>OU612022.1:10010000-15010000 GCA_914767945.1 Eilema depressum
ATAAATTTGACGTCATTACAAACTGCGAAGAGTATTATTTATAATTAAAATTTCTAGTTGAGTCATGAAAGGGAGAGCAAAAAGAGCTTTGTACGACATACATTGAAATTCAGGTAAATTTGTATTACATATACCTATGGAAACAGAGTATGTTCCTTGAAGTGTGTTCTTTTTCACTTAACTGGCCTAATCCAGTCAAAACACATTATTAAGTATCATTGTGAAAACCTGTATGCATACATCTATTTCTTGAAAAATCATAGCGGGAAGATGGGGAGTAATATTTAAATGAAGAATGAAGTTTAAAATTTGATAATTATATACCTCGAGTCCATCGAATTATTATTTGTATTAATTTTAACAATGAAATTACCCAACCACGTCAGAAAATGAACTAATTACGCTTTAACAAATTAATGGTACATTCCTCTCAGAATGAATTGATAATCGGAAACTGCCGGAACACGATAAAATCTGTTTATTTTGCGCGGCAATAAATTTCGCAATATCCGCTTCTAGTTAAAGTGTCGTCTTCTAGAATATTTTGAATGCTTTATCACCGCCGTAACATGAATTTTGCAAAATAAATATCAGCCAAATAGGATCATAATGTCGGCAAAGTACTAAGTAAATATATTTTTTATAATTTATTTATTTGATTATTAATTCTATGATAAGAATGCGTTCAAAAATTTATCAACATCGTCATTACTATCACAGTACCTATATAAATGTATCTGTGTTACGTAATATCAAGGTTACTCGTGGGTACTAATATTTAGAGAATAACTAAATTAAGGCAGACATGCCGTAAGCCCTGTAACCACGCTTTGTCCTTTGCACCAGTCAATACAAAAGTCATAATGAATATAGCTTTTTGTTGTTATGTCAATTTAATCAATTGTACGAGGTTCTTTATAATGATAAATAAATAAATAAAAAATTGTATTTATGTAACTCTCACTTGTAGTGTAGACGAACTACACAGTGCAAAATTGTCGAAACAAAAAGAAATATGGAAAGTTTTCCAGAGTAAGAGTAACTCAAGAACTTAATATTAAGATATTACATAATATGCAACTGACTAAATGAGTCTCCTTATAAGTAATATTATTACATAATTTACACCAACCATCTGATTTTTTCCTAAAAAAAGTAATAACACACGTCTAGGCATGATTTAAATCAATTTACAAACGCAATAAGTGTCATCAAGACGGTAATGTATGCCCATTGAATATGAAAACTGGTATTATATGTAGATTTTTATAATTCTCCTCGCCGGGGCCAAAAGGAGATGAAATTGTATTTTATTTTAACGCCATCATAAATCTCTTCACATGAGAGCTTTCATTGGAGAGTGTTGTGAGCAGCAAAAATAACTTTCACATTTCCAACAATACTGCGTAACAAACATTAAAATGGAATAATTGCACAATATTGCGTCTCGCTTTTAGCATATGAATCTAAATGTAGAAATATGTATTACACTGTATAGTGTGTAGTGATATTTGCTTTGACTGTTTTGTGCGCTGCGGGTCGAAATTTATGTCGAAATAAACTTATTTTTCTTTCTTTCTTTCTGTTCTTTCTTACATTACATAACCAATGATTTGGATAATTTTAATGATATATTGAAATTGTTCGTAGTTACTTGAGAGATAGGAGGTTAGAACTTCACGCTTCTTAAGTAATAAAATAATATTAAAATACGGAAAACTATCCTTTCAAATTTATTATTAAGTTTTATACTTATCTCTCAAAAGATGTAACGCGTGTCATTATTTTAACATAAATAACACTGTTAACTATTTGTAACATACCTAATAACCTTGAAGTGTGTATATGTTATTAAAATTTATTAAAAATCGGAGTTTGAAGACTCTCAATCAATTTATTCATAAGTTTAACAAAAGAGCACACAATATGTTCTTATATTCAATTCACTTTTGTTCAAAAGAGTAAAATACAAAAAACATTTAGTTAATTTTTAAGTTAAATGATAATAATAATGAAAGAATAGTTATTAAATACGTGATCAAAAAGTGATGGACAATATGTATAATGTACGATAGGCATTTTTCATAATGACCGGGCATTACGTATAATGCCCAATGTATTACTTGGTCCATAGCATTATTATACTTAATATTTCAGTCACTTTTGAAGTTCGCGACCTAGATAGGTACATCACGTTTCGAAATTATTAAGCGAGCTCCCTTTAAATTGAAGACACATCTAAAGCTCACATACGAAGGTGGATTGAAAATAATCCAAGTAGAAAATTAATCCTTGATTACGTACCACTCTTGCTCCGATTTGAGGGGTAAGTCAAAGATGTCACGAAAGTGGAATTACAACGTTCAAAATTATATACGTGAGAAATTATTCCTTTAGGTATGTGTTTGATTTTTTGTTCCACGTCTGTAATAAAATATATTTATTATCTACATTAAAGAGTAATATGAAACAGAACATACTGAGATCGGTGCCTTGATTTGCTATACTGGGTTTATTAATGGTGAGATTTGTCAAAAATACGAATATTAACTTACATTAAACACTATCTATACAGATAATGATAATTTTGCAAAACTTATTCGAACTTATCCGAATTAACTTTTGTTAGATTAGCGATAATTTACCATAGCAAAATATAATTGTGCTGATTATTTCACTTCTTCGAACTATACCGGCTGATCTCACTGATTGGTGAGAACTTGCAACTTAGATTTCGAAGGTAATTCGAAAAATAAATCACACCCAATAGCCACTTCATCGTCTTGTCATTGGCATCAATATTTTAAATAATATTTTAGTGAAGATGAAAGATCGGATCAAATAAGATAAGACCGTATTTTTTTGCTGAAACAACAAAGTAAATATAATTTTGTAGCATTGCGCTTCTTTTGATTCTGTATCTGTGGTCACGTCTAAATCCAGTGCGTACGTACATTTCAGGAAATCGAAATATTTCACCTTACCCCTCTTATCTGCCTAAGGTTTACTTTCAAATTTCCCAATGTAATTCAACCATAGATATTTCATTCAGTAGTACTAAAGTATGTAGGTACTATTTAATAAAATCCATCGGAGATTTTGAGGTTCCTACATGTGCCCTACTGATACATATAAATCTGTTTCCTTCAACTCTCTCAGCCAATAGGCTTACTAGCACAAAACTAAAAATATCGGATGAAGATAACATTTGATAAGATGAAGATAATATTTAGTAAAACAGATCCGAAACAAATAGTTCTGATCATAAACGATAGCGAAACTATCATCAATACAAATGAAGATTCTATTTCTATTAATAAAACAATATATCTAGTTGAAGTGACAGTCAATAAATACACATTGTTTTTCTTCCCACCCTTGTAAGTGGAATATTCGCTGTTCAAGTATGTAGGCTACTATTACCGCCCACTTACAACCATCTTTAAGCGCAAAAAGCAAATAATTTCGATCCAAGTTCGACATAGGAACGTAATATCAATAGCATCGCGTGGCAATTTATATTTTCGTTGAGGGATCCCCTCACTAAAAGATCAATTTCGCGCTTGGACAAGTTTAATGTAAACTTAAGTGCCTAGGGGAGATACCGGCAAATGAAAGCCGGTCCTGTTGCGTTAACAAATGTCTCTATGTTATTGAATTTTTCGCCTTAGAGCGGAGGAATCCGTCGTAAATTACTTGTTACATTAATAACTGTTTACATATACCTACACAATATCCAAAACTGTAATAGCAGTTATTTTTCTGCAGAGCTATTGAGTTACAAACGAAAAGAAAATGGTTTAGGTATTACATTAGGTTTAAATAATGTTAATAATTTTGTCGGAATTTCAAGGTACTTCAGAGTTTCTTCTTCATCTTAGCGTTAGTCCCAGTGGCATCCGAAGCTCGGAACCTCGGAGTCTGGGATCCGCTTTATCAGTCTAACTGCGGATATGGCTGAACTTCGATAATTTCCGTGCAGCTACTGCCACCTGACCTCAACGACCCAATGGCTTCAAGTGCTCCGAGGTACGACCAAACCAATGCAAATACCCATATTCAAGCATACAAATATTTGCACTGAGCGGGGATCGAACCCGCACCTCCTACGTAGCGGCCGCATTCACTATCGCCACGCCACAGAGGCAATCTTCAGAACTCTTCTTGAATAACTATTCTCGACTGACTTCAGAGTTTATAAAATATTAAATTCAGTATAAATCGACAATCTGAACCTGCTATTCCAAATATTAACTCCCCAGACTCCCAAATGCTATAAATTTGGTTTAAATTATATTACCAAGTTGTACTAAAACATTACAGAATAAGATATTCTGCGGTATAGGGTTCATTCAAAAAGATTTCAAGGAAAGAACCTATAGGCCAGTTGGTCAGAGTATTCCCCCGGAAGTGATTGATCGCGGGTTCAAACCCCGTATGTGTTTACTTTTCCGATCTGAACCCATATAATTTATACGTGTACACATACAAATTAATGTATTTGCAGATATAACATTTTAGTATAAGAAGCCTGCGGTTGTAACTCCTACTAGTCTGCAGACGATGAAACGGAAAAGTTTGATCGAAAACCGCACATAGCAAGAAACGTTTTAGCATAAGAAAATATTCTCACAAGGAGAACTTTCATGGATTTTATCGAATATGCTGCATCCAGCATACTCCATGCCAAACAAGTTCTGAACACTCTACGTGTTTGATCTAAGATAGCTACTTGTTAGATGGATTCTGATTGATTTTATCCCGTCATGTTTGTGTTGTGAAAAACTTGGGATCGTCATAGCGATGTTTGCGATATTCAGAATATCGCAACCGAACGATAAATTTACATTTTAAATTCTTTTTTTGTGTAGCAAAGTCATCGAATAATATTTACTTAGGTACATAAACATATTTTTTTAAAGTTATATCATGTTTTGAATTAACAAGTTTTTTTTTACTGAAGTACAACTGCCTAACTACGTATTTGTACTTTGAAGAAACAATAGTCAAGCAATAAGCAAGCAGTAATAAATATTGAACTAATTAATGGCAAAAATGTCAACCCGTTTTAACGAGTGGCAACACATTTATCTCTGGACAAATAGTCTGAACATCAGGTGTATCCCGTAATAGAAAGCCATTTGTTTACCGTCGGCAAACTTCACCTCGTAACCCTAAAATCTAATTGGATTTAATTCCATTAGCAAAGGTCCAAATGGGACCCCTTAATTGTGCTGACCGATGCCGGTTTATTATAGCCCTGGTCCTCGACCTGCCGTTGTCGAAACGTGCGTCATTTCATTATGAAAAACACGGTCAGTGTTACAAGTAGCACACGGCACATTCAATTTGAAAAATAGGAAAAAATATATATAATAAACTAGCTGTTGCCCGCGGCTCCGCCCGCGTGGGATTCTGATCCCGTTCATCGCTTATATATAGCCTATATGTTAATCCAGGGTATAACCTATATACATACCAAATTTCAACCAAATCGGTCCAGCCGTTTATGCGTGAAAGAGTAACAAACATCCACACATCCATTCTCACAAACTTTCACATTTATAATATTAGTAGGATTTGTGTACTAATAATCGTGACCAAGGCGTGGCGGTCGAGCATTCGGTTACTATATTCTGCTATCGTTCGATTTCCACTCAATGCAAATATTTGTATGCATAATATACTTATGCATACAAATATTGGCATTGGTCTGAAGGGTCCGGTCTATTACCTACCCCAAAAAGCCTGAGACGTCAATATGCCTAAAACTGAAACCCTGAATCTCATCTGAAGCTCAAATCATCATAAAAGCAAATTGCCTGATTTTCAAAAAATATTACCTTATTATAAGCTGTGTTTTTAGGTATGGATCTAGAGCGACTGTTCAGTGTACGACAGATTCGTGGATGGAACAGATTCGTAGATTGGACAGATTCTCTCGGATTCGCGTTGATTCAATTTCGGTTGGATTTCTGTCGGATTTTTTATACATGATAAAAAATCAAGCCTCTAATAGCCTGCTAAAGCATTTCTATTTTAGGAAGTAAGTTCAAATGTAGAAAATCATATTATTAATAACTTTGTCTACAATGTCTAGCTAGATTAGGGTTGCCATACGTCCCCGTACGCCGGGACATGTCCCGGTTTGAAGCATGGTGTCCCGGCGTCCCGGCCGATAAGCAAATTGTCCCGGTTTAAAAATCATAGTATTATATCAGAGAGCTGGACTTAGTAACCAGCAATATACCTACAATAAACGCGACTTACTACTTCTTTCTGGATTGAACGATGTAAGCGCTGACATTTTTCCGTACACGATTAAGTTAATGAGTAATAAAGACCCTGGAAGCAATCTGTTGTACGAGAAAGAAGCGGTGCCGGAGAGATGGCGCTCATACTTCCACGACCGGTTGAATAAGCAGCTTAAAGAGTTGCAACCACCAGACCTCTTTCTGAATAACCAAGGACTAGTGCCATCATTGACGCCTGCAGAAGTACTGCCATTCGCCGCATGAAGAACCGGAAAGCTGTCGGACACAACGAGGTCCCCATCGAGGCTTGGTTTGGTAGGCAATGGGTGAGCGTGGTGTGCATTCTAACAAATCTGTATAACCACGTACTCCTCACCGGTGAGATCCTGAGCTAGTGGAGACTGAGCATCATTACCTCAGTATTCAAAGGCAAGGGATCGGTGCAAAAGTGTGACAGTAACCGCGATCGACTCCCGGATCCGACAGGAGAGTACACCCTCGGAATTTTAGTATGGGTTTCGTCTCGGGCACGGGACCATGGATCCGGTGTTCGCCCTAAGGATTGTGGTGGAGAAATACTGGGCGAAGAACACACTCCTGCACTGCCTATTCTTAGACATGTGATCTGGTGGGCACTGCGGGCTAAGAGAGTTCCAGAGACCTACATTGACACCATCCAAGACATGTATCATGATTCTGGTTCCGTGGTTCGCTTTTCGACTGCTGTTGGTGACTCGAAAGCCTTCCCCATCACCGTCGGAGTACACGAAGGATCCGTCCTTACTTGTTCAGCGTGGTATTAAACGTCTTGTCGGAGAGTATCAGAAACCCACATGAGCAGCCTCCGTGGTTGCTCATGTATGCTGATGATATTGCGCTGATGGACACGGACAGGAGCAGATTGGTGCCACACGTGAAAGTGTGGAAGGAGGCGCTTGAGAACGGTGGTCTGAAGCTAAATGTAGCGAAGACAGAAAGCTTAGCGTTAAATTCGACAGATTCCACAGCCGACCGTATAGACGATGATTCGGTTTAAGTACCTGGGATCTGTACTTCATGTGACCGGTGAAATTGACTACGACGTCAGGGCACGCATTACTGCCGCGTGGGCCAGGCGGTGAGAAATGACTGGCGTCACGTGTGATCCCAAAATGCCAGTTAGGTTGAAGGTCATAAGACGATCATTAGGCCTGTCCTCTTACATGGTTGTGAGGCGTGCCCGCTGCTGGAGCGACACAAGCAAGAGCTGCGGGTCACGGAGATGAAAATGCTGCGGTGGATGTGCGGCGTCACGCATAAAGATCGTGGGAAGAACTCCGCGGCAGCCCTCATGTCCGTGACATCGCAGATAAAATGCAAAAGAGCCACCTTCGCTGGTGCAGCCACGTCTTGCGGCAACCGCCAGGCTACGTGGGTAGCATATACCTAACAATGGCGCCCCTGCCGGGTCCAGGTAGAAGGGGTAGGACCAAGAAGACGTACTGACCTACCCCTGGCTTGACGTCGTGGAGAGTGATATGCGTGCAAATGGTCTGATGCTCTGAGGTCATTTTGGCCACAGATGCAATCGGGAAAAAACGTCTACATGAAGATGATGTTTCAGTTAATGTTGATTTCGTCAAAATATTTTGTAAAATTAATAGAAGTTAATTCTGATAATTTTTCGCCTTTCAGAAAAAACAGAAAGCCCGAGTCGCTGCCCGCTGGTATTTAATGGCAGTGTTAAAAGTTGTTTTAAACTTTAAAAGTTACTTATTGTTGTAATAAAAGTTCAAATTTTTCTACCTTTACTATTTTTTCTTCAAATGTCCCGGTCTGGGCCCCCACACTTATGGCAACCCTAAGCTAGATGGATAATAATTTCGTATTTGTTATCCATCTTAGTCATAGTCTTCAACAGTTACCTATATTGTTGTTCTGGAGGATGATCCGCATCAATAACAACGTTGACACGATTTAGATTATTTTATCAGCACAAATGTCATGATATCATGTAATCAGTACTCTGATAAACAGAAAACTTATCTTTCGTCAATATTCCTGCATTGGTACAGGTTCCAATGTTATTGAATTTTCAGCTTTATTGTCTCTTCAGACGTAGATAGTAAAAGACTACGTTTAAAAATTAGTTAATAATAGTATCAGTAAATCTTAATATTTTATTTACTTTTGACTTGTGTTGTGTTGTTTAAGTGAGATTTCAAAATGAAGCAATCAATGTATTCAGATCAACATATATTTGTAAAAACAGTGTTGTCATCGTACAATGTTTTAATACATATATTGTTAGGAATGATAGTGGGAATTGCTCTACTATTTGGTGTGAAGATGGATTACAATGAACCTTCGGTTCCGGAGGATATTATTCTTTTGCATATTTTATTATGCGTACCTGGCGTAAGTTGTTAATATCTTAATATTTATTTAACTTTCCATTGGGCTCTTTTACATGTAATGATTTAGTAGTAGTTACAATAATGTTTACGGGCACTAGCACAATTTAACATAACGTAACATAATTTTGTATTACGAAACATTGTAGCAGGATTGTTAGTTTTTTTTTTAAATTAGGGTTACGTCAAGTTATAGGTATTACAATTTCTTTTAATAAACATTTCATTCAAATATTTATGTAGGTTTCGAATATTTGCTTTTAGACATGATATTTACTAACCACGTAAATTCAAAAGTATCTCAGAATTTGCCTCTCAGCCTATTGCAGTCCACTTCTAGACACACGTATATCCCAAGCACCATGTCTGAAAAAGCACTGGATCCTCTGCCTCCCGCATTAAGCCTATACCAGTTTCCCACTTTTTTGAGTCTCTACTACTTAGGTACTTAGTATACCTATGCATCAGAAAGGAACTAGGAGCGTGCTGACTCTTCGTGTTTAATACATTTTTATCCACTTCAATATTCTCTTACATTTATAGACAATATTGTAATATTATGTTCTTTGTTCTTAGTATTTTTTATCTTACTCTTGTTTAACTCTAACTTTACTATTCCTAAAAATGTAATGTTCTTATGGGTCAAAGTTCACGAATTGCTAATTAGGTGTTCTTCATTATTACGATGGTAAGAGATAAACTGATATAGTTTATCTGTTATGATAATTCCTTTTTCCGTTTTCTTTATGTCCGTTCGTTTCTTTGCTTGGAAATGAACCAGAGTGACATTTCGATAATATTTCGTATCCATTCGTTCAACTAAGTCTTCAAAAGTTTCTCTTAACGTTTATTCGAGAGATAAAGGAGTAATGTAACTCATGATTTTGCACACCTCGTTTTTTTTTTAATTCCACCTTACATTTATTATAGCCTTGAGCCATTTTGAGCCTTGTTGTACTAATGCACTTATGAACTCTGACTGTACATTACCCCGCGTTTACATACTGCCGCTCGCATTGCTCATCGTGTTGCAGGAAATATTCGCGCGATTAATGCCCTAGCATTCACACACTCCCATCATCGCGTTGGTCCGCATTACAGTATTCGCCCTGCAACGGAGACGGACGTAAACGTATGGAGGACAACGCTGTAGCAGTGTACGCATTATGCTTTTACAGCATAGCGAATTAATTAAATAGATTATTAATAAAAACTATCACTTTCAACTACTATACACTTTCCGTAGATCGATATAAATATTTTTAAAAGTAAATATTCGAGGAGCAATAACGCAAGTCGTGTTTACTGATTAGCGCCATCTAGCGGTCTCGTATAGTTCATCGCCAAGCCGACATTCGCAGTAACATACGCGGCAGTACTCGCGGCATGACGAATATACCATTCACACTACGTCTCTGCCCACTTCTCTCGCCACTTCCCTCGCTCTGCCGCGAGTATGTAAACGTAGCTTTAGAAATAGGCTAACTCATCATTCTTCGCGACTTCTACCAACTCATTTGGAATAGCTTTCGGTCTAACTGCGAAATGGCCGAACTTTGATATCTCCAGAAGCGACTGCTTCACGACCCACTAACGATATAGGAGTTCTAAGAACAGTTTGCGAAATTTTTAGCGCACCAATTTACCGTAACGAATGCCATAGATATTCTTATGGCATCTGGGACCGACGACGGTGACGACGATGCATTTTTAGGCACGGAAGGGTCTTATTGAAAGATCATGATCACCCATCCTAAGACTGACCTATTGCTTAGATCTTGAAATGTGCAGGCTTAGGCACAAGCAAAAGATTGGTAAATTGTTGTTTAGCAATGCATAAGTAAAGGATAGATATTAAAGTTAGATAGATTAGATTATTACCTATGTTAAATATTATGAAATTAGGTCATAAAAAATTAATTATAGAGCCTTCCGATTCATCCCAATACTATTTACAATAAGTCTGCCTCAATGTTCATTTCTTATGATAATAGTATTCAGTCCTTTACGAGAGTACACTTAATCATTATTAATTATTATATTTTAAACTTAAAACAACGTTCGAAAATTCGTATACAAATTTAAAATTCACGAACAGTTAATATAAATTTCATACAATATGCTCCAACCGCAATATAAGAGTTAACGTATAACGACCCAACCCGCCTTTAAATTATGCAAATATGCATAATTTGTTAGTTTTAAGTTGAAAGAAGCATTTACTATACAATTTAAGGTATTTTAAGTGTAATTTACCGCGTAAACTGTCTAACATACTATTTATATGTTCTTTCACGTCAACTAGTAGGTATTTTCATATTGTTTTAACTGTTTGAAGCATTTTGACATATTCAGATAGCCACTACAGAGATATTTTTTTAGTTAATGACGTTGAAGGCAGATATGTTCTGCATATTTCTTGAGTGGCAGAGCGGTGTAGTGTTCGACTGATGCAGTCGCAGGTTCGCGGTACCACGGAAATACTGTCTTGTCCTACCCCCTGAAAAAAAACATGTTTATATCCTTTTGGCGACTTAAGTCTATCAGGAAAAATTACTAGGTATAAAAATGACGAAATTATAAAATTAAATTGTCGAAGGTTATTTTATGTCGTGATATAAAAATGTCGAAATATAAAAATGTCAATATGTAAAAATGTCTGTAACCCAAAAAGTGAAAGTATAGAAATGACAATATGTAAAAATGTCTATAACCCATAAAGCAAAAGTATAGAAATGACAACATTTAAAAATATCAACATATTACTTTCGCAAGATGATGATCCAACTAAATATACGATAGCTTGTGGGTAGTTGCAACAAGCGCACAAGTTTTCAGAGCTCCTGAGTTTTAAATTTAATTAAAATAAATAACCTCAGTTTATATAGTTATATTTATTGAATAACAAATGCTTACATAGAACACCTACCAGTAACGTGTTATCTCCTCTCTAAGAATCCGTGACAGTGATATATTCACATTTTATTCTTCTATTCCAACACTGCACTGACAAGATGGACGCTATGAAGGAATCATTTTCTTCAGTCATGGCTGGGATCGAGGAGCGGATGACTCATTTCGAGGCAGAGCTGCAGAAAGGTACCAAGAATCCCAACTGTTCGCCAAGTTTGGCCAGCCTATCTTCGGAGTTCACGGCCTTCAAGGCGTTTGTTGTGAGTACTGTGTCTGCATTTCGTATTCAAATTGAGTTCTTGACCCAGGAAGTAGACACCATCGAGATGCGGAGTCGCCGCAAAATGTTACTGCTGCATGGAGTCCCGGAAGAGAAGGGCGATGATACAGCTCAGGTCGTCTTGGGTATCTGTACTAAAAGCCTCGAGCTCAATGACATCACTCCTAATGACATCAACCGATGCCACAGAATGGGACGCCCCTCAGGGACAAACAAGCCTAGACCCATTTTGGTAAAACTCCGGAATGTAGCTGTTCGAGACAGAGTTTGGTTCTCTAAAACCAAACTTAAGGGCTCTGGTATCACTATGTCGGAGTTTATCACACGTACTAGGCACCAGATATTCATGGCTGCGCGGGAACGGTTTGGAGTCTCGAAGTGTTGGACACGGGAAGGTCTTGTGTATGTTCTCGGTCCCGATGGTACACGCCACCGTGTGGCGTCATTATGTGAGCTTAATAGTCTGGCCTTCAACACTCCGAGGACAGCTCCAGCTGCTAAAGTTGCGGCTAAGACTAGACGCGCCGCGAACAACAAGAAGTAACATCTGGACTGTGTTGTTGTGTTTTGAGGTGACGGCAGCTACAACATAATTATATGAACAGAACTGTAGATTTATTTCTACCTGACCTACTGTGGCTAAATATGTAAATTATAATTGTTACCTTCTATCACGTATATTACTAATAATTTTAGGAATACCTTAATTTAAATAAATTTCAATGTTTTTTCTTTGCACTTTGCAGGTGTCAGATTGACAAATCTGTATGTGAGCGGGGCTGTCATTTTGACACTTGTGCTTATAGTTGCGTTCCGATTTACGTGCAATTACTATCTAGATCTGATATTCTAGACACAAATCTAAGGTGGCATAAGTTATTTATTTTCTAAAATCTGTTTAAGTATGTACTATTTGTGCCGTGTCACCATTTAACAGTCTGTTTTAATTTGTGAATATTTTTATTATTATTTTTTTTTTGTAACACAACTGGCGGGTGGATATTATGCTGTTTTGCAAGGAGTAAATTTAAAAGGTGATATTTAGTTTATATCTATTTAGTCATATATATTATTTATTATTATTATATTATTATAGTATATATTATTTATATTATATTTAGATATTTGTATTGATACTTTATCTAGTTATCATGTCAGATAATTTTGATGACAGTTTTGTTTCCTGTTCATCCTCTTGTGCGTCCATTGAGAGCTTCGTAAGTGCAGGGAATAGTGATAACTCTATAAACCTTCGCGATCAGCTGTTTTCTGTCTTTTCTTGTTTCCCAAATTTTTTCAATGCTGTCCATGTCAATGCCCAAAGCATTCCCGCCCACTACTCAGACTTTCTTTCTTCTTTTGAAGTTGATCTTGTTCATGCTGTCCTTGTATCTGAAACTTTTCTAAAACCTGCACTACCTTCTACACAGTATTCTCTTCCTGGCTATAAACTTGTACGCAATGACAGAGTAGGCAAGGGCTATGGCGGGGTAGCCATTTATCTTCGTGGGGACATTCCATACAAAGTGGTTGACCAGTCTCCGAGTGAATACGCCAAGTTTGCAGAGCATCTTTTTATAGAAATAGAATTAAATCACAACAAGCTTCTCTTAGGTGTCTATTATAGTCCTTCCAGTCAAATTGATTATTTTTCTTCGTTCGAAAATAAATTAGAATATTTCAATTCTGTTTATGATCACATGGTGATCCTCGGAGACTTTAACACGTGCCTGCTGAAGAATGACTTGCGTAGCCGTAGACTCCAGTCACTTGTCTCTTCTGTCAATATGCAAATCCCCCCACTTAATGCCACTCATAGGGCGCCGAACTGCACCCCTTCACTTTTGGATCTAATTATTGTCTCTGATTTTCAGAGAGTAGCTATACATGGGCAGCTTCCTGCTTCTTTTTCCTATCATGATCTTATCTATCTTTCTTATAAAATCCGTCCTCCTAAGCGTAAGAGTAGATTTCTATATCTTCGTAGTTTTAATAACATGGATCTGGAGCGCTTGAGGGCCGATGCTAGCGGTGTTGACTGGTCGTCAGTGTACGACACCAATGACTTGGATGATAAAGTTTCTTTGTTTACCAGGTTAATACTTGAACTATTCGACAATCATGCTCCTCTCAGAAAGGTGAAGGTCAAACATTTGCCTGCGCCGTGGCTTACTTCAGAAATAAAAAAGTGTATGTCAAGGCGTGACAAGGCAAAACGCATATATAACAAATCACCTACAAATGATAACTGGGAACAATACAAAAGGTTACGTAATCGCTGCGGTCGTTTGTGTAGGGATGCAAAAAGACGTCACATACACAACTCAATACAAAATCTCAACACATCACAAGTATGGCAATTTCTTCGGTCTCTTGGAATTGGTAAGGCCTCGCACAACAATGAGTGCAATTTAGACCTTAATGAACTTAATGATCACTTTTCGAGGTCTCCAGTTACCATTCCCGATGATGTTAAAACTTCAACTTTGAACTATCTCTCTGCACTTCCCTTGCCGATAAATACTTCTTTTTCATTTCACCCGGTTTCAGAGGCGGACATTGGAAAATGCTTGCACTCCATAACCACAAAAGCTGTAGGCTATGATGGCCTTCAGCTTCAAATGCTTCTTCCCATCCTAACCTTTATTACTCCTGTAATCACTCACATCATCAATTACTCTCTATTCAGTAATACATTTCCCTCTTCTTGGAAAAAAGCTTACGTAATACCTTTACCTAAAGTGTCCAATCCCTCCATGCAATCCCACTTCCGTCCCATATCCATCCTTCCTTTACTATCTAAAGTCCTTGAAAGCGTAGTTCATAATCAACTATCCTCTTACCTTTCCTCTAACAGCCTGCTTAGTCCATATCAATCTGGTTTCCGCCGTGGTCATAGCACAGTAACTGCTCTGGTCAAAATAACTGATGACATGCGACTGGCTATGGAGAATAAACGGCTAACAATTTTGGTTCTGTTAGATTTCAGCAGTGCTTTTAATTCTGTTGATTTCGATGTCCTTTTAGGAGTGTTGGCTTCTCTGAATGCTTCATCCTCTGTAACTGCTTGGTTTAAATCGTATCTTCAGGGGCGCTCGCAGTCTGTTCGCTGTGAAGAGGCTTCCTCTGAATGGTGCAATCTGTCTGCGGGCGTCCCACAAGGTGGCGTACTATCTCCTCTTCTCTTCTCCATATTTATAAACGCTATCACTAAGGTCATCACTTCTCACTATCACCTCTATGCAGACGACCTGCAGCTATATCAACACTTCAGGGCCGAGGAACTGACTGAGGCTGTGGCAGCTATCAACAATGATCTTGCTAACATTAGTGAATGGGCTAAATCTTTTGGGCTTTTGGTTAATCCAACGAAATCACAAGCAGTCATTGTTGGTAGCAGATACATGTCGAATCTTTTAGTTAACCAGTTGCTCCCACAAGTTTTATATGATACGACTCCTATAGCTTTTTCGAAACATGTAAAGGATTTGGGTGTGTGTATAGACTCAAATCTGGCCTGGGATGTCCATATTGCAGATATTAGTAAAAAGATTTACTGCTCGTTTCAGTCCCTCAAACGTCTCCAGAAATTCTTACCATTTCAAACCAAAGTTACTCTTGCGCAATCTCTTCTGCTCCCACTGTTAGACTACGCTGATGTCTGTTATCTTGATGCAAAGGAGGAACATCTTAATAAACTCGAAAGACTGCAAAATTTGGGTATCCGCTTCATTTTTGGTCTCCGGAAGTATGATCATGTTTCAGAATTTCGGGCAAGGTTGAGGTGGTTACCTATTCGTAAGCGTCGAGACTCCCATATTCTCTCTCTTCTCTACTCGATTCTCTTTAATCCAGATTCGCCTGCTTACTTACAAGAACGCTTCGACTACCTCGTCCCTAGGGGTAAACCCTGTCGCACCTCTTCCTCACTTCTTCTTCGAACTCCTCTTCACTGCTCCAGCTGTTACGATGGCTCATTTACTGTTCGCGCAGTAAGGTTGTGGAACTCGCTGCCTCACTCTGTACGCGATAGCACTTCTCCAAACGTATTTAAGACCAAAGTCAAAGAACTGTTCCTCTCTCAAACTAGATGAATGTATGTTATTTACTATTATTTTTATGATATATATTATTTATTGTATACCTATCTATGTATGTATTTATGTAGAACAGTTTATATATTTATGCGTTTGTATATGTATATATATATATTTATGTAATATGTCTATTGTAGGTAATGAATAGGTATGTAGGTACCTAACTATGGTATCAATCTTCTTAGTACTTCGGTATTCTATGTATTATGTTCTCTACAATATTGTGCACTTGTTTCTTACCCTTTTGTTTCGCTTTTTCCTCTATCCCCCAAAGGTTTGCTGGGAGAAAACTCAATACTGAGTTAAGCTCGCCTTTGTACATCTTATTGTGTTTATGTTTGTTATTTTTGTTAATTTCAGTGTACAATAAAGAATTAAAAAAAAAAAAAAAAAAAAAAAAAATATGAAGATGTCCTCTTGCACGGTTGTGAGGCGTGGCCGCTGCTGGAGCGACGCAAGCAAGAGCTGCGTGTCACAGAGATGAAAATGCTGCGATGGATGTGCGGCGTCATGCGTATAGATCGCGTGAGAAACTCTCGCATCCGCGGTAGCCTTCATGTCCGTGACATCGCAGATAAAATGCAAGAGAGCCGCCTTCGCGTGTGCGGCCAAGTCTTGCGGCAACCGCCAGGCTACGTGGGTGGCAAATATCTGGTGATGGCGCCCTCGCCGGGTCCAGGTAGAAGGGGTAGGCCCAAGAAGTCCTGGCTTGACGTCGTGGAGGGTGACATGCGTGCAAATGGTCTCACTACTATGGACGCCCAAGATCGTGCGAAGTGGAGGAGGAAGAGCCAGAAGGCGGACCCTGAGCTCCGAGGTCAACGTGGCCATGGATGCGATCATGGTAATACGTCACATGAAGATGATGATTGGAATTAACGCTAGGATGAAGAAGATTAATAGTTCTAAGTTCCTTCTTTCTTTAAAATAATAAAATAAAACTGTGGTATATTGATCTCATTTTAGCCAAGGTTAAGTAGGCCTACCTACCTACAATATTGTTAGAATTTATCTTAAGTATTATGTTCCTTAAGATTTTTTTTGTGTTTCTAATAATATGTTTTTATCTACTTTTTGATTGATTTTGATTATTATTTTGATATGGTCAAAAACTAATATTATGGTGGCCACTTTCTAAAAATTATGGCCAGTAACTGCTAAAATTGATAACTTTTTCGTTCAATTCAAAAATTCTAAATAACTAAGACAAATTAGTTTTATTATTTTCTTGTCATAAACGAATAAACAGATACATGCACTAACCAATGGTAATATTTCAGTGCCAATATCTTGATGCACTTTGACATAGCACCGTTTTAAATTGAGCGATGCGTTTAAGCGGCCAGTTACTGATGAGTTTACCGTACCCATCATGACTGAAGTACAGTGATATTTATATATCGTTATTTTTATACTAAGGTAATAAATTATCTTAGGCTTTTTTAAATGTTGGCATTTTTATACTTAGGTAATAATCATCTTCGACTATTTTTTGATATCGACATTTTTATACTTAGTTAATAATCCATTTCTCCAATTTTCCATCTTGCCAATATCACTTTCTAGTCATTTTTATACCTAGTAATTTTTCCTGATAGACTTAAGTCGCCTAAAGGCCAATTAGTCGATCCCTCATTCATCAATCGGCAGGTGTATCAATTCCATACATCCAAATATGCCTATTTACACATGTATAAGTATTTCTTTGTATATTTACAAAAATAAATGTTTATCCGCATTTTAGAACCCAAAGCAATATGTAGGTACTACTAGAGTATTCAATATTTAAGCAATAATACTAAATAATGAGGTTTGTTTCTTTCCAGTTTATCCTGGTTATGTCGCAGTCACTTATGGCTATGACATCATACAACACTTGGTCTTCGGGCCTTAGCAGTAACAACAAAATACGAGCTCACTGGATCTTACAAGCAATTGGTTGTGGACTTGGCTTTACTGGGTGTATCACTATCATGAGTTATAAAGATGTCAATTTTGATACACTACATGGAAAATTTGGTAAGCCGGTTTTTTTTTTAATTACGTCTGTAAAAAATCGATCTAAACATGACTATTGAAATACGAGGCACAAGTATGAACACCAATTCTCATTTTGAGGATTGACTTGAAGCTCAAAATTTCTAATTTAATGTCAATAAATGCATTTTGAAGCAGTTCACCGACTTCATTTTTATCGGAATTTAAATCGAAAATGTCACTCTAATCTAGAATGATTAGTGAGTGATTAATGATTATCTAGACATACGTAGAAGAACGTAATGTGAAACATTATTCTCTGTAAAATCATACTTATACCAACCTAAATGTACCGAAGCATATTCTTTGTTTTAAATAATGGTAGTAAGAGTATTTATTATCCATTCTGTAGTATAAGTAATAGCTTAGATGATACACCCAATAACACATCCTTGGAATAGTATTTTGAAGAAGTGGGATACCTTTATAATTTTTAAAGAGACAAGTATTCTGTAATCGAGAAAAATGGAAGAGGGAAATGTTGGAATACGGATCCCGGGCTTCGAGGTGAAAGCCTCGAATGCAACCGGGATCAATGCTCAGATGAAGGTAGACGAGAATTTCAACAAATCCGGGATCGACTCAGGCAGCTCATTTCGTTAGATTTTTGCGGGTTCAACTTCCGTGCTAAATCTTTGTTATTTAATATATCTAATATGAAGCTAATGCTATCTTCTCAAAATTTCAGGTTTAGTCACTTTGATCTTCACAATGGTGTGTATGATTATTGGTATTCCAACTCTATTCTCGGACAATCTTCGTAGATACATCCCACCAATGGTGTTCAAGATCTGTCATATAGTCCTCGGGATCGTCGCCTATGCATCAGCCTCTGCCTGTCTCTGCTATGCCTTCAATAAGGATATGTTTATACTCTGGACAAATAACAGCGTATCTTTAATTGTTGTCTCTGTCACTGGAATCTTCACAATCATAATGTTACTTAACCCTTTACTAACGTTGTGTAAAAAAATAGTTAAAATTATTAGGACCAGAATGGAGAAGTAGTCAGACCAGTTAAAAAGTTACAATAATATAAGTGTACATATTATATATTTATCTTGGATATTCATTTATAATTTAAATTGAATGAATTTAAGTTATATGCGTACCTTACATAATTAAGAATTAAGGACGATAGTTCTTGTATTAAACTTTTGGTTACGATAGATAATGACTAGGTCATCAAAAAATTGTTTCAGATTGATTCAAGTCTTTAAACAATGAAATCATGTACGTATGAATTAAGCTGAAATCATGTTCGTATATCTTATGAATTATGATTTCATTTTACTACTTTAATTTAAACTGTAGGTAATATAATAATTATTTAATAATCTTAGTTTTCTACAATAATAAAGTAGGTTAATGTACTGTATTTAGATAGACAACTGAAATGATATTATTATTAAATTATTAAGAAATTAATTTATGATACAATTATTGTATTAAACACTCATTAAACGAGTCGAAGACGTTTGGGACACAAATTCTACGGACACTGTGTCCCTAAGTGTACTTTCAAATTTATTTATTTTTTCGAAGACGTTACGGACACCAATATAAAACGATAGTTTTGTACAGTCGAGTCGGATGGAAAACTTATTCAATATTGGATAGGTTGTACAAAAGAAAGTGTTAATATGTTGTTGGAGGAAGTGCCTGGAATAAGGGAAATTCGGAGGGGCCCATTGGGCTTCTGGTGGTTTTATTAAAACTAAGGACAGGTGATTCTGATGAAAGAATATCTACATTAGTTAATGTGCCTAGGCGAACTTTAAAAGTTCTTTTACAGGATTTTGTGCCAGCCCAGCTTGGGATTAGCCATATTCAGTGATGCCAACTTAGGGGTTTTTATATTTCCCCCTAAATTTAGGGGGAAAGAACATGTCTAGGGGATTTTCTAGGGGGTAAATTTATTTAGGGGGATTTTTAGGGGTAGATTATTCAAGGGTTATCATTGTTTTTTTTAAGTGTCCGCCATTGGTGCTTTACTATTAATTTGTTTAATCGTCCAATTATTGTTGTGCCGTATCTTAGTCACGAAATAAAAAATCACGAAATCTCACCAGGGGGGAGGTATAATAAGATATCACGTGTGTTTATTTCTTCTTATAACGCGCGATTTTTAGGATAGATAGATAGATAACACTTTATTGTACACCAATAGATGTACAGTAGAGACAAGTAGGTATCATGTATACAGCTAGATTCGATTTTTATCATGTTTCTTAATTATCTAGCATTCAAAAAAATATTAAAAAATACACATGATCTTGGTTAAGGGATAGGGGGAAGGGGGTAGTCTAAAACCTCACCAGGTATCACCATGGGGGAGGGAGGGTTAAAAATTGGTAAAAAAGTTTAGGGGTAAAAACCCCTGTTTCTGTACTTGCATAAGTACAGAAACCTATTAAAACCATTCATGATTGTAGCGATTGGAGAGAGACTTGATGTTTGTTTTTGAAACATATAGTTTGCGCTTTTATTAATATTAATATATCGGCCATCACAGATAACTATACTATTATGTCTTTTACCATACAGCCCATTAGGTATTAACAAAGTACGATTGATTAATTGTTCCCTGGCAATATGGCCAGTGATGCCAACTCCTCCCCTAGAACCAACTTACAAAATTCTTCTAAATATCGATTAAAAACCCCTAAACTTTTTTACAAATTTTTCCCCCATGGTGAAACCTGGTGAGGTTTTAGACTACCCCCCCCCCCCATCCCTTACCCAAGATCATGTGTATTTTGTAACAATTTTTTGAATGCTAGATAATTAAGAAACATGATAAAAATCGAATCTAGCTGTATACATGATACCTACTTGTCTCTACTGTACATCTATTGGTGTACAATAAAGTGTTATCTATCTATCTATCTATCTATCTATGCTAAAAATCATGCGTTATAAGAAGAAACAAATACACGTGATATCTTATTATACCTCCCCCCTGGTTAGATTTCGTGATTTTTTACGGACCAGTTAAGTCTCACGTGATTAATAGACAGCCCCTAAGATACGTCACAACATTATTTGGATGATTAAACAAATTAATAGTACAGCACCAATGGCGGACACTTAAAAAAACAATGATAATCCTTGAATAATCTACCCCTAAAAATCCCCCTAAATAAATTTACCCCCTAGAAAATCCCCTAGACATGTTCTTTCCCCCTAAATTTAGGGGGAAATATAAAAACCCCTAAGTTGGCATCACTGAATATGGCTAATCCCAAGCTGGGCTGGCACAAAATCCTGTACCTAAAAGAACTTCTAAAGTTCGCCTAGGCACATTAACTAATGTAGATATTCTTTCATCAGAATCACCTGTCCTTAGTTTTAATAAAACCACCAGAAGCCCAATGGGCCCCTCCGAATTTCCCTTATTCCAGGCACTTCCTCCAACAACATATTAACACTTTCTTTTGTAGGTACAACCTATCCAATATTGAATAAGTTTTCCATCCGACTCGACTGTACAAAACTATCGTTTTATATTGGTGCCCGTAACGTCTTCGAAAAAATAAATAAATTTGAAAGTACACTTAGGGACACAGTGTCCGTAGAATTTGTGTCCCAAACGTCTTCGACTCTATTAAACGAGACCAAATGGCAACATTTTTTTTTTAGTAATATTTATTTTATTTTAAGCTTTATTTTAACATAATTCATTAAACACAATAACTTAAGGATGATTAGGGGCCAAGATCATTGGGACCCAAGGCAATCTTACCATACTGCTAGCCCGTATACCTGCTAAATAACAAACGAGGCTCTGATGCAACCTTTCCTCCAGGAGTTCCAACCAGGCCCTCGATTCTGCTAAAATAAAACCACTGTCATGATACAGACACTGCAAAAATGGCATTTAATTTTAGACTTTATTGCTATATCGAGGCCCTGGGCTTACGCTGTGATGGTGATGGTGATAGTTAGGGCTTTCAGCTGTCAGAGGAAACGTTCAATTCTTTGTAAGTATCAGAATGATGGTAATATAATGTAGATATTAAACGACTGATGTGCACATGTTTTTGCGTAATGCTTATGATATTTCGTAATCGTATAGTAGGAACCTACGTCACTTAGGATTTCCCAAGTGTTCGTAAGTGTGTGTGTATGTATGTTTAGATAAGTATTGTTATCGTTAATCGTTTTTTGTTAATAACCGATTACCATAAGGTGGGGAGCGCCATAAATGTTTTTATTCTACTCAAAAATACCTTTCCAACGATTTATCACTTATTTCGATTGGAGCTGGACCCAGGGTCCCAACATTGTACCCATCATGCTATAGTAGTTAGTAAGTATAAAACAGACCCATTTGAACTGTCGTTAGGAGTCTTCAGGTTACCTGTGAATATACTTACATCACAATTCCACCAATTTCTAATTGGATTATCCTTAGGTGACCCAAAAAAAAAAAATTTTTTTTGGGACGAATTTCTGTCTGTGGCGTAGGCGTAGGCTACTCACCACCGGGAACACATCACAAGGTTGTCATGACCGAGGTAGGTATTCTGTAGGGCGGAGGTTCTTCCCCAGTCAGACTACTCAATTGGAACGGAAATACCTCCGCAACTTCATGCTGCATGCAACAACTTCATGCTTAGATATTTATTATTTAGACGTGGAATTAAATAAAAGGTAGCAACAAAACGTGTCCTGAGACTTATTGAACGCCATACCTATTTAAGATATTATGGATCTTAAGCGTGGATTATTATAATGCGTGCATCACGAAGGAAACCCATCAATTGATAAACAATATTAGTCGCTCAAGTTGCGCTCAAATTTGGATCGAGTGACATCATATAACTTTTTTTTTTGTAAGGAACAATCACAGCACCCTTACAAACTATAGCTTCTTAGAATATTATTCATGGTACGTTTCTGAATTGAAAAACTGATATTGAGATTCGTCATTAAATTACTTTCGCATGTATTTTATTTTCGACTCTTAAGTATTTATGTGATTTAACTATTTTTTGTCAGTTTTTATTTGCTTGTCTTTGCTTACAATTAGTGAGTAGGTATACCATAAATCTAGAAGTTAAAACTTTTAATTGGCTCTCAAATGTTTAATCTGCCTTTTATCCAACTGCATTAGCTGTAAGTTTTCCATTTGTAAAAACAGATTCTGTGTGCATGAGTAATGTAAGCGTTGAGGATACTCAACTTCAATAGCTCAATTCAGAATCTGGCCAAAGCTATAATGAATTCTTCCATGAATACAGAAATTGAATACCTACGTTTTATCTAGGTAAGTACTGTCACAAATTGGTTATTATTGTCCTTATTCTAATTATATCTAATCTGTTTATTTATTTATAAATTAAAATTATTTAACTTTCCCTGATGATTCACTGTTCGTGATACATCGCTGTATAATTTAGTTTCACCTTTTAATTTAATCTACCTTTTTGATACCTTATCTGGGTGACAATCCAGTTTGACATGAACGGTGAATGTTAATAGAAAAATTTATAACCACAATCTGTTTGGATATACCTACTTTTATTGCTATAACACCTGGTACACCAATTATTATCTTATCTGTACCTACTTAATAGTTAAAGTAATTGTTTGGAATTTATGAAATTTCACAAGCTCACGATAGTTAAGCATGACTAAGTTAGTAAAATCAATCAATTATTGGATACGCAAAATGAATAACTACTTTGATACCATTTCATTGACATACTCGATCTGCTGAAAATTATTTGGGTATGAAAACAACTAGGTATATCTATTCAATCAATCAATCAATCAATCAATTAGCCTACCGCAGTCCACTGCTGGACATAGGCCTCTCCCAATACGCGCCACGTTTGCCGATCCTCCGCCTTCCGCATCCAGTCCGTCCCAGCCACCTTTCGCAGGTCATCAGTCCACCTAGCTAGGGGGTGTCCCACTTTCCGTTTACCTTCGCGCGGTCTCCACTCTAGGACTCGTTTGCTCCAACGGCCATCAGTCCTTCGGCAGATGTGGCCAGCCCACTGCCACTTCAGCTTGCTTATTCTGCGAGCTATGTCGGTAACTTTGGTTCTTTGTCGGATAACCTCGTTGCGTATATCTATTATCAAATATATTTCTTTTATCATTCTCCTCAGTTAATTTATTTGTAAACAGGCTACTACTTCAGTTTTTCATCACCAACATTTTGATATCCCCGGAGATCTTCGTTTAGATTTGGAAATAAGATTTTGCTCACTAGGAGCCAGGTCTCAACTATATTTGGGTGGGTGGTCCACATTTTCAAATACGCAGTCGCAATCTACTGTGTAAAATGAAGCATTAAACTAAAACACCTTTTACCTATATATTTTTTTCTCAAAACAGAATTTTCCTATAGATATAATATCTCCAGATAAAATCGAATATGATAAAATAACAGTAAGATGTTCTTTTTATTTAGTTTATCGGCAAAATAAAATCACTTATACATATTTAGTCATATTGAATTTAAAGGCTAACAAAGCGTAAATTCAATACCTATGACTATAAACAAACAATGGATGAGTTGTTTTTCCACTTCTATAATTTATTGTAGGTTATAAGTAAAATGTAATAATGAGTATGAAAAGCTTACACAACATTTTTCAATCCCGGAAACTTATTAGACGTTAAAACTACTGAACTGAACTGTATGTTATTGTTACCTTGCACATACAAGCAAACTAAATATTTTTATATCGATACCGATACGGCCTGATACCCTTATCTACAAATATTAGAAGTATGTCAACCGTTAATACCTTCATTTGCTAACCCGGATTGGAGTTAAGAGCAGATAGTTATTTTTTGTAATATAAATTAAATTCAGTGAACCATGAGTCCAAACAATAATGAGAGAAATGAGGCTACACCTTTGTCTTCGCATCCTCTTACGCCGGAGATTGAATATAGACTAAAAACATTCCACTTCTCGTTTAACTTATTAGTTCATATATTAATAGGTTTTGTAGTCTCTGCGGTTCTCATCTGTGCATGGAGAAACGGAATACATTCAGGAGCTACTCCTATACACATGACTTTATGCGTCCTTGGGGTGAGTGTTCATTTTGAATATTTTTAACTGTTGTTTATGTACATTTTTGGTTAATATTTGAAATTAAATTCTAGCTAAAATTATTATCAATTTAGAAATTTGCAAAAAACGTAATATTTTAGTAGGGTAATTAAAAAGAAAACATTTCAATAATTATCTATCTATTAGCGTTGGACTCGCGATCGTACGATCGCGGGTTTGAACTCCAATCAATAAATTATCGTGAACGCTAGTCATTACACTAAGGTTAATAAGCTGGTAGTATTGACAAGAACATTAATTTGCCATTTAACGTGTCCAGTTGACGAACTAATAAATGATATATGAACTTTGAGTTTCGCCATCTGGAAACGGCTCTTCATCAACTGGACCCGATAGACTGGACACACTGTCTGTCGTGTCGAGTTGCTGAAGAACCCATGTAGCGCCCGTCAGTGTGCACAGGAATATCTACAAATAGGTACGGCTACTTATCACTTCTTTTAACAATCTTTTTCTCATTATACAGTATCAACTTTTGATAGCAGAGGCTATACTCAGTTTGTCCCCATACAACGGTTGGTCTTCACACCTAAAGCTAGTGCACAAAAGACGAGCTCACGGGATTCTACTAATCCTTGGATCCGGACTAGCCATCGCCGGCAGTTTTATCAAGATATCAGATAAAACTATGCATTGGAATTCCATGCATGGACGATTTGGTAAATAACATATCCTACTAATATGTATTGTAAATGTGAAAGTTTGTGAAGATTTTTGAATATTTGGACGCATAGGTATATGTTTGTATGTCTGTTGTTCAATCACGCTCTAACGACTGGACAGATCTGGATGAAATTTGATACAGAGTTAAATTATAGTCTGGAATAGTAGGCTACTTTTTATCCCGGGAATGTTCCCATGGGGAGCGAGTACGGGATCAAAATGTCTAGCAGGTGGAGCCGCGGGCATCAATCAAAGAATCAAAGAATCAATTTCGTTTATTCAATTTAGGCACATATAGAGCACATATGAACGTCAAAATATTACAATTGTGTCAAGAAGTATTTAAACAAAAAATAAAATATTAAATAAATTAAAGTAAACCATTTGAAAATGATTCTTTCGCTGGTTCGGTAGTTGGTTCTACTGAGAAGATACCAGCAAGAAACTCAGAGAACTCAATTATCCTTTTTATTTATTTATTAATTTTTTAATACGGTTTCTATACAATTTACAATGTGCGGGCAAGAAAGTGATTAGGTTGACCATGCATCATCTAGTAATATTATAATCTGTAATCAGGTGACCTAATTATTTAAATATAACAAGTTCTCACTATCATTACACCATTTAGTACTTAAGCAGACTGTAAACTGTAAAAATAAATAACTGTTGATAATTAATTAAGTGTGATTGCCAAATAGATATCACTAATGGTAAATAGTTCATATCAGTAGGAAATTTTTCATTTCATTGGAATCAATTTATAAAAATAACTTTAATAGTAGGTACAGGCAATGACAAAAATAGCATATTCTAATTTCTAGACTTAACTCTTAAAACTTTCATATCTTCTATAATATAAAAATGAATCGCTAAATGTGTTGCTAAGCGCAAATCTCGAGAACAGCTGAACCGATTTCGGTAATACTTTTTTAGAATATTCCTTGAAGTACGAGGATGGTTCTTACGACGAGAAAATTAAAAAAATGTATATATAATTATAAAGAATCGACTGTTAGGCGGTACGAAGTTCGCGGGGTCGGCTAGTAAAAAATGACATAATCAAGAAAGTATATTCCACATTAACTATATACATAAATTATTTATATAATTATAATGTATTTCAATGTAAAACAAAACGTGTGTAAATATTTTAGTGTATAGCTATTGTGTCGTTCACTGCACTTCTTGATACAGCCGTATAAACAAGTTAGGCATTTCAACTATGAATATATCTGTGCACATCAAATTCAATTGAATCATAATAATATTATTGCGCCCATGCCCATGTCCTATTTCAAATATTCCTTTGAAAAATATGTGTGTAACTTTTAAAATAAACTAACAAAAGTTTTGTATGTATGTAAAATGGATATTTCTGTAAAACAATTACAAAAAAAAAATGAAAAAATTGTATGTATGTATGTAAAAAACTTTTGTATGTATAGTTTTATTATACTATTTATTCAAATGATATTATCTCTTTACTTACAGCGCTCGTGTCGTTAGTCTTCACAACAGTTTCGTTGGTCAACGGCCTGACTGCTCTATGGGCTTTCGAGATTAGAAGACGCATACCCATACCCGTGAATCTAGTGAAGATGACTCATATATGCCTCGGTGTCGTCGCGTTTGCAGCCTCCACCATCACTCTCTGCTACGGTCTCGACAAGACCATCTTCAGGTCATTTGCTGGAGATGCCATAGCCAACACCCTCATAGGCTTTGCTGCTTGTTACACTACTATTATACTCATCAATCCATTGGTCTCGTTTGTAAAGAAGATCAAAAACAATTAATTTGAGATATGTAGAAACTGATCATAATGACTTTATATTGTCTTACTAGGCTAATAAATTGTATATAAACTTGTATAATCTTCACTTCAGAGCATAGGGTTTGCCTATTTTTTTACTGGTTTTTCCGTGGACGAATGCCGTCTGACCCCTCAACCGTGGAAGAAAACCTACAACAGAGTATCTTGTTTTTAAATAAGGTTGACTTGAAGCCCGAATATTTTAGAGAGCCTCCGGATACACTCATATACTTACATAATATTATTATTTAACTATTTAAAAAACCGACAGCCATGTTTTTTTATGCTTTCAATGTGATTATTACGTGTAGTTATTTATTAAAAAAGTAGATATTACACACCTTTATTGTAAGATAAAGTAGATTAAGCTTGACTTTAAGTATTTGTAATAAATAATAGTGCAAGTTTTTATTTTAGCAACCGTTATTAGCACAAAAGAAAACTGTAATTGTTGCAATTTGCTGTAAAATAAAAATACAATAGTTTTAACCCTAAACTATTTATTCTTGTGTGACCAAAATGTGTTTGTTTATAAAATTTTGTCAGTGATGCCTCATAGTTGACTACAGCCAACCCAAATTCCTCATATAGTGAAGTTTTCAGAATATGCCGTTGCAGGTTGCAGAAAAATATATATTTAATGGGGAACTTTGCATTAATTTCAATTCCCTAAGATAAATTGAACGGAACCATTTTACCGTTAAAAATATTTCCTTAAAATTTGCATCTACATATCCCTACTTATTTCCTACTGATTTTCACTGCAATTCTTTCGCATAATGCCATTTTCTTGCCAATTAGCTTAAAAAATCCATTATACAAAAGAAAGCTGAAACCGGGGAGGTTTAAAGTCTAGAGTGAACAGGTTCCTTCTAGGTAAGCCTGCTCCACCATCGAACACAATCATCTCTTACCAACAGATGAGTTAGAGGTCTAACGTTAGCCTATTGTCAATAAAAAATCATAAGATTTACACAATACGTACAATACATAAACACACAATACATAAACAATCTTATCTTTATCTTATTTCAATTGTTTTGACATAAGTGGATCTATTAATGTTTTCTCAATATAAACGCCTTCATTCTCTCAAGTATATATAATCGAGATGTTCATATATTTATGTTTATTATACGAATGTTAGTAAAACATGGAGGTGAACAACACTAAAAATGTATCGGAAAAACCGTTGTCAGTGCCTACGACTTCTAAAAATCTGTATTGGCTGAAAACATTTCAATCATCCTTAAACTTGGTAGTTCATATACTCATTGGTTTTGTGGTTGGTGCAAACTTAATTTACTCTCTTAGATCAGGATTACCAATTGGATCTACACCTATGCATATCGTTTTATGTGTTCTTGGGGTAAGTGTTCCTCTTTTGAGCGAGAGCGTGAGCTAGTATGTCAACTAGCTCTGTAGGTGTATGGTTAGGTACTCTCTAATAAAAGCATAATTACTCGTATTCACAAATTTTACATTGCTATACCATTCCACACATAACAAACCTGTTACAGTACACGTAGAATTGTAGAACTAAAATGCCAAAAAAATAGAAAGAGATTGTCAAGTCGGGGTCGGCTTTCGATCTAGCGATGAAACGTTACGGGGTAGTGACTATCATCAGTCTACACGATCCATTGCAATATCGCAGTTCTGTTGTTAGATCTAGAAGAAGAGGATGTGTGTGTTATGTGATGAACATTAATTGATTATACCTAATAGTGTACGAGGTAGTTAATGCATACGTCAATATAATAATTATTATTTAGAATTAACTAATAGGTATTTACAATAGTGACAATACCCACTTCGCTAAACAATCGATGATCATATTTAAATAGGTACATAGGTAAAACAAGTACGAGAAATCTTTCCGTCGCGTCAGTAAAATTTAATTATTATTGATAAATTATTAATTTCTCGCTCTCGCTTCACGATTTTGTTCCCAAGGGCTCCAAAACTAAACTTAAATACCTATTATTAAGAATACTCAATGCAAGCAATATTTAGAAATAATAGAAATGCCTCATACGTTGTGTACCTATTCGCCATAACCATGAAACTATTACCTATTTTGATTATGTTTTCTAACTCTATTTTTTAGTACCAACTCCTCATGGCTGAGTCTATACTTAGTCTGTGTCCACACAATACCTGGTCAGCACACCTCAGATTAGTGGACAAAAGAAGGGCGCACTGGGTTTTGCAAATCGTAGGATCTGCACTGGCCATTGCTGGTAGTTTTGTTAAAATCATCGATAAAAGGACACACTGGACTAGTTTACACGGTCAATTCGGTGAGTATATTTTTCATTTGTTATTATGTGAAACCTTTTTTTACTACTGGGATTAGGAGGTTAACAGTCTGATCCACATGTGACTTGTTGGGTTTTTTTTTTCACCAATATGGGAATACACCTATTTTATGCATACTATCCTCTACAATGTTTATAACCTCACCAACTACGGTTTATCTATTACACTACCATCGACGTGGTACCTATATAAATCCTTGTTTTTCTTATCATACAGTACAGATTTTATTTCATTAACAGGGTTATCTTCCGAGATCACGGTAGATAACCCTGTGTTATTATAATAGTAGTTTATGAAACCGTTGCATAATAAGGGTTCTTAAAACACGAGTGTTTTAAGACCAAATTATGTGCGGTTTCATACACTACTTCAACTAATTTCATGAAATAATTAATATAATTGACGGAATTTACAGAATTATTGAGGGCCAAAATCCTAAAAAAATAGCTCATTGAGCGGCCACAGATTATAATATAGAGACAAACCTACTTGAACTAGCTGAAGTTGTATCGTAATAGAAAAAAAGTTATATTTATGTATGATACAGACCTATATATCTTGTCAGTTATACTGACCATAGAAGAGCTGTACTATAATGTAATTTTTAAAATTTATTTTGATACTCTGTGCATAAAGACTATTATTAAAGTTCTGTTGTCTACATTTCAGTAAGTATCTGATAAAGATAATATAATAAATCATTATTTCCTACAGCTCTCGTGGCATTAGTCTTCACAACCATCTCACTGGTCAATGGCGTAACATCTCTATGGGCATATGAAATTCGTAAGGTGGTCCCCATTCCTGCCAAGCTATCGAAGGTTACACATATTTGCTTTGGAATCGTCGCGTTTGGAGCGGCTACTATTGCTCTCTGCTACGGTTTTAACAAGAATAGTGTTCGAACCTATTTCGGTACCGCAGTCGCAGATACTCTAATAGTTATGAGCGGTACATTTACAGTCATCATCCTTATAAATCCATTAATCACATTCGTATCACGGATAGCAAGCAAATAGCGTTTAAATGTTAAGAAATCATTTTTTTTTTTCATACAAATACGCTTATGATGATTTATTTATTCCTACTGAGTGTAGTTACGATATTTATTTTCAATTGTAATGTATTTTAAGAGTATGATGTTTAAATAAAATATATTGCAAGTCTCGAATTTCAGAAATAAATAAACACAAAATAATATTTCTTGAGTATTTTTTTTGCGTCTGCCTCTAATCCATTCCCGTCCATCTTCTTCTAATTTAATTTAAACATAAATTTAATTAACTATAGTAAGTATTATTGTATCTGGCCTCTAGCTAGATGAAATGATAACCTGAAAAAGGTGGGTTGGATGTAGGCGGAGAATCCGGAGCATTGGCGCACATTGGGAGAGAGAGGCCTTTGTCCAACGGTGGTCGAAATTGTTTGATTAATACTACTCGTATTTTACATTCTATTATAGTTTGCATATAATACGAGGTAGCCTTTACCGTCTAAGAGCGTATGCTGATACCGAGCGTTTCCTAAAATAAAGCCTCTTATTTATAAGCTGACCCGGCGATCTTCGTACCGCCATATTTTCTGATCCCGTTCCCGCTGCATATCTCTAAATTTATCAGTGTTTCTCTGCAATATTATGCATGTATTATACATATAAACCTTCCTCTCAAATCACTCTATTTATTAAAAAAAACCGCTTCAAAATCCGTTGCGCAGTTTTGAAGATTTAAGCATACATAGGGACGGACAGACAGCGACAGCGACTTTGTTTAATAATATGTAGTGATGTTCTTTGTTGACTCGGATCCCAACTTAACCACCTAAGTATATTTCTGCATTAATTAGTACCATTGCTATACGTATTTAATCAGTGAACGCAATGGAATTCTTATGAAAAACTGACTATGCATAATTAATTGAGTCTGACATAACCACCCCCGGAAGCCGGCAACGGAATGGTATCCGGGGGAATTTCCGGACGAAAAAAAGTAAAGGTAACGATAATATTTAAAAATAATTAGTTATAATTTTGAGTCTGTTTATACTACAGATTGATGGCGCTTGGTGGAACTTGCTTCACATATTGAATAAGGCACTCGTACTTTTTCACAGATTTTATTTTTGAACCTAACCGGCAGGCTTATTAGCTAACTCGCGATAGCAAAGCAATAGCAAAATTTGCGCGGTAATCGCACAAAAACGACAAATTGGTATTACGTATCACATTTGACAGAAAGCGATCAGCGAAAAAGGCGCGATAAGAAATGTCATCGCGATCACTCAAAAAGTCCTTTTTTGATGGCCGCCATTGTGAAAATAATAAATACAGAAATTTTCATTGTAAAAAACCAGTGGTAAATCAAGAAACACATATAAATTAGTCTTAGAGGCTATTTTTCAATTCCGCAGCATATAATTGTTAAGGCGATCTGATCGCAAATCCTTACGTAATACCAATTTTTTTGACGTATCGCGATCCATCGCGGAGTGATCTCGTTCTAACTTTTGTTAAAAAAATTATTTGATTAACTAAAAATAAAATAATAAATGTTATAACAATGTAATTTATTTTTGAAACTTATTGTTTTTCTTGATTCGACACTGATTAGTGATCCAGATCACTACAATAGATATTCTTAATGTTTCTCCAAAGTGAGCGTCATGTGGTTTACATAATTTGCCGTAAACACGTAGATAGACATAATATAGTACCTTTTAAATCAAAAGTTGGGATAAATAACAATTTAGCGACTTACGGAACTTAAACAATTCGTATTGCGCAGATTTTCGACACCTTAGGTTCAAAATATTTTGTATTATTCTTCTCCATCCTTGCGTTATTCCCGGTTGCACCCGAAGCTTTCAACGCTTATTGCGGTTTGGTTTCCGGGAAGTGAATCCAAATAGTTGTATTATTAAAAAAGTTTTTCACTTGTCTTATACAGTCCTCATTATTATCTTGCATTATCTTGGAGTTGAGTTATATCAGCCTATTACCTAACTAGTTCAAGAGGCTCTGAATTAAAATTAGATTCAAAATACCTTGTATCCAGAAATCATTAAGAAAATTGAAATTTATTTTAAAATACAACGTTTTTTGAGAAACCAATGCCAACTAACTACTCAAATTTGGTAGTTCAGAGGGGTAAATAAATTAAAATTGCATACCTCAATGTAAATATTGTTGACATTTAATTTATCATGTTTTGGTGGGATGTGAGTCCCTACCTGGGCCCCTACGCCTTCTGATTGAAGGATGAGACACATGTTTCCAACTCGGTTAGATGGCAGTCGCCCCACCCCTATAAACGCCATATGAGTCAAGCCAAAAGGAGGTTTCCCGGTTTCTCAAGTTTCCCGGCACAACGGTAAGATAACATTGAATTCATTTATCTCAGAGTTATATTAGATACATCTAAATAACATAACAAAGATAATTTTGTCGAAACTAAGTAAATAGTACCATGCAGTTACTTTAAAGCGGCATGGCAATGAAGATGCGATTTCCCCAAATCGTAAGGTCGATTTCCATGAAATTTATAATTAGACAAGGTTTTATTCTTAAGTTCGTCTTATATCTCGAGAAAAAAAACTAAAAAACCTGAGTGAAACTCTGTCACCCAGATACTTTCGATGAGCACCATTAATGGTTACAGAATACAAATCACATACCTGTAGTTGTATTTACGTAGTTTATACAATTTAATGGTAACAAATACGATACAAAGTATGTACCGTCGCACTAAATATTTTGAAAAGAATTGCTAAATTATAAGAAAAATAATAAGAAATATAAAGTTACCTCAGTGCTACGAGTACTTCTAATATTTGTACTACCTAGGTACTTAATCATTTCCACGACCACTTAGTTATTACTTCCAAACAAGTGTCTGGTACTTGCTGCACCTGTTGATTTTAATACACAGGGTATTGTATTGTAGAGTCTTTAGTGTACACTAGAGATTAGTAATCTTATCTCTATCTAACATTTAGAAAATAGTAGTAACTTATATATATTTCCACAATTTCAATAGCATCACTCTCTCAAGCTGACATAATTGAGAAGATCAAATATTTAACTTTATTTAACGAATAAAAGTGAAACATGGAGGTGGTCAGCACCGAAAATGGTACCAAAAAATCTTCGTCAGTGCCTCGTGTGTCCAAAAATGTATATTTGTTGAAGACTTTTCAATCATCTTTGAACTTGTTGGCGCATATAATGATTGGTTTCGTAGTTGGTGCAAACTTAATATATGCGTTTAGATCAGGATTACCCCTTAGATCTACTCCTATGCATATTGTTTTATGCGTTCTTGGGGTGAGTATTTTTCATAATAAATATTAATTATTTACCAAAAATATACTTTCCTGGCTTAAGAATTTACCTGATAATATTTTGCAAATATGGTAGAGAAAGTTATTAATTTTACAAACTTTATATTAAGTTTGTATTGTTTTTATAGTATTTTGAAAAAGTTACAAAGTAGATAATCATTGGATTAAATGAGATAATAATCAGTTTTTGAGGACATGAAGTGATCACACAAAATTAAGTTGGACATAAAACTATTTCCTCAATAATTTGCCGAGTAGTCGATAATTTTCCCTAAGAAACAACACATAAAAGCGGAGGTTTGAAGCGTTGATAAACGTTTATCTTAACTGATCAACAAAGTGGTGCAGCTTCCCTGAAACGGCCAGTGCAAATATTTTCGTTATTTAACCTACACATAATTTTGTACTCGGCTATTAAATATTGTCATCGCCTTCAATTAAATCTCATTAAACTTAATTTATTATTGGCATTCTACAAAAAAAAGTCTATTTCAGTATTTTTTTTATATATCTTCTGGGCGTTGAATATGTATAAATTTTAAACTGTCCCAAGCAATAATCTTATCTTCTATATCTTATTTTATAACTGCAATAAAATTGATACAAGTTCATCTATACGTGTAAAGTTTCTACTTGCACATAGTATGATATAATCGAGATTCAAATATTTGTCTTCTTCATTATATAGTTAAAAGTAAAACATGACAGTGATTAGCGCTAAAAATAGATCGAAAAAATATAATATGTCAGTGAAACTGAATACGTTTCAGTCTTATTTGAACATTTTAGTTCATGTATTAATTGCTTTTGTAGTTGGTGCAACGCTATTGTTTGTGTTAAAATCAGGGCCACCCTATGGAGCTACATCTGCACATATCGTCTTATGTGTTATTGGGGTAAGTATTTCAGTTGGTAAATTACTTGCTTTAATTTTTACGAGTATTTTTACTTAAGATAGATTAACATATTACACATTATTTGATATAATTTTCAAAATATAGTTCATACAATCCGTCATCCAGTTGTGTATAAATTTTTTAAGGACATTTTATTAATATATTTCAATTTAATTTTAGTACCATCTACTTATGGCTGAATCCATTCTCAGTTTGTGCCCATATAACAGATGGTCCGCAAAACTGAAGTTACTGGAAAAAAGAAAAGCGCATTGCATTCTGCAAACGTTTGGATCTGGACTAGCTGTCCTTGGCAGTGTCATCAAGATCCTGAGCAAGAGTGTTAATTTTAACACTTTACATGGACAATTTGGTAAGCAACCTGTGCAAAATGGAAAATATATCTCCTTTACGATATAGATTTAATCAGTGCCACTGACGATTATTTCATAATTTAGTAAATATTTAAAAACTAAGCTTAAAATTAGTGAATTTAATAAATACGATCTGTATGCTATTCTGGATAAGCTAACTTTATTTGCGTTTTATTAAAGTAGAAAATATTGCCAGTTATCTGATTCTTATTACTGCAATGATTTTTTTCTTCAACAAAGATTCCGGTCTATACAACGATCTACAAAATTTGCCAAGATGTCTGCTTCGATCATGTATAAAATTACTGAAAATGCTTTCTTTTACAGCTCTTGCGGCGTTAATTTGCACTACCGTTTCAATGGTGAACGGTCTAGCTTCTCTATGGCCTTATGATATCCGGAAGAAAATGCCGATATCCGCCAAGCTTACTAAATTGACTCATATTTGTTCCGGCATGTCTGCTTTCGTGATGGCTGCTATTTCTCTCTGCTACGGATTTGAAAAGAAATTCTTTAGAGAACAGCTAGGTGATGGAGTGGGGTATACCCTTATTACTTTAACTGTCTGTTTAACAGTTATTATCATTTCAAATCCACTCATCACTTTGGTGACAAAGCTCCGAGTCAAGGAACATTAGCAAATTTGGATTGCTTGTTATTTTGAACTGGAATCGGAATTAAAAATTATGGACCTAATGGGAAACATAAAATAAAATAAAAATGTATACATGTTGGATAATTCTCAAAATTATTGTTTTCCCAATGCATAATTTACTTTTTACTTAGTTATAAGATTGTATTCTTGTTTCATTAAATGAAAACCTAGGGTACCTACAAATTTTAAATTAGGTAAGTCTGTGTGTTAACACTATTGGTAACTTCAAATTATTTATATAGAAACTTGTAGTTTTTTATTCATTTGGTATTTTTGTAACTCTGTTATTTTGAGCTTTAAAATATAGGTCTATGTGCAAATAAAGTAATGAAAAATTTACATGCATTCGTCAGTAAACCCATCCAAAAAGCCTTGTCTAATGCATCTCTAGTATTTACCTTGTTTTTACCTTGCTGCGGGGCTTAACTTAGTTACTACTCCTCTAGTTTAAAAATAAAGACGTCCAATTATTTTACATAACCAACATAAAAATAACGGATTCGCAAAAAGTAGCAAAACACTTGGCAAAGAAGAAAAAATATAAGATGCACTATAGGTACACTTAATATGTAATATACAATATTTATCGGACTGAAATGATAAAGATGACATGATAATGAAGATAACTCATATCTTAATCTTCAGAATTTTTAATCAAACGGGAATTACCTATTCCCAACTAGTTAATTTCCGTTTGATTAAACTATTATGAGTTTTATGTACATTATGTGTGCCCGCAACGGAGGGACGTGAATCTCACTCGGATTTCATACAGAGAAGAGAACGTGAGTGTACACACATACAGTCGGTCTTGTGACAGCTATTATGTACACGCCACTTCATGTTCAAAAGCCCTAGTCATTCAAATAAAATTCTTCTTTTTTTCGGGGAAGTATAAAAATGGCATCAAAATTCTTAGACATAGGTATAGACGTCTAAATTATGCTTATGTTATTATTCATCTTTAAAAATGAGTCAAACAATTAATGGTGAATACTTTATTGAGTACTCCGCCTAAGCACTCAAGACCCCCTGCAAATTATGGGGTGGCAGTACGAATCTATGTGGAAGATATATTATGTTTCCTGCCAGTTTAATAAAAAATGGTAAGAAACGACAGGACAACTGGTTATTGTGCAATCGACTACCTTCAGTGCAATAATACATAATATACCTACCTATGCAGATATGAAGGAAACTCGGAGAAGACTAATAGCTTTCGATATGCACATTTTGCATAGAGTATTGTTGCCGATGCCAGTGTTCGAAATGTACGACCATATATTTTGATAAATGCGATGTACACGAGTGTGCAGACCTTTGACCGGAGGCCTACTGCGACATTATTCGTATTCAATTGGTGGATTCATGGATCCACAAACGGTAGGATATGATGAATACAAATATTATATTTGCAAACATTTATGTGACATATACTTGACTTAGTATTATAAACTGCTTTAGAGATTTATCATTGGCGTCTGATAGTTACGATTTATTACCATTAGGAAAAGGAAAAAGGAACTTAAGATCCTCAATTTATTTACGCTTGTGATATTGTTTGTGTGCACGAGTGCAGGTGTCAAGGTACCTACTGTTGAAGTGAACTCTTTGAATCTCCATATAAATACGTATTTTTATATAAACTCCTAAAAAAGATGAGAAATTAGAAAAATAAAAACTATCCTAGTGTCAGAGGCAACAGGGTTCGATAACCGTAATATATGAAGTTTTATTAAAGTCAAAAAGACAAATTAAAATTGAAATTACACTGCTTAAAATGAGGAATCACATTGCAGGTACAGGTTGGTATGTGACTATGACTAGAGCTACTTATTTGGGCAAATCAAAGGATACACCTCTGCCGTGTCTGACCAATATACGTTATCTTAAGATACATGAGTTACGCGTAAAAGGTGTAATTTGTATTATTTTAACATGTTTAAATATCTTCTACCAATTACTAGAACGACACTATCTTAAAACTCACGTGACTATGATTTTACCCCATGTAGTAATGGTAAATTGCTGTACATTAAGATACAATGAAATGTGTGATAAGTACAAACACTTAAGCGAAATTATAACTCCGGTATCTATTAAATACATGACATAGCCGTGACAGGATCGTTTAGTATGCGAGCTAACGTCACTAACTTATGTACCAGATTCCTGAATAAGATGTACATCAATAGACGCGCCTTTAATTGAAGAACACGAAATGGTGCAAAGCCAAAACCTGGTGGTGATACCAAAAACCAATTTTGAAGAAGCTAAAAAGAATCGGTACCTAATATAGTAAGATTACCAATTTTCGTTCGCTCGTTCCTGAAAATAGAGGAGATTTAGGACTATTATATGATAGTGCAGTGCTACAAGCCTCCATAACTGGCCTTGTCAGAGGCAGCAGGTTGCAAAGTGCCGCCTGAAAACAGGTATCTAGTACGATCGAATTACCAAAAAAAACAGGGCTCATCTGAAAGATCATCAAATTCTGTTAAGAAAAACCGGTGCTGCAAATCTTAAACACTGGCGAAGGTGGTTGCTGCAGCGATCGAAGGTGTCTCGTCGTGCGGCTTGATTTAGTATTTCATATTAGTACGATCGAGTTACCAACAAAAAACAGGGCTCATCTGAAAGATCATCAAATTCTGTGTAAGAAAAACCGGTGATGCAAATCTTAAACACTCATGTGAAAATACCAAACTGAGTCGCGCAACGCGCGATCTCCAATCGCTGCTGCAAGCACCTTCACCAGTGTTTAAGATTTGCAGCACCGGTTTTTTTTACACAGAATTTGATGATCTTTCAGATGAGCCCTGTTTTTGGTAACTCGATCGTACTAATCAACAACATGCAACAGCAGTCACTGAAGCGATCCTATCGAGCATGGAATGTTATATTCACAACCACTGGATCGCAACAGGAGCGAGCAAACGCCCGTGGTTTAATAGGCTTTGTAGAGAAGCTAGAGACTGCAAGCAATCTGCCTATAAGGCTCGGACCACAGCTTTTGCCAATAGGTATCCGGATATCGCTGAAGTGAAGCGGAAATTGAACGCCGCCTCGAGGTCCAGTAAAAAAGCAACAGTCAGCCGAGGGAAACTTCTGCCAGTCCTGGCTTCCACCACTGCAAAAACCCGACGGTAGTCTGGCCCATGGCGCTAAGGAGAAAGCCGATCTCTTGGGTCATCGTTCATCATTGCGTCAAACTCGACTATGATCGACGGGAACGCCGAGCCATCTATTATTCGCAGCTGTGGTCTTTCCATGCCTGAAGTGAAATTCACGCAACGGGTGGCCCGGCGTGAACTTAAATCCCTAGATGTTCGGCAGTCGAGTGGGCCGGATGGTATACCGGCGATGGTGCTTAAGCACTGTGCCTCCGAGTTGTGCCCAGTGCTTACACGCCTTTTCACGCTCTTCTACTCCACAAGACAGGTCCCGGCTTCCTGGAAGACTGCATTCATGCACCCTGTGCCTAAGAAAGGCGACAGGACAGATCCGTCCAATTACAGGCCTATCGCTATCACCTCGCTGCTCTCGAGGGTGATGGAGCGTGTGATTAATACACAGCTCCTGATACTTTGAGGGAAACGATCTCCTGAGCGTACGACAGTACGGTTTTCGCCACCGTCGCTCTACCGGTGACCTCCTAGTGTATCTCTCAATCGATGGGCGCAAGCCATCGAGAGTCGGGGTGAGGCTTTAGCGGTCAGCCTAGATATAGCGAAGGCCTTCGATCGGGTCTGGCACAGAGGTCTTCTTGCGAAGTTGCCGCGCTATGGACTCCCCGAGGGATTATGCGCATGGATTGCCAACTTTTTGTCCAATAGAAGTATTCAAGCAGTCGTCGATGGCAGCAGTTCGGACCGCATGGACATAAACACTGGTGTTCCACAAGGCTCCGTGTTGTCCCCGACCCTGTTTAATCTGCTGCATATCAATGACATGCTGTCTGATGGCTCCATTCATTGCTATGCAGATGACAGCACCGGGGACACGTATTACACGGGCCGTGCAAATATCCCTAGGTCAGAAGTGGAGGAGAGTCGCGAACAACTTGTGTCCGAAATCGAGACTACTCTCTCTCTGGAGTATCCGATTGGGGAAGACTAAACTTAATCCAATTCAACCCCACTAAGACACAAGTATGTATATTCACCGCTAAGAAGGCTCCATTTGTTGTAGCGCCGCAATTCCTGGGCACACCGCTTACCATCTCCACAAGTATCGGGATTCTTGGTGTCGACATCTCCAGCGACCGACGTCCAATACCGAAGTCATACAAGGTCAGGCTGGCATCAAAGAAACTTGGGGTGCTCAACAAGGTGAAGCAGTACTTCACTGTGGGGCAACGACTCCTCCTTTGTAAGGCACAGGTTCGGGTTCGGCCCCACATGGAGTACTGCTGTCACTTTTTTGCTGGAGCGCCTGCGTGCCAGCTTGACCCTTTCGACTCGGTGCAAAGACGGGCGTTGAGGCTCGTCGGCAATCCCATACTCACAGGCGATGTGGAACCTCTCAGTCTTAGAAGAGACTTTGCCTCACTGTGTGAGTCAGACCAATTTCAGGTAACTTATAAATAACTGAGTTTGGTATAACTCCCCCAAAAGGACTTATCACAGCTAACTCGTATATCTTAACATACGGGGCGTCGCGAATTAGGTAATGTATGGTAGGCTTGCCATGCCTATATCTGTTATGGAGTTTATTATAATAAATACAGTTATTATTAAAAAAATTGCTACATCCCGATATTCGTTACATTAAAATATGTTACATCATTAAAAAATCTCATAGTTGTTTGCATTAAATTTCTATAAAAACACAAATATCTGAAAAAAACTTTAGGATGCGATTTCTCAAAACTACGATTTTTAAGATAACGTAGATAGGTCTGACACGGCAGACCTTTCACGTTCACAAGACAACGATAATGGCATACACCTTTGATTTGCCCTTCGACTACGAATGTATTTCAAGTAACGGAAAACTTTGTATCATTTATTTATCATTAGTAAATTTTGACCAAATCGAAAAAGATATATTTGAGAATTGGTACATATGAAATAAATAATTTTGTTTTCCTATTAAGAATGATACAACAAATATTTTAGAATTTCTGCATAGACTACCATCTTTAGTCACCCCGCGACCGTGGCTGCTGAAAAGTAGTCGAAACGTAGGGCTAAAAGTAAATAATAACAAATATTATGGTGATAAAATCCGTTAAATAGGAGTTTTATTTCAAGAAGTTATCTATAGATAGATATTTGCTATAAACTTCATTAATGATTAAGAATACATATCTACTCCGATACTAATACCTAATTGTTGAGGTTATTCGGAGTTTTATAATTTTACTGAACACACACCTCAATTTTCTTTTTTAGTATCAACTGCTTATGGCTGAATCGATACTCAGTCTGTGCCCATACAACGGCTGGTCAGCACACCTCAGATTAGTGGACAAAAAAAGGGCGCATTGGGTATTGCAAATCGTAGGATCCGGACTGGCCATTGCTGGTAGTATTAATATGAGCATGGGTAGACGGTCGAACTGGGTTAGTCTACATGGTAAATTTGGTGAGTATATACCTATTTGGTTTTTATTTTTAATTTATCAAACTTTCCAACATCAAGTATGAAATATTGTTTATATAGGCCCCGAATCAAAGCAGCATCGAAAAATCGGTATTTCGAAACCATTTTCCTTATTAACTATGAAACCTACAGATCTGGAATTCACATACCTGGATACTACAGGATATACAGAGTAACTTCTCCTTTTCATAAATTAAATAAAAAAGGAGAAAATAGTAGAAAAGAGGCTCTGAACATCACTCTACTCTTTCGTATGAAACCAAATATTTTCTACAATATGTATCCAAATAATCTGAAATGTCACATATCGCACCCCTAGATGAAGACTCCGGTAACTCAAAAAACCAGTTTTTTCAGAAATTGAGAAAAACTGATTTCTAAATATTTATGAAAGATATAAAAAAACTAACAATACATATTCGAAGGTAATAGTTTTGTGGAGCGTGTTGGATTACCTCATTTCTTTATTATCTGTTAAAAACCTGAAAAAATAGATTTTTTGAGTTACTCTAGTTTTGTAGCAGAAGTAATCAACTTTTCAAATCACTAACAAGAAATAGTCTACTTTATTAGAAATAAAAATGACTTACGTTACTTTTCACCCAAAAAATAGGATAAGTTTTTGTGGAGGATTTTTGAGTTAAATATGGTTTTAGTTTTGATTTCACCAAATAAAAAATGCATTATATTATAAAGACAATAAAATGTTTATTTATAAATCAAAGGAGGCAGCTTCTCGTCAGTGAACTTGACCGGACCCTGAACCTCGTTTCACAATGGGGCTCTGAAAACCTGGTTGAGTTCAATGCCAAGAAGACGCAGGCATGCGCGTTTACAGCAAAGGTATCTTCTTTCCTTCCCCTTCCAACTCTTCAGAGCACGCCACTGCCACTACAGGACAATCTCAATATCCTGGGTATGGATGTTCGCTGCAAACTGAATAACAAAAACTACATCGAGAGTATCATCAAAACAGCCTCGCGTAAACTCGGAGTCCTGAACAAAGTGAGACGTTTTTTCACGCCGGAGCAGCGGTGTCTTCTCTACAAGACACAAATTCGCTCTTGCGTGGAATACTGCTCGCATCTCTGGGATGGCTCCGCAAAGTACTTACTAGATGCTCTCGATAGGTTGCAGCGACGTGCGGTCCGCATTATTGGGAATCCTGAGGTCACTAACACCCTCGAGCCTTTGCAGTTGCGTAAAGATGTGGCATCTTTGGCGGTTTTTTACCGTCTCTACTCTACCATGGTGAATGTTCTGATGAGCTCTTCCAAGTAATCCCACCCTCTCCTTTCCTATATAGGACAACACGTGCAGGACTTAGATGCCACCCGCATACGGTGCAGAATATTCCATCAAGAACCAAGCGATTCGGCGACTCCTTCTTCTGCCGCACTATTAAGACTTGGAATTCCTTGCCAGCTCACGTGTTTCCTTCCTCCTATAGTCCCGGGTCCTTTAAGCGGGGCGTGAAAAAGCATCTGATGAGGCCGACAAGCTGAGTGCCACCATTGTAACATGGTACGTGTTGTGATGGTGGCCCTCTTTTCAGAGACTTTGCCTTCAGCTTACCATCAGGCGAGGCGAAGTCAAATTGACGTGTCCTGTATAAAAAAAAATATGTTGATTTAGATTATTCTCATACGTTGTCATCACGTCATCATTAGGATCAATAGCGTTCCGTTCATTATTCGAGCTACTACTATTTGAACTGCTGCTAGAACTCGAACTGCTGGATGAAGAAGAAAGGGACCGAGTTCGTGGCATTTTTGAAGGAGTAGGCGAGATAGGCAAAGGAGAGAAAATTATTTTTCTTTTAGGTATAGGGTTTACATAGTGCGGATCTGCATCGGAATCATCAAACTCGCTTTCATTGTTGCCATGGGTTGGAGATGAGATAATATACTGACATTTCGGAGCTCTTCGTAGTCTGTTAGGGGTAGGTTGTTCAGCTTGCAGTGTAGGCCGCTGATCAACATTTGACGAAGATTCTAAAAGGCTCGGTGATGAATTTATTTCCTTACCCGGGGACAAACTTCTTACGGTCTCCTCGAATGCTGTAAGGATCCTCTTTTCCAGTGTTCAGCATCTCTACCAATAGTTTTCCTCGGCCTTTCATTGTTCTGAAACAAAAATAATGTTCATTAAATTAAAAATCAAGTAAAGTCAACCAACTAAAAAAACAAAAAAATATCACAAATTAGCTTTCGAATCTGTAACAATAAATAATGAACCGTATTGCAAATGTCATAAAAACTTTTTTTCTTTTTAAAATTATGTTGTATTTGACTAAACAAGCAAAATAAACAAATTTGAATTTTCATTCAATAAAACTAACCTAAATCGAAATTTCCTTTTACTTTCATGTAAATGCCAGTAACTCAAAATAGCAAAATAAAAATTGTAATATAATATCATCAAAACCCCCGCATGTCAAAATGAACAAACAGTAATATCAATGAAACTTCAGCAAAACCTAATCAACTCGAAATAATAAATGAAACTTACCTTATAAATTTCACGTAAACTCCAGCAATTCAAAATCTGCTACTATTCAAACGTCATTCACTTGCATCGCTTGGAAGTTAACTAAAGATAGCGGACTACTTTACGCGCGGTTCGGGATACGCTCATTCATGTAAAGTCATGTTTCGCGCCATTTTTTAAACAGTTGGCAGTATTGTTACATGAGTTTTGTATCGCCGTGTAGCTATTCGAACCGGGAACTTGAAAAGGTCATTAACCCCAAATTAGAATTTTTTGAGTTAATGGAGTTTTCATCTAGGAGTGCGATATGTTAAATAAGTGTATTAGCGTGACCTTCTTAGTTTGTAATCGGCGCCTATCAAGTTATCTATTAAAATTGGTTTTACTGATTTTTACGGTTCAAATATGAGCCAATGACCTTGAGCATTTGTATGGTTAAAGTAATTCGTGTATGTAATCACCTTAACGTGCCGACCGCTGACGCCCCAGCCGGAGTCAGCGGAGATGGTTGTCAGACTCGAACCGACCAAAATCGTACTGTCGTGTCGAGCCAACAGTTGCCGAGGGTGAGGTAACAACTGGCAAATCCCTTGCACACCCCAGCTGACCCAAGGCCATCAAAGGCCCCCCGAGTATGGGACTACGTTGCCCCATTTTCCGCGGAAAATTGGGGGCAGGGATCGCCAGTCGCCCCCAGGCCCGCGCTCATAGAGGACAGAGGTTGATCAACGACCTCCGACGCCCAAGTCGCAATTATCTGTATCAGTGTACGAAATTTCAGCCAGAATCGTTCAGCCATTTGAGAGTGATTGAATACCAAACATCCATACAACTTTCACATTTATAGTATTAAGTAGGAAGTGCAATCTTCTCAGGGTGCGAAGGCATTTGGAGAAGTCATTGCTAATTTTCATCCATTAGATAACCTACGAAATCTACATACATCATGAAATGCCGCGGGATAAATTCCTTATAATGACTTAGATATGCTTGATCGTTATTGAATTAACTACATTCATGAAATATATTTTTTTACAGCTCTCGTGGCGTTAGTCTTCACAACTGTCTCATTGGTGAATGGCGTGTCATCTCTATATGCTTATGAAATTCGTAAGGTGGTACCAATTCCTGGCAAGCTATCGAAGGTGACACATATTTGCTTCGGAATCGTCGCGTTTGCATCAGCCACCATCTCTCTATGCTACGGTTATGAATATGTCCGAAGCTATTTCGGCGATGGAGTCACAGAGACCCTAATTGGTTTAACCGCTGCTTTTACAGCCATCATTCTTATTAATCCATGTATCACACTTGCGATACGTATTATGAACAAATAACATTATTTAATATTTAGATCAGTGATACCTATTTTGATATAAATATGGTTACCTAAGGTTGGATTTCACCAATAAAAGCAAAATGTAAACTGCGTAAGCACGTTTTGCTCAGTGGATATGATTGAATATAACATGAAAATTCATTTTTTATGGTGACATCCAACCGCAATGTGACAACACAGAGTTTGAGAAAATATGTGCTTCAATTGCGTGCAATATGGCAGTTATATAGAGGTATACTTATTAGAGTTACTGGTTATTATAAATTATTATACTTTAACTTCATCACAATTGTACAACTTACTGGATATTGTATCTACGAGTAGGTACTTGCGGTTAAATCAAGTGACAATGTATTGGAGAAAATGTTTCGTTTTTTTAATATAAACTATGTTATAACTATTAACTACAACTGAATGTAATTTTGTTTAAGCAAATTGTTTAGTTATTTTTAAGTAACTTAATGAGTTTAAATTATTACGAATTTGTCGTCGACTCACTGCGATGCTATTTTATAAGAATTAATAAAATGTCAAATCAAATCAAGAATCAAATCAAGATCAGATCACCAATCAATCACAAAACATGGCAGAGTTCGATTTTATCGGGTCTTATCTGCAATATGAAGCAGTATACCTAGTAATAGTAGTAGGTACCTAACAAGCTTTTATATTATACTTAAGTTAGTTTTTTCTATCATGTTAGAAAAAAATATAAACCTAAATTGCTGTTTATTTTGCACAGTGTATCAGCTATCGTAATTCGTAAGGCACTAACTTAATTTTTAAGATTTACAAACAGTGTTATATTTTTATTTCTTTTTTACTGTGTTTTATACGCTTCCAAGAGAACACTAAAGTTTTTAGTTCAATAAACAGTTATTATATAATTGAATCTTATTATTTCACCTAGAACTCACTGATCAAGTGACTTATAGTAGAGCCTTATACCATCCTACTAGCGAACCAGCTTATTAGCGACCACTGTCAAGAACTGGCTTAGCTGGTTGTTTGGAACATAAGCGTAGCAAAGTGCTTACTGCACCAGCGACGGCCACTAGTGACTAGTGTGACGCCATGGTATAGAAACATCCAATGAGCAGTTTTCCAGTAGGTATAATAATCAGTTGGTTTTTAAGTCATCAGGAGATGGCGCTAGAATAGCTTTTGGTAATTTTAATGTACTCTGTGGTTTGTTTGTAGTATTTTTTCATGAATTTGCGATGTTGCCAAAGTTTAATTTTATTTACCCATATTATAATAGATAAAATATAATAAAACGTTTAATTCTTTTCGCGTCACTGTCTGTATTTTAAAATAATAATATTATATTTAAAATAAATTTATCAGAAAAAATTACAAAATATTTATGTAAAGTAAATCATTACAAAACCGAAGAACATTTTTTCCATAAATTAGGGAACACTAGATGTGACACCACACTCTTCTTACCAAAAGTGCCGGCTGCGCCATCTAGCGCTAGGAACGTTATAAATACCTACTGGAAAACTGCTCATTGTGTTTGCGTAAGTGAACATCCTAGTTGATGAACTACTCAAGCGAGCAAGTGGATGAGCCGCCATGCCATGTATTGGTAATATCCTGTAATATCTGAACACAGATTATACGATCTAATGAACCCACGCTCTACTAAACTTTTATAAGTTTTTGAAGGTATTGCCTCATAATGAAGTTTATTTTTAACTAGATATATATATTTATCGTTCTTTCCTTCTTTTCCTATACACATAACAAATCTTTGGAATCTTTACTACCCAGTTAGCTACAGATGTCTAGAAAGAATGGATTTCAAGTAATTTAAGTCAAAAGTAGTAAATTGTATTCAGATACATGAAAAAAAAACGGTTAAGTGCGAGTCGATTTTTTTTTTCCCCTATCGTCAGTGTCGTTCATGTTTTAGCACCACAAGTCAAAACAGACATGACGTTATGGCAGTAAACCCCTTAAAAATCACGCAGCGAGCTATGGAGCAAGCTAGGTTTGCAATTCTTTGATAGATAACATTCAAAGCTAGGGAACGCGCTGGATGCGAGCCGCTTCCAACCGGTCCTATTGGAGATCTATAGGGGAGGCCTATGTCCAGCAGTGGACTTCCTATGGATGAAATGATGATGATGATGATGATGATGATTATCCTTCCTCCGACTTGATATCCTTACCTCCTTACCCCTACTTCGAGCGAGAAAGACTAATTCTTATTTTTAAGGGTAGAACATGTTTCATGCAATCCAACCACGGAGGACAGAATATGATCTATAATTTCCTTCTCCATGAATCCAACGTTAATAACTTTATTACTTTATTTCTTGGGTAGGTATTAACCGTATTAATAGGCTTTACTGTAAAAATAATGTTCCGTACCTGCCCGTATTTTTCGATTAAAAACTGTTTGTTTTAAGTTTCCTATTTAAGGACTCCTAAAAGACACAGAACCCTAAAAGCAATTAAACTTGTATCAAGAACATCCATTATTGTCATGTCATTTGTTCATGTAATCTGAGATGGATTAGATATAAAAACTGACGTATTCAAACACAGCAACAACTAATTATCATCATTGGTGATAATTGTATCTAGAATTATAAGTATTAGCAAAAAATTTCATTCTCTCACGGTGACCCAAAGAAGGAGTTGGATTATTTTATAATTAAAAACGTAAAACAAATAAGTGGAACATGGAAAACGAAAATGGACACGTGAAAAGTGCACGGGCACCTTTATCCAAAGATCAGTATTATTTAAAAACATTTCAAGCATCGTTAAACTTATTAGCTCACATACTAATAGGCATCGTAGTAGGTTCATGTCTAATTTTCACATTCAGAAATGGAGTACCCATTGGTGCTGTACCAATACACATCGTCTTATGTGTTCTTGGGGTAAGTTTTAATTTTATTTATAGAAATATCGCTATCTTCTTCCTCTTAGCGTTAATTCCCAGTCGCATCCGAAGCTTTCAGCTGGGAGTCTGGGGTCCGCTTTACCAGTCTTAACCACGGATTTTTGGCTAGACCTCGATATTTTCCGTGAAGCGATTGTCATCTGACCTACACGTTACGACGCTATATGGTAAAAATTAGATAAAGATTATAAAATGTAAAAATTTGCATTAGAATAGAACAAAAAACATTTCCAAAATATTTGTGATCAAAATTTATGAGTTTCGTCGGAGGTACGACAATATTAAAGAATTCTGAATTCTGAGTTATTAGGTACACCGCTGCCTCCTTCGGTGATTTACAGACATGTGTATGTGTATGTATGTCTGAATTCTCAGAAAATAGTAGTGAACAAAAGTAAAATCTAAAAGCACCTTAAACTTCATAATTTCGCATAATGTCTTTGCTTTTCGTTCTTCTCCGATTAGCAAATTGCGAGTGGGGATAGGTAGGTTAAAATACTCACGAATTTTTCTCATACCAAACAAATGGACAAAAACAGACCTTAGACGTAGTACTATTACTTATTCTGTGCCTTAGAGCTAGACTATATCATTTTATGCAAACGTCTGGATTGAGGGTCCGAGTAATTTTATCATAACAGTTTCGTCTTACATTTAAACATTTATGATTTCTTGCTTTAAGATTTAACTAATTGCACTTTATGTCTTGTTTGACAAGGTATTAAAAATTGGGCCCTCACTTCAGATGCAAACTAAAAATTGGTCGAACTACGAGAGATAAGAGATACGTGATACGAGAGATCCATACTAATATTATAAATGCGGAAGTAATTCTGTCTATTCATCTTTCAGTCTGCTTTCACTGTTAACTTTAATTATATTTTTTAGTATCAACTTCTTATGGCTGAATCCATACTTAGCCTGTGCCCACACAATGGATGGTCAGAACACCTCAGATTAGTGGACAAAAAAAGGGCGCACTGGCTTTTGCAAATCGTAGGGTCAGCACTGGCCATTGCTGGTAGTGTGATTATAAGCATGGACAGAGAAGTAAACTTTACTACTTTACACGGCAAATTTGGTGAGTATTTCGATTTGTTCCTTACGATTACTTAATTCTATCTAATACCGTAATATAGCATTCGTAATATGTGTGCTCGGAAAATTATTAAAAAGAAATAATGGATTAAAATTAAAATTATTGAGTAGTCATTACATTTTTACGCATATTTATACATGCTTTGTTTTCCGAAATGCAAATGCAAAAAAATTACTAAAGCGTGGTACCCGTCATCGTACTATAATAATATTTTTCAGCATTATTAACACTCGTTCTAACAGCATCATTAAATTTCCATAATAAATAAAACGTTTTATCCACAGGACTCGTGGCATTCGTCTTCACAACTGTCTCATTGGTGAATGGCGTGTCATCTCTTTGGGCTTATGAAATTCGTAAGGTGGTTCCTCTCTCTGGCACGCTATCGAAGGTGACACATATTTGTTTCGGAATCGTAGCGTTCGCATCAGCCACCATCTCTCTAGTCTACGGTTATGATAAAGGTATGTGCCGTAGATACTTCGGTGAAGCAAACACAGAGACCTTAATTGCCTTCAGTGCCGCTTTTACAGCTATTGTTCTTATCAATCCTTGTATCACGTTTATGGCACGCCTTTTCGGCAAATGGAACTAAGATATGTTAAGAGAAACTTTATTTATTTGATAGATGTAAGTTTATATTAATTGCCATATCATAATGTTGTATTTAGAGTAGATACCTATAGTAAAACCAACAATTCCATGAACTCAAGCCGCCACTTTCCCTTTAATAATGTGGTGGTAAAATTGTCTTCGATTTGCAATAAAATTGTATGCTTCTGATAGTGACAATCGTAGTTCCTATGTTACTTATTTTGCGGAATCGTTGGTTTTACTTATACATTAAAATTGATATATCTTTGGTGTAAATCTCTGAGAACCAGGTCGTTGAGGGCACGGCGTATTGGTTATGTCGTAAGCGACCGACTTAAAACCACACGATGCCTCTAACATTGGATCTACTGCAAAGATCCTCTTTTCTCGTGCAGGTCTAGACCACCATAATTATGGTGATTTTTGTATTTTTAAAAGCCCTCTTTCCCTCTTGAGCGAAAGACTTTTCGCCTCCTCTGATTTTTGATATCTGTGTCTGTGTCTACCATGTTCGCTACACTAAAATATTCTAATAAGTACAAACCTGTAAAGAATATTCTTGGTAGTGAACAGTCTCAGTGGTAGCCTCCTGAACTGCAAATAGTTTTCGAAAAGTGCGTGGTTACCCTTACCTCCTCGGGATTAAGATGCGTGATAAAGAAATATATAAAAATAGAACATCTATCAATATAATTGTGATATGAATTTAGTAGATAGGTAGCCAAAAAAATATTCGCTTATAATAATAGATATTTGTACAAAGTAATTTTAAGTTTTAATTTATTGACTTATAAACTATTTATGTCGTCTTTAATTTAGCATACAAAGTAGCTATTATGCAATTCACTAACTTAAATTATAGGCTATTATAAAGATAATCAAAAAGAGATCATGAGATAGCAAGAAAGATAAATACTGAGACTGATTATTATGAAACAGTGGATAACAGAAAATACTTGCACTGGCCATGTTTCAAGTTCTGCAATTATTGTAATAATCCGTTAGCAATATTGGAAACAAGACTTCGAAAAAAATTGGTTACAAAACCAATTTTCAGTTAAACAAATAGTAAACTCCAATGCAACTAGAACAGCTCATAATTTTGTAAATTAATAACATGAAGATGAGGAACAATACTATTTTTATAAAAGTTGTGATTGTATCATCCGAAATGTTCAAGGCCTATATTCCAAATCTATACTCAGCCCCTAATCTCGATTTATAACCAGTAAGGAGAACAAATTGTCATTGACAATCTACCAAATTTGTCAATGAAAATCGAGATTCAGTACTGAGTATTGTTCTGGAGTCTGCATTCTACTCAATATTTTATATCTTTAAGTGTAAATAGGTACATATTATACTCATTTGTAATAAAGATATCATTCAGAAATATAAATATGTTTTGTATTATTTTTCATACACAATAACCCCGGGTTCTTTAAATGGGATGTGATCCTCAAAGTCGGGACCATCATTGACCCTAGGTCAGCATCTGGAATGGTGACTTTTTGGACTGTACCTTGACCAAACTTAAGTCTACATTTTATCAACGTAAATCACCTGAGCGTTCAAAAAATCTCCACTCAAGTTCAGATCTAGAAAATAATCTTCACTAGTGAAAGCTGAAATAATTTTCTCCATTAACTACCATCGGTAATTCCTAGATAGATAAGTGTACCCAATAAAACAAGATACTGATATATAAAACTGATTGTTATGTGATTCAATCATATAACAACCGCTACCAAGTATTATTACCTACTATGATTGAATTGATAACGTTAGATAATAGTCGGCTTATTGATATAATACATTAGATGCTATTCAGTTTGTGTACGCAGTAGCATAACACCGAATAGTAAAACCAATAATTCTGTGAACTAAAGGAAGCCGCCACTGTCTCTTTAATATGATCAAATCGTCTTTGATTTGCAATAAACTACATTGGACAATGACCACCGTAGTTCTGATTTTATTCATTTCAGAGAGTCGTTGGTTTATCTATACCACGTGACTTGCTGCGATTGATGAACTTCCCCCCTAGACAAGTGGCAATTCGCTGCGCGGTGTATCATGGAATAGAATGACGAATGTATAGGATTTGACGTTTTTGACATTCATTGACGCCTGTCATATACGTCAAATCCCATACATTTGGCATTCTATTCTACAAAACGCCGGCCGATGAATTGCCACTTGTCTAGAGGGGCTTGATTGCGTTCACGTTGCCATCGTATCGGGAAGTAGAGCGAGAGACTGGCTAAGATTGGTTTTGCTACGGTATTGTAGAGTGTTATCTCTATTTATATTACGTCGACTGATTGATACCTTTATAGAGTAATTAAAACTGTTTGAGTTTTTAAAATATTAAAAGGATAGCTTCGGTTTTAATAACTCTAAAAATATATCGAACTGGAGACCTGTGATGAGCGATGGAAGAACGCTATACAAAACCAAAGGAAGTCGATATCAGACAGATTTCACTCTTCTTCTTCAGTTAATTTTTATCTCACTGCTACTATTCAATAATAATTGATAATACCTTATTTTACAAATATACTAAGTATAATAAATCAATCCATAAGAGCATAATAGAGTGATGCACCGGTTACATTTAAATTTAATAATATGTAGCGTACATAGAACCAATTTCATCATTTCAATGTGCTTCTTTAAAAACCTTTTAAAAAAATCTACTTAATATTTAATGTGTTTTTCAATACTGTTCTGTAATACATACTAACAGTGTGATGCTTGAAACTTGGTTTCATCTTTCAATGAATCAGGATTAAGTTATATAAGATAAAAATGTTTGCGTAATCAGATAAAATTGTTAAAGTAATTAATTGATAATATTAATATTATTTATACCTAATATTTATCCAATCTACCTAGATTTGTTGTAAACACAAGAACTCTTTGATATAAATAAATCCAAGATACGATGATATCTGTGACAAAGTGATTAGAAAATAAATGACGATGCGCTACAAGTACAAGGCGACTAAGGGATAGAGCTGTATAACATCAGACAGATATATACAGCCCAGACTCAGCCTACACATGGCTCGAGTCAACAATAGTGCCCGAAAAACGGCAATAGGCTCACCCCCTATTACGTGGGACCTAATACAATGATTGGTGAAATGTGGGTGTTAATTCACCTCTGCCTAACCCTCCGAGATAAAGGCGTGATTGTATGTAGGTATGTATGTATGCGCTATTAATTATCTTTAAACCATTGAAATATGAAGTGAAGGAAACAAGAAGACCAATGATCATTGATAAGACATTCAATTAAATAATCATTATATTATTGACCGCATCTTCAATGATGTTTTCATTGCGATCCCTAATGATTATAGATATTACTAGCTTTGTCCGTCAGAACTTTGATCTGAGTTTTCATTTTTTTGCTTAGAACCCTAATACTTTTTCACCACCCAGCTATTTCAGAGATTAACCGGAACAAAAAGACAGAAATATAGATAGAGCAATGTTAAAAAAAAAACTTACTGCAAATTTTAAATTCGTGAAATTTGTAGCAAAATCGTGAACAATACTGCCACAAATCAAAGCAAACTGATTGTAAATTGATATCAGCTATACGATATTAGCTACTAGATATAAAAACATTGACTAAAACACTAATCTGTAGCAGAATAATTTTATAATGAGAGATCATCTACAAACAATCTTTCTTATTTTGTAAAGAATACACCATGTATTAATGTAACAGCACAAATACACAAAGTATAAAATATAACAAATATTGTTACAAGACATACAATTACAGTATCGGCCCACAGTATAAACTTTGAAGTATGGAATCCCAAACACACGCAAGCAGAAGATATGAAGTAAGTAGGTAAACCAAATGCCATATGCACAAATTTAATATTGTTGTGTTCATGCAATCCAAGTGGTCCGGTTACTATGCATAATAATGTACAGCAAACCGCAAAGACACCTGAAATTAAAAATAATAAAATTGGTTGATATGATAATATTGATGGATAATGAAACCCCGAGTTTGACAAAACTAAAATCTCATCAATACCTTTACATAAACCATTATGTAAATCTGTATATGAATTGTCTACTAAGCTTCATTATTCGTCATAATAAAATCATACTTAATATTATTAATTTCATTACTGAATATTATAGGAAATGATATCATAACATTTCATCATCAATTCAATCAGTTATTATACCTATGTCAAAAAGTTATTACGATATGAAGAAGTACAACGTTTATACATTGATACCTGCTTATTTTGGCATGTTGTATCATAATGAAAACTCATTAATCGTCTTTGATGTGACATTTATTACATCATCATTTACTATCAACATAGTAAATATCTCATCAATGATGCTTGTTGATTTGAAAGTTTTCTTTTACATAAACAGTACGGTATTCAAAAGCATTATAATTAGTTACTAGCTGTGTTTCATCACAGACACGATTATATCAATAAACAGCTTGGAAACTGGTCATTGTCTCAAATGTTCATTTCATCAACGGACTATTACGCAGCCAGTTTTTAGTCTCGAGGTTGATTGAATTTAGGGGTTTAAAAAAACAATAAACAGCAAAAATGTACAAAAAAAAAAAAGTGATAATTATTCCCCTAAACTAAAAGAATTGTTTCGTGGTGTTTCGCAATTGTTGGTTTATACATTATGGTTACAATTTCAAGAGAAGTTTGAGCCCTTAAATACCTCTTCTTCTGTCTTCTACATTTACCAAGACTTACCTGCTATACAGTGGCTACTTGATGAAATTCCTTTAGGAGACATCAGCATGCCCAAACCTAACAATATACAGATAACTGCACATATTTGTAGTACTATATGTGCACTCTTCCGTTGATTTAATCGGAGGTGTGAGGACCAACCATTTACGTAACTAAGGCTTAAAATCGCTTGCGAAGAAAAGAATTGATACTGAAAAATGAAAAGTGTTAATTAACAGTTTCACACGTAAGTATTCTTTCGTGGCTCGAGATGCATACAAATATCGGGATCCCTCCTCTTGGCATAAAATTTTAAGGCAGAATTACAAGGCAAAATTTTAAGGTTGCTTAGAATAACATCTTGTTTCTTGGAATTTTTGAACACAAAAATCATCAAAACATATCTAAAAGTGTATGTGCCATACTAAAATATATAAAACAGATATTAATAAGTTTCTAGCAGTTCTAGCCATCCTGTATGACTGAAAGATCCATTATCGTAGAACCGAAACCGCTAGGAGTACAAACTATCTACATTCATCTACGAATTTATACTTCTTTTTTATTTGTTGGACCTAACAATAGACTTAAATGCACATCAGTATGTTTCAAAAGTACTCACTCCTAAAGTGCAAAGAATAGCATGGTTATCTCCTGTTTGCAGGGAATACATAAATGTCACCATGATGGTAGCTCCAATAAGTACATGAGATAGACCTACACTTATGGCACACCCAATTATACGATAATATTCACTACGACTTTCAATAACTAATAATTTTATGGGAGCAAATTTCAAAACTTTAGATGGCCTTCTCTCAACATTCATTTCATCCTCTTTCTGTCGGTGAACATCATTAAGAAAGGTGTTTCGCAATATTCCTCCTATTTTATCTAAGTATAGACTTTGAGAAGAAGCAATAAGTTATTTTTCTTCTCTTGTATTTAAATCCATACATTTACTATTGAACTTTAGTGAAATTTCATAACCCTGATTTATGACAGGAAAACAAAGACAATAGTTATTAGGTACCCAAGAGAACATGAATGTGATGTGTTCATTTCTGTTGATTTCTGTTCATCTGAATCACATCTTCCCAGTAGTAACCATAAACTTCGTCGTTACTAACTTTTTGGACCAAGGGTAACATTGGCTATGAATGGGGCACAGGAATGTTGTATCAACTTGTTATGTGCACTGAGATTATTCTGTGATGGTCCCAGCACAAGAATTCCAGTAACGATAACAAATCTAGCACAGATCAGTGCAACATCTAAAAAAAATATAGACAGACAATCTAAAACAATTCTGTGAACCATATTATTAGTTCCAGTAAATTGTATAACTGAATTTTAACAAGGAACCATATTATTGTAATTGCTTTTTTATAGCCATAAGGGTTAAAGAGTATGATAATAAAGGAAACAAATGAATGTGTAGTTTCCCCAGGGCTCATTAATATGTCTTCTTCTTCCTCCTAGCGTTAATTCCCAGTCGCATCCGAAGCTTTCAGCTCGGAGTCTGGGGTCCGCTTTACCAGTCATAGCTACAGATTTTGGCTAGACTTCGATATTTTCCGTGAAGCGATTGCCATTTGACCTCCACGACCCAATATTAACATTAGGCGATATCGAAGCTTTGCAGCTAGACCGTTGTTTTTGGACTTTTTAGGGCACCAACTACCCGTAACGACTGCCATAGATGTTCTTATGGCAACCGGGACCGACGGCTTAACGTGCTCTCCGAGGCACGACCAGACCAATGCAAATACCCATATTTAATGCACACAAATATTTGCACTGAGCGGGGATCGAACCCGCGCCACCTGCGTAGCGGCCGCGTTCACTACCGCTACGCCACGGAGGCTGTCAAGTCGGAGGCTCATTAATGTATTTACAGATAATTTCTTTAAATAACTTGTCCTACAAATAGGGTTGCCACCTGTACTATATTATATAGTATTGTACTATATTTAAGGCCATTGTACTATATAATATATGAAAATAATATAGTACGCAAATGTACTATATATTCACGCTCGTCATTTCACGTTGCGTTTTTTTTTTCCGAACGGAATTTAAGGTCATTCAGACGGTTCACTCGAGTCGAGTGATTATTGACTTAAGTGAATGCTTCATTTTTCTTTCATTACAAGTAAAGATATAAAATAGAATATTTTATTGACACGACTCCTCCATGATCGCAGGACTTGCTGTGTAACAGCGAACAGCATTCAGTCAAAGTTTTGCCCAGCCGCAAGTGGTGTTAAACAGGGATATGTGCTCGCGTCTACACTTTCATCCGCGGAGATATAGTGCAGGCAAACATGCATGCAGACAAACAGGCAAGCATGCATGCAGGGTATACATTAGTTGTGCCGTTATGCTCTTCTCCGGCGCTACAGGAAATGCAGTCCTTCCGCCCTTGCGTAACGAAGTTCGGGCACCCATCGTATTTATGACTTTCGGATAAATAACTATCGTGTTTTTGAATACTCGGAGTTTTGTTTCCTATGAACTATAATATTCGGAATTTTGAAAATCTGTGGTTGAAAATCGAAATAAAATACTTCGAAATTAAATATCTCGTTCATTTGCTTACCCAAAGCAAAGCAAAAATAAATAACATATGAAAAAATAGATGGCAAACAAATGTGTACTATATTTTTCCCTAAATTTTTCAAAAGTACTATATTTTTATGATTTGAAAAGAAAAAATCCTATTTTCTCTTCAAGAAAAGGTGGCAACCCTACCTACAAAGGATAAGGATGCTCTTCAAGAAAATTTTGTCGTGTGATCTAAATACGTGCGCTAATAACTAGCATGAAACCGAGAGCACTTGGAATTTGAAGAGCACGTATTGATTATCTCAATACGTGCTCTCCACACAATCAGTTGACGCCACGAGACAGCCATTACCTATGAGCCTATGACTATCAATACAGTGACGTTATCGTAAAAGCATTGTGTTATATACCAGTGTTACTAAGTTACAGCAGAATGTCTTGTATTCATAAGTATCCTGAGTGTTTTAACAATTTGTAGGTTTATATTTATAGGTCATTTCCTTTTTTGACTCATCTAAAGCCTCTCCCGTACAGGCTTACTGTTGTCTACCTTGAAGAACCTTCCTCGATAAATCGGAATCCCACTGTGACTTTTTTTACGTCCGTGTCATAGGTCCATAAAGTTCACGTATTGTGACTATGATTAAAAACTAGATATCTGGCATTGACAACTTCAGCGTATTGTCATAATATTGACGTTTAAACTTTTTATTTTATTTTATCTATTTTTTTATTGAATATTTATTTTTTACCTTGTATAAGATAAAATACCTACAACAATGATTTCGGTTCCGAGACGTTATGATATTGAAAACGACGATGCTTGTGCTCTCGAATGTGAAAGAGTAAATCCTAATACTGAAGTCAAATTGTTACACGAATACGTAGGCCCGGTCAGAATAACATTAGTTGATTTGCTGGACATTGGCTATTGGCAAAGAGCATGGGGCTCAGCGTTCATAACTTTGTCCAACTTCTATATTGCTATCGTTCTTGCAACATTGGTTTTCTTTTCATTGACTTTTAGAGTTCCAAAGGCATTAAATGTTCATATCCCTCTTTGTATGGTTGGGGTAAGTAACCTGATTGAAACTAGTTTATACCACTTGCTCTTATAAACCATCATAGTGTATGTACGATGTACGTAAAGATGACCAAGATCGTGATGTTTTGCGACTGATGATCTGACAACACACTGAATAGTGCAACCCAGGCTATAAATATTTCATTAACATATTGAATATGAGGACTTCCTGTGAATCACGCTGTAACTTCTTCCGTAAACATCATCTTGATATTACGATCTCAATCAAGTTCTCTGCAGGTCATGAAGGTAATTTTGCAACAAGAATACCAAAAGTTGACGCAAAGTCACCAATACTTACTCTAACTACAGGAGATATTTTGCTAAAATAGTATAAAAGAATCCTTCGAGTAGCTGTCAAAGCTAGTTTCATAAGGAATCGCTTAAGATTTTAGACCAAGCCACGTGTGTGAGAGGACCTGAGTGTAAAAAGGCACAATTAACAAAGAAGCTCTTTACACTGAAGTTTGCACTACCTTATTTGTGACTCTTTTGTTACAGTTTCAACTTTTCATGCCGAGTGCAATACTGATGCTGAATCCTTTGTTTGGGCCTGCAAACCCGATGTATAAATTTACTAGACTAAAGCAACATATTTTCTTACAACAGCTTGCTTTCTTTTTTGGAATTGCAGGGTGTATCCATGTGTTAGTTTCTGTAGACACATCAGCAATCCCACCGAATCCACATATGATATCAGGTAATGTAAAAGTTTCTCGATATACTTGTCTGAAATTATAACATTAATCATAATTTCAAATTTATGAAACACAGAATTTACATTTGCATTTATATTTACTAGCTATTGTCCGCAACTCCGCCAGGTGGATGTCGGTTATCGCGACCAATAGCGCAACCATAGCCTGTGTCCCTTTCCAAGGTCTAATCTACCCCTGTACCAAATTACATCAAAATCGATTCAGTGGCCTAATCGTTAAAGCGTAACAGACAGACAGATAGACAAACAGACAGATTTACTTTCGCATTTATAATATTAGTATGTAGATATGGATTAATAGTTTTACAGGTAGATTGCAACAAGAATCACCATTTACATCAGTATATTATTTCTTTTCTTTTATTTCCAGGATATATGGTCATGTTTTTTATATGTCTTACGCAAGTATTAGGTCCAGTACTTTACTTCACTGGCATGACTGTACTCCATTATGTGCATGCAGTCACTGGTCTAACTGCTTTCGCGCTGTCTTCACTGTGTGTATGTTTTGCTATAGTAAAGCCTTCGTTTATGACTTGGTGTAAAGTCGCACTAGTCCCAGAAGTGCCATATATTTTGCTTGTTATTACCATACTTTACACAGTATTTGTCATGGTGTCAGTTAAGTGCAGAGTACGGGAACGAAATAAACCATGAATAATAAATTCGTTTTTTTATTTGTCTGTTTTAGCTTTATCTATAGGTACTAGTTGATCCGTCCCGGTTTCACACTAGAAAATTTTGTAATATTTCCCGTTGCAGTGAGAACTTAAGATACAAAGTATGTGTATAAACACACTTCCGACGGCTCCAGTCTCTAAAATTTTGATATCAATTCATCGACACAAACATCAGCATAATATTGTTTGTATATAGATACAGAAGACAAGCATAAAAATCTTTAAGAAAACGTAGTACTTAGTGCACATACGCTGGTAAGGCTGTCTTTCCACCAGAGACGTGCTACTCCTTTCAGACCAGTACCTACTTTGCTATGTAATATCAAACGCGTCCATAGCAACGTAGCATAGCACACATTTCTGGTGGAAAGGGCGCGAGTCCGATCCCCGCTCAGTGCAAGTATTTGTATACATGAATATGGATATTTGCATTGGTCTGGTCGTGCCTCGGAGAGCACGTTAAGCTGTCGGGCCCGGTTGCCATACGATCATCTATGGCAGTCGTTACGGGTAGTTGGAGCTCCAAAAATTCCAACAACAACGGTCTAGCTGCAATGCTTCGATATCGCCTAATGTCACTATTGGGTTGTGGAGGTCAGATGGCAGTCGCTTCACGGAAAATATAGAGGTCTAGCCAAATCTGCAGTTAAGACTGGTAAAGCGGACCCCAGACTCCGAGGCGAAAAGCATTGGATGCGACTGGGAATTAACGCTAAGATTAAATTCAAATTGGTCTCATTACTATTTCTGGTTTGGTGGTATCGTTTCGGACCCACGCTACCACCAGTGGTATCGGCGGTGGTAGCGTGGGTCCGAAACGAGAAGAAGAAAGTACTCAAAATTATCTTAATAACTTGGTATTCCTCCTTGTTAATTGATGGTTCTGAATCAGAACTTCTGATATTTGGTACACGCCTTTAGTTCGGACAATTTAACGGACTCCAGTAAGTTAAAATAACTTACTGGAGTAATCATAGCAAGGTAATATCATACCAAACCTTTAGGTTCACAAGGTCTAACTAAAGTGTCAAAATAAGCTGTATTAAATTCATATTTTTAAGTCCTAGAAAAATATTTTCATGCATAGCTGTAGTGTTTTCAATTTTGCTCTTTTACCATTCTGCGCTTTTACCGTTTTGCTCTTTTACCATTCTGCTCTTTTACCATTCTGCTCTTTTACCATTTTACTACTACTTACCATTTTGCGCTTTGGAAACGCCCAAACGTTTTCATTTTACTCAATTTTATATAGTTAATAGGACTTTTAAATAAAAAAGAGCATAAATAAATCAAACATTTATTTCGGCATGTTTCTAGTGTTATGATATCTCATTTTCCATCCAACTCCTCTGAGGACAATTATTGTATATATCACGACAAATGCACTTAGAACCCATGCCAGTTCTCTTAAATGTATTATCCTTGACCACCTCTGGAAAGAAGGTTTCAAAAAACTTGTACACAGGCAGATCGACGATAGTACAAAAGTAGCTACCCCGAAAGCTACGTGAATATATTTGATCTTCTTAAGTCTTTTCTCTTGTTTAGTCGTACATTGGTCAGTGTAGTAAAGGAGTGGACCGATAAAAAATGTCGGTACTGCAAGCAGTAAAGTACCAACACCTGGAAAAAAAAATATTTAATTTGTATTACCTTTACAGCACTCCTTACACAAGGTTAAAGCTCTATTTTTTTTCATTCAACAAGTAATATACCTCGAGACACGTATCTTCTACCTAAACCGCAAGACAATCCCTACTAATATCCCTACTAATATTATAAATGTGAAAGTAACTCTGTCTGTCTGTCTGTCTGTCTGTCTGTCTGTCTCGCTTTCACGCCCAAACCACTGAACCGATTTTGATGAAATTTGGTATAGGGGTAGATTAGATCTTGAGAAAGGACATAGGCAATATTTGGTCGCGATAACCGACATCCACGCGGGCGGACTTGAGCTCGTCCACTGCTGTAGCACCCCGTACTATCCTCAAAACATTTTGAGGATAGTACGGGGTGCTACAGCGGTGGACGAGCTCAAGTTCACCAAGCATAGATATTATAAACTAGCTTTTGACCGCGGCTCCGCCCGCGTGGATGTCGGTTATCGCGACCAAATATCGCCTATGTCCTTTCTCAAGGTCTAATCTACCCCTATACCAAATTTCATCAAAATCGGTTCAGTGGCTCTATACCCGCAATACACGTTTCTTGGGTGTCCCCAAGAAACGTGTATTGCGGGTATAGAGCCCATTTTGAGCACATTTAAGTCCATATATGCCGATATGCACTGCTATTATTTGGTTGCCAACTTTGACTCCCGATTTTGGCTGCTACAATTTCGGCTGCCAATTTTAGCCTCATAGCGTTGCTTGATACGCTATAGACCAAGTGGTCAACCGCAGCAGTAGACAGTGGTGCTTATTACGCCCTCGTTTCACCAGTGACTTAGTTAACCCCACATATGTGGCGAGCCTATTGCCGTTCGGAGATGGGGTATATTCACCAGAGCGTCGACCGTTTGTTATAAGGAGGATGTCTTGGGCCCTGAATATATTGGCAAAGCCCCTTAGCGCTATAAAATAAATTTTTCACCTGTTACAGAATGAGCAGTGAACGGAAAATGCTTGAAACGTATATAAGTCAAAATATGTAATCCTCCGGTGATTCCAAACATTAGGGCAAGGTATATTAAGTAGGCATGTTGCGCTTTCCTGTGTCTGTTTTTTAATTGTGTTGCACCGCCGAAGTTGGGGTTCAGCATCAAGAAAGCACTAGGCAAAAACAATTGGAACTGCAAGAAAAAACCATCACAAAATTAATTTATTTTACTCTAAATTTTATTAATCTATAAATATTACTAAAATGTTATTATGTAAATCAGATGTCAAATAAAGCTTTAAATGAGCGATTCGTTGACCTTCGGTGCACGATGGGCAGGGTAGCCGTGGCTCACACCCAGCAGGTGTGTGTGCGGCCTAAGACTGATACTTCGTACTACATTATCATACAGAATCGTAGTTAGTTGTTGTTCAGGCAGATCGAATATTTGTTTATCATTTAAATCAATCTTTTTAAGACAAGATGCTATAAGATAGCTTAAAAAATACAAATGCATGGATCTATATTTGATCAAGAAAGAAACATCCTTGTTTTAGAAGAACTTATAGAAGGGGTCAGTAACATGCGAGTGAAACTATTGGTATAATTCAATTCACAAGCATTAATAATCGCTTATCAGTAATTATCAGTACCATGATTATTGGTGAAATGTGGGTGTTAATTCACCTCTGTCTAACCCTCCGGGGATAAAGGCGTGATTTTATGTATGTATGTATCAGTACTGTTCACTTGATCCATAAAGCCCTTAGTACGTTAATATTTTCTATGATGGCAGAAATAAGCATGAAAAACTTGTTTCGGAAGCAAGTTATTTATCTTATCTAGATTGATATCATTGCTTACCCCAAGAGTACATGCAGCAATATGAGTACATATAAACATAGGTAATTTGCATATGTACGAAAAGTAAAACGTTATCATAGCAACGGCAGCTATTAACAAATTTGCAAAATTTAAAATAGCTGCCATGAGTACTCTCCTTGATAAGTCTTGTAACGGAGGCTCAACTATAAGTAATTTAACAGGGCCCTCAAATTCTTGCAATGTATTATCCTGTTTTACACATTCGAGTTCACAAGCTTGATCACCTTCTCCTGAAGTGTCCTTCTTTTTTTTCGCCATGATAAAATAATTATAAAAATATATAATATAAAACTATAAAATGAATGTATAATAAAGACGTAAGAAAAACAACTGTCATAACAAAACGTAAACTATATATTTCATCTATGACGTAAACACTCGAAGAAAAATATAATTCAAAAAGAAAAAGGGAAGTAGGCGTAGACTATAAGTCTGTGTTGTGCTGACTAAAAAGTTCGTCATGTCTCTCTATAGAAAAATGTTATGCCGCGTCCGCACACCTGGCACTTGCCGCAATCTTTTGTCGAGGTTTAGCCTCTACAAACGTTTATCTTAATTTTGGAAATCAAACATCGCCATCCACATGTTTGCGAATGAGTTAGTGTCACATCTCTATTATTTTAGAGATCAGTGGTTAGTGTACTCTAAAGAGGCAAGACGGAAGTAACGGACATAGTGCTTGTATCGGTCATAACATTAGGCTTTAGTTATTTTTAGATTAAAAACAAGAAAATAAGCGAAAGGAAACGTAAAATATATGGTGATGGTGGATATTAAAAACTGATAAGTCACTGATAAGACACTCTGGACCCAAATGCATGGCCCTGCCTGGTAACATTCCAGGAAGTTCAAGGCGTGTTCATTTTACTCTATTCGTTTTAGGTCATACGTGACAGTAAAAATATTTTCGATTGACACGATAGGCGAGGACAAGAACACGCAAAAAAAATGTTTCTATGTATTAAGTTTATATAACTTATACTTGCCGTATTATCTTTCGAGCAATATCAATAAGTTTCTGTCACAAAGCTAAAATCTTGTGTATACACATTCAACATTAAATATTTTAAGACAATCCAATGGCTTTCATACCCATTACCGGCTGGACGATCGGTACGGTACAGACGAACCCACGGGAGGTTCGAATGTTTCCTGTTCCACGACAAATTTCTAAATGCACTTATATTCCTTGAATTTGAACCTTATACAGTATTAGATAAAGTTGTTTAAGTTTTATACAATAAGTTTGTATAACGGTAATTCATTTATGTATGCGTGAAAAAGCGGATCACAAGCGTACACATGGCGCGCGATCCCTTGTCGACGATGTCACGCGGAAAGGCAAAGTTCATTCGAAAATAAAAATGTACAAAAATTCAGTATACGGGCCTTAACATAATAAAACTAAGAGTAGAATTTAGCATTGTTCATAATCAGTTTTGTTTTTGCACCTTCACTGCATTCAATCAGATTTTTATACAAGTACCTATACACTATTAATACAACGTGTTGTCAGACTATACCTTTTATACCTGTGTTATTATGATGGAATACACTCGTGTTTTTAAATCGCATAAATTATATAAATTGATTAGAAGAAAAATGTGTCATGTGATCAAAATGTCTCGGAATCCAGGGCTTTTTCTAGGTAGAACTTTTTAGGGCTCCGACAACCCGTAACAACTGCCATAGATGTTCGTATAGCAAACGGGACCGACGGCTTAACGTGCTCTCCGAAGCACGACCAGATCAATGCAAATAGCCATATTCATGCATACAAATAATATTTGCATTAAGCGGGAATCGAACCCGCGCCTATGCAGCAGTCGCGTTCATTACTGCCATGCTGCATGTACTTTAGTAATATACCTATTTATTATATCTTTCCAAATAGTATTAAAAAGTACTACTTCTTTTTAAGACAACAATAATAAATAAATAAATTAATATAATCTTGTTACAATGGTACCGCTGTTGCTTGTCGACGATTCCGCCAAAACGTCAAGGGTCAAGAACGGTAGATTTAGAAACTCGCGTGATTTTTTTTTGTAAACTCATAATAATAAAATAAGAATGTTAAAAAATGGAATATTTATTTTGGCAACAGTGATGATATGAAGACAGATAAGATTATAGATCACAGACTCACGTACAATACTGAAGAGTAATCGGATCACGTACATATTAATTTTCATTACGTTCCACTTCTATCAAATCAATCAAGATTTTTTAACAATCTTCATATCTGTATTCTCACAAAATTATGAGTGTCTTGTGACCAAGAAACTTGTATACGACACTGTTTTGATAACAATCTGTTACGTTTCTACATGTTGTTGGAAGTTTACGCGAATATTACGCACTAACTGTGTCCTGCAGTTTCACCTGTCGTACTCTATCGAGAAGTCTGTATCGTAGTTCTATGCGAGAAGCCGCCCTTCACGTTGCCTTGCATTATCCACCCTTCCGCGTCTTTCTGAACATTGATTTTTACTATTCGGCTCCTAAATGTCCTTGCGTGATGTTAAATAACCTTCCCATTAACTGCCCCAAGAACTGGATCATTAAATATAAAAATATTTTTTGAATTCACATCCCTCTGGTAGTGTACATAGATTAACGCGTATTACGAGTTCAACTCCATCCTCTTAATAGGACTAAAACTAGAATACGTTTATCCTAATGACAACAACAGGCTTATAATAACATATTTGTTCTATCACAGAATCTCTTTTTATTTACTATATCCCTATTGATAAACTAATATTTACTTTACTATTGTTGTCGAGAGCGGGGTTCGCGCGATTCCGGTAGTTATCGTAAAAAATAATGACGCTGACCGTCATATCAATATCAACAAATTGTTTTATTTTATGATAAAATCACCATCAGTATCAAATAGTGTGTGTATTACAAAAGATTCAATAGATACTGGCCACATAACATTTAATGTGTAGTAGTTCCAAAATTTGCGCAAAATCAGGCAATGACAGTAATTTCAGGAGATATGAATATTGTTATTCATAGTCTCTTCTGATGATTCCTGGTTGTGCCTCTTTATTGTGATTGTTAATCAAATCAGGTCAGGAGGAGTAGATGAGAGCAGGCATCATACTCGTTGTGTGGTTCCTCTCCTCCGTACTCAATAACTACATCTGCAATGTATAAACTACACACTTTTGGTCCTTTGAGCCGGTCTGCGCTCGGATAATAATGATGCTCAGTTGAAGAACTTATGAGCAGAAATTTATGCTTTACCACCTCTTGTAAGATAAATTAACATCATCCGAGCAGTAATCGCAGTAGCAAACATCCGCTCTTATATTCCTCCATACCATAATTTGTTTTATCGTGGTTTATAGATAAATGACCGATCTTAGACCCCCGCAATGTCGAGTCGAAAGCCTCTGCCAAAACCTCGTCTGCCAATCAGCAGACGTATCGGCTTGCAAGTGGCGTTGATTTGGAGTTGGACCTTGAAGATCTTGGAGAAGATCCCACACACCAAGGAGATAAATTAAAAGTATTTGAATTCATTGACGAAGAATTTCAGTAAACTTTTTTGCATATTATATACTTACATGTTAGCTAAACACACGCTTACCTGCGTTGATATAAATGCTTACCTGAATACAGGAAACCCACTTAAGGATAATAAACACGCAATAACATGCGACTATAGTCCAGACAATGACCAGGTTCATGTTTTAATGCTTATTCGGGGGTGGGGCTATAACCCGCGGCGAAATTACGCTCCCTCTGAGATTCAGCCATCTTCCGACAAAACGATACCTCGGTTCGCCAACCACCATTACCTTTTATTACAGCAAAGGTACACGAGTTTGCTTTTTTGACGTATAAATATAAGAAATTGTCGTAATAAAAGTGAATACCTAGGGTCGCCTTAATACAAATAAATTCGTTGGTAGGTATACCTAGTGGAAAATATTTCAGAGTTAACACAGCTTGTAAAATCTTTACTGCTTTTGTATGATCTACGCCATCACCTTATCTTACTACTGTTATAAATGGAAAAGTTTGGATGGATGTTTGTTACTCAGTGACACCAGAATTTTGGGCACGATTCAAAACTTGTTTTAAAACATGTGACTTTAGAACTTACGACATCTAGAAAAACTATAAATCCAAATCTAATTGAAAACGTAATTATGTTTAAAAAAAAGTGTTTTGTTTTGATATTATAATTATCCATGATGAGTTGCCAAATGATTTTTACGTTTTTCTTTTCGAAAAAATTAAAATTACAGTTTGTCGGAATTAGGTTCCTGTGACTCTTGGGGAACATAACCAATATTGTTTCATCCGGGCGAAGCCACTACTGCCTACCTGCTGACAAGGCTCTAAGAGGAACAGGAGAGTGGACCCTCAGCTCCAAGGTGGCAAACAAGCACACGGCCAACCTGATGGTAACACTCGTGCTGCCAATCCTGAAGTAACCTTCTAATGCCCTTCTTGAAGAACCCCATATTCTAGTCGCTTGGGAAAACCACAGCAGGAAGTTCCTACAACTTGAGCGTGCGTGGGATGAAGTTTCTTTCTTACCGCTTGGGATGTGAATAGGATTACTCGAAAAGACGGCAGACAACATGTGAATATTTACCTATCTACTCTTTGACATGAAAAAAATTAGCTGAATTGATCAGTTCCTCCTTTTTTCAGGTCGGTTAAAAATATTTTATGACCTTTACTTTGATTTGAGTTATCGTGTAAATCATCAAATGATTTGTCAAACTTATGAAATATCATTACTGCAATCTGTAGATATCCGATTAGATAATTATATTACGCGTACCTAATTATGTGACGTCTGTCAAGGTCAAATCACCAGTGACAGACAAAACCTCCAGTGAGCTCTGGCTACCCTACTCACCGCCGGAAACACAACAAGGTTATTATACCCGCGGTATTCTATACGGTGGAGGTATTTTCCCAGTCAAGCAGCTCGATTGGCGCGGAAATACCGTCGTGTCCTACATTTGATACACAAAAATACCAACTTTCTGCCCAGGATGTCAATCAATCACCATATTGCAAATCACAGCTCGTAGGTCCTAATATATGCCATAGCACAAAATCCTTAGGTTTCCACATCCAGGCTATCCCAGCTTAAAGTCAGTACATTTGACTGGGGTATATTCTACTTCCCATTGGTCAATTCTCAAATCTCCACCCTAGGACTTGTTCATATCACTAACATGCTGTTCAGCGTTCTTTTTCCCCACTTTTTTATCGTTTTACAATGGATCAGATAAAACATTGTTGGTTAAATGAACAACTGCCCCATTCCTTCCCTGGTATAATATAATCAATCAATCAATTAGCCGATTGCACGCCCTGACACAAGCTTGTGTTATGTTTATGTGAGTTGGTAAGCTTCCAGAATCGATTTCCGAATCAGGCAAAGTGTTTATGGCTATTTCTGTTAGAACACTCTCTATTACAGGCATTTAGTAAAATTGCCTAGTAGATATCAATATACTCACCTTTATGGTGAGGGACCAGAAATTTGAAAACCCAGAACATTACCACTTTTTTTTAATCCTAACATATTAGGTACTATATTGGTCAAATTGAGCTTGGTACAAACGATGAAATTTTTCTACAAGCTTCTTACTAACTGGCCATCTACGTAATTTGTTCGGAACAAATCTTGCAACTCGATTTTGAAGCATATATCCATAACCAATTTTGATGATTTTTTTAAATTAAATAAGTACATATATTTGTTATCTGGGGTGTACAATAAAACATCATTCTCAGAGCCTTTTCTCCACTCAGTTGGGGTCGGCTTTCAGTCCTGTGATGCGGCTCAACTTTGATATTTGACATCTGACCTTCACAACATATTGACGATATTGAAGTTCTGTAGTCAGACTGGTCGGACTTTTGATGTACAATAAAACAGATCAACACCAAAGAAATCAGAGATAAGTAAGAAAAGTGCCAAGTTGATGGTAATATATACTCATAGTCATCGAAAACAGTACGCAACAGTTTAGTTTTAATACGCTTTCGGGGATCTATATGGACATGCAGACTTCTGGGATATAACTTAACGCAAATTGTACAATAAATTTTCAAAAATACGACCAATAAAAACACTAACGGCTAACTTAGACTTACTGGTAACTCAACGAAATCAATTACAAAAACTGTACCATAAAATATTAAGCGAAGGGATTAATTCGATTGGCAAAGCAATTACGAATGGTCACGATGCATAGTGATTCATGATCTTCATTACTGCATGAATCATTTGAGCTCATCGATTGAATTTACATAGGGCCTACAAGGATTTCTATAAACATGCAAATTGTTGACATGAAAAATATGTGTTCAGCCACTGTGCCGTGGAATTGCGATAAGGAATTGGTTCGTTATATGTCATGTATAATGAGTTATTCATGCAACTACGGGGCACCTCATGCTATCAATTTTATTATTGGTTTTTTTTTCTTTGATAATATAATAGGTACATCAAGTTTCATAACAATTGATTTTTAATTATAAAAAGACACCTAATAACGACACTACAACATATACGCGGCGCCATCTAGCGAAGTGCAACCGAAGTCTGTCATTTCGACAGACTTCGGTTGCACTTGTAAATTTAACTATGGAGAATAAAATCGAGCTACACAGCACCACCAGATCGATATAACCGGAAAAAAGTCACCCCTATATGCAACTATCGATCTGACACCTGAAGGCCCGTATTCTAGAATACTAAGTACCATTCTAGAATATAGGCCTAGTGTGGCAAGTTTTACCACTTGACATCAGGATGGTTTGCCACCTTAGAAGATTGATAAAAAAAACTTTAGTGTCACGAATATTTGTGCCCACATTGGTAGTTGAACAGAACAGAACCCTGAAATTCAAAACAATTTGAATGCACATTGCAATTTATTCACATAGGGGTGCATATTTGCACAAAAAAAGCCGCAAATCTTTGGAAAAACTCTACCTAAGGAGAATGTTTTACCGAAAATGTAAATATATGAGCCGTGGACCCTCCTACATTAGAATCGCTTAAAAGCATTGTCTTGTTCTCCCCGCGAAATGAGATGTTGGGTTCTTAGCGGCTTTCAAGATTCCTTGAAGTTGGTGAACTTTCTCTCATATGTATTTCCTGTTTAGACGATGTCGGGATCTTTATCGTCGTCAACACAATAAGATGTTTCAGAGTATTTAGTTCAGAGTATTGTAACCTCCCTACCTACCTACCTGTACCCCTCTTTAACTCCTGACCGTTTTCTTCTACCTTACCCTCTTCTTTCCACTCTTACCATGCTCTTATCCCACACCCATGTGAAGCTCACAATTCCTATTCAACTTCCTAACTAACATTTGATGTCAAATCTATCAATACAATACCTACTTACTTATCAAATAACTCTATCATGATACATATAAATTCTATTACGACTTAATATTAATTTGGCCAATGAACGTCGTAGTGGGAAAGGACTCTTATCATGATACGTAGTTACCCTATGCTCTATAAAGGGGAGTATGTGCTAATTCTTCATTAAAATAAACGCCTACTTAAATTAATATACTACTAGTTTGTAAACATGAATAGCTAACTCTCTAATTAAGATAAGGAACCCTCACTTTCTATAAATATATTACCTGACCTATTTATATTTGTTAAATTGGATACCTACTTAATTTACTACTGAAACTAATTATGATAGTTATAATGACTACCCATCTAAATAATTCTGATATTATCTAACTTATTAAACTTCTTCTATAGTAATACCTACCTAATCTCTTACTGAAATTAATTATAGTTCAGTTATTATACAACTAATGATTTCAACATGTTATATGTTTATTCAGTTCAATATATAGACTAATTGAATCCTGCACTTATGTGATTTATTCATAATTATTAATCTCATTGGATCAAATACCTTATATGAGTTATTGATATATTACCAATGATTGTACTCAACATGATATATTTGTTTTTCGATCTAGGGCCCCATGAACACACGCCCAAGATAGTACAGCTCACACCAACTGAGGAATAGCTGTTCCTATGTCTATTATAGGTAAGGAATAAGTAGTTTTACTCACTCCGCCTGGCCAAGACATCTGGCTCCCATAACAGACAAACACCAATTCGAATGGCGTGGAATTACAATATATCATTCCCTTTACCTAATTAAAGGCTTAAGGTAAAATTATAAGAGTATTCTCTTTTATATATTCCCCTTCTAGAGGTGTAAAAATATCATAGAGATGTATATAACAATCTTTTAATGTAGAACCTAATTAAAATAGGTATACAATAACTGAGAGAATAATAAGTAACCTTTATATTCCCTTCACGTTAGAGTGCATATTTGCAGTAGATACTTAAGAAATTTACAATAGATTTCATCTTAGAACTAATGTCCATTTCACCAAAACCAATCTAAAGTTTTAGGTAGGTAAAGTTGAGTTGTAAACTTATTAGTTACTCACATCACCAAGATTGCCACAAGTCATTATTAGACTATATATGTGTACGGGTCTATTGCCCAAGTCTAGGAGTTTTGAATCTATTCCATAGTTAGAAAATATCATCTATTGTGATAAGATTCTCATTCTCCAGACCATACTCGATTAAATGAGCAAATACTAAGTCAATTGTTGCAATTGAGAACTATTTTAGTCACAGTAGAATAGACATAAGTCCCGTCATGATAAACTAAACCTTAACGGTTTTCTCTGGTTATTTGCATATAAAATATAACTAACTGCAAAACAACACAAGAACATGAATGACTCAATCTACAATCGGTTATCAATCACCAACCCCATATCGTTACACTTTCCGTTAATAGGTAGGTACTATGTTTATCTTTTGTTCATAATATTACTATACCCGGTTGGCTAAACAAATAGTCTAGTATATGATTGAATACTAATATTGTAATACTATAAGATACTTTATTTGACTTTTAGTCTTGTTTTTATTCAAATGACCAATTTGACACTTTAAATTACACTACAAATTATGGTAGTCTCTTGATTTAGAATAACAATAATAATACTTTTCTATAATGCCTTTAAACAGACAATTCATCTTTTGTCAAGGAGTTTGAAATTAATAATACTTGTATCAACTATTAGCTAGGTTGTTTGAATAGTTTCTGTATTGAATTAAAGAGTATAACAGTTAAGATTCTGAAATATTACTTTATCAATAATTCGAACTGACCTTGAGGGAATTCATGACTGTATCATTGAGTTAAAGTCAGATTCAAACACAAAGCCACACACACTCGTAACTTCTTATATCACCGTATCATATTGGTCTAACACGGAACTTTACATAATAATTATAGCCCCTTCCTACAACAAACCATGACGGTTATTAGATTCCATAACAGACGTAATTACGCTTAAAAGTTAGTTTATTCCTAATCCCGGTTTATCAAGTGTACCTACACCTACCTATAAGTCTATTCCCTGTGTTTGTACAAATTATACCCATTTAGACTAATTGTGTGGTGTGTTATGTCCCTAACTATTTTAATAAAGATTACAGGTGAGTCAAGCCTGATTTTGGCGTACCTAAGACCCGTGTTTTGTCACAAGAACAACGACCGTAGTCTGGGATGTTGCCTCATGACGACCCTACATATGTATTGTGTGCATAAATAAATATATAATTATATAAGACTGAGCTGTTGACTTCAATAAATGTGACTAGGTCAAACTATTGGGTATCAACACTCAGATGGCTTTTTCGACCCTGAAACTCAGGTAAAGTCGAAAGCTGTCCCGCCATTTTGGATTATCAGCAAACTAGCTAAAAGTGGTCACGAGCTTAGTTAACACCGTCAGGTCTCCACTCGTGGCTGCCACATCGACAGACTTACCTATTGGGATTCCCTAGCTATTCCTATGGCCTCAGCCCCTAGCCCTAGCCTAACCTTTTATACCTACTATCCCCATTCGAACTCCTAAAACAACATCTCGCGTTAGGAATGGCCGTTGAGCAGACTCACTCGAACGAACTACGCTTCATATCTAGATAATCAGCGAAGCCAGGAAAGGAGTCTTGCTACCATTCCAACAAGATGCTGTTAACGCGACATTTCGACCAATGTTCGAGCTAAAATTTCACTAAAGAATCATGATTTTACACAAATGCAACGCGATTTTATCAATTATAATGAATTAACACGAATTTCAATATAAGAAAATCATTTCAATCAATTCACAAAGCAAAGTTTCACTAGTTTACCACAAATTTTCCAAAATCCCGCTTGGTAACCCGCACTCAGTTGTTCCCCGTTAGCTATCCCCGAAGAAAGTGAACGAGGATCGCGCCAAATCCCAACTTTCTCACAATTTTCGCGGTCTAATTCGGCGGGAGTCTCCTTTGCACCAATCAGCGTCTTCTAAATCCTCTTTTTAATTCCTACAAACCCCGCAATATTTCTAGACCAATCCAGTACTGCTTCCCAATGCTCGCAACTTAATAAATATATTTTTTTTTAATTATTAATATTAACTCCCTGTGAGAAATATTCACTTTATACAATTTAAAATGCCTAACTGAATTAACTTCCCTTCTCTTTACTTCAATTCACCTTTTTTTGTAATTCATTCTATTTATTTACCATTATAAATAACTTCCAAACCGGAAACTATCTAAACATCTATCAATATCCCCAACCTAACAAAATATACCAAGTATTTCTTTCCTTCCCTTTTTTTTTTAATAATATTATTTAATAATAAAAACCCTTTTGTACAACCAATTTAAAACATTAAATTAAATTAGAATTCCTTATTATTAGAATATCTCTTCAAATAGTATAATTATATCGATTTAAAACCATCATAATCTGATAAGAACAGCGCCATCTACCAGAAACCGGTATTATTACTTAGACTAGTCAATATGATGATGCAATATGAAAAACCCTATCTTTCATTACATTTATCAACAATCCAATTTCATTTATTAGCTTTTCCTCTAAAACAGATTATTTCATGAATCGTATTGCAACAAACCTTTGTTATTTTAATTCTAAATATTAATTTTATTATTGATAACAGCGCCATCTCTTAGAAATCGATTTATTACTTATAAAGACATGTGACGTTCTGTCTCGTTACAATCTGATAAGAATAGCGCCATCTACCAGAAACCCGTATTATTACTTAGACTAGTCAATATGATGATGCAATATGAAAAACCCTATCTTTCATTACATTTATCAACAATCCAATTTCATTTATTAGCTTTTCCTCTAAAACAGATTATTTCATGAATCGTATTGCAACAAACCTTTGTTATTTTACTTCTAAATATTAATTTTATTATTGATTACAGCGCCATCTCTTAGAAATCGATTTATTACTTATAAAGACATGTGACGTTCTGTCTCGTTACATCCGACCCCCTGAATCTGACGAAGAAACTTAACTACAATTTGTTCGAAGTAAGATTCACATTAAAGACTACTTAAATAAATATTATATATATATATACAATTATGAATATGAATTATCAATCTTCCCTTCCCTATAATTATGATTCAACCCATTTCATAACCTATTCAGTTATAACTCAAATTCCGCACCTTTTATGTCTTGTGTAAATTGACCAAATATCAAAATCCGATACCTCCCAATCTCATTACAAGCTTTTTAGTTAAATCACAACATTACATTATTTCCCGTCAGGACTTGATCCAATTCAGTGAGAGAAAATGGTTGTGAGGCACCTTTGCGCTGTCGCACAGAGTAAAAGTTTATACAAGAACCTACATTACGCTCGCCATATAACCAAGTACTCCGCTCCCCAGAAAAAGTTCAACCCTATTGACTAAAGACATAAAAGAATGTATAGATTTTCACCCCACCAGTAATAAACCTGAAAGGCCGACATTAAGACAATGGTATTTGTAGAGTGTGCCAAGTTCCGACCTATTCTGTTTAGTTGGAGATTCATGAAAGTTCTTCTCGACATGCATGACCTTGATTTCAAATTTTGAAATCAATGTCTATTACTAACCTAACTCTTTGCATCTTTCATGAATCCGTTTGTGATGCATGCAGATATTTGAACCATAACTCAATTTAATTATAAACCCTTGAAAATTAATGCTGGTTGGGATGGCCCACCATACTGAATTTAATAGCATTCACTCATTATAACCTTTCATATTGACATCGTTCCGTTCGTCTCATACACTACAATATTTCTTTAATCCTTTCCAGAACCCTCTTCTATGGTCTTGCTTCCTGCCAACCAGTCAGCATTATGAAATACAAAATATAATGTGGTTATGAACAATAATGTTTTTTTTTTTTTTTATATATATATGAAAGAAGACAAGCAATCAATTATTATCCTTCAATATGTTTTTTTTTTTTTTTTTTTTTTTTTAATAATTATTTAATAACAGCTTTCAATTTTATTTAATTATACATATATTTTAATATATAAATATACTTTATATACCTACATAAATAAAATAATAATTAAAAGGTAAAGCCACCCTACGCCCCACCATCTGACAGGAAGAGTCAGTTACATTTATTATAATTTTTTTTTTTTCTTCTATTCAAAACTAATATTTCTATATCAAAAATTTTTTTTTTTTTTATCATAAATAACCTAATATCAAACTTCTAACTTAAAAAAATTTTTTTTTTTTTCAACAAACTCATACCATCAGATGGGCTTCACCCCTTTCCTCCATTTAATCTTTATTTATTTTTCTTTTTTTTTTTTTTTCACATCTAGTAACATTAATATTTTTAACAAATATTTCTTTAACATTTTTTTTCTTCTAAATCAAATTTATCCTTATAACAAGTTTCTCAACCTAAACCAATTTATTTCCCCTTTTTTTTTCCCACATTAAATAACATTTATATTTTTAACAAATATTTCTTTAACATTTTTTTTCTTCTAAATCAAATTTATCCTTATAACAAGTTTCTCAACCTAAACCAATTTATTTCCCCTTTTTTTTTCCCACATTAAATAACATTTATATTTTTAACAAATATTTCTCTAACATTAATTTTTCTAAATCAAATCTGCCCTTATAACAAGTTTCTCAATCTAAATTAATTTATTCCCTTTTTTTTTTCACATTAAATAACATTTATATTTTTAACAAATATTTCTCTAACATTTTTTTTTTCTTCTAAATCAAATTTGCCCTTATAACAAGTTTCTCAACCTAAACCAATTTATTTCCCCTTTTTTTTTTTTTTTTCTCACATCTATTCATACCATCAGATGGTCCTCTCACCTCTCTTCTTCAATTAATATTTATTTATCTATATTTTTTCTTATATAAAATAACATTTATATTTTTAGCAAATACTTCCTTTAACAGATTCTAATGTTTGTATTTAATTAGGTTACTAGTTCCATTATACATTGCAATAGATTACAAATCCTTCTAAATTTCCTTAAGTTAAAAATATACCGTTCCTATTCACTTATACAATTTTACATAAATTTAAATCTACTTTCGGCTTCTCGTTCCAGTCCCAACTCAAATAATTATAATTTTTCCTATTCCCTTTAAATGTAAAATTTTGACAAATGAATTGTATTGAATTTTCCTCTAACTTCTTTACTCTGCGGATGAACTAAAATATACACATTTTTATAGGGACTCCCAGCTATCATGTATGGCCCTTCATATAAATTCTCAAATTTTTTTGTCAATTTTAGTTCAGCATTAGATCTATTTAATTTTCTAATTTTCACTAATTCTCCTATTTGGTATTCTATTAACCGACAGGTTTTATTAAATTTTAATTTTCGCTTTTGCGCTGACACCTTTAAATTCTCATGGGCTAATTCTCTAACTTCTAATATATTTAATTTATCATTACCTTTATTTATTTTGTCATCAAAAGAAAGTTTAGTAGAAGTCCCATACATTATTTCACATGGAGTATAACCTGTACTCTCATGAAAGGTATTATTATATAATTCTTCCAATTTAGGCACTGTATCTACCCATCCCTTATGGTTAGTACTATTATAAGTTCTAAACAATCTACCCAGTTCTCTATTAACCCTCTCTACTGTATTTGGTCTAGGATTCCTAACAGTAGTGTAAATTATTTTGATTCCCAGCGAAGCCATCCCTTCCTTCCATACTCGACTAGTAAATTGTGTACCATTATCTGACATTATTACTTTAGGTTTTATAATTTCTAACAATTTCTTTACTTTACTGAATACTGCTTTTGCTGTAGCCTTTCTCAAAACGTAAAATTTCACGAACTTACTAAATGAATCTTGAAACACTAACATATAGTTCATTCCAAACTTTCCAGTTGGCAATGGACCATAGATATCCACCATAACTAAATCTCCTATATCTTTAGTAACAATAGGACAGCAAGGCCCCACCTTATTAGAGTTAGAGTGTTTTGTTAATTGACAAATTTCACAAATCCTAACCAACTGTTTTACATTTCTAGTCAAACCTTTCCAATAAAAACGTTGTTTTAAATATTTTAGCATTTTATAACTACCCTGATGTCCCATCTCTAAATGTACTTGTTTAATTACCTCTTCTCTAAGTTCTCCTGGTAAAAATATAGAATTTTCTTTTCCCCCTTCTCTAGAAACAACCAAAACTCCGTCTATTAATTTACATCTACTACTTAACCCCTTTAATGACTTTCCTGTCTCATTTGAAACTTTAATTTGTTTAATTAATTTATTTATTTCCTCATCTCTCATCTGAAATTCCGCTATCCGACTTAACTTTTTTAACAAATCCTTATTTTGACTAGACCCCATATATAAAATACTCGGCATTCTGTTTCTTTCCTCCTGTAATACTCCTTCATTCGGTGGATAACGTGATAAAACATCTGCCACTATATTATCTTTCCCTTTAATATGTTGAATTTCATATTGGAAATTCTCTAAATAATTTATCCAACGAGTTATTTTTGCATTGTACAACTTCCAAGTTTTAACAAACAACAAAGCCTTATGATCCGTTCTAATTATTACCTTTGCTCCCCTCAAATAAGTTTCAAATTTCTCTAAACAACAAATTACTGAATAAAACTCTTGTTCTGTTACTGTCCAATTTAATTGTGCCCCCCTTAAAGCTTTACTATAAAACCCCAATATTTTTTTGCATTCCATCATTATCTAATTGATATAAAACCCCTGCTAATCCTATTTGTGAACAATCCGTTTGTAAATAATATGGCTTGGAAAAATCTGGATGATGTAACCGAATGGTTTTTTAAAAACAATGATTTAATTTGTTCAAAGGTTAGTTGTTCCAAATGACCCCATTTCCAAATTTTATCCTTCTTTAATAGATTATACAGTGGTTGAGCCTGTCTGTTATAATTTGGAATAAACTTCCTATAAAAATTACATAACCCCAAAAATGCTCTTACTTGTTTTAATTTTTTTGGCACTGGAAATTCTTGAATTGCTTTAACCTTATCTGGATCAGTTCGTAACCCTTCCGTAGAAATTATATAACCTAACATTTTAACCTCCTTACAACAAAATTCACATTTTTTTAAATTACAAGTTAACCCTGCTTTCCATAATTTTCCAAGTACTACATTTAAGTGTTCCAAATGTTGTTCAAACGTTCCCACAGTTATTATCGCTAAATCATCCAAATAATTCACACAATACTCTCTAACTTCATGTCCCAATATTATATCCATCGCTCTACTAAAACTTCCAACCGATGTTTTTAACCCTTGAGGTAAAACATTATAAACATAAGATTTCCCATTAAAAGTGAAACCAGTATACTTCTTACTATCTTGTGTAATAGGTATTTGAAAATATGCATTATTTAAATCTATTATGCTTATAAAATTTGCTCCATGAAACGAATTTATCACGTCTAATTGTAAAGGTGGTTTCTCTGTTTCAGCAACCATATATTTGTTAATTTCTCTAGCATCTAGCAACACTCTAATAGAATCATCTTTTTTAATTGTAAATGTTAGTGGGCTACAATATGGAGTTGCTGATCTACTAATAATACCCAATTCCTCCATTTCATTTAATTTAGCTTCAATTCTCGTCCTATAAGCATATGGAACAGGATAACTTTTCCTAATAATTGGTACTTCTGAACTCATGACTATTTTATGTTGATAACAGTTTGCCCTCCCTAATTGAGAAATAAACAAACTCCCAAATTTTTGTAATAAATTTAATAATTCTTTTCTTTGACCTAATTCTAATTTGAGATCAATCTCAAATTCCGACCAATTTATCTCACTCTGTCTATCCTGTCTAGCTATTAACCCTTGCACTTCTTTAAAACTTTTACCATTACCCCCCTCTAAAAATGGTATCACAGATCTTTGTTCCGCTTGTTTCAGAATTAAACCCCTTTCTACTGGACCTGTATTAAGTATCACTTCATTCTTCCTCAACCAATCAAACCCTAATATTATTGGATTTATTAATCCTGGTACTACTATAAACCCAGTTTGCTGTACAAACTCTCCTAACATTAAAGGTAGTAAAACCACTTTCCTAATCTCCCCACTTTTATGACCTACAGCTGTTTTAATATTGAACGGTTTAATCGGCAACCAAGGGATATCATGATTTTCGTCAGCTTTCAATTCATTTAAAAACTCCTCAGATATACTAGTAATGTCGCATCCCGTATCTATTAACGCTATTACTTCACGCTCAAATATTCGAACCATAACTTCTGATGTAAAATTTAAATTTATTTCCCTATCCGTCTCCTCCTCAAACACCACTCCTGCATTTATTGAATCTAACGAATCCCCTTGTTTTATATTATTTACCCATTTAAACAAATTTACTAGCTGTAACTCGATATTTAACTGTTTTGGTTCTAACGTTTTATAACCTAATCCTTCTGTACGACTTCTATTTGTTAATATAGTAGTTATAGGTGTTCTAATACCGTTTCCATTTATTCCCAATGATGAACCTACTTTCCAACCCATTTTATACATTATTTCTAATGCCTTGCTCCCTGAAATTGAGACTGGACCGAGAGCCGAAGTTCCAATCCCCTCTAGTTTAACCCTACTGTTTCTTCTATTAATGTAGCGCTCTCTGCCGAAGCTAACGCCGCTGTAGCTTCTTTTGGTTTTTGGTTTGCTGAAGGTTTTGGCCATTTTTTGTATCCTTGCTGATAATCTTTAAACTTCTTATCTGTTTCTTTTCCTTTAGTTGACACAAATTGATTTACCCCATTGTATTGGTTGGCAATATCATCCATTCCTCTTAAATATTCTGCCGCTTCTATTACTGTATCTATTTTGGAGGTATACCAACCTTGTTGGACGTATTTTGGGAATTGCCTAATTATATCCCCTATTAATTGCTTCTCAGACATTCTGTATGTAAGCATTTGTGCCCTCCCTGTTAAATTTAGGAAATAACCCAACATTGATGGAAAGTTTTCACGATCCCAAACACCATTTACTATACTTCGTCTCAATTCGTTTTGCTTACTTTCACCCCAATAGGTATTCAAAAAATCTAATTTAAAATCCTCTAAGGTATTCCACCGTACATTGAAAACTCTCGCCCATTCCCTGGATTCATCTTCTAAACATTCCTGTAGAATTTCCAATTGATTCTCATTATGACCAATTTTCCTTAAATAAATTTCCAAGTCTTCCAAGAAAGTTACCGGATGAATATGTTCTTTACCTCCAAATTTTGGTTTCTCTATAGTAACATTTCTTATATGATAGTTCACACTTCTAAACAAATCTTGGTCTGCATTCCCCCTAATATTGGAAGCGTTCCCCTTCTTCGGTTCCAGATTTTCACTGTTTGATGTTTGAGATATGTCCGGAATTTCCTGTTCCTCAAGTATAATATTATTTCTTCCCAAAGATGCCTCAGTATTTAAACCACATTCTTCTCTATCTTTCTGCTTTGTTTTAGTTTCGTTCACTTCCTTTCTTAATATTTCTAATCGAGAAGACAACCCTTCTATAGCACGATTCAACCTTTTAAATATAACAGTCGTCAAAGTGGAATTTACTCTCCTGCTCCTTCCTATGCATTTTCTAATCGGACTACGACTCTTTCTTGAGTGATGAGAAGTGGAAACTGGAGGCTCCACTTCACTCATTTCCACCTCCTCTGAACCATCCGTTCCTGTATTTACCGCACTTTTTTCTATAAAGCGAACTGGCACCTTCCTTCGTCTATTAGGCCTAACCATCTTCCTCACTCAAAAACAAAATCTTTTCAAAATAAAATGCACAAACTGTTATTTCCACAAATTTTAAATTTTCTCTATTATAATTCTTTGTTATTTCCACAAATTTTAAAATTAATTAATTTTTTTTTCACAAATTTTACTATAAATCAATTTTCACACAAGTTAATTCAACTCGATTAAATCGATGAGAATTGATATTAAACAAATAATACCAATTCCCACCGTTTCCTATCTTGTATTTCACTAAATTTCCTTTTTGTTTTTTTTTTTCAGGCCCTACAATTATTGTTTTAAAATTCTCCATCCTATCATACATAACATTCTATGTTAAACATCACTATATTAAGTTTAATAACCTTCCTAATCCAAATACTCAAATTTTGGATAAGTGGAATTTTCATCAACCTATAACCATCATTTATTTTTACTGGATTCCTTCATTTATTTAGATTAACAACCCCTCATTATTTATTTACAACAAATATATGTAAAACAATTAACGACCCCCATTATTTACTAATAACAACTATGTCTAACTAACGACCCCCATTTTGCTAAACTGTTATTGTCATTCAACAATTACTATCACAATAATATTAATTTATCTTATCTATCGTTCCTCATTATTTATTATTATTAATATAACTAATTAATCGACCCTAATCATTTACCTTTAAAATTAAGATTAATATATTTAAAGTTTCAATCCTCAATTATTATCAAAATATAATTTCTAGCTATTCACTATGTTTTATTATTTTAGCACAACTATTCCCTTTTACCTTTTTATTTATACGGCAACAAATTGTACGGTATAGACATACCGTACCTCCTCATTATAAATACCTCATTATTAACATTAGTTTCCACCCATACCTTTTTTTTTTTTTTTTTTTTTTAATAAATAATTACCCCCTTATAAACTTCAATAACTTATTTATAACTGTTCTAAAATAATAATCATCATCATCACTACTATAACATAGCACCAAGACATCCTATACTATCCTATCCTATCCTAATTCTATTCTGATCCTGGTCACGGCGCCACCAAATTGTAACCTCCCTACCTACCTACCTGTACCCCTCTTTAACTCCTGACCGTTTTCTTCTACCTTACCCTCTTCTTTCCACTCTTACCATGCTCTTATCCCACACCCATGTGAAGCTCACAATTCCTATTCAACTTCCTAACTAACATTTGATGTCAAATCTATCAATACAATACCTACTTACTTATCAAATAACTCTATCATGATACATATAAATTCTATTACGACTTAATATTAATTTGGCCAATGAACGTCGTAGTGGGAAAGGACTCTTATCATGATACGTAGTTACCCTATGCTCTATAAAGGGGAGTATGTGCTAATTCTTCATTAAAATAAACGCCTACTTAAATTAATATACTACTAGTTTGTAAACATGAATAGCTAACTCTCTAATTAAGATAAGGAACCCTCACTTTCTATAAATATATTACCTGACCTATTTATATTTGTTAAATTGGATACCTACTTAATTTACTACTGAAACTAATTATGATAGTTATAATGACTACCCATCTAAATAATTCTGATATTATCTAACTTATTAAACTTCTTCTATAGTAATACCTACCTAATCTCTTACTGAAATTAATTATAGTTCAGTTATTATACAACTAATGATTTCAACATGTTATATGTTTATTCAGTTCAATATATAGACTAATTGAATCCTGCACTTATGTGATTTATTCATAATTATTAATCTCATTGGATCAAATACCTTATATGAGTTATTGATATATTACCAATGATTGTACTCAACATGATATATTTGTTTTTCGATCTAGGGCCCCATGAACACACGCCCAAGATAGTACAGCTCACACCAACTGAGGAATAGCTGTTCCTATGTCTATTATAGGTAAGGAATAAGTAGTTTTACTCACTCCGCCTGGCCAAGACATCTGGCTCCCATAACAGACAAACACCAATTCGAATGGCGTGGAATTACAATATATCATTCCCTTTACCTAATTAAAGGCTTAAGGTAAAATTATAAGAGTATTCTCTTTTATATATTCCCCTTCTAGAGGTGTAAAAATATCATAGAGATGTATATAACAATCTTTTAATGTAGAACCTAATTAAAATAGGTATACAATAACTGAGAGAATAATAAGTAACCTTTATATTCCCTTCACGTTAGAGTGCATATTTGCAGTAGATACTTAAGAAATTTACAATAGATTTCATCTTAGAACTAATGTCCATTTCACCAAAACCAATCTAAAGTTTTAGGTAGGTAAAGTTGAGTTGTAAACTTATTAGTTACTCACATCACCAAGATTGCCACAAGTCATTATTAGACTATATATGTGTACGGGTCTATTGCCCAAGTCTAGGAGTTTTGAATCTATTCCATAGTTGGAAAATATCATCTATTGTGATAAGATTCTCATTCTCCAGACCATACTCGATTAAATGAGCAAATACTAAGTCAATTGTTGCAATTGAGAACTATTTTAGTCACAGTAGAATAGACATAAGTCCCGTCATGATAAACTAAACCTTAACGGTTTTCTCTGGTTATTTGCATATAAAATATAACTAACTGCAAAACAACACAAGAACATGAATGACTCAATCTACAATCGGTTATCAATCACCAACCCCATATCGTTACACTTTCCGTTAATAGGTAGGTACTATGTTTATCTTTTGTTCATAATATTACTATACCCGGTTGGCTAAACAAATAGTCTAGTATATGATTGAATACTAATATTGTAATACTATAAGATACTTTATTTGACTTTTAGTCTTGTTTTTATTCAAATGACCAATTTGACACTTTAAATTACACTACAAATTATGGTAGTCTCTTGATTTAGAATAACAATAATAATACTTTTCTATAATGCCTTTAAACAGACAATTCATCTTTTGTCAAGGAGTTTGAAATTAATAATACTTGTATCAACTATTAGCTAGGTTGTTTGAATAGTTTCTGTATTGAATTAAAGAGTATAACAGTTAAGATTCTGAAATATTACTTTATCAATAATTCGAACTGACCTTGAGGGAATTCATGACTGTATCATTGAGTTAAAGTCAGATTCAAACACAAAGCCACACACACTCGTAACTTCTTATATCACCGTATCATATTGGTCTAACACGGAACTTTACATAATAATTATAGCCCCTTCCTACAACAAACCATGACGGTTATTAGATTCCATAACAGACGTAATTACGCTTAAAAGTTAGTTTATTCCTAATCCCGGTTTATCAAGTGTACCTACACCTACCTATAAGTCTATTCCCTGTGTTTGTACAAATTATACCCATTTAGACTAATTGTGTGGTGTGTTATGTCCCTAACTATTTTAATAAAGATTACAGGTGAGTCAAGCCTGATTTTGGCGTACCTAAGACCCGTGTTTTGTCACAAGAACAACGACCGTAGTCTGGGATGTTGCCTCATGACGACCCTACATATGTATTGTGTGCATAAATAAATATATAATTATATAAGACTGAGCTGTTGACTTCAATAAATGTGACTAGGTCAAACTATTGGGTATCAACACTCAGATGGCTTTTTCGACCCTGAAACTCAGGTAAAGTCGAAAGCTGTCCCGCCATTTTGGATTATCAGCAAACTAGCTAAAAGTGGTCACGAGCTTAGTTAACACCGTCAGGTCTCCACTCGTGGCTGCCACATCGACAGACTTACCTATTGGGATTCCCTAGCTATTCCTATGGCCTCAGCCCCTAGCCCTAGCCTAACCTTTTATACCTACTATCCCCATTCGAACTCCTAAAACAACATCTCGCGTTAGGAATGGCCGTTGAGCAGACTCACTCGAACGAACTACGCTTCATATCTAGATAATCAGCGAAGCCAGGAAAGGAGTCTTGCTACCATTCCAACAAGATGCTGTTAACGCGACATTTCGACCAATGTTCGAGCTAAAATTTCACTAAAGAATCATGATTTTACACAAATGCAACGCGATTTTATCAATTATAATGAATTAACACGAATTTCAATATAAGAAAATCATTTCAATCAATTCACAAAGCAAAGTTTCACTAGTTTACCACAAATTTTCCAAAATCCCGCTTGGTAACCCGCACTCAGTTGTTCCCCGTTAGCTATCCCCGAAGAAAGTGAACGAGGATCGCGCCAAATCCCAACTTTCTCACAATTTTCGCGGTCTAATTCGGCGGGAGTCTCCTTTGCACCAATCAGCGTCTTCTAAATCCTCTTTTTAATTCCTACAAACCCCGCAATATTTCTAGACCAATCCAGTACTGCTTCCCAATGCTCGCAACTTAATAAATATATTTTTTTTTAATTATTAATATTAACTCCCTGTGAGAAATATTCACTTTATACAATTTAAAATGCCTAACTGAATTAACTTCCCTTCTCTTTACTTCAATTCACCTTTTTTTGTAATTCATTCTATTTATTTACCATTATAAATAACTTCCAAACCGGAAACTATCTAAACATCTATCAATATCCCCAACCTAACAAAATATACCAAGTATTTCTTTCCTTCCCTTTTTTTTTTAATAATATTATTTAATAATAAAAACCCTTTTGTACAACCAATTTAAAACATTAAATTAAATTAGAATTCCTTATTATTAGAATATCTCTTCAAATAGTATAATTATATCGATTTAAAACCATCATAATCTGATAAGAACAGCGCCATCTACCAGAAACCGGTATTATTACTTAGACTAGTCAATATGATGATGCAATATGAAAAACCCTATCTTTCATTACATTTATCAACAATCCAATTTCATTTATTAGCTTTTCCTCTAAAACAGATTATTTCATGAATCGTATTGCAACAAACCTTTGTTATTTTAATTCTAAATATTAATTTTATTATTGATAACAGCGCCATCTCTTAGAAATCGATTTATTACTTATAAAGACATGTGACGTTCTGTCTCGTTACAATCTGATAAGAATAGCGCCATCTACCAGAAACCCGTATTATTACTTAGACTAGTCAATATGATGATGCAATATGAAAAACCCTATCTTTCATTACATTTATCAACAATCCAATTTCATTTATTAGCTTTTCCTCTAAAACAGATTATTTCATGAATCGTATTGCAACAAACCTTTGTTATTTTACTTCTAAATATTAATTTTATTATTGATTACAGCGCCATCTCTTAGAAATCGATTTATTACTTATAAAGACATGTGACGTTCTGTCTCGTTACAGTATGAAGAAAAATCTTTTATATATACTGCGGTAAGTACAGTACGGCTTTCATCATATTATGTGTTTAAGAAATGTTGGTCCTTTCGGTGAAATACAGGCTATATGAGCATGTTAAACTTTAAAATCTAAATTGACCCAGAATTGTTAATGATGACAGTATTATCCATGCAACAGTATCGTACTATAACTTCACAGTGATTGTTACTATAAATCTTAGGGCTTATTTCAACAATAATTGCGTCCATAAACTTCACGGTTGACATGCAAAAAGTAATAAAAATTCTCTGTTCACAGTTTTAGTGCATTGTAAAGCTAAGTACTCATAAGGATACGCTATCAGGCGATATGGATATTATTTGCACTTTAGCCTGAGACTAGGTATCTCAGTCTGCCACTTTGATTGTCTGATTTATCAGTGCTAAATTCTATAATTATAATCCATCAAGATATATTATCTAAATTACAGACAATTTTATAAATGTTACGTCATATGACATTAGTAATATTGAAGCGTTATCGTGACTCTGTACAGTGTATTGTTATTTATTTACCTAAAGTAAGGTCAGTAGCTGATAAACGGTTTTATTGGATGATAACTGCACATAGCAGTTAGTTTATTTTTATAATTAAAAGTAGGTACCTACATAATAACTAATAACCTTCTTTATGAAAGTATTCTTAGTAGTCCTGATTCTCAAAATAACCGGTCAAATGGTATGCAATTTCTAGGTACTCTATTTGAAAACCAATCGTTTGATTGTACCTTACAATATTCCCATACCCGCATACAAATACAACTATCAATTTTCATATAGGTATAGGAACTAGATTGCTACCAATATATATATATATGTAAAACTGTTATTTCATCTACTTTTATTATCAAAGGGCTGTTGTCTCTGTCTACCCCGGAATGATATGCGTAAGCGTATGTATGTATATATGTTTCATTATAATAATAAGATATAACCAGTTTGGAAGTCTAATCATATAATCCATCCAATAGATTTCGTGTAATGCTCGAACTGGTTCTAACGAACATAATTTATAATCATTTACCCAATAAGCCCTTGCGTGTTATGTTTACTTATACTTACTTACATGTATGGAAACCCACAAGATCTTCGGGCCTTTCCCAACCTCACCTGCTCTACATTTTAATCACAGATACAATGATCAATGGTCAAAATTTTAGCAAAGGCTATCCTCTGAAGATTGGATGGCAGGCGGCAGTCGCCATCGTAGCAGCTATTGTAAAGACCACAAACCACGAGCTCCAAAGCGCAATATTTGCATGCAACCGTTAGGACGACGACGTTAGGATGATGGTTTATTGTACTTCTTTACGTATTTATATTATTTTTATTTCAATTCACTTCAAGACAAACTTACAACCTTCTCCATCAAGATTTGATTTCTCAAAGACAGAAAATGTGAAATAGCATTGTCATTTTTGCAAGTATTCCATGTATTAGCATGCAATAATGATTACTGCATTAGCACGCACTGATTGTACCTCTTGTAATATAAATAGGAGATAATAAATACTTCATAGTGTATACTAGGCTTTACTGCCCTATTCTATCAGAGTGCGTATGAACCGCTCGGTCATCCCGATACTTTCAGCTGATTTGAACACTGTTGTCGTTTATTGTCCCATGCGATGTAGCTGTAGCTTTGTTACAGCTTTTTTCACATTAGTTAAAAAAGGTCAAACCCGCCTAACCTGCCTACGTAGTCTGACTTTCGTCCAAAGTTGGCATGTTAGAGCCTGAGGTCCTCTTATTGTTTTTGATTATGCACCTATAAGTTGACTACTTATATTGTGCACCTATAAGTTGATGTTTACTATTGTATTATTATTATATAGTATTATATTATATTAAATGTGTAGTATTATATTAAATGTGGGTGCTAGCACCTCTGCCTACCCCTTCGGGAATATAGGCGTGAGTTTATGTATGTATCATCATCATCATCATCATCATTTCAGCCATAGGAAGTCCACTGCTGGACATAGGCCTCCCCTGTAGATCTCCAATAGGACCGGTTGGAAGCGGCTCGCATCCAGCGCGTTCCCGCGGCCTTAATGAGGTCGTCTGTCCACCTTGTATGTATGTTATGTTACTATTGGGAACTTTTGTAAAGAGGCCTCGTGTTAGCACACAATTTAATTCATTCCTTTTGTTTATCATGTCGTATACTGAATCTAAATTTTTCACTCGCAACTCCCCTCGTACAATCTGCTACCCTCTCTTCCCCATTATTACATTATACTATTTGGCCATAGTCACATTCCATTGGGTCTATAAAAATAACTATAACATTGGCGAAATATATCATTAAATCTACAATATAGGAACAGGACCCTGAGGAATAACAACTATAAAATAAAATGTTTGAAATATTTCTAGAATGTACAGCTCTTTAAATGTGACCACAGTTAGTTCCAGACAAAGAACGTCTATTCTAAATACATTTCAGTTGAAATAAAACTGTACTGTGACAAAGAAAGTACATTACAATATCCAAGCGTTATACAGCGACTTCGCTTCCAATTTGCGTACACCCTCTGTTCAAGTTCCAAAGCGGTTTTTGTTTCATTAACTTCGCTACTCTAGGCTGAGAATATAGGTCCTGGGCCATTGTTGTCTCGTCTCATTGTGATATTCAGGCTAGTGGCAGTCAACGAGCAATTTTCTCATTCGCCATTATGCGCTGTTATTATCCTCATTGTTTGAGACACATACATACATATTGTCTTATTATGGGACGCTCTAATGCGTCAGAATAGTGTTGAATAGAAAACTGGTACGTGTTAGAACTATATTGCGGTACAGGTGTATCAGTATGGAGTTAGCGTTGACTTTGCGAAATTATAAACGTACTTGATAAAGGTTACTAAATATAAACCCTAGAATACCATAAGGTGAAGCCGGTCAGAATCAATAAAAAATACCTATAGTGGAAAATTAATTTTGTTATCAATTATGTGAAATTATAAGCGAAATAGTTTCAACTTTTTCATTAGTTTTAGTCTAAAATTATTTTATTTATTGCTCTAAAAGTTTTAGAGCAATATATGAAATAGTTTTGTAGGAGCCAAAAATAATATAGGACAGGCAATTTTATGTGACAGTAGGAGTCGAATCTTATTCTTATTTGCGCATACTAGTAGTTACATATGTAATATCGTATCTTAGTAGAATATGTGTATTCCACACATAAAGTTTATTTTCAGCAAATTAAAACTTGCTAACATTACATACTTACATATATCTTGAAAATATGCTCATAGCGCCTTTAGCCACTCTTAAAAATACTTTATTCACAAGAAACCTTGTGCTTTCCTCACAGCAGATCAATAATAACCAACAAATGAAATATTCCATTTGGAATTCAGTTGCTAAAATCGTATTCCAAACTCTATTATCTACCTTCAAAGTTCTTCGAAGCTCTTCAAGACGCTTGCTCGTTGTTTTTATTTCTAGTCGATGTTATTTTAGACGTCCTCTTCAAATTCATCCCCTACTATCTTATTCCAAACCTTATTATCTGCTTTCAAAATTCTTCCTAGCCGTTTCTAGATGACCTTTTCGTAATTCTTATTTGTGTTTGTAGTTCGTCCTGAAACTGAATTCAATATAATTTTCGTTCAATGTGGTACTTGAGTGGATTTTCTCATTTAATATTTATTAATCTCGAACCCCTCGTTTAGACCTAGAATTTTATCTGCCAACCTAGAATAGCCTAAACCTATAGCCTAACCTAGAATTTCGCACCCGTAAATAAATAGTATACTCTATACGTTACTATAGATATATTTACCATGAAATTCGTTATACTTTTCTACAGAGCTACATCACCCGTGTCTACGTAGAGAATTTTTCTACTTATTATTTTTAACAGTTATTTCCCCTCTGACCCCGTGCCTGTCGTTAGTGGGGCGGGCGACCCCCAGGTGCCATCCTTCATTAATCTTATTCCCTGCGCGAGGAACTCCAAGAATCTTAATTTGAAGTTTCGACGCTCCTCTTTATCAGAACTATGCGAAAAGAATCCTTCGAAGGTATTCATTATAACGAGATAAGGGTGGAAATTTTTCATTGTTTTACATTTTCTTTGTTTGTTATTTCGTTGCCCTTGCAAATACATAGCGTTTTAAGCTTATTTATTTACCAACTTGTACGGCTAAGCTTAAATATTTTAAATGAGCGTAAATTCCGTAGCATTGTGGATTTGCACTTTGCAGCACTTAGTTCGCTTATTGTTTTTGATTCAACTCAATATCCATCCCACCTCCCGTTTGACAATTAACAGTCTCCAATCTAGGACTCTACTTTCGCTCCTGTTTACCAAGAATAACCTTCAGTTTGGCACTTAGGTCACATGAGTAGATGTGCTTAGGTAACCTAGTTATGTTAATAACTCTCAGTGCGCAAGTGCGACTCAGCCTTAACCGATTTTTTTTTCCGCAAATACTTTTAATGATCTCTTAAGTATTGAGTACGATATTGGAGCATCTATAGATTCGTATCCGTGTAGAAAATAAGCTGTCTCAAAGTATGTCAATACTTAAGCAACTAATCCTAAAGTGTAACTCTTAACTCACTAAGCCGGTTGAAGATAAAATACCGAAAATGCACGAAGATAGCTACATCTTTAGTTAGCAACATTAAGACCGGTATCCAAAGGTGCTCGAGCATGTCTGAGAGTCTAACTTTGACCGGTGCAGGCAAACCGTAGCGTCTTAATGAAGTTCTGAAGTTTCGTGCCAGAGCGGTCGCGTTGTATTAACGAACTTACGGCTTAGACAATAAGTTCTGAATCTTAATAACAAGTTCTGTTGTGTTGTTGAATTTTGTGGTCACTGTAGAATCGTTGCTGAGGTTACATTGGCTTTATTAAACTGAGTTGTACAATGTCGCTAATGTGGAAGGGATACAAATTGCAGATAGGGTTCGTTGTACTTATGTGTACCTATATTAAGTTTCACTAATGTTCAACGCCCAGCATTGTGAAGGGATACCTAAAGTTATTAAATTTTGAAAATCGATACTGAACGAATCAAGGAACCAAATCTAAACTGAAATAATGCAACTGAAGAGTTACAGGATCAAGCGGACAACTGCTACCAAAGGTGGCAATGTACCCACGTTTTTTGGCTAATATTAAAATGGTACAATAAGTATCATTATTTTTTTAGTATTATACTTGACAATCAATGCGATTGCTACTGCAAAACGGACTCCATATAGCAATATATGGTTATGTTTGCTGGTAAAATAAACATATTTTGGTGTAACAACACGAGACTTAATTACCACTAAAATCATGAAACTAACAGTTTAGTAAGTGACTCTTGCCACTTCTAGGCAATCTCTGACATAAAACGGCAATATCGTTAAATTTTATTAGTCTCACTTATAAGTAATGCGATATTTATGACGTAAGAGGAAAGACCCAAAGTTTATTGTTTCGTGGTTGAAGAGAGACGACGAATAAACTTGGCAATTTATGCCAGCCGTAAACTTAACAGTACTGAAAACTGAAAATAACTGTATAAATCTTTAGTAGTGTTCATTCACTAGTTCTCTAATTAGGACCAACTAGTAATTTATAGTTAGACCGGCTAATTGGTTCCCTGGGAAATAGAATACCAGAACCACATCATCTCTTCTTCTGTGTTGTATCTGCTAGAAGACTACCTAAATATAGGACTTCTATCATCATCACCATCATCTTAGTGTTATTCCCATTTGTACCCGAGGTTTTCAACTGGGGGTCCGCTGTCTACTTCTTCTCCTTATGCTTATACGAACAACTGCCGTAATTGGTTTGAGGCAATTCGCTTACTTCTTATATTTTCTTATTTCTCTTGCTACTGCATACAAAAGTAGAAAACAGTGTATCTAACCATATATCAAACTAGTAGTATCAGCTAGCTAGTAGCCACATTAGTATAAATATCAGTTTTACAGTGTTAATAGTTAATTAATTAGAGATAATACATAAATTATTCGCATATCTTGATTTACTATATCTACAGACCTTGATCAAAGAATGCTAATTATAGAAAACAATAGATATCTGTCGATCAGCGACACCAGTATTAAAGTTATCAATCAATATTTTACAAGCTCTTTCGTCTTCACACATCGAATTGCCTTCAGTGCGACCAACTGACATCAACCGAATGCTGTACCCAAATCCAGCAATCAAACGCTGCATCTTACGCACTTCTAGTTTCTATCCAGATGTCATAGATACCCCTCTCTCTCTCTCTCTCTCTCTCTCTCTCTCTCTCTTCCATGTAGTTTACGTAAATCTATCGACAGATTTTATATCTATGTATTTTTATCTTTTTTTTTTCTTACTAGTTCATAACCCTAAACTATCTGCGGAAGTCTGTGTATTCTGTTATCTCCAGCCTTATTCTTGGTCACTACTACAGACCCTCCTAATGCCCAGTTAAGATAACGCACTACGATCTCAATCAAGGTAACTTATTGCTGAGCTCCTATGGCAAATTTAGATCATGTGGCAGAAAAATTTACAGGAAACCTAAAACCTACTTACCCTACAAAATGCCGCAACACATGCTTTCTAGATTACCCAGACCATTATATTCTTACTGAGCTTTTGTATCTACTAATAATTACTGAAATACCTTATTTTACATTAAAAATTTTAAATGCTATTAATTTCCTTAGGAAGTATGCTTCTCTTGGTTTTCCTAATTTAAACTTTTTTCACTCCACACCAATCTACATTGCAAAGGCTTCCAGCTCTACCTCTACACCTCTCAAAGTCTCGAGAGGCTTCTAGTTTTCAGCTTCAGTTCAAATAAATATTATATAGGAGATCACTTTAACACATAATCTAGAATACCAATTATGAATCACAGGCTTTTGACTAGAATAATCTTAGCGAGATAATTAAATTACATGATAATTCTGATAAGAATTTCGATAAATAAATCAAATGGTTTTATTTTATTAATTAAATCACGCGCGAATAGAGTGACTTCGATTATAACAAATGTGACTCGTAATGAAAAGATTCTCTTTTCAGCTCTGATAAGTTAAAGTGCGGCTACACTTAGTAGATACTTATATTATTGTGCTTAATATAATTTAGTGGTAACGTAAAGCGCTTGGAAAAGAACTTTTTTTATATACCACTTGTACAGACAATCACACAACCCACCTGATGAAAAATGGTTGCCGTGACCTATGGACGTGTGCAACACCAGTGACGTCACACGCACCCCTCAAATGGTAAACATAGAGTGCAAAGGTTTCTCCACTTGATGGATCGAATCTTGCCCTGAGCATGAAAAACATTCAAATTCATCACGTAAAGGTATCGATAGAACGGAGCATTGCGATTGGCCGCTTGCCTACTAGGAGCTTGTGAAGCCTGACAATCGCAACGTTCTCTCGATACTTTTACGTTACGAGTGCGAATATTTTTCTTGCTCGAAAAATAGGTCATTGGGTACAGGTAGCATAGATCAATTCCTTGTGTAATGCCTCTGCAGATTCTACAGGTCATGTTGATCTACGGATATCGATATCCCATAACTGAGACCATCATAGAAATCATAGTCTAATTATGACACACTATTTTCATCAATCAATTAACCTATCGCAGATCAGTACTGGACATAAGCCTGTCCCAATTTTGAGAGGCTTTGGCCTACTGATTCCACGCTGGCTAGATAGATTGGTACATAGTTTTATTTCGAGTTTTCCTTCTATCGCCGTAATATCGTCTACGTATATTTCCGTAAGTCGTCTCTTACTACACTCTTCCGATAAGATAGTGTGGTGATACTTGTATTCTTTCTCGGTCACCCCACTCTTCATCTAAATTAAATACTTTTTTTTATATAGGACACGTCAATTTGACTTCGCCTCGCCTGATGGTAAGCTGAAGGCAAAATCTCTGAAAAGAGAGTCACCATTATAGACACATACCATGGAACAATGGTGGCACTCAGCTTGACGGCCTCGTCAGATGCTTTTTTACGCCTCGTTTAAAGGACCCGTGACTGTAGGAAGAGGGAATCACGTGAACTGGTAAGGAATTCCAGGTCTTGCTATTAGTAATGTAAGAAAAATACTGAAAGGTAATGTGAGTGAATGATTAGCTGACAAGTACAACCAAATTCAGTAGGTTGTTTTAATCGATTTGGGTCAATGTCATCGTCATCCATCATTGGTCGGACGCGTTGTAAAAACCGTACGTATGGCTCGCAACGTAGCCTCTCCCATATATCACTCGGCCACTCGTCACTTTTATAGGATCGGCCTAACTTATGGCCGGAAGCGACGACGAATGTATCGCCATAAAAGTTCTGCTCACCAAAGAGAATAATAGTGGTGGATAACAGGCACACAGTATAAGGTAATAAGGCTCTAATATTTTGTAAGTAAATACTGAAAACTGATAATAAATTAACATAACATGATGCAAGGTGTAGCTTAACATCTAATTTATTGAATTATTAAACGGTACATGTAATATTTAATTAACTGTTAGTAAAGAAAAGTATTTTTAAAAGCTTCTAATATGTGCATTAGGTACTTTATAAAGTGTGGAAGTCACCCCGGATACTCCCCGCCACAGTCAGGGTGGTTATGTCGGACTCGAACTGACTACAAACTAGACTCCGTCTCATGTCATCAGTTACTGACGGTGAGAATACCTATGTCATCCCTCTCGAGTATAATGTACTAGTAAACAGTTTTTATTATTTCATTTAACGTTGTAACAAATACTGCTTTTGTTTTTCTTTTTTTCTAACTAGAACAACGAAGGTATGGCAATTTTCAAATTCATTACATTACCACACTCCAATTTGAGCCCTAATTTAATTTCACAAACATAACCCTTGTAATTCTTGGCAAAGTACGAACATTGTAGAACTTCCGACATGATAGTTGCAAGTTATAACTAGTAATGGCAAACTTAATAATAACTACTTCGGTCAAGTGCGATTGTTACTCGAGCCGAGGGTGCCGAACAACATCAATTAGCTTCGTCCAGTTTAGGTATAAAGAAATAGAGAACTGAATTTCCCGCTCGAACTTATAGCCTAAACAAAGTCCAAGTAACGAAACTGGCGAGGCAGTTTCGCCCACAGTACATCGAAACTAAAACAACTACATTACTGATGTTTTATTTGTTCGATATTTTTATTAATAGATTTGGTTCGTCAATGGACTCCACCACGGTAGATCGTAAAAAGCTGAGATGTAGTCCAGAAGATACGGATCACAATTTCTGATGCTATTGATCTTGAAATGATGGTCCCTAACTAGACAGTATTGATAGATGCTTTTTCACGGCCCGGGACTGTAGAAAGGGGAAAACACGTGCGCGGGCAGAGCATAATTGGGTGCCACCAAGATCTTCGGGGCCGAAGCCAATCTCACTTGCAAGCTGGTACACAAGCTGATTGACGAACGAGGCTCTAGAGTAGGCTGTCTTGGGTGAATCAGACTGTAATCGCTCAAGTCAAAGCAAGATATGAGAAGAAAGATTGGGAATACGGAACCTAGGCTCTGAAATTCAAGTTTTGGATGTACCTTAGGGTGCATCGTTACCTTGCATTTGACAGATATTGATTAGGTATATGGTTCATTTACAACATAGCTAGCTTGTGGTATCCTTGCCGAGTTGGTACACGGTTGGTACATTTAAATACGTCATACAGTTTTGTCCCCATAATTTGAAATGTAGTTAGTAACCTTATTCATTATGCGTGTCGGGTGATTATCATTGCAAATGCTTAACATTGCCCACGTATAGTCGTGAGGGGCGACCAGTACACACGGACAAATGAGATTAGCAGCCTAATTCCTTGATTGATGCTAAACACCCCTCCGTTGTCGCAACGTATGCATAGTAAAGTCATAATTTGAGATCCTGGATATACATTTATCCTCAATACTAGAAACGGCTGTGCAAAAAATTTTTTTGTTTGAATTCTTGGAAGGAAATGTTTTTGTAACTATTTATCACCAAAAATCGAAGTTAAGTATAAAAATCACCAGGAGTCGCTCGCAGTATCGTCGGAGGGTCAAAAATACTTAGCGACCTAAGAATTCAAGATACTAAGTATAACTGATTCTATATTTGTATAGTTTTCCTAAATACCTACTCGCTATTTCCATGTTGCCCTTAAGAAAATTACCGCCTTGATGAAAAATCGTGCTGAAACAAAACAAAAATAAAAGCTAAATAAAATACGATAAAGCTCATTCCAAACCGAAATGAAAACAGTTTTATTTCAATAAAACTAAGTCCAACGTCTTAAATCAAACATGTGGAACTAATTAAAGTTAAGACTCTCATTTTTCCTTCGACTCATTGTTTGTGTTTTTTATCTATATGTACTCGTATTAAATCGCAGCGAATGCGCAGAGATAAAATTAATGTGCAGTGATCGAAAAAACAATGAGTTTCTTAATCAGGCGGGCATACAAAAATGTTTACAGCGCTCTTCCAGCAATATTTTATATTATTTATTTAGTGTAGTGTGCGGCGGGCGTCAAAACGGGCGTGTGGTTAATATTTCACGGTGCCGACGTTAAGTCGACGGAGATTTATGGAGCGGCTATACCCTGTGTTCTACAATTAACTAGTTTCAGAACCTGGGATTGCCTGTTGGGCCTATCGGTTCACGCCAATAATTAGCGGTGGGCGCACTGCTGTTGTACCGATATCTTTCTATCGAATGCAAATGTGAGTTTGAAATCAATGAGTAGATAATAATATTTTATCGGTTTTATCAGTATTATGGTAACTAATGCAACTTTATTATCATAGTCACATGGCATGTAACGGAACATTGAAATGCATTAAATGGTTTGCATTTTGGAATATTATAAATCACATTTTGTTTTAGTATAGACTAAAGAAAGAATACCCGCTAGGGTCAGAAGAATACCCCCTAGCGGGTATACCATATTGAGTATAATGGTACGGAGCCCCCACTAAGACGCTGGGGGCTAAGCCAACCTCACCTGCAAGTCGGTACTGTACCTATAATAGGCCTGCTGATTAACGGACGAGGATTGCACACTTTTATGACCTGTGATGAAAAAACCAAATGGTTTTGTATTAGGTGGGACGATATTCAGTGTGGACTGTCCATGAAGAGCATATAAAAATACAATTATATGAGTATATACTCGTATGGTATTCTCGTCCCAACGGAGCTGTCCGAATGGGGAAGTACCTCCGCCGTGAGTAAGGTAGCCAGAGCTCACTGGAGAGTTTTTTTCACTTTACGTCAGGTAGGCCGTGTGCTTGTCTGCCATTTAAGTGGTATTAAAAAAAAATACCCATAATTCTCCAGCATATAGACTGATATTGTTGCAAATCATAACCGGACTTTAATAATGGCGCCCTGAAATACCTTGCACACGGTGCTGATTATTTTATTAAATAATTACTGTGATAATGTCTGATATAAACCCGGAAGATATAATATCAATTGATCTGTCTTGTTTTAATGACTTAAATGATATAACGCGGAATGCCACGCGGTATAAGAATGATGAGGGTCATGATCATCATCTTCATGAAGACGCATTTTCCTGATTGCATCCGTGGCCAAATGACCTTGGAACTCAGGGTCCGCCTTCCGACTCTTCCTCCAACGTCGTGATGACAGAAAGTATGCATTTATGTTATTGTTCATTTCATTTCTACTCGTATGAATAGAAAAAATATACAATACCTACATGCGATATGTTGTATCTACATATACAGGCAAAAATAATCCCAAATCGCAAGAAAAACGCGCGAGGCCCTGCTGACGCGCGAGGATTTATTTGATAGTACCCCACACTATTCTCAAAAGACACCCAAAAACGCATACTGCATATATAGAACACATTCTGTGACGTCACAGGGGTCAAGATATACCAGCAACTACCCACATATACGTACATTACGTAGAAGTTGACAGGAAACAAATTACAACAGGAATAAATGATGATGGTAGCTCCACTCGCATTATTAGGACGAAAAACGAAACACGACTATAATAATGCATTGTCATCTGAATGTGCAGCTACGTCCGTTGCGGTTACTCCGAGTAGCGAGACCCCGGCGCCGGCCACTCGCAGTAATCTACGCAGCATTAGACCGCTATTGTTATGTTCTCACGATGTTAAGCTGTGTTTGTTTATATTGGCTCTATTTGTTTGGCAAGAAAGAAAATTATGAAAGAATCTATAAATATATTAAAAACTAGCTGACCCGGCAAATTTTGTACCGCCATATTTTCCGTCTGTGCGGTATTCAAATGATCAGATCCCATTCCCGCTGTAGGTACCTTCTAGTCAAAGGAGACGGGGACTTCTGGGCCAAAATTGTAATGAGTTGAGATATGACTTAAAAAAAGCGGTATTTTTTTCTATTTCAAAATATTAAAAAACCAGCTCAATTGAAAATCTTGAAGACGAGAAATCTTAAAACTAAATTTATTTCACTAGCAAAATAAAATATCGATTACTAAAAATTATTTAAACAATATTGCGTATTTAAACACTTGCATCACAATTTGATATTAAATCAATCAGAGTGAACAAAACTTAATCATAATAATAATAATAACCATTTAAAATACCAAATAATAGTGTAATAAAAATAAATTCTGAATCGATTTCCGTTAATCGATTAATTATTTCTTGTGTTTATCAACTGTATTTTTAAGCTGTGACAGCTGACAGCTCCATTTTCAATCAATCAGTTTATTTATTCAATCTTCAAAATTAATTATTTTATCGAAAAATTGTATATTTACACGGCTTATGGGATATACAATTGTTTATAAAATATGTACAAAAGTATGCTATATCAGTATGCTGTATCAGTTTATTGGTTTAAATCCAATGATCAATTGACTTCTGCGTTTTTAGTATTTCCAGTTGATTTCTTGATTATATTCCCTTAACAGTGATTTCTCTTTACGGACTTCTCAGCTCGCTCCTGGTTACCTTGAAGTACAGTGATAAACTTGTTTACTTGTTTGAGTATTGCTCGGTATTTTGGATTTTGACATGGATCTCTGTGTGAATTGTGGCATAGAAAATGAAGTAAATAAGGTAATATATTTCCACCTGCGCACTTCTTAGACAATACTCTAATTATTATTGAAGAAGAATAAAAGATCATTATTATTTAAAGTGTTTTTTTTTAACATAACATCCTTGTACTCCATATCTTTAAAATCTCTTTGTAAGTTTTCGTACATTATCCCTGAGTAAAATATAATACAGTACAATTTAAAGGTATTTTAAGATAAAAAAATGACCACTTTCTATTAAAACACCACAGAAATCACAGTTCTAAAATGTCAATTTCTTGCATAACCTCACTTTTACTAAATCTCTTATAACTCTGCTCTCAGATATCCAAAATCTGCAGAATTTTCAGGGATGGTTTAATAATTTATATGCTCTTAATTGATACCACCCTCATCTTATTACATTTTTGGCCCAAGAATGTATGAAAGCCTCCCCATCTCCTTTCCATGTTAGATTCTGATCCCGTTCCCGCTGCACCTCCCATTTAATTTTCATATTGAAACCTTAGCCACACAATAACGAACACAAAACAAAAAGAATTATCCAATTTGGTGCAGTCATTAGGAGGTTATGCGCGTCGGTACATACATTTAGGGTTTATGTCACGTCCCACGGGAACGTGATGAAAAGTATCCTATGTCCTTCTCCTGGTTCTAAGCTACCTCCCCACCAATTTTCAGCCAAATAAGTTCAGCCGTTCTTGAGTTATAAATAGTGTAACTTACACGACTTTCTTTTATATATGTGTATATAGATAGAAGATAGAAGAAGATAAAAGTTAAAGTCAAACTGTAGATATGAAATAATACACTGAATTAGGAGTTAGTCAGAGTGACTCATTAGTACAAATTCTAGTCTGACGATTTTGAAAAATATATGCATCTATTTCCAAATCCCTAAAAAAGGTAAGTATAACATGATACATGTTCATTATACTAATCATTTAGCATAAACACGTGTATCTTATCGATAATTAGCATTGTTTGTTATCTTTGCTTGTATTTGATTTTTATGACTAGTATCGCTTTATGCTTGATTACAATCTAAAGAAAACGTTGTCTCTAATTTCTTCTGTTCTGTTTCTCTCCAAGAAGAGAGAAAATAAACTTAGGTTCATTTGAATAAATTCAAAACATTAAAATAAAATTTTAAGACAGACCTAGATGCGTATTCTTTCAAAATAGTTGTAGTCCGCATTCCAGCGACAGGGTCACGAGACCAATCGCCTTACAGATGATATCTCGTAAAATAGTTAAGGAGGGGTTTATTATGAATTTTCGTGGGCCTCTGTTGTCACTTTGTTGATGGGTTAAGTAGCTGTGACTGCTCAAACATGTAAAAAAATAAAAACAACTCAGTCATTTCATCCCAGCTGAAAATTGACTAAATTACAGTTGATCCAATGTCTGGAAGAAAACAAAACGTCAGCTGCCGATAACGCGGTGGAAAATACGTCATAATAGTGATGACTTTTATCGAGTCACGTATGTCGATAAAGTGACAATATTAGATTACATGTGATAATAATTATTATACGTCCTTGACGCGTATTATTTTTTTATCACACTATATCTTTATAGTTCTCACTTACCAGGAGAACATTTTTCATCTTGATTTATCGCAATCTGTCCATTTTATCTATTAGTGAGACTTCCGCAACGTTTTAATATACACCGTATAAACTTTCCGGATTTGTACTATCAGTACCTGGGCAGTCAAGTTTCACTCAGACTTTTTGAGTTTTAACGTCATTTCAGCAAGCTTTGCAGAACCAGTATGCAAAGATCATAATCAACGATTCAAGTAGCTCACCGATTTTAAATATGTTATGTATACCTATGTAATATTTATATACTGAAATCGGATTTTATTTTGTAAGACGATGCTGATAAACAATTTGCGTGAAACTTCCATAGTGCGATGCAAGATCAGTAATTCTCAATTAATTCAACTTTCATTCGTCAGATTGCGCTGAATGTAATAGGTATGTCAATGCAATATGCATTCCACATATTTATAAAGACTAAATACGCGTTGACGATAATGAAATAAATGAATTTGTAGAAGAAGTAAGAAGAAAGAAAAATAAGGACAGGACCAACATAAACATACTCACGAAAATGAAATAGGTACTACAGGTACTACATATTTTTACATAGAACCGTAATTAGCAACTGTTTAATAATCCTTTTAACGTTTTATCGCAAAAGGTTTACGAGTGGGGAAATGGACACCCATATTAACTTTTACATGCGCCGTGAGTAATATCAGGTAATTTAATGAAACCCTGTGTATTATGTAGGTACCTACTACCTACTGTAACACCATAGGTAGGTATATGTTACGCGAATAACTAAGAATTCTTTGTTCTTGTTCGTTGTATCATTTATCAATTTATATGTACAAATTAAATTATTATTTATTTTACGTGCGCACTGTAATTTAATAATTACAAAGAAACAGTGAAATTATTTACAAACGTGCACACCGTTTTCGCAAATTGTAATAACCTATGCTTGGTCAATTTGAGCTCTCCACCGCAGCTGCCCGTGCTATCCTCAAAAGGCACTCAAGAAACGTGTACTGCACGTATAGGCAGGCGCGGTCCGAGGGGTGGGGGGGGGTCACAGGGGATATGACCCCCTCCCCCCAAACCATGCACGTCATATTGAAAAGTCCCAGTTCGAGGGGAGGGGGATTAAATTTCTTAAGGAATTTTCGAAGTGACCCCCCCCCCCCCCCAAAACTTCAAGCTGCGACCGCGCCTGCGTATAGAGCACATTTTAGGTCCAAGATGTAGGTATGTCCCGAGCAATACATACAAAAGATTCTATGTTCATCTAGATAACACCACTTGAAGGCAGTACGTTTATTTATTAACTAATGAGTTTGACGGTTAGGTTAATCATTCCTAGTGGAATTGACGCCTAGAGGAATTAACTGAAAATGAATTTATAATTAACGCATTCATAAGTGATGAACTAAAGATTACTTTTACGGAAGTATACTTAAACCTACAGAATCAAGTTTAAGCTTTTTGAGAAATACATTTTGAGAAAGGTGCATTATGAGAAAGGTGCATTTTGAGAAAGGTACATTTTGAGAAAGGTACGTTTTGCGCATGGGGTGCATATTGCGAAAGGTACTACATTATGCGACGGAAGGGTATAATACTTACTTTACTGATAAACAGTTTCTTGTTTTGAATAGGCCCGATATACTGTAACCATGGCATGACGTGAAGCGGTAACCCAGCGTCATATCGTGTAAAGTCTCAATGTAATATTTCAATCATTAAACCAAATAGAAATCAGTGTCAATATTACTATACGACACGCCCACGAGCCGGGGTAACATGCCGCACAGAGATCCGACATAGCAAATAGTGACACCGCACCCCCGTGGTAATCTGCCCAAGCTCTGAAGCGGATATTGGAATGCATATATTGCTTACAACATTTTGTGTTTAAACATTAATCTAAAAATGAAAAAGTATAAACAATCTTTTTGAATCCACGACATAAATAACATTTTATTGAGAATAGTATACTACACAAAAATGGGATTAATTAAGAATAGAATATAAATAAAGTGCCGTGGGATCAATAAGGAAGTAAAAGTTGGATCAATTAAGAATTTTCGAATTCGGGATAACTTTCGTGGGATCAATACGAAACAACCCAACCTGGTCAATACAATTTCAAAAACGCTCTATGATTTAACACACAGACTAACTCGCAACGGCCAAGTTATCGAAGCGGTTAAGAAACTTTGCGACAGGCACATCTGTAGATGAATGACCGATAATAAATTGTCACGCCCCTCCGTCCTTCGGAAGGCACGTAACATCCTCGGTCCCGGCAGTCAGGAATTATGGAGAGTCAATATGGTGAGGCAGTACCTACTATAAATATGTAATAACTTAGACATAAATAGTAAAATACGTTTTAGACTTACGTACTACATAGGGGAAAAAGGAAAAGGCTATAAAGATGGATCCAAACAGAAGAAGAAACTTGAAGTGTGACGTAGAATTTTATCGCACATCTCTTTCTATACTACTTTTGTCTCGGTATTGCGGTTACTGTTCATCAGTCAAGGTCATCGTTCAGAAAAAATACTTTATTTTATCAATCAATCTGTATTTTTGCTGATCAATCAAAAACACAGATTGATGGCGAGGCTGTATGATTTATATTATCTCTTCAATGGCATGTATCAAACTCCAATCGTAAAGTAAACACTATTTTACTAACAGATGGTAAAGAGCTATCTATGTTGACTTCAGAGATTTACTCTAGTCCCCAAGGATCCACGAGATGTTGACCGAACTAACAAACATTTTTTGTATAGTATAAAACTTTTAACTTTAGCTATAACCCTGTAGACGTCTATTACTTTCTCGTATTGAGTCGTGGCGATAACTTTTTAACCCCAGTTGGGCCAGTTGACGTGGGGTGAATAATTCGCGTTGACAGTTGTAAGGGGTTCGCGGCAACTTTCCTCCCCTAACGCTTATTGACCTCTTACCCTGCGAGAAAATGCATTTTCTGACTCCGAGCCGAGTATAAAGCCGTATCTTTGACAGGGAGATGGAAATTCCAATAGAAATCGACAAAATAGCATTTGCGTTATAATATTTTGGTTAGGGGAATGGGAACGCATAAATCATTTTATCTATTTCACGTTGCTATACGATTCATTTTTTATTCTAATCTTTACTTTGATGTTTTCATATTTTTATAAAATTGTGGATAACATTCTGAGACATGATACAAAATGGTACTGAAACTAACTACTGTGGATTTTAAAAGACGGATACACGTTTAAAGATATGTTTGATTATACACCAAGAAATTTTACGACACAAAACATACACACCCTTTATTGGGCCACTTGGATGGCCACGGGAAATTATTTCCTCCCATGGAAGAAATAATACATTACATTAATAGACTAAGAGGAATTCACAGCTATTCTCTTTTCTGAGTTTAAATGCACATCTATAATTATTAGTTGTGTGAGAACTACCGCAGTATGTCATATATCTACATGTCCTTATACATCAATCTGAAAGGATACTGAGGAGTACAAATTACTGCGGTGCAACAGTGACTGAATGCACCCTCTTGACCCATTTCGGGTGTCACCGCTCCAGTCACCGTGAATTTCACCTGCAACTAACTTCTACCTAAACTGACTTGAATAGGAAAGCTTTAGGATTTCGATCCCAATTTGTAATGAAACGGGCACAGTCTTTTTGGCACTTTGTCTTTCTAGTTTGAATACCCGTGTAGGAAGCTCAATTTATCTTGCATTCTTGCATCTATTCAATTATTGCTAGAGTTTGCCCATACTTTAAATTCTGAACCTAGTTATTGTTGAAGTTTTGAGGAAAACATGAATCAAGGTATGCGAAGAAGGACTATCTCAATTGTTTTCAAGATCGACGAAAGATGACGAATAGACCTTATAGGCCAACCTAACCTAATCTACTATTTGATGATCGATTTTGGTGCAGATTTTCATCACGGAAAGGTGAGGTCAGCCGGTAGTCGCTTGGGAACAAGAGCCAAATAATCTAAAGAAGAAAAAGAAGGAAGTGAACCCAGGGCCAAGCCTCAGTTGTAACCGGGATCATCGTTAAGATGCCTGCATATCTAGCCTATCATATCTGCTGTTGAAATAAATTCAAATCGTCATCATTTGTCCCAATTATTTTTGGGATCGGCACAATATATCATTTTTTTCCTCCTGTCAGAATGTTGTCAGCTCTTCAGTTCTTCTTTGCCTCCGCACCTCTGTTTCTGGTACATGCGTACTTTGAATCTTTTTAATACTTATTTTCGCCTCTTCTCATAATATGTCCACACCATGGCTCTGAATCATAGACATCTGTATACACAAAAGCGATATACCACTCACTGATTAATCACAAAACCTCAGAAACTATAACACCTACTAACTTGAAAATTGGCCAGTAGGTTCCTTATAAGGTGTAAACATCCGCTAAGAACGAATTTTACGAAACTCCACCACTAAATGGGTAAAATGAACTCCACGCGTACGAAGTCGCAAGCGTCGGCTACTCTAAAATAAAATAAAAATTCAATTACCCGGGTGGCTTTACATATTCTGATAGAGAAGGATTTTTAATGTGTAAATCTAATATCATGAACGCAGTGTTCTAGTAACTGGCACACCCACTAGGTACTCAGTTATTGCAACGTTTATTTGTAATATCGGACCAAAACTGGTGCGCCAACCTCGTTTCATTTGTATTCCATGTGGGTCACATTTCGTGCAAACATCACTAACCTTTGAATTGAATTCGTAATAGCGAAACGTTTCCTTGGTTTTATAGTTTTAGGTGTAATACTAACTTTATCAAAATGGGATAAAAGTAAATGGTTTGTAATTCCACGAATACTGCATTACTTACTATAATTTGGCCATTTGCAAAAAAATATATAACCCAGTGGAAATAACTGACTTGCCGAGTGAATGTAAAGTTGGTTATCTAAATCTTATGAAGTGTGAATATTAAATGTTACGCTATAAAGTAGGTAGATTAAAACCATTGTATTACATAAATGTGTTAAACTAAAAGTTTCTTAGAAACTAGAACGTAGACCACACTTCACAAGTTTGTCTGAGCATTATACATGAGCTTAGTGTTCAGGCATTTTAAGAGGTAACGGGCTTGATACAGAAGCCTATCAATTTGGAAAGGTGTAATTAAAATGCAATACAATATTAAATAATGCATGGTTTTATTGTTACTGCAAAAATATTTAATTAAAGAAATCGTTATGTTGACGAACTGAAATTTCAGAAGTTGCTATATATATGTAGTTACATACGTATAATTGCCCGGAGCAAAAGAAATACGAAATTCGCCTCGTATCAACCAGTCGTGTCAAAACTTCCATCATAGTGTGCCGCAACTATAGTGACTTTAATATTAAATTTATGTAAAGTGAAATATTCCTAACAGAGAAAATTAATAATAAAAATGTAACAGGTAAGAACTTCATCTAATTGTACCACAAAGCGCCCGACAAGCATCTTAAGTCCAAGTAAGTATTTTGTCCTAGCAGCATTCTCTTCTCGTTACTCCGGCCACAACTTGACATATGTCAGGGAACTCCAGTTTGTACGAGAGACTTGCTATTACCATCCCGCAAACTAGTTGCACCGTCTATGAAATAGTTCGTGAATAATACTGAGCTTTTGATTTATGTGGTACGGAATCAAATATGCAGCTAACAAAGGTGTCTGATTACAGTTTGCTTATTTATTGTTTGTATTTTAACATACAATGTAACGTTACTTATTAGTTGAACTTGCACACTGAGGGTTCAGTACATTACTAGACAAACATAACGTTATTTTTGGAAAATTAGCTTTTGGAAAACTGCTAGCAAACTGAAGTGGCCACATCTGCCAAGGGCCTACGGCCTGATAAACTGATTATCTACGTAGAAAAAGTACGTAAGTACAATGTATTAACTTGATTTTCATAAAGTTAGTTATTTCATCTCTTACTTGTTGATAAATAAACAGCATAACTATTTCTTAGGCACGAGGGCTTTGTAGATTTTAGCGTCCACTTAAGTACTAACCCGAATACGATACCGAATGCCGACCTTTCCAACTTCCTTATTAATCACTTGTAGAGCAGAACTCGTCATCTGGTTGAAGTTCTCAACAGGTGACATAAAGGCGTGTTAACTGTCAACACGGCTCACCTTCAGAGCGAGAGGGGTCAACTAATTCAGGCATCCGTTGACAACTGCAAGACACTCGAAGCTCACCTCTTGACAACTTATTTGATCCTGGTACGAACGAGTGAGATACCGAGTACTGGACAACAGCTTTAAACAGAAATTCGAAGATATTTGAATGAGATTCAAACTTACTATGTGTTGTGTGATGAGTATATACTTAGTCTGAAATAGAACACCGTGGTATAATTAAAAAGCAGTCGTTTGATTGGATTCAAAATCAAATTTGGCTTGGCATCTAGAAGGTGATATGTGTGTCAATTTTACATCAATGATATTGAGACACAGAAAGAGAAATGCGAAAGATCAATACCGTGCAAAGTGAAAAATAAAAGTTGTAAAAAATAATGTTGTCTTTGAGGTGAAGGCCTCGAATGCGATGAAACAACAATTATTATTGAAAATAAATTGTATGTTTATGATCATCAGTACACTGTTGCTATAACAACAAGTTGGACTTTAGACGTTAGACAAGTTGGCCCCATTTGTTCAGAACAAAATAAAAACTTACGATACTTAAAAGCACTTTACTTAGAAACAAAGACGTAACATAACTTTTACGTCGCCTTTACTTTACTAGGTAGGAAGAAGTTGGAGTTAAATCATAGGAGCCACTTTATTTAATATATACGTTACTGCTACGTTTCTTGTAACAAATATTTTAATAAGCTAAGTCTTAGCTTATTAAAATATCTGTTAAGAACTGAAAACAATTTTACTACATTTTTCAAAGAAATATATTAATTATTCTTAAAATATGAAGATAAAAGCACTGAAGCAGTTTATTTTAACAATGTAAAAGTAAATCTCATTATTCCACAATAAGGTCAGCTCAAAACAAAATATATAAAAACAAAAATATTAATTTATTAAGGTATAACAAAACAATTGCAAAGAAAGAAATCAGTGAAAGAACTATCCTATTGGAAAAATGCCAAGCAAATTGACAGTTGTTGTCGGCAACAAAGGATGAGATATCATTTGCTATATTAAAAAAGTTGTGTATTACAGATTTCCAGTTATATTGCGCGCCGGACTCGGAAATGAAAAAATATTTACCTTTACTTCTTAGAATAGGCTCAACGAAAAGTGTCATCTGTCTATTTCATAGAACACGCCTGTTTTTTTGCAAGTACGTAGCATTGTCTGTATTTTCATTAAAACTTTTCAGAGTAACCTATTACTGATATTCCTTATCAATCAATCAATTAGCCTATTGCAGTCCACTGCTGGATATAAGCCTCTCCCAATATTGGGAGGCTTTGGTATTGTTTCCACGCTGGCAGGCTGCTTGGTACAGGGTTTTACTACGAGTTTTGCGTCTGTTGCAGTGGTCGTCTGCGTATTTTGCCGTTAGTCGCCTCTTACGACACCCTTCAGATGAGATGAAGTGATGACACTTATATTCTTTCTCCGTCACCACACGGATAATGTAGTTGGTAGTTGTGTCTCTAATTTTAAAGAAAGTATATGGGAATATGCTTAATTTACGTACGTTAAAATTAATATATTTGTGACGAAGGTAGCGGGCGTTGTAACATTGCAATCTAATCAATTTTCAATTTCTGTTTAATATATTCATTTGTTTCATATGACAATATCTTTTTTTTATATTGCTCCCCGCTGGATGTCAAGAAGCTAAGGTGAAGTCCATAAAATACGTGCCAACATTCCAGATGCTGATGATTATGAACTGTGGTCTCTAAGTATCTTGACAAGGTCTCAACCGATGTTTTCACGACATGCCGATTATAAGAAGAAGGAAAACGAAGCAGTGACATTGATAACAAATAAAAAGATTAAGACGGCCTAAGTTAAGTGATTTTCCAGGAAATTACCTAGACTGGTTAATTCGAAAGCACTCACCCAAATAACAAATCAGAGCCGCCTCGGACATGGTGTACTGAAAGAAGCCTACAAATTCCACACTTTTTAATTTTAAAAGCTCTTCAGCAGATTGGTCCGCAACAACAACAGTTACTTTGCAAAAGTAAACTTGGATTTTATCTCGGGAGATAAATCTCGAGGTCGTTTAACACCGTACCTACTGCATTGCTTCACTAACATATATTACGACTATAGCTTTAACTTGTAAACATGTAGGTCAAAACTTAGCGCGAACCGAAAACTTTGGGATTTTTTAACCTTCGGTCTAGAATGTCTGAAATCTGTCAAATCTGTATATTTTCCCGAATCACTCGAAATAAAGTTATCAAGCAATGTTTTTGAAACCACATGGGTTTATAATATCTTACTGTTAAAGGGCACTTTCTTTAAAGCGTGAACAACTCATTAAATTATGTTACAATTGTTTTTGAATGTTGTATATGAACAAAACCTCAATGTTTTAATTCAAATAAAATGTCAAAAAGGCTTTGTCTAACATGGATTCAATTACGAGTATATACCTATTAAATTATTGATAGATTTGCATAAATGGAGCGTTTGCGATTTCACGTGATCAACAAAAATATATCTACTTCATGTCGTGTAGCAACGACAACCATATTTTAAGCTTTTTGGAAATACGATATTACAGTTATCATTTGTGTTGTACACAGATATAATAAACTCTACAAAATAAAATCTAACAGCATTTTGATTCAATATCATTGGGATTATGTAACAACAAACTCTTTAGCAATAAGGGATATCGGAGTTTTGCCACAAGCGTTGATTCATCTTTTAACTTGATTTTTATACTTTAATGCGGTTTAATATTTCCAAACCGAAATAAATCAAAGAGCGTCGACTGGACCAGATTTCTAATTCAGTCGTAATACAAATAACTTATGTCACCTTCAAAACAAACGTTTTTCGTTATTAAGACAGGCCGTCGAAAGGTTGCGCTATTATTATTTATTACAATGAGAAAATTTTAATAAATGTGTCCCGCACTCATCTCGACTGTGAGCTGAAAAGGTATGTATATTCGTAAACATTATATTTTGGTCATAAAACATAACAAGCTTATAAAACCGCAACATAATCGCAAAGGGTCCCCAATGGAGGGTCCCGTAGGAACCATTCTGTGTGGCTCGCCCCGAAAATTACTCGACCAACGTAATTTTGAGCTTTTTCCTTTTGTTATTCTTTAAGGCCTCCCGAGATTTGCGACGTTATGATCTCATTTTGAGTTATGAGAAAAAACTCTTAGTTGGTCCCGCCTCGCGAAATCATTGTCCATAGGATTAGCTGCTTACAGGGAATGGAGGGCATTTAAAAAATATATATTTTTATTTCGTCTTGCAATTTCCTTGTTTAGACGTATTTTAATTTTTAACTAATTGAGAGTTATTGCTTAAGCTGCAAACGTTTTCATTAAGTAAAAGGTAAAGGGGGTCTGTTTAATTGGCCATAAATTTCGTTAAGAGAAAATATTACTCATCGTCATCGCAGCGGTGATGTCGGTTACATTTGAGCTTTTCCCCTCGGAGTTCATAGTTTGCTTTTTAACTCTTTCTCCTCCAATTCGCCCGGGTCCATCAGCCTTGACAGTGAGACCATTGACACACATGTCATTATTTACTCATAACCAAACAAGTGATAGTAGCTAATAGGTATATATTTTTAGTAACTTCGAGATGTTACAAACATATGATCAGGGATTGAACTTGAACCACGGGGTGAACTGGCTGGCGAAACATCCAATGGTCTAGTTAAAACTTCTAGAACTTTAAGCCACTCACTACGGGGAATCATAAATCGTTATTCCCATTTTATTGTCGAGCGTTTCTCCAACAGTGGTAACTTTGACTACATTTCTTATTACTACAGACGGATATAAAACCAGAAGTTCATAAGAAGTTTGGTGCTCATTCCTGCACCGCATTTGAACGACACCTCTGGGTCGCATTTTGTTCAGATTGTATCTGTATTATGTAGGTACGTTATAACGCTACTTGTGCAGTTTGTTGCTCTTACGCTTGATCTACATCTAGTCTAGTACATATCTAATATACACGCCTTTGATTATCTAAGTAATCAAAGATACACGCAAATCTAAAGTTAATGTTAAAATAAAAAGTAAGCGCCGTAGTACGCTGTTTCCATTTATAAAGTTTGAAATTGAATAAAAGCTTTCCCATAACATTTTATTTATTCAAACTTACTGTTATTAAGATTGCAAACTGTTTTCTCTTTTTTTGGTCGAGGATGGGCCAAGAGAAGGTCCATTGATTTATGGTTGTACTTAGATTTCCCTTTAAGTGCGTAAACTAAAACTACAGAAATTAAAACGCATCGTGTAGTTCACGCCTTTGTTAACATCAGTGCAATTCAGCGGAAGGTTTTGGTGTGCTGTCTCTGCGCATCGTGCATTGGATGAAAGCGGCAAATCTGTTGTAACATCGGCTTAACAGCTTGAACCTGTTGGTTGGCGCAAGTTAGAAACTATGAAACTTCCATATATCATTTAAGTACATGTATGATTTTACACTTGTGTGTGTGAATTCATAAATTTTGAAGCGTGTTTTTATTTAGTCATCTGATTTTGTGCAGGTTGCACCATGTTTTATTTTTAATCACAAACTGTTTTATTTATCTGTAGATGCAACTCTACCAGAACCAGCGCGATCTTGAGCCCGCGTAATGGAAACCCTTTTGATTGAGTTTTAATAAAAATTGACAAATTGAAATTCTGCAAAAATCTGTTTAGAAAAATATGAAATCGCTATTCGTTTTTCAATTATGGCACACCGTGGTTGGATAAAAGCACTCAGAACTGGCAGGCAACCAGGCCGTCCACTAAAATTGCAGTGCGCTCCAATAACAAAAGTTTACCAGCCTCTCACGACTAAACTGCGCCTTAATCTAGTATGACACACAGCAAAATAAGGAAACAGAGCTAATATGTACGATACAAGTTGAAATGTCGTTTTTGAACTCTTAAATCGTTTTATATATATAACAAGACAATACATAATGTGTGTCACTTTCTTCTTCATCCTAGCGTTTATCCCATTTGCATCCGAAGCTTTGACCTCGGAGTCTGGGGTCCGCCTTACCATGTAGGTATGTAACATATATTTAACTAACGTGGCGTAATACTATTGTTCCATTATAATAACTAGGCATACATTTGTTTAATGTACCGTTCGGAAAGTGAAGTTAGGTACCTAGTAAAAAAGTTTGCAATATCGTTAGCATAAGCGGATATTTTTTCCGGAACAGGGAAACTGGGGATTAATATCTACTATTTAGGAAACACATTATATTTTGCTTCAGTTGGAAATAAACAATACTCGTTATGATGCGATGTGCATTTCATAAATATGCATCATAAATATCACGAGTATAGATAATTAAGACTAGGAATGCTTACAATAGTCGTATACCTTCGTGAGTACCTACTCATTCACATCCAATTAATTAAAAGAACGTTAAATAAAAAAGCTCTTCATGGAGAGAGCTAATTCGCAACGATTGGGATCTACACAATTTCACAGTGAGTAAACGCAAATTCCTTAAAAGAATTCATTGTGAAACATTCAAAGTTAAGGCTTCTATGGTCGCCTGGTGTCGCTGCCAACACGAGCCGTTATCTTCGGATTTGTGAAGAAACGAGACATAAAGCCTGCTCCAACGGAGCTCGAAACCTCGAAATAAGGATTTCAGTGACAAACACAGATTCCGTGTAAAGATTGCGTATCAATGAAAACGTCCGCCTCTCGAGAGAATAAAGTTTTAAATGTTAAAAAGAATGCCGTTAAGTTTATTGGTCAACTACGGTTTTTGGACACATATTTTGTTTGTATTTACTATCTGTGGAACAAAGGAAACCTATATGCGATATAAAAAACTTTATATACAGCCAGAATTTTGATAATTTAAACTGAATAAATTTAAAAGTATTCAAATTGAATTAACAAATCCATATCCATACCAATTTTATAAATGCGAAAGTAACTCTATCTGTCTGTTACGCTTGCACGCCTAAACCACTGAACCGATTTTGATGATTTTTGTATAGGGGGAACTAGACCTTGAGAAAGACATGAGCTATGTTTCTGAATGGCATCCACGCGGTCAGAGCCGCCGGCAAGAGCTAGTTAAAAATATCTGCATATGAACTAAACCTTTCACTTTACAAATACTTATTATTTCTAGTCGGGGAACGAAACCCCTAATTTAGCAAAGAAATCGCAATTACCACTTACCTATATTTTTAATTGACCTCATACATCAAGTTCCATGTATTGTGATCAATATTTTTTTAAAGTATCGTATTCAACTTAATTATGTACACCAAACAACACAGATTTAACGTACTTATTACGTTTGTGAAAGCGTATGAAATCATAAATAACAGTAAGTAAGAACATGTTCATTGAGGAAGATTTGATGTGAATTTAAGATGAAGTGAGCATTGTTGAACAAAGGCATTAAATATTGATAGCGTTCGTCTTACTACGAGAACCGGTGCTGAAAGGTGTCATACTGTGTCTTTTATCACCATGTCGTCTGCTTTGTTTAGCAGCTGTAAACACATGTATGCATATTTAATTCATCGTTTACCTATAAGTTGGTTAATCAAGGATGGGGTTTTGCTGATTATTTAGTTCTTAAGCAACGAAGTGGCAATGAAGTGGCCCTCCTTCAAATCTTCTATAATACAAAAATGAATCCCTAAATGTGTTGCTAAGTGCAAATCTCGAGAACGGCTGAACCGATTTCGCTAATTCTTTCTTTAGAATATTCCTTGAAGTACGAGGATGGTTCTTACGGAGAGAAAAATTTAAAAAAAAGAATTGACTACTAGGCGGTGCAAAGTTCGCGGGGTCAGCTAGTAATAAATAAATAACTTTCGATTTTTCACGCGCATTCTAGCGTTGTCACATGATTTTAAACAGTTTTATGTACAACAAACCAAAACTAATTTGAACTTAAAATTTTCAAACGAAGTATAAAAAGTAATTAGTTTTTTCATAACATTGTTTCAATATTAGCTATAAAAGCCTGCCCAATTGCTGCGATAATTCAAATTCACGCTTAATCGAAAAATCTGTACCTAGAAATTTTCCAATAATTATTTAAAAAATTGAAATTTTGTGTTAAATTTTGTTATTAATATTTAATAGAATATTCAATGTATGAAAAACTTACATTTATATAATTAACTAGCTGTTGCCTGCGGCTTCGCCCACATGAATGTCCCATATCGAACTCAAATGTAATACATATTATAAGCCTATATCCTTTCCCTAGCTCTATTCTATCTCTGTACCTACCAAAATTCATCAATATCGGTTCTGTGGTTTAGGCGTGAAAGCGTAACAGACAGACAAAGTTACTTTCTTATTTGTAATATAAGCAAGGATCTATCTCGATACCTCCTACGTAAACTGTTGTAACTTCTAAACTGTGATTTTACAGGAGAGCGTTTCAAAGGTACTATTGGCAATAAAAACCGCAGTTTTCAACTAATCTTTATAAAATTCAATATGTGACTTCAGTTAATAATACTTTAGCGTTTACCTCATGGTATTATTCAAAAATACCAAAGGTTTTAGAGATTTTGCTGTTACGACACTTTACCGCGGTACATGACCTTTACAAATTGTTGTATCAGTCACTTACAGTTATGTACACCGGAACACATGAGTCGCATCTAGTCGTATGTACCAGATACAACAATTTACGCCGAAAAGCAAGAGGAAAAAAGGTGTGGTATGTTTTATTTTTACCACTTAGGTGGCAGACAAGTACACGGCCCACCTGATGGGAAGTGGTTACCGTGGCCTATGGACGTATGCAACACCAGGGGCGTCACATTCGCGCTGCCGACCCTGAAAAAACCTTCTAATGCCCATTCTTGAAGAGCCTCAGAGATCCGATTCTCAGCACTCCATGGATTCACCGTGCGGTTGCCGGGTCCTTATGGACCCGTGATACAGAGCACACCGTGACGGCGACTGGGACTTGCGACCCAGATGTAGGTTAAGGGTGGCCATTTTGTGATGCATCAGCGCTTACCTCCACCGTCAGTAGTGTACCCCCCTACCTATCCAAATTTGGTAAGATCTTATCAATGCCGCTTTGGACATTCGATTTAGTAAAGAGCTTACTGAATCTCTTTGGCAATCCGAGGTCTTTAAGTTGTACAGGGATTTAGCTTGAAATCGTCTTGGTCCTACTTCTACGGCGTAGAGTTTAATCACGTAGCCATTTTTGGTTAACTCGTTAGTCAGGTCAAAGTATTTGTTCGTCTTTATAGCGTGGTCTTTAGGTATGTTAGTTTTCGACTGTACTGTGCGTTCTACAAGCACTGCTCGCCTATGCGATCGTGAAAAAAGGAATATATCGGGTTTGGATGACGAGGTACAGACATCCTCCTTTTATAGTGCTTCTCATAAGTGTAGTCTACAAGTATTGTCCAGTCAACGGCAGCTATCAATTTATCAATCAATTGTAGTCGCTTGGGAAAACCACCGCAGGGAGTTCATTCCACAGGTTGAGTGTGCGAGGGATGTAGTACCTTTCATATAGCACAGTGCGTACTGTTTCCGGACGTTGTGTGTGACGATTATTTCCCTGCCTGTGGCGAGATGCGATGATAGAATGTAGCTGTGGGTATCATGTCAAATAGTTCATCTGAGCACAAACCATTGTATATTCGGTAGAACACACACAGTGAGGCAAAGTCTCTTCTGAGACTGAGACGTTCCACATGACCTGCGAGTATGGGATGGTCAACGAGCCTCAATAGTCGTCTTTGTACCGAGTTGAAGGGGTTGACCACTTCAAGTTTCAAGCTGGCACGTAGGCGCTTCGACAAAACGGTGATTGCAGTACTCCAAGTGGGGCCGAACCTGTGCCTTATGTAGGCGGAGTCGTTGCCCGACAGTTAAGTATTCACCCTGTTGATCACTCCAAGCTTCTTTGATGCTAGCTTCACCTTGTCTTCCAATTAATTGACTACGGTATTGGACGTCGCTGGAGATATCGATATCAAGGATCCCAATACTCAAGGAAATGGTAAGCAGTGTGCCCAGGAATTGCGATGCTACAATAAATGGGATTTTCTTAACGGTGAATACACATACTTGTGTCTTAGAGGCGTTGAATTGTACTAAATTCAGTCTGCCCCAATCGGGTACTCTAGATAACGTAGTCTCGATTTCAGACACAAGTTGTTCGCGGCTTTCCTCCATCTCGGACTGAGGGATATTTGCACGGTCCGTGTAACAAGCGTCTCCGGTACTGTCGTCCGCATAGCGATGAATGGAGTCATCCGACAGCATGCCATTGATATGCAACAAGGTCGAGACAACACGGAACTTTGTGGGACACCAGCGTTGTATGTCCATGCGTTCCGAGCAACTGCCATCAACGACGGCTTGGATACTTTTGTTGGACAAAAAGCTGGCAATCCATTCGCATAATACCTTGGGGAGTCCATAAGAGCTTTGCAAGAAGACATCTGCCAGACCCGATCAAAGGCCTTTCCGATATTGAGACTAACCGCCAGTGCCTCACCTCGAGTCTCGATGGCTTGCGCGCAACGGTTTGTGAGATACACAAGAAGGTTAAGATAAGATACACCGGTTAAGCTACGGTGGCGGAAGCCGTACTGTCGGTTGCTCAGTAGATCATACAATTCAAAGTACCCCAGAAGCTATGTATTAATGATACGCTCCGTCACCTTCGAGAGGAGGGAGGAGATTAGCGGAACAGACAGACAGACCGACCAAACACATATAAATTATGTTCTTGTTAATGGTACCTGATATACATTCACACCCATTTAGTAAAAACTTGTTATTTTGAATATGATGATGATGATTGATGTTCGAAGAAGAAGATTTGATGAAAAAGATGAAGAAGATAAGATGATAAGATGATTAAGTTAGCATAATAAATGCTTCAAAATTTCATTCAACTTCTTATTTTTTTTATTTTTTTTAGGTTCAAATGTTTATTCACTTGTTATTTTGACATTACAAACAGACACTTCAATTTTATTTATTTCTATAGATTTTTGATCACATCTATAAACCGCAAATGTTACTTACAACTTACACAATGTCAGTGATAAGCGAAGTAGATTGTTGTATGTGTTACTTAGTAACCATAAAATAGTTAATTTGACCACGTAAATCATTGTAAGTCATCTTGCCATGTACTTTAGTATAACTAATTCCGAAGTAAAATGTTGTATGTATTACTTAACACAAAATACTTGTAAATTCAGGAACGTATATTGTTGTATGTAATCAATAACACATTTTAAATAACCAATATTTTAAATACGGAAAATATGTGCTAGTACTATTACGTAATAAATATCAAATCATCACATAAAATACGCGCGTGACATGCAACCTACAGCGAGTTCCAACGTAGTCTGTTTTATGTCACACATACGCGGGATGAGCGCGCTCGTCAGACTCACACCGCCCGCCGTAAACTATTGCAAGTAATAAATACCACAATATACGCCGGGATACTTCGGAACTTACGATGTTATACTTCTGGAAACTACCGAAATTAATAGATTTTTGGATTTGATCTAATTGTTACAGGATACTATACATAAAATTAGACACTTTTACGTGAAAAACACAAAATGGCAATTTTGTGGGTTACAACAACTTACGTGGGAGGTATCGATCTCTATACCTCCTACGTAAACTGTTGTAACTTCAAAACTGTGATTTTACAGGAGAGCGTTTCAAAGGTACTATTGGCAATAATAACCGCAGTTTTCAACTAATCTTTATAAAATTCAACATGTAACTTCAGTTAATAATACTTTAGCGTTTACCTCACGGTATTATTCAAAAATACCAAAAGTTTTAGAGATTTTGTTGTTACAACATTTTACCGCGGTATATGACCTTTACAAATTGTTGTATCAGTCACTTACAATTATGTACACCGGAACACATGAGTCGCATTTAGTTGTATGTACCAGATACAACAATTTACGCCGAAATGCAAGAGAAAAAAAAGTGTGGTATGATAGATAGATAGATAGATAATTCTTTATTGTACACCAATAGATTTACAGTAGTACTAGTAGGTAGCATGTTACAGTTCAATGTACAATGGGCGGCCTTATCGCTGGAAGCGATCTCTTCCAGGCAACCTTGGGATGGACAGCAATGTGATAAAAACAAAAGATATGGTGTAGTTAGCAAATAAACTAGATACAAGGTGTATTAAAAATAAAAAGAGAGAGAGAAAAGTACAGATCAAGTAAAATAAAATAAATATACAGCTTTACGTAAAGTATTATAAACATATACAACTATTACATACAAACAGATATATAAAGTAAATAAAACATACTATAAAAAGGGAAAACAGTGAGTATATAATTGTGAGCAATTATTGTGTACATGATAGATAGTGTTCCTTAACCATTGTTTTAAAGACGTTTATGGATTTTGCTCGTCTGATGTTCAATGGCAATAAGTTCCACAACCGCACAGCCTTGACAGTGAAAGACTTGTCAGCAAAGTCAGTGGAATGTATCGGCATTCTGAGCCTCAAATTCTCGGATGACCTCAGGCATCTCGTATGTGTGTCATGGAGGAACTGAAATCGTTCTTTGAGATAAGAGGGAGTGGTAGGATTAAACAATACATTATATAACAATGTTAGAATATGGGTATTCCTGCGAAGCCGAATTGGGAGCCACTTGAGTTGTTTACGAAAATCTGACACGTGATCATACTTGCGTAGACCAAATATGAATCGTATGCAAAAATTTTGGAGTCGTTCAAGTTTATCTAGTTGCTCCTCCGTGAGATCGGGATAGCTGACATCGGCGTAGTCAAGAACAGGAAGAAGAAGCGATTGTGCGAGCGCAGTCTTAGTGGCAATAGGAAGAAAGTTTCGGAGCCTTCGTAAGGCGCCAGCTGACGCGAAAAGCTTACGACTGGTTTCCTGTAGCTGGATGTTCCATGAGAAAGATTTATCCATGTAGATACCTAAATTTCTGACATTGTCCCTAACTGGCACTACTGCTCCACCCATAGCAATCTGAGGAAGCTGGGCCCAATCTATTTTTGAACCCAACCTTGGACTACCAATAACAGCTACTTGTGTCTTGGATGAATTTAAAGTGAGTCCATGGTTCTTACTCCATTCACATATCCGAGCCAGGTCCTCGTTGAGGATAGCAAAAGCATCGGTCAAGTTATTAGGAGGAGCCTGGGTTTGAGCCTGATGTTTTATTTTTACCACTTAGGTGGCAGACAAGCACACGGCCCACGTGATGGGAAGTGGTTACCGTGGCCTATGGACGTATGCAACACCAGCGGCGTCACATTCGCACTGCCGACCCTGAAGAAACCTTCTAATGCCCATTCTTGAAGAGACCCAAAGATCCGATTCTCAGTACTCCATGGATTCACCGTGCGGTCGCCGTGTCCTTATGGACCCGTGATACAGAGCAAACCGTGACGGCGATTGGGACTTGCGACCCAGATGTAGGTTTAGGGTGGCCATTTTGTGATGCATCAGCGCTCATCTCCACCGTCAGTAGTGTACCCCCTACCTATCCAAATTTGGTAAGATCTTATCAATGCCGCTTTGGATATTTGATTTAGTAAAGAGCTTACTGAAGCTCTTGGCAATCCGAGGTCTTTAAGTTGTACAGGGATTTAGCTTGAATTCGTCTTGGTCCTACTTCTACGGCGTAGAGTTTAATCACGTAGCCATTTTTGGTTAACTCGTTAGTCAGGTCAAAGTATTTGTTCGTCTGTATAGCGTGGTCTTTAGGTATGTTAGTTTTCCACGGTACTGTGAGTTCTACAAGCAATGCTCGCCTATGCGATCGTGAAAAAAGGAATATGTCGGGTCTGGATGACGAGGTACAGACATCCTCCTTTTATAGTGCTTCTCATAGGTGTAGTCTACAAGTATTGTCCAGTCAACGGCAGCTATCAATTTATCAATCAATTGTAGTCGCTTGGGAAAACCACCGCAGGGAGTTCATTCCACAGGTTGAGTGTGCGAGGGATGTAGTTCCTTTCATGATACCGCACAGTGCGCACTGTTTCCGGACGCAATGTGTGACGATGAATTCCCTGCTTGTGGCGAAAGATGCGATGATAGAATGTAGCTGTTGGTATCATGTCAAATAGTTCATTTGAGCACAAACCATTGTATAGGCGGTAGAACACACAGTGAGGCAAAGTCTCTTCTGAGACTGAAAGGTTCCACATGACCTGCGAGTATGGGATGGTCAACGAGCCTCAATGCTCGTCTTTGTACCGAGTCGAAGGGGTTGACCACTTCAAGCTGGCACGTAGGCGCTCCGACAAAACGGTGATTGCAGTACTCCAAGTGGGGCCGAACCTGTGCCTTATGTAGGCGGAGTCGTTGCCCCACAGTTAAGTATTCACCCTGTTGATCACTCCAAGCTTCTTTGATGTCAGCTTCACCTTGTCTTCCAATTGACTACGGTATTGGACGTCGCTGGAGATATTGATATTAAGTATCCCAATACGCAAGGAAATAGTAAGCAGTGTGCCCAGGAATTGCGGTGCTACAATATATGGGATTTTGTTAACGGTGAATACACATACTTGTGTCTTAGAGGGGTTGAATTGGACTAAATTTAGTCTGTCCCAATCGGATACTCTAGATAACGTAGTCTCGATTTCAGACACAAGTTGTTCGCGGCTTTCCTCCATCTCGGACTGAGGGATATTTGCACGGTCCGTGTAACAAGCGTCTCCGGTACTGTCGTCCGCATAGTGATGAATGGAGTCATCCGACAGCATGTCATTGATATGCAGCAGTAACAGGGTCGAGACAACACGGAACTTTGTGGGACATCGGCGTTTTATGTCCATGCGGTCCGAGCAACTGCTATCAACGACGGCTTGGATACTTCTGTTGCACAAAAAGCTGGCAATCCATTCCCATAATCCCTTGGTCCATAAGAGCTTTGCAAGAAGACCTCTGTGCTAGACCCGATCAAAGGCCTTTCCGATATCGAGACTAACCGCCAGTGCTTCACCTCAAGTCTCGATAGCTTGCGCGCAACGGTTTGTGAGATACACAAGAAGGTTAAGATAAGATACACCTGTTAAGCGACGGTGGCGGAAGCCGTACTGTCGGTTACTAAGTAGATCATACAGTTCAAAGTACCCCAGGAGCTATGTATTAATGATACGCTCCGTCACCTTCGAGAGGAGGGAGGAGATTAGCGGAACAGACAGACAGACAGACTAAAGACATTTAAATTAAGTTATTGTTAATGGTACCTGATTTACATGAATACCCATTTAGTAAAAACTTGTTATTTTGAATAAGATGATGATGATTGATGATCGAAGAAGAAGATTGATGAAAAAGATGAAGAAGACAAGATGATAAGATGATTAAGTTAACATAATAAATGCTTCAAAATTTCATTCAACTTGTTATTTTTGTTTTTTTTTTGGGTTCAAAATGTTTATTCACTTGTTATTTTGACGTTACAAACAGACACTTTAATTTTATTTATTTCTATAGATTTTTGATAACCGCAAATGTTACTTACAACTTACACAATGTCAGTGATAAGCGAAGTAGATTGTTGTATGTGTTACTTAGTAACCATAAAATTGTTAATTTTACCACGTAAAACATTGTAAGTCATCTTGCCATGTGCTTCAGTATAACTAATTCCGAAGTAAAAAATACGTGTAAATTCAGCAACGTATATTGTTGTATGTAATCAATACCACATTTTATATAAGCAATATTTGAAATACATGCTATATATATACGAAAAATATGTGCTAGTAGTATTACGTAATAAATATCAAATCAACACAAAAAATACGCGCGTGACATGCAACCTACAGCGAGTTCCAGCGTAGTCTGTTTTATGTCACACATACGCGGGGTGAGCGCGCTCGTCAGACTCACACCGCCCGCCGTAAACTATTGCAAGTAATAAATACCACAATATACGCCGGGATAGTTCGGAACATACGATGTTATACTTCTGAAAACTACCGAAATTAATAGATTTTTGGATTTGATCTAATTGTTACAGGATACTATACATAAAATTAGACACTTTTACATGAAAAACACAAAATAGCAATTTTGTTGGTTACAACAACTTACGTGGGAGGTATCGATCTATACCATTATAAAATTACTTATCCTGCACGCCTGGACTGACTGAATCATCAAACCAGAGCCTAAACCGCTGGACTTTGAACCTTTACCTTGAATGAACTTGATTTTTTTGCAGGTGGTGTTTTTTATGTTGTATTGTTATGTTGTAAGAAAGGATTTTTGGAATAAGTACTGTGTACAAGTCAGCATACTGACTAATAGTTTTCTCATCAGAGATGGCTTAGCATTTAGAGAAAAATAAATCAAACATTTCCAATATTTTTGTGCTTCACCTTGCGAATATTTACACACATTAATCACCCGTAAATTTTCCATTCACAAACGTTTCGTATAACTCGCATGAATATGGAATAACGGTGTGAAGTTAATATGTATGAATGTGACTTGTTAACTTGAGCCACCGCCAGATGGCGTCGAGTTCCACAAATGTCCCAACTCCCACCTCTCTCCACTTTATAATTCAGAGATTTGCTCGGGACGAATAAAGATAAATATTCTTTAAATTATTCATACTATAGGAAGTGTACCTTGTCTTATTGGCTGACGGCACAGAATCGCTCTGTTTTTAAAGGGTTGGCAGCACGAGTATAACTCCCCAGATGTTGCCCTCGTCCTTAGGCCACGGTAACCACTTTCCATCAGGTAGTCCATATGCTTATCTGCTACCAAATTGTTCGGGTGGCAATCTGCAAAAGGATGGCCCCGAAATGATTCCACAACCAACATTACTGTACCGAGGTTTATCTTCCAGCTATTTCTTTAATCGAAGGGATACACACACCAACTTAATAAATATAGATCCTCAGTTTTATTTTTTGCTTGTTCGTTTCAACTCCGACAAAAAAACAGCGAAATAGGTAGACAAAAAAATATCGTGTTCTACATTCGCCTGCTCATTGCCTACCCTAAATCAGAAACCGTTTTAAAATAACGTACATTGAAAAACGGCAATTCTATTCTCCCCAAAAAATACAGTGGTACTATATACCCCTCATACATATTCACGAACACAATCAAGCACTCGTATAATTTATTGACAACAATACTTTCCTTCGGTTACGTGACAATATGTTGCTGTTCAATATCAAATCGGTCTCGATTCAATGTAGGCGTTTTCTTAAAAAGGAGCGATGTAACATCGACAAGCGATAAATCAGATGCCTATTGTTGGAGGAAAGTCGCAAATCGTAAGCAAAGTTGCGTCTGAAATTGTAGGACCGTGGTCGTCCGGCGGTAAAATATTACAAATAAAGCCGTATTTAGGGATAAAGCGCGTTCAAAGTCAACAAAGATTCATTATAGAACGATCGGGTTATAATAAGAGTAAAAAAAGGTATAACAATATCTTCACAGGAGTATTGTCGTAATATGGAAATATTATTTTTGTCGTGGAATATTTGCAGTAGATTTCTTTGGATTCGCTCTGCAACCTTGTGAACACGATAGACTTAACACACAATTAAGTACCTATAGCGAATGAGATTTATAACATTTTATTTGACAGTTTTTCTTTTAATGTTCTTTCAATGTTTAGGACCAATTAAGTAAAGTAAGTAAGTAAAAACGTCTTTATTGTACACCATAGATATAACAATATAACATAGAGAACTGAGTTAGGTATGTGGTAAGTACAGATGGCGGCCTTATCACTCTGCGGCAATTTCTTACAGGCAACCATAGGATGGATAGAAATAACAGGAGAAGAATGTTTTCGGGTAGTTTGGTGTACATAGAGAATATATAAATAGAATAAAACAGTAATAATTAAAAAAAAAACACAATCATTAATAGCTACCTGAGTAGGTATAGGTATATATACAGATAAACATAAATACTATAAATATCACAGAAGATGTCGTATTTTATTAATACACACATAAATATATTAACCAGAAAGGTAAAAATCTTGTTGTTCCACATATTAACAGAGAGATAGGTAGTGATCCTTGACTAGCCTTTTGAACACATGCAGGGACTGAGCACGCTTGGCAGTTACTGGCAGAGCATTCCACAACCGAGCGGCTTGTACCGAAAAGGATTTGTCGGCAAAATTAGTGAAATGGCTTGGCATTTTCAGTCTCAGATTCTCTGATGATCTCAAAACCCTCGAGTGAGTGTTGTGCAGAAATTCAAAACGCTGTTTAAGATAAGAAGGAGTTAGTGGATTAAATAGGATGATGTACAGTAAGGAGAGAATATGAGCATTCCGGCGAAGGCGTATAGGTAACCACTTGAGCTTTCTTCGAAATTCAGAAACATGATCATATTTGCGTAATCCAAATATGAATCGTATACAAAGATTTTGGAGTCGCTCAAGCTTATTAAGTTGGTCTTCAGTGAGATCTGGATAGCTGGCATCAGCATAGTCGAGAATAGGAAAAAGAAGAGATTGTGCGAGCGCAGTCTTAGTGGTAGTGGGTAGGAAATTTTGAAGCCTACGCAGGGACCCCGCCGCGGCAAATACACATATTTTCTTTAACGATAAAGAAGAATATTCTTTAACAAACGTAGATATACATGTAGGTAGTTCCAATAGTGTAGTAGGATTTAATCGAAAGAAAAAGTGCACCAATGCCAATATAAAATGCTGCGACTAACTTCAATTGGTGACGTGGCGTCGCGTCGCATTGCATTTCGTTTGGCCTGCTTCAACAAGACCTCTATTATCGAAGTCACTTCCAATTTTGTAGAACTTGCAGGCGCAGATACACAAGGGTGCAATAGGTGCAATTGTCCCGCTCCTTCGAAAGCACACAACTGAAGCATTTTATTTCACCAATTTACAAAAGTTTTGGAATTGTAATCACAAGGACATCACCAGGTCGTTTATAAGAAATTTATTACTATTAATAGATTATAATGGACTTGAAATTTACTGAAGAAGCTTCCGATGAATAGAAACTGACAATTTGCGTTACAATATCGTACTCCTTACATTTTACTAGGTACCTAAGTAGCTCCTTAAAGAAGTCATTGCTTCAATGAGAGCTGGAGGTATACGTGACAGTAAAAAAATTATAAGAAATACTTAATTCCTGTAGGTAATACTAAAATCAATGTTTACACGCTAGCCAGACCGGTTGGTAGGTACAGAGTTTTATTTCGAGTTCTCCTTCACTCGCAATGATAATATGAACTAAATTGTTCTAAATCACAACTATACTAGTGATTCTGAGAATAGCACCCCGAGCTACATCGTACACGATGCATGGCGCGAAGATAGCGAGCCATCCAATGTGCCATCCCTGATGTTATTTGCAGCCCGACGCTGGTTTTCGAATGCACCACACTTTTATTTACAGACGTAGCGTATACTAGGTACGTAGGTATGTGACATAAAGAAAAGACTTTTATCAAAATTGCAAAAGTATACTGCCTACACGTAACAATTGTTACGTTTATGAGAAATCATAATGTACTATTTTAATGTGTCTGAAAAGTGCCACTTTCCCTGGCAAATAAAACATTACAAGGATCTTGTCAGAGTTATGGTAATCATTTTTTTTTATATTGACTACGTCACTAAGATTTCACCTCCCTGATGGTAGGTAAACTAATAATGAAGTCTCAGGAACAAGAAACTCAATATTGATACCAATAATGCCACAATAAAGGCCCTCAGTTTATAGACCTCATTGGATGCTTTTTCATGCCCCGCTTGCCTATTTAATATAATTACTTAGTAATAATAAGTTTAAACAATAGAATGGTGCCTACTTTCTCGGTATAGCTGGCTCATTCATCTAAGAACAAGTATAAATAACCATGACTTGATAGAGTTATGCTTAGCTCAAACCGCAGCAGGTTTAATTCCAAACTTTGCTGAGGTCAAATTCGGGAACAATACATTTTGTGAAGTGAAAATTCACTGTGTTTTTGTATTGAAGCGCGTTGGCCTAGTTTTCGTATTAATTTATCCTTACGGTTATGAATAATAGACTAGGTTTATTTATTCTTTTGAAATCAATGGATTTATTATAAACAATAGATAATATATTGTCTACACTCTAAAATGACGACAAAAAAAAATTATAACTTTAGTCATCATTTTATGCACTATCAGAATCGCGACAGTGCCAAAAAAAACGCCACACCCCTAAACCGTGATACAATTTTTGTTTTGATCACCTGGTCTATTATAACCTAAGTATAAAATTGGAAGTCGTTGCAATAATACGATATTATTTAAATTGAATACGATTAAATATTTTTTTCCGTACCATTCCTTATAATGTTTCATAGTTAATATCAATAATGATTTTTATTTGAATTCGTCATGTCCCATAAAACTATTTCTTTCCATTTGCCGAATATTTCCAGTCTAACTCCCGTAACGCTATTTGCCGCACGTTGAATATCAAATTGTGACAGATTGCTTATATACTTATTACATACATTTCCTAAATTTCCATATCGTCACATTTGGAAATGTGGCATTAAGGTTATGGGGTCTTCAAGCAATGCAGATGATTTTGTTAGATACATACGTAATATGAGTATCCCAGCTTCTGAATATAATAATAGTTACCTATCTTAATAATTACGCTCACATTGTGAAACCTTCACTATTGATTTTTCAGATACCTACTTAAACTTTGATTACAAAATGTCAACAGGATACTCACACCTGTGTACAACCCTTCGGGGTTGCTTTCTGTCCTGCAAATTAGGGGGCAAGCCTGTACCTACTTATCCTAATTTCGCCGCGACCATGAAAATATTTTTGAATGGTACCGATCTTAAACCGACAATTAAATGTTCTACCTACAATTTTTATTAACATAGGTATAATACAAGTATGTTGTTATACCAATTTTCGTTTCCGTATACGGCTGTGAGCTTGCTACAAGGAAACAGTTCATCAATGTCTCATTTCAGCTATCCGAAAGAAAAATAACATATTCTAAATTTAATTTTGATTACATTACTCAACACATCCACTCCGTTGAATTTAATTTACGAAGATCTTACATGTAAAATATTTCAGAGGAAAACTCCGTGTGACTCATCTCATAAAGGTCAGTCCTCACTTGCACGCCGGGCACGCGGCGGCGGCGCCGCCGATGCGCGGCGAGATCGTGAATAAATTCGAGCAATTCCCGACCTGCCTTTTACGAGTTGAATGAAGTATGAACTCGGTACGTGCAGAAGGCTTCGTTTTACTACGCAGAAAATAAAAAAAAATGTAATGAACCCGAGTTTATTACCGTTAATAAAACGTAACGAAAGTAGTTCGCGCCCGACTCCACTAAAGGTTACACCTCGTAGTTGCTTGATTTGTAACAAAATTACTTCACTATCACTAGGACGAGACGAGTAACGAGCTATTTTATTCATCCTCCAAGTCACTTTCCTTTATGAGAACTCATGAAAGATGAAACATTCAGGTCGTAAATTTTACTGATGCGGTGCGACTATGAATACGTGTAACGTTTTTACATAATATATCACAAAATATTGTTGTTTTAATACATTCATAAAGGTGCTAATTGTGGAACTACACTTAGGTCTCATCGGTCAATCATCAAAAGTATCCACCTGTCGACTCGTGGGCGAGATTTGTTTCAACCATTTAAGTAACTTTATGTTTTTCAAAACCAGTTCTGAACTTCTTTTTTTTTTGCAAACGGTCTAACCAATACCAACATACAAGTTAAATCTCAACGTTGCGCGTTGGTTTAATATTCCCCTCACGGAGTGTGAGCGGATTATATTTACTCATTAACTTAATCGTGGCTCTGATCGCTTTCATTTTTGTCTTCTATTTAATTTTGTCGTGTTTTCTAATCTGTTTAAGCTAAATTAATCTGATTTGGGGATGTTTATAAGGTGTGGGGGTATATTATGGAATTACTTGCTGTTGATAATGTGACATTTTGGTTTTAATGACAGTCTGAATACTTTGCTTTTTCGTACCATATATTAGGTTGGCTCAATGAAGAAAAAGAGTATGTACTCCGAATATGAAAATCAATGCTAGAGCCTCGTTATTAAGATGGTGCACCGACTAGCAGGTGCCCAATGGAGCCCCTTGGGCCCTAAGTATATGTATTGGCAAGGCCTTCTACAGTGTACACCCAGGGAGCAATAAAATACACAAAATCTTCTTTCAACACTTCTAGCTCAATTTAATCAATTCACTGATTATGACTAAGAATATTCATTTATAGATCAAATGTTCAATAAGATCCTTCTCATTTTTAATTTAATATGAGATTTGTATTCTTAGATCTTTCATTGTTTTCTATACTTATTGAATGTTATCATTTTTATTGCTTAATACCTCAGAATACGTACCTATAGTTTTTATTTTCATTTTCGTATCAGGTGCCTGAATGACTACAGAAAAATTACGCCACGCAATTGTCCTCTCTGATGAGTTAATTACTTAATTCATCACAGAGGATCGTGACAGCATTTAATCCGAATAATGCGTACGTAACGAAATATTGTAGTGAAAAGCAAGAACAGACATATTATGTGTCACTGTGTTGGTAACCATTGCCACGCCATAATTACTTCTTTACTGACGCTGAAAGTTTTTTTACAAGAAAAATATTTAAGACATTTATTACCTAATCTCTGGAGCTTTTCACGTTTTCTTCTTGAGGCTTGGGGTCTGCTTTTCCAATAGTCTCTTTCACAATTTATCTTATTTTAGGTTTTAAAAAAGTGACTGCCATTTGAATAACCAACTCTAAGAGAAAAATCTGCGCTAGAGCCTAGTCCATCATTCAGTAGATGGGGTTAACTTGGGCTCCATGCACCGCAATAGAGCTTGACTTTAAGTCAAAAGATCCTACTAAATTGCTTTTAAGTTGGCAACCTCTACGTATACCCACGTCGCCGTCGCTTCGACGTCGTAGGTATGTACGACTGAAACAAAGGAAACTTATCCGTTGTCAAGGTACAATCGTGAACATAAATCAGCAACAGTATTACATCCTGTATCGTTATTTCGTTTTGTGAAAACACACCATTTATTTTGCTTTACCTTGCCAAAGTCTATTTTTAAAGCAACACGTTCAAAACGATCCTTTGAAAAACAATTTCCGTTGGCCCGCTCGGGTCCGGGTTGCTGTACAAGGAACAAGATAGATAGCCATATAAATCTCCCATGTGTCTAATTGACGGCTCTGAAGTCCCGGCCACCCCACCCGGACCAGACTTGCAGACCTGATTCACTTACCTCATTTGGAAAAAGTGTTGTTAGTAATGTTGCGCTCTTTGTTCTGGCTTAACTACGAGTGTAAGTTTCGTAGTGAGAAGTTCGGAGGGTAAAAATGCGAAGTGCGACTGTGATTCGAGAGTCAGTCAAATAAAAGGACAAGAGAGAACGATCTTGTCTTTCTTCTTGTAAATGCATTTAGTCAAATTTTCACATGATCTTTTTTAAAAACAGCTCTTTTTATTCTCATTGAGATAGTTGATGTATTTAGACAACTAACTGTGATTTTGTCATGATTTCATACAGGCAATAATTCATTCTTTATAAAAGTTATTTCAAGAGATATATGGAAATATAATGGGATCAGGAATTAAAAAGGAATCAAAAAAAGTTTTGCCGACCTTCACGTATATCCTTCACGGCCTTATATTGGAAACGATATCTAATAAATTGGATGATTTCTTTTTGATATTGTTAGACAAAGTTCATATGACCGAAAATTTTGGAAAATCCACGGACATAGTCAGCACCAGCGAATAGCTTTGTCAGTGGTATAGCTAGTGAGGCACAGCACTATTTATTTATTTTATTTACATTTTTTTACAGATTTACTTGAATTACATACCTGTCATTAACTATCATTATAGCATTGCGAGTACTTAATAACTGATATCGTTAATCTTATCACTATGTTAAAAATGTTTAGTAAGAAAGCTTATTAAATATTCCTATCGTTCTTTATGAGGCTACGCCCGAAAATCCTCAGAAAAGAAAGTTATTTATTACCTCATTCGACTTGCTTAACCTTGTAGTCTAAATCACCACACTACCTAATGAGATGGCCCTTATTTAGTGCGTCCTCGCTGAAATATTGTGGAATAAAACCTTACTGAATCTACTACGACCACAGCCTATGTCAAACATAATATTGTCTGCCTATGTTCCCGAAGGAGTGGGCAGAGGCAGACTCAGGCAGATCATAATATGCCCCTTATGCCAGGCAGATAAGGTTCTAACTACTAAGGCGCGTACCTACTACTTACGTAGTAACTATTTATTAATCTGTGCTACCTTTTGGGACAGACACTAAAAATCAGTAGTGAAGATTGGCACACAGATCCCCCACTAGAGTTGGGAACAAATTTGATCACGAATCGCCCTTAGGCTACTTTTCATTCCGGAAACAGGTTCTTATGAGACGCGGGAACGGAAACTAGTACCACATACAATGCATTAAAATATACATTTTAAGCAACCATATTTGTCACAGGACAGAAAGAAATTAGCTCTTATCTTCAATAAGATAATCTTTGGTGGCTAGGTACCTGAATTCAAAACCGATCGTCTATTTCAAGTGGCAATATAAAACAAACATCACTAAGTTTCGCATTACATATTTATTAATTCGTTGAAGCCCATATTGTTCGATGTAATAACGATCGTATTACGCACTTATTATTCTTGTTTGGATGCCGCAAATTCAATAATTCGAACAAAAGTACCAAACAAACATTAATTCTATCTAAATTGGTATTAAATTTAAGTATCTAACTCTTTATAGGAAACCTCGCAAGCAATCAATCTGTATTGTACTAAGAAACTTTAATGAGAAGGTACCTATGGCATTTAATCATCGTGAAAGGGACATAAATCCTAATCGCATAGCTTATTATTTCAAAAAAGGAACAGGAAGTCAAAGTCTAACGTAGTTGGAGGCAGCACAATACGCTACTGGTAAAATATTAGCTCGGGAACCAATGCGTTACCAAGCGGAGATCTAGTCAATTTTACTAACAATTTACTGACTAAGTGCATAATATTAGTTTATATTATATTTATTTCAAAGATCACCTATTTTTTATTAACAAATAGGAAGCCAACTTATTAACTTGACTTTAATACCTACTCATTATTAAAACAACTGTTACTGGACATATCAAATTCATCAAAAACTAATCTTATGCACTGTAAGAGAAAAAAACCGTCATAATACCTGTTATTTTTAATACCCAAAATGGCATTTGAACTTTTCTGTAACCACCTGACATTATCGACGAGAATTTCAACTATCCAGGACCGGTTCATGCAGCTCAATTGGCAAAGTACTGCCCCTCAACAGACGGTAACGGGATCAACTCCTGTCCTAGAAATTGACATTACCTATGTAAAGTTATAAAACTGTCGTTTGACTTTATATTTGTTATAATATGACTTTATACTTTATCTTCTAAAATATAAAAATCAATGCCACTTTTCGTTGTTATTTTATAACTCAAGAACGGCTGAACCGATTTGGCTAATTTTAGTCTTGAAATATTCGTGTCTATCCAGGGAAGGTTTAAAGGATGAGAAAATAGGTGCAGCGGAAACGGGAAAAATATGTCGGTACGAAGTTCGCCGGGACAGCTAGTACTGTTATAAAAAAAATTGTACCTACGACGATACTTCTTTACAAATTACGCTCTGTCCAAAATAAGACTGATATTAAACGTCTAAGAAGCCGAAGAAACCGCTCTGATTGCACAAAGGGGTCCCGCGGGACGGAATTATCGTCACGTACTACATACACCCTACTTCGTTAGGTGGTCTGATGACGTGGGCCTGCGAAACACCCCATGCCGACATTTACGATTCCATCCACAAACCGTTTCGGCCAGCTGACGTTATTTGTTGTATTAGGATCTGACTGCTGACTCTGCTGATTAAGAAAAAATACTTTACTGTATATCTTTTCTACAACAATTATTTAGATATATGAAAAAGGTTTTCGGTGTTTGTTTGTTGGTGTTGCTTTTACCCAAACTGATAATAATTCTAACCTTCATGCAACTTTGAAATCTACCAAATAGTTCCCCGTTACCATAAAAGGTGGAACATTATATATTATGTATTCACATTTATTGAATTTTTTTTTTTTGTATATACCTACTGTATATTATATTTTATAACTAAATGTATATATTTTTATATTATTTTTTAATACATAATAACTTTGTGACCATAATAAATAGAAACTACCTATAAATTAGTACGCTAAATATAACACAAGATGTATTAGGAGAATTTTGTGTCTCAGTAGTTCAGTGGTCAGAGCATTCCCCCTGTAAGGGACTGATCGCGGGTTCAAGTCCCGTCTGGACATTCACTTTTTGCCATCTAAATCGATTTTATTGATAACTGAGAATCATACTCAGTATGAGTATAGGTAGTATCTGATTCCTTCAATTTACTTCTGATTAATTTTGAAAGGGGTTCCAAGACTTCCCCGAGTGTCATTAGGCACTCGTTGTGTTCAAGGGTCATTACCTACTGTTAATACTGGTGTTCCCATGACCCTTTACAGAATGAAATACACTACAGGATCTATTACGGTAGTGCAAGCCCTGTATACGGACACAAAAGTACATTTTAATTTACTATAAAGATACGAGCAGCATATACTTACACAATAATCGTCTCCATAGTATCGTATTTTACTGTGTGTTTTGCTGCGGAACAAGATATGTATGTGAATGTTCCGGAACAGATGTTGGTTCCACAGCAAGGTGTCGGAGATATTTTGTGAATGTGACCTGAGTTTATAATAAGCCTCAACATGCACTAACATGCACTCGCGTCGGGAGTCACATTGCTAATATGTTAGGTTGCAAATTGTGGGGTGAGCACGAACTACTATCGTAATCGTATCGTGAACGTAACGATAGCACGGAGCAATGCGATTAGCAGGCTCACCCCACTGTACCTACCTAGTGAAAACCGCTTTCTATGCCAATGTTATAATTATATTAAATGAAATGAAGTGACAAGAAGATATAGAATTAATTGTACTCAAATAATTATGAAACATTCGATAAAGTGCTGATTGTATTATAATCAGCTAACGGAAGACAGGATGTCCTCAGCCAGGTGAGAACACCTAAAAAAGGTAGCCTAGATGTGGAAGATCGAGTACTATGGCGCAGATTGAAGAGTTGAAATAATAATAAGTAAAAAATCGCGATATATCCTGAAAACTATTTACATAATATTATCTCGATGGGAAATATTAATACAAGAATTCAGTAGAGCGGAATTCGTCTATTAAAAAACATTAATTATACGCGAAGACCATTAATTCCTTCTGCACTATACCTAAACACACTTAGAACCATATCATACCTACTTACTAATCCACCCCCGACTACGATGAAACTGTTAGTAGAATATATTATGTATTATGAACGTGGAAGGCTTCAGATACAAAAGATTATTATCATGGAGTTCCATAGTGCTGCGGTCCTTATAACTAACTGACCGGATATGATGAGGAAATAAACCTCATACCGATTTATTCTTTTCTTTCACCCCACTGGTTATATTATTTATTACTTGTGTAGAAAAAACTATATCATAGGTCTCATTGTGTAATCTTTTGGGCCTCTGTTTTGTTTTGAAAGTACCTAATACGAATTTTGATACTCACATGAGTAACGTAGTGTATATTAACATTAACCACAAGTTTCCTTCTGAATATCATGTTCCATTAAACCTTATAAGAAAATCTAACAACAATTATTATATATGAATTATACCTACAAGTAGAGCGGTATTAAATTTTACCTATCGACGTAACAAGTGCTCCTGCTACATAATACGTAATTATTATTAAATCAATTAAACATGAAACCTCCAAAAATAACACACAATTTCCATACACCTATAATAATTTCTTTTTAATTAACTCTGAAATGCACAAACTGTTCGTTGCTAATTAAAGTACAGCTATATTAATTAGAAACCCTTTTGGAAAATATAATTACTTGTTTCAACGGCGTCGGCTGCCTAAATATAATACAGGGAACTCGTCTAAAGAAAATTCCCTCGCGTTCTTAAACTGCAAAAACAAAGCATTATTTTCCTAATTAGACTGGTATTATTTTGTCAAATTATTCGTTTCGGTTGTCTTTGCGGGGAAGATATAATGCGCTCGCAAGTGCATTCAAGCGGTGATCATTCTGTGTTCTGTTATTAAGAAGTGTATACAGAAGAGAACAATTGCAACGATAACGAATGAGAGGGGATCGGAAGAAGCTTTGTGCAATCAGTGCGTTTTATTCGATGGCGACGTGCCGGGGACGTGGCTGAGGGTAATTGTGATAACGCGATGTCGTTTTAGAAAACTGAAAACAGTATATGCAACCGTTATCTTCATCCTATTTGAATATTTTGCAGCTAGCAAGTGTATTATAGTTAACAAAGGCCATATCACGTATTGCACGAGCGTAGCCAGATTTCAGTATTAGGAGGGATTTTAAGAAAACAAAAGAACAGTTATGTGCATAAAAACACATTATTATTCATGTGAAAAGATATTTTGTATATTCGAGGGAGTGGATGGAGGTTGAATCTTCAAAATAGGGGAAGGGAGGGCGCGGAAAATGGACTAAACAATAGAAAGGGAGATAATGCTTATGACACTCTCACAAACTGTATCTGCAAAATGAAACATGTATTCTGCAACTTAAAGACGATATTAAGTGAAACGGTGGTACCCACTTCTACGGTGGAGCTGGCCCATTTGAGCTGCGAAAAGCTTCAAGCACGTCTGACTTAATCATAAGCAACTTAAAACCATGCAGTAACAAAAACCGCACATCAATAACAGTTATATAAACAGCAATTATAAACACGCGGTAGTTAGGAAACAAATATAAATTCAAACAGGCAAAACCGTCGCGTGCCACCATACATGTAGGTATACGCACATACACTCTCAGCTACGTAAGCTAATTGCATTTACAATGAACATACGTAAACCCTTCAGGAATCCCCTCAGAGTAAGCAGAGTAATGGTTATCGTGTAATTATGAACGCAGTACACTCACATGTTAAACACGCCTAGCGTCTTACCCTATTTAGCCGTCACGGTGCACCACAAATAATTCAGTTCCAAACACGATAGAATGACAAACGAATAATTAATTTAACCTGCAATAGCTGAGGAATGGAGTGAAGTAGTTAAAAACATCGTTAAGCACATTGTCGGAGGCGTTTAAGTCGGCTGGAGTGAAAGTTTTCACGTTAGGAATACTTGAAAAGTCCATTACACGGCTGACGGGGTAGACGCCGACCTTACGACGTCGAGTTGTTTGTAATTACACAGACATAGCCCCGAGATTTCATTTAAACTTCGTGACAGCACCCGCTGTTGACAGCTCTTTCTGCAATTGTTAATTCTTAGAAAAATATTATTATCGTAGTCACGGAAACCTAAATACCAAACTTATGACGGCTTTTGTTAGTTATTCTTTGGATAACGGCTTGACCCATGCGGAGATCTGTGGCGACCCATGTCCACGACTCTGAACGAATTGAGGTTCCGATCGGAGAACACACCCGTCCTTTCACCATTTCTCTATCGTGACATTTGGTGATCAGACATAGTATGCGGAATGTGGCGATACAATAAAAATGCCCAAAACGTGGACGACGACTTTGTTGATAACAGGAAACCTATTCCAGCCTATGAGAAGGTTCCCATAGGCTGGAATAGGTTTCCTTTACCCTACCCTACCTAACCTACCCCTGGACTAGGTAGTCCAGGGGTAGGTTAGGTATGTGTTATTACAGACTATGATATATTCTACTCCAAATTCAGCTAAATCCGTTGAGTCGTTTGAGCGAGATTGAGTAACAAACCTCCAAAGATCTTCACAAACTTTCACTTTTATATCAATAGGAAATAATATAAATTTTCACAAGCCCTCCTAACTAGTTTAAAGCTCAATACTTTGCTACATCCATCATGATTGTTGTACCACTGTCAGAGCCAACTGAACGGAACTAGGCAGTACAGCAAGAACACGTATTCACTAAGCAAACACTTGCTCAGCGAATACTATTGTTCGCAGTCACTAAAACAGGGCTATTTTCACTACGCATATGTACCTACATAGCTGAGAGCAATTTACGAACCCACGAGTATAGCTATTAGTATTGACGGAAGGATTTCCAGATCCTGCCGCTGCATACAAAATATCTCTTTGATTTGAAGTTGCGCGTAAACAACCAAGAAAATCAATACATAGTTATTGCGCTGCGAACAAAACGCAATCCTGCTTCTGAAAGTACAACAATGAAAGCCTATTATGGCTACATAGAATCAATCACAGTATGTCATGAATATAGCCCAGGGACCGACTTCTTCCCCTTTGGTTGACTTAAACGACTTTTGTGAGAGAGACTGCAGTCCGACCTTTTATATATATATAGGTATAGGACCCGTCAATTTGACTTCACCTCGCCTGATGGTAAGCTAACCTCCTCCTCCTAACCCCGAGAGGAAAGCCTGCGCCAGAGCCTCATCAGTTGAGAGAGATGAGAACCTCGTATGCCATCGGGATCCTCTTAGATGATGATGATTTTAGAGACATCCCGACTTTAAGATTACAACTATAAATTAGTCTTACAGAAGTGTAAAATCGAATCAGACTCCACGAAAAAGGTTTTTTTATACACGTGAAACTTGATAAAAACATCACCAATTATCCCACAAGATATTTTGTATCCATGGCAAAGCTCCATCAGATGTATCACCCAAATACTGTGGAATCCATTCCGTCTCGCACCAAACGGTTTGAGGCGTTCCTCTGCCGCACGATGAAGAGCTGGAATGCTCTGCCCGTGCACGTGTTTCCCTCTTCCTACAGTCCCGGGTCCTTCAAGTAGATGTGTGAAAAAGCATCTATCAAGCCCGTCAGGTTAGGGAACACCATTTTACGCCCAATAGCTTCAGAAATGGTGGTCATTATCTTCTGGACTGCACCTCAGCTTTTTACCATCTAACGGGGAACAGCCAATTGACGGTCCAGATATATAAAAAAATGTATTTTAGGATTGTAACGTACCACATTACATTACAATCGGCCATCTATTCGTCACAAATCATCAGCCTGATCCAAAACCGTCTTAACCCTGTGCCTACGACATAGTTGTGTATAGAACTAATAAGTTAGCAGTTCATGCATATTAAGGTCGTACTGTCGTAGTGGTGACAACCGGCAACCGCGGTCTCTCCATATTCATATACAAGGAATACAGTTTCAGACTACATCTAAACGCCTTGAGTACGTTGAGTTGTGAAATTCTTGAATAATTTATGTGCCACACACCGTTTTGGTTTGTATACTGGGTAGGTAAATCTGAGAAGTCGCTTTAATTTCACTAAAGGTTCTTCAAGCGGCCCCGCGGAGATTGTACGCTAAATGATGATGATCATATATATGTACAATCCACAAAGCCTTTACTTACAACTTTATATGTAAGTACCATTATTTATTCTGTTGTATAGGTGCAACCGTACCTCCTTTGTCGACTGTACCTACATAAGCACTCATTAACAGATCTCGATATTGTAGATACCATAAAATCAACTTTTAATTTGATGCATTTTCAATTTTTTAATCGGTCCTCCTACCACAACTATCGAAACACAACCGACTAGATAGGTATATAGGTACCTGTTCCTACTAAAACGTCACGACGAATACCTGCCACCAAAAATTCGGTGCCAATTAAAATTCGAACGGTTAGACTAGCATCCATTTCGGCGAGCGGTGAAATCATGGCCATAACAACTTGCCTCCAACCCAACTAAATTCTTCGCAAGCTCTTCACAAATTTATTTATTTTTTTCATGTAGGTACCGAAATAGAGCTTAGCTTAACGCGAATACAATAAAACGCGACGGCCTTTCTGAGCAAGACAATAATCTGACAATCAACGTTATTATTGCTCTGAAATATATGGTAGAACCCAAGGATATATCTTAGTAAACAATAAATAAAGTAAATAACACAATTTTCCTGTAACAATTCCATAAAAAAATTTCAGAGATAGGTGGGATATTATTTTGATAAAATAAAGTAGAAAGGTATTCTTAATCCCGTTTAAGAGCGCCCGATTTAAACAACCATCATTATAATGATTTATGAAATCGTGTTTTAATTAGGACAAGCCGTCGCCGTCGCTCAATGCGCTCTGGCTCCGCGGAGAACAATAATGGACAGCATGAGGATCGGGTCATTCATCTGAACGCTCAGAATCAGAGGCAACATTGCAGAAGGGGACGATTAACGTTAGCTCGTAAGATTCTACCTACATCCTACATTCATAGCCTGTCGCTGCAGTACCGCCATGCGCCGCAGTCTTGAACTTAACGAAATAAGTTTAATGAATAAAATAATAGAATTCATGCTATTTATAGATAAAATCGAAATCGATGAAGTTACTAACAAAAACAGAACTTCGTAGTTTTACAAAAAGTTTCTATCTGCCAGTCTGAATTTCGATGGTTATAAAAATACTTATAATACAACTCACTTATACTTATTTAAGGGCCGGTTAGTAAGGTTAGCGGAATAATAAAAATACGTTTTTTCATAATTCCGTAGTACGGTTCGAATAATAAAGCCATATTTTTCCTTCCTTGGACATCCACGAACATTTCAAGACCAAGATAAGATAAATCCGTTCAGCCGTTCTCGAGTTTTAGCGAGACTAACGAACAACAATTGTTTTTTATATATATAAATTATCATTTAAATGGCATTTAACAAACTAAATATTCATATATGATATGTAGGTATACCTAAGTAATCGATCTCAATAGACGCATGCAGACTTCCTACATACGTACGTGCACACGTACATTAATATCGCTTTGAGACCAATAAGGCTGTTTACAAACACGCTTTGTACTTTGAGGCTGGTTGGCAAGCAAGCCTCTGTCCCATTATTGCACCATTGTGTGCCATCCACTGTCTGGAAATTTTGCAATTAATATAGGCTTGTAACAACGCTCTGCTACGGTCGATTACATTCATGTTAAACACAGCCTGTACTTACAGTTTATTATTTATACTCGTAGCTAATGTACTAATGTAGCTATCATACAATATTACATTAATACTTTACACTTCATTTTATATTTTAAAGCAACCTTAAAACTGAATTAGTAAGTGTATAGTCGCTAGTTGCAATCAGTAAAGATAAAAATTTAAAATAAATGCAATGTTTGTAAGAGGACCGTTTTATTTTTCAAAGTATGGATACCTATTTATTTCTAAAGAATTGGTAGGTTTCTGAATTTAAGAAATTGAAGTTGAGTCCAGTCAACGAACGTACTTAGATTTTTTAATTAAGACACTGTTCATTAACCTCCTAATCATATGAGGTTAATGAACAGAGTCTTAATTAGTAAGTATATACCTATTTACTTTAGTTTATGTATAAATTAGTTCTGTTATATCGAATAAAGTCTATCTACTTGATTAAATATAAGAGGACTGATTACCTCATTCAAGAGATGAAAAGCGAAAATATTCGACGCTAGGAACGCTTTCTTTTTATGAGTAGCAGGTAGAAGTACTCTCTACTAAAAAGTACAAGCACGCTCGGGATGGCTTAGTTTCCTTCCGCACAATATAAACACAAAACGTATCAGCAAAATCGATACACTGCAGTACTTACCTGGAGCAAACTGAACCTCGTATCGTACCTATTCTTTTTCCCTTGAGGATAGGCAGAGACAAGATCTGCTTCTGTTTTACAGACTTTACGAGCTTCCTCTACTGTCATCAAAGCATGTTGATCGATTAATCGGAGGAAGTAGTCGGAGATATTTTAATACGAAAACTAATTTTGAATTCGGCCTGCGACGAGCGGCGGCAACTCGGGCGTCGGAGGTTGCAGAATGACCTCCGTCCCCTATGAGCGCGGGCCTGGGGGTGACGGGTGGAGCCGCCTCACCCTAGCAGAAGCAGGCCGCGGCGGCGGCGCGCATTGCGTGCCTCCATGGGTATGGACCCGAGGGCGAATTGGGGACTCCGTGGTCCCCACACCGGAAGAGAGCCAGATCGAGAGATAAGGCCCTGGGTCGGCCGGGGTGCGAGGGATATGGCTATGACAATCTCACCTCCGGCAACTGACGGCCCACAGAAGGCGTGCGTTTTAGTCGGTTCGAGTCCGACATAACCTCCTTCTCCGGCCCCGGCGGGGAAGGTATCCGTGGGGATTTTTCGCACGATAAAGAAAAAAAAGTATATTGCCTAAGGGGCATAGAGGTTGAGATAGAGAAAGCTACCCTTAAGAGTAATAAAATGCAATAAAGTGTAAGAGCATTATGGAAAATTGATTGGGTGAACGAGACCGTGCCGTCCGCTGCCCCGCTTTTGGCCTACAAAACTTTCTTAATTAACTCATCATTATGTATTGCTCGCGAAACGTACGGCGAAGAACGATATCATATCTGACGTTACAGGTAGGTTAGTTGGTACCCGAACTATGTCAGACAGACGTTTGAGACGTTCCTTAAAAAATTAATTGTATGCAATTGCAGATTAAAAATTAAAATTAGAACGCGTAGTAGAATTCCTCCGCACCGCTGTCGCATGCCTCTTGCGGTATACGTTGACAGAAGATGAGAAGACTGGCAGCATTGTTAATTGTAGATTCCATACTTCCTTTAACAAAAAATAGTTAAAACATTTTGCAATTGCTAATCCTTGCTTAAATACTGATCTTGCCTTGTGTGACTGAGCTTAGAAAATCTCCTTTCAATTCTGGTGTATTATAAAGATACGCTGAAAGGTTCGATCCCTTAAATACTGCCCCATCTACTAAGTATACTTCTTAATTAGTATCAGAGAACACTCTTCATTTATCAAGTTCAACAGAAAATGCTTCGCAACCTATACTGTAACAGAAGGCACTGAAAAGCTTCAAATGAAATGGGTGAAGAGTATGTTCTTAAAAAAGGCAGTACCTAGACAGAAAGATAAAACTTTGAATTAACGCACAGTTATTGCAATACAATGGTCCCTTTATAGAAAAGCCGCCGCGTTCAGGCTATGTCTGTATTAGGTAGGTACAGTGGCCCACAGAAGTTGCTGAACGATCACAAACGATTTTCACATTGAAATAATTGAGTAAATGTGGAATTCTTGTAGGATTCTGGCTCCCGCAACCCATGGGAACCTATGCCTAAACCTTTGTGTTGTTCCTAATCTATCCATTTACCAAATTCAAATTTCAACCAGATCCGTTCAACCGTTTGAGCATGATTGAGTAACAAACACCCCTCTAGGGGAAGACGCTCTCGAGCCTCGATTCAGAGGGTTCCTCAGCGCATGTTTGGAACGGGGCCAGTTTCCGAAGACGTGGAAGACGGGGAAACTGGTCCTCATCCGGAAGGAGGGGCGCCCGGTGGACTCACCGTCCGGATACCGGCCCATAGTGTTGCTCGATGAGGTGGGCAAACTCTTTGAAAGAGTTATCGTGAAGCGCCTCGTCGAGCACCTCTCTAGAGAAGGGCCGGATCTGGCGGATGCCCAATATGGCTTCCGCCGAGGGCGTTCCACCGTGGATGCAATCATGCGTGTGAGGACTCTGGCGGAAGATGCAGTCTCTCGGGGCGAGGTGATGTTGGCGGTGGCTTTGGACATCTCCAACGCGTTTAACACCTTGCCCTGGAGTTGCATTATGGAGGCGCTCGTGTACCACGATGTGCCTCTCTACCTCCGCCGCATAGTCGGGGCTTACCTGTCGGAGAGAGCCGTCATCTACCCAGGTGCGATCGGTGTCGGCCAGAGAGAGATGTCATGCGGTGTTCCGCAGGGATCGGTCCTGGGGCCGCTCCTGTGGAACATCGGATACGACTGGGTGCTTCGCAGTGAGCTTGTGGATGGTGCCGCCGTGACGTGTTATGCGGACGACACGCTAGTGACGGCGAGCGGGGCTACACACCGCGAAGCGACCCGGAAGGCCACGACTGCGGTTGCCCAAGTCGTGGAACGGATCCGGAGGCTGGGTCTCGAGGTGGATCCGCAGAAAACCAAGGCCATGTTCTTTCATGGACCTCGGCGCGGACCACCAGCGGGATCCAGCATAACAGTGGGAGACACTCTCATCGCCATCAAGCCCCAGATGAAATATCTGGGGCTCGTGCTCGACGGTCGGTGGGACTTCGGGGAGCATTTCCGAAGTCTGGTCCCCAAATTGGTGCTCACAGCTAACGCTCTGACGCGGCTGCTGCACAATTTGAGGGGCCCGGAGGACTCCTGCAGGAGACTCTATGCGGGTGTCGTGCGGTCCATGGCTCTATACGGGTGCCCCGTATGGGCGGATAACCTGAAGGCCAGGCACGCGGACAAGCTGCATGAACCGCAGCGGACAGTGGCCATCAGGGTCATCAGGGGGTACCGCACGATATCCTTCGAAGCAGCGAGTCTCCTTGCCGGATCGCTACCATGGATCCTGGAAGCGAGAACCCTTTCGGCGCTATATCGGTTCCGAAAGGAGGCGCGGGAGCGGGGACATGATCCTGAGCCTGAAGAAATTCGGGCCGTGAAATCCCGGCTCCACAGGGACATGGTAGCGGAGTGGGAGCTGCGACTTGGGCGACCACGCGCAGGGCACGCCGTAGTAGCGGCGGTAAGACCCATCATGGGGGAGTGGCTAGAGAGGCCACACGGCGGCCTCTCGTTCTGGCTGACGCAGATAATCACCAGTCATGGGTGTTTCGGGCGGTATCTGCATCGGATCGCGAAGAAAGAGCCAACGTCCGAGTGCCATCACTGCGACGCGAGCGAGGACTCGGCGCTGCACACGCTCACCGAGTGTCCGGCGTGGGAGACGCCGAGACGGGAGCTGGTGGCGACCTTGGGAGTGAGAGTTCTCACGCTCGCTACTTTGCTCGCAGCGATGGTTCGCTGCGCGGATGCGTGGGCCGCCGGCGCCTCCTTCTGCGAGCAAATAATGCTCGTGAAATGGGAGGCGGAGCGGGAGCGAAGGAGAATCGCAGACCTTGCGGCCCGCGAAGAGCGTAGGAGAATCGCTAACCGCGCGGCCCGTAACGAGCGACGGCAACTCGGGCGTCGGAGGTCGCAGAACGACCTCCGTCCCCCATGAGTGCGGGCCTGGGGGTGACGGGTGGAGCCGCCTGTCACCCTAGCAGAAGCAGGCCACGGCGGCGGTGCGCATTGCGTGCCTCCCCATACCCGGGGGCGAGTTGGGGACTCTACGGTCCCCACATCGGGAGAGGGCCAGATCGAGAGATATGGCCCTGGGTCGGTCGGGGTGCGAGGGATATGGCTACAACAATCTCACCTCCGGCAACTGACGGCCCACAGTCGGCGTGCGTTTTAGTCGGTTCGAGTCCGACATAACCTCCTCCTCCGGCTCCGGCGGGGGAGGTATCCGCGGGGATTTTTCGCACGATAAAAAAAAAAAAAAAAAAAAAAAGTAACAAACACCCAAACACCTTCACAAGCTTTCACATTTATAATAGATATTACTAGAAAGTGGGATGAAAGCTAATTGAGCTAAGGGCTAGAGCTAACGGGAAAATGTTAAGCCACTTCTCTCCGCCGCGTGGTTCCCGGCAGAGTAGAATTTGGGCCACCCATCTCCTCCCTTGCGGTGTCGTACAAGGCGACTAAGGGATAGGCTGTTTACCATCAGACAGATATATACAGCCCTGGCTCAGCCTCAGATATATGGCTCGAGTCAACAACAGTGCCCGGAATACGGCAATAGGCTCACCCCTATTACGTGGAACCTAATACAATGATTGGTGAAATGTGGGTGTTAATTCACCTCTGCCTAACCCTCCGGGGATAAAGGCGTGATTGTATGTATGTATATACGTATGTACTTCTGAGGCTGACTGTACTCTTAATGGACATTCACGATAGTATAAAGTCGCCGCTACTGTCACTCTTACTCAGTACTAGGACTACCTACAGGAATGCTATTCTTTCATATTCAAATACAATGTCTTCATTCAGCAGTATTAGGTACCTATAAGCGCGCGATCCGCTGTGATGTGTGAACTCTATCGTGTACCTAAGTGAGACGGTGTTAAATTAAAATCACATTAAAATTTTGCAAATTCTATAGATTTATTTTTCAGACATTCATACTGAAAGTAAATAAACTAGTGACTCACACATCGACATTTCAGGATCCAATCAAGTATACCGACCAAATTGAACAGCCTGAAACGGTTCTACCAATAGCGTCACAACACTCACAACTAGGTACAACCAGTAAGGTAGCCAGTAGGTCGGATGTAGTAGATAGCTGATAATTAGTCTGAATGTCTGATCCTGCCATATATAGTTTTGTAACGTTACTCAAATGTGTTTTACCTACTGCTTCATTCTGTTAAGTTTAATATGAATTCTGATAAACTTATATGTAGGTATAAGAAAAGTAGGTACAATGATCCTTCACAACAATTACATTAAGGGTCATAAGATTCCATAAAACTCATGAGAGACAATGAGCCTGTTATTTCCCCAATAGCACCTATAGGTAAAACCTTTTTCCGCCCAGAAAAGGTCGAATTAATTATGTAAACCGTATTAAAAGGATGGAGCGGCAAAATCGATGTCGAACTTTTTCAGGCAACGCCATATTAGTCGTCATCTGCCATTAGACTCCTCACAAAATACTCTTCAATCCAACCTTTAATGATATGGCTCCGAACATTACGTTGCATTGTACCTTAATAAGGAATCTCACGGCACTTTTATTATATAGATGTGACAAAAAATTCAACTTCATGCAAGTCAATTGAAGTTGACAAAGCAATCAATTCTCATTAAATTAATGGCATCCGCTACTGCAAAGCAGTAAAGTGGATATTGAATGATTTTGTTAATGAATCCTGTGAGTGCAAGTATGTAAACCCGGTAGGTAATTGATTGCCCTGCATCTATCATTTATGTCGGTATAAACTTTATTTACTTTTAGTTCAGGTACGTAACTCAATATCGTTAATAATTACCAAAAGAGGCTATGGAACCCTGGCAGATTGTCCATTTGTAAAGTGGAGTAGAGTTGGGCAAATTTTGGTCAATAATATTCATAAAATAGGTACCTCTATATAACTTCAGTTGTTCAACTCTGTGTGTTTGGTTTGGATTCCACGTTTAGAATATAAATAATTATAGATAGGTATTTAGGTCTGCGTTTTGTTAGATTGATATAAGAGAACATCACGAAAGTAGGCTTCGTCCAATTTAAAGCACCATTTCACCTATCTAACACGTTGATATTAAGTTAATCAGTAGACGAAAGCCTTCCTTACCCAGCTCAAGCTACACCAACACACAAAAATCTTCCATTAAGTATTTTAGTAGAAGCTTTTTTCCCCACTTCGTTTACCCATAAACGAATGCTGTCAGCCATCGCCATTGAAATCGGTCGCCTTTAATTTTGAAGCCAATAAATTTCGTAATCCGCCAACGGAATTTATATCGACCATTTAATGTCAATAAAAGAGAAGACGACCGCTTGTGCTTTTTGCACAGCCGCTAAATGTCGCCGGGCTCATTTTACATACAAAGGTGATGTGTCAATGATTATAGCTAGGCAAGCCGAACCACAGCTCTGTGCATTCCAAATTTTGAATTCTGTGCATAAGAAATTCATGAATGTGTTTAAATGCAACAGCTACAGCGTTTCAAAGGAGAACATAATGCGAAAACGCAGTGTGAATAGAATGGACATGGTCATTAGAATTATTTCTTTTATAAAATTAGAAGTTTTAGACGTCATTCAGCAAAAAAAAGTAGTTTAATACATACACATACAATACAATTTAGTTACAGATCTTGTAATGTTAACCTAATCCTCTGAGAAAAATTAAAACAGCATGAATGAATAAGTAGGTATACCTACTTGTACCATAAGCACAATTATGTAAGTGTGTACCTAGTTATAAAGTTAGTTAAGAAAAATTAGTTGCCTGACAATGGGCTTAGGTAAATATCTTGGGTAGAGCTAGAACTCTACATAGCACTACTCGAGATTCCTAGAAAACTTGGAATATTCAGCAACTCTGGTCATCGACTGTACCTACCAGATAATTAATTACCAGACAATTATTCTCAAAATTGCTTAATTAGTTAAATCGTAATAATTTATAGTTTCACTAAAAACCAAATAACTACAAAATTAATCCTTTCATTTTATTTCTATTCACACCCTTGATTTCTAATCAACCCATTTTACCGATACGGGATACGAAATTAAAATGGCTCATACATTATTAGAACAATCACAATACATCATCGAGACTGAATGTCAATATTTACATTTCCCTATAGAGCATATTGTAATTACAATCAAACATGATCACATGTATAGCTATCGTGCTTTCAAATTTAATTACACCTAAGCTTTAGTATTATGTTATCTGTGACCTAAGACTTAGTTACACCGTATCGATGTCGCCGCCAACTAGCTTTCAGCCGTTCAATTAACTGCCTCCCAGGCTGTTACTAAACGGCCTGAATGATATTCAGCCGTAACGTTTATTACAATATTTAACAACCTGGCTGACTATTGCTTAGGCTAGGCCATTCGCAAGATAGGGCACCACCCCGAAATAAGACACAAAGTTAGTGATAGGATTATTTAGTATTTTCAGTGGGTATATTTTATTCATGCACAATTTTTACATTGTGTTTGAACATTTTTACAATAGGTATATAATAAAACTAGCTGACCCAGCGAACTTCGTACCGCCATATTTTCTGATCCCGTTCCCGCTGCATATCTCTAAATTTATCAGTGTTCCTCTACAATATTATGCATGTGTATTATACATAAAAACCTTCGTCTTGAATCACTCTATCTATTAAAAAAACCGCTTCAAAATCCGTTGCGTAGTTTTGATAATAAATAGTAGCTTTATTGAGAAAGCTCCGCAATCCGACTTGGATAAATTAGGTTAGAAGACTAATGCGGGAGCGAAGCGGAGTGGAGCTCACGCTTTAGCCTTCGTGGTTATAGCCATGCGCAAACAAGTCATTTGCCTAGCTGTTTGATTAAATGGCTAGGCAAGTAATTAAACGACATCGATCCAAGTAATGTGCCTAGCCGTTTAATTAAATGACTGAATATCATTCAGGCCGTTTATTGAACAGCCTAGGCAGTTAATTGAACGGCTGATTAAGCTAGTTGGCTGCGACATCGATATATAAAAAGCTAGGCATGTATGTATCTAGTGTGTGTACAGTTAGTAAAGCATCACCAAGTTCCATTAAATTAAACCGTCAAAGCTAGATCGAGACTCCGTTGTGTATGACAGTACCTATACTTGTTGAAGTCTAATCTGTTGACGAGAGAGTCATGTCGACATGATGGTAGGTAAATTGCACCGTTTGTTTACGAAGCGACGCACCAACAACCCATCTCAATTTACCCATTGCGGCATTGTAGTGAATGTCTCCTACTTAATCGCTTCGGTAAAGGATGGTTGATACCGTTTAAGATCTTATTGCTTATGTCCTTCATACGAAAATATTTATGTTTTTTCACACATTCACTGACAAGCGATAGCTTAAGGAACGAAAAAAGCGAATAGGTACCTACAGCTCAGATGGGACTTGAACCCGCAATCTTTTCCTTAGGTACAGGGGGAATACTCTAACCACTGAGTCACCATAGGGTGGCTCAAGGGAAAGATCGCAGTTTCGAGTCCCACCTGAGTGTATTTGCTTTTTACCTATCTTAATCGAAGTGATTGCTTAATCTGTAATTTGTATGATACTAGATTAACGCAATGTGGCGGCAAGTTTGTGCAGTTTTTTTGAGAATACGAGTTTTAAACGTCCAAAAATATAATATCAGTCATTATAACGGACTTAATACTATCGATAGAGATTGCAACTTTGAACCCCATTAAATAGATCAGAGACGTAAACCCACTCCTAACGTTTGGTGTAGTGTAGTCGAAGAAGTGAGAATACAAGATTTGTATTCTCGTACGTACTAAGTACAATGAGCGTCTAATATTAGATACCTACTGCTCGGGACATACTATATCTTGGACCTTAAATATGCTAAAAAAAGTGCTCTATACGCACAGTAACGTTTCTTGGGTGTCAATAACACGGCACGGGTGCTACGGCGGTGGACGAGCTCAAATTCTCCAAGCATAGATAGATTATTAGGTACAACAAAAAGATCTTACGGTAAGATCTGTAGCTAAGTTTATCTACCTATAGGTATATAATAATATGTCGGTGAATAAAACTGTTCGAATATGTAGGTACCTATCTACTCCAAATCTTAGATACTTACGACTATGTATGGATCAATGCACGCTGAAAAAAAAAAGAATTCACTGACGACGAATATCTTGAACGATAATCACCTTTTTTGAATCGAAACGCCAAATGGTATTTCCATTGAGCAAATGGTAGAACCGTGCCGCTTTGTCGTCAGCCATTCGCTTCGGATTGAAAGGACTGGATTCGATATCGTATGGAGCTGCTAACGGCCGATCGCAGCAGCGAATGAATACCTACACCCAATACAAAGAACTGATCGTAATATTGGAGCGAAGCTTACTGAAGTAGCAAGTCAATAGTGCGGGTATAAAATACGAATTCTCGTTCTAATCTTGTGTTTTATGAAAAAGCTGTTCGAAATTCGAATACAATTGAATGTGAAGCATTTATAATGCTGATTATTCAAATCGATTTAGAAAGAGAAAAGAGAATCGACTTCGGGCGGGACTCGAACCCGCGCTCTTTCCCATCCTGTATGGGGTGCTCTATATAATACCCTCGTGTTGTGTTCCCGGCGGTGAGTAGGGTAGCCAGAGGTCACTGGAGGGGTTTTGTGCTGCGTCAAAGGCTTATTCTGCTTGTCTTCTGTACCTACAGACGGCACAGGATCTCTCTGTTCTTATAGGTTCGGCACCACGAGTATGACTCCCCTGGTGTTGCACTCGTCCATAGGCCATGGTAACCACTTTCCATGAGGTGAGCCGTGTGCTTTTCTGCGACCTAAGTGGTATAAAAAAAAACATCGTAGGTATTATACCAATGTTAAGCTCAAACCACACGGCAGCGACTTAAATCGACAGCGACTCGCTGCCACGCCAGGGACGTCAAAATCAGCATCATGTGGACGTGATGATTATTAGCAACGATTTAACATCGCTGCGTCGTGAATCGCTGCCAATATTCTCGTCCACACGTTTAGATTTAAGTGCTGCCATGTGGGCCGAGCTTTACCCATATGATTTATAACTTTATAACCTTTTTCTTTTAAGTAGGTTAATAAACTTCTTTTAAATTTACTTGTAAGGTATCCTACACTGACAAGTTCTGTCAAGTTATTATGTAGGTAAACATATTTTTGAGCAAAATTGTAAGTGTTTTTTTATATTTCCTGACTCATAATAGGTAATTTAAATCATGCTTGTGAAACCCCGACTAAAGTGCGAGAGTTGTATCAAACCCATAGCGCGGCGATTAGCTCTTTTTCAAGCAAAGGACGAATACGAATGTTATGCCGAAAGCTACGTAAAATGTTTTTGGGGACTTTGTGATCATCATAAAAGTGAAGATAGTTTAATTCTCGCTTCAATGAAACAGGGTAAGTCATCGAAAACATAAAAATTTATATCAACGGTATTTTTTATGATAGCTACCTTGCCTGGACCTGTTAAACCGACGATCGTTGGGACGTAGTTGGGAGACCTAAACAGGGCCGCTGATAGCGGGGGTGCAACGGGTGCACCGCACACGGGCGGCACGTCCAGGGGGGCGGCAAATCCCCAGATTTGCCGCCCCCCCCTCTTTTTTATTTGCCGCCCCCTTGTACGTATACACACCCCACATAAATACTATTAAAAATAATTTCGTTTCTATTATATGATTAACATCGCCATCTATTAGCATCCCTTAAAACTAGAACGCAATACATAATAAAGCGTCTGCATGTTGAACCAAACTATCGCCTCGCCGCTACGCGGCGCCCGAAATTCGATACAAAGTAAGTAGGTAAATAGGGATGTGGACTATTTTTATACTATTTAATTTCGTTTCTATTAGATGATTAACATTGCCATCTATTAGCATCCCTTAAAACTAGAATGCAATACATATTAAAGCGTTTGCATGTTGAACCAAACCATCGCATCGCCGCTACGCGGCGCCCGAAATTCGATACAAAGTAAGTAGATAAATAGGGATGTGGACTATTTTATTTGTTGTCGACAAATGTACATTCTATAGTAATATGATGTTTTGCTAAAGTAAAATATTCTAATGACAAATAGGTTAAAGAAAATATGTATATTTTTAATATTTATTTTGCTTGAATTATAACAATATCATTATACAATAGGTATATTTGATTTTGATTATTCAATTTCTCAAGTCTTCTTCATCCTAGCGTTAATTCCCAGTCGCAACCGAAGTTTTCACCTCGGAGTCAAGGGTCCGCTTTGCGGATTTGGCTCGATATTTTCCGTGAAGCCAGGGGCGTATTTACCCTAGGGCCAAGGGGGCCATGGCCCGGGGCGGCAGGTTGCGAGGGGCGGTGGAGCTGCCCCGAGCGTCTGTCTCTGGGCGTCTTTTAGAGTCAATATTAAGGCGCCCAGACAAAGATGCTCAGGGCGGCTCCGCCGCCCCTCGCAACCTGCCGCCCCGAGCGTCTATCTCTGTGCACCTTTTAGAGTCAAGATTGAGGCGCCCAAAGATAGACGCTCGGGGCGGCTCCACCGCCCCTTGCAACCTGCCGCCCCGAGCATCTATCTCTGGGCACCTTTTTGAGTCAAGATTAGGGCGCCCAGACAAAGACGCTCAGGGCGGCTCCGCCGCCCCTCGCAACCTGCCGCCCCAAACGTCTATCTCTGGGCACCTTTTAGAGTCAAGATTGAGGCGCCCAGAGATAGACGCTCGGGGCGGCTCCACCGCCCGTCGCAACCTGCCGCCCCGAACGTCTATCTCTGGGCACCTTTTAGAGTCAAGATTGAGGCGCCCAGCGCAACCTGCCGCCCCGAGCGTCTATCTATGGGCACCTTTTAGAGTCAAGATTGAGGCACCAAGAGATAGACGCTCGGGGCGGCTCCGCCGCCCCTCGCAACCTGCCGCCCCGAGCGTCTATCTCTGGGCACCTTTTGGAGTCAAGATTGAGGCGCCCAGAGATAGACGGCAGACGAGTCGACGGCGTATTGTGTCATATTTTGTTTGCCCAGTGTGCAACCACCCTGATGGCGTTCTCAGAGGCACCCATGAGTTCCTGCGTTCCTGAGTTAGCAGTGAGGTAGTTCCGCATTCACACCGTGGGTCCATTTCTTTTAAGAAACTCCATCTAATTCGGTTTTCGTTACTTCGGCTGACCTGCATCCGAAGTCTATTTAAGGGCTGCAAGGTGGTGTATGAGCAGCCTCTGTGCTCCCCACACGTCAACTGGCCAGAAAGGGTTCGTAAGTAAAAGAACCAGGTATGCCCACTTCAGATCCAGTCACAAATACGTCCAAGGACTTGGGTAACTCCGGCTGTGGCTTATTTGGTTGCTTTTGATTTCGGGCCGTCACCATCCAGTCCTAGCCGATGTTCTACAGAAGCGGCCCCAGATCCGCGCCAAACGGAACACCGCGCCACATATCTCACTTACCAAACCATGCCCTACTTGGGTAGATACTGGCTTTCACCGATAAGTAAGCCCCGACAATGACGCGAGGATAGAGAGGCAGCCTGTGCTGAAAGAGTGCAGCTCTGATGCAGCTCCATGACAAGGCGTTAACGACGTAGGCAACAATAGACACTGCCAGCATCAACTCGCCGTGCCACTGCTTCTTTCACCAGGGCCCTCAAGCGCGTGTTGGCATCCACATTGCTCCCGACTATATCCAAATTGATTGTCTAGCAAATTCGGTCTCACTCCCGTAAGGCGCTCGATGTGGCACTTCACGAGGAATAATTCATTTAAAACACCTGCACACTGCACACCTTGTCGATCAATACAATGAGCCGGTAGGCGGATGGTAACTTTGCAGAAGAGGACCAGTTTTCCTGTCTTTCAAATTTTCTGAATCCGTCTCTACTTGAGGCATACGCTAAAGAGCCCTTCAAAACGGGATCTGAGTGCCTTTAGAGCCTAGAGTGCTGCCAGGTCCAAAAGCGGTGTTTTTACTGTTGCCGAAGGCAACATGCATAAAACATCTCCTTCACAAGCTATTGATGTACTCAAGTGATTTTTGGTTGCCATATCATCTTCTACGTAGGGCGCTTTAATGGAATGGAATGCAAATATGTCCCCTTGAAGGGATTCTGATTGGGAGCCTGGGTTAGTGGGGAGATCGATGAGAGTCACTTCTCTCGCACCATAAGATAGAGATCTCACGAATCAGGCTTGAAAGTCTCTAGCAACTTCTGACGGGCCCCTATTTTGGGTCCGCCCCTTGGGCGCAGGCTAACGGTGAACGCGAACGTCACTTATGGGGAGGCAAACCTATGTGGCCCGGGGCGCCAAATCTTTAAATACGCCCCTGATCATTGGATTGGTTTTTTGGGGGCAACAAACAACGCCATTTGCCGAGTAACGTCATGTAAGTGTCATTGTTAACTCTATATCGTTCGAATCGGATGTTGATGCGCTTTTCGAGATTATCTCTTGTTATTATATTTAGTTGTCTTTATTTTATTGTAACTTCGTTTTACTGTCTGTTTCTGTTATTAGTGATAAGCATAGTTTCCACTCTTCTATATATTATCATACTCTTTGGCCTTTCATCAAACATAGCTAAGATCACTCCCGATTACACTCTGTGGTTTTTTTTACGCCGTTTTTTCTCCACTAGCGCCTAGGTAGTGGTAGTAAACTTAGTTTTAAGCAGAATTTTACGTCAAAAAGCTGTAACAGTGTTGCACTATTTTGAAAAATAAAGAATATGCCTTTGAATTTGACTCACCTTTCAAAAGTCCATCCGTTCGGGAGCTACGAAGCATCATTTTTGCACCGCAGGTTAAAAACGGAATGGTATCTTCTCAGTAGAACCGACTTAGCGAACCAGCGAAAGAATCGTTTCCAAATTATGTGCTCATGTGCTCTTTATGTGCCTAAACGAAATACTTTGATTCTTTGACTGCTTGTCTGTCTGTTAATTTTTTTTCTCGTGATTGAATGAGGGCATCAAGTTGAAATTTATACAACATAGTTTACTGAAGCTGTAAAAAACCTGACATACCTACCCGCAAAAAAATACAGCTGTGTAGCAAATGTACAGTACTGTACTTACTGTTTTTTTTACAAAATAAACATTTTTGTTCCTTATTTTGTAATTTCATTAATTATCCGCTTTTTTATCATGGTCTGCCAGAAAAAATATGTCGGTTCGAGTCCTATATAACAACCGGCGAGGGGGGGGGGGGGGGGGTGTAAGCGTCCTTAGACCTATTTAGGGGGCGGCAAAATCGACTTTGCACACGGGCGCCCACATAGCTAGCGGCGGCCCTGGACCTAAACAGTCCAACAACTGGTCCAGTTGCAATGCTACGATATCGCCTCATGTCATTGGGTTGTGGAGGTCAAATGGCAGTCGCTTCACGGAAAATATCGATGTTCAGCCAAATCCACAGTTAGACTGGTAAAGTGGACCTCAGACTCCGATTTGAAAAGCTTCGGATGCGACAGGGATTAACGCTAGGATGAAGATGAAAAAGACCTACCTTGCCTGGACGTTTGCCTCATCATCCTCGTAGCGATTGCCGAATGGCGTCCAAAGTTGGGTTCAAACCGGGTTTCAAACCAACTTTCCGCGAGCACCTGCCGTCTAACATAGTAGAGACAAGAGACAGCGAGCAATGGTGGCGTGCTCTTGGCGGTGTTTTTAGGTAGCGCTAATGTATGACCACTAGATACCTCTGGCCGCCGCCACCCATTAGGAAGATCGAAAGTTCCTGTAGATACAAGGACTGTGACGATACCTACGATACTTAAGGGAGAAACTCGCATTGCGGCGCACGGAATGGCGCTCCACTGTTCTCGGCACGGTCCATAGGTAAGAGCAATGGCGCCTAGAGGACCTGGATGCGAAACGTCAAATCCGCAAAACTCGCTCAAAGACGTCCTACACGTACACATCACATAGGTACAATTCTTGGAAATAAATATTCATTCATTCCTCAGGACAACAGACTGTCTACTGTGCGCCCTGTAATCGCATCTTCATTTCAAGACCAAGTTCGGCTTTGCAAGTCACTGAACACGGAGAGGAGGACTAGTACCGCTGTACTACCACCGTAATAATTAACTACACCCATATCATGCGGTGTGCTTCAGGGATCAATTCTTGGACCTACATTTTTGACCGCGAAAATGTGAAATTACAAAATGTCCACGAATATAAACGACTTTCAAGTGCCTATACCCAATAATTCATTAAGAGGACTAAACTTTAATTCAGACATCTTTGTTTCAGTAGTGACAGAACAACCAAGAGCGACGCGTTTCTGATTCACCCTTTTGTTTAGTGATGACTATTTCAACAAGAAAGACTATGTATTGTTCGAAGCTAAATGTTCACATAAAAAGTTTTGCTCTACACAAACAATTAGGTATTAAAAAGTGAAAATTGTACATATTCCAATAAAAATATATTTACTAAATAAATATGTTATTCTCTTAAACTACTCTGTTTCTCATTTAATACTTGTCTCACATTCATATTTATTCTTGATTCTTGAATGTAGTTTCTAAATCTGTTCCATTTTTGATTATCTGTATTTTCTTCCATCACAGATATCATTTTATCAGGTTGAACAATGTATTTTAAATTAAGAATGTCCACATTAATCTTGTTATGTTCAGCTCCTTCCCAAGGCGAGATTGAGGATGGTAATATTTTAGGGACAGCATGGTAACATAAGCGGGCATCTTTGGACATAATTAAAACATCACCACTGTTGATAAGAATTGCTGATGGTTCTATAGACTTCTCTTTGCCACCCAATAAAAATATTGCTGACTGTCCAAAACTGAAAAAAAGGCAGATAAAAATTGAAAAGAGTATTTAAGAGTCAACACAGAGTGTATGTATGAAGAAAATTATGGAAGTAGTGGTAGAAGTGGAAGGCATATGCCAGGCTCATAGCAAGTGGAGAAGTATTGTCTCTGCCTACTCTCCAATGGGAAAGTGGTGTGCTTACCGTATAATCTTATATGTATATAAAGTCATGAAAACAGTTATAGTTTTCAAAAGCATAATACCATGCATGTAAATGTATAAATTCAATATATATTTTTTACCTAAAAGAAAATAAAGGTGCTTCCAAATTGAGTTCTGAATGGTCAGTGTGTGCTGACAAGGTAGAGTTCATATGGTAATAATTGACTATTGCCGCTTCAGCTCTAAAGTTCTCATACCCTAAATACTTGGCGAACACATCTGATAGTTCTGCTAGGTCATTTGGAAATGGTGTCTTATTGTCTTCACTATACACCTGCAATATAAAAAGTATGTATTTGCATATGAACTCAATAGCATAAACAAGCCTTTCAACCTCAGTATGTACAATAACTTCAGCTGGTGCTATAACATCAAGTATGGTATTGTTAACTATATAAAAACCTTAGATATTGGACAAAATTTTGCCTTACAGGCCTAATTAGATTTTTGACAATATTTAAACATTTTAGTATTTAATTTAGTTAAACTTGTGTTGGTTCTTTATTTGAATTCTTTGTTTAATATTAAATATTTTTAAAATATGATTGATTTACTTTAGTATCCCAATTATGGTGGTATCCTAATGTAGTCCATCGGAGCTTTTTCAAAAGTTGTTTATCACAAGAGTCACTTCTATAACACTCAGCCCACCAGTCTTGATAATTGCTTTCTATATCAATATTCAGTCTGTTTGGTTTCCGGGGATATTCTTCCAGACATTTTCTTATCCAATATCTTTGGCCTGAATCCGTAAACGGATTTTTAATAAATATCAAACCAGGATGCCTTTGAAATGTATATAATTTCCACTCTTTTGTATTTGTCAATCCAAGTAGTTCTGTTCTTGGATCCACTATTACTTCATTAGGCAGAAAGGCGGTAACCTGTAAAATAATGCACAATTTGAAGATGTAGGTGCATGTAATGCATAGGGAATTGATTTAAACGAATCGAATCAATGTTTACCAAATCAGAGCAACATTTTTCCACTTGTATAACTTGATCTAAGGACGGCTTGGGTTTATTGGATTTGTAATATTTGAAATTTTTCATAAATTCATCCTTTTCGGGGACTGAAGTGTTAATTTCATTCATTACTTAAATTATTTATGTACAATATTTACAAAAATGTAAAATACTATAATCTTCATTTGACATTTTTGACAACACTGTTTTGACATCATACATAATATTCATTCATCCATCATAGAATAAAATTCTTAAATTTTATTGGACTATAAATTTAATAAATCTGTGAAATAAATTGACTTTATTACTATTTATTTATTTACATCATCCATCACATAAATGGGCTCATTCACTATCTTGCATAACAAAGCCATAGGTCTAGCCAAAATAAACTCGTCAACACTTCTATTCTTTGAGTATCGAGATACTCTAAGCTTCTATTGGTTCATCAAATAGCACAAAGGTTAGTAGCCATGCCGATAGCTGGTCGATTATGTGAAGTTGACAATGACAGTTCTTCTAGTTGACATTGACAGACTTGACAGGTTGGCAATGGCAAATAGTAGCAAATAATGCTAAAAATTATAAATATAGCTGGATAAAAAATCTATATGTTATTTCAAATATATCTTTTATAGCGCAGCGTTCGCTCATACTGTATGTAAACTAATTATAGAATATTTCTTTTCGGGGCTCAATTATATAAAAATTCCTTCGGTTAAAATAAAACCGGTGTGTGCAAACTGTGCTAAGTATAAAATTGAACTTAAAAAGTCAACTAATAAACATGAGCACGAATACAATTCCCGAACAAGCAGCAGATCATGTAATGGTACGTTATTAGTAAAGTAACTCCACCTTGTTGGGAAAAGTTAGGGTAACTTATAGCTTAAATTCTACCAAGGAAGGCAGAGCAGAGACTTGCATGGTGTTCAGATGGAATGAATCTGTACTTGCAATAATTAGCATCTATATCTACCAATGTATTCTTATGATATTGCGGTCTTCTTCGTCTCCACTCCACTCTATCACTTGTTTTCAAGTAGCAGTATTCTGTATAGTCTTCCTCTGTGCTGGTAGGGTATGTAAAAGTAAAATCACAGATGTTAAAAGTATTCATTGAATATGGTTACTTCTAACCAACAGCTTGATATTTTGTTTTGTCTCATAGTAGTGGAATGGAATGGAAAGGGGATTCTTTTGTCTGCACTTAGCCTCCTTTTTGGGCCATTGTGCATGGTAAAGGTCTCAGAGTAGTACTAAAAACTAAGTTATTTTTATTTAATCTGTTAAATTTATTTTTATATATAATGTATTTTTATTTATTTTAATGTAATTATCAACTTTTTCTTACAGGATGTTGAAGATGGGAAAACTAAACTGAGAAAATGGCTGAACACAAACTTCAGAATAGAAATGACCGATGGCAGAGTTCTTATTGGAGTCTTTCTGTGCACAGATCGTGATGCAAATGTTATATTAGGTAACATAATATATTATTATTTTTCTTATTAAAAATTGTTAACCCCATCAGCTAAGCTAAATTTTGCTTGTGTCAAAATGGGTTTAATCTGTAGTGTAATTCTGGTTTCAAAGCCAGGACCTTTTGATCGTAAAGCTTTGACCACTAAGCTATGGACTCCTCTCTTTGCATAATATTATCTACTTTAATTATTTAAGTTTTTATGCTTTTATTTTTTACAAGGAGACACTAATAATGTAATAACTGCTTCACCATAATTAAATAACTTAATTTTATTCATAACTTATATCCAAAGATGTATGTTTATTCCAGGTGCATGTTCAGAGTATCTTAAAGGCAGCGAGATGGAATCTGAAGAGCCAAGAGTACTTGGTCTTGTCATGGTGCCTGGCCGTCACATTGTCTCCATCCAAATTGATGACACCACCCCTCCACAGAAATATTACTATGATGAATGATTCCCATGGTTTACTTAGATATTAAAATAGCCTATTTATAATTCAGTTAAATAAAATTAATTTTCGTTTACAATATGCTTTATTACTATGACTTGGCTTTTGTACAAATATTTCTGTATCTTCAACATGCTACACTTCTAAACCACCACCAACCAGTTTCCTTATCAAACAGTCACAATCACAAGCTTTAGAGATTCTCAGTCATCAAAAATCAATAATATTGTTGTACTACACACTACAGTTCACTACACATTCAAGTTGTCAACTAAATCTTTCAATACATGTGATTCAAAGTAAATGTTTTTAGAATCATTTGCAAACGGATTATATTCATCTACTCTATGATTTAACTTTAATAAATCAGTTATTTTCATTCTAAGTTCTATAATTGACTTTTGCGGTTCAGCGAAAATTGAATTTAAGAAACTCTTATCTAAGATTTTATTCAAACAGATGAATGGTTGAAGTATTCTTTCGTCTCTGCATATAGCACAGTAAAAGTTCACGCTTAAATTTCTAATATCCTCATCCTCATCTTGTAACAGCAACACTGCACATTTTATTGAAATTACTCTCAGGGAGTCTGGCAACTTTTTGAAGTTATGAGAAAGTTCATTGTTAGCAAGTGCTGCTATATATCTCATGTCCACATCAGACTTCTCGAAATCACTCATGTCCTGAATGATTCCTAATAAAATTAATTTGTTTTCATTAGTAGCATATTCAATTTGTCTTGCAATGAGTGGCACCTTGTATCTTTGAACATATAACCTTCCACTTAAGTTTCTTATTAGCTGTTCTATGTCTATACAGTGGTGCAAGTCTACTTTTCTAGATATTTCATACAGTATTTTCCAAATAGTACTGCTGCAAAATATTTTTTCATATGACATCAGTGTATTTGCTATTTGTTGCAGTATATTACTATCAATGGTCTCTTGATCAATTCTTAGTAAAAGGAATTCAAAAAACGCTATAATAAAATTATCATAATTGCACTGGTGCAGCAATACATTTAGTAAACTAGGCATATCATTCCAGGGACATTTGTTGACATATCTTCGCAGACGAGCCTCTGCCCATAACTGTATGCCAGGACTTACATTACCATTCAACTCCAATATTGTATTTTCTATATCTCCCATACCGATGTCATTATCAAAGACATCTTCGTACAAATTTTTACACATATACGAATGTGGTCTCGTACTAAATATTTCATTAAACTTCTCTCTATGTTTTTTGAAGGAGTTCTGGAAATGCACATTGGAGGAATAGTAATTGACACATAAACTTAACAACAGTAACATTCCATGAAGTAGATTTTCTGACACGTTTTCTTGTTTTAATATACTGTCGCTAATGTGCTCAAATTCGTATATGTTGAAAATTGCTTTGGCAGTCAATCGTCGCACGGTATATATCGGACTACTTAAAAGGAGCATTAAATGATGAAATAAATCTTCAATCTCAGTGTCCTTTTCCATCGAAGGCAGGGAAAAGTTGTATCGTTTTGCACAATTCGCCAAAATATTTAATATTGGTACTAAATTTGAATGAGTCTGTATTAGGTCGTCACTCTCCTTTTGTTGCAACTGCTCAGTGATATGTTTCCATAACTTTGGTGAGTGAGTTAGCATTTCATCACAAGCAACTGTCGATATAGTTTCATCACCTGTTCCAGATGCCTTTTTTTGACCAATTAGTCTCGGTATTAGAGCCCCATATAGCTGAAGTGCAGCATTCCTGAAATTAATAAAATTACACTTATTTTAAATTATTTTACTCTCTAATAATTTTCGATTGAAATAAATATTCATCGACAGTCCCTGGGACCTGGAACAACGGGAGTGCTAGGGATATGCCAGAGGGGCTAGAGGCTACCTAACCCTCGGCAACGGAGACGAAGTGCGGTTTTGGTCGATTCGAGTCCGACACCTTCTGGCACCGGCTGGGGTATCCATGGGGGTTAAAAAAGTTCAAATATCAACGCCACAGAGTTTTAGATGCAATGTCAATGGGTAAAATTAAAGACACAAAATTAAAAAGAACAAAAGCACATCATGCATATTTTCTACTCTAGCATATACCTACTTATTTGTAATATCAAAATATGATAAAATGCAGTTACCTGATTTGCCAATGCGAACTGGTAAGATTACCAAACGCAAGTTCGGCTAACTCCGTAGAATAAAACATAACATCCGTAGCTAAACTGCTATCAGTTACAATTCTCGTCAGGAAGTGAATGTAGATTGCAGCAGGTAAGTCAACTTGATTCCCCATATTTTCGTCTGTGACTTTGGTCATTTCTACTGAACTTAATTCTTTAGGGTGTTTACATTTGTTTAAAAGAATCTTTAGGAAGTAATGGAATAGCGGCTGAAAGAAAAAACACATTACAATAAGATGTTAAATAATAATAATGCGACGAACCCAGATAAAAGCGAACCTTTTATGCATTTAACTTTAACGAGCACAGACCACAGTTAGATGAACAAGCGAGGTTAAAAGCACAAGCAGATTAAGGAAAGAGAAGTTAATTGTGACAAAAATGATGTAGATATGGATATGGTACAATCGTCAAAAAACGGTCACATAAAACTGATAACTAGCGTCACTCAATGCAAGAGTGCAATAGAGCATGCACTGACCCAAGAAGGTGTGACTTCTACCAGACAACGTGGTACAATTTTGATATCGCGAACCTCATTTTAATATAGGCAATAAGGCCTTAAAAGTGTCGCTTCTGAAGTGTGTCATTGACCTTACTTTTCCTTTTTTCATGTCATTAGACACTATCCTGTGCAGCATGATGGAGAGTCCTGCTCCTCTTCGAGTAACAGAAGACATCTTATTTGTCTCAGATATCAAATCATTAAGCTTAACTTTCAGTAAATTGAATGGTAATCTTGAAACGTCAACTGAAGACGACGAGATTTTCGTTGTTTTTTCTGGTAGTGATGTTAAGTAATGAATTGCTCTCCCTAGAACAAAGTAATATTACAATTATCATTAATGCCTTGGGCCGCCACCTGTTTCATTGGGTCAGTCGCGATTCCCTCCGAATTTTTCCCCCGAGCCTGGAAAAAAGTGGCCATCGAGAACTGGGTGAGTGGACTCCCCCGTTTCTGTACCGTGACAGCATCTGTGATGTGGCGATAGTGCATTCGACTGTAACGCAAGGAGCGGGTTCAATTTCCGCTCAGTGCTAGTATTTTTATGCATGACTATTTGCATTAGTCTGGGTACCGTGCTTCGGAGAGAACATGGCGACGTGCATCGGTCCCGTCCCGGTTGACATACGAACATCTATGGCAGTCGTTTGTATAGAAAAAATGGGCAAAATGGCCCACACACAAGGACAGATCACTGATCACCCGTCCGATCAACGGCATCTCTGCTTTCACCGTTTCAGTAGCCACAAAGTATTTAAAATAACAAGGGATGTTTACCCAATGCTGCTCCAGCCGCCTCGATTACTCCTTTATGCCGAGACGTTTCCAAAACACGTGTTATTATATTTAAGCATCTCTCGCACATGCTAACATCCTTCACATTATACTGTATCAATATTGCTGCTAAATCGCAAGATGCCTGTAACGTAAAGATATAATTACATTAGCAAAGCATATGCAGACCCTGACATGATCTTGAAAGTTCAGGGTAACTTCACCTGCTGATTAACAGACAGGTTCTGGCACAGCCCTTACTCTCGAGATTGAGAGGTCAGGCGGCAGTCACTCCCATATGCCTTTTATTTTTTATTGTGTATTAGACATTAATATAATTATACTTAGTCGAGAAAATTTGTAAGGATGTCTGGATATGTTAGTATTTCATGCAATAACGGGTGAACGAATTTGGATGAAATTCTGCATGGAGGTAGATTATGGTCTGGAATAGGATAAAGGCTACTAATCCCGGGAATAGGTTCCTGTGGGTCATGGGATCGCGGTAATTCTGACACGCGAAGGATCGGGACCTGGATTACCTACTGTTTTCTGTGTAGACCATTAAAACGGAACTTACAAAACGTCAAAATTAAAAATACATTAAAGACTAGTAAATGGACCACCGGTTCGAAACGCGGCCCCAACCTAAGTAGATTCCGACAAGAAACTCAGCGGGTAGTAATCTATGATAGGTAAAAGAGAATAAAAAAATGTACCTTAACATTCAACCACAGGCAGTTCAATACAATTTGCTGCAACCCTGATATTTTTGCCTGATCATCTTCATCAAGAGAATTGTAATCTGAAGTATTTATAATATTTTGTATCATGTCATTCATCTCTGAAAAATCAGAACTACCTTCTTCCTCCCACACAAACTGATTTGATACACTTTCCAGGACTTGTAGTAAGCTAGAGATTTTACTATCGTCAAGTATTGTTAGAGTGTAAAAGTTGGTATTACATGCCTCTAAAACCACCAGTAAAATGCTTAAGTATGAATGTAATTGTTGCCCCTGTTCAATGGAATTCAAAACATTCGTTTTTGCTTCATGCTGGGTAATTAATTCTTTAAACACAAAACCAAATATGTCTTCTACACTTCTATATTCAGTTTGAGTATGGCTTTTCGTCTTCAGCAATAAATTTACAATTAGTTTAAACATACTCTGACCACAGCCAATTTCATAAAAGAATTTGCTTTGCACACATGTTTTCGCATCATTAACTATGTCTTGCAATAGAGTATCATACTGGAGCTCATTTGTATAGTAACTCAATAGAACTTTTATAACATTGTCTCTTACATCATCAGCAGGATCTTTCAATAAAGATATTAGTTTCTTAACAAAGTCTCCAGTTGATAAAAACCAACAATTATGTTGCTTAAGAAAATCAATTAATGTGTCACTATCACGTTGCACTGCTACATCCCCTTTCTGTTCTTTTCTCCTCCCTTTCTTTTTAGTTATAGTACTAAAATTAGTTAGTATGGAATTACAGAGTTTCACACTTGTTATCTTTCTTTGATAGTTTCCGGTTACAACTATATTGTTTCCAATTAAATTCTGCAGTCTTTTGCAAAAGCCTAATAAGTCATTCAAAGCTTCACTATTCTCAGTTTTCATAATTATGTTCTTAAATGTGGAATGTAAGTGAACTAAAAAATTATTTAAACTGCCTAACATACTTATTCGTAGGACTGTGCTGTCTGAGTTCAGATTATTACATAAATAATCACTAATTAAGTTATATTCTAATAGACTTGGAACAGATTTTCCTTGTGATACACATACAATATCAAATGCGAACATTCTGATTTGGGTATTATAAAGATCAATTCCAGAAAGCACAGTATTTCGAGTGGATACATTTCTCGAAGCTATTGTCCAATTCTTATCCAGAATGCCAAGTTTATTAGACTGTTTCATTATACCCAATTTACTATAAAAAGCTTGTTCTGAGCCTTTTAGTATTTCTAATTCATCAATTAATATTTCTGAAATGGTTCGGAATTTCTTTAAAGTAGTTAAACACCAGTAGTTACAAAAATTGTCGATTGCTTTGGTGCAACTGCCACTTAGGATTTTCAAAACATGAACTTGAAAGATTAGACACCAGTCGTCTGGGTGGTTTAACTTTTTTAGCAATGCATAGTACATGTCAGCTCCTGCAGACACAAGTCCTGGTTTATGTAAGCTGTAAATTAGACCTTCTATCCAGTTTTGAGGCATTAGCCAGAGAATGTTTTCATTTTGTGTTTCTATTATATCTGAGATCATTAAAAATTTTGCTTTATTCCAATAGAAGCCCTCTATGTCCTTTCTAACTCTTACATAAGTCACATTATCTAGTATAGATAGAAGTGTTTGGAATATAGACCTATTCAAGTCTCTCACACCAGTGACAGGATTTTCCCAGTTGTTATTGACTAATGCAAGTAACTTCAATTGATTCTCATTGTTAAATATAAATTTTTCCAAAGGCCCTCCACACACTTTTTTGTACATTGTCATAATTTTGAATACTAAAAAGGTATATTCTGAGTATTCATATCCCATAGGTAGAAGTAAATTGAAGATTTCTTTCAAAATTAGAGATATTTTGGAAACATCTTCTTCTTTTATGTTTGTAAGGAAAGATGACTGAAACATTCCATATATAAGAGAGACAATTCTTAATGTTGAAGTTGATTGTGCTATTTGATTATCGGTTGCAGATGTATCAAAGTCCTTCACACCAAATGGTAATTGTCTTGAGCTTGGTAAAGACCTGCGTATAAATCTCGAGGGAGAATTTGACTCATGACCAAATAGATACAGTAGCTTGTCCATATAGTGATCCTGATCCTTTTTACCAGTCAATGGTATCACAGAATAAAAACATGTAGCACATAGTAGTTGATCATCCAAATTTCCAAGGCAATGTTTTAAATGGTGCCATAATGGTTGTGCTAATTCTTCCCAAAACTCTGCAGTGAGATCTGACTTTGATCTATCTTTTACAAGAACCAGTAACTCCTGGAATTGAGGTGTGAATATTAACTACTAATTACAGCAATAGCTATATTACATGTTTTAATAACAGAAATCAACATAATTTCCAGTTGAATACAGGTGAGTCAATTTGTACAATACTCATAACTTTAACAGGCTGTTTATTTATATTGCATGCTAAGTAATAAATGTAATAAAGTTTAACCATTACCTGTATGTGTTCTACTTTCAAGTCAACTGTGGGAACCTCAATTTTATTTATTATATTACATAACTCCATGTTTATAAAGATGATCTGTAAATAAGGATAAACTTCAAAATCTGTGCTCTCTAGCACGCAACAATAAATTGACGTTTTATTTACCTAATAATTGATCAGGTTACGAGAACCATTGATGGTATTGGGCTGTGTAATTAAATTGGTTCTAATTCTAAATGCGAGAATAAAAACAAAATTATTATTTACTACATTCTATATTTACAGAAAAAATTTAGTACATTATCACTAATCTTTGATGGGTTCATATCCCTCTTTCCGCATTTTCTCTTTGAAAACATCATAGTCTCGCTTCCTATCGAAATGGGAAACCCACTGGGTGGGGCAGGAATTTTCAAATATTTTTCTTAATTCCGTACATGCTTTTGGTTGTAAAGTTAAATCTTTATTATTTTCTTTATCTAAGCATTCCCAGTAACGATCTCTGGAGTCCCAACACATTTTTCGCTGCTGTTTATCAGGAAAAGACATCTTTCAACCTAAAATATAATTATATCTATGAAATGATTGAAATGTGTGCGGTGTTATAAAATATTTATCTAAACAGCATAAAGAACTCACTTTTAGCACCCCAGAAATTATTACTTGTAATGATTATTGCAATATGAGTACAAAATTTAATAGATTAACCTTAAATTTACCTTTACAGAAGCTAATTAATGACAGCTGCGGCCTGAGACTGACACTGACAGCTATGACTTTGACAGTAGATTTTTTTTTATTTTACGGCCAACCGCAGTGTTGTCAACCATTTTTAGAGCCAGCCTCTCCTGTTTTTTGTTTTTTGGATCGGTGACATCGTGCTTGCCACAAGTGTTCGTCAATTCCAAGAGAGAAAAAACTGTTAATAGTGATAATATTGTGTTGTTGAAGTACTTTATTGCTTTTGTATTGTTTCTGTGTGCTTAGTTTACTTATATTTCCTGGGTAAGTACTAAAATTCATAATAACAAGAGGTATGGATAACCATCCACCCGACCCCGGAGGGGACGAAGAACGACTGAAGGTGCTCTTCAGTCGATCTTCCACTAAAAAGCGTCCAAACGAAGCTCAGGGTGATTCTGGTGCAGCCAAAAAAACCATTGTAAATCCAACTGAATCTTCCCCTTCTATCCAAACTGTATACGTTCACCCGGATCACGCGGAAAAACCTTCTACATATTCAGACTCGGACTCAGGTCCCTTTTTAGTCCATATCACAAGGGATGCAGGCGATGCTTCCGCGGGAACAGTTTTCCATTCTATTAAATTTGGCCATTTCCTTGCACACAATAACATTAAGAACATTATACCAGGAGGCGTAAAGCGAGTTGGCCGAAATAGAGGTTCAGTGGAATTTAAGACAGCCACAGATGCGAACAACTTTTTAACCCATCCGGCATTAGCTAGGGCTAAATACTCAACATCAATTCCCTCATATGCGTGTTCCCGTATGGGAATAATTAGGCAGGTTCCTGTGGAATGGTCCTTGGAGGAGGTGGTCCATGCCATAGAGGTCCCATCGGGCTTTGGTTCAGTGATGAAGGCTCGTAGGTTGAATAGGAGAGTTACAAATGATAATAACACCCCCACATATTTACCTACTCAAACTATTGTGGTTACTTTTTCCGGTCAGAGATTACCACCTCACGTCTATTGCTTTTTTAACTCTTTACCTGTTGAAACTTACGTGCTTCCTACTATCCAATGTTATAAGTGCTGCAGATTTGGACATGTCACCTCTCAGTGTAGATCTTCCCCCAGATGCTTTCGGTGTAGCCAGGCCCATGAGGGGTCAACTTGTTCGACCCAAACTCCCACATGCCTGTTTTGCTCTGGACCCCATTCTGCAAAAGACTCTTCCTGCCCCGAACACTCTCGCCAGAGGTCTATTAAAATCTCCATGTCTCAGGAGAACATTTCTTACATGGAGGCTTCTGCTAGATTCCCCCATGTGAGAAAGTCTTTTGCAGACACTACTAGATCAAACTCCCAGCCTAGTTCCCAACATTTCCCCTCCCTCAGTTCCCAACAACTTTCATCTCCACTCTCTCAGGCCCCATCTCAAACTTCTTACAGGAAAACTGTCTATTCTCCTCAGAAACAGTACAACCCAGCCTCGAGTCCTGGCTATAACAGACAGGCTCATAATTTCCTAACTCAACCTCCCCCTTCTTCTATGCCTAATGGCTCCGCTCTCTTAGTTGAGCAATCTAAATCTCCATCTAATGACAACCTTCTTGATTTACTTCTCTCCACCCTCATCAATATGCTGACCAGATTTAGTGATACTGAGCTGCCAGATAAATTTAAAAACAAACTTTCTCAGCTATTAGTCCTTACCAGTCAAATTCCCTCCCATCCTACAATGGAACTGTAGGAGCATTCATAACAAAAAAAATGAATTAATACATCTAATAAACAAATATAAGCCGCTCATTGTTGCCATTCAGGAAGCGTGGCTTAAGCCCAACTCCCGTTTTAGGATGTCTGGGTTCGCCTGCTTTCGGGATGACAGGAATGACGGACATGCTGGATCCACTATGTTGGTGTCCAGAAGTATTATATACACACAAATTCCTATCCCTCCTCACAATGACTCTTTCCACATTGTTGGCGTTAGGGCAATGAACATTTCTTTCCTTTCTGTTTACATTCCTTACCCTGATCCTTCCATACTCTCAGACCTTATTACCATAATATCTTCTATCTCTCCTCCTGTCGTCATCTTGGGTGATTTCAACATCCACCATACCTCTTGGGGATCATACCAATGTGATGACCTATCTTCTTTATTCCTTGATTATTTAGACTCTTTAAACCTCTGCATTCTGAATAACGGCAGTGCTACTCGCAGACCAACTTTGTCTCACCCAGGTCCTTCTGCTGTTGATCTGTCTCTGTGCCCTCCTTCTCTTTCCTCATGTCTTTTATGGCAGGTCCTAGGAAACTCCCATGGTAGTGATCACTTCCCCATTTTCATCTCCACGATTACCAGCCAAATACAAAACCCTACATTCAATCCTCTGCTAAAATACAACCTGTCAAGAGTAGATTGGGAGGTATATTCTAATTGGCTGGATCGTGAGATCGAGCTATTGCCAACTCCTGACTCTAGTAACTACCATTCGGTGTATTCCCATTTCAAGAGTGCTCTTCTGATCGCCGCTGACAAATCATTTCCACTCAAGAAGTCTCCTAGGAATAACCTACCTTCCCTGCCTTGGTGGGATCAATCCTGTACAGATGCATGCAAAAGGAGAAAGGATGCTGAAAAAGCATATACGAGAGAAATGTCCCGGTCTAATTACTTGAATTATCAAAGGGTGGCTGCTGAAACAACCAGACTTCTTTCTCAGAAAAAACGTGATGGTTGGCGTAGGTTTTGTGAGAATTTATCCCCGCGTACCCGATCGTCGTTAGTATGGAAAAATATTAGAAAATTTAAATACTCCATATCATCCAACCACATTGCCTCAAATGACTCTTCTGTCTGGATCCAGGAGTTCGCGCAGAAATTGGCTCCCCCATCTGTACCTACCTCTGATGAGTGTATTATTCACCACTCCTCTCCCAATCTCAGTCATCACTTTGATGCCCCTTTCACTCTTAATGAACTTCTAGGTGTCTTGGATCCTCTAAAGGATTCTTCACCTGGGGTAGATGGCATTCCATACTCCTTCATTGTTAAGAGTAGCTTATCTGCAAAAATTTTTTTCTTAAGTATCCTAAATCAAATTTTTGGCTCTGGTATCCCTCCAGAGGAGTGGAAATCCCAAATTGTCCTCCCTATTTTAAAACCCGGCAAACCCTCTGATTGCCTCTAGTTTTCGCCCCATTGCTCTATCTTGCACAATGGCTAAGATATTAGAGCATTTGATTAAAAATCGTTTGGAATGGTTTGTGGAAAGTCAGGGACTACTTTCTAAAACCCAGTTTGGGTTCCGCAGGGGTTTAGGCACTACCGATAGCCTTTCCATCTTCACTACTGATGCCCGGATAGCTATGTCCAAAAATAAATTCTGCGTTGGTTTGTTTTTGGACATAGCATCCGCATATGACAATGTTCTTCTTCCTGTGCTCAGGCAAAAGTTGCTTAAGCTGAGTGTCCCAGAGAAGATTGTAAACTTTGTTTCGAATTTCCTCTCTGGTAGGAATATTCAAATTAAGTATCAAAATGCTATCCTCCCCCCTAGAATCATTTGGAAAGGTCTCCCTCAGGGCTCTGTCTTGAGCCCTCTTCTCTACAGCATATACACAGCTGACTTAGATCTCTCCGTTACTTCTTTTTGCAACATCCTGCAATATGCAGATGATCTAGCTCTGTATGTGTCCATGGATCAACTGTCGGATGCGGTGTCAAAATTAAACTCTGCGATTTACTATCTTCAAATTTGGCTTGCAGATCATGGATTATCTCTATCAATCTCGAAAAGCACGGTTGTTGTCTTCAGCCGTCGCCGATCCATTCCCGATTGTGTGATCTCTTGTGAAAACCAAATCTTTCCTGTTAAAGAAAATGTAAAATTTTTAGGCATGATTTTAGACTCCAAGTTGTCAGGGAAAGAGCATATAAATTATACCGTAGAGAAGTGTGAAAAAAAAAAAAATATCATACGATCCGTGGGCAGTGTCTGGTGGGGTGCTCATCCCTATTGCCAGAAACTGCTGTATAATGCTTTGATTCGAAGTCATCTGGATTATGGATCCTTTCTTCTGGAACCCTGTAACAAAGCATCCCTTAATTCACTAGACAGGATTCAGTCAAAATGCCTCCGCATAATTCTGGGAGCCATGAAATCCTCACCAATAAATGCTCTGCAGGTAGAGTGTGTAGATCCTCCTTTGTTTTTGAGAAGGCAATACCTCTCCGATAGATACCTGTATAAGACTTCCCAACTTGCCTTCCACCCTTTGATACCCAAGCTACATTCCCTGTCTGAATATATCTCATCTGGGGGTTATTGGTCTCATAAAGATCATCCTCGTCTATTCAATTCTTTTGTTAATTTTGTTCGTCTCCCTTTCCCCTGTTTCCAATCCAAATTTAATCCCTTATTTGATGTACCATTTGAATCATTAATTTTCTCTCCAGATGTTGTTTTAGACTCTGGCATTAGTAAACAGTCAGTGGATGCTGAAAGGATGCTACAACGGCTAATCAGCCGAAAATGGCAGGATTCTATAGCCATATACACAGACTCCTCCAAGTTGTCGGATAGCTCCTGTGTTGGATCTGCTGTTTGGATTCCCCATTATAACATTATTTTATCTTTTAAATCTCTTAACATCAACACCATTTTTACTGGAGAAGCTATAGCTATTCTTGAGGCATTGTTATATATAGAGTCCCACAGTATCAACAAATCGGTTATTTTTACAGATTCCAGGAGTTGCTTACTGGCCGTCTTAGCCAACCAATTCGCCTCTAAATCCAGATCACCCTTAATTCTTCAAATAAAACATTCACTTTTCAGATGCCACAATAGGGGCCTTATGGTCTCTTTGGTATGGATTCCAGGTCACTGTGGAATCTTAGGCAACACAATGGTTGACTCTTTAGCCAGGACTGCTTCCACTAGTGGATCTCGTGATCAATTCAGAGCCTTCTCTCAGGACTTACTTTCACTCTCCAAATTATGTCTTACATCTCAGTGGAATGGGCATTGGTCCCAGTCCAGCTCTACTAAGGGAAGACATTATGCTTCAATCCAAAACGGCATCCCTTGCAAACCTTGGTTTTTTAAATTCCGCAAAGCTTCTAAGAGGGCAACCTCGGTTATTTGCCGTCTCCGTTTAGGCCATGCCTGTACAAATGTTTTTTTGTCAAAAATAAGGATAAGGGATAGCTCTCTTTGTTTTGTTCTCATGTTTTTCTCGTGTTCTAGGATGAATGGTTCCCTGTACGACCTCCTACCCCCAAATGATATCCCTCTTCCTTCCAACATTAACACCCTCCTGACGTATGTCAACTCCCCACTAATTTATATGTTATGCCATTTTATAGATCTTAACAATATTAACTTGTAAAACTGTGTTCGTTTGCTCTACCACATAACACTTTGTTTGCTTTAATGTTGTCTCTTCTTTTCAGGTACTTCAACACACTATAAACCTTTTGGCCGCTTTTCCAAATTCACTGTTTGTATGGATAATTTTACACCTGTGCTTTCACACGTTATTTTGATCAGTATAAAAACCATAGACTTAGATACTATAGACAGGGTATACCTACAGAATTGACGTGTATACCTTAGAGTATCTAGTATACAGAGACGAAACTACTACGATTTCATTCATAAAATCGACTGAAGTTTGACGCCAAATCGCCATCTTTTGTTCTACGAACAAGTACATAGTTACGTCATTCGAGGCTTGTTTACCATTGTTTACTACGATTATCTAGCAAATAAACGTGTAATCCAGTGATTTTCGTGTTAAGTGTGAAAAAATACGTGTGACGAAGATGCCTACCTGCTCAATTGTTGGATGTGGATCATATTAAGCAAGGAATAAGCCAGAAATAACATTACATAAGTACGTATTCTTCTCATCGAGATATCATTGTTATTTGTTGACCTACGACATCAATAGTTCGTTTTGTCTGTCTGTAAAGCAAACGAGCTTGTAAAACACACAATTTAAATCAATAATTACGTCGTATTTTTCTAAAATTCAATAAAACATCTTTGTATGGAAAACGCTAGTGTTGCGGTAATACGATTTTGATTATCGATATTTTTTTTGTAATCTACATATTCATAAATTAATATCCACTCCGTATTGTTATTCGACTGGCCCACGAGGCAAATTTTCTACACGCGTATATATATGTATGTACTTTTTTTTTGTATGTATTAATTTATTTATTAATAGATACATAATATTCACAAAATTTTCTTCACCAAACTGCTACAGCTGGCAGTTTGTAGGCATTCGCTCATACAGTTATTATAGTTATATCTACACTAAATCTACCCATCTTTCCAGCAGCAGTCGGGTAATTTATTTTATTACCTGTATAACTCGGTGGTACAAAATGTATTAATATTTTTAGATTGCCGGCGGCTGTTAAAATAAGAAATGCTTGGTTAGAAAGTATAGGGGTGGAAAATTTAAAGTCACACAAAACTATCTATGTTTGTTCTCTGCATTTTGAAGATTCGTGTTTCAATCGCACTTTGAATTATGTGAAGCTGCATGATAATGTTCTACCTTCACGACGATTAACCGTAAGTCATATAATAGTACATTATGGTATAAGTGAGTAAAGTTGGTCTCACGCGTGGCATACGACGTTTTACAACACACTTGCGAATAAAATAATACTACACATACTAAATAAACAATACTACAAATTAATTAGTTTTCCTATGCGCGCGCATCTAACAATGGCGATCGGTCATATTTAAAAGAGTGAGGTTTGAATTTAACTTTTTTTACTGTTTTTTTTCTGTACTTAGAGACAAAAAAAGTTAAATTTGAGTGAAAATTTTGTTTATTATACAAGTCTTATTACAAGTTGAAATTATTTATTTAAATACGAAAATGCATCAAATGACCATACAATAGGCATACTTATTAATTTATTCGTACTATTAAACACGTCCTTTTTTGTATCGAAACTTTTTGAAGAACATAGAAACTTAACCCATAAAATTTAAAAAAGAATCTGTAACTCACTTGCGAATAATAGCAATGAAAAAGTCACAGTTTGATAATAGGTGTCATTACGTGCCTAATTGCGGTGAAATAATATAAATTTTATGAGCAGGTGTGTTGTAAAAGTATATTATACAATTACAAAGATGTTGTCGTTTACATAGGACAAGCAATATTATTGTAATCTGATACAATTAACAATGTATCGTGATGCATATGTTATATGATAAATATCAAGATAGATAACTCTTTATTGTACTCAAATATCATGTTAGTGTATAAGAAAGTAACATCCATCGATCACAATACTTTAAGTCACATGTACAATGTTCTTTTTTGCAGAGATGTGCCGGTATTATAAATACCCAAAAAGTACTAAGTGAGAGAAATGCAGGTCCTTGTATGGCACTGTCTCAAGCTGATGCTCATAGTATGGTAAATATCAGTAGTCAATAATTCTATTAGTATTATAAAACGGTTCCCCCCCGTTTCACCGAAATTTTTATGTCATAATTTTGTTTAGTATAACAACGCATAGCATAAACTTCATTTCGCAGAAAAAGGTTTGGCATACAGTCATTCGTCATACTTTCATAACGCATAATTTTGTAAGTCAGAATCATCTTTTGGCATAACTTTTAAAGCATAATAATCAAAAAGTAGAACCGTCATGTCGCAGAAAATTTACACGCAGAATCGTCACTTGGCATACATTTCACATGCATAATCTTCAAACAAATTGGCATACAAATCCTATATAAAAAAGCTAACATAATCCATGCATGCAAACAAGCAAGCATAAACCCTGCATGTAGTAGGCATGCAGCAAGCATCAGGCATGCAGCATACAGCAAGCATCAGGCATTTAGCATGCATCATGTATGCAGCATGCAGCAAGCATCAGGCATTTATCATGTAGCAAGCATCAGGCATGCAGCATGCAGCAAGCATCAACAAACACCCTAATGAAATTAACAATCTATCTACCTCAGTGCTGTGCAAGGTATTCAAGCACATAATCGTTAACACATAGCTCATGCGTCACCTAGAGTACTACTCTTTAATTAACGACCCGCAATATGGTTTCAGGCCGAAACAGTCAACTGGTGATCTTCTGGCGTACGTTACCCATCTTTAGGGTGAGGCTATGGACAAGTAAGGCGAGTTACTGGCAATTAGTCTTGACATTGTCAAAGGTTTCGATAAAGTCTGGCACATCGCTCCTTTATATATTTGACGCGAGACAAATGTACATACGTTCATATTTAGTCTTAAGAAACGAAGATGTCTTAAAAATGCCGCAGTGGAGTTTGTTGCACCATTTCTTCTCCCCTAGCACCTAGGAAGCGGTGGTAAACTTAGTTTTAAGCAGAATTTGACGTCAAAATGCTGTAACAGTGTTGCACTATGCACTATTGCATTGGTCTGGGTGTTTCCATGTATAATATGTATGTATTTACAAAAAAAAAATGTATCTAAGTATGTTTATCCGCATTCTAGAACCCATAACACAAGCTAGTTAAGCTATGCTTACTTTGGGTCTAGATAGCGTTGTGTAGAATGTCCTACAATATTTATTTATTTATTTATTATTATAACAGTAATAATTATTTTCAGACAGTATTAATAACCATGCACTGAAAAATATGTATTTAAACATAGAATAATTATCATTTTAACGAAACAATGAAATTGTGATTTAAGTAAAAAGTTTTACAATATTATGTAACGAACTGCCCGTTCTTCTTTGTAATATAAAGGACATATTGAATTAAAGCACTTGTAATCTTCCACAATTATTTAATTTTTTGTTGCCTAACCGGTTTCGCCTTACGGCATTCTCATAGGTTTACAATGGTTCAAACTATTATATTTAGCAAATATATGCTAAATACTAGCCTTTCACCCGCGTGGATCTCTTATCTTCGGTTTTACTCAACCGATTGCAGTAAAACAGACGTAAAATTTTAAATCCAAACAAGACCTTTCTAACAAAAAAAACTGCATCAAAATCCATTTAGTAGTTTTTACGTCCATCGCGGACAAACATTTTCCATTTACAATTATATAATAGTATAGAGTATAGATAGATAGATAATAGTTTAAACCCTTGCTTACATTTTTAGTCTGTGCTTCTTTTATATCGATAAGTAGTTATCGACAGTTTACTGGGCTTCTCTATTATAGACGCCATTTAATGTTCTAATCCAAGTTTAGGTATACAGTTTTTTTTCGTAGGTATGCCACCTCTTATATACTCTAAGGTGTATACCTATGTTCCATTTTTATGAATGAACGTTTGACGACGGTTACTATGCTAGGGATGCACCTTCTACTATCGTAATATTTGTCGATATCTATTTATACTATAACCCGCGCCACGTATCTTGGACCTAAAATGTGCTCAAAACGTGCCCTATACGCGCAGTACACATTTCTTGGGTGTCTATTGAGGATAGCACGGGATGCTACTGCGGTAGACGAACTCAAATTCACCCAGCATAGAATATTACAAAGCATTCCGCGGGCGCCAGCCAGAGCATCGTATGTCTTATGATTTAGGTTCAAGATACGTGGCGCAACTATAAAACTAAAACCCGACTACTGCAGAATCACGAATCCCTAGAATGTATTGTTTTGTTAGAGTAAATGGTATGCGACCACGGTTATTCTTGATATTTTCTTGCTTAATACTTCTTAGGGCGTGATTTGCAGTAGTCGGATTTTAGTTTTAGACTTGATTTTTATTTGTATTGTTTTGGTGCAAGCAACACCCAATAATGTATACATGTTTTTAATGTGCTAATAGAGCCCTTTAATTTCATACCAAACACGTTCTATATATCTCAAGTTTTTTTCTATTATAGTCAAAGTTTCAGATAGTCATTCATACGTCATATTGCCTATAACCAGCGGATGATCAAGACGTTTCTAACAATACCACAATTGCCTAGTTCTAATACGGAAAAACAGAAGACATTACAATTTTGTCAATTCGTATTTCTTCAAAAGAGTACCTACATTTTTGTAAAGAAGAATAGTTTCGTCGTCAAATCTTTCATTGGAGTACATCACTATTATGCTTGTAGTATAGGGTTGCCATAAGTGTGGGGACCCAGACCGGGACATTTGAAGAAAAATTAGTAAAGGTAGAAAAATAGGAACTTTTTTTTACAACAACTTTTAACACTGCCATTAAACAAGCGGGCAGCGACCCGGGCTTCCTATGTTTTCTGAAAGGCGAAAAATTATCAGAATTAACTTCTGATAATTGTACAAAATATTTTGACGAAATCAACATAAAGTTAAACATCATCTTCATGTAGACGCTTTCTCCCGATTGCATCCCTGACCAAGATGACCCCGGTGCTCAGGGTCCGCCTTCCGGCTCTTCCTCCTCCACTTGACACGATCTTGGGCGTCCATGGTAGTGAGACCATTTGCACGCATATCACTCTCCACGACATCAAGCCAGGACTTCTTGGACCTTTCTACCTGGACCCGGCGGGGGCGCCATTGTCAGGCATTTGCTACCCACGTATCCTGGCGGTTGCCGCAAGACGTGGCTGCACCAGCGAAGCCGGCTCTCTTGCATTTTATCTGCGATGTGATGGACATGAAGGCTGCCGCGGCTGCAAGAGTTCCTCACGCAGCATTTTTATCTCCGTGACATGCAGCTCTTACGTGCTTACGCTCTTGCTCTCACAACCATGTAAGAGGACAGGCTTAATGATCGTCTTATAGACCTGCCCCTTCAACCTGACTGGCATTTTGGGATCACAGGTGACGCCAGTCATTTCTCACCACCTGGCCCACGCGAAAGCAATGCGTGCCCTGATGTCGTAGTCGATTTCAGTGGTCACATGAAGTACAGATCCCAGGTACTTAAACCGAATCATCGCCTATGCGGACCGGTGTGAAATCTGTCGAGTTTAACGCTAAACTTTCTGTCATCGCTACATTTAGCTTCATACCACCGTTCTCAAGCGCTTCCTTCCACACTTTCACGTGTTGCACCAATCTGCTCCTGTCCGCGTCCTTCAGCGTAATATCATCAGCATACATGAGCAACCACGGAGGCTGCTTATGTGGTTTTCTGATACTGTCCAACAAGACGTTTAATACCGAGCTGAACAAGTAAGGACTAAGACGGATCCTTGGTGTACTCCGATGGTGATGGGGAAGGCTTTTGAGTCACCAAAAGCACTCCGAACCACGGAACCAGAATCATGATACATATCTTGGATGGTGTCAATGTAGGTCTTTGGAACTCCCTTAGCCCACAGTACCCACCAGATCACCGCGCGAGGAACACAGTCGAAGGCCTTCTGCATGTCTAAGAATAGGCAGTGCAGGGGCGTGTTCTTCGCCCTGTATTTCCCCACCGCAATCCTTAGGGAGAACACCGGATCAATGATCCCGTGCCCGGGACGAAACCCATACTGACACTCCGAGAGTGTACTCTCCTGTCGGATCCGGGAGTCTATTATCTGCTCATAGAGCTTCATGGTGTGGGACATTATCTTTATACCGCGGTTACTACCACACTCCTGCACCGATCCCTTGCCTTTGAATACTGGCGTAATGAAGATCAGTCTCCTCTGGCTCAGGATCTCACGGTGAGAAGTACGCGGTTATACAGATTTGTTAGAATGCTCACACCACGAGCACCCAATGCACCCATTGCCTTCCAAGCCCCGATGGGGATTTCGTCGAGGCCGAGTCTGTACTTCTGCAGGCGTTATCGGTGGCACTAGTCCTTGTTTCGGAAAGAGGTCTGGTGGATGCACCTCTTGCTGCTTATTCAGCATGTCGTTGGAAGTATGAGCGCCATCCTGTCCTTCAACGCGTTTTTCTCGTAAAATCATTGGCCCCGGGGTCTTTATTACTCATTAACATATTCATGTATGGAAAAATATCAGCGCTTTCGTCGTTCTATCTACGTATTAATAGCCTAGCTACTTAGTCGCGTTTATTGTAGGTATATTACTGTTTACCAACCAAGTCCAGCTTCCTAATATAATACTAAAAATGTTTAACCGGGACAATTTGCTTATTGGCCGGGACGCCGGGACACCAGGCCTCAAACGGGGACATGTCCCGGCGTACGGGGACGTATGGCAACCCTATTGTAGTAGTATGTTCTAGAAAAATTCAACAATGGCTGTCGCAAATCATTCATTATGTTGGCGCAAATCATTCATAAATGTTGGCACCGTCGGCACGCTGTCAAATTCTCATACTCATTTTCCCAAGTGAGCAATAACTTAAATTTTTTGTCTCTTTTTAGCAGACACAACTGTATACCTATTGGAAAAAAAGAGACAAAGTGATATAATCAAGGTTCAATTCATGTTTGCCTCATATTTGTATAACTAGAATTTCTATATGTAGAACGGGGCCCCCCTGTGATAAAAACTGAGTTGTTGGCGGAATTTTTGGGATCGCCATTTTTTCTAACTGTGGGTAGTTGCTACAAGAGTACAACTTTTCAGAGCTTTTCAGCTTTTAATTAAATTTAAATAGTTAACTTAATTCTATACAGTTATTTTTAGTGAAAACCAAATGCATATATAGCATACCTACTTGTCCAGTGTTATCTCCTCTCTAAGTATCCATTGTTAAAATATATTCACATATTTTGAACACCAACACTGCATCTTCTAAGATGGACGCTATGAAGGAATCATTTTCTTCGGTCATGGCTGGGATAGAGGAGCGGATGACTCACTTTGAAGCAGAGCTACAAAAAGGTACAAACAATTCCAACTGTTCACCAAGTTTAGTCAGCCTTTCTTCGGAATTCACAGCCTTCAAAGCGTTTGTTGTGGGGACTGTGTCTGCGTTTCGTGCCCAAATTGAGTTCCTGACCCGTGAAGTGGATGCAATTGAGATGCGGAGTCGCCGTAAAATGTTGCTGCTGCATGGAGTCCCGGAAGAGAAGGCTGAAGATGCAGTTCGGGTCGTCATGGGTGTCTTCACGGAAAGCCTAGAACTCAAGGAAATCACCTCAAGTGACATCAACCGATGCCACAGAATGGGACGAACTTCAGGGACAAACAAGCCCAGACCCATTTTGGTCAAGCTTCGGAGTGTAGTTGTTCGAGACAAGGTGTGGTTCTCCAAGACTAAGCTTAAGGGTTCTGGAGTCACTCTGTCTGAGTTTATCACACGTTCTAGGCATCAAGTATTCATGGCTGCGCGAGAGCGGTTTGGAGTCTCGAAGTGTTGGACGCGGGAAGGCCATGTATATGTTCTTGGTCCCGATGGTACACGACACCGTGTGGTGACATTATGCGAGCTTAATCGTCTGGCCTTCGATGCTCCGAAGACAGCTCCAGCTGCTAAAGTTACGGCTAAGACCAGACGAGCCGCGAACCTTAGGAAGTAGCATTTGTACTGTTTTGTTTTGTTTTTGACCTGTAAATTTCTCTCTACCTGACTTGCTGTGATTGAATATGTAATTTATGATACCTTCTTTCTATCACGTAAATCGACAATAACAATATTATGTAATAATCTTTCAGGAATACCTTAGCTTCGATAATTTGTAATTGTTGAATCGACATCGACAGATGTCAATTATGTCAAATTGATTGACATTTGACCACATTTGACAGTCCTTATTGCTGCGTTCCGATTTACGTGAATTTAGAAATTACTACCTATGTCGTGAACTGATATTCTCGATATAAATCTGAAGTGTGTTTTCTTTTGGTTTGTGAATATTTTTTTTATTAGTTTTTTTTTTTGTGTAACACAACTGGCGGGTGGATGTGCTGTTTTGCAAAATTAATTTTAAAGGTAATATTTAGTTTATATCTATTTACTCATTTATTATTTATTATTATTTTAAATTATTATTCAAGTATATAGTGTATATTATATTTATATTTGTATAGATATATTATTATAGCCGGTTATCATGTCAGATAATTTTGATGACAGTTTTGTTTCTTGTTCATCGTCTTGTTCGTCTATTGAGAGTTTCGTTAGTGCAGGTAATGGTGATGACTCCATACACCTTCGCGATCAGCTTTTTTCTATCTTTTCATGTTTCCCAAATTTTTTCAATGCTGTCCATGTCAATGCCCAAAGCATTCCCGCCCACTATTCAGACCTTCTTTCTTCTTTTGAAGCTGATCTTGTTCATGCTGTCCTTGTATCGGAAACATTTTTAAAACCCGCACTACCTTCTACACAATATTCTCTTCCTGGCTATAAACTTGTGCGCAATGACAGAGTAGGCAAGGGCTATGGAGGGGTAGCCATTTATCTTCGGGGGGACATTCCTTATCAAGTTGTTGACCAGTCTCCAAGTGAATACTCCAGGTTTGCAGAGCATCTTTTTATTGAAATAGCGTTAAATCACACTAAGCTTCTCTTAGGTGTCTATTATAGTCCTTCCAGCCAAATTGATTATTTTTCTTCATTCGAAACCAAATTAGAATATTTCAATTCTGTCTATGACCACATGGTGATCCTCGGAGACTTCAATACTTGCCTACTGAAGAACGACTTGCGTAGCCGTAGACTCCAGTCTCTTGTCTCTTCTGTCAACATGCAAATCCCATCACTCAATGCCACACATAGGGCGCCTAACTGTACCCCTTCACTTTTGGACCTAATTCTTGTCTCTGATTCTCACAAGGTAGCTACACATGGGCAGCTTCCTGCTTCCTTTTCCTATCATGACCTTATCTATCTGTCTTATAAAATCCGTCCTCCTAGGCGTAAGAGTAAATTTCTATATCTTCGTAGTTTTAATAACATGGATCTGGAGCGCTTGAGGGCTGATGTTAGCAGTGTTGACTGGTCTTCGGTGTACGACACCGATGACTTAGATACCAAAGTTTCGCTATTCACCAGGATGATACTTGACATATTCGACAAACATGCTCCTCTCAGAAAGGTGAGGGTCAAACATTTGCCTGCGCCGTGGCTTACTACAGAAATAAAAATGTGTATGTCAAGGCGCGACAAGGCAAAACGTAAATATAACAAATCACCTACAAGTGATAATTGGGATCAATATAAAAAACTACGTAATCGCTGCGGTCGTTTGTGTAGGGATGCAAAAAGACGTCACATTCACAACTCAATACAAAATCTCAATACATCACAAGTATGGCAATTTCTTCGGTCTCTTGGAATTGGTAAGGCCTCGCACGACAATGGTTGCAATATAGATCTTAATGAGCTTAATACTCACTTCTCGAGGTCTCCAGTTACCATTCCCGATGATGTTAAATCTTCAACTTTGAACTATCTCTCTGCACTTCCCTTGCCGATAAATACTTCATTCTCATTTCGGCCAGTTTCAGAGGCGGACATTGGAAAATGCTTAAACTCCATTACAACAAAAGCTGTAGGCTATGATGGCCTTCAGCTTCAAATGCTTATTCCCATCCTATCCTTTATTACTCCCGTAATTACTCACATCATCAATTACTCCCTATACAGTAATACGTTTCCCTCTTCGTGGAAAAAAGCTTACGTAATACCTCTACCCAAAGTACCCAATCCTTCCATGCACTCCCACTTCCGTCCCATTTCCATCCTTCCTTTACTATCTAAAGTCCTTGAAAACGTAGTTCATAATCAACTGTCATCTTACCTTTCCTCTAATAGCCTGCTTAGTCCATACCAATCTGGTTTCCGCCGTGGTCATAGCACAGTAACTGCTCTGGTCAAAATAACTGACGACATGCGACTGGCTATGGAGAACAAACGGCTAACAATTTTGGTACTGTTAGATTTTAGCAGTGCTTTTAACTCTGTTGATTTTGATGTCCTCTTAGGAGTTCTTGCTTCTCTTAATGTCTCATCCTCTGCTACTGCTTGGTTTAAATCATATCTTCAGGGGCGCTCGCAGTCTGTTCGCTGTGAAGAGGTTTCCTCGGAATGGTGCAATTTATCTGCGGGCGTCCCACAAGGTGGCGTTCTATCTCCTCTTCTCTTCTCCATCTTTATAAATGCTATCACAAAGGTCATTACTTCTCATTACCACCTCTATGCAGACGACCTGCAGCTATATCGACATTTCAAGACCGAGGAACTGACTGAGGCTGTGTCAGCTATCAACAGTGATCTTGCTAACATTAGTCAATGGGCTAAATCTTTTGGACTTCTGGTTAATCCAACGAAATCACAAGCAGTCATTGTTGGTAGCAGATACATGTCGAATCTTTTAGTTCACCAGTTGCTCCCACAAGTTTTATATGATGCGACGCCCATAGCTTTTTCTAAACATGTAAAAAATTTAGGTGTACATATAGACTCAAATCTGGCCTGGGATGTCCATATTGCAGATACTAGCAAAAAGGTTTACTGCTCGTTTCAGTCCCTCAAACGTCTCCAGAAATTCTTACCATTTCAAACTAAAGTTACTCTTGCGCAATCTCTTCTGCTCCCACTTTTAGACTACGCTGATGTCTGTTATCTTGATGCAAAGGAGGAACATCTTAATAAACTAGAAAGACTGCAAAATTTGGGTATCCGCTTCATCTTTGGTCTCCGGAAGTATGATCATGTTTCCGAATTTCGGTCAAGGTTGAGGTGGTTACCTATTCGTCAGCGTCGCGACTCCCATATTCTCTCTCTTCTCTACTCGATTCTCTTCAATCCTGAGTCGCCTGCATACTTACGAGAGCGCTTCGATTACCTCGTCCCTAGGGGTAAACCCTGTCGCACTTCCTCCTCTCTTCTTCTTCGTACTCCTCTTCATTGTTCCAGCTGTTACGATGGCTCATTTACTGTTCGCGCAGTAAGGTTGTGGAATTCGCTGCCTCACTCGGTACGCGATAGCACTTCTCTGAACGTTTTTAAGAACAAAGTGAAAGAACTGTTCCTCTCTCAAACTAGATGAATGCATGTAGGTATGTTATTTATTTTTCATAATACAAATGTATTTATGTAGGTATATGTATGTATGTATGTGTATATATATATATATATTTTTGTATATTGTATGTATTTATGTAATATTTCTGCTGTATGTAATGTATATTGTACTTGTGATAGGTATCTATCTTCTTTTCTTAGTACTTGTGTTCTATATATGTATTAATCTATAATTATGATCTAATTTTATATATTAATCCTCTATAATTGTACACTTGTCTTTTACCCTTTTGTCGCGCTTTTTCCTCTATCCCCCAAAGGTTTGCTGGGAGAAAACTCAATAGTGAGTTAAGCTCGCCTTTGTACATCAAAATGTATTTGCTTTGACTCTGTATATAATTTTTAGTGTGCAATAAAGAATTAAGAAACAAAAAAAAAAAAAAAAAAAAAACCATTTTTATAAAAAAATATTAATTTGAAGAAAGATTTTTCGTACGGCAATCCTCATGGATATCCCCATAGATATCCCCGATATCCCGGCCTCGGCCCTCCCCTCCCCGACCTACTCTATGACTTCAAGGCCCCGTCAGCGTCACGTCGACGGCGACTCGGCGACGGGCGACGGCAGGGGTGGATAGAAGAGGATACGTTGGACGAAATAGAACTCAAACTCAAACCGATTGAACTGCAGGCCGTCTTGGATCTGAATTACCGTGGTGTAAGTCATTTTACAGCAGTGGATACCTACCAGACTGGTATTTTTTTATTATTCTACAAATTGTCAGACAAACACAGGGCTCGGATTTAGGTATACGGTTACCGGTGCGGTGTTCATAAACGTATGCTATTTTACCAGACAACTTAAAATTCAAGCTTCAAGACACCCCGAGTGTGACTTGCACTTGAAGCCGTTACCCGGTCACCAATGACTGTGTCAATGACTAATCCCTTTTCAGGGAGAATAATCTACTGAAATAGGTATTATACCTACAGCCTCTGTGGTGTGGCGGTAGTGAACGCGGCCGCTAAGCAGGAAGCGCGGGTTCGATCTCCTCTCAGTGTAAATATTTATATCGATGAATATGGGTATTTGCATTTGTCTATTCGTGCCTCGGAGAGCAAGTTAAGCCGTCGCGTCGGTCCCGATCCCGATTACCATACGAACATCTATGGCAGTCGTTAGGTACGGGTAGTTGCGACCCTAAAAAGTTCAACAACTGGTTTAGCTGCAATGCTTCGATATCGTCCAATATCACTATTGGGTTGTGGAGGTCAGATGTCAGTCGCTGCACGGAAAATATACCAAGTCCAGCCAAATCTGCAGTTAGACTGGTATAAGGCAGACACCAGACTCCGAGGAGAAAGCTTCAGATGCGACTGGGATAAACGCTACGATGAAGAAGAATAGGTATACCTTGGGACACGTATCTTGAACCTAAATCGTGAGACAACGAGGCCTGCCTGCAGATTGTTTTGTCATAATCTATGCTTGGTGAATTTGGGCTCGTCTACCGCAGAAGCACCCTGTGCTATCCTCAAAAGACACCCAAGAAACGTGTATCTACTTATGTGCTGCGCGTATTGAGTACCTTTTGAGCACATTTTAGGTCCAACATAATTATATGTCCCGAGTAATATCTGGACCAGACAGCCGAAATTCTCGTCTTCATTCTACATCTTTAGGTAAGTAGGTACAGTACCTACATGTACACCTTTTTAGCAGATTCTCTCTAAATTTTGGATCTTAAAAGAACTACAGCTCGTGGGTGGGACTTAAACATAAAAACGAAATGTCTACAAGATATTATCTTGTATTAATTTATTTACTCTTTGCAATTTATTTAATGTAAATAAATGAAAATGTGTAACATGGCATTCATTTTGCAATTCCTCTATCAAACGTGTGACGATTTCCAAACAAGGTGTATGTAGTTCTTTTTTCTCATTCAATGCCAATAAATCGGAAGATACTTTAATTTTACATAAATTTATAAAACCATTTAATTCCTTATACGATGCACACGGAAATACTCCTGGTATTATGGGTACGTTGACTTTCATCTTCTCACATCGTTGTACAAAGCTTTTGAATGTGTTTATATTAAAAAATGCTTGTGTGATAATGTAGTCTGCTCCGCTGTCGACTTTCTTTTTAATGTGCTCAAATTTTTCATCAGAACAGTCAGGGAAACCAGCAACGCCAATACAGAAATAATTTCCCGTATGCTCCCTGATGAAATTGATTAAATGCGATGTGCTTTGGAAATCTGATGTTTTAGGATTATAATTTTCTGAAAATAATAATTGTAGGTATTAGTCCTTGTAAACCTGGCCTAGAACATTAAGCTAGGTAGGTAAGTAAGTAAAATAGTCATTCCTAAAGCCCGGAGCTTTCTCCTCCTTTTAATTTGGCTTACTTGGCTTTTATGGGAGCGATTGACGTCTAAACAAACCTCGCGAGTACGTCTACGTGTAAAATTCACCTGCATAGTGTTTTCATAACGAAGTAAGTAGGTATACCATTAATTAAAAATAAAACTCATTCTAAACTTAGAATGAAGCTACTACGTATGTTTTATGCAATATCACTGGTATAAGTAATTCATGACGTGTGAAGTCAGTGTGGTTAACGACCTTAACCCCCCTCAATATGATACAATAACCCTGTATTCTGAGCAATAACCGTACCAAAACAACTACCAAGCCAAGGTCAAAGAATGTTGGATAATAATAGATGATAATAATTATATTCTTATTCTTTATTTAGAAACCGTTGATTATACTCACCACCTAATATCAAGAACAGATTACAGATGTTATTTTCTTGAAGTACGCCAAGCAGTTCTTTCAGATATGTTTCTTTCATCATATCACATGAAATATGGAGTAAAACGTGTTTTTGCTTCCTCACCAACATTTTAGCTATTCGTAGAGAACCAATGTTCATGTCTTGACATTGATGAGATTTAGCGTGCCATGTTACAGAGAAGAATACAGGATCTACTTCCAATGCATCAATTTCTTCTTCCGATACATCAGGGGTTACTTCAAATGAATAACTGAATGGTCTTTTACCATTTATCAATTCTGTCACTTTGGTCATTTCTTCAGGCAATACCGTACTGTATACCTATATTTATTTGTTTAGTTTTAAGTTTATCAATATCTAATAAATACAACGCACTATACAAGTGGACGACCGCGACAGCAGTGACCTTTACTTTAGTTACAATGTGAACATAAGTGTACCTATTATAGATAAGATCATTGTTAAAATACTGTATGATAATGTGTTAGGTAAGTTAAAAACAAACGCGCTATTTGGTAGAAAATAAATTAGGTATTAGAGTGGTTTTCTGAAGAAAGGCTGACATCTAAAGGTTATCATCATCCACCCGGTCGCTGACGTCCCCCCCGTTGGCAATGGTAGTCTTCTTAAGGCGTTTTACGCGGACTTATAGAGATAGATTCTCAGCACTCCATGGAGCGGTCGCCGGGTCCATAGCGTGATACAGAGAGGAACACCGTGACGGCGACTGGGACTTGCGATCCAGATGTAGGTTTAGGGTGGCCACCTTGTGATGCATCAGCGCTCACCTCCATCGTCAGTAGTGTCCCCCCCCCCCCCCCTACCTATCCAAATTTGGTAAGATCCTATCAATGCCGCTTTTGATATTCGATTTAGTAAAGAGCTTACTGAAGCTCTTGGCAATCCGAGGTCTTTAAGTAAGTTGTACAGTACAGGGATTTAGCTGGAATTCCCCTTGCTCCTACTTCTACGGCTAATTAGATTGAGAGCCAGTCACCGGCTACCTGTATGCCTAAGCTCAGCCTGTTGAGAAAAAAATTTCACCACGTTGGGCTCAGTGAGTCCTTGTTTCATGCTTGGTATGTATAGGGTCTCTCACTGTACAAAAATCTAGGTTTGGTGAAACACATACAGGTGGGGTATGTATTTCACAAAACCTAGATTTTTGTACAATGTGAGTCACTGCACTGGCTCTGTGTCTAAGGCCGAAGTTTTCTTAGTGCAGCAGAGTATTTTCTTTAGATAGAGGCTAGAGACATATTTACGTTTGTATGAAAATAAAACGCATTAATGATTGTATTATGACTGCTCTATATATTGATTAACAATCAGCCATTTTATTATCACAACCCAAAAAACGTACAAGTAACAAAAAATGTATAGGTACAGGTAATATCACTACAAAATCTTCAGTTGAAGCTGTGAAGCCATAACATGTTGTGTAATACGGTCAAAATATTGCTGATCACTATATCCTTCTACTCCATCATTTATATAAAATTGTCTACTTAACTAATAACTAATAAGTAACCTAATTTATTGCGAGTAACATGAATTTTGCTCGATAATGTTAGAATACCTATGTAATACAGTGGCATATTTCTAATTGTGTAAAAGCCTCCAAACACCTATTCTACAATTTTCTACGTTAATAATGAGTTATTGAAACTAGTTTAAATGTAATAATTAAATAATTCTTACGTATGTAAGTTATTGTTACGGTTTGGTAAAGCTTCATAGTGATCAGTGTGGCACTGACCAATACATGATATTGATGACTATAATTGATTATCTACTTGGTAGATAATAAATGGACAATGAGCTTAATGAGGAATTTCGAGCGTCTTCAGATGTATAAGTATTCTCATGTATCACAAACACAAAGTACCTTACTATCTGCTACATAATGAATGCACGGATATTTTACGTAGGTCCTATTTTTAATATTATGAGATAAATCCGTGCCCCGAGTGCAAACAACTATCGTAATGTAAACGTATCGAGAGAATCCAGCTTTGCGATTGGCCGCCTGCCTTCTGTGAACCTATGTATGTGTGAAGCCTGCAATCGCAATGCTCCGTTTTCTCGATATCTACGTTTACGTTACAATTACGATAGTTTTTCGTGCTAGGGGTACGACTCGGGACTAATTCGGAACGTATATACCTACCGTACCTAATAGCATAAATTAGGGATTAGTGTAATTTGAAACCCGTATCAGTGATTTTATAAAAAAGATCGATACTTAGGTACTCGGTTTTGAATCAATAATATCGATACGTACTCGTGCATAGCAATTTCGAATTTTTAAGATATGGATTGTCAGGATTCTCTATTTCTACTTCATTAAAAATGTGATCTGACGTACATCTAATCATACTGTGATATGTCCTAAGTTTAAAAGTACTTTCAAATACGAATGGCTGACAAAAATAACTTACGAATATGTACTGTCGTTCTACTTATTCGAATTAAATTGCCGCTGCTTAAATAAAAATAATCCTTCGACTTTCGGATGGTATCTTGTGACAATCATTGGTCTGAATTGACACTGAATTCAGTCTTGTATTCGAAGATAATTAGAGGTAGTTTATTTACAAGGAATGTTGTTATCTAATTGCAATTTCAACCGGAACTAACTAAAGAAACCTCATGTAAACTATCAATTAATTAACATTTAATATTAATGTGTTTTCTAAAATATTGACTCCTTCGTTTACGTACGCTTATTAAATCTACTACAAGAAGGGTTCTATTATTGCCCACATTTACACCACCTACCACACTTGTGAATGAGTGCGTACCTACTGGAAGTTTGATAGCAATAAATTAAAGTTATCTACAAAACAGATTTATAAATGGCAATACATTTTATATCAAGACCGTTAGATAATATACCTAATTAATAGAAACATACCCTTTAATTCGGTTGAATAGATACTAACGCCTAAATATGGAAAATTAAATTCATTTTGAAAAATAAACCTTACGTATAGCAGAAATCAAAAAGAATATCATAGACAAATTTAAAATTGCTTATAAAAAGAAAACGCACACTTATGGGCCTACCACACGCACAAGTTTTAACACAGTTTTGCCTGCCCACTTACTTTGCGTATAAACCGGCTTACTTAGGCTAAACTGTGGCGAAGCTAGTGCGTGTGCTAGGCATATTACTTAGAGCATTAAGCTCTAAGCACTAATGTAACAACTTAACCTATTTAGATATTGTCGCATTATTTATCACTAAATTAGTTCAACGTTCATTGGTATTTCACCAACTCTTTGGCTTACATAGTGCTTGTTATTCTAACATTTATAAACGTATGTGTACAGGTACATTCTACAACAATCGCATAGTATATTTATATGACTAAATATTCGGTATGTCGTCAAGCGTATTGAGTAACAGTCGTATTGTATCGTTGACGGAGTTACCTATATTTATAGGACACACTTGATATAGTGTGCCTCCAATTAATGTCAGCCACATTATTTACCACAGAGATTGATTTCATATACATAAGCGAATTATATCAGTATAGGATCTGCTGATTACATAGGAACATAGTCCGTAGTATGAAAGTCGTTATTATTCTCATCTATCTATGGGCGCGTATAGAGAGACAGTCGATATAAATATAATTACGATCCAATATCGTGATCAGGTTCTCGATTCTGCTAAAGCAAAATCACTGTCATACCACAGACAGCAAAAATGGCATTAAATTTTAGACTTTATTACTAAAGAATTAAAGTTCAAAATTAAATGAAAAGAGTTTCTTTACATTTTTTCACTCACTCTACAAAAACCATTTAATTTTAAACTTTAAATGCATTACTTTAAAGTCTAAAACTAAATGGAATATTTTTGCAGTGTCTGTGGTATGGCAGTGGTTTAATTTCGCAGAATCAAGGCCCCCGTGTAGAGACTAATAGCGTTCGTTGACGCTAGTATGCAAACCAACGCGATTGATCCCTCGGTGTAAGGATTCCCTATACCGGATTACGATATTATATATTATAAATTACGTTTCGACTCTATACGCGCCCTATTACTTAATATGAATTCTTTTTGCGTATAATAACGTAAGTGTGATATATGACTGCTGTGTGTGTGAACATAATTTCCTCAATTCGTTGCCGCAATTCGAATTAAAGTATAATTTTACTAAGGTCAGCTTCTTCATATCGACTCCATTTGCTCAGTGAGCTCCAATATGGGGCTCTCACTGAGAGGCAGCATGCCTGCCGCTGGTGGCAGGCTATGGCCCTGCCAGTTGGACTGAAAGCAAATATTAAGGAATAACTGTAGAACCAATAAAAACTCTCGTAGCGTTATAATATGAAATGTGCATTTATACTTCGTTCTACTTAACTTGTGGAATCTTTATCATGCATTTTCAGCGGCTTTTAGTACCTGTAGCCATTTTATTTACGTGGTCTTATTTCGGTAAATTTAGCTTCAAGTTGATTAAGATAGGAATAAGCGAAATCACGCTCAGACGGGACTCGAACCCGCGATCTTTCCCTTACATCGCTCGAGCCCGCCTGAGCGTGATTTCGCTTTTACCTATCTTAACAATTTGAATAGTTGGCATACTAAATGCTTTACAATTTCATTCAATTTAGCTTCAAGCTTTATTAATTTAAAAGGTGTTAAAGATTTTCTGAACGCCGCTGTCGCGCCGCCATCTTTTGCGAGGCAGTGATGTGCACGGAAAGGGATTTTGGGGAGGGGTATCGTGTCGCTTCGCTGGAGGTAATGAAATAAAAATATCGTATAAGTACAATACGATATTTTTAATTTCTTACCTCCTTTGCCTCGCCTACTGAGAGCTAAAATATATGTTGGTTTTAGTACCATACTCTCATTTGGTATCGATGCGAAGTAGCAGTGTCTTGTATACTTTGTATCGTTGGTGAGACTGCCTAGGACGTATTCTTGTTGGTAGGTACGGTACGACACGAACACTTAAATATTTATTGTAAAGCTTCAAAAATAAATCGTAATCTATGGCAAACGTGCACTGTAGCTGTGTCATCAACTAAAAAGCTATTTGCCAAAAAAATAATAAGGTGATAAAATAAAACTATCAGTATAAATTTACGGTATATTGTAATTTAAATAAAACTTGCTTCTAAGTAAAGCTATCACATCTTACATAAAATTACTATAATATTAGCAAATAATAACAAAAACTATACAGACTTTCACAGAGAAAAAGTACAGACTCATAATTGTAACTTATAATATCTATAATAAATAGATACTTAAACCTAATAAAAAGTAATGTACTATATAGAAAGTTTACGAATAAATATGTAGGAACATTCTTATGTGATGTTGCAGTAAGTGGGCAAAATGCAAATCAGTAATAAGTGTACGACTTCACTATAATTAATACAATACGTACTTGGCAAGTCAAATTTATAAATGGAATAGCTACTTTTCATACTTATAAAATAATAGTGATGATATCTTGTTTATATAAATATTGTATCATAACATGTAACGAACAAAAGGAATGAATATTTTGTAACAAGGTTTTGTATAAATATATCAAGTTTCAAGTTAATCATTCACCACTATAACGGTACAACTGTTATTTATTATGCTAAGAATACAAGACCTCTCTCTAGGTCGCTTATTACATTTTATATTAAGGTATACTTAACGGCAGTTTGGAGTTCTGTATATTGCAATAGTGAACCACTGACCTACGGGTGTAACATATTTTAAAGCACTAGTTATTGTCATGCACTCCAAATATTCATATTCTGTGAAATTACAAATTATCTACGCTTTAAATAATATACTCACAGTACGATGCTTATACATAGCATAATGAGACCATTCTTTCATCAAGCGCATTCGGCATGCGTGGGGATCAAAAGCTCAGCCCCACTCTGCGTATGCGTTCACACTAATCAATCTACAGTTCTACGGTTTACGTGGCTCTACTTAATTGATCTGTTGGAATACCTGGAAGCAGGGCTGCGGCTGGAACAGGCCGGCGTTCCACTGCGCGGGCCACAGCGGCGCGTCCACGGCCGAGTGGCCCGCGCCCTCGCCGTCACCCTCGCGAGGCTCCCTGGCCTCCCGCCGCCCCGCCAGCTCCGATATCTGGCAGGCGGCCTGCAAACTCGACGGCAAGTTGGACCAGTTCTCGTTACCTAACCTATCCTTATTCATTATACTAATTTCCATCGATCCCTGATATGCAAACTTCGAGAAGTCGTCCTGACTCTCCTCCGGCTTATGTTTTGGTGTTCGATTTGGACCTTCCACTATTGCTTGGAATGCGAGCAAATCGCGGTTTTCGGTTTCAGTCAGTGGCAAGGGAGGCAAAATTTGCTGTTGTTGCGCTATCTTGTAGCTCTGCTGTCTTAGCATCTGTCGTCTACTGAGACCTACTTGTAAAGTGTGCAAAGTCATTTCGTGAGCGGGAATAGTCTGTGGGGTCATTTGTTTTTGTAGCAACTGCCGTTTCTGTTGGAACAATCTGTGTTGCATTAGCTGTTGCTGTAGCGGAGGTTTGCTGACTTGTGAGACTGAAGTCCCATGCGGCAATTCAGATTGTTCTTGTATTTGAGCCACCATTTTGGGGCTCGCAGGCATTGGAGGTGAAGTACTTGAGTAATTAAAAGATTCCGGTAGACTTATGCGTTTTGCTGTTGGATTCTTTGTATCCAAGTAATGCGGACTAAAGCTTGCGGCAAATTGATTATGTTGTATCTGTCTCTGAGTCATTTCTTCTGCCGGTATGGTCGACTGATACTGGGTTTTAAGTTTCTGAGCTTCTTGTTGCACCAAATGAAGTTCTAGCACTCCTTTAGCTTTGCAGTTTTCGTTTAAACGCTGACTGTTGAAAGCTAAACTGTTCTTTTGTGAATCATTCGATTGAGCAGCTTGCTGTGCGACTAGTCCATCGCTCGCTCGACGACCTTCTCGAAAGTCTACAGGACTCCGAGTAATTGCTCGCGTGCAGCTTTTATTGGTAGATTGATAGTTCAAAGGATTATGTCTTGTGATGAATCCTGCACCTGGAGTTTTACTGTTGTATGAGGATATGTAAACACAAGGGTGCATGGGACTCGTATTGATTAGAGAACTATTCTCATACGCTAATTTATCTTCATTGGACGTACAACTTGGCAGGCTGCTAGCTAACTCACTAGAACAATCGGATAGTTGATAGTCCAGGCTTTCAAATGTGGAAAAATTACTCTGTGACGAATCACAACTAAGATTTTGGCTAAGGCTTTTGTTATTAAAGAAAGTTACAACTCCACTACTAGAACTGGAACTCGCGTATGAACTTAATCTGTTTTGTACGCCGCTCGGTACACTCGCAACGTCCTCCATATCCGTCTCACAACCTTCGTCTGTCGACGACGAATATTGTTGTTGAAATTTTGTCGCTTCCGTTGTATTACCGCTTTGAAGATTTTGTGAGTAAGTTTGAGTTGTGGTATATCTATTGAGCGAGAATTTACTATCAGGTCTGTATAAAGTACTAGGAAATAAATCACTTGTAGCTGTGGTAGTGGCGAAAGTTGAGTCTCCGGCGCTCGACAGCGGTGGCAAGACACAGTTTTGTAAATAAGAATAGGAAGGAAGGTGATTCACGTAGTCTTTAAAAGGCGGTGTACTAGTTTGAAGACGGTTGAGATCTTGTTGTTGCGCTTGTGACACAAGTCTGGTGGATTCCAATGGCTTTGGTTGTTCTAAAACACTAGTCAATTTCGAATCCCCAAGCTGTGGTGGAATTGGACTTGTACTCAAATTTACAGTTCCCTTTAAAGGCAGGGGGGATTGTTGTAAGGTATTCATAAGTTTTGCAGCTTCCGAACACATGGTAAATGTCGTAGAATTTGGTATTTTCATATTGTCTACATTAAAATTTGTTGCCGAAGCCGAATTTTGGAGAAAAGTTGTTATAGCATTGTGATCAGTCGCTGAGGAACTTCTTCCCACATCAATAGCACATTTGGAATCAAAGCTCGAGGATGTTAATAATCTAGTGCCGTCGATGGTACTTTTGCTCGTCTCTGGTCCAACCGTTGTAGATTGTTGTAACAGCCGTCGGCAGTCTTCACTCGATTGTTTCAGTATGTTTTGTTGTTGCTCATATGTGGAAGTGAGGAGTCTATGAGTAACGACGGGGGTTTCGTTCACTTTTGCACCTAACCTTTGATTGGATTGCGAAACATCAATATTTCTCATAGATAGTAGTCTAGTAGATTCCGATTCGTGACTTCTGCTGGAGATAACATCAAGGTTGCCTACTAGGAAGCTCCGATGCGTATCCGAAGGGTCGGAATTTCGCTGGAGCAATCGCTGTTCAGTCATGTTGACTCCCGCGAGTGACAGCAATCGCTGCGTCTCGGCAGTCGAAGCGTCAGTCGGAGCAGTCGATATAGTTGGAGTGGCCCTGCTGTACTCCCGCGATTGAGGATCACCGGCATGAAGTAATCTGAAATGGAGGCACACGCTACAATAAATAACGTGCAGGATTAATGGCTGTTTATTTTTCATTGACGTCACAAATGCGTCAAACCTACGGTAAGAGATTTAGAAGTTAAATAAATCGTTGTCTAAATGACAAAGAAGAACACTTTTTGCTTAGAATAATCACCGTGACTAGTCGAATTCTAAGCGTGCAGTCAAGTTTTAAATCAATACGCCTAATAAGTCTAAAGTGGTACAACACTCACCTATTATGATGTTCTCGTCTTGCGTCATGAGCTTCCTTAGCAAGAGCTTGGTCCGCTACAGATGAAGGTCGTCGCGACGGCCTGGTCCGAGCCTCGACGTTCGACACAGCACCGCTTGCTGCTCGAGCCCGTAATCGCTCGAGTAAAAGCAGGTATATAGCTGCGTGATGATCGTAACTGTTGGACCGGAGGCTCTGTAAACCAAAATTTACAAAAATCTTAATTAGAGTTAGTTAAAATCCTATTGGTAATCGAATATATGTAACTATTCTTACTGTATATGTAACGATTTATTTTATGAGCATGCAGTCTCATTGTATCATTCTATAAGGGAAACTCGAACACCTGAATTATAAATAGCGCGTATCAACATGCACTATTTATAACTTTAAAGTAGAAATATTGTTTGTTTACTAGCTGCTCTGCCTCACTGCAGAATAACATAGGACACTAGATATACAATAACACCTGAACAAACCTTACAGAACTCTTTTACCTACCTCTTTTGTTTTAATAGGATCGATCCCCAAGCTCTGCATGAGCCTCAGCACTTGCTCATTAGGCTCGTTATGAGAAGGTGCATGTGCAGGGCTTCTGGCAGGGTCGGCGCTCACCGTCGGTATTGCATACGGCTCTGTCGCCATCCACCTATGTTTCTTTATCTGTTCTATAGTGTACCTCTTCATTGGCTCAAGGACTAGCATTTTTCGAATCAGTGATTCACAATCTGTAACAAAAGAGATATACCTTAGAATAGTTAGAATGGTTGAGTTTATCATCAAGTAAACTTTACGATACGGAAATGAGGGTTCTGAATGTGGAATGTGTAATAGGGATAAGGGAAATGTTTAACATACATTTGTCTCAAGGCGAAACATCGGATAAAAACAAACAAACATCATACATAAAGTACTTAGGTACATACCTACTTACTGGATGTATGTATTTATATGTATAGTATATGTTACTACATGTTATTTATACTTATTTAAGCTCAATAACGTTATCTTTGAATCCAAAGTCTACTCATGTATCTATTCCATGATTCATCAGCATTTTAATTAGGTTCATTGATATGTATTTATTAAAAAAATATCACAGTACGATCACAGCGTTTTCAACATTTTCATTTCCTCTCTATACTATGTATAATATAATCCAGGGTTTTTTCCCTCCGCCTACATGATATGAGGATAAAATAATATTCCATTTTCAAATTTTGCGTTAGTCTTTACTGAATCACCGAAACTTTCCTCTCTGTTCAACGTGATCACCGAATGACGTAGTGTTGTAATTAGATCGTTTGACGTACAAGGTAGAGGTACAAAGAGGTACGCGTAACAAAACACTTCGAATGTTTGGCCGACTGTCAATTAACGTACTGCTGAGTTCATGTTTTATCTGCAACGGTCATTAACCTGAATAACACACAATCAGAATGTTGCGAGAAGTAATGGGACACGTGATTATCACGACATAACTAAGATTAAACATGTTTTGCTAAGAATTGAAGGTGTAAAAAGCGGAGACAAAAAAATACGTTAAAATGTAGTTACGAGTATTATTCGTTTGACGAGGACGTAAGGAACGTTATGAAGTTTTAAATGATATCTATATTATTAACTAGTTGCGTGCCGTAGCCTCACCCCAGTGCAATAATAGCACCTAGCCTACCTATAGCGAATGTTACAAAAACTGGGAGTAACGAACACAAAAAGACAGAATTATACAATTTGGTGCAGTCATTTGGAATTATCCATATAGGTACCACTTAAAAACATTTCGGCAATATATTTTATATACATAATACATTATGTAGGTACTTAGTAGCTAATTAACTTATACTTAACCTAGCTAAATTGGATACCTAGCACATACCTACAATACAATCACAATATCCACCCACGTTAATCTTTGTCTCGCTACAAGGTGTTCGGAAAACAGAAAGGTCACATGCCGGATGACTTGGTACTGTGAGTGACGTCATAGGCCTGTCGAGTCGAGTCAAGCGAATACGGTCGTTGCGCCAAATGACGGTCACATCCGTTGCAAAATGTTCGAATCTCCGACACTGTCATACCATACATGTACCTATATACGGTTCTTTACTAGAGCATATCAACTGCCGAGGTAATTTCCCAGTGAGTGCAATATAAGAGGTGCAATATATCATGGTAATAAGGAACTCTGCAATCATACCGTTTCAGTACGAACCTTTTATCACGAAAGTCTATTAGGTAATTATTTTTAAAGTCATGATCAATAGATTGTCAACTTTTTATGAAACTACGTAAGAGCATTGTTTGTAAGTACTTAGTTACCGACAAAGGTTTTAGTTTACGTCATTCAGAGTAATGACATCAACAGCGTAGACCTAAGTATATTTACATAATAAAAGCTTTATAAAAGATCAGTGAGCCGCAGCCGGACAACAGACAACGCTATTTATGAGTAAGTACCTACTTTAGGTACTTACTTAGTTCCATATATTTTTTGGAAATACGTGCTAAGTTACTTGAAGACTCTTCCTATGTGGTAATCGCAGTAGTAGCACGTTTGTGGATGCTGATTTTTTGCTTTGTGTGATTTCATTAAAATGACGCAACAATACGTCAGTACACTCAGTCAGTACTATCCATTTCATAATGTATTTTTACTACCCCATCCTACTGTTGTATGAGTGCAAATGGTCTCACTACCAGCCATGGACGCCCAAGATCGTGCGAAGTGGTGGAGTAAGAGCCGGAAGGCGGACCCCGAGCTCCGATTTCATCTTGGCCACGGATGCAATCGGGAAAATACGTCTCCAGGAAGATGATGATATCCCACTGCTGTGCATAGACTTCCCCCAAATATTTTCCATTCTTATACCTTTTAGTATAATATGGTCTGTTTTGTCCATACTGTACAACAAACAATGTTTATGTCCATATAACACTGGGAACAGTGGGTTTGTCCATCAAAAATAATTAACCTCACCGACACTGCTTCAATCAATTAGAATTTTGCGAGATAGATTTATTAGCTAATCCAATTAAGATGGAAAGGTCAATTTGTAGTGATATCGGCACAAATGCTGAACTGAACAATTTTCACCGGGATTAAACAATTCAGTGTAGTGGATTTTTGTATTCTTAATATAAAGAGTAAGGTGGGCCCTCATTATGTATAGTAATCTTATTAACTGTTATTAATGTTATTATGAGACAGATACCTACATATTAACTTTCCCAGCGAGCTTGACGTTTACGCAGCGTTTACCAGACACATTTACATTAATAATTTCAATGGTAAATACATAACCAAAGTACCGCTTCACCTACTAATTACAAATGTATGTGGATATCTAGGCTTACAACTGTTTAGTATTGTATTGCCACAAAACTGTTATTCAAATCGTCATAATGGTGTCTGTCAGTTGTTAAATATTAGTTTTGTTACGGGTCTGCCGCTCCGAAGTCTAAAGATTTTCAACTTTCTATCGTTGTACTAAAATTAATTTGTTCTCATTTGACGTGAGAGTTTAGTTAGTGATGAGAAAGGGAACAAACGTGCGCGAACAATTCACGAACTTTAAGCCTCCATGAATTGGATTTATGTTCGAATCCATAAAAATAGTTAAGAGGTAAAATGCCTTACACACCAGAAGGAGCTTAGTAATTCGTAGTAGTAGAACTACCTGTAACTTCCGCTTACCTAACTATCCAAGAAGCACAATGAAAAGATAATAATATATCTGATATAGTGATACTCCTCGATACATTTTCGACTTGTGCAGCTTCGTCAGCCGTCAGCTTGTATCAATGAAACTTCATTTAATCTATTTCAATTGAGATATTATAGAGATATTTATAAATTGTCGTATATCAAAAACATTCAGGTCATGCGTCATTCCATCGAAAATAAGAATAATTGCTTTCATGTGCCGAAGGAGCATGACGCCCGCGGAGAAATAAATAAATCCAATACCGAAAATAATTTTATGTTAATCATTCGCCGTATTCCGTCTTTACTTAGCATTAAGAAAACATAGTTTTGATTCAAGTCACGATTATAAATATTCGTTTAACCGCGCCAGATCGCTGAAAATAGACAGCGCGCGTCCAAAACTGCGCTAACAAAACATACCACGCAACAACTAAGAGTAATTCTGTAGATACTATCTTATTTACCTTCCTTCAGTGCTTTCTAAAATAAAGCCGATGAGTAGTCGACTTTTTGCCAGGCGGTGCTATTTATATCGCTCAGACGCAAATATCGCGTGTTTCTCCTGACCATTGACGCAATCGGGTGAAAAATGTGCGGGTGTTATTTAATGAATCGGTGGAAAGTTGGGTGGGCGCCTCGGAGACGGGTGTGTTGGTGCTCCATGAACTTGTGCGCTTTTACGAGCGGGAGCCGCCGCCGAGCGACGCCGCGCCGTCACGGCGGGCGTCAGCCGCGGCCGCGAGCCAGCACGCGCCTCGTTTGGTTGGCGTTGGCTTGCCCAACTACTAATGCCAGCAATTACAACACATAAAGCACGTGTAATTCATAACCATGCCTGTTGACGTACGTCCATACTACAACAATACACACATAACATAATCAACATCGTCATAGTCGGCATCAAACATGTTCAAGAAATATTTCATTGTTTTATAAACTTTGTGATCAATCGACAGCCTTCGTGGCCTAGCGGTAGTGATCGCGGCCGCTACGCAGGAGGCGCGGGTTCGATCCCCGCTCAGTGCAAATATTTGTGTGCATAAAATATGGATATTTGCATTGGTCTGTCCGTGCCTCGGAGAGCACGTTAAGCCGTCGGTCCCGGTTGCCACAAAAACAACTATGGCAGTCGTTACGGGTAGTTGGTGCCCTAAAAAGTCCAAAAAACAACGGTCTAGCTGCAGAGCTTCGATATCGCCTAATGTTAACATTGGGTTGTGGAGGTCAGATGACAATCGCTTCACGGAAAATATCGAGGTCTAGTCAAATCTGTAGTTAAGACTGGTTAAGCGGACCCCAGACTCCGAGCTGAAAGCTTCGGATGCGACTGGGAATTAACGCTAGGAGGAAGAAGATAAACTTTGTGATTTTGTAATAGCCTGGAATTATCCAAGTTTATTATTACGATTTATGTATTTAGTTTTACTTATGATTGAGTTCCATTGCGGCAAGATTTATAACTAACTAATTTTTTTTTGTTATATTTTGTAGAGTGTAATGTAAAGAGCGTCCATTAGGAGTAATTAATTATTGTAAATAACAAGAAAATAAAACTTACAATAAGTAAAATACATATTGGCATGTGGATTCTTTACAGAAATGGAAGTAGGTACGCCAGAATGGAATGTTTTTAATTTTAGACTAAGCATTATGATATTATTATGATATCTACCCACGTTCAGCTGCGGGAATAACAATATCATGGAAATATACTCATAGATAAAAAAAAATACATTATCATTATACTTATTTCTAAACATACAAGGTATAGAGAAATAATGATATTATCAGTGTTATCTCAATGGCTATCCCCACCTTATTTTTTAATGACGAATGGAGTCAATACAGGGAAGGGCTAATAAGTGCAATGCAAGAAATTAATTCAAGTACACTGATAAGATTTATAAAAAACAGACATTACTCGAAAACTAAGTAAGCATAATTTATTGTAATCATATCATCATAGAAAATGAGGCTTGCAAAAAAATAATGACATTGTTCCATGATAGGAAACGTTCAGAACAAAGAAATATGTAATGAACTTTGTCTATGTTCTTAAAAATACTAAAATAGACGCCTTTTCTTATTGAAAACGCTTAATATTATGATATAATAGTGGGTTCACAACTCGGTACCGAAATTAGTTTAATATTAACGTGACCTCGTTGCTTCTACGCCATTATGACATTACTAACATTCTTCTTACCCCTTCAAACCAAAGTAAAATGCATATTTCAGATTTGTTAGAAACGCCCTCACGTCGTCATTGTATTGTATGAGGTTCGAGCAACCGTTACTAATACGATCTTATCCTTTATTGCTCTACATTCTACGAACTCATAAAATTCTTCTCTGTTTGAGGTCATGTGTGTAACCTCACTACACGTAGGGTCGCTACACTCGCTACGAAACTTGCCCTGTAGAACATCTGTAGCCTTCAAGCAAATCTACTACGCATCAAACCACGCATGACGATCTGAAGAAGTTGGTAATCAGTAACCTCTTTTTTTTTTGACAAAAGTATTAGAGTAGATACTCTAATTCTTTTCTATACTTCTTTTCTATACTCTAATTCTTTTATTCTTCCTTTTTCAGAGAAAAATTAGAGTAGATACTCTAATTCTTCTCTGAAAAAGGTAGTTACCAATGAATGACCCACGAGGCCACGAAGAGTGTGTGAGGTCATGAAATAACTTCGTTCTAATAGAGGTACTTGAACACATAAATAATGTACGATATTATTTATTGTAAGCTGCTCTATGTATGCTTTGAATACTAAGACGGAGCGCGCTTTGACGTCAAAGACGGTAGGCGATCGCCATGAAAAGAAAATAAGTATATAAGTACATTTTTTAAAATTTCCTTGACAAAAAGTGACGCGACAATAAACTTTGTAAGTACAAGTAAATCTACAGCGGCCGCGTTTTTTACGTGTTTTAGTTTACCCTCTTTGACCTCCATATAAAATTAAATTGAAATCTGAATAGGAAGAAAACCAATTATGCTTAACTTCTAAATTTAATACAGGAGAAACCGGTATCGGTTCTCCACTTCTTTTTTCAGGACTAGTCGAAAATACCGGAGTTAGAAATGAAAGAAACCGTCCTTATATTACTAGTGTGTATGCGATAGAGATATTGCTTTACAAAATTTAAGCAAGCTGAACCTAGCTGGACATTCGGTCTTCCTTAATATGTATTCACGCCTATAAATCCCCAAAGGGGTAGGCAGAGGTGTATTAAACACCCTTCAATTCGCCTAATAGATATAATTTTCAGTCCCACGTAACCAATTGCCAAAGCAAAAGTCGTAGAAGTTATCCATTTCAATAAATAGAAGACAGTCAACTTTCCTTATAAACCGAACCTATTGAGTAGCTATCCTCCAAATTCGACATTTCGTTTCGATTATTATCGCATGTCAGATAGTGATGCATTTGATGACGTATCCGTATTTATGTTTAGCAGAACAGCTTATGTGGTATTTGGGGGATTGATCGATTGGATGCACTCGCGACCGGCACTCATTTATCGCTCAGGGTCATACGTAAACGAGGGATAACAACTAGATAATACTCAAGGTTTCAAAACGTACCTATTTCCTCTTACCTATTTCCATTTTAAATGAAGAAGCTCTTTTCGAATTCCATTTTTTTTTTCAAATTCAGATTAGCAGATAGGCATCAAAAATAACGAGGTGTTAACATTATTAATGTCTGTTTTATCGGCGAATATCACCTAAATTCAAAATCATTCCATTTGCTCTTAATACTTATAAAGCTGCATTTTTGTCGTGTTTATTACTACAAGTTTTAATCTTTAATCAAGTTAGTATCTAATTTTATTTTTACCTCAGGTTCGACCCCATTTTTTATAAAATATGTAATAATGAACGCAAAAAGCAACAGTAGAAATCTTTACAATACTTAAGAAGGAAATTGATACCTGAAGCACTATTACGTAGTACTATTGCTTATTCTATGCCAGAAGCCTGAAGAAGAAAAAAGCACGTAATTACTTTAGTAATAGGTACCTGTGCGTTACTTGCGTGTCAAACGCTAACCGGATGCGCTTGTTAAATCCAGAATGCGATATTAAATGTCTTTTATTGCTTTATCCATATACGAAGCCACTAATAATAACTACTTAAGTGAATCCACTGCGGGAAAAGCCTAGACATAAAACATTTCTTTTTTTTAATCTACGGCGGTCACCTTAAAATAATTAATATTGCTCATGATGAGGACGCAGACAAGGTGGTTCGTGGGCGAAACGCTTCATAATAATGAAAGGCTCATAATGAAGGACATAAGCGGTTGATAACGGTCTAGTCTAGAGGTATACAACCACACGCGTCCTGTGAAAGTAGATAAGTACTACACAAACTGTATTGACCAATTCGGTTAAAAAAAAGTTCATGACTGAGTCAGAAAATTACCTTTCTATTTATTCTATTCTGGTTTTCGAAGAAATAAAAAATGCAGCAAGTACTACTCGTCTTTCACCCGCTGGCGATAGCCCTGGACAGTGGACAGGGCTTGTATTGGTCACAATTTCCGAGATTCGAGGGCACCATCTCTTTTGATTTCTTCCTTATCATTTCGAAGAACCGCCTTTGATTTCCACTACGTTTGGAATGATAGAACTACGCTATGAAGGATTAGAAAACCCATTTTATTTAAATGTGCTTGGTTATTACACTTTCTTAAAATAATTTGCGTTATATTTGGATATTTTCTATACGTCATAATTAAATAACAAATGGTAACTGCAAGCTTCTCGAGAATTTTAATACCTTCTAATCTCTATCGCGTGTATACAAAGTCATTAACATTTCTTGCGTCAAACCTTCAGTGAGAAATGTATCGACGCACCAATAGCTAACGTCAGCGGTCACTATTTCTGGATCGTGTCCGTCATCAGTATCAAGGTGCTTATAGAGATAACAAAAAAAGACGTATATCGGCTGTAGAAGGCGTTGCCCTTTTAAGTACGTTAGAGGGTGACTTTGGTCCGTCATCCAGACAGCATCTGAGGTGATAAAATAACATTTCATTGCATTTTATTCGGCCTTCGCTGTCTACGCAAACAATTTACAATAAGTACAGGTATTTAGATAAGTATACGAGTATATACTTACTGACGTTGTTTAATCCAATTATCAAATTTACGTCAATACTTCTTTATCTTTTATTAATAACTAGCTTTTGCCCGCGGCTCCGCCCGCGTGGATGTCGGTTATCGCGACCAAACATAGCCTATGTCCTTTCTCAAGGTCTAATCTACCCCTATACTTAACAAATTTCATCAAAATCGGTTCAGTGGTTTAGGCGTGAAAGCGTAACAGACAGACAGACAGACAGACAGACAGACAAACAGATAGAGTTACTTTCACATTTATAATATTAGTATGGGAGTATGGATATGGATGTTAAGTACGGAACAATTGCACTTGGGTATCTACCAATTTCTGTTACTTAAATTATTTTGTCCAGTTAAGTAAAGACATCGAAATATAAGGTAGCACAAAAGATTATTTCAAACTACATTAATAAAATTAGCGTATGTGTAATGTATTTAATTGCTACCTAAGTGAAAGTAAGAATGCAGAACTCTGTAAGTTTTTCTAAAGATTGTGCAGGGTCGTGCAAAGTTGAGAAGAACTACGATGTTAGACTAACGTTGCTTATGATACATTTTTTACGTTACATAGTGTAAATATCAAACGCGTAATGCTATAGAATAGGTTCACACTTCCCAGGAGTTGCGAGAATGAACGTGATAAGAATCCCAAGCAAGCGGAGCCGCCGGCAACAGCTAGTAAATAATAATCCAAACATTCGTATCAAACTTTATGAATTTTAATGATTCATTTCCGACTAGAAGGCCAAGTTCAACTGTATCATTCGTACCGCTCTTTCATTAAAGTTTCATACAATTTTAATTTTAAAAGACATGGTTGAAAAGCTAAATCTGAAGTCAGACCGATTTAAACTATTCCTTTCTATAGGAGTATGTTTATTGGTTGGTTCAGTGTATGTTGACGGTCCGTTGACGTTACGGGATGCATGATTGAACATATAGCGATGACGCAAATGATCGGTCGCTTATCGATTTCATTATTTTTTTATCTTAACCGTCCACAATAGTTTCTAGAATAGCGTATACGCTTATTAATAATAACTTAGATATTATTAATAACATTGGTTTCGTCGAAAAATAAGGTTAATAACTGCATCATAGAAATCTAAATAATAATTATTAAGAGTTCTATGATCTGCACTTAATGAAATGCCTACTTATCTTTTTGTTTTCCTTTTTTGCCCGGTATGGTTTCTAGAAAACACTTTTCTGCTCATAGAAATTCGTTTCCTTTGTTTTATTCATTGGGTGTTGTTAGAGTAATGCGCTCAAAAGATTGAATGCTATGTTTCTTGCATCGTCGTATCACTGTTAGGTACATATCTACATAATTGTATTAGATATACCACTATACTACGATATCTAATCGTATAAAGATGTATAAAGGTTTCTCACCCAAAGTTTTTTTTGTTTGTTTTTGATATACTTACTTACTTAATGTTTGTGGAGTGAATTCGATACTATGTTATGTTAATTATGTTATACATATTATATTGTATTTAATTACAATTATAAAAGAAAAATAATATTATTGTGTAATATATAGCCATACATTAATGGTCATAAATAATGACAGGTTACTGAGGTTACCTTACCTATATAAAATACTTCTTAATTGAATAACCGAAGATAGTTAAAATCTAGAAAGAAAAGTATTTTACATTTTAAGTTAGGTATTCCTCGCAACAGAATTACTGAAAAAAATAATTGACGTCCATAGTCCATACCTACCATGACATAATGCACACAAAACACGTCATTAGAGAACATAAATATCATAATCAAATAAGAAAATATTTGTCTTTCTGCAAAACGATCTATCCATCACTCAAAGCTATAAAGATGTTTAAGACTAACGAGACTGATACTAACGAGACTCCGACTAACGAAACGGCGACTAAGAATCTTCTTAATTAGACAGAAAATTGGCAGTCTGTCGAAATGTGCCAGTTCGTCTAAGTCCTACTTAATCTTTCTCCAACGCTAAGGAACATTACTTTAAAAATAATTTTCTTATTAGTAGAGTTCCGTTATTGTTAAACAAATGAGTTTTCACCTACGTCCACCTTTAAAAGTAAAACGAAAGTTGCCAATGACAATCCTAATGAATACAGACAGACGTGAGTGAAAATTCATGGCAGACTCAATGAGTGAACAAACCCGAAGAAATCTGCTTGTATTTTTTTTAGTAGTACTAGTGTTACAAAAATGTATCATTTGTACTACCGGTTGTACTAATCAGTAGTACTTCTGATCCACAGCGTTATTGGTAGATACTATGCTACTAAAATACTTCATCAACTTCTAGAGCGACTTTTTCGGTGTTTCGGCACGACAGTGCAGTATAGTTAATATGGTTAGGACCACAGCCCGATGACGTAATCAAAATCGAACACAAGTGTTCAAGAGAAAACATAAGTTTTTTCAAAATAATATACATATATTATACATACCTTTAAATTATAAAATCACTCTAGGAAAGTTCTGAAGTTCAGATGTCACACCATTACGGCCTGACGCCAGTCATCTACCTTATAATATAATATGCAAGATAAGGTAAAAATATTCATAATGAGGTTCTTGTCGTTTACCTTCGCTCATAAAATATGGTATCCTAAATCTGCCGGAGAGCACCCTGTCCCGTAATGACTGCAGAGTGGAGCCGTCGAAAGGTAAAGCTCCACATACGAGGACGTATAACACTACACCGAGACTCTGTAAAGAACATTTATTGTGATTAGTCTTGAAAATTTTGATTTGAATCATAGCAGGCATATAATAGGTACTAACCTATTTAAGTAATCTATATAATAATAATCTAAAGATAGACTTTTTATTGTATCGTATCGTAGGCCATAAAAGTGGAAATTGGTCAATGGCGTTTTTTGGCAGATTTATTGGTACCTAATCACTACTCATCAGTAAACTTGGATTGATTAATTTCTAGTAGAAGCTCGTAACCTACATTAAAGACAGCGTAACCTACATTAAAGTCAGAACTTGAATATTTGGACTATTATCGTATTATGCAATGAAAATGGGCATTTTACGGCTCAGATAATTATGTTCTACACGTGTTTAGGTGAATAACCCATTTATATTTCTTCTATTTGCTTTGATTTTATGTTAATTATTTGAATTATTTGAATTATATTTAGGTTGAACACTATTTATAGTTGCGTATTTGCATATTTTTTTGTTGTTTTTGTAATAAAACACCATAAAACTTGCTCATAACCTTGGTTGCTCAAATTTAAAATTCTATGAGTCATGTGCCTCATGAGTCATATCTAGCACTCCTCGGTTGAAATCTACAGATTATGTCAATTTAAATATTTTATTAGTGTCCATTGTTTTGTTAGTATCTAGCTAAAAAACATTAAATATGGGATCGTGAGATTAAGAAGAAGTTAGACAAGCGCCTAAGTTTTTGGTTGTATTGTAACATATTTACTATTGTATTCCCGTCTAAATTCTTACCCAAATATCAATTTCAGGACCCGTGTATCTCTTTCCCTCAAACACCTCGGGCGCAGCGTAAGGAGGTGAGCCACACCATGTGGCCAGCAGTTCTCCGGTCGCATAGTAGTTGCTGAATCCAAAATCAGCAATCTTGATGTTCATGTTTGCATCTAGTAACAAATTTTCCGCCTAAAAAGAAAAAAAAACCACATAAATAACTCCGTTACTAACTCGTTTTTAGCATTATGGGCGCATTCAACTATAATCTTCTTATTTATGTCTGTACTAGCTGTTGCCCGCGGCACCGCCCGCGTGGAATTCTGATCCTGTTCATCGCTGATATATAGCCTGTGTTATTCTGATTTATAAGCTATATTATTGTAAAGTTTCATTAAAATCCATTCAGTAATTTTTACGTGAAAGAGTAAAAAACATCCTCACATACAATAATTACAATAGGTACATCCTCACATACTTACAAACTTTCGCGTTTATAATATTAGTACGATGTACCTACTGTTAATTTTGGTATACAAATAAAGAGTTATCTATCTGCCTATCTTAGTCACGTCATTAAAAGTACCTACATAGTGAAACGTAGGTTAGGCACCTATTAATTAAAATAAAATATTTTATTTCCTTATTCATTTGAAAATTTAAAAAACCTCGTATGCATTATTAAGTTAACTTAGTGCAAAATGCAAGGTAAAACCCCAACCTAGGTAAAACTTTTGTATTCATTATACTCTCAACTCTGGCTTAGTACCTCTCTATCGGGGCTGAAATCTTTTAACTTTTGTTGTTACAACAATTTAAACAGCAACTTTAACCCTTATACATAGTAGTACATTGTTATGTGTATGAAATTTATTTATGAACGTTTCAGACTCTACTTCTGATATATTGTAGTGCATCATTTTCAATCATTTATATGTATTACGGGTCTCGACTCTCGAATGATATCTGAATACATTTTCCTAGGGCTCACATTATTAAAATTACCTTGAGATCTCTGTGAACGATTCGCCTCTCGTGGCAGTACTCCACGGCGGAAAGGATCTGCCAAAACTTGCGACGGGCTGCTTGCTCTGCCATACGGCCATACCGGGCTATGTAATCTGTAGACAAAAAAATATAGCTATTAACACGTACGCCAATGAACTTAGTATGTATAAGATACAGGTAAATGGACAGGCTAGACAAAATTAATGAGGTATAAAAAAGGGCTGGTGAGAAGCCGCGGCGGGCGGGGCGGGCTTGTATGAAAGGTTTAATGACACGAGCTTCCTCTACACGAGGAAACTCGTGAAGTCTGCTTGCGCCGAAGAGAAGTAGACGTGAGCGTGATAATGTATGTATGTTAAATTGATTTCGTATATCGTATCGTCGTCTGAGAAAAGAGTGAGAGTCCGGTTTATATCGTCTTTGTAGAGCGTTATCTCTGTCATACATGGGACTGAGAGTTTGATAACTTTATAGAGTAGTTAATACAGTATGTGTTTATAAACTACCATATTATGTATTATTGAAACTGAGCACCGGGTTCACCTTATGATGGGAAGATTAAAGCCCGATGCGATGTGTCCCATCCGAATCCGAGTACACCTACAGTACTCGGATTCGGATGGGACACATCGCATTTTATTAGTTCAAAATAAATTCTAAACTTGAGTACTGTTGCAGTTTTAATTTGACAGTCTATGTAAAATTGGTTTAAGTAGTTATCATTATGGAGAGATAAAACTTATAATATCCCTCTTTTTGCATAAAACTAAGAACAGAGTATAGTACAGGTACACACGAATTAAATTAGTATTAGTGCTACATGCGCATTTAAGCGCATTTAAGAAGTCAATTTACATTACGATCTAGTATCGTGATCCCATAATACATATAGACACGAATCGCATTTGCTAACGGCCGCCGACGAAACCATGCTACGTAACTGGTTACGTGAGAAGAATTATTTCTCTTGCCACGAAACCAGTTACTTACAAAGAGGTTTTTTTTCTTCCTACGGAACTGGTTTCGTAGAAAGAAGAATATTCTTTCCAATAGGCTTCTACTGACTATATTTATCGTGGTTTCGCTATTTCATCGGGGGAATAGTCAAGGGTTGCTATTTTCACTACAGCAGATGTCTCTGGCGGAAAGCAAGGGAATTAAAAATAAAGTTAAGTACACAAAAGCGTCACGTAGCAAGATGTATCGGCTTAGCACGATTGCCTCCTGAATATCTGGAATGTGGATATGAGTATGTTATGTCGAAGAGCCCTTCAAATAAGAAAATTGACGATTTCAATAAATACTTCCAGACTCTGTGGCATAAGAAATCAAACTTTCCGGTATTATGTAGTTGCGATAAAGAGAAAATCAGGACTACTAATAACATTGAGGGTTGGCACAGTAAAATTAACCGGTACATCGGACGAACTAATCCTTCACTGGGCCAACTGTTAGAAGTTTTGAGCAAAGAAACGAAAGTTGCTGACATTTTCAAAAGTAAAGCTCACAGAAAGAAATCTGAAAATTACATGGAGATCGACAGTGAAATTAAAAATTCGCTCGATGAATTAAACGCGGGTATAATCACTGTCGGCCATTGTTTAGAAATTATTTGTCCTTATTTTTTTCATTCATAGTTTCAAAATGTACACCGTATGTACATTTAAAACTTAGGAGTTATAATGTTTAGTTTTAGCAGTGGTAAATATTGGTTTATTTAATAAAAGTAAATTTAATTTAACTCTGATTTCATTTTCTTGTCCATTTCAAGTGGACAAAAGAGAGTGCTGTATTTCACACTTAATCCCTACTTAATCCCTACTAATATTATAAATGCGAAAGTAACTCTGTCTGTCTGTCTGTCTGTCTGTCTGTCTGTCTGTCTCACTTTTACGACTAAACCGCTGAACCGATTTTGATGAAATTTGGTATAGAGGTAGGTTAGACCTTGAGAAAGGACATAGGCTATGTTTGGTCGCGATAACCGACATCCACGCGGGCGGAGCCGCGGGCAAAAGCTAGTAATATTATATATTATAAATATTATAAATGCGAAAGTAACTCTGTCTGTCTGTCTGTCTCACTTTTACGACTAAACCGCTGAACCGATTTTGATGAAATTTGGTATAGAGGTAGATTAGACCTTGAGAAAGGACATAGGCTATGTTTGGTCGCGATAACCGACATCCACGCGGGCGGAGCCGCGGGCAAAAGCTAGTATAGTATAAGGTAAGAAATTATAGCCAATAGCAATGCCTTAGCGTTAAAAAATACAAAAATGTGCTTTGTCCCTTTTCCACAAAAGTAAAGATGTGTCATAAACTGGTTTCGTAGCAAGAAAAATGATTCTTTCCACGTAACTGGTTACGTACATTTGGTTTTGTAGGCGTTCGTATGAACTAGTTCCGTAGGAAGAAAAAATCCTCTTTGTACGTAACTGGTTTCGTAGCAAGAGAAATAATTCTTCTCACGTAACCAGTTACGTAGCATGGTTTCGTCGGCGGCCGAAGGGGGTACATAATATACTGACAGGAACGTGTGTATTGCCTATACTAATGATGGCAATGTCACAGATATATCTGTCATAGATGTCGCTATGACACTGTTGTTGACATCAATAAATTGGTAATATAATTTGTTAATATCGCCCCCTATTAAAATTAATGTTTTGTTCACTACCAACCAACTCGTTATCAGTATCATTCAGTGGGATAATTGTTTTATATGAGTGAGAAAGAGAGAGAGAATAAGTTATTATTTACTTTATTTACCTACTTCAATGCATCCTACCTAATGCATATTGAGTATTGTCGCATTTGGTGTTAGTAGATGATGATCAAAGAGTTCTACGTTTGTTTGGACAAAAATTGTGGGACAGACGCGGGTAAACACGTGTATGGATGGGGGAGGAGTAATTTTGAGATGTGTGTAACCTAGTCATGTTAAATGTCAATGTCACGGTTAAAAAACAGCGTCTCAGGATTCTTTTGGACTTCAGATGTAATCTGAGAGATATCCACCCTAAAATCTGATTGGCTATGGGACGGTAGCTCTTAAAACGAGGATTGCGTTACAAAAAAAGACCATTTTTTTTACCACTTACATAGGTGGCAGACAAACACACGGCCTACCTGATGGAAAGTGGTTACCGTGGCCTATGGATACGTGCAACACCAGGGGCGTCACACTCATGCTGCCGACTCTGAAGAAACCTTCTAATTTTTGTAACATTTGTAATATCAATGCAAAAGTCATATGAACTCTAAAAATTTTATAATAATTAGTAGCTTATCTTTGAGTTCTGAGTGTCTTTCACAGTTTATTTAAATATTCATAATAGCTGAAATAAACTTGTTTACTGGAAAACTGCGCAGTTAATTGTTGCTTTTATTCGACACAGAATACCTATTCAAACTAAGTGCAGAGAAGCCATTTAATTAAATAAAATAAGACATAAACAGTTTGTGTGTTGAATATCTGATATGTTTAGATTTTGAATACCTAATAATCATTTTAAGCTATATTAAAAAGGAGAAGGTTGGTATTCGTCGGTAGGCTCTTGGTTCTGGTACGGGATTATTAATTACCACTCCATTTCCTGAGAAACCAATGACTTCAGAATTGAATACTATCTTAACTTATATAATACTATCTTATTTTATATTATAAACTTATAATCTAAGCATAGAGCATTAATATATGATGTAGAGACTCGTATTACTCTTGAATCGCCTTCTTTGGACTTAATTTACCATTATTATAATTGCTTATTTTGTAAGTTACTTCATGTAACCTCTTTGTACATATTTTAATTGTTTATGTATTCCATGTAATCTATAATTATGTAAATATTAATATCAAATAGGTATGTAGTTGCAAATTTCATATTGTATATTTTGATCTAATCTATGTACTTACCCCTCTATATTTCAAGAAAAACTGCAATTATAATTTAATTAATGTTAATTTTATTAATATCCACAAAATTATTAAATACTCACGTTTCGTAACAAGACACACATTATGGTCAAGTGGGTAGCCGCACGCGTGTATTTTTACGTACCAAGCGACCGTTATTTCATTAATAGTACCGTACTGAGACGTAATAATATGTACTAATAATATACATTTTATGAATAAAGATCAAATTAGCAGTAACCGCGTTATACATTCGACAGCATAATATCAAGGGTCAAGAATAAAAAATATGTTAACGGCAATAGGCAATAAGCTGTCCTCTTATTTCGTGAGAGCGAATAGGTATATAGTAGTAAAATCATTATCACCGTCATATCACTTTCCCAGTTGTATCCGAAGTTTGCACATTTAAGTCTCTTTTCCGTCCCGTCCCGATACAATATACAAGTAGTCTTAAAATTCAAGGCAAATCTAAGTCGTTAGTTGCGAATGAGAATTTCACCAATGCAATGGTAAAAACCAAGATCTAAGATGCGTCACAGTTCACTAAATGACTTTCTTTGAAGCTGGATTTAACCGATCGATATAAACGCGTTTAATTCGGCGTGGTAAGTCATGAAAACTCAATTTAGTTGATCGGATTTTCACTGATGAAATACAAGCTTACTTTGTGCAATTATACAACACCTGCAATATCAATATAAGTTGGTACCGAAAACCAATTTGTTATTCTTATAACGTATCTGGAAAATCTGATTGCTAAATAAATAGGTAAAGCAATATTAAATTCTCTGGTTATTTACATAAGTAGGTAAGGTAAATATCCATTTACTTTGTCATAAATCATAATCTCTGATGAGTTTCATATTTAATCAAATTCATGCAAAAGAACCAGTTTCGGAGATCAGTTACGATTTCGGGGGAACGTAGTCAGCTGGGCGCGAAATTGCTTCCCTACCCCACCCGACACCCCCCGTGCCGTCAACGACACCCTGCCCATGACGTCACGCCAGGCCTGCTTACGTCATAGACAAAGCGGCCACGAACTTATGAAACGAACACCCTTAATCGATTTGGAGGTTATTCACGACAGCGAACGACGATGTATTTTCGGTTATGCTTCGAAATAAACTCTTTACGAACGAAGAACGAAATTAATCAACAAATATAACATAGATTTTTAAAAAGTTCTTTATTATTGAAGAAGTAGACAGTTATTTTCAGTAGATACTAGTTTGCGTTCAATGGGCTTTCCCCATGAGCCGTAGTACATGTACAGACAGGCCACTTTTTAATGAAATTTTAAAGCAATTACCTAGTAGTATGGTAGTTATTCCTATCGATTTAAATTGGAAAAAGTGAATGCTCAAGACGGGACTTGAACCCGCGATCAATCTCTTGGATCCATTATACATTACTTTTTTTATAAATAATATTTAAGAATAAGGAATTAGAAACAAAGTTAGCATAAACCAATTTTAGTTCGTGGTTGGAGCCGCCCAAGTGCTAAAAGCGTTTGTGCAATGGTATGCTTCTGCTGCTGAAAATGCAGATCCGCTGTTCAAAATCACGATGAATAAAGTCCAAATGACCACTAGTGCTATTAATAAATGTATTCAAACAAAGAACACTTACCAAAAATCTCTCCTTTACTTGCATACTCTGACACTATGTAGATCATGTTTTTCGTCTCCATGACCTGAAACAAAGATATTAACTTGATTATAAGTACTGCAACAGCGCAATGATTGAGGTTATACATTATACATATAAGTAGGAATAGGTATAATGAAACATAGCATAGCATAGGTTGGAATACGCTTCTGCTCATGGTGGATAATTCCATCAAGAATTTTGAATCTCTCAATAGTACTAAGTATATCTTTGCCTCGTTGTGAAGTAAATGAAGTGCCAATCCAAGATGTTACGGAAGAGACGGACATAACGAAATAATCAGAGTTACATAGACACTACAAGTAAACTCTACTAAACCCCTGAATAAAGTAACTGATCGAATTTGATATACAGCCTCTAATTCAATCTAGCTTATCACATCGATATGTATCTGTGATCGAAAGGAAAACACATCATCTCAGAAATCAGTTCGTAGGTTCTATTTATATTTTCAGAGCATCTTTAAACAAAAAATAAGTTTGTTTGGACGAAGTGTGAACTACGAGAAACCTGCAAGGTTAAAATTCGAAAATTCTTCTTGTGTTATGCCTATCAATGGTAAATCCATACCCATCTGGGTGGTACCTTCCAGACAATCGATAAGAATTTTACGATTCTTGACTTAGGTACATACTTAGGCGAATGAGTATACTACATAACATACTAGGAAATGAAAGGAACAACACCACCTTTCATAATTCTGAACACTCTTAATTCATATCTGATAAGTGACGCGGGACTGTAGAGTCAGCACTACAGTCATCCAAAACTGACTCGAGTCTCTGGAGTCAGCACTTTGACAATCGTCTGAAACTGACTCGAGACTCTAGAGAGCCAGCACTTGCAGTTCAAAGAGAACGTGCCCTTTCTCTTTGTTGAATTTACATAGGTATGTACTTTAACATTTGTTATTTGAGACTACCATTGGATAAAATGTCATTTAATAATTGTTTATTTAATAGATATGATGCGTTTAATCATCAGATCACAGATATGAATTCTTACAGAAAATTCGAAATTAAGTAGGTATATCAATTCAGCTCTGAGATTCCGATGAAGCGTGCCAATGACTTCACCTCGGCCTTTAAAATTCATAGTTTCGCTATTAACATGTAAATGACTCACTATTATCTGCTCTGTCTTTTTAAACGACTTACAAATGTTCAGAAGTCATCGTTACGCCGCGCTATGAAAATGAATGGAAAGCGTGCCCACTATCGACTATAAATAAACATTCGTGGGGTGGCAATGTGTAGGATAATTGCCCCCCTTTTCGCGGTATGCAGAACAATTACGATGAATACGTGGAGTGCGTATCGATCCAACTTGTCTATCCGAAGCAATCCCTAAGGAACAATATGGGCACACTACAACACTTAGGTACACGGGTAAAGAGAAGTCACTTACCGCGCGCTGCTCCTTTGGTGATTTGTTGGTGGCCACCAACTGGTCCAGGTGTCGGGATGCTTGTAGCACTTGCACTATAGTTGATGCTCGTGATGCGGTGAGCTGCTGAGACCTCCAATTAATACGAATGTCGAAGCGAGACTGGTGCGGTCGAGAGGTGGCGCGCGCGGCACTGCCAATCTCTCTTTCTCGAAATACCCGCATACCATGTCGTCGCAAGTACCCTCATATTCCATAAGTTTCGCTCGGACAAACTATCGGATCGATAAGCACCCGCCACAACACGCTCCCCGCCTTGACAAGGTCCATAGCTAAATAGGGGGAGCTAGGTAATGAGGTAATTCCGATCTAAGCGGTTAAGTTTCATAAATGTAAGGCACTCTGATAATATTAATGAACCGTTACAGCAGATGAAACAGTAAATAGCGTAAAATGTATATTATTATTATAACCCAAGCAGATACCCATAGGGAGACCGATTGAGGCTTAATCACGAAATTATTTAAATAAATATTAAATTAAAATGCGGTTGAAAAATAAGTATTAAGGAAATTTAAATAAATTTTATTGGGTTGGCAACGGATACAGCTTAGTTACAGGACGTTTATAAATTCCGGACGCGGTTTTGACAGACGCGACTCGAACTATGCCATCTGTACCCGGGAAAACTTCGGTTATAATGCCGAGTGGCCACGATAAAGGTGGTACGTTATCTTGACCCAAGAGGACAATAATGCCGATCTCTATCGGACGATCAGGCGTACACCACTTCTGTCGAGTTTGTAACGTATTTAAGTATTCCACGCGCCATTTTTTCCAATAACCCAATACCAACTGATCCAGAAGCCTCTTGCGGTTTTTTAGATTAATACCTTCCTCTGTCAGTTCAGAAGAAGGCAAGTAGGTAAGCGGACTGGACATTAAAAAATGTGCCGGTGTGAGCACCTCGGGGTGTGGGTCCGATGACAAAACACTAAGCGGTCGCGAATTTAAAAGGCATTCTATCTGCACCAATACGGTCAAAAGTTCCTCATACGTGAGAAGCTGCTTACCAATGACTCGGAACAAATGAGTCTTAACGCTTTTAATATTGGACTCCCACAGACCTCCGAAGTGCGGAGCTCGCGGTGGGATCATAGTCCATTTAATTTGAGTTTTGAGTAGTTCCCGCTTAATGTCCGACTGAACAGCTGAATTTAATAAAAATGAGTATATTTCATTTAGCTGTGCTTTCGCACCTATAAAATTTGTACCATTGTCCGAGTACATAACGGACACTGGACCCCGGCGCGCAATAAATCTTTTGAAAGCGGAAAGAAAGGCTTCTGAGGTGAGATCCGAAACGAGTTCTATATGTATGGCCTTAGTGACCAAGCATATAAATAAACATATATAGACCTTCTGCGAGCGTTGTCCTCTGCGGCGAGTAGGTACATACGCAATAGGACCAGCTAAATCCACCCCAGTATGCACAAAGGCCTTGGCATCGCGGACCCGGTATCCAGGCAGATCAGCCATTTTGGGCGTCGGGTGCACAGGATTTAAATGAAAGCAAGTGTTGCATTTGCGGCAGCGCGAACGAATAACGGTCCTACCATCCAATATCCAAAACCGTTGCCTAATAATGGACATCAATAGTCCAGGGCCCGTATGACAGTACGTATTATGGTAGTGATCAATTATTAAATCAACTACACGGTCATGTTTAGGTAGTAGTGCGGGATGTTTAGCTTCGTAGGGTAGGTCAGACTTTGAAAGTCTACCCCCGATTCGTAGGATTCCGTAATCGTCCAGAAAAACAGACAGACTGCGTAATTTTTTAGAGGGGAGTTCGCCGGCCTTAATCAGGTTCACCTCATTAGAGAAATGGATATTTTGAACAATTCGAATAACAAATTTTTCAGCGGTTTGAATATTTTGAATAGAGTCCTGACTACCTAATCTATTCGTAAATTTAAGAATACAAATGAATGTACGCAATAGCTTATTCCATGAGCTGATGCGATCAGCTATAGCAGCTAGAGCATGCGGTTCAGTCTTTGAAGTTTCGGCCACAAATGCCCTGGATTTCAACTCTGGTAATGTATCCCACTCAGTTGGGATGAATTTTAAGGGCCATTCATTTATCGGCTGATGAAGCCAAGTAGGGCCGTCCCACCAGAGCGAATGTGCAATCAAATCTGATGGCAGCATTCCGCGTGAAAGACAATCGCTAGGGTTCGTTTTCCCCGATACGTGGGTAAAACAAGCCGCAGGTAAATTTTCCTGAATTCTAGCGATACGGTTGCTTACGAAAACAGACCATCTATGGGGAGATGAGTGAATCCACGAGAGAGCTATGGTGGAATCCGAAAAAGCGTAAACACCCTGAATAGGTACGCGAACGGAAAGCTTCTCTTTAACCACGCGAACAAGCTTGGATAGAAGCAAAGCTGCGACAAGTTCCAATCGAGCCAGCGTCGTAATCTTGGCGGGGGAAACTTTAGACTTAGCACATAGGAGTCGGACAGTGATATTACCATCAGGGTCAGTTATGTGTAGATAGATACAACAACCATAACCACTGAAGCTGGCGTCGCAAAAGGCTACAATATTTACCACAGAGTCCTTAAAAACTCCAATATGTCGCGGTATTTTTAAAGAAGAGAGTGCCGTAAAATCCCGGGTAAAGGCGGTGAAACGACTGATGATATGTGCCGGAGGTTCCTCATCCCAATCTATCTTAGCCAACCAAAGTTCCTTGATGAGGATTTTAGCGTACAAAACGACCGGAGCCACAAGACCCAGCACGTCAAACAAGCGGGCTACCAGCGATAAAATGGTACGTTTCGTACATTTATTTTCCATTATGACGGTAGTCAGAAAAAACTGATCGTCAGCGGGTTCCCAGGATAAGCCAAGGATCTTGAAATTATTCGAATTGTTGTCTACCGGCGAGAAACATACCGGCGAGCGATGAGATTCAGGCAACGTCTCTAATACAGCGGGCTTATTACTTGCCCATTTGATCAGATCAAATGAACCTATTTTAAGTAAGTCAATTAGTTCGCGAGATAATTCCTTTGCCAAAGGTATATCGGGAACTGAATAAACATAATCATCCATGTAAAACTGAGTTTCTATTAATTTAGAAGCCTCAGGGAAGCGGTCACTATGCTCACCCGCTAAATGACGTAAAGTGCGCATAGCTAAATACGGACTGGGCTTTAATCCGAAAGGTAAATGCTTGAAACTAAAGGTGCGTACCTGTTCGGTTTTATTGAAACGAAATAAAATTCGTAAGTATTTCCTATGGTGCTCATTTACACCTACCCTCAAAAACATCTGTTTAATGTCTGCGGTCATAGCTACCGGGAACGTGCGAAAATCAAGTAATAATAAAAATAAATCGGCCTGTAAATTAGGTCCGACATGCAAAATATCATTGAGTGACAACCCTGAGTGAGTTTTCGCACTAGCGTCTAAGACCACCCGAATGGTGTCCTTATCCGGCCTAATAACGGCGTGATGCGGCATGTAGTAGCCTTCCTCAGTTAATTCATTATCAGGTACCTCAGCCAAGTAACCCTGAGCTGTATAATCGGCGATGGTCTTATTATAATTTTCGCGTAGGGTAGGTACTTGAGCAAATTTTCGCTCGAGCGCAAGCAGACGCCGATGAGCCACTCCGCGAGAATTGCCTAGCTCAGAAGGGTCTCGTGAGAAAGGTAAATCGATAAAATATCTACCGTCCCTAAATAAAACTGAAGAATTAAAACTATTTTCGCATTCCAAGTCTTCTGGACTGATGATTCGTTGTGTTGGGATTTCCTCTAATTCGAAAAATCTTTGCAAACTCGAATCAATATCAGTAAGCGAGGTAAATGACGAAGAGGTAGGTTTCGTATCATTTAGACATGGAATGTCCCCCATGAGTACGTAACCGAAACTAGTCAATATGGCGGGCGGTGCGCGATTACCCGAATCGACCCTATCTCCCAAGTAAATATACGGAAATAGTTGAACACCAAGAACTAAATCAATTTCTCCCGGTAAATTCCAGGTTAAATCGGCAAGCGGTAAATTATCCAAGTAGGACAAATCATCATTTATTTTAATGTAATTAGAGGGTAGTTTGTCCGTAATGCAGTCAACTACCAGCGCATGAATATAATATCTATTGTTAGGATTAATTCGAGACTCAATTGTAAAATGAATAAATCCATGTACGGGTCGCGTGGTCATACCAACACCTTGCAACGACGAATTACACAACTTAATAACCGGAATGTTCAAACGCTTACAACAATCCATGGTAATCAAATTATTTTGAGATCCGTTATCAATCAAACATCTAAGCGTCATTCGATTTTTATCTCGATTATTACAATGCGCGTATACTTGAGCGGTAGCTAGCAGTATAGTGTAATTATGTGGATGGCTACCGGACGTCAAGGCAATCGATTGTGTCTTGTCTAATGTGTCATCTTTTTCAGCGGCCTGGATTCGAACCGGCTGCGCCGCGGGCGCGGACCGCTTCTTGCTCGAGGAATCCGTATTATTATCATTTGAAAAATGCAATAACGAATGATGTTGCTTTTTACAATACTTGCAAACATTACGCGATTTACATTTGGTTATGGAATGAGATAGGCTCAGACAGTTCACACAACCACGTTTCGATTTAATAAAGTCAAACCGGGCTTGCGGTGATTCTAAGTTTTTAAAATGTAAACAATTAAACAGCGGATGCCTATCTATATTGCACAAAGGACACATTGAAGCCGTCTCGGAAACCGGTTCGTTACTCGCGATGAAAGCTTTAGAATTACTAACACTAGCTCTTGCGCGCGGCTCGACTTGTGAATTATTTTTATTCGACCTTTCAAGTACTTTGACATAATCCTGTATAAATGAGATTAATTCTAGGTAGGAAGGGAATTCCTTCTTGCTTACGCTATTTTCAAATTGCTGTATTGTTTGCGAATCAAGCTTTCGCAACCCACAATATAATAGAATAAAATCTAATAAGTCAGGTATGTCTAATTGTTTCAATGCCGCGACAGACGCCGAATATTTTTCTATATAGTTATTCAAACTGATAGCATTACCGGTGCAACCTTTAATATTAAAAATGTTATTAAGGTAATGCTCACCTAAACTGCGATTGTCCTGATACTTCTTTACAAGACTATCCCAAAGTATCCTATAGGTATCCCCCGATGGAACAATACCTGCCGTTATTTTTAACGCATCGTGCGTTAAATTGCTTATTAGGTATTGTACGCGCTGTGCATCCGTGAGATCGGCATTAAGGTGCACATTACTACGAAATATCTCAAAAAATATTGGCCAGTTCTCTGTCTTTCCGTCAAAGGTACGTATAGGAATTGGCGGCAAGTGTATCTTAGATTTTTTATTGTCGGCTGTAGATGCCGTTGTATTATTTGACCTAATGAGATTCCGCTTATATTTGATCGTGGAATATAAGTCCTCAATAGAGCTCAAGCTGGAATAGTCTGGCGGGGTACCATCAATTGCAAATTTTACCTCATTAATTTCATCAACTATTTCTTCAAATCTGCTGTATTGCTCAGTAACGGATTCAGATTGCGAAAGGAATAGTTCATTAGAACGGGAATCATAATTGGAAATATTTTTGCATAATATATATATCCGATTAATTCGTACGAAAATCGCTTCTTTTTTAGCCGTTAGCTGTAATAGCTTGCTTTGAAGTTTAGCAGTGGGCATTTTAAAATTAGAATTGGATTAGGTACTAAATAATTTAATTTGATATTAAATAAAATAATATGGAATTTTTGCTTAAATGCGAAATTTATAATGCGGGTAGAAAATTTCTATATTAATCAATATGAATTTTTTTTTTTTTTTTATTAAATGCGGAATTTAATAAACGCGGTTGGGAAATTTTATGCACTAAGTAGGTATGTAGCTGATAACCTATCCGGCTCGAAGGACCATTAAATGGGGTGGCAATGTGTAGGATAATTGCCCCCCTTTTCGCGGTATGCAGAACAATTACGATGAATACGTGGAGTGCGTATCGATCCAACTTGTCTATCCGAAGCAATCCCTAAGGAACAATATGGGCACACTACAACACTTAGGTACACGGGTAAAGAGAAGTCACTTACCGCGCGCTGCTCCTTTGGTGATTTGTTGGTGGCCACCAACTGGTCCAGGTGTCGGGATGCTTGTAGCACTTGCACTATAGTTGATGCTCGTGATGCGGTGAGCTGCTGAGACCTCCAATTAATACGAATGTCGAAGCGAGACTGGTGCGGTCGAGAGGTGGCGCGCGCGGCACTGCCAATCTCTCTTTCTCGAAATACCCGCATACCATGTCGTCGCAAGTACCCTCATATTCCATAAGTTTCGCTCGGACAAACTATCGGATCGATAAGCACCCGCCACAACAATTCGCGTGATGTAATTGTTTGAACGAACACAAAAACAACGGATATGAATGTTTGATCGTATAATGATAACATCTCAATAAACGGACGGACGCTCTCTTCCTGTAGTTACAGTACAAAACACATACTTAATGCCATTTGAGATGACAATGTTTGTACACAAGGAGTCTCCCGGTCACCCTATTCAAGCTTTAAATAGCATCAAATCCATTCATACAGAGAGGTGCGGGTTACGAAACCAGATTACGTACGTAACGTGCATTGTTCCAATTGCAGGTACTAGCATTATTGTGGAATCGATATTGTGCCACAACGCCTACAACACATTTGCCTGGATAGTTTCATCACTAGGAATCAAAAGCACTTCACCGAAAATGAGTATGTACTTTCAGTTCTAAACAATTTTGTGTTAAGAAGACAGTTGCAAACTGTATAACATAACAGGATTTTTCACCCGAGGGTTGACCCTCGGGTGAAAAATCCTGTTTGTGTGTGACCTGTTTGTGTGTGGATGCATCCAGGATTGATCCTGGATGCATCCACAGATCATACATTAGAACACGTGGTCCTTCCTTCCGCTATTTGAATAATGTTGGCTTTCACAGCAGTGACTGCCGGTCTGACTCTCTAACCCCAGGAGGAAAGCGTGCACCAGAACCTCGTCCAGCAGTTTCGAAGACCTTGGTGGCGCCCCAAACAGAGAGCATAATTACCAATCCTTTGACTGACAGACATCAATATAAGGATCGCAATTTTGTCGAATGCTTCCCACCGGTAGAATACAACCCACATGTCAAAACAATTATATCATTCTATGAGATCATGTCAACCCACGTAAGATTTATATTTTTTGAAACAAGTACCGCAACGTCCGCAGCAGACCGCAACTGGCTCACTGGAGTAATATGTCAAATATAGTAAAAATACCAATGATGTATCATCAGAAATTTACATACCTTGCATATTTAGGTACGGTTGGATTACGTAAGGCTCAATAACAAATAGAATGTTTATTATTAACCTTGTAAATACAGTCCAAGTACGGAATTTACAGTCATATAATGTAATCACACTTCTTTGTATTCGTTAAGCAGACAGATACCACCATCTTGCCACATGCCACGATCCTGGCACACATTTTCGCTTCCTTCTACCTACTTTTATGAGTGTTTTCATGCGTTCATCGGTTGCAAGTACTCTTGACCTGGCTCGCACGAGTAGTTATTGCTTGCGCGGCTTAAGTACAAGTAATAATTATTACTCATACGAGCATTATTTCAACAATATAGGACCTTGGATGACACTCGAAAGGCACATGGATGGAATTACAATTTACACTTATTAGTAAATATTACTGTTATGTATTTAGCACAACGGGTGGTCCGTCAGCGATAAGTTGATTATATAGGTTATGTCTAGGTATTCCACGGAGGACAGAATATGATCATTTCCTTCACCATGGTTTAATCTTAGTTAGTCATGTTAACAGATGCGTGTATTTTAGGCGGTCCATTGCAGTAGTGAGACGTCAACTTCGTTGCACGTTGGCAGCGTATTAACCAGACGGACTAAAGTGCTCCAAGTGTCTAGTCGACAATAGAAATTACAAGCAGAAGGGATTCTTGGAGGAACTCTTCTTCAGTAATAATACTTTGGCATTCCAATATTTCGTTCCAGAAGGGAAAGTTTCCTGCAGTAAAATTCTTGTCGTCGTCGTTGTTCAAATTCATTGAAAGACTTCGTGTTCTTCTACTTCAAAAGATGATGACGGAATGGACGCACACACAACGCATCGATGTTATGTTGACTCCTAAATCTCTTATTACCATAACACTGGCAGTTGATGGTATTGAGGTAAATCAAAACAAAAAAGGTGCAGTGTGGGTGGATTCGTTATGGTCATGTTGAAAAAGTATGATTTTTAAATACTAAACGAAATGAAGACACTATGAAAATTTATTTGTCAACCCTAGTCCATTCAATATCTAGCTGATCTAGCTTTAGAGGTAGGATGAAAATAATACTTATTATTGAAATTCTGATCCGGTTCCTGCAACCTATGGCTTTCGATAGAGTCTGGCACAAGTCGCTTCTTTCCAAGTTACCAGCCTTTGGTCTGCCTTCCGGACTGTGCGACTGGGTGGCTAGCTTCCTGCAGGGGCGCCGTATTCGCGTCCTCTGTGATGGTCGAACTTCGGAGTTCCTGCAGGTAAATGCTGGCGTGCCGCAGGGGTCCGTCTTATCACCCACTCTCTTTCTTCTGCATATCAACGACATGCTCTCCACTGGCAGTATTCATTGCTATGCAGACGATAGCACCTTACACGGGAGTTATCACGGACATCCTGCGGCCAAGCAGTCTGATATCGCGGAAAAGAGGCAGCTTCTCGTCAGTGAACTTGACCGGACCCTGAACCTCGTTTCACAATGGGGCTCTGAAAACCTGGTTGAGTTCAATGCCAAGAAGACGCAGGCATGCGCGTTTACAGCAAAGGTATCTTCTTTCCTTCCCCTTCCAACTCTTCAGAGCACGCCACTGCCACTACAGGACAATCTCAATATCCTAGGTATGGATGTTCGCTGCAAACTGAACAACAAAAACTACATCGAGAGTATCATCAAAACAGCCTCGCGTAAACTCGGAGTCCTGAACAAAGTGAGACGTTTTTTCGCGCCGGAGCAGCGGTGTCTTCTCTACAAGACACAAATTCGCTCTTGCGTGGAATACTGCTCGCATCTCTGGGATGGCTCCGCAAAGTACTTACTAGATGCTCTCGACAGGTTGCAGCGACGTGCGGTCCGCATTATTGGGAATCCTGCGGTCACTAACACCCTCGAGCCTTTGCAGTTGCGTAGAGATGTGGCATCTTTGGCGGTTTTTTACCGTCTTTACCATGGTGAATGTTCTGATGAGCTCTTCCAATTAATCCCACCCTCTCCTTTCCTATATAGGACAACACGTGCAAGACTTAGATGCCACCCGCATACGGTGCAGAATATTCCATCAAGAACCAAGCGATTCGGCGACTCCTTCTTCTGCCGCACTATTAAGACTTGGAATTCCTTGCCAGCTCACGTGTTTCCTTCCTCCTATAGTCCCGGGTCCTTTAAGCGGGGCGTGAAAAAGCATCTGATGAGGCCGTCAAGCTGAGTGCCACCATTGTAACATGGTACGTGTTGTAATGGTGGCCCTCTTTTCAGAGACTTTGCCTTCAGCTTACCATCAGGCGAGGCGAAGTCAAATTGACGTGTCTTATATAAAAAAAAAAACCTAAGGTTACGCATCCTAAGGTTTTGTCCACTCCTGTATAGTATGTATGTCTTTTGTATGTATGTTTACATTCCAGATTGTAATTTATCCCTGTACCAAATTTCAGTCAGATCCGTTCAGCCGTTAAAGCATGATTGAACAAACATACACACATCCTCACAAACTTTCATAATATATATTGATAATATTAGTAGGAAAGGAATTAGGTAAGTATCACTTTTTCTGTATGAAAAGATACAGAACAGCCCGATCGGAAAGGTACAAAAATATTGCAATTTTAAATGTACAGTCGAAGTCAAAAGTGCAGTAGCAATCCTACGCAACTATAGCGTGAACATTCTAGCGCTACTTGTGACGTTTTTCTTTTAAGACAATTTATAACACACATAAATTGTTCTTCCGTAGGAATATTATCGATAATTTCGTTGTAACTACGTAAGCAACCCGTGGCCGAGTGGTTAAAGCATGAGGTTTGTGGAAATGCAAAGGTTGATGGTTCAAATCCTGCGATCTTGCAACAACACTTTTTGTGTTTCATTTATAAATTAATATCATTGTATTATTTGTTAAATTTTAGCAAATATCAACATAAAATGTAAAAAGAATGCCAACTTCATACAAAATTACTTTATCAATATTTAAAATTATATTTTTGTCATAAATATAAAAAATCGTTGTAAGCTGGAATCGAACCTGGAACCTCTTATCATTGTGAATCAATAGTATCTTGCTTAACCCACTTAGCTATCAGTTAATTTACTAAGTTGGTAAATTACTGTATTAGTATCTAATGACACATATTATTATGTAAACACAAAACCGGGCCGGCGCACGGCCGCACGCCACACCATTTTGAGCCTTGTTGGGCTAATGCACTTATAAACTCTGACTGTACACTCAGACTGATGTCTAATAATGCCTGGCAACGGCGCCCCCGCCGGGTCCAGGTAGAAGGGGTAGGCCCAAGCAGTCCTGGCTTGACGTCGTGGAGGGTGACATGAGTGCAAATGGTTTCGCTACCATGGACGCCTAAGATCGTGCGAAGTGGAGGAGGAAGAGCCGGAAGGCGGACCCTGAGCTCCGAGGTCATCATGGCCACGGATGCAATCAGGAAAATGCACCTACATGAAGATGATGAGATTCAGACTCGTAAATAACGAGTTTGTTTGTATCTAGCTTAGTCGTTACTTATGTTAAAATGCTTTCATAATAGTCATGGTTATCTTGAGAAGAAATTTCAAGTGTTTACCAGCTTGCTAGCAGATATGCTTGCCTAATCACTTATCTACGCTGACGGTATCAGTACAAGGTTAGAACCACATAACGTCATCAGTCATCACTTCAATCGCGACACTATTGTATTATTATATCTTAATAATATATATAAATCTCGTGTCACAATGTTTGTCCTCAATGGACTCCTAAACCACTTAACCGATTATAATAAAATTCGCACACCATGTACAGTTCGATCCAACTTGAGAGATAGGATAGTTTAAATCTCAAATTATAGTCGCAATTTTAATTTATCGCGATAACCAACATCCACGCGGGCGGAGCCGCGGGCAAAGGCTAGTATATTATAGGTAACCGAGTTTACACGAAACACTTAATATTTAGGTAGGTAAGTTCTCGTCATGGAGAAGGAAATCATATTGTCCATGTCCTCCGTGGTTCTCGTACTAATTACCACGAAGTTACTTTAGATTTGTTTCAGTGAGATTAAATCAAACGAGGTGTCAAGATTTCATGTTAATCAATTTGAAGTGTCACGACACGACTCGAGCCGTCTTCGAGGTCAATGTTAAAAGTGTAGATACGGTAACAATTGATATTAAGATTATATATTTTCAGTGCAACTAGGTAACTACCAAATATTATGTATTTTTTTCACTATAATATAAATAGGTAACTTATATTTTATACATACTTGGTATATACAGACCGGGTCAATAAACTTTATTCTTACAATATGGGGCTATTATGAAATAATCTTAATATATATAAATCTCGTGTCACAATGTTTGTCCTCAATGGACTCCTAAACCACTTAACCGATTATAATAAAATCTTTCTTAATATATATAAATCTCGTGTCACAATGTTTGTCCTCAATGGACTCCTAAACCACTTAACCGATTATAATAAAATTCGCACACCATGTACAGTTCGATCCAACTTGAGAGATAGGATAGTTTAAATCTCAAATTATAGTCGCAATTTTAATTTATCGCGATAACCAACATCCACGCGGGCGGAGCCGCGGGCAAAGGCTAGTATATTATAGGTAACCGAGTTTACACGAAACACTTAATATTTAGGTAGGTAAGTTCTCGTCATGGAGAAGGAAATCATATTGTCCATGTCCTCCGTGGTTCTCGTACTAATTACCACGAAGTTACTTTAGATTTGTTTCAGTGAGATTAAATCAAACGAGGTGTCAAGATTTCATGTTAATCAATTTGAAGTGTCACGACACGACTCGAGCCGTCTTCGAGGTCAATGTTAAAAGTGTAGATACGGTAACAATTGCCCGAAACTTCTGCAACTTCGGAATACGAAATGAAAATGAGTAAAACGTTGACCTAGGTATCTAAGTACATCATAGGACAGAGCACTACACTAAAACAGCTTCAAAGGTATTGAGTAGAAATGCAAAGGTTACCAAATTTTCACTTAATATCCTGTGTCACTGAATAATGTGATTGCTGACGTAAATTGCTCCATGCGTAAAATCGATTTACATTTTACATTCAAGTAAGGCACTAACTTTCTGACGCATGACGTATAAAGTAGGTAGGTACCTATTACATAAAATGACATTTAGTCAGGTCGATATTAGGTTGTGCGGATGTGCGGCAACAAGTAGGAGTGTACTTATTTGGGTAGTCTTCCATACCTACATGGTAGGTATACATATACGTTATTTATTATCACTAACAGCTCATAACGTAGTTTATAAGTTCTTGCGTTGTTTGATGTGCAAAACGTGACATTAAAGTAGCTAATAATACGTATAAGTACACTAAACCGTTTCATTCCACTTACGATCTAACTACCAACATAGTATTGTTACGCGTCGCTACTGCTAACGGCATGTCGTACTACAACCTCATTTTACGGGGCTAATAGCATTACTGTCGCATTATTCGGAGCGAGTCATGTGCAGAACTTAATAGGCATATATTATAGTCGTATATCCAGTTGACGCTCCATCGCGCAAGTCTACTACTTCATACAAATTTGTGCCAGTTGATGGATCGTTAAAGAGTTTCTCTTTTTTTTTGTAGGTACCGTCACTTTGAGTATCTATCTTACTATAGAGCAAGTCTAACACTATGGTCCATTGTGCCGAGTGTAAGCAGTTTTTTATCTGTGGTATAAAGCGCCTATAGTGATGTTTCATGTACATATTACCAAAAGTATCGATAGTTGGTTATGTTGTGAATTTAGTGTGACGCATGCGTGGATGAATGGATAAAATTAAACCAAGATACAAATATATTACTTAGTATATTACTTAGTATCATTTAATGAATAATTATAGAAATTAAAATCCCACAAATCTAACATATCAACAGACAGAGTCGTATATAATATTAGTATGGCTAAGCATATAAAGTTTTGACGCACTTTGGAAGAGGCCAGTGGTTAATCCAAATCCAAATCCAAACTAATATTATAAATGCGAAAGTAACTCTGTCTGTCTGTCTTTCTGTCTGTCTGTCTTTGCTTCACGCCTAAACTACTGAACTGATTTGTGTGAAATTTGGTACAGACATAGTTTGGAACTTGAGAAAGGACATAGGATAGTTTTTATTACAAAAAATAAAATAAAAAATAAAATTTATTTCGGACATACAGCGCCATCTATTGGTCAAGAGTCGGCATCAATTCAGTACTGAGTATAAGGGTAGATTGAACCTCGAGAAAGGACATAGGCTATGTTTGGTCGCGATAACCGACATCCACGCGGGCGGAGCCGCGGGCAACAGCTAGTTGAAATATAAAGTTTTGCATAAGCATTTACCTACGTGGAGGTAAAGTCTGGTACTGCATCGTCATTCAGTTTACAAAGCCCTTTCTTAGTTACTTATTTGAAATCAAGCTTAAAATAGATAGAACAGATGAAACTTCGAATATTCGGCTCCCAATCAGGCCTCTTTATAGCTTTTAGCTTTCACTCATGCATCTATTATTATGCATCTTAATATTTTTGTAAACCTAAACAAAAATAATAGTGCTTAGGTAATATATAAAAGTAAAATGAGCAGATTTATTTGTTTACGCAGTAAATACTCTATACTATAAAAGAAAATAAACCTACAATGAAATTCTACTGCAAAAAGAAAATTATCGTAACCGAAAGTGCATGTGCTACATCACTATTCATTTATAAGCAAAAATGGCCGGTGACAGCCGTCAGCTGTAACCCGCCCCGCGTTTCTCGCATCCCCCTAGGAGACCCGTATAAATTTTATGAAAACAAATAAATTAGTCATATAATACTACTCACGGGTGATATGAAATGTTATCATTCTTTTTATTTTTCTTTCGGGAATCGTTTTGAGAGCCTGGCAATGCACAGTTCACCATTATTACCACAAAATGAAATAAACTGTTATTTGCGAAATCACTTTGGCAGATATTGTTTTGCTACTGATTGCAGTTGTCAAAAATTCTAGGCACTGTTCACACCCGTGATAGCAGTTCATACTTGCTAAGACGCGCTCTACAGGTGATAGATACTCTAAGGTACCGTCATGACATGACACAGCTGATCCCAATACGAGATGTTTTGAAATTTTACATATTTGAGCCATTCAAGTGCGATCCGTCACGTACGTCACACCAACAACATCGGACGTCAATATTTTTGTTTTATCTTAGTGTGGACAAAGAAAAATTAAAGAGTCTCCACGAATTCTGTGGTCGACAATGTGGACATTGTATTTTGGTTATCGTCAAGGTTTCTTGAAATACGAAGGGTCAATTCTACCGCGTCAAAGTAACGTTCGGATTATGGATGGTACCTACTGCCTCAATATTTGCCATGCCCCAGCCATGTCTAGCAAATGCAACAAACAAAAGCGCAGGCATGTGCACCGTACCATCCATAGTACCATCCCTTTCGAGAAAGGGCTTAGGCACTTTTGACCCCTTATATCTTTATTGTGGATAAAGTTAGAAACCTGAATTTTCAGTGAACAAAATGTAGGTAATACTATAAATACATACAATACATACAATATTGACTTCATTTGTAAATGAGGCCTTCTAACAGCATTTTCTGTGATGGAAGTTTGTTGTGACTTTGCAAGCCTGTTAATTCTGTTTATGTGTTTTGTTTTAGGGAATTAAGTGTCTATAGTAAAGAAAATAAATTAATAATTCATAATATGTAATTGTCTTAAAAACTATTTGGTATCTCATGAAATTCCTCCACATCACCTCCATTGACCTCCAACTGGTAAGGTTACCAAAATATGCTAGAAGGCTGGCAATATTATCAATATTATCTATCTATACTAATCTAGATAGTGTTTGAATGTTTTAAATTTTGTTTTAACTCACCTGGTAAAGCTTAATTATATGAGGATGATCCAGCCTTTTCATAATGTCCACTTCTCTGTAGACTTTCTGAAGATTACTGGCGTCTAATTGCGATTTATCTATTATCTTAATTGCTACCTGCAACAAAAAAACGAACATTAAAATGAATATAGCAATAATCAATAATCATCTTAATTATAAGCGAAGGTAAGGTTCATTAAATCATCAATTAACCTTCGCTGATATTGCAGCTAACATGAATACAGCTTCTGATGAAAAAAAAACAATACAACAAAATTTTAAATTATTCTTTTCATAAATAAAATAAAAGACTACAAATAACTATAACACAATATGTATTTAGTCTATAGCACTAATAAAATAAGGTATGTATGACGCTGATCACGAGTCATGCGCGTTTAAAGTTTGGTAACTGCAAATAACTGAAATAACCTACCTACATCCTGTTTTTTTTTTCATGTGGACAAGCATGCTCAATTTTGTAAGAAATACCTCAAGGGGCGATTCACACCACCAGAATATTTATTTAATTGTAAATTTTTAACTCGCCCCGTGGCAAGGGGCGAGTCACTATACCAAAATAATAAAAAAGTAGAGCATTTTAATCGCAAGGGTCGAGATCCAGGGGGCGAGCGGAGCCTAAGCCAATAATTTTGTTTTCTTCCATCTATTTACACTATTATAATTGTGAAGTGGAGATATTTGAAAAAAAAAAAAAAATTGGATTGTGTTTTATTTAAGTACCAATATTGAACACAAAAATGTATCTTTTTTTATTCTTGTCGGTTGTTCGCGATAATCGCGATGGACGCAAAAACTACCGAACGGATTTTGATGCGGAATTTTTTGTTTGAAAGGCATTGGTCAGACTTAAATCTTAAGTTTGTGTAATCGCAAAAGGTTATATAGAATCAGAGATATGATATGACCAAAAGTCGCGATGACCGACATTCATTGGGGCAGGCGGTGCCGCGGACGGAAGGCTATTCTGTATAAACTCAATCTTGGGAATACATACAAGGTAATGAAATGATTATTTAGTACCAATGTAATCGAAAGAAACAGTGTCATTTGAATTTTATACATATTTAAAGGTCCACACAAGTTAAATAATGTCCTTCAGTCACTTACACAAAAGGAGGTTTTTTGTGTGAGGTAGCAGGTACGCAGAATACTCGAAAACCGAGGCCGTTTGCGTAAGCTGCGTACTGTGTGACTCCGAATGAACTCGTAACCATGCAAGTATGTATTTTTGTTTAAAATATTAATTGTTATGGAAATAATGTATTTAGTTTCATTAAATATTATTAAATGATTATTAAAACATGATAATTGATTATATTTTGTATTATTTGCATGTGTTTCAACTGACCCCAGGCACTGTTTCAACCGACCCTGGCATGGGGACGGTTGAAACAAAAGACAGATTTTTTTTTATATGATCTTACACAGAAAATATTACACACTGATCTCAAATAAAATTGCCCATTAGTAGACAGACACAAGGTCTTTTATTTAATATATTTCCGTCATCGCTCACTTAACAAATCCCGATGCTATGCACGATAAACGCTAAAATGTTTCAACCGTACCCAGTCTACCCTATATTTTTCAGCGGAACTGTACCGTTAGTGCCTCGTGAGTCGTGAGTCTCCAACCACACAAAGGGGCAATGACGTCAAGACGAGCGTCATTTCTGAACGATTAGACCAATTGGCGTGATTGCGCTGGCCACGGACGCAACGGTTCCATCCACCGCAGCGAGGTTATACCGACCTATCATGGACCTATAAATTCTTCTCGTTTTTTTTACATCATGGCCCAAGCAATTGCTACCTACTATTAGGCGTGCACGCTCCTTGTGGTAATTTGTAAAACTAATCAATTACGATTAAGATTTTCGATAAGAGACCTAAATATTTTTATATTTTTCTCTAGAGGTAATATTTTTTCAGGTTTACAGCACATTTAGGCTGAGTTTTATACTTCCACTATTCAAGAAGTTAGTTACCATAACATTAAAATACTTATATATTTTATCACATTTTAAATGGAATACTCGTAGAAGTAGTTTGTGGACTATAAATGTCGTTCAACCCATTATTAAGTAAAAATAAAATAGATAATGAAATTAATATAGGTATCATTACCATAAGCGAACAGTGTCAAAAGTTGTTAGAGGTCTGAACTAAAAGTAGACTTAGGTTAGATTTCACTGATAATGACAATCAATTAAACGCATCATCGCAGTGATGACGCGTTAAATTGAATTTAATCTACGTTAACACATTTATTAATTTCTTTCGAGTAAAACGTGAAACCTCAGTTGATTTTCAATGGTGGCAATCAGCCTTGGTTTCTGTGTAAGCTTTGAAAAATGAGCAAAAATCAAAATAATTTCCATCCATTATTAGATCCTTTTCTCTTAGTAAAATCATACTTAATATGAAATCTGTAATCGGAGCGGATTCATATCAAATTGTATGTGATTCAGACTAACAACTACAAGAAGTCAAGTATAATAAATACGAGATCTATGACTATACATATAGTAACGAGATACCAACATGAGGGGCAGATATTAAAACAGGACACAGGGACAGCTTCTAAGATTGTAATTGCAGTAATAGAAGCTGAACTACCGGTCAGATGCTCCGACATTGACCTCATTGTCCAGATAACAGCATTGCGCACACGACGCTGTTACGTCACAAGATTGGAAACACCCTCTCCTGCAAGATTGATTTTATAGGGCAATTTCGTCGTAGAAAGCCTTAGTAATTGTACCTAATTACAAACATCGCCTTCGTCACAAGTTAATATCACGCTTTTAGTCAGTGTTTAATTTTCCTACTTTTGTGTACATTATTACTTAGCATCTTGGCTAATTTAGTAGCCTTGAAGTTATTTTTCATCGTTCATAATATAACTGTGTAGACTGTAGAGTTATACGTCTACATATAGTTTTTTATACTAACACCTTTATTTCTCCGAAAGGCAGAGGTGTATTAATTAACTTCGAGACACGTATCTTGGACCTAAAGCGAGATAAACGAGGCTCTGGCGCGCGCGGGTTGTATTGTAATAATCTATGCTTTGTGAATTTGAGCTCATTCAATACAGTCTTCAAAAGACACTCAAGAAAAGTGTACTGCGCGTATAAAGTACATTTTGAGCACATTCTAGGTCCAAGACATATCCCGAGCAATACTATAAATAGCCACATACGACCAACTAACGATTCCAATAAAAGAGGGCAAGTCTGTTGCCGTCAAAACACTACGGAAATATGAGATATCAAAGATGGTAACAGCATGAAGCTATCGTGGCGAGTTCTATTGTAAGGTACACATATTGCTTTGCTAATCACATCTTGTCCTGCAATAGTATCATTAAGGCCGGCTTGGAATATTAACCAACTTAAAAGCAGGGAGCTAAGGAACTTAAACGGTCTGCGGTGTATTTCAACACCTTGGCCAGCGTAAAATGGCGTAGATCGCTCAGTTGACCTACAACACGTCCGTTTCGTTTATTACACATACGTCATTAGTCGTTGTTAGGTCATACCTGACCTTCCTATTGCTAACGACCTGAATGCACCGTTGTCATTAACTCAATGTTGTGTTTAAGTTTTTACAAAAGGAATGACTGGTGCTGCAATTTATACTGGCAGAATTACTAAAATTTTAAAACGCAGTTGCATTCAATACGAGAGTTGTGTCTAGTGGAGAAAAGAACAAATCAATCACAATATGTCAACAATGTCCTGATGTTTAGCTCTAACAATTGCGACTGTACTGCCGAACATCCTGAATTCTGCTGAGAGATGACACGTAGGCTAGGGGTCCTTGATGCAAACCGTCGAATTAATTTTGTTCCGGGTGTCAAAAAGCGCTTTTTACTCACGATTAATCACGATGCCTTTCGGGACTAATTGATCTTTATTCGTCTTCGTGAAAGTCGATGATTTACGTAAATCGCGTGAAACATTCGTCGAACGTAATAAAAGAAGTGTTAAGTACATGTAACTACAATAGACTTTAATAGCTGTAGTCAGCGAGCCAAGGCATAATGTATGACCCATAATTACCTAACCAATTCGAAGAAAAATTGTTGTAAACTGATAGACGTCATTCTAAAACACTTCATGTCTGAACCGATCGGTATACCCTTTAACCTGATTCCTGCCGGTTTCTCAATTGACCGCATGGTGCAAGACCAAATAGATCAGGGGAAGTTTTTTTTCCACCGGTTTCACTTTCAAAATTTTTCTACCTTCGCCACTGGAACCTATGCAGAGAGGACATAAACCGTCAACGACAGCAGATTTCGATTTAAATCGAATACTGAGTATAATTATTGTGTGCAGTTTCAGATCTGTACAGCCTAAGAGCTGGGTACATAGGCAGTTATTTATGCAAAATACAAAAGACTAATAATGGGCATACTACCCGGAAGATCGGTCGCTTGCGTAGTATATCACATTTGATGGAGATGACGCAGATCTTAACGCCAATATATTTTAATGCATATAAATTGGTCCGCAACGGATTTTCCACGAATCTGACAATCACGTGTATTAGCGTTCCAACGCGGAAGATCCGTGAGGAATTTCCGTCAAGTGTAGCGTAGGCCTTGCTGTGGTGGCGGTAGGCGCATGCACCGTAACTGATGTTGTGTTGTGATATAGGTCTGATGTCGAAATATAAGTTTTCTTGTGATCAGTGTGGTGTAAAAGGCCATCTCAAGGTAAAGTGTAAAATAAAAATTATAGCAAATGTAAACGCGATGCCCCGCTGAGGATAAGGTATGCGTAAGCATATTATAAAATTGAAGACAATTGAATTAGAGTATGACCATTTTTTTAGGTTACTTTAAATGTGACAAGCGATTTTCGTCGTGTTCAAAATTAGTATACGCTAGTGTTTTATCGTACTTAAATATTTTGATTTACCTAAAACCTAAATCATACATGTAACGGTTACGAATTTAATCGAAGCTACAGAATAGATAATAGTAATGCCGTTCGAAACAAAGGAAATTAATGATTTTAGTACAAAAATATCGGTAATGAAAGGTAGGTACGCAGGCATTAGAAATCAAGTCGTGGGATCAGGGGCTGCAGATAACCATCTATAAATTTCATTGTTTCATTCCCACAGTAACAGTGTCTGCAATGGGTAACTGCTCCTTGGATACCAATATAATTAACAACAATAGGCAAAAATTCAAACAAAAGATTTCAAAAAAAAAAATTAAAGTTCAACTTCATTTACACATCATTTGCAAACAGTGGCATACAATTTCTGAATTAAGTACCTACTAAAATGTGAAAGGTTAAATCGTAATTTAAAATCTAGCCTTCTTCGTTAATATGAAACGGAGCTGTTTCAGTTTGGGACTGCAACAATAAGACAAATATTTTCACATGCACTCCCAATCTTATTCTCCCACTCACAACTTTAGTAGTTAAGTAATCTACGTTTAAGTAACGTAAGTCCAGCTACTTGTGGATAGAGGTAAGTGGCCGCCGCGGAATCTCGCTTGCACAACACGGAAAGACTTTTCAACGAAAAGAACCGTGGGCACGGCCCGGAAGTGGCTATTATGGATATACCTTAAACCTCCTCCTTCCATTATGCGCTAACCTCCATGGTTGGGAAACGTTGGGTCAACGCACGCAAACCCCTAAGTAACTTCGAACAACAAAGACCAGTCAGTAATCTATAAAATCACATTTTAGTATTTATTTAAGCTTTTTAAATAATAAAGCGGTTCTTTAAAACATTTGAAACGATGATTCAGATGAGAATTGACCACTTATTATTGTAATAAAATCTTTGTGAAACCGTATACTTACTTAGAAGATATTTTAAATTTTCAAAATCATTGTAAATATTTATTTATTGATTCAAGATCTGAGTAGATTCGCATAACTTATGGTAATATCTAAGGTAAACACTTGACAGAATTGCGGTAGGTACATAAGTATGAGCTCATGACGCTAAAGTGTAAATGAGTACGTCATTTCCAGTTTACCAATCATTATATCTATCATACACTGAACCTTATCCTATCCTACGAGCGTAAACGGAATAAAGTTTGCTTAACGATATTACCTCTACTATACTAGCAAAGAAATAAAATCCCAACGAAGAATCACTTAGAATAGATTTATAGCACCCCAAGCTGTCAATTTTATTGAACTAACGTTTTAGGCTTATCACCTTTATAAAGAGGGTTTATGCTGATTTGACTTTCTTGAGTAAAGTTGATGAAATGAATAGGTAAAGAGAGAATATAATACACATCTTCGATTGGAAAGGCTAGATTTAACGACAGATATTTATGCGATTAATTTAAACTGTTTCAGCTCAGCACATTAGCGCAATGAAAGCTCAGTTTATATTTTCACTGTTGAAATCCATTCTTAGAAAGATGTATTGCGTTTTTTTTTGAGTTTTAGTTCTAAGTATGGGGACCCCCAAAATTTAATGCTTTTTTTTATATTTTTGTGTGAAATTCCTCATGTGGTTCACAGAATACATCTACTTACTAAGTTTCAACAGCATAGGCCTTATAGTTTCGGAGAAAAATGGCTGTGACATACGGACGGACAGACAGATAGACGGACGGACAGACATGACGAATCTATAAAGGTTTCGTTTTTTGCCATTTGGCTACGGAACCCTAAAAAAGATTTAGTGGGAATGGCGAAAAAATTACACCATGGACACGCAGAAGCAGAATTAAATATTGAGGTTGAGGATCTTTATAAAATTATAATCATAGCAGTCACGCCAGGCGCGGTTTTAAGGTATGATTCCGAAGCCGAGCGCATAAAACTGCCGACGCATGCAACAGATACAGCGTACCCATTTACTTATACTCCGATACGGATAAAGAGGACCATTGAGAAGCAGTCGGCTACGGAATCATACCTTTAGAATGTAAAAGAGAGAAAACAGTCCGCCTTTATTTTATTTTAAGTACTGTTCTACTTTTATGTACAAAAAGGTGAACTATGTATAACTAAATTATTAACATTCCTAAAGTATGATAAACTCCATCTGCATTTTTCTTTACTGCAAATACCTATTTGATATTTACACAGGCATACGATTTCCTTGGCAACTTACGACATCACCAAACCTTTATAATTATAATTAGGAAACCAATGATAAACTATGACCAGTGTCTTAATAAGATGACTAAACAACTGACACAATTCGCACTTTACTGCTAAGAAGCTAAATCAGTGATCTTCAAAGTTAAATTCTTCAGAGACTAAAAAGGCCACATTGAGCGATTCCGTTAAAAACTATTAGGTTTATACATTTCCAGTAGATCTCAATAGTTTCCAAAAAGATCGTAAAATGGTCACTCATATTCAGAGATTCAGAATAATTCATTTACTAAACAGATTTTCATTTAGTGTAAATATCACCACATGATAAAATATTATCCTTATAGGATCCAATAAGTGGCCTTTTTAGACCTGCTGATTACACTAATGACAGGAGCTGCGATGAAACCAATATAGTTTAATTTGATTTCATCATAGGTTGTCACATTTATTTAACTGGTGAAATCGAAGCTTTTTATTACAAATATCAACAGTAGAAATAAAATACAAGAAACGTTAAACAGCTACAACTTGATAACGAACAACGCGGCAACGCCGACTACGGCGGCGGACGGAAGATGGTCATTTTATTATCAGTATTTTACCGATTAAAACCACATTGTTAGTCACTTGTGGTTGGTGGTCCCACAACTCTGTATTACAGTTTTATAGCACCATCGTAACGAGATGGATTATATTCCCTATTTATTTACATTGCAAATGCAGGTAGAGGGTTGATACAAAGTTATTCGTTACAAGTTACAAGTCTACATTTTGGCCTTGCGGCATGCAACAGTATCATTCCAAATAAGCATGCATTACACACAATTATTGCAATGAATTAAATTTATCATTAATTATCAAATTCATATAATTTTATTCTATGTCACCCTATAAAAAAAAATGTCGCAATCAGTGGTAAATAAACGCAATGGAGTCACAGATAGTTGTGTCAACGTTGCAACGCTGTCGTGGTATGAAGATTGAAAAACTCGGTTAAAAAGATAAATCGAAAATTCGAGAATCATGAGAATGTGTTAGTGTCACCCTGACGGATATCTCGCGAGGTTCTTATTCATTGCCATTTACATATTTATTCGGGATTGGACTGCTAAATATTTATGTAACCATTTACGTTGAAATATTTATAAAAAACATCAATCCGATATTCTCCTTTTCTTGAATTGTATTTCGATAGTTAGCATGTGATTTTGCTCGCGTTTAGCAATCGGTATAAGTACTTTTGACGTTGTTGCCTAATTTCAATTTAATATAATAATAATTAAATTGAAATTAAGAAACAACGTCAAAAGTAAGACTCTTGACTATTAGTTATTGATTTTAACAAACATTATAAAATACAATAACAGTACATTGTACAATTAATAGTCCGCCAACAACAAAACCAGTTGAGTAGTTCCTACGCGCGTAAGTAGGTTATACTTATAGGTTTTTAATTAACTTAAAATTTATCAAAATTATCGTAGGAATATAGTATAAATATACACTTAAAAAATGACTTAAACTTACTACAAAACCATTCCGAATGTTTTAAATGTCAAAGTTAAAATTCCAATTATGAACTTAATCCGACCTAATTTTGTACAATGAGGTAAACGGCGTTTATTAATATAATATGAATAAACGAAAAATAATAATGCCTTTCAAAAACACTCTTTACAGGTACCTAGGTCATAAGAAATTATAATAGATTCGTCAACCTGTAATAACGACAATTTATTAATCAAGGCTTAGTGCATACCTACATTAAGCTAATAAAATATATGAAATTATGCGTTCTACAGCCGTTAATATCAGGATGATGTTTAATTTGATATAATTAAAGTACATTTTAATTTAGCAACATTTTCTTAGTAGACTTTCAAGACTCGACCGAATTCAGGGACATTAAGCCCTTCAGTCACAATCAACAAGTCTAGACGACGATCAATATACTTGCGGAAGAGAGACAGGGCAAGTGCGCAGAAGACAGATATACATTCGTTTTTCTCCTTTACAACACGGACGACTGGGGAAAATTCACAGAAAATGCTGTGTAATAAGTATGCTTTAACAATCACTCCAAGTAGAACACTCTAGATTTGTAGGGGTGGTAATGTCGGACTTTGTTAGACTTTTAGAAATTCAACTCTAACAAATTGACACCATATTTCTGATCTCATATTCATCCAAATTGAAATGTTGGGATCTACATTAGAACACTAATGAAATAAATGTTTAGATTCACATTCTTAACTAAATGGGGTAATTATGACTCAAATCGCATTCGATAACGTACGCGTAAAGTTCAATTTACTACGTTATACTGTACACATAATGGTATTACGTAAATAATGTGCGTTATGCGTGAAAACCAGTACTTATACCACACAAGACCATACCAAAAGCCTTTTTCCGCATGCTGGTAAAAACAATAGACGTGCAAGAGTGGGCAACTTCTAGTAAATGTAGTAGGTTGTACGAAGCAACGTCGGAGTAGCGTGTAGCCGTAGTACCCTCCATTCTAGTGCCTCCTTCCATCATGCCTCGTTCGGAGCACTAGAGACAACTTTCTTTTGAGGATAAAATGGGAAATATCCCCACCTACATTTCGCCAGCTTATAGGTTTATTTTAAAGATATTACTTCAACGGTATTTTGAGCTGGTAAAGCAATAAGCTCTTGAAATCGGGGTGCGATCCTGTTACTCGTACTTGCTGTTCCCGGGTAAACAGTGAACATAATCCTCTATTTATTTATTTTGTCTCAAAATAATTTCCAAATTCTCTTTCTTATGGCTCACCCAAATGCATTATTTTAGGTGAGCCATAACATTCTCACATCATTAATTTAGACTATTATTTTTGTCTGACACACTGAATTCCGACATGGTCCCACTTTCGAAAAACAATATTTCGAGTATTCATTGCTTCGATTCGATAGATATATTCAATCAGCTAGCGTTTCAACAGAACACCTCGACAACACGCATCTTGTAAGTATAAATAGGATCACCTTGTCCTAAGTGTAAGTTAATAGGTACCTACTTAGATAAGTTAATATTAATACAACGAGGCGCAATAATCCAAATTACTTATTTAAAATCAAAAAATTCTAAAATTACTCATACATTAAATGTGTGCATTATCATTCCATATAAAAAGGATATATAAATATTTTTGTGTTAATCAACTTTTGTCGTTGATTGCAAACCTATCATAAATGAGACACGTGACACGTGAGAGATAAAAAGTAATAAGAAATACAACATAATTTAATAAGAAACAATTACGTCCAAAGATTCATTGCATAACATTACATTACCACCAATTACCACAAATTTCGACTCAAAATGAACAATTGACGTCACTACAGAAGATAAGTACTTATCGAGAGCAAACAAACACGCGTGTCTCGTTGTTATCATGTTGAATTATCTTGTGATAAACACATCCTAGTTGCCTGTATTCCCAACAAAATTTTATAGAACTATAGCAATGCAAGGAGAAAATTTTGAAAGTAAGACAAAGACGATGTCGTCGGTGACCGCCAGACTGCAAAATGTAGATAACGACCAGCCAATGACGCAGAGCTCCAAAATAGATAACGCATTTGCGTCAAGCGCACATTTTTCGTGCAGTGTAAACGGAGCGCGTGCCATACTAATTTGATTTCCTGGCAAAATATTTGCCAGCCTTACACATACTGATCACGCATCTCCTACCTGATCACGCTTTCATATTTTGTCAAGCGCAACAAACTGTCTACTGTCTAGGCACATCGTTTATCAATTTTACTTTACAATGTATGGATTTTGCGTGCATGTAGTGTTTGGGTAACTCCCGCCACAAATCAAATTGACGACATTCTTAATTTATGCTTATGCATTTAACTGTTTTTCTAGAAAAAATATTTCATCTCTATCAACAAAATCGCTCCCTTAAACATCATCTTAGCGTTGTTCCAGGTTGTTGCTCAGAGATACGGCTTTTATAGGAACGACTACCCTTTGACGTCCCAACCCCGTGATGAAAACCTGCCCAGAGCCTCCAGTAATAGTTGACTTGGCCCCGAAGGTCTATAAATAAAGTCCTGTACTGAACAGCAATCAAGAACATCGCTATTAAGTAGAACGTTCCTCACCCTCACCTAAACTGAAAATCGAGTGAGTTCGGTGCGGAGTACGATTGGCCATCACCTTGGTATTAACGGATCGGAGAAAAAAGTAAAATAATAAAAACAACGCAATGCGTGCAGCAGAGGCAAGGTCGATGCCGTGGTATTTCTGGACGCGGCAGCCGGCAACTCGCCGCCGACGCTCCGTTCGACCTCATCCAACCTACTACGCTGAATCACTGATTGATAGCTACGTTCCATGAAACGAAATATTTTGGTCTAATTTGGATTATGTTACTTACAAACAATTAACGATGAAGCAATAATATTTACTTTACTTAACTTTTACTAACTTTACTTTGAAATTGAGAATCGTGAGACTTTGGAGAATTACATAAACAAAATTTATTATTATGTACCTACCTGCTATTTGGGTGGCAAATGTGCATACTAAAGTGTTATCAGTGTACTTTCCCAGACCAATCGCACCATCCTAGATGTGAAATTGTGTGCAGCTCTAACATGTTATGTATAATCCAATTTATAATATCACCCTTACACCTACAACATGATTTTACGAATAGGTACTATAAGAAAAGCAACTATATACCATATGCCTGTATATGCGTTAAACCGGTTTCCTGTTTGCTAGAATGGTTGAGAGGTGTCATACACATTAAACACAGTCACACACAAGATACGGTTGCGAAGGCCGAGGACGTCTGATCTGTTATTTGGGTGCATTCATTCAACGTCTTCGTAGGTCATTTTTGTGATGCGTCATTTTCATTAGAAATTCTTAATGAAACTCCGTGTGTGTTTGATCTTTTAATGAAAGAGACTCTAAAAACATTGATGTGGGCACATAATCACTTGTACATAAAGTCGTTTGTACGTACGCGCAACCTGAACGTGAGTCATTCACAACGATATATTATGTACAGATTCGGTCAATGACCCAGTTCTGTGCCATATACAGGCACACAGAACAGGCGTGCAGCGTGCATACTATAGATTCCTACACCTACTCCATACCATAAGATTCCATAGTAGAAACAAATAGGTATCCTCAAAATAAATTAGAAATCTGCCTGAATGACTTGTTTCTAATACTTTCGCAGTTTCGATTGCTTAGCGTGCTGCACATAATAAAATGAGATTCTGCCTAATCGCTATTGTCAATTCCAAAAAAATATTTCTTTTAATGATTTTTCTCCCAGGCAGGCAAGAAACATTAAAAATTGTTTCTAAATTTTGAAAACTCGTCATAGTTTCATCATCTATCCCTCTACAATCCACATGATGATTAACCAACAGCGGGAAAGAGGACCGTGCGTCAACGTACAACGTAAACACCTCCAATGCATCTAATTCAAGTCGAAGTGTGTCTGTACTTTAAGGTGATTACATACGCGAATGACTTTGACCATACAAATGCTCAAGGTCATTCGCTAGTTTTTCAGCCGTAAAAATCAGTAAAACTAATTTTAATAGATAATTTTATAGGAGACGATTACAAACTAAGAAGGTCACGTTATGCTAATACATTCATTTAACATATATCTGAAATTTTAGATTATTTGGATACATATTGTAGACAATATTTGGTTTCATAAGAAAGAGTAGAGTGATGTTCAAAGCCTCTTTTCAACTATTTTCTCCTTTTTTATTGAATTTATGAAAAGGTGAAGTTACGCTGTATGTCCTGTAGTATACAGGGATGTAAATTCCAGATCTTTATGGTTTATAGTTAAAAATAAAAACGGTTTCGAAAATACCGATTTTTCGATGCTAATCTGATTCGGGGCCTTAACATACTCGTACAAAGAAAATTACTTTTACAGAGATTGATTGCCTCTATCGCTCGAAGAAAATTACTTTCAGGATTTCACGGCCTCATTGAATGTGTAGGTATAGTATATTTTACAGAATCAATATGTTGTATGAACCAAAGCACTAAAATCACTTAATAAAAATTCTAAATCACCATCTAGGTGATGAATCTCTATGTTCTTACAGGGTCGGCAGCACGAGTGTGACTTCCTGGTGTTGCACTCGCCCATAGGTAACCACTAACCATCAAGAGGACCTAAGTAGTATACTCGTATAAAAAAAATATTCAGCAGTTACAAGCTAGTACTTGTAGATCATCTATCTCGCATGTTGAAACGGCTGGACGAAATTGGATGACATTTGGAATAGCTTTACATCCTGTGGTATTGCAAAATAGGTGCCATAAAGAGTAGCTGATATGGAACCTAGGGTAACCGCGATTAAAGATTTTACTACTCTTCTTTGAGCAAAAGATAAAACAGAAGAACTTTAGCAACTAGCTTTCATTTTGAATGTATTTAAACCTCTTTTAGACTTTAAACAATTTTTTGTTGATCATTTATGGCAAGAAAGAATTATACCGCCGCACAAGGAATAATGATAAAAGTGATCGCTTGAAACATTAATCATGTTCCAGTTTAGCAAGCACTTGTAAGGTAAAACAATGGACGTTTACAAACATAACTATTATTAGTCAATGTTCGCCAAAACATAAGGACCTTATGTTAACAAGGTTTCCCGGCTTAGCACATGGATTCGAAACGTGACTGCTTTAAACAGTTTCTTGCACATAACTGGTTTGCGTATGTCGTTTCTTATATTAAGATGATCTGTAATTTACTCATTCAACATCAGTTTAAACATATATAACCATTCATATAATCACGCCTTTGTCCCTGGAGGGTAAGGCAGATGTTTCACCAATCATTGTATTAGGTATACGTATATATGTACCACGTAATGGGGGATGTGCCTATTACCGTATTCCGGGCACGATTCCTGTCTCAAGCCATGCATCTAATGCTGAGTCCGGGCTGTATATATCTGTCTGGTGTTAAACAGCCCTATCTCTTAGTCACCTTTTAGGACACCGTACGGGAGCAGATGGGGTGGCCCAAATTCTACTCTACCGGGAACCACGCGTCTTATTTTTTCTTAGCAGGTACCTACGTTAAATTAAGGTCAACTACGCATTTCGCACTCAATGATCATCCTATTGTAGTCCATAAATGTACAGGCATTTCGATATTACGCCTAACATACCTGAAAGTTCGACCATATCCAGTCTGAAAATAGCTGCAAAGCTATTTTCTTCAGGTCCTTGATCCATCTACCATCCAAAAGTCTTAGCCGAAGTTGAAGTGTATTGTTTCAATATACCTAGGTGTAGGTAATTTACTTACTATTATATACTATACATAAGTATATAGGTATTCATCTGTTTTGTATTGTTTTTCTTTATGATGAGAAGTTCGTTTCGGGTTTTCACCATTTTGTTTGCAAGCTATGCGACAATGGGTGTATATTGGAATAGTTTCAATAGTTTGCTCATGATAAATATAAAGTCATACAATTTGGAAACTGTCTAAAAAAATACCCAAAGCAATTTGCATAAATTTGACTGACTACAGAAAAGACGTGGGGAGGTCAAATGGTCGTCATTACATTACTCACACATTGCGAACACAGTAACCTCTAAAAGCCTTTGCCCGTATGTATGTACATTGTACAAAACAAACAAACTGTCAAAAGACCATCACCACCATTTGACATCAATATATATCTATTGAATTGTAACGTAAAGTCATAATGCTGACTATAGTAATAAATATATAATAACTGAGCGATTCCATACGCACAATATTTGTACGCCACTATATGAGGCAAAACAAGATTGATTGATTGATTGGACCTTTTTTGAAAAATGTATTTCATAAATATGGAATGGACACCTCTGATTGATACGGTCTTAAGAAATACACCATCATTATTTGTCTGCTCCAGTTCGTCTAGGGTCGGCGTAATGTTTTCTTCCCTCTACCACAGATTACCTAATACATATCTCTCTCTACTCTCTTTTCTTCATTCTGCTCTTGGTGTCATGGTTAGACGTCATTGAATGATCCGCAATACTGTATATTGTATTGCGGTCAGTGTTAAATATCATTTTCTAGTCACTAAACCTTTATGCGCTTTATACTGTCCTTTTGTGAGCCTATTCGGCGGTTTCCTGTATTTAAAATGTTCGCATTACATTCGGTAGTTACGCGTCATAGCCATGTATGTAACTCAACCGTAATTACAATTACGCACTAGGTAAGTACTCGTACAACTTCATTGTTGACGGAGTTATTTTAGTGCTTTATATACCTATAATAATTATATTTTGATGTGTAATCACGTGTGTGATTTAATGGAATTGTCTACATAAATGCGTTTTGTTATTAAATAGGTACATTAGTATCTAATCTACTTATGTAGGTAATGTATGACGTCTTATACATTATACTCGAAAATTTCTCTATCTTCGAATTGACAAATTGGTTATGATATTGTATTGTATTGCGCACATAATTATATTAAAATAACGATAAGCTTGTTTATTATTGATTTGAGTTAAGTAATCGATGTCGTTAAGTAGGTACGTCATGCAAAATGCAAAAAATAAATAGGTAAGGTAACTGTACCAATGCTCGACACTTTAAGGAAAAATAAAATTTCAATCTAAAAAAATTAACAAATTAATTACAGCATGGTCGTTACATTCTTTTTTAACTGTTACAGCAACAATTAGACATTAACTTTTGCCCATAAAATCTTTAAAATCTATCATACTTTTACTTTAAATTAAATTATTATGCACTTGGTCGAAAACACCAATGCTAGACATCATTGTCCCAATGGTCCAAGTATGTCAATAACTTCAATATTTATAACGTTTATACTAAAATTAGTAATAATCATAACTTATAAACAAAAAAATCACACCTATAAAAATCAGTACCCTTGGCAAAAATCTTAAGAAATAACACGACCGTGTTCACGGAGTCACATTATTTGCTGTCAACAGTCTTTCTAAATTTACTTCGGATGGTGTTGCGAATATTTGAACATATCTTATAGATACCATTAGGCATCTTTTAAGTCAATAGTCTTATAAAACAAATGGATAATTTTCTCAAAATACTGGGTTTTGTTCGAAAGTGTCTAGCATTGGTACAGTGTCGAGCATTGGTACAGTTACCTTATTCCTTTTTCCTTTTTTATATAAAGAGTAAACATTTAAAAAAGGAATAGAACAAAGTACCTAATTAGTAATTTTTAATTATCTATGGCAAAACTATTGGCGATATCTATGCATTGCCTGCCTCTTTAGAAGCTCAAGGAACGAGTGAGAATGGTAAAAGGAAATGAAGGTAAAGCGACGCTATCTTTGTAATTAAGGAGTCGGCCTTCCGATGAAATGGTACCGGGTTCGAATCCTGGTCATTTCATTACACAACCGACGAGACGAGAACACTCTCCATAACACAAGCAACTAGTAATCTCGTGCGAAATACTGGAGCTGTTTTATTAACATTGTGCAAAACACAAGAGTTTTCTTTTAGTGTTATTAATTACCTGATGCCACTTATCTACTCATTTTTGTTGTCTCATTCAGTCACAAAGTGGGTAGGTACCCGGTTGTCGGAAAAGGCTCGCTTCCTTGAGTGGTGCCAAAAATATAGTGAAAGTACCTAATGAATATGGGCTTTCTGGGCCAGGACTGTCAGGAGGCACGTAGAGGCGAATGTGGTGGGCGAGTATAATGGATATAAATACCTTACCTACCTACGTGCTTCCTTAGACAGATTAGGAAGCACGCACAATACACAGGTATTGAGATGATTTTATTTTTAAATACGTACAAAATTATGTATGATGATTTATCACAAGTTGCGTAATTGCGTTCGGCGAATATAGCATAGTAACTAGTTGTTGACCGCGGCTCCGCTCGCGTGTGCGTAGGTTATCGTGATCATACATAGCCTATGTCCTTTCCCAAGTTCTGGTCTATATTTGTACCAAAATTTCATCAAAGTCGGTTCAATAGTTTAGGTGTGAAAGCGTAGACAGAGTTACTTCCTCATTTATGATAAATTAGCTGTTGCCCGCGTCTCCGCCTGCGTGGATGTCAGTTATCGCGACTAAACATAGCCTTTGTGATGATTTTATTTTAAATACGTAGGTACAAAATTATGATAATTTATCACAAGTTGCGTTCGGCGAATATAGCACAGTTACTTACTAGTTGTTGACCGCGGCTCCGCTCGCGGCTCCGCTCGCGTGTCCGTAGGTTATCGTGATCAAACATAGCCTATGTCCTTTCCCAAGTTCTGGTCTATATTTGTACCAAAATTTCATCAAAATCGGTTCAATAGTTTAGGTGTGAAAGCGTAGACAGAGTTACTTCCTCATTTATGATAAATTAGCTGTTGCCCGCGTCTCCGCCTGCGTGGATGTCAGTTATCGCGACTAAACATAGCCTATTTCCTTTCTCACGGTCTAATCTATCGTTATACCAAATTTCATCAATATCGGTTCAGTGGTTTAGGCGTGACCTATTTCCTTTCTCACGGTCTAATCTATCGTTATACCAAATTTCATCAATATCGGTTCAGTAATTTAGGCGTGAAAGCGTAAATGGCAAACACAGACAGTTACTTTCGCATTTATTATAGGTACATAATAATTAAGTATGGATAGGTATAGGTATAACTATTTGGTACCTACCTACATATTGAGTAGGTATTGAAAGTACGGATGAACGTGGCTGAAGTACCTACCTAGCTATTATACCTACATAATTTATAATAATTAATAATCATTATTGTGTTATTAGTAATTACTTAATAGGCCACGGAGACAGCCGTGCCCCTGCTTACCACCTTGGTAGTGTAAAAAAACAAGATAGATAGGTACCCTATTATTAACAGCTTTGGCTTTGCCTTATTACATGTTCATTCTAATTCTCAGGGTTACTTCGATAACATTAAGCTATCTGGACGTCACAATCTCATTATTGTTATTAATCATTTGCCTACGCATAGGTGTAGTGTAAAGTGAGTGTTATAATACCTACCTACTTAAAATGTTAATAAAGAACAACTAGGTACCTACTTATCCACTTAGGTCTAAAATATTAATGACGAATGTTATGTACTGATTGTGTCATGTGAAGTTAAGTCCTTACCTCAGTCTTCGTTATTCGATGTCGTGCTAACTTAACGACGGCAAAATTTCCTTTGCCAATGGTCCTCTCGATGTCATAAAATCCCACCCTAATGGGGGTTTTCGCAGGACGTTCACGGTCCGCCATTGTTGATTATAATACCATCAAATTCCAATTGAACTTTCTTGTAACACTTCGTAACTCGAGGATTTGTACATAATCAGCCGTGACACTTTTTTGTTTATATCCATTGGTGATCAGTAATTGAATTGACGCACACTTAAAGTAGAACGAGTTATCGAATTCACAATATGAACGCATGTAAAATCCCGTCATTCAGTAAATAAGCAACACAGTTTGATTGTGAATAGTACGCGATTTGTTCCTCGCATGTTGAGTAAAAAGTACCGAAGCCACTAATAATACCTACACATTCCGTATAAATAAACAACACAATTCATATTGTTTTAAAAAACAGCGCAAAGACACGATCAATTAGTTCAGTTTCATAAGTAGTAGATAATAATATTTTGTATATAAAATTTATTTACAACATCAGAAAATCGCGCACAGGCGGCGTGCGCGTATTGTACGCTTGGAACACCACGTCACGCCGCCGCCTCACCGGCTGTCAACCGGGTACTGAACTCGAGCGAGCGAGTCGATCGAGTCGAATACTAGAGTAGAGTAGAGTGGGCAAAACGAAACACACCACCAAGCGCGGTGGCACACGCGCGCATTTTCTGTCGCTACTCGGTACTCGCTTCGCTTGCCTTGCCAACTTGCCACTCTTCTTGCCAGCCATGTTGATTCTCTTCATGACGTCAACAAAGAAGGCGTTTGCTTCACTGTAAAATGTTAAGCTACCGTTACATTACATATATATACAATACAATACATTTACATACAGAGGGTATTTGAAGTAAGCTCGTTCATTATTCATTCTTTAATAAATTGATTAAATGCACGAAGTCTTCAAACGACACTACACTTTCATTTTCCTTTTTCGCTTACTCTACGTCCATACCTGTGTATGTAAAATGTAATGTATGTGGTCAATGCAAAAGATATCATCATTACAGACCATTCGATCTAGATAAAGTCTACATTATACTAAAAATTCCCACTAGTAGGTGTGCTAAATAGTATTACATAGATAATTTGTGATGAAATAAATTTAATAAGTACCTATATAAAAATCCCGAAAAAGAAATATGTGTTTATAACCAGGCGGTACTCGTAGTACATCCTCGTCGTTGCACAATGGCACTTTTAAATGCTTTGCTTTTTATTTTTTTTAAATGTACGTGAAAATACACGATTTGATATTGTTAAATTAATAATAAATAGGTAATAGAAAGTTTATTTCTCTCTAGATAATATTTTGAACTTCATGACGAAGCCCCTCTGCCAGGGGGCAGAGGGGCTGAGAGACTGTCATTTGAAGGGTCAAATGACAGTCTCGATACTCTCGATTTACAAGGATAACTAATACTAATAAGTTATTAAACTGATTTACTATCTAATGTGATCCATCTTACCTTCTGATGCCACTTTACCTGCCTTTCCCCCACTTGATGCCACTTTGCATGCCACTCTCGTTCCAAAACCCAAAACAGTGTGGAGCCCGGGGACTCCCGGGGACTCCTCCTTTGCATAACTTGGTTTTTTCGAGAATGACTGCCATTTGAACCCAACCCAGACAGAAACACCTGCCAGACCCTCGTCCGTCGATTATTTATATACCTTTCGATTAGGTACAGTAGAACTCAAAAGTGCAGTAGCAATCCTACGTAACTATAGCGTCAACATTCTAGCACTACTTGTTGTGCTAATGCACTCATGAGCTCTGACTGTACTTACAATATATCCTATATTTTAAGTACCTGCCTAACCAAAAGGATCACAAGTACCTAGTTAGAAGGATAGATGAATATTAAATAAATGTTGCATTTAATGTATTATGTGCATGTTTACTTTACTACATTTTGACCTATGCGTTTTTCGTACCATTGTTAGATTATGTCCGCTCACATAAATAAGTACTTACCGTCAAATTAAATCATTATTCATCATCATCATCATTTCAGCCATAGGAAGTCCACTGCTGGACATAGGCCTCCCCTATAGATCTCCAATAAGACCGGTTGGAAGCGGCTCGCATCCAGCGCGTTCCCGCGGCCTTGATAAGGTCGTCTGTCCACCTTGTGGGTGGATGTCCTACGCTGCGTATTATTATTCATAGGCCACTTTTATATTTATTGGGCGCACGGCACGCTCACGAACATGATATATTATGCAGTAGGGCACGTTAGAACGTCCAAAAATCCATGTATACCTGGAGACACGTATCTTGGACCTAAATCGCGAGACAAAATGAGATCTAGATTGTTTTTGGTGAATTTGAGCTTGTCCGGCGGCGCGGCGGCGTAGCACCCCGTGCGAACCTCAAAAGACACCCAAGATACGTATACTGCGCGTATAGAGCACATTTTGGGTCCAAGATATTATACGTAAAAAATAAGAAGATCGCTTTTATATTTAAGATTCCAGTACCTTTATTTAATTTTTGGCTTGGTTACAAGACCTTTAAGTCAAATTTTATTTTATATTCCCTATTGGAAAACGATTTTAGAAGGAGCGTCTATGAGTGCAATTATAACAGCGTTTTATCGTTACCATCCCAAGAATTTTAAAAGCATCTTCAATTCCATGCATTTTGCCTTCCCGTTGTGTCTTTAATAGACCGGGGTCCCAAGTACATTTCCAAAACTTGATTACTATCAAGCTAATTTGCCGTGAGTAGCTTCGTTTTGATGAGACGCCCAACAATAGCTTGTACGCAACTTTCGAATGAGAGCCGTGGTCGTGGCCGTGATCCGTGACGGTAAAACATGCCGTTATCGTTCATAAATGTTAAACGCGGCCTATGATGCCTTATAAGCCAATATTTAGTTTTTATAAATTTCTTACATATTGAAACTCATCTAATACAATTATTCCTAAAATATCTAATCGCTCTCGAGTAATTTTTAGTATTTAGCATAGTCAAGCAAGAGTCGTCTTTGAAATAAAATTGTCTGTCGCATGTCGTTTTGAAATCTTGAAATAAACTTACCTTGAAAAAGCCTTGAAACTTGAAACAAACATTTTTATATATGGTAACATAAGGAATATCTTTTATGACCTGGTATACCCTTGAAATTTCCAGGTTTTCTTTAGAGGTATTTTGAAGCATAATTAATACGTTTGTCCTTGTTCTTCCTAATATTCTACTAACATGAATAAACGAATGCCAATAATTCGAGATTAAACCATTGTTCGGTGCTGTAATGCAACTAATATTTTTTTGCAATGTGATTGTGGAAGGCATTTGGCATATTATTACCAATTTCTAATATTTTCAAGACGTATTTTCAGAATTCTTATTTATTATCTTGTTATTTTCATAATATATAACTATTTTATTCTAAGAACGCACACCATACAGTCAGATCAAGTTTTTCTATGGAAACTGTTGCTTTTATACTTACCAAGATGTCGGTGATACTCTTCTACAATTTTGACAAGAAAAATATGTATGTATCGTAATAAAAGCTTATGTGAAAATTATATGAGCTTATAATCGATTGAATGTGTAAATAATTATAGTTAGATTAACGTCAAAATGAATCAACTATCGGACGATAACGTCCAGAATATTAAGTGCAGTCAGATAGGCACGAATGTGAGAAACAAAAGTAAAAAGGCCAAAGATCCTTCAGAAAGTCCGAACGATATAAGTATATCTAATCAAGACAATTTAAGCGAGACGTTAGCTAATACTCTTCATATTAATAACATCAATAGTAACTTAACCAATGGAACAAGTGAGCATTCGAACGGGAGTCCCGAAGGTTTGAAAGATAAATCGGGAGCACAAGATATCGCTCCGAGCGAGGTCATTAAAGATGTAAATAGTGTACAGTGTAATGATGCAACAAGTAAACGAGAGAGCAGAGGTATTCCTGATCAGAATAGTGACAGATGTATCTTTGATGATGCTTTGCAAAATCTCGAAAATACAATAAGCAGTGAGGAGCACGAACCTCAAGATGAAATTGAAATAATTTCGTACGAGTCTGAGCTACAGATGCCAGAGATTATGAGACTTATACAAAAAGATTTGTCTGAACCCTACTCTATCTATACATATAGATATTTTATTCACAATTGGCCTAAGCTTTGCTTCTTGGCAACCCATGAAGGGAAGTACATTGGTGCAATTGTTTGTAAGTTAGATATGCATCGCAATGTAGTTAAAAGAGGTTACATTGCTATGTTAGCTGTTGATGAAAAATACAGAAAGAGAAAGATCGGTTCTAGGCTGGTTCGGAAAGCAATACAGGTATGTATATATTGCATTAGCATTTTGCAATCATTTTCTTCTTCCCTAATCAATTTAAATTAAATAATTCTAAGAAATTGATTTTCAAAATACATTTAATCTTCATTTAGAAAACAGCAGGAGTAGTTTTTGAAAGGTTTTTGTGAAATAGAGACAGTGATCAATCACAGACATCTAAAATGGACTTAGAGTTGGTCAGCTTCCTACTTAAATGATAGAGGCAAAGAGCTAACTTTCAATTCTTGAGTGCTATCCAAAAATGTATACATACAATTTAACACAAATTTTGTGCCCATCAGGACCAATAGGCCAGAGTAACCACTGTCCATCAGGTGGGCCGTGTGTTTGTCTGTCATCTAAGTGGTATAAAAAAGATAGATGGTTTTTAAGCATGTTTTACTCCCTTTCATGAACACTTAGAATTCAGTGTTCATGAAAGGATAGCGGCGGGGTAAGACCTGCATGGGGGAGTGGTTAAAGAGGCCACACAGCATTTAAAATTGTGTGGCAAATTAAAAAAACAAAACCCTGTTTTTATAATCCAGCCTCAAACTCAATATCATGTGTCCAATCTTGAGAAGTGTGCTATGAGAATACTGTTGTTGACATTTGGGAGATATAAATAAAATTGAGACTGAATTTTAACCCTCTGCTAAAAATTAAGATGGCATATTTTATTTTGATGAACTTTGTATTTGATTTTAATTCCAGTTTGCAAAACAAACATACAAAATAAATCCATTAAAATACTAACTTTATTATACTTATTGATTGAAATGTATTTTATTTTGAAAATAAATTAATAACTACTAATAAAACTCATCATTAAAATTTATACAGCCAAATTTTGTAAGTAATGCTTTTTAGAAATTATTTTGTGTAGACTTTGTATATATTACTGTTTAATGCTAACTCTCTAATGCACAATATGTATTCTATTTGTGTGTTTTCATGCATATAAAGTGTATCACTTTGTTCCAGGCAATGATTAACGACAATGCTGATGAAGTAGTATTAGAAACTGAAATCACAAATAAACCAGCACTGAAGCTTTATGAAAATCTTGGCTTTGTGAGAGACAAACGCTTATTTCGATATTATCTTAATGGTGTAGATGCATTGCGATTGAAGTTATGGCTTAGGTGAAATAAGTAGATATCTAAAGAGAAATTCTCAATGTTGTGTTACATTCTTCTGGAGGCTATGCTGTTTCAAGCATATATACAAGCAGTTAACTGTTGTTGATATGGTGTAACCTTCTATTGCCATCCATGAGGATTTAGCCAAATGTATTGTATAGTTTGTTTCAATTATTTTTAGTCATGTGATAATATGTTTATCTAATTTATGTGTTAAAAATTGTTAATGAGATATTTTCACCAATTCTTTTATATTTTGACTGTAAGATTTTAAAGTGGTTAATATCCAAACTAAATACACAACTTTGAAGAATTAAATTGTAGTCACTGTTTATTTATTTGACTCCCTGAATGTTGGTTTTAGCAAATAAATTACTGTTTCAGTTTTCTTACTAACTTGACAGATTAGTTAAATACTGTTACATAATATGGAATTTTTGAAATCAGTAAAGTATGTAAATCACAAAAGAATAAATTTTATTTTTATCTTTAGTAGCTGTCAAGCTGTCAACCCACGCAAATACGCTGCCGTAAAATAAAAACATATTTCATGATAAACAGTGATTTAACATCTCAAAGTTGCATCAAAGTGAAGTGGAACACTTATACTCTTTGTGACAGTGTTATCTAAAACAAACTTACAATATTTCTACTAAAATTCTGTGTTTATAATCTGAAATTGACAGTTACGAAATTCGTCAATTGAAAATCTACCCTCAACAAATTTATAATCTTAAAATTCATTCAACCTGACATTTCAATGTCATCTGACATCTGGAAAAGTGTTGCCGCATAATTAAATTACCCCAATGGAAGGGGAAAATTCAACAATGCTTGGCGGTGATCCCCAGAACCCCAATGAAGAAAATATTACTAGAGCAACAAGTGAATCCCAGTCACCAAAGACCCTAGTGCATCTTAAAACTAACTCCCAAGACCCAAATCGAAAAGTCTATACCCAACAAATTTTCCACAAGGGTTTATTCCAAACAAGACCAAGAGCAGCTTCTCATTCTGAAACACAAAGTTCTACACCAATTATTGATTTAGATGAAGATGAAAATTCAACCCAGACATCAACACCTTTAAATGCCGCTATAGCTATCAGACCTACCTGGCAGAAAGTCCCAATGCCTAGAACCAACAAACGCAAGAGAATTTCTGATTCACCACCTAAACAAGTAGCTACAGAAACACGAAACATGTTCTCTATCCTACCAACCGATACTACTGGAGACAACAAAAACCCAGCTAAAGTCACCAGACCCCCACCACTCATACTGTATGGTATAGAAGATGTGAACAAGCTAACCGAAGCCATAGAAACAGTTCTAGAAAGGAGAGAATATTCCTTAAAAATCATCACTAGAAACCAATTAAGAGTGAACTGCATCTCCGTTGACCCATACAAAAAACTTCTAAGCCTTGTCAGGGAAATGGGTCTTATTGGCCACACCTTCACAAGAAAGGAAGAAAGGTGTTATAGAATCGTAGTAAGAAACCTCCATCATACCACACCACATGATGCCATCATTGAAGCATTTGAGAATACAGGCAACAAAGTTCGTGGAGAAATAATTAATGCCAGAGGAGGACCGGACAAAAAGCCTACCTCAACATTCTTCATTAATCTAGAGCCTAGTCCAAATAACATAACCGCTAAAGACATCAAATACATCTACAACACTGCAGTCATCATCGAGGATCCTAAAAAGAAAAATACAATTGTCCAATGCACCAAATGCCAGCAATACGGCCATTCCAAAAACAATTGTATGAGGCCATACCGCTGCGTTAAATGCGCAGAGCAACATAAAACAAGTGACTGTACTAAAAAAGATCGCAGCACCCCAGCGAAGTGCGCGCTTTGTTTTGGAGAGCATCCCGCAAATTATAAAGGGTGTGAAGTTTACCGCGAAATCCTTAAAAGACGAAATAGTCAGTTCTCACACGCTAGAAGACAGAACCCGGCTCCAGTCCCTTCGGCTCCAGTCCCTTCGGCTCCAGTCCCATCGGACACTAAGTCATACCCAGAGATAACTACGGAAAAACAGACAAGAAACCAAAAGACCTACAGTGAAAAAGATACGCAAAATCAATACACCGGACCAAAACAAACATATCATCGAACCTACTCGGAAGTCGCAGGTTCCCGAAATACCAAAAAACCTGAGCAGCATGCGGAAATCAACCAATACTCTGAGCCTAGATCACACACACAACACCCCTCGTGGAAATCTTCTGCGCGAACACCTCACACTACAAACGATGGATCCCTGGAGCTGACACAAGTCATCCAAGAACTAATGACCAGGCAAACAGAAAAAATGGACATGCTCTTCACCCTAATGAGCTCACTTATGGGACTCATTACGACCCTCGCCGAAAAACTGAAGTAATGCCTTCATTGAATATTGCGACATGGAACATTGATGGACTTGCACCAAAGATTAACGAAGTGGAAGTCTTTCTTGATACCCATAAGATTGACATCCTCCTAATATCGGAATCACATTTTACCGCTAGAAGCTCAGTCAAAATAAAAAACTACACAATTTACGACACTAAACATCCGGAAGGAGCAGCGCGGGCCAATGGAGGAACAGCTCTGATCATACGATCATCCCTAAAACACTACGAGCTGGCGGAATATCGGACAGAACACATACAAGCGACCACAATTGCAGTAGAGGGTAAGGCAGGCAACTTCAACATCTCCTCAGTTTATTGTCCACCCAAGCACAAACTTAAAGAAGACCAATGGACGCACTACCTCCAAACCCTTGGCCCTAGATTTATCGCTGGAGGTGACTGGAATGCCAAACATCCTCACTGGGGCTCAAGACTAACAAGTCCACGAGGGCGACAACTGAAATTAGCAATTGAATGCAACAGTCTAACAACACTATCTACGGCTGAACCAACACACTGGCCCACCGACGAAAGCAGACTACCCGATGTCATAGACTTCTTCATCTGTAAGGGCATGTCACAATACTTCACTTCAACCAGCTCATGTCTGGATGGATCCACAGTACACACTCCTGTACTCCTAACAATAAGTACAGTCCTATTAGAGTACGAAAGGACACCAAAGCTGTACAACAAGTATACTGATTGGGATTCGTTCCGTGAGATCATCGACAAAAAACTTAACCTCAGAATTTCTCTAAAATCACCTGAAGACATAGAGACAGCTGCAACCCAGTTTACAAATTTAATTCAAGTCGCATGCTGGTCGACCACACCCGATAAACCGTGCAAAAAACCCAGACATAACTCAGTCCCATGGGAAATAAGAAATAAAATCCAAGAAAAAAGACGACTGCGCAGAGTATGGCACAGCACTAGACACCGTGAAGATAAACTAGTATATAACAGGGCGATTAAGGAACTGAAGGAACTGTTAAGAAACGCCAAAAACGAAACCTTAGCCCGGCGGCTGGAATCATTAACAGCGACCAAGTCTACAAATTATTCACTGTGGAAGGCAACGTCAGACTTGGATCAGCCAAAATACACCAGGCCACCCCTCAAACTACAAAGTGGTAAGTGGGCTAGAACCCCACAGCAAAGAATAGATACCTTTGCAAACCACCTAGCTGAGGTATTCCAACCCAATGAAGGCAATGGCAATGACTCTGACATAGATGACATACTGAATCAGGACTTCCAGTTAGACATTCCCATAAAATATACAACCCCACAAGAGGTATATAAACTCCTATCTCGACTCGACAACAGAAAATCTCCGGGATTTGATTATATTACCAAAGAGGTTCTTCTCCAGCTGCCAAAAAAAGGGATAGTCTTCCTTACGACCCTTTTCAATAGTATTATGAGAGTAGGTTACTATCCAACCATATGGAAAATCTCCCAAATCATAATGATCCCCAAAGACGGAAAACCGATTCACGAAGTTGGCTCTTATAGACCAATTAGCCTGCTACCAGTTACCTCTAAGCTCTTTGAAAAAGTTCTGCTGGTGCGAATACTTAGAACCATGCAGGAAAAATATGTGATCCCGGACCACCAATTTGGATTCAGGCAGAAGCACGGCACTGTAGAACAGGTGCACAGAGTCGTTGACCATATAAGGAAGACCCTAGAACATAAGGAATATTGCTCGGCAGCTTTCCTAGATATCCAACAGGCGTTTGACAAGGTCTGGCATAAGGGACTACTCTGCAAGATCAAAACCCTACTACCCCATGCATACTTCGAGCTACTAAAATCTTACATCTCTGGAAGGACATTCCAAGTTAAAGATGGCGAATACACATCCAGGTTCCACGAAATAGAAGCGGGAGTACCACAGGGATCTGTACTGGGGCCAGTGCTGTATACTATCTTCACATGTGACCTACCAGAATCATCAGCCGTAGTAACTGCTACATTTGCAGACGACACTGCCATCCTTACAAGCAGTACTAATCCCAACACCGCCTCTCAAATCCTACAACAAGAGCTAGATAAAATAGAGCAGTGGTTAAAAAAGTGGCGAATAAAACCCAGTGCCACAAAGTCTAATCACATCACGTTTGCACTGCGCACAGGAGATTGTCCTCCCGTACACCTAGGAAACACTACATTGCCGCACAAGGACTCAGTGAAGTATCTGGGTATGCACCTGGATCGGAGACTCACCTGGAGAACACACATACAAAAAAAAAGGGAAGAACTGAACTTGAAAACTCGAAACCTCCATTGGTTGCTCGGAAAAAACTCAGTTCTGAGTATAGACAACAAACTCCTTATATATAAGGTTATACTCAAGCCTGTTTGGACTTATGGCATCCAGCTCTGGGGATCAGCGTGCAACTCCAATGTTGCAATCATACAGAGAGCTCAGAATGGCATTCTGAGAAATTTGGCAAATGCTGCATGGTTCTTGAGGAATAGTGAACTGCACGAAGAACTCAAAATAAGTACAGTCAGCGAAGAAATAAAAATATTCTCAACCTCATATAAACAAAGAATAGCTATGCATCCAAACCCCCTGGCTGCAAAACTCACAAATATCAGTTACACCAAGCGGTTAAAAAGGAACCACATAATTCATGACTAAAGGAGAAAGGGGTCAAAGGACCCCTTTTCCCACAAACCTGCTGAACATACACATCTGCTCATAGTTGATAAAAAAAAAGGACTGATCGCAGATTAAAGTGGAACATAAAAAAAAAAAATTTTTATCTATCCTTAACTATTCAACTGCTGGAAATCGTAACATTTTTATAAAAATGAAAACATTCTGGCAAATAAAATGATAAAGATTTTGAGATTCATTACTTTTTCAATTGGTTTATTAAATTAATGATCACAGGAGTACATTTAAAATGCAAAAGTGGCACTGTTGGTTGAGGCTGCATCAAATATGAATGTATTATTCACTGGTTTGTATTGTTTAGTGATGATCTTGATAGCTTCCTGTGCCACACATCCACCTAGGAATGCTGAAACACTATGAATTTCGGCTCCTCCATATCTGCACATCTCATGTATGTGATCATCTTTAGGAAACGGAGAACATGATACATCACTCAGAAGTTTAGTAACACAAATTTTCAATTTGCTAATATCACCTTCAAGCTCCCAATCACCAGGGGGTCTACAGTGCTCTAATTGGAATATCTCTGCTGCTCTCAACATTATATAATGGACCATCATAACATCTGGTTCCTCCAGATACCTGGCAATAAATGAAGCCACATTACTACTTAATTGATATTCTGTGGCTATGCTTGATCCACGTACTAGATACAAGTCATGTGCATGTCTGCAAAAAAGTTTCACATCAACTTCACTGATGTTTTCACAATGTAACTGGGCTACAATTTGTAGAACTTTTCTATAAACTACTTCTGCATCCATGGCAGCTTGAGTTCTGTATAAATTTTGCAATTTAATGTAGTGCTCAGTGGAGGCAGTCATATCTGGTAAGACACCTTTCACAGGTAGCTTTCCTTTACCTTCACCTTCCACAAATCCTCTTAAAGCAGCACACATAATCCAAAATGGAGCACTATCCTTGGTTAGATTAGTAGCGGCAGTACAATATAAAAGTTCTTGAATCTTAACAGGCAAATAGGTTGGCACTAAAGCAGTATTTACTGCCCTAGTAGCTTCTTCAAAATTTTCCTCATTTATGGGAATATCATTCTCATCTCTCCTTACAAATTCTTGTATAATACTTTTTACTTCATTCTTTTCTTTTCTGCTCATTGGCCAGCGATTTGCATTTTGAGTTTGCCACTTTTGTACAGCTTTATAGATAACTACAATCCATGGTATATGACCATGATCTTTCAATTCCACAGCATCAATATTGAAAGCATCCAAATAGTCTGATAAAGCTTGAAAAGGAACATCTAAACGTAAATCAGTTTGTTCATTATCAGGATGAGTCTCAATAACTACATGTTCTTTTACCTGAATCCGGAAAGAACCTAAGAACCCAACTGAGCGGCATAAAATTAGTGGTACATTAACATCCCATAAATGCAGTGCCAAATCTTGTATTGTCTTTTCTCCTAGTGCAGTCGCGATCACAACACTAAAAGATTTGAAAAATTCTGGATTTTCTTTGAGTATTTGATCTGGAGGTTCTTGAACTGCATGTCCTCGTACAGCAGGATTCAGTTCTAGTAATAACCGTAACGCTTCAGATCCCCTGTTCAACCCCTTGCTGGAGTATTCTAGGAAGAAGTTGCAGCCTATGTCTTCATCGCTTATAATTTTATCATCGACTATAGTGATTGTGCCGACCCCGGGAAGGACTATAGATTTTAATATTTCAGTTCCTAAAGCAGTGGCATTTATTAAGCAAATATGCCCATTTTCTAAGGCAGATTGACCGTGATCCCCCCACAGACGAAGTTGCCGGTCATATTGCTTCGTTTTCTCACTCTGCTCTGGAGATTTCGGTGACGGAGATGCCATTTCAGTTTGACGGCTCGAATTACTTAAAATATAATTTAATAGGTAAAAGACTTATGTTTTAAAATTACAGATATATATCTGACTCAACTACAAGCTCTCGACTCGCTTATTTAAATTATATTGTTAAATTATTCTACACTTCTGTCAAATCAGATGGTTTTCCAGTTTTCAATTGGTTTTCAATCAAAATCAAAACTTCAGCCACAGGCCCTTTGAGTATATAGTATACACAGGCCACAGACACAGACTTTTTTTTTGCCAAAGAGTAGAGCATTTCATTTCATTCATTCATTCAGCGTACTTTTAAGATTTTTATTCACCTTTTTTTCTGACTCCAGACTCCAGAGCCAGACAGATTGAAAATAATATACCCCAATGTTTTAACATACATATTACACACTCTTTGTTTAACATTCAATTCACGCGCTGATTTTAAGAAATTACGTTTTGTTTGTTATGTATGATGATGATTGTCATTAAGCTATAAGGACCTATATCCGTGGCCATAAATTAAAAAGCCTGTGACGTCTGTGTTTTTTTTGGTGTTTTTATCTGTGGTGGCAGCCACAGAGTAAGTAATATACTACGTATGAAGAGGCCGCACTTAGTACATTCATATTGAGCTCACGCACACATACACAAATGAACTAATGTATACTACCAACGTGACACGGGAACGTCAAATGTCAAATTGAAAATGACATTTAAGTAATACCAACCTAAAGAAAGAAGAATGAGTGATGTTCCTCAACTCATCGACATCGATAGTGACGCGCCTTAATATATCGATATCGATTAAATATTTTTAGCGGTTCACAACCGGTACTTAAAATTTAAATTCAATGTCAAAACTCTAAAATAAAACTTCCAGCAACAACTTATAATTTTATTGTATTTATTGATTGTTATGTCATAAAATAGGTACAAGTAATAAGAGTCAACGACCGGTAGAGGTTAAATTAATTTGCTTTCAAAATATTACAATATATAACTGTTTCAACTAAAACACAGCTTTAAATTAATTTACATAGTATTTTACTACATAAATATTACAAAATATACCTGTTTCAACTAAAACACAGCTTTAAATTAATTTACATAGTATTTTACTACAAAAATATTGCAAAATATAACTGTTTTAACGAAAACACAACCTATTAATTTACAAAATATTAGTGTTTCAACTAACATATAGCTTTAAATTAATTTACATGAAATATATCACAAAATATAACTGTTTTAACTAAAACACAGCTTTAAATTAATATACGTAGTATTTTACTATAAAAATATAACTGTGGCACCAGAAAGGTTAAAAAATATTACAAAATGTTAGTTTTAACTAAAACACAGCTTTAAATTAATTTATAAAGTATATTACTGCAAAAATGTTTCAAAAAATAATTTATTTTTATTGAATTTAATTTTGAAGCATTTATTATGCTGATTGTTCAAATCGATTTACAAAGAGAAAAGAGAATTTGACTTCGGGCGGGATTCGAACTTTTTAGTTAACAATAAATTCGCGGTAAGATCGCGTACCGCGAATTTATTGTTAACTAAAAAGTAGCTTTATTAATTAATTAATTATTTTATTGTTCGCTAATTACAATATATATCACATTATGAAAGTATTAATGCATAAGAATTTAATAGCATTTTACCTCAAAACTATTCCAAAATACAAAATATCTGGTAGAAAAATATCACAATATAAATATTTTACAATATGTTATAATATATTTATATTTTACTTAAGTAGCTGTCAAGCTGTCAACCCACGCAAATACGCTGCCGTAAAATAAAAACATATTTCATGATAAACAGTGATTTAACATCTCAAAGTTGCATCAAAGTGAAGTGGAACACTTATACTCTTTGTGACAGTGTTATCTAAAACAAACTCACAATATTTCTACTAAAATTCTGTGTTTATAATCTGAAATTGACAGTTACGAAATTCGTCAATTGAAAATCTACCCTCAACAAATTTATAATCTTAAAATTCATTCAACCTGACATTTCAATGTCATCTGACATCTGGAAAAGTGTTGCCGCATAATTAAATTACCCCAATGGAAGGGGAAAATTCAACAATGCTTGGCGGTGATCCCCAGAACCCCAATGAAGAAAATATTACTAGAGCAACAAGTGAATCCCAGTCACCAAAGACCCTAGTGCATCTTAAAACTAACTCCCAAGACCCAAATCGAAAAGTCTATACCCAACAAATTTTCCACAAGGGTTTATTCCAAACAAGACCAAGAGCAGCTTCTCATTCTGAAACACAAAGTTCTACACCAATTATTGATTTAGATGAAGATGAAAATTCAACCCAGACATCAACACCTTTAAATGCCGCTATAGCTATCAGACCTACCTGGCAGAAAGTCCCAATGCCTAGAACCAACAAACGCAAGAGAATTTCTGATTCACCACCTAAACAAGTAGCTACAGAAACACGAAACATGTTCTCTATCCTACCAACCGATACTACTGGAGACAACAAAAACCCAGCTAAAGTCACCAGACCCCCACCACTCATACTGTATGGTATAGAAGATGTGAACAAGCTAACCGAAGCCATAGAAACAGTTCTAGAAAGGAGAGAATATTCCTTAAAAATCATCACTAGAAACCAATTAAGAGTGAACTGCATCTCCGTTGACCCATACAAAAAACTTCTAAGCCTTGTCAGGGAAATGGGTCTTATTGGCCACACCTTCACAAGAAAGGAAGAAAGGTGTTATAGAATCGTAGTAAGAAACCTCCATCATACCACACCACATGATGCCATCATTGAAGCATTTGAGAATACAGGCAACAAAGTTCGTGGAGAAATAATTAATGCCAGAGGAGGACCGGACAAAAAGCCTACCTCAACATTCTTCATTAATCTAGAGCCTAGTCCAAATAACATAACCGCTAAAGACATCAAATACATCTACAACACTGCAGTCATCATCGAGGATCCTAAAAAGAAAAATACAATTGTCCAATGCACCAAATGCCAGCAATACGGCCATTCCAAAAACAATTGTATGAGGCCATACCGCTGCGTTAAATGCGCAGAGCAACATAAAACAAGTGACTGTACTAAAAAAGATCGCAGCACCCCAGCGAAGTGCGCGCTTTGTTTTGGAGAGCATCCCGCAAATTATAAAGGGTGTGAAGTTTACCGCGAAATCCTTAAAAGACGAAATAGTCAGTTCTCACACGCTAGAAGACAGAACCCGGCTCCAGTCCCTTCGGCTCCAGTCCCTTCGGCTCCAGTCCCATCGGACACTAAGTCATACCCAGAGATAACTACGGAAAAACAGACAAGAAACCAAAAGACCTACAGTGAAAAAGATACGCAAAATCAATACACCGGACCAAAACAAACATATCATCGAACCTACTCGGAAGTCGCAGGTTCCCGAAATACCAAAAAACCTGAGCAGCATGCGGAAATCAACCAATACTCTGAGCCTAGATCACACACACAACACCCCTCGTGGAAATCTTCTGCGCGAACACCTCACACTACAAACGATGGATCCCTGGAGCTGACACAAGTCATCCAAGAACTAATGACCAGGCAAACAGAAAAAATGGACATGCTCTTCACCCTAATGAGCTCACTTATGGGACTCATTACGACCCTCGCCGAAAAACTGAAGTAATGCCTTCATTGAATATTGCGACATGGAACATTGATGGACTTGCACCAAAGATTAACGAAGTGGAAGTCTTTCTTGATACCCATAAGATTGACATCCTCCTAATATCGGAATCACATTTTACCGCTAGAAGCTCAGTCAAAATAAAAAACTACACAATTTACGACACTAAACATCCGGAAGGAGCAGCGCGGGCCAATGGAGGAACAGCTCTGATCATACGATCATCCCTAAAACACTACGAGCTGGCGGAATATCGGACAGAACACATACAAGCGACCACAATTGCAGTAGAGGGTAAGGCAGGCAACTTCAACATCTCCTCAGTTTATTGTCCACCCAAGCACAAACTTAAAGAAGACCAATGGACGCACTACCTCCAAACCCTTGGCCCTAGATTTATCGCTGGAGGTGACTGGAATGCCAAACATCCTCACTGGGGCTCAAGACTAACAAGTCCACGAGGGCGACAACTGAAATTAGCAATTGAATGCAACAGTCTAACAACACTATCTACGGCTGAACCAACACACTGGCCCACCGACGAAAGCAGACTACCCGATGTCATAGACTTCTTCATCTGTAAGGGCATGTCACAATACTTCACTTCAACCAGCTCATGTCTGGATGGATCCACAGTACACACTCCTGTACTCCTAACAATAAGTACAGTCCTATTAGAGTACGAAAGGACACCAAAGCTGTACAACAAGTATACTGATTGGGATTCGTTCCGTGAGATCATCGACAAAAAACTTAACCTCAGAATTTCTCTAAAATCACCTGAAGACATAGAGACAGCTGCAACCCAGTTTACAAATTTAATTCAAGTCGCATGCTGGTCGACCACACCCGATAAACCGTGCAAAAAACCCAGACATAACTCAGTCCCATGGGAAATAAGAAATAAAATCCAAGAAAAAAGACGACTGCGCAGAGTATGGCACAGCACTAGACACCGTGAAGATAAACTAGTATATAACAGGGCGATTAAGGAACTGAAGGAACTGTTAAGAAACGCCAAAAACGAAACCTTAGCCCGGCGGCTGGAATCATTAACAGCGACCAAGTCTACAAATTATTCACTGTGGAAGGCAACGTCAGACTTGGATCAGCCAAAATACACCAGGCCACCCCTCAAACTACAAAGTGGTAAGTGGGCTAGAACCCCACAGCAAAGAATAGATACCTTTGCAAACCACCTAGCTGAGGTATTCCAACCCAATGAAGGCAATGGCAATGACTCTGACATAGATGACATACTGAATCAGGACTTCCAGTTAGACATTCCCATAAAATATACAACCCCACAAGAGGTATATAAACTCCTATCTCGACTCGACAACAGAAAATCTCCGGGATTTGATTATATTACCAAAGAGGTTCTTCTCCAGCTGCCAAAAAAAGGGATAGTCTTCCTTACGACCCTTTTCAATAGTATTATGAGAGTAGGTTACTATCCAACCATATGGAAAATCTCCCAAATCATAATGATCCCCAAAGACGGAAAACCGATTCACGAAGTTGGCTCTTATAGACCAATTAGCCTGCTACCAGTTACCTCTAAGCTCTTTGAAAAAGTTCTGCTGGTGCGAATACTTAGAACCATGCAGGAAAAATATGTGATCCCGGACCACCAATTTGGATTCAGGCAGAAGCACGGCACTGTAGAACAGGTGCACAGAGTCGTTGACCATATAAGGAAGACCCTAGAACATAAGGAATATTGCTCGGCAGCTTTCCTAGATATCCAACAGGCGTTTGACAAGGTCTGGCATAAGGGACTACTCTGCAAGATCAAAACCCTACTACCCCATGCATACTTCGAGCTACTAAAATCTTACATCTCTGGAAGGACATTCCAAGTTAAAGATGGCGAATACACATCCAGGTTCCACGAAATAGAAGCGGGAGTACCACAGGGATCTGTACTGGGGCCAGTGCTGTATACTATCTTCACATGTGACCTACCAGAATCATCAGCCGTAGTAACTGCTACATTTGCAGACGACACTGCCATCCTTACAAGCAGTACTAATCCCAACACCGCCTCTCAAATCCTACAACAAGAGCTAGATAAAATAGAGCAGTGGTTAAAAAAGTGGCGAATAAAACCCAGTGCCACAAAGTCTAATCACATCACGTTTGCACTGCGCACAGGAGATTGTCCTCCCGTACACCTAGGAAACACTACATTGCCGCACAAGGACTCAGTGAAGTATCTGGGTATGCACCTGGATCGGAGACTCACCTGGAGAACACACATACAAAAAAAAAGGGAAGAACTGAACTTGAAAACTCGAAACCTCCATTGGTTGCTCGGAAAAAACTCAGTTCTGAGTATAGACAACAAACTCCTTATATATAAGGTTATACTCAAGCCTGTTTGGACTTATGGCATCCAGCTCTGGGGATCAGCGTGCAACTCCAATGTTGCAATCATACAGAGAGCTCAGAATGGCATTCTGAGAAATTTGGCAAATGCTGCATGGTTCTTGAGGAATAGTGAACTGCACGAAGAACTCAAAATAAGTACAGTCAGCGAAGAAATAAAAATATTCTCAACCTCATATAAACAAAGAATAGCTATGCATCCAAACCCCCTGGCTGCAAAACTCACAAATATCAGTTACACCAAGCGGTTAAAAAGGAACCACATAATTCATGACTAAAGGAGAAAGGGGTCAAAGGACCCCTTTTCCCACAAACCTGCTGAACATACACATCTGCTCATAGTTGATAAAAAAAAAGGACTGATCGCAGATTAAAGTGGAACATAAAAAAAAAAAAAAAAAAATTTTACTTATTTAATAATCACAGCTCTATCTACGTGAATTATTATAATAATTATATATATTATTTTGGTATATCTAAACTTCCACTTCTACGGTAGACTAAGTCTAAGCAAGGCCTTGCTATCAATAGAACCACATCAAAATTTGTTCAGTAGTTTCTGCGTCCATCATAAACTTTTGATATTGATCAGCCTTTCGGAAACTGGGCGTGAGTCTGATATTCATATCACTTTAAGGTTAATACCTGATTAGTTACACTGCATACACACATGTTTTTTTCTTTATTTTTAATAACTTTATACAAAAAGTACAATCAACACATATTATTAAGTAGGCAACCATATAGTTTATTTTTATTCATACCTATATTATACGACTTAAAAATTAAATAAGTAATATATACGTACGTAGTTGTACATTTTAATTATTGTATATGTTATTATTGCATGACCATAGCTTAGCTATAACTACTAAACAAATTATCGCATAATATAGTGTTGGTACTATTAAATCTTGATATCAGCTGGTTTATCCAAAGTTTAGTAGTAATTATATGGTCAATAATATAATAGAATAAATTATTATGTAATAACTAGTGACCATTTTCAATAGAGAAGAAGCGCTACCGCTCCAGCAATGCACTTCTGTAAGCGCACAACGACGGCCACAGTCTTGTGACAGCCTATAGATTGTCATTGGTCGATAGTTAGCCGATAGGTTAGTCGAAAGATAGCCTATAGATTGTTCTCCAGTGATGTCACCGACAGAACAGAAAGTTGAAAATCAACGCCCGAAGTATCAATCTGAAAAAAAAAGTAAATCAAAATGTATATTATGTTACCGCTAAATTTTGCAATGCCGTTGTAAGCATAAGAGAATTAAACATGTGCATATAGGTAAATGCATACATTCATTTCCAAATGTACCTGTTTGTTAATTCTTAAAATAAACATTGATTTTTTTTTTAATGTATTTTTTGCTTTTATTAAATACACATACATTATGTACTACATGAATGCACAAAACAGGCTTTTCTTTATAATGTATGATTATCTGAATGCCTAACAACAACTGTACTCAGTTCAGTTAGGTACTTAACTAAAGGTAAACAATATTTATGTGTCTATTTAATTAATATGTTTTATTTAAAAAGTCAGTTATTAAATATTTTTCTGTTTAGAAACTTATTTTGTAGACCAAAAACAGACATCGAACCACTAGTTAGTCAATTAGTTAGCCTAGTTTATTTGTTTAATATAAGTTTTTATAATAAGTTGCTAGAATATTGTACACCTTCAGTTAAGTACCTAACCAAATGTAGTATGGTATGCTTAATCGAGTTTCTTTTGTACTTTAGTTTAATACATTCATGTGTGCACTCATTTTTTTCATGTATCCTGCACTTTTTTCCTCTTAGCTAGCTTAGCATTAATCCCGGTGACATCTGAAGCTTTCACCTCGGAGTCTAGGGACCACTTTATCAATCTATGGATTTGACTAAACTTCAAAAATTTCTGTGAAATGACTGCCACCTGACCTGTATAACCCAATGGTGATATTGAAGCATTGTTCTTCAGTTGTTGGTTTTAAGGCTCCAACTACCCATAACGACTGTCGAAATGTCTAACGAAAATGCAACAATAGCTGTCATTACGAACTCTTTATGCTTATATATTTTAGTCTGGAAGTGCCCATATAGTAATGAACTCGACTGATTCATACGTAATTTAGTAGGGACATAGTCCGACATAGTTTTCTTTAACTTACCGGTCTGGATCTAGAGGAAATTTCGACAAAAATAATTTGCATTTTGGAAATCTCCTTTTGTGGCAAAGCTCACACCTTTTGGTGCCCTTTGTCCCTGGCATGTTTGCAGACAAGTAAATTACACTACTTATAAACTAATAAGAGTCACTGTCTCAAAATAAAAACTAAATATAGCACAAAAACGTTTCCGAAATAGGAATTGAAATATCATACAAAATTGTAAGTCACTGTCTTCAAATACAAAAAGAAAAACATCACATAACATAAGAGTCACTATCTCACTACATAAAACTCGCAAAAAAAGTATGCGTATTGTGTAAATTTTCAAAAATCAAAAAGTGAAATCGCATGCGATACAGCCATTTTGATTTTTTAAATATCATTTTTTTTTAATTGTCAACATTGGCCAACATTCAGTCGTAAATATTATTGTCTATTTATTGCCTCAGTTGTTGCTCATAGTCTTATGCTGAATGATAATAAGGGCTATTTTTCTTTGAAATCATAGTAGTTCAAACCGATGTTCTAAGTGTCCACGGCCTGGTGGCAGCTGTGACAATGCAATGACAAAAAAATTGGAATGCATTTTGTGTTGTGATGTGATTGTGTGTTATAGAAAATAACTATCATCTTATTATATAAAACAAGCACATAATACAGACTAGATAAAGTGAAATGTTACAACTATTACACGAGACGAATGTGTATGGAAATGAATTTACAAACTTTATTTCAGGATTTTAATCCTAGGTGATTGTTTTGTTGAATGTTATGTTATTGAGATGTTATGAAGGTGATAATGATTTTACCAAGCTTTTTTGTTTTCAGCAAATTTGTGGTTCACAGCTGCTTGCTAATATTTACAGCATTAATAGCTTTAAAATTAGATAATTCTATATCATGGTCGTACTGGGCCGTTTTTACGCCGATATGGGTGTGGAAGTTTCTTGTGGTTATAGGTGCCACAGTTGGCACATATGTTTGGTGGCAGTATCCTCACTTCAGGTATGTTCTTTCTCTCTAAAATGTCAACAATTCTGATAACTTAGTATGTAGTATTATTAGGTTATACTTAATACTTATTATAGTAACTTAATTAAAGTACCAAAGGGCTTACACTCTTTAGGTAATTATCTAACCTTGAAGGAATTAAATCTTTTGACGTCATGGAGATTTAACTGGTTTACTATCTGTGCAACAGCCAAACAAGTGCCTTGAGACATCTTGCATCAATACATATGAGGCACAGTTACGGGATTATTATCTGCTGTCAAATTATACATCTATTATTTCATTGTAAAAATGTAATACATATTTTCAGTTATTATTGAAACTAGTATTTCCAAGCAAGGTACTTCTAACAATATCTCATAATTATGTCAAATTTTGTCAGATACATAGTTTAAAAGATATGGGATAGCCCTTTTTTACTTTGCCTCAGTTGGGTTAAAATCAAACGGAACTCACTCTTATTATTTAGTAATATAATATTATGGCTTATTTTCCTGAAAACTGGACATTGGTAAAACAAAAAGGCATTATCATTAGTAAGACCTGCTCAATTTTTCATATATAAGTTTTGTACTTCTCAAATTGCTGTTATCAAATCTATACATACATATTATAATCAAGCCTTTATCCCCAGAGGGTTAGGCAGGGGTAAATTATCACCCACATTTCACCAATAATTGTATAGGTCCCACATAATTGGGGGTGAGCCAATTGCCGTGTTCTGGGCACCATTGTTGACTCATGCCATGCATCTGCATTGAGCATGAATCAAAATGTATTCTCTTATTTATTCCGATTTTTTTTATTTATTCGACATACTACCATCATAACCGATTGTTACCTGTTGCAATAGTAGCAGACTACAATAATTAAAATATAATTAAAATTCAAATATAAGATATTACAATAATTAGCCCACAATAATTAAAATACAATTACTTAAATATATGACAATATTACAATAATTAGACCACATCAATTGACAATTAAAATTACATTATTATTTATGATTGTATTTATTTAATGTCAAATTCACAATAAGGTCAGATTCGTTAAAATATAATTACCATTTAAATATATAACAATATTAGCTGTTGCTTGAGGCTCTGCCTGTATGAAACACTTAACAACCCAGAAAACAGTTCCATAAAGTTGCTTAGAGCCATGGAGTACCATCCATGCCAAAAGTACCAGAAGTAAAGAAATACTGATCATGTTAGCATAATATGGCATATAGCATATACTACTCTATATTTAGAACTTTCTGTATATAACTACAAAGCATTTCCTTAGAATGAGGTAAAAATTTCATATAAATAGAGTCTATTTATAGACGCCCTAGTTTTCTAGCCCCAACTGTGTTTGAAGATGCCTATATTAGCAAATGGTTACTATTCGTATTCGTATTCATTTATTTCATAACAATATTTAGGTACATTGTGTTGAAATTTATTACAATCTAACTTATTCTAAACACGAAATAAAAGTTAATAGGTACATTAATGGTTAAAAAATGTCATATAAATCAAAATTCAAATTACATAAAAAAATACAATTAAATATAAAAATGTCACTAACAATGTCAATAAAAATTAAATAATAATATGTCATATTTATTAAAATGTCATTCTATAAAATCATCTATTGAATAAAAACACCCATCAATAAGAAATGCCTTCAGTGTCATTAAGAATGTGGGTGTATACAGGCTGCTCCTTATTTCTAAAGGCAGCTTATTAAAAAACTTCACTGCACTGTATCTTGAGCCATGTTTGACCACATTCAGTGTAGGAACATTGGTGGACGGTATATGTTTTCTCCTTGTATTTTCCCGTAACACCCTTTCCTCGTGACTTTCATAAGAGTCTTTATTTTTTGCAAAATCTGTGAGCAACACCATAATATATAGACTTGGCACTGTTAATATTTGCAAGTCCTTAAAAAATTGCCTACAGGACTGTTGCTGCTTAATGCGAACCATTGTTCTTATGGCCCTTTTTTGTGCAACAAAGGCTTTCTGGATATTATAATCATATCATCATTAGTTTGATATGATATACATCCAATTTCCTCAATGATGATGCAAATTATATGTGCATAATATATGATTATCTGTTTGTGGTAAACAGAAAATAATATTTTTGTAGTATTACTTCAGTGCAATAAACCATATATGCTAACGGATAAACATAACAATTGAGTCATAAAATAATTTAAGGAATTATTTACAAACTACATTTACATTTAGCACTGTATTTGCATATAAAGAATATGGAAATATGCGGCCACAGCCTTTTTAGATAAACATCGAAGCCCAGTAAATCATTTACATTACACCATGTAATAAATGAAGATAAAACTTAGATGAATGCTAATACTGCGATAAAATAGGAAATAAGCATAAAGTTATATTTTACTGTATGTTATATTTACAATCAACCTTTAAAATGAATATCTCAGTATTCTGAATGTTATGTTTCCTCAATTATACTAAGACATTAAATTTGAATGAATGTAGATGAAATTTAGCTCAAATATAGATAATTAGTCTGGAATAATATAAAGCATGTTAAGTTATCGGTCCCAGTTGCCGTACAAATATCTATGGCAGTTCTTATGGGTAATTGGATCCCTTAAAAGTCCAACAACTGGCATTACTGCAATGCTTCGATATTGTCAATGGGTTGTGGAGGTCAAATGGCAGTCCCTTCATGGAAAATAGACTGAAAAAAAAAGGACCTCAGACTCCGAGGTGGTAGCTTCGGATGCAACTGGGATTAACGCTAGGATGAAGAAGAAGTATATAAGCTACTTTTTATCCCAGGAATAGGTTCCTGTGGCTTGCTAGCAGAGTTGTTGGCTGCATAATAATAAATATCAACTTATAATTTCAGGTTGGAGGGTGAAGCATACATACACTACAAAGCAATGCTGATAAGTCTTGCCATCCATCTTATTCTTCTCATGTTTGAGTTACTTGTATGTGACCAGTTGACCACCAGCCGCCATGTTTGGATATTGGTCTTTATACCACTCATTTTTATAAGCATAGTCTCCATTGCTATTTGTATATGGTCTGTGAAACATGATCGCAGTTATGAGGTTTGTAAACATTGTTTATGTTTCTGTGAGATATTTTTTTAAGTTAGGTACTCAGAATACTACGATTCTTAACTTATTCCGAGTGTTACTGAGAAATTGTCTTTTTTGCCCCACCCGGGAATCGAACTTCAAGCTCAGCAGTCGCACTACCTACCTATCCATTGTGACCTTAATAATGGTTCTTATACAAATGTCTTTATTATTGTTAAGTAGTTTGTTGCAATCAGTGTATAAGCTCAGCAGATAAAGGCCACTATATTGGAATCGTATTAGGATAATAATTAATTATTGTGATTCTGCCCATATGAGGCTGAGGGCCAATTTTACGAGTTTTATAAAAATCTATTGAGATCATTCTGCTGGGAATTCACCAAGTTACTCGTTTTTAGCGGAATCGCTCAATGTGGCCTTTTTAGACCTGCAGGCAAGTTATTACAATACATGTGCATAGGCAGAGACTATAATAATATCGCGATTTACGCGATCGTCATATGCGATATTAACCCCAATATTATGATATTGGAGTATTGGAGTCATATGCGATATTGACCCCAATATTATGATTTATGATATTGGATCACAACAATTGACTGTTTAATGCCTACCCTTTACGAATGCCATGCCTAGAGACTGATGTCAACAAATAGAAACCCCTAAAATTAACATATAAATTTGTTTTGCCGTTCTCAATCGCCTCTTGAACTGTTAAATCATTATACCTGTTGTCAAGACAATGGTATTAAACTTTCATATTGTATAATTTGTATAAGGCTTCAAATAAAGAGAACTTTGTTATCTAACATTGAAGAAAACTATGACATAATGTTTTAACTTCTATTGTTATTATTATAACGAATTTTACTCTTTACAGTTGGAATTATTCTGTGCTGTGAACATTCTCCAGTTCATATTTCTTGCTTTGAAGTTGGATGACTTTATCAGTTGGAGTTGGGAGGTGGTGTTTGTTCCTCTATGGATACTAATGTGTCTCAGTTTAGTAGGTAAGTATCAGTAGTTCAGTACCTCTTTAACTATTTTACCATTTCACTTCTCACTTGGACAAATATAGTTTTTACATGTGGGGTTCTTTGGTAACGAACCAAATAAAAATATGTGGTTCAATCGAAATCAGACGATTCAATCGAAGTCTGACTAAATCCAGACTGAGTCCTTGACATCATACTTAATGCCGGGAAGAGTAGTATACATACTCGGAGCGTGAATGACTCAGCAAATTCTGGCGACTCTGTTCACTTGAAAAAGAGAAATATATCGAAATTTTGATGTGAGGTTAGCTATATTCTTTATCCTAGCATTAATACCAGTCGCATCACTCGCATCCTAAGCTTTCACCTCGTAGCCTGGGGTCCGCTTTAATAGTCTAATATCTTTACTATCTAAGTATTATCAAATTGATAAAATCAAACTTTTATTTCCACAGGGGTTGTATACAGTATAATATTCGCTGGTATATTGCTGCGAACGCCCGATGCCAACATACAGCAGCGACGCACGAGTTTTAATTCTGCACTCGCTTACACGTTCACGGTTATACCTATATTGGTGTTTCTGGTTTGTATAACATTTATTCCTTATAACACACTTAAAACACATAATCTTTACAGTCCACTGTTGGAAATCAGAATACATAATCAACTTACATTACACACAGCTAAGAATTCAGTCTTTAGGTAAACATTTTGAATCAAGTAAAAACAACTGAATCAATTTACTTAAGTGCATAATTATGGAATATGCATAAATATTTTAGTTCCATTTTAAATAACATGCCTATTCTCCAATTTTCATATTATGTAAAAATGGGGTGAATTAATAAATACGCATATTATTTAAAATGGAGAATATGCATAATTATTAAAAATGGCGTGAAATCTTTTTTCTCCACATGTTACAAAACTAGGCAGTGCACAAGTAAGTACCGTAGGAGCTAAGTGTATAATCTGAGATATATCTTGTTCCAGGTGCTATTATCAAACAAGTTAGACGATGGTCTTCCGCTCATGTACACAGTGGTCGTGAGCCCCTTGTTCGTCAGTTATGCTACGCTCATTATCATGTCTTTTAGTTCTAAAGGTGGCAACAAATGTAAGTTGAAATATTTGTTACTACATATTACTATATTATAATATATTAGCTGTTGCTTGCGGCTCCGCCAGCGTGAATATCGGTTATCGCGATCAAACATAGCCTATGTCCTTTCCAAAGATCTAATCTATCTCTGTACCAAATATCATCAAAATCGGTTCAGTGCTTTAGGCGTGAAAGCGTAACAGACAGACAGGCAGATAGTTAGTTAACGCATTTATAATATTAGTATGAATATGAATAAATCCACTATCCAAAACTGCGAACGAAAACAAAAAAATACATTCTTACTTTTATATTTTCAGGGTGGTTTGGCATAAGGAAAGATTTCTGCCAATTTCTACTATCGGTATTTCCATTACTGCAGGAGTATGCTAACATAGCATATAACAATAACGTGAGTAGGGGCTCCAACGTCATACCGACGGAGCCTCCCGCGAACCAGGAGCCTTACAGAGACGAAGAGACTCAAAAGAAAGTGAAGGAGAGTAAAAAGTCTCAAAAAAATCAGAAAAAGAATGAAGCAATGAAACCAGTAGTGCCTATAACAAGCATAGATATGCCAGATTGATGTGCTTATGTAGCTTTTTAAGTGCTGAAATGTGTGTTCACTCGGTAGATATCTGTCTTGGGGTCACATTCCAATTAGCCGCATATATCCATGATGACGAAACGTACCTTTAGATTTTCCTGTTTCGTCAAAACAGTGATAGATAATTGTAACGATAAGACGTGTCGGTCATCGATGCGGACGTGTGCGTCTAACTGGACATTGACCATTATCTAATATCGGGCTTCTATTAATATATTGAAGCAATATTAAACAATTGTTAAGTTTGTCATTAGGGCTAAGCTACACGTTCCGTGTTTAGGTAAAATTAGTGAAGATATAACATTGTGTATTTTAAGTTTATACGTTATTGCTAGGTAGACTAATTCATTATGATTTAGTCCAGTATAATTATTGCGACGTTAGAATGGACTTTATTAAGTTTTATACTATGGTTAAAATAATTACAAATATTTTAGCAAGTCGCAGTATTTCGACTTCTTTTACACTATATTAAGTTAACATTGAACTTATAAGTGAGTACAAGTAGACATCATTTAAAATTGAAAGTGATAGAATTTGAAAATATTTTTATATTAGTACCTGCGCTTTACTTTGTTATACTTAGGCGGCCCGCTGCCTCATGCATGTTTATGCATACAGGCGTCCGTTTCGTACAAAAAATATTGTGCAAAATTTCGTGTAGAAAATACATACGATTTGAACGAAACGGTACGCAGTGCGGGCGTCAGCTTGCGTGTAGACGCATAAGGCAACGGACGGCCTAATGCTTAGTATTAGACAGCAAAGTGAGCAGTGATAAACGATAATCATATCAAAGTAAGCAATCTTGTTGTGTAGTATATGTATATTGTTACTGTCGTCACCTGTATTTTATACACATGTAATCTTGTTAAATGAACTTCCGAATTTATTTCAAAAGTACTAGGTATATATTTTGTCCAACTTCATCTTCCTACAAGATTTACTTCACATAATATAAAAGCTCAAAGGACGATAGAAGTCGACACCTACGTGCACGTACAAGTAACGTACTTATTTTTTTACCAAACCTTTATTTCGTGAACAATTATTTTTAGTTGTGTGAAACTTTAAAACATTAAAAAACAAGTTTCAAAAGGTAGGTTTCAGTCATAATGTCTATCACATTCATTCACATTCGTCGACTCACAAGTATTTTAATCATTAAGTGGATTGAATGATTTTTTAATATTGTTTTCAATAATATCATTCGAAATTCTAACATAGGTACAAAATTTTCCGAGAGGTACAAACCTTTCAATATGTCCTGTTTAATATTAATTGGAAGTAAATCTTGTTTTGCATATAATAAGTCTTATTGACAATATACTTAAATTAAGGTTCACATTGAAAATTTAAACTTGCCTAGATTCTTGCGCATGAATTTTAAAGATAGTATAATCGGTATTTATATATTTAAGTGGTTACATATTTCAAATAAGCATAAATACGTTTTGAAATTGTATACGATAAGATGAATTGGTGATCTAGATGAATTTGATTGGTTTATTTTGTTGTAGCAAATTGTATGTGTATTTTAAAAATATTACTTGATTTTTTAACTATCATATCGATCCTTGTAAAGTAAGCTTCAGAGAAAAGGGACCCCCTTGTTAATGATATGAAAGCATGAGGGGGTCTGTTTTCTCTGAAACTTACTGTACTTTTAAAATCATCAAGTTAAAAGCACTACAACTGTAAGACGATGTCTATAAGTTTATTTAATGATAAAAATCATATCTCAATGTACTGGCGTCATTAACAGCATTATTTTTAATATACCCATAAAATAGAAAGATTGGTGGCAGTCCGCTGTGTTGCGCGGGCGCACGGAGCGGGCGCATTTAAAACTAATGAACAATCTCGTATATTTCTAGAATTGCTGTATTTAGAGCTGTCTTATAATGCAATTCATTGAACATCGAAACCTAGTGTTCTGGTGGCGACTTTATTTATTCTTACCAGACTTAAAAAAACTGACATTATAATTCCTTGTCTTTTTTCCATACAGTTGCTAAATTTATAAATAAAAAACAGTTAAGACAGCCATACATAAAACAATATATGTATTTTGTATGTTAATTCTTGATAAGGCATGTGTGCTTAATATTTTTATCTTGCCACTAACATCTCTATAATTGACATAATTAAGAATTGTAGCTAAATATTTAATTTACTCAGCTGCACCAATCTTCACCACCTTATGGTTCACAGCTATTGTACAATGACTGTATCTTGAATAAAAATGTATGTATTAGGCCGTCCGCTGCTTGAAATATACATACAAGTTGTACGACCTATGGGTGCCTGCAGGCGTGACACGTATGAGGTAGCGGGCGGCCTTAGTTAAGTGTAGAATAATAATGGAAAACAAGAAACGTAATTTCCTAAATTATTTGTTTATATTGCTTATTTATTCGGCGAAAGTATTATATTATATTTTGGGCATGAACTCAAGACTTAAATTTCGTAACATTAACGTACATAACCATACCGTCCACTTCTTCATGGAAGTGGATGTCGAATATCTATCCTATAACTGGTCATAAATCAAAGGTAAACGTGTACACTGGGCCTTATCGAGAGGCAGAAGGAAGGAGCTATATAGGGTGTATGCTCCATCTCTCTCTCTGAATCGCGGCCCCAGAACACAATCGCATATAGCGCGCCATGGCAAGCTCGCAGATGATGAATGAATAAAACTTTCCATACCCGTAGAGTGTTGACAACCATCCAAGCATATTCAAATCGATTAAGATAGAAAAAAGGGGAATACAGGTCAGGCGGGACTCGAACCCGCGATCCCTGACAGGGGGAAGCATCCAAGCATAGTTTCATTTTAGTTTTCGTGATAAACTGCCATCCTTGTACGGAATTGTTGAAATATTAGATGTTTGAGACTAGTGACACCGTTAGGGAACATCATCACGCACCTTTGTCATTATTTATATAGAAAAATGCGTGCGAGTTCTTTTAAATTAATGTGACCTGATGCTTGAATCTTTGTATCTATCACACCAATAGTGACTTCAAAGAAACCTACTACAATAGTAGGTATGTATAGTCAAATTGAAAATATACTTTTTATTAATTTTTCTTACCAGTTTTTAGGGACCATTTCTGCTTGCTGATCTATAGGTTCATTCATTCGTAATGAGATATATTATTATTAGGTACTGTATCGTGAATATTTACAGTAATGGTTGAATTTGTAAGCTGTAGCTGTACAAGGCTTTCTTTAAATGAATTATGTTTACTGTGATATACTCTTCCTATGATATCAATACGCAATATTGTTTGAATAATACCTGAATATTATGTTTAAAAACTTTTTTTGTTTCACAACTATTAAAGTTACCTTTATACTGTATAGAAGGCTTGTTTTATTTTAGTTGATCGACTTCTTTCCTCCATTGATACCTATATATCTACACTATCTACTTACATCTGAAGAAATATGTACTGCCTTTGCAAAGCTGTACGGCCTTGAAAGATACGAAACGTTGGCGTCGAAAACTGAAATTCTGTTCATGTTTCTACATTATGGTGCTTCTACACGTTGGTGAACACAGTGGCAAAGCTGTTGGCGAACGTGTAGAGCGGGGGTTTGTGCCATTCTTGATGTGTGGTGGTGCTTCGGGAGGGGGTGTTTCCAAACACGTTCGCCATTGTTCTGTTTCCGCCAACTTGTAGAGCGGACATTACAGTGTAATCGATTAATTAATATTCGTATCAGAGGGGGTAAAAATGTGCTTGAATGATATATGTGAAATATAACAAATGCATAGATAAATTAACAAATGGTTGATTTTTAAACAATATTTTAAATTTCGGGAGGTTCATACCTCCAAAGCATTTGCTGGAAGTCTACATTAGCGGTTTCCCAAAGTTTATTACACCTTGCCCCAGTTATTTAATATTTTCCCATCGTGACCCACCTCCACCACAATATCGCTTAATTATGAAAAAGCATGATTGATTGTAAATAATGGGACAATGGTGTCACCCGGAATATATTCATGGCCAGGCACGGGTGCGACTCGTGCGTGACCCACAATTTGGGAGACTCTGGTCTACAGTACAGTAATCACAGCCGTCGTAAGTTGAATGTCTCGTAAAAAGATCTTAGTCATGCTGAGTTTATGTAACAAAGGTTGTAAAGAATGTAACCCTTTTTATGGGAATACGCCGCTAATATCGGTTTCTATTTTCGGTAATGGCATTATGTAAGATTACACTACCTATGCTGTTTAAACTGTTCATTGTATTTCAAGGGCAATACCCATATTAGCGCAAAATTCTCCTTGACCTGTAATAAGTATCGTAGTCGATTTTTACTCGTGAGGTGAAGCGCCAAATCAAAGAATACGTAAGTACCTATTACTTATAGGTAAGTAGTAGGTACTTACGTACGTACGGCTACAGTACTACTTATTACTGAAATGTTTCTTATTGCACCATTAAATAGCTGATCTTCTTCTTCTTCTGTCGAATCGACGCCTTTGGATTGCCATCGTGGTGTAGTAATTGGTTTCACGGCGGTGCCGCTACTCACGGAGAGGGCCCGAGCATAGGATCGCTCTTCGGGACGGCTTACTACGTCCCCTGATAAAGTACTAGCTGATAAAGTGAATAGTCTGAAGTGCCGGGTCCGATTCCCTCTTAAGTGCAAACTGTATTCTGTATTTGTGAAATTTAGTAGGTACCTACCCATGTATATACAGCAAAATACAATACATACATACATATACTCACGCCTATCGGTCCCACGTAATAGGCAGCGAGCCTATTGCACTTAGTCATGGGCTGAATGTTTACTGTCGGATGGAGAACAGCCGAGGAGATTGGGTGGCCCTATTCTATTCCCCCGGGAACCAACACAGCAAGTCTGAATACATACTAAAATAAAAATCGGCCAAGTGCGAGTCGGACTCGCCCATGAAGGGTTCCGTAGTAGCAAAGGCGAAAATTGCGGTTTATGACGTATTAAAAAAAAACTACTAACTGGATCTCGTTCGGACCAATTTTTAGTGGAAGCTTGCATGGCAATTTACATCATATATTTTTTTTAGATTTATCATTCTCTTATTTTAGAAGTTAGAGGGGGGGGGGGGGGCTCACATTTTTCCACTTTGCAAGTGTCTCTTCCGCAAACTATTCAGTTTAGAAAAAAAATATGTTAGAAACCTCAATAACATTTTTAAAGACCTATCTATAGATACCCCACACGCATGGGTTTGATGAAAAAAACATTTTAGAGTTTCAGTTCTAAGTATGGGGACCCCCAAAATTAATGCTTTTTTTTGTGTGTGAAATTCTTAATGCGGTTCATAGAAAACATCTTCTTACCAAGTTTCAACAGCATAGGCCTTATAGTTTCGGAGAAAAGTGGCTGTGACATACGGACGGACAGACAGAAAGACAGACGGAGACGGACAGACATGACGAATCTATAAGGGTTCCGTTTTTTGCCATTTGGCTACGGAACCCTAAAAAACAAATACAAAGAAATCTGGATAAGTATTTATCTGGTATTTATCAATATTACCAAAGATTTTGAAACTAACTTATAACAACTGTAGATGGATATTATTCAAACTGCAGTACTGACTTCTTTCCTGACACTTTAAGAATCACGGAATTGGGTATTATATCGTTTTTTCGCCACTCAGTGACGTTCCCGGGTGATAGCATGCACGCGAGTACGAAATGATTGTGCGTGTTTCTATTGAACTTAAAATTTCGGTGGGCGCGCTCCACTGGCCTCACTCATATGATTGATGACTCTTATGAAGATCCCTAAAATAATCAAGTTAGCGCCCTAGTTAAATCCTAATTTTGTTGAAAATCTTAGAGAAATCAGAATTTTTTTCCGCGGACTTGAAGCGTGAACTTGACGAATTAAAATATTCATTCCAACAAAAGAAGTCTATTATTAAATTTACACAAACTCATACAATTTCGCAAGTCATAAAAGCAAGGTTGAACACTAATAAAAAAGTTTAACGATAGCAATTCGCAAGTTGTCCAGCAAAGCCCCAGACGCTTACTAGAAAGCACCCCCCGCGGGCTGGCACCGACGTCTCTATACCATTGATTTTGTATACAATATATGCAGTCGACTTCCTCAGTCGGTAACAATGAGTCCTACGAGCTAGTACGAGGCTATTCTTATTTTCTTTTTCGGCATTAAATATTTTTTTAAACATGATTGGCTCTAAAGTGACAAGTAGAAAATGGATAAGTGACGAAAAACCTGAGGAAGAAGAGCTATTCTGTCATTGTCGGGAAATGGAAATGGTTTGTTATGCTGTGACGAAAATGATATTAGATTCTGTTAACAAATGGAAAGGGAACACAGCCGGTGGGAAGGATAATTCTCATTCGCTGTCTAATCGTAAATACATCATGGAATTAGTGAATATACAGGTGAGAAAGTTACGCTTAGATTTTGAAGATCAGAGGATTAGATATCTGTATAGAGAATTCAGTAAATTGCATTTGAAAATTATATGGTCCGAGGGCGAACGACTTCCTATAGTATAGTTAATTTAGAAAAATGTACTTATCAATGTATCAATCTATTGTTATTATAGTTTTTTCGATTGATTGATTGATCATTGCCAACTCTATACTTATGCAGAAACGAATCAATATGGGTCCTATAATGCTACCCTGCGGTACACCGTATATGGGTGAAAGCAATGAAATTAAAAATTTACATTATATTAGTTAGAAACATTGGTTCCAATTCCAACATTTAACCACATTGTAAAATTATTTTTATGTTGTAGGTATTAGATCAAATAATAGATTACTTAAAAAAAATAGTAAAATCATTTTACAAATTAAATCCGAAGTTAGCTCGGTTGAAAAAGGATAATGGATTGCTTCAGAGTAAATATATTCATATTTTTGATAAACTATGTAGCATAAGATTTGTTATGCTACAAACTATACATGGGCTTATAACCACTATTTTAAACACGTGTCTGTACAGAGAAGACTCTAGGAAGATGATCGAATCCTGCTTAAGGTAAGACTACTTCTTTTAATGCATCACTAAAATAATACTTACAATATTAACTTGGCATGTTGTATTTCCTCGTGGTGCACCCTGGGCAAAGGCCTATCTTCCTACTGTTGGGGGACACGTTGCTGCTTCTGATAAAAGTCCCATCGAGGTGTCTGTCTCCCTGACTAGCAGAGACCTATGTGGAGAGACAGCGAAGGGCCGCCCGGTGGGTTCCCACTGTTCCCAGTATCTGTATTCTTATCGAGCCGTAGATATAGTCTGGTGCCAGATCATCATCTAGCCAAGCTGTAAACCTGACTGGAAACGGAATTCCTCGATTTGTTGCGATAAAGTTCGACAATACATATATATTGTATTTAAACCGCCTTCAAAAAAAGAGGAGGTTGTCTAAAGTAAAATTCATCGATATGTGTGTCCCTCGATTGCTCTGTCATTTGTAAACAGGTTTTGAAACTTCTTTTTTACCATTTACTTTTCAGTCTTGTTGGCTTATATAATAATTTAATCGGATTGAGTTATAAAACGTTTGCAGCGAAGTTCAATATCGGAAGTAATACATATCCGATTGTAATAAGTGAAACAAAGAATTTTACGTTAACGAAGATTGTTCAGGCAAGTATATTAATTGTATTTTTATTGATATCTGTACAAGTATGTCAAAATATGTTTGTGGTCATTGTGGTCCTTCGAGCCAGACGCTTCGAGCGTTAGAAACGGGGTTTTAGAGCATCTAACGTGCTCCCATTGACATAGATCTAGCTATGTAGATACCTACTATAGATTGGTAGCGCATCAAGCAATACATATTCAAATTCATTCTACTAAATTGCATGAATTTTCCATTTCGAATAATGGAATTCACAAAATTTACAAGACGTCAGATAAACTTTATATATGAAGGTCGAAAGTCGTATCGAAACACGTCCATCCATAAATCACACATAATTTTGTTTCATGAAATATTCATACAACATAAACAATAGAACATGATACGAAGCTGTCTGTATTTAGTTCTAAATGGGAGGAATTATAGATCTCAAGTCAAGATATTATAAGTGTATCCTGTACTCGCATCCATGTTTTCTTAGGTTTCTACTTTCGGTGACTAATTTGTTTTATTTTATTACAGGTGTTAGCAAAAAGCCGCGCTGAAATAAATTGCCAACGTTTGATAAACTGTTTGGTAAAGGTATACAAACCTGATGACAATTCCGACAATGATTCAACTTCTAGTAGCGCCGAGAGCTTGGAAATCTTTCAGTAAGTGCAAGTAACATGAAAATGGTTGCTTATAAAAGGCTTTCGCCATGGAGGCCGGGGTCCAGTTATCCTTCTCCTCCTTTAGTTTAAGGATTTTTTTCGGAGTGACTGTCGTTTGACCTCCAAATCCCTAGAAACATGTGCCGGCGGTGGCCGGTGAGCAATCGAAGCTGCTCCAAAGCAGCATGATTCAGAAATTCAAAAATCACGTATAGGTATACGTACGTCACACGAGGCTAGTTAGTAGTTTAGGTAGTTTTCCTTAGAATATATATCTAGATTTACATAATTACTTTCAGCACCCTCACGAAACACATAACACCACCAACATCCACAAAGTCTCGGGAAATAACCATGGATAAGCGGCGGAACTCTTTCGTCGTAAATAGAAAGCTCAAAATGAAACAAGCTCAGAGTCTGATTGAAATGAAAAACGGACACAATAAGCAACTTAACGAACTGGTGACTGTATTGAATTCTGATGCTGAAGTACCATACTTGTCGCTGTTAACTAATGAGTTTGCCTTAGAGAATATTTTCAACACTGAAGGTATGAGAAGTTTCTATTGATGATCATTAAAATATTGTCTCAGAATTTTGCCTTGCAAGTCCTCTGCAACTCTCTGTCTGTTTCTGCTTTCAAAATGTACTACTGAAATCAGAATTTCCTTACAGATAATATAAACAGTATTCTCCAAAGTGAGGAAATGTACATAGAGATTCTTTTGGACACCGTAGCTAATATGTCACCGTTGCTGTTAGGTACTAACGGCATAAAGAAGCTTAAAAATGGTAAGACAGTGGAGTCAAAAAGTTTCCTATACCTTCTAGACATGTTTAAAATTTAAATTTTCCCTTTTATGTCGATGTTTGAATGCAATTAGTTTAATTTAGTAGAAATTTAAAAAATGACTATTTTTCTAAGGTCGTATTCAAGCCAGTAAGAAAGCAGCCCACAAAGTGACAGAATATTACCAAAATATATTATGGGGCGATGTGGGCAGCTGCCTTGAACATATTATACTGTGGTGGTCTTCATACCCTCTGGCAATGAGGTAAAACATTTGTAGTTTTGTGAGTTCAATTATTTAAATATAAAATATGATAAAATCTCTCTTTTCTTGTTTATTTCAGGTCCCCAAATACAAGCCAAAAGCTTCGAGAATGGTTATTTGTGACATTCAATGTTAATAGTAAGTATTTACTATGGGACAAAAAAACTGATAAAATGATAACAATAGTAAGTAACAGGCGTGGTTCGAAGGGAGGAAAGGGGGTGTCACGGGGGACATGGTGTATGGGAATGCAGCACACGTTAGTAGATGGTCCTGGAGTAAGTACATCTACATTCTCCACCTCATCTAAGAAACTGTGACCGAAGAGTTTAGGGACTTCCACTTAGTCCAGGGGGGAGATTTTCTGATAGCGGGGCCTGTTATGATTATTTTATTAATAAACAATTCTACTTCAGATACGCCTGAACTGATTTTGGCAGCTTTAAGAATATTAGCAGACGCTCTAGGATGTCACGTAACTTCCACTTCTTGGGATAAAAACTTTGGGTAAGTTAGGAATAAAACTGAAACAAATACCTAGGTTTTCAATTAATGTAATTGATTAACCATTATTAAGTAGATACCTTGTCGTTGTCGACCATGGCAGATATTAATAACATTATTTTTCTATTGTCAGTGCCACTTTAACCACCAACTTGACCCCGACTACTTTGCGAGTGAACCCTGAAATATCGTTATACATCACTGAGGTACGGTTACTTTGTATATAACCAAAGTCAATAATGTCAAATTTACCTAAGTTTACTAAAAATTACCCCTTCTAAGAGCAGTGCCGCACTACTACTTAATCCTTCCTCCGGTAGCATATTTGTATAATATTAAATTCAAAAGTACTAACACTAATGACACATCACACAATACCACCGTGAAATGAGGATAGATTGAAATAAGTGGGCGTGTACTTTTAGAGTTATCAGTTGAATAGGTACAGTCAAAGACAAAAGTTGCTTATTACTAAAATATTTAGAAATCTTATTTCAATTTGGCAGACCCATATTTCATATTTTGTACAATATTTTATGAAAGGTTTAGCTAAGATGATTAGAAAATTGCACTTTACTTCATATTAGGTACTACGAGTTATGTATAATTTCAGAGTACAGAGTCGGGAGCAAGTTTTGCTCTGATGCTTCAAGAGCTTGTCACCCTTAACAACCAGTGTGAAGTGACTTGGGACTACATACTAGGAGCGCCTCTGGAAGATTTACCCATAGTTGAACAGATACCCATTTTACACAGACTTGGTAAGAAAGAGAAGAGAATTGATTTAATACCTCAGTCAGTGAAGTTTTAATACTTAGATACTATATTTTACCTAACTTACTTAGTTCAAATTCCTACGAGGAATTGTATAGGGAAAGCATCACATGGTTTAGTAGATTCCTCAATATTTTAGTAATTAGCAGACATTTGCATTTACAAAAAACCATAAAAATAAACAAAAATCAATCCAAAAAGCAACAAAAAAAAATCTAAACAAGTGATTCCCGATTGTTTCAGACCATTCCATTCACACGTATAGACTATGGTGTTTAGCTGAAACACGAAGATTAGCAAATGTCTGGGAAATGGATGATTTCTTCCGCATTGCACACAACGACATGCAGGCTTGCATGGAACAGTTGATTAACTTAAGGTTTGCGGATCATACAACAACTATTGAATCGGGTATGTAATAGCAGCCCCACATATTTAGAGTAGGCTACATCTAAAGCTGCGTTTACATACTCGCGGCAGAGCGAGGGAAGTGGCGAGAGAAGTGGGCAGAGACGTAGTGTGAATGGTATATTCGTCATGCCGCGAGTACTGCCGCGTACGTTGCTGCGAATGTCGGCTTGGCGGCGCGAGTCAAAGGAGCGGCAATACTAGCGCGATGAACTATACGAGACCGCTAGATGGCGCTAATCAGTAAACACGACTTTCGTTATTGCTCCTCGAATATTTACTTTTAATAATATTTATATCGATCTACGGAAAGTGTATAGTAGTTGAAAGTGATAGTTTTTATTAATAATCTATTTAATTAATTCGCTATGCTGTAAAAGCATAATGCGTACACTGCTACAGTGTTGTCCTCCATACGTTTACGTCCGTCTCCGTTTCAGGGCGAATACTGTAATGCGGACCAACGCGATGATGGGAGTGTGTGAATGCTAGGGCATTAATCGCGCGAATATTTCTGGCAACACGATGAGCAATGCGAGCGGCAGTATGTAAACGCGGGGTAAAATAGAAGACAGATAATTTATTATTATCTTGAAACGCACGCCGGTAGGAATTATGTCACATGGACCCTTCGCCTATATACATAGGAGGATTTTTATTATGTTATTGGTCAACAGGGACAGTTGCGTGAAGTACAAATTACCCAAGTCTATTTGAGCAGAGTTAATTGAGCAAATATTAACCTAACTTAGAGTAATGGAGAAATATATTGGATAGAACAGCCGGCGGGCCTAAAAAGGTCAAATTGAGCGATTCCGCTAAAAAGTAACTCTATGAACTCCCAGTAAATCTCAAAAGATTCCTATAAAATTCGTATAATGGTCACTCATATGAGTAGAATCACAATAATACATTTTCGCATGACAAAATATTATCCAAAAACAATTCCAATAAAGTGGCCTTTTTAGACCTGCAGAACTGGATGAACAGTAGTGCCAACATCAAACTACATCATTAACATTATTGTTGTTTATAGGCCATATTGGAGTCCATGAAAATGTTTGCGCTAAAATGAGAGAGACGTTAGTATCTGAAGTAAAAGTCAACACACAAAAGTTGAAGGTGAGATTTAAAAATACCTTATTAGTCTTATTAGTTATTACACTTGAAGCTAAGAATATTCGCCATTGACTCAATTTCCTTAATTTAATGTTATCTAACAATATTGTTCAGGATGCAACAGAAGAGATAATCCAAGTATTGTCATCAGTGTGTGTGACCACTAGCTTGGCACATTTGACCATGATATTCCCGAGTAATGCGGAATGGCGGCGAGTCACGCGACCACCACAGTCTATAAACTCTCTCTATGTCCATGCTTTCCTAGGTAACTCACTTCAATTATTATACCGTGGCTGTTGATAGTGTAGATCAAGTGCAGCCTGCCTTAGATATTATGATAGTACTATCGTTAAATTATTCTCAATACCTGGTAATTTTACTGCTTCCAGATAAAATGTTACTGCCAGTAATAAAGGCTACACAAGACGTTACAGCTTTGAACATGGTGCTCAGGCTTACTTGTGAATCTTGGTTGCACCATATCTACGTCGCTAAAGTAAAGTTTACGTAAGTACTTCGCTTTCGATCGTTCACAGAACTTTTAATAAACACTGAAAATATTAACATATCATCGAAGGCACAACACACCTAATTCTCTCAGAATTAGGCCATATTCGAAACTATCTTTTAACTAGATATTCTATGAGATAATTATCACAATATCTGAGCGACGTCGTGATAATAATATCTTAACGTGGTCCTTCGTATGTTTGTTTTAGAAAAGACGCGGCGATGCAGCTTTTAGCGGATTTCAATGAAGTAAGAATATGGTTAAACGATTGTAAATCGCTCGCTACTGCCTCAAGGAAGCAGATGCTGCAGAATGAAGTTTTGAGGTAAGTTCTAAGGTAGCTAAGTAAGCTGGGGAAGTATTACGTCAAAAACTAATTTCGGCATGTCATCACTAACTTACCTAGCTACTTTGGAAGGCGAGCGAGAAAAGTCTAGCGTCTATGCAAGAATGGGAATATCGCTATACCTGCCACGAATCCACAAATACACAAGAATTCTATGAAGGCTATCGTTAATTAAATATTGTTCTAATATGTATTCAGGAGGTGCGAAGGAGTTGGAAGGCTGCTACTCCACGCGCCTGGAGATCTGATATCTATGCAAGATTCCACTATGCAATCTGCTCAGCTTGTACGTAAAGACGGTACGTATAAACCTTTAAAATCTATAAAAACCGCAATGTCACGTAAGTATAGGTGCTATTTGATGCATTACATACCTATTTTCTATTCTAGGAATTTTGATTTAAGTCTGTAGGACCTAAGTTAAACCTTTTACTATATTATTTCAGAGACCGATACTCCGGAACAACTAATGCCCGCTGAGATGTACGTGCCGAATCAAAAGCAATGGCTCACATTGCGCGCTAAAAAATTGAAAGGACCAGTAGCTTTTACATTGTGCTGCATCGTACTATGTTGATGTAGGTAGTCAATAAAATGTATACAATATTAAAACATTCATTTCATTTATTTGTGTTCCCTTATTAAGTTCGAATATTACAAAACTAAGGTCTTACTCGATTATATAGACATAGATCAATTAAACAATTTAATATTAAAAGGTATAATACTTGTCTCCTGTGTCGACTGTACATTAAATTCTACAGTTCATTTTTGGTTCAATCAAATTAAGTCAAGAAGAGATTAAAAATACATAGACGTTGATATTATGTAGTATCAGCAAAACAAAAAATGGTTAATTTCAATCTTTCATAAAATGGTTCGAAAACATTATTTATAAATGTTATTATTAACGTGAATAACGCGTTCAATATTAGCAGCTATAAAAAGCATTATAAGTAATAAGATAACTGTATTTACATTATATTAGACCCATTTTAGCTGAAGCACATACATAACATACATAACAAATGTCGTGGTACATTTAGATGTATTACACTATAGAAGTAATCTATCGGGTGATTATAGAAATACTGTTTTTATCCATCATAATAAAATCTTTACAGGAAAGCGATTTGAAATTTGCCTCACACCTATTGTAACTTTTTTTTCAATTTTCTAGAGAAATGAGTACTTTACATGAACACATAAAGCATTGCTATACTAAGTAAGAGTTTTAGCGAGAAAAATAAAAATAAAAATGATTGCAGTTCATATGCATAGGTCGAAATATTAATTAAACCGAAGCGATTTTACATATTTCATCACTTGTTAAAATGAACTGGATTTAAATCAATAAAAATATCACAATACAATCTGATATGAGTACCGTTATTCACGACGTGTCAAGACTTTTCGAACGCACCATTATCTAAAAATAATTACAAAAACATAGACCCCCGACTGCGGTATTTCAAACGGTTCAGCCGTTTACCAGTTATGAGGGAACATAGGGACGGATATACATATATTATACGGGTCACTCAAAATACAACCCTTTTTTTGACTTCCCAGCAGTCGGGTAATCATAGAATTGATGTCATTTCATATGAGAAGTTATCAAAAAATATAATATAGCCACAGATAACGACAACTAGAGGGGCAGACTAGTATAAGAAAGGAATATCGTTTATTCCATGAAAGTCTGTAAAGTCTCACTTTCTCAACATTTACACGTAGATATAAATTCCATAAAAGCAATGTAATTGTACTTATATACTAACGAATTATAATTAACTCTTAAGCTCTTTATAAGTTGAACTTAAACGCTATTGAAATAGCAATCACTTTTCTACAAAACCTATTATAGATTCCATTATTTTTTTGGTCTTGTAAGAATAATAATCTTGATAATTTTCGCGCATAATTCGGGTTAAAAATCTCATACGATCTTACTATTTCATACGAAAGGCAAGAATAACTATTTGAACTTCAGTTAAAACTTATAATAGATTGAAAATATATTTGACTGCAATTGAATACATTACGACAAACTAAATATACCAAAATAAAAAAGATAAACGTAAAATGTTGTGCATACATTCCTGAGATTAAAATAACTTGAATTTAATCTTATATACATTCAGTCACACCTCTCTCTACACGTTTAATCTTAACAAGAAATATTTATTAATGCACGGAATAGGTAACAAATGTCCACTCAATTTTTTACATTATTTTTCAGTCCGAAACATCAAAGCAATTGTTATGAGCATGGTATACGATTAGAAGTAGGTAATTAATATTAAATGTATTTCTATTATTAAATTATATTTCTACGGCTTATAAGTTTGACGGGTATGTTTGATTTTATGATTTTGATTTTATTAGGTCTTGCATGTTCCATCCACCTGCTTAATAAAACTATATCTTAACCGTAACTATCACAAAGGTAAAAATAACATTGGTACCTTAAAAAAAATCTCACTATTCCTCATCGTCCTCATCTTCCGCCATTCTCCTGCACTTCTCTTTCAACTTCTCATACTCATTTTTCTGTATCATTTCTTCCTTTAACTTCTCCATATCGCTGAGAAGAGAGCTAACTTGAACATGATCAAACTTACCTATTGTTCCTTCTTCGCTATCTAGACCCGAGTCCTCGTCTGATGGTGTAGGTTCAGGAGTCTGGACATTTTCGTCTTCCGATTGTGCTTGAGCAACACTTTCGTCCGATTCCGATTTGCTCCTTCTTCTCTCCCCAAGTTTGTACGCCTTGGGAATGTTCTCTTGTAGGCGTTTACGCTTTAGTTCTTTCTCGCGCTCCTGCGAGGCAGTCCCACGAGCGCCTTTTTTGTTTTTCTTTTTCTTCATGCTTTTCGCTATAACCCGTTTCTGGTGATCCAGTTGCGGGAACAGCTCTGGGGAATGAAACAAAATTTTATATTATAATCAGTCAAAGTCAATTGAATATGACTATCAGACATGCCGTCATAATCAGCTTAGACCGCTCAGACATGCCGAGTGCACCTGCCCATCGATAGACGAGACTCGAGTCAAAATAGAAGGAGTAAGCGGACTTTGGGTATTGCGGAGAAAATCTCGGAAGCAACTGTATCCGTAACCGATGTGGCCAAGGCTTCGCCCACCTATGTGTTATTCCGGATAATAATCTGTCCCTAACACGATTTCAGCCAGATCCATTCAGGCGTTTGAGCTCGGGACATGTATCTTGATTTAAAATGTGCTCAAAATGTGCTCTATACGCTCTTTGGGTGTCTTTTGAGGATAGCACGGGGTGCTACAGCGGTGGACGAGCTCTAATTCACCAAACATAGATTGTTATACAACAATACGCGCGCGCCAGGGCCTCGTTTGTCTCACGATTGAGGTCCAAGATATATGTCCTGAGGGATAATGTTAGTTGGAAGTAGGCGTGTGTTATTACCGTGCGCGGTCTCGGCGGCGTTCATCTCGGCCTCCTGGATGGAGTGTTGGTCGGGCCCAGGCACTCGATCAGCCTGCGACCAACATACATACATACGTACCGTGCGCGCTGGAGAGCGCGGTCTCGGCGGCGTTCATCTCGGCCTCCTGGATGGAGTGTTGGTCGGGCCCAGGCACTCGATCAGCCTGCGACCAACATACATACATACGTACCGTGCGCGCTGGAGAGCGCGGTCTCGGCGGCGTTCATCTCGGCCTCCTGGATGGAGTGTTGGTCGGGCCCAGGCACTCGATCAGCCTGCGACCAACATACATACATACGTACCGTGCGCGCTGGAGAGCGCGGTCTCGGCGGCGTTCATCTCGGCCTCCTGGATGGAGTGTTGGTCGGGCCCAGGCACTCGATCAGCCTGCGACCAACATACATACATACGTACCGTGCGCGCTGGAGAGCGCGGTCTCGGCGGCGTTCATCTCGGCCTCCTGGATGGAGTGTTGGTCGGGCCCAGGCACTCGATCAGCCTGCGACCAACATACATACATACGTACCGTGCGCGCTGGAGAGCGCGGTCTCGGCGGCGTTCATCTCGGCCTCCTGGATGGAGTGTCCGCGCGCCGCCGCCAGGCGCTGCCCGCGGAAGTACACCGCCACCGTGTACACGCGCGTGTTGGTCGGGCCCAGGCACTCGATCACCCTGCGACCAACGACCAGTCTTAGTAAGAACAGAATAAGTACAGGCCCCTAGACAAGTGGCAATTCGTTGGCATTGTGGTATAGAATGATAAATGTATGGGATTTGACATTTAGGCGCGGCGCAAACGGCGGGGCGGGCCGGTCTTTTTGACCGCGAAGTAATAAAGACCGCGTCTACCCGTCGATGCCCGCGACTGTCCTCGCCGCGAACACAAAGCGCCACAGACATGCCGCGCCGCGCCGCCAGTGCCCGGCGGGCACGTCTGCGGCGCGGACTTTTTGCCCTTCATGTGCGTTGGTAGTATAGGATTCTCTTTGCACTATCGTTCGCGGCAAAATTGACCGGCACTGCCCCGCCCCGCCGTTTGCGCCGCGCCTTATTGGTACATGTACATAATGCAGGTGCCCGGTGCGTCAGGCAGCCGCTATATGAATTGATTTTGTGTTTTTTTTTGTGTTCTTTTTAGTATTGTGTTACTAACATAGATGATTAAGTTGTGTATTACTAACATTTTTATGGATCAAGAGTCCGAAATTAAGCTTTTTATTTATTATTTATTTATTTATGATATACGTTGACGACTGTCAGAGATCCGATTCTCAGCAATCCATGGATTCACCGTGCCGTCGCCGGGTCCATAGCGTGATACAGAGAGGAACACCGTGACGGCGACTGGGACTTGCGACCCAGATGTAGGTTTAGGGTGGCCACCTTGTGATGCATCAGCACTCACCTCCACCGTCAGTAGTGTAAAAAAAAAACTACTGACTGGATCTCGTTCGAACCAATTTTTAGTGGAAGTTTGCATGGCAATTTACATTATATATTTTTTTTAGATTTATCATTCTCTTATTGTAGAAATTAGAGGGGGGGGGGGACACATTTTTCCACTTTGGAAGTGTCTCTCGCGCAAACTATTCAGTTTAGAAAAAAAAATATGTTAGAAACTTCAATAGCATTTTTAAAGACCTATCTATAGATACCACACACGTATGGGTTTGATGAAAAAAAAATTGTTGAGTTTCAGTTATAAGTATGGGGACCCCCAATTTTTTTTTTATTTTTGTGTGAAATTCTTAATGCGGTTCACAGAATACATCTTCTTAACAAATTTCAACAGCATAGGCTAAGGCCTATGTGTTAGTCGAAACTATAAGTAGTTTCGGAGAAAAGTGGCTGTGACATACGGACGGACAGACAGACATGACGAATCTATTAGGGTTCCGTTTTTTGCCATTTGGCTACGGAACACTAAAAAGGAATATATCGGGTCTGGATGATGAGGCACAGATATCCTCCGGTATTTTATAGTGCTTCTCATACGTGTCTACGAGTATTGTCCAGTCAACGGCAGCTATCAAAATTGAATATGGCTTTTGAGGTTATATAAATTCCATACATACATAACATAACATAAACTCACGCCTTTATCCCCGAAGGGGTAGGCAGAGGTGCTAGCACCCACATTTCGCCGTTTATGTTTAGGTCCATTCCATACATTCGTTATTCTATTCTACAATACGCTGGTTGACGAATTGCCACTTGTCTAGGGGGCAAATCAATAACTGAATAGTGAGTAGTTCATCTAATCTCATACTGAAATGTAAACATTACAGAATTAAAAACCAAATTTTGCAAATTATGTGCAATTTCATACATTACTATCTAATTTCATGAAATAATTAAGGCGAGGTTGTAGTGAGACGAGTAGGTATTTTACGTCACTTTAAACCCTGCAGCACATGCGCAATCGACGCAACATGTCACGCCAATGTATAGAAAAATCAGTAGATACATTCTTAAAATAAGATTCAAAAACGTATTATAAAAATTACAAACTATGTATTTTTTTTTTTCATTTTTCGTTTTCACTCAAAATTACATATCTCATTAAGTCATTATCAAAGTAACGATAAATGCCGATTGAACTACCTAACAAATGACAAGATCTAACCGTGTTGAATTGGATCGGTTCAATTTTGGCATGTGGTGTCTTTCACTCTCGCTCCCATTGAACGCGCAATGAAAGGTCTGAACACTGATTGAACATTAATTCGGGTTCGGTTATTTTGTCTCGTATGCTGCAGGCTGCAGCCCACGAATATAAAAGTATCATGTTCATAACATTGCTTTTGAATCTTGTAAAACTACTGTGTTTAATAAAGAATAATTCGGAACGGACTAAGATTCGGACTAGGCGCCATACTAGTAACTTATATTCAGCTCAAAAATACCTATCCAGCGATGTGACACACATAGCTATTGAAGGTAGGATCAGGTTTCATACAAAAACTGGCATTATCCAAACATACAAATAAATATTGTTATTCCCATGCATGTGGGAGATTTAAATTAATGAGGAGAACTTCTTTACTAAATTTAAACAAATATATGGGATATACTTTAGACAATAACAATATGTATAATTTAAATAACGGGCCTGTCCAGATCGGATGGCAAGAGGCCGGACGGCTTAACTCTTGTGCCGTGGAGGGGGGTAAATGCTTGGTTTGGGACGCGACCTGCGTCAGTACTGTGGCTGCGAGTCACCTGGGCCGCACGGCTCTTTCCCCTGCGGCTGCGGCCGAAGATGCAGCTAGCAAAAAGCACCAGAAGTATGCAGCCTTCGAACCGCAATATATTGTGGTACCAGTCGCGGTCGAGACCATGGGCAGTTGGGGCATAGAAGCCAAAAAAAATGTTGTAGATAAAGGCCGAAGAATTAGGGAGAAAACTGGTGACTCTCGCTCTGGCTCGTACCTGGTGCAAAGGTTGACTATTGCGATCCAGCGTGGAAACGCGGCCAGTGTTCTGGGCTCCTTTGCACCAGATACGACCCGGGCGGGTTATTAGGCTAACAATGGTTCTGTTAGCTGGTTGACAATTTTAAATTTGTGTAGTTAATATATCAATTAGCCTATTGCAGTCCACTGCTGAACATAGGTCTCTCCCAACATGCGCCACGTCTGCCGATCCTCCGCCTTCCACATCCAGTCCGTCCCAGCCACCCTTCACAGATCGTCAGTCCACCTGGCCTGGGGGTGTCCCACCTTTCGCTTTCCTTCTCCACTCCACTCTAGGACCCGTCTGCTCCAGCGGCCATCAGTCCTTCGACAGATGTGGCCAGCCTACTGCCATTTCAGCCTGTTGATTCTGCGAGCTATGTCGGTAACCTTAGTTCTATGTCGGATGATCTCGTTGCGAATTTTATCCTTCAAAGAAACTCCAAGCATAGCTCGCTCCATAGCCCGCTGCGCAACCTTCAGGTCGTGGACTAACCCCACCTTCAGTGGCTACATTTCGGCACTGTAAGTCATATAATAACAGGTAGGATGCACTGGTCGAAAACCTTGTTTTGAGGCATTGCGGTAGGGGTGCGGAGAAAACCCGACGTAGTTAATATAATATAATTTCAAATTTTATAAAACGCTAATTAAGTGTGCATAAATAGTTTGAAATCTGGAAAAGACAGTCCTGAAATACTGGCTGTAAATATCTATTATAGGTCCAAAAATAATTTAAATAATACTATTTATTTTCGGTATCTGAATATCCAAGACGCGCAGTGGCGTGCACTTTTAATCAGTTCGAGTATATAAGCGGTAGGTTTATGTCCATTCATGGGTATCCGCGAGGATTCCCGCACGATAAAGAAAGAACAGATTTATACTTTGGATGAAATATAGGCTACATTTTATCCCTGTATAGGGAACCTATCTAGTTAGTTCTCTCTAGCTAGTTTTTATAATGATTATCGCATAGGGATTAAAAAGACCGATGGCAAGCTACTTTCGACCTTAATGGCATTGCTTAATAAATACGTTTTTTAACATCTATAAATGACGCTGATCAACAATATGAAATAGTTGTTAAAAAACATATTTTTTAAGAAATGTCGTTAAGGTCGGAAGTAGCTTGCATTCGGTTTTATTAATCTCTTTGCGATAATAATTATAAAAACTAGTAAAAGGACCCTTTTAATTGGTAGACGAGCACATGGTCCATACGATGGGAAGTGGTTACCGAGGCCTATAAATGTATGTAACGCCCTCTTAGTTTGAAATAGTACATTAATTTAGGTATCCCGAAATAGATTCTTGGGGTAGCGGGAACAGGATCTCTATTATTTCATTAAAGTAGAGCCATGGCCAATGTCTAGTTATAATATTTATTAGTTATAATATATAATATTTACATAACAATAGAAATAATAGTAAAATCCGTTACAATTCGTTTGTCTAAGTAATTTAAGTTCAAATTGTAATTTATTTTTTATTCTTATTCACATTATGTGGTATAGCTTCATTTTCTTTTTTACATCTAGGTTTTTATTTTATCAGAAAAAGAATTAATCGTGATAGATTATGTATTTCAGATGTAATTTATTATTCATTATCGTATAGGGGAAATTGTAAAACGCCACACTGAATTTTTCTCTGAAATATTAATATTATCAAACCATTTATGTCAAACTGGGACATCATTCGTGAAACTCGCGACTAGTGTGAAACTTGTGAAAGGGATAAATATATTATTAAGTTTAAGTTTACGGGATAAATAAATTATTAGTTTAGAATTTTTACGTCCTTTCATGCTTCGTCGTCTACTCGTTGAGTCGTTTCTAAGGTTTCCAGTTTTTTTGTATCAACTATTTATCTTTTTTGATAACATTTCATACATTGTCTAGGCATTGTATAGAATACCGGCCGAAGTTAACCTACTTCTATTTTTTATACTATGATCGATATTGTATGTATACGTAATGACGTGCGGGGTGCGGCGCGAGGGGGGTTCGCCGAAAAAACCAGCACACGTCCAACCTCGAACGCAATTATCATGAATCGTGTTTCTATTTTTATATGACCCTTGAGGGTTTAGTCTATTTTATGAATATGCTTTTTATTTGACGCAATTTGCTATATTACTTGATATCCAGACATTTAAAAATGTTAAAAACTACTGCAACCCGGCCTTAATATAATTTGTGTAAAATGACAAAAAACATTGAGCGGCAAAATCCATTTGCTGATCGCGTATGCTTGTTGCACCACCTCCACAAACAATGTAGACAAAATTCAGCTGAAGTTGTATCGTACTAGTAAAAAGATACATTATGATACAGTTGGCCATAGAAGGGCTTGCTGATCAATTAAAGCAGGTATTGGTCACAACTCAACTAGAAAAAAACTCATTTATTTTTTTTATTTTTTTTAAGAATATTAGTAACAGAAATTACTCATATACTCGCTAATCTCTTCAGCTAAGCTAAATTGCTTCGTAACAAATGACCGCAACAAGATACCACTGACAAGATTATTTACATAGTTTGTACGTACTTGTATAGCGGTATATCCGGTTCACCGCCTTCCATTGACCTCAAAGTGAGACAGCACTGTTGCAACTTCGACTTCGGATCGTTCCAGTCCTGGTTCATGATGAACTCTTGGAGCCGTGGGAACAGGCACGCGTTGCAAAACGCCTGGCAATATTCTAGATTCTGGAAGGAAACAAAATTATATTATTCTATATTTTTGTTTCAATGATAATTTTAATAAATAAGACTTTACCACTTAGCAAACACAGAGAGGTGTTTTAAGGAGATAGACATTACTGTATAGCAAATACATTGAGGAGGTGTTTTAATGAGATGAGACTTTACTCAAACACAGAGAGGTGTTTTAAAGAGATGATACTTTGCCATATAGCAAATGCAGAGAGGTTTTTAATGAGATGCGACTTTACTACATAACAAATACAGAGAGGAGGTGCTTTAATGAGCTGAGACTTTACCATATAGCAAATACAGAGAGGTGTTTTAATTAGATGAGACTTTACCATATAGCAAATACAATACAGAGAGGAGGTGTTTTAATGAGATGAGACTTTACCACATAGCAAACAAAGAGAGGAGGTGGGACTTTCAATTCAATGAGATGAGACTTTACCATATAGCAAACACAGAGAGGGTGCTTTAAGGAGGCGTTTAAATGGGTCTGCCTGAGTAGGTACAAATGGAGGAAACTTTCTCACCTTATCTATAAATAGTGCTCCAAGGAATGCTTCGAGCAAATCGGCCTTGTGTTTCTTAGCGGTGGGCTTTGCTTTGGGATTGTTGTACGTCGCGTACTCCGCCATGTTCAGATCGTCGCACACCATTGCTTGAGTGCGGTTGTTTACTAGAGACGAGCGGAGAAGCTGGAATAGACAACATGGAATTATTATCTGACCGTGACTTAAAAAATCAATGAGCTGTTCACTCAAGCAAACTATTGTATTTAGACTAAGAAGACTAAACATTTTTTTGTGAATAGACCCAAAAAAAATGCCCGCCGGCTGAGTTTCTTGACGGAGTCTTTTCAGACCGGGGCCGCGTTTCGAACCGGTGGTCCATTTGCTAAACTACTCTTTATTTTATTTTTTGTATTAATTTTGACGTTTTGTAAGTGCCGTTTTAATGGTCTATACATAGTAAAATACTTTTGACTCTTGAATTTTTATTGGAAGGTACAAACTTGAAACTAATTTAGACACACATTTATAATGACTTTAATTTAAAATAAGTAATACATATATTTAAATTCAACTCACAGAGAGATGTCCTTCGTGATGCTCAGGGAAATGTCGATACAGTCTATCAGATACAACCAGCTGCAATACTGTGTCACCCAGGAACTCTAGACGTTGGTTAGACCCGAGCGTTAGATGCGTGAACCCAACTGAACGGTCGGTGAACGCCCGCGCTAATAGACGAATGTGTTTGAACTGTAGACCTATTGAATATACAAATCGAGATAGCATCACACATACTATTCGAAAAGAAAATACAGGCAATGTAAACTATTGTATATTTTAAGTAAAAACGTCTTTAAGCGCGTTAGTCAGTTGTCATAGAAAAAAAAATTAGCTGAACTAAAATCACGGAACTCGTGTCATCGTCACGTCACGAACTCACGACCGGTAGAAGTCATAATGGGCGGAGCGGACTTTTCACGACGACACAATGATATAGTTTTTAAATTCTATACAGCCAGAAGTACTATTTGACGTATATGACAGTCGTCAACGTATGTCATAAACGTCAAAATATGTGTCATATACTTCAAATCTCATAATTCATCATTCATTCATTCACAATACGCCGGCCAACGAATTGCCACTCGTCTAGGGGAGGACTTCAGTATAAGAAAAATAAAAATGTAGAAGTACCTATAGAATCTTCAAATTTAGTGAGTTTCTTGAGGAAGTCAAAGCAATCTATATATTGTCTGTCTCCTAACGGCTCCTGCTCTTGTAAGGGATGCGCTCGATCTTTGGTCCACACTTCCAGCATATCTGCTTCGTCGTGCCATAAAGCTAGTGCAAATACCCGGTCAGCCACCTGAATGGAAAGCAGAACTGGAATTAATTTCATTAGATTAAATAACCCACCGTTAATTAGGTGTTCAGAAGACTGCTGCAATCATCATCGTAGGGTGTTTGGGAGTGACTGTCGTCTAACCCCCATCCCGAGAGAAAAGCAGCGCCAAAGCCTACTTCGAATAAGTCTGACTAAGGCAACGACTAATGTGCTAACGTTAAACGTGGTAGGCTGGAGATTCACAGTTACTTAGGCCTCTTCTTAACTGTGTTTGCTTGAAGGGCTAAAGTCTGCTAGACTTCAGGCGCGGATCCAGGCGCGGAACTAGGTTGTGGGGCACAGGTACCCGAAAATGTGTGAAAAGTGCGAACTCATGTCAAGCATGTTAAATACGGGAGGGGGGGGGGGGGGGGGGGTGTGGCTTTGGCGGAGTTGGTCTAACATTGACCTGTTGAATTGAACGCGGCGAGACGAAAATCGAACCTTATGGAGTAGGGTGCAGAAATCGCAGGGGCAAATGCTAGTCAGCTTCCTCGAGTCAGGGGCACAGGGCCTCTTTTTCATTAATACTTCCTTTAAGAAAAACCCCAACAAGAAGTGGACTTGGCAACGCCGGGACTCTGCGATAAAAAACAAGATAGACTTTTTCATAACGGACAGTAAGCACATAATTATTTAGAGATGTCTTTGTGATCAACAAGTTTCAAACTGGAAGCGATCACTGACTTATCCGATGCTCTCTAAATATCAACATCAAGGCTGAAAGATTCCGAATGATAAGGTCAACAGACCTACGCCGCTCCAAGTAGCTCTAGAGTCCGAAAAGTTCCAATTGGAACTTCAAAATCGTTTCGCAATGCTGGAAACCTAGCGGCATTGACGAGAAGGCCGACATAGTGGTCAAAATATTGCAGGAAGTGTCTCGAAAGTTGTTTCCCGGAAAACGCAAACAGCAAGAGTCCAAGCTCTCTCCTGAGACTCTCGAACTTATGAGGAAGAGGCGTGAACACTGAACAACCATACACACAGTCGTCTTCGTCAGATGGGAGAGCCTTAAACCAATAAATCAAAAAGCCGATACGACGCGACCTTTAACGCTCCAACACTCGCTCCATCCAGGAGGCAATCGAACGATATAGGGGGTCAAAAGTGTTCGCTCAGCAGTTGGGAAGGCCCCATCTGACGAAATTTACAACTAAGCTATATGCAGCACGGATGAGTAAACTGACGGGACACAGCGACGAAGACCACAGAGCCCCACTCACTCGCCATTACACCAAGGAGATACCAAATGTCGAATAGTGCGAGGTAGAGGCGGCTCTCAGGCAACTGAAGAACAACAGATGCCCTGGTGATGATGGAAATTACTACTGAGGTGCTGAAAACAAGTGGCGCTCCAATCCTGAAAGAGCTAGCGAGTCTCTTTAATCCATCATCCGGCAAGAGCTAACACCTAGGGCACAGAGCGGGAGTGCGGTGGTACTGTTCTTCAAAAAAGGTGATAAGACTCTCTCACTCCTGAGCCATGTCTACAAGTTGTTCTCAAGAGTCGTCACAAATCACCTCGCGGATAAGCTCGACGAGTTCCAGCCACCTGAGCAAGCCGGGTTTCGAAAAGGCTATAGTACCGTGGACCACATCTATACTATTCGGCAGATTGTAGAAAAGTCGCAGGAGTACAATCAGCCGCTGTGTATGGCGTTTGTGGACAACGAAAAAGCCTTCGACTCTATCGAAACCTGGGCAGTGCTGGATGCCCTGCAGAAGTGTCGTGTAGATTGGCGATACATCGAGATGCTGAGATGTTTGTATGACACTGCCACAATGTCCATCCTGCTCCAAGACCAGAAGACGAAACCCATTAGCCTCCAGCGTGGAGTGAGATAGGGAGATGTTATATCTCCCAAACTATTCACCAACGCATTGGAGGACGTCTTCAAGACTCTGGATTGGACTTTGGCGGGGTACCAACATCCACGGTGAGTACATCTCGCATCTTCGGTTCGCCAACGACTTCGTCATAGTTGCTTAGTCACTGGAACAACTGGGCGAAATGCTGCATAGCTTTAATGGAGCTTCTCGACAAGTTGGCCTGGGTGTAAACTTGGACAACACTATGATTATGTTCAACAAACATGTTGTATCGAGTCGATTTCCATCGAAGGGGTGACACTCAGAGTTGTTCAAAAATATATCTCCTGGGGCAGGTTATCCAGCTCGGTAAAAACAACTTCGAGAAAGAAATAGCCAGATCCAACTGGGGTGGGCAGCTTTTGGCAAACTACGTCGGGTCTTCTCCTCCCCCCTACCACAATGCCTCAAAGGTTTTCAACCAGTGCGTCCTGCCTGCTATGACCTACGGTGCTGGATGGACTGGATGCGGAAGACGGAGGATCGGCAGACGTGGCGCATTTTCGGAGAAGCAGTGGACTGCAATATACTAACTGATTGATTGATTGAATGTACACCTCAGACCTGTGTGTGCTCCTTAAAAAGGTGTACAAAAAAGCCGCAATAATAGTGTGTAATTTCTGATATTGTAACAGTGTGAACAAATGCTGGTATATCGTCTATTGCACTATCGTCTATTGCACTATACTGTGTTCCAAATCACGTGTGATTCATGATTCATTTTGGTTTTTTTTTTCAATAAACCATAAAAAAGTGACGTCACAGGTCTATTAAGGTGGTGGGCATGCCCATATTGCCCACCCTAGTGGATCCGCGCCTGCTAGACTTTATGGCTGAAGATAGTCTGGGCCAGCTGGGGTGCGAGGGAAGTGCTCTATGGGTAACATTGCACCCCAGCACCTGAAGGCCTGAGACCGCATACGGTTTTAGTCGGTTCGAGTCCGACATTACCGCCCCCGCCGATACGAAATCATAATATCCGCATGAATTTATTGACCTGTTTTAAGGGTTCATGGTGAGTACGTGGGCGAAGAATAGAGAATGAGTATACAGTTTTTAGTACATACATACAAACAGTCACGCCTCTTGCCCAGTGGGGTAGGCGCATGACACACACTTCGTTAACAGTTTTCCACTTGCTACGATCCTGGCATACATCTTTCGCTTCTTCTACTTTTATAATTGTTTTCATACATGCTCGCCGGTTTATATGTAATAATATAGTTTACCTCTATGCCCGCGTCGAGGAACAAGGCGCCCATCAGCGCCTCGAAGCAGTTGGCCATGGCGTGGCGCATCACCACCTCGCGGCACAGGTCGGACCCGTGCGCGTACAACATGAACTGCTCTAGACCTATGTTCTACACACAATTATTGCATTACGTTACATTATTGGCACTGTTTTGTTCGTGTGTTTAATAATGAAGTTGAAGAGTCGGTCTGTGCGTTTGAATGCGCTAATCTTTGAAACGACATAAGTAATTTGAAAAAATATTTTTGCGTTTATAATGAATGAATGAATGAATGATATGATAATTTATTCGCACGAAATATACATAGCCCAGTTCTTCGAGAATTTTGGGGAAAAATGTGTGAATTAGTATATTTTTTTATTATAAAGAAATAAAAAATTTACTAACTCGCTTGAACAGTTGGATGGATTTTAATGAAATTTCATAATGTTGAATTAAATTTGTCACCGATTTATTTTGCTATTTTATCATGCACATTACTCCTAACGCTTCGGTTGTTTTTCAACAATCATGATAACAGTTTCATTTCAATGACAAAACCTTGTTCGAAACCAACTATAAATATTTATATTCATAACTTACCTTCGCAAGTTGAGCTAAATGTTGATTCTGGACTATAGACGCTCTGTACGTGGCGAGTCCACCTTCTGCTAGGCCGGGGAACATTTTGAACAGATGTATGGAGGATAAGAACTCGACTACGGCGTCTCCAAGGAACTCCAAACGCTCGTTGTGCTTGATCTCAGATTCCGTCTCGTTGTTCTTACCGAACCGTGACATTATGTTGATTAGTGTCACGATACCTAAAATAGAGAGAGTATTAGTTTAGGTCAGGTCCTATAATTTAAGGCTCATTTAGACGGGGAGAGCTTCTAGCACGTTTCGGTCCGAAAAATTGCGACTACCACTAGCAATATTTCACATACCATTATTGTATCAAAGTGTTTACGCAGAGGCAAACACTAAATTCGCCTACGATTATATCATACGCAAGAGATCGCAAGTAATTGTCTATCGGCCTGATATGCACAGTTACTTAGGCCACCTCCTCTCTGTGTTTGTTGGTGGTAGCAGACTTTAGGGTTGGAGATAGCCCAGGGTCAGTCAGGGTGCGAGAGAAGTGCTCTATGGGCAACATTACACTTGCATTTGAAGACCCGAGACCGCGTAACTTGGTACATAGATTATAAACACCTAGACTTTTTATCCCTTGAATAGGTTACGGGAACAGGATCAGAACTCCACGCAGGCAGAATCACTGGCAGTAGCTGGTATATATTATTATGGTTAATAACAATTTTTACATCATCAAATAGACGACTCACCTTTCTTCCTCGTATAATGTATCCTCCTATCACCATACTCGGGCTGTCGTATCCCACAGTTGGTAAGACTATTCCTAGCATGATCCGGGTTTGTTCCAAAGTTCTCCCTGTACGAAGGATGAGTGAGCGCAGTTTGCAGTAGAGCTCTCTGCTTAAACACATAATCCATCTTCGTTTCGAGACTGTCCAGAGATTTGTGGAAGCGAAGATGGCGGACTAGTACCGGGATCAGCATAGCGTGCTGAAAAAAAAATATGATTTTAAATGGGTTGTATTTAACGCGACCACAAATTAATCCGAAAAGCAGGTAGTAAAAATAATAGGTTGGCAGCTATAGCGAAGAATCATTTTATTCAATTTATGGGTGTCAAAATTACTAAATGTGGCGTACAAAAATACTAAGTAAGCCACTATTTATGGATGGTTATAAAAAAATAACCACGAAGCCTGACGCGGGAGCGGAGCTTCTATCCTAACCTATCCAAGTTGGGGCGTGCTATACTCGAATCCTCATAACTTCACAATTTAGCAACACACTTTCTGTATCACGGGTCACTCAGTATTTTAGTCGCCCACTCAGTATTTAAAGTAGGTAACTCATTAACAGCCGTCCATTTATTATTTTTGTCCACAACGACCTTCGGGCCCAAGCCAACATCACTGTATACAGGTATTCCTGCTGTTTGGAGCATGCTTTTCTCTTGGGGTTGGGTAGTCAGACAGCAGTCGCTCTTGAAAAAGTCAACCAAACCAATTCTCAAAATGGCGGCGCGTCCGTCTTCGCCGTAAGATGCGTCACAATCCTCACTCAACATAACAAATTCGCTGAGCTTTCAGCTGTCGAGAGGTGTAATGAGATTTTGTATGCAACTGATAGATATAATGTAAAGCTGCCAAAGGATATACAGATGCGGTTTTTCGTATAAAATTGTATGTAGAAGTGCAATCGTATCTTATTTGTTGACTGTACCTGCAACACGGAACTGTATCTCCTAATTCCTACCGTTAACATCCAATTTTTTGGATTGTCTCCCATTATGGAAGAAATTGATAGACATATTTTTTACATCAAAACGTTATTAAAAATGCGTGAATAAGTCGAAATGTATACTTTTCCAGGCAGTCACTTTAGAGTTAGAATTTTTAATATTCAATGTAAAAAGTCGACCTATTCACATTATTATTTTATAAGTTGTACGTACCTGTACAACATCACACATGAGCCCCGTAGTATGGAAACCTTCAGACGATATGGCGACCGTCACGTCTCTTTTCATCTTATTTTGAGTTCTCATCGCTTGAAGTATGGCCTCCTTAGCAGCTAACTTTTGCCGCTCCTTAAATGACGGCTTCGCCATGTTAGCTATCAAATGTCTGTACTTCACGTAATAACGCCAAGCTTTTTGGTATCTGAAAATGATATAGATGTTATCTTCATCTTAAAATATGAAGAGAAAACAATACCCCCATAGGGAGTGGGGTATAGGGAAGAAAAAAGCTATATGAGGCGTCTAGTTTCAAAACCCGCTAAAAGGCTTTTAGATAAAAATTGAGTTAATAGTTCAAAATGATGCCAGTATGTATTCTTCATAATATGTCATTATCAGTTTTCAATCAAAACGAGCCAAAAGCCTAAAAAGTAGCACTGGAAAATTGATATTTGTTGCAAATCCCGCTAAAATACGTCTAGTTTGCTTCATAATCCGCTTAAAGGAAATCAGCCAATGACAGCGCGGTATTGTGATCACGTGACATTCAAAATAGTATGGCGATTTTTTCAAAACGAAACGAAAGTGTGTTGCAGTTTTTATTGTTTTTAATTCACAATATGGATAATTTAACTCAATTTGTGCAAAAATGTGATCCCAAGGAAGCAAGGAAGAAACCACGCGACAAATCTTCGTGGAAAAGTACCAAAGAAACCTTTAAACAGTAGGTGCAAAATTGCTTCAAAACAAGTAGCGAAGTGACTTTGATGGTGTTATGCAAAATGAGTAAATTAGTGTAGATAATATAGGTAAATTATTTTTTCGGGTAGGTACTTCACTTAGAAGGTAAAGGTACATACAACCATTATTGCTAGGTAGGTATATAATATTTAGTCAAATTGAATTTAATATTAACCTGATATTTAGTTCGAGGATATGCGGCAGTATATTATTATTATTTTTAAATTAACTACTGTATTGACCAATGATTTATAAAAAGTTAAATAATTCAAGAAAAGGAATGTAAGAATTTTCGTTCATGTTTTAATTCTTAATATTCTATAAATAGGTACTTTAATTCTTTTGTTTTAAATATAATAAATTGACTTGGCAATTTGTATTGTGAGATACCTACATTGTGTTTTCATGCTTTGACCCTTTAATTTTACATAACCACTGACGACCCTAATGCACGGTAAAACTCGAATGAGTTTTTGTGGCATTATTTGTAACCACTAAAATGTATGTACCGTAAATGTGTTAATAAATAAATAAATAAAAAATAAAAAAAATTCGAATGTTTTGTTTATTTTTTTAAATTTGATTGTAATAAATAAAACTTGCATGTTTTGATTACATACCTATGAGTTACACTATTTTTTTAAACCAAAATTAATTAACTGTTATTGCATAACGCTTTTAAATTGCTAGGCACTGTTCGCAACAAACCCCGCTAAAACTCTTGACGTTTGTTTCAAACTCCCCTAAAATTGATTGTTCGCAGCAAAATACGCTAAAATGAAAATAGTTTACGTTATATTTTAAAATAACACATGCATGTCGAAGTATTAAAGGTATTTCCGGTATTGCCAGATAACATTTCACAAAACATGTTAGTATTTTTATATCTTAGTGGGCAAATTAAAACAAAAAAGCGTTTTTCATATATTCCCTAAAATTTTAGTATCTTCTTATAGCGGGTTTTGAAACTAGACGCCTCATATGTAAGCGATGAACGGGCACAGAATTCCACGCGGGCGGAGCCGCGGGCAACAGCTAGTACATAATAAAATCAACTTACTCAGGATTACCAGCATAACTTAGTTGCGGTGGTCGGATTCCAAAATGTACTATCTCAGGGAAATACTTCTTCAGTTCTTCTTCCTTCGAGTCAGTAGCGCTGGCCGGTGGACTGCGGTCTAGCTGGTCTACCCGCACTGAACAAGGCTTCTTTCCAGGGTATGTCACTATCATACCTAACAAAAAAAAATATAATATAGGGTAAAACACCCAATTATTGGCATCTTAAGCGAAATTTGTAAAATAATTATCATCTACGTCTTTTTAAAAGAAAAGAATAGCAAAAAGTAATAGTAGGAATATTGTTTCACGTTATTTTGATCGTAAACAAACTTGGTGAAGACTGAAGACTCCGTCAACCTTTCTGTAACAAAGCTATTCAAAGGCTATACATCCATAGGCCGCGACAGCCACTTACCATCAGTTGGGCAGTATGCTTATCTGCCACCTAAGTGGTAAAAAAAATACAAAAGGTACCTTTAATCATGTCAACGAATTTCTGCCACGTGTAGTGGTCCATGCTGTGAACATCTTCTAGTGTGTCTGGGGGTATTAGAAGTCCACTTTCAGCTATCAAATACTTTAGAACCTCACACATTGATAAAACCTACAAAAAAAAAAATAACTGCTTATAAAGTCCTTACTTAACATTTAGCAATTAACTAACATTTTTTTTTTAAGTTCGAATAACTTCCCTATTAGCATAACATAAGGAGTACTAATACTAACCTCACATCCACCTTCAGGTAGATACCGGACGAATCGCGGCATGAAGTGGAACTGCGAGCACGAAGTCTCTGTCGTTTTGCCGAGGTCTAGATCTATCAACTCCAATAATTCATAGAAAAGGAACTCCTCTGGAATAAAAAAACAACATCAGTTAGTTTGTCGTTTAAAATGTTTGGTCTTTGGATGTTTGTAATTCAATCCCGCTTTAACAGATTTAACTGAAATTTAGTACAGGGATATAATATAGCCTGGTTAACATAAATAGGTCATTTTTGTCCCATGTTCCCATGGGTTGCAAAAACAGGATCAAAATTCCACGAGGGCAACAGCTAGTATACCAACCATATCCTAATAATATAATCAGTTCTTCCTTACCAAATAAGTCCAATTCTTGTATAGTAAAGTTTTGCGGCATCGGTTCCTCCACATATAGTATGGTGTATTCGATATTGAACCTTATGACTTTACACGTAGGCAGCTTGGCCAGTTTGTAGTGTGTGAACATCGAGAACCCGGAGAATAAAAACTCGTGTTCGTCGTGAGCTATGATCGTCGGTGATTTTATTAAAAAGTTTGTGGGCGGCGATACTGTGATCCTGGAAGAAATTGAAATGTGAGCATCTTCACGATGATTGCGGTCTTTTTTAAAAAAAAACAGTGGCACTTCAGGAGTGCCGACAGAAGTGAAAACAATTTGTACAAAAAGGAAAAATATTAAAGAACATTCATTTGAAGGACCCCTGCGCTTGGTTTATTTAAGTTCAGAAATCTTGAAACCATACATTTTTAATTAAGTGAATTATTGAAAATGAATGATTTTTTTTAGTTCATTTGCGTCAAAGCTGAGGGACCACTACGCTCGGTTTTAATTAAGTTCAAAAATCTTGCAAACATACTTTTTTAATTAAACGAATTATTAAAATTCAATGAAAAATATTGTACTATATTGAAACAGTAGTTATTAACTACTATTCTCATCAATCAATAATAATGAGCTTCTCGAATTTCACACAAATCCATGTTTCGTGCAGAGGGTCCATTTCAAACGTACATTTTATGATAGTCTCCCTATTATAAGATACAAACAAACTCACTGGTAATGGTACAGCTTGCCGACATTGTTCTGCGTGGGGATGCACTTGGGGAAGGAGCCCTCGCCCGCGTACACGCCGTGCCGCATGCCCTGGCGACGCGCGCGGGCGCTGCAGCGGCATAGCGGGCCGCCGTTCATCTCGCCTGTGTTATTGAACCTGGTGGCAGATTCGCATCACTAAATAAAGTGGGAAATGCTTGCAATCTCTGTTTGTGACATCGATTGCAACTTCAGATGAGGTATGACTGCAATGTCAGATGTCAGTAGAGGTATTACTACAAGATCAGTGGAGGTATGACTGTAACGTCAGTGGAGGTATGACTGCAATGTCAGGGGAAATATGACCTCAACATATTCTGTGGAGGTATGACTGCAATGTCAGTGGAGGTATGACTGCAACATCAATGGACATATTGCTGCCACATGCTGCAAGCGTCGTGAGGTAGCTGATATCATGTCCTCAAATTGCTGGCTAAGTCGTAGAGGCAGCATGCCAAGCAGTAATTTAATTGTTACAAAAAGATAATTATGAAAGTTTATATTAAATGAAACTAAATTCAATGAAAAAAATTGAGGTGCAGGGACTTATGTAAAGAAATAAATAGTAAAATCTTGGTGGTTTCAACCACTCTTTAATACACCCACCTCAATTCAATTCAATTTTTTATTTTCAAAATAGTGCAACACTGTTACAGCTCTTTGACGTCAAATTCTCCTTAAAACTAAGTTTACCACTGCTTCCTAGGCGCTAATGGAGAAGAAACGGCGCAACAAATTCCACTGATTTCTGATATGTAAAGCACATAATAAATACTAACCACATCTCAGGATGAAGTCGCCTTGGATGATTTTGTTTCCTTTGTAGTTCTAGCATTATTTTATCTGTGTAACCTTGAAGGCCTTCATCATCGAGACAATCGTCACCACTATCTGATGATGACGATGATGAGCTTTGATCTTCAGCTATGAAAACAAAATATTATTAAAATGAATTCTTTACCAAGCATTATTCACATGGCTTTTTTTTATTTTTTTATTTACACTTTTTGCACAAATACAAAATGATTGTACAAGGGCGGATATAGGCATTTTCTGTTAATTAACCTATGGGTGATGCAGAGATAGGTGCACAATGTATTTTAGTGAGAGTGACTTAGTTTGGTACAAGTAATGTTGGAATAGGAACATTTTAGTACAAAAAACAAAAAGGTCAACTTACATCTGTGTTTGCACATTTTGCCCTGAGGCTTCAATGGTGGCAACTCATCAACTTCAGGCCTGGCATTACGTCCTCGTTCAATTAGCTTTTGGAAGAATGTAGTACATACTTGTGCCAGTTTGCTTGTCTGTTCCAGCCCAGTACCATTTTCTACTGGCTTATAATATAATTCAGCGGGAGAACTTCGGTACCACATTTTTGGAGCCTGGTGTTAAATAAATTTGCATAAATATTAATTATATTATCCTTCGAATATTATAAATGCGAAAGGTCATGAACATGTCTCGATGTTTGTCACTCTATCACACCAAACAGCTGAATGAGTTTGGTGCAGGAATAGATAATATCACAGGCAATACACGCACATATAAGAGGCATTATAAAATCAGAGGGCATTTTACCCTTTGGAGTAAATACCTAATAAAAATACAAATAAAACATGCAGAAGGCTGCAGAAATGAGATTCCACACAGGCAGAACCTCATCATATCTACTCATAGTAAAACATAATATAAAGGTTATTACTGACCACATCTTCATCAGAGTTGCGTTCTTTTGACCATTTCTGCATTTTCTCAATGAAGTCATCTGAAGTTTTGCAATAATTCTTCCTGTAACAGGAAATTCTTAATGAATATTCATTTTATTTGTGTGCCTAAATAGTAGAACTGGGACCTTTATGTAAACATGTAATATCTGATTGTATTATATAGCTGTATTCCAAGCAAATAAATAAATATCAATACCTATATAAACCTCACACTTTTATCCCTTTTGGGTGGGTAGAGGCAACAACCCATAATTGCATACTTAAATAGTGATTTCAGAACTTGCATTAAGAGTCCATCGTCTCTATACCCTTATTTGGGGTCTATAGAACCCATACATGCTTGAAAAAAAAAAGGGTATAAAGAGTTTCTTAATATTCCTAATGTTATTTATTTAAATGTTACAATCAATATGTCTATCTATATAAATAAAAATGGAATAATTGGATAATTCCTTTTGTTTTGTGTTTGTTATTGTATCGCAAAGGTTTGTATATAAGCACTTTCCAAAGAAGTGTACCCTCCACTTTTGAGCTGTCCCTTGTTTTTGAATTTCAATAAGAAAAAAGATATACATCTGGGTAATGATTTTAATATTTTAAAAATATAAACATACTCTAAAGTAGTTAAAACCATGAATTAATTTACTTAAAAATCGTCATATTTACCGTACGTATGACGATTTTTATTTTTAGCATGCATAAATGACGATTTTTATACACTGAGACATTAGTTTTTGGCGTGTCCCCTATTCAAGTTATTGAATATTTACAGCCATTTAAAAAGTACTAGTGTCAAATAAGTCTCAAACTTAACTTGGCACCCACATAAAACTTACTGTTTTATGTGGGTGCCAAGGCGATCAACATTTCTCCGGTTCAGTTATAGACACTTCTATTAAGTATTCAGGTTAGTTTACATGATTTAATTACTTATTCTTAAAAGATAAAGTATTTAAAGTATTTCACATTACTTATGAAGAGCATATAACCAATCGTGGACAGAGTATATTTGAAAATATAAAATAAGGAGAGAATGTCACGACGTGGCAAGAATAATTTCAAAACATGGTAAGGACACTTTTTTGGAAAACTTTCATATAATAGAATAAGCTAGTTTACAATAAAAAATAATATTATATGGTGCTTTCTTCTTAATTTAAAATGTATCATAGAAAATTATGATAATAAATACCTGTATTCTTCCAGAATTCTCTCACGATCTGTCATTGGTTTATTAGATTCACGTCTTGATACATGTGACATTTCCCGTGTTCTACTTCTACTGCGGGGTCGGGAAGAGTGACTACTTCTACTTGGGGATCTAAGGGACCGTCTGTCACCATGCAAGTCGTAACTCTTACTTTGACTTCTATGATCTCGAACGTCTCTATGACGTGAATGACTGTGTCTCTCAGATTCATATTTCCTGCGATCATGGTCTCTTCTATCATCATATTTATCCCTATAATATTTATCCATATCTCTATGACTAACACGTGATGGACTTCTTATGTAACGATTTGGGCTAGAAGTGCGTCTTGTGTCATGGGATTTTTCTCTATGATGGGAAGAGCTTCTTCTATAAGATAATTCTCTATCATAGGATCTTTCTCTTCTGTGTGACCTTTCTCTATCACGTGACCTTTCTCTTTCAAGTGATCTTTCCCTGTATCTATCATCCCGGTATCTATCACGGTAGTAGCTTTTGTCTCTATGAGGAGAGTATGTTGACCGTGATGATCTTACTGAGCTAGATCGATGGTGTCTGTCATCTTTTGGGTATTTTGGGTGAGGGAGAGTGAAGGTTTCTGTATAACTTTTGTCTCTTCCGCTCTGATAGTTACTGTAATTCATTTCTTGATAATTTTGTAAATCAGTAGGTGCAGGATAAGGCGGTGGTGGCGGCGGCTGCAGCGCGTGGAAGTCGACGGGGAAAATTGTAGGTGGTGGCATACTCAATGAATGCACGGTTGCCATGGGGATATAAGACGGCTGTTCGATCGATGGCTGGGTTGGTAGACTATAGGGCGGAGGAACATTATATATCTGTGGTGGTGGAAATGGAAGCGGCGGCGGCATATCCAATCTTGGCGGAGGAACACTGTAGTCCATTGGTGGTACCGACATTTTTATTGAGTATTCTGTTAGTGCTACTTGACAGATTTCGTTGACTTGTTAACTTATGTTATTAATCTCATTATGAACTGTTATTTATTATGAAGCAATTAAAATCGAAAGAAAAGAACTATTAAATCGTTCGTGAGTTTTGTCCCGAAAATTGTCTCTTTGTCCCGAAATGTCATAACAGAACAGTATGTACTTTATGGTGTATTCTGTTTTCCATAGATAGGGTGGATATATACAATAGACATTGCGGAATGGCATCCGGAATGCCTCCGGAATGCCTTCTCCGGAATAAATCAGATACTTTAAAAAAACCTAATGCAAAAAACCGAACGTGTGCCCTCGGCACTCGGAATTCCTAATCAGGAAACCGTGGACGGAAACCGTCTTCGGAAACCGTACATGTGCGGCCACCCTTATACTTAATGAATTTTTCAGATCAACGTTCGTTTTAGGCTCCGCGCAAACGTACGGTTTCCGTCCACGGTTTCCTGATCAAAAAGTCAGATTCAAAAAACCGAATGCTCCATTTTCATACAAAATGTTCTACTAGCCGCACACGTCCTTACTTTTTGCAGAACGGAAAAAACCTGACGTTCGGTTCAGAATGGAAAAAACCTAATGACGTCATACCGAACGCAGCACTCGCATACATTTTGTACTAATCGCCGCACACGTCAGGAAATTTCCATCCGGAATCGCGCTTAAATTGTGTCCAGCGTTGTCAATTCCCAAGAAAGTGGGGACTTTCAAGCCGATTAGGGAATTTGTGGGGATTGTGCTTATGTGGGGCATTTAGACATTCACACTAGACCTAAACTCAGAAGTAATAAGTGGCAAGTATTATACATATTGATAAATTATTAAAGCAAAATATCCGACATTAAGGTACTATTTAACTCTTTATTGGCAATATATGTACACGAGCCGCAATAAACATCGCAAGTGGTGAATATAGCGGGAAACTTCAAGAGAAGTAATGTAGTTATCAATGTCTAATATTGGGGCCTTTCTGTTGGGTTTGTGGGGAATTCAGATCATCAGTAATTGGCAACACTGATTGGGTCTCGCTTCCGGGGTTGCCAGATTGTATTGTAACTTTTGTTACATTTTGCGTAACTTTTGACTCTCTTACGACCCAGCCCCATAGTGGTAGACGCTCTCAGCTGCATTAAGTCCCAGATGAAATAGCTGGGGCTCGTACTCAATGGCCAGTGGGATTTCAAGGAGCATCTCGGAAGGCCGGCTCCTAAATTGGGCGGATACCCGAGATAAACCGAGAGGATTTGTAAAAAACAAGAAACACTATATAAAAAAACAAGAATACGTAACTTTTCCCCCGAAAATGCAACTTTTAAGCCAGCTTGTGTTACATTTGACAATTTCGCACTGGCAACACTGCTCGCTTCGAAGTAATAATAAAAAAACCTAATGCAAAAAACCGGACGTGTGCGCTCGGCACACGGAATTCCAAATCAGGAAACCGTGGACGGAAACCGTCTCCGGAAACCGTACATGTGCGGCCACCCTTATTGTTGGCATCACTGCCAATCACTGCACTGTTTGTTTTTTATTTTACTTTTTGGAAATGTCAAACTCTGATTGAGTTTTAGCTTTCTTATTACCTACTCGATTTCTTTTTCTTCCTATTTCCGAGCGACCGAGCACCTATTAACTACTTTTCTCTTTTATCGATAAACACTGAGAAGAGGAGTCTGATCTGAGGACCTTACAATAATGTGGAACTGAGAACCGACTGTGGCATAATATGTGTATATTATGGAGGTTAAGTAATAATAGTACAGGAATGAATAAATAGAAGACTGATTTCTAACAAAAACAATGTTCAAAAAAGTTGCCCTTGGCATATCAGGTGGTGTTGATAGTGCTGTAGCGGCTCTACTCCTCCAACGTGCCGGTAATTGTTTGCATGCACACATTTTTCATGGTTCTCATGCGTTTAAAGTTTGTGATTAATTTAAAGGTTAAATTTATAGGGTTTCAAGTAGAAGGCGTCTTTATGAGAAACTGGGATAACAACTATGAAGCTGGATTTTGCTCAGATGAGAAAGATTTTGAGGATGCTACATTTGTGTGCCGTAAGCTCAAAATTCCATTACACAGAGTTTACTTCATCAAAGAATATTGGAACGAAGTATTCACTGTGTTACTTAAAGAATATGAGACGGGCCTTACACCGAACCCTGACATACTGTGCAATAGATACATTAAATTTGATAGCTTTTTCCAACATTGCAGGAACAATATAGGTATTGATGCTATTGCCACTGGGCACTATGCAAATACATCTTTTGGGCCATTTTTGGAGCAATATAATGAGAATGAAGGTAATTGATTGTTTTATTTTACTCAATCATTCTAAAACTATTTTCAGAACATACTGAATTATTGTGTGCTTATTCTAATTTTAGGAGTCAAATTACTACAGCCCAAAGATTCTTTAAAAGACCAAACATTTTTTTTGTCTCAAGTAAAGCAATTTTCACTCAGAAAATGCATGTTTCCAATAGCAAATCTACTAAAAAGCGAAGTAAGGAGGATAGCTATGTCAGAAGGGCTTGTTAATGTAGCATATAAAAGGGATAGCACTGGCATTTGTTTTATTGGAAAAAATAATTTTCAAAAGTTTATTGAAGAGGTAAGTTTTGTTACTACACTACATTTATTAAAAAGCTGTTATTTTAACATTACAGTCACTTCAATTTTATTTATCTAAGGCAGACCTTGGATTTTTTTGGTGAAGGTCTCAGCTCCAATCAGGACCCACTGTCTTTATGATTAGAATGATGATGACTTCAATTTAATTTATTTGTTTTGATATCTATAGAAACTTTACACAGTGACTTGATTAGTTGGTGTTATTATAGTCTGCAAATCAGTATTAGTATGTACCTTGAAAGCAAAATATGTAAGAAAAGTTTTTTATTTCCAGTACATTGACACTAAGAAAGGGCTGTTTATAGACATCGATACTGGAAGAGTAGTAGGAGAACACGGGGGATTACACAAATGGACTGTTGGACAAAGGACACATGTACCTGGCTATAAAGATGCATTTTTTGTCTTCCAGAAAGATTTGGAGACTAATAATATTTATGTGGTAAATGGGATCTTTACTATTTATTAGTTAGGCTTATTTATTACCTTGGCAGCATCTCCCCTATTACCTACTAAGGTGCCTAGCCTAACACCTAGAGTCACACAAGCAAGGTAAAATTAATAGAAAACCTACCAAATATTTTATTTATTTTCTTTCCTTTACTTGTTCTTGTTCCAGGTAGCGGGCACCAAACATCCAGCATTATGGAACAATATGTTGTTTACTGGACACCCACATTGGATTAACAAAGAACCCCTAGAACTTAAATTAAATCAAGTGTTTACATGTTACTTTAGATTCCAGCATACAAAGCCTTTGACCCCATGTAGAGTAGTCAAGAATCCTGAAGGACTTACAATCTTATTAGAAAATAAATTGAGAGCCCTTACTGAAGGGCAATTTGGTGTTTTGTATAAAGATAGAGAATGCCTTGGAGGTGCAAAAATGCGCCATATATGTCATAATTTAGTTTATTAAATTGAATATTGGCATCGGTTGTTAGTTGTTGTAGTTATCTAATAAAGTTATTGAATTTCGATGATTTTGTTTCACTTCCTTCTTTGGTCACTTTCTGCAGATCATATTTTTATATTATTTAATGTATATTTTTACATCAACACAGGGTAGGAATCTGAGTAGCTGTACTTGAGTATAAAACCTCGTACGTCCTAGTAGGAATAGTCTTCATTGTGCCCTCAGAATACAGAACTCTGTATTCTGAGATTGTGCCCTTCTGAGGTGAAATTCGATAGCTCAATTTTGTAATACCTAATCAAAATAATAAGTATAAAAAGTATCAAGATAATTCAGTCTAATATCCCCAGTATTGCACTTTACAAATTTTTATTTTCCAATTTGCCATGAGATTCACCTAATATGACCTCAAGTAAGTTAGTAAGTACTTAAGGTAAGTGTACCAATAATAGACACTTTAAGGACAAATCAAATTTCAATCTAAAAAATTAAACAAATTAAGTACAGCATGGTCGTTACATCCTTTTTTAACTGTTACAGCAACATTTAGACATTAACTTTTGCACATGAAATCTTTAAAATCTATCATACTTTTGCTTTAAATAAAATTATTATGCACTTGGTCGAAAACACCAATAATAGACATCATCGTTCCAATAATAGACACCTATTTGTACCAATAATAGACACTTTAATTTCTCTACAAAATTGAATATATGCATTAGAGAATGACCGTTACATATTTTTTTAACTCTCGACGACGTAACAATGTTGGGGTGTTACAAGTTTGACGTGTCTGTGTGTGTGCGTGTGAGTCTGTGACGTCGTAGCTCCTGAACGGATGAACCGCATTTGAAAGTTTTATTTTGTTTGAAAGGTGAATTAGTCGGGAGGGACCTTAGGTATGTTTGATAAAAAATTGGTCCAAGATGGCCGCCGCCAGAAAATTGCGGATTACATTTCTTCTCATAACTGCCTTAATATGGGTATCAAATGAAAGGGCTTGACTAGTAGATCAATATTTATAGAGTGAAAAATTGAAAAAAAACCTTACACAATAATAGCACTTCGACATGGTATCGGACCGATCCAAGTGGGGTATAAGGGGGAGGGGGGTGATTGCTGGATAAAACTTTGATTGAAGATGTCCTTCCCGATGAAATGATTAGGAAGGACCACGAAGGAGTGAGGTAAATCAATCAATTAGCCTATTGCGGTCCACTGCTGGACATAGGCCTCCCCAATATGCACCACGTTTGCCGATCCTCCACCTTCCGCATCCAGTCTGTCCAAGCCACCTTTCGCGGGTCGACAGTCCACCTGGCTAGGGGGTTTTCCCTCCCGCGGTCTCCACTCTAGGACTCGTCTGCTCTAACAGCCATCAGTCTTTCGGCAGATATGGCCAGCCTACTGCCACTTCAGCTTGCTTATTCTGCGAGCTATGTCGGTAACTTTTGTTCTATGTCGGATGACCTCGTTGCGAATTCTATCCTTCAAAGAGACTCCAAGCATAGCTCGCTTCATAGCCCACTGCGCGACTTTAAGGTCACGGACTAGCCCCACTTTCAGTAGCCACGTTTTGGCACCGTAGATCATAACAAGCAGGACGCACTGGTCGATAACCTTTGTTTTGAGGCATTGCGGCAGGGGGGAGGAGAAGACCCGACGTAGTTTACCAAATGCTGCCCACCCCAGTTGGATTCTTCTGGCTATTTCTTTCTTTGGCGAGTGAGGTAAAGAAGAAGGACAACGAGGAAGAAGTAGGAGTGGGAGAAGAGGTGGAGGAAATGGAAAGAGTGGGGGAAGGTGTTGGGAAAATTTGGGGTAGGAGCGTGGGAATGCGTGGGAAGGAGTGAGGGAATTGGTGAGAGAGGGAGGGGAAGCTTAGGGTGTGTTTCGGTATGGTATAAGAGCTGAGGAAGAAGGTCATGGGAAGGAGTAAAGAAAGTAGGTGTAGGGAATGTAGGGAAAGGAGAAGCGTGGGGAAGGGCGAAATTGTGGGGCGGCAGGAGATGGGTGGAGAGGTGTAGGAATGTGTGTAGGACAGGGTAAGGGAGGGTGGAAGGGGGAGAAAGGTGAGTAGATAGTCGAATAGAGAGTCAAGTGGTTTAATAGTGTCGACTCAGCGCTCAAAGCTTGACTCTCAGCGCTAAAATTTACAACACTACGCGATAAGCGACATCCACACGGTTAGAGCGGGCTAGCGCGGGCATTATTAATTACCAGTACATGTGATGAATTTCAATGTATATATCACATTTAGCGCAGGTATAACATCTTATTTTCATGAAATAAAGGCATTATTCCAAAGTGTCTATTATTGGGACATTTAAGATTTTTGTACCAATAATAGACATAGCTTATAAATGTTATAAAACCTAACCAAAATACGCGGAAAATGGTCTAAGCATGTCAATAACTTCAATATTCTTAACGTCTATGGTAAAATTATTAATAATCATTAATAATAAACAAAAAATCACACCTATAAAAAATCAGTACCCCTGGCAAAAATCTTAAGAAATAACACGACCATGTTCACGGAGTTACATTATTTACTGTAAACTGTCGTCTTTCTAAATTTACTTAGGACAGTGTTGCGAATTTTTGAATATGTCTTATGGACACTATTAGGCATCTTTTAAGTCAATAGTCTTATAAAACAAATGGTTACTTTTCTTAAAATACTGGGTTTTGTTCGAAAGTGTCTATCATTGGTACAGTATCTATTATTGGTACACTTACTTAACTTATATCTTTTTTTACGCTTTAGCATATAAGTAAGGTAACTGTACCAATGGTAGACACTTTAAGGAAAAATAAAATTTCAATCTAAAAATTTAACAAATTAATTACAGCATGGTCGTTACATTCTTTTTTAACTGTTACAGCAACAATTAGACATTAACTTTTGCCCATAAAATCTTTAAAATCTATCATACTTTTACTTTAAATTAAATTATTATGCAGTTGGTCGAAAACACCAATGCTAGACATCATTGTCCCAATGCTAGACACCTATTTGTACCAATAGTAGACACTTTAATTTCTCTCTACAAAATTGAATATCAGACCGCTAAGTGCCTTGGCATGCCCTATTCCCCCCGAGCGACGGTCAGACGGCGGTCCCCCGACGAGACAAATGACAAAAGGTGGGTTTTACTTTTTAAAAGTTCATTTTGGATCGGGGGTTTTTTAATTATTTTTTTTTATTTTTTTATTTCATACTTTTTACAGGTATAACCACTCAACCGATTTCCATAAGACTTGCTGTATCGTGATGTATAAATTATAACCTGTCACTTGTTATTCAACACACCATATTTGAAAATTTTAGATGTTACATTGCCACTTTCACTCTTCATTATTATTCAAATGGCTGAACCGATCTTTATAAAATTTGGTACAGAGATGGATTAGAGCTCGGGAACGGCTATAGGGAGAGGGAGTAATCTTCTTCCTCCTAGCGTTAATTCCAAGTCGCATCCGAAGCCTTCAGCTCGGAGTCTGGGGTCCGCTTTACCAGTCCTAACTACGGATTTGGCTTGACCTCGGTACCGGGGTAATACTGGATGAAAATTTCCCTTGAAGATGGTCCTTTCTGATGAAATGATTAGGAAGGACCACGAAGGATTGAGCTAAAGAAGAGAGACGAGGAAGAGGTAGGAGTGGGAGAAGGGGTGGAGGAAATGGAAAGAGTGGGGGAAAATTTGGGGTAGGAGCGTGGGAATGTGTGGGAAGGAGTGAGGGAATAGGTGAGAGAGGGAGGGGGAATCTTACGGTGTGTTTCGGTATGGTATAAGAGCTGAGGAAGAAGGTCATGGGAAGGAGTAAGGAAAGTAGGTGTGTGAGGAAAGTAGGGAAAGGAGAGGTGAGCGTGGGGAAGGGCGAAATTGTGGGCTAAATAGTGAGGGCGGAAAGAGATGGGTGGAGAGTTGTAAGAATGTGTGTAGGGCAGGGTAAGGGAATGGGGGAGGGGAGGGTGGATGGAGGAGAAAGGTAAGTAGATAGTCAAATAGAGAGTCAAGTGGTTCAATAGTGTTGACTAAGTGCACAATGCTTGACTCGCAGCACTAAAATTTACAATACTACGCGATAAGCGACATCCACGTGGTTAGAGTGGTCTAGCGCGAGCATTATTAGTTATTACCGGTACATGTGCTGAATTTCAATGTATTCATCACATTTAGCGTAGGTATTGTATAACATCTTATTTTCATGAAATAAAGGCATTATTCCAAAGTGTCTATCATTGGAACATCTAAGATTTTTTGTACCAATAGTAGACATAGCACATAAATGTTATCAAACCTAACCAAAATACGCGGGCAATGGTCCAAGTATGTCAATAACTTCAATATTTATAACGTTTATACTAAAATTAGTAATAATCATTAGTTATAAACAAAAAAATCACACCTATAAAAATCAGTACCCTTGGCAACAATCTTAAGAAATAACACGACCGTGTTCACGGAGTCCCATTATTTGCTGTCAACTGTTGTCTTTCTAAATTTACTTCGGATGGTGTTGCGAATATTTGAACATATCTTATAGACACCATTAGGCATCTTTTAAGTCAATAGTCTTATAAAACAAATGGATAATTTTTATTATTATTTTTTTATTAAGGTAACTGTACCAATGCTCGACACTTTAAGGAAAAATAAAATTTCAATCTAAAAAATTTAACAAATTAATTACAGCATGGTCGTTACATTCTTTTTTAACTGTTACAGCAACAATTAGACATTAACTTTTGCCCATAAAATCTTTAAAATCTATCATACTTTTACTTTAAATTAAATTATTATGCACTTGGTCGAAAACACCAATGCTAGACATCATTGTCCCAATGGTCCAAGTATGTCAATAACTTCAATATTTATAACGTTTATACTAAAATTAGTAATAATCATAACTTATAAACAAAAAAATCACACCTATAAAAATCAGTACCCTTGGCAAAAATCTTAAGAAATAACACGACCGTGTTCACGGAGTCACATTATTTGCTGTCAACAGTCTTTCTAAATTTACTTCGGATGGTGTTGCGAATATTTGAACATATCTTATAGATACCATTAGGCATCTTTTAAGTCAATAGTCTTATAAAAAAAATGGATAATTTTCTCAAAATACTGGGTTTTGTTCGAAAGTGTCTAGCATTGGTACAGTGTCGAGCATTGGTACAGTTACCTTAATGGGTTTTGTTCGAAAGTGTCTAGCATTGGTACAGTGTCGAGCATTGGTACAGTTACCTTAACGTCCCTCTACACTACAGTCTACGGCTACGCGGCTACGGCATAAAAATAAATATTAAATAGTCTGTGCATAGAGCACTTAAATTTCTTTATTATCTGTGTAACACGCTCAGTGATTTGACAAGATTGTTGTTGACAGTTGTTGAGAGAGGTCAGAGGAAGTTTGCTAGCAATTTTATATCGTAGGTTATTATTGCGGTAATTGGAATTACTTTCGAGGTTTTATTGCATTCACGACTTAATCAACATGTCGAATATCAACCTGCAATGTCTGTTAGGAATACAGTGTAATGATTTCGTAATGATAGCCGCTGATCAAAGCACTAGCCACAGTATTATGGTCATGAAAGACGGTGAGTTAGCGGTTTTCAACAAAATACATTTTTTACAATTACAATTAAATTAACCTGTTAATTTTACCACATAATTCTAGATGAAGAGAAGATCTACAAAATATCTGACAGACTAGTGATGGGTATCATCGGTGACTTGGGAGACACTACTCAGTTTGCCGAATATATAGCTAAGAATATTCAGTTATATAAAATGCGCAATGGATACGAACTGGGGCCCACTGCTGCAGCTAACTTCACACGCAGAAACCTTGCTGAGTACTTGAGAAGTAGTGTAAGTATGAAGTACTATCAACAGTCTTGAGCTTGCTGAAACAACACTGACTATGCCCACTAGCTCTTGTATAGTTAAGCATAGATAGATTGCTTTTTAGTACACCACCAATACTTTTTATTTGAAATAGCTGCTCAGAATGAAACTCCTCAAGAACTATCTCCTCTATACTTGTGTGATCTAGAAACTGTGTGAAAATTTATTTTGTGTGGGATTGTTGATTAATTGTTACAATTTACAGACTCCATACTTTGTAAACCTTCTAATGGGTGGATATGACAAAGAGAATGGTCCCGAGTTGTACTTCATGGATTACCTAGCATCCAGTGTAAAGGTGCCTTTTGCAGCCCATGGCTTCGGTGGATACCTTAGCTTGAGTATCATGGATCGCTATCATAAAAAAGGTAGAGTTATTTAGATGCTTATGTGTGTAGATTTTGTTTCATAAAATACAGTAGACTTGATTTTGCATTTAGTTTATGATTCAGATAGTGCCCATATGTTGTACAAAACAAAGCTCTATATGTGCTAGTTAAATAAATATTCTATTCAAAGCTCACTGAATCTGTGTACAAGTTCATAAAATATCTTTTATGTAATGATAATGTGTGTGACTCCATTAATTATATTTACAGATGCAACTGAAGCAGAAGCATATGAAATCTTGAAGCAGTGTGTGAAAGAAGTTCATAAGAGGTTGTTTGTGAGTCTGCCCAACTTCCAAGTGACTGTGGTTAATAGGGATGGCATCAAAGTGCTGCCAGTCATTAACCCTGCTTCACTTAAGTGATTTACCTCAATAAAGTAATATTTTCTTTTTAATATTGTTTCAATTGGAAAGAACCCCAAAGAATTCTAAAATGCAAGCTGCTTGCATTGTAGAATTATTTTATAGCTTTTCTTAGGTAAAATTGTGTGTGAGCTATGCCCTAAATACATAGTTATTGAACCTGACAGAAGTTGTTCCTGTGAACCTGATCACGACGGTATATCCTTCCCAATCAAGCAGTCCGACTGGGGAAGTACCTCCGACCTACAGAAGACTTTGGCTTAATAACCTCGTGTTGTGTTTCCGACGGTACTCACTATCGGAAACACAACACGAGGTTATAGCTCACTGGAGAGGTTTTGTGCTGTCAGTAGGAAAACCAAAGCCTTTGTCTTACTTATCTTTTGCGCTGACGGCACAGAATCTCTGTTCTTACAGGGTTGGCAGCACGAGTGACTCCCCTGGTGTTGCACTCGCCCAAAGGCCACGGTAACCACTTACCATCAGGAGGACCGTGTGCTTGTCTGCGACCTAAGAAGTATAAAAAAAAACTACAAAAAATCCCCGAAAACTATCACCTAACGGCATTTATGAATCTTATCCATTCAAGGACAATTGGAGGGGTTTTGGGTTTTTAACCCTTATGAAACTTTGATTCATAGAGTAAAGTAATACATCGGAAATACATGCTTTGATTCAGCCATTTATTGGTCCAGAGAAAGCACCCTTTCAGCAGTCAGGATCACATTACAATACAGTAAACGAAAATGCGGGGCATTCTGGGTAGAATTAATAGGCATGTCAGCCATGTCTGAAGAAACTAATCTAGGCTATTAATTTAATGAAGGAATCAGAAAAAAAAAGAATAGTAACTGAAATCCATACTAATATTATAAATTCACGCCTAAACCACTGAACCGATTTTGATGAAATTTGGTATTGGGGTAGATTAGACCTTGAGAAAGGATATAGGCTATGTTTGGTTGGGATGCGCAGGCGGAGCAGCGGGCAAAAGCTAGTTACTAATATTTCCCCTATGCGCTCTAGGTAAGCTAAATTGCTTGTGTTAGGGTGGGTTCACGTCGGTAGTGTAATGGCCAGAATTTGAACCATCTCACTCGACATAATGAACGACTTAGGGGTCCATTACACGCTAGGTTTTGCCATGGTTTAACCATCAATCACGCGGTGATTGACCAATAACATAACGTCTAATAACCGATTGACCAATAATATACATGATTGACGGCATGATGCATGACGCTTGCATGAGCGTGCAATGGACCCCTTAGGGATTAAAAGGAACACACGCTGTGTACTTAAAATGTATTTATTATAAGCTTGCAAGCAATGTTTTATTCTATAAAATCTCAGTTTTTTTAACTACCAGCCTTACTCCGTTCTGGGCTTGAAGCCATTATAGTATCTTGCCCATCTAGTTGAGAACTATTGGGGTTCTCATTATCACCCATATTTTCACCTTCATTATCTGATTGATCACCTGTGATAAAATCAAAATTAAATAAGTTTTCAAAAAAAAATATTTTTTGAAGAAGTTTTATTATAAATCTTCTCAAATATATACCTTTTTTATCAGGTGGCATATCTTCTGTTCTATTTGCAACTTGAAAGTGGTACTCCAGCTCATCAAAGTCAAAGACTTGATCTGTTGGTAATAGACAAGGCAAATATGCTGGGAATGTAGGCTTGCAGGCAATCACTGAAAAGATACATGAAATGAGTAATTACCATAGCTGATGAATGCAAAGGAAGTAATCTATGTCTAGTCTAAAGTATATCTAATCTAATCACTACAAAATTCACTTTGTTCCTTTCATCGGTCTTGTTCCGTCAAACATTGTGTTCCTATTATAAATGATTGTGCAAATTTTGATACTTACAAGGAAATACTTGGTTGTCTTCTGTATTGAAGAGGTTGTGTGTTTCACTTGTCTTGGCAAGGAATTTAGTCAAAGCTCTTTCAATATCTCTCTTTTGTGTGGCTGCTTTTTCTCTTATAGCTTCATATTCAGTTACTGGCTGCTTGTGCGTCTGTAATAATTTAAAAGTTATGCAATGCATATTATGCAGTTATTATAATGTCTATTTCTATTAATGATAAAGCATTACTCTATTTTTTTTTTCAGATCTCAGATAGAAAAGATGTTTATTAACCATCTCAGTTACTTGTCACAGATGAATGATGACTAGGTGATTTTCTGCAAAATTGTGAGCTGTTGTTATTGTTAACCCAGGTGATGGTGAATGGTTACTCCTTTCAAGATTTTTCATTTTCTTTTTTCATTAATTTCAATTGAAAAACGCTAAATGTTATATAAAGTGTACTTACTGGAGTTCGAATATATGCATGAGGATCTGGCAGTGGTGGCAGGTGGAAAGGTATATGAGGTGCAGCTTTAGCCTTGGATCCTGCTGATAGCATAGCTGGAGTTCTGGGAGCAGGTGCTTGCTGTGGTGGTTGAATAACATGTCTGTTCGGTCTTGCTGCATACTGTTCTAAGCCTTGGAGGCTAATGCCTGAAAGATTTGCATGAAGTTATTTGTAATTGGATATTGGCAACCATGAATTCCATATATTCTCAAATAATAATACATTAGGTATATAGGGTGACATTATATGGTTTTTATAAAATGCACAAAGTTTTTCTCTGCCAACATTAATAATTAAACTATAAATTTCAAACAGAAGTAGATACTTAATATCTAAGTTGAAACTTGAACTCACAACAGTATCCTATTTCTTGCATCACCCTCACCCTACTAGGAAATAAATAGGGCTTGTGGAATTCTAGGTTGTAATGTAACTTATCCTTGGAAGCTAGAGCTAGCTAAATATACAGGATTTTGAAACAGAACATAAAGTTAGGGAAGGTCTCCTAAGAATGTTTTGCTGTAACTACAATTGTTAAGGTACTTGTCCTTACTGCCCTGTATGTATTTATTTCAATCAATAGTTGTAATAAATACTTACCCATGTTAATAAGGGCCATTACTACATCTCCAAGAACTGGCTCTACCCTTCCTGATAGTTCACAGTAGCCTTTAGCAGAATTACCAACTTCTGAGAAAACTAGAAATGAAAATGGACAATTGACAATTAATTTTACTCAATAATATCAATATTCACACCCGTTTGATGCAAAGTTATCAAACAAATAGGCATTAAGTGGATATTTAACTTGCAGGACAATTTGTAGAAGCCATTAACAGGCCATAATGTCATTAATGGTAATAAGTATTTGTTGTATGTAGAAAAAGATTAATAAATAAGGTAAGATAAAAAATGAGCATAGAGTCGATTATCATGATGTGGCTCGGTTACAAAACAATCCTCTGAAAAGAAAAAAAAAGATGTGTAGTCTTGTAAATAGTCAAAGGGTAATCTTTTCTACTTACAGCATTGAAGCATTTCAGTGAGTGTTTCTAAAGACGTCTTATCAGCAGCATCGAAACCTGTTTCCAGAAGAACGGTGGACACAGCTATGTTTAATACCCGTCTTCGGGCGTCTGGGCCGCTTTCTACCTTTTCTGTAGCTTCTGCCATGATTTACTTATTTTAAATTCTAAAGGCTGAAAAGTAATAAGTATATTTAATAACAATAACTCAATGAATAATATGGAATCGTTGTAATGTTTAGTTTCACTTGACCTCTCTCAGACGTATTCAAGTTTCGACATAATAAACCTTTACCTGGAACTTATCGTGATTCAATTCCCAAAAATATAATGTCTGTTGTGTATTTACAAGTTGTATTGTTTGCGCAAAACAAGCAGCTTTTGCACTTTGATTTTGCTATTTTGATTTCAACTTTAAAATAAAGAGTTTACAATTTTACAACTCATACAACTGACACTTGGCTTGGCATTTGGTAAATGGCAAGTTGACAATGTTGACATAGGGACTTGACATTAGAATTTGACATTGACGACATTGACAGTATTGACACATTTGACAAGAAGACGCACTGAACTATTCTATTGTCTATGCTTTTTTGTGTATGGCCCTCTTTGGTATGGCCGTCAAGAAAGTCGTGTGATTATAAAGGATTATAATTTTATTTTTATATAGGACACGTCAATTTGATTTCGCTTCACCTGATGGTAAGCTGAAGATAATTTCATTTTATTTTTAGGTCGGTTGAAAACGTAGGTTAAAAATGGTCGAGAATATCGACTCGAATATTATCTGTCTTGACTTGACAGCAATATGATGCATTATGACATGACACATGTCACATTTCGTTCAGTAATTGTAATTGCATATTTTTGACATTTATATGCGTAAGCAAGCATTGATTTCGACTTAATTAATAAAGTATTCTTGCTTTCTTTGGTTATCAGTCTTATTAGCATGGACTATTACTGTATTTAAGTCAAACTGGGAACATTCATTTTAAGTATAAATGCTGTTTGACTTATGTGCCATCTGATAATCTGTCCACTAAATTGGGTGAGTCTGTCCACTTCAAAGTTACCTACAATGATTTTGCTATTAAAGAGGTTTAAAAAGTAGATAACCACATATTAATCAGATGAATAATAACCATTAATGTTGGCATTTTTAAGATTTCCACTTTGTTTAATGTCCATGGATTTATCTGTTTTTTTTGTTGTACCAATGAATTTGCTTATTCATTTCAGTTAATTTAGAGCGTGGCAAAGTCGAAGTGAGTTATTCAAGATGGTAAAAGTATATGCCCTTGCTGTGCTATATAAAGGAGTGACCAGTGCTTCGGTTCTTAAATCAGCATACAGTTTACAGAGCTTTAGCATATTCCAACGTAGTTCTGTTCAAGAGTTTATGGGATTTGTTAGCAAAACTATTGTGGAAAGAACCCAACCATCATCAAGACAATCTGTTAAGGAAGGTGAATACATGCTGCAAGTATATGTGAGACATGACAACTTAGCAGGTGTACTGATATCTGACCATGAGTACCCAAACAGAGTTGCGCACACTCTAATCACAAAAATATTAGACGAGTTCTCAGTTGCAGTACCACCTACATCGTGGGCAACTGCCGATGAAAACACAGTGGACTTCAATCTATTACCTCAGTACTTGGTCAAATACCAAAATCCAAAAGAAGCTGATGCTTTGACTAAAATACAAAATGACTTGGATGAAACTAAAATTATTCTTCATGATACTATAAAAGCAGTTTTAGAAAGAGGTGAGAAATTAGATGATGTGGTTGCTAAAACAGAGAGTTTATCTGCACAGAGTAAATTGTTTTACAAGACGGCTCGAAAGACGAACAGTTGCTGTAATTTCTGAGGTATTTCCCTTAACTACTGCATGGCCATAGTTCAATTCTATATATCATGTTTTAATATGTTATGTAAAGCTTTGAGAAAATTATGGTGGCCATTATTATAACCTCTAATTAAAAATTAGGCAGAATCTTGATTTTATTTTTTTATGATGAAGTTAAGATAGTCACAATATTATAAAGGACTATGTAAGTTGTGTAAATTTATTGTTTTTGAAGTTTATGTGGATATGCCATAATAAAATACAATTTATTATGATGCACTTCCAGTATTATCATCACAAAATACATTCGAGAATGTTTATTTATGATGGCCTAAAAGTGTACACACTTAGGACCTATGTTCTAAGAGCCTCAGGGCAGATTTATTGATGATGAAATAGGCTATGTTAGTAAAGATTACAAAATATTATCATTATAAAAATATTCATTTGGTGTTGTGTATCTAGAAAGTTATCAAAAGGCATTTTGCATAGCAGATATAAGTTGCAATTTGGATTGCTAGCATCCTATGTATAATGTAATTTCATTATAGGGCTTAATGTCTGTATGAACAATAGATTAAAAATTCTGATGTATTATTGTGAGAAATAAAATTTGAGTGGAATTATAAAACATTATTCTGCAGTCAAAATTATGTTAAAAAAAAACTCGAGGTATTTGTTGTAGTTTGAACAAATAGTACTGCCTACTAGGAATTAAATATTGTTAATGTTGGTGTATTCTATATTCAAAAAACAGGCAATAATAAAAAAATATAAGTCTACTATTTAATTATGTGTCTATGGTATATCTTTATAGTAGTATGTGTTACAAAGGCTAGAATATTTTCTTGAGTGTCATGAGATTAATGGTATAATCTGGTCGATATTACAATTTGAGTATTGTGTTCATTAAACCATAATTGTAACTTTGTGTATGCAATAATGAACATAGTATACATATATTATATAGTATAAATTCTGACAACATCCTTGACTATTGGATCCACAAAAACAGCTAAATCTATAGCATAAATGCATGTTCATTAATAAACAGGCTTATTCTAAAGACTGGAGATTAGTATACAATGATGAGTCATTATAACTAATCCCTCTTGTACTCAATACTATCAAACAATAGTATGTCTGATAAATAATGGAAAACCTAGGTATAGTCAACAACAAAAGTAAATTAACAAATTCTAATTTATTGATCACTAAGAAAAAAATTGTGAATATTTTAGTGTTAGGCAACTTCTGTTGTTGACTGTACATTAGTGCCAAAATCAAATTTAAGAATGTGGATTTGTTCCAAATATAATGTAAACCATTCTGTTGATGATAAAACAATCAGATTAAAATATGTACTATACATTCCTAGTACTGTAGTTTAGAAACTGTGAATTGGTATACTTAATTAACTGGTAATGTAGGAACAACCAATAGTTTTTGATATTAGGATGAAAAAGATTGATAGAACTTTTGAGGGTGACTGTCCCTGTGAAAAGGTAAATTTTTTGGTAATGTTTATAACTATATGATTGCTAAGTATGCAATGAATTGAAGACCAGAAACAATATAATGTAAGATAGAAAAGAGGATATAAATAAAATAAGTATGTGTGTAACATGAATTAGGTTTTATTTCCGCAACTTCGTATGTGAAAATGAAATGAATGAAAATTTTCACTAAAATTTATGTTTGACAAAGGATTTCAGTCAGATTATTCAGATCAGTACCTATTTGGTGTTATTATTATATTATCAGTAACAAACATGTAATATTAAATCCAGATATTGGTTCTGACAGATCTCACATTTTTCTCAATAAACTTCATTTAGATTGCTTGAGAACACTGAGAACTCATTTTGAACGTAATTATTTTCAATGATTTGATCTGACTGAAGTTTCAGCTTTCGGCTAAGTTTAGTCTGTTCTGCAGTCTAGGTATCTACTACCAGGATATCCCACCAGTTTAGTCAATTCATTATGACAGCTATTGTGGAACAGTTTATAACATTTTTTTTAGGGAGGCTATTAGTTTTCTAGAGCTCGTACCTACGCTACGTGGTGAATATTTCATAGGTATAGGAGGAGCTTTCGCACAGTGAAAGGATCACAGTTTCCGCGTCATAATATCACAAAAGTTTATTATTTTAGTGCAGATAACTTCAGAATATTGAAGAGTTAATTAAGCTGGTTTGTAAGGCTTTTTCATGAGATAGTCTACCATGAAACATGTATCCAAAACTTCGAGCCTGAGAATTTATATACCACTAGCTTTTGCCCGCGGCTCCGCCCGCGTGGATGTCGGTTATCGCGACCAAACATAGCCTATGTCCTTTCTCAAGGTCTTCTATCTACCCCTATACCAAATTTCATCAAAAACGGGTCAGTGGTTTATGTGTGAAAGCGCAACAGACAGACAGATATATAGACAGACAGACAGACGGACAGAGTTACTTTCGCATTTATATTATTAGTATGGATGAAGTTAATATCACGTGCCATTTTCGGGCTATTGGATAAATGCGTTTCATGGTATCTACTGATTGCCTGAAAACTCGGAAATACGTTTTGTGGTTGGCCTATAGCTCTTAACATTGTCTTCTTAAAGTTCTGTGATGAAAACCGTGGTCTCTAACAATCTCAACTTGTTTAGTCATACTACACTACACTTGGAACGAGTCTCCTGTGGGGTGAGCACGAACAACTATCGTCATCGTATCGTAAACGTAACGAGAGCACGGAGCATTGCGATTGGCTGCCTGCTGTGAGCGTGTGTGCGGGTGAAGCCTACCAATCGCAATATTCCGTGCTCTCGTTACGTCTACGATACGATTACGAAAGTTGTTCGTGCTCAGCCCAATGCGCTCACGTGCTAGTGTGTGCCCATTTCTACTAGAAGCGCACACCTTTTTAAGACAACCTTTTGTGTATTCCATAAATGTGATGCGTGGACATTTTACGAAATTATTGTAAATCCTTCTGAAAGGAACAGGAACGTACCTATAGTGTAAGCTGTAATCTTACCTTTCGATGTGACTTGAAATTATGTAAATGTGTGTGTACCTAATATCTACTTTGTATTAAAATGTTAATTGAAGTGGGATGTTATTTATTGTATACTGCTTCACGGATAAATAAAACGATATTTACAGTTCTTATAGTTTTTATTTTGAATAGATCCCTAATACTTACCTATATTTTATTTACTTCCGTGTATGAGGTACACAATGTCGTGCTCGGCTCGTGATAGTAATACAGAACAGGTTCCCGTTTAGAAAATTCTAATGCTTTTCTTAAAAACCCAGATTGTAGTCGCTTGGACAAGCCACGGCAGGGAGTTCATTCCACAGCATAAGCGTGCGTGGGATGAAGTTCCTTTCATACCTGACTGTGCGTACTGATTCCAGTCGCAATGTGTGAGGATGGGTTCCCCGCCTGTAGCGAGCGGTGCAAGTAGATGATAGTAGAAAGTATTGCAGTTAGACCAGTTGTCGGGCTTTTTAGACCTTTAATTTAAAAGATTTTTATTATTTATTTATTTAACTGAATGCGGAGGGAGGAAGGCGGAGGATCGGCAAACGTGGCGCACATTGGGGGAGGCCTATGTCCAGCAGTGGACTGCAATAGGCTAATTGATTGATTGATTGATTAACTACGGTTAGGGTCTAAAAAGTTGTCATACGAACATCTTATGTCCGTATGGTAATTGGGACTGACGGCTTAACCTGCTCTCCGAGGCTCGGAAATACGCAGACCAATGCAAAAAAACATCAATTATACCTACAAATATTTGCACTGAGCGGGAATCGAAACTGCGCCCCTTGCGTAGCAGTCGAAGCAGTGCCACGGGTGCCACCACGCCACAGACTTTTTTTTTTTTTATCGTGCGAAAAATCCCCGCGGATACCTCCCCCGCCGGAGCCGGAGGAGGAGGTTATGTCGGACTCGAACCGACTAAAACGCACGCCGACTGTGGGCCGTCAGTTGCCGGAGGTGAGATTGTTGTAGCCATATCCCTCGCACCCCGGCCGACCCAGGGCCATATCTCTCGATCTGGCCCTCTCCCGATGTGGGGACCGTAGAGTCCCCAACTCGCCCCCGGGTATGGGGAGGCACGCAATGCGCACCGCCGCCGTGGCCTGCTTCTGCTAGGGTGACAGGCGGCTCCACCCGTCACCCCCAGGCCCGCGCTCATGGGGGACGGAGGTCGTTCTGCGACCTCCGACGCCCGAGTTGCCGTCGCTCGTTACGGGCCGCGCGGTTAGCGATTCTCCTACGCTCTTCGCGGGCCGCAAGGTCTGCGATTCTCCTTCGCTCCCGCTCCGCCTCCCATTTCACGAGCATTATTTGCTCGCAGAAGGAGGCGCCGGCGGCCCACGCATCCGCGCAGCGAACCATCGCTGCGAGCAAAGTAGCGAGCGTGAGAACTCTCACTCCCAAGGTCGCCACCAGCTCCCGTCTCGGCGTCTCCCACGCCGGACACTCGGTGAGCGTGTGCAGCGCCGAGTCCTCGCTCGCGTCGCAGTGATGGCACTCGGACGTTGGCTCTTTCTTCGCGATCCGATGCAGATACCGCCCGAAACACCCATGACTGGTGATTATCTGCGTCAGCCAGAACGAGAGGCCGCCGTGTGGCCTCTCTAGCCACTCCCCCATCCACGCCACAGAGACTGGCAAAATAGTACCTGAGTTGTAAGTAATAAATAAGCATAATGCTTTTTGCCTTTGTATACATAGGGCGTTTGCGCCCGATACAAAGGGCGTTGCTGGACGCGGGGCCCAATCACACGAATAAAATCTTATGTGACAGATGAGGCTCTGGCTGGGGCAGGCTTTCTTCTTGGGGTTAGGTTGGGACTTTGGGAATCAATCAGTCACTCCTATTAAAGCCAAGAACAGGAAATTATCATTACATACGATGATGATGAAGTTTGAATACTTACTCGGGCTATTATAGGATAGTTTATACATTTAACCACAAAATTAAAATACCAAATTGAAATAAAAATACATATATTAATTACATCAATATTAAATTACAGCCAACATAACTATGTAGGTTATAATAATAAAATATACCTATATAATTTTCATCGAACAAAATAAATAAAAACAAGGTATTTTCCTTATTAGTACATCTAACACTAAAATCATTGACTAAAGAAGGTTGCAACGCGAAACATCCAGGTAACATTCTTTAAAATAATGCTGCTACAAGCAAGGTTACTTACTCATAGATTTATTAATTATTATGGAATTTACTCATTAACTCTATGATTAATTAATAATGAGTATCGATGTCGGGGAAACCAGCGCTTGAGGGGTTTCAGATTCAATTATTTTTGGGTGTTTTGTGCTCTATAAGCCTAGAACATCTAAAGTTATAGGCGGTACTAAAGGGATTTCACTGCGGTTAAATAGTGATGATTATATTCGACCTAGATAATATATACGATTTCTAGTCGAGGTTCATAGTCATGCGCCGATTCCTCCGTCATCAGTTTTAAGCTAAATAGAAAGGAGATTGGTATTACATCATTACTCAATAATAATAGATTTCTGCAGCAATTTTTTTGGCATCAAGCAATGAAAAAGAATAAAAACTTAGACTTTGGATTAGACAACCAGTGAGATTGTGCTCTACTTATAGTCATTAGAATAAAACATACAATTGTTCGATCAGAATTTCGGTAGGCATCTGAAATATTTGACTAAAATAACACCTACAAATTGTACATATACACTTACTTATTAATTAAATATTGAAATCTACAACACGTTATTCATTTCTATTTGCAAACTTTTGTTTATTTATTAACAGTTGTATGTTTTACCCTGTTACATTTATATAATTCGCGACTTATTAAAACGCGGTTTTTTTGGAACTCAATGTTTATTCATAAACTACTCATTCGGTACCTACTTACACAAGCGCGTGAGGACAAGGATAGCGCTACAAGGGTACCACAACACAAAGCTCACTATTGTACATTAATAATTGAAATTACTGTATTAATAATTACACATAGAACAAAAAAAATACTGCAATTATAGGCGATGTCTATTTGTATGTACAATAATACATTGCATGTAACTAGATTCTATCGTTATACGGAATGCGCATATTTTATTCAAATCGTATAGAAACTACCCTCACAGATTCCAAACGTCGATACAACAGATAAAGGTTACAAATCTCACTGGAAATATAACAAATAAAGTAGCAAGTTCTAAAAACGAAATTATAGTATATACAGTGATAATTAACACAATCCAGAGATACATTGTAGGAAATAGTGAAGGCAAATGGGACAGGTCCACAAAGTGAAATGTATTAAATGCCTTTTTATAATTTTCCTCGGGGGAAATATAACGTTAAATATATATATTCTTTATTTCCACACTACTTACAATTAGGTATCTAATGATAAAGAGATTTCACCATTATATTCTTACAATATATCTCTTTTACACAAGTGTTTATATTTTTGTTTAGACCTATACTAATTTACATATGTTTATCTGTTCCCCATTGTTATTTTGAAAATTATGTGAAATAAACGATATTGAATGTTTTGGTGTAATATCGAATGAAAGTGTTCAATGTTTTATATTATAGAATAAAGAAACTAGTAAGTAGGCATTTCTCCACTTTTGCAAAATCAGTCTTCCTGTAAGTTTTCTGGACTGGCACTAATAAAAAATCGCTGCCTAATTTGGATAAGTATTATAAGGCCAAAATTCAATTTTTAAATCAATTCCTTTAAAGGCAGGGTATAAGTTTAGTATTTTCATTATAAAATTGTTTAACATTTTAAAAAAGTTAGAAAATCGAATGCAAATAATAATAGTGTTAAAAGTAACGCAGCTTGTAACCAGGCGTTACGTTTATGGAACTTTGCCGAAGCAACCTTCAGCCCGTATGTTCCTATGTGTTAAAATTATAAAAGTTGCAAAATTTGTGATGTTTCATATTATTAGACTCTTCAAAAGAATCACTTATATTTCAGGAAACTATGGTATGGTTGGAAACAATACGATTAGGCTGTGATGTACGATGTAACGATTCGCGCACACAAGCAACAGACGATCCACTCGCTAGCACTCTGTCAGGCTCACGCCTGTGTGCACTTACACAATAAAATAATAATTTAATATAGACTCTACCTTGACAACAATATAACAAATAGGTAAGTAATTAAACATAATTGTAATCATTATAAATGCCTTTTCATTTTCTATGTAGCCAAATAAGAACTTACATGTCATACAAAATCGTATCAGCTATCGAATCAGTTCCGTTCCGTTCAGTTCCCATCGCTTTTCTGCGAGTGAGAATAAATAGGACACTCTCTCTTCTCGCCGAGTGGGAACGAAAAATATATTGTTTTACATAATTATGCATCTTCTTTCAACTTGATTTCCTTAAAACTACTTACATATTATAAAAGGCATCGCTTCATAAAAAGTTTTATTTATCCAAATGAAACAATACCGCAAATCACTGTAATTCCTAATTACAACAAAATGTTCTACGACATCACAATACAAGCAAAATATGACCGTTCGGCGATTACTAAACACAACGATTACTTTTTTTTTTCACATAAAATGGCCACAGGTCACACATTCTACGATTTGCACCCGGGAACGCGTTATTTTTGTACTAATTTTAAGGTTTTCAATGAGACACTACAATATAAGAAACGATCCGGGTCCGCCGAGGACGCTCGACTCCCGGAGGCACTGCCGAGTTCACCAACAGTCGTACCGCCGAAAGTAACAGTCAAACGTAACGTAACTTTGGTGTTCACTTCCCTTTGACAAAATACGATATAAAACGCACAGATCGAGGATCACTAGAACGATATCCGAACGGTTCGTTCGTTGAGTTCATTTGTTGGGTACGTGGATCTTCTTGGACCTGAAGTCGTAGATCTTGCGGCAGAAGAGCACGAGTTCTGGCGACACAGAGGGCGGTAGCTTGGAATCGTTGGGCGCCACTGCCGCGGTCACCTCGCTGGCCGGCAATGGCGGCACTAGCGTTGGCCTGATCACCACGCCTTCCTCGGCCGCTTTTAGCCGCTTGCGATATCTACAAAAAGTTAAGCAATTTTTATCTTCATTATTATTGTGAATTAGGAATGTTTTAGTGTAAAGTAGTACCTATTTATTGTTGTCAAGAGCAAAAACAGAGAGGAGGTGGCCTAGGTAATTATTAGAGTCATCGCCATAAGCGTGGCCTTAGTGTACTGCTGCAGAGTACATCACTACTTTTAGTGACATCTGTTACGGGATAAATATACTACATTGTACGTCGACATAGAATGAGACGAGTACTTTTGTTATACAAGGTGATTTTGTAGTCTTTTCGAAGCGAAAGATTTTGGGCACAGTTTCAATAGCAAAAGCGTCTGGAAGTATTAATTTTGCAAAAAAAAAACTTTTTTTTAATAATGATTGGGAATAATGTACAGGTGAAAGGCATACTGTATGGGGGTTGAAAAAAAAAGATTTTTCGCTAAAATAATACTTCCAGACGATTTTGCTAACGAAACTGTGCCCAAAATCTTTTTATCCGAAACGACTATAGAATCAAATCATCCAGTAGACAGGCACATGGAATATAAAGAAAATGGGTAAGATTTAACCCCTCTTCACCGCACACTCACGCTCACTAAGTGTTACACCTCCTCTCTGTGTTTGCTCTGCGATTTTTACGACCTGTGTGCTACGTCAGCGGTCATGGGTTCATTCAAACTCAATAAAATTACTTCAATTTATTTTTATACATACACATACAATATGAACTTATCATACATCGTAATTCTTCGACACTCCCGGAGTGCTATTATTTTTTATTATTTAAAAATTAATCTTTCATCAGCGACGTACTGACCTGCAATACTCGTTAAAGTTAAGCACGTAGCACTTGTCCTCGATGCAGGCGACGGAGTTGGCGTCGCGGTGCCGAGACGCGAACACCTCGTCGGGCGCGTCGGCGGGCTGCCGGCCGCGCTCCGTGTGCTCGGGCCGGTAGTACCACACCAGCGACACCATCATCTCACCTGTACAACGACTGTGGTGTTTAGAGTCAGGTGATGGTGAGAGTCGTAGATTTGGTCTAGCTAAATCTGTAGTTAAGACTGGTAAAGCGGACCCCAGGCTGCGAGCTGAAAAGCTTCGGATGCGACTGGGAATCAACGCTAGGATGAAAAAGATGGTGTTGATGAGAATCCACCGTTTCATTATTTATCTACTCTCATGTACACATGTACACATTAAAATATTAATAAAAACAGAACTTTAATGATAGTCTTTACGCACAGAATATTAAAATAACTTTAAAAAATTACATTATAATACTGCTCTTCTATGGCCACCTGTATCATAATATAACTTTTTTTCTATTACGATACAACTTCAACTAGAACAAAAGTAGATTTCTATGCAATTTGTCTCTATATAATCTGTGGCTGAATGCGCGATGAGCAAATTATTTTTTTAGGATTTAGGCGCTCAGCAATTCTGTAATTTTACACAAATTATATTAATTATTTCATGAAATTAGATAAAGTAGTGTATGAAACTGCACATAATTTCGTTTTAAAACACTCGTGTGATACTATAAAATAACTCGCCTTTTTTTAAATGCACACTCGTGTTTTTAGAACCTTTATTATGCAACAGTTTCATAAACTACAATAATATTGGCTGCAGTCAGGGCAGCGCTAGGCGGCGTACTCACCGTCGTCGGGGTTCTCCCACAGGCTGGCGACGCGCGCCACGTAGGGCTGCGCGCGCGCCTGCGAGGCGCGCAGCAGCACGCAGTCGCCGCGCGCCACGCTGTCGCCGCTGGCGTGCGTCATGCGCGACCAGCAGCGCGCCGCGCGGTCCTGCCGCGTATCATTCTGCGCAACACCACATACTGTTAGCGGGGATTATCTCGAGCCCGTGCTATTTTAAAACTGATTATGGGATGCTGAAAATTTGGGCATTTTCAAGTTACTCGAGCGTGAAACATCGATCGCATTGTCGATATATCTAGGAAGATCGTTTACGACTTATTTTAGTAAAAGTAACGATTTATTTATACGAAAAACTTTTGTTGTTGTTACATAAGTTAAGTACTTTGCGATTGAATGAATTATAAAAAAAATAGATTTCTGATTAATAATAATCGGTAAGTAGTAGACGCCACATAGGCCTACACAGGACACTTACATTGAGGTAGACTTTGGATAGGTAATTCTCGCCGTCCCAGTTCCAGCCGTTGCTCCAGCGCGGCGGCGCATGCGGCTCGAGCGCGGGCGGCGCGGGCGGCGCGAGCGGGCGGCGCGCGCGGCCGCGGCGCTTGGCGCGGCGCAGGAAGGCGCCGGGCGGCGCGGGCGACGCGCACGCCTCCTCCACCACCAGCGTCGCCTCGTCCACCTTTATCGCTGGCCTTTTCGATACGAGCAGCTTCACCACTTTCTCTACGTTCTTCGCCTTCAGGTCCCCGTTCGCCAGCTTGCATCTCTTCACTGTGGTCCTTTCTGGTAGTTTCGATGGTGCCGTATTTTCGGACTCGTACGTCGTCTTCGCCCTATCTTCCTCAGGTGTTTCAGCCATTTCGACCGCTTTCGATGTTTCCTCGATAGCTGTTTGCGCCTCGGCACCCTCCCTGGTTTTCGAGGGTTTTGTATTTATTGCAGAACTGGATGCGAGTGAACTAAAATCTAAGGGAATAGAGAGTCCATTATTCTGATCTATTATTTCCGGTTTCTCCGTTTTGTCACTGACCGCTTCTTTTTCCTTCATCGGAAGACTAATTGTCCTGCCGTTGTCGGCCGACGATTCGGCCTTACTTAATGTTTTTCGGTCCTCTTTCGGACTGGATTTGGAGGTGGGTGTTTTTAATACTGATTTCATTCCTTGAGTCACATTTGAGTCCACTTTTTCCATTTTACAAGCATTTTTGTATGCTATTTTTTTACCTATTAGTTGACTCACGGCTGCGATTGTAGTGGCGTGGACGCCACTTACGGTATTAGCACTTTCAACGATATTGTTATTTATATTTGTTCTTTTGGTACAATTCTGCGCTATATTTTCATTGGGAGAAAGGAATAATTCTGCAGGATTCAGTTCGGCGTCGGATAAAACTTTTGCATCAGGCCTGTCTACACTGTTTTTCCTAATTAAATTATCGAGAAGTAATGCACTTTTATTTTTTGGTTTTGGCATGTGTTCGTCGGCCACGGCTGCAATATTTTTGAGCCGAATATCCTCCGCAGTAGAATTGTCAAGGAGCGTCTTCTTTGGTTTAGTATTAGGCACGCTGCTCTCCGACTTTCTTTTCAAGGCCTTCTTTTCTCCTTGGGGTGCTTTTGGAGCTTTTTTCATTTGGATTTGCTTCTTTTTCGGCTCATTTGTAACTGTCTCCGTCTTTTGTATATCTCCATGATCGCCTGATACTTTTCGCCGTTTTTGAAGTTTAACATGCTCTCCGATTCCATTAGTTTTACATACATCCTCAAGTTGAGTATCTTTCATATCAATTTCTAACTTTGTGCGCGAATGTCTTCGTTTAACCCCTTTAGTCACATCTGTGATGATATTACCCTCCATTACTGCGCTGCTATTATGCTCTCTGAGAGCTTGCGCATCTGGTTTGCGCGCTGCACCATACGTTGGACCTTCGTTTTCTTTTTTTACATCCACTAGCGGTGTCGATCGTTCATCAGAAGAGGATAAGTCTATGGGTGCACAGGTAGGAGGTGATATGGCGAGGACATCATCATCAGCGTCACTATGATGTGCTAATGACGGTTGAGGTACTGATAGAAGCAAGCCGGTATCATCTCCTGCTAAAGATCGCCTGGCCATAGCTTTGCCAAGACGCGCTCGTCGCGGAGCCATGGGTGGTGGTTGAGGAGCACACGCTCCTGCGGAGAGGCGTGCCGGCGACGGTGGGCCTAAGGCTTCAGCGGGCCCGGGAATGTCATTCGCAATGAGGATCTTGTCCCGGACATCATACAGCTCTCGTTTCGGTGAAACACCACCGATGGCTGGCATAGCACAAGGATGTGGAGCGTCTGCCGCAGCTGGCGGTTCTGGCTCTAACGGCGGATCCTGTGAAATATGAAATGTTCTCGTATTTACAACAACTAGAACGCATGCTAGTTTATCTTAATTTAGATTCATTTATACGTTGTACTTATAAAATAAATAAAATGAGATCTATTTATTTAATAATATCCAATACGGCACGTGAACGATCTGCAGAATTCAAGTGATGTAACATACCTTGCCGCTGCCATGAATGTCGGCGACAGCGTCGAGTGCACACGCCCGCACCTTCGATCTGAAGGCGCCCCCGGGCGGCGCGAGGGCCGAAGGTACGTCTGCGGGGCCGCCACCGGTTGGGGCTTTACCAGTAGCGGGCCCAATAAGGACGTTTTTTGGACACGTATTTAAAGGGCATGGGCATCCACGGTATTCTGAAATAATACATAATCGAGATTTATACAAATATTTTATCAGCACAGTTTGTCAGAGCATTCCCCCTAAAAACTATTAGGGAGGGTCGCTGGTTCTAATCACATGCTGGATGTAGATATTTTTTTGATTAAAATTTATACCTAACTCTGTTCAATAGTATAAAGGCATTCAGTTCTCACCGACGTATGGTATCCTTTGCGGTGGATGCTGATAGCAAGGTGGTGAACCATAGTATTGTGGTGGGGGGTACGGCTCGCCTCCTACGCCAACCATCTGCAAGAGAATTTTCTAATTAAAAATGCATTAAATACTTTTGCCTCATAGTTACAGATATTCTACTGCCGTAAACTTACATGTAAAGAATCATTAACCTATCAGGAAAGTTTTTGCCAACTACTTACCTATAACTCAATCCGGAGTCTTTATTGAAAATAGTAAAAAGTATATTGAGGATATATGGTTTAATGATTTATTAATTCACCGAGGTTAAAGGCCCGTGTGATTTATATACCGACCTATCGCAGTATATTTATTTGATTGCTGCGCGTTTTTTTTGAAAATATTTGCGTGAATTTAGTATTCGCATTATTTTTTGAGACAAAGATGGGTTTAGGGCACTAGTCCAGTAGGTACCTAGCGTCCTTTACAGATATCTCAGAAGTTTAAGTCAGTTCATGTTTACTGCGTCATCGTCATAAATAATTAAAAATTAATGATTTTTGTTTTGGATTACATACATGGAATGCCAAATCATGAATAGGTAACCCGGTTACCTATTCATGATTTGGTTCGGTTACCGTAACCGAAAATAGATCCTTGTTGCACATCCATTGAGATTGTTGCTCCGGAGGGTCTTATATATTTATTGACAAGTACATTATTGAGCTCACCCGTACATTATTAAAGCCAACTAGATTAAATGCAGTGTTTCTGATACCGTAATGCTAGTCTGGGCATTAAATTAAAGTGTATTGTGTTCAATTCAGTCAAAAGCTTTTCAAAGATCACAAGACGAACTCCGAATTTTCTCGGTCATTGAATGAATGTTTTTAAAATGAACTGATTGAACAGTGCAAAAAGTAAATGACGCCAAGTTGTGGAGTATTTAGTTCTGAGTGTTTGTTTAGCCATAGATTTAATTAATAACCTACCTGTCTTATAGTAAAATGGATAGAGTGCATTTAGGGTGCTACCGACTGCTACCCTAAATGCACTCTCCAAATACATTTATTAATAGCTATATAATTATCTATAAATAATAGTAGATACGTTACCTGTCCATCTGGTTGTGGCGGTGGCATGTGGTATGATCCCGGCGGCCTGCTATAGTAACGACCGTAACAGAGGTCCGGGTAATATGCGGGTCCGTATTGAGGTAACACCTGAGAAAAGAAAAATGTAATCATATAAATAAAAAGTAATATTATACTTTCATGAAGTCTAGCCAAATCTGCAGTTAGACTGGTAAAGCGGACCCCAGACTCCGAGGTGAAAGCTTCGGATGCGACTAGGAATTAACGTTAGGATGAAGAATTATTTTACTTTCACAGCTTAGTAACTGGCTGGTGGATATGTGACTATTTATACGAATATTTGGAGAATATTCAAATGCTGTCTAGTGATATCATTAATATTGTACTGACACTTTGTATAAGAGAAGTTGTTAAGCGATGCTCACATCGTAAAGTTTTAAATGAGTTGCATAAAGTGGCAAACAATTAGTTACAAACTAGTAGCAGAGCGACATAAATGTGAAGAGAAATAATGAATGCACTCAGAATTCGATAAGCGAAGTTAGAAACGTTCGTGGTTAATTGTATTTCCAACTACCCTGAAATAGGAGCCCCGCGATGCCAACGCTCTGTCTCGTAACGTTGTTAAGTGGTAGGACTGCACTGCCCCCAAGACAAGTGGCAATTCGTTGTCGGCGTATTATAGAATGACAAATGTATGGGATTTGTCGTATATGACAGTCGTTAACGCATGTCATAAACGTCAAAAAAGGGGTAGGCCCAAGTATTCCTGGCTTGACGTCGTGGAGGGTGACATGCGTGCAAATGGTCTCACTACTATGGATGCCCAAGATCGTGCGAAGTGGAGGAGGAAGAGCCAGAAGGCGGACCCTGAGCTCCGAGGTCATCTTGGCCACGGATGCAATCAGGATAATGCGTCTACATGAGGATGATGATGATAAACGTCAAATTCAATACATTCGTTATTCTATTCTAAAATACGCCGAGCAATGAATTGTCACTTGTCTAGGGGGGCTGGTAGGTAGGTAACCAGTTAATTGATTTACTCAAGTTAATAAATATCACAAGAATATCAGTTTAAATAAAAGATTGGCCTAATATAGTGTGATTTATAAAATAAATAGCTGTTGCCTGCGGGTCCGCCCGCGTGGATGTCGGTTATCGCGATCAAACATAGACTATGTCCTATCTCAAAGTCTGATCTACCCCTATACTAAATTACATCAAAATCGGTTCAGTGGTTTAGGCGTGAAAGCGTAACAGACAGACAGTTCCTTTCCCATTTATAATATTAGTATTAGTGTGTAATATGTATGAAGTATGTATGAATTAGCAACTTTACCCAAACCTATTAAGTGTTCTGTAGTCAAACGTGTCCACCTTCACACTTGTCCACAGAATATCTTTAAGTACTACATAGCTCAGTTTATCAGCCCCTAATTATATTAATGAATAAAATTATACCTATCATTGAATTAAAATTGAAGCTTGAAACAGCTAGTAAATACATACTATTGCTAAAAATAGGGACGCTAGTGGCTACACCCACGAGACTGATTGGACATAGTTTCACTGACCGAGCACACTAATACATACCTACATTGTAATATATTAACTAAAAATGTTGAGTTTAGAGAGTTGATAAACATTTCGTGTTAATCGCAGTTAAACTTTGATTTTATGACATTCATAAAGTCAAAGGCGACGTCAATTTAGAGTTAGTTAATACATTAACATTGGAGTGTCGCTATGAGTTAAAAATAAATAGACATTCGTATGGCAAAATCAGGAAACTCTTCTCATGAATTTATTTTACAACCGAATTGGGTGATCACGTACAACCAGAAACCACTTTGAAAGTCAGTCCTACAATTAAACGCGGTATAGAAGCTGTGTAGGGTTGTGCGAAACATGTAATTTTTCCGAGTGACATCGACTTTCAAACGTAGTCGTAACGTGAGAAGACGGTGGATTACAAATGGTTAACCTAGAAGAGAGAAATGGCGTAAACCTAGACTAACTTAAATGTGCCGACTGTCGACTTTTACGAACGGGCGTAATTATACCTCGGGAGCGAGAGAGGCTCTGGCGCGTGCGGATTATTTTGTAATAATCTATGATTGGTGAATTTGAGCTCGTCCACCACAGTAGTACCCCATACTATCCTCAAAAGACACCCTAGAAACGTGTACCTACTGCGCGTATAGACCACATTTTGAGTACATTTTCAGTCCAAGATATATTATGTCTCAAGCAATACGAAACGTTGTCACTCAGAATAAGGGGCTTGGACGTTAAAAGTGTAACTTACGGGTGGATGAGGCGGATGGTAGTGTGGCTGTGGGTGGTATCTCGCCAACGCGCGCTCTGCGTCTGCGTTCGCTTCTTTGTTGATGAGAGGCCCGGCCGGCTGAAAGTATCCTGCAACAATAGATACGACATTTTTATTTCTATTTTATGTTACTCATTATTCTAGGAAATCAAATGGTTTTCACAATATTAGTAATGTTCCTTTTTCCTTGATGATTATTTTATTGCATCACGCGTTTGAATCAGAATTTGAAAATATGACGGTAGTATTGAAAATGTCCTAGACTTTATGATCAGAAAGATTTGAGACGAGAATCAAATAGAACTGTTGATACGAAGCAATAGTTCAATTTCAGCCCTTTGGTAGACATATTATTATGAGACATATCGCTACCGAGCTTGCCACTACTTAACAGTTTTTAGACGGAGAATTTAGATTTATTAGTACCTACTAGTGTAGCTGGCAGGAAAAAATTGTCGTAAATATGAGAATGTAACTTTTATTAGACTAGCAAAGCAATCGACATTTGACTCGGTCATTTTCAAAGGCCTCTATCAGATTAGTAGGTACTTAGATGAGTGTTTAATCTAATCGATTGTGTGATAATAATTACATTAGTTACATAAGATTAAGCGATTACATTAAGTACTACCCATTAGGATGTGATGCAAGATTGCACTATTGGTAGTTTTATCAGAAAGTTTCTAACTTCTTCAGCAGGTGTAGGTAAGGCCAATAAATGAGGCTGATTTGGGCTTTGAAGGTCTTGGTGGGCTTCATACACCCATACACATACTATAACTCCGGACACGTATCTTGGACCTAAAATGTGCTCAAAATGTGCCCTATACGCGCAGTACACATTTCTTGAGCGTCTTTTGAGGATAGCACGGGGTGCTACTGCGGTGGACGAACTCAAATTCACCAAGCATAGATTCATACAAAGCAATCCGCAGGTGCCAGAGCCTCGTTTGACTTGCGATTTAGGTCCAAGATACGTGTCCGGAGTTATATAATCTTAATATAATTTTATAATCTTAGAATGCAAATGTGAAGAATAAACATTACGTAGAAGCGTATAATTCGATCCCCAAAGTTCGTGTGCTAGCCAAAGCTTTTTTCGTGTATAGTTATTGTCGACAGGATGTGGTTAGTGTGCAACTGTGCCACGTAAGTATGGGGGCCAACGTCACCGTGCGTCGCGCGCGCATCCCACAGACAACACACTCTGTAGATAAATAAGTGCGCGCTCGTAACCACTTCCGATTGCGTAAACTTGCGACATTTCAGTGTCACTTATCTACTGGTTTATTACAATTGCTATTTATTCAATTGCGGTGTTTTCTTTTTTGAAAAATAATATCTTATTAATTTAAAACGGTGCCCTTATCCGTAACACGAAATGGCCCTGCCTGCAATGGTTTAGTTACTTTAGTCGCAAAATGGAATTAGCGCAATTACCTTCTTATTTTTAATGAAAACCGCTTGTGTCTTGTCATAAAATTGATCTATATCTGCTTTAGGATAGACAAAGATTCCACATTTTGTGAATTATATTTTGATCTCTATGTACCTAATAGAGGGTGAATCTATTGCCGTCAACTGGTTTCTTTTTCCAGACTTTGACAGACGCTGCTACTGAGAATTTCTTCGGCTGTCCCGGTAATCGAGTCCGGGATCACATACCCCCTGAAGCAGTTCGTCATTAAAGTATAGTACCTAAATATTTTGCAAATCGACACTATGAAATATTGGACCTATTTAAAGTGCGACATTTTTAAATCAGTTAGGCGTTAAAAATAGAATTTAAATAGCGCGTAAGACAATAATAAAAAGTTAAAAATATCAGTAGCCGGCGTTTAGTTCCGATATTATCCGCAGCGCTAGTGCCACGCTAGTACCGTTATTGCGAACTTCGTGGTTCGCTGAAGCGAGGTTAGAGAGGCGGCACTAGCTTGGAGCACGACACTCCAATTGGTCCGGCTCTCGCGCTATATCATTTTTTATTTACATTCATTTTTATTTCCAAAATAAAATAGTTATAGTTTTTTTATAATTCCGTTACTTTGGCAATGGTCTTGTTCCAAAGTTTAGCTAATGGCCGCTATGGAAAGAAATCTACAGTAGGTATCCAAATGCAAACCTTAAAATTAAAAAAAGATATATTTTATGACAAATGTTCTAATATATGGAGAGAGGTAGCGTAGTAATGATGGTCTCTCCATGTAGAGCACATTATAGAGTCACGTGATAGAGTGACGTTCGACTCCTTAACCTTCAGGCTGTAGGAGTACGTAACTTACGTTATAGCCTGTTACCTAAAATGTTTTGTCCAATATTGACCATAATGTTTATTATTTTATACGCAACTAAATCATACAAATCATTTGTTACTTATACTTAAATTAAATTATAATTAAATTAGAATATTAAACTAGATTTTAGATTTTAATTAGATTTTGATCATTAGATAATTTATTGACGTATCCACCCGTTTCCGCTTTGGTGATTCTAACTCTACCTAATTGTATTAGAAGACTTCATAATAACCATTTTGAATTATTATTTGTACCCATTAACACTTTTAATGTCCACTTGTAAACACGAGCGTCCACCGTTGAGCACTATTGTCTATTAGAGCTATAAATGACTGTCCCAAGGGAAGGATTTTGTCATAGTTAGTACGCTCTTGAATATATTATTACCAAGGGACAGTAAGTAACTATATTCAATCAATCAATCAATTAGCCTATCGCAGTCCGCTGCTGAACATAGGCCTTTCCCAATGTTGGGAGGCTTTGGCCTACTGTATCCACGCTGGCCAGACGGGTTATTACTAAATTACTCCTACTTATACCTACAGGAATATATTTTTACAAGGTATGAATGTCTTGCATGATTGATTGTGTAGGCTGCTTGATGTTCAATATGATTCGCAACGCGATTGGCTGGATTTTTCGCGTGATAGCCGCTCCAGGTTTCTCTTTCGGGGCTAGCGTTGACATGGCTATGTCGAGTTCCGACTTTGCTAAATTCGCACGGTGTTCCATCACGGGTAGCTATAACGGGGAAACCCTGGGTAAAGCCTAGGAAGGAATTCCCCAGAAAAGGCAATAGCTACTAACTGATAATGTAAATTGACATAATAATTTTCCTCTTGTTCTATGTGGAAAAAAATTGCCAATCAGATATTGTGTAACAGATATTATTATGAAATCTACTTGAAAATTTATATTCAATTCAAACAAATATTACTAAGAGTTTTCTTAGTTCTAGTAGGTACGCATGTTAATAAAAATAAAACAATATCAAGGCAAAGAATACATCAAGATAGTGCTTATTAAAGTCATTTAGATCACTATCACGTACGTATTAAGGCTATATCAAGAAACATGTGATACGTACTCATTAAATGAAGGGAAAGGTTTATGTCAAGGATCGGACCATGTATGAGAGCAGTGGGCAGGTGTATCGAGCTGAATAAAATAAAAGTTATAAAATGCGATTAAATCAATGATAATTATTAGTCTTAACGCATAGTCATTTATTCTAAATGGACATATTATATCCAATATTAAAATTGATTAGTTACCTAAGTCCTTGATATAGGTACTGATCAATAAAACTTATTACAATGAGACTAAATATGCGTATTACGAAGGATAGAACCTACTAGAAGAAATATAAGCTGCTAAGTAGATACATCTGCCGATGGCTGTTGGAACAAATAAGTCCTACAGTGGAAACAGCAAATCGATAAACGGAGCTAGGGTCGCACACAATCAGATGGACCTACGATTGCGAAAGCCAGCTGATATAGACTTCTAAGATGTGATAGAGGCCTATGTCCAGCAGTGGATTGCCATATTGATTGATTGAGTCCCTTGCGTCTTAAGTGAAAATAAAAATCCGTTGTGGTAATGGATAATATAAACAATTATTTAAAGTCATGTGAACCACTTTTTACCATCGCACCTGAGGCTAAAGGTGGGTCTTATCATTCTCTTAAAATTGGTATCCGACTGAAACAGGTTGTTCAATGTTCAGGAGAAACCGAAACCGAAGTTTCGACTCTAGTTTTAATATCGCCCGAAAAACAAACCAGATATTTTAGCCGAAACATAATTTCTGGTCTGTCACTACTTAAAACCATTAACAAACGAAGACTTTGTAATGTTATGAGCTTCGTAAAGAGTTGTTGTTCGTTATATATCTTGAAAGACCCCCCAATTCGGCAGCTTTTTTGATTTTCTCAACAGAGTATTATCAATATTGTCAACAAGTAAAAATTAATAAAATAGCAATATTTTCCCAAAGTTGTATTAAAATTCTACGTTCCGAAAGTAATCATCAATTAGTTGATGAGATAGGCAATCAACAAGACGACCATTTGTTTACAATTATCGCTACCTATTTTCATTAATACTAAAATTACAACGCCATTCTTGCTCGTCGGTATGCGTTAATAAATTAATTAACTAAGGCCAACCGTCTTGCATTCATAAACTAAGAAGGTATAAAAACTTACACGAGCCATTGTAAGCTCTAGTCACTTCAATAAAAGAAAAAAAATCACGATTTACGTTGCAAAACGGGGCCTAAAAGAAGCGGGCGGTTTGCCTTGAGCTGGTCTGAGGCAGCTGCAACTCTATAAGGGGCTCCACTATTTCTGAAACAACTTTTTGTACTTATTCATCTACCTACCGGTTTCATTGTAATATTACAGGAGTCTGACAGCGCAGAATCTACACGCTCCGTCGCAAGCGCAAAAACAATTGTTTAGTTTAAACGTTAAACAGATTCTCATTGGGTTTAGTGTTTTTGTGAGTTTTATTATCTGTATACAAGATATTTACAATATGTTAGAAATACCTGACTGTGCCAAGATGTTAAGACAATAATCGAAGTTTTATATTGAGTTCAGCTCATAAACAAGAGAAATGTGTTGTCCGTTCGTACATCGTGTAGTCTGGAATACTAGAAGATATTTGTGTACGTTGAACGTGCATAAACACAAACAAATGGGTTCAGAAAATATGTTACAAGTTTGTAGTGAATATTATTTAGAAGGTCGCATGTTATAGAATGGTTATGGCCTATTATGCGGCGGTGAGTAGAGCAAATAGAACCAACTAGAACTAAGATAATAAATAGGTAGATACCTAGGTAACCTAATAGGTATTCTGTAGAAAAGTGTTAGGTGCGAATGGAGCCCCGGCGTACAAGTTAACATAACCTGCCAGCCGGTAGATCTGTTGATTAACGAACGATAGATAGATAGATAGATAATTCTTTATTGTACACAAATACATTACAGTAACGGACAATATATGACAATAATGTACAATCGACGGCCTTGTTCTGGTACGAGCTATTAACCAAAAATTAAAAGCCAAGATTAACCTGAAAGGACACCGGATTAAATTAGGGAAAGAAAGAGTTGCAGAGCGGACTCCGAAAAAGACGCAGAAAAAATATATAATACCAATTAAAAATACATAGCACCAAATACTAATAGCATTTTAGTCACCAACAATATGTGTATTCGATCAACGCTAATTAATGCGAAGGTGTCAAGCGGTTTGATTCACGCCCCAATCAAAGAGCCTACAAAAAAACTGAATCTGCATATCACATTTAATAAGCCGCTTAATCGCTTAACAAACACGGCTTGATACCGGACCGGCTAACCTTTCAATTAGCGACAGAGCGGCCAATTAGGCCGACCGCACGCTACACCACAAAAAGCAGACGACGATGGCGACGGGCCGACACTTTGCGAAGCTGGCGACCGATTAGCAAGCTGATGCGGCTAACACGTTAGTAGATAATGCATGTTGACATTGGATTTAGCTGTTGAATCTCTACACGGTAATTACTTATAAAATAATGTAAAAACGTTATAGAAGAGCGAAATGAAGAAAGATTTAAGTCTATGATTCTGGATAAATATAGTTTTTTTTGCTCAAATACATATAGGTACATATAGACATATGTTCACGCCTATAGCACTTCGGGGTATGCAGAAATATTATAACAATTAAAGAAAGTTCAACTAATACGAGTATTAGGCATTTTCATGAAGATGGTTTTTTTATTTTAATTTAATTTACAATTTAAATTGTTTACATGTTGAATTTTCTGTGCTATGAGTTCTTCAGAATATAGTTTGGTATTAAAAAAAATGTATTATACGATTTTATAACCATAGAATCTATCATAGAATTTTGAACTTTGATTCCTGTGATATAGTGTACAATACGGCTAAGATTCAAGTGCTATTTTAAATTTCGAGGCAAGCTCTGGCAGTTGCCACCGTTAATATTCAAGTAATCAATTAGAGCAGCGCCAAGTAGGTATGTATCATTATTTATTTTTAACAATATTTACTACACATGTCTTAAATAGATCTGTATTCTATTTTTGCCATGCCAAGATTGTTTTAGAGTTGACTGTATTTTTTATTATTTTACGTTATGTCAGCATCGATGGTCGGTGGTAGATTATAACGGGATATCCTGTGCCTATTTAGAGTCATAATCCTGCTATCACTAGTGGGGAAACTCCCAAAGCTACATAGCAGTTCTTTAGTTAGCAGATCACTGGTGCATTGCTAATATGCAACGCGCGATTGACTCAATTAGGGCCAGTAAATGTTTCCCAGCTTAATAGAAGTAAAAAAATTGAAAAAATGATTTCACAAGTAATAAGTGGGGAAAATATCTGTAGAAACCTAGCCTCAACTATCAAAAGGTATACAATAATGTTAACGGGAATTAACGCGATCATGGTATGTATAGCATGATCGCATTAATTCCCGTTAACATTATTGTAGGTAATTTAAGTTATTAACTACCTCAAGGTATTTACTATGAGTACGCGATTTTTACTCTGATATTACTTATGAGTTGGCACAGTATCGATACTTTTAATTCGCTACAGTACTCCCAATTTCCTCTATACGCGATGTAATCTCGCAATGATTGAATGAACGAGATTTAACAGTACGGTAGCATAGTATGATTGCTTGAAAACGGCGCGGCGCTGCGTCGACGGCTGTGGTTTGGAAAATGATCTCGACTTGACTAGAGGCATAATTTTTGAAACGCAAATTCGTAACGGTCGCGCAGTAGCGTAGTATGCGGGACCACCGAGGATGATGGTTGATGCCACCGTGGCCAATGCTACGATCTATTGTATAATTGACAATTGCGTGGAGCGCATACTTTTAATAAACGTAATAGAGCCAAAGTTACTTGCAAGTTGAAGTATGTTAGATGCGATGAGTCGTTTGTTACTGTGGTTTATTAATAACTAAATTCTGCTCATGTTTCCGTCTGTGTGGACGAAATTAGGCGTAGAGAGAAATTAATATGAATTCAGTCCATGCCATTTATCGGGATAAAAGTCATCCAGTAGTCTTAATAATTCCATCGAAGTCCGTTCAATCATACAAAGTGATCGATTAACAAAATATTCAAGCACAAACTTTCACATTAGTAATCTCAGTAGGATATAATTTAAGAGACTTGTTTTGATCATAATCGATTTGAGCTAGAATACAGTTATACCTATCTCAGAAATTGAGAAGTGAAACATGTTACAGAAATAAACTAGATGCATACATCCTTTTACACTAGTAAACTAAAAATAAATAGATGGAGCTGGCTGTAACTCATAAATCCTAATCAATAAAATTTTAAACTGGCCCATGGAAATTGCCAAACGCCATTCGAATTTTGAATTGGTCATTCGATATGATTTGAATTTAGAACCGTGCCGCAGAGTTTATTCACACTAGTCAGATCGACCGTGAAATGAAAACAATCTATCGTACTTACCTATATCGCTAGCGTTTCGTTCCGGTGCAATGGTTATGTAAAAAAACTGAGTAATAAATACCGATCAGGTTTCTGGCAAGTAAATTTACTTTTTTGCACATTTGAGTAAAATATTTTATAGTACATAATTCTTTATGCAAAAATCGCTCAGCAAACGAAGCGACTAAAACGATAAGTACCATGGAGAATTGACTTTATATTACAATAAGCGTCATAATTGAGCGGAGATTATTTATTTTAGCACTTGGTTTGATACACATCACACCTAATATTTTCATTAAGGATTTGGTTAATTGCTGCGGGCGTTAGATAGTTTCGGTTGACGGCCCGTGGGAATAACGTTTCTATGGAGTATAGAGCGGGGTCAGCCGTTAGAAAAAACCAATTACCAGTTACAAAGTCAGCACTATGACGTCATTGGTTGTACGCCGCTTAGGAAGCTCGTATAGAAAATAAATTGTGGACGTTTATAAGAAAATGTTGAAAAGATTCCTGTAGACTTCAAGTTCAGAGTTAATTAAATTCTTAATCTTTAAGTACCTAATTGTTATTTTTGTGATGTTCAAATGGAAAATTATCTTACTCCGTGGCCCTTTTTCGCAACCGAAGCATTCTTTTTTCAAGTGTTTTTGTTAAGTATCTATTTGTAAAACCTCAAGTGGCATATTCGCGGCATATTATTCTTCGAATACAATGTATTGCAAAATCTCTGCAAAATATGTATACAAAAATATTACCTACCTCAATACAGTAGTCGCACAGATATCTACATTACAATTTTTTTAAACTTGTTCATAGGCTCGTGACTCGTGACTACAAAATTTAATATTTTCTTCACCATTTTTTATCGGATATCTGAGTACAAAAGCACTGGCACCGTTTTGACAATGATGAGCATTATCTCATTGAAGCAACTGTTAAAATATTATTTGCTAGTCATAATACAGCTTTAACTGTTCGAACTCTCAATACAACCACGGTATTTTATTTCAATGGGATTTCAGTTGTTTGCAGGCAGGTCAAGCCGCGATGTCAACGACCGCAAGCAATTGTGTGACTATTGGTATAGTTTTAGAATAATGAATACCTACCTTACATAGTGAAAAATAACCATTATTTGTTTTATATTTAATGATTAATTGCACTTGCCGTTTGTGTAAGATTTACTTCAGAAGTTTTATTAGTGTTTAATTTTATTTAAATATATTTTTTTTATTATAATTCCGTACGATTGAAAGGTCCCGGGTTTGAATCCTGGCTATTAGGTACATTGCGGACTTGAACCCACTCCTAACACAAGCAATTTAGCTTAGCTAGAGGGGTTAGAGGGTATATTAGTAACTTCGGTTGCTAATATTCTTAAAAAATTGCTAGGCACTGGTTTATGTATATGTATACCTACACAAACTATTTAAAGACAGAATATATACAGATTCTAAGGCGTAATGCGAACTTTTTGCTGTCATTTTTTTTTCTTGTCTATTGCTAGACGACAGATATGATTTTCACACATCCGGTGCTCTAATGAGAGCGCGTTGTTTACAATGCAGTTTGAAAATATCGTACTTTAGGGTTAAACACACATTTAAAGAATTATTAACACTACAACTTTAAAATATACAAAAAAATATTAGGTAAAGTATTAGTAGCTCTTGTAATAGGAACACCAATAAGAATATTTGTTATCCTTTTACAAAAACTTCCTTTAAATTACTAAGAATTATTTAAGTAAGCTTTAAATATGCAACGTGTTGATTATATTATTATCTAACTATGTACTTGGTTCGGTTATCTGGTTTAACTAGACTCTTGATAATCGCAGAGAAGACCCGTATCTAACAGTAAATACCTTCTTAGATTGTGTGTGAGGAATTAATTAATTTAATATTTTTTTCGAAACGGAGCTATAGAACAACAAAGAATTTATAGATTAAAATTAATATAAGAGCTAATTGTAAGTCAATAACAAGTTCCGTGGTTGACGCACGAGTGTGTATCCAAACGTGGAATAGCAAAAAAATGTAGGTACGTGGTTTCGCGAGGTCAGCGCCCTCAGATTTGTTAGACACGACTACACGCTGCGATGTTTTTTTGTCGCGACTTTTTGTCGTTCTCGCGTGCGTTACCCTCACATCACTGTTTGTAATAAGGTCTTTCCTGTACTATGCGATTGAAGGTCCGTAAGCCGTGCGTCTTTCTGCTTTATTGTTGAATAAACTCTGTAGGAATAGCTATAAATACAATATTTGACTCGTAGCCAGATTACAACGCGTGTAGCATCAATGAGAATAAAAAGTTAGTCTTTAAAAACAATTTATTTTATCGTTTACAGTTTTGAAACATATTATTTGGATAGATCGAGGGTTTGTTATATGGTCAGAAGTAAAAATATTAGGTTTATAATGTAAACATTTTTACGGTAGGTAAGTACTTACTTTTTATTCATCACTGCAAAATGTAAATCACTCCGGTAAATATATACCTAAGAGTGGTTTTCTGGCTTGAAAATGTGTGTACTTAAACAACAATGAATTACACAATAAATAGGGGTGTGAAATGAGCTTTCAATTGAATTTTCGCGGCTTAGCAGTTGAGTTTGCGATTGAAATTTTAATGCTAGCTTGACCTTTCGCAACGACACCCACAGATCGATATTAGGCCTTGTAAACATCCTAAAAAGTATAGTCCGCGTTGCGTAGAGCGCTATCGGTCCTTTTAAGAGCCGTTACCAGCAATCACAGAACAGACAAATAGTTTAAAATAGATTTAGCAAAAAATTCATCTCATAGATTAGGGAAACAATAAAATTTTGAACTAAGTTAAATTATTTTATTAGGTAATTTGAGTCAATTAGCCTGTGGCAGTTCACTGCTGGACATAGACCTCTCCCAATTTTGGGAGGCTTTTCTGCGTATTTTTCTGTTAGTCGCCACTTACGACACCCTTCGGATGAGATGGGGTGGTGATACTTGTATTTTTTCTCCGCTATCACACGTTACTTTGAGTATTTAAGGGACTGGCTTAACGTGTTCTCCGGGGTACAACCAGATTAATGCAAATACCCATATTCATGGATACAAATATTTGCACTGATCGAGAAAAGAACCCGCGCCTCCTATGTAGCGGCCGCGTTCACTACCACCACGCCACAGAGGCTGTCAAGGTCCCAATATTATCTAGTACCTACCTATTCATACGGAGAATTATAAAGAATAAACTATATGGTGATATAAAATGTAACTATGTATTATTAATATGTAGGTACGGTGTACAGTGTACAGTAATTAACAAAATAGGTACGCGAGTGTAGCCAAAAGTCATCTAGGTATAGCAGTAAAAACAATTCTGATGATAACATTTCGCAGAAAACGTTAATAGCAACTGTTCTGTGAACCAAACGTTATATTAGTAGTACATACCTAATACCTATTCGTGGCTTCGCATTCTGCAGGTACCTAAGGAGGTATTAGAAAATTAGCGCGGAAGAAATATATTCTATACAACGAGCTACAACTATATAAAGTAATTAAATGAAAACGCATACATAACAGTGCTCACGTTATTTTTAACCCTCTAAGAGACATAAAATAATAACTACCTACATATTGGTAACATTACAAATATAACTAGTTTCATCTCCAAGAAGTACCTATTTAATAGGGGGAGGAAGTAACTTGCATTCTCGCGATCATCAACGCGATAATTTTAATTTATAACTTTAAAATACACGTTTAATGAAAAATTAAAACAAAGTGCACTAGTATTTTGATTTCCATTTAATATGGAGTCGATTGCGTTTTGAAAATTAACATCATTAAGAATTTATACAGCAGATTAAATAGGTTAGATAATAAATACCATTTGAATACTGAGTTTAAGTTTAATATACATGCATATTATCAGAGCATAAATTAAATAGTTGGTGTACCATAAAATCTTTAATATGGTAGACAGTTAGACACATAAAAGTAACATTCCACCGGTTTAATTAAATATAAAATCGATAAGTCCTTGCAAATATCGATTCAACACTAATTGAGTGAAAAATTTAGCAACTAGTGTTGTAACAGTGTCAATAAAACGTTTATTTATTCAGTGAGGTACAAATATAAGGGGCTTGAGTCGTAAACTGCGGTGTAGTGAACCTACATACCTAGTTAAATAAAACAAATCGTACGCTCGCACAGTGGGCTCACCCCTGTGACCTTGATATGGTAGGGTTGGTCCCCTCCGCTGCACGAACCGATTCATCGACTGTTATTATCGTGCAGTAAACACTGTACATATTAATGGGTTTATAACAGAAGCACCCATAACAGTGCATTTTGAAGACGCTTTTAGTGCAGCAAAAAGATTTTATTTTATGAGCGGGCATAAATTATTTTAAAAATTGATCAATTAGAATCTGAAGACAGTAATAGTTGTAACAAAGGCAAGTATGGTGTATTACAAGATGAGAGGAAGACTTAAGAGCAGATAAATGAAAGATGATAGGTATGGGACGAATAGAATGATGAGAAGATTGCGAACGGAGATGAAGCGGTAGGGGTATGCTTATGAGATTTGTTTCTGATCCAGATCTGATTAATAGAGTGATGAATCCTTTCAACTAAATCGGTCTCATTTGCTAGGTGGTACGCTGAATCGTGGTCAGGTTTTGACGCACGTTTGCCTCACGTAGTTAGAGGAGCAGACGACAGTCGTTACCGTAAAACTCTAGATAAATCTAACCAAGAGTAAGAGAAGGAGACCGACCTCAGGCTCTAAAGTTCAAGTTTTGGACGCAACCGGGTCTGACGTCATGATGATAATGAGACAAGATCTAGACATTTCATCTTTTAAAGATACCGTTCAAACGGTTTGTTATTTAATTTAAAATTTAAAACGATTGACGGAAATGAATAAATAATCGGCTTTATTATCTGAATATATTAAATTAACATAAAATAAATAAAACATTATTATCTATGACGTTCGAAATGTAGTGTCCAATAATAATTTGATGAATTATTCAAATGAATCAAAACATGTCAACATCTATAGCCAAAACTGATACGGACTTTTAATCCGCTGATAAAGAGCGGATTTTATCAATGTCAATGATAGGAACTGAGATTCATTTCAGCTATATTGCGTTAGGTTTTTACTTATTGAATTTCCAAAGACAGCAAAATTTCTAGTTCCACACAGTCCACATAAATAAGTTTTAGTTGAAGGGATTTTAAATGGTGAAATTCGGCCTAACATTTTTAAGCTATTTTTGCCATTGGTGTGGTGACGAAGAAAGAATACAAATATCGCAACCCAATCTCGTCCGAAAGGTGTCGGAAGAGGCGACTAACGGAAATATACCCAGACGATATCACTGCGAGAGTCAGCGAGAGAAGGAAAATTCGAAATAAAACCCCGTACCAACCCGCCTAGCCAGCTTGGATAACAGTAGGCTAAAGCCTCCCAAGTCCCAACATTGGGAGAGGCCTATGTCCAGCAGCGGACTGCGATACTGCTTCATTGATTGAAGGAATTTTAAATGGGGAAATTAAGCCTAACATTTTTAAGCAATTTTGGTCATTGGATGAGTGCAAGAATAATGTAAGAAACGTCAGTTGTTCCTTGAATCACCTGATTAGTAAATGTTTCCCACAGCAGTTTTTCATTCTATAATGCAGAACACTTCCCAAAACTTGACAACATTCTTCGAAAAAATCAGACACAGAACTTCCTACACGTACTTGAATTAGGGCCGATTAAAATGCTAAATAACCAATAAAACCAAACATAAACAGGTTTTAGTCACGAGATAATTTAAAACGAGAATCATTGATTACTTAGAACTACACTTTAATGGTAAATCAATAACGATATCCGGATATAATCTGACAATTAGCTCATCGGCTGGCATGGAGTACGATCACGGAACGCTTTTACCGAAGTGGATGGCACGACATTTGACATAATTGCTGCTACTGAGTAACTTTTGACATTTAACATTTACAATGTGGAATTATGAATGATGGTGCCGATTTTGATGCGCTACTTGATTAAATAAAATATCTTTAAATATTTATTATCTAAACTTCATTCTATTTGTATGTAGTTATAATTTGTGTAGTTTTTTTTTGTACACTACAAGACAACCACCACGCGAGTCTCACTGTACGTAACCATGACTACTGAAAAGTTATGGCAACCGCGGAAATATTATAAATCCAATTAATATTATCTATGTGAATATTCGCGAAGATGGTATGTTTGTTAATCAGTCAGGCTCATATGGATCTAGCTAAAAAATTTACTGGGGTAGATTATGATCTGCGGTAGGTACTTCACGAAAGAGGGTTTTTTTCTGAAATAAGTTCTAGGGATTGCGGGAACGGGTTGAGAATTCTTCGCTAGCACCATAACAAATAATTATGTTACTTTAAAATTACGTTCATTTCAATGTGTATTCGCGTAAACTTTCGACAACATCATATGACCTGAATCACAAAGGGCTGCAGCAGTACGCCCCGCTCTAAATACATGATAATAATCGCCTAAAATCTAAGTGTGTCATGCCTTCAATATATGTGGGACAGTCTGTGACGAGGTAGTTGTAGGCTATTGGAAATGAGCTTCTCCACAGCGACGGCTAGACGCGACTGTTTGTGAAATAGATACCCTGGGCCGTTGGCACTAACGACGTCCTGGCCTACATATTTTTACTTATCTGTATGCTACATTTAGTATGACAGTCTATGATAATCTTGCTTTCTTGCTTGTATTCATCTTATCCCACCCGCATTCTGTAATTCCTGTATACCAGAATCAACAGTAGTTCCCGACAAAACAGCGGATAACGATACTTGCGAAGTCCCAGAGAAAGTTAAACTGTCTTGGAACTCGAAACATCGAAAGTAATCAGAAGTAAATTGGAGGAGTTAGAAATATAATAAATACTCTGGGGTATAACAAAACGAAAAAGAAAGCTTATTTCTCCGATTAGTGGTTGACGTTTGTTTGCTTTAAGGAAAACTCCAATAAAATATTCCTAAACGACAGTTTATTCACCTAATATTCCAGTAAGTTACAATATGAAAATGTTGTTTTCGAAACATACCTAATATTATTACCTACGCTATGTAAGTATTTTCCTGTTGATATCGGTAAAACCGTTTACACTAAAACTATTAGGTATTCGGGCACTTCGATACGGTTTGTAGGCCCGGACGAATTTGCCGAATAGATATTTTCGGATATTCAGAGACCGTTCACCTCGTCGTACTAAAAAGTAGGACGATGTCCTCGTCCTATGACATAGATGGCAACCCTAATTGCGGCCAGACATTTCGGTGATCAGGACAAAAAGGTCGTCGTGCTCTGTTTCGGGATATATCCAGACTATAGACACAGAATGTAGAGTTCTGGGTTATAGACTAGGGTGACAATTAATTAAGAACCTCCTATGTATACTTTTGTTTTGTGTATATTATAGGTAATGCTTTGTGAGGCGTGATTGTATGTATGTATTAATAGATAACCAAGATAACCAATCCAAGTTTTTAAATGTAAAGGAATGACTTACATATAATACCAGCTCTGTAAAACCTAATTTCTGATGGATAATACGGAATAATCAGAACTATCATCTCTTATAGACAAATGGCGTTAATAAGCCTGCTTAAATCATCCCATGACTTTGAGTAGCATTAGATCTAAAGAAAAGTAGTATTGTTAGCAAAGTAGTCATACGAAATTGTAGATTTACATCTCCTTACTTGTTATTCGAGCACTACAAAAAAATATTGCATATTTTGTTTTTGACGTAGGTAAACTTGCTAAAATGGCTAAATAAAGTAGGAAATAACAATTATTCCATATTAGACGCAGATAAAGTCACGAGCAAAACCATAGTATATTTATAAAAATGAAATATAGAATGAGTACACACTTAAAAAAATGTTGTTAGGTAAACATATTACATTTACTACCGCGGTTATAAAATATGTTTTTATCGTAGGTTACTAAACTTTATATATGTGAATATATTATACGTTAGTAGGAAGAGTACATTATAATAAATCATGTTAGTACTCAATTAGTTTTGTGTTCTATGAAACATAAAATTCTGTGTTCAAGGCCAGCCGGTGTTATGTACACTTGAGTAAACATTGTCTGCAGGGATTATGAGTGTACAAACATAAATTTGTCCGTGCGAATATTCGTTACGAGTTATGGATACATCATCATCATCTCAGCGTTGTTTCTGGTCGCATTCGAGGTTTCGCTTCTGAGCCCTAGGTCTGCTTACGCCTTGTCCTCCCTTTTGTTCGCTTATACGGCTTCTATGGCCCCAAAACCACCTGAGTAGTTGCGGGTTATTTATAGAATTTGATTTTTTATGTAGGTACATAAATGTCCCATTTTGCTTGGCACGGGCTTCCTTCAGAGATGAAGGGAATTTGGCCTACTATTATACCGGGCTAACTGAATTACAGCATTTCCCCTTCATGGTTGCTTCCGACGAGGTGATATATTACTCCAATGTTTTTTTTGCTTTCGTTTTTTTAAAGTTAGTACTTTAGTTTTAATTGATCTCGATTCATATCATTGGTGAAATCCGGTGGTAGTACTAAAATGTGACCGTGAGCGACCTGCCACCCCGCGCGTATCATGGGAGCGGGAACCACGAAGGCTAAAGGTATGATGCTGAAACCGAACGCATACGACAACTTCATACACATGCAGCAGATACAGCGTACCCATTACTTGTTAAACTCTCCGATACGTATAAAGGAGACAATTGCGAAGCCGCAATGAATTACGCGTATGTGTTGCGTGCGTCGGCAGTTGTCGTATATGGTCGGCTTCGGAATCATACCTTAATGCGGGAGCTCAGTTCTGGGGTTTAGGTTCTAAGGTAAGGTATCCATGTAGGGCGCGCAGTATTTACTCCGCGCAATTTGGATATATTAGGTAAGAAGGTGAAAGAAATAACCACGCACGCTAATGTAGGAGCTACGGTCCGTTCCGCTTCATGGTTATTTTTATAACCATACATAAATAGAAGTATCGCAAAGCCATCCGCAAATATGGACTAAGTTCTATTTATTTCACAATTATCTATTTATAATAGCATACATTGACTAGGCATTCTATAATCTATAGAATAACTGAATTATACAGATTAACATACATAGATGTACTATGTATGTTAATTTGACCAAGATATAAGTTTTGTAGAGTAGCGCCGTATTTATTAGATTGTACATAATAAGAATAACTGATAACAGTCGAACTATAATGAGCTTGTGACTGTGAGTCTTGGCAAGCATTCATGGCGTCATAATAAGTTATCACAATGTTTTATGCAAGCAAATTAAAGCCTTATTTCGAAGAGAGCCCAAACCGGAATTAACCTAAGCTTTATCACTTTTCATATCCAATTTATGAAAAGTGACTGAGTTTAAGTTAATTCCGGGTTCTGAAGCAGGGCGTGAAAAAACATCTTTTGAGGCCGTCAAGATAGGGGCCGCCATTCTAGGGATAGCATCATTCTGTGAGACTGTAATGGCGGCCCCTATTCTTTAGACTACATTCTAGCTTACCGTAAGGCGGGGTGGGGTGTAGTCAATTGACGACCAAATAAAAAAAAACATTTCATTAATGAAATTATAAACATAATATGTAATACCAGTTGAAGTCTGTGATGTCATACGTTTATTCAATTACAGGTTGTTAAATACCACAAGACACCATTTGTATGTTTATTTATTTGTTTTATTGTACACCATTAAAAACACAACAATGGACACTAGACCAAGAAGCATATACAGTGAAACCTGGTTAAGTGAGACCTCAAGGGACCTGCAAATTTGTCTCACTTATAGAGGTATTCCACTTACCCAGTGTCTCAGATATCCAGGTATAAAAAAATGTCTGTCTCATTTAAAGAGGGTTCCATTAATAGAGGTCAGAATACAGGTTATTTTCAGTTATAGAGGTGCGATTATTTAAAATAACGTATGATGTGAACATTATACGTATGTCTGAGTATAAATCTTCATTGGGAATTATAAAAGGTAATAAATTACCAAAGGTGCATTTGATTATAAATATCTTTGTTCTGAATTGTTCTACAAAGAGTAGCTATGGCATATTAAATTTGACACAGATTTCATCGCGTGTCTTCCCAATTTCATAAAAGGATATTAACTTTTCACATACTAATAGCTTTAGTTTCGGCATTTTTTAAATAAACATCTGTATGATAGTACCTACCTAAACCAAAACTAAAACTGAAGGTCATTAAGGCTCAAAATTAGTTACGCACGGGATTTGCGGGTTGAATAAGAATAAGTAAACAAAAAAAAACGGTGTTATCTCAGTTATAGAGGTTAATGCATGTGAAATTCACTCGCTGTCTCAGTTATAGAGGTAACTTCGACGATAAAATCGAAAGAACGAATCCCAGATATAGAGGTTTGCTTCGTCCCACTAATAGAGGTAATTCAGTGCCAAGGTGTAGGGACCTCAGCATGAGTTCCAGTTATAGAGGTTTCTCACTTATCCAGGTCCCACTTATCCAAGTTTCACTGTATTCATTTTGTCTAAATATCTAAAAGGGTCTAGAAATAAGATTCACATCTGGAGAATCTAGCTAGTATAAAGCCGCAATGCTGTAAAGTGTAAATAACGATAAAACTTGTCTCGTGTCCCTCACCGAGTTTTGAAATTTCACATCCAAATTACTCTAACAACTTGTAACTAGAAACCAGTAGTACATATTAATTTAATTATTTGATCAATTATTACGCGGTTATTAAACATGAATATTATTGCGAAATTAAATAAATAATTTTGCAAAAGCTTACTCAAAAATGTGTCGACTTTCCACAAATTTGCACTGCACTTTAAAATACTACGATGATGCGAAGGCGACGCCGTCGCAAAATGAACTGCCAGAGAGAAAATAGAGACTATGCAAAATTGTATATCCTAACGAATTTTGGAAAAAGATAAAAGATATGGTCAGGTACTCCCTATCTCTTTTACTCACAGAGTCTATTGTATTATCAACAAATAATAAGCTGCCATTGGTTCAGGTAAAGTGCTGAGTGATAAAAATCCGCTGCTAGTGCCATTTTTTTTTGCACAATTGTAGGAACACATTTAACCAAGTCAGTGTAGAAAAAACGTTTAAAAATAGAATGATCAACTCCTTATGGGGTGAGTTGGCATCTAAAGTAATGTTTTATGGGACAAATAGGTGCACAGGATTCCAAGGAACCAGTACTATATATCCGATATACCTTCAAATAATTGCGATTGTGCGTTTTACTTTTATTCGATAGTAATTTAATTGTATGTAAATAAAATATAGTAATGTAAATAAAAGGCGTACCTTTCATTAATTAATTAACCCAAATAAAAAGAAAATAAAGTACCCACTTAGTTCAATTGGAACAAATGTAGGTATAGGAAAACACTTTTCATTTAGGTGTAGAGAATTTTTTACAAACCCAAGATGGTAAAATCGTACCATCAACGCCTTATTCTTTTGGGATGTTAATTCTCTAAGTATACCTACTTTAAAATACTTGATAATCTTATGTTACTGGCGATGTGTATAATCCAGTATTCTATACAATGCCTATACTATTCTATACAATGCCTAGGCAATGTATGGAATAGCGAGTGCGCAGCCGGTAATGCATGAAAAACGTTATCAAAACAAATGAATGGTGGTTATAAAAAAAAAATATCACGAAGGGGTAATGCAAATGCTAATTAAGTCGCAACTCCGTGCAATTAGATTTGGATAGAAACAAAATAACCACAACAGAAATAATAAAGAAAATAACCGCGAATGCGAAAGCGAGAAATAAAAGTTCTACAAAGCCATAACCAAGATAGACAAGAATATAGACCAAGATCTGTTTAGTTTACACATGCCGGTGGACCAGCAGGCATTCTATATAATACCATACATTGCCTAGGCATTCTATAGAATACCTGATCTATACAAATTGCCGGTTATATACATACCTACATGAAATTGCTTGTCCCGACTGATTCACAAATACAACGCAAGTCCTAAGTAAACGGCCGAGGCTGTAAATTTCAAGTTTTGACAGTTGATGCCTTTAAAGGTTGTAAGCTGTAAGCGGATGCTTAATGGTAGTGAACACTAAGGAAATTAGGAAATTTCACCCCTTGAGGTGTAAAATACGATATTATGCCGTGCTTGATTGAAAATTGATAAAAATGAACACATCAATAATGTAATTAAGTTTGTGTACGTAACTTATTACGTATTTTATTACCCAAGAAACTTTAAAAGGGCTCGTTGGATGAATTGAATACCTGTTTATATCATCATCCGGTGGTGTAGAGTGTAGGCCAATAACTTTATTTAGTACCAAAATAATCTTTGAGTTTTATATTGTCATTACAAACTCTTATTTATTTTTGTGAAGCTTTTATACACGGGCGCCTAATCACTGTTGTAGCGGCAGTTTAAAACTTTACAACTTAGTTTAAACTTTTGAGATGAAAGATAAAAAGTGTATGTAAAGTCATTGGCACATCGTAGCGTAACACGGCTCAAAACCGTTTGAGATAACATCAGTGTTGCTAGAGCTGTGAATATTATTCTTATTATGTTTTAACCACCTACACGACGTCCACCAACAAGTTTTTTGTTGCTTTTTAACAAAAGATTTGTTTTAAAACAAAGAGTAATTATTTTTATAGTTGTACGCAAACTAAATAGTTTAAAAGTTGATATAAAACTTACAAATAAAGGCATTGACTTAGGAAATTCATTTTCATCGAGTCTATGTTGGAAGTATGGATCGATATTAATTTTCATTGGAAGGGAAATGGCAATTGTCTATCATTATGTAGTTCACTGGCGCCAAATATCGAGTATTAATTAAAATTGAAAGCTTGCGTAGAATACCCCCATGAAAACGTAGGTATATTACAATACGATTAAAGCTAATAGGTAAGCAGAAATATTATCTACGTCATATAATATTCTACGGCAAGTAAGCATAGCTTAACTAGCTTGTAATAGGGTTATAATTATAACATTCATAAATAATAAAATTATTAATTATACAAATACATATAGGTATTTGAAATATACTATACAGCCTCTGTGCTATGGCGGTAGCGAATGCACCCACTACGCAGGAGGCGCAGTAGAAATATTTGTATTTTTTTTGCCTCGATATCGCCTAATATCACCATTGGGTTGTGGAGGTCAGATGGCAATCGCTTCACGGAAAATATCGAAGTCCAGCCAAATCCGGAATTTGATTGGTAAAGCGGACCCCAGACTCCGAAGTGAAAGCTTCGGAGGCGACTAGGATTGACGCTAGGATGAAGAAGAAGAAGTTGCGATACCATCGTTAGTGTCAAATCAGTTGATACAAAACATTCCTTGCAGGTATGTTCAATTGTTTAAAATATTCCGAGGTAAATATTGAAATGCCAATGACTCTATTTGATACCAATTCTCACCGTAACTCTAGTATAATAGTTTTATTATCGCTCTCTGCTAGCCCGAAATTGAAAAGAAAAAAAATGCAATACTTTCTTTTGTTTATCAAAATAGGTTGCTCAGGTACTCGGGTACTCCGATTTGTAGGGTGAACAAACGGTTAATACCTTATTTGAATACTTAACCTAGTCACTTCCAACACGGCTTTTTAGTTCACTTATACTTTTTTTATCGTGCGCGAAATCCCCACGGATAAAACCCCGGAACCAGCGGGGAGGTTATTTCGGACTCAAACGTCGGTTTGAGTCCGAAATAACCTCCCAAATAGTTGTTACAAAATGGTCTTAAAGTTTACTCTAGTATTTTCGCGAATACTTGTTTTGTAGCGTTTTTAAATAAAATCTGTGCCAGACAGAATCTCGTAGAAAGGCGATTGCCCACGTATATACGATCAATACGTATCTAATAAATTTATTTAAGTTACCCCATTATGTTCTTAAACAGACTTTTTGGGGAACGTTTTCAGAAAACGGTTATTTTTCTTATTACTTGGTTATTTTTCTATGGGATATATTACACCTTTCATTTATTCCTAGAATGATCCTTTAAAGTGTGTGCTTTATAGAATCATGTGCCTGTGCCATTGTTGGCACACTGACGATTAGCGATTATCTTGGCCCAAAGATGTTTGCAATACCAGAGGTGTGCATGCTTGTAGATGCAGAGGGGAATAGGGAGCGAAAAGGATAGAATAGAACTAGAGAGGCCTTCGACAGTCGGATTGATCGACAATTTACAGTATACTGTTGGTCATCGTCACTATAGTACAGGCTCAGGCTTTCAGGTTACGTGAGATCCTACTTACGGACACATAGATACTTATGTTGTACGTAAAAAAATATAAGACAAACGGGAGGGGACAAGTATTCTCCCATTGAGCAGCAGAAATGAAAATAGAGATGGTAACATGATTTCTGTGCGTGCTTCTGTAAGCTAGAAAAGAGCATGTCGCACGGGCCCATATGCAAAACAGTGTCCGTACGGCCGACCTCAACATGAGGTCTGCCGTGGTTTCAGGCCATACTTACTCTGCAAAGAGGATTATGATGTTACTCTTTTCTTTTCATCTCTTTGAGGCATCTATGCACCGGCCTATAAATATGGCAAAACTTGAATTTGATCTTCATAATCGCCATTGCGTCACATTAAGCCACATAATCATAAAATAATTTACTAGAACACTTTTTAAAACTGATAACTTTAAAACACGGAAGATATAATATCTCAGATAAAAATCACAGAGTTCATCTAATTTAAAAATATCAAACAGTACTTTAGATAAACCAGTAACACATCAAATTCATCTGAATCAAGATGGTGGCTATAAAAAAGTATTATGAATTCGAAACTCGCTCCCAAGTGCCAAATCCCTGACGGACGACGAATTTTAAACAACACGCAGTTATTGATAGTGGGATTCGTGTCATGTTTTATTTGCCATTCTGTTAAATGTGCTCGAGACAACTTTATTGAGAATTATCGTTTTGAATTTATGGTAGATCGCGACGAAAAACTTTATTATTGTCGTAAAAGTAATGTCCTAGATTAATACTTGAATTACTGTACTCGCTCGGATAAGTGCTTTCTATTCACGTTTGAAGAACGCTATATTTTAAATTTTATATTTATGAAACCTATCTAAACGTATAATGTACCCATATACTGCAACCCAATTTTATTAGAATATATTCTGGTTTTCGAGCATGAAATACTTATGGATGTTCAAAAGGAAGGTAATAAAGCTTTATTTAGTCGTAAATGGTTGTTATAACAAACTCAATACACGTGCTAACAATCTGCGAAAGATAGAAGGATTGCAAGGAGAGCCTATGTACCTATGCAAAATGTTGTTCCTGAAATTACTAGTGGTTGGTCTTATCCTTCTGGGAGTAAAGTGATCGAAGATCTGCCAGAAACAATTTACCTATCGAAAGATGACAGGAGTCTTTTGGCTACATGCAAATTGCTTGGATTTTGAAGAATATGATTTATAAGTATCAACTGGTAGGCTGCAATAGTGCAAAGGCTAGACGGGTACAAAATAGAGATAATTATAATTAGCAGCAAAGAGAGGGTGTCTAGTGTACACGCGTACTGTTGTATGCATATAAAGTGCACTTCACTTGCGTGTACTTTGCATTTATTCATATTCATACCGCGGAAATGATGCGTGTTCAAGTTCAGATTTGGCACAAGCCCATTGACAGTATAATAAATCTGTAAATCATGCAGCTGCAGTAGTAAAACGACACGGAAACTCTGAACACGCTTATTTTGTTGACAATACATACTTACTCAAGTACGAATTTAACTCCTTTATTGTGAAAGGCTTAAGAACAGTACAATTTTATAATGGAATTTCTTGTCTTGCTAGTCTTAAGAGGAAAAGTGCGAATGTATAATAAATGTATAGGTATTTACATGTTACAAATGCAAGTTTATACGTTTGCACGCCAGTATCATTTCTAATCTATCTACATTTTGTACTGACCAACATTTTATTGGTCCTTTTATGTAAGCGCGAGCAATATTAGGTAGCGGTTGGGCGTAAATAACCACAAGCTTTTTGAACGTAGGTTTTCCTTTATAAGGTATCTAGCAAAGACAGATGAAATCAGATAGGTACTTTGGATACCTCGCCGGTTTTACATCCTTGGCCACAGACGTAATTTAAATTGTTTTGGCACAAGACTACCTGCATCTACCTATCTACTATATAAGATCGAACCTATTTTAAACACAATGGTAAAGAAATACAGTATTGCTAACAAAACTGACACAAAAAAATTACCTACACGTAATAGTGCTTGGCTTTTGATTTGCTATGTCAGAATAATGTGTTTGCTTAGACATGCTCCATATTGTTCTTCTCTGTTCGGTTTTCGTTCTATTATGTTTCATGTAATAATAAAACTATTACTACTGGAATAAAATATTGACGGTGGGATATAAAGTATGCTTTACAAAACTGAAGCAAGCCGATCCTCAAAGTCTTCCTGGTGCGCCAAATCAAAGGCTGAGTATACCCACGTTTTGTGTAAAGTGCTCAAACTCAACCTTTCGTACCTTTGTTTGGGTTGAGTACGGAATTAATTCAGTGGGTAAACAGTAAATGACAACCCTATTAATGTGGTGTCGCGACGGTTAACAGTTAACACATACCGAGTTACCCACCCCTTGATTCGTAATCATAAGTATTAATATTATTTAATAGGAACGCGTCCTTATTATATTAATATGAATTATTGAAATAACTGGGTTAATGGGATGAAGTTTGGTTATTTGGTTGTTGGAAATAACAATAATGATGATAGAAATTATTATCACGTAACCCACTTATCCTAATAACACCTATGAGTTACCGAAGGTCAACAGTTACCCGCGGCATAATCCGTGAAAGTAAGATAAACTATCCTATCACTGTCACCGGTTCAGTTATTGATGCTTTAACACAAAACTAGGAATCTATAAACGATTGTTATTATTTTAACAACAAGTTTATAGGTAAATACGGGTGTACACCTACCCTCCGGACCCTAGTGGTAGAGCGAGTTTCCCAATAATATTCAAAACTTCACCAACACATTATCTATGAATTTACCTGTTCGCGATAGTTGCGATCAAATACCTTCGTGAAATCTAGCACTAGGGACTCATTCATATGTTTGAAGTAGAGAGCTTCCAACACGCGAGTCACGTCTACTCGAATATAGTAGGGTAACTGGGTGTTTTAACTAAAATAGTAATAGTATTGACATGCTGAATTTTTTTGACAACATTTAGTGTTGAAACTTTAGAAGTATTGACAATTAATTGCGTAGCTAACGATAATTATTAACTTGTAAGTTATAGTTTTAAATTACAACTTCAGCGGCACGCAGCCTTAGAACTTTATAAAGAAGTCCAAAATATACTGTGAAAGTGTAGAGTAGACTTATAAATTAGCTTATTTCTAAGGACTGTTGTACCTAGTTACTCTTTATTTAAGTATTCGTGATGAAGATGATAAAGTTATTCGTTTTGAAATAGGAATTAAAAGTCAAATAAGTTCGTAACGTTATTTGGAGACATATTGCATTGGGCTGCAAGTAATTTAGACATAGCGACAATTGAATAAAACGGCGCTACTAGCACTCGCGTTGATTGTTTTATTGAACTTTTCAATTACCGCAATATGGCGCAGGTCAGAATATTTTGTAAGTATTGTAATAGTGAATGACAGAAAGACAAAATTGGATTTGCAGTTACATACGAAATTCGATAAAGGTATGATTCTGAAGCCGACCGCATAAGACAACTGCCGGCGCACGCAGCACATACGCGTAATTTATTGCAGCTTCTCAATGGTCCTCTTTATCCGTATCGGAGTTTAACAAAATAATGAGTATATAGTACAGCTTGTATATGCTGCATGCATATGAAGTTGTCGTATGCGGTTGGCTTCGTAATCATACCTTTAATCAAGATAGGCTTCCAGTAGCTCAGAGACAAACATCCTACCGCCTCATTGTTGATTCGAGTCCCGTGTTGACTTTTCTCATTAAAAGTAGTTTATAGGATCCCATTGAGTAAAAACCACATAAGTTATAAACTGCAGTGGATTTTTAATTATATAGCCCCTGTCTCGCATGCGTGTAAGGGGACTTAAAGTTAGGGGCAATTAAATTTGTAAGTGGATATTTTAAAATGCATGAATGTAACCAAAAAATATAATCAAATAAAAATAAACAAGTACATACATGCACAGCTAGATTTTAATTGTTCACACTTGGAACTAATTGCGTACTAAACTCTTTATTACTTTTATGTAAATTAGTAATAATGAGTAATTAACTTGAAAAGTAATGTTGTTTTGTGTAATGTTTTCCTCTAACCAACGGACTTTTACAACTAGATTAAATTAATTATAAATATTATATTTATACAAGACGTGTATACTGTACACAAGTGATGTTGTTATGTGTTATTCAATGTATATTTATGTAGGTAAATACCTATAGGAAATAAAATATGTAGTTAGGTACGTGTGCATATAGGTATGTTAACAGACAGAACCGATTTTGATTAAATGTAGTATGTTTGAGAGGTACTTGGATGTGTTTAATTCACAATTGGACCTAATAGGTGGCGCTGCAATCTTGTTCTATAATTTCCCTTTAAAGTTTTGATGAAATAAAGACAACAGTAAATAAAAAATAATAAATAATTAGGGAAAATGTTGTCGTGTCAAAAACATTTGTTATTTGTTTGAATAGTGAATGTTAAGGTGCTTCCTACCTATCTATTTTAGATCATTATTTGTACCTACCCAACAAAAATAACCTTATTAAACGTGTTGTTGTTTTTTTGGTGTTTGTCACAAGCGTATATAATAAAAACACAAAGTACTTATGTATATGATTCACTATAATCACTCACTGTGTCACTGCTCCCGATTTATGATTTGGCGCACTTGATTGTGTAGTTGTTTCAAGGAAAAACGCACCCACCAACAAAAATAAATAAATCAAATTAAAAACTAAGCTGTGCCGTTCGAAAATAGAACTAAAATTTGACTTACTTTTATAGAACTCATTCCACATTTCAAAAAATAAACTTCGAACTCGCAATGGAATGGAATGCAGTGGAATGGTTGCGTCCGCCGCTACGCGTCTACATAGGACAGTAGGAAGCACTAGATGTAAGCTATCAAAAGGCAGTTAGTACGCGTATCAAGATATCACGACAATGATAAACGCGAGGCCGAATCTGCTTTTTGCGAGGTCTTGCCGCGGCCTTCGCAAAAATTAACGCGATTTACATAACGCATAGGTACATTATTTACATTACTTGACGAGTGCGGATATTGATAATACAACTGTAGATAACGGATATGAGATCACATCTTAGAAAATATAAAGAAACTATTATGAGCATGGTTTTTTAAGGATAGGGTTTATGGAGCTTATATCTACTAACAGAAAAAGATATAGAGACCTAAATTACACAAACTATTACAAAAAATTTCTATCAAAAAATAATATGTTTAAAGCATAAAGTAGGTCTTTACTGTACAAGACTAGTTAACAATATTAATGATAGCCATGAACACATGTTTGTAAGTAGATATGGGTAATTTTATATTTAGACCTAACCCCAATCACTATTTTTAAAACGATTATGACGCGTCTTCTTTTAGTTTAGCATCATTGTACGTTGTCACGTAACGTGGCAAATGTACACGATCTAGTACATAACGTCTCATTAGCCCGTTAATTAGGCCTTAAATAACAATATAAACATTAGTGTCACCAAGTATTAGGCAAGTAGTACATATCCCGCGTTAAATTGTTGATAAGATCATGCTCACACAACACACCTGGAGTTTTATAAACATCATCAATGTAAACGGAATCTTAAATTCATATTTTATACCGCCAGATGAACGATAATAGTCCAAAAAGGAGAGCAGGCACGATTTTATTCAAATCACAAAAAGGTCCAGTGGGTGTCGATACTGTGATTGCCTTGTCACGCGAACAGATGATATTCCCTACGGCTAATTATATCGACAATCAATCGAGAAAGTGCCGCTTGCGACACAAATAGAATCGCTATAATTAAAGTAGTTGAAATGAAATAATAGATTGGGTGTAGGAGTGTGTGAAGGAGCGGTGACGCGCCGCCCCGACCACTCCTTTAACGTTATTTATGTACACGATTCAACATGCGGGTCAACAACTAATATTACTTACCTATTAATCACCCGTTGGAACTAAACTATATTCAAGAAGAAGCAGTCAGGCTTACCGGGGGAAGCAACCGGTGCGTACTTCCTCTCAGCGGCGCGGCGAGGGTTGTGTTTCGCCAGCGAGTACCGCGTCATGACGAAATTAAATTGCCGTCAACATTTAGCCGAGCAATTAGTGGCGAGCTTATTGGGCCGGTATTAAATGACGTTTAAATACTGAGCGCTCTGTGATTATTTGATTAAGATATATGGGGAAACATGATACTCGTCACTTCTGAAGGACAATGCAATCGACTATGATTTACATTGAAATGTGAAAGGATACGATCTTTTTCATTGTAATTCTGACTGTCACTATCCAATACGAATTACAGGTTGTTAGACATTATGTACGAAACGTCACATATCATAATAAAAATATAATAACGTTCAACAATATCATTAAAGTGATTCATACAAAAAAGGAATTGCAATCGTAACATGTTGGAATTTTCAACGAGTTGAACGAATTTTAAACTTGTGTTGTGTATGCCAGTGGGACGTAGGATTGTCCCACCGAATCGAGTTAAGTTTATTTACCGCGTAAACATGAGGGTAGAAATATATATTGGTAGTTTTTAACGTGAGAGTTTATTTGTGAATAATGTAACATGGGAACACGGGACGATGCGGGCGGCCGCGCGCCGGGACGGAACGACCCGGTGACCCACTCGCATACTCACTTGATTACTGACACTGAGGATTCAATTGGACAAAGGCTGAAAACACGGTTAATGTAATTATATTTTCAATATTCCCCTATGTAGATGCTCTGTTATAAATGCAAATTGTGATACGTAATTTTCAACCGTTGTCCAAAAGTATTGAAGGAAAGGTCAAGGCAGTTTGTTGTGATTTAAAATGATTTTGATTGCGCAACTCACCGTACGTTGAGGTACGAGCCATACTGTCGCACAAACTGCAAGCGCAGGTCGGCTTACCTGTAACAAAGTATAGATTTGTCAATTTCAATAGTTTAGAAAAATTACAACAGACCTCTAGATTCCTCCTTCATCCAGTCGTAACATTTCGCTGTAGAATATACCTTTGCATACGTATACAGGTAAAGGATATTACCAGTGTAAGTGTATACCTACAAATTACTAGTTGTTGCTTATGACTCCGCCCGCACATATCAGTACGATACAAATACAAAAAAAAAAGAGTTATAAGTGCAGTCACTTTGAAGTAATACGCGGAGAAATATTTGTGGTAATGATTTTTATTTGTAGGTATAGATTAAAATTCAGGCTGACTTCTAGCATATCCATGGAACACTTGCCCTCAGACCTTTCAGCACCAAATCTAGGTCAGTGGCTAGTGTCTAGGGGCAGTGACTCTTATTGTCAACCGTTGCTGGTATTCGTCACACCCGGGAACAATAACTTTACGTAATTTAAAATAACTTTACGTAAGGTTCGGAGGGTATGACTATAGTAATCGGTCACCCATGTCAGGCGCAGGCCTACCATGAAACGTATAAACATCCGAAGTTGTTCACCGAAGTTTCTGGTTTACTATGAAGCGCATTATCCCGCAATGTAGCCCGAAGACGGCACGTGAACTTCTTTTGGCAGTCTAAAGTTCGATTTAAACCTTATCGTAAGAATCCCGAATTAATTTCATGGTAGGAATTTCGGATGTACACACGGCCAAGGAGTTAATGTATACACTTTTACATAGATCTTCACACTCGTAAAGATGTGTACTTATCTCTTTGACCATGTGTACATTTTCATAGTAGCCCTCCAGACTTTGGCTAAGCCTACCGAGTTAATCACTTGCTCTGCACGGTCTACTACGTTACAGGCCTATAATACAGGACTATAATAATGCATGTAGAATATAAAATTAAGGCACGTATTCAATTTCAGGAGTTGTAGGAAATCACAATCACAAGACTTGGATTAAATTCAGTTTCAACCTCGAGTCCAGTATTTTGGTACTAAATTGTACTGCCAACCATAGTTTGAATTTCAACAACGATGAGAACCGGGATCAAGACTGAAATGTAGGATGTATAAAACGGGTTTCCTACTTTAGTGCGAAAGCCGTATCATCGAATTTTGGTACTTCGAAAACCTTTCACCGACATCACCATAACAATGTTGATGAACTAGTGACAGAACTGTCAACACTTGCGATCATTGAAATAGAACAAACTAAATAAAATTGTAAACAGTTATTAGCCTATAAAATATTAAAGTGTGCTTTGACTAAACTTTGTTTAACCTTCCTCTGTCATAATTTGACATGTGTCAAGATTTAAATCGAGATACAAACGCAGTGACTGAATTAATAAGTGACCCGGACTGTATCAGGATTAACACGTTATGTGCGAAATACGAATGCAGTATCAAGGTTGTTACATTACGCGTTTAAATTGTAAGTTCCCACCTACACAATGTCTGACGGATCATGTCCTACGATATCAGTTCGAGTTTATCGAGTTTTCACAGTGTTATGCGACCATGACCATAGGTTTAGTCGAAACAGTATTTACAGGAAACTATGGCTGGTTTACAGTAAAATATGATTCCCGTTACATCAGAGCTTTTTACCTCGAAGTAATTTTATTTTTAGATTATTTTAGCTATTCAAGAGGGAATGCCGTATGAACTGTCCAGTCTGTCCACCCCTGGAGATCTACCTACCTTTTTAATATGGTTAATATTTCTTTTCTTTACATTTTATTTCTTTTCTTTTCTAACATCTAAACGAGCTGAAGCGTAAAATTTTCTATTTTCCATAATAAGTTTAGCGGGTTATTCCCAGCCTACATCACATTAGGGGTATCGTTTCCCCTTTTAGGTACTTGTTCTATAATTTAATCTAGTAATTATCGGAGCCACAAAATTAAATCAGTTAAATTTATGTAAAACGACGCTAATCTACCGACTATCTTAATCAAACTGATAAACATTCAAAGATAAGATATCGAAAGCTTGAAGTGTAAAAATTCTTTAATTAATATTTTTTTCACTTTCTTAATGTTTATTCAAAGACTATTAATGGGCGATCTGCATAAAGTTTTAAGCAATTAAATGTTTTTATATATTTTTCAATGCCAGTGTAACGACATCTTATCTTACTACTAAGTATTTATAAATGCGAAAGTTTCGATGGATGTATGATGGGGTGTTACGAGTAGTTACTCAATTACGCCAGAACGGTCATACGTATCTGGATGAAATTTAGAATAAAGATTGATTACATTCTAAAAACAGGCTAGTTTTATTCAAGGAAGTGATTCCTATTATCCTCTTAGCGAGTTCCTCTAAGATGTTTGGCTAAGCGGTATACACCAGGTCCTGTTGATTTCTTTCTTACAGTCTTTGATTGGTTCTGTAATGATGCTGATGATGATGATTTTAATACAGTAAAGTAATGACCATTGCTGTGAAGTGATCTATCTACACTACTAGTAAAAAATGCCTTTTTCATACTTTTATTTCATGTTACTAAAATACAAAGAGCTATTTTAAATAGCATAAACTATTTGACATGGCTATTTATGTCCACATGAAGATTACGACTGTAATGGATTCCTCGAAGAACATATTCATGGCTTATGCATACTTAACAAACGCAACACAGCTGGCTGATGCTACTGTTTTCATAATTTTTGATAAATGAAATGTTTCTAGATTATTTTCTTATGGTGCCCTCATAATGTTACGATCGTACGTTCAAACTGTACTCGTTTGGGGTAAAAATAACATAGCTTTTAGATTTTTTCAAGTATACACAAGTATAGTGCAATGGTAACGATTTCTCATAGCATGTGTGCCACCTAGTATACCTAATATTTTTAAAAACTGTAGTTATTGACTGTGCACGAGGTTCCATTGACGTTAAATTCAAATTCAAATTCGAATTCATTAATTCGTTGCAAATAATATTGATTCCGTTGAAAAGTGGTCTATGTGCTATTCCAGACTGTAATCTATCTTTGTGCACAATGTTATCCAGGTCCGTTGATCCGTCATTTATTACAGGGGTAAGCTAATTCTGAAACTGAAACCTGATTTCAAGCTATGCTAACTTAGAATCTAGATGACGTTGTCGTATACCTAGAATGTTCCGGCGAATTATAAAAATAAATAATGCCAATTTTGCACTAAATTCATGATGTGTAATATTGTAGCAGGGGTTTAGGTTCAGTCAATCAACCAATATATTAACCAATTGCAGTCCACTTCTGGACATAGGCCACTCTCAATGTGCGCCACGTATGCCGATTCTTCGCCTTCCGCATCCGCATAGGCTAAGCATTTAAATTCCCTATTTGCATTTAACAATAAAATTTGAATCAACTCTCTACATATAAACAGATAAAACCTTTTAACAAATATAATTATCAATTTCTTAAACGGCTTATTGATCAATTAGTCAATTCGTGACAGTACGCCTAAATGAAATGCTGTCGAAACAAATGAGTTATATTACAGTTTGACATCAAACAACAATTTGTTATAACCGCCACCCATAATTATATTTATGATATCGATAATTCAATGCGTGGCATTGCTAAAGTGCCGGAGCCAATACACTAAATAAATAATTCATTGAGGTGAACTTATAAATGCCGCAGGTAAAACACAATGGGCGATAAAAAAGTTTATATATGACATTTTCCGTATAACAACTGTGCGACAAAACCGTGGATTTAATAGTCAACTTAATTAGAAAATATTTATTTTCGTAAAAATAGGAGATTACTTTATGAATTTATGTAGAAACTAACATACAAATTACATATTAATTCCGTTGTATGCTACTGTATGTGAAAATGGCACAAAAAGGAAGATTTTTCCGATTTGTGCCCTCAGTAGCAGATCCCAGTGGCATAAACCGGAATATATCACATAAAGTAGTACGAAGGTATATGTATCAAAAACACTTTGAAAGTGTTCTTTTGGTAGCTCCTTTGTATGTTTACATTGGCTACTAGCTTATCGTTCGACACTTCCCAGTATGGTATTCAATTTGATGCCCGATCTGTGTTGTAATGCCTCTCTTTTTTGTTAGAAGCCTTCACTACAGTATGCCTTCATACAAGTGCCAACAACCACATTAACTTTTATCACAATCGGATGAACGATTACTTGATTTTATTACTAGTAATATTCTGTTAAACATATAGCAGCACTACAGATATTATAAATAAAAATATATTGCCAATAGTGATCATGAAAAACTAAAGATACTAGCAGTGCCTAGTGTTAAGTTATCCCTTGTAAGTGCAGATTACATGTAAAACCTGTTTGTACTACTTGACTGACCCTATAAGATATTGAATCTTATTAAACCTGTATGTCCATATACTGTACGCTACAACTTGATTAGATACGTAGGCACTTTTACTGAAAGTGAGAGTGTCTCATCCCTTTTATCGATGTGGGTAAATTCTTCTGTATAGAAGATTATGGCGGAACAGATATGTCCGGTAGCTTTAACATAACTAGAGAGAGACTGAAACTACACGTCATTGGCAAAAAGCGGATTTTAACCAGACTCTAGACAGAGTACGGTTAAAATCGATTATAGTATCTACGTCAAATTTACAGTGTGATCCCTTTGTCAAATTTTTATAAAGTTGGTTTAGTGGTCTAGGCATTATTAAGTGACAGAACAAAACAACAGTTTTACGTACTTTCGCATTTACAATATTTTTTGCTTACAGCGCGTACAAAAGCAAGACAATTGATACAAATTTTAAAATATTCATCAGGTAGGAAGTATTTTTTATGGAAATTATAAAAAGCTTATGCATAAGGCATAGTGATGTTTAATGTTTACGGTTGGTAAGAGAGGGCGAAGGGCTCAAGGGCCCCGCTCGACTGATTATTGTTTAACTTAACTTTTTATAGCCCATCACGCGGCCACCCTCGGCCATGTTCCGTAGGGCTGTATTCGTTAGTGTCGGAAACAATGTTACATACTTACATGTTACAAGGTTAGTCATATTGACTATAAATGAGTGCTTTGGACGTGTTATGTAGGCTTGTGTTTACGAGCCATTAATTTATTCGTTTGTATTGGAAATTAATTTTCGGCTTCAGTTCAATAGTAGGTGTACAGTGAAAAAATCGAAATCAACTGGGTTCACGTTTTTCAGCGAAATTCGTTCTATCTAACTTTTATCACTTCTATCTAATGATTTCGTTTCTGTACCAACGACTTCATCAAATAGAAATGGTAAAAGGTAGTGGTAGTGAACGTACGTCATACCTATGGCTGAGATGATTACAATGAGTTAGTTGATGAAATTAAAAAAAAAGATAAACTAAGGAAAACATGGATGGAACGTTCTGTAAAATAAGTAAAAATGTAAAGACAAGATATCAAGTCTATAGTATCCGATTACAACAATTCAGACAGTCGTGCGTCGTGGTATCACAATACAATATGTTTCTTTTGATATTTCAGTACATTCCTATTATTCAGATTATATTGGTCGTTATCTTCTTATCTATGAAAGGTACAAATTGAAATTGCTTCGTATTTCGTCAAACAAATATTGTAATCTACTCGTACTTTTCAAACTCGATGTCAACTTATTTACTTAGATAATTTAATCGATCGGTGAGCTTGAGGATTATTTAAGAGAAATATTTTATGAAATAATATTGTACTTAACATATTGTTAACGTAGAAGTCAACATTAGGAAATAAGAAGAGTAACGAACAGAAGGAGAAAATAAAAACAGAAATCTTAGTACGTACGGTAAATTACACTAAACTCAAGGCATACGACAAAACACTCAGCGTAAATATAGCAAAACAAACTTAAATCAAAAAGAAACTATTTAAAAATAGAATCCGTAAACATTAAATTTAATTCCTGAATATTCTGGAAGTCGAGCACTTCGGTGCACTATTCTCAGCAACTCGAACATTCGATAGTGAAATACAGAGCGGTGCGGTAGGCGTTCCTAGCTTGGAGTGACGTAATACGAAAAACTCATTGCATAAGTACCTACATTCTAGATTGATCTTTTTACAGAATTTCTGGACTTATTTGTTAGTTTTATGAATTTATGATTTGAATGGTTTGTTGAATTACACATGCTTAATTTTACTTGCTCGAAAGGATTTCTACAGTGTGAATTCGTATAATTAAAGGAAAACATTAAAATTGAATTAAACGTCTTTATATTCATCAGTGATATTCCAGCCTAAGCGGCATTGGAAAAGAAAAAGACATTTCAATTTTAATTTTTGTGAACTTATGTCATTAATCATCTAAAAATCTAAACAACACTGAAATATTATAAGTATTTTCTCATTATTAATATAAACTTGATTAATGTTTTTATATGATTTGGATACTAAAATCAAGAAATTGAAATTATAATAATATGAAAAAACCTATGAATTAATTAAACTGAAAGTGAGATAAGAGACAATCCACTTTCCGGACAATTTTAGATTCGTGTGAATTAATTCAATGAGTTGATTATTCCCCGACCGTTTCTTGGAGTAAGAACGATAATGTCAGTCGCGCTGTCCTTCTCATTCTTACGAGAAGAAAAGGAGAGGGGTAACAGGGAAAGATTGTATGCAGCGAGATATTGTGAGTCACCGCGCGCCTGGGGGAGCACCACTGACGTCACCTCACAATGTAAACATTTAAACCCAATTTAACTGGCTTATCGATTACCATAGAGTGGTTACTACCGATTCTTGGAACGGATGTTCTTGTTTTCGCCAAGATATGTATGGCAACCAGGGCGATAGATTCATTGTGAAGGAAATTTAATCTATTAGGAGCACCCACCATTTCCAATGCATTGTGTACGCATTCAAACAGGAAAATGTTACCAATTTATTAACGTCTGAGTCATCGTACAGATTTGTCATCACGTTGATTTAATTTAGTTAATATTCAATTTGTGCTTAAGTACCTATATCTTTGGTAGGGCTGGGAACCACAAATTGAATTTGTAACTTACTTTGCTTTTCCTTAGTAACGTATTCCATCGAGGCGGGATTGACCTCTGGTTAGCCTGTAAGTACCACGACTGGAAACGGGTGATCTGGTTTGCCACCTCCAGAATATACCTTCGCTTGGTCCAATTGTAACCCTGTCAAACGGATAGTCTTCTGCAGTACGGTGTTGTGTACTTTATATACATACACTTTCTGCCTAAAGTGGGAAACGGTCTGTAGAAGATTTCCTCGCGAAAATAAAAAAGAGACACGCCGAGTAAATATTAATAATTCTTTCTGAAGAATCCAAGGCGATCTTCAGTAGATGATTCGATTAAGAGCAAGTTTATCCTTAAAAGTCAGAAGGTTGTTTTATAATTTAAATAATATTATTACACCAGAAAGTTGCCAGAGACAGTTGGCAAAGTATTTCTTCAGGATTGTTTTTAATTTCCCTAAATTAACAAATTCTTCAGAAGCAGATTCGGAATAGATTTTTCTAGGGAAAAATTAATCAAAACAACCCGACTGTGGTACCGAAATCAATAAACGTAATTTTTAGATCATAGATTAGGAAATGTATAAGCTGAGATATAATAAGATAATGATTGTCTCGAATTATATCGATATAAAAGATATCGGTAGGGTAACACTACTAAGTTTAGTGTAGTTTTCATCTGCTACGATCATTGATTTTTTTTATATCAATGGCTACGATTGAACTATTGCAAGGTTAGCAGTACCTACGCTGCCACTGTTTAAAATTTATCATATTCAATTTACTATCTATTGCTGTTGTTCCAAACGTGTCATGTGTATTCAATGTTATCCTGTTAAAAATAATCGCCTGTTCTATTGTTTATATTGCCTCTCCGAAGCTAAATGTTCCGCGATGACCAGAATATGCTATTGAATGTACAGTCGCATAATACGAATAAATCTAGAAGTGACAAGAGGCATTTGAATGGATCCGGATTTGCTCACGGATCTGCACGAGGTCGGTTAACATCGTGCAGTCGTATAATTTGTGATAACAACGTTGAATAAAATAGTTACACTTATCTTCGCGATATAGGTACCAATCCTAATCGTGTATTCACATAAGCAAATTAAACGAATGATTTTTTATTACACATTACTTTGTACGAGTATCTACTACATTAATTTATTGTATCTACAGTTTAAATTCATCACGATTCCTAAAAGTCCTACTGTCAAAAACTATGTGAAGTTTTTAAATAGGAGTTCTACTAGCACATTTGTGAAAATGAGCCATTAGACAAACGTGCAAACGTGCATATCTGATTTTGAAGTCTCTTTACATTACTGGTTGTGCATCGAACTATCCACGGATTGAACCAATCGCATAATGAAAAGTCAATATCAATACTGAAAAAAATTGTTGTTGAATTGTACCTTAGAAAAGGAATTTTAAAATGCCTTTATATCAGATTATTTTTAAAACTCAGATTCTAGGTAGTACTTGTATAAGGAAAAGGATAACTTCGTGATAAAACCTACGTTAGTACCTGAGACTACTCTATAATGTTTGAATGAAATAAATTAGCACATATTCGAAGCTAATTTACAGCCGTGTTTCATATACATCAATCGAACGCGTGCATTGTATGCTGAGTGAAAACCAGAGGTAGGCCTCTGCTTAGCAGGTATGTATCGCATTTTTGTAAATTTACCAACTTTAAAAGTGTTTTTCAGTGATTATACCCACCTTGTACCCAGAACCATATATGTGCTTCCAGTTTTCAATAATGATAGTGGTAGAGTTCAATGCGCGAATGCTAAATATAACCCTACTTAATTATTTCGACTTTTTAGTCTTGTTCGTAAATAAATAGCAAACATGAAACCGTGTCTAGAGAGTTAGGAGTACTGTTCATACCCTAACTACTTAAGTGATCACATTGGTTAATTTTGTATGTCTATGCAACTGTATATCTTTCAAGGTAGAAAAATAGTGAAACGTCAAGTTATTCGATCTCTGCATCTGCATGTCACAATAAATTAGTTAATTTTGACACACAGCGTACTACATTTTAATTATCAGATTATTTACTCAGATTTAAATTACATAATAATATTATAGGTAACCGAGGGAAATATAATCACATTTGAATCGAGTCCGGCTGTAGTGAGGTAGTTACGGCATTGCGGGGGTGAATCCCAAATCCCACCGTGACCCTATACGCTATCGACGCAGTCACTAAGAGCGACTTGCCTAAGAATTTAGCTTAGTTATTAGGGTTAATACAAATACTAGTGTTCTAGTACTGTGTAATATACCAACATTAATAACAATCTTATCTTATTATAGAACAATATCGATAGGTTCTATATTCATGATTACGATAAGTACAAATTGAAACCTCAGACTAAAAGAATAACATAGACGGAACGTATAGAATTAGTAAGTGAAGCCGCATAAAGTACCATTTTGCTCGCACTCCGAGAGTGCGACATGATATTTTTTTAATCTGAGATTGAAACGTGAATGAAAATGTAGTCATTACATTACAACTTATTTTTTCTTTTGTGAATCGAACTGCCTTTTTCAAAATCGATTCTAAAACATGATACCACCAACAATGTGGTTATTTATTCCACTTAAATAATTACCATATGAATATCATAATCTTATAATAAAATGAGGTAGATATGACGTTATCTCAATATTATCGCGATGTTAATAGTTTAGTGGGTTGACAGAAGTCACACTTTGTTCTCATTCACATTAAGTGCTTAGTGTATGTTCTGTTGCACTGGTGTTTGGGTTTACCCACAGAATCGCAGCAGCAATCTCGACAGCGACCTTTTTTAAAGGTTTTAATTCTATTTACTTAACATTGACAAAATGATTCAACTACAACATTAAGTACACAGTTAAAAAAATAAGCCCCAGTGCCGCATATGCCTCTTTTAAATATATTATAAGAACACTAATGTGCATAGTACCTACTGTTGCCGCGGCTCTACCCGCGTGGGTGTCGTTTATCGCTACCAACCATGGTTAATATCCTCAATTCTAGTCAATCTTCATCAAAACCAAATTTCATCAAAATCGCTCCAGGGCCTGCTTGAAAGCAAAACATACAGAAAGAGTTACTTTCGCATTTATTATATTAGTATGAATTTGCAATAAGCTGGGAGCTTGTTTTGAGTTATATAAAATCAGTCTGATCTCTGATAAGCAATAAAAATGATCAAAACATTAAACGCCTACATTTATTTTATGCTATAAGACTGTCCTAAAATAGTCGCATATCAATTGAACAGCAGCCGGATATTAAACGCCAGCTTCTCGATAGTTTAAATTTAAACTTGTCGAGTTCCAAGTAAGTTTTTAATAAAAGTTAGATTCCACAAATTTTAAATTTATATTTTATCTATGGCGCAATATCGTAACGTTAGCACAATTTTTCATATTTTCTACATTGGTATTGGTAAAATCGGCTGTTCTTTCTAAACATCTGTCAGCTTTATCACGTAATGTAGTGCGAGCTTATGAAAATTCATGCAGGTGTATAGATTTTATAAATATTTTCCTTTTGAGTGGGGTTTTCCAAACTTTGTTAGGTCTTGGCCCGTTATCTTTAACTAAACATGATATCTATCACAAAATTTCAAGTATTAGTAGGTTAGAGGCTGTTGGTTATCAAGTACATTTTTAACGAGACCAGCTTTATTCAATAATTTTGGATCATGTTAATTATTTTAATGATTTACATGATCAAAGTGGCGTCGATCATTTCTTACGTGGCAGCATCGTTTCATTTCATTCTTTATGAATATATAGCAACACGTGTTTCATGAACTTCATGGTAAAGTTTAAAAATTATAATAGGTCGACGATCGAGACTGTTTACGAGATCGAGATATATGCTTATAACGTCACTGGCGATTCTAGTAACTTATTAGCTTGAGGACAAAACAGCGTAGTGAAGATAACACTATAACACTACTTTTATATCCTAATCCTAATATCCTAAACATTGAATGATAAAATGAAAAGAATCTGAAGAGTATTATAAAAAACGGATAAATGAAACAAATTTTTTTATTCAAGGTGTTGTCAGCACATCTGCATGAGGAAAACAATGAGCTGCGATCGTTGGACGCTCTCAAGGATCTCTTTGGGACTCTCAACGTTTCATCATTAATCTTTCGTCATAGTTTAAATGCAATAAATTACTTGTAAACTGCATTTAGCTCCTTAAAACCCCAAAAGGGTATTTTAAAACTCATGATGGATGGTGACGGAGTTGTAGAAGGATCGTCTATTTTAAAAGTAGTAAATTAATATGTAAAAATAAAATTAGATGCAACACGTAAACGTTAAAAAATATATTATAAATTTTAGATAAAATGTGTACTTGATTCAATTGAACAAATACATAGTAATTTTTAAAGATATTTAAATTGCAGTCAAAATATCTTTGTAGAGTAAAATGTATGTAAAATATTCCTAGCGGTGAGTGGGCTTTGCAATGCACGAATTCTCAAGGAGACGTTGTTAGGGACAGTATTTTTGATTGTACAAAACTAACAACTAGAGATTTCTTTGGTGTTGCAAGAGTTCATATTATGCTATTTTTGTACCATGAGGCATTCAGCTTGTTAGCGACCAAAAAAATATTTCATACAACATTGTACCAATTACGAGAATATCGTTAGTTATCTATATCTGTGAGTTTATTAGTGGGAGGTGACTTTATTATACTTTATCAAACTCACATATGGGGTGTTAATTGGTACTTAGGTGCGATCTAGGGCTACATGCACGATACTCACCGCTGGCATAGAAATCAGGAAGCGTATACAATGGATAGTCACCTAGTTTAAAGTTGTACCACCGCACCGTTGATAACAGCACACCGTCCGGTCGCGGGTCCACGTGAGGATGAGGTGCCGCTGGCCTCATCAGCGAGGATATCGAAAAGTCTGTCGGTGTCTGCGCACCCCCACCCCACCCGTTCACACTACACAATTTGCACTCCTCCTTCATAGTTCCAATAACATGTAATAAAAATATCTCTATACAATATCCGTTTTTTTTTGTACTCGGTTTGTACTGGGCACTAGTAAATCACATATAAAAATATCCGTGGGCTGGCTCGCACATCACAGGGTTTATCACAGCGTTCGTCTATAATCCGGTCCTGTAGTGAAATATTGGTAATTTAATTATGTTAGTCAAATACAGTCTGTTCTAAAAGACTGTATTGGACTCGGATTTGGACTAATTTCGCTTTCTGAGAAGCGAAATCAGTCCAAACATGATGTTTACTAAAACATACAAATCGTCTGTCGTACATCCGCCAACAGCTTAATCGTTGTAATATTTTGACATCAACAAATTGGTACTGTTGGCGATCGTATCTCTTTCATTTGATTTCACTTTACTGCGTATATTGTCATGAAACAGGTATCTTACAAATGATTGACTACATTTAATCTCTATTACTCGCAATTGAACTGAACCGTATTTTAATATCATGACACAAATTGAACTAAAAATATAAACTTGTGCAATTGATCATAATTGCATAAGTCATGAAGTTATTGTGTGGTCATGTGCGTTGATATTGACACACGGTTGCGATCGTGTATGTAATAGTAAACAAACAAAGCGTTTTGGTGTGGTGTAGGCGGGCGAGCGCTGCATTGCGGCTCTACCGGGTCAAAGGTGCAATGCCGTTAGACGATTTGAGTTGTTGGTATTGTTTTTCATCCCCAATTCAATATAAAACATGCACTAATGATGTTTATTCTTTAATTCTAACTGCGTCGTGCATGTGTTTAGTCCATACTCTGATCGTTGTTCTCAAGACAGTCTCGTTGTTTTGACCCGTTTTTATTCAATTTCGATATTTTAATATAGTGATTAATAACAATAATCGGTAATGAGATTTGATAATAAGTCAACGATTGCGTTGCAATGCAACTTTAGATTATCTACTCAACAAGAGGGAGTGTAATCTGCATTAGCCATTAAATTAATCCGCATCCAAACCACTTTCAACGGTTAGTTCGATTCACAACTCGAAACAGAATTCCTGGGAATTGTACTGGAGAGATGATTCATTATTGTTTGTTTACTTATTTGTGGTTGCGTTGTATTGTAAAAGAAGATATTTTTGGATATCACGATCTATATTCGTTCGAAAAATTTAGTGCATAGAGGTGTCCAGTACATGGCAGATTTTTCAGCGCAATTGATTTTTTTTTTCATGTTATCCATCGCTGACGTGCACGGAATAGCGTCGCAATAATGCACGTGGCCTTGAGTCCGCCGGTAAACAAACGTCACGTGTGCGCCTGTGGAACATTTAAAAATCGGTGCTTGCGATCTTTTCCTAGTAAGTATTCAGTTTGCCTTCTGCTGCGTATTTAAGTCACGTGTGAACTGCGAAAATTAGTCGCGCGTAAGAATTACTTATCATGTTTATAGGCAGAGTCCAATGAATTATAGGAGGAATGCTTGATTAAATAATCACTTTTTTATCTTACATAACTTTTCACGTGTAGATTATAATAGTACATTATGGTACAAGTGAGCAACGTTGGTGATTACCGCCGAGGCGCCATTGAGACCCGAGCCGCCAGGCGAGGGTCTTAAGACAGCCGAGGACGGTAATCATCATGCTCACACGTGCCATACGACATTTTACAACACACTTGCGAATAAAATAATACTACAAATACTAAATAAACAATACTACAAATTAATTCGTTTTCCTATGCGCGCGCATTTAACAATGGCGGTCGACCATATTTAAAAAAAAAATGAGGTTTGAACTTAACTTTTTTTTACTCTGTTTTTTTTTCTGTACTTAGAGAAAAAAAAAAGTTAAATTTGAGTGAAAATTTTGTTTATTACACAAGTATTACAAGTTGAAATTATTTATTTAAATACGAAAATGCATCAAATGACCATACAATAGGCGTATTAATTTATTCGTACTATTAAACACGTTATTTTTTGTATCAAAACTTTTTTAAGAACATAGACAATTATAGACACTTCCTATAAAATTTAAAAAAGAATCTATAACTCACTTTTGTGAATAATAGCAATGAAAAAGTCACAGTTTTATAATAGGTGTCATTCTCCTTCCGGGAGCGGTTACGACATAAAAAGAGGACGAACTTACACGACAGACGAGAATCGGTACCTCTTGTGACACTTCCAAGTTCCCAAAAAAAGGACAAGTAAATAATAGGTGTATAGCCCACGTGCGCTCGCGGGAAAGCAGCTGCCGTGACAGATGTTGTCGACGGAAGGTCCCCCGCCGCCCACGCCACGGGCGCGCACCCCTGATCTACCTGCCCCACCTGACTCGCGACCACGCTCCATACATTATACACATTTGACTACCCAACAACCATAACATCAACACTTCACCTAATTAATCAGGCAATTATAGACCATAAGACCAACCTAATCAAAAATATAATTAAATTTGAACCACTCCAAAGTCTCCATTTGTTCGATTTGAATGGTGCGCAGTTAAATGGACATTGTGAATTACATTACCACAATTTCCTATTCTCAGAACAGCAGTTATTTATTAGCCACGCTTGATCGTATTGAAGGCATTTCTTGTATTGAGTTCAATCTAAACTGTCGTCTCTATTCTAAGTTCTAGCATTAACAATGGTGACAACGCTATACATTTTTGGCAATGCTTTCTGGCGGTCCTCCAATAGCACGAATATTCAATAAGGTCTAATAAGAAGTGATAACCCAGCTTAAATGATGAACTTACTTCGGCTGATGTTTGTATTTGTCACGCATATTGGCCTTTTTACTATTCTCATGAGTTTCCTAGATTTGTGATGTCTCTTCGCAGTAACTCTTGCAGTTAAATTCTTTTGGCACAGTTTCTTGGCAAGGACATCATTACTTAGTAAGTACTAATGCACTTCTGCTGTTTTGTGCCGATTTGACGATGAGCTATTGTTTTGTTTTCAATATTGAATTTCAGCTCGTAAAAAGATGGCTGATAAAATCAATCGCTTAGAAGGGCAGCTCCTTCGGTGCAGTTGGCATTCAACGTTGGCTAGTACCCAATTTGTGCCAACTATGGCTATACACTTGCATGCAACCAACCACTATTAGATAAATTGTATGTGCTTATTCTTCGTACACTGTTGAATTCAGTATCAGTTTGTGAATCGAACTATTTTAATTTCTTGTTTTTGGGATTTAATTAAATGGCCGTGTACCCAAAACACACTTTTGATTCGGCATAATATGTATCAGAAATATAGCGCTTAAGGAATAATTCAGTGAGAGTTGTCCTATCATATCTATATTATCTGTATCGATTACCGTTATCACGACAGTGCGATAACATAATACGATGAATAATAAGTAGATAATCTGATACTTTCCTTTACGTATTTATAGTCTTTGATTTTTATTAGCAATATGATGGCTCGTGTCTACGTGACTTTCCGTGAGGGACTCAAAATATCGAAAAGGCTTATAATTATAATACTCGTACATACAAGTCTTGTATTCGCTTTGTCATTATCTTCACATTTGCTTTCTATAGTTTGTAGTCGTGTTTTGTTAATTTTACAGCATACAGATTACTTATTACAAAATAGAATCACGGTCTCATTAATCATTATTAGCCATTTCTCGATGGCCAGTTCTATATAACGAAAGCACTGGTTGGTTTCACAAGAATCACAAACTGCTTACATAAGGTATCTTGCGTAAACCACACTTAGGCGCAGCTCTATCGTAAGTTAGCTTTAAGTTCACGTACGTCAGCTCGTGAGAAATAACAGATCGATTGTATTGAGTATTGACTAATCGGTTCAATTTGTAGGATTAAACTTGAATTCCAAATTTCTATAGTTATTGCTGGACTAATTCGAGAGCAACAAAGCGCTTCGTGACGAGTGATGACCCACATACGTGATGTAGAAAAGAGTAATGAAATCTCTCTCGATGTCGGCCTCCTATCGGAGCGTGACACTCCGGCTAATTTACGTCAATCATGATGAACTTTAAAAAGTTGCCATGAAGTTTGTGAAAAGCTCTTAGAGGCAAAGAATTCTTTTCCAAATCTAAGTTGATGTAATTATTAAACATTTACTTTTGCTTCAATTTGTTATTAGCAAAGTTAAAGAAAGCAGAATATTTAAAATGTCGCAAAGGCAAGCTACGAAATAGAATTTCTAGATCTATTTATCTTTGTAATTGATAGCTATCGGTGTTAGGAGAGTGTGAAATTTTGCAAGAGCTACATAGTACAAGAGGGCCGCAGGGCTGGAGAAAGTAAGCCTTTCACTCGAGTTTACTACGCTCCGCGCCACTAATTTAAACAATCATACGCAATCATGCTTATTGTTATAGATTTCTTTTCATAGAAAATAATATATGCTGTATCCTAAAATGGACTAAATCCTAGTATAGCAAAAAACGGTAACGGTAAACTTGACCATGTTAATACAAAAGTAATATTATCGCTTCATCTAATCGATAAAATCCTTCATGTAAATTGGATCAAGTTTTACACTACATCTGGTTATTAATATTATTATTTTCCTGTTATAATATCGCTGAAGTCATCTAACAAAGGTATTATTTAACCGTTGTTATGTAAATGATTCCTTTTTATGTATTTCTAATTGATGTCTTTTGAGTCAAACGTAGAAAATTATACTCAACAGGCTGCGATTTAAACTATTAAAACAATCTGAAGAGAAGATTAACTTGAGAGTTGAGAATGGCTATGTGAGGTAAAGTTTAAGGACCACAAAGGTTAAAGTTTGAGTGCAACTTGCTGCAACAGACCACGAACTCACTAGTGAACACACAAAGCCTTAATGAATTGCGTTATAAATGTGCTACTCAGTTCTCAACTAAATTGAAAGAACATGCGGGAACTTTTCAAAGAGCTATTTGCTTCAAATTAGGGAACAACTGGTAGACATTCTTGACCATAATTTTATTGTGATACATAGATGAACTCATAAGTTTTACTCATTGTCTCCGTTTTAAATATTTATTCTTTTATATTTAGTGTATTTGTTTTTAAAACTGCAATAATTGATGTTAGTCACCAAGTTGTGTCATGTGCTTTAAATAATAGGTTTCCAGTTTTCCAGTGTTCCAATTTGATGTGGAACCATCAAATTGTTTCACAAAACTGGAAACCTAATAATAGCTTAGCATAGGATGATGAGTCTAAATTTTTGATATCCTGGAAGGCTATTGAGGGTATGCAGAAAAAAGAGAGTGGAACGTCAATAAAAGTGTTCCAAATCGCCCTTCTATTCCAGCGTAATAGCTTGTTTGCCGCCTTTTGTCTAACTAGGGCACTACCTCGATGGCATTAATTGATAACATTGAAATGCCTGGCTTGCAGCACAGATTCCACGGAGGTTTACTCTGGATGGAAACGGAAATTAGGCTCTTGCTAAGACTTCATTTAGAAACCTTTATATTTATTGGATCCTTTACATACGTGATGTAGTAAATAAATATTCAAGGACAAAATCTTGACAATCCGTAATGCACCAAGAGTGCGGTCTGATTGAATGAGACTTTTAAAGCAAGGCCGTACTTATGCAGTTAATTTATTAGGACTATAAATTAATTGTGGATTGAGCAATTAAATGCTATGTACTTTGCTGATTAAATGAATATTTAATCAATTGTTGACATTCCGTGAACATGGTAATGCGACACCTGTGAGCTGAGTCCATTTACGTCAAACTGTGTTTGATGATACCGGCGCGATAGCGGTCACATGCCGGATGAAAGCCGGCCACCAACATCCAGTAGCCGTATGCAGATTCGGGGGCCTCAAACCACGTCCACGAGATGGAACCCGTTTCGCACAATACCACAATGCCTACAATTTCTTTGCACGATCTGATCAACGGCACTCGCCGGCGGACACCACACAGCTACATACGCGCGACACTAGTGACATTTACATGTATTGGAAGTTCAGCTACGTTTCACGATCCATATGGGTATTAAAACATCCACTAGTTTGGCACAACACGACACTAGATGTAAAATGTTTCGCTGAATTCAGGTTAAGTCGCGAACGGAAGCGCTACTCAGATAATGCGTCGTGTTTACAGTTGGCGCGGCGTTTTGTGGGATGAGCGTGTAGAACGACCGCTCGCTTCCGTGGTTGACAGTCAACTGGCAGCGGCGAATCGCCAACGAAAGAAAGCTGTGTCGCGGTGCGCGGCGGGGCGAGGGCAGACGAGCGGGGCGAGTGGGGGGGCGCGGCACACCTGCGGGCGGCGGAGCGCCTCTTGCCTCTGGCGACGCGGCGAAGCTTCCCGCTGCTACGCAATAAACGCTCGATAAACTTTCTCATTAGGCGCGCCTAACCGTGTGACCGTAAGCTCGTTTCTGCTTGCACATTAAATGCAATGCAATACGACAACATTCATGTAGGCAATTCACACTCGAGCATAAACTGAGCTTTCGCCTCGTGCGCGAACTTCCCCGCCGCGGTAGTCGACTGCGTATGCGCACCGTTGATTGAAATTCAGACTTGTGTTTAACAAATGGCACGTAACTTATTGAATAATGCATAATGTTACCATTAGTTAGATTATTGAATAGGTGTACCTACAGGTTAAACAACTTTACATCTATTTAGCTGTCTATTACCTACTTACTTTAATATTTAGAATTAAGTATATGTACCTATACATTGTATACGATAATTATTTAGGTATTACTTAAACTCTACTGTATTATAAAGATATCGATATTCTGATAAAACTATATTTCATGTCATCCCACAAGACTTTTCCCCATTCAGTTCTTTCTGTCTATTATAACTACGAAGCGGCTGAACTTCAATATTTTCCGTGAAGCAACTGCCATCAGACCTTCACAATCCTCTGGTGGTATCGATGTTCTGTAGATGAAGCCCACTAAGTTCGACACTTTGAGTAGGACTTTTTGGGCTCCAACTACCCGCAAAGAAAGCCACGTGTGTTTGTATAGCAACAGAGTGGAATGGCTCAACTAAGAAACATTCAAGATGGTTAACCATCATGAAACTGAAATGGCGACTATTTCTTAACCTTGCAACTTGATGTGCCAACTTATTTGGTTACTACTTAACCTAGAGCCCCACCACAACTATCTTTCACTACTACCTACATAATATCGTATAGGGAATTGATGAGGGAACAAAACACGTAAGTATACAGAATGATCCTGCAAGAACAGCAATAAAAGTAATTTAAAGGTATATAGACACATTAGGAAGTTAGAACATTAATAAACATGTAAGTAATAACACACACATAACTAGCATTGATATTAAGTTAAGTCTTGGAGAATATGGTATTATTATATCAGAGGGGATTGTCATCTTCCCTGAGGCTCTGAGGGCGGGCACTACCGCACTAAGAATCAATTTATTTAGTCATTTAAAGTCATACTAACAATAACTTAATCTTAGTCTAGTACTACAAAATACATGGGATTGAACTTTGAAAGAGTTGCTAACTGGGATAATAGAATGCTCCAGAATCTTTATTAATGTTAACGGGAATTAACGCGATCAAGGTAGATATAGGTATATCATGGAACGCGAAAGTTTAAAAGTTAGTAATGACCCAGAACATTTTAGAAGACACCTATTAGGTAGGTGGGCCACTCACCAAAGCAGCATTCGCTGTGCACACAGCAAATTGCCAAGAAAACTTCTTGCTTGAAGAGATGTCGAGAAGCATTTGCTGCACAGTAGGGCAGTATTTGCGCATAGAGCAAATCCAGCAGCATTTGTTCTATGCGCAAATACTGCCCTAGCAGCAAATGCTTAGAAGTTAGAACTACTGACTACCGTTTATTAATTCATCTCATCTTATTATACATGTTTATTGTACCTATATTACCTCGTCTTCGAGCACGTATATCAGATAATGGTATAGAGAAATTAATTGTCAACTGGCATAATTAAACGGGAACTAAAACTAAAATAATTGTGACCGCAGTCACAATTATTTTATTTACATAGATCAGCATTACATCCTAAAAATCCTTAAGTGTGAAAGTTTGTGAAGATGTTCGCTACTCGATTGTGCTCAAATAGCTGAACGGATTTGGCTGAAATTTGGTAGAGCGATAGATTACATAACTGTAATTTGCAATAATCATAACTGTAACGGTGTAGTACTAGTAAATATTTTGTAGAACATTTTGGAGATGGGAAACACCGTTACCGACATTTCACTGTGACAATTCAGTTGTACCCAGAGTGCCATTGTTTTTATTTCGAGAAATAGGTTCTGATGGATGACAGGAACGAAATCAAAATGCTACGCAGACGTAGCCACGGACAGCAGTTAGTATTTCATATTATTTACCCTCCGGTTTATTCAATTTAGGAACAGATTACGTCATATCTTGGGTGATGTAATCCTGTGTTATACTTTTCCTCAGACATCACGTAAGGTAAACGTCCCAATATACGACACATTTCGCACTAAACCGAGTTTGCCGTACTCCTATTCAAAAAGTATTCACCTTAGAAGAAAAAGAAAAATACTGGGTTGTTAAGAATTTAATAGGCTTTTGGAAAATAATATATTTGATAACTAATGAAATCTGGAATAATTTATACAAAATTAATTGTAAAAAATGACCATTTGCTCCTATTTCCGACACTTTTGCCGCAGTAATCGTCATTTTGTCCCAGTAGTCGTCAATTTGTCAGGCTAACATGAACTCTCTGTCCATAAACATAAAGCTCAAAATAAACGATATTTTTTTATGAACTCAGTACACGGAAAGAAAAATACAGGGCTTTAGTAATAAACAAATACATTTATTTCAATGCAATAACATGTAAGTAATATAATAATAATAGAGTTATCATTGCCTATAAATTAAATACGTTTTATTTAAATCGATTTATAAAGAGAAAAGAGAATCGACCTCCCCCGGACTCGAACCCCGCCCGTGGTCGATTCTCTTTTCTCTTTATATATCGATTTGCATAATTAGCATAACAAATGCTTCAAAATTTCATTCAAACGTTTTATTTAATCAACATTAGGTAATTAGATATCAGATGGTAGTCGCTCCCGCGAAAGTTAAATAAAAATATAATAAGGACTTGTAAATATTATGCCATGGACACTATGGACAGGGCGGAGCCTCAGGAGCTTCATCTGACTCCTGTCACAAGTGGGCAAGGGCTAGCGGGTCTCGAATGGGATAAGCATATCAAACTACGCCTAAGATGGATAACATTAAAAATCCTCGTCGCTACCTAGATTGGCAAGCTGACCAGTCGCGCATGAGATTTAGCTAATATACTCTCCAAGCGGAGAGTGGCCGTGGCGTTCTTGCAGGAGACTTAGTTAAGGCAGCAAATGCCGGTTTATTGGATATGGCTAAAAACTCATTAATATAGCCTTGGGATTCAGAGCGACCTCCGTGGCGTATTGGTAGTGTGTTAGACTACTATGTGTAACGAATTTTCAAAGATGGTTTTTTTTTTAATACCAAATAAGTGGCAGACGAGCACACGGTCCACCTAATGGAAAGTGGTTATCGTGGCCTGTGGAGATGTGCATCACCGAGCGCGTCACCTCCTTGGTATTTTAAATATAGGAAAATTATTTGGGTGGTGAGTGGTGACCTGAATAGTCCTATCGGATGAGTTTATCCTTCCAACGTGTCCAGCTGTCCATTTTGCCTTCGTGAACTCGTTCAAAAAGAAATCAGAACAACTGTCGCAAAGTGGCCAACTGGAAGATGATACCCGGAGAAAGTCACAAGTCACAATATTGTCTCCTGGTAATGGATCTCTGTGTGAAGCAAAGAAACGATAATATGAAGTGCTACAAACGCCAAATCGGATAGTGACTGCTTGATAACGTCTTAAAAGTGCTTCTCAGCTTTTGGTCCTAGTGCTGATGCTGAAAGTGAACTGTTTGGACAAGTTTCAGGCAACTATCCTTGAAGCGGTGAAGGTTTTGCTAGGCATGTCTAAGAGAAGGAGCAGGTGCGAAGAACATGTGCAGAGTACAGAGTGCAGAGGCGTATTCTTCGCCCTGTAATTCTCCGCCACAATTCTTAAGGCGAACGCCGGATCTATGGTTTCGGGCCCGGGACGAAACTCATCGGGAATCGATTATCCTCTGGTAGAGGCTTCATGGTGTTAGACATTACCTTTATACCGCGGTAACTGCCTCAGTCCTGCCCCGATTCCTTGCCTTCGTATAAGAGATTGCCCCCAGGGTCTTTAATGCAGCGACACTTGGATAGGGGCTGCTCCGCTTTGGCCCTGGAACGCGCCAATTTAAAGATTCTTCGGGAGATTGGACACTTGCCACTTTTTAAAGAGGACTTTATTAAGCCCTGATCTTTACCTGAGGGGTAGAAAGTTATAATTGGCGTATTCCAGGGTCAAACTGGCACAGTATATATTCCGCTGTGTTTAAATCCCTGTGTTGTAACCTGTTACACAACCACCACCAGGTGTACCACCAGTTTGAAGGCGAGCACGAGCTGTTGAACAAGCGAAGTCCATATCGTGAACCCAGCATTGCCGCTGGTGGCGCCTGCAGTGCAGACCAGATGCATAAGGAATTAGAAAGCCGTCGTAGCCGTCTCTTCATCTACCTTCTCCTCACTGGGAACATCCCAGTCCAATGTAGACTGAGTATCCTAACTCCAGTCTTCAAGGGCAACGGGTTGGTGCAGGAGTGTCTGACTGACTGCTTATCAAGACCGGCAGGTCTTGATAAGCAGGCTTAACGAACCCAAATACAACTCAATCTACTAATCAACTATTCTATTTTGTTTAGTTCAGAAATTCCCATGACCCCTACCGCCATTTTTATTTTCAAACCCTGAATATCATGTATTACTACAAGAGTTTGTTAAGACAAAACAAATGAGCCCAAACTCGATAGGTTTATCTTGTTTATTTTAGGAGTTCCTATGGCCACCTTCTGACTCCATCTTCAGACCCTGGATAGCATGTAATATCAAAGATTATGTAAAGACAAAACGAATGAACCAATACTCGATAGGTTTATCTTGTTAAGTTTAGGAGTTCCCATGGCCACCTTCTAACTCCGTCTTCAAACCCTGAATACCATGTAATACAAGAGAGTATGTTAAGACAAAACAAATGAACCCAGACTCGATAAGTTTGTCTTGTTTAGTTTAAGAGTTCCTATGGCCACCTTCTAACTCCATCTTCAGAGAACAAGAGCAAGCGAACCTCGGGTTCCGAGGTGAAAGCCTCAGTTGTAACCAAGATTTAACGATGAATCCAGGAAGGGTAGAGCTGCCTGTTGCCCTAACAGAAGTAATCCTGAGAACACGGGCGCCTTTCTAAACAGAGGGGGAGGTAACCTCCACACTCGTTCGTGTGACCGCTTGCTGTGTGGTAGGTAACCAATTTCTACCAAGGTTTCTTGGGGAGCCTACAATACCATTTGGGTTTATTAGACACAATAAATAATTAGACACAATACATAATTACACGGAAAAAAATGCCGAAAAAAAACCTCTTTATCTATTTTAACAGTAACATAATTATCAAATGTTTAAATAGAACCAAAAAATACTAGTATAATCTATTCTGTCCAATTCCGAAAAATACACCCCTTTTTATATCTTAACAGTGTAACATAATTATCAAACGTTTAAATAGAACCAAAAACACTAGTATAATGTATAGGATGACGGATTTAGGTGCGTGTCCCAGAAACCGTCAAATTTTTGACGGGTATTGGGGCAAGTTGGCTTTACGATGAACCAATAAATGTCACAGGAAAAAATAATAACATAAACATTAAATTAACCACAAATAATAGGTTATTTTGGTAGATAATTTATCGGTCTTCAATGTCAAATAACTAAACTTACTGTAGTATCTCCAAATTCGGCATACTACAATAAGTTGTTTGACTACACAGGACCCCGATTCAGCTACTGAATTTGGCCGATTTTGAAATTTTGCAAAGAGCACAACTTTGCAGTCGGATATCTCTATTGTTATGATCTTTCGTAATTACTGTTGTTGTTTATTTTATACATAATGCTATCGAAAATACATGACTACTAGAAAAATGCACCATAATGTTCATATAAAAAATATATTAAGGTTTTAAAAAAAAATGACGAGTTCTCGGACACTGTCGGAATTACGGACGTTTACCTTAATAATAGTACTGTTACTAATTGAATTGAGGTTAAAGAGAATCTATAGGTATAATAATGGGCTTTAATTAATTACGTATCCACTGAAGGACTGGATCCACTCAGATTTGTTATACAAGCGATATTTCTAAATTTAAAGTTTTTTTAACTAGACTGATTTATTATGGCCTAAAGGCCGAAATTAATATAAAATTGAAATTTCATTAAAGTATCTATTTCTAGAAATTTCAATAATATTAAAAAAGTTCTAACGACGATACCTATTAGAATAACTTCACAAATAGTTAAGTCATGCTTGACTGAATTTACTTACAGGAAAAATGTCGTGATTTCACACAAAAATATGCCAAACAATAATCTCTCGATAAGAATAATACCTATCTAGGTATCAATAAAAGCGAAAAATTATTGTTAAACGGTTAGCTTGATTAGATATACTCGAAGAAAATAATTCTGTTTATAACATTGAAGAAAAGTATTTTAATTACAAAGTTCAAAAAGAGGAGAGAGAAAAGCAATTTAGCTTAGTTGACAGGGTTAACGAGAATACTAGTAGGTATGTGTGTCGCACAGTATTTAGTTGTTTTATAAAAAAGATATTAACCTAAGTTGTAACTTAGACTAAGGCTGTAGTCAATCGCGGCCGCAGCCTGATGTTTGTGGGGGGGGGGGGGGGGCACGATTTTTTAAGTGCAGAAAGGGGATTGGGTACCACTTCATTGTACTGTGTTAAACACACGTACAAATGTCATTATTTTCATTAAGTAATATCGGAGCTGCGATATACAGGGTGGAACATTTCGACTTTACCTTGAAGGAAAGTACCCTCATACTAAAGATAGCGAATTTTACTTAAAGGAAACTTTACCTTATTTTTTAAAAGAAACAAAACTGCATTCAAAGACTTTTGAAAATGCCACACCCGGTAGTCGAACCGACTAATATTTTACAAAACCTTCTTTTTCATGGACTTCCTTTTATTTAATTTACCAAGTTTGTTAGAGAGATTTGATCCCTATGATCGACCTTATCGATTGATGTAATAAAAATACAGGATGTTATTTTTTCGAATTGTAGTCGGTTCGATTATAAGGCGTGGCAAACGATTTTTCAGCATTCCTTAAATGCAGTGCTGTTTCTTTTTTAAAAACACACTAAACTGTATTCAAAGTTTTCTGAAAATGCCACACACGGTAGTCGAACCGGGAACGAGTACCTACTCTTACTACTGGAGATAGTTAATTTCATTCAAAGGATACACTCTCTTATTTAAAAAAGAATACAAAGCTGCATTTAAGGAATTTCGAAAGATCGCTTGCCACGCCCTGTAATCGAACCGACTAAAATTCTAAAAAATAACACCCTATATTTTTATTGCATCAATCGATAGAGTTGATCATAAGGATCTAATCTCTCTAACAAACTTGGTAAATTAAATGAAAGGAAATCCATGAAATAGAAGATTTAGAAAGATTTTATTCGGTTCGACTACTAGGTGTGGCATTTTCAGAAAACTTTGAATACAGTTTAGTGTGTTTTTGAAAAAGAAACAGCCCTGCATTGAAGGAATGCTGAAAAATCATTTGCCACGCCTCATAATCGAACCGACTACAATTTGAAAAAATAACACCCTGTATTTTTATTGCATTAATCGATAGGGTCAATTATAAGGATCAAATCTCTTTAACGAACTTGGTAAATTAAATAAAAGGAAATCCATGAAATAGAAGATTTAGAAAGATTTTAGTCGGTTCGACTATCGGGTGTGGCATTTTCGGAAAACTTTGAATACAGTTTAGTATGTTTTTAAAAAAGAAATAGAACTGCATTTAAGGAATGCTGAAAAATCGTTTGCCCCGCCCTATAATCGAACAATTCGAAAAAATAACACCCTATGTTTTTATTGCATCAATCGATAGGGTCGATCATAAGGATCAAATCTCTCTAACAAACTTGGTAAATTAAATAAAAGGAAATCCATGAAATAGAAGATTTAAGAAGATTTAGGAAGATTTTAGTCGGTTCGACTACCGGGTGTGGCATTTTCAGAAAACTTTGCATACAGTTTAGTATGTTTTTTAAAAAGAAACAGAACTGCATTTAAGGAATGCTGAAAACTCGTTTACCACGCCTTATAATCGAACCGACTACAATTCGAAAAAATAACACCCTGTATTTTTTTTACATCAATCTATAGGGTCGATCATAAGGTTCAAATCTCTCTTACAAACTTGGTAAATTAAGTAAAAGGAAATCTATGAAATAGAAGGTTATAGGAAGATTTTAGTCGGTTCGACTACCGGGTGTGGCATTTTCAGAAAACTATGAATGCAGTTTTGATTCTTTTTAAAAATAAGGGAATGTTTCTTTTCAGTGGAATTCGCTATCTTCAGTATTTAGAGTACTTCCATCTAAGTAAAGTTGAAAAATACCACCCTGTATAGCTAAGTCCCGATATAGTTTAGAGAAGTTTGTCCATAGTAACTTTTGATCACTTTATACTGTACTTTCATATTATACCAATTTCATTGATGGCCGCTCAATTCCGACACGACGCCAACATTACCCAACCCCCTTTCTCCTGAAAATTTTCTATTCGACGTGCACGATTGGGGGGAGGAGAGGGGGGGGGGATGCACGTTTTTTATTGTTTCCGATCCTCCGCCTTCCACATCCTGTTATACGCCCCCTGGACAAGTGGCAATTTGTTGGCCGACGTATTGTAGAACACATAGTCGGCAACGTATGTCATAAACGTCAAATTCCATGCAGTCGTCATTCTGTACTGCAATATAACCCGCGCCACGTATCTTGGACCTAAAATGTGCACAAAATGTGCCTATACGCGCAGTACCTACACATTTCTTGGGTGTCTTTTGAGGTTAACACGGGATGCTACTGCGGTACAAATTCACCAAGCATAGCCTATTACAAAGCAATCCGCGGGCGCCAAAGCCTCGTATGTCTTACGATTTAGGTCCAAGATATGTGGCGCGGGTTATACCAACCCAACAAATTGTCCTTTGTCTAGGGGGGAAATAATGGAAGGCAATTACATATAATTCGAAGCTCTGTAAGTATAAATGTAGAGCTTCGTGTGTAGTGCACCTACCTCACTGTTGCATATTTCTCTGTTTTTATGAGGCACCTGTCACACTCCGGCATTATCCTTGTGTCGTGGAGAATTACAGACATACAAATGACGTATATTAAGTGAAGACAGACTCAGGACAATTACCTCGTATGCAGTGTCAGTCAGTAGGCCAGCTGACCACTTATAGCCGCCGTTGCGTTGTAAAAAAATTGTTAGTCGCCGTTGTGTTTTTTTTAAGAGCACCTACTAATAATACATACATATACCTATTCACGCCTTTATCCCCGCAGGGTTTTAGGTCCCACGCAATAGTGGGTGAGCCTATTGTCGTATTCCGGGCACTACTGTTGACTCGAACCATGCACCTAAGGCTGAGTCGTGGCTGTATATATCTGTCTGAAGGTAAATCTGTAATCCCTTAGTCGGCTTGTGCGACACCGCAAGGCAAGAGATGGGATGGCCCAAATTCTACTCTGCCGGGAACCACGCGGCGCATTAATTAATTAATTAATTACTAATATTCCCGCTAGCCTTTCCAGCTAAGCTAAATTACTTTTTTTAAGAGTGGGTCACATCACGCGTGAGGTTGTCGCTCCCATGAAAGACACAAAGACTTATAAGTCTTATAAGTCATATCAAAAGTAAATCAAATGAATGAAATCAATTGAAAGTATTTGATGCTATCAGTAATAACAGTAAGATGATGCTGATGGTGATAATCTGTGACAAGAATACGAGAGTACCATATTACGAGTACATAATTATGTATTGATTTTGGTCTGAAAATACAACAGAACTTCAATGAACAAAACGCTATCGTCATAATTTTTCTCGAAGTTTAAAGTAGTTTGTATGAGAATGATATAAATAAAACATGTCCCATCTGTTCATAGGATTTAGTTTATCTGATTTACTTAGAATAACCATTAACTATTGTTGAATGTTATCTAGTCACGTTATATTTTACTTCTCTAAACGCATGTTCATGTAGTATGTACATAATGCTTTTGTTAAGTGACACTAATGAATGCCATTACCACTAGTAATTTTGAATTTGGAATCAGGTAACCTGGTTGGGGATTACACTTTTTAGTTTCATGTTTATGGGTGTTGAAATTTCATGTACGTAAGTACCTACGTAATGATAAAAAATAGTTTTATCTGATAAAAATAGTTTTTCATATACAGTATCTACTTTTGGACAGAAGAACATCACTATTATCCTTTTTATACTGTATTTATATACACGTAGTAGCGGAGCCAAAAAGTTTCTCATCCAAATAGACTTTTCACCAGTAAAGTAGCTGGGATAGATAGGATATGGAAGACGGTAGATCGGGTGCGGTGGCGCATATTTGAAAGGACTGATCTATAACAGTCGACTCAAATATGCTAACTGATTGATTGATATTATACAATGCCATTAAATATGACCTAGAAAGAAATCGAATATCGTATATTAACGTCACAAAATAACATCTTCATCTATTGCATTCAAAACGGCAGTCCTTGTTTTTCTTGAGGATATGTCAACAGGCTCTTAGTCAGCGGTGGGACAGAAAAAGGTTAGCGTGATTAACGATAATGACTAGAATGTATTCGTCTATTAGGTGAAATAACAAGATACAAAGATACACATTTAGAAAACAGCATTTACGGAACTTGCTAACATTAATATAACATCTAAATTATAAATCAGTCGTTTATTGAAATAACATTCAACTGTATGAGTAATATTTTCATTAATTTATTAAGGTATTTTGTATTTTATTTAACACCTTAATAACTTCTGTGACTCAGTGACTCATGGTGCCTTTTTTCGAGCGGAAATCCCCACGAATGCAATGGTCTTAGGGTTTTTAATAGATATTATTTCATTTCTATGTCAAAACTGTCCTGCTGGTGATGGCAAAAAAAGCTACTAACCCCTAGCTACAACAAGCGCCTCAAGAGAAAAGATGTTGTCCCTTGCTCCAAATAGGGAGTTGATGTTCTTGCTGGAAGACACGCTTTGAAAAGTGGAACCTTTCACCACATCCGCTAAAAGCCAAAAGTAGATATATAAATTATGAAAAAAAAAAAAAAAATATTTCGAGACTGCTTTGGCATTCATTACAGAATTAAAATAATTTCAGTTATCTAATGTTACCCTCAAATTGGGTAAATAGTGTAAATACCACCAGGAATCTAACACAGAGTATGAAGATGAATCCATATTTTAAGTATAGGCCTTAGAGTATATAAGGTATAGGCACTTACTTATACAAGCCAGATTAGCCAGCTACATGACCGTCTGCGAAACTGGGTCAATACGTTTGGCATCAGATACAATCACTAGACATCTTAATTATACTACTGACAAAAAAATTATACGATACCAGGGGCGATTAAATAAAATTACGTTTTTAACACGTGTGATTTTATAACTGATAAAAACTTTTCAAATGAAAATTTAAAATGTAATTGACATTGAATCAAACTGTCAGTGATTCTGAAGGTTTAAAAACCTCACGAAAATGTTGTTAGGTTTAGTTTTGACAGAGAAAAGCGTAAGGAAGTCTTCTTGAAGGAAAGAAGAAATAATTCTTAAGCTTTTCTTTCTATTCTAAAGGAAATTAAATATACATATACAACAAACACTTAGTTCTAACAGAAATAGAAGTAGGAACTTACCTACAAAAAAGTCTGCCAAATTCCCGTGTTATTAATTGTGTTTATTTCTAAACGTCCGTCCGGTCCTATATTTTTATACAGATTGCACACACATTGCCCCGTCATATTATTGATAATTGGGGGGTGAATCTATTGACATTTATCGGGCACGTGTCCCCGTCCCCGCTAGATGCTGCGACCGAGACTGCTCTTCGAATAGAATGGAGCCTTATTTCTTCCTTAAAATCGGGCTCTATACATTTTTGAAGAACTATCACTTTGTCAAGGACTGTATATTTACTGTTGGATGGTTCTCAGTCTATAAAACCCGGGGGAAGAGATGGGTTTCTACTCAACTGGGAACTAACATGGTATATGAATTAAATAGGTAATATACATAGTTCGCTTTCTCTTGTTAAGGATCCCAGGAATTAACTCAACACATTACTTATTTCTACGGATCAATTAAATACATTCCTCATACCGAGCAACATTTTATATACATACTTACCTATTTATTTACATAATAAGCATCAGAGTACTTCAGTAGTACTACGAGCAGGTTGCCCCTGGCATAAAACATATGAAATTCCTATCAAATGTTTTCATTATCGAGCATCTGTTAATGACAGGATTAAATATGAGGGATGGCCCGCTTGATAGCTTTTAATTGGTTTTATGACTAAGCTTGTTAAACAATTTAAGATCGAGAGGGTGTGATGTCGACGCCTCGGGGGCAATACGGTAGTAATTAATAGAATGTATCTCAATAATTCGTCAAGTTACACCACCAAATCCGTGACTGTACGATATGAGGTAGGTTCTAAATTGATATTTAAGCTAATTAATCGACTGTGTGTGTCGATGAAACGGATAATTTCCACAAATTACAGGTCCTTGGTGGTAGCATATAATTTTACACGCATTCTACCGAGGCGTATGCTTCATTAACATTTTCCGTTCCCATTACGGAAACAGGCGCGGGCTGTTCGAAGCTAAACCGCGCGAAACGAACCTCTTTTTGTTGTGGAAAAAGTAAAATAACAAAAACACAAAAGTTCCAACCAGCTGCGCTCGAGCATCCTGTCGACGTCACTACACCTTTTTGCATCCATTGATCACAACAGCATACGGCTATCCTTTGCTGACAAACTGTATTCATTTACGGTAGAACGAGATGACAGTAATGAGCGGTTTCTCCAGTGAGATAATAACGGCAGTCTTCCGCAAAGGGCCGTGTTCTTTGATAATGCGTTTTGTTGATTTTTATTTGGGTGTAAACGGGTCCCGGGGCGCCGGGGACAAAGGGTGGTCGCTTGTCAATAAATTGTCATTGTTGTGACACAATCGGTTTACTCGGAGCTCGTTATATAATTTGCAACCGCTCCTAAATGCAGAACATTTGCCGTTAATTGTCATTCGAGTCGGGCGATTGAGAACGAATTAAGATAACGTCGTTCCAGTATGGTTGAATTGAAAGGAGTTTAGTACCGGCATCTTCGCGATTAGTTTAACAAATAATTCATTATTAGTATTCTTATCGATAGCACGTTATCTGGTTTAAAATTACGTGTGTCGACTCATAAACACAAAAATAAATAATCGTCTGTAAACACTTAACACTATTATTATCTGACAGTTGTTTGTAATTTTGATAATGGACTTGAAAGGTTGCCTTTATCTAGGGATGTACCGAAGAGTATGAGATACAGCTTTACAAGTTATAAGTCAGATAAGCCAACACGTTTTAAAGGGTAAGGTTAACAAAAACGATAAGTAATTTTAAGCGCTATAGGGTGACCGGGTATAATTATGCGGAAGACTAAAACATCCTCGTATGGAGCAGCAGTCGTGTAATACAGGTTTTTTCTTGTGGTTATTTTATATTATGTGCCAGCAAGCATAAAAAAATCAAGAGACGTTTGTCATGACGTTAGTATATACGAATAAATAACCAGCAATACATGCGATAATTGCTGTTGGGTTTGATTATGGCTATTATAGATATGTATAATCAAATCATAAGATTACTTATTTTTGTCCTTTAGACGTAAATATAAATATAACGACGTAATATAAAAAAACGTAAATGTAATTATTATGTATTAAAAAAAAAAAATATATATATATTTTTACCTAACTATTGTTGAAACTATATTGCATAACATGTAATAAGGGAAGGCAATGTCTCCTGAGATACAGGTTAACAACTTAGTTCAGGAGACAACGATTCTGTATACTTGTGTAATTTATGGTTTTAATAAATTATTATTATTATAATGAAATATAATATGCCAAAATCTATAAATTTATATGGAACCAGAATCTGTCAATATATACTACCCGAAATTTTTAATAGCTTACCAGAACAAATAGTGCAAAAATATGTAACAAAGCAGCCCTTTATAAAAAGTTTACAAAACCATTTTTTAAACAATTTGCATTGCATTTGATTAGAGGAATGTATTTGATTCATTACTTACTTAGGTACTTGTAACACTAGCTAGGCAAACTCCCGCTCGCATACAAACATTATGGTTTAAGCGGGTGCCAGGTGGTTTAAATTTGTAAAATGTGTGTAATTCATAAATTGAACAAAAAAAATAAACTGAAAAGTAGATGAGTTAACGCAATTTTTTTAACGAATACGTAGGTACACAACATATTTCTATCATATTTTGTTTAACTATTTAGAAGAAAATGAATTTCTTTCTGGATATTATTTCAACAGGGATGTGCAAGGTCAAAAGATTGTCCTTTATTTCGTGACAACAATATATATTATTTGTTTGTATTTAATAGAGTACACTGTCTTTACTGTTTTTATTCCGTAGATTGGCTTGGAATAAAATTACAGAATTATGAGGCGTGTGCAGAGAATATTATGCCTTGTTTGTGTGTATATTTAGCAAACAAGATGACCAAAAGTTTATATTGGTATTAATATCTGTTAAACACACTGAAACTACACTTTCCGACTGAATAAGAGTTTCTACAACACCCCACTAATATAAAACTCTCTTGAAATCAGCAGAGAATTAGAAGTTTGTGGAGGTAGAGTTCATATATTTAGGTCTCTATACTTCACACGCCCCATGCATTTTAAAGAATTTTTTATGTACAGTCGACAATGAAGATACGGTCACACTTTTAGATACAACTTTATATGAAAAAATGCAATCGTAACTCCTTTGTTGGCTGTACGTTATAGAGCACTTACATACTCCTATAACAGGTGGTCAAGCTTAATTATGAAATCATTAAAATGTGATCCGCTTAACTAGTTACAACCAAAAACTTTATTTAATAACACTTAGTATGAACCATGCTTATAATAACGTGTGAAAAATGTTTCCTTGACAATAATAATTATAGTAAGAGACCAAGTGGCAGCCCTGACCATAATCAGTTGACACATTATCGTTGACTGATATTATGCGGTTAAGGTCAATGTTTATCTTACTGTGTCACTATTATGCTGTGGAGGAATCCAAGCAGGCAAGCTCTGATACTAGAGGAAGAGGAAGCCTGTCGAGGTTATTACTTATTACGAAGAACAATTTATATTATATGTAGACTTCCGGTGTTGTTTATCAATGGAACTGAACAGTCAACTTCCGTCTATGGGTAATCATTCAAAGTAACCGTTTTCGTTATGGCAATATTTCATTTCAAGTATGATCATTTTTTGTTTTTAAGAGTAACGCCCAGTTTCCGAAAGGCTGATAAATGTCAAATTAACTAAGCGGCTGTTAATTTTTTTGTCAAGTAGCAATTGGGTTGCTGGATGCATGGTTAAATAGTATAATTTGATCATCGTGTTGGTTAACCAGCTATTTTAACCGACACGATGATCAAATTAAACTATTTGACCATGATTCTAGCAACCTAATTGTTACTTGACAAGAGTTTTAACAGCCGATTAGTTAATTTGACGTTGATCAGCCTTTCGGAAACTGGGCGTCAGCTATTTATTAATCTGTGGCGTCAGTGTGTTAACTTGTATATAGCTGAGATTTTTGTTTTGAATAGAATGCGCTTAGTGTCAACGAAGGTTGAAAAGCAACAACGGCAGTTGACGTGAAAATCGATTGACGATCTCTTCTCTCTGACAAGTCGATGTCACTTGCACTATTTTGCCTGTCAACATTTATATCTTCAGTGCAACTGGTTTGTTCGTTTACGGACATTATACTACCAGCTTTGAGCATATTAATTCTATGTAGTACTGACGCAAAGTTAACCTAATTTAAATATACGAGTATAAAGGATCATTATCGTGACCGGCATTTGAAGTTATAAAAAAATTCAATAGTGTAAACGAGTTAATTATAAAAGCCAAACAAGTTCTAACCAGATAACAAGGACGATTCGCTTATCTAAAATGACGCACACTTCATTTATTATCTCAAAGTATGCTATGATAGGTTATTTATATATTCTACTAGTTTTATATTTATGTTATACCTAAGCAAAAAGCACATGACCGTAGTTATGGTTACCGTGGCCTATGAAAAAGTGCGATACTAAGCAAGTGCGTACATACAATAGCACCGTCCCACTATGGTTTAATTTCATTAAAAGTTGCCCAAAAATATTTCTTTGCTTTACTTAGTCGAAAAGGTGTATTTGAAAGAAAATATATATTAATTTAGTGATTTAGAATATTCATTGCAAAGAAAAAATCATCAATTAATCCTAAAAAAAATAAAGATATTTGAACATAACATTAAGATGTTTCTGTGGTAACTCTTGTACTTAAAATTGTTAGGCTTATAACAATTTTAAGTACACCGAAACATTTTCGTCATTAGACTTCGTCATCATCATCGTCTTCGTGACTACAATCGTCATAATGTGTTTCCTCTGATCGGTTTCCCTCTATTACATCATAAGTTTTATTTGAGTTTTCAGAAGTTAATAGCTCCAAAGCTTTTGATGACAGGGGTTCTTTTTTAGGGTTCCGTAGCCAAATGGCAAAAAACGGAACCCTTATAGATTCGTCATGTCTGTCCGTCCGTCTGTCTGTCCGTCCGTATGTCACAGCCACTTTTCTCCAAAACTATAAGGCCTATGCTGTGAACCGCATTAAGAATTTCACACAAAAATAAAAAAAAAGCAATGAATTTTGGGGGTCCCCATACTTAGAACTGAAACTCAAAATTTTTTTTTTTCATCAAACCCATACGTGTGGGGTATCTATAGATAGGTCTTTAAAAATGCTATTGAGGTTTCTAAAATATTTTTTTTTGTAAACTGAATAGTTTGCGCGAGAGACACTTCCAAAGTGGAAAAATTCTAAAATAAGAGAATGATAAATCTAAAAAAAATATATGATGTAAATTGCCATGCAAACTTGCACTAAAATTGGTTCGAACGAAATCCAGTCAGTAGTTTTTTTTTTAATACGTCATAAACCGCAATTTTCGCCTTTGCTACTACGGAACCCTTCATGGGCGAGTCCGACTCGCACTTGGCCGATTTTATTTCTGTGATTCACTAAACGTGAACAAGAGAGAAACGGATCTGAGGAAAGCAATAGTCTGCACAGTACATCGTAATTGCAATCTTCTCTTGTAAATTTGCGAGCGAAATTTATTCTATATTGCCTAAAGTGTTTATTCCTTGCCTCCGCTGCTTCTTCAGACAGCTGGCCTATTGGAAGAATAGCGTGTTTTATCACTGAAGTGCCGTGTATTGAAATTACTCTTAAATGTCTTGAGAATATTTTTAATAGTGTCCTGTTTGCAACCAGTTTCGTTGGCTAAATGTGTATACAAATACTCGAATTTTTTATCAATATTTTTCATTGGTGACAGTTTAATAACATCAAATAATTGACTTCTAGTATAATTTTTACATCCTGGAAGATAGAAAAATAAATATACTCACTTAATAAAAAAAATATAAAAAAGTGATTTGTCACCCTTTGTCCTAAAATGGGTCATATTATACAGATTAGCAAAAATTAGCAAAATTTTATTTTAATTCTATATAGTGGATAGCTAAACCTATAGGATGATATTAAACTTATAGCCGCACTTTGCCCTACTCATAAACATAAACCTTCGAGAAGGTTGGTAACACGATTATTTTTAGTCTTCAAAACGGGCAAGTAATATGTTGATATATCTGGGCCAAATGTAAGACTATTAATGCTAAAACATATTAATACAACACTTCTTACCTTCATTATTACTATCCATTATTCAAACAAATCGGTTTCAAACAAAAATAAGCGAAGAGCAAAACACAAACATTAAGTTAATTTTATACGTCAACAAGTAACAATATTAATTGCGTACAATATTAAACTTTACCGAGTGACTACTAATAAATAAAGTGATTATACGTACATTTGAAGGTAGTTTCATATAAAGAATTTATCTGGCTGTCGATTGGTGTAAATCATTAAGAGGTTTGATCATTTTTGAAAATTGGACTTATGGGCAACTTTTAACGAAATTAAACCTTAGTGCGTCCGTTCGTATACATATTACATAATATACCTACTAAGCCTAATGTGTCAATCTTCACGGTTTGATATGGGAAAAGCATAGAATTAATTTCCCCGTAGGTTCATGTAGAGTTATCGTTGCACTGGAATGCATTATTGCGCAGTATCTTATCTTCATTTTTGCGATCACAATAAGCGCTCTATATTATGTTGTAGGCGAAATACTTAACGAGCTTTTGTTTGCGTCTGTAAAATCAATGTGGTGGAGATATGTAGTGTTATTAAGTAACTATGCTCCGCAGTTCCCCTCTCATTCAAATAGCATATGACCTTTCCTAAGAGCTGGCTCAAATGCAAAAAGAATTATAAAATGGCAAAGGTAGTTCCAGATATAGACGCGTTCAAACCTTCAAATAAACTCTTATTACGTTTTTATACCCCTCTATAAATAGGAAGGTACACCGAAAAATGTAGCGATCAGACTTCTTTAATATAAATCAAAGGGAAATTTATATTAAGAAATCTGATTGTTACATGTTTTTGATCTAACTGCTCAAAGAATTTTATTGAAATTGCAAAGGATCTCCGAAGGCGGTAAGCTTTATAGATGTTTTATTTTATTAAGATAACGTTTTTTTTTGGGTAAGTAGGTACTGAAATAATGATATATGTATATAATAATGAATGTTATAGGTAGGTAAGTACTAGATTGAAATTATAGTTATTAGATGGCAAATGAACCTTATTAATTTGAGTCCTGATTCTAAATTTAACGTTAATCAAATTAAGGGACCTGAAATCTTACGTAGTAGGTAGGTACTAAAGTATATTGAGGAAGAGGAAGAATAGATTATTTTGGGTTCGCGGTTTCATGTATTTACTTCATTATTATCAGATCCCTGTGTTCAGATAGTTACGATGATAGATTTATAGATCTTTATTATTGAGTTAATAAATTAAATGTCATGGGAGTAAATAAATAATGATAAGTAATGAAACGTATTCCAGAGTTAAGTCTGTTCACACGAATCAAGTCCTCAATTTTATTGTTGTAATAAATTAATGTTCTACATTTAATAACTCTTAATACCCTCCGGGGTATCCGTTCCAAGGTGAGAGCATTGAGTGCGACCGGGACTGAAGTTAAGATGACGATTTATTACTCTTAATAATCTTTGCAGTAGATTTTTAATTAGATCTTTCAACATTACTGCTCGGATCACTGGAGCTCTTTTGGACGGGGACACGTCTCTAACCCTGGTAGAGTTTAAGCTCACCGACTTCAAGTGCACCTCGCGTTAATAGACATCGTTAACAACTTACTATAAAGCGACCACGTGCTTTATTGTAACCTTGAGAGTATAAAAACATAAGTATCACAAATTTAAATAAAATAAACATAAGCATTACATTTTATCATGTGCTTACGATTTGTGATGGCCACATTATACTGTGACTACACTGTGACGAAACAGTGAAAAATTACCATGAAGTAATTACTCTCCATTACCCCTCATATAACAATTCAGCTGAATTCAATTTCCTTGACAGTATCATTTACTTAAAGCGTAATATCATTGTTATAATTAAATAGAGCTCACTTACAATTATCATTAGCATCTAAATTAACTCACTAATGTGAGTAGAAACGGGTTTAGATTTGAAGTTTCATTCCTGTTTGATCACGTGAGCCATTAACAGCCACTTCTTGATGAATTTTATCACTTTTTTCTTCGGAAATGTTATTTTCGAGGAGTTGAATGATTTATTATTGTGGGGGCCCGGTGAGATCACCATTTGTTAAATCTTTGATCTACCATTCGATGCAAAACCAAATATGTGATGAAGGTGTAGAAGAGGAGACCGCGGTCTCCACAGTGCACACTTTGGATGAAAACGCGATTGGCGCTCAGAAGAAGAAAACAGTAGATTAGATGGGTATAGTAAAATTGAGAAATGTAATACTGTCGAAAGTTTACGCCAATATTAAACAGGCTGCAGAAAAGCAATCGAAACGTCGGGCTAGCGTAAATTTGGTAATCTTACCAAATAAATCATGATACAATCCGTTATAACAGTTTTAATTTAAGATATGGTTAAGTATTATTTTGCCACTGTTCATCGGGAAACCCCATAATAACATGAAAATATCTATAAGCGGAACTAAACCGCAAGAACTATAATAGCGGCACATAACACGTATAACAAATAGTAATACTTCCTACAAACAGTTATAATAATTCAACTATTGAAATAAGGGCACTTCTACATCACGAATTCTCCTCATCGACACCGACTGGCTATCATTAAGGTTAGTGGCAACATAAAAAAGTCAAAATCCCGTTAAATAGATCGTAAAATGATTAATAAGCATAGTGGAAGTAGTACAATTTCATGCGGTCTTTCTTGGTACTTTAGTGATTCGTCCCACGATCGTTCCCCCTGGGATGAATCGCAGAATTTTAATATGTTAATATTTGTTTCGTTTAGTAATTCTTCACATGTATTTGATGTATTTTCCTCTTTTTTTTAAACAAAGAAGGATATAAAGTACTATTGATATGAGAGAGTAGATACATATACATACACAATCAAAGCTCCGAAGAAATCAAGAGTCTGGTACTGTATGTACCTTTAGCACGATCTAATCAAACATGCAAAAGTCTCTCAACTTAATAAGTGGTATATTTAGGTGGTTAATACGGTTAATTTATTCTATAACAATATTGTGGTCTACTGTTTACGGAAGCTTTTGACAAACCGTTTGAACCCCTGAGGGGTTCAAATCTCGGCAGGTACGAATGGTAGCACTGTGCGAAAACCGGTTTAACGGTTGTGTTCCGAACCGTTAACTGCGAAATGTTTTATCGCCGAATGGTATTAAGAGTTTGTTAATAGTTTCTATGTGGTTATGGAATATTTGGATTGAGGACATAAGTTTATTGCCTGAAACAGGTTGATATGATATACAATGAGAGGTCATTCAACATGCAACTAGGTTAGCGCTCTTGTTTTTGTTACAAGCGATCGTGTTTGTCTCGGTTTCGCACGCGAAAATATCACATTTTACCCTTTTATTATTCTTATTATTATTATTTTTATGGACGAGCAGCAACTTGCTGATGTGTCCACATCACTTTTGGGGTGAAATTTTGTGAAGATATTTAAAACTCTAGCAGTTGTGACATTTGTGACATTGCACTCTGTGAAAAGAATATATTTACGTCCATCCTTAAAGATCACGTCCAATCAGGCAAGTTGTTTTATAAATGCAAACATGAACATAAAAATTTAAATTTAAAAAGGTAGTTCACAACCGAACTATTGTGATATCCATTAATAGATTGTTGAACAGTTAATCTTTATTCTAATGGTCATGCCCTTGGGTATTCTAATGGTCGTGAATCGCTCAATAACTTCTAACATGGGTTTTAAGTATTCTAAATTACAGAGTATTTATTACATGTCCTTATTCACTAAGTAAATGTTTAACGCATACTAAAGTAGATCACGTATTGTCATTACTATGATAATTGTCTACTTAATATAATTTCAACGTTTTACGATGGGAAATGATGTGTTGTGGCGCCTGTATACAAAGCAAGATGGACATTCGAATATGGGCCACAGTGGTAGTCTTCAACAATACATTATGTATTTTTTCACGCTATAATTGTGGAGGCAAGTATGACATGGTACAGCCCTAATCTTAAGTGTGTGTAAACGTTGTAAGTCCGTAGTATAAATATTGTTGACACCTTATTATATGTGCAGTAATAAATAAGATTTCGCCAGTTATGAACGTCTTTAATTCTAGTCCCTAGCGACAACTTCATACGATGCAACGTATGTCAGCGCTGTGATTCTGAAAGATAGACATTACAAGACGGGTTTTCAATGTTTCAGCATGGTTGTTCCAATTAGTTTGCAAGGCGTTAAAATGTTGTTTTACCGATGGAATATAAAATCAAATATATTCCGATATCTTTTACAAATTATAATGATGAAAGGGATTATGAAAACGGGGCTAAAATTTTTACAAGGTTTCATTTAATTTAAAAATTGTTTACAATTAATTTGAGAAAATATCGAATAGCGCGCAACGGAGAATTAAAAACGAAATTGAGTTTTTAGCCGAATTTCTTACGTTAGAATCTTTCTAAGACTAAGTAACTTCGGTGTAAAATTGATGAACTATTTTCAATTGTATGTATGTGTACATAAATCTTGCTGATTACACTGGTAACATATAAACAATATCGATAGCGCAAAGTCGAACTATTACTGCAATACCATTATGAGTGAACAGTTCAAGGTTCAATTTAAAAAGTGCTATTTAACTTGTAAAACATCGGCTTAAAGTAAAAACTTTATTTTGGCAAACGCTATCAGCTAAAGTGGTTGAAGTTTTGGTTTAAAAGTCACAGCAGAGGCGGTTGTAGCCTTGTCGAATCATTTACTTCAATTATTACATATTCACTTAAAAGACGTAAAGTTCGTGTAAGAAATTAATCTTTATCAGCAGAAGGCAGCCAGCATGCAAATGAGTTCTCATACCTAACTTTCTTGAATGTTTGTGGAATTTGTTAATCTGACTTCTCAAAGGTTTACGACCTGGAACATACCGGAATATTTCCATCTTAGTTGTCACCTTAGGGCCTAAAAGGCTTCACAATAATCGGCGTCAAACTATCAGCCTGCAGTAATATAATATTCATTTTATCAGCCATGTATAAAACTAAAAACGAGTAGCATGAAAGTTTATTTATTACTTATTTGGTTCATCTAGATCTGTGATTAGATATAGGTTGAGATTAAGCTTGGTAGGTTAATGATTAAGCTTGTTGGTCGCCTAAGACGGCGATCAAGTACAGTCGGTCGCTGAGATTTCCGGGATTTCTAGGGTGCATTCGGTTCCCCGATAATGTGGTTGATGTAAGAGGCACCGTGTGGTTTTAGTTGGTATCCGAATCACCCACATCACTGCGCTTCACTGAGGCGAAGCACTTTTAGCACGTACGTAAATGGCAACCTCTATTTGCGAGAGGAAACCGATGTTAGCTGCAGTTTTGTAATCGTCTAAGTATAATACCTATAAGATTTATACATTTTTCCTCCCTAAGAATACCTAGTAACCGTGCTTGTCATTAATTTTCTTTGACGATACTTACAATTCAATCACAGCCGTTGCCACATTAACAGAAAGTAAGCTAACAAGTTTAGCTAGCTCTAATAACTAAAGCTCATTGCGACGTGTCCCATCTGTGAAAGCCTGTTGATCCCTTCGCGATCCATTTCCCCTCGTTAGTTCCGCTCCACACTTCGCGCCATTTACCTCGCTGATAATTTAGGCGTACCTGTACCTTTCTGTTATTGGAAGCAACTAAATACTTTTGAAAAGCAATAAAAAATATTGAAGGACATATTAAATAGTGCTAAGTAGAGTCAAATTAAGCAAAGCATTAATTAATTAATTAACATTCTAGAAAGCAGCCAGACCATTGTTGCTTTTGCTTGTCTCCAGGTTGCATGAAACTTTTTTGAGGCGTTTCACTTTTCTGCTTCTATATTTTGTATGGTGTATGATTATGATTATTACGGGGGTGACTCTCGTAAGGAGGACCCCACAAACCCGTGGGGGGGGGGGGGGAAACCTGCGCCAGAGCCTCGTCCATTGAACTTGAACAACAGGTGAATCGATTTGAAAATCGTGACGGCGGCATCCCAAACATCTATATTCTAACAGCCTGAGATAAACTTTAATTAATTGAGTAGAAAAGAATAGCATACTAAACGACGACGTCAAGTGAGTAAAAAGTACTTCAGTATTAAGATGCAGTATTAATTGGTTCTGGAACGAGTTAATGAAACAAGAAATTATTTAATATTAATGACGCCGATCTGACTTCAAAGCCCATATATAAGGTATCGTTTATGTATGATGTTTATCCATATATGAAATAAATAAATATATGAACGATACATTACGCAACTAATTTCTGCTTACCAATATAAGTCTTTTCCAAGTGTACAAATAACCAGAATACTTTTTAAGTATTGACCGGATAGAAGTAAATAGAGAATACTTATTCCCTTCCCTAACCCTGTTCCAATTATCCCAAATTATGTAATCAACTGGTTGTAACAAATTGGTAAGAATTTTCGGTAAATGAGAATTTTCGGACAGGACCAGGTCAAAGTATTACCCTAGAATGGTTCAAGTCCTGGAGGCTGATCGATATTTGCCTATTTAAATTCGTAATACCTCCTCGTTAAGCTGCGATCCTCTAAAATGTCTGATTATTTCATCACAAAAGGAAATGATTATAAAACAAAATTTATAAGGTCTGTGGCAGAAAGAGAAGTAATTATTAATGAAATATCTTGTAACTGTGATAGTGCAATATAATAAATCAGCAGCGAGGATGAATTAGGCAGCGATTTGCGACGCGTCAGGGAGAGCGAAACGAGATAAATATGGTAGGTATAGCTATATTATAAAGCGAAAATCCAGTGATGATGTGTCTACTTCTACAGAGACTAAGAAAAATGATTACAATAACTAGCCACCACAGATTTCGTAGTAAGGACTCTTCAACAAGTAGTGTATCCCAGATATTTATCATAATATTATACAGCTGAAGAGTTTTTTTGTTTGTAGATGAAGGTTATAGGCTATATTTCATTACGCTACTACTGTAGGGAGCGGAGCAGTAATCAAAAATGTCAACAAATCCGGCAGATTTCTATAATGACAGATGACTGAAAGGGGTAACACAGTTCGAAATGTGCCACGGGTGAAACAGGAGGGGGTCGGTTATTTTTTTTAGTTATTAGTATAGTATAGAATATAATAATTAATAGTATAGTAGAGTTATTAGAGAACTAACCGACCCGCTCCGCTCCGTATCAACTTGCTGAAGTAAAGTTCATATTACAGCATTAAATCAGGCACTACTTTGTTCGTGATACTCAAACAAATAAAATAAGAGATTTTTTTGCATTACATCATGAATTTAACGATTCTTATATCCGTTGACTTGTTTGTATCCATCGTAGCATAATTATTTCTTTTGAAGAAGTCATTGACATTTGAATCGCGTTAATTTACGCCACAAAATGTTATCGAATAGCGAATTAACAAACACATAAATATCTAACATTGAAGTTAAAATTTTACTGCTAACATGTTACCGTCAATCTGTATAATACAGGCATCCTATACAATGCCTAGGCAATGTATGCTATTATATAGAATAGCTGCTCCGCCGGCAATGTGTGAAATAGATAGATTTTGGTCTATATTTTGTAGATGGCTTTGCGGGAATTCTATTCCTGAATGGTTATAAAAAATCCAAGTCAAATTACATGGTGTGGACATTGCGCCCCGACTTGGATAGATAGGTTAGAAGGCTAAGGCCTTCGTGCTTGTTTTTTCATAACCACCATTTATGGTTCTTGATGACATTTCATACATTGCCGGCTGCGCACTCGGTATCAGTACATTGCCATTGCCTAGGCATTATATAAAATACCGGATTATACACATTGACGGTAACATAGATACCTACTTAAATTTATATTATATTACCAGTGATGGCATCTGCTACAAACCGGTCAGAGGTACCTGATTATAAATAGAGTTACTATGTATTTTAAATTCCATGTGTTAATTAAAATTCATATTAAGCTACTTGTGTTCGAGCGTTTGAGCACAGATTAGATAATAGTTTACTTATTACGTAGTTTGAGCTTTTAGTATCCCCAAAATAGGTACAATATCAGCCTGTATCAAACAACTAGAAATGAAACTACTTTTTAACGGATTCTATCGCGATATATTATTTGCAATTATTTACTTTTAGTCGTGGTCGTTGACCCGCGTCCATGACAGTCAACCTGCGAACTGCCGAAAAGTGCTGCAAATACAAATGTCTGCTGAAAAATAATAAATAAAATAAATAGGTAATAACAAATATTATATCGCGATACATTTGTTATTTAAACGTGGCGCATATTGGGAGAAGCCTATGTCCAGCAGCGGACTGCGGTGGGCTAATTGATTGATTGATATCGCGATGGAATCCGTTCAAAAATTGTTTTATTTCAATGAGTGAGGTTCGCGTAAATTTCAGACAGTATCAACTAGATTTTTGTTTATTATTATAAATAAATGTATGAGGTATGAGGAAATCGCACCCTATAAACTGAAATAATTGGGTACATGACTGTCAAGTCAAATTAGTTCCTTTTAGTTAAAGGTAGAACGGTAAATTCTATGGAAACTAGTATGAATTAAAGAAGTATAATGTCATACTGTGCTTGTGAAATAATTCACTTTTAATGGTCAGGTTGACGATTAAAAATAAACAAATGCGATAACATAAAACCAGACGTAATTTTACAGCTGTTTTAAACTATTCTTTATTTAATAATCTCAGTTAAACAATTTATTTCAACTAAGAAAGTATCCAATTTACATTAAACAAAGATTGGAACAAAGAATTGAGTAATTAATTTACGCCAGAAAATCAAATCAAGAGATTACAAATGAAGTCGTTACCGCTCGCCACTAGACAAACTGGTTTGGCGTTCGTAATTTTAAACGATACTGTTTTATATTCAAGTAAGTATCTTTGAATGATAATACACGTTGGTACATAAATAGACATGTAATGAGGTATCTGTAAGTGGCGGTCCGAGAGAACATAAGTCGCAGACGACCTGGCAACAGCTGTCGCTGTCGGGTGCAATTGTTTCAGGGACTGGGAACATCTATAATATCAATACCGACAAGTTCCTAGATACCCGTGCCCTGTTTAACATCAGTAACTCGGTGCGAGACAGTTATATCAATATAATTAATAGATTAACTAGATGACCCGCCCAGCTTCACCCGTGGTATGTTTCGATACCCCGTATCACTTAAGAATCATTTGCACATTTTCAGTTTTTAAGTGAGAATTTACCAGATATGTTGAAATTTATGGCTACTGCTCAGCTTCCATGACTAGTAGCGTGACGATATTTAGCCTTTAACCTTCCTTGATAAATGGGATATTCAACGCAAAAATAATTTTCCAATTCGAACCAATAGTTCCTGACATTAGCACGTTCACACAAACAAACAAAGTCTTTAGCTTTATAATATTAGGTGTAGATAGGATCGCGTATATTATTATACCTATTATATATTTATTGCTATCCAACCGCTGATTAAAGGAAGAGGTTCTGGTGCATGCTTTCCTTTTGAGGTAGAAAGATCAATTTAGGTTAGCTTACTCCTGGCTCTAAACCAAAGTGCGAAGCTTTGAACTCAACCGGGTTAACTTTTATTCTTAAAATGAAAAGTAACAATAAAAGTCTTTTACAACACACCCGCTCATAACAGTGATATTATTTTACCGCAATTAAGCACGGAATGACACCTATTATAAAACTGTGACTTTTTCATTGCTATTATTCACAAAAGTGAGTTATAGATTCGTTTTTAAATTTTATAGGAAGTGTCTATAATTGTCTATGTTCTTATAAAAGTTTTAATACAAAAAATAACGTGTTTAATAGTACGAATAAATTAATACGCCTATTGTATGGTCATTTGATGCATTTTCGTATTTAAATAAATAATTTCAACTTGTAATACTTGTGTAATAAACAAAATTTTCACTCAAAGGCGAATGGGCGTTTCGTCCCATATGGTGTAACACTTTTTGACCTATATCAAATGAAAGGTCTCAATGAGTGTATTATTTTTTTGTATGGCCATAAATCTGTATTTCGTGCAGGGTAAAAGTTGTGGGGGTTTCAGTTACTAAGAAAGTATTTAATTTATTTTAAATAATTAGTGTTTTTATGACAAAATACTTATTTATTTATGCTATTTTTACCCGACTATGTTAAAGCCAAAGGAGGATTATGATTTTGACAGGCTATGTATGTATGTATGAACTATGTATGTATATTCACTAATTCCCTCATAGCTCTTCAACTACTAATTAGAACTGGACAAGTAAGGTATTGTTAGAAGTGTCTTGATCGTCCACTTATTATAGGCTATATAATGTGTCACTGAATTTAATGTGGCGCCCTCTAGCGGTCATAAAGTACTGCTTTAAAAAATAAAATTGAGGTAAATATACCGTGTTTGATATCAAATTAAAGGCCTTAATTAGTACATTTCAAATATGTATAAATTATTGGGATTATTGAATGAAAGGACATCACCCATTTTAGTCCAAAATTGAAAGTGCCGCCCAAAGAAAATAAATACGATATTCCGTTAGAACTTGTCCTCGCTAGCATTTTCTATTACCACGTCAAAGTTGAGGGACCACTGCGCTTGGTTTTATTTGAATTTAAAAATCTTGGAAACATATATTTTTTATGATACGAATTATTAAAAATAAATGAAAAACTTTATTCTATATTGGAACAATAGTTAATAAAAGCAATAAAAAATAACCCCATATTGCACATCGTTGTATTTCGTCCATTTATTTAGGTCCATAATGGAAAGTGCTGGCCAAAGTACCTATACAAATATGAAATTCCGTTAGAGCTTGTCCTCGTTAGCATTTTTTACTATGGCGTCAAAGCTGAGGGACCACTGCTCTCAGTTTTATTTGAGTTCAAATATCTTGGAACCATACATTTTTATGATATGAATGATTAAAAACGAATAAAAATCATTGTTCTATATTGGAAGAATAGTCAATAAAATCAATAATAAATAAACCCCATTCTGCACACCGTTGTTTTTCACCCATTTATTTAGGTCCAAAATTGAAAGTGCCGGCCAAAGAATACGAGTATGATATCCTGTTAGAGCTTGTCCTCATTAGCATTTTTTATTATGGCGTCAAAGCTGAGGGTCCACTGCCCGACTAACGGAATGTCATATTTGTATTCTTTGGCCGCTACTTATTTTCAATTTAGCACCTAAATAAATAGACGAAAAACAACGGTGTGCAGTATGGGGTTTATTTTTTATTAGTTTTATTAACTATTCTTCCAATGTAGCACGACATTTTTTATCCATTTTCAATAGTTTGTGTCATAAAAAATGTATGTTTTCAAGATTTTCGAACTCAAATAAAACCGAAGGAAGTGGTCCCTCAACTTTGACGCCCCAATAAGAACAAGTTCTAACGAAATATCGTATTTGGCCAGCACTTTCAATTTTGGACCAAAAATGTATGCAGCGTGAATAATGTTCTTTTGAAGCATTTATTATGCTAACTATTCAAATCGATTTAGAAAGAGAAAATTAAAATATTGGTTTCTGCTTTTAATTTTTTTTTGTTTCATGCTTTTTATGTACCTATAATAATAGCAGGTTTTATGGAAATCGGTTCGGTTCGGGTTCGGGATTTCCATAAAACCTGTTGTATCGTGATGTATAAATTATGACCTTTCATTTGATACCCAATACGGGTATATTTGAAAATAGATTAGATTTTGGATTGATTTTCATTCCTCATAATATATTTCAAATGGTTGAACCGATTTTTATGAAACATAGCTAAGAATACTCTCGACTAAACCATCTTTCGATCAAAAGAAACAGAATTGAATTCGGTTCAGCCGTTTGGGAGCTACGATGCCACAGACAGATTGACACACACGCACACACATACACACACACACACACACACACTCACACGTCAAACTTATAACACCCCTCTTTTTTTGTTAAAAATATGTGATCGGTACAACCATGAACCATGTCAACCAGTAGGTGAATTAACCCTAGTTGAGTCAACCGTAGTTGTAATGACCGTCGGCGAAATGATACAAAACCGTAGAACTATACTGCAAAGCCTAATTGCACAAAAAATATTTTTTACTTACACCCTTATAACTTTGGACCTGCACGAATTTCTGATAAAAATCTTTCATTTTTACATATAAATAGACTAAATGAACATGTTTACACTAGTCGCAACTTGTTACAAGGGTTGGGACGCAGCTCATACAAAAGTGCCCGTTCTCCTTTAACTTTTTTTTTTCTCTAAGTACAGAAAAAAAAAACAGTAAAAAAAAATTAAGTTCAAACCTCATTTTTTTTTAAATATGGTCGACCGTCATTGTTAAATGCGCGCGCATAGGAAAACGAATTAATTTGTAGTATTGTTTATTTAGTATTTGTAGTATTATTTTATTCGCAAGTGTGTTGTAAAACGTCGTATGGCACGTGTGAGCATGATGATTACCGTCCTCGGCTGTCTTAAGACCCTCGCCTGGCGGCTCGGGTCTCAATGGCGCCTCGGCGGTAATCACCAACGTTGCTCACTTGTACCATAATGTACTATTTATCCTATCTTTTTATTCTCAAATGAACTAGATTTAGTTTAATTTTACGTGCGTACATTATCGTGTAATCCACTCCCTTATCCTGCAGCACATCTTTCACACAATTCATTTATCTTTGATTCACTAACATCCATACTCATTATTCTGTTAGTCATACCTATATAATATATGTTATATGTTTGTCATTCCTTTCCTTAACTCGACCACACCAAACTAGTCGTCATACTTCCTCCTACATATTCATTCTTTATCGTTATCTTGTCCATTCTTCACTCCACACATTCACCTCAACATTTTCATCTCCGCAACATGCAATCGACTTTCATCTATTTCCTTAACAGCCCAGCAATCCAGGCCATAAACTAAGGAATACCTTATCACGGTTGAGTAATTATTTCCCTTAAATTTTAAAGGCCTTTTGAGAATCACGTGTTGTCGCCTTGTCGGATCACGGGTTCGGTGTTTAATCATCTAGGGTTTAGAGAAAAGGTGGTAGTTATATATATCGGTTTGCAATGACACCTCAAGAACCAGCAGTAGAAATTGACCGGCGAGGACATTCCGGTAGCTTGTTTATTTAAAGCACATACAATAATATATTACATAGATTGGATGGTGGAAGAGTTATTGGTAAAGGAATGGAAAGACCGCCTAAATGGAGCCTTTTTCTTGTATATTATTATCTGGTTTTGGATTTAGGATAATTTGTGAAATTATGCGAGTGTAAAATAAATAGCATTTTATCTATTTGCAATACACAATTCACCCTTCTGAATTAAAGAATCATGTCAATAAAATAATTTATTTGTAACCAAAAACAAAGAACAAATTGGTTTATCAAACCAACGAGATTGGCTATTATGATCATGTGTTACATCGGCTTTCGTATCAAAATACATTCACATATAACATTGTATGCATAGGGGAGTGAGTGGATTGGTGCGTCCGTCTCGCCAGTCCCGTCCGAACAAAGGGGGATGTATTTTTATTCCTGATTGTGTCCCACAAAGAGGTCCAACAGTCGAGCATTCACTCACTGGCCTAGGGTTGCCATAACTATAAACAAAATTGTTTTATCCTCTGAAAAAAGGTTGTTTGTGACCCATTCTTTTTAAGAGTGAACATAAACTTGAGGAATGATGACTGATATTCAGTTAAGTTCTTTTGTTGAATTTTATATTATTTTTTCCGATTATTATGTAGGTATTAGTGATTGAAATGTTTTTTCCGTTATATTTTTCATGAAGTATTTAAATCATATGAGAACATAATCTAATAAATATTGGATGTAGGTCATGAGACGAATAGTAATTTTGCTGATAACGGAACCACAAGCTCATTGGATAACTGGCTTATCAGATGCTAGAATAATTTAGATTCTATCGAAATGAGTATGTTTATTTTTGCTGTATAATGGGTTTCCTGAAACTTACAGATTTTAAATTACAATACAAATTGTGTAGTAACACAATACCTGGAACGATATTCAGCTAATAGATTAGATCTAAGAAAAATACCGCTAAGTCTGATTGGGGATTAAAATAGAGAAAAACACTGTTCATCTCTGTTACATTGCCTTCGTATCGTAGACTGACTTCGAAGAAAGAGAACTACATTATAGCCTGAAAAATGAGTTGCAATAGCAACCCTAGTATACGTATACATTTCCACAACGCGGGTTCCGTCGAATGTCACTTCGACAACAATATAGAGCTGCACAGCGGATTTCCGAACGCTCCTCAAAGCCTGCACGCGCGTAGATAAAATTTTTAAGTGCTGACTACGGATGTGAGCTGTCGTTTTACGGATGTTATTACATTTTTTATAATCTATCGATTAATTGGCGCATTAAAATAAGCGAATTTTATACGGCAACTTGACCTCGCACTGAAAAATTCATTACATTTCCGTACCCAGACTAAATAGGTCAGTCTGTTTCAGATATATTTTTTTGGAAGAACTTAGGTACTCGACTCAAAAAGATTTTTTGAGTCGTAGAATGAGAAGAGAATCGAAGAAAATTGTAGAGATAAGGATCCTTCTTACTTTTTTTATAAATATTAATATTTTCCTACTTAAAACTTACGAACACCTCCTCCTCCTACTATAATAGCGTAAGTACTTACGTATAAGAACAAGAAGATTTAACAGGAACCGCGTATCTCTTACCTGAAACAAAAATGGTTCTGTGTTAAATTTGTCAGTTCTACGACAGAAATAAAGCCTGTGTGGCCCTGTTCGCCCACGCATCAATGTAGCTTTCCACAAGTTATTTCTGATAATAAAAGTACAACACAAACAAACGTCGTCGTTATGGTATATTATTATGTAGGTACTGTCAGCGTTTGCTAGTGCCTTGAGGTTTATATCTCTTCGTTGGGAAAGTGTTCTATTATTTGATATAGAAATCTGGTATTGTTTGTGCATTATCATAGCATTCTAGAAAATTGCGTAATCTTTGTATATTATATAGTTTAATATTTGTAAGCAATTAAGTTGATTTTATTGAATTTTGCATCTATCATACCATGCTTTGATTGATTATTAAGGTGTTAAACTAGCAATCACAAATGTTCAAACTTATGAAATTGGAAACTTTTGTCAGAAATATTTATTTTGTTTTTTACCGTCTATACAATGGTTTGTGCTCAGAAGAACTGTTTGACATGATGCCAACAGCTACATTCTATCATCGCACCTCTCGCCACAGGCAGGGAGTTCATCCTCACACATTGCGTCCGGAAACGGTACGCACTGTGCGGTTTGAAAGGCATTTCATCCCACGCACACTCAGGCTGTGGAATGAACTCCCTGCGGTGGTTTTTCCAAGCGACTACAATATGGGGTTCTTCAAGAAGGGCATTAGAAGGTTTCTTCAGGGTCGGCAGCGCGAGTGTGACGCCCCTGGTGTTGCATGCGTCCATAGGCCACGGTGACCGCTTCCCATCAGGTGGGCCGTGTGCTTGTCTGCCAACTAAGTGGTATAAAAAAAAAAAAAAAAAAAATAATTGCTTCCTTCACAATGTGATGTTCACATTCGTACATACTGGTTTATTTTCCACGTTCGTTCGCGTAGTGTGTACTCGGCATAAATATGCTACAGATTACAGGACAAATTCAATCGTTCGTTGGGAAATGAAAACGCTATGCACGGAGAGAAAATTCCAGTAAATACTTACATAGACTTTGCTGCATCGGCATCATAAGAATAGTGGCGGGCGCAAAATCACAGAACAAAATATTTGTATACCTAACTCACATACGAGTATTATGTAAATCGGTACACGATTTCTTCATAATACGTTTTTATAGAAATAGGATCATAAAACGGCGAACAGGCAGTGTGATATCTGCTTGTGTTTTATGTGAGTATCGGTAATGTGTAGGACGAGGCTAGTGAGTGACTCATTAGTTTATTTTTGTAGTTTCCCGTAGAACGGCATCGGAGTTTGGTTGGTAATATTATATTAAGATCACATATACCTATATAAGTTGTTAGATATACATAAACGAAGGTTTATAACTAGGTTTAAAAAAGATGAAAAACCCTTGTTTTGCGTTAATAGAAATTAACATTAGAAATCACATCAAACATAATTATGATTCATTTAGCTCGGAATTTATATCATTATACCTATGTTTCATTAAAAAACTATGTATTATTTATTATAGTTACTTTTTTTTGTGTATATTTTTTTTTAACTTAAATTCATAACATTTTGTTCTTGTGAATTTTAAATAAAATTAAAATACATTATGAAATAAAAAATTATGAATATTCATAAAAAATAATTTGTAGATGATTTAACACAATTGTCCGTAATTAAATAGCGACAACCGTCATTAGGTACATACAATTAAACTAATTAAAGAAAATGTACAGTGCGTTCTTATTTTAATATTTAAAACAAAGTGATAAACATTATTTAGAATATCTGCCCGCTATAATAGTGGTTGTAGATTGTTATCGGTTTAATGACCACAATTAGGTAAGTAATTATCATTGAACAAGTAATAGTCACTTAGCATTTTCAACTTTCGACGCCATCTCTGCCTGTCCCTTTCTCATCTTATTAACCAGTGAGAGATGTAATTGAATTAATTAGATCAATTCACGTAGGCGTAGGCAGCAATGTATGACCTCTGTGGCGTGACAGTATAGCGTCTAGCTAGGAGGTAGCGGTTCGATTCCTACTCCGTTTAAATATTTGTGTTCTTAAATAGGGATGTCTATCTGCATTAGTCTGGATGTTTCTACATTTCGAAATAGGAGGCGAGCGAGTGCCCGCGAGTGCCCGCTTGACGGCTATTACACTTAGTCATAGGCTGTATATTTACTGTCGGATGGAGAACAGCCCTATCCCTTTGTCACCTTCTACGACACCCACAGGAAGAGATGGGATGGCCCTATTCTACTCCACCGCGACCAATACGGCAATACATAAACAAATATGTATTGTAAAAAATAATGTAAATAATGCAAGTATGTTCCAGAATATTTATTTATTTATTACACAAATCATTAGTCATTGTGCACAACTTACTTCCATTATTATTTTCTCGAAAGAGTCCCTTTCACGTGCCGTAAGAATTACACGAACTAGTCATAAAATAATCCCTTTGAACAGCAATGAATGATGCGCCTAACTAAAAAACGGCATTTACTTCAAGGTCGGCGCCTGAATGCCTTTCAACAACAAAAATATTTATTGTAGGAAGTGCCCGGGAGGTTCTGAATGACGGGAATCCCGCCCGGTATGTTGGCTAGCTACCTGTCAACAGTACCCGGCTGCGTGGGGTGTTCAGAATCTCTTTATGAATCGGCAGAAACCCCGACTCTTTCCTCAGTAATATTTATGATGGCTGTATATTCGCATTCGGCAGATGTCGATTCGAAGAACAACTAGTTATTAGAAGCGTAAATTTGCTTTGCATCTGGATAAAAGTATTCATGGAAATACCCAAGATGGCTTCGTATAATTAAACTAGGTAGGTATAAATATGAATTTACCGGAGTACTTACTTATGTAAGATTTGTAATATTTATAGCGCTGTTAGATGACTTTTAAGAAACAAATGCTAAAATTATGATTCATTTAGACATTTTAGTCATCTAAGCGCCAGTTTCGGTTTCGTGCAAAAACTTGTACTTTGGAGGCTGGAGTTCGCTATACTCTCCTTTTGATGTAAGTATCTTAGCTTTTATAAGAGGATTGTAAGCATTTCTGTAATAAGCTTCCAAGGATTTTCGTGCTTCTGAGAACACGTTAAGCCGTCGTCGGTCCCAGTTGTCATACGAACATCTATGGCCGCCTTTACGGATAGTTGGAGCCTACAAAAGTTCGATTATTCAAACTATAGAACTTCAACATCGCTAATTGGTTGTGGAAGTTAGATAGAAGTCGCTTCAAGGAAAAATATCGAAGTTCAACCGCATCAAAGACTAGTAAGCCGACCCCAACTGATTTGGGAAAATTCTCAGAGAATGATGTTAGCTTTCACGATAGCGACTGCCGTATGACCTCCCAACCCCGAAAGGAAAGGCTACGTCGTCTGTTGTTTAGAAGTTGGTTTTAGTAGGACTCTGTGTTAAGTGGGTGGTGGTCAGTGGCAACGGCGGGGGTAAAAATTTCAAAAGGGAAGCCGGTGGAAAGGTATTGTACTTCTTATAGAACGACCATAGCGAATAGAATTAAAAACATCTCTACCACGACCTCGGTTTGCTGAGCAAGCCGGCAGGAATCAGGTTATAGAGACCCTCGACACTTGCATAAATTAATCTAGGTTCTCTTGTTGATAGTGAAAGTCTCAATCAAGGTTCTAGCGAAAGCGAAGGGTGATTGCGTTTTATGTGTCTGTGTCTGAGCTTGTATATACAGTTAATCTGTCGCTCAACTAAGTCCTTAACAAAATAATATGACTACTTAAATAAAATAATAATATTATTATAGCGATTCTCAGAAAAGTATTGATAATGTAGCGTGCACGCAATCATTGTACCTAATAATTAATATTCATATTTGCAGTACTATAGTATTATATTTATATACCGCCTACCTGTTTTTAAGTGACGCACGAATAATTATTTTTAGCAATGTTTTCCAGATAAGGAGTCCACGACTTTGTCCTCGTGGACTTCCATCTGGATTATATTGTTTTTCCGCGGGCCCTTTTACCCTTTTTACTTTTACTAAAATAAAAGTAGCCTATGTTACATCCTGTAATAGCAGCAATCTGCAGTAAAATTCCCGTCAAAATCGGGCCAGACACTTCGACATTTACCCGGAATAAAGAAACAGAAAGACAGTTTAAAAGTTTAAACATTGCTTTTTTGTTATTACCTGAACAGCTGATCTTTTAATATTTCGAATAGACACTTCAATTGAAGTTATTTGTATATATTATAAAAGTCCTATATTACACGAGGGGCACCGATTTGTTAAATTTAAACGATTGAAAACATTGCAGGAATCCCCACAACGTGCTCAGCGGAACATAAAAAAGGAAAAGAGTGGGTGGCACCGCACCACCCCAGTTAAAAAGCCTCACGTATCACGAACAAAGACGCGCAGTACTAATAAAACACCGGATCATTTGAAACACAACAAAGCCACGGAACAGCGACTGGAAATCAATCACTCACCATACGGAGGTCCAATTCTGATTTTTAAAACGTGTGATCTCAATACTTAGGAAAACTTAAAGAGTTGAAGATTTTAAAATCTTATTGAAAACTAATCAAACCATGAGCGATTTTGAAGATTTAATAACAGCACCAAAATATCAAGTTTTGTTTTGACAGACACTCAATACCAAAGTTGTTTATACTACTTTTTCTTTTTAATCGAATGAATGAATCGAAATGAGCCAAGAGGCTCAGGCATCTAACAAGAGGCGATTCACTAGTCTAGAATAGGCTTCAGCCTAGCCTAGAACATCGGCGAAGAGTTGCATGTCTCTTGGTTGCATGCCCAGTCCGAATCTGTGTTTCTGGATAGCTTGACGTCTTTAAGACTAGAGTGAATAGGTTAAGATACTTCTAGGCACGCGGGACCGTCGACCACATCGTCACTTGCCAACAGGTGTTCAAACGTGGGCCTATTAACCATAAAAAAGAATTGATATCACACGTTTTGAAAACGTAGTATTACTGAATTGGGCCCCAGAACCAGTTTACGGTTGCGCATACTATGGGCGCTACACGCTTGTAAATCGGGAACTTTAATTGGTTGAATGTTTTTATGTTTGTATTTCAGTTTGATGTTTTACTAAAGCCGTAGTGGTGTCATCTGCGCACATAACACTCTGTTATACCATGTTAGGATTAAAGGATTTGAAAACGGACTTTTAAACGAGAACTAACGTTTTTATGCTAGCTAATGGTGGACATAAATTAAACCTGTCCTACTGAAATTGTAAATAATTGTGAAACTTTGTGGGCAAACGCAGATGAATTTATGTATGCATGGATGGAATGATATTTTTATAATTGAAAACGGCTGAACCGATCTGGATGCAATATGGCACAGAGATAAACATTAGTCCGGAATACTACATAATAAGCTACATTTTATAACAGGGATTTATTTCTGTAGGGCACAGGAATTGTAGTACACACAAGCAAAGCCGACTGTCGAGGAAAGCAACTTAAGTAGTAGATAAATATTTTGACGAAGGAAGCCCATAATGTTGAGGTAGCTTAGCTTATTTATTTTATAAACTCATAGTTTTTATGATTTCGGGACTTTTCGCGATTTTATTATGGAACTTACTTTTGCCGACGTTTCGGATGCGTTGCAGAACCCGTGGTCACGACTTAAATGACTTGGTAAAAGTAAAGTTCCACAATCATTAATCGCGAAAAGTCCCAAAGTCATAAAAACTATGACCTATAGCTTATTGTTGTTACATTCAAAGAATTAAAGGAAAATCCAAATAGTATTCATAAAATATAGATGAACTCGTAATCTTAATCAACAGTAATTTTATATAACAATGATAAGGAAAGTCCGCTGTAATCGTGTTATGAATCATTCACGGTTGTATTTAAAATAGTAGATAACTATTCACATTTATTTATGAAGCTAAGCATACTTAACGAGATAAATTTGATTTATTATCGACTTTTTTATTTTATAGCCTTTGAGATGAACCCAGTCCACAATGGACCCCATTTAATGGCACTTGGCAGAAGTTGGAAATCGATTAAGGGCCTTTCGCGCTATAATTAATGAATTTATCACTTTTGGTATAAGAGGGCATCGTTGACTAGAAAAGATATCTGTGGTAGGTATGCCAGGTCAGGGCTAAACTGCATAAATTGAAATGCAAGTACTTACCCAAATATTACAATGTTCGGCTAAAAAAAAACTAACTTCTAAAGGTGGATTTAGACCAAACGAAGATACTCGTACCTAGAGTTAGAGCTAGGACAAGAGCATTCTTTCTTAATAATTTATTGTAAATGAAACCTTGTTTTCAGCGTTAACATAAGAAAGAACAACGAACGAATGTTCTGTCACTGTTTAAACTAATAGAATTTGACGTGGAGGGGATAGATTGAAGCATTCGCTCGTCTGATGTAAATCACCCTTTAAAGGAATGACTTCAAGATGATATTTTTGTTTTTAGTGAGTTGGCACTCTAAGTTGATAACATTACAAATGTAAAACAAAACTTAGTTTAACTGTAGCTACTAACCAATAACTTTGGTGTCAATCTTACCTCACCTGTTGATGGACAAACGAGGAACTGGCACAGTCTTTCCTTTCGGGATAGCACTGATAGCAGTCAAAAATCGTATTCGCCATACCAAAAATACGGGGTTCCTAAGATGCAGTCGGAAAACGCTAAGATGATGGTAAATTTTTGGGTTCATAAAATTTTGCGTCCTTCACATGACACTGATAGTTAATATATAAAAAATAACTTACATAGAAGTTCACACGCCACAGTTTACTACACTACACAAAATAAAACGTCTAGACATGCTCACACGCCATACGATTGCGCTGAATTGTATCACATGGTAAAACACATTTCCCAATATTTTCTTCACAAACGTAAATGCCGTGATTTAAAACAAAATATTGTATCAACTCAAAACGAAAAGGAGAACCGGTGGTGAGTACCGAGTGTGCTGCCGGTGACAAGTGCCCTGATCGACTGACATGACGCACAGACTGGACTGATTCATGCAAAATTGCGGTGGCATTAACGTATTGTGGAAAGAATAGACGAATAAAAGGAATGAAGTAAAGGATACTTTTATTTGTGATTTTGTGTTATGAAAGAATGTTACGTTATCGGAGCGCTTTTGATATGTTATCTTATCGAAAGCGTATTGCAAGGTCACTGTCACATTCGGTTTGTACTTGAGCCAGATCAATGTGAAATGAAATTCATATTGCGAATATAATAATTGGTACCTATTAAAAAGATAAACCGAGTTCAATATTTATATATGTAATTGGCTTAACTAAAAGCTGTATAAATGTTACAATTAGTTAAGAATTCCTATTTCCTATTTTTTGTCGTTACTATGATTAGTCTCATCCTATAAGGTTGCAGAAATAAGACCCAGACTTAAGTTGTGAGACTTACTCAGAAGTTTCTCAGGGGGGAAGCTAGCCCTCCTCTCACAACGCAATAGAAGCGTGTTGGAGGAAGCCATGGGCAAAATGCAATGAACTCTGGATATTGATATTAAACTATTAAATTTTCCACAATATATAGATTTAGTAGATTTAGCAGATATATTTTAATATTTGTTTATAAATTATACAGTACAGTACCTACTTCAACAGCTACTACTTTATAATCTTACCCTAATTTACATTCCAAGGTTGTCTGGTAGAGATCGTTCTTAGCAGTTAGATCAGACCGTACTTGTACATGTAAAATGTGTCTGGCTAAATCTAGATCAAGTGATCACAAACTATCAGAACCTGGGCGCCAAGCATACCCAGCGAAGAACACGTGCATGGAGTTTCATAAATAAATTAAACCATTGATCCTGACTATCACAAATAGGTATTAGACACTACTGATGTTGGGAATCGAAAATCCCGATTCATTCTCTCTAAGTGCCGTTTGCCCAGTTGCAGCAGAAAATGAGATTCTGATTCACATCGCAAACTTCGTTTTCCAAATGCAATGTATAACATATTTTGAGTGTTAGGTGAAATGGTTCGAAATTTTTTTTTGCAGATTTGCTGAGAGCCTTCCATTTTCCTAATATGAGTCCTGCTTCTACTGGAATGGCAGGCAGTCACACTTAACGCTTACATGCACTCAGGCTCTTGTCCAAAGACAGAATCCTAGAAGTCTCCAGCGAAAGGCAAGGGAACGGCCTTTAAGAATGTAGCACACATTGTAAAAATGACCAAAAAATAAGATATATTTTGACATATGGGGCATTGTGTTATAGTTTCAAAATGTGAGTGCCAAAATGTTTTATTATCATAGGCGTACGAAATTGAGTTAAGAATATAATTAAATTCACACAGTTTCAGCGCACCGGGTAATTGATAGCCATCTATAGCGATAGCATTTAATACAATTATGTATGAACGGAAGGCCTTTGGTGTTATTTTCTACATTTACAATTTTTGAAGTATATTTAGCTACTTACTTACTTTACGTCCTCTTCCGTGATCATGGCACATGTAACAGTGCCGAATAATCAGATAGGTGCTCAAAAATACATGATAAATATCCCGAAAACTAGTCTAATAATAAGCTATCTATACATTAACCTACCTAGTTTCTGGGATGTATGTATAATATCGTTTTAAATTATAGACTTCACGTAATTAACCAAATTAACACAACAATAAACAAGCTAATGAGATTTACATAGTTTGTTTGTCCTAAATATGTCAACGAAGTTAACTGATTATGCGTTTGAAAATTTATCAATAAACTATTTATAAATGTACCTACGAGTATAAAATATCGGAATTATTAAATTGTATTCAATTACTTTCATTTTAATTATTAAATGAAGTTCCCTTTTATGCGCGGAATAGATTATTTTCTCATACTTCACACGCCATACTTACTCCAGTGGAACTAAATTTGAGTTCGCCTACTTAATTCCTGTCAATCAGACGTTCAGTTGCTGATCTAAAAGAACTCTGATAGCGACTTGCCAGGTGGGGTTTGCTTAGTCTTAAATGTTTTAGGAAGACATTACAGGACATTACTACATATTACGTAGTTTACAACAAAATATAGTTTATTATTAAACGATATAGCGCAGTCATATCACTTTTGTCAACGTAAGTGACTATAAATTTCAGTCCAACGTTGACAAAATGTTAAAAGCTAAGATGGAATAAAATATATCACTCTGAAACATTGCGACGATAAAGATTTCCATAGAACGAAGTCGCCAGATGTCAAGCGGCTAGTTATTAAAATTCTGTTTTCGTATTCATCTGATAGGGGATAATAAAACTTGTGCCAACATGAATAAGCAATGTAGGTACCAAAGATATGATCAGTAAGTAGCAGTGCTGATCTGAATCACTATAATATATGTAATCACATCACATCATCAATACATACAAAAACACTTGTGATGTGATGAGTGATGAGTGTGATGACACATAATTGGATTACCTCTTCTTTATCAGTGATAAAGTATACACTAGCTGACTTGTCCCTGTTTCGCCCGTGATATACTTTGAATTCCCGTACCTACCTATCATCCCTTTAAAACATATACATATTATTATATGCCCACAATTTATTAATTTTCAAATAATGTCTGAGAATTTGCCGGATTTGTTAACATTTATGGTTACTGCTCTGCTCCCTTGAGTAATAGCGTGATGATATTTAGCCTATAACCTTCCTCGATAAAGGGACTATTCAACACAAAAATAATTTTTAATTTGAAAAAGTAGTTCCTGATATTAACACGTTCAACCAAACAAACAAGTTTTAAATTTAAAATATTAGTAGGTATAGTAAGTATGCATTCTATATTAAGAAAAAATACAAAAGGTGGGTAAGTATCAGTAACATTAAAATACCAGATTTTAAGTAAATACCTACATAATGAGTAAAGGCATGTAGGGTACTATTTTTTATCTAATAATCTTTGAAGCAGTGCAGAGTGCCGATTTTGACAGAATTATATTTATTGATGTTATTTTGTTATAATTCAGGTAAAAGTTATTAGGGTTAATTGGTTAATTGGATATCACGTTATAGGTTTATTTTTTTTCACGAAAATTTCCCGAGCGAAGTTGGGAGGAACTGTTAGAGACAAGCTACTGTTAAATAAGGGGAATCCCACAATATTTAACAATTAAATATTACAGGATTCTCTTAAGTAGTAGGGGAATACCATAATATTTCATTGTCCCATAAATACAAACGGAAAAAACGCAGACGATATCACTGCGACAGAAGGAAAACTCGATATAAAATCCTGTACCAACTACTAACCCGTCTAGTCAGCGTGGAAACAGTAGGAAAAAGACTTCAAACATTGGCAAAGGCCTATGTCCAGCAGTGGACTGCGATAGGCTAATTGATTAATTAAGTATTAGGTCTAAAGATCTCGCATTTATAATTTTAAAGTGAAATATTGCAAAATTTTACACAACACGGCGTAATCTGATGATAGAATAATAGGTCGGTAACAAAATGTAGCAATAAATACGATGACTCATTAAGTGTATTTTAATTACGCAACGAATTATATTTTGTAAGTAAATCATGCTATAAAAAGAAATAGAGGCTACTCTTCCTCTTCGTCATCCTAGCGTTAATCCCAGTCGCATCCGAAGCTTTCACCTCGGAGTCAGGGGTCCGCTTTTTCCAGTCTAACTGTGGGTTTGGCTGAACTCCGATATTTTCCGTGGAACGTCACGGGAACACAACACGAGATTATTATAACCGTGGTATTCTGTAGGGCGAAGGTACTTCCGCTAAGAAGTTTCCTACTTCCTTCGATATTTTTCGACGACTCCTACGATACTCTTATTAACTGTGTACCGCATTAATCGTAAGACTTATTTGTTTTAGCTTTTTAGTAGGTAGCTATATAACCTAGTTTTAATATAGAGAGCAGTCGAAATTAAAATAATACATTATCGTATTCTTCTTCTCCTATCGTGTATGGCAAGTCTTTCGTCCAATTTGATTTATATTAATTTAGTAACTTGAAGAAACGAAAAAAACGTCTCAAGTTGCGATTTCTTCCACAATTGTATCAATATTCAACAACTATCCTGTTACTAATAAAAACATTGTTTATTCATACTTATTACCACTTCGCTTCTGTTTAGTTTACAAACATAAATTTATGACATCAAAGTATGAATTTTGTTATTTAATACCACAAAATAAACTGTGAGAAAATCATTAACAAACCCTAGCGAGGCATAGAGACGAACGCTTCTCGGCGTGCCTCACAAAGCCCGGCATTATGTTTATTTATCCGCCGTACATTTAACTGGAACCAATCAAAAATTATAGCGTAAGCACGGTATCAATTAGCACCATAATGTGAGCTTTGTCCATGGATAAAGGCGGTCAATGAGTCACTTCACACCGTTAAACGGCCATTGTTGCACCACGGTGGTATTTCAATATCCACGGCGGTTTATTTGATGTTTAAAGTGTTCAGTAGAGTGAGCTGATTGGAATATGCTTGTAATGTTTATTTGCCTTCAATGCAGTCTGTTGGTAGGTTTAAGTTTTGATATCTAAATAGGTAGTTTATATCTTTCCTTTAGGACTCTTGGTTAACCATAGGTCCATCATAATACACAGTTGGTGCACTGACTTCCAAAATATAGGCTTCAGCTCAGTTTGGGAAATTGTTACATACATACATACATACATAAAGTCACGCCTCTTTCCCAGCGGGGTAGGCAGAGACCACTGCTTTCCACTTGCTACGATCCTGGCATACATCTTTCGCTTCTTCTACTTTCATAATTGTTTTCATACATGCTCGCCGGTTTCGAGTACTCTTGACATTTCCTTTCTTTAATATGTCTTCAATCTGTCTGACATACGTATGTCTAGGTCGACCTCTACCGGGTTGCCCATTCACCCTCGCTTCATAAATCTGTTTCGTCAGTCTTCTTTCGTCCATTCTCTCCACGTGTCCGAACCATCTAAGCATCCCTTTCTCTATCTTAGTCACTACATCTTCAACCATACCACAACGTTCCCTTATTACAGTGTTCCTCACTCGATCCGTCATCTTCACCCCAGCTATACTTCTCAGGCTTCTCATTTCCACAGCATTCAATTTACTTTCATACTTCTTCTTCAAAACCCAACATTCACTACCATACATAAGTGTAGGGACGAGCACTCCTCTATGTACAGCCAGGCGCGCCCCTCTCGATACATTCTGGCTGCTCATAAAGTTATGCATTGCCCCATTTACTTGATTTCCAGCCATAACTCTTCTTTCAATATCACTTTCATATTTTCCATCTCTCGTAAACTTCGACCCCAGATACACAAACTCTTTCACTTGTTCTAATCTCTCTCCTTCAATCACAACTGTGCAGTCTGTCATACTTTCTTCTCTTTCAAAAACCATCACTTTCGTTTTACTTACATTCACTTTCATTCCTTTGCTTTTTAGGGCACCATGCATAATACTGACCATCGCCTGCAGCTCCTTCTCCGATGATGCCAAAATAACTTGGTCATCAGCATATAGGAGACATTTGATGGTCAGATCATTCATTTTTAATCCATACGCACTTTCTTGCAAATCTTTCAGACAATTATCTATAAATAGGTTAAACAGCCCTGGTGAAGCCACACATCCCTGTCTAACACCTTTCTCAATGTTAAACCAGTCCGTGTATACTCCATCTATCCTGACACAAGCACTAGAACCCTCATAGAGTGATCTAAGTGCTCGTATCAAGCTGCCGCTCACCCCATACATAGACAATGTTGACCACAATTCATTCCTCACCACTCTGTCATAGGCCTTTTCCAAATCTACGAAAGCACAATAGACCTTTTGTCTTTGAGCCAAGAATTTTTCGGCTATGCTTCGTAGGGAAAAGACCTGATCCATACACCCCCTTCCTTTCATGAATCCTGCTTGTACATCCCACATTTTATCTTCCGTTTCATTCATTACTCTTCCAATCAAAATCTTTGCATACAGTTTACCGACGACGCTGAGCAGGCTAATGCCGCGGTAGTTCTTGCAATCTTGCTGTGACCCTTTTCCTTTATAAAGCGGTACGATAACGGCTTTGCACCAGTCTCCTGGTACCCGGCCGCTCCTCCAGCAAAGGTTATAAAGAGAGTACAGCCGATTAGCTACCACGCTTGTTACGGTATCATAATGTAGATAAGGCTTATTCCTTATTCCCCCTGTTACCGCTTCCCCCCGAAAATCTAGCTTTATAATAGCGTTTTATCAAGATGATACAGTCACATACAAAAATTCAACAAATCATTATTATTATGACAAAATAATGTTCATTTATTCAGTAAAAATACAATTCAAAGGTCTTTCTTATATTATACCTACTCGATATTAACTGATAAGACAAGGGGTTAGCATTTTATTTGAAGATACTAAATGTGCATATCGCCATACATCACCTGCATAAATGTTACAATGATGCAGAGATACAGATCCAGAATAGTTTTTGTAATTCAGTATTCAGTTGCTGGAACTCCTTGATTAATCTATCTCCGGATATCTCTATACCCGGTATAACTGCGCAACAATAAACAAATAACCACAAAGAGAATCCGTAAAGATTGTTGAAGCAATGAACCGCTATCCGATGTTGAATATGCCTTGACCCAGTTTTTAGAACCCGCGGGAGGCACAACTTATCCATGTTGTGACGGTGGACGAGGAAGTTCGTAATAACTTGGTGGTAGAATAACGCAAGTATCATGTTGGTCAAGCGATTGTGATGTTCTAGGTTTGACTTCTTATGCCTTTGTTGTTTTGTTCTTCTTGCTCGCAGCAAAGATGATTTTTGTCCTCAAAGATGGTCATTTTATTTAGAAAAAAATATGGTCCCGAAGTATTCTACGAGGGTGCATACTAGTTTTACAATTATTAGAGTAGCCTAGGCCATTCACGACAGGCCATTACACTACCGACGACGACGATGTGAACTCACTTATAGCATATAGGTACCTACTGTAGTGTTTAGGGAGAATACTAGTAATTGCGGTTACCAATATACTTAAAAAAATGTGATGAATAAGGTGACTGTTATTGAATTTAACTAAGTACATAATAGTATCTACAACAGTTAGGCAAACAAAATCATGTTTTCCAAAACCTCGTGTGCTTAAATCAAGCTAAATAACTGGTCTACTAAGTGAACTATGTGAAAATAATGACCTTAGGTGGCTAAGTGAGTTAAGCCGTTGAACCAAGGCAATTGAGTACGTACTTACATTTTTATTTACTAAGTCCTAAATATCAATGGATCCACTGAGCTTAAATTTACAAATAATTTTAGTTACTTATGTACTGCACTTAAATAAAGTATTCTTTTTTTGAAACACTGGCACTGTGAAGCTAAGGGAGAAAGAAAGGTATGCCGCCAACACCAGAGAAGTATAATACCATCCTATATTTTTACAATATTTATCTTAAATTCAAAACAAAGTACGTATTATATCATTATTAAATTGTTGCTCGTTGACCTTTTAGTTCATGAACACAAGGAAACAGTAGAAATATTAGATTCAATCTCGAGCATTGTTCGAAAACTATTTATGCGCATATGCAATAATTTTGTGAATAGTCCTTGAAACTAGTTCGCTGAAGCTAGTGCGATAATTGCGCCTGCGCACCGCCGCCCGTGATGACGTCATTGGATTTTTATGACTAACGTTTGTGTATTTAGGTATACATTCCTTTGAATACATTTCAAAGTAGTACATAATAATATTTTTTGGGTTTTTACTATCGTTTATTAGGTTAAAGAGTTCAGTAACTTCTGATCAATATACATTTTGTAGATAAGCACCTACGTATATACATTTACCACTGTGTTCTCAATTTAAATTTTCGTTTGATAACGGTTGCCAATAACTTAATCACCCATTTTTCACCTATATCATCATCATCATCATCATCATCTTAACATTATTCCCGGTTACACCCCTCATCTTGGAACCCGGGGTCTAAGTACTCCTTCTCCTCCTTTGGTTTGGCTTATACTTACTGCTTTTATGGGAGCGTCTACCGCCTGATCTCGAGCCGACCGTTTGCAGCTGAGGTAGGTTCTGAAGTCTTTGGTTGGGCCTCATACACAGGTACAATTTTATTATAATTTATGAAAATAGTGTCAGTTTAAAGGGCGAGCTTGTGATTTCTATTAGATTTTAGTTAAGTATTTATATTAGAATGAGACAAGTTACGCCTGGCCCGAAGTTTTTTGTCATTATATCAAAAAACAAAAATCATGGAGTTATTGTGGAGATCGTGCATTGGCAATTGGAAGGTGGGAGGTCCCCCAGTCATTTGAACTGATGACTTAGGATAGACTAGATTTGCAGGATCGGGTGTCGGTTTTTCAAATTAAATTATAAATTTACAAATATCTCCAAATTAAATCCCAAATGCATACTCGTGTTAAAAATAAGTATGTATCTGTAAAATCCATTATCTAAATAATTCAGTATTCAACTAGAACGAAGCTTCTTTCCAAAACGAGTATAGGAAAATGTGCTGTTCGTGCATTATTAAAAAAATTGTACCTGTAAAATTGCAGAAAGCGTGGAAAAGGCGAGTGGCTAGTAAGTGGAGGTTGGACACGTGCCTTATCGCTCGGGCGACACCAACTCACTGCCGTTAGTATTACTCATTGCCTATGTGTATATTGTATATGTACCTTGCAACCGTCGAGCCGTTTTTATCTTGAAGAATATTCGAGAATTCAACAAACACCGATTCAAGTGTAAATCAGCTAATTTATAGTCGTATATTCTTAAAAAAGATAATTTAGACTAGATTTTATCTACGACAGGAACCGCGATGAATTCAAATTGAGCTGGGATAACGTGAAAACCCTGCTAAGTGTATCGTTCACAATAATTTTGACTTTTAATTTTTTTTTAAAACCGAGGGAAGTGGTCCCTCAACTTTGACGCTGTAATAAAAAATGCTAGTAACAACAAGCTCTAATGAAATATCGTATTTTTTTTTCTTTGGCCGGCACTTTCAATTTTGGACCAAAAATGTATGCAGCGTGAATGATGTCCTTTGACCTTCTTCTTGTCTTACTTGTATTGTAATATTAAGTAGATTTTCTGTGACAGTAATTACTCGCTGCATTCATAAGAATAAAAAGTTGCGTGGCCTCCAGATTTGTAGCTGGGTTAAATACTTTTTGGTTGCTGTTGTCCAAGTTTGCTTTGCGGAAACTTAACTACAGCCAGGATAGCCACTATAAGAAGTTAGGAGACTAACACTTTCTACTAGTTAATCGCAGTTTGGAACTGTATCAGTTTTCCTTGATTCTTAAATGTCTATTAAGTAATCCCACCAGCATTCCTACTATTGTAATTCCTTTACACCAGGACCAATATTAGTAATGCATAAAACATCGAGTGGGTTTCCTCTTGGCGTTAAGTCGGTAGTTGTTTCTGTAAAGGATAGCGGATCACAGTCACTAAAGTGTATGCTTTGAATGGAACTGGGTGACGATGTGATGATGATGATGATGAATCGAGAATACACTAAATTTTGTAAGTAACAAAAATAGTTCCTTAGTTCGTTTACAACACCTTATGGAAAGATGGCCACATCTTATAATGATTGTATTATTCATAAGACCGACATGCTATGACGACAGTCTTCAGTATAGAACAAGCAGTAGGTATGTTTATATGGTAGGAAAATCCGAATTAAAGAATGGAGTAAGAAAACATCGAAGTAGCGGGGCTATAAATAGTCCAGACGTCAGTGCATTGCTACAAAAAGTTCAGTAGTTATGTACAATACTGTTTCACTTCAGTTTATTTTATTTGTCCACTGTTTTAATGGTGAATAACTACGACACAGAAATGAATAAGTATATTTTGCGGTGGGGTTTTACGTTTTATTATTTCATTGAAGACTCCTTATTCAATTAGGGGCCCTATAAAAGTCTTTGGAAAATAGTCTGTCTACTTGAAATGAACATGCACCTTTATTTTCTACAAGTTGTTGCCCGCAGCTCCGCCCGCGTGGACGGCGGTTATCGCGACCAAACATAGCTTATGTAGTGTTCCAAGGTCTAATCTACCTTTGTACCAAATTTCATCAAAATCCGTTCAGTGGTTTAGACTTGAAAACGTAAGAGGCAGAGTTACTTTCGCATTTATAATATTCGTATAGAAGTATAGATTTCGACCTGGTTCTGTTGTCAGTAAGAAATTGACAAAGAATCACCAACTAATGGGTGTATCATCTAAAACTTAATGATACCTCAATTACAATCTGGTTCTCTTGTACCTACTCAATAATTGACAATGACAATGATACATCAAGTAATGGGCATATTATTATCTATTCTCTAGCATTCAGCTTACATTATTTGTACGTCGTGGTTCACTAGAACAAAAAAACAATTACTTAATTCTTGGTAAATTAACATTCTAATAAATAAATCCTACTAATATATTATGAATGTGAAATTCTGTGTAGATGTTAAGATGTTTGTTCTCAATAACGACTAAACTGTTGAACGGATTTGAAAGAAAATTGTTACATAGCATAAACCTTTTCCTGGTTTTGACACATAAGATACTTTTCAAACTCCTATGGTGAATGGAAACTCCGAAATATGATTTATACGCCTTAAAATAGAAAAGAAAATACGGCCAAGTAATCTGTGTACTTACTTAGTAGGTAAACGTTCAAAACAGAATACCTATTTCTTGTTGAAATATACTTAAGTTATTATTAAGTCTGTGCTCGTATAAGTAACTAGGTACACCATTATGGACCAGAGCGAACGATGATAAAACGAAATCCTCCTTCCGCAGAAAGGAGAATGAATTGTGGCGCGCATTCAATAGGCACTTGAAACTGCTATTGAAAACACCCATTTCTTTAACAAAAGAGTCCCTATTTGAAAAGGAAAAGTTATTTTTAATGTTTGGAAAGCAGTGTTTCATGAACCTAGTGGATATAAGGAATCGTTATTAGAGTATTCTGTAAGAAAATCGGATCGTTGGTATAGTAGTTCTGAAGATTTCATTTAATACCAATATACAAATTTTTACATTGGTGAAAATTCTCCATTCCTCGAGTAATTCGCATAGGGTACAGCAAAATATCTTGCTAGATAATAAAACTATCATCTTGTAATATTTTATGGAGGATATTTTTTTATGGAGATAAAGTTGTCCTAGATAACAAAGTAAACATTAATGAAATAGAAGCTTGATAGACTTTTGTTTTACCTGTGGTAAAAAAAATGTTAAAAAAGTCTACTGTCGAGTTACAAGTTCGATAGATCCTGCTATAGCTAGTATGAAAATATTGTATATAGATGTCTTGAAAATACTGCCGCTTCCCATCAGGTGGGCCGTGAGCTTGTTTGTTTGTGGTATAAAAAACTATTACTTTACTTTACTAAATATGAGCTGTTCAAAACTAAACTACTTGAAATAGTTCAACTATGGAGGAGATTGATATAACTTTCAAAGGGTAATTAAATCCAAAGTTCATTGTGGCCGAATATCGTCGCGTTGCATCATCCCGCTCCGCGTATGTTTTGTTAAAATGTTTTACTTACTTACATCCGTGTTGTAAGTTTAGCAATAAAATATAAAAACGTGTGTATAAATCTTGTTAAACAAACAAGTTCTGAGTTAGGCACTAATAAGATAACGTCGATTCTGTGAACGGTGTCAAGCTTCGACGAACTTCAAAAGTAGGTATGGGATTTGACGTAGATGAGAATCGTCAACGCATGTCATATATACGCATCGATATACAGGGTGTCCCAAAATTCAAGGATAAGCCGGTAACAGAGGGTGGCCCTACTTATGGCTGCTCTGGAAAAAATAAGAAAAAAAATGTATCTCTATTTTTTTTTTAATTATTTAAACTTTTTTAAAATCTTTGGAAATTCGGTACCCCTAATGATATTTTCAACTACCAGGTCCACAATTTTGCAAATATTTCTGAACTCTTTTCTGTATTAGCAAGCTAAGAAGTATGACTATCCACCAACACCCTGAAAAATTCTAGAATATTTGTGGTTATTTTACAAAAATAAGTCAAAATATTTTTTTGTCGTCAAATTTTCATACATTTTTACTTTCTACCCACTTTATCTTATCTCGGTGAAAAAAAAAAAGTATGAACACCACTATGGCATTCTTTTTCAAAAATTGGCGCAACTATCCAAGATTTCAAAATGGTATAATTTGGGTATGATACTATAATGAAATACTAAAAAAAAATTTTTTTTTGTAAATAAGAATCACATTTAATACATTGCTCTTATTGAAAATCACCAGATTTACTTTGTACACAATGCATTCATCCTCAATAAAAAATCATTGACGGGACTTGTGACAAAGTGGTAACCGAGTAGGTTATCACATTACGAGGTTAAGCAACATAAGCCAGGGTGGTTTTCGGATGGATGACCATTCTTAAGACATTAAGACACCGCCGTCCTCTGTTTCTCAGAGAGTGCGTTAGGTCGTAGATCCCGGTGGCCATATGAGTATCTATGACAGTTAGTCGGACCCCTAAAAGTCCAACAACTGGACTCACTACATAACTTTGATATCGCCAGTGGGTTGTGGAGGTCAGGTGGCAGTCGCTTCACGGCAAATTTCGCATTTCTGCTGTTTCACAGTTAGCCGGAAAATCTGAGGCTCAGAGTTTTATTGGAATTGTTTTAAGAACAATTAGGTTTCCGAAAGCAATTGCAACGCTGGACTAGTTTCATTCAAATATCAATGCGGCTACGGATTATATTTCTCACAAAAGAAATGCACGAAAAATAAAATGTATTAATGCCGGTGGCAAACAATTAAAAATGTAAAATAAAAAAAAATATTAACAATAATGCAATAATTATAAAATTATACCATTATGTTTGTTTAATATTTTAACAGTATGGATTTTCATCCTCTGAACCTTTACAAAATACAGAGTCGAATTTTATGGTTAACTGTGAAACAGCAGAACCGCGAAATTTTCCGTGAAGCGACTGCCACCTCACCTCCACAACCCATTGGCGATATCAAAGTTATGTAGTGCGTCCAGTTGTTGGACTTTTAGGGGTCCGACTACCCGTAACAACTGTCATAGATGCTCGTATGGCCACTACGATTGACGGCCTAACGTACTTTCTGAGGAATGGAGGTGTCTCAATGTCTTAAGAATGGTCATTCATCCGAAAACCACCCTGGCTTATGTTGCTTATCCTCGTAATGTGATAACCTACTCGGTTACCACTTTGTCACAAGTCCCGTCAATGGTTTTTTATTGAGGATGAATGCATTGTGTACAAAGTAAATCTGGTGATTTTCAATAAGAGCAATGTATTATAATAATATGTGATTCTTATTTACAAAAAAATTTTTTTTTAGTATTTCATTATTTATAGTATCATACCCAAATTATACCATTTTGAAATCTTGGATAGTTGCGCCAATTTTTGAAAAAGAATGCCATAGTGGTGTCCATACTTTTTTTTTTCACCGAGATAAGATAAAGTGGGTCGAAAGTAAAAATGTATGAAAATTTGACGACGAAAAAATATTTTGACTTATTTTTGTAAAATAACTACTAATATCCTATAATTTTTCAGGGTGGTGATGGATAGCTATGCTTCTTAGCTTGCTAATACAGAAAAGAGTTCAAAAATATTTGCAAAATTGTGGACCTGGTAGTTGAAAATATCATTAAGGGTACCGAATTTCGAGGGATTTTAAAAAAGTTCGAGTAATTAAAAAAAAAATAGAGATATATTTTTTTTCTTTTTTTTTCCTGAGCAGCCATAAGTAGGGCCACCCCCTGTTGCCAGCTTATCCTTGAATTTTGGGACACCCTGTATATATTAATATATACGTAAATCCCGTACATTCGTTATACTGCACCTTAGCTTTTTACCATCTAGTGTGGATCAGTCAATTGACGGATACCTACCAATAAAAAATGTTCTATTTTACAATACGTCAGTCAACGAATTGGCACTTGTCTAGCGGAGTGCATTACCTAGATGAAGATTACGAGTAAATCAATAGCCCGGTACTGCACCTACTTAGAAACAATTACGGAACTTTATGTTGACATGGAAAACTGTAATAAACTAACGGACAAAGGGAACCCTGAGAAACGTCAAAGTAACAAATTAATTATAAAACAAATTCAAGTTGGGGCAGAGAGAAATTCTCATTCAAAAGCTTGAAGAGTCCGGCGGCTGCAACTTACTTTGTACGGCTTTAGTTGAACACTAGAGTTCTGAATACACCTGAAATATGTTTTCCATACTAATTTACTTTGATTTATTATTATTACCAAACAGATGTACCTACCGTATTTAAATGAATTTGCGTTTTGTTTTCGCTTCAAATAATTTTGTATCTATCTGTACCTACTTATTCTAAATCAGGATTCATAATATACCAAACCATAAAAAGGGCATGTCAAGAGTACCCGAAACTGGCGAGCATTATATGAAAACAATTATGAAAGTAGGTAATGTAGCGAAAGATGTACACCAGGATCGTAGTAAGTGGAAAACTGCGGTCTCTGCCTACTCCACTGGGAAACAGACGTGACTGTAGATAGATAGATAGACAATACTTTAATATACACCAATAGATTAGGATTAGACAGTATAGACAAGTAGGTGTCATGTATATGTATTCATAAATATCTATTCATAAAGTTATACAATAGTTTTACGTCTGAAGTAACTTAGTAGGTAAGAAATAAGTAGTATTTATGGTTCCACTATTTACATTTAAGTCCGAATTAAAACCTTGAAGCCCATAACGACAACAATACTCCTTAAAATTGAGTATTAACTCGGACCGTAAACAAAATAATTGCAAAAGCTGGTGAAGATTGTAAAGTTGTTTAAAAAAGTAACCCCTAATTGGAAACATTTTGTAAATGTTTGCCCCTCTATATTTTTATAAACCTCGGCTAATGTTTCCAAAGGTCTCTCGGAAAGTTACTTTTGCATTCGGAACCTTTGGGTCGGGAATTATTTTGTATTCAGTCCCTTCTCGTGAACAGTTGATATCGTAATTAGACTTATTATTATGCTTCTAAATGTTTAAGCAAAAAAAGGCAGCACTTTAAATGTACCAAAACCATAATTGTTTAAAATAAATTTAAGATTCTTGTGGTTTCGTACTATTCATTTACACTAGACTAGATATTATAATAACGTGTAATAGTTACGTGTTATAGCTTTAGTTAGAAATCCTTTTTAATATACCTAACAGAAACTAGCGAATAGGCTTTCTGCCCTTGGTTATCGTAGTTTCTTCTTACGATCCCAAAACATCTTTTGTTCTCATTCAAGAACGTCATTTTGAAGGTCCTTCAAGTTCTTTACAATGCGACTAGTCAGGGCTTAAAAAGAGGAAGAAAGAAGAGAAACAACAATATACATATTATATTTTGGAGCCGTACCCACTATTTTAGAACTGCTACGAGTATCATCTGAAATAGTGGCTTTATCTTTCAGATTTCGCCAATATTTATCATCAAAGCGGTGAGTAAAATAAAATCAAAAAATTGAACTGAATATAAGTCAGTAATTTGTTTAGCACTATACAAATCAACCGGACGCTTTATATAATTGAAACCGTTTGGAACAATAAAAAATTCACACTCACAATAACACTTTAGCTACTAATTATACTGAACAAATAAGTCGGGTGTTAATCCGGCTGCAGATCGCGGCAGATAACCGCTTAGTACAGCTTTAAATTAAAAGCCACTGCTCGACGAGTACAGCGCACTTTATTTGCCCACTTAGTTTAATTGTATTTACTATTTTTGATCTTTTGAGCGCATTAAGTGTAAGTAAATATCGTGTAGAATTTAAAATTAAAGTTTTGAATAATCACAGAAATGGGCTGATTTAATTTTAACCGTCTGATAGGCTACCATGAAATGTAGATATATCCGAAACTTAAGGTCCGCATGTAAAATGAACGGAAGACGTAGTATCACCACGTATACCACGAAGTTACTTCAGATTTATTTCTTCCGGTAGTGTTGAAGTGTCACGTGTTACCTTGAGGTCAATGCGTTTTATGGTCAATACCTAACTTGAATCGTCTCATTCGTCTCAAGTATATCAGCTTTCAAACAGAAAAAGCCGCATCATAAATTCGTCCATTTGGAGCTACATTCTTTGTATTAGATGTAGGTACCTATGCCATAAACATACACACAAACACACCGGGGCTCCCCGTAGAACACCTAGAGTGCGATGGTGTGATACCACACTTCAAACTTGTAACACCTCTCTTTTTGCGTCGAGGGTTACAAACACGTCGGTGCTTTTTTTTTTGCATTTAACCAACTTATTTGTTACAGGTCACCGAACTATCTAATTAATCCATCGTCCATCCTTTGCTTAGGTTTTTTTTTCATTTGATGACTATTTATTGGTATCTAATTAATTGGTAATTTCCATAAGAATTGAGCTGATTGGTTCTTGTTGACGCTAAACCGCCCACAAGCGTCTGCAACTAACCCCAGTCATTATGAGTCTCATAGATGAACAGTTATCGGTGAGAGCACGGCTATTTTTAGAAGTGATTGAAACGCGAATTAATTTCTTATTTTCATGACTAAGTAGGGGACCTGTTACTACTCCTTCTTCCTCTGTCCGTGTCAGTGGCAATAATTTAAAATATCTAGATGCGTTCAGCCCTGTCACTTCTGTCTGTATTGTATAGATTTGATCTTCATAGCAGATCCCAGGGTTGCGTTGTACTTAAGTTTGCATTTTGTAGCCTGAGGTCCGATTATTTTTGATTGCGGTTTTTCAGGGAGTTACTGCCGCCAGACCTCCATCATCTTCTTGGAGACGTATTTTCCTGATTACATCCGAGGCCAAGATGACCTCGGAGTTCAGGGTCCACCTTCCGGCTCCTCTTCCTCCACTATGCATGATCTTGGGCGTGGTAGTGAGATCAGCCTGCCACCAGACCTCTAAACCCCAAAAGAAAAACCTGTGCTAGAGTACTGTCCCTTGTTTAGCAGGATTAGCAGGTGCACCGACTAGCAGGTGTGTTTGGTTTGGTCCCAGATGTTACTGGGACCCTCATATACTCACAGTACAGTACACAGTAATAAAAAGTATAGTAAAACTAGTTTACCATACTTCATGAGTACAGTTTGATCAGATACGGAGAGGCAGAAAATGTAAATTTTATAGTTTAAGTGCTATCTTCAAGCTTGTTCAAGAATTAAGGTCGATCATTATATTCGCTCTAAGGATAACCCTGCCAGTTCATTGTCCCATTATATTTTTAAGGTCACCACCTACATAAACTCTCTGTAATCATGGGGCGGCTTAAATCTCATTATCATTCAATACGAGGAACCGAAAAACAACATAATTTGATGCATTGAAAAGTACCTACATGTTATCTTGTTATGAACCTACTTATTACAAATGCGGAAGTTTGGATGAATAGTCCAGATATTGGATGCTCCATCAAGCCAGAATGGCTGAACGGGTCTGGATGAAATTTGGTACTGTTATAGATTTCCTATAGTCTATCTTATAGCTTTGGTACAAAATAGCGTAAAAGCTATTCCAAACTATAATATAATCTAACACTGATTTTTTAATCCGATATATCCAGTGGTATTTCACGCTGGCCGCGATGCGGGCATGTATTCATATATGTAATTCCTATAAGTAATTAATAATTCTCTAGACAGGCAATGTTTAATGTACGATAGCAATCTGCTGATTATATACTCATAGGCTTTTATGTATTATATTATTAATTGTATTATTATAGTGGTTGGCAATCTTAATGGGCAATTTATTAGCTGTATATGGCACCAGGGAGTGAGTTGGCACATTGTTGTTATGTAGCGCACCATTTGTATTACAATTATTTGGAAGGCTTCATTAATTGAAGAGTATATTTTGTTTATCGTAATTATATTATACATAACTAGCTGACCCGGCGAACTTCGTACCGCCATATTTTCTGATCCCGCTGCATATCTCTAAATTTATCGGTGTTTCTCTACAATATTATGCATGTATTATACATATAAACCTTCCTCTTGAATCACTCTATCTATTGAAAAAAACCGCTTCAAAATCCGTTGCGTAGTTTTGAAGATTTAGGGACGGACAGACAGCGACAGCGACTTTGTTTTTATAATATGTTGTGATAGTGATATCCGTATTCATCACACTGGTTGTTGTATCACCCACAATATGTCTGAATATTTGGAGCGTGTCATAAATAATAATAACAGCAGCTAATATTTACTAACAGGAAATTAGAACTAACAAACGGAATCAAAGAAAGTCACAAAAACAAATTCGTGGCCGCAGTAAAGTTTATTTCGATTCGGCTTTTTATGCCAATTTAGATTTCCAACAGCGATACCAAACGGTGGAAATGCGGAGTCAACGAATGAAAGAGAACGCTTGTCAACGAATTAGTGATAGGGGTTTAATAATTTTGAATGAAAATTTGTTTTTATTTTGTATTTTTGTAGTTTGACTTTGTTAAGAATTAGAGTGTTTAACTTTAGATAATTTCAAAAGAAAACTTTAAAATTTAATCGCTCTAAATTAACAATATGTAATTTTATTTGACTAATTGATCAGGTAAGTTAAATTTTTAATTAGAACTCATTACACTATTTTTAATATAAAGTATTTTTATATATAAAAAATAATTGTTTATCCTAAAAAAATCACTTCATGTAACAACGACAGGTAAAAGTATATCACAAAGTCATCGTCACAAGTGGAACTAGATAATTAATAGCGGGTTTATGGCAAGGGAAAGTCAGCCTGACAAACATGGCGTTTCGTTACACCACCATTGTGACGAACAATGGGCCAACCGCAAACTGTCAACCCGTCCCTGCTACAATAAGGACACACCTAGCGGTGAAAGTGTTGATCTTGTCATCTCTGTGAACAGAGCTACAGAAGTCTACTAATGACATATAAATTTTGTACTCTCACAGACCTGTTTATTATTCAAATGAAGAATTTATTTATTTACAAATATTTATTTATTTTGAGGTTTGCAGTAAGGATGTGCCAACCTGGTGTCAACAATGTCAACCACAAAAACTGTTAGTTTTTGTGGAATATCGGAGGCATCCTGAGACCAACGACGGCATACCTAGAGGTTTTTCACAACGGACCTATACCGACTATACCCACAAGATGTGTGCAATAGTTGAAGATGAAGAATCAATCAGCATCTATAGCAGTCGTTACGGGTAGTTGAAACGCTTAAAAGTCCAACATCTGGCCCAATATCGCTATTGGGTTTGAAGGTCAGATGGCTGACAAAGCTTCGGATGGGACTAACGCAAGGATGAAGAAGAAAAATCAATCAGTGTTTTTTGTTCTAATTTTAAATATTACTTAGCATACTAACGACTTGTGTTAGTACTTATTGTACTTACTGAAATAATTGGAAGTTAGCAAAGCGACGCATTAATAAAAATACATCTATATCTATCTATTACTATTATATAATTGTAAATTGGAAATGTTTGTCCGCGATGGCCACAAAAACTACTGAACGTATTTTGATGCGGTTTTTTTTGTTAGAAAGGGCTTGGTCAGACCTTAAATCTTACTTTTGTTTGGTTGCAATCGGTTGAGTACAACTCATTTCTTCATGTAGAGATAAGAGATCCACTTGGACGGAGCCGCGGGCGGAAGGCTAGTTAACTAATATGACCAATTCGGCTAACTTATGAACCCATTTGTTCTAAGACAAGGACATACGTTATTAATGTACCTACGAGTATGTAATTGAGATCAGCGGCATATACCCTATGAAAAATTACACTCTGCAAAGTAACATTTCTGGAATAATTTTCATTTTTGTAAGTGTCGATAAGTACCTAGTATAAGATGGGTACATGATCGCTACACCTATATGTCATAAAAACGTATAAAAACCAACCCGCTCTTTAGATACGGAGGGACGAAATGTACTTCGATAAGGTATGAAATGAAACACATTTTACATTACACTAAGTTGCTTGATCTGCAATGCATATTTAGTGGTTTTACATGAATATCGTTGACTTTTTATAGTTTGGTGCAAGTTTGTTATTTGAGTGCGAGGGAAATTCCTGAGCACTTGAGACCCGAGACAGCGTATGGTTTTAGTCCGTCCGATTCCGACATAACTGTCACCGTATCTGTGGGGATTTCCGCACGAAAAAAGAAGTAGATTTCAAACGTGAAAATCTGATGAACCTGACTGAGTTTTCACGTTTCACTCGTTATCACATTGCTAAAGCAGTGTTCAATAACGCGTTTATAATTGATGGTTAAACAAACTTACCTGTAAATGAAGTTTGACCATAATTATACGAGACGTTGCATCCGAAGGGATTTAATATTCACTTGGTAGTCCACTTCTCATTCTACTAGGCATCGCACAATATTTTAGAGATCTGGAAAAAAAAGTTTTAGTACCTACCCCCCGCCTACGCCCCAGCCGGCGGCGGCGTTCCCGTCTTATGTCATTCATTTTAGAGCTATTTCCTATTTCACGCAATCGGGAGGCTTGCCTTTTGGTAATAAGCATGCCGGGGATTGGGCGGGTAATAAATCCCTTCGGATGCAACGTCTCGTATAATTATGGTCAAACTTCATTTACAGGTAAGTTTGTTTAACCATCAATTATACTTCGACGTTGCATCCTCGAGATTTAATATTCACTTGGTAGATGTTTAGCGATGGTGTGAAATAGGTGGGAAACCGAAAGAAAATTTGTGCAAAGGAGATAGATTTAATCTTACACTATTAGTGTTGTAACTAACAAGGACTAACATGAAATATTAAGTCAGAATCACATACCATTATTGCGAAGCTATTACCATCCTCCATGGCCAAAGGTCTGTTATAAAACCTTGCAATTACAAGGGAGTTTCCGGTCCATCCCACGGTTTTCTTTATAATATCGACGGATATGCCCCTCCGAGCAGCTGCTGAGATAGTGGCATGGCGCGTGCTGTGCGCCCAGAAAACAGTGGTATTGACTCCACCCTCCGTCGTTACATTTTCAATCCGACGGCTGATAGTTGGAGCGGTTGTGTTATGGACGGGTCTTTTAACGGTTAGTAATAACCTATCGGTTTGTGGATGGTCCCGGTAACCTTTAGTAGCTTCAATGTAGGATAGTAATGTCCTCGCGGGACATATTTGTTGCTTATTAGGAAAAAAAATAATGAATAATGTCGGCATTGCGCGGCCTGGTGCAAATGTTTTAATTGCTTAATTAATTATTATCGGTGGTGACATTGACATTAGTCAAACGAATCAAAGATAGCGTCTGCACTCGTCGTGCAGTTGACAACGCGCGAAGAGCCGTCAATTTCTTAGACAGTTTGTCTATACTCAATGTGTCATTTGGGTACCATGTGGCCAATAGGTCCAGTACTAAATTCGGGTCCCAGGTTGACTTGTATTTAGGAAAGTTGGGTCTAATCTCAAATATAACCTTAAAAATCTATCTATTTCATCATTATTACCTACTTGTTTGCCTAAAAACAGAGCCAAGGCTGGTCGGAGAGTATTTAAAGTAGAATAGCTAGCACTTGCTGCAAACTGTGATGTTGGAGACGTTAATATTATAGGGATATCTATTACATAATAGTTCATGTGAATTAAGTCTACTAAATAGTATACTTAATTTACCCTGGGTGAATAAGCCAAAGTGAATTAAGTCTACGGACCCTCAAATTTCTATCAGTGCAGAATTGCCACCATTTTTAAAAGCACTATCGTATTGTTTAATCGAATTTGTAGACAATGATGCAATCATAATATCTGTTGTCTCGGCACTCAGAGATTGTCTTGCGTACGCTCCCCTGATAATAGAGATGACACCAGGGTAAGTCGCCTCCAAAGGTGGTGGCGGGTCCTGGAAGGAGGCAGTAGCAAACCTGGCTTAGGTTTAAAGTGTACAGGCTTTAATTTGGACAATTTAAGAAAAGAAAAGAAAAAAGGGGATATCACGGCTGGCTTGGCCAGTATGGAACTACGATTAAGCCCGTGGTATTATCGTTAACAATTTTCCGTAAGCATTTCAAGATCAATGAAAAGGGAGGAAAGAGTAAAGAAATACTTATTCCCCACTCCAGTCTATAGTAAATGCATCTATATTATAGGCTTCGGGATCTCGATGTCATGAGATGTATATTAAGCATTTGGCGTTATTTTTAGTTGCAAAGAGGTCTATTTCAGGACAGCCATAATACGTGTCAACTATTTTTTGGAATGATAGAGTAGGTATCTAACGCTTCTGTTAAAATTAATTTATTTTATCTCTAAATTTAATTTATTTTTATAATATTAACTTGACATTGTTACTTTCATTTGACATGTCCATTTGTATTTGAAATTTAAATTAGTAATGTAAATTGTGATATAATTTTGACTTTGTGTTATGTTTAATATGTTAATTTTTACAAAAATAATGTAAGGCTGAACTAAAAAATTGATTATGGGGAAAAAGTTGATACTACTTTTTAAAAACTACCTACGTAAATGAAATATTATTATATTGTAGTCTTTAATAAGCCAAATGTTCATAATCGTCAATTTAAACCTTTGAGAATGCCGTGAGGCAAAACCGGTTAGGCTAACAATAAATATCTTGGAAAAAAAAAACCAGTGTGTTATCATCAATAATGCATAAAGTTTAAAATAAAAAAATAAAAAATAAAAAATAAAAATAAGGGAGGTCATAGACGTCATTGCATTCTCTTAATACTAAAGAATTTCTCGTGTTCGGATCGTTTGGTATATGACCAACCGTACGACACTGCAGGACAGGCGGAGCACAAGAGTCCTAAATATTGGCATGAAGTGTCGTTTAGAAATCTTTTCGATGTAATCCGTTAATTTTGTACGTTTTCGGTAATTTCAAACACGTACCACGTGAATCTAATTCAAATCCTAAAAATATCTATGCCTGTTTTGGTATTAAGTTACTTTTTGTATAGTACTTACCACATACAGTAGAAACTAATATTACTAAACTAAATGTACCGTCACCTTTAATAGTTAGGAAAATTTTTTGATAAAAATTGACCAGGTTTATAATCACACTTTATAATTGCCCCGAGTACCTGTAATTTAGATATTTCTAGAACTATTTGTTTCTCGGTAAGGCAAAATTAAGTTAATGTTTTCGGGTACATAATGTTGTACCACTGAATTTTTGAACAGGATATGAATACCTTGAATTTACTGTAAGTACAATAGGATCGTCGGTAATGTTTTTCCACTCCTGTAGGAAGTGGCGAAGACGACCTGCATGGGATATTACCTGATCTATAACTTACGCGTCTTGTTGGCTGGCCCGCTGGTCTTCCCTGCCGTTGGCGGGCGGTCCGCTGACGGGGCGGTTCGTTTGCTCCCTGGGCCAGTGTATCGGTCCCTCGGCCCTGTGGATACTTGCAGGTTAATGTGGTACCGTCGCGTCAGTACGCTTTATTTGGAGTCCTGTCTTTTCGGCAGTTTTTGACGCCTTTATCTTCTCAATTAGAAGTTCTCCGAAAATAAATGTGTCTCTTTTAACGTCCGCGATCATTCAGGTAATATTTTTTTTTTTTTTTTTTTAATCATAGGAGGGTATAACTAGTCTCCTCCTGGTCTTTGTATTATCATGATGTAAATCTAAGAAGATTTGACTAATCTCAGAGACTTTCTTCCGGAGTACCAGTTTGTCAGTCCTGCAATTCCTAATCCGAGATGGTCTTGGGCTTTTTGTGAAAGTTTATCTCTCTTTCTAATTGGATCACCCAATGCTGGTGTGATTTCGGGATTTAATAAAGGGGCTTTAGCCAGGCGAGAGTTGTCTGGAATGAAGGTCCTGTCAGTTATCTCCTGTTTTGCTTCTTAGTAAGGCCATCCGTTAAGATACGCCCCCAACGTTTAGCAATTTCATCGGGAATAGCAGGACCAAGGACCTCATCTTTCCTCTTTGGATCCCCAAGGGCCTCTAAGATATCATTGGAAAGAGGTACTGTCGCATTAGCCAAGTCGGAGCTAGAATTTTTGGCTGCTTCCATTGGGTCGAACCCCGATAGTGTTGGCTCCGTAGGAGTTGGGTCAGAAGATATTGAAGGGCCGGCTCAGGCAAGGACCTGGATTGTCTTTATTGACATTTTGTGTAGGAGCGGGGAACACTAGGGATGGTAAGCAACCGTCAGAATCGGAGTGCAGTTCCCAGCTTTGAATAGTTGCGGCTGAGTCGCCCCACGGCCGCCTCGCGTCACTTATGTAAGTGTTATCCACGTTATGCAATTCTGTTGCGTTACCTCTCTTACTACTTTCGTAGTAGTGTATTTTCAATGACATCTAGGTCATTTTTGTATTTTTGAGTCATTGGGCGTAATCACGTTACGACACGAGACTGTTAGTTATCACTATCAGCCGTGATCACGTCACGGAGTATAGCGAGTAGTGTACCGCTTGAGCGGAAATAAATATATGGGTTATCAGCTGTGATCGCGTCACGCAGTATGACCACCTTCACTAGGTACCCGTAAAGGGTAAGTATCCGTAATTATCGACTGTGATTACATCACCGATAGTAGGATCTCGCCAGGTTATGTACACAAAAGTACCTGTTTATTCCCAAAATAACATGGAGCAACGGAGAAGAACGTTAGGTTTTCTTATCATCGTATTGCGCTGTACCATGTAGGTACGACAAGCTAGTTTGTAAGAGTATAGTAGACTTTCATATTTATAATTTATAATATACCATAGTAAAGTTACATGTGTTTTCTTATCATCGTATTGCGCTGTACCATGTAGGTACGACAAGCTAGTTTGTAAGAGTATAATAGACTTTCATATTTATAATTTTATAATATACCATAGTAAAGTTACATGTGTTTTCTTATCATCGTATTGCGCTGTACCATGTAGGTACGACAAGCTAGTTTGTAAGACTATAATAGACTTTCATATTTATAATTTATAATATACCATAGTAAAGTTACATGTGTAACCCGACCGTATTACTTGGAACAAAGTGGTAAAAAAGTTCACGACTTACCCTCATCCGAGTGTCTGACGAATAATTTCGTAATTGATTTTCTAATCGCCTAATTTTCTTACGAATGTGTTTACTTTTGCATTGTTTACGTTTCCCCATATTCACTTTGCTTAATACACACTAAAAAACTGGCAAAGTATATAAGAATTCACAGAAAAATATTTAATTTGATTTAATAGGTGTTGCGATGCCCGCACAAGAAAAGCGAATGACATAAGACGGGAACGCCGCCGCCGGCTGGGGCGTAGGCGGGGGGTAGGTACTAAAACTTTTTTTTCCAGATCTCTAAAATATTGTGCGATGCCTAGTAGAATGAGAAGTGGACTACCAAGTGAATATTAAATCTCGAGGATGCAACGTCGAAGTATAATCATCGGTGAAGTCCAGCCTTAGAATCATACCAATAAACTCTACAAATTATGTACTACTTTAGAAAATATTTACACCTGTATACCCTCGAAGGGGTATCACCATTCACATATTGTTTACGTAGTTTACTTTAAAAAATAATTTAAATAATACAACTCTTAACTGCATAATATAAACAAACAACCTCATTACCATTTCCTTACATACTCGTAACTTCTTAGAGTTGTTTACAATAAAAGCGTAGGTACTTTGAACGCGTAATGCGTAGTAAGCATTGTGTAATAGTGTAAAGCATCTCGCTTTTTTTACGATGTGTATCAATCTTTGTGTATTATTTGTTTGTAAATTATAATTTTAATTTTATCTGTTCATAAAATTTTTATGTTGCATACCCAAAAATCATCCCCGAGCCCTAGTTCTCCTCTACAGTGTTATGTGTGTATTCAAATAATATGTTGTTAATTTTAGTTGTGACTAGTAGTGGCAGTAGATTATTAATAAATAGAATAGTAACTAGCTCTAACTAAGGAAAACTCCTACTAATGAAAAAAAGTACTTGAGTAACAATATAAATATAAATCAATGGAAAAAAGGGTTTTAACGGATATCCTACATACCCGTACAATCAAATTCAGCTCCTTTAAACATCATGACTGGATTGTCTAATCCAATTCAACGAGAAAGATTTGTGAAAGCAAGTTTCTCTAAGTTGCGATGTTAAGACTACAAGTAATAAGAGGAGAGGGAGTTAACATAATTATCGTCAATCTCACGAATAATTTGCCTACTTGCAGGGAATATGATGTTGAACCATTGATGCGTCGCTACACAACATTCTATAAGTTACGTACTTTCAACCTTAGCGATGAATTTTAATCACATGACTTATCACTGTAATAAGGAATTTGTGGTACACAACTATAAATAGTTCAAAGTTGTGAATGAAATGCGAAATCTCATGAATTTGATTCTAAGTATTGGAGAGAAGAGAATACATTGTCGATAATGTCCCTATTTATCTTTGAAATACCTGACTGAAGTGCAAAATGTTACGACACTGAATTTTACTTAAGAATGTGTTGACTCTACTCGAGTTAGGAGGAGGTTAACAGTTCATAGGAGCCATCATTAACTGTTATATAGACACGTTAGTTACTTCAAGTAAGTGAAGTTTCAAGAAAGTTCGGAAACAGTTCCTTGATGAAACTGTTAGGTAACGATGAAAGATGATGACAGTTCAAAGTTCCAATTTTTACACTGCATTGTGAAGACAGAAGAATATCATTCTTATATTGAAGTATTGTTGGATAGTTATGGCGAAGGATAACTCATTAAAGTGTAATTAGTGAATTGAGTTTACTATAGTTTTACTACAGCAGAGTGACTTTTAGGACTAATTGCTAGCTATAGATACTACTTTATCGAAATTATTAATAACAAACAAAAAGTAGAGAAATATACTATTTTGTTTATGAACTTTGATAAAGTACCAAAATCCATGTGGTGGTTTTAATAAACACTATACCTAGATAAAGATAACAAACATAACAATATTAGTAACATACCTATATAATTGTGCTGTCAAGCAAAAAGCAACAAACAACACGAAAATGAACAACAAATATTAAAAACAAATCCATTAAAAGATCGATTTGCACTAGTATTCAAGCACAAATTATTTGTGTCTCACAAAAGTAAGAAAAAACGCATTGTTGGCTCTTGGAAACGGGCAGGGAAGCCACCGCGGGTTTTAATTATACACAGAAAGGTAAATTAAAAAGCAGCCGGCCGTACCGATCGTGGTAAAGAGTCTCTAAACCCGGACTCATCTCACTTAATGTTTGCTTTTTGCAAACAGACGGGCCTTTGAACAAACAATTGAACATGATGGCTAAACAAAAGATTTCGTGTGTTGTCGCCATTTTGTTTTATAGTGGAGGGTTGGTAATGACGGCCCGTGACGGGACGGATAATGTTTTTAGAGGATGAGTTGTAAAAATAGAATTAGTGTAGTATCGGTTTTATGATAACAACAAAAAATATACGGGGTAAACATTCATAGGGGGTGGTGGAGTGCAAGTGTACACCTTTTCGAGCGCATTGAAGCAGTTTTTTCGGGTATTTCAACACATAAACCTGATTATGATCAATTTATGACTGGTATGATGCAAGTAAATTTGATACAATTTGTTTTGAATACTGCCCCAATTTCATAGTGCATTTCATCATTATCTTTTGGCTCGTTGCTTACTTTCAGTTCTTTATATCAGACTATTGTAAAGTTCCATTGTTCAAATACTTGTTATCCTGTGTACGTTGTATTTGCTGTAATACTAGGTCTTCTTCTACCGAGGATTATTTTCAGTCACATCCGAAGCTTTCACCTCGGAGTCTGGGGTTCGCTCTACCAGTCTAACTGCCCATTTGGTTGAACTTAGATATTTACCGTGAAGTAATTGCTATCTGACCTCTACAACTCAATGACGATATTGCTGAAACGTACGTTTTCTAAACTTTCATAATGACGAAAACAAAAAACTTATTTTGCTAATGGTCGGATCCTAAATCTTTTAATAACTCAAAACACTCATTAGACTTCACTTACAGCTTAAAATATGGTTTGGTGAAGTGTGGCGGTACCTACTACATTGAAACAGGTAAGTACGAAGTGAAATCCTGTTTACATCATCAAAAGGAAACAATAATTAGGTATTTATGGATGGAGTAATTATGTGGATGCGTGCGCCGCGTAGTATTACCTAACTATTTGATATTGTTCGTATTTATGTGTTGAAATGAGTAAAAACCAATTATATTTTCATCCAAACAATGCCATTGGCTGTTATCGAGCTGCTCCGACCGCATTAGTACCAAACCGCACGATTCACCGCTATAATGAAGCCAATCGTTCATTAGTTGTTTACGGATTCATGTTATTTATACAAGAGTGACCATTTCATATTGTTCGTGGTTGTCACTTTGCACTCTCGCTATTATAAACAAAAAATTTAAAATGCATATGACTTTAAATTAAATGAAATTTTATCGACTCAGTATAATAAAAACTATGCTTGCGTAAGAAATATTTGAATCAATAAAGATAGGAAAAGAGAAACGACTCAAGCGGGACTTGAACCCGCAACCATTCCCTTACAGGGGGAATGCTCTGACCGTTAAGCTACCAAATCACGTCTTGACTGCTCTAAATTTTTCTATACAACCATCTTGGGGCGACGACGCGATCGCTCGCAAGCCATCTACCAATAGTCGTACGGACTATTAGTTCAAGTCCCGCCTGAGTTAATTTCCTTCTTTCCATCTTAATCAATTTTAATAGTTAGCATACTAATTGCTTTAAAATTTCATTCAGGGATATCTTTAATTCAATGTAAAAATCGAAGCGCAGTAGTTACCTATCACGTTAACAAATCTCTGCGGGATGCTTATTGGGAGGTATTGAAGAATAATTAACTTTACCACTTAACAGCCGCTAGAAGAAAAAGTATGAAAATCGGATTTCGTCTAAGTCGATAATTGCCTATTTACGGGACCTCGCGAGTTCTCAGTACGTGACGAACACCCCGTTATTTCCACCGGAATTCTGTAAGAAATCTTAATTACAGAACATCGTTTGAACGCCGCCGCGCTCCTTTATATGCTTCGGTATTTAATAAACTAATTATGAATACTTATTAATTATATTATTATATGCTAATCATTTCTAAGCTGTTAAATGATTACGTTTTGTTAAATAAAGCTTTAATTTGCCGTTTAATTTCTATTAGCGTGTTGATGAATTCAAACTGAATGTAATTGAAAAACGGGGTACGTATTTTGTAATCTCAATCTGTTTATTGATGTAGATTGGTACTTCGGTCTAATTATTCAGATTTTAAATCGATTAAGGCTTCTCAATAAGTATTCAATATGATTAAATAATATGATTGATATGATATCTTATTAAGTTAAATTCGTGAGTAGATTTGGTTTGCCAAAATGTGTTAAAGTTTTTCCATATAGGTATGGTACAGGGTTTTATTTCGAGTTTTCCTTCTCTCGCACTGTTATCTTCTGTGTATTTTTCCGTAAGTCGCCTCTGACGACACCCTTCGGATGAGATGGGGTGGTGATACTTGTATTCTTTCGCCGCCACCACACGGATAATATCTTTTACAACACACCTGCTCATAAAAGTGATATTATTTTACCGCAATTAAGCACGGAATGACACCTATTATAAAACTGTGACTTTTTCATTGCTATTATTCACAAAAGTGAGTTATAGATTCTTTTTTAAATTTTATAGGAAGTGTCTATAATTGTCTATGTTCATAAAAAAGTTTTGATACAAAAAATAACGTGTTTAATAGTACGAATAAATTAATACGCCTATTGTATGGTCATTTGATGCATTTTCGTATTTAAATAAATAATTTCAACTTGTAATACTTGTGTAATAAACAAAATTTTCACTCCAAATTTAACTTTTTTTTTTCTCTAAGTACAGAAAAATAAAGAGTAAAAAAAAGTTAAGTTCAAACCTCATTTTTTTTAAATATGGTCGACCGCCATTGTTAAATGCGCGCGCATAGGAAAACGAATTAATTTGTAGTATTGTTTATTTAGTATTTTGTAGTATTATTTTATTCGCAAGTGTGTTGTAAAACGTCGTATGGCACGTGTGAGCATGATGATTACCGTCCTCGGCTGTTTTAATGGCGCCTCGGCGGTAATCACCAACGTTGCTCACTTGTACCATAATGTACTATTATATTAACCAATTGAAATCTACCGTCTTCTCATGTTCTGAAAGCGATTAAAATTCAATGTCATTCAGATTAACACCCCAGTTCAGGCCCTAATCTTGTAGAGATATGATAATGAACTTATCGTTCACATAACATAATATGTCAGCTGTGTTATCGATAACGCGATACGGTTCGTAATAAGCCGGAGCAAGAGCTTTCTGATGTAGGATATTCCCCGAAAACAGCCGACTATCTGTATTATCTCTTGAAACAACAACATTAACTTCCAACGAATTTGAAATGTTTTTTTTTCTGTAAGCAGAAAAGTGATGGGAAGTACCCATTTAGTAATAAATGATAGAGAACAGATGATAACTTAAAATTATTTATTGTTTTATGTAAAAAAAAAACTTGAATTCGAAAATAGAAACTTAACTAATTGGGCACTTTCCTATGGTTATTTTATTATAAATTATTCATCTGAGCTTATTAATTTAGGAATAGGGAATGAACGGTAAAAATTATAGCCGTTCTTATTTCATCGATTTTATTATTTTTAATCGTCTAGCAAGCCACAGATAGTAATATTTTTGAAATTCTATTACTTATGATTGCTTATTTTGTCTGCCGTTTATCAGAGATCCCCAGGTACATTAACATGGTGATAAATGCTTTGAAAACGAAGTGGCGATAGAAGAAAACTAAATTTGAGCCAGAGCTAGTTCCCTTGACTCTCGAATATCCTGTAATTTTACGTATTTTTTTTTGTTTTAATTATCAATTAGCCTATCGTAGTCCACTGCTGGACATAGACCTCTCCCAATGCTGGGAGGTTTTGGCTTACTGTTTCCACGCTGGCCAGACGGGTTAGTACAGGGTTTTATTTCAAGTTTTCCTTCTCTCGCAGTGATATCATCTGCGTATTTTTCCGTTAGTCACCTCTTAAGACACCCTTGAGATGTGATGAGGTGAAGGTGATACATACTTACTTGTATTCTTCCTCAGTCACTACACAGATACTTTACTTTTAAGTAGGTTCTGTAAAAATATAGCTAGTTTATGTAAATATAGCTATTTAAAAGCTTGCCGTAGAGCAGAATGTCAAGTAAAAAAAGTGAAAATTTTGCTAGTTAACCTTCCTATTTCCAATAAACGAAAGAGATTCACAGTTTAGTTGCCGCTTAATGAAACAATGTGCTTTAATCTTGATCTACTTTGACTTTTTGCTTTTTTTTTTTTCCTTTATGCAAGTAATAGTATCAAGTTAAAATTTTATTGGCTTCTTGCTTAGCATTTAACCATTATCAAGTAGTTTATAATAATTTTATTTGGATGGGTGGATGGATGGATGGATGGATGATGATGATGATGGTGAGTTGATGATGATGACGATGATGATGATGGCTGCCTCAGTAAAGTGGTGGAAACTTTACTAAAGGCTTCTACGGAGATTTCAAACCAACACGAGAAGTCACAATTCACTGTAATATTTCACTTTCCTGCTCTTGTGCGCGTTTTCCAAGACGTTATGTCCAAAAATCCACCATTTTTACACATAAAAACTCGAACTCACACTAATTTTGGAAAATAAAATAACACCGCGACCATTCATTCTCGTTTTGGCGGCAAAACTCCTTGCTTTTCTTGGGTTTCCCGTTAATCGTATTTATTTTATAGGTTTGCTTTTGTCAAGACAAAGGTGACTTGACAATGCAGCCTAGTGACGTCTTTTGAAGAGGTCTAAATTAAAAATCAATCCTAAGATAATTTATAAATAAGTAACTTAGATACAATATTTATGCTGTCTAGTTCGTTTAAAAAAAGAAACACTGTACTGTTTTTTTTCCTCATTCGAAGTAGAGGTTTGGTTAAACATTATCCCGCCTGTGCCTAAATGTGATATTTGGGCATTTTTTTTTTTACACGACCATACTCTAAATGAGCATGTCCCAGAAGTTTACCATTAATTTTTATGTAGAAATGAAAGAAAATTTATAATGACGTGTCGATGGTAAAAATATTTAACATTTAATGTATCCGAAATACATCAAATTATGTGAATAACTAATTGATAAATATAAAATAATACAGAATATAATTTTGAATACCCTTGATTTTACTATGTCCCACATTGACCAGCTTAGTTTCGAGTTAAGTTTATTCGTGAATTTCCTTCAGTGGTAAGGGTAAAGAAGAATGAATTGTATCGAAATATGATAATATTATCAGAATTAAACATAAAATAACACTACTTTAATAATAAAAAACTATCTTTCGTAACATTATATTATGTCCCACGATTTCGGGCGTGCATGGAATTACACTTTGTAACCGTAATTTGATGGACTTTGTCGCCAAAAAATATACCACTGAATACAAATTTCTTTCCTGGCAATAATACTTCAGACTTCCCCATTTAATGAAGCAGTCATAGAATGACCATTTTGACGCATTTCGAGTTGAAACTTGTTGAGCGTTACCATGCCGGATTTTTCATCCACTTTGTAATTGTGATTTTTACTGTTAAGTTTGGTTTTTTGTTTATAGAAATATAATAATAATAAACTACAAACGCTTTATAAACTATTAAAATAGTTGTTTTTGTGTTTCATATTTATTAAAGTTGATTAACAAGCAATCTTAGGTCGGCGATTGGAGATGCGTTACTTCCATTTCGTTTGGTTACATATAACGTGGAATAAAAAAGTTACAAAATAGAAACATAAAGGCGAGTACAAATGCATGCAGGCATGTGTTTATCTTTTTAGTGGATATATGATGATATCTTGGAACAATAATTATTTTAGTACAATAATTGTTGTCGGTTACTTGGCTTGTGTCTCGGCATAAAAATGTACTTGGGGCTCTTATTATGTTCTTCAATTAATTTATAATTATTGCAAAGTGTTGGTATTTTAAGATGCTTTTATTTAACTTGCAATGTTCATATTGTAAATTTGCTGAAGTCTTGCAAGTCATTTTTCGACCACTTCTGATTATCCGATTGAGTTGCAATTTTGCATGCCACGTGACTATACAATATTATGATAACATGGAGCTGATCTGATGCTGGAGGAGGAAGGTAGCCATAGGAACTACTCAATAAAACGACACAACCCCATCGAGTTTGGGAACGTTTGAATGGTATTAACAAGTACTATGATCCTGTATGGTAACCAATAGTAACCAGGGTCTAATGCTAGAGCTGGAAGATGGCTTGGGCTTGTTTGATTCATCTTCACGAGTACTTAGGTGCTAGATTCGCATCTGCGTGGTGCCTGTCCTCTCATTATCTTCAGGGTAAACTAAGCTTTACCTTTTCGATTTTGTAACTGAACCCTTCCATTTTGTAATTGTCCTATGTTTTACTGTTACCATTTCTTTAAATTTTACTAATTTTGAAAGTGAATACCTTATTTTATTTTACTTTGCGTTGAATTATAAAAAAAGAGTGAATCATAAAAAAATAATCAACATCATTAGATGGTTGTTACACAATATAAATCGAAAGTTAACTGGGCTTAATTACCAAATAGTTACAAAATGGTTACATTTTTACAAAATACTAGAAATGTATGGCTTATCTTACTTAAGCTGTAATATTATTTTAAAGAATATTATATTTATAACCAAATAAACGAAAATCTTAAATTAAGAACGTACTATTTTATTTATTAATTATACTTTTAAGAGTTACAAAGTGGATGTCTAAACCACTCTCGTGTCCAAAGAAAGTATTATTTTTTTCCAAACATGTATATTTATAGGGTAACTGTAGCTATTGTAATGTTCTTTCAGGAATAGGGAATCATTCTATAAATTTTGTTATGCATTACCAATATTTTTTATTTTTTCATTCCATTTTGTAACTTGGACATGTAAATAAAAAAATGCCCATTTGTGTTCTTTTTTCGAATCTAACCATATTTATACTGTTTGTTGTGTTTCTTACTGTTTCGTCTGTTCAGACTCCATGTCAAATTACCTGTAAAAAAAAGAAAATATTGATTAAGCATAACTTTAATATTGTTTAAAATTAGTAAGAATACAATTGGACGAAACTGTAAAGAAATGGGACGAAAACTGGTACATAGGTAAATGAATACCTAATAGGTATCTAAATATAAAAAATAGTTCTGGTAAAAAATCGTTTGGGTGCAGGCCGTCATGCGTAGCTCAGAGCAGACTACTTTTATTTGTGAATAATAATGAGAGTCCCCGTGGGCTTAATTCTAGGTTTTAATTTAAGCACAGCTTGTTCAGAAAAGTAATAAACACCGTCCACGTAATATCTAAAAGAAACTAAATTTATAAGCTAGGTACTCGTCTCCCTAACAAATAACTGTTTACATTTTAAATTAAAACCGTTGCGAATTTCATTCACTGCTGTTTGTTATCAAAAATATTACTTCCATTTATTCTCACCCATTGCTACAGTACGAGCCACTAAGAGCTCCTTATAACGGTAATCAGTCATCCCTTCAAGCGGTCGGAGATCCTCGTTGCTCCTTTTGCACAGTCTCGGGCACCCTATTTGTCAGATTTAATTTAGCGATTAACAAACATTATGTTCAGGTCAGTTTTTTTAATTGAAGTATTACAATGTTTAGAGTGTAGTCAAGTAAGAACATAGTTCGTTTTCATATATTATTATTAAACATTTGAAACTATAGCAATTAAATTAATAATTTTGAAGATAAAGAACGCTTTAATATGGGCGCTTTGACTATTAAGGTGCCTTCCCGCACAGGCTGTTCAGTTTGGAGTTTCGGAAAGAACTTTATACTGTACCTAATCACTTCCGTAAAAACAAAAATAAACCTATTTGTAGAAGAGACCAGTGGGGAGTAACCAAGCAATATAAAGAAAAGCTAATCGCTTTTCAGTGAAGAATTTGAACGGATAAAAACTCACCTATCACGTAATTACTTCCTGCCTACTACGGTACTATATAACTTATTTGTCAAGTTATCAATCAGTATATTTGATTATACAATGATTACTTTATTTAGTGTATTAAATGATTACCTTCGGAATTCTCCGAAAATAAACTAATAAACCTATTTGTACGATATCAAGGTGCACGCCTACGCAGCCATTTCAGTTTTAAATTGATAGAAACCATAGATGATTTTATGGTGACTGTTTAAGCCCTTTTCATGTTCATGGAAGTCTAATATAAAAATTTTAATTAGCTCTTCAACTATACGCTATTTTTATAACATTGTTGGAAATGGTTGCTGATTGGTGGCTGATGTTGCACTTGCCCATAGACCACGGTAACTACTATCCATCAGGTGGGCTGTCTGCGACCTAGGTGGTATAATAAAAATAAATATTATGGTGTGACGTCATAACTACTTATCTATTTAGAAAGAGAATAGAGCATCGACCGCGGGCGGGACTCGAACTTTCTTTTTCTTTCTATTTCTAGATCGATTTGAATAGCTAGCATAATAAATGCTTCAAAATGTCATTCAACTACTTATCTAGTTCGCAAAAGTTTGCATAAGTTTGCATGCACCATTCTAACGTTCCATACAAATAAATTGATTAGAATTGTCAGCTAATTACTCAATCGCTATCGAACAGATAAAAGATAAAAATAAAATATTGTCAAACGATTCGACAGCTTTAATAATTATTCATACCAAGCTAATTATAAAGATAAACAATGACAAGTGTTAATTAAACACGGGTGTGCCCAATTAATTTTAAGTATTCATAAATGTCAGATGGCTTGAAATTGCAAGTAAATATTTTTTTATGATCTGTTTGGTCGCACATGATGAAATAACTCGTAAATGTCAGAACACATGTTATGACACCTTAAAAAGTACGCAAAGGAGTCATTTGTTATCAGCCGCTACTGTAGGTAGGTAATTTTCAAAATAAACGGTTGCAGGTCGAGTAGGTATTGGATAATACATATTATTAACAAATCAATTTGAAAAAAACCTGAGCATCGATATGCAAGTATTTGAAACTAATTTTGGTTTCCTTCTATTCATTAAGTATTTGGTTTATTTGGCTTAGTTTTTACGAGAACAGCTACCGACGAATAAAAGCCCCCGTCAGAGCCTAAAGACGAGGTTATGGCCATGAAGATCTTTGTGGAGCCCCATACAACCGCGTATTACGGCAGTACTTATTCATAGTACCTATTCCTAGGGGCGTATCATTCATAATGACCGGACCATCAAGTTGTCCATAACATAATATAGGTATTGTACTTATTAGAACAACGATAATAAAGGAATTGATTACTATTAATAATATCCCTACTAATATTATAAATGTGAAAGTAACTCTGTCTGTCTGTCTGTCACGCCCAAACCACTGAACCGAATTTGATGAAATTTGGTATAGGGGTAGATTAGACCTCGAGAAAGGAAATGGGCTATGTTTGGTCGCGATAACCGACATCCACGCGGGCGGAGCCGCGGGCAAAAGCTAGTATTACATATTCAAAAATAGGTATAGTCATTAGGTACTCTTCATATTTTAGAAAAGTATTTTAATTAAAACATAAATTCCGATAATTAAATGACGTCATAACCTATATCATCTTCTTTATTTGATAACAATTATAAAAATAATAATTAATACTGAAGTTCCTAATCAATTTCGATCGGTTCACACGATAGCATTCCGATCGGCGGGCGGCGGCCTGAGGCCTCCCGCAATGTTTTGCTCCTGTTAAAACTGTGTCAAGGCATCGCCGCATCAGACAAGGCCACCTTTATTTGTCGTTAGTGGCACTGCACGGCGCTCAATCATATTATCTTTTTTTTTTAAAAGGTTTGGTTGGGTTGCTTGCTACACGTTTCTTTTGAATTCCGCTTTCTTTGTGAATGGTGTAATAATAGTCTACACTGGTTCCTAGAAGTTGTATTTTTAAATGTTTTTTTTTTGTTAGAAAGAAAGAAAAGAAAGAAAGACGATTTTTTTATACCACTTAGGTGGCAGACAAGCACACGGCCCACCTGATGGAAAGTAGTTACCGTGGCCTATGGACGTATGCAACACCAAGGGCGTCACACTCGTGCTGCCGACCCTGAAGAAACCTTCTAATGCCCTTCTTTTATTTTACGGCAAGACTAATTAGCAATCAACAAAACTAAACTAAACACCCAATATCGCCATTAGGTTATGGAGGTTAGATGGCAGTCGCTTCACGGCAAATATCGAAGTCCAGCCAAATCCGTAGTAAGGTAAAAGCTTAGACTGGGATTAACGCTAGGATGATGACGAAGAAGAGACCTAAACTAAATGTTCAGAATTGTGCCGGGCACAGGTAAAGTCTCTTACACTCACGGCGGTTTTCCATTCCTCAATTCAACCAATGAATCAATTAGCCTATTGTAATTCACTACTAGAAGGATTGAAAGAATCCACACTAGGACAGAGGCCTCTCCCAACGCGCGCCATGCCTTTAACATCCGATCTTCCGTCAACAAAATCAAAATATGTACTACTAGAAGTCTGAAAACTCCGAATCCAAATTCATATAAAATACAGCATACTGCTATTTACCATTACCGCTTTTTTACCCTGATTGAACTGACCTATTTGTGCCGTACAGCCGTTTTATATTTTCATTCGGTAGCTTGAAGGAAGAATCATGTTCTGGGCAAAATTATTTGGGTTAGTTCCATTTTCCCCCGCTGTTCTCAATAATACGGTCTCCTCACGTAGTTCAACCTATAATGGTGTGATAAATCATCGGTTACGACACGACAGCAATGATTAAACGTCATCAATTTGCTAGTTATAAGCATTTTTATATGTTTTGATGTTGTTGACTCGAGCACTACTGAAACTAATTTGGAATGTCTACATTATTAATTACTAATTGCTGGAAATTGGCTTTTTAAATTTACTATGTATGTATATAATATAGTAAAGTCAATTTAATAATGGAAGGTTGGGTTATTGGACTCGTATCAGGGATAATAATAATATCTTGTCATGCGGTGTTATTTACATGAAAATAGAATTTGTTTGGTAAATGAATTGTTGTGGTTATGCTCATATGAATGACCATTTTACGGATTTTATATGAATCTTTGATATCTACTGGAAATTCATAAAGTTACTCGCTTTTAGCAGAAACGTTCAATGTGGCCATTTCAGACCCGCTGAACTAATGCCCAGTTCCTATCCCCTTTAAGATATGATCCCGTAGCCGACCACATATGACATAACTTTAAGAGGAATCTTTAACAGCAGAAGTTTTCGAGGACAGAAGCTAGACTTTTCCGATTTTAATTTACTTATAGGTAAGATTAGCATAGATACTAATTGCTTTAAAATTTCATTTACATAATAACCTAATTAGTCTGTGTGTAATGTAATGTATTCACATAAATCTAGACTGAGGAATTATGGCAATGTTAATAATGAATTTGCTTAATCAATTCTCTTGAGCTTTCTCTAACAAAGTATTGAAGTCATAAAAAATACATAAAGCGGGATTTCTTGTGATCAATTTATAAATATCCCTATAAAATTATAATGTAAGTAATTGGCGGCCTCTGCTTCGTAGCGGTAGGGCGTTCGACTGCTACATAGGGGGCGCGGGTTCGATTCCCGCTCAGTGCTAATATTTTGTATGCATGAATATGTATATTTTCATTGGTCTGGGTGTTACTATGTATGAATTCACTAAAAGTATCTATTTACGCATATCCACAGTTAAGCTATTCTTACTTTGGGTTTAGGTGGCGCTGTGTAGAATGTAGAACTTAAAAGAGGAAGCAGTTTATTTCCGAACTTATTGTCATACAGATATTCTTTCTATTAGTTCCGTTATCCCCCACTAATACGAGTATTCTAATGAGCTAGTTTAAGTTTTATTGTAGCACTTTAATTCATTCCTTGTTTCGTTCAAACACCACATTTCCCTTTATTCAAATTAAATACAACTCCAAGTTAAATAAGTTGGTTATTAAGCGCAATGAGGAAACGAATGAAGTTATGTTAGCATCTGAAATTCGGCAGGAGTCCAAGAAACTTTGATGTGATTCGCCAACTCGGGACTCCTAAACTTATCAAAGTGATTTGGCAAACTCGCGCGTGATTCTTTGAAGATGCTTTCAATCGAATATATTAACACGTTGAACGCCACGCGGCCCACCGGTGAGCCTAGCGTACTTTTCCGTTTGAGCCACGCCAAAAATCACGAAACCGTATTTTTTTACAACTTCTGATTTTCATCCCAAAGTCTATAAAATGCTATAAAACGTGTAGAAAATAAAAATTAGCGACTTCTACCGTCTAGTTTCAGTGATATAGCAAAAGGCTCACATGAGGGTCCCGTGGCCTCCTACGAAGGAATATCAATTTTTCCGTTGCCGGGGGCCGCGGGGTCACCCCGCGGCTCACCCGCCCTCCAAAGCCAAAGGAACATTGGATTGGTCGAATCAGTATTAAAAACTGCCATAGTTGTGATTCATCATCATCTTCATAGAGACGTATTTTCTTGATTGCATCAGAGGCCAAGATGACCTCGGAGCTCAGATAATCGGATCCTTGGTGTATCCTGACGGTAACGGGGAAGGTTTTCATGTCGCCAACAGCGGTCCAAACCACAGAATTGGAATCGTGGTACATGTCTTGGATAGTGTCAATGTAAGCCTCTGGAACATCTTTGGACCGCAATACCCCTGGTGGGTATTGCGCGTATCACCGCGCGAGGAACACAGTCGAAGGCCTTCTGTATGTCTAGGAATAGGCAGTGCAGGGGCGTGTTCTTGGCCCTGTATTTCTCCGCACAATCCTTGGGGCGAACGCCGGATCCACGGTCCCGTGCCCCGAGCGAAACCTACACTGACACTCCGAAAGTGCACTCTCCTTTCGGATCCGGGATTCGATTATCAGCTCGTAGAGCTTCATGGTGGGAGAGATTATCTTTAAACCGCGGCGCGCGGTTACTGCACCGATCCCTTAGCTTTGAAGACTGGCGTGATGATACTCAGTCTCCACTGGCTCGGGATCTTGCCGGGGAAGAGTATGCGGTTGTATAGGTTTGTGAAGATGCTCACACCACGGGCACCCATTGCCTTCCAAGCTTCGATGGGGACTTCGTCGGGTCCCACAGCTTTCTGGTTCTTCATGCGGTGAATGGCAGCCTGGACTCCTGTCATAAATGTGATTTTTAGAGACTTTTTGAGGATAAGGACTACTCCGGTTTCGAAGAAGTACGCGTGTACACTGACGGCTCCAAAACAGAAAATGTTTCAGGAGCAGGCGTACACTCCCTGGACCTCGGCCTAAACATCCACTTACCACTGGGCAAACACAGCTCGATTTTCCAATTTGAATTTGTCGTCATAACAACAGCTGCGACGGAAAGAAACAGACTGGAGGTGAGGGGCTTAAATATAAGACTCCTCACCGACAGCACAGCTGTCCTGAAAGCACTAGACCACCAAATAACCTTTAACTCCCAACTAATAGCGGAGTGTCAGGCAGCTTCACACAAGCTATCCACCAACAACGTAGTAACGCTACAGTGGATAAAAGGGCACAGTGGGTCCTACGGCAACGATGCCGCAAATTAACTGGTGTGAAGAGGCTCATGTCGTTGAATGGCCCACTACCATTACTACCGATACCTTTCTCACAGATTCGCAACTGGTTGCGTGAGAGATTTGCCGAACTACACATCCAAAGATGGGCAGAAACCACAGATTGCAGCCAGTCAAAAGTGGCCTTGCCATCATTGAACCAACCGGCTTACGAAACGAAACAATTCTGGGGACAATAACAGGTCACTGTCACCTAAACAAGCACCTTTACACCATCCTGATCACGGGTAGCCCTCTACTTCGGGGGTGCTTCATCGCTGTGGAAACGACTGCCCACGTAGCATTAGAATGCGAGGCAGTAGCCCCCCAACGTTCTCGAATCCTCGGCACAGTGAGGTCGCTCCGCGAAGCCTGTGAAGCACCCAGTAAGCTTCTGCGCTTCTGGGCGGTGTTAGGCTGGCTACTATAGCCTGCACTCTTCAAAAAGGAGTTTAAGTGCGGACAAAAGTCCCCTTTCCATTCCATTCCAAGACTTTTTGAATATTCTAATATAAAATGTTGTAAACAAGATTTTATATAAAACGTAATGCGAGATTTTTATTTGGTGAAGAAGAAAATATTATATCCTATTATATTTTGAATAAAAATATTCGCAATTATGTATTAGTTCGATTTACACTCCATAATCAAAATAACAATTTCTACTGAATCGTAGGACGACCCTTGCATCTTACAAGAACCTCGAAAAAATCTTACAAGTTTTTACCGGATTTCAAAACCACGCCGTCCGAATACGCTGCAGGGCCTCGCGGCTCATTCCTACATACGTTTTGTTTGATAACTGCAATCTGTGGCTTGTGGGAAGCGTTTTCGTTAGACCTGTCAAAAGGCTCACGGGTGACCTACGTGGCTTGAACGGAACAGTAAGGGAAGGCTCACCGGTGAGTCCTGTGGCCTGAACGGAAAACCTCGATTTTTCGTGTGGCGTTCAACGTGTTAAGGCATTCGTAGGTAAGTTATTCGCTATATTGTTTACATGTACATAACCATTATTTAAATAGGTACTGTCCTAACCGGCAGGAGTTTTCAAATTTATGTCTTTAGGCGTCCATTACGCGCTCATGCAAGCGTCATTCGTGCCATCAGTCATGAATTACGTTTGAATTTTGGTTATACTGCAAACATTATATGTAACCAATCACGGCTGTGACTAAGGTTAAACTTGACAGCACAACCTACCGTGTAATGGATGAGTTACAGGTCATCCAATCAGTCCTAACATTCTTTAAAAGTTACATACAATTAAAGCTACCCTTTGCTAGAGTTAATATCAATATTTCACATCAGTCGCGTTCAAATTTTTGCAATTTATTGGTGGTAGTAGCAGTTTACTGATCGGTTGATTTCACGAGTATTGGATTTATACACACGTGCCCAGCGGTCAATTCTGAAATATGTAATGATTTTATGCCTCATTTTTCGTTCTCACTTATTACTTAAATGTATTTAAAGGTTTATTTAATGTCTGTTAACCTTTCACTCTAACGTCCATACATGACAGCTTTAGAAAAATAATAAAGAAAACGTTTTTAATGCTTTACGATAATGTCCAACCAAAAGCCCTTAGCACTGGCCACTTCTAAAAAGTTCATCACATTTGAAAATGGAATTCTGTTCTCGTAACTCTATCGTATATTTTGGTATTTGCTTTGCAATCTTAATGATTTTATTTCAAGTTTTTTTTTATAACTTTCGTTGCCAATTTAATCAAAACAAACTTCTTGTGAAAGACTTACAAGTTAGCATTTAATTATGAAGCCCTATTTGTTGCTACTGTGTGTAATTAGTTCAGGGAATTTCAACGAAACTGTACCAATTTAGTGAACGTGAAGGGCGTCCCCTCGATGGCGGTGACGGAGAAAAACATAAAATGCTGTTCGGCCCAAAATGAAGACGGAGAACGCTAAGTAGGTATTAACATGATTTAATCTTAAAAGGAACTGAATTTCGGATATTGAATATATCTTAGAAATTTTCAACAATTCGGTGTTTAAAACGATAAATCCGATTGAAAATTCCTAACCTGAATTTTCAGGAATTCTTTCGGATTTTTCCCTAGAAATCATTCTAGATTCTAAATAAAAATATCCTTGTTTCGGGAAAAACTGTGTTCGGAATCAACTAAATAAATACTAGAGGGAATTCCCAGCTAATCTCAACAAAGCTTTCACAATACAATATTGTGAGGTTACCTGATCTCTCTCGTTATTTTATTTGTTATACCGACAATACTGTCAATACATTAATACCACTGACAGATGGCTCATGAAAATGAATTTAAATATTAAAAAGTCGCACATTTCATCAATTGTTACTTTGAAGAACAATATTTGGTATCGTCCAAAATTGTCTTTAATCAATTTTGAGCCCAAGCGAACCTCACCCGTAAGCCTTTGAATTTGGATTGGTGGAATGGTCCACTGTTGCTGTCTGTTGACGAACCTTCAAATGCCCTTCTTGAAGAACCCCATATCAAGTCACTTGGAAAAACCACAACAGGGAGTTCATGCGTGCAATGAAGTTCTTTTCATACCGCATATGTGTGAGGATGGACTCCCCGCCTATGAATGGCCAGCGGTGCGATGATAGAATGTTCTTTGGGCATCATTCAAACAATTTCTCTGAACACAAGCCATTGTATGGGCGGTAAAACAAACACAGACGATAGTCAAGTCGTATAAGGAAAATCAAAAGGAGTAAGAAGTGAGCAGACTCCGGGCCTCGACGTGAAAGCTCCTAGTAAGAAGCCAGAGATGTAGTAATTCCACACGATATTCGTGACGTATCAGAGGCAAGAAGAGCCTTGGCAACTTCGTGCCCTGGAAACTAATATAGGTAGATAATAAATTTCCGTGTTCGGTTGCGTGTCGAGGAAAATGATTTTTTTAATAACACGAGCTCTGACAGCTAATGAGTTTAAGATAACTTTGTTCCGATCACGAAGGGTTCAAGATTGTTGAGAAGTTCTGGAAGCTCAAAATAATAATTTGAGTAATTAATACATGTAATATGTTTTTAATAATTTGACTTACACTATGCAGCGGTATTACTAGACTCAATAACTAATAATGGGAGTCTTGCCCCGTGGGGAACGATGTCGAAACCTCTAAACACAGATTTCTGCCTAGTTTGGCGACGGATTATTTCACTTGTTTTATTAAGTACGATTAAACCATTGTTTTGGGATGATTCCCAAATCCTAAAAAATACGTAGGTACTTATCGCCATAATTCAATGCAAATCATATTAGTCGATAGCAGATGAACAATAATGGCAAAGATTTATCTGATGCAAAACGTCTACTAATTATTTCAGTACTTTGTTCGATAATACAACTCCAACAGTATATTAGCAGACAGTTAATACAAACATATCAAGTTGATATTTATACCCAATATCAATTTGGAAACTATAATATTACGGTCGTTGCTTTAGCAAATTCAGTGGATGCGCCGTTAGATGACAGCACTCGTAAATATTTTGACAGCGCCAGTTGCCGTTTGAATGGAAATGGCCGATAATGCGATTAGAGCCGTTACAAATCACATGATAGGTCCGTGCTCATCAAATCGTAAGGAAGCTGGAATTAGGGAATTAGAGGGAATCGCGTAATACTGACAGTTTGAATAATGATCGTGCATTGAAAGTTATGACTATTTACTGTTGGTAAAATGGCGAGCGTGACAAGTGAGCTTAAATGGTAATTATGTAATTATATTCTAGTTTCCGTTAAAAGGTATTCATACAATTTTAAGTTTGTTCATATTTTCTATTCTTTATTGCTACTCCATAGGCAGATATAGTCAAACTAATCGGCCCTATCGCATTTTACATAATTGATTTCATTTAGGAAGGTTTTACTTAATTGATTTCATTTAGGTTTAACATCGTCGCAAGTAGCAATTATGTTCCTTTGAAATTCGAACTTCAGCGATTTTCGCCTATCAGAACCGTGATCAAAACAAACTTAAGATGAAATAAAAAAGTGAATTGTACACAATGTTTTAAAAAAATTCAACATAAAACCTCACATTATGTAAATTCATACATTATACAATTTCAACACGTAAACAATAAGAAAAAACATCACGCACATACACCTAATAATTAATAACACAATAAATATCTGTGAATCAGATGAACTGATGACCACAACACTTGACGTAGTGGCATTGGCGGTGACCCCTGTCTGCACGATTTATGCAGTCCAATTAATCTCCAACTCCTAGTACCCAGTTCAAGTGTATAAGAAAATTGAACAATCTATTAGCTATTAGTATCCATTATTACAACAATATTATCTAGTTAAGAAATCTAATCGGTTTCAATTAGACTTCTTACTACGAGTTGTACTAATCTAAAACTGAAGAGTTTGATATTTTTAGTTTTAGCAGCACAAATTTAATGACAATCAATTCCTAGTTTAACTAAAATTCAAGCGCAATTTGAAAGGCAAGGAGTAGTTTATTATTTTTTACCAACAGGTGAGATGGTGGTCAAACGCGGGCCTATCGTTTGAATAAAAATAAATAGAACAAGCTAACATTACGTTTAAAGTTCACTTCGTTACTGTTACTGAATACCGTAAAAATTCTTCATTTTCAACTTCAGTTGTAATTTTATGACTTGAAAAAATTTTTGATGTTAATTTTTTGTAAGATTTTCTGTTCCCTGACATTTTAATAAATCATACTAAACTTCGCCTCACGTAACTAAAACAGTATTCATTTCAAACGTACAAAGGTTAACAAGAGCTTTTTTCGCAATGAATTTTCGTAAAAGTTCTACATCAAAGTTTCCCAAGAGATTCTCGCGTCCGTGGATATTTCGGTTAAATAAGCTATTAAACAAACATTGTATGGTGGGTACAATACGAGAAATATCCAGTTACTGACGTCATTCTGGTTAAATGACGTCAACATACCTACGTCGAATTAGATATTGGATTACGTCACGTTTTTGCGTGGTACGACATGTGCGCTATTTATAACCTGATATAAGATAAGGAAATACTTATTGTCCACATATCAAATATCAATTATCTTTTCTAAGAAGCGTTCTGATTTTGGTATCAAGTAGACAAATATTTTGATTATGTTATGTATGTGTTATACGTTCACGTACGTATAGCAATATTATATTTCAATAAGGACTATAAATTATACAGTACTTCATAACTGCACTTTTTTAAAACCTGTTTTTTTTTATCTTGCATCTTAAAATATATTCGAACTGGCAATATAAACGATCACAGATAACGCTCAATTGATTAGAAAGATATTACAAAATGTTCTGTTATAATTGGCTTTAGAACGCGGAGCTTTCTCGTTTGAATTGTGACGGATTTCCATAAGTGGCAGTGAACATTATGAACGCTTCGCTTCAATACAAATAAGTGGGTTAATGATTGTAGAAAATGTAGTTGCTTACGTGCTCAGTTCTCTTCTAATGTTTAGGGACGACCATTTAAATTCAATGGTATTGACTCACTGATGTTTTTATTCTGTTTACAGTTACGTTTTTGTGTATTTTTGTTTGTATTAGAGGCTTAAAAGAGTGTGGTGGGTATACACTAATCATCACATGCGTCCGTTTTACACGCATTATGTTAAATACATGTTCTGTTCATTCTCGTAAATTTCAAATAGACCGGAGATCATTCAGCGCTATATATGTGAGGAAATTAAATGACATAGCATAACATTTCACGTTTCATTTACTTCAATACCTATCTACATTACAAATTAAAAGTTTGACGATTTTTCACAGGTATGTATTTTATCTTCAGATCTTGACCAAAGTTATAGGGAATGTGGTTATTTTTAATAAAACATAATAATCATTAAACTAAGACAAAACGGTAAGGAATGATGCGTACGAATATATAAAAAATACGAACTGTAAAACATATTTGTTCCTTAGTATGATTTCTTAAGATAAATATCCAAGCATAAACACTCACACAATCGCCATATTCATAATCAAATCGTACAATACACCTCGTGCCGGATGTAGCCAATTTTCCTTATACATATACTCACACAAAGATCATAGGAAGCACAGCTATAAGCGTAAACCATATTCATTTGCTATTAATTGAGACGTGACGAGACACCCGTCGCCGACAGTGTGCGTCACAGCCCTATACAGACAAACCTAATTTACACAACAATAAGGTTCATTTTCGCAGAAGTAATTGTCAGTAGGGCTGTGCGTACGATGGTATGGGTCAGGAGAATAACTGTTAGCTTGTTCTCACGCTCTATTTGTGGGATTCAAAGCCCTGTTGTTGGTAAATATAGATTCAGTAAATGTTTTGAGTGGCTGTGATTGATCGGGTCCTGAATGTGTCCCGCATTCCAGTTTTAAACGTCTGCCTCTTGTTGTAAATCGGAAAACACTTTTGGTTTTCTTGTTGTAGTGACAATGAAGTTTTGGTTAGTTTTGTTATAATTTGGTGTATGTAATGATAAACCTAAATGAAGTTCATACGATTAGCGAAATATTTAGTGAGTTATTAGTAGGTTTAAGATGTGTGTAAACTTTGTGTTAAAATCGAGTGCGTATAGCCATCAAACGTCAGTTTGGCGAGAAAACATAGGTATAACGTGAACAATTTTTATATTTATTCATGTATAACTAAAAAAAGAAGATCCTAGTTAAAGTTCCACAAAACACTGTCACCTATAAAATAATGGGTGTTTGGGACCTCAACCTGATTTTCAGAGCCGAAGTCAACTTCCACTTAAGGCTACCATAATAATTTAATGCCCGATATTTCAATTGAGGAAACGGCATCATCAATCCATTTAAGAAATATTGACATAATAGACGTTAATAGCCATCACATCAGATTCCAAGGTACTTGGATTAATTCACCTATGATAGGCACTTATATAAAAGGTTTATAGGTAGTTAAGCCATTTTATATAAGTTCCGCTAAGTGTTCGTGACGTAAAGTAGCTCTTATCTCGTATCACTGACGTATCCGAGCTCGGACATCTTCGCACAAATAGTGTTGCCTTGTCAGCCGGCCGAGCACCACCATTAAGTAACCCATTTCCTTCAGTTAATTTTAAACTAGGAGTGAGGGAAGAAAGATATTCAGCTTTAACCTATTTTGTTTTTTTTGTTGAATGTACCATTAGGCAGAGAAAATTAATATGAGTATTGTTTACCTATGTCTCAGCTTTATAAAAGAAAAACTATATTATAGACAAAGGATACCTGGACATTATCTATACTATTATATAATTGTAAAGTGGTCGTGTCTGTACATTGGAGATATTTAAAAAAAAATACTTGGGTTATGTTATATTAACGATACTGAACACGAAAATATATTTTTTTCATTTCCTGTCTGTTTGTCTGTTTGTCCGCGATGGACGCAAAAACTACTGGACGGATTTTGATGCGGTTTTTTTTGTTAGAAAGGGCTTGCTCAGACTTAAAATCTTACGTTTGTTTGATCACAATCGGTTGAGTAGAACCGAAGATATGAGCAAAGGTCGTTTACCGAGATGCACGCGGGCGAAGCCGCGGGCGGAAGGCTAGTTTAAAATAAAATCGAACATATTATAAAAATCGGGCCTCGGATGTGGCCGCGACTACGCAATGATAATGATGATGATATAAAATCCGCGTTTGTTTCTTTGAATTTCATACGCCGTCATTCACTTGTACGAAGGTTATTGGCGTAGTAAAATTATTAACCCGATAGGTGGTGCTACAATCGGTTCACAAAATTAATTTTACGTTATTGACATGACTCTTTTGCTTAAAGCAAAAAAAAATATTTTTGTAAAAGCTTCGTTACAAGAGAAAATGAAACAATCGAGTGAGAATTTCACTTTGCTCTCGAGCTTATGTACTTGTTCCACTAGACTGATGTAATTGGAAGACAAAGGTGACAGTTATCTGTAGACACCGACAGACGTCCCATTCAGCCTCCCCCAACTCAACGGCACTGGCTTATAATTATCTGTGTAACCTCATTTAGGATTGTGATAGCATGGGGTAAAACATTTTATATCTATTTATGCTCGTTTAGAACGCGTAAAAGAACAGCTAAGCAAATGTTGTGTGTATTTAAAATATCATGGTCATTCACATTATTATTAGAGCTATCGGGATATTTACCATGTATTATTTGGAATTTCCAATTCTTTTAATTTAATTTCGATTATTTTCGTTCACCACCAATACTCCAGTTCCTGCGTGATCATGGTGCTTGTAACAGCGCCGAAATTTGGAAACTCCAAACAATACATGGTAAGTAAATATCCCGGTAGCTTTAATAGTAATGAAATGTTGTTGTTGACCTAAGCAGTGAAATTAATTTAAAGTTCGAGTTCTTGCAGTTTTACCACGGTAATGACGAAACATAATAATAATTTATTCGCATGATTCTTGGTATTGTTATCTATAATCAATTAATAAATTCAAATTACTATATAATATGCGCGAATATGGTACAAGACATAGTATGTATTTATAATTGTATGTAGATGTATGTATTTATATGTATGAGTATGTAGGCCATAATGGTTGAATAGTATATGTATGGATATGTAATACCATTTGTCAGGGATATACCTTAAGTATACCTCCTCACCTTATTATTATATCTAGATATTAATGTACACAAGACTTTGCCTCTCATTAGATTGCAATTCCTCTATGCACTCCCGGGTTTGCTGGAAGAAAACTCATCCTTGAGTTAAGCTCGCCTTTGTACATAATTTTCTCTTTCATTTGTATTATTATGCCATGTAAGTGTACAATAAAGAATAAATAAATAATAAATAAAGAGTTGCTACAATACTTTGTTTCTTAATTTAAATTTATACAAAGGATGGAACAAGATCGATGGTTCCACCGACGAAGGTAGATAGGCAGAATAATTAATCAAGTTATCACCTAATTAAAAAAACACGGATACAATCAAATTAATGGCAGTATAGGTACAGAGCTTAGCCAATCAAATCGCACTATTCAACGAGCATGACGCACGGACCAACCAAGGTTCCCTCACAGTCTGGGTCCAAGACAAATAGCGCGGCCAGACTTACTGGACCATTTGATGGCCTGTCGAGCGTGACCATGACGCTTGGACTAGTCAAAGTTACGCTTGCCATAATAAAATGAAGCGAGCAACCAGGGCAATGGCCAGTTAGGCGCCCAGTTAAAGTTAAGTTCAAAATTGATAAAGTTAATTGCTCAGACGACCGCTCACTTGAATTGAAATTAGGTTTGTTTGTAGTTGGGCTGATTATTGGACAAATTAAAATTTCAAACGTTAAATTATAATCACACCTCGCAAGACCATCAAAATGTTTGACATTGACAAGACAATACTTCAATAATAATAGGTACATACATTCAGTAAGCAAATTATTCACATTTATTTACTTAACTTCATTCATCATCATCATCATCATTTCAGCCATAGGAAGTCCACTGCTGGACATAGGCCTCCCCTATAGATCTCCAATAGGACCGGTTGGAAGCGGCTCGCATCCAGCGCGTTCCCGCGGCCTTTATGAGGTCGTCTGTCCACCTTGTGGGTGGATGTCCTACGCTGCGCTTGCCGATACGTGGCCTCCACTCGAGGACTTTTCGACCCCATCGGTCATCAGTCCTCCGTGCTATGTGCCCTGCCCACTGCCATTTCAACTTGCTAATCCGCTGGGCTATGTCGGTAACCTTGGTTCTTCTACGGATCTCCTCATTTCTGATTCGATCTCGCAGAGAGACTCCGAGCATAGCCCTCTCCATAGCTCGTTGGGCTACTTTGAGCTTACTCATAAGGCCCATAGTGAGGGACCACGTTTCAGTGCCATAAGTCATCACTGGTAACACACACTGGTCGAAAACCTTCGACTTGAGACACTGAGGTATGTCGGACGAGAAGACATTGCGTAATTTTCCGAACGCTGCCCAGCCGAGTTGGATTCGGCGATTGACCTCTTTCTTGAAGTTGGACCTACCTAACTGGACTACTTGTCCTAGGTAGACGTACGAGTCAACAACTTCAAGAACCGAGCTCTCAACAGATATCGGGGTAGGTACAACATGGGCATTGCACATTACTTAACTTACAAGTATATAACACTAAATGTAATTCAGAAGCAACGACAAATTCCCGAAAACGCAAAACCACCCTCATCCAAACAATATGAAACAGCAAAAACAGGAAACAGACCGTTTACAGGATTGTCGGTGTATAAAAAGCGATTTTGTACATAGTCGGGTTGCCGACGTAATGGGCCGAGGAAAGAGTGTCGTCCGTATTTCGCTGTATCGAGTTCACGCTTGCTCTCTCCAAATAAATTACCACCCAGATTGACCTAGAAAGCTTCTGGCAGCGCGGAACAATGATCTTCACCATGTTCGATAAAATCTGTTGATTTATTTACAGGTCTCTATGTACTGTCATGGACTCGTTTACGTTGCAATAGTCATTTGTATTGTTAAATCGTTATACCTTTTCTACATTTAAATAAAGTTAAACCAGACAAATGGCAGCTTTCGAGTTGTGTTGTCTTACAGCGTCTCCTGCGCTTATTTGGATTCATTCATCTCGAGTCTCGAGATTGATATCCGCGGAAGTTGGCTGTTTTAAGCTTTCCGGTCGGAAAAGAAACGAAAGCAATGATTCAGGAATCATAAAGAGTTGGAAAAGTGACACGACATCCAACGAAGCTATAGATTAAAAGGAAGTTTACAACTGTACCATATAACATTAGTTGAAATTACACCGATTTGCCCAAATATTAGACAACTAGAAGTTTATGATTAATAGCAACTCATAAATTATTGCTGTTGTCATAATAAAAGTTCAAAACTTTGGCACTCGTTCAACTATGATTTCCAAACTTTTTGCTGAATAAACGGCTATCGCGATTAATTCCATTTTAAAAATTGGATTTAGCTGTATTCATGTTCTTTATAGCAATAATTTCAGTAATTTACGCGTAGCTAAATTATTCGTAGCGTTAAATTAATTGGAAACGGTATGTACGTGTGGCGTATTTTTTTTTATCAAATATTTATGTGTAAGACTTACGTATATTAAATTATTTGAAAGTTCTGTCAGCTATATGGATATAGCAGTTGATATATTTCTTGGCGGTATAAATGAAGCGTTCTTGGGATTTTCGGGATAAAAACCGGTTACGTTGATTTCATAAAACGTGTCAAGTATGTTTTCATTATCGTCTGAGAATAAAAAGCAAAAGAATGTTTATTTCCTCGCGAGATTCATGAGTTGCTGCTCGCTCGGGAAAATGAGGGATTCAACTGAGGGAAATGGTTCTCTGTAAGTCGTTATGTAAGTTCTATTGTAGTACTTCTTGACTATTGATCTGTGTTCATGCACGTTATTCATCACTGATTCAATACACTTAGAATACTTATTTTATAAAGTTGCTTTCTACAGGAGCAAGTGCTCTCTGCCCCCAACCACTTGTCAATCAGCAATTGTACCATCTTACATGAGAGGTTGCTTGGACCCCAAAGATCTTTTTGAGGTCCCACAATCATAGATTTGGTGCTGTATTTGGTAGTATCATATAACAAATCCTTTTCACTTGTTTCGCCATGATGTTCACCTTGGTTCATTAACCTTCGTTCTGTACCTACTTGGTTTAGTGCGATATGATATGAATTGAAGCATTAAATTAAGTAAGACATTCTACTACACATAAACCGAAACTTGAATCGTAATGCCACTAAATCCCCACTAAATCTACATATCCATATTTCACATTATCCAGATATAACATCGAAAGCCAACGATAGCAGTCATCGGCCCCACTGGATCTTAGAAAAGGACCAAAAGGAGCGCTACCTTTTATCTTTATATCGTATCTACATCACAAAATATGGGTACAAGAACAAATATTATTCGATAAAGGTGTATAAAACCGCGTAACCGACACATAACTCCGGGGTTTGAGCGAATGAAATGTATGAATTATGTATGGATGCGTTCCGGCCGACAGCGATACACGCTAATATTATTACGATGCTGTGTTTCATACTTTATATACCTAGTAGATAAAGCTGTACACTGGAACATGTTTTGTAGAATATTTGTTAACGTCTCTTAATGCTGTAGATAATGCTTTTTAATATTATATTCTCGAAGACGTAAATATATAGAAATCTTTCGTCCCATTTTATTAAGTTTACGAGGCAATGGAGTCAAAACGCTAGGTTTTAGTATTGGAGTGATTAGTAGTTTTTGTTACCTGATGATATGTTTACTCAAGCTTATTGAATACAAACATCTAAAGTGTTAGCTATTCTGTTGAACGTGTAAAGATAGTCCCCCGTGATGACCGGTTAATATACCCTTGAGTCGCTCTGACGGACGCTCTGAAAGGACCCTAACAATCTATTGTATTTTTTCTTGATGCAAGAACACAAGACAAGATTATCTTATATAATAGTATGCTTAAGAATAGAGGCGCTTTGCCTTTAGATGACTTCTGGATAGATGTTCCATCCTTTGTACTCTATAACTTTTTTTTATTCAAATGCATAACCTCCGTGGTGTAGTGCAGATGCAGTGAAAGCGATTGGCATGATATGAGGTTTTAGGTTCCAATGTCAAGTCAAATTTCAAATTCAAATGCTTTATTGTGAACGCCGGGTAAATTGTTATCGGATTTTCTGTTAGGAATATCTGGGATATGAAAATTGAGATACACTAAATGGAAAGTTTTAGTCATTTATTTACATATATCAAGCTTCGTCGAATAGGGTATAACTAAACATAAAAGAACTTTTACGAAGTAACATTTTCCTTAAAGACTAATATATTTACTCTTTGAATACACATTGGACATATAACAGTGCATATAACGGCAGCGAATGCTGATATTATTTGTGCACAATTACACACTGTATACAACATATACAAGCATCTACTACGAGTATTGTGTCCTACCAACCTAATTGAGATATTATGTATACTGCATATCATATTGTTATTTAAAAATATTTTACTGTAAGATATCTACATATAATGCTCATACAGTGTCTGCGTATAGTAACAATATCTCAAATGAAATGACTACATACGATTTGTACGTGTTCTTATGCTATTTTTGGCACAAGTCCGCTTTAGCTAGCATTTTATGTCTTTATTTTAGCAAAGTTATTTCACAGTTTACCTAAATAAACTTCTTGATAATGTTACCTGTATATACCTACAGGCATAAGTATAATGTAACATTGTACCTTATTTTAAAATATACACTATCTTCATTCACAATCTATTTGAATCAGTCAAAACAATTGAAAAGAGTGTCAACATTTTTTAAATTTCAAAATACTTACTTGGAACTATATTTAAAATACGTTTATTAACGCAATATAATGAAAATTAAATTCGACTCTCATTAAATTGAACGATACGTAACCAATTTACAGTATCCATCGGTGAAATGAGAACGTGGATGCTTCGTACGTGGAAAGCGTAGTTATTATTGGGTACGTATTAGTACGGACTCATATAAAGTTATCCGAAAGCAGTAAACTGTTACTTCTCAGGTTATTTGAGTTTATAATAGGGGTATAACACAATTAGATTTGAATCGACGGTAATGTGAACCGGAGGATCGGTAAACGTGGTGCATATTGGAAGAGGCCTATTTCCAGCAGTGGACTGCAATAGGCTAATTGATTGATTGATTGATTGTTAAATATATATAATGCAATACAGAGGAGAAGTTTTAAGTAGCTCTTTCGTGAAATTTGAGATTTCCAGGTAACCCCAGGTGACTTTGCATTGATATATTCTTGTGTTTTTACTTTACTAAGTAAGACCTGGAGTAGAATCGTCTCGGGATTGCAAGTTCAGACGACAGCCCCAAAAGGTGAATCTAAAAGAGGGACAAGAAGTAAGCAGAACCCAGGCTCCGAGATGAAAGCCTGAAATACAACAGGGAACATCGACAATGTATTTGGAGGAAATGATGTTTAGAGGATGTAGGGAACGATGATTATGTGTACGGAGCAGTTGTGTACACTAAGCATTGGATTGCCAAAAAGAGAAAAAACTTATTGAACCAAGCGAGTCGTTGTGGGACGACTGGCCGAATCGAAACATTTAAATGTATTTTTATATTGAAATGAAGCCGATTGCCGTTGCGACATCCGATTCAGTGTTCTTAGAATCAAATATCAATATCTCTGTGTTGTGTGGGTCTGATGGCACTTGCTTTAAACGTTATTTAGTTTGACAAATTGAAAGTCAATCTGATGCGGTAAGACATATTCTATTATTAGTAGGAGTGACGCTAGTTTAGTTTTGGCACATACGACAACACGACCCGTCCTTTTTATAACTAGTCTTTTGCAACTGCTCTTGAACTTGTCCTGTTCAAATCTTCATACAATTCGCGGGAAAATCAATGACTTAATAAATATGTACTTAAATTATGTAAATTATCAAAACTTTTAGAACAATCTTTGAATGGCAAACACTTTTCACTATATATTCAATAGTGAAAAGGACGGAATCAGGTTTAAAGCCAGCTTGTTCTAAGAACTTTGCGCAGTTTGAGTCTTAGGTACTTGTGGTATATTCTAATAACAAGACTAATAAAGGAACTTATAGCGACTGTAAAGATCCTGAAATACATAAAATAAATGAAGAAAAGTGAACCAAAACAGAAAAACCTGAATGAATAATAAGGTTAGATAGTTCATGAGTCGAGTAAGTCGTAAACAATTTACCTGAAGAGTAAAGCTGTTTTTAAAGACTTTTTGTCAAATATAGTCTGTATTGCCGAGCGTTACCGACTATTATCGCGTGGGCGAGCGGGTGCTGTTACTCCCCCTCACATCCGCCCGCCCACCACCGGCCTGCACCTAGATTACTTTTTATACTTTGCAAGCTATGTTTTAATTTAGCCCGAGAGAGTTTGTAATTTGAAATACATTTATTGACCCATATATCTCATTTACAAATGAAATTAATCTGGACAGTTTTGCGCAGTGAGTATATTTTTGTAAAAAATAGAAGGAGCCAGGACCGTTTACGGAATGGTTACAGTGTTCCTAATAATTATAGCACGTGTACGGATGAATAATTGATTGCCGCCTGTAGTAATTCCTATTGTTTCTCCTTTTCTTATCATCATCCAGTCCCAGTGACATCCAAGGCTTTTGCCTCTGCTTTCAGATCTGCTAATCGGCTTTTACTACTCCACTTCACACGGTTTTCGTCATGAACTCATGACATTCGTTGGCACGTATGTCAAGCCATCATCTTTCGTGTGCCAGGCAATTATTATCATAATATTTCTCATACTACAAATATATGAACTCAAATGGCAGTAGGTCCTTGATTATGCAACTTAAGTTTTAGACTGTTTTCTAAACTTGATAGCTTTTTGTGCTCTTTGCAGGAGTTCTTCGACTAACTTAACGGAATCTTATTACAATATTTTTGAAACATCTTGAATTCGGAGCACCGCAAAAACAAGTACGATAAAGAAATGATGTAATAATAAAACTTTAACATACTGATGTGATTGGGTGCAATAGAATTGTTATAACGATTAATGCTAAACCTACTAACAAGTCAAAATATGTTGTCCTCTTCGATCCTCATCGGTATAAGAGGCTTTCACCAATCCACAGTCCATACAAAGATCAACACTGTGTTAATCCAATAAGTATGTCGAGTAAGTCATCAAAAGGCGAGTAAGTAGCTCTATGTCAAGATTAACAATATATTCGCCATTGAATGGCGAGTGTGGGCGCCTTAAATATGTGACTGACGTTTCCCGCGTGTGGGTAGATGTGCTCGTAAAATGAAATGTCAATCTTTTGTATTTAGAACAAATGTAAAGGAAAAAATCGTGCTGTCTTTTTCATAGTTTTTGTCAGAGTAATTAATTAATGAGCTTGGGCTGTCTATGTTTATGGTTCATTTGCATAGATTTTAGTTTTTTACGCGCTAAATCCTCATTACTTATTTGATTCTAATTACAGATTTATGTAAGTTTCTTTGAAGACATCCGCATACGAATGAGCCAATCGCTGGCGACTTAATAAACATTGTGACAACGAATATTGTCATCATTTTAGAATGTGATGTAGGAGACTGTTTCTTCAATTGTCAGTTGTAAGAAGTATTTCCTGGGTCGCCGCTGAGTACCTACGTATATTATAAAATTCAGTTTTTCTCAGGCAGAGATATGTCACTATCATCATGAGTAAAATAGCATTGACTTTTAGAAAAATTGATCTTCCGAATGCCCGTGTGATACCATATTCTACACCCATCTGCTCAATGGTCTATATAAGAGGCTTCCGAGCCAATTTGCGGTATCGTGCGGTTCAGAGGCATGTCGTCTAGGAATGAGGTTGAAGAGGCTCTTTAAAGAAACACCGTAACAATAGAAAGATATTCCCGCTCAAAGGCGCATCGGCGGCAATGGGCACTTGTTCTAGCTAGTGTCTCCAAATCTTGTACAGTGCTAATACAAGTTTAATTTTGTCAAAGCAATGGTTAATTTGCAAAGTATTCAGATTATGTTGTAAGTGTACCTGTACAATAAATATTGTAATAAATTCGTATTAATAAATTAAACACTTTTATGACCGCAAATATAAGCGCGGAAAGCTTTCTACTTACATTTTTATGACTATGACCCAGAATAAGTAGTTGCCGATAAAAATTCTAGGCAGCGAAACTTAATATTATTGCTTTCATTAGCTTACATAGGTACATTTGAAGATTATTTCTTTTTTATACCTACTTGAAGATAATGAATGAGATAAAGATATTACACGTATTAAATTATTGCATGTACTCCTAGCAATTAAGTGAGGTAAGAACCAGCCGGGTGACTAACACGCCTATAGGAGTTTTTTTTTATCGAGTAGCACGTCCACCCTATGGTGCCCGCTTATCCTTGAATTTTGGGACACCCTGTATATTCTTGAGTACAAGCTCCTTCTTGACACCATAATGACAAACGTTGTGAAAACAACTATTCCTTCGTTGCCTTTTCAATTTTTTGCAGGTTGCGAGTAACAGGTGTTGCAAGCTACTAAATTTATTAACGTATGCTTGTTGACAACATTGGAAAGTGCAATTAATTGCTTAATGTGTTTTAGTTGTTAATTGTAACTGCTGTTCATTATTTATTCTTCAATTGGAAACTCGCAATTTAGAATTGTTTATAAGATATTTTAAGTTGCAAGTAATTTTAAATTTCGATTTAGTTAATAGATGATGTCGGTCAGTTTTATTAATGGGAGATTACACCACGACGCTACGTAACGTTGATTTTACACAAAACAAAATTCTGAGGTACAGTAGGTATGTAAGTTTTTATAAAACTTGTTTTTATCGCTTATGTGTCCGTATTGCATGTCTGATTCTAAATGCGTTTAAGTTGTTTTGTGATCTTAGAGTAAAAAACTTGGAACAGTAGCTTTTCTTTGTACCTATTATTTTTTTTGAATTTATATTTTTCATACATAAGTAGGTACCTATTTCTTATTTTTCATAATGCGTGTAGGTACCTATATATTTTTTGTAACTGAGGAGTTGATAACTGTTCATAATAATTCATACAAATAAGAAAAAATATTTTTAAGAGTAATGATAAGGACCACAAATTGTTAGGAAAACAGAATAGAAATTAGAAATACATTTTACACAAGTCAATATTGAACTGTTGAAATCTGGTGCCAATATGGTGAATTACCTACGTTTTTTTTTGTATATTTAGGTGCGTAATTATATGCGTAGATGATCGTACCAAAATGTTCCATTATTCGTCAACTACATAAGATACATAGAAAAGGATAACACAGTGAATCTCAAAAGCAGTATTCATTTTAGATTGTTTATAATGCAATTATCAAGTTTGTTATATGAAGTAATTTTTACAAATGGAATCCTAATGAGTTAGTAGATACTATCACACTAATAATCACGTGAGCTTCCACCGCGAAGTTGTAACAAGTCTATAACTACAATTACCGACGCCACGCAACGTTGATTCTACTTAGAATTATATCCAAAAGTTCAACAAAGCATAAAATCAACCGATTATATTTAATTTATAAGTAAAACATTTATATTGAGGCAATTGAAGCTTCAAAAACTTAAATTATATATAACTTGACTCGAATTTCGATTACTTACTCATTGGGAGGTAAACATGAGTCAATGCCGCGAAAAACGGTTTCGAATTGTTTTATTCATAACAATAAACCTTCAAGGCTCCCTATTATAATATTATATACAGTTACAAATATATACAACTGTTTATAAAATAGTATAGTTTTGTAAACTATTCTTACTATACTAAACTTCGTATTGTAACGTTGTATTTTAGTGAATTATACAGATTCAAATTGTAAGCAATGATTAATTTTATTTAACTTCTAATTATTAACATTGCTTGTATAAGAACCTTTTCTTCTTCTTCTTATTTCATGGGGAAATCGGCCTCGAACTTAAGTCATCGGAGCAAACAGTGAAGTGAAGTGATACTTGATTAAGACAGAGTTAAAGCGTTTTCAAATTATCCGATCCGATATCGGAGGAAGTAAAATGTATGAAATATGTATCTGTCTTTCACATTGTCAGCTATCGGCTGTCAGCTATACCTATAGTCGTCCGACACCGCTATCAGATTGGATAATGAGAAGACGAAGGTAATTAAAGCCTATACAATCAAGAATCTAAAAGATTCAGGCACAGCTGTCGACAGATGCACTCGCATCTGACATGAATACTAACACCCGTATTCACAAACGATACTGTGAGGTCTCATAGTGTGCTCGACCGCATAGGGCTGGTAAAATTAATTCACAAACATCACGGAGCAGTATCTAACGCAGTGCGTTCCCTCAACGAAGTATTACTTAAGTGTTATCAATGAATAAAAAGGCTTGCCAAAACGAACGCACTGAGAATTTGTCGTTCTTTGCACAGTTTTGGCAGTACGCACAGCGAAGTATTGTTTGTGAATACGGGTGTTAATCACTATCAGTACACATTATAAAACAAAGTCGCTGTCGCTGTCTGTCCGTCCCTATGTATGCCTAAATCTTCAAAATTACGCAACGGATTTTGAAGCGGGTTTTTTTTAATAGATAGAGTGATTCAAGAGGAAGGTATAATACATGCATAATATTGTAGAGGAACGGAACGGGATCAAGTTCGCCGGATCAGGGTTAGCTAGTATAAAATAAAACTGTAACAATTACACAGCGAAATATAACAAATGAACTTATCTAATATTTATCTCAAGACAATACGCTTATCTCTGCTACGTAACCAGCTTATGCATAATATGATTCATCTAGATTGTTGGTAGCTATTACATTTTAAGTGAATATTCGTTCGAAAATTATATCTTGATGCCAGACTGTTTAAATTAATTACTTATTTATTGTGATTATATATTATATATTATTGTGACAGATAGTTCCGATACTTTATTGTAGGTATACATTCAAACCTAGTAGGTATACCTCGTATGGTTTGAAATCTTATTACTTAATTTTTTAGAGTACGAGCACAGAATAAGTAATAGTACTACGGTACGAGCCTTTACAGGTACATTAACCTATCAAAGTTTCATTCTAATCAGCATAATGGTAAGGGAACACATAAGGGATGTTTTAGACATACTTCACTACTCAGTAGGTAGGTATCTACTCGTACCTTATTTCTGCGGAAATCTACAACGTATTATATTTACTTTATCTCAAACCTCACCGCTAACAAATCAAAATACTGTTAACTAACAGAGATATCAATAATCCTACAAAATTTCCGCACCCTTTGTGTAGGCGTCGTTCCCCGCGACCTTTGACCTTCTTCATTGTGAATGTGGGTGTTCGAAACCTGTGCGAAAATGTTCTCCAGTGGGCGTATTGTGTACGAGACTCTGTTAGACTGTTATTGTATTGGGGAGTCGTTCAGAGAATTAATATTAGATGAAACGTGTTCATTGATGCTGTTCTAATTAATCCTATTTTCATTGCCATTGTTGATTAAATGTTGTTCGTTAATTTTACGTTTGTCGTCTTACTTAAACGTTGGGACTCGATTATTACCTCGATAATAATGGTACTTACATATTTTGGGCATATTAACGTGTGACTGTGTGTTATTTTTGACATCGTAATAATTGTTTTTGATATCTCTCTTCCAAAACGAAAGTTTCTGAAAATTCGTTGTTGAAACTATACCTACCTAGATTGATCTATGTTTTCAATTTCATCAACGGTTAATATGGATCAATCTCTATTTTCATTTTTCATTAAAGTTCAATATATCAATCTAGTTATATAATTGTTTCATCAAAGATCTTTCAAAAACATTTGATACTGACAACGTGAGTAGATAATATTTGTAATTTTCTGAATTCTTCTCGTCAATTCTTTGTTTCTGACGGAGATTGAATGTGTTAGGTGATATTTACTCACATCAATGTTATGTTATCTGTTTAAGTTCAGTTTTTAGAAAGCTTTTGTTTGTTAAGATAAGCAGTAAATTGCAGACAAACATTGCGGTCAACGGTATATCTTTATAGTTAACATTTTTATTATAATATACCACAGAATAGATAACAGTACCTACTGGAGTAACTATATTATTATGTTATTTAAATGTTGAATAATTATATAATTTTATAATAATTTGCATTTAAATGAGTAAGTACCAACAATTTAATCGAATATTACTTATATAGTGACTATTGTAAAATACTGCTACAATCAGTTTTACTTCTTGTTTTATTAATACCTACAGTTCATGCAGTTCATGTATTCCTAATACAAGTCTGATGGTTAACAGTTACCAGTTTAGCTTTTAAATAAGATTCTACAATTCGCAATCCGCTTCTAGTTTGAGTTGTTAATTATGCATCGGCCAGACAATGCGAATGTTCGACTCATTCGAAGGCACAGAAATCAATCAAGATTATAAAGGTGACGCCTGTGGGACTGCCGGGTTAGCTTACTAATTACTACATGGTTTAACTCTGATTTAATTCGGATTTCGGTTCGTGTTTCTATCGTATGTATTCTTATACGTATGTAGGTACAAAGTTGAAATCTCCATTGATAGTGAATTTTATATTAACAACTAGCTGACCCGGCGAACTTCGTACCGCCATATTTTCTGATCCCGTTCCCGCTGCATATCTCTAAATTTATCAGTGTTTCTCTACAATATTATGCATGTATTATACATAAATAAACCTTGCTCTTGAATCACTCTATCTATTAAAAAAACTGCTTAAAAATCCGTTGCGTAGTTTTGGAGATTTAAGCATACATAGGGACGGACAGACAGCGACTGCGACTTTGTTTTATGATATGTAGTGATGATACTGAAGTATCCATGTGTTGACGGGAGACAGAGTACGAATACAAGTACCACCACCCCATCTCAACCGACGGGTGCCGTAAGAGGAAAATACGGACGCAGACGATATCACTGCAAGAGAAGGAAAACTCGAAATGAAACCCTTTACCAAGCCGTCTGATCAGCCTGAAAATAGTAGGCCAAGGCTTCCTAACACTGGGAGAGGCCTATGTCCAGCAGTGGACTGCGATAGGCTAATTGATTGATTGAAAGCATTTTAACGGATTTTTTTTTCACAAAGATTTTGTGTTTTGTAGCTATTTATGAGCTTTACTGTCATCAATACACTGGAAATAGTTTTTTTTTTATCCACCTTACTTAATGTTTTTTTTAGTAATGATTTATAATAGAATTTCGACCAATATGCGAGCAGTATTACCTACCTACTAATAAAAATTCTATTGAAGTCAAAGAAAAGATGATGGATTATCAAAAACTTGTACGATATCCAAGTTAGGTTGCGATCGTCTTGTCTAACTCAATTAGCATTTACGCTTCTTATCAATTCCAGAAATTCACACTGAGAGCACTCAGTATCGCAATAGAAAACCGTTTCGTTATTGACGACAATAGGGAACAAGAGCACGTTGTCATCCGTCTCAATGGGCTTTGTTGGAGTTTATTCCTAACTCCGATTGCATTCCAAATACTCTCCGATTGCGATATTCGGTGTGGCGTTTGACTAAAGCGTAGCGGAACAGCTACATTTAGAGCTAAGGAATAAAATAGTTTCTCTGTTGTGTTAAAATGGACTCGTTATACAATGTTCGATTTATTTATTTGTTTAACACTATCAAGTCCTTTTTTTATACCACTTAGGTGGCAGACAAGCACACGGCCCACCTGATGGGAAGAGGTTACTGTGGCCTATGGACGTATGCAACACCAGCGGCGTCACACTCGCGGTGCCGACCTTTCCTTCTTATAAGCAATGTTGTATCTTTTTACCATTTCCTATAAATTTTCCACAAAATTTGGAAGAAGAAAGGTCACCTTAATACCACCAGTGCATGCGAAATAATGATGCCTAAAGATAAACAAGTGCGTCCTTGAATTAACGAATTGTGTGTAAATCAAATGAAAAATCCGAAAACGCATACCTAATAATAATAGTCATACTTATACGAAAACCATAGAGGGTAGGTACCAGTGCACGGCTCAACTTTTGAATGAAAGGATGCCAGAATGCATGGTAGAACATGAGTTTGTGAGACTAATTCCTCTGAATAAGACTCGAAAGTTGGGTCGATTCAACTTTACGTCCTTTGTAAGTAAGTATGTTCCGAATATAATACGAGTATAAGTTGAGTGCCATCGAAGGAGAAGAATTTCTGAACTTGTTAAGCTGGTATATACAGATACGGGTAATGGTAATGTCTAAAACATAAGAGGCAAATTTTTATGTTTGGTTAGGAGTGAAAATTGGTTTAGGATAAATAAGAGTCAGGATTGGTAGGTACCTACTTATATATTGGTTACCATCAAAAGTATCGAAACAGATATTTCTTCGCGATCTAAGAATTAGTTTTTCATTATAAGAGTGTCATCATCCTCATACGTTATTTTCTTGATTGATAGGCACGTCAGCTTTTCCAGCAACGACTGCCATCTGTCCTCTAAACCTTGAAATGAAAATCTGTGCCAGTCTCTTCCGTTGTTTAGCAGATGCATCAACTTGCAGGAGTTTTGGTTGGATGTTGGTTTGGCCTTGTATACGAATATGATCACACTATACATCAGGGCACGTATCTTGGACCAATATCGCGAGACAAACGAGGCCCTGCCACGCGCGTAATGTTTTGTAATAATCTATGCTTGGTGAATTTGAGCTTGTTCACCGCAGTAGCACCGCTTTTTTTTATTTTATATAGGACACGTCAATTTGACTTCGGCTCGCCTGATGGTAAGCTGAAGGCAAAGTCTCTGAAAAGAGGGTCACCATTACAGACACGTATCATGTTACAATGGTGGTACTCAGCTTGACGGCCTCATTAGATGCTTTTTCACGCCCCGCTTAAAGGACCCGGGACTGTAGGAGGAGGGAAACACGTGAACTGGTAAGGAATTCCAAGACTTAATGGTGCGGCAGAAGAAGGAGTCGCCGAACCGCTTGGTTCTCGATGGACCACGTGCATTTAGCACCACGTGCTATCCTCAAAAGACACCCAAGAAACGTGTACTGCGCGTATAGAGTACATTTTAGGTCCAAGATCTACGAGTAGGTATATGTCCCGACCAATACACTTAATAGTGTGAGGTGTTATAAAATGTTCAAAAGAATTCACCTAATCTTTGTGTGTTAAAATACAGAAATCACTTTTTTATAGATAGATACAAACTACTCGCTATCTTCGATAGATACGATAAGTAACGTACCTATATAATAGATGCGCGTGCGCTAGTTATTGCGACAGCACTTGTGGCGACATTTCCGGTAGAGGCGTCCCTTTAGTGGGACATTTAATCGTGTCATGTTATCTGTTATTAATTTGTAATGTCAATATGTTACGTTGTTATTATGATCTATTTACCGTAGTTCTGCAGTACTTTACGATGTTAATTTTTTATAGACAAATAGTGATGTGCCAGTCAAATCAGCAGTTAGACTGGTAAAGCGGACCCCAGACTCCGAGGTTTATACCTAATATATGTAGGCACTTAGATGTAGAATTTTTTTTAAAGCCCTTAATAATTTTTAATTAAAATCTTTCAACCGCTGATACAGCGTCTTTATTGTATAAACAAACATTGAGTACACAATAAATGCATACTTATAATGTTATTTACAGACGCGAACTTACATTAAGTTTTCTATAAGGAAACCTTTGAGAAGAGAGAGAAGCTTTAAGTAAAAGGGTAAAACGAAATATGACGACGACGTACTGGAAGATAATATCGATGTATTAAGAGTTTTATATAAGAGTTATGATCTTAGGTATCCTACTAATATTATAAATGTGGATTTCTGTGTAGATCTTTGGAATTTTGTTACTCAATCACTCTCAAACGGCTGACCGGATCTGGCTGAAGTTATTCAGGGATAGATTATAATAAATGGCATAGGGAACGGCTGGTTTATATAGCGCCTTTATTATGTATATTGTAATATTAAATCAAATCACAAACTCATCAACATCCTATCGCCAAAACTGTTTATAGGTGCTGGTAACCGCTTGCCATGAAGCGTACCGACCTAAGTTTATAAAAAAATAAGCCGCTTTAATATTTCAAAGTCCTACTTTACAGTATGAAAATATATTAGTTCAAAGGTGGGTACAGATCATAAAAATCCCATTTACAAACTTTGAATCAAATGGAAAATATGTGCGTCTGTATTTTACGACATTCACTTAAATTAGGTCACTACAGACGAGCATGTTTAATTTTGTAAATAAAAAGTTGAAACTGCTTTTTGATTAGAAACTTTGCACTGAAATGTGTTCAGAGCTGTGTTTCACTAACTCATTCAACACTTTCGTGTTTATTTTATTGCGGTGTCATATAATGTGGGGATGAACAGATTATGCGCTGCGTTTCGTGTGAGTAAATATGTTTTGAAATTATCTAAAGTAAAAGCAGTAGTATTCTTTAAATCTGTACGACTGCTACCTAACTTTTCAATTAAAATTTAGCTAATATCTACTACTTTTTATAGTAGCACTTCTATTCAATTACCGATGGGGTAGGCAAGAGTATTTTAACGAAGTAAAGCAAGATAAACAAGTTCGTAGCGAGTTTGTGTTTCTGCGCTCATTTCAGTAATTGCTAATCCGATTTGAAATTTAGTAAAAACTATCTTGTTACCTCATTACCCTGTAGGTGCGAAGTATATTTTGGACTCTATTATAAAACCAACAAACAAGCTAAATAATATTTTTTTATATTTTACTATCATCCAAAGCCGAAATTCTTATGCAATTATTACCTTAAACTCTGCTAAACAGCTTCTTCGAATGTATTTCTGCTGTATGCAATTAAGTTACTTAATAGCATTCCGATAAGGTGAGCCAAGGCAATTTTTGATACGTTTTATCAAAAAAATGTTTGTTACAATTACGCTTAGGTTCAATAGACCGTCAATAATATGAATCATGCAGGTACCAAACTTATAAGTAACTTATCACTCGTTGTAACTTAGTTATAACATAAAGGAACTGATAAAACACCGATATCTCGAACAACATATTGAACTTACTTAACTTGTTTAGTTTTGTAAATACTATGTTAGTATGCGCTTAAATATAGTATACGACACGATACTTTTGATACACACCGTTTATTGATTTGCCCACTGAACGTTGGTAAAACTCCTTATGAGCCTCGTAAAAAAATATCATTAAAAACAATATTAATTTCGAATAAAAACTCATAGTTTGCATACTTGTAATCTCATAGTTTATTGTGATATCGAGACTATTCGCGATTAATTATTATTATGGAACTTACTGGTAATTAAACGTGAAAAGTCCCGATATCACAAAAACTATGAGTTTACACCGCGATAGTTTCAAAATAACTCTTGGAAATTTGTAGATATACGTTGAATTCATTTGTTGTTTAGTTTGGAAATTAGCGACAATTTAAAACGTGCGAGCCGAGCGTTGTTAGCACTATTTAACTGAAGTAACTGGTTCAATGAGTTAAAGCGTGCTCCAAGCAATCTTACTGGTGATTTTTGTGAAGGTCATTCGTCTACTCTACATCGTCCACAGAAGATAACTCGAAAGCGAATCTGTCCTCCATGTTGCACCAAAAATACAAATACATCAAAGAACCATAACAAATATTGAAATAAATCTACTTTTTAACGGATTCTATCGGACTCCTCCTTCATCCTAGCGTTAATCCCAGTCGCATCCTAAGCTCTCACCTCGGAGTCTGGGCTCCGCTTTACCAGTATCACTGCGGATTTGGTTAGACTTCGATATTTTACGTGAAGTGACTAAATGTAAATAAAACGAAAAAAAAAAACGCGATAGAATCCGTTAAAGAGTGGTTTTTATTTCAACGAGTATTCGCGTAAACTTTCGACAGTATTATTTTAACAGTACCTATTTTATTTTTAAAATGCAAATTTTATTTTCAGTTGACTACGTAGGTATAGGTACTAATCCTATAACAATGATATCTACTAATAATAAGTGTAACAATTTACACAGAAACTACTCAAACTCACTATCAATTCTCAATGCGTGTACATAAAATGTTTGACGAGACCACAGTATAAAATATATAATACGCTGTGCTGGCACGAAATCTTATCCATAAGAAAAGGAATATTATTAATTGCACATCAAATAAATAATCACATATCAATATATTTTCATCATTTATACATTTACTTTTATCCTCATAATGCGATACAAATAAATTTATTTAAGTACAAAAATTATATAAATGTTTATCAAAAATACTAACTGCACAGCAAATTGTATCGGATAATATTTTCGCGTTCATTAAAAATATTGATTGTGAATCTAATTAAGTTCAGAATGATCACCGCCCACCCCCAAATGGATAGGATAGGTAAGGTTAGAAGACTAAGGCGGGAGCGAAGCGAAGCGGAGGTAATTTTTTTTGCAAGTAAGTAGTTTGTTGGTGCTCAATCAGTATTTTTGATATGAATTTGGATTATTTTGTCGTACAAAATGTACTCTTTTTGATGTACGTTTAAATTACCATCCATTTATTTGTATCTAAAATAAATTGTAGTGTGTTTTCTAATACTTTGAGTTTAGTATTCTGCTGTGCAATCAGTAATTTTGATGGAAATTTGGATTATTATTTCATAAAAAAAGTATTTTATTTGATTTGCGTTTAAATACCATCCATAAGAAAATTGTTGGTTTTATATTTAGATAGACTATGAAACATTTTATGATACAGGATATTAGGCAAATTGGTGCCATGACTTGTGCTTGCACCACATTAAACTTATTTCATAGAGAGGCCTGGACTGCTGCAAGACTTGGAAATAAGTTATATTTTCTGTCAGTGGAAAAGAACTACATTTTTCAAATTACTTTTTATATTATTTTTTAATAAATTTTATAATATTTTGTTGGTAGACCGGCGTTCCCTTGCCCTTGTGTTAATATATAAATACAAGCCACCAATGATATTATAATTATTGCAAGCCACAAAATATTTGTTAAAGGCCGGAGGTAAAAAAGAACGATCTAAAAACGCTACTGGGACGACATTTATATTTACGTGTCTCGCAAAATCGCGAAACACGTTTAGTAGGTAGGTAAGTGCCTATAAAATGTTCAACAAATAATATAATGAGCAGTTCTCAAGCGTTCGACGTCCATATGTGCATGCACCTAGATGTTCTGCCATTGTTCGTTGAAATTAACATTACATAAGTGTAATATTGCCTTGCTCCTACGTGCCTGAAGTAGATCTGCCTTCATATTATTTTTTATCATCTATAGTTTTACTCATCGAAATGGTACCTACGTTACGTTTAAGAAGTCACAAAACCACAAAAACTTAAACGTAAAGTTAGTGAATTGGGCCCCTGAGTAGATTAATTCTATTTCATATAGGTACGAGTACGTATACTTCTCTTCGCTGGTGGTCGCGCTTGCAACTATTTTAAACTTCGTCATCATGTTTGTTTATTGTTCCATTGAAATAAGATTGAAGAAATAGTTTCTCTTAATTCGTTCATTGATGGCTTCGGCCATCCGTCGATACTTATATAGTCATAAGCCGGAATTTGTATGCCGTTTATTGTCCAATTACGTCGGCGTCCATCAGATTAAAAATCTTTAGGTACATTCATTACCGAATTACTCTTTTTTATTTTTTAGCTAAATAAGGTTTACAACTCAAAACTGATATTGTTTAAAATTTTCATAGTAAAATATTCACTACATTAAGTAATGTTATATGTTTGAGGCCATTTTGTAAATTGGACTTTTCAGGATTTGGAAATGTTGACACCGTTTGACCCTAAACGATATAATCCCTACTAATATTATAAATGCGAAAGTAACTCTGTCTGTCTGTCTATATGTCTGTCTCACTTTTACGACTAAACCGCTGAACCGATTTTGATGAAATTTGGTATAGAGGTAGATTAGACCTTGAGAAAGGACATAAGCTATGTTTGGTCGCGATAACCGACATCCACACGGGCGGAGCCGCGGGCAAAAGCTAGTTTTGTTATAATTTTCTTCCATTTTAGGGATGCAGAAAAATCCCACTTTACCAACTGGCACAAAGGTTATTGTATCTTTAAATATTACACCGGGTTACATCGGTCGATATATCGGTCAACATGAAGAAAATATAGATTTTCGCAATAATCTCGTACAAAAGTTGTAAATGATGTTGTAACTGTCGCGCCACTTTGTATAATATTTATAGTTTCCGTATTTACAACGTTGCTGGGTATAACTCCCTCGTTTTCACTGCAACAAATGATTGACACTAGGTAGATAACGGCATGACAACCAGCTGGTAACTGCAGACTAGACGATTTTGTCAACCGCATGTATATCCCTGGCGTGAGTTTAGTTTTAGAACGATGTAGGTCATAATGGGATTTCCCATTCAAGTTTAGAGGGTATAGCCAGATTGACAAGGTACTAAGAATACACGGTTAACTTTGTCTTCCACCTGATGAGTAAATCAGTACCTCGGAGAGCAGACTAAGCCGTCGGTCTACAGTTGCCGTACGAACATCTACGCCAGTCGTTACTGGTATTGGAGCCCTAACAAGTTGGATAACAGAAATAATCTAACTACTGAACTTCAATTTCGCCAGTAGGTTCTGGAGGTCGCCTAGTTGTCACTTCAGGGCAAATATCGAAATTTGGCAGTTTCGTAGTTAGTCTGACGTTGGAAGAGGAGATTTAAAGATCTGATGAGTAGAATCATTAAAATTTTCTGAAGATGAAGTTCGGTATCCATCTGATAATTACTTACCGAAGTTATTTAACACATTAAAACTGTAAAACATTGTACATATTTTTAGATGATACCTGTTTTTAAACCTATAAAAAGGACCTAATTTTCTTCATGACCTTTGACATTTCAAATTTCTCTGAAAAGAAGCCTTTTACGATTTCAGTGTTTGGTTAATGCGTAGTTGTGTAGGAAGGCGGTCGGCTAGAGGACAGCGTGTCCCTTTATAACCTTCTGTCTGTCAGCGTAGTTAACTTTCGATATATTGGATGGAGTAGATTATTATTGAGAGACTTAATTTTGTTTGCTCTTTAGTGCTTTGGTGACCCTCTGCGTGGTACTTAATAAAATTAATCGTTTTATATTATTTCTCAATTTAAAAAGTGTAGTTTAACTTTACCTAACTAGTTATAGTAATCCTCTGGCGCTGGCTATTCTATCGGGGTCGATATCAATCACAAACAAAGTATAAAGGCATTTGGAAGCAACGGGGAAGTCGCTAAGAGGATGACGATTACAATAAATATCAACAGGTTTTGCAAATATATGTTTGTGTCATACATGTGATATGTGACATAATATCATTGGGGTCATAAAGAAACAACCCAAGAATGTCTTAATGTTTAATCTATAATGTAAACATGGGAGTGTTAATTACATTATTTGCATTATTGTCACCAAAATATCCATAATAAATATTGTATAACGCTTGAATAGTTAAACAGAGATTCTGTTTATTATTGAAAGATATTTATGGAAATAATAAAAGTTTAACTAACAAGAAGACGTTAAAAGAAAAAAGTTTGCAGTCCCTTAGAGAATATCTAAATCTTTGTATAGAAAATATAAGGCAACCTTTAAACGAAAAGAGGTTTAACCGATTTTCAAGTACCTTCCAAATATTCATCCATAATCAGATCATATCATAAATTCCTTCGGTAGCTCGTAAAGTTTCCTTACGGTTCTATAATAAAATAGACTCGAGATATTGTTACTATCTCGTGGCGTGTAAAGGGGTGGGATGGATCTGTTATCCTAGTTATTTACTGCTGTATACCATTGAATCCTCTGATTTGGTATCTTCATTATTCTCGCCATTACCAACACGAAGAAACTGGGTGGGCCGTTCACTCTGTGCAGTCGTTATTCTCGCCGGTGTAAGTTGTTCCAATACATAAACTAACTCGTGGTCATTACTTTCTCCTACTAAACTAAAATCATTGTGTTATTGATGACAGACCAATGACACAGAAAATATCTAATGACTTTAGAATTGTAAACTGTTTTTAATCTAGATTTTATTTCTCGCTAATAGACTCCTATTGAGGCTGACTTCCAGGATATGACCAACTATTTAGGTAATCTGTGATATGACTAGCAGATAAACGGCATTAAGTCCGCCGGTGTACATGTGTGCATGAAGTTTTAATAAATATATAAATAAATAATTAAAAGTAGTGAATTTAATACTCCAGTTTATAAAAGGCATGCCACTTTATAATATGTTTGTTACCATTTCTTTCAGTCTATTGTACCCATATTCGTAGAAAGGAATACTTTGTACTTGAAATATCTAATACGGCGAATGTGTTGGGGTGACCACGTCTAGAAACTGAGACACGAGCGCCACTACACTACGTAATATGTACTTACGCAGTTCTCAACCCAATCGATTAGATTTATTTTTTTATTTTGGTATTTTTTCTATACCGCGTAGTTTCAATATTTAACATCTGCCAGACGCGTTATTTTTATAATTGGCCAGAATTATTTGCGTTAAATACAAAAAATACCATTTTAATGCATTTGTCACGACACGTGTCATTAGTGCTGTCACTATACATCGCCTCTACTTATGGCAATAGGTATAAAGAAAATGGCAGGTGGTTAGTGGTAACCTTCATTCATTTAATCAATCGCATGTCAGGGGAACTATCATTAGTACCCCTTTAGCAGAAGCTTTGCTGCAATTATCTTCACCCACTGATATGTACTGCTTTAAGTTATTGGATTTATCTGCCCTTTTAATCGCAAAGGGCTTCTCAATAAGTAATTAAGTATTATCGAGATTCAAACGACTAGTGCATTTTTCTTGGATTTTTTTATAAGGTCGACTTAAGTACCTATATAAGTATGTCAATCAAAATAAGGTCCGTTAATAATACAGAAATTGTAGAGCCTACAAGTACATTTTACACTCAAGTGCAACATTAACTATTTTGTTTATTAAATGTAAAGTAAATCTATTTATCCATTATAAAAAACAGCATATAACTAATAGGAGCAAGCCCGGTATTGATAAAAGCTTCCTACACTAGACTAAGCCTAGTAGAAGAGACTAAGACTAAGCATGTAGACAGCCTTTATTTCAATTCAGCAAATTTTTCAACAAAATGTTACAAGTTAAAGTTTAAGTCACAAAGACACTCTAAACACCTTGTTTTGTGGTTTACGTAACTGAGATACAGCAGGCTTGTTATTTGCGTAATCTGTTGTTGCTCATTCATATGTCTGTATATGTTATTTCTCGACGTAAATCGACACCAAAATAGGGAAACCACATTGTAAACAAGGAGCGGTGAAAGCAACAAGTCGCGGGGGCGGCTTGCTTTCTGTAGATCCCGGACGATCTCTTCCGATCTTTTACGATAATCACAATACCATCCTTATCGACTACCCACCAGATATATGTAATAAATGTCATATGCTGCGTAATAACCATATAAATTTTCCTATTAAGCTTAGATAAGCTTCCTGGAAATTGCCACAGCTCGTGACATTTCCCACAAAGCGTATAACGGCATGTCACCTTTGTCTACATTATTGAAAGCGCACCGCAGATTATACACAACAAAGTAACCGCACATAGCATAATAACTATGAAGGCGCGCTTACTACGCCGTATCGCAAGCTTGCATACGCAAAAACAAATAGTGTTGTACCATTTGTCGCGTGGTGCACGGCGCGGAACTGCGTTCGGGAGCCATCGGCACTGGGGTGCAGGCAGTGACGTTCTACCGTCTCTAGCGGCGGCAAGTCGGCGATCATCCTGCTAAAGGTTTTGTTGTGACTTCGAGCGCGACAACCGCGTGGCGTAATGTCGCGGCGCGCAGTCAAGACTGGCGCGCATTTCGCTAGAGAGGAATGGGACGTTAACCACGCATGCGCAGACTGAAACGCGGGAAGCGTTTTCTAGAAACGACTTCCGCAGATATGTGCGTTGCATGAAAATGTAAATGCCACTACCATCACCAGCTTGTTCCTTGTTACTGAGACTATTAGGCATTTAATAAAGACAAGTTAATATTCTTTAATGTTTGTTGTAAGTAATCTCTGAATCAACGGTTGATTCTTCATATTTTTATCCTTTATTCATACATTTACACTATCCTTATAAGCAGCAGTAGCATTAGCGGTATTTGTCAAGGATAAAAGAAAAACATTTTGATAAAAGGTAGTAATTAAGGGGATTTATTTAATTTTTTTGGGTAGTAATGAGTGATTAAGGGGAGGATTTTAAGGGGATAAAGTCATCAACTAACGTCGCCATGGTTTGCTAAGAACAAGGTAGTGGACATTTGCTACGTTCCCTGCTATTTCTACCGACGTGGATTTCCATATGGAAAAAATCAACCATAAGCGTGTTTTTACCTCGACGTTCCTTTTAATAATTTTTGTTTTTAAAAGATTATTGCAGTAGGTACTATGCATTAACTCTGAGTCGGCGAGCTTTGCAAACAATAGTGTGTTTGTAAAGCCTCGTGAGACGGATATCTAATGGATAGACTCGGAACAACTATTTGCAAATGTTTTATAAGTCGATGTACAGTCACGTTCTCATAATTTTTTCTTTTGTTAGTAAAAGACATTTATTATGACAATATTATTTTCGGTTTCGAAACTTAAAAACATATTATAATAGTACATTATGGTACAAGTGAGCAAAGTTGGTGATTACCGCCGAGGCGCCATTGAGTGGTCTTAAGAGAGCCGAGGACGGTAATCATCATGCTCACGCGTGCCATACGACGTTTTACAACACACTTGCGAATAAAATAATACTACAAATACTAAATAAACAATACTACAAATTAATTCGTTTTCCTATGCGCGCGCATTTAACAATGGCGGTCGACCATATTTAAAAAAAAATGAGGTTTGAATTTAACTTTTTTTTACTCTGTTTTTTTTTCTGTACTAAGAGAAAAAAAAAGTTAAATTTGAGTGAAAATTTCGTTTATTATACAAGTATTACAAGTTGAAATTATTTATTTAAATACGAAAATGCATCAAATGACCATACAATAGGCGTATTAATTTATTGGTACTATTAAACACGTTATTTTTTGTATCAAAACTTTTTTAAGAACATAGACAGTTATAGACACTTCCTATAAAATTTAAAAAAGAATCTATAACTCACTTTTGTGAATAACAGCAATGAAAAAGTCACATTTTGATAATAGGTGTCATTACGTGCCTAATTGCGGTAAAATAATAGCACTTTTATGAGCAGGTGTGTTGTAAATATAATTTATACTAATCAAAATGTAACGTAAATTACGATATACATAGAACGAATCATAAAAATATTTAAAAAAACAAAATTGTTCAATCTTTGAGAAAATCGTATACTTAAAACTATCCACCTACATTATAGGTGAATAAAGAACGTATATTTTTTGAAGCCTGTTGAATAAAAACTAATAACTATGTATGAATTTAGTTGACAAATAAACCTACGGAAAATTTTAAACGCTACATTACGAAATAAACATCACAAAAACATAGTTACAGCCCCACTGATCGTAAAAAAATTAACAAAACACAATAAACACACACCTTTTAACTGGTACTTACGTAAATAAATAAGGAGCAATAAATAAATAATATAAACACAAGATTAGTATAAAAGCCTGCTTTGAAAGGTGATTAGACATGGCAGCGCCAGCCCCTACGGCTGACCGCTATAATTTACGCACCTAATAATAACACCCGTCGTCATATAGTTATGACATTCGACCGGCTTGTTGGACAGACTTTGTGAAACTTTGATTAACTTTTACTATCAAACGTTTCATTTGTAGTCTTTAATTCTTGAAACATTTTATTCCTGAATACTATTGTTTCTTTTGTAGTTCTAAAATCATGCTTTTAGCGAGGTTGAATACCTATAAAAACTATAGCTGTACCTGGTTCATATAGTTATTTTTAAGCTGTATTTGTTGGTGTAAATATTATGTATGTATATATAGATTTAGATCAGAAAAAGATAACATCCGGGACGGGACTTGTTCCCACAACCAAGCACCATAACAACAATGTAATTATGGTAGAATTTTGACTTTCTATATTTCAGATATCTTAATTCCCAAGTTCCAAGAGGCGAATCCTTTCGTAAATATTCTTTTTTCTTTTTTTTCTACTACTTAGGTCGCAGACAAGCACACGGCCCTCCTGATGGTAAGAGGTTACCGTGGCCTATGGGCAGTGCAACGCCAGGGGAGTCACACTTGTGCTGCCGACCCTGTAAGAACATTCTGAAGAATGAATTCTATTCTAAAGAATATACTCGTTAAATGAAAAATTATGTGAGTATAACACATTAGCTTTGAAGTTATGATCGCAGAGATTTTCATTACTTCCGCAGAATAACTGAAGTGGGATATTAGGTCAAGGATTGCTTCGCGTCCCCACCCACGATTCCTTCACTGACTAACTCTGGTTCATTATTAACTAGTTTGTTATACCCTCAATTTATTACTCAACTTAGTAATTGGGATTAATAAAACAAACATGGGTTAAGAACTTCAGCTCTACTGAGGATCGGGATCAGGCAGGTTATGATAGCAGATATTAATCGCTTTAGCAATCTAGACACTTTGGCAAGAATGGCAAGTGTTGGGTGAATGTCGTAAAGATAACATACAAATCAGGAACACAGTCAGGAATGCTAGGAGAGGAAAAGTAAGATACCGGCCTGGGTACCGAATTGAAAGCTTTGGAAGTAACTGGGAACAACACTAGGATGGTAATGATGAGAATTGAGTAAAGATTCAAGCGGCAATTACTTTTTGCCTTACTTCCTTATAAGGCTAAACTAACTTTATAAGGTAAAACCTTCTAATTAAATTGAAACCTTATGGTGGGTAGTTAATAGTTTTATTATATAAGTATTAATAAAGTTGTCTAATTATATTATCTTCTCATGGTGATGGCGGATTCAGTTCAATCCTAGGGTCACGCAACTTTTACTTACATTAAATCGTAACTTGTTACGTTAATCATGCTCTAAAATATGGTATATTATGAATTATTATATGAAAGCACCAATAAACTCTTTAATAGAGAAATGATTCGACATACTTCAGGTAGTTACATCTGAGAATCCTTCATAAAGTTCTTGATGGTTACTTAAATCTACCAATGAGTTCATTCAGCCTGCAAAGTGGACCTAATTATCAAGCCGCCTTATAACTGAAAGGACGCAACCGAAACTGATTGAATCATTCAACCCAATATAATCCTAAGGCTTTAAAATCTCCAAGTACTGACAAACGGCGACCATGCATGAAATCAATATTTTGAAAGTATAAGTAGCGAAAGGTGTTATAGGTACCAGGATTGTAGCAAGTGGAAAGACCTCTCTTAACGAAGTGTAGGTATGTAAGATTCCTGAAAGGTGTGTAGAATGTGGAGTCCTTTCTGTTAAACTACGTCCATTTGTTTAATAGATATACAACCCGTAACCTTCGAGTTGATCACGTTATTCTACCTACACGTGACCGCCAGCCGTGCATACGATCGATTAGATCGAAATGTCAGGCAGGCGTTTAGTACTGACGTAAATTAATGTTATTGAGACATTAGTTCGATACTAGACGCGTAAGCGCCTAATTTTTAACACGCTTTTATTAGCTAGGTATGTACGTTTGTTTGTAACGGAATCTTGGACCTCCATGGAACACTTCAATATATTTCCAAGATTTTTTTTGACTATAAAACATAATACATACATTACAAAATGATGTGTTTACCTTGTCATTACAAGCTATGCTTACTTTGTGTCTAGACAGCGTTGTGTAATCTGTCGTATAATATTACTCTTCACTCTTCACTTGCTGTTGCCCGTGGCTCCACCTGCGTGGAATTTTCAATCCTTTTGCGCAATCCATGGGGACCTATTCCTGGGATAAAATTAGCCTAAGTGTTATACAGACTATAATCTACCCGTTTCCTAAATTTCAGCCAGATCTGTACAGCCGTTATAGCGGGATTGAATAATAAACATTCAAACATCTTCACACACTTTCACATTCATAATATTAAGTAACAATAGTTTGTAGCATAGGATTTTCTTTATTGTTATAAAAAGATCTCTTAATTGATATACTATCTGATAATTTTACAATTGTAGATAGTCCATTAGATAAACATCACTACAAGTTAATTGTTTACGAGTAATCTTGTCCCAATAACGTTACAACTTTAGGTACTATTATAAACTCGGATATCTGTGATTATAAAAGATCACTATCTTACCAACGCTTTGTTAAACTTGAAGGCGACTATAAACTTAAAACAGAAAGTTATGTACTCACTTTAATGGGCACAGAAGCACATTAAATAGGTACCACAACAAGATAAATTTAAAAGACCAGTCAATACACGTACCTACTAGGTGTGAGTTAAAACCAAGCGAAGCGAATAAATAACAACTATGTGGAAAGATGAAATAAAAGTCGGTTATAGTGTGAGTGGTAACACACGACGACTTTTTATACCATTTCCAATGCGACCGAGTCGCAATACTCGCAATGTGTTAGTGATTCAATAGCTTATTGACTACCTTTACACACATCCAGGAGTTTGAGTAGGTACTGAAATATTCGTGAAACAGTCAAACTCTTCATCTGAGCATCCAAAGCTATGCAATAAGGGGTCTCCATAGATACTGTCAGAAGTATCAGTTGCTTTTCAACGAACATGGTCACGGTATGATCGCTGAAAAGCAATATTCTATACTAATATTATAAATGTGAAAGTAACTCTGTCTCTCTGTCTTCTATCTGTCTGTCTGTCTGTCTGTTACGCTTTCACGCCTAAACCATTGAACCGATTTTGATGAAATTTGGTACAGAGATAGATCAGACTTTGGGAAAGGACAGGCTATGTTTGGTCGCGATAACCGACATCCACGCGGGTGGAGTCGCGGGCAAAAGCTAGTAGTAAATATTACAATAATACCAAATGAATCTCGATAGAATTAGTGGTTTTATTTATCTAAAACTCTAATATTTGTTTAATGTTAGCTTTTAAGGTTGTGACTGCTATTTAGTTCCTCAAGTAGTAAAGGAACACCGCCGTCAGAACCTCATCCATCACTCTGCATATGGGCACGCAGGCACAGATTACTAAATGGTTACTCAGGCGAAATTAACTTGGGCCCCAGTTCAGGCCTTAGTGTGATATACCTACTGCCTAGCGAAACAGTCAATAATCGTCTATAAACGTATATGACCGCACGATCAAATATGTATAATTAGTATTCAATAAACATCTAATGGTGAAATGCACCCGTGCTTCTGACAAAAGCATTTATACTGTCAAGTAATATAAATATGCAAAATTCGTAGTGTTTATCGACCCTTAGAAGAAAAAGCTCACACATCAACCTTTTGGAATATAAACGTTTCAATGATAACATCTATATTAAGAAGGATAAACTAGGGCAGTTTTTCACAATTTCCCTCAAATGATGTCTTGAATCTTGAAGGTCGTTTTGCATGGCCGAGATCGCTGATATTACCCTAATATAACGGTAGTGGATCTTTTACGAGGCATTCAGCGAGCCGGCTACGAAGATAATTTTGCGTGGACGTGTGATAAAATCACCGGGTCCTTATTTAAGGTTCGTTGCGGTCGAGTGGGGCCTATTGTGCTGTTTAAGCGACGTAATGGTTAAGTGGCGTTTTGGATGAGGATGAGTGCACGTCTGAGGTGAGATAATATCAATGAGCAAATACGAAGCATAAGTTTACAATGAACATTAATTAAGGCAGGTAGGTAAAGTTATTGAAACAAGATATTCTCTTAGTGTTCTGAGAGCTTTTGGAAGTATATTTGCTATAATGTCTTTTATAATTTCAGCCCTATAACTATCGTATAGGAGGCACGTGATTCGATTATACAAAAAAATTCCTTAAGCATTAATTTATATAGACTTAATAAGTTTAATCATTTATACGTTGAAAAACATAGAAAAAGGACATTTAGGATCGTTGTTTAGGATATAAAGGTAGGTAAGACTCTTTCTCCATGAGCCATTTACTTACGACTTGAAAGACTTGTGACAGTCTGTTTTAGAATCGGAATTGCTATACATTCAACAGGTTAACTGATAGATTACGTAAATAAAAGTTTTGTAAGAGCAACGCACTTCTTTCAACTAAATAGGTAGGTCCGATATCTGAGAAGAACTTGTAGGTGTAACTTTTTAACAAATATTATGTGGCTACGCTTACCAGACAATCCACTCCTACGCTCCTAGACATCAGCAAGCTTACCTATAACAAAATAAAACATATAAGTGTTTGTGGCTGTTGCTCTTATGAGCTATACTGTGACTTACTCATAACTAAAAATACATACACTTGCTCACATTCCCAGTGAGCTTGCATGAAAGGCTTAATGACCATAGAGGAACTACACAGGTTATGAGGACTGAAGCTGGTGGAGGGTTTGGGTCCTCGCCTACCCTGGCAGGAAAATTAGTAAAATATCTCGACGCATAAATACAATGTGTAATAAATAACTCAACTACACTGTCGACTATAGATCATCACGTAGCCATACACTATTTTTTCGACAGTTTAAGTTTATTGCGTATGTCCTAATTTGTTCGGAAGTAACATGATCACTATAAAGACGCACCAACACTTAAATTCTATACAGAAAGATAAATATTCATACTAAGTTAACGAACTGTAAATGAGAATTTCCATAAAATAAATGGCTGTATAATAAAGCGCGATGCTTTAACTATCCGATTGAGCCATGGATGGCTCTGGTTACGGCAATATTTGGTTTTTATTTCCGAATGGCAGAACCCGGACCGGTACCGAAACAAAACGCTTAATTGGAAAATGCCTGTAGTTTTCAATCTATTTTTGTTAGCGATGTTATCTATGAACATGGTGTAAATCTTTTTTATTGGCGGACGATAAATGCTAAAGGGAAACAAATATTGTTTTTGTGAAATAGATGCGTTTTGTTATTTTTTATAGCAAACAGATTACACACCACTGATATTTTGTTAGGTTTTGTTGGCATTATTGATATCAGATTTGCTATGTGGAATGATGAATGTTAGAATATGTTATATTTGTTTCGAATGTAAAATGCTAAATATCTTGTGAATTTTAATTGCGTTCATTGAATATATCTATAGATTTAGATAGAAATGTCTGCCTCAAACTATAATATTTTCATCATTCCACATTTTACAATAATAACACAACAAAAATAGTTCACAAACATATCAAAGAAATGAGAGTAGTACATGAAACTAAACAATACTTAGGTAGTTCCAATCTAATTGTGTTTGTAGGACAAAGGTCGCATCCGTTTAAGTCCATAAAGCGGAAAGTATGGCCCAAATATCGATGATGTTTGTTTAGGTCGCGCCGGGCCTGTCTCGTAAAACTTAAACAATTACTCAGGATTCTGTTATCGTAGCTTGATATATGAGAACCTATATGATTTTGGGGTTTTCATGTGCCTTGTAGTATTCTATTGCTTGAACGAAGACTTTTATACCTAATGGGTTTTACCGGGCATAGAACTACGATTAATTGTAAGTAAACTGGATTTATCATACATACACTACGCAATGGCGATGGCGCCCCCGACGGGTCCTGGCAGAAATAGGCCTAAGAAGTCCTGGCTTGACATTGTGGAGGGTGACATGCGTGCAAATTGTCTCACAACCATGGACGCTACAGATCGTGCGAAGTTGAGGAGGAAGAGCCGGAAGACGGACCCTGAGTTCCGAGGTCACCTTGACCTCGGCTGCAATCAGGAATACGTCTCCATGAAGATGATGATGACTTCCGACTTATGCCCTAAGCCTTAGGGCCTACTAAGGGATAAGCATAACCAATAGCCCACTCGCAATAAAAGTAATAAATTTATTACCTCAATGTTATTCCCATGTAATGAAGTACCTATCACTATTTATTTTACTCGCACATTAATAAATATAATTTGCTTGATTTATAGTACAGTTATTTTCAGGTTGTAAAGGTTGTAAAGGTTGCCGATTCTGCTAGCAGTTCTCTACAAAATGAAATTCGAAATGGTGCATCAACTCTGGTACAAACACTCATTAATTACTCACACAAAAGCATTTCAGTTCTTTAACTCAAGGTATGTGAAACAGAAAACCGAGGATATTTTATTTGATATATTGTCAAAAAGTACTGATTCAACGTATAAGTGAGGTCAAAAGTGACATGAGTTGTGAAGTTGAAGTAACCACCTTTTCTTTTGACCTATGGAAACCCCACAGGAGTATGTATGCGAGGTCCTACGAGGTGTATGGCATACTTAGCCCAAGCTAACTTCCCTTGTCTCGCTTGCCGATCAATCGACAAAGCTAGTCGCTTCCGTGATAGCCAGAGTGGGCAGACTGAAAACGGATACAGGAGGAAAACGAACGGCGGGCTCCGAGGTGAGAGCCTCAGACTTCCACCCATTTGGAAATTTCACAGCCTTTACAGGTACAGTGGACAAAAGTTGTAGTTGAAGGTGCAACCGTATCTCCTTTGTCGACTGTACCATTTCACTGATAGGACTGAATTGCTCTACCCTTTAGTTATCATTAAACTAAATTATAAGAGACTTAGGTAAATTCACCACAGATATTGAATGCGAGTTTGAGAACTACTATTTTGTTAGAGAAATAACTAAATTGGTACACTGAACAGACTACAATCAGATACATTTCAGTAGAAAAGTAAATTACAAGCTTTTGCTTACTAGGTTACCTTAACTTTGTTACTAGCTTTAGTTCTTTAAGCTTTGAAGTTCACGATAGAACTAAGATATCAAAAGAAACGAAAAAAACAAAGCAGTTTACTAACTTAACAATATTTACCATATTAAGGTATAATATTAATAATTAGCTTTACATTATTTATCATAGTCAGTAAGCAGGATCCCAAAATTACGCCGCACATCCAGTAATAATGTATGCAATGCATATTATCTGACGTAATCTATGTAAACTATCACAGCAAAGTGAATCCCCGCAAATACATTATGAAAATTTCGCATTACGAAAAATTGGCAATACCATAGTGTGGCGCTATCACAGGTTCTGTGTCGACCCGGGTTTTGGCAATCTCGAGTAATGGGGCACGTAAATACGAGTGCGAGCGACAGCCCACCAATTACAAAATCATTAATAAACACCCGGAATATGAAGTGGTGAAATAATAACGCTGGAACGGTCAGCTCGCTGGCACAAATTGTCGGTTCACAGCCGTTGCTTGCTATTTATTCATAAAAGTAAATTGGCCACGTGCTCCAAATGTTGGTTTATTCGATAGCTGCTAAAGGCTGTATTTATTAAAAAATATTGATTCGTTTTCAGGGAGGCAGCGTTTAAAATGAGTTTGAAATATAGCTTTCTTTTTTTTATAAAAAGCGGCGGGTATTAACTTTGTCTATGATTTTGGTGTTGTAATCGATAAGTTATGTAATAAAATGGTGTAATTAAATTATCTATGAATTTAGCAATTTAATTTTCTCTTACTTTCGAATGATTTGGAATTTTTTACACGTATTATGAAGTATAATGGCAAAACAATCAATTAGTCAGCCTAGCACTGTCTACTGCTGTACAAAGGCCTTTACAAATAAGAAAATGGGTAGTTGTAAGTTGGCATAGTAATAACTTAAAAAAATCCGTTTCGTTTACTGTTTTAGTACAGTTAAGTTTTACTTTATTACGTTATTTATAGCACTTGTGTGTTTCTTGGATTATAGCGTTGTTATGTAGGTACTTAGAATAAATTCAGTAGTTTATTATGGTTTTAGAGTAATTTGTGATTGTAGGGCAATGTCGTCTACATGTGAAGGAGTGCGTACAGTTTTATCTATAAGCTTAAATTTATTTATTTAAACCTCCTTATTATCTTTCGTTACAGGTGTTAACTCTGAGAGGAGTGTTAAGGATCATTTTGTTTCTACAATATGTCGGTGTAAGGCTTGTGTCCACTAAGAATAAATCGGGTTGATGTATGTTCCTAGCGACTATTCTTGTTATAAAGATAGCAAAAAGCATAATAGTTTGGTATATAAAATAAGGATTACTTTTATTTTTATAAAATAAATTTAGAGAAATTAGACATTCAGTCACGTGACATCAAACACCAATCAGAGAGCGTGACGTCACGCCTTGCGCCCTGTGTTGACAACGTAGGTGATTTTTCGCCATGTAGGCCTAGACGAAAATTGGAAAACAGTTCTTTAAATTAATAAATTTATAACTGGAGTGAAGTCAAAACAATACCTATAAACTTAAATTATAATACATAAAATAATCTATAATACTAAGTCAAAGTAAAAAAAAAAAACTAAGTTTTTAGTTATTTTTTACAGTTTTTAACTGTAAAATAACAAATTGTGATGATAACTTGAAAAAAAAAAAAACGTTTTATATTAATATACTGATATTTTGGCGTTTGGGCTACTTTAGGCTACTTTGGGAATGAAAAACGGCGATATTAGGCCAAGCGTGGTTGGCAACACAACACTGCTTGCGTTTGCGTTATTATTTTTGTTTACGATACGTAGTACGTACCAGTATATATATTATTAATCTATGCACTACACATGAACTTGTTTGACAGTTTTGACACGGGGACACGGCGTGACGTAACAAAAGTCGCCATTACAGTTTGGAGTGTTTTTGACATAAATTCAAATCGACTTATTAAATCTCAAAATAAACCATGTAAATGATTGTTTTATATCAAAATAATATATTTTTGGGGTCATTTAGGTATAGAAGTATTGTATTAACCATTTTTTCAAATTTAAGACACAAGCCTATTATATCAATATTGTTGGATTTTTTACTTCATAAGTTATAGAGAACTTGAGATAATTTTAAAGCAATTAGTTTGCTAAACTAAACAAATTATAATAAATTGGAAAAAGCGAAATCAATTCTCGGGCGGGACTCGAACCCGCGATCTTTCCCTTGCCGTAAGATGGATGTATTGGAAAAATTGGATCACTCTCGGGCGAAGCTCGGTGGCTCAGTGGTCAGAGCGTTCCCCCTGTAAGGGAAAGATCGCGGGTTCGAGTCCCGCCCGAGAATTGATTTCGCTTTTTCCAATTTATTATAGAGAACTGCCGTCAAAAGGGATTAGGGGATAGGTACAGATCAGAATTATCCTTTAGATAGAACTATCTATGGAGATTTCCAATCTTCGATTGTCGCATTCTGTTCAAATAAGTTTTCATCAGTCTCAACTCGATTTCAAAGTCTATTTTTTTCTTTGTGAGCGTTTCACTGAGTTTCCTGTAGGTATGATAAATTATTCGAAATAAAAGTATACTAGTCTAGAAGGAAAAGAACAGTTTCCGGACTTGACAGTGCAAGCTTTAGTTAGATGCAACTGAAATTGGAATCCGAATGAAGGAGGTATACATATTAATAAAAAAAATGCACTCAACAAACAAACCAGAAGCTTATCAAACCGTTTATTTAATTAAAGGAGATAAAAAGCGAACAATTCGTATATTTAAGATTATATTCTTACGTTATCCTTCTTATAAAAGCCTAATATTTAAACGCATTCAATAAGAGTATGTATATAAGCACTACACAAGCTATTTTTATAAATAAAGCCGTATTTAATTACAAGTATAAAAAGTTATAAAACAAATTAAAACACACTTATGCAACAGACGAGTACTTTTATATCAATTTAAGATATAAAATACAATCCAATCACATCATTAATTTCAAAATATCGATTAAATAGACACCTGATATAATAAAATACAATAAAAGCTTGTGTTTGTGCCTTTTGAAAACGGGTTCGACTATCAACATGCTGTGTTATGATCGGTTGCTATCGAACTTGTATCGTAAAGTGAAATTGGGTTGATGGTAGTGGTAAATAATGTAAATAAAGTTAATGAGGTAATGAGCGTATACATTACTAAGCAATGAGGCGTAAAGTTTGTGGCTAACTTTTAGCAACAATTGAAATAAAACTACTTTTAAACAGATTCTATCGCGATTTATTTGTTATTACGTACTTTTAGTCCGATGTTTCGCTTTTATGTTTTAGCAACCAATTATACCTATAGGTAGTATCTACGCACACATACTTCTCTCCGAGTATGGCGGGACAACCAACTTCCGTTAATTCCGTTTTGCGTTTACAGAACAGTTACTTAAGCATTAAGTTGTTAGTACGTCACATTATATTAAAATGGTTACACCAATCTTACGAATTTGTTTCTGTACACTATTTTTTTTAAATAGGTATGACACGTCAATTTGACTTAGCCTCGCCTGATGGTAAGCTGAAGGCAAAGTCTCGTCAAAGAGGGTCACCATTATAGACACGTAACATGTTACAATGGTGGCACTCAGCTTGACGGCCTCATCAGATGCTTTTTCGCGTCCCGCTTAGAGGACCCGGGACTGCAGGAGGAGGAAAACACGTGAACTGGTAAGGAATTCCAGGTCTTAATTCCGTAAATTTACCGATGGGAGAGTTTCATGGTGACTACCTTACCTACAGGCGTGTTAAATAGGTGTGTGTTTAGAGCAGATATCTACAGTGAATTTAACTAGTACAGTGCCTTTAACGTCGAAGAATTTAGCTAACAAATTAAAATGTCAAGCTTAGATTTCAATTTCAACGGTAATCGAAGTATTTAGCAAAACATTAAAAGCAATTTATACATTTGATTTATTTATTAACTTCCTGTTAGCATGTAAAACACAATCGGAAAGATATACGATTTACAAATTGGTTATGTTTAAATTACGGACTGTTAACGCTTATTTTTAGCGATGCTATTGATATTCCAGTATTTCGGATGAATTGCCGAATTCGCGGTCACACGTGGCAATGATTCCGAATGAGATTACGCTCTCTATATTAAATTGATTACACATTCATAGCCGCGCATCGGGACCATTTATAATTGATGTTATTTTATGCTCTGTCGTTCTCGAGGGAGATTTGCGATTAATTAGGTAGGTAATCGAGACTATTGATTCCGAAACTACAATTAAAGCAAAAAGTCTTACAGGTAAAATTGTTAAATTAGTGCCTACAGAAGATAAAATCAAAACTACTAAAGCTTCAGAGCTTGTTAAATCTATAGCATCGAAACATAAGTTGTATCTAGAAATATACTCTAGATGTAGCAATATAAGTTTCATACCATAATACTTTTATGGTGTACAATAAAGAATATCCTATCTTATCCTTACATAACTTAGACTTCGGTAAAAAAAAAATTGAATGCAATTTTAATAAGAAGGTACTCCGTCCCATCGGTTTTTCGAGTGCAAAATTTCACGCTAAGATAACAATGATATGAGAATTCGGAGGACAATCTCTTACTCCTCCTTTTCTTAACTAGCTTTCGGCGACTTTTACGGGAGTGATTGCTGTCTGTTCCCTCAACCCCGAGAGAAGCCTGTACCAGATCCTCATCAGTCAATCAGCAGGTATACCGGTTTAGGCCCTGAAGATTTTAGTGAGATGCACCTATTGTCTGCTACCATATAAAAATAACAGTAGAACGTTAGAAATAACTCGTATTACTTGGTACCTAGGTACATATATCCAAATCAGTGAATCGAGTTTCTAATAATACATACTTGGAACAAGAAATTCTTACAAACTTTGTAAGCATTTCTAGTACCAAGTTCTGCCTGGGTTCTAAATAAATCTTTTTATTTTTGGAGCGGTTTGATAGTTTGATATCTAGATGAACCTCTAATGTAAATATTTAGCTTAGATCTGGGGGTGTTTAAATAAGCATTGTATTGTGTGTATGTAGGTATTTGTTTGTTGTACATACATTCTCCTAACCATTTTCTTTTAAATTGTCATGTATTCCTCATTCTATGACTGAACACTATCTATCAAAAACTGAATGATTGTTTAATTTTGAACTAACATCAGTAATTTTGGTGTAATCTGTACTAGTATTGTAAAGCTGAAAAGTTTGTTCGTATGGTTGGATGCGCTAATCTCAGGAACTACTGTTCGAACTAAACAATATTTTTGTTGAATAGTCCGTTTATCGAGGAAGGTTATAGACTATATGTCATCACGGTACTGCTCAAGAGAGCGGAGCAGTAATCATCATCATCATCATCATTTCAGCCATAGGACTGCTGGACATAGGCCTCCCCTATAGATCTCCAATAAGACCGGTTGGAAGCAGTAATCATAAATGTCAATAAATCCGACAGATTGCCTTACGCTATTTGAAAATGACGGTGTGGTAACGGAGAAAGAACCACCCCATTTTATCCGAAGAGGGTGTCGTAATAGACGAAAACGGAAAAATACGCAGACTATATCACTGCGAGAGAAGGAAAACTCGAAATAAAATCCTGTACCAACCCGTCTGGCCAGCGTGGAAACAGTTGATTGATTTATTGATTTGAAAATTAATAAATTACCGTCATATTATGGCAAAGGGAGATAAGAGGTTTCGAAGAATGCTACAGGCGAAGTCGGGGTGAGTCGGCTAGTACATTTATATTATGACCAGCTTTTGCCCGCGGCTCCGCCCGCGTGGATGTCGGTTATCGCGACCAAACATAGCCTATGTCCTTTCTCGAGGTCTAATCTACCTCTATACCAAATTTCATCAAAATCGGTTCAGTGGTTTGGGCGTGAAATCGAGACAGACAGACAGACAGACAGATAGACAGACAGACAGACAGACAGAGTTACTTTCACATTTATAATATTAGTAGGGATATAGTTGTAGTAGATGTAGTTTTGTGTACTTTTCTGTGGAATGCATTACCATAACAAAAAACGACAAGTCTTGGCACACAAGAAACATAAGAAATAACTTTACAACATTTTATTTTATGCTTAATTTCACCATTTTAATTTGTAGAAGCTGCATATTTTAACTGAAATCTGTGTATATTTTAAGTACCATTATGTAATTTACATATACATAATACATTTTGTATATACGTATTTATATTTGCATTGATGCATATTTGTACAACATTTTTATACTAAGAATTGTTTAGTACCGTCCGTCAAGGCGTCAACTACTGTTTTGTAATCTTGCCCTAATTTCCATTCCAAGGTTGTCTGGCAGAGATCGTTCTTAGCGATAAGACCGCCCATTGTACTCATACATATAAGATGAAGATTCTATTGAGTAAATAAATTCATATTATTTTCGAGGTAGAATTTCTTTAGTGTATCTTTTCTAGCTAGATAGAATATAAGAATATTTTAACTATAGGTACATATTTTTATTAACTACCAAAATAAGTCGATTAAACTTCTTTTTATAAAAACTTGTCGGTTTTTGTCAAATATTTTTATAGGTAGGTAACTTTTGTGGACTAGGCTAGTATCCTTTTTTCTTTTAGTTTCTCGTTTTCGTACCGTCTTTTTCTTTTGCGATACACATAGTAAGTACACACACGTCCATCTAGTTTTCTGCTATAATCAAAAAAATAATAAGCGAGAAACGGTATCATATCTTTCTTTCAAAAACAACGTCTCACTCTTGCTGGCAAACCTCTAAATAACCTCTAAAATTAATAGTGTCCCTTTATTCAAATGTGAAATATGATCCGAAATATTACCTTAGATGGTGGTCGCGTTCCTCCACCTTAAATGGTGGCCTAATAGTAGTAAAGAGTAAAATGGAATCAAGCTGGTTCATGGTTATAGGCTTGCTATTATGTGCGACTACTGGCAAAATGTGGACGTAATACGCTTCTGCTATCGTCTTTGGGGTTACACAGACATGTATGAGTATGTTATTTGCATAGACTAAAATATTATGAAGAATTTTCAAGTCTCATCTCAAGGCAATATTTTTTTATGTTAAGGTGCTTTTGCGTAATTTTGAGAAAAACATTCAGCAAAAAGTTGGCTCCAAGTATCGGATTTCCAGAACTGGTCATACATTACATTAGTAAGTCTAGGACGAACAAACTATTTTTAAATTTTTCATCATTCATGAACAGTCTGCGGGCTTCAATATTAAATATTATTATGTAGACTGTTATTCAAAATTTTCATTTGGTAAGTTTTTTTATATACGGCGGCAATCCCCACGGAGGCCCCCTGCCGAAGCCAGCAGGGGTGGTTATATCTCGCCCTGCTTCTGACAGGCGGCTTGCTTGCAGAAGGAGGCGGCGGCAGCCAACTTGCTCGCGCTCTGCACCATCACTGTGAGCAGCGTGCTGAGCGAGAGTATACAATTACCACCCCCCAGGACCGCCACAAGGTCGCCGTCTTTCACGCTGGGTATTTTGTCATTGTGTGTGATGACACTCAGGCATTGGCTCTTGGATCTGATGTGGGTAACTCTCGAAACAACCGTATCCGGTGATCACTTGCGTCCGCCGGCACGAGAGGCCCCCGTGAGGTCTCTCTCTAGCCAGACCTCCATGATGGGTCTTACCGCCACTATCACGGCGTGCCTTTTTTTCTTTTGACCTTTTGTGGGAAAATTCAGAAGCAACCAAAACCCAACATAATGATGATTAAACATAATAAGTGGTCATCACATAGTTACTGTAGAAATGCGTTTTATAATAAGTTTTGAATTGCGTGCTATCCAAGGGCCCCCTACCCTCTCTGTCTACACAATGAAGAGCTTTTGAAACATAATTACAAAGAGCTAGTTAGTTACTTTCATTCGGTTCATAAATGAATTCTCAGAGATTTCAGCCGCGCATTCCGTATTCATTGTTACCCATATTTCCATCGCATTTTCCATGTTTGCTGAAAATAATAAAAAAGCTAGGTATGTTGGCTTTTTAAAGTTTAACCTGATTTATCGTCGTTTAAACGCCTAAATATGGTTTTAGATTATATTTTCGTACTATTACAGATTTTATATTTATGTAGATATTGTTAAGAATTTATTCCAGTTTACTTTTGGTGTAAGTCATAAACCGGCATTAAATTTTAGTTTGTTTAACCATAGAAAACATGTATGGTATATTTTTTTTACGAATATCTAGGTGTTACTCACGTATTATATAATATTATTACATATAGCTATAATATTATAACATTAAGAGCAAAATTCTTATATGCTTAAAATGGTTTTGCTACGCTTATTTTTTTAACGAGTTGTTCGTGATATGCACGTTGGTTTTGGCGCTCTTAATTAGCACTTAGAGCAATTATGGCGCTGATATCGAGGTGTTAATAAGGCATAAAATAGAAGCATCGTAACCGTACAAAAAAGCTCAGATATTGAGCAACAGACAAGTCTCATATTATCACACCTCACAAACTATCAAACCAGAATTAATTACCCGTATTTTTCTAATATATCCACAACTCATTAAAAGGATATTGCCCTAATCTAGCTGCGATGTATACCACAAATGATTTCCATATAATAGTTGGGTCCGAAAAATCGACAAAATTTAGACAGCAGGTAGGTACGAGTAGAATGATACTTAACAAGTTTATGATCATTTGCAGATGTGAAAAACTTAATTGGTTATACGAGGACTTATTGCGGTAAAACAGATTTTTGAGTACAAAGAAGTAGACAAACGTCTTGTTTTTACTAACTACATTATACAAAGTGCAGAGCGATAATGCCCACTAACAATGAAATAAGAGGCCCCAAAAAGCATTTCATTTTGTCGTTCGCAGTGAAAAGACGACGAAAACAAGACAGGAAAATAAATAATGGAGACCAATTAACTAAGAAAGAAGTAAAGACCAAGAGCTAAAGATGCTAGAACTGACAAACTTAAGATTGTACTTGCTTTAATGAACTTATTCGATCAATGTTCTTGTTATGATATTAAATAAATATTTACTCAGCACAATATTGTATCACATTGTTGTGTAGTTGCTCGTTACTTGAAGTCACCGGAGCAAGAGGGAGGACCGTCAGCTTGTAAGTGGCCGCCGGAACATAAAAGCTCTCGGTGTTTGAGCGAGGTTCAAGTGTCTCTAAATGACCTTCATTGATTGCTGTAACATTTACTTTATTAACGTGTGGTGAGTAGGTATTTAGCTTACAGAAAGCAGGGACATGTAGTCGCGGAATTTCATAGGGTCAAGTAAATTAAATCTACACTTTATGTTTGTATGTAAAATGTCCATTCAATTGGCTACCAATATACTTAATCATGACTGGTAATCCTATTTGGGGTAGGTAGGATCCTAGTTAAAACCGTTGTAGCGCCTATATCTTGCCAACTAAGTACTTTTTTGATCCGACGTAATGGCATATTACCGCAAATGGTAAATTAGACTGCTTTCAAAATATTTAGGATTCAAGTTATAAACATTTTTAAGCCATTAGCAATAAGAGCAAGTCATGCTCACTTCAATACCTCTGGACAGTTAATAGAACGATGGCGGGCTGCCTAGCTTGGGTTAGGTTAGCGTTTTACAGGGGCTTTCTTCCTGCTTGATTGCTTCTTTGTGCAGTTCTTAGAGCCTATTGATTGTTTGGTTGGTTGAAAAAATACATAAAAAAGTACCTAGCTACTTTGTCTGCCGACAGAATTAAGAGGAAAATAATAAGTTAAAAACCTGTTTCCCAGTGTGATTACATAAAGGGGGTTGGGTAATGTTGGCGTCGTGTCGGAATTGAGCGGCCATCAATGAAATTGGTATAAAATGAAAGTACAGTATAAAGTGATCAAAAGTTACTATGGACAAACTTCTCTAAACTATATCGGGACTTAGCTATACAGGGTGGTATTTTTCAACTTTACTTAGATGGAAGTACTCTAAATACTGAAGATAGCGAATTCCACTGAAAAGAAACATTCCCTTATTTTTAAAAAGAATCAAAACTGCATTCATAGTTTTCTGAAAATGCCACACCCGGTAGTCGAACCGACTAAAATCTTCCTATAACCTTCTATTTCATAGATTTCCTTTTACTTAACTTACCAAGTTTGTTAGAGAGATTTGAACCTTATGATCGACCCTATAGATTGATGTAATAAAAATACAGGGTGTTATTTTTTCGAATGGTAGTCGGTTCGATTATAAGGCGTGGTAAACGAGTTACAGCATTCCTTAAATGCAGTTCTGTTTCTTTTTTAAAAACATACTAAACTGTATGCAAAGTTTTCTGAAAATGCCACACCCGGTAGTCGAACCGACTAAAATCTTCCTAAATCTTCTTAAATCTTCTATTTCATGGATTTCCTTTTATTTAATTTACCAAGTTTGTTAGAGAGATTTGATCCTTATGATTGACCCTATCGATTGATGCAATAAAAATATAGGGTGTTATTTTTTCGAATTGTTCGATTATAGGGCGGGGTGAACGATTTTTCAGCATTCCTTAAATGCAGTTCTATTACTTTTTTAAAAACATACTAAACTGTATTCAAAGTTTTCCGAAAATGCCACACCCGATAGTCGAACCGACTAAAATCTTTCTAAATCTTCTATTTCATGGATTTCCTTTTATTTAATTTACCAAGTTTGTTAAAGAGATTTGATCCTTATGATTGACCCTATCGATTGATGCAATAAAAATACAGGGTGTTATTTTTTCAAATTGTAGTCGGTTCGATTATGAGGCGTGGCAAATGATTTTTCAGCATTCCTTCAATGCAGGGCTGTTTCTTTTTCAAAAACACACAAAACTGTATTCAAAGTTTTCTGAAAATGCCACACCTAGTAGTCGAACCGAATAAAATCTTTCTAAATCTTCTATTTCATGGATTTCCTTTCATTTAATTTACCAAGTTTGTTAGAGAGATTAGATCCTTATGATCAACCCTATCGATTGATGCAATAAAAATATAGGGTGTTATTTTTTAGAATTTTAGTCGGTTCGATTACAGGGCGTGGCAAGCGATCTTTCGAAATTCCTTAAATACAGCTTTGTATTCTTTTTTAAATAAGAGAGTGTTTCCTTTGAATGAAATTAACTATCTCCGGTAGTAAGAGTAGGTACTCGTACCCGGTTCGACTACCGTGTGTGGCATTTTCAGAAAACTTTGAATACAGTTTAGTGTGTTTTTAAAAAAGAAACAGCACTGCATTTAAGGAATGCTGAAAAATCGTTTGCCACGCCTTATAATCGAACCGACTATAATTCGAAAAAATAACACCCTGTATTTTTATTACATCAATCGATAGGGTCGATCATAGGGATCAAATCTCTCTAACAAACTTGGTAAATTAAATAAAAGGAAGTCCATGAAAAAGAAGGTTTTGTAAAATATTAGTCGGTTCGACTACCGGGTGTGGCATTTTCAAAAGTCTTTGAATGCAGTTTTGTTTCTTTTAAAAAATAAGGTAAAGTTTCCTTTAAGTAAAATTCGCTATCTTTAGTATGAGGGTACTGTCCTTCAAGGTAAAGTCGAAATGTTCCACCCTGTATATCGCAGCTCCGATATTACTTACAATGAAAATAATGACATTTGTACGTGTGTTTAACACAGTACAATGAAGTGGTATCAAAATTAATTATGGCCGCTGAAAAAATTAAGAACGCCACTGTCCATACTAGATTACCCAATCCCCTTTCATTCTGATACAAGTGTCAATAAATAATCCCGTTACAAGTCATAGCAGGAGCACAATTTCTACTGGCATTGTATTTTTAATTCATCATGCCACCGCCGCCGTCCGTTTTTCATTAAACATCATTTTTCAACATTTTATTTCAACTGCATGTTTTTATAGCTGGTGCTGGCGTGTCTTAAGTACCTGTTACACAGTCATCAATGTATATTTTGAATCCTATCAATATTATAAACGCGAAATTTTGTAAGTATGTACGGGTATTTGTTAGTCTTTCACGTAAAAACTACTTAATAGATTTTAATGAAACTTTACAATATTCGTATCAAACAGCAAAGTTTGTACAGTCAGCGTCAGAGAAAACAGACCCCCTCATGCTTTCATATCATTAACAAGGGGGGTCCCTTTTCTCTGAAGCTTACTGTACATTAAGCCAACGAATAAACATAATTTATTTGTTGAAAAGTCGTTCTTCCAGTAAGTATATTGTAGAGTATCCTTGGCAGCTCCAAGCCGTCGGGTCGGGAATATTGTTGACGTAACTGAAAATGCCGCCTTTGTGCCTAATTTGTAGTTGCACAGGATTGTGTTTTAAATAATTAAACATCATTATAGTGTATAATTATAGTAATCACTAATATTGTCCGTGTGGCTTTTTAGAATCGCTTGACGTTACGCTTGTGGCTTTTCAAATGCTTTGAAACTTTTTGGAAAATTTTAAGCATAGCCCAGTTTCTTCCAAAAAATATTTTTTTTTAAGTCAGGACTGAGTTTTGAGAGTTACGTTAAATTTTAATGTAAACAGTAAAACAGTAAATTTATGGATATTACACATAAAACTGTTTACATTAAATAACTTTAATATTATATACTTGGCTAATGTAACATAATTTTAATGTTTAATTTTACGTATAACTTGCACCTAATTGATAAAGGAATAGTAACCACTGTCCATAGAGTAGCTCGTTAATCGCTTGATCGCTGTTGTAATTGGACGTATATATTGCACTTCACGTGTTTGATATGCCGCTACTCGCCGCTGCGGGATTTATACTGACTGCATAGTAATATACGACGAGGTATGAAATGTAAAGTACCTATTGACTAAATATGAATTAATTAAAACATTGCAACACCAAATAACTAAGTGAATTGATAAATTTCACTCAGTAGATGATTGTTGACAAGGATGGTTTTATAAATTATTTTAAAGTTTATTTGTGTTCTATAGTTAGAAACTTTAAGCTAGAAACCTCTTTCATTATGTGATTTCGGCATTTTCGGGATTTTAGAAACAAAACCTTTTTGTAACTTATTAGTAGTTACATCACTAAACGAATCCAATATAAAGGAAAAAATAACTATGATATAAATTCGGCGCGGTCCATCTCACTCATATAAATATAAGTGGTTTACCTACTGAATTTTACTGTCGACGTACCACCAATGACGCCCAGCCGATTGAGGTCACCACAGAGGGTACGTATGGTTAATAAACTCCACGATATTGTTTTGGCAGACCGACGAGAGAAGGTATGCGAGATAGCTGACACTGGGCAAATTTCAATTGAATGCATTCTTTTTTAAATTTCAATGTTACCGGTATGAAAAGCTCACGAAGTAGACGCAGTGTTTATTGAAAATCTACCACAAACGAATTCCTACAATAATTCTGAGGAAAGCTAGGTCACATATTAGCACAATTCAAATTATTGTTTTCCTCGGTATTTAGTATTCCTAATAGGGCTAAACTGATGGGTACTCTAAACTCCAGAGATCTATGTAATAGTTAAACAGTGAATTTCTACAGAGGAACATGTCTCAAAAAGGCAACAACTATTCTAGCCGGCAAAGTGATAATAATGATTAGAATCTTTATTTCAGAATATTAGAATGCCATAGTTACAGTAGATTACAATGCGCAATATAGTCGCCACAGTCTTTTGGTACAGTTCCGTTCTGGCAAGAACCAATAAGAAAACGGAGAGCCGAAACGATTCCGCGATCGATATATCTTTTTGTTTGTTTTTATGACCTGCATGCAGAAAGGAAAGAAATATGTATATTGTACAGATCCAACTGTTCCTAAATACATGATGTTACTACTGTTACCAATAAACTCGACAATACACTGGAGTACATGGTTAATCGATTAACCATATTATCTTGATAGAACAAAACAAAGCGTTCGTGTCATTCAGGAGGCAATCACGGAAACGGGACGAATGGGTCTTAACCCGTAATTCTGTCCAATAATCCTTCTCAATGAACAGAGTTGTATAAGCGCCTGGCATGTTATGGCATATTCCTGAACTTTGCCTCGTCGTCTCCTCAATAATTTGTCCGTGAGTAAAGGCTCGCGTCACTACCATTGATTCTCGACCCCAAATCGATATTTTATTGGCGCAAATTGGTTCTATGTCATCTGACTACGAGGATCTGACTAATTGATTGACAAGATATATATTCACATTGATATGATGATATTGATTGACAAGGTTTACAATAGGTTAGAATGTAATGGTGAAGGTCTCTGCGAGCAATTCATCATATTAATTTAATGTAGATAAGTACTGGTCGAAAAGTTGTTCTTCAGCCCTTTCATTGGATGCCGGTGTTTATGATTAGTTTAAGCCAATATGTTGGTACATGAATTTTCTAATTCCCGTTAATACTGCGTATTTCATGGAATGAAAAAGTTTAAAAAAATTGTACAGAAGATATGTAAGTAAACCCAAAAAAGAACACAATAGTTCATACTCATATTTTATGATTTTTCGGGCAGCTGTAATATTAAAACTTATTTAACATTATAATCTCCGTCGCGACCGAGCTCAACAATTTGTTAGTATTATTTTAAGCGCGCTTTGCACTCGGGCGTAAAAAGTTGAAAGCTTACACTAGGGAGGAGAAAAATTTCCGGACAACAAAAAACGATAACACGATTCATCGGATAGCCGGCTATACGATTATTAAATTTATCGGTAGATACTTGCTTCTCTCGGCTGGGAAGTTTGGGCTTTCATATTGCTAATTTAATAAGTGGTTGATAAGCGGATCTCGAATGTAATAAATATTTGACTTGTTCTGTTCGAAAGATCTATTCTACTAGCTATTACCCGAGGTCACGCTCACGAGGAATTTTGATCCCGTCTTCACAACCAGCAGGAACCTATACCTAGGATAAAGGGCCAATGTGCTAGTTCAGATTATACATTAAGTTTGGTACTATATTTTAGTCAGCTTCGTTCAGCTATTCTGAAGTTATTGAATGACCATCCATTCAAATATTTTTTTTTTTTTTTTTCGCGATTTTCACTACATAGTTGTTCTAACTGCTTATTGGTCACTATTGCTGGCCTTTATAATTAACGAAATTATAGGTGAAACATATCCTCATTTATATTTTATACCGGATAAATGACTGGATACCGCTATTAGTATTCAACGCCCTGGTGAATATTAAAGTATAATAGTACATCTCTATTCCCCACCCTAATTTAACGAAACACTGAGATTTTGTATACGTAACAGTAGTTGGGGTATTGGGAGTGAAAAAGGCCGGGGTTAGAAGGGGGGCTACCCTTCCGGACTAGGTCAAGGGTCACTGGATCCTCTGTACGGCAGGGAGTGAGCCGCCTCAATGTATATAGGATAACGATAATAGTCCACTGTGGCCTCATTACTCGACCATATTGGACCACTTATCATGTCCTCATACATTTTGTCATTTATTGAGATGATATCGTTTATTGGCTATTAATACCGGGTGGTTATGGAACAGCGGAATTTTTACTGGTGTCAGCTAATGTTTCGTGAAAAAATAATTGGTTGGGACGGAGTCAGTAGAAAGGTAAATGGTGATTTTAGGGACTTGTGTTCGAACTTTATTGTATCCTATATAGGTAGATTAGCAGAAGAGCGGTGAGTGTACTTACCTATTATTATGGGTAAAATTGACATAGGGTAACTTCAATGCCGAAATGTGTGTGTTGTCTGCCACCTAAGTGGTATAAAAAAAATCATCGGGATTGGTTATCAGAATTACCTAATTGAAATAGACAATCCCGATAATCCCAGTTGCGACCAAACCTTATACTTGGGAGCCTGGGGGTTCGCTCTCGCTCCTCTACTCTTCCTTTCCTTATGGGTTGGTTAATTTTGGCTTATACACAAGCGACTACCGTCTATCTTCTCAAACCCGAGGGAAATTGGGCTACCTGGATGTAACCATTTGGCATTTGGTGCTGTAAACGTGTCCATTAACGGGTGGTTACCACACAACATAGGGGAAAGGTGACTGAAAAAAGACTAAAGATAATAGGAGAAAAGAAAATAGGAAGGAATTCTCACCAACCATACGAACACAGCTTAATTATAGCTACTTAACGTCAACGTAATGTTATTAGATGATACTTCTCCAAAGGAGCGTGGAAAAGCATCTTTCAAAGAAATTTATCGCATCAGATTCGGTTTGTTTGAATAGGGTTTATAGTCTGATTTAGGATACGATATTACCCAAACGTTAAATAACTTTTGAAAACAAACATTAGTTGGGAAAACGCCGCCCGTGATAAAGTAAAATTGTGGCTACGCCTGCTTCATATCAAATATTTATGCTCGAGCGTGAAAAGCCGCGGGCAGTGAACGCCTCGCAATGGCGCGGAAACTGTATAAAACGTGTTATCCAACTACAAAATAACGTCTTAGAGAAAACACCGCAACTGACATCGTTGTGAAACGAAATAACTTGTCACTACTAATCGCTATAACGCTCATAAATTCAATTCAAATGTATACTATTTGGCAATAAACGAATTTTTATTTTTATTTATTTATTATTATTCCTTAATGGATTGACTTTAATAACTTTTACGATATTTAGAAGATTACGTACAACAAAGAGATCTCGCAAAATATTACGATTATGCAAAAAATAAATAAAATCCTTTAACCGATATAATCCCGCCTAAATCCGGATTATGATTAAATCCGTCTGCTATTTGCCCGTTTCTGAGAATTATTGATACAACAAATTGTTTATATGAATACTCTAGAGGTACTCTGTAAAGAAATTTCCCCCAAGTCATTAAACCGTAACGTTGAAGCTAACCGTTTTGCGGTTTAATTAATACTTGTTTATTTTCTTGATAAAATTAGTTGATAAAAGAATTTTAAGTAGTTTACGATGGGCTCTAATTTACGTGACACCGAATTACGAGGAGGTGAAATTAGCTGGTTAAATTAAATGCCGAGCGCGTAACGAAATATTGCCTTCATAATATAAGCCTCTCCTGGACGCCCGACACATTTTTATTCGAGTCTCGTTCGCACTTCATTTTATTTTTAGACAAAACATCGCTATGCATATTCGGGCTTTTCGGTTTGTTTGACTGCTGAAATCATTGCTTAGACGATGAGGGAATTTGCGGAGCGTTTTTTATTCTGTTTAAATATTTGAAACGCTCGCTTATTCACGTTTGCTTTCAAAACACAACTTGACTTTTAGAATGAATAATGATACATAATGGATAAAAAGTCAATCGTAGATTCATATTTGATTGGAATAATGTGACTACTTACTATTTTAAATATATTTCTATACACATATTGAGTCGCAAGTAATTTGGATTTTAAAGTAAATAATTTGCGCTAAAGTTCAGTTGAATCAGTGCATAAGTAGCTTTAACTACTAAAAACATATCTTAAAGATGTGAACCGTAGCTAATTCAGAGTTCACGAGAGACCAAAGAATTTCAAGCCGTTTACGAACTAAAGTCTCACTTTTAACATTTCCAAGTGCAAACAAGTCTGTGAAACTTGCTCCTAGTTGTGGGACCACACGGGACGTGTTTATTGCAAATAGGAGCTCAGCACGGAACTAAACTAAACGGAGATTCCGTGGAGTGCTCTACCGCCTAACCCTCTCCCTTTTTGTTATTATTTCATTCACTTGATGGGTATTACTTATATCTTCAGAGTGTATTATAAGAAATTTGAAAGACTACTCGAGGCCTTTGAACTTTGTTTGTTTAGCCTCTCTGTGAAGCAAGATAGATTCGATGGTGCGTCTCTAAAATAACTCGGCATATGCGTTTTATTATGATCGTAAATGAAATATAGAGAAATTAAATGAAACATTGATCAAGTTCTATTAGAAGCGGTTCTTGAAATGTAGCAGGGTTATTTTACTGGTAAATGTTGTTTAGTATAATTCTGTGAATTTTAAAATGATGTTCCTCGAAAGGTTGGGTCGAGTAAAGAGCTTACAGTGTTATCACGAAACGCGGCTTTTCTGAGTAATGATTCTAAGATTTTGAAATGTTGGCAATAATTTTAATTCACGTTATAATTTGCAGTAAGTATAATATAACAGCAGGATAGCAAATACATAGTATATTTTTTAAACATAGGTATATAATCATGCCTTTATCCCCGGAGGGTTAGGCAGAAGTAAATTAACACTCACATTTCACCAATCATTGTATTCGATCCAACTATCCAAAATAGTGAGTGAGCCTATTGCCGTATTCCGGACACTATGACTCGAGCCATGCATCTGAGGCTGAGTTTGGGCTTTATACATTACTTTATACTTAGTTTATATCACAAAAATATAAAAATATCAAACGTTGTGATTAGATATCTTATCTCTTACCTAATTACCTCAATACGTGATCTTATTTCTATTAGAAATATAATTTTCTTTATACGTGTCCAAAATACATAATTTGATGAAATTCTTAGAGAACTTTCCCGTGTACCAACTAATCCTGTGTTTTCATCCTTATTAAAACTACATATAACTTTTTGTTATGTAAGAATCTAATGGGATCTCGTGACCTAATTAGGAACCACCCGAATGTCGAGTCCCTTCCATTTATACAAAAACAAAATAGCAAAAAAAAATAGAAATAGATGTTTCGGTTTCATTTTTATTATATTGAATATTCATGCAATTATTACCATAGATAACTTTTTACTAAATTGTAATGATGTATATTAATATAAATAAACTAAAATCAAAGAATACAGAAAACCTCCTACACAGCAAATAATTGAAAAGTAGTTTGAAACATTTTTTTCAGAGTCGACACGGTTGAACGAAACGAAATAAACCAAACTTTTAAATTCTCAAACACAAGTTGAGGCGTTGAATTTTGTAACGACTATATCGAACTATTTCAGCGAACTAACAAGTAATTTACTTAAGAGTCGAAACGCAAAAGTCGACTATAACATTCCAGTTAGACTACCAAGTGATTTATTCAAACAGAAATGCAAAAGAATTAATTACTTAACCGACTGTCGGTGGGGCAGAAAGAACTTCCCGCCGAGAATTATGGCGAGCTCCAAGCAGTGTTGAGACTGCTACTTTACCTTTTGACGTCAACTGCGTGTATTTTAATGCGAGTTAGTCCATTTAATTAGGCGTACTGTTGTGGATTTATTGCATTTTGTTTGATTTATAACGGAATGTTTTGCGTTTTTCATAAAGATTACGTCATCGTCTTGTTTAATTGTATCTGTTTGTTAGAAAATGTGCTTACAGGTACAGTTTCTCCTTGTTATTTGATTTTTATTTATATATTTTATGGTAGAAAAGAAGGTTGTTACAAAATCGAATAATAAATTGCAAAAGATTCTTCAGTACCTACCTATATAGACAGCAATTCAAATTCTTAAGAAAAACGATTTCCTTTTTTCGGCAATTGAATTTTACTTCGTGTTTCCTGTTTCGATTGTTACTTGTGATTTTATTTGGCATAATCTGATTGAACCATCTTCTAAATCAATATGTTATGGTCTAAAAATAATTGTGTATTGTAATATCCTTCATACTATTACCAAAAACACTTTATTCAGTATTAAAAAACATTGTCCCACAACACATGGCACCACCAATGGTGATTAATCAGTTTTAAAAGCAATGTGTTATAAATATAAACTGACGACACGTGGCTGATAATTATACGACGCGGAGGGGCACGGTGTCGTGTGAAAGGTACGGTGTGGCTAGTTTTTGCTACAAGTTTATTAGTGACGTAACAAGTTACGAGCTGGTATGCGGTCCCTTCAATAGTACCTTTTTGCCGACACCAGCCATTAAAATTCATTAAGCTATTAGGGTTATGCGCCAATGCTTACAGGCTAATAAATATGTATCGTGGAACGTATAAGGTATAGCGTCTCCTTAATATTTCTTGCTCATACCTTATGCACCACAATGGTCATCAATCACAACTTCATTCGTTCGTTCTTGACTCATAATTATTGAGTAACGACTGTAAAGTGTAATTTTATTGCGCTCATTAAAACTAACAGTCTTTATTTATTTCCAAGTTTAGCCAATTTTATAGAATTTAAAAAAATTTGAGGACAAAAAAAACATGTTTTACTTAGTACATTCTCCTAATTGGCTGTAGGTACTATTTTTAGAAAATCTGCCTGGCGGCGGTGTGGCGTCTGATAGCGTCATCCTTAGGCTCTTATTGAATCCCTTTGATAAATCAAAGAGATTCATTCAATTTAATTCTTATTTCTGAACAAAGATTGTACAAAATAACTCAGGAGCGCTTGTTAGATCCTATGCTCTATTAATATGAAGTAGAGTGAAGTTTTGCTACACAATAAACTTTCAAGTTGGCGTAACGTTGAAGTACATATTTCAGCTAACGCCTGGTTTCCCACTAATTAATTCCAGCACGTTTTTTCGCATGCAAATTACATTTATAAAGTATGTTCACCGAAATAGTTACTAGATCCTGAGTAAGATGATATTTCCTGTAGCCTTTTCTAAAAATTCTTTCATCATTCTAACAGATATAATACAACAATAAAATAAACGAATTAGCCGAATATGTGCAGTCGTTTGGAGTGATTTGCGGACAAGCATTTTTGGCAATTGATTTATAGAGCTAAGTCCCAAAGGTAGTTTCATTTTATAAATTTAAAAGCTATATGAATGGTCTAGCTTTTTATCTGACATGTGGGTAACTTAGTTATAATCAGGTCAGCCGGTAATTTACTTATTCATTATTCTCAATAAACCTAAAAAACACAAAACAATAAAAATGTGTTTATTAAAAATCCAGCTATCCTCTGTCAAAGCAATTTCTAACTCTCTTCCGATATGAAGATCCTTCCTCATCAGTTTCTATATGAAAGTGTGTTTAATATCTAGTAACCTGGATGAAATGTAATAAATATAAATAGTGTACCAACCTGGTTCATGATGGGAAGCAGTCGGCGCAGAGAAGGCACTGGAACATCCAGGGCGGCGTGACAGTCCCCCCAGTTCCGGCACTGCACAAATGAATTAATTGAAATGTGATTGTTTACATTGGCAAGTAATTAGGCGAATGAGAATTATTCATACATTTCGATCAAGATAGCAAAAAGAGAAACGACTTAGGCAGGACTCAACCAGCCGCGACCAGTCCCTTACAGAAAAAAAGGCGTGAATCGGTTCGTGACGCCCTCTTTTTCTTGTCTTCGGGCGACGCCGACAGTGGTAGCCATCTACCGATGTCGCTCCAAGATGTTTGTATAGGAGAATTTGGAGCACTCATGGCGTGACTCGGTTCGACTGCTTGCGGGTTCGAGTCCCACCTGAGTCGTTTAATTTTCTCTTAACAATCGATTTGAATAGTTAGCATAATAATTGCCTTAAAATTTCACAAATTTTCAATCATTCATACATTTTACTAATAAGGCGACGTATTCATACGTAATATCAATAGGTATTAACCCAATGGTTATCCCGGTTGCATTCAAAGCACTTTCAACCCGGAATCCGTTTACCAATTATTTCTCTTCCTGATTTGGTTTATCTTGGCTATCTAACCCCTCTCCCTTCCCCCCTTGTTAATCAGTAGGTGTACTATCAGTTCGCAAGTGAGGCTCCCTTGGTCTGTGAAGATTTTGGTAAGCCCATACAAGTAGGATTTGCGCATAATATATTGTAATTCATAATTCAACCTGGTTTGCCTGTCTATGTAATGGACTATGTAAAAGATGGTGTGTCTGGTTAATGTATTCTTACCTCGATAACTTTTCAAGTAGAACGCAAATTCTTAGAATCAGAGATTCATTAATTTGAGATCTTATTTAGAGATACGTCGTTCGTCGTTTCTTAGAATTCTTATATTCCTTGCAAAACATAAAATTATTTTACATCTATAAGGTGTATGGTAAAGGAATCCTCGGTTTATATCAATAACTCAGGTAAATATTATATATGTAATTCGAACATTCTAGAGAATCATCATACATTTCCTGACGGCAAACAAAACAAAAAAGTGAGCCCGGGGCGGCGAATGTAGAGCGATTAGCGTTCGGCTTTCATGATTAACTCGCACAACTTCCCTCTTCCCCTTCGTCTTCCCCCATTCTGTTAGCCCCACTACTACGGAACGTACTTCAAATGGTTTTTCTCAGCAAGATAACAAATAGGCCACGGCCGCTTAGACACTAATCGGGTTTCAGCGAAATGGGATTCCGCTAAGCTATGAAAATTAAATGCTCTGCTCTCAAATTCGAATTATTCCGAGATGAAAATTAAATAAATTCAACGTGGCCTGTAATTTAAACCTCAATCTGAACCAACTTTTCTCGATTCACCCGAACTTCGCGGTGTGACTTTGAATTGTTTTATATTGGCAGAATTTTGCGCTTTACTTTGCACTTGGACTTTTTATAGCGGCTTATGAATGTCGGGCGGGCCTCTCGGTCATTATTTTTGCAAAAACAGGATGTTCGTTTTTGCTGCTATGTGGATTTTAAACCTAATACGGTCAAAAACAAAGGTTCAGTCTGAAGTATTGTAAAATTTTGAACACGTTTGAAGCGATTCAATTTAAAATTATCTGCGAGCGGAATTGAATTGAATACCAAACAGTTGATTTAGTACTGATTTGGAGTCTGGTCTCGAGCGGGTGCTTAGATAAGTGCCTCCTATTTAATATATGTCTGATAGGGGAGAGCTGGCACCGTGCCACGCCGGACTACGAATTATCCATAGACAAGTCATAATTCCATATTACAAAAAATACGCGACTGTTCAATTTAAAGTTCAACTTAACTAAATTCTGCAACAATTTGTTTGTAATGGACTCCAGGCGATTTAATGGAGGGCGATAAAGAAATACACTGCATGTTACCTGTCAGAAACCGCTTAAACGATTCTTGTTCTACAAGGGTAAGTTGAAAACAAAGTAATTTATCTGCAATTATGGCATTAAAGTAAATGAATTAATTAAAGATGAAGGAAATAGTTAAATATTAACTAAGTTATCTGTCAGGCACGTTTTGTAGGGTTACATTAAATAAAGTGCCTTTATTAAAATTCATAGAATTATTTTATAGCTGAATATCAACTAGTTACTGCCATTTTCATCCATTCTCCATTTAAAGACACATTTAGCCTCTAAGATTTTATCTAATAATTGAATTTGGCACTTAACATTTTAGAACTGAAAAATTACGAGACAAGTTTTCCTAAAGCATTTAAGTAACGTTCAACAGTCTTTTTACATAATTCGTTTAAGGATTTCAAATTTTAATACCTCTTTAAACCTTCTCATTAAGATGAAACGGCTTTAAATATCACTATAAATAATCTACATGTATAGCATGTTTAAACTGAAAGATAATGAGGAATAGCTAGAATTTTTGTGTTTAGTGTAATAATTGTACTTTAATGTTGTAAGTTTGAATTTGATAGTCTTAAGTATTGTTAACTGAGCCATATGATTGAAGTGAATTAATTTTAAGTAAGTCACTGGAAATACCGTTACATGCTACTGCTAACTTTTTTGTAACATTTCATTTCAGTATTTTTATTAGTCCAACAACAAGTTTCAACTTACTTTGAGTCGTGTCAGCTGTAAAGGGGTTTTGTGTTTGAGCACAGAACCACTCAGAGGGATTAAAGTTTATTTTATGCTGACAAACATTGAATCTGTTTGACCAAAATAAAGAGAAGGTATACAAAACGAAAGCTCTGTAAATGAAATGCAATTTGGGAATAAAGATATTTGGATACTATGTGTTGATAATTTATTTATTAATGGCTGACATTTAAATGGTACAATTTTGTCGAAGTGACATTACCTCACATGTCTAAATCATAAAGCTAGGTAAATATAGGTGAGGAAAATTTATGGCGAATGTAGAAAATTGTCTTAGAGTTGCAAAGAACTTCAAAGAGCGAAAAAAGTCGAGTAACGAGAGCACGTACCTCCTATCCGTAATGTCCATATCAAAATGTAGAAGATGCACAAGGGGCGTGTTTTGATTCAAAATTTTCTTTGGTATAACCATTGAACTAAATTAAAAGGCAGCATAATGGAAGTAGGCGAGTGTGTTACTGGAGCAGAGGTGCATATGGCCCGGTAAGTCTGTCATCCGTATCTCAGGCCAGCAGTAGACAAGAAAAAGAGCTCTTCGAGGCAAGGAGCTTTTAGTAGTGGAGGAAAGGAATAAACAGAAAAGAAAGTGGCATGCCCCTCGAAATGGGAGTAGGTTTGGGTAACCGGTGCAGCTATTACTGTGGGATATATCTATCTTAAAATCGGTTGCCATGAGAACATCTATGGCAGTCGTTACGGGTAGTTGGAGCCCTCAAAAATCCAAAAACAACGGTCTAACTGCAAAACTTCGATATCGCCTAATGTTAACATTGGGTTGTGGAGGTCAGATGACAATCGCTTCACGGAAAATATCGAGGTCTAGTCAAATCCGTGGTTAAGACTGGTAAAAGCGGACCCCAGACTCCGAGCTGAAAGCTTCGGATGCGACTGGGAATTAACGCTAAGAGGAAGAAGATATCTATCTTAAAATCATATAACGAAGACAGAAGACTGAACAACTTACTGTGTATGGATTTATAATATATTAATGTAAAATAATTCATAAAAATTTTAAAATTAACGACGTAATATTCAAAGTTGTCATTATCAATACACATCAACACTTATTCTGAAATAAACTATCTTCAAGTTAGTGTATAAAGTATAATTTAATCCAAAGAGACAATACGAACAGACACAGTCTTGTCAGGGGATCAGAAAAGACATTAGTTTCAAATGAGAACTAAAACATAAGAGATTATGTTAATAGGTGTTATAATATTCTCTCGAAAGTACTTGGGGCCAAGATTCAGCTTCGACATCTGCAGGCTTGGCTTCGCGCCAAACTAGGTCATGCTATAGCTACTTTAGTTATGATTAACTTTGTTTATACAGCAAAAAACATCGGTGGTGTAATGATTATAGTTATAGTTAGTATTCAGTGACAAATGCCTTAGTTTTGGAGGGTCGTACCTACTTTTATTCACGTTCATTTTAACCTAAGCTAAAGTTTTGTCGTTTTGCGCAAATCTCTGAATCTTTGTATGTAACTGATTGCCATTATAGTAGCACGGAGGTAGGACACGACGGTATCTCCCGTCTCAAATCGAGCAGTCCGACTGGGGAAGTACCTCCGCCCTACAGAAGATCGCGGTTTAGCAACCTTGTGTTGTGTTTTCCGTGGTGAGTAGGGTAGCCAGAGCTCATTGGAGGGTTCTTGTGCTGTCAGCGGGAAGACCAAAGGCTTGGGTTAACACCACTGACTGGTGCGGGCGTGAAATGTTGGCGCGGCGGTCAGGGAGACCCGGTGAAACGGTTATCCGCTGGCTGCCCGCAGGCTGTACGGTTCCCGAACCTGGGGAACACTTAATCTCCGCCCCAGGAGGCTGATCCAGCAGCCTGTGTAAAGTTCCCAGTGCTGTAGTCGTGCCGGAGGAGGAGACCGGAGTGGACCCGGCTACAGTATCTGGGAGGGGACCGGGGGCCCTTCCGCCCGCCGCGCCAGCCAGTCACAAAACCTTAACTCGTCGGTGGTGGCATGGAGCCTTGCTTTGTCTTTTACGCTGACGACACAAAGACTCTCTATACCTTCGCCCCCCCCCCCCCCCCTTCTACAAATATGGCCAAAAAGAAAAAAATGAGAAACGGTTACACAGCGGCACCATCGTCCACGATACAAGTGGACTATTGTAATATCAGGGGCCTACATTCCAACCTGAACGAGGTCCACCACCACCTCGAAACAGCACAACCGACCCTTTTCTTTCTGACGGAGACGCAAATATCATGCCCAGCCGATACAGCCTACCTAATGTACCCTGGCTACAAGCTCGAGCACAACTTTCTGAGTAAAGCCGGGGTATGCTTGTACGTCCGGGATGGTGTTTGCTGTCGCCGTCTAAATGGCCTTGAGGAGCGAGACCTATCAACGCTATGGGTGCGTATGGATCACGGTGGCAATACCCGTGTTTATGCGTGCCTGTACAGGTCTCATAGCGGTGATCTGGGCACGGCTCAACTGTATGAGCATCTGCAGCGGTCGGCGGACACGGTAATCGAGCAGTACCCTACCGCGGACTTAGTGGTCTTGGGGGACTTTAATGCTCACCACGTGGAGTGGTTGGGGTCCACCGAGACTGATTTTGCGGGAAGGGCTGCATACAACTTCGCCCTGACCTATGGACTCTCGCAACTGGTGCATTCTATCACTAGAATACCAGACATCGAGACCCATAGAAGCTCTATACTGGACCTTCTGCTGACTACGCGCCCGGATGAGTACTCCGTGAATGTGGAAGCGCCATTAGGCACTTCGGACCACTGCCTTGTCCGGGCGCAAGTGACTCTCGCGCGGCCTGAACCACCGCGGCCACCACAGTGGCGGCATGTCTGGCACTATAAGTCGGCAGACTGGGATGGTCTGCGAGAATTCTTCGCGTCGTACCCGTGGAGGCGGCTTTGTTTCACTTCAGATGATCCAAACTCCTGTGCAACAGCAGTCGCTGAAGCGATCCTATCGGGCATGGAATGTTATATTCCTAACCGCTGGATCGCGACAGGAGCGAGCAAACGCCCGTGGTTTAATAGGCCTTGCAGAGAAGCTAGAGACCGCAAGCAATCTGCCTATAAGGCTTGGACCACAGCTCTTGCCAATAGGGATCCGGATATCGCTGAAGTGAAGCGTAAATTGAACGCCGCCTCGAGGTCCAGTAAAAAAGTAATAGCCAGGGCTAAGTTCGAGTTCGTTGGCGGAATTGGCGAGCGGCTTGCGCGGTATCCGTCAGGAAGTCGTGCTTTTTGGTCGCTCGCCAAAGCTGCCGAGGGAAACTTCTGCCAGTCCTGCCTTCCGCCGCTGCAAAAACCTGACGGTAGTCTGGCCCATGGCGCTAAGGAGAAAGCCGATCTCTTGGGTCGTCTCTTTGCGTCAAACTCGACTATGAACGACGGGAACGCCGAGCCACCTATTATTCCCAGCTGTGGTGCTTCCATGCCTGAAGTGAAAATCACGCAACGGGTGGTCCGGCGTGAACTTAAATCCCTAGATGTTCGAAAGTCGAGTGGGCCGGATGGTATACCGGCGATGGTGCTCAAGCACTGTGCTCCTGAGTTGTGCCCAGTGCTTACACGCCTTTTCGCACTCTCCTACTCCACAAGACAGGTCCCGGCTTCGTGGAAGACTGCATTCGTGCATCCTGTGCCTAAGAAAGGCGACAGGACAGATCCGTCCAACTATAGGCCTATCGCTATCACCTCGCTGCTCTCGAAGGTGATGGAGCATGTGATTAACACACAGCTCCTGAGATACCTTGAGGGAAACGATCTACTGAGCGACCGACAGTACGGTTTTCGCCACCGTCGCTCTACCGGTGACCTCCTAGTGTATCTCACTAACCGATGGGCGCAAGCCATCGAGAGCCGGGGTGAGGCTTTAGCGGTCAGCCTAGATATAGCGAAGGCCTTCGATCGGGTCTGGCACAGTGGTCTTCTTGCGAAGTTGCCACGCTATGGACTCCCCGCGGGATTGTGCGCATGGATTGCCAGCTTTTTGTCCAACAGAAGTATTCAAGCCGTCGTCGATGGCAGCTGCTCGGACCGCATGGACATAAACGCTGGTGTTCCGCAAGGCTCCGTGTTGTCCCCGACCTTGTTTCTGCTGCATATCAATGACATGCTGTCTGATGGCTCCATCCATTGCTATGCAGATGACAGCACCGGTGACACGTATTACACGGGCCGTGCAAATATGCCTAGGTCGGAAGTGGAGGAGAGTCGCGAACAACTTGTGTCCGAAATTGAGACTACTCTCTCTGGAGTATCCGATTGGGGACGACTAAATTTAGTCCAATTCAACCCTACCAAGACACAAGTATGTGTATTCACCGCTAAGAAGGCCCCATTTGTTGTAGCGCCGCAATTCCTGGGCACACCGCTCACCATCTCCACAAGTATCGGGATTCTTGGTGTCGATATCTCCAGCGACGTCCAATACCGAAGTCATCTGGAAGACAAGGTCAAGTTGGCATCAAAGAAACTTGGGGTGCTCAACAGGGCGAAGCAGTACTTCACTGCGGGGCAACGACTACTCCTTTATAAGGCACAGGTTCGGCCCCACATGGAGTACTGCTGTCACCTTTTCGCCGGAGCGCCTGCGTGCCAGCTTGACCCTTTCGACTCGGTACAAAGACGGGCGTTGAGGCTCGTCGGCAATCCCATACTCACAGGCGATGTGGAACCACTCAGTCTCAGGAGAGACTTTGCTTCACTGTGTGTGTTTTACCGCCTATACAATGGTTTGTGCTCAGATGAATTGTTTGACATGATGCCCACAGCTACATTCTATCATCGCACTTCTCGTCATAGGCGGGGAGTTCATCCTCACACATTGCGACCGGAAACGGTGCGCACTGTGCGGTATGAAAGGAACTTCATCCCTCGCACACTCAAGCTGTGGAATGAACTCCCCGCGATGGTTTTCCCAAGCGACTACAATATGGGGTTCTTCAAGAAGGGCATTAGAAGGTTTCTTCAGGGTCGGCAGCGCGAGTGTGACGCCCCTGGTGTTGCATACGTCCATAGGCCACGGTAACCACTTTCCATCAGGTGGGCCGTGTGCTTGTCTGCCACCTAAGTGGTATAAAAAAAAAAAAAAGTATTTATGCCTATAAAATTGAACACAACCCGTGAGTTTCAAAGCCTCTAAATAATCTGTACAGTAATGATTAAAATAGTCACATTTCACGTGAAAGAAAAACCGCGTAACTCGTAACTAAAAGCGCAGCATTTTCATAATGGAATCACGTGGTTCCGAGCCCCACCGTGATTAACGTGTATCTGTGATAAACACATCTATTACCTGCTTTTTGTTTATATTAATATTGTAAATGTGAGAATTTATGAAGAGTTTTGTTACCTAAACCTTATCTAACTGATGTGCCCTCTTAGACAAGTGGCAATTAGTTAGCCGGTGTAGGTATTGTAGAATAGAATGACGAATCAATGGAATTTGACGTTTATCACATACGTTGACGACTGGGGACCAACTATTACTTAAGATTTAATAGATCACAGATTGAACATAAACTTATAAAGTATTATTAACGAGGAAATTCAATTTAACAATCACACTAATTTTGTTGGGGAACAAAGTTAGAAGGTCGTTGGAAGCAAGGGATAAAGTTATTACCTGAAATCTAACAAAAATAAAAACGCAGCATGTCCTGTTGACCTCATTCAAGGTACCTACCTAAGACCCACAAAGGAAAGAACAGAATATTATGATACAATTAATAACCGAAACATGAAAAGAACAAGCGATACAGTGGCACTATAGAATCTGAATAATAAATTCGAATATTGTTTGTGTGACACGTGTCACGTGTCACGTGTGACATCTTGAGCGTCTGAGTCGGTACGAGGTCGCAAACATTGAATTATGTATGTCTATAACGGGTGATATGAGGCCACTTGTGTGTCTAAACGGATAGACATAAAGACTAGACTGAATATATTGGTTTTTGTATCTCCATTTTTTGTTATTCAGAATTTAAAAATCGTAAACTTCAGAGTAGAATTGAAATTGATTTTTATAATCCTAATCTATAGGTTAGAAAATGAAAATTTATACTAATATTATAAATTTGAAAGTAGCGTTGTCTATCTCTTACGCTTGCCAGCTTAAACTACTGAACCGATTTTGAAGAATGAACTAGAGTTTGGGAAAGGACGTCCGACATCCACACGGCCGGAGCTACGGGGCTTCAGCTAGTTTATTGTATGTGTACATAATAAACATATTATGTGATAGGTACCGTGATGATAGTAGTTAGAAGGCTAACTTAACGGTGGGTCATTTCACAAGCAAATTGTGTTCAACGGCCTACAGACTATAGTTTATAGACTTCGTATAGGGTTTTGATCACATAATAGTAACATTAATCGGAAATAACTTGGACATAGACAGGATGGTAACAAATTATAACAAAAATTGATGGAGTGTCTTATACGTACTAATTAATTCGTATAGGCAAGGCCGTCTGCCAAAGTTATACCGTACATATTAATTATCTCAGTCTAGCCTTATACGAAAACACAAATAATTATAATAGGTAGCTGTTTGTTAGCAGTTGTACTGAAATATGCTAAATGTTTAGACTTATTATTGGATTTCTTTGTGACACAGACAGTAAATTGATCTAAGTATATTAATGTTATCTAAAGAGCCACCTTTGAAGTTTATTGGACACAGAATTTATTTATGAAAAGGTCGGAATCGCCAACAAAGGTTTTATCAAAATCATAAACGAAAAGTCTGGCAAGTATCTCATTTATGTATAACGGGTTTGAGAAATAAAAGTTCGTCATTGCAATAGTTGGTGTAAGTACCTATAAAGATAATTGTATGAGCTACTGAGTCAAATGCTTACAGGTCAAAATTAAGCAGTGGTATTGCAATATATCCTGGAAAATTTTATATGAGTAGCATAAAACTCACCGGGATATTTACCATGTTTTTGGATCCGTGGTCATAGCGCTTGTAAAGCGCCGAAATATCGGATACTCGAATAAAAAAAAAAATCCGGTGAGTGTTATGCTACTACTACAAATCAAATAATTTTATATTGATTAGGTATATTCAATGACGTATTATATTTAATAGTTTGTAATGTATATTCAAATTATATTTACCTGGGTGTGGATGAGAGTGTTGATGTTCTGCAGGCGGCTGCATGGATGAAAGAGCCGATAGTGGCGTATAGCGCGCACCATCATCACGCGAACATCCCTCCTGTCAAAACGATTTCATTTTTGATATTGATACTGACATATCCATTGTGGTTGTAATGTACTTTATTTAGTCGTGTATACGATCTGAAATAACTAAAGTTCTCGACATAAAGTGGGAATTTTATTAAAATAAATCGACTGTCATCGAATCTTATATGAGCCTGTTATGTGTATTACAAGAGTTAAGGCGTCAGACGATATAATCTGCGTTAAGAGTAACGCGATGGTTACTCCTTTCATGCATAAATCGCTTACGCCCCAATTGATTAGCAGTAAACAAAGCAAAAACATCGTTCACTTCAAAAGCAAAAGGCATATTTTTCTGTGTAAACTTTGATGAGGTAAAGCGATGAAGGATAATTTGCGGATGAGATCCCGAGGCGTGTTTACATAGAACTTACTTCATTACGGTGTATTAATGAGAACTGAAACGCCGGCGGGTCTATAGTCCTTATTATATATTGGTAATACTCGCATTAATTTCCTAACTTCCAAAGGTGGAATGGGGCAACACCCCATAATTAAATCAACAAGTGCGTGTGAATTAATTCTCAATTGTTTGAATACGAAGATTAATTACATAGGAAACAGTCATTACCTGTTCACAATTGGCTGTGGCTGTCGTCTGCGTGTGACTTGTTGACGAGATGCGGTACTGCATTCCCGATACAGTGCAAAACCCCTCGTGAAGATGAGTAGCGTATACGCCTGTAATAGTCACGTCAGTGTCCTGGTTAACAATGACCTCAACTTTTTGTTTCCTATCTGGTATAGTATCATCAATTTCCTTTTTTGGTTCGCATTCTTGTTTTAATTCCGACTTAAAGCCGGAACTTGGCACGTTTTTTGACTTCTGAGAAAAAGATTCATCGCTACCGGAGTCGGTTGTAGTTTCATCTTTATTTGATTTTGGTGAACGTTTTTCATAACTAGCTGCAAGAATTGCGGTAGCGTTTAGACTTGCCATTCGTTTTTGTACAACCATATCTTTTAAGTCCATCACGACTTCGTTTCTGTTACGTTTTTTCTTAACAGGGACACCAGCAGTCTTTTTCATTTTAGCTGGTGGTTTGTCAGAATCCGATTTATTTGTGGGAGCTTTAGGTGTAATTTTCTTTTTCTCTGTTACTTTTTTCTTTGTCTCCATTTCACTTTCTTCACTAGATGATGTAGAAGATTTTGGGTCCCAGTACTTGCCAGCGCTTCTTATACCTGGGACTCCTCGCAAAGTTCTTTGGGGAGGGTTATCGTCGGAACTTTCTGAGCTTTCATCTCTTTTTTCTTTTTTAGTTTCATATTCAGATTCGGATGTACTTTCCCGTTTCTCGATATCCTTAGCTTTAACTTCTTTCTTTTTAACTGGTGTAACCTTAGATGTACTTGGAAGAACTTGTCTGTCTATCGTCTTCATAAGACCTAATTCCATATGGGTCCGACTTTCATTTTCATACAAGCAATGCACTTTGGCAATTGCGTTCAAAGAGGCCATTCTGTGTTTTTTAGGCCCAGACCACATGGACAACAGCTTGCGTCGCCTGCGGCTGGGCTTTTCGCCTAGTATAGAGGTATCTTTCATATCGACCAGGGAGTCTTTCGATAGTTCTTTAAGCTCTTTTGATGAAGTTTTTTTAGCAACGTCAGTAATTCTCTTGTATTTCTTATTCTTAGTTTTCTTCGTTTTTGGCGTGTCTGATTCGGAAGACTCTTTGGTGTCATTATCATCATTAGATTCACTTACACTTTCTTCAGATGAGGTGTAGTGGAAGCTCTTAGTGTTGAGTGCAAATTTAGAATTATCAATCTCTTGATCTGACAAACTTTCTTTCTTGCTTACAACCTTAGCTTGTTTTTTAGCTTTAACTGGCTGTTTTTTAGTAGCTGGGCTTGACTTGGTGGGTTTATCTATTTTGTCAATTTTGCTCGGTGAAGGTTGTTCTTGATCAAGAAATTGAGGACTAAAAGGTTTCCCAGTTATACTAGATTTTCGCGCAACCATTTTATAAGATTTACTTACAATTGGTTTAGGTTTGTCTTCAATTTCCGTGATAGGTAGATTTGATTCGGCACTGGAAGCAGCGCATACATTTTCGGTTGCACTTGCATTTAATTCTTCTGAACGTTTGTTAGCTTTCAACTGCTTCACAACCTCTTCAATAGGTCTATGTGGGGAATATTTTTTCTTTTCGGATTCTGTCTTTTTATCTATAACCGTGCCTTTTACTCTAGCAATAGGTCGAACTCTGCCAACATTTTTATTAATAGGATTACGGAAATCAGACAATATGCTTTTAGGAGAGTCGACTTTTTCTGTAAAGGTATAAACGTCTATTTCAGGTCCTTGAGAAACAAGCGTGTTTGATGAATTTTTATCTTTAGTGTAATCTTCAGTTTTTGGCTCGCACTTCATTGATAAGAACCTTTCAGAAACGCTCAAGTTTCCTTTTGAGTTTTTGCAACATTTTACATCAATATCCACCATTCGTGGAGATCTACTAGACGTAAAAAACTTGGGAGGGCGCTCTAATTCTGTTTTAGGTGCCTCAGTTTGATTAGGTAAGACAGTTTTTGATATTATTTTGCTAAAAGAAGAGTTGTTATCAACAACAATTTTGATATCTATTTTTTCGTTCTTTTTGTCATCTCCTATTATGATATTTTTCACATTGTTACTTTCATCTTCTGTTGATTTGTTTTCTTCATTTTTAGTAGAGTTATCTTTGCTGTTTTTGTTCTCAGCTTCTTTTTGTTGTTCATCTTCTTTACATACAACTGGCTCTTTCTTTTTCTCAGTATTCACGAGGTGCCCTTTTTTACCGACTGTTTTAGCTTTAGAAAATTTGTGTGTAGGTTTTTTAGCTACATCTTTATTAATTTTGTACTTTATATCATTATTATCGTTACCACTTGTTTTTGGATTTAATTTAACCGGTTTTATGTTTTTGTTTGATTTTATTGGTTTTTTTCGAGCCGTCTTCTTAGCATTGATGTCCAGAGTATTTTTAACCGTATCTTTCTTCTCTTTAGCATCTTTCTTGGGTTTTGATTTTTTTGATGGGGAATCACTCCGAGAAGTTGATGCTTTAGATGGCCCGGGCTTTGCGGATTCAAGCATTGTTTCATTTTTATCACCAGGTGGGCTTTCATCTTCTTTACAGGATTTTGTTTTTGAGTCGTCTTTAGAATTCTTTTTAGTACTCTTAATCAAATTTTTTGTAACCAGTTTTTTAACTTTTTTAGCAGATACAGTTTTCTTTGCAGTTCGCTTAGTATTTGAGCTCTTTAAAGTTTTGGTTAAGACCCCTTTTTTCTGCAAGGGTTTTGAAGCTGGTGACCGCATTGTCCGCTCTGGTCAGATGAAAGTTACTGTCATTGATGAATTGATTCTTGTCACATTCTGAAACAAAAAGAAAGAAATATTTGAAATAAGCATATATAATTACCTGAGGTTTAACAGATCATTACAATTATAATATAATTAACGAAATGCCGGCTGCAACCCGTTTTGTTATATATAAATACCCAATCTTGCAGCCGTCCTTAGTTAAGCAAAAAAAAAGCTCTTTGTTATTTATGATTTGCCCCACGACAGATGGCCGTTATTGTTCCGCTTGGGTTTCTTCGATGTAACGGAATCATAGTTACCTACTACGTGTAGATAGTAATAATATGTAATGATATAACAAATAATCATCATTATCTATTTTCTATTTTACTGAACAAACATTAAATAATTAAAAAAATATTATTTATGACACTTTTGAAGCAAAAATAAAAAGAAATGAAACACCAACTGTACGAATTTTCTCAAGCTACGTACCTAAAAAACTCAAATTAAGTGAAGACTTACACATTGCAGGAATATGAAACTAATCAATAAAAATACGAAATAATCGTTTATCGATAAACATACATTAAAAGCAAAGTACAAATTCCTGCCAAAGCTAACATCTGCTTTGATAACATGCGCGCACGCATCCATATAAATAAATTCGACTCGACACGATTTTAACGTCTTTTTTTGTTGAAAAAGAACCAAGACTAACCGAATTTTATACCTGCGAGCACGTGCCGTCATTAGTGGATACAAAAAATGATAAGACAAGCACCTTGTGCTAACAGTGAAATAAAAGGTAGACAGATTATGTTGTAGACTGTCTATATCTTTAAAAGTCGGGATGTGTTTTAGTGTGTAAATGTAACAACAGACATGTTAATTAACATTTACCGCATTGAACCTTTCATCCGATTGTCATAAAACCTTGTCAATTTATTGCTTACACTTAAGTAAAGGTTATAAGTACATAACCCATAGGCGGTCGGGAAGTAAAATTTTTTCACAAAATTTTCCTACACGATTGCGGGAGGGGCTATCTAATTTAATTGTGAAATTTGGAAATTACTATGTCAAGTGGACTTATTATTGGGTATCTATTAGGAGCGGATTTAAGCAATGAAAATCATTGAGTAAAATATACGAGAACGCATTTTCCATGATGAAATTCAACCTAAATATTATAAAAACGTAATAGTTTTTGTGTAGGTACAACGTTTTGTGCAAAAGCTAATCGGGGCCACAGAATGTAAACCATCGTCGTCGTTGCCACGGGCTATAGTATCGCACTATTTCTATGAAAGTTTTTAAATGGCCTTCAATATTTAATAAAACCGTAATATGTATTTTGTGGTAGTTCTATATTTTGAAATGATACAATGTAAATTTTTTGTTGTGAAATGTGCTTATGAGCGTTAATGTCTCGTAAAAGGTATAACAGCTTCTCACAGTTTGACAATGGCGTCATAACTCAAATATTGTTAATGTTTGTTGTTTTAACGCACTCGTGAACGTTACTTAATAAGTCAATAAGTACTTCTGAAGACGATAAATAAATAATACATTGGGTTTCAATAATAATACAAGCATACGTTAAATAAGTTTAAGTATTTTATTGATATGGATACTTAGGTTTTTATTTACATATACATAGGTAGGTTATATTGAGAACGGATTTTCATTGACGAAATCGAGCTTTCGACGTTAATATAACCAAATATTACATACATATACGACTCACGCCTGTAAATCCCCGAAGAGGTAGGCAGAGGTGTATTAACACATCGTCAACTATGATTTTCAGTCTCACGTTTTTACGTGCGCGTCTATAGCCTATAGCCGTCTAGCGGGCATTTTGTCATGGGCTGTACGTTTACTGTCGTCTCTATCCCTAGTCGGCTTTTAAAACACCCACAGGAGATGACCAAATATTACAATTTTGTCAATAGCTTTTACATATATGCCTCATTTTGGTCATAATTATTGTAGCCGCTTAATAAATTTTATCAGATGGACACTTATTACTAATTTATTACTTTCTTTAAGGTAATCTATTTCTCCAGTATAAAACTCGATTCTCTCCTAACAACAAACGAAGATTTATTGCAAAGCGAACTCAATTATTTTCGTGAGTAAATTCCAGAAGTTAAGCCGTTGTTCCTAAATCAACATTGTTCCATAAAATGTTAAAAAAACGTTGTTATAAAATCTAAGGCACGCATCAACAAAGTAGGTGGAAAACACGAGTATTTTTAAAACATTTCTTTGTAACCTTAGACGTCGTAATAAGGAGTTGTTGTTTACAATAAGGATAAATTCTCTACCGCACAAAAGCCGTCTCCATTGTAATATCATTTTCCACTTTTCTTGTGGCATATTGTGTTTTGTAGTTAAGTTGTTTGCATCGTGAAATAAAGAATATCGGATACTTTATGGATATGTAAATGCTACAAAATTTATTTTGTTATTAGGTATATTACATTTGTTGTGACTAAGTTAATATGTTTGTAAATGTTTCTGATTTGCATATGAAGGTATTTCCTTTTTTATACTTCTAATAAATAGAAAATTGCACGCCTTACCATCATTTATATGGTTTTTTAGTGATCTGGTTCTCCAGGAAGAGCAGCCAACAAGTAATATAGTTCAGTTACTTTTTGTACAATGAAGATTTCCAATTAAGTAGGTCTAAAATTCCAATTGAGTGACTTTCAATTCAATATCGTGTTATAAATTATAATAAATTTTATTTAATCAAAATTATACCAGATTATTTTTTAGCCCTTATTCGTATAAGGGCAACTTCTCAGAATAAGCATATACTTTTTTATTAAAAAAAATATTTGTAAAAACGTCTTATGTTACTACGAAGTAGTTAGATATTTTTTATGATTTTAATAATATGTACTGTTTACTGTGTAGGTGTAGAAACTACCTAATATTCTGTATCAATTTCGAAAATTCATAGGTAGCCAACATAACAAGAGAACTCCACGTGAGAGCAATCTTATTATGCAATCAGTAACCTGAAGGCTTGCGCGTCCTCTAACATTGGAAAAAATAGGAACAGTCTTGGGCTTGCGGTAATAAGTAAATTGTGTTTACTTTGCGCACTGGAGAAAATTACCGATGAATTATTTCATGTTAAGTAATGATGACAGCTTGGTTTCTAACGATTGATGTGTATTTGAAAACTAGAAAATGTTTCAGTTTACTCTTTTGTTTACGGTTTTTATTTGTGTATATTTATAGAGCACGTCAATATGGCTTCTCCCCGCCAGACGTTAAGAAGACTACAGAAAGATCACCTTTGCGGTACCTAATATTTATGTAGCAGGTCTACATAAATATTATTACCGCGAAAATGTATGTTTGAGCTGATACAAATGAATCTGGTAGCTTACTTTAAATTAAATTGTTTGTGACAATTTATTATATTACTTACGGCGCATGTTTGGAAAATTTATAATTGAAAGATGCGCCGATAGTAACCATTTTGCGGATTATGTTCTTAACAGGGAATTGACAAATTGAAAAGTTATTGATAAGAAAGACTTATTTTATTTATTGCCAAGGAAAAATTATAGTTTTGTTTATTTTGTTCATTCTTTATAAATAGCTACATAATATTTACAGAATAGAATTTTTTAACTTGGCCATAGTAGTCGTCCGCTACACACTCATAGGAATATTATTTTATGTAACAGACAAGCAGCCGACTTGTCTGATAGAAATGTGCAACACCTACGTCATAATTATAAACGGTTCTCTGCAAATTATCAAAAGTGCCCACTAATGTTAATATACTAACCCAGCAGGTTACTGGCTCTCCACCAAACAGTGCAGTGCAGTTTACGGTGACTTGGCTACCCACCTAACCGTCAAAGTAACAAAAAATGTAAACACCTGTCACACGGAACAGTAATCCATCAAAGAGAAACCTCACACTTCAGTAAACTCAGAAATTAACGAACAAATTAATCCATGATATAATTAAGATATAACTTTCATAACAGAAATAATTTTACTCTTCGTATAATTAAGACAAATCTCTTGTCAACTTAATCCATACAGCCGACCTCACAAGTAGGGATGGCACTTTTAAGAAAAACAACGTTGAAATGGAAATATGTTGAGCTTCAGGTACATATTTTACATTGTTTTATGCATTTGTAGTATGCACCTCATTAAGTGAAGTGGGCACACAATAATGCCCTTCAATAATAACAATGCATTCAAGGTAGGTACTAATGCAGTTGTCTCGGTTCTGTTTGCCGAAGCCAACTTGGAAGAATAGGTGCGCATCACTGGTAAGTACATAAATCAAATAGAGGCCAGTCTTATAGCACTACAACTATTAGCCAGTCAAAGTTAAACTGCTTATTATTTATTGCTGAACATGGATGTTCGCTCAGTATGGAACAAGCTTCGCGGTTTTTTCGCTGTTAAAAGTTAAAAGTTAACCATAAATAATAATATTGTAATAAGTAAAATCACGGTTAGAGCAAGCGATAATTCTGTTTAATACGCACACAAATCATCGGATTGGGTGCCATGGGCTCATATAAAGAGTTTATGACCAGCAATGGAAACAAAAAACCAAAACTGAATAGTCGAGTGTTTTCACTTGACCTAACGATAAAAACCAAACTCCAACCACACTGGCGTAAAACTTCAATAGCTAGACTATCACTGCTTGTTATTATTTGCGGTTTCTGTTATTTATTACCACTAGCTGTGGCTGGCGGTTTTACCAATGATTGGTTTTTTCTCGATACAAATAGCCTACGTGTTAATTTATTTATTCTGGCCAGATAAATGGAATTAATCAATTCCAGAGATCTTATCACTTCTTCTTTTATTTTTCCCGTTTATTTCTACTCTGTAGGTGGTAACATATGAGTAAAATCTCTCGTAGTGCAAGCATTTATAGGCCATGACAACGTTCGACTCTAATCGATAGCTTGTTTGCTACTTCAGTATTGTAAAAATCATGACAGCTACAAACAATCAAGTACATTGATATTGAATTTCACCTCTTTGTACGATAAAATTAATTCGTTGTTCAAGTGACAACCCTACGCGGTACTCGGCATTGTTATTGTTCCAAGTGGTGTATTTTATTTTATCGTCTTTTAGACTGAGGAAGAACTAAGAGGCGAGTTAGTTCTCTTTAAGTGTTTGGGCTTGTCAATAGAGAAACACAATAGGTGAAAACGATATACCGCCAAACTTATACGAACATTGTCCGCCGAGTTTCTTCGAGTTTGCTATTTAAGTTTGTAGGAGAATCTGTTTCAGTTTGCGTGAAGTTTTCTCTGTTAAGTAAACTTATGACACTTGTGTATTCTTGTGTATATGACACATTATTTATTACCAAGGGAGTGAAGTGCTAATCTGTCAACAAGTGTGCGATTGCATTCTTAGAGTATATATATATATACTCTAAGGATTGCACTACTTTACCTGTTTTTTTGTTATATTACTGAAGTACTTTAATGAGAAGCGACCCGCCAGATATCCATAATTTTCCAGATGGGGTTGGTTGAAGGGGTTTCGGGCTTTCGAGTGTTTTCCTAATCGAAGTACCTATATATCAGATATTTTATTATTTCATTCATTCAACAAATTCGATTATGTAACGTAATATAATACAGTAATTATTAAGTTTGTTTGACTTTTCATTTTGTAGTATTTCATACAGCATTGAAAAATTCCAAGTAGCTGCAACACTTTAGAAATCAGATAGACTCTTCAGATAATGATGACCAGGACTCACTCACGTCACTATATCACTACTGAATATTCACAAATGCCTGACAACGAATTTTTCCTTTAATTTATTATTAAAAGCATCGCAGAAAATCCCTCGCTATCCACTTTTATCCCTAAAAGAGCACGGAAAAAGGCTGGTAATACTTACAAAAGCCTTTCTTACTTTCTCTTGCGCTAGCGTTAATTTACTAGACTACCTAGCATCCCAGTCTACTGCTCCCTGACTCCCAACTAACTTAATTTATTCGATCTGTATTCTAAATGGAACCGTAATAATCGTACTCAGCCACTTATTACACCGTTTATTTTTAACCGACTTCAAAAAAGGAGGTTCTCAATTCGTACCCAATTTTTTTTATTTTTTTTATTTTTATTTTTTTGTATGTTTGTTACGCGATTGTGAAGCCAATTCTAGACGGATTTTGAAAATTCTTTTTGTGTTCGTAAGTAGATTATTCCGAAGTGGTCCCATTTAAATTTCGTAAAGATCTGATGATGGGTTTCCGAGATTAGACCAAGGAACTCTTCAAAAAGTACCAGGAAATCAGCTGCGATTGCTGCAATGGCATATTATTGTTATGTTTCTGCCATTACACATCATAACATCACGCCTGAGTCCTTTGAAGGGGTACGCAGAAGTGTTCAGAATATTCAGCTATATTTCCGGTGTATATGCATTGATTTTAAAAATTATTTTTGAATAATGTTTTAATAATTTTTTTTTGTAGCGTGGCCGGTTCGATCTGTATTGCAGCGTCAGCAGCGCATGTACAGTCAGGTCACTATACATGCGATGTACAGTCGTCAGACTGTAAAAACTCACTAAAAAGAGAAAAATAAATTCATTTTTAACAAAAAAGTTTAACCGACTTCAAGAAACGAAAAAGAGGCACTGAAAAGCGAAAAATAACTTAATTTACAGACTTACTGATTTATTAGAAGTCGGTGCCAGCCAACTTTGTTTGTTGTGTCTGAACTACTATGATGCAATCCATTGAAATATGGCCTCTCTTGGGCTAGGTACCGACTTCTAATAAATCAGTAAGTCTGTAAATTAAGTTATTTTTCGCTTTTCAGTGCCTCTTTTTCGTTTCTTGAAGTCGGTTAAACTTTTTTGTTAAAAATGAATTTATATTATTCAATAAAATTTAATCGCCTTTTGTAACTAACTTTAAACATAATAGTTATAAGATATTAGTACAACATTAAACTAATTAGTATTAACATAAATATTTTCAAATGACTCACAATAATGTAAATAGCTTGTCGGAATTTGAATAATTCTCGGAATATCCCAGATCGAATACACAATCGTATAACGGCTCATATTCTATAAACAAAGTGGTTAAACAGATTCTTTAAACAATAATTCTGACGTTTTCAAAGAACCTTGGTTGCGATGCGAGGCAGGGTACGCGAGAAAGGGGAAAGGGAGGGGTATCGATCGGTCCCGTGAACCAGCGTCCTAACATCCGAGACGCCTCAGATTCACTTTTACGCCACTTGGCCGTCAATTACTGTAATTCAGATAGGCCCTGGCAAGTGTCGACAGTCGCTCTAATGCATAGTTTACTCAGTAATAATGGACCAAATATTTCATGTAACGTGCCAAATAAGGTTATCCGAAGATAGATCAGTACCTATTTATTATATACGGATTGACTATCTTGGTGATTGAATTTTTATAATTTATCATGTTGAAGTTTTGATATTTGTTCTTTTTGAAATTTATGCAAGTAAGTAGGTACCTACCTAACTAGCTGTTGCCGTTCCTACAAGTCTGTAACCTATGGGAATCTATTCCCGGGATAAAGAGTAGCATATGTGTTATTCCAGACTTTAATCTATCCTTGTCCAAATAGCTAGATCCGTTCGACTAAATATAAGTATAATATATCTTCACAAACTTTTACATTCCTGAAAATAGTAGGATTATTTAATTCAATCAATTAATTAGTATATCGCAGTATTCTCAGTCCGATGCCGTACATAGGCCTATGTCCAGCATTATTCATTTGAAGTAGTTAATTGATGCAAGGGTTATATCTGCAAAAGTTATTGACAGATATGGTTCCAGCATGGCACAGGCTTACCTCCCGAGTTTGCAGGATCAGACGGTCAAAAGAGTAGTAGAAAAGCGGATAATGTGCTCCAAAGTAGATGCCTAGGATGCAGCTGGGATTAGCGTTGATGACGCTAAATGAAGTAGTTATTTTAAAACAAGTACCTACCTACTATTTTTACTGGAGATTGATGGCGCTTGGTGGAACTTGCTACACGTATTATAAAGCGCTTAAACTTTTCCACATTTAAAAAAAATAAAAAAATTGTGGAAAAGTACAAGTGCTTTATTAATACTTCTAATACTAGTTGATAACAAATGGAACGTTAACTGTGTGTACTGCCAAAATGGTACCTAGTTATTCAATTAGAAAGGATGGCTGTGCTGATCAAAGAGCGTCTATAATGGCATGGTCCATTGCACTTTCGGTACCGACCTCGAACATCTTAAAGCTTTTGTTTGCTAACAAAAACGACAACGAATAAAAAAGCGTTGGCGTTAATTTCAATCGACCTTTCAATAATTCCCAATAAGCTTAATTGAGCCGGTCAATCCGATTAGGTTCTCTTTTCTTTTGTTTTCGACTAAAATTGGTGTTAATGGTATGTGGTGGATTGATTTTAAGTGATTTCTACGTTATTACAAAATATGATAATATACTTACAGCTTACAGCTTTTTTACAATACTTGTAAAAAAATGCCAAGACTCGCCGCCCTCGGCTCTTCTACCGCAAAAAGTTGTGAGATCCATGTAATACCAAGTCGGTTAATTTATTCAGTCCCTACTTCAGGGACCTTCTGTCCTAAGTTATTACGTAATAAGCTTTTATGTTTTAAATATAATAAATTGACTTGGCCATCGCATGAAAACACAATGTATCGCACATCGCAATAATTACATTAAATAAGATTGCATGATCTCACAACTTTTTGCGGTAGAAGAGCCGAGGGCGGCGAGGCTTGGCATTTTTTTACAAGTATTGTTTTTGATGGGATCTATAATTTTCATAGGTTATTACACCTTTTGAATCACTCATACTTGAATTTAGGTAGGTATATTAAATTAGATTTTACAAGTTTTAATATTATGAGCTATCATTACTTTTAAAATCATACGTTTACAAATTTAATTAAACTAAATCGGACGCCAGCAGCGGACGGAAACAGATTCTCGCAGTTGCCTGTAAGAGATTGTTGGTGACAATGTCGCCCATTGTACATACATACAAGTTTACACTTATTACATTGTAATGTTAATTTTGTCTTTTACTGTACAATAAAGAGTTATCTACCTATCTATCTAAGTATCTATGTCCAGCACATCTATCTTTCTTGTTAGAAGCTCCGTAAAATCACTGTAATTTACTCCATTTTTTAGTGCTAAAAATGTAATAATAGGAGTCATAAACGGTTTATTACACGAACAAAGCAAATTAAACTAAAGAAAAAACTCCAAGATCATCTCGCACAGATATTTACTTTGTATGAATAATATAATTATAATTAGTACAGTGAAGACTAGCATCAGCAGGAACCAGTTTAATACGAATTACAAGCATATTTTTCTCGTAATTATTTCAATTATATGCCAATAGTTATAGTAAGTTAGTTGTAAGTAGGTGTAAGCCATTATGCGTACCCTACCATTATCTGATACAACGACACGTTAACTAAATTACGAACAAATATTCCATTACACTAATTACAACGGTATTGTAATTGCTGTAGTTTACAGATGTTTACTTTTGTAAGTAGGTAACAAGTTTTGATTCTGATTATTCTACCGTTCACTACATTTTGTCAACATTATTTCTAAACGTATACATTTGTAATTTTTAATAACACTGAAAGAAAGAGCACCTTTTTTATATAGGACACTTCAATTTGATTTCACCTTGCCTGATGGTAAGCTGAAGGCAAAGTTTCTACTCAGCTTGACGGTCTCCTCATGATGCTTTTTCACGCCCCGCTTAAAGGAACCGGGATTGTAGGAAGAGGAAAGATGCTAAGGAATTCCAGGTCTTAATGGTGCGGCAAAAGGAGTCGCCGAACCGCTTGGTTCTTGATGGAATTAATATTTTTAGGCAGTTGGATACTGGTGTCGATTCCGTTGTACATTTTCACTAAACTAAACTAAAATACGTAAATTTTAATTCCGATTCTATCTCGTTTTGCTTGTTCCAGAACTTTTTTCAACTACTTATTATCATTACGACATACATTGTCAAGTTTTTGTCAATTTTGGCAACAGAATCAACACCACTATACAAGTAAATATTTACGTCCTTTGAATAAAGAAATCAAGTGTCAAAATTATACGAGAGCAAGCAAGTACGGGCGAAGGGTCTTTTATAAAAGTTTATTATACCATAGCCTTTCATTTTCGCTCTGAATTGACGGCTCTTCTCTTGACAATTTTTCTTCCTTTTGTTAGGATAAGGAGGCGTGGAGAGCCCACTAGATATGAATACATGTCTTCGGGGAAGGACTCACTCAGTCCACATTCACGTTATGAACACGAATATAATAGATATTCTCACGTGTCCGCAAGATTCGCAATACGAGTGGAGTATAATTTGATATTTTAATTAGACGATTAGTTAAGTTGTTTTAAATAGGTATATTTTGTCTAGTGAAATTGGAAGTTTAGGAAGATAGTTAAGGCAACTTACACCTAAATACCATAATATTGTGCAATATTGATGACACAGTTCTACTGGCTAGTATTGAAATTACACATTCTTAGTATTGTGAAATCATTGTTGTTAACATCTGCCAACATCTTCCGTTATTTACAGGATGGTGATGACATGATTGTATGAAATATTATAAGTGACTTCTGATAAGTACCTACTAGTTTTATATTTTACCCACGGTAAATTTGGATTTTTTTTAAATATAGGACACGTCAATTTGACTTCACCCCGCCTGATGGTAAGCTGAAGGCAAAGTCTTGGAAAAGAGGGTTACCATTATAGACACGTAGGTACCATATTACAATTGTGGCAATCAGCTTGACGAAGCCGACATGATCGTTATATAACGGGTTGTATCTCGTGTCGTAGTGTGATAGTCAACAATAACTACTTAAAAAAACATATTAAGTGAAAAAGTCCTCAAATCAATGTTAATGAATGACTTTGTAAAATTAATCCCAAGTTCCAAACAACACGATCGCCGAAACTGTTTACCAGTGTCGTGCTCCGATGCGGGTTCACCGCGCCACCGACTGCGCTATCCTAACACGATCTCATATAAAAGCTAACAGTGTACACCTTAATTAAAATTTCCTCCCAACTAATTGTGTATTAAGTTAATCGGATAATGGCCCCTAACAGGCGTTTTACCGGATAATTGCCTGCCGTAGGGCTCCGCAGTTATTCTCAGCTTGGAAATTGTATTACACCCTGTTAGGCATCTCTGCTTTTAGCAATAAACGATATGTTGCTCAGTTTTAAACTGTTCCAAGCTTTGTAGGTATACTACTACAGTATTTTCTGTAGCAATTGAAAAAAGCCTTTGAACCCAAAAAAATATGATTTGAAACAACCATGTAAGTTACATTTTAATGAAAAAATCAAACCGATTTCAAAACCCAAAAAGGAAAGAAGGAGATTTCAAATGACAAAAATGCGTGTAAATCTTTTCTGTTGAAGTTGGTGCTTACTTCAATCAGGCGGCTCGTTGAACACACATTGCACAAAGATATTTGGCTGTAGTTCTGCAGAAGGCAGGCATTCTAATAACCTGAGTCTAAGGTACGCGTGACATTCGCAGAATAATTGGAAGTAAATTAATGTATTCTAGTTCGTACATCGGAGTCAAGTCTCCATTAGTCGCTCTAACTCATAGTGTTAATAATGTATATGCGATGCCGGTTTCGGTAGGTACCTCGTAAAGGCACCATTAATTTTGTTTGTCAATTATAAATAACCTATCGTACCGAAAGTTACAAGTACTCCAAAATCTCACAACCAGAGCTGTCATGCCCAACAGTTTAAAAAAATCCAAATAACATTTACTAACGTATTTCTAAAAGGAACGCTAAAAAAACAATATTCAAATAAAACCAATCAACCCTACTTCCCCTATTCGTACATGTTTGTCATCAAACATACGTCACTACATTCGGCCGGTGACGTGCATCCCTTGATGGGGCTATATCGGGACAGTAATGACGTCACATCCTCTCGTCCGGCGCTCGCCCCAAACGAGGCGCGGTAACCCCGACTCACAGAGTCCGTGACAATATCCGTTATGTTTTATATCAATCTGTTGGTTATCTGATTTAAAGGATGTGTTTACACAGCAAGACAGTTTTTGTGATAGTCTCAGACTGACTAAACATAAGATTGGAAAGGTCAGTGAATTGCTATTTTTTATGAAATTCGTTCAAATACATTTTAATGTAAATATGTTTTTGATATTGGTAGTGCGAGTATTTTATGAACAGGAATGGCTTACTGATCGATTCGCACAAATTTGACAGCACACTTTAATTCCGGGTCGAACTAAGTGTCACTAACTTTTCTGTTAATAATTTTCTCAGTTACCTACAGCACAAAGTCTACACACCTGAAGTGTATATTTTTCATAACCTTTATGAACAATTACACCTCAATCAATCGTCCATTAAAGTTCACTAACTTGAGCTACAATATGTTAGAAGTGTAATACTGGCAGACCCGAGCCATTGCGTCATAAACAAATCAATTAGGTACAATATAGTTACCGCAAACCACACGATTTTCTCGTAATGGGTTACTAAGCAGTATATTTCAATTGGGCACTTGATAGTCAAGTCAAATCCGTGTCTTTTCATTAACCGATTTCAAGTACATACTTCAAGGAGGAAGTTCTGACTACTAAAATAGGGTTATTCCCAGAGGTCCACGATTCTTTTGTTCGTCGTTTCCCGTCCGGGTCCATGAGATAATAATATGCAGTATGACGTCGAAATTCTCTATTGTAAATCAATTTACTTAATTTAGGTACAGTAAGCTTCAGAGAAAAGGGACCCCCCTTGATAATGACATGAAAGCATTGAAGTTTTTTGAAACTTTGTGTAAATGTCATGTTGGTCTAGTGGTTATGACCTATGCTTTGTGAATACAGTAACCGGGGTTTCAAATCCTCGGACACAAAGTTCTTTTTTTATTTCGTATAATAATTTTTTTATTCTCATAAGCACTTTTGTTAATTATTATTTAAGGAATCAAATTTTATAGTAGGTATGAGGTTTGTAAGAAAAGATAGGCTTGTTGTATAAACAATATTAATTTATTTCTCGAATTACATTTCTAGGACTACACGGAGTCCATTTCCTGGTTGAGTATACAGTTTTTCTATCTGAGTTAAATTGGGGTTACTTATTTTTAGATTTACTTATTTTTAGAACGTAAATTTATTGACAAAACACAATACCCTAAGTATAAAATGTTTACTTCACTTAGGGTCTAAGTGAAGTATAAAATGTTTAATATTATACATAGTTCTAGCTAGAAACATAACTACAATATTTATTTACTTATTTATTTAAAGTTACAAACATTAATTTTTTACACTCTGTATAATCTTTGAATATAAAAGAATGGTTGAAAAATGAAATGTTGTTTATGCCTGTGAATCACAAAGAAAGAACCAACATGCTAAACTATAACAGTATAGCAATATACATCTTCCTCTTTGATCACATTTTCTGATAAGTAACCCTTTTAACACAACATTAGAAAAATATGTGAGTTCAGATGGTGCATCGTTAACACATTAGAAGATTACTAAACTTGTAAACAAGAGTAATGGGATTAGGTATTAATAATAATATAATATTATTATTATGAATGTTAGGACACTATTTCGCATTAGTTCCCAAGTTCTGTTTACCTTAGTTCCAGTTTAAAACCATCTGACCCCACAAGTTTTTTATAGGATTAAGATCCGGGCTTTTAGCCGGCCACTCAAACACCGTTATATCTTCTTGTGCATTTAGCCAGTCTTGCACAATTCGGGATGCACTAAAGGGTTATCCTGAACCAGGTAAATTTGTCCTTCTGGATATGCGACCCGCACTGATTATGCGCAGCATTACGTCTTTCAACACTTCAACTACCACTAGCTCGCCTGGGCCCATTGAGGACATCCATCTCCAGTAACCTAAAATAATAAACCTTTTCAAATCTGTTTTTTTTTTTGTGATTTTATTTTAAAGAATATTATTATAATCATTTACTTACCTACCTAATGTTAACCGCCCGCTTGTTCTTAAGTCTTATACGTTTTTAGGGTTGAAGGGTGCCACTGAGTGAACTTCCACAATATCATGGCGCCGTTCTGATTCATGAGTGTAAGCAACTGGGCGAGGTCCTTGGCGTTCACATTTTATATCACCCGTCGCTTGATACCTTCGAATCCATCTACGCACTGTATTTCTCTGTAATGAAAATGATAATAAATAAAAGAAACTCCAAAAATCTAACTTGTAAATGAAAATGTAACATGATTAAGCAATAAATAGGTATATAATATATTTTTATCGTAACTCTTACCGTTATGCCTCTATTCTTGCTCCCAGAGAATAACAATTTTAGCTTTCAAAAATGTTGTTAATAATATTACGAGGAGGATTAACACCAATGCAAATTACCACGAATTATAAAGTTACCTTCAATCACAGTTTAGTAAATAAGACAAAGAAGTATTCTAATTGCAACCTTAGCGCGCTGTCACAGATATTAAAATACTATAGCCGCAGCTCATACAGCAGATAAGTTTTTGAAGTAAAAAACAAAATGACGGTAGTGCAATAAGCTGTATCAAGCGTAATCTATTGAACTAAACGAGAAATCTATACTAATTTCAACCTTATCTTTTAGTCAATTGAGCAGTTATTATTATCACTGGTGTAGTTGAAATTTAAACCTTAAAGTCTACAAAATAACACCGTAATCAACTTTGTTCGATAATAGGAGTAGGTAATGTTATTAATATTTTCGCCATTATTATCAAGTGAACCGTAGCCTAGTGGAGTAAGGCGCGGTCTAAGTAATCGGCTGGCGCTGGAGATGCGGGTTCGAATCCTCAAACGGCACATAAATTAATGTGGCATCTTTTTGTGAGTATGTTGTATCTTGGTATACAATTGAGCCGAAAGACGAAAAATATCAGAAAATTACAAATATGAACATGCAAATAAAAGGCAGATGAAGCTGTTTGCAGCTTAGCGACGATCGCATCGCGTGACGTCATTCGTGAGTCATGTGACGCGGCCGGCGCAGGCAGCGATATTCTTTAAGTATTGAGGGGGTCTGTTTTCTCTGACGCTGACTGTACTAGTGATTGAGCATCAGTGTGGTGACGGAGAAATAATACAAGTATCACCGTCCCATCTTATCCGAAGGGTGTCGCAAAGGCGACTAACGGAAACATACACAACCGATATCACTGCGAGAAAAGGAAAACTCGAAATAAAATCCTGTACTAACCCGTCTGGCCAGCGTGGTAACAGTAGACCCAAAAAGCCTCTTAACGTTGTGAGAGGCCTATGTCCAGCAAAGCACTGCGCTGGGGCTAATTGATTGATAGTGATTGAGTGGATGATGTAAATAAAACTGACAAAATAGGAACGGTCGTAATTTTTAACCACTATTTTTCTATTCTTTATTTAATAGAATTAGTTAAACTATCCATTTTAACTGTAGGTAAAGGTTAAGTTAGAATAACAAAATCACCATATTAAATCCATTTTCCATTCGCGCGCCGCGTTCGTTTCGAGTGGACGTGTTAGTCGCGATGATAACTTTTTTTATATGTACCCGCTTTTTATTTTATGTAATAAAATATGTGTGATGAACCAATTATACCGAGTTTAAATAGTACAAATGTAATGATTAGTGAGCAACGAGTAGAAAACGAGATTAATATCAGTGGTCAAGTTAACAGAATGCAGTGTGACAATAATGTATTTTCTCAGTGGGGAGGGAGAGGACGGAGAAGAGGAAGAGAGGACAGTGAGGATAATACTGATGAAGAGGAGTTTATAACAATAAGGAAAAATCCAAAGCGGCTACACCGTAGTTCCTCTGTGAACTTTGGATATAGCCGCGATTCACAAAATGAGAAAGCAAGTAATGGTTTAGAAGTTTATTTATCGTCAAAAGACACATTGCCTAAACAAATAGGCTTAGCAAAATTATTCAAAGCTGAAGGTATACGAGGAATTACGAATATAAGCTACAAAAACCCGTTTCGAGTGCGCATTCAGTTCGACAAAAAGGAAGATGTGGACAAATTGTTAGAATGTGATAAGTTCAAAGAATTAGGATATAGATGTCAGTTATCTGGACAAGTAAACTTATCCTATGGAATAATAAGAAATGTCGAGTTGGAGGCTGTAATGTATTTATTTATGGTTGCCCATAGATAGATTTAAATGGTGTGTTCTAAAACAGATACGATCGGCACGTCACTTTTGTCATTCTGAAAATATACGTTTGCTTACCAACTTATTCCTTTTAATTTACTATAATATCCATATATTTCATTGGCGACGAGGATTAAGCTTATTGAAAAACAATGTCGGTCGGTAAAATTGGAGAGTTCAATATAAAAACAGGTAATTGGACCCTATATGTGGAGCGCTTAGAGTGTTGGTTCAAAGTCAACCAGGTTGCAGACGACATGCGTTTGTCGGTACTTATCACCAGCGTGGGGGACGAGTTGTACGAACTACTCAGCACATTAGCAAGTCCTAGTAAGCCGAAAGACATTGGGTATGATAAAGCGGTTTCTCTTTTGGAAAATCATCTTCATTCGAAATCTACGGTCATGGCGGAACGTTATAAGTTTAGACTAACTAGTCAGAAAAACGAAGAGTCTATCTCAGATTATATAACGGAGCTTAAGAGGTTGTCTAAAACCTGCTATTTTGGAGGAAATTTAGAGGAAAACCTTAAGGACCAGTTTGTATGCGGCGTGAGGAGTGACGGCATCAGACAAAGATTGTTCGCAGAAGAGAACTTAACGTACGCGAACGCGGTTAAATTGGCTTATGGATTAGAAGCAGCAGAGCGGGATTCAGCAATCGTGGAACAAAAAGCGATCGGTGAGCGATCAGCGGAGGTGTTCACGGTACAAGTGAAACACGGGCGCGGCATGAGCGCAAGCAACCAGAGCGGGGCGCGGGAGTCAGATGGCGGCGCCGAGATTTGCATGGTTTGTGGTAGAAATGGGCATACCGGAGATAAGTGCCGGTACAAGCGTTTTATATGCAGCAGATGCAAGATGCGGGGTCATTTGAGACGTATGTGTCCAAAAGGAAGAGGAAAGAGAGGCGACTTGAACAACTTAGTGGCAACCAAGAGAGCGCAACGAGACACGGGTGGTGAAGTTTCCAGCTCGTCCAGCTCGGACGATCTGGAGGAGGACTTACATCAACTTTGTTTGAACGGTTATAAACCGGTGAGCTTATCTTTATTAATTGATGACTGTAAGGTTGTAATGGAAATAGACACGGGTTCTGCTATTTCTTGCATTAGTAAAAAAACTTATAATAAATATTTTTGTAATAGAATTGTTGAACCTTGTGATTTGTTGTTAAAATTTTATGATGGAAGCAAGATTAGACCATTAGGAATGATAAGACCAAGGGTTCAGTATAAGGATAAAATAAAAAAATTAGAACTTTTTGTAATTGATGGAGGAACCACTTCTCTGCTCGGTAGGCAATGGCTAGCAGATTTGGAAATTAAGGTACCACCATTGTCACAAATTACTGCTAATAACTGTATTGCTAGTCACAAATCTCATGGTGTTAATTTTTTGTTGAATAGGTATAAAGACTTATTCAGTGGCGGTTTGGGACGGTACACGGGCGGCAAGGCAACCCTTCGGTTGCGAGAGGGTGCCTCACCTGTATTCTGTAGGGCACGGTCGTTGCCTTACGCTCTGAGGGGTCCGGTCGATGCAGAATTAGATGCTATGCTGTGTGCGCGCATCATCGAGCCTGTCGAGTGTTCGGATTGGGCGACACCTTTGGTACCGGTACGTAAAGCTGATGGTGGACTCCGTATCTGTGCGGATTACAAGGTAACTTTGAATCCTGTTTTGCTGGTCGATAAGTACCCTTTACCGAAAATAAATGATTTATTAGTGAATTTAAACGGTGCTAAGTATTTCTCTAAAATAGACTTATCCCTGGCTTATAATCAGATTGAGTTGGATGATGATTCGAAAGTATTTACGGTTGTTAACACACACCGAGGTTTATTTAGGTATAATAGGCTCGTGTTCGGTTTAGCTTCAAGCCCGGGTATTTTTCAGCGAATTATGTCGAATTTGTTAGGCGATATTCCGGGGGTAGAAGTTTTTCTTGATGATGTCATCATTGGGACGTCAGGGACGCAAGATGAGCACTTGCTGACCTTGGAAAGGGTTTTTGAGAGGCTACATACTCATGGCATGAAACTTAAGAGTAGTAAATGTCTATTTATGTTAGACGAAGTTAAATATTTAGGGTATGTTATATCTAAAGACGGTATTAAGGTAGATGCGGATAAAGTGAGTGCAATAACTAAAATTCCGAGGCCACAAAATATTACGGAATTGCGTTCTTTTTTAGGATTGGTAAATTTTTACGCTAAATTTGTTGAAAATTTGAGTACTATACTAGCACCACTTTATGAACTATTAAAGAAAAATATTAGTTGGAAATGGAGTGGGCAGTGTGAACAGGCGTTTATTAAAATCAAAAAGATATTGATTAGTGCTAAAGTTTTGGCTCATTATGATCCGGATAAACCTTTAGTTTTGACATGCGATGCAAGTGCACGCGGTATAGGTGGCGTACTAACTCAGCAGGGTGCGGATGACCGCGATCGGCCAGTAGTCTATGTGTCTCGGGCGTTGAATAATGCAGAGAAACACTATTCACAAATAGATCGGGAAGCATTAGCTATAGTTTTTTGTTTAAAAAAATTGCACCAGTATGTTTATGGTAGACGTTTTATTTTACGAACCGATCATAAACCGTTGGTGAGTATTTTTGGGCCAAAGCATGGCGTGCCTGCAATGGCAGCTAGTAGATTACAGCGGTGGGCTGTCATTCTATCTGCCTACAATTATGATATAGAATATGTCAACACAAAACACAACGGTGCGGACGGGTTATCTCGACTGCCGATGAGTAGTAGTAGTGATGAGTCACTGCGAGTTCCCGAACAAACTTTTTTACATTTAGCACAAAATGAATTGTTATTAGATTACAATATTATTAAACAACAAACTTTGAGAGACCCATTGTTAGGTAGGGTTTTAAGTTACATTAGGGATACATGGCCCTCAGAGAACGAGATTAGATCCTTACAGCCTTACTTTAATCGCCGTCGGGAATTGTATGAGGAGTTAGGCTGTGTCATGTGGGGGCATAGAGTAGTTATCCCAGAAAGTTGTCGAGCCAGGGTATTACGGGTATTACATGAGCCTCATATGGGCATTGTAAAGACGAAGGCGTCTGCTAGGAGTTACGTCTGGTGGCCCGGCATCGACGAAGCGGTCGAGGCGACGTGCCGGGAGTGCGCGGTGTGCGCGGGCGAGGCGGACGCACCGCAGCGCCACGCGGTCTCACCATGGCCCTGGCCTTCTAAACCGTGGTCGCGGGTGCACCTGGATTTTTTGGGTCCTATCTATGGGAAAATTTATTTGGTAATGGTTGACGCAAAAACTAAGTGGTTAGAAGTTTTTCCAGTACCTAGTACGGCGGCTAGCTACACTATTGAAAGACTCATGGAAGTTTTTTCTAGATGGGGTCTCCCTCGACAAATAGTTTCGGATAACGGTCCCCCTTTTACAAGTAACGAAATGTCGGAATTTCTGAATAATAGTGGGGTGGAGCATGTTTTTTCGGCTCCTTATCATCCGGCATCGAATGGGGCCGCGGAAAATGCAGTACGCACAGTTAAGAGGGTTATTAGGAAGGCTTTCAAACAAAAAGAAAATATTAATTTGTTTTTGAATAATTTTCTTTTACATTATCGTAATACCCAACACTGTTCGACAGGGGAAAGTCCAGCAACCCTTATGCTTGGTAGGAACTTGCGTACAAAACTTGACGCGCTAAGGCCCGATAGGGAGAATAAAGTTAAAAGGGCTCAAGAGCGACAGCAGAAAGTAGGGACGAGCGTCAAACGTTCGTTACAGGTAGGGGAGGACATATGGATGAGGCAATATAGGGACAGTGAAAAGTGGAGCTCAGGGCGTATTGTTCGGAAAATGGGTACAACGGATTATAAGGTAGTGGATGCGTCGGGTAGGGAAACTCATAGACATATCGACCAGTTAAGGCAGCGATTACAGAGTTCCTTGATCAATCCACCGCAGTGGGTTTCTTCCGTAGTGGAACCATCAGCAGTACCAGAGGTGGTACCGGCCCCGGCTCCTGTCACCGTCGATACCCGGAAGTCTTCGGGAGCTCAGTTAAATTCCACAGGCAACGAGACTGTTGATGTGCTACCGTCTCAACCCGCGGCTATTTCGGCACCAATCATTGCCGTTGACTCTCCAGAGGTGGGTGTTCCTCAGGTTGGGGATGTTATTTCCGAAGCCCCTCGATCTAGGCCGGTCAGAGAGTGTCGCCTGAGAAAGCCGCCCAATTATTGTTTAAAGTAATAAGTTATATTTTTTGTGTTATTGTTGTTTAGTTTAATTTGAATGTTTTAGTGATATGTTTAGGTTTAAGGGGGAGAATTTGTAATGTATTTATTTATGGTTGCCCATAGATAGATTTAAATGGTGTGTTCTAAAACAGATACGATCGGCACGTCACTTTTGTCATTCTGAAAATATACGTTTGCTTACCAACTTATTCCTTTTAATTTACTATAATATCCATATATTTCAGAGGCTACAGAAAAAGAGTTAATGGATATGTTTACTAGCGAATATGAAATAATATCTGTGAAGAGATTGAAGAGATCGACAGAAGAAGGAAAATGGGTTGATAGCGAGACGGTCCGCATTTGCTTTCGTAGCCCAACAGTCCCTACAGTGATAGAAGCTTGGGGATGTAAATTAAAAGTAGAACTATATACGTTCCCAGTAACACAATGTTCTAATTGTTGGAAATTTGGGCATTTACTGCGTTAATGTACCAAAAAACCGGTGTGTCCTAAATGCGGTGGATCTCATGCTAACTGTGACGTCATGCAATATTGTTGTGTCAACTGTAAAGGTGAACACATGTCCTTTAATAAAAGCTGTCCAATGTTCTTAAAAGAAAAAGCAATTCGTAAAATTATGTCTCTGGATAATTGCACTTATAAGAAAGCACTGAATATTTTTCTTACGGAAAATACGATACAGAAACATGGATTGGTATATAGCAATGAGTATCAAGGAGGTGAGAATGAGTCAATTGTAAGTAAAAATTCAGAGAAAGGTGAAGGAAGAGATATCCAGACCTCTTACAGGGATATTTTGGTTGGAACTATTGAGAAACAGGGGCCAAGCAAGGAAATCAGGCAAAAACGCGGCAGCACTAAGATAAATTCAAAGGAAAAGAAAAAGAATAATAGCATGGATACATCGTCTACTCTTTTAATTGAGGAGCAAAACTATCATGATGAACCCAGACAAGATCAGGATAAGTCAGGTTATAGTTCTAGGTTGCAGAAGAATAGGCCACACAATTACACCTTTTGGGAAATTTTAAAAAGAATAAAAGATACCGCCTTCTCAAATAAGACTCTAGAAGAAAAAGTGACTCATATAATCAAAATAGTGATCGAAGCAGTTAAATATTTTATCATGGACTCGGACAATAACTGTGAGTGGTTAAAAATAATTTTAAAACTTATTTATGGCTAGTAGTCACCTTGAATCTAAGTTGTCAATATTTCAATGGAACGCTCAGAGTTTGAAGCCGAAACTAGTGGGTTTTGAGTGTTTATTGTTACAAGAAAAAATTCATATTGCTATTATAAGCGAAACTTGGTTGGAACCAGACTCTCTTATGCGCATTAACGGCTATAATATTTTTAGAAGTGATAGAGACAATCCTCATGGTGGTGTAGCAATAATTACTCATAATTCTCTAAGAGTTTAGACATCTACATTTACACTTCGTAACACAGGAATTGAAGTTATACATGTAAAGTTGTTAAACTGTTCTTATTTAGAAAACATAGTTAGTGTATATTGTCCTTCTAGTGTTAGAACCAGCCAATCAGATTGGGATACTCTCTTTAGTACGTATAGTCGGAAATCCTTAATTGCAGGAGACTTTAATGGTCATCATACCAATTGGTCATATAAAAATAACACACAGGGTATGCATCTAAAGGATGCATCGCTAGATAATGGCTTCATTGCACTAAATAATGGGGAATGGACACGAATTAAATCCGTCAATGGAATACTACAGGAGTCTTCTCCTGATATTACTTTTGCGTCGTCTGATATTGCAATTAATTTTGACTGGAAGACAACCAATGAAAATTTAGGAAGCGATCATCTAATTATTAAAATTATTTATCAAAATTTTAATACTATTATAGATAGGAACATAGTCAAAATTCGAAATTTCAAGAAAGCTAATTGGTCACTATACAGGCAAACTTTAGAAGAATCGTTTGTCTTTTTAGACTTTTCGAATTATGTCCAAACAAATTATGATAATTTTGTCGAAAAGATTAATTCTGCCGCTGATAAGAGTATTCCATGCATCAGGATATGTTCAAATCCATTATCTAATTTTAAACCAAGACCTTACTGGAGTACACAGCTTTCGGAATCAGTTGCTCAACGTAGACTAGCGTTATCAAGATTTAGACGGAACCCTATACCAGACAACCTCGATATATTAAAAAAACAAATTATAGAAACCAACCGATTGCTTAAACGAGCTAAAACCGACGGATTCAGGCAATTTTGTAATGACATCGATGGATCGCGATCTGTTTCGGACATGTGGAAACGTATGCGCTGGATGAAGGGTCAAAGAGCAGCTAGATTTAATGCGCCTGAATGTCAAATCAATAATTTAATAAGGAGTCTCACTCCCGACTTTGCAGTGCCTGCAATGCCTATAGTAGAATCAGAAAACTTAACATTAGAATCTCAATTTACCCACCAAGAACTAATGAGGTGTCTTAAAAAAAAGGACACTGCGCCGGGATTAGATCAAATTACCCATTCCATGATTTATAATCTACCAAAAATAGCAAAGATATATTTACTACAAATTTATAATTTAATTTTAGAAACGGGCTGTGTCCCTACACAATGGCGCGATATACAAATAGTCCCTATTCCTAAAAGTAATATAGCATCAAATGTTCCTACCAAGTTAAGACCTATTTCTTTGATTTCCTGTACATGCAAATTGTTCCATACTCTTTTGTGTAAGCGAATTGAATGGTACGTTGAAAAAAATGATATTTTGTCAAGAAACACTGTAGGATTTCGACGATCACAGTCCTGTGTGGATAGTCTGGTACGATTGGTATGCCAGATACAGGTAGGTTTTTCGATGAACCTGCCTACGCTAGCCTGCTTTTTAGACATCGAGAATGCATATAACAACGTTGCTGTAAACAAAGTTGTAGCCGCCTTAGATGAAATTCAAATAGGAAAGAAAATTTGTAAATATTTGTGGGAATTCTTAAAGGAAAGGCACCTCAAAATTAAAATAGAACAAGGGGGAAGTATTAATTATTTGACAAGGTGGGCAGGCAAAGGTATAGCCCAAGGGGATCCACTCTCTCCGTTAATTTTCAATATTACTACACACAAGCTGTGCCAAAATATCACCAATGTTATGATTGGACAGTACGCAGATGATTTTGTAATATACACAAGTCGTAGATTGCTTAATGATAGTGTAACGGAGATCCAAAGTGCATTGGACATTTTTGTTGTGCTGCTGAACAACCTAGGCTTGGAACTTTCCAGTAGTAAAACTAAATCTTGTTTATTCAGTAGGGGTCGTAGGAGGCAGCAGGTAAATTTAAACATAAATGGAATACCGGTAGAGGCAGAAGTTAACATTAAATACCTAGGTCTATGGTTAGACTCTAGCTTACGATGGGGAAAACACATCAATGAGACATGGGACAAAACACAGAGATTTCTAAGTTTACTAAAAGTGTTAGCTGGGGCATCATGGGGAGTTCATCCGAAACATCTTCGTAGATTGTATATAGCATTAATAAGAGTAAGAATTGACTATTCAAGTTTTCTGTATGCTAACAGCGCAAATACTCACCTGGCTAAATTAGACAAGGTACAGAATCAGGCGCTAAGGATTATAGGTGGTTTTATACGTACTACACCTATACATAGTATGGAATGTGAGTTGTGTATCCCTAATCTGAGTTTAAGACGAAAATATTTGGCCACGAAGTATTGTTTGAAAGCCCAATCCTTAAAAAATAGTAATACAATAGGAGTGTTGAACAGTTTAGCGAGCTACTGTAACGGAAGATACTGGCAAAATAAAAAGCTTCCATTACTTGTCACTGTATACAATCGTTTCGGACCCACGCTACCACCGCCGATACCACTGGTGGTAGCGTGGGTCCGAAACGATACCACCAAACCAGAAATAGTGATGAGACCAATTTGAATTTAATGTAGGTAACTAATAAGAATTTTTTGTCCAAGTATTTACATTAACGCCTTTCGGACTCGTGGCTCAAACATGAACATGAACATCACAAAACAAACGAAGATCGCGAAATAATTGAACATGGCTAATTGTGTTTAGGTAGGTACGGGATGTAAAAAAAAACTAGTTAAAACTGCAAGCGAATTTGGTCCTTATTAACATTAATAATTTTCGTGATCAATAATTACCAACAAATATGATAAAATACGTTTTTAATAAATTGTCAATAAGGTCGAAATTAGGATGTATGTGTTTTTCATAAACTAGGAGCTATGATAATTCAGAAAAACATGCACAAGCAATTCTCGACCTTAATGAAATTAGTTATTCTAATTCCTAACCAGTCGCACCTATAGACTATAAAATAATAGGTTTTATTACATGTCAATGAGGTTGAAAATCGCTTGAACCTATTTTTTGTAACTACAATAGTTTTCAGATGACTTTTGACTGTCTTTTGTTTTGTCAGCGTTCATTTGATTTATCAATGTTCACTTGTTTTGTGATGTTCATAATATGTTTGACCAAGGCAGTGGAGCCACGAGCCCGAAGGGCGTTAATGTAGGTAACTGATCGGATCTAGAAATGCTAAAAATCATGCTAAATAAAAATATAAAAATAAAAAAAATAATAAAAATAATACTAAATATGCTAAAATCATATTGATGCTAATGCATTTTATATGAATGCAGTGAGATAACAAAGGTCACACTTAGCTAATACGGAAGATAAGTAGAAGATAAGTAGGTATACCTACTAACTTTAGCCTACGGCTTCGCTTGCGTCAGAAATTATTCTTGGTGGTATCGTTTCGGACCCACGCTACCACATGTAGTATCTTGTATTATGCTATTATACAAGAATAGGTACTTATCTACAAATCACAACACTACTTGGTGGTATCGTTTCGGACCCACGCCACCACCAGTGGTATCGGCGGTGGTAGCGTGGGTCCGAAAGGTATACAATTGTACTAAAAATGAAACTATATCGTCAAGTTTTCCTTTAGAGATGTTTAGCTTGGACACTTGGGTTTCCAATATAAACACTGAAAACGTGATAAGAGATCATCTAGACGAAATAAGCTTTAGTAAGGATTCCTATGAGTTAAATTACTTAAAATATAGTGTACTTAGAGAAATTAGTATTAAATACAGCGGTTGGCTTAAAGTCTATACGGATGGTTCCAAAAAAGATGGTATTTGTGGAGCTGCTTTCTATGATTCTAATAATGACCATGGAAACATGTTCAAAATAATGAACAGTGACTTATGTATAATGACGGCGTAGCTCGTTGCAATATCAGAAGCACTAGGATATATACAGGCAACTTCTGATAATAGTAGAAATGTGGTTTTTGTCGACAGCAGGAGCGCACTTCAGCATATAGCTCGTTGCGCCTCTGGTTACAGAGGTGTATCGATAGCGTATGTTATTATTAAACAGATCCTACACTTCACGACAAATAATAGTGAACTGGTATTGCAATGGATTCCGTCACATGTTGGTCTTCCGGGTAATGAGAAGGTGGATTGGCTGGCAAAGAAAGCTTTACTTGAAGGAAGTAGCCTGAATATCTCGTCAAGTGATTTTGAACTTTTGTCTAAATACAAGGCTATATATAAATTAGAATGGAAAGAGTATTTTAACGAAAGATCGCTCAATAAAGGTATCTGGTACAAAACGATGCAAAGTGAACCGCCCCATATTCCTTGGTTTACCAATACCACCATCCACAGAAAATACGTGATTATAGCTCATAGGCTTCGCTCCGGACATGCCCCACTCAATAGGTTTTTACATCTTATGGGGAAAAGTGCCAGCCCAAATTGCGCAGAGTGTGGCACTCCTGAGGATGTTCATCATCTGTTGGTGGAGTGCACCCGAACACGAGGATTGAGAGCGGCTCTGATGGAAGTCCTTGATATACGACGGATGGATATTGGGAGCTTCAATAGTATTCTGGCCAATCCTCTTTCTGAAGCGGCATTATTAATATATAAAATGATATATGAAGTTCTAATAACTTAGTCACACCAAGTAATACCTGCTTGGTGTGAATGGATTATTAAAATTTCACCTTACCTAAATTTTAAGTACATATTATAGTGTAGTATATTGTCTATATTGTAATCTGATTAATGTAAACTTAGGGTACGATGGAGCTGGCATGGCTATTTTGGCCAAAAGCTTCTAAATAAATATAGATTAAAAAAAAAAAAAAAAAATCCATTTTCAATTCTCCAGACAAGATAATACACAACACATTGTGCTGAAATTCATGCCAATGGGGCAGCGGATTACTATACTCGTATTTGACTTGTATAAACATACAAAGGTTGAACAAACGTTTAAAAACAATAAATTCATTGCGTAAGCTAAAAGCTGTTTGTCGAGATTTTACAGCGCATTCTGTTGTTGAGGTAAATGAAAAGTAAGGCGGAACAATGTTGCAATTTGTGTTTTCATGTTTTTTTTTACGACGATGAACAGATTTGAGTGTGACGTGACGTAAATCTATATTATTCAACTTGGGCTTTAAGATAACCCTTCCCGGTTAGTTTATCGTCAATAAATTCTATAATATGTTTTAGAAAATGCGTATTTTTGAATAAGCCTTACAACTCTTACAAGCTTGAAATAAATGTTTGATGAGAATAGCCATTACAGTGTAAGGTTTATATAGATATGCTTTTTCACTTTTATAAATGGGTACCGAGTTATGAACAATGAACAGCCAGTGCTCGGAATACGACAACATGCTCATGCTCACCCCCTATTACGTGGGACCGAATAGAATGATTGGTGAAATGTGGGTGTAAATTTACCTCTGGCTAACCCTCCGGGGATATATAATTATGTTTGTATGTATGTTGCTTATCCAATTTTGTATGTTTTGCTTGTATATAAACCTTATCTGCACCATGCACAAGATATCTATTCGTTAAAAAATCAAAGATATATTTATATGCGTCAAAACCAACGCCATAATCACGTATAACCCGCGAAACGTATCTTGGACCTAAATCGTAAGACATACGAGGCTCTGGCGCCCGCGGATTGCTTTGTAATAGTCTATGCTTGGTGAATTTGAGTTCGTCTACCGCAGTAGCATCCCGTGCTATCCTCAAAAGACACCCAAGAAATGTGTACTGCGCGTATAGGGCACGTTTAGAGCACATTTTAGGTCCAAGATACGTGGCGCGGGTTATACGCGATACAAGTGTTGGTTTAAAAATTATAACGGGTTAGCCGCTCTTAGGTAGTATTCATCCGTATCCGTACCGTTGTTGACACAATTTTAAATCCGTTTATAAATAAGGAATGCCTTTGTTTTCTACGAATGAGGAAGGACCTTGCCAAGAATTTTCTTGTGGAGTTTAAATTTAGATTTCGAGGAGCCATACGCTGCCTTGGGCCGTTATTTTAAATGTATGTTCCCTTTTATTTTTATCTCGTGTCCTGGACCAAATAACAATGGAGATATAGGATAAACATTTGAGTATCTTTTCCGAGATTTTGCCTTCAGCTTACCATCAGGCGAGGCGAAGTCAAATTGTAGTGTCCTATACTATAAAAAAAAGTTAATGTCGATGTGACAAAAATAAACACCTCCTCTCTATAAATCTTGAGTTTTTCTAACCAAACATTGTGTATCCCAGAAAGGTGAAGAGAAGCTGTATTAACACCAATGTTTACAGTCCCATGATCCAAATAATAAATATGTTGTATTCTTTCTTTTTTGTTAGGATCGTTGCACAATGAGCTCCATTCAACGGCTCGCTGGGGTGGCGCCACACGCTACGCCTTCTAGTCCGAAGTTGCCACTTGAGAACATTTATCATTATCCAGTTAACTATACATATAGCTCATCCATTACTGTTTAACTTACTACTGTCAAGAGTTAAATCGTTTTCAATGAAAACAAATATGACTAAATAGCTGTAGCTTTTAAGATACGTAGGTCTTAGTAGCTTTTAAGGTCTATGAATATAAATTCAACCGTAATCAATATTATTAAGTATGGTAATTAACATACATATATATATACTCACACCTGTAAGTCCCCGAAGGGGTAGGCAGAGGTGTATAAACAACCACATTTCGCCAACTTTGATTTTCGGTCCCACGTAATAGGGGGCGAGCCTAGCCTAGCTGCATGTTTACGGTCAGATGGTGAACAGCCCTATCCCTAAGTCGTCTTATACGACACCCACAGGAAGAGATGGTATGGTCCTATTCTAGTCCACCGAGAACCAACACGGCTGCATAATTAAATAATAAGTTATTTATAAGATCCGTATACCTAATGAAAACTATACTTGTTGTATCTAAAACTAAAATGTAACGTTCTATCTGAATCACGTCTCCTACGAATAAGTGTCACTTCATGGCGTATTCATGTTCGTGGAAACGAGGAAAAACGAGTAATTGGGTAGGTAAGTAGGATGAAACAATGTACTGCATCCATGCAGTCTTCTGACTGTCACGTGCGGGTAATGTTTCTTGTGCTTCGTGCGTGCTCAAACTGACGCATAGTGTTCATAAGTACAAACGAAATATAGCCTACACATCGGACGAACTTAAATTCATAAAGATATTCATTCCTACTTGCAACTAAATTCCTATCAAAAAACAATATTTAAATACTTATATTTGGCGTAAATCAAGTGCACCATTGATTTTTTACAATTTAAATAAATACTTATGTGAAGGTTGCCTGTAAGAGATCGCTTGCAGTGATAAGGTCGCCGTTTGTACGTATTTCATGTGTTGTCCGTATACCTATGTACTGTAATTTGTTTGAGCACAATAAAGATTTATCTAATTAATCTTAGTTATCCAGTAATCGGTCCAGTTCAATAGTTACGAGGAAGCATACGCACATCATTAGCTCATAATATAATAGAATGCTCCAAAGACAGGCTGTTGAGTGTTGGACACTGCCCATATATTGTTTACACAAAAAAAAATATAAGTAAGCCTTAAGCACAACACTGTTAAAAGGTTCTCCAATAACTTATCAACACTTCCGTGTTTAACTTTGTTCAAAACTTATATAAAGTAATCTGTGAAACATCTTTCCAAGAAGTCGAGTTTCTGAACTTAAGCAAAAGAGATCCTTCATGTTGCCCGTTGTTGTTCGGAATTTGCTCACGATTTCTTATTTAGGTCAATAACCAGACCCCAATGAACTACTACCTACTTATTCTCAGAGCGCTGAAATTGGAGATTTAGGTTAATAACTGTTTAGGTACTGCTATTATTTTAATTTGCTCTTTCAAAGGCTCTTGGGGAGGCTGAAATAACCCAGATTTATAGCGGTATTTGATTTGTTTTTGTTATCCTAGAATGAGGTTTGTATGAGATTCTTTATATACATTTTTGTACACTCACGACTTTATGTACCGCAAGGAGTAGGTAGAGGTGTAATTATTAGATTATGATGATAATGGAGTTATCCATCCATACATCATAATCGTAGCGGTTATCCCGATTGCATCCAAAGCTTGTGCTCTCTCCTCCTGATGATGTTTTTCATGGGTTCTATAGGAGCGACTATCATCTAACTCTAACCTTTTAACTTCGAGAGGATAGCCTGGACCAGAGCCTCGTACATAAATCAGCAGGAGCACTGGCTCGCAAGTGTATTTGACTTCAACCACAGAATAAACGCTTGAACCCAAAAGATCTTGATGAGGTCCCATACATCCTAAAATCGGATTAACTACCATAGGTATTATTTTTATTTACAGACCAGTAAACGTTAATGCAGACATGCCTAATACAACAACAGTAGTTATTCTGTCATAAAATATATTTATTTGAAGGTTTTAACGATGTCTTAATCACAATACTTACATACTAACTACAAGTTAACCGTAAAATATCTTAGATCTCTGCATTTGAAATACACAGACGCAAACACAACGTACCTATACAAGTTACTTGAGCTACATTTACTACGCAGATTTATGAACTGAGACTCGCTGCTAAATTCAAAACGACGGTTCAACACTTGAACAAACGTCTCTCGGGCGATATTACGAGTTCATTTGCATCAAATAACGTTAAAAGTGCGTTGGCGCTGTCATTGTAACAGATAAGGATGAATGATGCCTAAACATTTAACTCCCCGAGGGGGAAAACACAAACTCATTTCTCCACCAGAAAACATGTGGTAAGCAAAGTAAATGAATGAATAATAAGGGAAAAGAATGGGTAGGGAAAAGAACCACAAAGCTTTTCATGTGCCCGTATGATTTGTTAAATCGATTTAAGATTAGGGCGCACAGCCGGTGTTGGGCCAAATTCCGATTTCCGCCCATTGTAAAGGTCTACGAAAATGAAATCACTTGTTAGGTTCTCCGAAACAGAATCACTTTTACGCCAATTCGGTTTTGTTCAGGCAATATATCCGTTGAGTTCAGACGACGATTTCACAAGCATTCTTCCGCGATTTATTCATGACGGGCACGATATTATGAGGACGTGTATTGAGCTCCATTATTTATTCAATATTGAGTAAAGGCATGATTACCTTATTGTGAGCTATTTTATGTTTGCCTGGGGAAGACGTAAATATGTCGCAAGGTAAAAGACTGTAGCTGATGAGTATCGGAAATTGATTTCTTTCATATGCCAGCGATCTCTAAAGCGTGGGTGTAACTTCCGCCCAAAACCGGTATTAGAAGACTCATTATATTATTGATTGGAGTTTGACGCTATATTTTTGAACAACTAAAAGGTGGCAAGCTTTTACGGTTAGCGGTTACCGTGCCAATTAAAATTGTTTAGTTAACAAAATCTGAAAATGGAGAAGTGCTCGAACTAAAGTTATTTAGTTAGTGGGTAGTTCGTATACCTAATTGACAGCAGTAATGTATTCTTGTATTTTGTATATGAGTTGTATAAGTGCGTGTGAGTTTGTGTTTATATGGGAGAGTGTGAGTTGTACGTGTGTGCATGTATATGAGTTCTGGTCCCGCTCTTGTTTCCAATCGAAACCTATTCCAGGGATAAACCTCAGACCTACTCCCGACTATAATATACTATACTTGCGCCAAACAGCCAGATCCGTTCCGAAGTTAGAGCTTGATTGACAAATATTTTAATACCTTCACCAACTTTTACATTTATAATATTAGTAAGACCACGATTTTCCACTGTTACTTTATTTGCTTTAAATCTGAGGATCGGGACAGACATCTTAAAGAGTCAATGTAACAGGCAAAACTATATCCCTGGATTTTTAAGACTTTACAAAGTGGAGACAGTTAATTAAGAAGGTGGACAGATAATTAATGCCAGGTGGACGGAGACATAATATTTAGACTGTAGACTGTGACGAAGTTCGACTATAAAATGTAAACTAAAATGTTGGAACATATTTGTAGAAAGGTTTAATATCATGAATACTTAATTAGTTTTGAAGAAAATGTTCTTGTGTACCCAAAGCCTTTACGAGTGTGTGAATATTCGAAGTTTTCATAAACAATTTAAATTACAAGTCAGTCTTGGGTTTGTAAGAACATCACTTTGAGCGAAAGTTTTTATTTCTAAAAGGAGAAAGACAAGAAGTTTATTATGAAAGTTTATCTTATTTCGCCGGCCCGCGCCGGATTGGTTATCAAATAAAAGTTTCTAAGAGAAAACAAATGTCTTCAGTTAAGAGAGCGCTTTTAAGAGCTTTAAGCTCTTCTAAGGATTCTTAGTCTGATATTATTTCATTAGTGTTTTCATGTCCACATATCTATACTAATAATAAAACCAAAGAGTTGATAGCCCAGTTCTAAAAGGAGTTAGTAGAATATACATCACTCTACACTTCTTAGAAGAAGAAGGTAACACGTGAATAACCCCTTCGATAAGCACTTATGAGATTGGTAATGAATTTGTTAGTCACCGTAACAGAATACTAATAATAATTGACAATAGTATCTGTAAACCGCAAGTTACACATTGAAGTTATTAAAAACGTTAGTTTATCTTCTCGTCATCATAAATCTTACCATTTTTTACACAAACATAAAGTAAATAAATAAAACAGCCTCGTAGAGCTACTAAGGCTACAATTAAGGCATTTAAGTTTATTGTTTTATAACGCTGTCTGTTAACATTAGCCTATCTCTCTCTTGGGATCTTAATTTCTACTTCGCGTGGGACTTTATCTCGATGATCTGTCGAGTGCACGTAACATCGAAAACAATCCTCAAAGTGCCTTTACCACATCAAAAACTTTCCTCTTCAAGGGAAGAGCGTCAACTGAACACTTCTTGATATACTTATTTAAAAGTCGTCTTCGTAAATCGTCTGTTCAGTTGGCACATTGTCAAAATGGCGGTACAATTATGTTGTCATGTTCATAAGGATTACACATCGTCACGCCACGTTTCATGTCGGCTAGACAAGTTGGCTCGTCATATTTGACGTCACATCACAGGAAGATTTTACCACTTTTAAACTTCGCTTAAAGGAGGATGGGCAAAGTTGTACGGGGAAACAATGGGAGAGTCGAGCACGCCAGAGCAGGCGGGCGGTTTAGCGAATAAAGAATAGCTAATAAAATGATGACGCCGGATGTTGTTTGCGAGTAAACGTCAATTTTTTGCTTATAAAACTCGAGGCTGTTTATGAAATGTTTATTTTAATAAAACACTCCGCCTTACGAATGGTGTTAGCTACGAAATTGATTTAACATCTCATATTTTTAACGTCGGCAAGTTCGAAGGGTGGAATAATATAGGGGTAAAATATACAGGGCATTTAAAGGTTGACTGTTAATAAAATTCGTAAACGTCTGTAAGAGATTTAGTGAGAATTTTAATGCCGGCACGATAGTCTTACTTAAAAACTTTGCTGGTACAAGATCGGTAGAAATTTACATAGCTCATTCATTCTGTCCAATTATCTCTAATGGAGTTTAATTTTTTTACAACCTTTAAAGTAATGAAAGAGATGCTAAAACTTTTGCAGCTTTCTTTGTTTACGAAAATCAAAGAATAAGCGACCTAAGTGTAACGAATATTGCGGCCAATAAAGTATAACAAAGAACTGTTCACGCCTATTGCGTAAACGCAACCGCCTTAAAGTAGAAGAAAGATATTACAAAGAAAACAATTATATTATCGCGCTGCTGTTTGCTGCAGAGTAAAGAAAAAATAAACAATATCATTATTGCGTATTTTTATTCCCGTCACACAGCACATTGTAGTGTAGTCTGGTGATGACAGAAAGAGCATGAGTTTGTAGTGATATTGAATAGGTGATGATAGGCCATAACAGGATTTCCTGTTGAATATCTAATAGAGGCGGCCAGGGAAGCCCAGTCTATGTTAATGAAAATAACAGTAAGAAGCGTTTAGATTTGCTGTATACCAGTTATTCCTTTACCGAAACTTGGTTACGAAAAATAATGCTGATATCGTATAAGAAAAACAGATACTGTTTAGTAACTGGTATCCTACGAAGATCTTTCTTTCTTCTACTGAAACTGGTTATGAACCTATAGTTTCGTACGCGGCCAAAGCGGTCTATCCTACAAGCACGTTTAATTAAACTGTCATTGGAAAATTATCTCATAATAGTATCTACTTTTTTACGATTTTACGAACATAAAAAATATTTCACATTTGGATGCTTAATATTTTTGATATAGGTACCTACCATCGTTTGCACACGATTCGTCACCTCCACGCTCCATATTAACCACTTTACTCAACGCAAACATATACGTTCAGATACAAACATATACAAAAGGACGCAAGAGGTCACTGAACTATCATAATACGAAACGATTTCCTAATTGGGATCCTCATGTTATGCCACTTTTTATAACTATGTAGGTAGATATGAAAACGAATGACTTTTCATAAGTAATACGTAACTTTGAGGTTTGGTTTAAAGAGATAATTCGAAATGACAGTTAAAGTCGATTGATTATTGTTATTTTCACTGGTGAAATCTGACCATATTATCTATAATAAAGTATAATATATAAAAAAATATATAAAAAGTTCAATCGAATCGAAACCTTAGGACTTTTTAGGTTCGGTTGATCGGATCTTCTACACTTGCAGAAGAAGTACCTAAATATAGTAAGAATAGGATACTTAAACCGACTTCGCCTGTAACAACGACAATCAATCGATCATGTCTCGATTCCATACCATATCGATCGATTCAACAAGCGCAGACGCACGGTTGAGACGAGACGACGCGGGGCGGTGGCAGTTGCCAATAGAGAGCGGGGATGATAGGGGGCGGACCCACGGTCTACAGCTACCTACACCTTAAATCGCCCGAACTATCGATTGGCGTCTTCTTGTCGTCTAACTTCGTCTACTCTATTCTATCATACGATCGATGTGGCACAGATCGACGATTGATCGATGAATATTAATAAAATAAATATTAAAATAAATAATTTACAAAAATTAATTAAAGTAGCATAATTTACGCATTGTAACATCAGCTCATATAGTACAAAATCCCGTTAAAATCAGTCCAGCCACAGCTTAGACAAAAATTTAAAATGATAGGTATTTTTATTTTTGCACAGGATGCAACTGTACTCAAACATAAAAATGCTGTGTGAATATTACAAACAGAAAATTTTATTTATTGGGATTTTGGGATAGATCTATAGAGATATGTATTGATAAAAAAGTACTTAAAACAGACCAGAGTGAACCTAAATTATTTCTTTTGACGTTACTTGAACTTGAAATAAAATCGATTAAGGACAATAATGTTGTAATAAATATGTTGTAAAGTGTGAAACAACAATAAACCCTTTTATTTTATTACCCGTACGTTGTACGGGTTAGTTATAAAGGTGTAATAATATCATAATATGCAGTATGTGTTATGGTTCCATTACTCACAAGTAACAATTAAAAGTTTTAAACGGTCAACAGTTTTGAATATTTATTACAATGGTCAAGCTTTACAATTTTTTTTGTTAGGCATTTTAATGTTGGTGTTGTAACTTAGCACGTAAAAAAAGAATTAAAACGTAGTTGAGGTTTGTGTTTTTGCTTGTAATTGTGATTAAAATCATAATAAAATTAATTTGATGAAAGGATTTATAAAAATTAAAATTATTTAATTTAAATATGTAAAACCAGTTTTCAACGGATCTACACCACCCCGCAATGATTGAAAAGTAGCCGAAACGTCGCGCGTCGGGCTAAATGTAAATAATACCAATGAATCTCGATAGAATCTGTTAAAAAAGTGGTTTCATTTCAATGTGTGATATATGCGAATATCGCACATTAAAATAAAACCACTTCCGACAATATTAGGGTTATAAATTGACTTAAACTTGTTATATTTCCACTGTGTAAATAGATTTTCGTATGCATGAATATATATCTACTAGCTGTTGCCCGCGGTTCCGCCCGCGTGGAATTCTGATCCCGTTCATCGCTGATATATAGCCTATATGTTAATCTAGGGTATAACCTATATACATACCAAATTTCAACCAAATCGGTCCAGCCGTTTGTGCGTGAAAGAGTAACAAACATCCACACATCCACACATCCACACATCCACACATCCACACATCCATTCTCACAAACTTTCACATTTATAATATTAGTAGGAAGTAGGATAGTAGGAAGTAGGATATGATATGCATTAGTCTGTCTATTATATTTCCAGTCTAATGAACTCTAATCGTGATAATAATATGAATTTGAAAAATAATCTATGTATAAGAATAGGTGCGTTTATATTGTTTACCCGTGTTTCATAGGCAGTATCTAAATTATAAGTTATTTATTAGTTTTAGAGATGGTGCGTGGTGGTGTATACAAAACCAAGCAATAATAACGAAACAAATAGAACGGGATATCCTAATAAAAAAGTCTGTCGATGGTAAGTGCAGACTATGTTTGATCAAAGACGAGACGACACAACACATTGTCTCGGACCTTATACGTCATAGTACGCTTTTCTTATCATATTGTTAATTAGTTATTAAATTGGGGTTTGTAAAGGCTACATTAGACGGCGATTAGAGACGCGCCAGAGAAACGAACCAAGATAAACAAACATGGTATGGCATTTACGAAACACTGGCAGAGTCAAACCACGATCACTCAAGCTAGGGTATTTCAATACGGACGGGATAGCAGGTAAAAAGGTAGAGTTAGGCGAATTCCTTAGGAAACACCAACCGGACATTTTTCTCATGCAAGAGACCTTCTTGAAGCCCGCCCACGGGAATCCTAACATTGCGAACTACAACATAGTTCGGAACGATAGGCTAAGTTCCAGATTGGGAGGGACTCTCATCTATTACAAGAGGTCTCTGCATTGCTCACCTATGGATCCACCAACGCTGACGAACGTTGAGGTATCGGTCTGTCGGCTAGGGATGACCGGCCATCAGTCAATAGTTTTAGTGTCAGCTTATCTGCCACCTACCAAAGACCTACCCGAGAGCGATCTCAAGGCCCTACTCGACCTCGGTCCGTCGGTCATAGTGGCCGGCGATCTTAACTCCAAGCACTCAATGTGGAACTGCCTTTCTACCAATACAAGAGGCAGGGTCCTGGAATCGCTCTCGGACCGTCTCAACTTCGACATCATAGCACCGATGGAAGCCACGCATTATCCGGATAATGCGGACCATAGGCCAGATATATTAGACATAATGCTTCTAAAGAACATAAACTTACGTTTGGGCTCTTTGGAAGTATTGCACGAGCTTAACTCAGACCATAGGCCAGTTATGGTAGAACTCGCAAACAGAATAGGTCCCATTGATACAGGTCAGCCCCCCCCGAATAGGTGGATTACGGATTGGGCGCGGCTCGAGAGTCAACTCGAGTCGACCGAATCCGTACATCTGAACAGAATACCAGATCACATCGTTAGCATAGAGGACACCGCGGCGGCTATCGACAACTTCACAGATCACGTGCAATCGTTAATTAACGATTGCTCGCGGAGGGCCCCGGCGGCGGAAGACCGTCGCTGGAGCCTCCCCGCTGACGTGCGCGATCTGCTGAGGAGGAAGAACGCCGCCGTGCGCGCCTACGATAGGTTCCCTTGCGAAGGCAACAGGGTTAGTCTGCGTAGCTTAGAACGGGAAGTTAAGGCACGCATACAGGATTTGCGTCAGATTCGATGGGACACTACACTGAGCGAACTCGAGCCGTCTCAGGTCGCTTTTTGGCAGTTGTCTCGATCTTTGCGAAAGGACATAGTCACCCCTATGCCTCCCTTAACTAGACCGGACAAGTCAGTAGCTTTCGAAGATTTAGAAAAGGCGGAATGTCTGGCCGAAAGTCTCGAGCTTCAATGTTCGCCCAGCACCCTACACCCCGACTTAGAGCACATACGCGAGGTAGACTCAGAAGTGGAACGGCGAGCCTCACTCCCGTTGCCACCAGATAGCGACAGCCAATTCGAGGCTGTCACCCCGGAAGAGGTCGAGGAGATCATCAAGGGCTTACACAAGCGCAAAGCGCCCGGCTCGGACGGAATCACAAATAGAGTCATTAAATTATTCCCAGCTAGGTTACTCGTCCTTCTGACATACATTTTTAACGCAGCACTCACGAATAACATCTTTCCACAGCAATGGAAAGATGCCGTGGTCATTGGGATACCCAAGCCCGGCAAAAAGAAGTCCGAGCCCACCAGTTATAGGCCCATCAGTCTGCTTAAAGGCTTAGGGAAAATCTATGAGCGATTAGTATGCAATAGGCTGAACGCGTATGCCGAAGCAAACGGTCTCATTCCACACGAGCAGTTTGGATTTCGCACCAAACACTCATGCGTACAACAGGTCCACCGCATCGTTGAATATACCAGCGAGCGGTTACAACGTAACCAATTTACAGGGGTTCTCTTCTTCGACGTGGCGAAAGCGTTCGACAAAGTGTGGCACAACGGCTTGATCTTCAAGCTGTTCGCTATGGGAGTGCCACACAGACTCGTGCTCATCATACGAGACTACTTGTCGAACAGATGCTATCGCTACCGAGTGGAAGGGACCCTCTCTAGCTCTCACCCCATCCGCGCCGGTGTACCGCAGGGGTCGGTACTTTCACCTCTTCTGTTCACTTTATACACGTCAGATATCCCTTTGCTTGGGCACGTGCAGACGGCACTTTTCGCAGACGACACCGCCATCTACTACTCGGGATACAGTCCCAACACGGTAGCTAGGAAACTCCAATCCGCAGCCGACACCCTGGGGGCGTGGTTTCGGAAATGGAGAATAGAGGTAAATCCAGACAAGAGTCAGGCTGTGCTTTTTCATAGGAGAAAGCTCAGTCTGTACCCCTTAGAGGGGATCACACAGATTAGGATGTTTGACAAGCCTATCCCTTGGGCTAGGCAGGCCAAATATTTAGGTATCATCCTTGATGATCGCCTCAACTTCAAAGCACACCTTAAAGCGGTCCGCGACCGGGCCGCCTTCGTATTAGGTAGGCTCCACAGTTTAGTGAACTCTCGTTCAAAGTTATCGCTTAGGAGTAAAGTCAGACTTTACACTTCTTGTGTTAGGCCAATTATGACATACGGATGTGTCACGTTCGCGCACGTTAGTAAAACACGGATCCATAGGCTACAGACATTACAAAATAAATTCATGCGCCGGGCGACGGGAGCACCATGGTTTATGCGTAATGTCGAGCTCCACACCGACCTTGAGCTGCCGACCATCAGGCAGTACATAAAGCAGTGCTCCCTTAGCTACTTTGACTCTGCCCCGACTCACCCCAACCCTCTAGTGGCTGCGGCCGTAGACTACACACCGAGCTTAATTTCACGCATACGTAGACCTAGACATGCTCTCGGAGAGCCAGATGATGCAACAACACTCGCTCAACGAAGAGCCTACACAGCTCGCGAAGCTATACAAAATCAACCGCGGTTTCGCCTTCGCCGACGAGGGCGGAACACGCGCCGCGCTTTGTTCGTAAATGTGGACCTAGGTCGTCCCAGTATTAATTCAGCAGCAGACCAAGCCGAGGTCGCCCCTCTAGGGGACCCTTGAGCCTGTTGCTTAAAATCAACTAAGGCTGAGAGCCCTATGCGCTCGCCACACTGTTCGCGTAAGGTTGTAGAGGCCTGTCGGTCAACAACCAACACCCCACACACCCAATTATAAAACACAGTGATGACGTGGTTACATTCCTTGTGACAAAGAGAATCGATTACGATTTACGATACACATATAGCCACTCGTGTAATTATTAGTCTTGAATCAGAGCTGTATGTTACACTATGCAAAGATTGTAATACGAGTTATACAATGTGGTACATACTTACACATTGTACCAATGCAAAAAGACATTATTAATGTATGCAAATTTTCGCATTGAGCGGAAATTGAATCCGTGATGTAGCAGTTGTTGCTGTCTATAAACAACATTTTAATCTTCAACACAGCTAAGGTTTTATTCTCTAACTTGCATTCATACATTCTTCTTCATCCTAGCGTTGATCCCGCATCTCAAGCTTTCACCTCGAAGTCTGGGATTCGTTTTTTTCAGTCTAGCTGCAGGTTTGGCTAATCTTCTAAATTTTTCCCGTGAAACGATTGCCATCTGACCTCTGCAACCTATTGGCGATATCGAAGTATTGCAGTTGTTGGACATGTTAGGGCCCCAAGTCCCCGTAACGACTGCCATAGATGTATGACAACCGGGACCGACGGCTTAACGTGCTACAACCGAATGTAAATGTATATTCATGCATACAAATATTTGCACTGAGCGGGAATCGAACCCGCGCCTCCTACGTCGCAGTCGCGTTCACTACCGCCGCGCCACAGAGGTTGTCTAACTTGTTTTCACACATTGATGGGTACTAATATTATCTGACCAAAATACACAATTAATTATTAGCTGTAAACTATGAATGTTGATAGAATCGAATTAATACCAATATGTAATTGTAATTAATGTTGCAATGAAATGATATTCAATATGCACGCGGTTTTAGTTCTGATATTGTATCAGAATAAATGATGGCGAATTTCGTGAGTTATCACGAAATTCACCATCATTTATTCTGATCACCGACTCATTAGAGTATGTAATCTATTGTGTTATGTAGTACATAATACTTAGTATTGTTTATTTTATTAACTTTTAAATAAATAAAAATTCAAAACAAATGTAGTTTAGTTAGTAGTTTAGTCATTAGTGTCACTACTTAGTTAATTATTAGATATCACTACATATTATAAAACAAAGTCGCTGTCTGTCCGTCCCTATGTATGCTTAAATCTTCAAAACTACGCAACGGATTTTGAAGCGGTTTCTTTTAATAGATAGAGTGATTCAAGAGGAAGGTTTATATGTATAATACATGCTTATTATTGTAGAGAAACACTGATAAATTTAGAGATATGCAGCGGGAACGGGATCAGAATACCACACGGGTGGAAAATATGGCGGTACGAAGTTCGCCGGGTCAGCTAGTGACTTATATTCGTAAATACGCATAGTTTACTAAAAGGTATAGTATAGAGCCTATTCATGCAATAAATATTATTTAAAATGGATGACCGATTACAATTTCGTCTTCCAACTTCTGGAAATGCGCATAAACTCTAAGGACGCAAGTTTGTAAAGATCAAGATTAGTGATCGTCATTATTGAGAATCTGCCCTCAAATATCCTGACAAAAGGGTCAGGCTATAGAACCTCATTATCCCTTTTGGGTTGCGGGAGTAAGATGACGGTTGTCCTGTTCATAAACTGACATTCAATCTAATCCAACATGATGTTATAGAGATGCTAGGAGGAACACTCTACTGTCACCAGGCAGTTCAAAAGTGTATATCTATACCGTGCGTGATCCATGATCAGTATGATCACAGTTAATTACCGTTAACATTGTTTAATGAAGTTCAAAAGAAAACGCAAGTTAACAACTACAATGAACGACTAAGTAACTTGGTTGGTACTGCCACAGAATAAATACTGCCTTCTTGACTTATAATTATCATTAATGTCACATACCAGTAGGTCAGTGCTTGTAAAACCAAAAAACAATTCAGGAGCTTTTCATGTACCTAATCTTTACGATCCTCTCTCATCCTAGCGTTAATTCCCAGTCGCATCCGAAGCTTTTCAGCTCGGAGTCTGGGGTCCGCTTTACCAGTCTTAACTACAGATTTGGCTAGACCTCGATATTTTTTCGTGAAGCGATTGCCATCTGACCTCCACAGCCCAACGATAACATTAGGCGATATCGAAGCTTTGCAGCTATAGACCGTTGTTTTTTGGATTTTTTAGGGCTCCAACTACCCGTAACGACTGCCATAGATGTTCTTATGGCAACCGGGACCGACGGCTTAACGTGCTCACCGAGGCACGACCAGACCAATGCAAATACACATATTTCATGAACACAAATATTTGCACTGAGCGGGGATCGAACCCGCGCCTCCTGCGTAGCGGCCGCGTTCACTACCGCTACGCCACGGAGGCTGTCATAATCTTAACGATCCTCTTAGAAAGAAAGAAAATAAGAAAGAAAAAAAGAAAGAAAATATTTTTATTCAGCCCAGCTTACATAAACAAAACTTACTACTTAGTCTCACTCAAGGAAAAAGCAATACCTACCCTTTGTATGGCTTTTCCAGGACACATCTAAATTTAAAAGCACAAATAATATTGGAGGCATCGTTCTGGAGCTTTCCCAGTATGGATGGGACGAATCGGCTCGACCCTATTTTAAGATGGGGTATTTTCAGAGTGAAAACCCTGCGAGGAACCGTCTTCCAGAAATACGACCTAATTGTGTTCAATATGTTCATAGTCCACAATAGCCATGTACCATTAGGTGGGCTGTGTACTTCGCTACTTCAATGGTACAAAAATAACATAAGCTCCACTGCAAAGAAGATTCTCAGAACACAACCGGTGAGACACATATAGAAAGGTAAAATACGATTTAGAGATTCAAAATCGCTTGTGCATGAGATTGCCGACAATCCTCAAAGCCCGTTTTTGTACCAAGAGTAACTGTTTATTGTATTTACTTTAGAAGAGGGTCTTTCGGGTACCTTTAGTACCTAACTGTGATCTAAAACATCGTTTACCTTGGTATCTTTATTTTGTGAATTCTTCACATAGAGATAGATGTAAAAAATATTAAAACATTTTAAAATACACGTTTTATTATTAGGTAAATAAAGTATTCTATATCCCATAAGATCTAATCTGAGAGATTCGCACCCAAATTCATAATATATCTTCCTGACTCCAGTGCTAACCGAATTGAATAAAATGCTCGGAAAGGCACCCAAATATATTTTATTGATATCTATCTAATTCTGTTTGAGGAGGCTCTTATTTCACTGTCAGACAAATTTACGACAAATACAATCGCACACACATTATTACAGGAGGATTTGCTGACTTTTTAATAATTAATAAGCTAAAATAGATTATTTCACTAATTTTTATAAACATTTTATATTCCTTTCATATAATAATTACAACAATTCAGTTAGTTGTCAGCAACAGATAATTATTATCTTAAAACAAATAGATGTTAGTAAGAAGCGGTTATTCGTTAGAATAAATAAAATCCATTGCTTTTGTTGCAGATTAGTGATCTGACTTTGAAACTCGTAATCTTAGGCATCTTAAGGCGTTGTTTGTCATTCTCAAATAGTTAACTTATTTGAGTGGCAAATGTCATATTATTTGCTAAATTAAGTGCCTTCTCCTAACTTCTCATCTAAATATAGATAACATTTCATTACGCTTTAACAGCAATGTTTCCATACGGCTTGATAAACTTTCGATACATATTTAATTCGATATTCGTGAATATTGTAAGCTCCAATTTACGAAAAGGGTCGACATTCTACCACGAACCATGAAAGGTAATTCATACACGTTTATCAAAAGATATTTATTTGGTAAAAGGGACGGCTCGTTTTGGGGTCCGGAAACCGATGTCTTTTATGTCTTAAACGGTCAGAAAAATCGGTTGATATATTATATGCGAGAGTGAACACTTTTGACAAGCGAATAAAGAGCTTCAATTAAGTGTATCAAGTATTGTAATTCCGTTCACATCCAATTCATTTAATTGGAACGTGACTACTAAAGAGCTAAAGCTAATTGGAAGTACTTGGAATTCTTCGATGCTGTTTAGTATGAACACTACAAGTTAATAGTAGTAAAATACTTTGTAATAAATGTAGATAGGTAGGTACAATTTATAATTCTGTTACTTTAAAACATTCTTTGCTGCCATAGGTTAATACCAACAACTATAATGTTGTATTTATTTAGCATCCATAACTGGGTAAATGCAACATTCATTAGTGTTGGGAAGACTTACAGCTCAACGTGCTCTTCGAGGCACATAAATACCCAGACCAATGCAAATAGACATATTCATGGATATTTGCACTGAGCTGCAATCGCACCCGCGCCTCCTGCTTAGCAGTCGCGTTCCCTGCCACCACGCCACAGAGGCTGTCAGATGTTGTATTTAGTAATACCTTAATTAATTTCAGCCCCTTATAACCTGATCATTTGATTCATATCATTAGCTGAATTATTGAAGTATCTTCTGTTGTAAGGTCAGAGCCTCGGATGTAACCGCGAATAACGTTAAGATGATGATGATGATGGCTTCAATTATTTATACTACATATACGCCTGTAAATCCCCGAAGGGGTAGGCAGAGGTGTATTAACACCCACATTTCGCCAACTATGATTTACGGTCCCACGTAATAGGAGGCGAGCCGATTGTATATTTACTGTCGGATGGAAAATCGCCTTATCCCTTAAGTCGCCCTCTACGACACCCACAGGAAGAGATAGGGTAGCCCTATTCTATTCTATCGCGAACCAATACCTACATCAGATTCTATAATATACCTACACTATGTTTTAATATACTACATATCTTTCATAGCTTTCAATTGATACGTTTTGTTAATCTAGATGTCCCGAGGCGAGTTTATAGCCTAAACACCCCTGCAATACCCGCGTCCGGTTCCCGCACGCTATCCTGTTAGTGTTACGAACATTGATCAATAATTCCATTCATTTGTTGTTTGTTTATGAATAACACATCGACACACGACTTGTGTAATGTTCAAGGGACGGCTCGTGCGTAAATATGGTTTTGTATTAGGGATTTTGTTCAGGTATTTGTGGAATGCACAATAGATTTTTTGTTGGTAGAATGCGGTTCCCATTGTAACTGATAGCCAGAAAGCGGTGTAAACGATGATATACTATTTGTATTTAGTGTATCAATAGTTCATAAATATACTCTGTGGGTGTAAATATTGTAGTGGGAGAATGGAAACATTCGATAGAGATATTTAGAAACTCATGAATATATTCATTCATAGATATTTGTAAGTTGACAAGTTTCATTCAATTGAAATAGAAGTTAATGTATGTAATTTGTGCTTGTTCACCACAGCGAACTGAATAATTAAACGAAGGTGCCGTGTTTCAATGACTTAATACGCATCGGTAATGTTTGTTATTGTAGCATTGAAACCAATGACGAATAAGTGTGTTATTTCTATTTCAAACACTTAATTATAAAGGAAATTACCATCGCTCTCAAATTTTTTTATATTTCCCGGTGAGTTTTGATCCCCGTCACGTTTTTGACTGTATTTTGAGGATTGCACGGGGTGCTACGGCAGCGGAGGACTTCAAATCTTCCAATCACAGATTATATCAAACCAATCCGCGTGCGCTAAGGCCTTGTTTCTCTCGCGACTTGAGGTCAAGATATGTGTTGATGACTTTCAAGATTGACAATCGACTATTACCACTAATGACAGTGGCAGATTGAACTTAAATAACTAAGCTAATAAGTATTTATCGTCATTATCACAGCATTGAGACCAGTAACATTAACATCTAAGGCTCTTACCTCAGAGCCTTGGTTTCGGATTCCTGGCAGTGAAACTTCTTTCACGACGACAACGCACACTCAAGCTGTTGAATAAACTCCCTGCTGTGGTTTTCCCTAGTGACTACAATATAAGGTTCTTGAAGAAGGGCATTAGAAGGTTTCGTCAGGCTCGGCAAGTAAATACTGTTATGATCGACTGTATGAGAGTCTGCTAGCCGGTACTGGTTAACTAAATATGGAAAATATATTTTTTTCTTTAGATGCAACCCGGATTAATGCGCGAACTTTGATGATATCATAACATTAATTATGATATCTTTGATTACATACCTGGCTATCCAATACAACCTAAGTCCCTGTTCGTAAATAATGAAGCCTATATCCTGTTAGATCATACACGCGTATCTGCACCTGTACAATAACGTCAACAGCCCTCTAGTTCACATGCACTGAAACAAAGAGCCCAGCTCACCTACTAACCTATTTCGCAATGATTATCTTGTATAACCACGAATTGGCTGGCTTTAACAGCTTTATTACATATACGTTTGCAGTCTAGCGATTGTTTGTGCTACTGCCAAGCTATATGGAAATAATGATTAACTTAGACATATTACTTACATATGAGTTACATATTATCTGTGAAACACCTTGTAGATGAACTAGGTGCGCAGAAAATAGCCATGGAACACCTAGGTGATCTACAAACTGTGCCAAGGCTACGGACAACTCAGAATTATTGTTATCAGGTCAATGTTTCTTGAATAAATCTGATAATGCCGATATTGTACATTGTACTCATGAAATATAAAATAAATAAGCGTAACATTGATATAATACAGTCACACCTTTCTCCCTTAAGGGAGAGCAAAGACAGATTCATCTGCGGATGTTAGCGGCGGACGCGTCTGCCGACCGACGTGTGGACGGTATTTTTAAGTATCTACCACAGACGAGCAAGTCGCGTCTGCACGTCGGCGGACGTATCTGCCGATGACATCTGCGGATGAATCGGTGTAGATAGGTAGTAAATCTGTGTACGTCATTAACTTTTTTTTATATAGGACACGTCAATTTGACTTCGCCTCGCCTAATGGTAACTCATTACGCAAAGATTGCAGCCCGCGATCTGACACTCCTTGACTGTCATTCATTATACATACATAGGTTTTCATGCAATATACCTACCACTTCTTTCCTATCCTTATACATACTAGCAATCTGCATGTCAAATTGCTCGAATAAAGTTACTAGAACAGATAAATAATTCAATTCAATTAACTCGTGCCGAACGTATCTAAGTTGGCGCAATTAGCCGCAATCGGTAGCTGCTAGAAAGGTAATCGGGGGGCGGTCCACAACATGTTCGGCTGGCAAGCTGTTCAGTTAATTACTGTTGTACAACCGCCGTTCAACAATATTGTCCGTGTTATACCCGCAATGGATCACTGCATTATAGTTAAACACACATTATCCGTTTTACACTCACATTAGAAGCTTAGAGAATAGTAACTAAAACGTGTTTAACCAACAGGATTGTCACATCACTTAGCTAAAGTAGGTCTGATTTTACATTTGCATGCACGAAAATTGAACACATTCTGCATAGCGATCTCATATTATTATTATCGACACTGTTGCTGCTTTCACAATTTTACCATCATGCCCAATTTTTATGACTGTAGGTACCTATGTACAGTATATTAATACGGGAACTAGTGCGATATAAAGAAGCGGCAGTCACACTATGGCCACACCTTCGGAGATGATTAGTATGATCACTTAAATAACAATGATCTGCTTACACACAATTTCATATATTAACTCTAGTTACAAAATCTCATTCCGATTTTTCCAATACTTACAATCGCGTTCTTCAGAGCAATGGAAAATTGGAAATCGTTAGTCAGTCGTCAAAAATTAATCATTATTTCACTATAATAATATCATTTAATAACAAGTTCCTTTAAAAATATTCTTTACAATCGTTACTTCGAAACCATTAAAACGAAAACCGCACAAACATTTTGTGTTGAGGAAAAGGAAATTGCAACTCATTTACACGATTTTATCGTTCTCGTTGTATTTTTAATTAAACTTCAATATTCGCTCGCTATAGGTATTTTAAATACGTAAACATGAACAGTGAATACAAATAATTTAATAGCTCGCAATAAATATTGGTTTAATGAAGTACTTTACAGTTTATAGTAACAAATTATTGAATTTTATATGTTATGTACGCAGACGTAAACAGATTCTAAATTGATAATAATAATTTAGTTAGTTCATTTCGACTTATAATGGTAACAGCACAATACAGTACCTAAAAACTATCTAAACAAAGCCCCTGATGGCGCGTTCGAGATGATGAGTTCGATAAAGTAGTGTAAAAGAGGATACTATTGACACTAAAGAAGAACAGTCCCTATTCATAAAGACCTAGGGAATCGGGTATGACTGGATGTGACGAATTAGATGCTCCCCGACGAAGGAAATTCATATTCTGTCCTCCGTGTCCCCGACTGAGAAAGTGTCTTGCCGTACAGGATTTGTAGCTAAATAGCACTTGCATAGTGTAGTTACAAGTGTTACAGCTGGTAAGTAGTTTTACTCCTTGGCAATGGGTTGGCAAAGAGTTCATGTAATCTCTGATGTCGTAAGTGGTTGTAGGCACCCGTATGCGCTTGCACTGGAGCAAGCGACTAAAGTAGTGTAAAAATACAATGAGAACCTGTTTTGATGCTGTTTGAAGTTTACGCGAATAAGCTAAATGCTTTTTATTTAATATAGTTTTAGAACCACATAATAGGAGTTGTTAGATTCAATTTATGATTATGATAAATATTTACTTACAAATACCCAGCGTTGTTTCGGTTATTTAAAATTTTAGTAGGTACTGCCTCGCTCGACTCAAAATGAACGTAGATAATTACCTGCAAAAGAAAGAGAGAACACGTTATTAATTAGTCTTGTCTTGAAATATAACAGCATTTTCTATTCGTAATTTTTTCCGCCCCATTGGGCAGTACGTACGTACTTCACAATGGGGCAGGGGCAATACTTAAGCAGTTTTCTATCGAATGGAGGTCCACTTTATAGAAAACTGCTTAGTATTGCGGTTTTCCCAATAAGTAGGGTCGTTTAAGTTCTTTGAGAAGTTAGATAGAATCGCTACAGCACTCTAAAAAGGGGTAGTTGGTAAGGCGTTAGGCGAGTAGGCGACCATCGAGTATGTCGCCTTAGTAACAAAAGATCCTAAATTACAACAAAGAAGAACTATCTTAATTTTACCGCGATATCAAAAATGAACCGCGCTGTACAACGAAGTCCTTATAGCATTAATCGATTTGTTTATTTCCTTTTAGATTAGTTTTCTCTTTAGTAAACTAACTATCCTAGTAATGAATGACCGTTTTTAAGCGTCAGTTCCTTATCTATCTCTTTAATGCTACTATCAAAACATAACTGAAGTAATAACTAAGATTGCGTTCAACAATCTCATGGAGTAACGCCAATAAAACTGTTATCGAATTATAACAAACATGAGTATATTATGTTAAATATCCGGGAGAAATCGTATTCCTCATTAATAAAATCGGGAACAATATTGAAACGATATCCCATTGAAAAGACTAACTTTTTGACTTCCTAAAAGAAATGTAACCTATCAAATTACATAGAGGCGTTTTATCATATTATGTTGTTCAGGTTTTTTAGTTTTTGTGAGAGCCGAGCTCGTCAGTAGTTTTCTTGTACTTTCTAACTTCGCTCATGAATAAAGATATTCGGATTCTCCAGAATTCGCTCAGGATATACGGCTATCCGGTTTCAATGTGGACCGGATATCCGTTTCATCTCTAATAATTATATGTCGAATGTTGCCCTTCTTATATTTCAATTACAGGAGTCAATCTCTGTTACCTTTTTCGGGAACAACCTCTACATACATTATACTTATGCGATTTTTAGGGACAAGAATCACCAACAAAATGTGTGTGATATAGGTATGATGTTGGACTTATAAATACACATGACAATAGAGTAAAAAATATACTTATTAAGTACTTGCTAGGTAAGTTCGCCCACAATTGGCCAATTAAAATTTTTAGTCCCTTTTAATCGAGGGTAAACTATAGCCGTTTACAGACGCACTAACGCCAGGAATAGAACGCAAGACCACACGCAAACATAAGCGTAAACTTGAGACCACGGGATCAACAAAAAGTAAATAGGTAATATAAATAAATCGTTCAGTTTCTTGCAGGACAGACCGGTAAGTGCGCCGCACGAATAAATAAATATTAATTGAGACGTTCTATGGATATTGAAAATACAATCATAACAAAAGTAACTAAAGCCAGTATCCAAACAGTACATTTTACTTTCACTACGTACGTCAGAGTTATTCATAATATCATAGGCATTCATAAAACCATAATAGTTTTTGTGTGGCCATTTTTTGTTGAAACCGTTCCCAGAACTGTTCACTTATAGACTACTGGCCCGTGTACAAAAATGATGGGTCATTTGAACCACCAGGTGACCTTTATAGAACGATATAAGAGCATAAAATAATAAGATTCAGCACTATGCCGTCACTTGTAAGCTGTCCAACTGAGTGCAGGTGAAGAAGAGGGGGTTGTAACCCACGATTACTTCACCATGTCGCATGATTTTTGTACGGCGTTGCGGAATAATGGATTAGAAGCAGTATTGAAATATTATGAAACTGATGCCGTACAAAATCAAATGACCAAATTTACCCTGGTAATGTCGGAAAATAAAATAAAAATTCCGACTTTGTGGCTCACCATTTTTTGTACAGCACTACGCGTTTGCTTGTTATTTTTCATGGATCTATCGATGGTAAGAATGCCGTACAAAAATATATGACCAAAATGTACTCACTCTACCTGTACTTTGTACCTGTACTCACCTGCACTCAGTTGGACAGCTTACAAGTGACGGCATAGTGCTGAATCTTATTATTTTATGTTCTTATATCGTTCTATATAGGTCACCTGGTGGTTCAAATGACCCATCATTTTTGTACACGGGCCAGTAGTCTATTAGTGAAACGAATGCATTGATTTATAGCTAAACAACTTACTAGATAGATACGAGGATGTTTTGTAGATAACTGTTTAAATCTCGGGTTTGTGACGGTCAAACTTTTAGTATCGGATATTGAATATACGCATTTGCGTGATATCAACAATATAAGCACGACATAAGCATTTAAAATTACAGTACGTATGTATAAGTACTACGAGTATTTAAGACACTATATTCGAAGCTGATAGATACGAGTACTTAAAGTCAGGCTAGTCTAACGTAAATTATGACTGTTTTTCTCATGTTTTACACTTGATTTTCTTATTTAGCGCTTCATTCAATGGACATACAGTATTGAGTGTCATCATTAGTATTTACTGGAAATTTTGGCGCCAATTATTCTTGGGTAATTTTCAGTACTTCCAATGGTTCCAATACAGCGACGACATCGTGTCAATATTATTATCGTAGAATAACGTGAATCGGTACATAAAACCAAAAACCTCTTCTATTATGTTAATCAATATACAATGAATCAAACCGATCCAAAATAAATAAACAAACGTACAAAATAACAGATCTCTTTTACTTTATTCAGATTCTACGATGTCATTTCTCGATGGATTCTGTGAAAAATGCCCTATTTTTGTCAATATTAAAAATACTTACTAGGAAATCAAAGGAAATCAAAGGAGGAAAATACGGCTGTACCATATAACTTATAAGAAAAGAAAATCTTATTAACTGAGTACTTACCTATATTTTTTTTTTAAGTTAAGTTGTTGTTAGTAGGTATGCTAACTTTTCCTATAGATTTCATAAATCGAAAAAAAGCGTAGTATATTCATTTCGTCGCGTGTCTATACAAATAGTGCATTTAAAAGTGCACGAGCATCAAATCACCCGGATCCATTGATTTTATATTTTACCCGGATTACGTTAAGTATTCCAATTTTGAATAGCACCAAAGTATATGTTCGTATAAACAAGGGAAGGATGTCGCCGCCTTATGTGGACTCAATAGTTTCCTTATAAGGAGTCACAGGTGTCAGATTGCCGGATACATTAATCAAATAGCAGCACTGGTTTGAGTTATGTCCCGACCACCTACAACTGCTATGCCATTTATTGTAGGAATACGCATAGATATAAAAAACGATGTGAATTGCGAAATGAAGTTTTCTTGAAAACAGGATGTTATTTATTAATATTATAAATACGATATCAACTGTCTCATGTATGTCTGTTACTTTTTCAGGCCTAGACCGCGGGTATATTGAAATTTTGCATATAGACAGCTTGTAACCAAAATGACTTGAATAATGTTCCTTGTATGTGCCTGCTGAAATGTGGGGTTTACAAAAACACCTAGAGAAGAGGATATGAGGAGGTTTATGGTGATCGTCGCCACTTAACAATCAATGTTTAATTAAAAGTATTATGAGTTAACCTCGGCTATGTGTGATGTTCGCTTGAGTCTGACCTACGTTATCAATACCGCAAGCTGAAAATTTCTTAGTAAAGGAAATTCATTTATTGTTATGTCTCGTAATTCATTCCAATAGAATGTAAAAGTAACTCTGTCTGTCTGGTACGCTTTCACGCCTAAACCACTGAACCAATTTTGATGAAATTTGGTATAGTAATAGATTCGACCTTTGGAAAGGGCATAGGGCCTATATACCTATGCCATAGGCTATGTTAGGTTGCGATAACCGACATCTACGCGGGCGGAGCCACGAGCAATAGCTAATATATTATAAACTAGCTGTTGCCCGCGACTTCGTCCGCGTTAAGTTCGGAATGACTCGAACCCATGTCACAGAACAGATAATTCAGTTAATTCGTTATTATCTCAATTTTTTGTTATGAAGAAAGTCTTCTTCGAGTGACTGAATAATACATACAGGGCTAAACTACCGAAAACTACGAAATTAAGACAGGCTCCTTCTATGGGCTTAGCAAACGCTACGAAATGGTTTTGAATTTTTTTACTTTTTGCTTACCAAACTTTTTGTATCCACAATTAGCAATGTTCATTAGTTATAATGCTCTAAATATCCTCCCTTCCTCCCAAATCCTCAGAACACGCTACTACTACTTACGAACTGAACAGATAAAACTACATTGAGAGCGTCATGAAAATAACTTCACGAAAACCCGGAGCCCTGCATATAAACACGCTTTTACACGCCGAAGCAGTGGTTCTCCTTTACTGAGTCAATGGCTGGTTGATTATTCTGGTTTCATATTAAATTTTACCAACCAATAGCCACATCGTTGCTCGTTGCCTTACACTTACGTAGTAACTATTTATTAATCTGTGCTTACACGCAGGTGAATGGGCACAGTGGGCAAGAGAGCAAATGCAGCCTTGACTGGGATAGGTCCTAGCAGGCGCAGGGAACACTTGCAACTGGTCAATATGGCCTCATTTCGCCATATTTCCCTTGCACTGGCCAACTTGTGTCCGCAGATGATTATACTTCTAAGTTGGCAACAGGAGTTGAGACTGATAGTGAGATTTCTGTTTGATCTGATGAAATCTGCCGGAACTGGATGTTTCTCTGCCCACATTTTTGCTCACTTTCGTATAATAGGAGCAGCGGTATCTTTTTATCATACACAGTTTGGCTCCTTGTGGTCACTGTTCTCATCTATGGGATGGCTTTGCGCGGTACGTATAAGACGCAATCGATAAGATTGCAGAGCCATGCATTGATAGGTTTCAGGTTACTAATATTTTAGAATCTCTGCAGTTGCGTAGAGAATTTGCCTTTCTGACTACCATACATTTCCACCATACCACGGCGAGTGTTCTAATAAGCTCTTCATACTAATCCCTTCTTCTTACTTCATATCCAAAATAACACGTACTGAGCTGTGGTGTGACACCACATACGGGTGAAATAATACCGCCTCGAACCAAGCGGTTCGGAACTTCATTTCTTTATTGCACGGTAAAAAACTGTATTGCTCTACCCACATCCATGTTTCCTTCTTCTTATAATCGCGGATTCTTTCACGTCGCGCTTGGGTGTGAAAAAGCAAGGCCGTCAAAATGGCCGTCAAACGTCTCTTGAATGGTGGCCTTATGGTTTGGTGCATGGTGCGCTGCTTCGTATTGTGAGGTGATAATATAGGCAAAAGAGGCGACGGAAGAGGTACGGGAGAGGATCACTACTCGGGTACTCCCCAGAATAACGGAAATCAGAGAACCTGCAACGATCTCCTTGCTCCATAAACGCGGATTTGATGGCGATGAGACGGGCCACCCGTTACTCTAGCCCAAGCAGGGCCGGGACGATGGTGCGATGTGTTACACCCCAAGAGTCCCTGCTATCCACGAGTCCAAGGGTCCCTGCTATCGGTTCGATTCCGACATAGCCGCGTCTGCGCTAGCCCTGGTGTGGTGGTACCCATAGGAGATACCGGATATAAATGGATTGAATAATTTTATATAAAAAACCGGTCAAGTGCAAGTCGTGCTTGCGGTGCGTACCGAGGGTTCCGTAACTTAAGCTACATAAACCACAATATATTTTGGTTACGTTGACTTTGTAGCTCGTTTTTTGCGCTCGTTTTTAAGGCGTTATTGACTTAAGTATGTGACTTGATTTTCACTTGCATTTTTCACCTCCACGCATTCCTACAGTCATTCGACAGACAGAGAGATGGGCAACGAAGTGATCCTATATCCTAGGGTTCTACTTAGTCCATTTGAGGTACGGAACCCTAAAAAACATAGTATATTGATCAAAATCCTGAACGAAGTGGAAGGAAGAGCTAATTTTGAGTAACGAAAAACCTTAAAACAGAAGTCGAAGTTCTGAAACGTTGACGACCACTCAGTCACAATTGGTCAATTGCGACCGAGTGGTGCAGCCTGGCCAGTGCTAATGTCAATGCTTCTTTTGAATTTTTAAAGCTGATTTAAGTTTCATGACTTTGCGGGCTGGTGGGATAACCTTCTCTGTCTCCGAAATGATGAATTTCGTAAAGATCTACCTTGTATTATTAAGATTATTATGTAATAAGTTAAGATCGATTTTGCTTTGCTACTCCTGTCATACAGCCTATTTTTATCATGATGTTATTGTATGAACCTACCTATAGATAATAATGAGAATAAAATTAATTAATTTAAAACAAAACGAATGCATAAAAATAACAAATTAAATAAGTCAAACAAAAAAATTTTTGAATAGCTATAAACAAAAATCCGTTTCAGATGGGTTCGAACCTAGATCAGCAACATTGTAAGTCCACCGCAAACCCACTAAGCTACAAACACCATGGGATATTTGCGCGAAATAAACGTTCATATATTATATTTTTATCACATTATAGTGCCTCGTTCCCTATTAGAATAGCGTGATGATATTAATTTTCAAAAATATTACCAAATCGGCTGTTCACTATTTGTGTCGGATTCGAGCGAAAATCGTATAAGAAAAATGTGAACTCTGTCAAGACTCTTGCTAAGCTGAAGATTCTGCAATATGTAACCTGGCCTGACTTTGCTGAGATGCAGTTACTCTTGCCTCTGGAAGTTCTTCAGACTCCTATGATCGAAATAATCTCTTCTTTTTAGCATTTTGCTACTTTTATTGTTTCGATCTATTCACACAATTTACAATTATTAGGTGTGATTTACTATTATTGACACAACTTTTTTATTTATGAACCGATTTTAATAAAAAAAACACTAAATGTTAAGTGAAGCCTACCACAATCAATTAGTGAAAACCGCAACCAAATTGGTTCAGCTGATTCTGAGATTAGCGTGCACAAACGCACAGACAAACAGACAAACAGATAAACAGACAAAAATTTCAACGAACGTTGTTTTGGCTTCTATTACGTTAATAAAGTCCCCCAATAATAGTTTTTCTCATTTCCATGCCATGTACAGACACCGATCGGTTACAATAGCTAATATATTATAAATACGAGTACTGTTAATGAATAATGCAGTAGTAAATGAATTAACTGGAAGTTAAAAGCCGCATTATGGCTTTCAATAAAGCTTTTTGTACCTACCTCATTATATAAATGACGGCTTAGTGTGTTGATGCTGTTGATTTGCGGCGACCGCCTGACTACGTGCGGTTATACAATAATTTTGCTTCCGATAGACCGCGGCATAAGTAAGTAGAAGAAGACTCAAGAAATGCTGGCTTGTTATCGTGAATCTGTCGTAAATATACTGATTTTCGTCAAAAATGGAGCAGACAAAATAGGAATGTGAACTCAGGCTCCAAAGAAAAGATTTTAGACGCAATTCGAATCCTGGTCATTACACTATCAACGTGAACCTACTCCTAGCACAAGCAATTTAGCTTAGTTGGGAGGGTTATAGAGAATATTAGCAATTTCGGTTGCTAATATTCTTTTAGAAACAAAGAAAAAAAAATTATCACGATTAATAACGTTAAGTTGATGATGGCACTGATTAGCCTATGAAGGGACTATCAGTCTACACCAGAGCCACGTCAGTGAATCAGCAGGTGTGCTAGCTAGCAAGCGAGTTTGCCTTGGCCCTAAAAGTTTTGGCGGAGCCCCAAACAACCATACTGGGCAAATAAAGTATGTTTAATAAACGACGAACGAAAATGTTTACTTTTGCTAAAACTAAAACTAAAAAACATCAAGCGAACTGTTCGGTGATTAATATTAGTTCGTAATTAAATGTAACACGAGACTCATTAATAAGTTACCTAAACATGAATTACGTAGCTCAAATAATATCATGCTGGGTTTTAAATAAATGGTAAATAAATTTCGTGTTTATCTGATACTACTGTGGCCACACACCCGCGATAGTATTTTTTAATTATGAATAACTTTGAACCTTGAATTGTATTTACAATCATTCCTTCAAGTACTTTAGGTTCACATACATACATATGTATTTATTTATAGAACTATTGTAATACAAATAGACATACAAAACTTTACATTTAAGTTCCTGATATTGATATTCTGATTCGACTAGAAGTGTGTCGAATATGCTGATTGCTAATAATGAATATTGAATGATGAATTATTTCAATAAGTAAGAAGTAAATAAGTAAACGTAGGTAATAAGTAGTAGAAAAAGGAGTGAATGTAAACTGTTATGTACATAACAGTTTACATTCACTCCTTCTACTATCCTACGACAATAAATAATACACAAAAAAAATATGTATTCAAGTTCCTAATATTGATATTCCAATTAGATTAAAATAAGTGCCAAATATGCTGACAATTATTGAAAGATAGCAAGTTATTTAAAATGGCAAGTATCAATGAAATGGTAAGACGTAAATGGTAAAATGGTACGTAAGGAACATACGTTCACGCCTCCTTCTACTATCCTGAGACAAATGTGTACCTGTATACACAAAATATATAATTATAATTATGTATTCAAGTTTCTGATATAGCTATTCTAATTAGACTAAAATCTATGGCAATTATGCTGATAAACATTGAAAGATGGAAAAGTATCAGTAAAATGGCGATAACAAACAAACAGGAAAACCATTTTCGACGCTTTTATTATAATACCGCAAGATATATTTGAGTCATCCAGAATAATAAATACAAAATTCACACAGAGGAAATAGGATACCTCTTATTTTCTCAATAACAATTTCTACTTTATCGGGTACGACGGGTTTTGCTAGGTGTGTATAAATATTTAGAAATGCCCGACTAGGGAAATATCTCCACTTTCCCCCGCTTAAAAACCACAACTTCATGTTATTTTCCTGTTTTTGAGTACGGTGACGTTGAGGAAATATGATGTCGCCTATATTAAGGCGAGGTTGTAGTGAGACGAGTAGGTATTTTACGTCACTTCAAACCCTGCAGCACATGCGCAATCGACGCAACATGTCACGCCAATGTATAGAAAAATCAGTAGATACATTCTTAAAATAAGATTCAAAAACGTATTATAAAAATTACAAACTATGTATTTTTTTTTTCATTTTTCGTTTTCACTCAAAATTACATATCTCATTAAGTCATTATCAAAGTAACGATAAATGCCGATTGAACTACCTAACAAATGACAAGATCTAACCGTGTTGAATTGGATCGGTTCAATTTTGGCATGTGGTGTCTTTCACTCTCGCTCCCATTGAACGCGCAATGAAAGGTCTGAACACTGATTGAACATTAATTCGGGTTCGGTTATTTTGACTCGTATGCTGCAGGCTGCAGCCCACGAATATAAAAGTATCATGTTCATAACATTGCTTTTGAATCTTGTAAAACTACTGTGTTTAATAAAGAATAATTCGGAACTGACTAAGATTCGGACTAGGCGCCATACTAGTAACTTATATTCAGCTCAAAAATACCTATCCAGCGATGTGACACACATAGCTATTGAAGGTAGGATCAGGTTTCATACAAAAACTGGCATTGTCCAAACATACAAATAAATATTGTTATTCCCATGCATGTGGGAGATTTAAATTAATGAGGAGAACTTCTTTACTAAATTTAAACAAATATATGGGATATAGATACTTTAGACAATAACAATATGTATATGTAATTTAAATAACGGGCCTGTCCAGATCGGATGGCAAGAGGCCGGACGGCTTAACTCTCGTGCCGTGGAGGGGGGTAAATGCTTGGTTTGGGACGCGACCTGCGTCAGTACTGTGGCTGCGAGTCACCTGGGCCGCACGGCTCTTTCCCCTGCGGCTGCGGCCGAAAATGCAGCTAGCAAAAAGCACCAGAAGTATGCAGCCTTAGAACCGCAATATATTGTGGTACGAAGAATTAGGGAGAAAACTGGTGACTCTCGCTCTGGCTCGTACCTGATGCAAAGGTTGACTATTGCGATCCAGCGTGGAAACGCGGCCAGTGTTCTGGGCTCCTTTGCACCAGATACGACCCGGGCGGGTTATTAGGCTAACAATGGTTCTGTTAGCTGGTTGACAATTTTAAATTTGTGTAGTTAATATATCAATTAGCCTATTGCAGTCCACTGCTGAACATAGGCCTCTCCCAACATGCGCCACGTCTGCCGATCCTCCGCCTTCCGCATCCAGTCCGTCCCAGCCACCCTTCGCAGATCGTCAGTTCACCTGGCCTGGGGGTGTCCCACCTTTCGCTTTCCTTCTCCACTCCACTCCAGGACCCGTCTGCTCCAGCGGCCATCAGTCCTTCGACAGATGTGGCCAGCCTACTGCCATTTCAGCCTGCTGATTCTGCGAGCTATGTCGGTAACCTTAGTTCTATGTCGGATGATCTCGTTGCGAATTTTATCCTTCAAAGAAACTCCAAGCATAGCTCGCTCCATAGCCCGCTGCGCAACCTTCAGGTCGTGGACTAACCCCACCTTCAGTGGCTACATTTCGGCACTGTAAGTCATATAATAACAGGTAGGATGCACTGGTCGAAAACCTTTGTTTTGAGGCATTGCGGTAGGGGTGCGGAGAAAACCCGACGTAGTTAATATAATATAATTTCAAATTTTATAAAACGCTAATTAATTTGTGCATAAATAGTTTGAAATCTGGAAAAGACAGTGAGTCCTGAAATACTGGCTGTAAATATCTATTATAGGTCCAAAAATAATTTAAATAATACTATTTATTTTCGGTATCTGAATATCCAAGACGCGCAGTGGCGTGCACTTTTAATCAGTTCGAGTATATAAGCCATAAGCGGTAGGTTTATGTCCATTCATGGGTATCTGCGAGGATTCCCGCACGATAAAGAAAGAACAGATTTATACTTTGGATGAAATATAGGCTACATTTTATCCCTGTATAGGTTCCTCTAGCTAGTTTTTATAATGATTATCGCATAGGGATTAAAAAGACCGATGGCAAGCTACTTTCGACCTTAATGGCATTGCTTAATAAATACGTTTTTTAACATCTATAAATGACGCTGATCAACAATATGAAAAAAAAACTGGATTCTAGTTGCCGTCAATAAGGTCGAAAAGGGCTTGCACATATTTTTGGAGGCTCTGGGTTATGGTCAATGTAAAAAATAGGCGCAAGCCATTTTCGACCTTATCGACGGCAACTAGTACCCAACTTTTTCATATTCGTGATCAGCGGCATCTATAGTTGTTAAAAAACATATTTTTTAAGAAATGTCGTTAAGATCGGAAGTAGCTTGCATTCGGTTTTATTAATCTCTTTGCGATAATAATTATAAAACTAGTAAAAGTACCCTTTTAATTGGTAGACGAGCACATAGTCCATACGATGGGAAGTGGTTACCGAGGCCTATGGATGTATGTAACGCCCTCTTAGTTTGAAATAGTACATTAATTTAGGTATCCCGAAATAGATTCTTGGGGTAGCGGGAACAGGATCTCTATTATTTCATTATAGTGGAGCCATGGCCAATGTCTAGTTATAATATTTATTAGTTATAATATATAATATTTACATAAAAATAGAAATAATAGTAAAATCCGTTACAATTCGTTTGTCTAAGTAATTTAAGTTCAAATTGTAATTTATTTTTATTCTTATTCACATTATGTGGTATAGCTTCATTTTCTTTTTTACATCTAGGTTTTTATTTTATCAGAAAAAGAATTAATCGTGATAGATTATGTATTTCAGATGTAATTTATTATTCATTATCGTATAGGGGAAATTTTATGTGGTAGGTATGCCACACTGAATTTTTCTCTGAAATATTAATATTATCAAACCATTTATGTCAAACTGGGACATCATTCGTGAAACTCGCGACTAGTGTGAAACTTGTGAAAGGGATAAATATATGATTAAGTTTAAGTTTACGGGATAAATAAATTATTAGTTTAGAATTTTTACGTTCTTTCATGCTTCGTCGTCTACTCGTTGAGTCGTTTCTAAGGTTTCCAGTTTTTTTGTATCAACTATTTATGTTTTTTGATAACATTTCATACATTGTCTAGGCATTGTATAGAATACCGGCCGAAGTTAACCTACTTCTATTTTTTATACTATGATCGATATTGTATGTATACGTAATGACGTGCGGGGTGCGGCGCGAGGGGGGTTCGCCGAAAAAACCAGCACACGTCCAACCTCGAACGCGCCTCAGCGGCGACTGATTGATGGCCGCGACAGCTCGAATACAGCAATTTTGATGATTTTTGCGGTTTATAGAAAAAAATAATACCTGCTTGATAAAATATAATTTTATCATTCGCTAGATATTTTTATGCTCTATTTTTTAATACAAACTTCGGCATGATTTGATAATGGTGTCTTAGTGAGAAACGTCTTTGAAATAGAGATTTGGAGCGTTTTAGACCCATGTTTGACGCTAATTTCTATCGAGCCAATTATTATGAATCGTGTTTCTATTTTTGTAATAAACTTGAGGGTTTAGTCTATTTTATGAATATGCTTTTTATTTGACGCAATTTGCTATATTACTTGATATCCACACGTTTAAAAATGTTAAAAACTACTGCAACCCGGCCTTAATCAATCAATCAATTAGCCTACTGCAGTCCACTGCTGGACATAGGCCTCTCCCAATGTGCGCCTATATTAATATAAATTAGCAACAGAACCCCAAAAGTAAACTGTCGTTTATAATATACTAGCTGACCCGGCGAACTTCGTACCGCCATATTTTCTGATCCCGTTCCCACTGCATATCTCTAAATTTACCAGTATTTCTCTACAATATTATGCATGTATTATACATATAAACCTTCGTCTTGAATCACTCTATCTATTGAAAAAAACCGCTTCAAAATCCGTTGCCTAGTTTTGAAGATTTTAGTATACATAGGGACGGACAGACAGCGACAGAGACTTTGTTTTATAATATGTAGTGATAGTGATGATAGTGATGAAAAGTTCAGTTCAGTTAATTAATTAAACACTGCATTATTTATTGAACAGTATTTGCATAATATTTAACCCAATCCCATCAGGCAGAGGCTATAGTAAAACAATACAGAAAGTGGTTTCAAATGGCGAAAGCGCAAAATACAAATTCTTTAGCAGCTGATTAAATAGGTACTAATGGTCGATCAGTGGACTGTGAATTGGACTTTTATGAATTGAGATTTCCCCGGGCTATTAAAAATGAGTTAATAAAAACAACAATAATAAAAGTATAGGTACGTCACAGAAAAGCTACGAGGCTGCGTAGGGATGAAAGTAATATTATAAGGAAGGCATTTACCATGGATGTGGATGGCTACAAGGGGAGTGAAAGACCTAAAGGGAGGTGGATGGACTGTGTGTGGTTAAGAAGGGAGTGACTATTGAGATGACTGCAACTAGAGGTGAATGGAAGAAACATACATGTTGCACCGCCCCCAAATTAACTTGAGATAAGGGCAGGAGAATGATGATGACGTCGAATTTAACAATTTCATTTGAAGGCAAATATTCTTGAAAAAGAAGACTTCAGAATGAACAATTTATTAATGAGATTATTTCAGAATGAACAATTTAATTATAAATTGTATGTTTCATTGTGTTAATATGTTTGTAATTATTGTTATTATGTTTTTTGTTGTTATTATGTTTGATTTTTATTTTTTTTCGATCTTTTTTTCATTTAATTAAAAATTATTTTCTTTCTTTCTTCTTTCTTTCAGCAAATTAAAGGTACCTTTAGTTATATTGAAATACTTTGCAAACAAAAAAGCTATTCTTAGATAAACTCAACTTCGTCTGTGGACTTCTACAAGATAACCAACTATTTCATAATTTAAAAGTTGATAAACAGCACTTCTCACCGAAGTCTCAGTATCATAGTAGCGGATTTTCTTATCTCATTCAACCACAAAGCCAAAGTAAAACTCCATCTTTGTATATCGTACTTTTGTAATCCTAAGAACGTCCGAAGACAACTTTGTTCAAAACAAATTCAAACTTGTACGGAATATCAGGAAATGATGTTAGAAGTCGTATTTTACTCCACTTTATCAAACTATCATATAATACAAACAGGTATATCCTGGAACCATGCACAATATTTTTACAGTTCTATGATTTCAGTAGCGAATCTTTTTGTTATTATTTTATATCGAAGACAGTTTCTTGGAGATATTTATCAGTAAGTTTCCTTGTAATATTATGTCTCATTATTTCTGTCGTTTTATGTATACAATACCTACTCAGTCATCATTGTGATGATGATGATGATGACGTCAATACTCGGTAGTCACAGTGATGGAAAAGTTCATAAAAATAAACTCCATCAATCGAGTATGCGTCATTTTATATTATTTTCATTGTTTTTAGTGATTCCATATGAATTAAGGTCTATAAAAGTACCTGTAGTACTGTACCAACGGGCTTTTCCAATATTGTAAGCATATTTCGTAAAACTAAAAGATTTTTAATAGATAATACTCCTCAAACACTCTAAATAACAAATTGTATGATGATGAATTGATGCTTACGTATATTACCATAACCTGATGTAATGACCGGATAAGCTTTATGGACTTTAAAACTTTTCGTTCCATGACGTAAATTATATTTACCGGAATTAAAATGGTCAAGATGTAATGCAGTTCAAAATTTACATATCCTTACCCTGATCGCGTTAGTTCTCATAAACATAAATAAAACAAGATCAAGAATTATTATTAATTTATAACAAGAACGTTACGCCGGTCGGTGTCGGTTGCCATACGAACAATCTATTGGCAGTCTTTACTCTTAACGGGCAGTTGGAGGCCCAAAAAGTCCAACAACTCGTCTTGGCGCCATTGGGTTGTAACTGGTAGTCGCTTCATGGAAAATATCGAAATTCAGTCAAATCTGCAGTTAGGTTAAAGCGGACCCCAGAATCGGAGGTGAAAGCTTCGGATACGCCTGGGATTAACGCTAGGACGATGAAGAAGAAGAACACAAGAATTGTAAAATTCCCGTATCTACACATTTTTGAAAAGCACACAAGTCAAGTTTGTCTCGACACGCCAAATAATATTCATTAGTTAACTCACATTTGTGCACGCGAAGTATGTACGATTTTCGAATGTGGTTTTGAATAGGTCGTCTAACTCGTCTATCGTGTCAAACGTTGACTACTAGCTACACAAATTACAACAAACCAAGCAATTTAAAAGCCACTGAACACGATCTGACATTAAGTTGGCACCATGTACGCGCCAGCGTGAAGCGTCACAATCAGCCACCTAATAATTTAGCGGCGAGGTAAGGGCGCAACCACAATGATGATCCACGCAGCGGTAGGATAACCCCATCTAATAGTTAACTCCACCTAATGTACGATGTATATTGTATTATGTTGTTTTAGACCTCGGGTTTGATAAAGATTAGAGCTTATTTCATCTGAGGACTTAGACGTAATTAGTAGATATACGGCAAACAGTAATTCGGCAATGAAGCGGAATTTAGGTCGGTTATTCGAAAAATGCCGAAATTTATAGCTATAGGAATATTATTGAGTTTTATTACTTGTTATACATAGTATCTACTTATAATTCGGCTCATTCGCAAAATGTCTCTTATTCAAGTATTCATCACAACTACTTATTTTACTTGTAATTTTTACCAATACACGTATTTCCGTCCTTAAATGATCCTGGGTCATTTAAACCCGGCGTGAAAAAGCATCTTACGAGGCCGTCAAATAAAAGTGGAGAATACCATTTTATCATTCTTGTCATTTATAACAGTGGCTTGCATTCTATACTTCTCTTGAAGCTGTTTACCAGACAAAGTCGAGAAGTCTTAAATATTGACATGCTATACTTAAAAGAAATCGTCATCTATCTTTCCTTTTAATCTTAGATTCTTATACCTTCACATTGGTTGTTAATTTCAACTTTTACGAACTCGGCGACATTTTAATCGCGATTGTGTTATTAAAGTTAGTTGATTGCTCCAAAACTATTATAACAAGATTTATTGTTATATAAGTAGGCAATAAAGGATGATAATGGACCAATGAATTAAGTGTGGGCCATGAATCAAAAGGTCGCAATTAGGAACCTGACCTTGTCCGTTCAATATAAAATCTACTTACAGAATAAACTCTTTTAGAATTAACGTTTGAAATGCATTATAATATTATATTGCTGTTATAGATAGTTAGTCTGCTAGTGGACAGTAGTTACTGAATGACTTCAATCAGTACGATCCTAATAAAATTATGCATAAGAAAATTATATAATTGTTGTACTAAAAACATTTGGATTAAACAAAATGTTTTTTTCATCATAGCCTATCTTATAGTCCACTGCTGGACTTAGGCCTACTGTTTCCACGCTGGCTAGACGGGTTGGTAAAGGGTTTCATTTCGAGTTTTCCTTCTCTCGCAGTGATATCGTCTGCGTATTTTTCCGTTAATCGCCTCTTACGACACACTTCGGATGAGATGGAGTGGTGATATTTGTATTCTTTTTCCGTCACCATACGCAAGGATCTTATTCCTCGAAGATGTCGAAGTCGTCAATTAAAACAAGAATTCTAAAATGTTTGATGCAGTAGGTAAGGTACTTATATCGAGAAATGGGCAGTCATTTCTGTTTCGAATACAAAAGTACGATGGTTTTTCTCAGAAAAACACTTTCTCGGATTGATGAGCTAATCACAAACGTCTTTGTAGCAATCATGAAGCCACGGGATTTAGATTATGCTCGTCAGGTCCGAAAAAAGAATTGTTGACAAATCTTGTTCACGCAAATGAACTTTTAATCCCTACTAATATTATAAATGCAAAAGTAACTAAGTCTGTCTGTCTGTCTGTCTCGCTTTTACGACTAAACCGCTGAACCGATTTTGATGAAATTTGGTATAGGGGTAGATTAGACCTTGAGAAAGGACATAGGCTATGTTTGGGACGTATTCCACTTAGAGCACCCGTCCGAATAGCACCTGCGCGAATAGCACCCAGCCTATTCCTCGAATAGCACCTATCAATATTTTTGGCAGGTGCTATTCCGAGACACAAATTTATTTTTACATTTGTGTCCACGAATAGCACCTACGGCTAAGCAGCCTAGTGCTGTATTATTTTGTTTCGTTTCTAAATGAAAAATATCGATAAAAATCACCAGAACGTTTATTAATATACACATACGTACATAAGAAATCTGTCTAGGCGACATGTAAATATAAAAAAATAATAAAAACCTTAAGACAATAGGTAGGTAACACTTTCTTAATTTTTAATGTAACACAATCAGTCTTCTCATACCACCTTTATTGCAAAATTAGCCTTTAATTCTATAACACAAGCTTTTATAAGCTTACCATGGGTCTAGATAGCGTTGTTGTAGATTGTTGTAGAATTAAAAATTGACTGCTGTTGAAAAAACCGATACAAGTTGGCATTAATTTTTATTTGGTTTATGATTTGCTTATAGATAATGGGTTCTTCTAGCCGTTAGGTCTCTAGAGGGAACAAAAAATATTAAATACATGCATACATACGCCAATACAGGGCGAAGAACACGCCCCTGCACTGCCTATTCTTATACATGCAGAAGGCCTTCGACTGTGTTCCTCGCGCGGTGATCTGGTGGGCGCTGTGGGCCAAGGGAGTTCCAGAGACCTACATTGACACCATCCGAGACATGTACTACGATTCCGGTTCCGTGGTTCGGACTGCTGTTGGAGACTCGAAAGCCTTCCGAATCACCGTCGGGGTACACCAAGGATCCGTCCTTAGTCCTTATCTGTTCAGCGTGGTATTAGATGTTTTGTCGGACAGCATTAGAAACTCACATGAGCAGCCTCCGTAGTTGCTCATGTATGCTGATGATAAAATATTCTACAACAAATATAAATATTCTACAACTTAACTTAACAACTTAACTTAACACAGAATACTTAGCGTTAAACTCCACAGATCCCACACCCGTCCGCATAGGCTATGATTTGGTCGAGCGCACGGACCAGCTTAAGTACCTGGGATCTGTACTTCATGTGACCGGTGAGATCGACCACGACGTCAAGGCACGCATTGCTGCCGCGTGGGCTTAGTGGCGAGAAATGACTGGCGTCACCTGTGATTATAAAATGCCAGTCAGGTTGAAGGGGTAGGTCTATAAGACGATCATTAGGCCTGTACGTGTGTACTGTGCTGTGTACGGTTGTGAGGCGTGGCCGCTGCTGGAGCGACACAAGCAAGAGCTGCGTGTCACGGAGATGAAAATGTGCGGTGGATGTGCGGCGTTACGCGTAAAGATCGCGTATGGAACTCTCGCATCCGCGGCAGCCTCCATGTCCGTGACATCGCGGATAAAATGCAAGAGAGCCGCCTTCGCTGGTGCGGCCACGTCTTGCGGCAACCGCCAGGCTACGTGGCGAACAAATGCCTGGCGATGATGCCCCCGCTGGGTCCAGGTAAAAGGGCTAGGCCAGATAAGTCCTGGCTTGACGTCGTGGAGGGTGATATGCGTGCTAATGGCCTCACTACCATGGACGCCCAAGATCGTGCGAAGTGGAGGAGGAAGAGCCGGAAGGCGGACCCTGAGCTTCGACGTCATCTTGGCCACGGATGCAATCAGGAGAATACGTCTACATGCTGTTGATGATATTTACTAGCTGTTGCCCACGGCTCCGCCCGCGTGGAATTCGGATTCCGTTTCAACTTTTCTTACGTGCTGAAATTCCCTCGGAAACCACCCCCGTCGGCCATCAGGAGTGGTTATGTCGGACTCGGATCGACTAAACCTCATGCCGTCTCGTTCCCGTTGCATCTTCTGTTCTGACTCCCCTTCGTCTTCACTCGTGAACTCGTGACATACTTAGAAACCCCGTTGCACCCCTTTAACCCATACCCGTACGTATAAATAGTTCTCAAATAATGTATAGGAATCTACTGGATTTATTGACATTTAAAATTTCATTAATATCTTTTGATTAGCGATTTCAATAATTCAAGAAGTAATCAACAGGTTTTGAAACAATCTTCTCTTCTTCCTCTTAGCGTTAATTCCCAGTCGCATCCGAAGCTTTTCAGCTCGGAGTCTGGGGTCCGCTTTACCAGTCTTAACTACGGATTTGGCTAGACCTCGATATTTTCCGTGAAGCTATTGTCCTGACCTCCACAACCCAATGTTAACATTAAGCGATATCGAAGCTTAGTAGCTAAACGGTTGTTTTTTTTTTTTGGAGTTTTTAGGGCTCTAACTACCCGTAACGACTGCCATAGATGTTCTTATGGCAACCGGGACCGACGGCTTAACGTGCTCTCCGAGGCACGACCAGACCAATGCAAATACTCATATTTCATGCATGGTTTGTTGTTATGAAGTTTTTTGTTCGATTTGATATCTCTATAATATAAAAATTAATCGCTTATTGTGTTGCCAAGCGAAAATCTCGAAAACAGCTGAACCGATTTCGCTAATTCTTTTTTAGAATATTCCTTGAAGTACGAGGATGGTTCTTCCGGTGAGAAATTTAAAACGAGTGTGACGCCCCTGGTTTTGCATACGTCCATAGGCCACGGTAACCACTTTCCATCAGGTGGGCCATGTACTTGTGTGCCACCTAAGTGGTATAAAAAAATAAACTGTTAAGCGGTACAAAGTTTGCGGGATCAGCTAGTGCACAGATAAAATTAAAGCCCAAATACAAAAAAATGGCGTCGTTTTGCATATTACGAAAACAGTTATTACTACGGTTACGTATTATAATAACTACAGTTATTTTAACTATTTTCAAGACAACTACGGTCAAAAGAATCATCATCATCTGCATATAGACGTATTCTCCTGATTGCATCCGTGTCCAAGATGACCTCGGAGCTCAGGGTCCGCCTTCCGGCTCTTCCTTCTCCACTTCGCACGATCTTGGGCGTCCATGGTAGTGAGACCATTTGCACGCATATCACCCTCCACGACGTCAAGCCAGGACCTTTGGTCTACCCCTTTTACCTGGACCCGGCGGGGGTACCATTGCCAGGCATTTGTTCCCCACGTAGCCTGGCGGTTGCCGCAAGACGTGGCCGCACCAGCGAAGGCGGCTCTCTTGCATTTTATCCGCGATGTCACGGACATGGAGGCTGCCGCGGATGCGAGAGTTCCGTACGCGATCTTTACGCATAACGCCGCACATCCACCGCAACATTTTCATCTCCGTAACACGCAGCTCTTGCTTGTGTCGCTCGAGCAGCGGCCACGCCTCACAACCATACAAGAGAACAGGCCTAATGATCGTCTTATAGACCTGCCCCTTCAACCTGACTGGCATTTTAGGATCACAGGTCACGCCAGTCATTTCTCGCCAAAAAGAACTACTGTTTAAAACACCTAAAGATCGTTTCACATATTTTTGTAATAACTACTGGTCGAAACAAATAATGGACGATTCACCTACGGTTTATTCAACTACAATTAATTGTGCTAAAGTTGATTGAACTATGTATGAAATACCTAATGGTCGATTCGCCTACGGTTTATTAATACTACTACTTTGTGACAGAAATTTACGTTGTTGCAAAACCGACTTCACGTAGTCTTGTCTGCCCTACCCCTAGAGTGTAATTTAAGCCCGCGAAGGCGCGGAGGGGCGAGGTGGCCCGCGAGCTGAGGAGCAGGTGGTTCTAACGAGCACTGCTGCGGCTGAGGCTGGCCGGCACAGCCGGCCAGCAAGCCGAAGCTGCGGTAGTGATCGTCAGATCCATCTGCGACGATAAGGCCGCGTGGGACCGCCGGAGCCCCGCAGCGCCGGAGCCGTTACAGAAGCCATGCTTGCTGCATGATTGCTTGCATGCTGCATGCCTGCTTGCATGATTGCTTGCATGCTGCATGCCTGCTTGCATGCTTGCTTGCATGCATGCCGGCTTGCATGATTGCTTGCATGTAACGGCAAGTACAGATCCCAGGTACTTAAGCTGGTCCGTGCGCTCGACCAAATCATAGCCTATGCGGACGGGTGTGGGATCTGTGGAGTTTAACGCTAAGTATTCTGTGTTAAGTTAAGTTGTTAAGTTAAGTTGTAGAATATTTATATTTGTTGTAGAATATTTTATCATCAGCATACATGAGCAACCACGGAGGCTGCTCATGTGAGTTTCTAATGCTGTCCGACAAAACATCTAATACCACGCTGAACAGATAAGGACTAAGGACGGATCCTTGGTGTACCCCGACGGTGATTCGGAAGGCTTTCGAGTCTCCAACAGCAGTCCGAACCACGGAACCGGAATCGTAGTACATGTCTCGGATGGTGTCAATGTAGGTCTCTGGAACTCCCTTGGCCCACAGCGCCCACCAGATCACCGCGCGAGGAACACAGTCGAAGGCCTTCTGCATGTATAAGAATAGGCAGTGCGGGGGCGTGTTCTTCGCCCTGTATTGGCGTATGTATGCATGTATTTAATATTTTTTGTTCCCTCTAGAGACCTAACGGCTAGAAGAACCCATTATCTATAAGCAAATCATAAACCAAATAAAAATTAATGCCAACTTGTATCGGTTTTTTCAACAGCAGTCAATTTTTAATTCTACAACAATCTACAACAACGCTATCTAGACCCATGGTAAGCTTATAAAAGCTTGTGTTATAGAATTAAAGGCTAATTTTGCAATAAAGGTGGTATGAAGAAAGTGTTACCTACCTATTGTCTTAAGGTTTTTATTATTTTTTTATATTTACATGTCGCCTAGACAGATTTCTTATGTATGTATGTGTATATTAATAAACGTTCTGGTGATTTTTATCGATATTTTTCATTTAGAAACGAAACAAAATAATACAGCACTAGGCTGCTTAGCCGTAGGTGCTATTCGTGGACACAAATGTAAAAATAAATTTGTGTCCCGGAATAGCACCTGCCAAAAATATTGATAGGTGCTATTCGAGGAATAGGCTGGGTGCTATTCGCGCAGGTGCTATTCGGACGGGTGCTCTAAGTGGAATACGTCATGTTTGGTCGCGATAACCGACATCCAAGCGGGCGGAGCCGCGGGCAAAAGCTAGTAAACAAATAAATGTTTTTGCATTCGACAAATTCGCGGCAGTTTGGCGCTTAGTGTTCTTTGCAGTGGCAGCCGCAAGGATTTAAAAAAAAAGGAAACGAAATTTTAGTGCTGCCTGATATAGTGATAGGTAGGATATAGGAAAATATTTGAAGATTTTTGCAAAAAAACATTTTTTTTTTTTTCATTTCGCGACGATGTTAGGATGTACACAAAACAAAACGAAACGATTTATAGTTTTTATAATGTTTGTATGCTGTTTTTATTATACGAACCACGCATAATCCAAATGTAACTTCACTACCTACCAACTAATTTACATTGAAAACTATGAAATTAAGATTATTATAAAATCTTTGAATAGGTTTGCTAAATAAATATTAAATAAAAAGTTACTGATGAGTGATGTGATGACTGATGAAGTGATGACGTATTGAAATGAGATAAGTGTAACAAATAGAAATAATGGAATAACAATGTAGGTACATATATTTATTTACGGACCAGATTTGACATCTCTGCGACTACATCGACAATTTATTACATGCACCGTGTCATTAAATATTATTTTATTATTACTGCATACTAACTTTATACTTTATCCCACTATGAATGAATATTACCTATTATACCGTCAAAGTGTACGTGAAGGAATCGCAATACATGATACTCGTACAGTCAGATCCACTAAAACTAAACACAAAGGTCTGGCTATAATAATTGGCTAAGTAGGTCAGGAATCTGAACAATATGCACAGTCGACAAAAGAATTAGTATCTTTTCATACAATTTTATATGATAATGTGTATACTTATTATCCTTTGTGGATTGTACATGATATATTCCTACTAATATCGCGGTTATCATTATTGTGATATTCTATAACAATCAATTAACCTATTGTTGCTGGACACTGACACCGCGTCCTTCCCGCTCCGCCTATTCATCTTGTCGAAATATTCATCAATATTTAATAGTAAAAATGTAAAAGTATGCTTGTTAGTGAAGCTTAAACATTGGCAGGATTTTTGTACACGAAAGTGGTTGCTGTAAAGGTATTCCGACAGAAGGCATAGGCTAGTTTTAATCAATAATTTCATATTACTTTCGAATTTTTAGACAGACAGTAGTGAACACTCTCTTTCTAAAAAATACGGCACAAGCTTAACAATGCATCGGCATTGACAATCTCTTATCGTCAGCATGTCAGCCTATTTTGCATTTACACTTGAGTAGAGCTATGCTAATTGTTTGGCTTTTGGTACTTTCTAAACAATTCGGTTCTTCAACCTGGTGAAGGAGGCTTACTTCGAGCGAAAAACACTTCCAGTCAGGTTCACCACTTACTGTCTAGCTAGTATGATACGTAGCTATTTGCTACCTTAGTAGTATAAAAAATATCTATTTCGTAGGCAAACTGGTTTTATTTGCTTACCAGAAGTTTTCAGGAAAACTACTAAGCAAACTAGTAGATACTTATGTTTTATTGCTTTCAACAAGTTTCTATGTTTTAGATCATTTTTAGATATACGTGTAGGTACTCAATAGATCAGGTGCTTACTTGAAACTTATTGCTGGTATTCGACGGCAGAAAGTTCAATGATAAAGTACATTTTTCTGGATCATGAGACATTTTTATAAAGTGTACACTAGATTTACAAGATCTGAAGTAGGGTTTTCACACCTAAGTGGTGATCTGCTGTCTTTTGTGTAATCACAAATCAGTCATAGTTCCATTCTTTTCCAATTAGATTTTGAATTTTACTGAATCGGGCTCTGGTGTTATCTTATCACTGACTACTAGTTACTTGGTACTAGAAGGTATCTGCATCATTTTGATGAAGAATTATCTAATTTAAAATGTTTGTAAATAAACTATAAAAAAGCATTGAGTTTATTGCCGGAGTCTTTTTGGGATGGAACTGCGTTTTAAACCGATGGTCAGTTTGGTAAACTTCAGTTAGCCTAATTACTTTTATTTAAATTTTTTGACGTGAATCTTCTTTACACACGTTGGGCATTATTCGTAGAACTTTTTTAAGATGAGAACATACCAGTGAACTTGACACACCGTTACCGACAACTCATGTGACATAATATTGTGACAATTCAAAGATTCTGTATTATAATGGCCAAGTTTTCACTTCTGTCTACATTGCCGGAGTAGGTACCACTGTTCTTTTTCTTAACTTACTAAGTAATTACCGCCTGTACCATGTCGAATATCCTAATAAGATCTTTCAGTTGTTCCCCTCTTTAATTATTATCTAGGTGTAATGTACAAGAGGGAAGTGTACAGGAGGTGCCATTTTCATCAAGCTACACTAAACTAAAGATATTTTAATAATATCTCACGTACACACAAACGTATTATTCGTTAATAAGGTGTGATACTATGATTAAACTACAATCAAGAATATTTAAGATGACGCAAGCGCTACAATTGAGAAGTTTTTATGCGTCTTACAATATTATTACATTATTTAACAACTCGTAAAAATATAACTTTGACACTGTTGGAATGACATCAGCGTAAACAGCTCCAGATTGTTTTTCTTTTTTTATATTTTCGATGGTATGTATAACAAAGAGAGTTCCTTATTAAAAAGTGCTCAAATGGAGCAATGTTACTTACTCACACCAAAGTCCAACATTGAATATAGTCTGACAATCTACCATCTGTCATCTTTGTATCATCAACCAGAAGAGATAACTGCGCAGAATTTGGTTCTTAAAAGTTAAGGGCCTCTTATAACCGCACATATTTAAATGTACGGTATAATTACATTAAAAAAATATATGATAGAGGTACAAGTATTACGTCACTGCTCTGTTCAATCCATAAGTACTCAGATCTCGTTGATTAATACTGCGTAGTTGCACTGGTCTCGCGAACAATAATTTGTAATGTTACATAATAATCCATGATACACGTATAAAAGGCTAGACTTTCAGTGATGTAAGTGTAAAACAAACAGTGACCTTTATAAAATGTATATTTCGCAGTCAAATAGCCTAATCAGTCGTTCAATTAACTGCTCAGGCTGATAACTAAACGGCGCCGTTCAATTAACGGCCGGAATTAAATTTAGCCATTTAATTGAACAGCTAGGCAAATGACTTGAATCGATTACTTGCCTAGCCATTTAATCAAAAAGCTAGGCAACGTTAGGACCTATCCTCCTCCTATCCAAGTCGGATTGCGCTGCGTTTTTTCAATAAACCTATCACTAACTTTCTGTCTTATTTCTGGGTGGTATCCCATCGCACGAATGGCCTAAGCATTAGACAGCCAATTTGTTAAATGTTGTAACAAATGATACGGCTGAATATCATTCAGGCCGTTAATTGAACGGCGCCGTTTAGTTAACAGCCTAGGCAGTTATTTCAATGGCTGATTAAGCTAGTTGGCTGCGACATATAAAAGAGGACGTAAGAACCAAGGTTATTACCTACCTGTATACTCATATTCTATCTGTAGTTTATTACTACGATGTCGATTGCCAGACAAACTTGTTTGTCGGTTCATTCATGATATTTGTATTTCGTGTTTGATACGTAAATACTTATTTTAAGATTATAAAGGTCATATTTTGACTGTTTTATTGGACGATTAAAGTTATTTATGTAATAAAAAATAATAGGTAGTTCATTTTGAGCTCGGACTACCCACGCAGAGTGTATGTAAAACAATCACTCCATTATATTGTGTGGACTGTTGTAGAATATTTTTATTTATTATTATTTATTCATTATATCCGACCATAGTCAACGGAGGGTAGATAAATGTCAGGTTTTTGTACGTCATAAAGAACCTGGATAATTATTAGTTGGGTTCATGTAAATGTAATGCATAGCATAAATATGTATATTTATAGATGTGAATGATAAATATTAAAATAATGAAGTTCAAGTTTACCAGTTAAGTATATACCTATCTCGAGCTATTTACAACTTGTATAGTTCATTAATTCTCGTCTCCGTACTAGAATTTATGATCTCTTACTTTTATGAAAGAATACTTTGATTTTGGTTTCTCAAGTCTAAAGTTTCACGCTAGATGTAGGTTTTGAGAGAAGCTCTTAGTGCTACAAGCACGCTATTGACCATTCACCTTCGGCAATGGACTTGTTCGGCTGTAAGGGATTGGCTAAAATCGGACTGGTAGAATGGCAACCCTAAAATCGTCCATGGTCGTTCAACTTAATCGAACAGAGAGAGACTCTCAATTGAACCACCAGTGGGACAGTTTCTAATTTCTATAAAACAAGTGTGTTATGCAATTAGTTTCTAGCGAGTCTAAGATATTGACAGCTGAATAGATGCATTTTGGCAACAGTAAATTACTTGAACTTTTAACCTACCTTCAATAAGTAAAGGCTAAAATGTAAAAGTACTAAGTTATGTAATTCTCATTACGTGGTACCTACGAATAGATCCTGTGAGAAAGTTTAAGTTATCCGTCACAATGACCCCGAGACATGTAATGTTACGGACGATACTACAGGAAGTTCCTTCATCTTTACTGCCCTGTATAAATAGTTATACAGGGGCTCGTGGATAAGTAAATTGCAAGGTAAAGTAATATGTACTGACCTTTCTTCGGAGACCACGTTAAACCGACACGTAAGTACTTGGCGTCGTTAACTTAATTCACCTGAGCTATTTCACCTAGGTGCATTAAATACACTTTTAGTAAACTTTGGGCACCTAGGTGCATTAGGTACCTTATTTGCAATGCAGTTGGTAGAGTCGTGTATTGAAAACTCATGAAATGTTAGTCGCATTATCGTCGGTTCGGTCCCGTTTGTCATACGAATAGGCATTTGTGATCGGTAAAACTACAATATGTACAGTAGGTAGTACATATGCAGCATTGAAACTTAAAAAACATGTATATATTTATGTATAATATTGATAAGTAGGCAACGTCACGTTAAATTACGGAAAACACAAACTTTTAATTTACCTTTAAGTGGATTATGTTGCACTGGTCGTGGTAGACATATTGCCGCTAAGTGGCTCGTTATAAATCTTATGCAGTTAAATCATCGTGTAGTATAGTAACACGTGTATAACACTGTGTATAACACTGTGTATAACACTGTGTATAACACTGTATATGTACACAATATGACATAAAGTCAGCATGTGAGTTAGGGTTGAGCTTTGAAGGACATGAGTCATTTGTTAAATTTATATATTAGTAACTTTTTTGCAGAATAAAACAATTTCAGGCCGTCCGCTGATTCATGCGTGCAGACGCATACGGTTTCATGCGAATAATATGGTGTAAATATCGTGCAGTTCACATAATATTATTGCAATGCAAGCGACAGCAAGATGAACACAAGCGTAACACGCGCGCTGTCAATCGTCACAATAGTAACTAACTTCTTATTTGAAAAGTAAAAAAATATATAAGTATTTATTTATTTAATGGTCTTCGGGTTTCGGGGGTGTGATTGCCGGTGACATCTCTCGCACCCCGCTTGACCCCGAACCATCTCTTTCGGGCTGGCCCCATTCGGGTCCGGGGACCATGGTAGCCCCATCTAGTCCCCGGGTATGGGGAGGCGCGTATTGCGCTGCCACCTTTACCTGACCCTTAGGGCTTAATTCTTAGCCTTTTTTTGAAGTTCGTTATAAAACAATAAATTGTTGCAACGTGTTGATTGTCAAGGGTTTTATAGAAATGCGATTACGATGAAACAATCGACGATCATTTGAATTCTATATTATTAAAGTGTCCCCCTCAATGCCCCTACTGCTGTAATTAGTAGTAATTACGCACTGATACCCAATAATTAGCATTACATCGTTTCATTAGGTACTTTCATTGTAATATAGTTACAGCAATTCCTCTACGTTGATACATTAGCTAATAAATATAATACATTGTATTACACACTTTCTGAGAAAATATGCGAACAAAAGAACTTACAACCAAAAGCTAATTACTTTCAAGAATTCCTAACTTTATAGATAATTTACTACCTAAAATAATGCACAAAGCGTAGATATACACCTATTTAATAGAAGGCTGTTAACAATTTTCTTACAATGACCGTCTTGTTAGACGAATTGGCTACTTACGCAGACTTTCCGGAGAAATTGTCAAACACAAAAGCAGTTAATATCAAAAGGTAATTACGATCAAACGATACCAATTATAGTAATAATTCACTACCTAATAATGCACTAATCGTATCGTAATCGTATACCTTTGTAATACAAGTGTGTTGACAGATTACTATGATAGATTATACAATATATCCGATTGCAATTTACGGTTAGACTATAAATTGAAACTGTGGGTATTTTGTTTGCAGAGTTAAATGCAGAATTTACGGCATTCCACACAGCGCTACCTAGATCCAAAGTAAGCTTATTTCAAGTAACTTGTATTATGAGTTTTGATATTTTTTGCGCACCTAAATTTGCAGACGCTGGTCAAACGTTCTACCACTACACCACACTTCCATATTATATGTTAAGTATAAAGATATGTGTAACCTCTTAACCGACCTCGGAAAATCAGAAAGAAAAGTAGGTTTTTGTTGGTTCAATCTATACGTTTATCAAAAAGGAAAAAGGAACAAACATAAAGGACAACATAAAGGAACGTTTAACAATATTATTGAGTGTCTTCTCTATCTAAGAACCACTTAACAAACAGGTTTACTCACACTTTCATCATCAATATAGCGCTAATAAAGATAAAAGACAATAGCGAGTCGATATTGAATTACAGAGAGCTTGCTCGAGCGGAAAATCAATTGAGAGCTCTATTGTATTGTGAAATAAAACACACATTCAAATATGAATGAACATAGTATTTAAAAATAGAATGATATTGCTCATCGAACCTATTATGTATTCTGTGCTTGAACTTCTACTATTTATGAATTTCGTTCTCTATAGTCTATTTAATCTACCTACATACATCCTTCCTACATCGTTGTCGGTTGTCAAATAAAATGTTAAATTATGATGCTTCTTGTCGACATTATAAAGGTATCTGTTTGAATTTATGCGGACGTGTTAATATTTAACCTAGGAAAACTCAAACATGACATCGGACTAAGTATACAAACATCATTTTTAAAATAAACAACTATCATTCAAAAGTAAATCCGAGTCCGTCAGAATTTATGACGTAATAACGAGGACATTAAGACTTTCATTAGCGGAGACGAGATTATTTTTATCCACTAATAGGCTAATAGGCTGATAGTCGTATCTGCAGCCGAACACGTGTTTAAGAACAACGCGTCGCTAGGGTCACCATTGGAACTGTATTTAATGTCGGACCGATAGTATTTTGTTCGAATAATATTGTACAGTACACATTATTTATTTTTATAAATACCTACTGATGATAACTGAGAAGGTAGAAATACTGATATTACGGGTCAGCACCCATTGGTCCCCTGAAACTCGACCCCTAGCATAAAAGTTGTAAATTCGACCCCTTTTAGGTGCCCATTGGTCCCTCGGTAGGAGACCAATAATATTAAATAATTTTTAAGGTACCCATTCGTAATGCGATTTCTTTATAAAAAAAAGAGTTTAATACAAAAAGTGACAGCAAAATCGTCTTATTGATATAAGTACAAAGTACAATCGGCTTTTACGATCTTTCTCTTTCCGCATCCAGGGTATATAAACGTTCAATTTTATTAACAATTCTAAACATTGGAAAAAACGAACTAAAATGTTTTATTATCTTTACCTAGTTTAACCTATCTAGAGCGCAACACTGGCCAACAAAGGTCATCTAAAATTCTTATTTCTCTTTTTTTTTTATACCACTTAGGCCGCAGACTGAGACTAAGGAGACAGATAATGGAAAGTGGTTACCGTAACGTAGTAACTATTTATTAATCTGTGCCGTAGGGACGAGTGCAATATCAGGGGAGTTACACTCGTGCTGCCGACCATTTAAGAACAGAGAGATTCTGTGCCGTCAGCGAAGAAGACAAGTAGGACAAGCCTTTGTACTTCCCACTGACAGCACTCTCTAGCAGGAGTAAGAATTTTGTACCGATTATTATTTTATTTTCTTCAGATTCTCGCCCGTCTTCAAAAAGAGATGTCCGAGAAATATTGAAATGGATGGAATCAGTACACATGGCTGCAACTATAAATACCGCGATAACCGACACGGCGGTCTTGGTCACACGACAGACTATCAACACTAGATTAATCTGTATGTACAATTGTATATATATCGGTCATTCATTACAACATGGTATTCTACTTTCGCTTTTGTTTTTCTATGTTTACGAATCTAAAAGAAATTATTGTATGTTTATAATATGACTGAAAAAAAACACCTCTAAATTTACGATCTAGGTATAGAAAGTAATCATTGCTTTTTGCCCACCGTTGAACGTTGAAAGCCCAATAAAAAGCTTTATTTATGTGAGCAGTTAAAAAAGTAGTTTGTACTAAAGGTAGGTAGTACCTAAGTAAAATTGCTGAGGACTTATTCTAATTTTATAATTATATGGCCCAGCTAAGCGTGGAAGCTATTTATAACGGCGATAATTTTATTAGTTTGGTATTTTCCAAAATAACCACCGCTATTCCGATGTTCTTTAGGCAAAATTTGGCTAAATTAGGGTGTTACCTTTTCACGCCCGCAGAGGCCAAAATGGTAGACGGTAACACACAGGTAAGGTAATAGACACCGACAACATAATTCTCCATGATCATCCAAAAAGTTTGGGAGTTCTAGTTCTAGTAAGCAATCGATTACTCCTTGCCTTCAAAGAGACTTAACAGGTCAGAAGCACTCGAAACCGGCGGGCTTGCATGAAAAGTTTAGTTAATAACAGTAGAGGAAGCTAATTAATGTAAAAATTAAGCAAGTGACGATCCATTGTCTCTACCTACCCCAGAGGGAAATTGGCGAAAACATACGTATGTTAAGATTTTTACCCCACATGATAAAAGACACATCGAAGGTCCAATGAGCAGAGTTAAGTTGGCAAAACGCCGATTGGCGCAATTAAATCCGAATTTGTGTCAGTTTCAAGTCCATATTCACATCCTTCAGACATTCAAGCACATACATTTCCTATTACGAGTATTAGGATGGTTTCATTTAACTTTAGGAGTAGGTACAGTAGACCCACAAAAACGGTTCCGGGACCCAAAATGATTGATTTTTCTTTCACATGAGTAGCTACTATAGATAATAGAGTGTTTTGTGCCGTCCGTCAGTGAAGATTACCCATAAAACACAGCAATGACCACGCGACAGTGGATAGCAAAGAAAAAAAAACAAATAAAAAAGTTACGGCACGGACCGTGACTGCCATGAGCCGTATACATTACACGCAAGTCGTATACATATTTATAATATGCATATAATGATACCATTACCACGTTTATACCTTGATTTATATCTACTAGACAGACACAGCGCGTGCCAAGTATTTATTATGATGATTAAAAGTAGTCTAAGCATCTCAGTATGTAATATAATTTAAATAATATTTGTATTATTGTATTATTATTATTATGCTCTTCTGTAAATAGGTTCCTTACATAAGGCCTCCGCTTGTTAATAAAAATATAGGCCTATCAATGAATTTATGTTAAATTGCTTCGCATAACAAAAATAACTCTTTTGACACTTGTTAATGTTCTCAAAACGAACAGTCTCCCTTGCGCATCGTGATAACTAGTTAATTGTTGACAAATGACAATCTCCACTCCAAAGACTCAATTCGCGATATTACATTCTCATTCCCAATATAAACTCCCTAAGTACAGTTGCAGACTTTTGATTGAAACTCTGGGGACGCTCGACGAATCGTGGACGAGGAAACTTGACTATTTGTCGACTGTTTCACGAACGAAATAATTTGCTTACGCCCTAATGATAGCCCGAGCGATCTGTCATCGAGTTGACTTATTGAGTCATTTATTACGCTCCGTTGACATTTCAACGTTGCGCGAGAGAATGTTATTAACGATGTATATTATGCTATTGGATGCATGTACAATAAAGCAAAGCAGTCGTCAACTAATCGATCTAAAGAACGGATGAATTGACTGGAACTAAGTCAGCTCAAATATGATAAATTTAGTTGAACGAGTCCAGCACTCTAGCACGATCCCAAAGCGACAAACGAGAGATTTGGAGGTGGTTTACTACACGAGCTTTAGAAGATTAGTTTATCCCGTTGACTTTGAAACTTGATTACGTGTCGATTCCGTAACATGATTATGTTAGATAACATTAAATTAATAAGTCATTATATTTACAATGGCAACTGAGGCGGGCCATAATCAGAACGATTGATTAACATTTCAAACAATAATGCCTATAATGTAGATATATTACCAAATGCTGATTTAATTTATTATCATATTATTCTGACAGTCGGTAAAGTTCTGAACACGATTTGAAATTAATTAGCATTTTGTAATTTCGATTTCCTAGGTTAAAACCATTCCAATGACATCACGATACAGAAGAACCTTCAGTAGCACACCAGAAAACAAGAAATGTTCAAAATATTTTCTCGTGAATCCGTACTTAAAGGAGATGTTTCATATCGGGCGTGGTCGGAGTTTCGTATACCTATCAATAAATCGAGAAAATTACCTAGAATTTGGCAAAAAATGCACATATTTTGTTTTAATGTTCCTTGACGGTGTACATAAATGATAATTGTTAATTTAACATGTCAGCCTCTATGAAATCCAAATCTGTCACAATGAAACGATCTACATGTCAGCTGTCACTGTCACATGAAATATCATTCACTGACATTTTGACATTGACATTTGACAATTCTCAAAGAAAAATGAAGGATCAGAGGAGATCAAGCGCCATGACAGTTTTTTGGTGTGTTGCAATTCATTATGTAAATTCTCGCTTTGTACATCGAAATACAAGCTTTTTATGCTAAATAGTTTTAAACAGTTCTTGTAAATATTTCCCTGTATTAATATACTTTACAATGACCAGGCGGGGGCTCCATACATTTTGAAACAACTCCTTTGTCGATATACCTTAAGAAGCGATCAGTTGGTAATTTTATTGTAAAATGAATTTTACGTGCCTTTTTACAACTCAACAACCATTATAAAAAGTTAAATGGAAAATTCAAACGAAACCGCACTATGGTTTGTTTATCTACATATATTTGATTGATGTTGTTAACCTACCAAATAAAACAGAACTATTTTATATTTTTATTCATAAACATCTCTCCACATTCTAAGTCACCAAACTTAGTGGGGACGATTGTATTTATACTTTGACGATTGTACCAGGAATTTACACGAATATTATACTTTGCCCCGGCACGGCAGTTTAAATTTAATGGGGCAAAGTGGATATTCATTTTACAACATTCCACTTTACCCCACCAGCGGTGCCTCTTAGTGGGGCTAAGCGGAAGCATCCCCTTTTTATAGATAGACTAGCTGCCCCGGCGAACTTCGTACCGCCATATTTTCGGCCCGCGTGGTATTCAAATCCCGTTCCCGCTGCACCCTTATCACTTAGGGGGATGAAAAATAGATGTTGGCCGATTCTCATAGATACCGGATAAGCACAAAAAATTTCATCAAAATCGGTCAAGCCGTTTCGGAGGAGTTCGATTACGCACATTTTGTGACACGAGAATTTTATATATTAGATATTAATTACCCTGCGTTAATTTAACGCGACAATCACAGGATCTAAGAATCCTATTGGAAAAAATATACAGCTGAATAAAAAAGCAGTTTATTTCCTGTATAAATGATCGACCGTATGTAGCATAGGTGAATAGAGCGACACGTATTTTAATTGTTCAGTTTATAAATCAAGTAGGTGAATCTTCCTCCTACATTCAGTAGCAACATAGCAAGCTAATTTGCGAAACGACATACATTTGTCACCGCAGGAGAAAGGGCACATTTATTATCTAACTGTACGCAGTCGGACGGCGCACCGTTCTCTGTATTTACTTAGGCAAATTAAGCGGCCACTGATTAGTATCTAGTGAGATAATCTCTAAACAGGCCGGCGCAACTTTGATCTACGGCTTAACTTTTCCAATGACACCTCGTAAATTTTCGACGATACCTTGCGATTAAACTTAAAAGGCTTTTATGGTCATCAATAAAACGTGTTGAGGACACTATTAAGATTGCCAGTTAAGTTCTCATTGTGCAGGAGTGGGTAAGCTGCTACTTTATATGCACCTTCACATTTCATGTCACAATTTAATGCTTCCCAGGGACATTCCCTGATTCCTTACAATGATTCCAATGAAATTTATGATTGCATAATTTGTGACAGAACTTAGAAGAACCACGAACAGTATTATATCGACACCTCTGGGTTCAATTGGCGTATAAACCATTTTGGCCAAAATGAGTTATATACACCGTTTAGTTCAGATTTTTTTTCTCTATCGATCTGTATATTTAAAATGTTCAAATTCGCAAAAAAAATGCTTTTACGACCCAAAAAATTTAGATCATCCTACCACAAAAAAGATAAAATGTTAATGTAACAGCCAAATTTTTCTTTTTCAAATTTTTAGTAAGACGTTATGACCAAGATTTTTACCAACCCGGGGCGTAAGATTTGCCTTGATTGTAAATGGATTTTACACCATGACGAGTAAATATATTTCTTAAATGTAATTTTAAATTGAGGTCGTAAATCCAAACATTTAATAACATATGGACGTATAAACCATATCCATTGCAAAAAATGGTATTCAATTTTAGACTTTATTGCTATAGAATTAAAGTCCAAAATTAAATGACAATATTTTTACTACACGCTTTCGTTCACTCTACAATAGGTCATTTAATTTTAGATTTTACAGACATTGCTTTAAAGTCTAAAATTAAATGGTAAAAATTAAAAAAATAATTACAGTATCCGTGTTATAACGGTGGTTTTGCCTTAGCAGAATCTAGGCCCTGGCCCTCGATTCTGCTAAAGTAAAACCACTGCACGAACGGTCATGTGGGTGACAGGTGTGAGGAGTTTGGACATGCCCAGGGCGGTTTTGGATACGGTAGCCGTAACCCAGAGGGTGAGCACATTCTCAAAACGTGTACGGCCACCGAACTTGCCGTCGCCGTCGTGAACAGGATCTTCAAAAAGAAAGCCGAACTTCTTGTCACCTACAAGAGCGGAGAGCACACTCGCTGCCCAGATCGATTTCCTACTCACTAAGAGGCATAGCATCAGCAGGGTGGCCAACTGCAAGGTAATACCCGGAGAGAGTCTCACTAGCCAACACCGTCTCCTTGTCGAGGACCTCCGCGTGAATCCCAAAGACAAACGCGCCGAGCGTGGTCAACGCAGAATCAGGTGGTGGTGAAGCCAAGTCCTAAAGTCTCGTCTCAGCCATCGGTGACAAGTGCGCTGATGCTGTAGACGAACCAGTACAGGTTTGCTGGGACAGGATTCAGGCAGCTATCCTTGAGGCGAGGAGGACGGTGCTCGGTACATCTAAGGGTGGACGCAAGTATGACAGGCAAACTTGGTGGTGAAACGACACAGTCCAGAGAGAGATCAGGGTGAAGAAAGCCCTCCTTAAAAAAGTGGCAAGCGTCCAAATCTTCCGAAGACCGCGAAGCGTACAAAGATGCAAAACGCGCCACCAGGAGAGCGGTAGCCAGGGCCAAACGAGACCACTTGCAACCGCTGTAAAACAAGTTGGAATCGTCTGAGGGGGCAAAAGCTTATCTATAAGTTGGCGCGTTCCAGGGCCAAAACGGCGCAGGCTCTGTCCAAGTGCCGCTGAATTAAAGACAAAGACCCTGAGGACAATCTGTTGTACGAGGAAGTCGCGGTGAAGGAGATATGGCTGTGTGAAGAGCGACTAAAAATTTTAATTATTGCCCTTTTTTAGTTTGATAATCTGATCATGACTGATAATGTGTGCAATAGTTATCTGTTTTATTTAATAAAACTAAGTTAATTTCGTTTCTGGTAGTTTAATTTCGTGTATATCGACCATAATTCTGTAGTAAGATTAATATTAATGTAATTCTGCCACATTCTAACAGTATCGAAATTGTTTTTATTGATTATAATTGTATTGATGTGCAAAGAAAATAGTTTTTACAGCATAAAAATCTACAGCTACGTGCTTTTACATCAGTAAATGTGAACTCAATTTTACCAAATATGGATTTAAGTACAGCTTATATCCATATTTGGTTTTTCATCAAATTTTCATGGGGTGTATACACCATAAATTGGTATTTTCTAAGACGTATATCCATGCTAACTTCCAAACCAAAGGAGATAGATATGATTGAATGATTTAGCCTTCTTCATACCCAAATTCTAAGAATCTTTCTCCTTGGAATTTTTTATGTAGCTTCTAAAATAAAAAACTTATGATTTTTTTTCTGAAAATAAAATCGTTTTTTTGCTCTCCTGAAAAGTCGTGTTTTGGTTTATACGCCAATTGAACCCAGAGGTGTCGATATTTATTAATACTTTTAGGTATCCTAAGCCATTACGATATTATCCGTCGCAGTATCTTAACTTAATAGCCTAATTTATTCAACAAATTATGAAAGTTAGTTAAGCTAATTTACCATCTCAAACACTTAAAACTTAAATTTCGAATATATCATAAATCAATTACTCATTTTATAGATTTTATCTAATAACGCGAGCATACTTCAGACTACACAACAAAACAAATAGAAAACAAATAGAAAACAATAAAACGATGCCGAGACATTCCAACTATCTGTCCAATTCAAACGGATCGGATCTATCCGTCTCACCGATAATATTTAAACTACAATGGCCAAAGTCTGACCGGTAGGATTGTAACTTGTAGCTTCGATAAACGACCGTGTAGTTTGCTGGCTCGGTAGCAGGATTCAGGTAAATTATTTAGAATGCTAAGTTAGTATCGGTTTGACTTTACGGAAGTGGAGACGGTATATTTATAAACGAAGTATTTTTAACGAAATAGTTTTGGCATCATCGCATCGAACGTTATCAAGAAATTGCTTCATATGGAGTCCACCGCTGTATGCCTCGGGATCGGGACACGTTTCTTGGACTTAAATCGCGAGACAAACGGCCGGGCCCTGGCGCCCGCGGATTATTTTGTAATGATCTACGCTTGGTGAATTTGAGCTCGTCCACAGCCGTAGCACCACGTCCAAGAAACGTGTACTACGCGAATAAAGCATATTTTTAGAACATTTTACGAGCAATATCAATGTCATATTGTAAATGGTAATGAGTAGCTTTACTCAATATGACTTGATTTGAACGTGACTTACTCGTAGTTCATTGGACTATTTTTTAAATACCATTTAAATAACTAAGTAGGTATATTGACATAAAACGAAGGACTAAGACATTTCCAAAGACATTAAATAAAACCGAATATCTTTGCCGATGAAGCGATATTATTCCGCCGAGACCATGTTAATCATATTTTGTCTTCCATAGCTGAAACCGTCTTGATGTAACTCGGTATTGTATATTATTGATCGACGAACAGGTAGTACAAGGTCTTATAATAAGAATTCAAAACTATTCGAAAGGTCATATCGCTAAAACAATTCATTTTTTCTTGAACTGGTGCTGATAGGCTGAGTTATGCATTATGTATTTGCTGCCACCCGTCGTCGTTCAAACTGAAGGTTCATGCCAAATTAGCATTACAATCCTCTTAACTGTTCGGGAGTTCTATTGTATGAAAACCTGTCTGCATAATCAAATTACGCTTGCAATTGTATTATTATAATCTTTATTAAAATATTAAAACTAAGTGTCTTCATTAAGTAGCTTTGAAAGGAGATGTGCCATTGTAATTGTAATATACCAATGTTTATAAATAAGACAATTTTTGACGACACCTGCATATCTACAAAGAATTCTCCCATACTGACAAATTTTCTTATCGTGTACATATGCCGTTATTTTGTACGACTGCTATAACAGTTTCCAGAGACAGTGTGGAATGAGCTTCCACGCTGTCTTTGTCTGTCTACAGGAAGGTGTACGGCTAAAACAGTAACGCTGTTGGGCAAAGTAGGCATCGCGTGACTGTAACAGACTGAGCGATAACATTTTCTTTGAGAATACAACGCCGAAGAATTTGTATATTTTACTTACAGTTCAAGTGTTTTGGCGCCGTGGAATAAAATGTTCTTAGACGTTTCAGCGCTTATCTCGACAGTTTTTAGTAGATTATAGCTCATTAACATAAATAGTGATTAAAATAGATTGTTTTACCGTATAATGAATTATGGGAATTACGTTCTACAGCTTACTTAATTACTTGATAGCAATGAAAATATTTATATTTTGAGACTGTTTTAAATAGGTTTTTTACACAGGGTAAGAAGAGGTGTAGGTAATAACCTTCTTTCACGAATCACATTGTTTTTCAATCGCACGTTCAAGGAGGGTGAGCCTATTGCCGGAGGCTTTATGTCGGAGTTTGCATGAGTCTTCTGTCGGGTTGAGAGTAATCATAAATTGGTATACCTTGTGGGCCAGATAGTGGTGGGGTAGTTCTCATATTCTACCTTAAATGATTACGCGGCTTCACCGAGGTCACATTGCACGCAGCCTCACTGGGAAGGGGAACCGCGTGACCTTTTTCACGAGAATGTTTTTCAAATAATACTTATGATGGGTGCTCGAAGGGATTTCATGAAAACATTTTCAAAACAATATTCTTTGCAACTCTAACATTTCTTTATAAAATCTAAAAGTAAACGTTTGAAAATTCCGAGGTTGAACACGAACATTTTATACTTTACTACCGCCACAAGAGCTGGCGATCAAAGCAATCGTTAACTAGCTATGAATAAGAATCAAGTCTTGCTACTTGGCGGCTTAACGAATTAGCTATTTGTCCATTAATGATAATAAATATTAGTTAGGCCTCCCGCAACTTCATACTTACGTTGTTTTAATAGCAAGAGTTACTAAAACATTCCATTAAGATAATAACAATTTGTATGTACCTCTATATTGATAAAATAAATTGTTTTGTACAAACTACATTATAGTCAATGGCGTATTTTAAATCTAATATATAAAATTCTCGTGTCGCAATGTTCGTTCCCTATGCTACTATCTATCTTTCAAACCCCTAAATGGAAGGTGCAGCGGGAACGGGCTTTGAATACCACGCGGGCCGAAAATATGGTGGTACGAAGTTCGCCGCGTCAGCTAGTATTAAAATAATGTTTAAATGCAACACTTTTGCATTTCTGATTTAACTTATTAAGAACTTATTTATTTATTGTCCTAATACTAAATTGAAAGCATAATAAATGTTAGAATGTGTAGGGCTAGGAATGTAGAATAATATATGATTGAAATGAATAGCTCATTCGAGCTTAATTTTGTAGGGTTAGCAGTTTTCTTTCTATTTGATTTAGGGCAAGTTATACTCGTAGTCCTAAAATATAAGAAAATATGAATTATCGTTTTTCAGGCTCATGTATCATTTTAATAGAGTCGTTTTGTTCAGATTCGATAATAATAAAGGGCTTAGAAAGTGTTTGAGTTTGAAAGATGAGCCGCTTAATGGGGTTTAGTGCAACCTAAAAGGATTTTAGCAAAAATACTAAGCCTAACTAATGCTTTGTACTGTACACGATTGCTTTGTATTTTTGTAAGATTATGTTAATGTGTTTTTATAATGAGTAATATGTAGTGACTAAGACTTCGACTCGCAACGGACTTGCAATTATGAGGGTGCAGGTCCGAACCCCACTTATTACTACCGAATTGAACCCGGCAAATTTAACCATGTGATGTATTATTAATATAAAGTGATTTCAAAAAATCACTTCTGCTTAGATATAATTAATCCTATGTTATTACATTTGAATACTTATTTAAATTCTATTCTCTATTCATACATCTGCGATTTGCAGACAGTGCGACCTATTTCAATTCTTTATAAAAATAAATAAATATAAATAATAAATAATAAATAAATAAATATTCCACAACATTCTACACAACGCTTTCTAGACCCATGGTAAGCTTAATTAGCTTGTGTTATGGAATCTAGAATGCGGATATACATACTTAGATACTTTTTTTTTTTTGTAAATACATACATATTATACATAGAAACACCCAGACCAATGCAAATATTTATATTCATGCATACAAATATTGGCACTGAGCGGGGATCGAACCCGCGCCTCCTGCGTAGCAGTCGCGTTCACTACCGCTTCTGTTAAACAAAATAAAACATACAATACTAATTGCATGCAGTTGGGATGTGAGATATAACATACAGGTTACATAAAAATAAACAATTACACGTCTCTATTGTAGTGTTAGGCCATTAACATAAACAGACGTGGACAACATTCAATAGTGTGCGTATATAAATAAGATGCGCCGTGAATGCGTAGGGCTGCTACCTTCTATAATTCTGATTCACGAATTAAAAATGAACTTAACTTCAAATCTTAAGACATATTCATGCTCCATCACATTCGTTACCTAAAGAATATCATAGAGACTAAAAGAATAACATAGATGGAACGCATAGAACTAGCGTGTGAAACTGCCGAAAATAATACTAAAGTAGTATTTCACTTCCATTTCGCTCGCACTCTGTATGCATGCACGAGTTTTAGTCTGAGCCTTTATTTTTATTGTATTCTTCTTCGAATAATTGAAACTGTATTTAGCTATACAGATTTATATTGGCAAAAGTTGCAATTACAACATACAAGACCCTCGTTTTGAACCCGCGTCCAGTCCCTTACAGGGAGAATACTATGATCAAATGAGCTGTATGGATGGATGTTCACTTTTTCTGAAAAGGTAGCATACTGATTGCTTTAAAATTTCATTATATTTAGCTTCCTCTTTTACCTACCTAGCTTATGCTTTTTGGATATGTAGTATGTTTTATGCATTATATGTGTATAAAACATACTATCCAAAAAGCATGGGTAGGGCAAAATTAGGAATTTCGTACAAAAGTTCCATGACTTTGCCATCCGAAATCTGAACTCTAAATAAGTAAAGTAAAAAAATACGCTATGAGAGCAAAGCGCTTTATCCGCTAATTCAGCTATAAAGCAATTTTATTTAATGTTTGTTCGTGGCAGGGTAACAGTTGACAGCCCTATTATCTTATTGCCTTTTGTTTGAAACACGTGCGCGCTTTGTCTGTTTTCTATTCTTAAAGTCTAGTCTGTCGAGCATTTAGTTAAATGTTGATATATTCACAACCATTCTTTGTCGTGGAGTATTTAATGTTTTTTTAATAAATTATTGATCATCACCAAATAGACTAATGGAGATTAAACTTTAATAGAGAATCTAAGCATCGTGGATTTAATAGGGCGGCGGCCTATTCTACAATAAAATAATTTATTCCAGTTACGCCTGTTTATTTCCGAATGGAATAAAGAGGTAAATTAATACCAACTGTTATGATCTCACATGAAGGGGAACGTGTGTCTGATATAACTCCTATTAGAACACTATTTTCAGAAGCTATTAAGAATATTTTAACAGAAAAACTCTTCAAAAATTGATGAATATAAAAAACTAGATTTTTTTGATCCCGTTCTTGTGACTATTTAATTTTTATACTAATACATATAAAAGATACTAATTTAATTATTTTTACTTTTGTCTTAACAACCAAACTAAACTCGAAGATGAGTTCTCTTCCATTGTTATGGAAGAAAACTCATACTTGAGTTAAACTCACCTTTGTACAATAATATCTCACTATTTTTTTATAAATGCCATGTAAATGTACAATAAAGAATGAATATAACTATATATTATTCAGCATGTTGTACAAGATTTTGTTGCTTAATGTTAAATAATTTATGGAGAATTAGCTTCAAACAGGGTTAAATATGTGGCAAACGAAGCGTGAGACTTGTAACAGCCCTATGGGACAACCATATCAAGCGAACCGCGCGTGTTATATCAAGATGTTTAATACAGTGTAAATGAAAGGCTGTTTATTACGGTACGTACACATTGGTTGTTGTATAAATATATTTTTATAATAACCGAGGTAGTACCACGCACGTAACAAAATTACATGACAGATGTTACTACTGTATTGCCATAAAGTTAAAATTGAACTTTGGAGAGTTCAGGACAACAATTAAATTAAAAAATATATCTTCCATCCCCCACCATGGAAAGAGTATTTTTGCTCTTTGATATCTGAGTGCAAAAGTCGTTTTATCCGCTAAGTATATAAATTCAAAACATCTTTAAGGCTTATTATTTATTTTTACCTCCATGGTGCCGAATTTATCACACATTTTTTTAGTTTAAAAGTCAATTAGTTAAAAACTCGAACTCGGATCCTCCTTGGTGTAAAAAAGCATTAAATTTTGGGGGTCCCCATACTTAGAACTAAAACTCAATTCTTTTTTCATCAAACCCATACGTGTCGGGTATCTATAGATAGGTCTTTAAAAATGCTATTGAGGTTTTAACATAATTTTTTTCTGAACTGAATAGTTTGCGATAGAGACACTCCCACTAACTTCTAAAATAAGAGAATGATAAATCTAAAAAAATATATGTATGATGTACATTGCCATGTAAACTTCCACCGAAAATTGGTTTGAACGAGATCCAGTAAGTAGTTTTTTTTCAATACGTCATAAACCGCAATTTTCTCCTTTGCTGCTACGGAACCCTTCATGGGCGAGTCCGAATAGCACTTGGCCGGTTTTATTTTATTTAATGTGCTTTGCGCTGGCCATTTTCTTTTTACGTTATATTGTCATATAACGTAAATTATAACGTCATATGCATTAAATCATTTCCTCGCTGAGATGGGATGAAAAGTTAAATGTTGCACTCGACTGCAAAGATTTTTCACATCGTGCTCTTTTAATTCCCGCGCTAACGCTCAGGATTCTAAGTTTTGAATCACTCCCTGCGCTTGTGATTCAATTTTAGAATCCTTCGCTTGATCGGTCATCAAAATTGAGCTTTAACTCTCGGAATTTCGAGGGGTTCCGTTTCCCGCTCCATGCTAATATGGGTACTTTCGGATCAGAATTAAACTATTTTGCCCAATAAATAAGAATTAAGCTATGAATCAAATGTAAATACGACATAATAAATTATTTTTAATCATTACTTTAACAATCTTTATAAATATAAAGTTGAAATGCTCAAGTCTAAGGCAAAGGAAATGATTATACAGTTCCTTATAAGAATTATAATATACGCTAATAGAATATTCATAAATGAGATTGCAAAAGCGGCCACGTGCGTGAGTGCCGTAGAGCCAGACACTTTACTACGTAAGTATCTAGATGAATTATTACTTGACTATCTTTATCTACCTCTCTGCCTATCTATATATTCTATCTTGTAACTATTATAAAACTGTTAATCTCTTTTTGTATGTTCGAACGTCACGGCAAGCCTATTGAATATTTGATGAACCTTTTTGAGTTCAAAGGTTTACTTTTATTGATTTGAAAGCTGGTAGGTATATTTTTATCTCGCTACAATGACGGAACGGATGTAAATACAATTGAAATGTACGCAATGAATTATTTATACTCGCGAGTAACATACCTACTATAACACTCGATGTAAAGATTTTTCTTTCAAATGTATAACCTATATGCCTTACTTCATCTCCTCCTTTTGATTAAGTATACAACTTTTATGAGAGCTACACTGCCGTTTGAACACCCAACTCTAAGATGAAAGCCCTTACCAAAGCCTTGTCCCTCAATGAGCAGGTATACCGCCTTGCAGGTTAGGTTGGATAGTATTCAGAAGATCTAGGTATACCATACGCCCTAAAAGTGTAGCCTGTGTGTGTGTAAGGCATGTATATAACTGCATTATATTATACTTACTCAATAAAAGATGTTGCTTGAAATCGAACTAAGTAATTGTTATTTCTTTAAAGTAAGATACCTACTGTAGATACAACACTATACATAGAGTGACTGCCCGCTTTAGGCTATCCTAGAACCTTGTGGAACTGAAGTTGAACGCTGAGTTGAAGAAAAGTTTGATATTTGTTTTAAAACAATTGAAGATAATACAGTAAGTTTGTAGACCGCTTAGTAATGCATAACAATTGCAACCACGGATATCTGTGCTTGCAACCGAAATGAGTGGAGCGTTAGTTCTCGAGCGAGAATGTGGAGTGACTGGAGTGATAGGCGACTGAATGACTCCTCTGTTTGGAATAGTTTCTAGTTTTATGTATGTAACAGATGTTTTATTGTGAAGTTATTCGATAGGTATTGGTTTGAAAACACTTTATTTCCATTATGTAAACTATTTAAATGTTTTATGGGTGACCCACAAAGACTAATACCTTTTTCCAAGTCAAGTTCACCTGCTAGCTCGACGGACCATACTCTGGCGCAGGCTTACTTTCGGAGTTGGGTGGTTATACTGCAGTCGCCCTCGAATCAAGAGAAAGAGTATGAGAACGAACCCCAAGCTACAAAGATATACTTTGGATACAATTGGGAGCGACGCTTTGATGATGACGGTGATTTTAATGTTTTATGATCGTAGGTAAATCATATCAACAAACTTACCCGTTATTTGTTCTAGGAAATGAAAAAGACCTATCGTCATAATAAGACTCAAAGGCATTCAATAAATCTATGGAAATAAAATATATGATTCGGAACGAATCAATACGGATTTCCGTACGACAACTAAAGTGTCGGATAAAGCTCTTGCCATTATAGCGAGATAAAATATACCCGGAGTTCGTAGAGAATTAATGAAGGATCGGTGGGTGTGGTGAGATCTATTACAGACTGGAAAATGCAGCGTTGTGAGTTCTTCACGTCATGTAAGTCCTTCTAGGATGGACTACTAGTTATCTGAAGGTTAAAAGGGGTGAGGACTGGCTGATTGTAATTTATTACTGAGATTACATAAAGTTATTTGACCATTACTAAAAAAAATCAAAAATTTGTAAAGAAATTTTTTTCCACCGAGACGTAAATAGCCCAAGTTTTAAGTATTTGTGGTTCCATCCCACTAATAAAAATCTACGAGTAGTTATAGGATAAAAATGGCCTGTGGTTACCTTGTGAGTAAAATTTCGCCCGATTAATACGTCGGACAAGACAGCCCTTTTCTTCGTGCTCATGCGCACAACACGAGGTTTGCCAGCTGTCCTCCCCCGGAGGAGAACGCCCATCATGCATGTGGTCTGTGGTGGTTATAGTTTCAGTCGGTTCAACTCAATATGGATAGTTACCCGCATGAGTGGGATTGCGTCTGCGGTTTTACGCAAAATACCAAAAGTAAGAACTTGAAAGAGTTAAAAAAAAGTTTAAAAGTAATCATTTCGTAACAATTTTCTTAATTGTTTTCAGAATATTGTCATCGCCTCGAAAGCATCGTTAACTCTTTAATAGAATAAAATTAATCGTAATTGCGCTGAGCGTTTGTTAAGAACAACGAGTGCTCGCGGAAATCGGATTAGCGATTTAAGAGGTTCACTCAAATTATAAGTAGGCTGGCTTCATTTTGTGCTTGTTTAAATTCAATAAAAATATTGTATGGTACTGGTGAGTGTCTTTACTTGGGAGAAAATTTATGTGAATGACATTGTAAACGTACTTTGAAACTAATAAATCATACTGTGAGAGAGAACAGAGATAGGAATTAGTCATCTACGTCATACCACTAGCTTTTTTTGTAGGGATTTTTTTGATACTTTTTATTGAAGAAACTTTTATTTTTAAATTTTCAAACTAAAGAAAAATTATGTGAGAATTAAATTTGGTGAACACTTACGTAACTTTATATTTCATAACAATAAATTATGATTGGAAAAAATAACTAAATTTAAAATATCAGAGAGTATGTAGGTACTTATTATAACGGACGACTTCTACTAGCTCCATTCCAAGTACTTAAAGTCGTAATTCCATCATTCATATTGGCATGTTCAAGTATTCAGGTACAACATAATTTGTTGAGATAACTGCACGCAACACTGTAAGTCGCGAACTCGCGATACATCTGTAGTTCCCGCCTCCAACTAGCTATGTTAATTTACATATCTTCTTGCCACTTGATGGCTTCATAACTTATTAAACAGACTGTAATAGCTTATAATACGAATCAAGGAGAATTATTATCAAAAGCCTACATAGTTATGTGTAGATTTTACACTACATTTCTGTACAATTTTCAAAAAAGATATGTTGTATTTTAAGTCGTCGTTGACATAATTATGTTAATTGTTACTTTGTAGACTTAAAGATCACGACTCCAGTGAGTGTAATAAAGTACGAGCGAGTATACGAGCTTTAAATGAGTTTAATCAGTGTTCTTCAGCTGGATTTCTTCGATAAATATGAACGCGTTTAATTCAATTTCAACTGCGGCGTTAGCATATTTACTTCATTGTATTTTATTGACTGCCAAGCATTGAACTTTAAGAACGAGTTTTGAATAGTTCAGAACTGTATTATTATTTATGTATCATAGAAGCAGAAAACTTAAATATTTACGTGTCAGCACTCTACGCGACTAATCTACTCTAATCTACTCGACTAATTTTTTATGGTTCGCACACATTTAGCCACTAAATTACTCGCTACTCTACTAAATTACTAGCCTAGTCCGAACTAGGCTTTCGGTAGAGTAACCTATAAGATTGACGTGATTACCTACTACCTTAATGGACTTGTTGATGTATTTTCATGTAATATACTTAAGAAATGGGTCCGAAAACATTACATTTAATGTAATGTTTTCGGACCCATTTCTTGTTTTAAGGACATAATGAAATAATACTTATTTACAGCTACCCTTTTTTAAACTACACAATCGATTTTGATATGCTTTATCCTACCATTTAGGTATTTTCATGGATGTTTTTGGTATAATATAACTTTAAACAGAAACAAACTACACCCATATGAAACCGAGGCAGATCGCTAGATAATCCTTGTAGAATGCTGAGATTAGCCATTACTTAATAAATGGAGCGGATGCGAGGGGTAATTAATTATTTACTTACTGTATTATGGGATCTCGTTGACACAGCGATGAATTACTTAACAATGTGGTCTAAGTTCACGAAGGATTTCGTTCATTATGAGTTGAAACGCTTATGTTGTTGAGATAATGGTTAAACGTTCAACAGTAATTAAATATTACGAGTATAACTTCGTCTGATCAACATTCCGAATCTTTACTTTACATACATATACTGATGCCTGTAAATCCCCGAAGGGGTAGGCAGAGGTGTATTAACACCCACATTTCGCCAACTATGATTTTCGGTCCCTCGTAATAGGGGGCGAGCCTATTGCCGTCTAGCGGGCACTTTTTCATGGGCTGCATGTTTACTGTCGGATGGAGAACAGCCCTATCGCTAAGTCGCCCTATTGTCACCTAGGTGGCCATATTCTACTCCACCGGGAACCAACACGGCGACTTACTTTAGTATTAAGTTCTTAACTTTAGTATTAACTAAATTAGGGCTTTAGTATGCTATTAAAAACTTACATTGATTTTATTTAGTGCTGAGTTATTTTCTTATTCTAATTTTAGTTATCTCGAGTTAGATCGGCTGCTAGGTCAGAGATTGTGGGTTCGTTCCCGCTCAGTGCAAGCTTCTGTTGGCCTCAGCGCTTCAATGATAGTATATTATTGAAGAACTTAATATTATTTTACCTGTGCCTCAGATGCTGTAGGTACTCACTACTCGGTCTTATACGGATGGCCGTTCACTCATGTCCTACTGACTCGTTACTACCTCTACTATTTACTATTAAACTACTACTGTTTACTATTACTAACTACTACTACAACTACTACGCTACTAGGTCAAGATTTTTCAAATCACACCCAAATCCAAAGATGTTCAAAAAAAACGAACAAGGTATTCAGTTTCATTATTAACATAGGAGATAGATACAACTTAATAATGATTAATGATTCATAGTCAGGACGGCTATGATTTATTAATCACTTCAGCGATCAGTTAGTCTTTATTTAATTGAACTCAAGAAAGAAGAAAGTGTTAAATTGCGAAGTTATTCTGTATTCTAATTATGATCGTCCCTCACTCCCTTCTTTTAACTTTCTTCGAAACTCGCTTTGGCTGGCGGAAGGAAAATTATCCTTTCAGATTGGATTAATCTGTTTACAGTTCACAGATTTTATTTCTACAAACTCTTAGACAGATTTAAGACCCGTTTAACAATAAAATAAGCCCAACAAATAGCCATATGTCCTTATTGATGTTTTGAATGGTATTTTAACTTATTCTGAATTTTATATGTTATTTCGCTACCTCTGTCGGTAGCGAAAAATATATCATTCGGTATTTCACAGCGCATTTATTTCAGAATTCAGCTGCGGGAGTCATAACTGAATTACCGCCGCCGCTAGCGCAATGAAATCATAATAATATTGTGTTATACCATCCAGATAAGCGGTATGTTTCTCCTGCGTCGAGAGACAGATTTCGCCTGCACACCCAACAAGATGGACGAAAATTATCATATTTTCGCTCTGCCTAAATTTGAGCAGTACAGTACCTAGACACCATCATTCTGTCCCCCCCCTCCCCCCATTTCTTTTGATTTGATTTATTTCACCTCTGCGGACTGACATCGCAGCCCTGAGAGGAAAATGTTCTAAGGAAATAAAGTTTGATTTGATTTGATACAAGTATACTTCTTAAACAAATAACAATAATTTATTACTTATTGTTACAAACCATAGCTTTTTAAAAGTATAATGTATCATAAGTAACACGCAACACAACAGTAATATAATTTTTCGTAGACAGAGGAAAACATATTATTTCATAAATTTCGTTGGCTTTGTCGTCGCTCCCTTTATCTTGTCTAATATCAAACCATAATTACTTAATGTAATGTTCAAACACCATGTAAATACGTACTCTTTAGGCAAATGTGATATTTTGATAGTACAATAATGATAATTTAGAATATTTATATAACAATATTTCACGATTATGATTTTTAGTCCCACGATGCTTCAAAATTTCATTCGAAATATTTCATTGTTTTACAAAGAGTAGCAGATCGCCCCGACCGATCTCCATTTCGCAAATTAATGATAACAAAAAATAATCGGCAATTAGTAGACGTTGGATCGTTTTTAATCGGACTACTGATACTAGGCCGATTTTCCAGGCATTGAGTCATCTGTCCCAACTATTTAGGAAATCTGTGCCATTCGGATGATTTATTTTTCACTTGATAAAGATTCTTCCTTACGGCTCGAAACAGTAATCATTGGTCATAATGATGTTTAACATTACTATCCTTAAAATCTGGTTTCTCTTTATATAAGACTTACTACGGGTCTCGATTTAGTTCGTACTTATGTGCAAAGTTGACCTGATTATGCAGCCGCATTGCAGGGGGTATTGCTGGATTTGGAAACCTCTTATAACATAAACAGCTTCATGTCGTAAATAAATTTCTATAGATTACTTTAACTAAATATTATGCGAGGTCTTCAATATTGTTTATTAACTCTCACTGATTAAACATTCTACGGGAAAAATGAAACTCATGTAAGGTAAACGTCCCAATATACGACACATTTCGCACTAAACCGAGTTTGCCGTACTCCTATTCAAAAAGTATTCACCTTAGAAGAAAAAGAAAAATACTGGGTTGTTAAGAATTTAATAGGCTTTTGGAAAATAATATATTTGATAACTAATGAAATCTGGAATAATTTATACAAAATTAATTGTAAAAAATGACCATTTGCTCCTATTTCCGACACTTGTGCCGCAGTAATCGTCATTTTGTCCCAGTAGTCGTCAATTTGTCAGGCTAACATGAACTCTCTGTCCATAAACGTAAAGCTCAAAATAAACGATATTTTTTATGAACTCAGTACACGGAAAGAAAAATACAGGGCTTTAGTAATAAACAAATACATTTATTTCAATGCAATAACATGTAAGTAATATAATAATAATAGAGTTATCATTGCCTATAAATTAAATACGTTTTATTTGAATCGATTTATAAAGAGAAAAGAGAATCGACCTCCGCCGGACTCGAACCCCGCCCGTGGTCGATTCTCTTTTCTCTTTATATATCGATTTGCATAATTAGCATAACAAATGCTTCAAAATTTCATTCAAACGTTTTATTTAATCAACATTAGGTAATTAGATATCAGATGGTAGCCGCTCCCGCGAAAGTTAAATAAAAATATAATAAGGACTTGTAAATATTATGCCATGGACACTATGGACAGGGCGGAGCCTCAGGAGCTTCATCTGACTCCTGTCACAAGTGGGCAAGGGCTAGCGAGTCTCGAATGGGATAAGCATATCAAACTACGCCTAAGATGGATAACATTAAAAATCCTCGTCGCTACCTAGATTGGCAAGCTGACCAGTCGCGCATGAGATTTAGCTAATATACTCTCCAAGCGGAGAGTGGCCGTGGCGTTCTTGCAGGAGACTTAGTTAAGGCAGCAAATGCCGGTTTATTGGATATGGCTAAAAACTCATTAATATAGCCTTGGGATTCAGAGCGACCTCCGTGGCGTATTGGTAGTGTGTTAGACTACTATGTGTAACGAATTTTCAAAGATGGTTTTTTTTTTAATACCAAATAAGTGGCAGACGAGCACACGGTCCACCTAATGGAAAGTGGTTATCGTGGCCTGTGGAGATGTGCATCACCGAGCGCGTCACCTCCTTGGTATTTTAAATATAGGAAAATTATTTGGGTTGTGAGTGGTGACCTTAATAGTCCTATCGGATGAGTTTATCCTTCCAACGTGTCCAGCTGTCCATTTTGCCTTCGTGAACTCGTTCAAAAAGAAATCAGAACAACTGTCGCAAAGTGGCCAACTGGAAGATGATACCCGGAGAAAGTCACAAGTCACAATATTGTCTCCTGGTAATGGATCTCTGTGTGAAGCAAAGAAACGATAATATGAAGTGCTACAAACGCCAAATCGGATAGTGACTGCTTGATAACGTCTTAAAAGTGCTTCTCAGCTTTTGGTCCTAGTGCTGATGCTGAAAGTGAACTGTTTGGACAAGTTTCAGGCAACTATCCTTGAAGCGGTGAAGGTTTTGCTAGGCATGTCTAAGAGAAGGAAGTGTGACAAGAACACTTGGTAGTGTAATCACACAGTCCAGAAGGAGCAGATGCGAAGAACATGTGCAGAGTACAGAGTGCAGAGGCGTATTCTTCGCCCTGTAATTCTCCGCCACAATTCTTAAGGCGAACGCCGGATCTATGGTTTCGGGCCCGGGACGAAACTCATCGGGAATCGATTATCCTCTGGTAGAGGCTTCATGGTGTTAGACATTACCTTTATACCGCGGTAACTGCCTCAGTCCTGCCCCGATTCCTTGCCTTCGTATAAGAGATTGCCCCCAGGGTCTTTAATGCAGCGACACTTGGATAGGGGCTGCTCCGCTTTGGCCCTGGAACGCGCCAATTTAAAGATTCTTCGGGAGATTGGACACTTGCCACTTTTTAAAGAGGACTTTATTAAGCCCTGATCTTTACCTGAGGGGTAGAAAGTTATACAACAGAAAGTTATACAGTATATATTCCGCTGTGTTTAAATCCCTGTGTTGTAACCTGTTACACAACCACCACCAGGTGTACCACCAGTTTGAAGGCGAGCACGAGCTGTTGAACAAGCGAAGTCCATATCGTGAACCCAGCATTGCCGCTGGTGGCGCCTGCAGTGCAGACCAGATGCATAAGGAATTAGAAAGCCGTCGTAGCCGTCTCTTCATCTACCTTCTCCTCACTGGGAACATCCCAGTCCAATGTAGACTGAGTATCCTAACTCCAGTCTTCAAGGGCAACGGGTTGGTGCAGGAGTGTCTGACTGACTGCTTATCAAGACCGGCAGGTCTTGATAAGCAGGCTTAACGAACCCAAATACAACTCAATCTACTAATCAACTATTCTATTTTGTTTAGTTCAGAAATTCCCATGACCCCTACCGCCATTTTTATTTTCAAACCCTGAATATCATGTATTACTACAAGAGTTTGTTAAGACAAAACAAATGAGCCCAAACTCGATAGCTTTATCTTGTTTATTTTAGGAGTTCCTATGGCCACCTTCTGACTCCATCTTCAGACCCTGGATAGCATGTAATATCAAAGATTATGTAAAGACAAAACGAATGAACCAATACTCGATAGGTTTATCTTGTTAAGTTTAGGAGTTCCCATGGCCACCTTCTAACTCCGTCTTCAAACCCTGAATACCATGTAATACAAGAGAGTATGTTAAGACAAAACAAATGAACCCAGACTCGATAAGTTTGTCTTGTTTAGTTTAAGAGTTCCTATGGCCACCTTCTAACTCCATCTTCAGAGAACAAGAGCAAGCGAACCTCGGGTTCCGAGGTGAAAGCCTCAGTTGTAACCAAGATTTAACGATAAATCCAGGAAGGGTAGAGCTGCCTGTTGCCCTAGCAGAAGTAATCCTGAGAACACGGGCGCCTTTCTAAACAGAGGGGGAGGTAACCTCCACACTCGTTCGTGTGACCGCTTGCTGTGTGGTAGGTAACCAATTTCTACCAAGGTTTCTTGGGGAGCCTACAATACCATTTGGGTTTATTAGACACAATAAATAATTAGACACAATACATAATTACACGGAAAAAAATGCCGAAAAAAAACCTCTTTATCTATTTTAACAGTAACATAATTATCAAATGTTTAAATAGAACCAAAAAATACTAGTATAATCTATTCTGTCCAATTCCGAAAAATACACCCCTTTTTATATCTTAACAGTGTAACATAATTATCAAATGTTTAAATAGAACCAAAAACACTAGTATAATGTATAGGATGACGGATTTAGGTGCGTGTCCCAGAAACCGTCAAATTTTTGACGGGTATTGGGGCAAGTTGGCTTTACGATGAACCAATAAATGTCACAGGAAAAAATAATAACATAAACATTAAATTAACCACAAATAATAGGTTATTTTGGTAGATAATTTATCGGTCTTCAATGTCAAATAACTAAACTTACTGTAGTATCTCCAAATTCGGCATACTACAATAAGTTGTTTGACTACACAGGACCCCGATTCAGCTACTGAATTTGGCCGATTTTGAAATTTTGCAAAGAGCACAACTTTGCAGTCGGATATCTCTATTGTTATGATCTTTCGTAATTACTGTTGTTGTTTATTTTATACATAATGCTACCGAAAATACATGACTACTAGAAAAATGCACCATAATGTTCATATAAAAAATATATTAAGGTTTTAAAAAAAAATGACGAGTTCTCGGACACTGTCGGAATTACGGACGTTTACCTTATGTGAACTCAATACACGAATTCGCACTCTAAAAGCATTAATTTAGTACACGAACACATTAGCAGGTTCTGCAATAGTTCTATGCAAAAAGTTAGTCATCAAAATGTGAACGACACGAAAACAATAAATAATAATTTATTGATCAGAAGAATGAGGTGGCCGTGGCAACATGGCCGACCTATGCATCAACTTGGTGTTTATCCAAATAACAATAGGATATGGCTGTTCTCCATCCGACAGTAAAAACATACAGCCCATGACAAAGTGCCCGCTAAACGGCAATAGGCTCGCCCTGTTGCATGGGTCCAAAATCATAGTTGGCGAAATGTGGGTGTTAATACGCCTCTACTTATCCCTTCGGGGATTTATAGACGTGAGTATACGTACGTATGTATGTAAGTATGTAATAATATTATACATAATATGTTTTACAACACACCTGCTCATAAAAGTGATATTATTTTACCGCAATTAAGCACGGAATGACACCTATTATAAAACTGTGACTTTTTCATTGCTATTATTCACAAAAGTGAGTTATAGATTCTTTTTTAAATCTTATAGGAAGTGTCTATAATTGTCTATGTTCTTTAAAAGAGTTTTGATACAAAAAATAACGTGTTTAATAGTACGAATAAATTAATACGCCTATTGTATGGTCATTTGATGCATTCTCTAAGTACAGAAAAAAAAACAGAGTAAAAAAAAGTTAAGTTCAAACCTCATTTTTTTTAAATATGGTTTAACGAATTAATTTGTAGTATTGTTTATTTAGTATTTGTAGTATTATTTTATTCGCAAGTGTGTTGTAAAACGTCGTATGGCACGTGTGAGCATGATGATTACCGTCCTCGGCTGTCTTAAGACCCTCGCCTGGCGGCTCGGGTCTCAATGGCGCCTCGGCGGTAATCACCAACGTTGCTCACTTGTACCATAATGTACTATTTCCTAACTTTTCTAACTAAATTTAACTAAACATCTACTACATAAGGTTAACAACGAACAACATAAATACTACCAACACTTATTACTTTAACATGATAAATGTTGCCAAAATGCGAATATAACCTGACTCAACATGAATTAATTGGAAATGAATGAAACGCAAACAGAACTGCTGTGTACAATTATTGCATCGTACATTTATTTAACTTTCCTACTATATTTGCACACTTGTTTAATTGTTTTCTTACGGTTCGAAATTCAGTATAATGAGTAGGATAAAATAAACAAAATAATAAAAGGTAAAAAAAAAAATAATACGACAGATTTTAAGCCCGAAAAACATAGTGATCGAATTGAGAACCTTCTTCGTTTTTTGAAGTCGGTTAAAAAGATCTAAGTTTTTGGACGAATTTAAACGATCTCAAAATGTACAGACACAAATAATTTACATCTCGAATGACACATTTCAAAAATGTTATACCCTTAGAAGACGTCCTCATTTATATTATCACGAATATTACAGGCCGTAATTACCATAGAAATTACCATTTCTGGTGTGCAAACATGTACTACCTTACCTTATAAGCTGTTATGATGTTTTAAGAGTAATGATAATCATTATTATTTATGAGATATTCAACATAATTCATTATTGTGGTTATATTATTATGTTATGTAAAAGTCTTCATGACTTCTTCCCTTCGAGCTTAATTTATGCGTAACATTGCATTTCCGAGTTGAATTCTAATGGTTAGTTCAGTTTTCAATGATAAAATAAGAATATATTACTTGTGATAGTTTAAGGTAAATGTCTATACTATTAATAATTACATAATTGGAAATTGGAAATTTTTATTCGCATATGACGCAAAAACTACTGAAAGTGAACCTACTTCTTTTTCAATATACTGCAATTTTTTCCCATCTTTTAATCGCGCCAACAAGCTCACATTATAGGCGCCAACATGCACCAAAAATAAGAATGGTGAAAGAACATGTCTTATTGATTAAGTAGGTACCTAGTTTAAGAAATCATTATACATTTCGAAAGATTTTGCTTGTTCATCTGCTGAGGAACACATGACTTCACCTCGCGAAAAAAGCAGAGTTCAGGAATAATGGTCACCATAAGAGATAACAATAATGCTACGATGGTGGACTTAAGTTAGATGGCGCTTAAGACCCGGGATTAGAGTACCTAAGAGAGGAACACTCTATTGGTAAAGACATCCAAGTCAAAGGTGCAAGAGAAGAGGTGACCGCAGCTCTTACCCCAAAGTATTTCAGAGAGCATACAGTAAGTAAAACCGTTGGTCCTGGCTGCCATAAACTTTTATATCAGCCGTTATGAAATATCAGTGCAATCCAAAATCGTGGCAAAAACTAGTTGAAAGTTGAGTACTTTTTATAACTTCAGTTTGCGAATTTAAGTTTTTTATATGGCAGACGCTTCGTGGAAAACAAATACTTTACTATTATACCAAGTTAGGATACACACGCACTTGTACCTTAGTAGACTATGCTTGTATTAGGGAACTATCAGAAATGGGAACTTGACAAATAAGCTATTTATGGACACTTTAGTCCATAAACTAAACTCATACCCATAATAATTTCATCGGGTTATCACAATGAATCTTTGTGGGAATCGAATTTGCACGAGTTGTACTCGACGAAGTGGAATGTTGAGAGGGGTTCACTTAAAAACTCAAACTGCGGCGTCATTTTTGAAGTGTTATTATTCCCTCTATATAAAATAAATTTAAGGCAATAGAAGAAATGTGTATTTGGTACTTCCGACTAATATGTCGACTTACAAGATTTTAAGGCAAACTGAGATGATCCATCATCATAGCGATTCAGTTGCGTCCAAATTTCCAGATCCGCTTATTCATTTATTTTTCTTTATTTTTTTTTGCTTTTACTTCGTCCGTTACTTAATAGGTTGTGCGTTTAGCTTGGACTTGGGCCTCAAAGATGTTGCTCTTTAGGCCCTTTATACCCAAAATAACTGCGAGATGGGACGATTCCTTCATTATATTTTTCAGTCAAATAATTATTTTTACGGGATGCGGTTTGGAAACCCAACTCAAACTTGATTAGCTCAACTACAGCAGTATCTAATTTTCTTCAAGTAATTATTTTTCTGTCCAGCAGTGGACTTCCTATGGCTGAAATAATGATGATGATGATGATGAATTATTTTTCTGTTTTCATTAATACTTATTAAAAAACTGACTTGAATACATACTCGTGAATGAGCGTTGTTATGACTAATCTTTTTTTCCCCGTAATGGTATATTTTTCCTACAAGCACAAAAAACAGGTAATTAACGTAATGTGCTGTCTACAGTGTCTATACTACATCTCGGCTCATCAATTATGTAAATTTAATTAAGTAGATATTACGTGATTTGTGCTGTAGGAGAATATTTTATATACGGGTAAACTGCTTGTTCCGTATCTACTTACCCTTTAAGAAATTATTGATTCGTATAATCACATCAATCATCATTATCATCATCGTTGCGTTAGGCCCGGTCGCAACCGAGCCATTTCCCACAAAGTAAGTATAACAGCATCAACCCTTTGCTCAAAACGATGAGAGTAAGCTTGAAATTTTGTATCGGTTTTATAACTTCAACAGGAATTTTATTGAACAATTGAACACCGAATCCCGCCACTGAGTTGTCTACTTTGTGGAAACGGTGGTAAGTACGTACTAGGTACCTACAATACTCGGCTTTTTATTCAGCACATCGCCTCGGATAGAAGTAAGTCCGTCTCAAGATAGCCTCGCTTAGATTTTGTAGATCGGACTTTCTATCGTACATCGAACTTACAGTTTGGTGTCTTTATAGAGTAGTTAAAACCGTGTGTTTACAAAATATGAAGTATAGCTCCAGAAATTAAACATTCAAAAATTTTAAAGTATTTTTGAAGAGATAAAACCGGAACTATATTTTTTATGCTGTGCGATAAAAAGAACATTTCACAATGCCTTCTTCTTCCAAGTTGTTAATTCAGAAGCCGTATACTGTATTTATTTGTGCTTATTTCTAGTGTTTATTGAATTGAATATTTAAAAATGTACAGATTAAACTTCTCATGTCATAAGCATAATTTAATTATCTTCAACTTTTCTACTGCGATGCTATTGTTACTACATACACCATGATTATTAATTTGCTTAGAGAAAAAGTCCCAGCGCCTAACGTATAAATAAAATGCCTTACCTATGGGCTGCGATTTGATTTGTATATTTTTTTTAAACAGCTTCATTACCCACCCCACAACAGGAGGATACGACTTCTTACATTACAGAATAGACATCACACGTTCATTTAACCTTAACCGTTCACCTCTTCTTAATCTGTTATTTCAAAATTTCTGACATAACAGCTGTAGCATGTCCCTGTGTAATTTTTTATTAGAAAGGGCCTCAGTTGTTACTGTTGTAAGTATTTCATCAACTCAGCGAAAGGCAGGGTAGCATCCAAAGCTTGTATTTTGAATTCTAGGATGCACTGCACTCTCCTAATCTTGCTCTTGATTTGGCGCTTATTTTGGGTTTTTCGGGAGCTACTGCCGTCTGACCCCTCGACCCCGAGAGCAGTCTGTTCTGTTTGGTCAGTAACTTAGATTTAGTTTCATGTTTAAAAGCCTTTCGTGATAAGAGAGGAAACTCGTAATAGGTAAATAAATAATTCACCAAGTCTCTAAACAATTTTCTCAGCAACCATGCCAATTGACTCGAACGGGTGTAACAAAATAATGTATTTACTACTAGAACGAAGCTTTGTTTCATTGAAATGTATTTTTAATATTTTGAAATATTGAGCGAACCTTTTGAGAGTTGCTGGAGGAAAATATTTCATGTTGTTAGACTGAGAAATCATTCTTTTGAAGTCTGAATATCTCGATGTGGGAATAAATTGAATATCTGATTTCTGAATTGATTTGCGGATTGTATGTTATATTGTTAGTCTGCTCCATATATATTAATGTGATTTAGTGATAAATATGTATCCAACTTTAAATCATAAGAGATGGAGATGGAAGACTCATGGCATAACAACTCTATTGTCACTAAATCGGCATAATGGAGACTATCAGCCGATTTCATCAATGTTATTTTTGACAAATGATACGCCTCAAGGCTGATTTATCGATCCAAAAAAAAAAATACTGGCAATCACGGATTAAATATTTTCACCAGATTACATAGATCATTTAAAAAAAAAACTTATAAGGATAAGATATGATCGAACGTAATTAAAAGACGGTAGCTATTTCGGTAAATATTTGAACTGTATACATTATCTATATCTCATATCAAGGTTAGTTTATCAAATTACATGTTTTATTAAAGGTTTTTTGTTAATTACGAATCAATTAGATGTTTTATCCGTAACGTTAAGAGCTCTTAAGGTTCATTTACATATGTATTTAATTTGTGAAATGTGATTAGACACACGACTAGCTTACTTTCATTATTTTTTTGGAGTCAAGGTTCATCGGAATCGGATGTATGGTAGGTACGTCACGTCGTCGGTATTATGGATGCTGAACATAATCCCGATCGATTTCAATATTAGATATGACCTGAAATGAATTTTACTTTCTGGTCGTTGTTATTAATCACCATATTTATCTAGATGATAGTGTCAATGTAAATAGTAATGTAATTAATTGATTGCTATGATGTAATTATTATGGTCATAGGTTTTTATCTTATTTGAATATATGTCTTTAGAGTTGGATAGTTAGATTATCTAGGGTGAATCAATGATATATTATAAACTATAGATATGTTGTCTGCACTCTAAAATGGCGACAAAAAAATGATGACTTTTGGTCATCATTTTATGCACCAATCAGAATCGCGACCAAAAAAAACAATTATAATAATAAATTCGTAATAATACAATATTATTAATGTAGATACTTATATATAATTCATATATATTAATAACATTGACATATTTTTAATAAGTAACTAAACTGTTTTTATACTTAGTGTATGCGCCATTTTTGAAAGCCGCCATCTTCTTGTATGACGTATCTATGAATATAATACATCATTGGGGTGAATGATTAAATACTTCTTGCCACCAGGTAGGTACTTTTAAATAATCTTGGTAGGTACTTAGTGCTTATAGATACTTTTAGTGGCAGTCTGTGCGGCTATTTACTACGAGTGATAGAATTTTGTTGAAAAGCTGTTTGTATTTCTGTAAATAAACATTTAGAGGATTTAAAATGTAACAAAAATGTCTCATATTTTTTCTTCTAATCTTATCTATTACAGATAAATTATATAAAATTACATGTACCTTTCACATTTACATAATTTGTTAAGACGAAGTAAAAATTAAGTTATTTCTCGAGTCACGTTTAAGTCATAAAATTGACTAAATGCAATCAAATGATTAATTCAATAGGGCCATTTGTTACCATTAATATGTCACAATTTACTCCATCATGAGTTTATGACTACATATTCAATGTCGTTAAATAAAAAGTTCATAAAACTCGAGCTTGTACTAACATATACTGAAAAGTGTAATAAAACTAAGGCAGACATTATTGTTATTATTTACATAATTCGGCATTTCGCTTTGCATAACGAGTCCAACCCATGAATAAAATGAACCTCCATGAACATTCGCACTGGCTCACCCTGCCTACACTATTCGTATTTACCATAATATTGATAAATCATTTGAATTGAATGTACCTAGGTTTTTTTTCAGTATTATCTTTTATAGGTGCATACACCTCTAGATATATATTTATTTAGGAATTTAAGTAGGTACTTATCTATCGTGCATTTTCTTTGTAAAATATAATGTTCAATACAATACCAATTGGAATTAATTGGAATGAAATTTACAATAGGTACCTAAGTATTACAAATTCACGTACGATTCAAGTTCTCATCTAAATTCGTTAAGTAAATCCCTTTGAGAATAAATTTAGGGTTATTCTCAAAATAAATGAGCCATCATTTTTAAACAATAGAACTTCAATAGGATTTTAAAATGAACTTATTACCAGATGGTCCATGAATGGTGAAATCCCATTTTCCACGGCATTAAGCACTGAACAGGACAAAAGGTTCGCGGCAAATCGCCGACACGAAACCACGTGCGACCCGCTCGGGTACCAGACGTCTAACTGCGCGGTCTGCCTGCGCGGTTACCCTCACTGTAGAGTAGATAGATACCCTCTTAATAATAACCTACCCGACCTCCTAAACAAAGGAACTCAAATCAATTAGGGTCAAACCAACAGCCTCACAATTAGAATCAAATCGGACCACCGCATACGAATTGCATTCGTTCATCGACTACACTTTTGAAACAATCCAAACTACGTTTATGCTTCGACACAGGCATATGACGCGGCAAAAGAAGAAAAACGCGCAATATGCGCTGAAAAGAGACGGAACGAGGGTATTAGCTGTTCGTCAGAGTAAGACAGCATTAGACATTTTGTAAGCTGATAACCAGAGGCAGCGAACAGAGCGAGGGGAACTATATTCTCGCGACTCTCCATGAATGTAATGAATTAAAATTCAATGGTATACAAGCGAGACTTTGAGCGTGAGTGTGAATTGCTTTTAGTACAAAAGCTCTCTTTATTCGTAATTTGTGTGTGATTTTTACATTGCTTGCAAATTACATATTAACTTTGTGCGGCGAACCAGAAACCAATTAGAAAATTAACTTAACAAGCACGAACCGCTAATCGGTCATTAATTAAAATAAGAACTGTTAAATATCTGGTCTAGAGTGTAGACTGTAGACAGAAAAGTTCAACATCTCAATAAAACAATGGACCTTGTTGGAAAACACTAGTTCCTAGGGTACTCAAGGTCCTATCAATCTTAAACCTATGCGCTAAGATAAGGAAACTGAAAACCGGAAAGCTCATAGTTAATTCACAATTTAAACTAACGTTATCCTTATCAATTCAAGGATAAAATCTGTAACAAAATACATGCACTACTTTATACTTAATCGGAATACATATAAAGCAGCGAGCCATACAGCGAGCGAGGTATACAGTTCAAGCTGCACTGGGGCCCATCACCCAGATATACTGAAAAGTGAAAAAAAAAATTGCATCAGATTTTTACCTATACATCCATGGAAATGCAATCCATCATTGGATCCACGCGTATCCACGGCCGCGGCACGCACACAGGAGCGCCAGCGCGCACACTCGCGCACCGCACCTCCTCACGCGAAGGGAAAATCTTCACACACGACACAGATAAACATGTCAACTGCTAGACATTGTTACCCTAAAGTCCTTTCACGTTTTTCACCACAGAAACACCATTACACACTTATAATAACACAAACAGAACAACTGAACACAGAAACACTGGATTATTTTGCAAAATCACTCGCGTTCAATTCACGAAGCCGACGGTTTCGACAAAAATACGCGTAGATATTGTAGTGTCGATTCGGCGACTGTTCGCTCCCCGCCCTGTTCCAGAGGCGAATGGCGCCGCCATATTGAATCTCTCCACATAGCAGCACACTAGAGCATCTAGCGGCGAAACTTAAAACCAAATTGTGGGTTCACGTTACAAACAAGCAAAATAATGGATTTTTGAGATAAGCTTATCATTTATTTGAGTTTATATAATCCATTACATATTTATGTGTTATTTTTTAGTAGAAATATGTAAAGCAAAGTTGTTGTTCAAGTAATTCTTGATCTACATAAAAAGGTTGTAATGAGCGGTCAGTGTTTAGCTTTGTAGTATCAACGTTATCCGCTAGATAGCGTTGCCAAGGTTAAAATAAATACAATCATGCTTCAATATCAATAGGTATTCGTGTTTATGTAGTATCATGTGCGCTTTGTTGTACAGAAGGGTTTATGTAATCGAAGCGGTATATCTGTCGTATCATTTCTATCAGCACTTAATCGGTAGGACACACCATCAAAGGACTTATTTGAGCGAATTTCGCGAACACAGTAGGTATCTAAAATAAATACCTATCTAGGTAGGTACCTACAAGATATCTTTTTATTTGTATAGCCTCCAATTAACGTTCAACACTAACCATTACATAGTTACTTACCTACTTACCTATTTTATTTTACAAGGATGGAATATTGAATAAATGGAACTTATAACATCCACTAACCCGGCCCACATACTCGCTGTTACGGTTTACGGCTCATGACGTGTTTTACGCTCTTAAAGTGATAAAAGACTTGACTCCGGTAGATTTAAGCCACGCTATTGACGTAAAAATAGAGATCAAGTTATGGTTCGTGTTCCGTAGAACATAACTTTTTTAGGTAGGTAAAGTGCTGAAATAATAGCACTCCTTCATAATTAAACAATAAAATACCTAGGTTTAATACAGAGGTTTTTTCATTTACACGTAACTTTTTTTGTAATGTTAGGATTTATTTGTAAGGGACCAATTTCCAACAAGATTCCATTTATAATACCCATTAGTAGGTAATTCGATATTGTGAGTCGACAAAAATATTCCAATTAGGAACCTATTATACTAATGTATTAACCTTCTTTTGGCTTCGCCGTAGTCGGTTAAAACCTAGTGCAATAAAAGGTAGGTACCCTGTCAGCGCATAAGAATGAGTTTGCAGGTGAGCTCCTCCTCAAATAGAGACCATGTTTTTTACGGGAAAACTATTGTTATTTTGTATCCCCATAGACGTGACCCGTGTAAAGGATATGGATAAATTTCGTAGGATAAAAACGAGGCACGAGCGACCCGGTCATACTGAACCATTATCGTCATCATCATAGTGTTGTTCCGGGTAGCACACGAAGCTTTCACCTCACAGGCCAGAGTCCGCTCACACCTTAAGTTTGTCTGTTATTGTAAGCGAATGCCCTCTGACGTCTGACCCCACAAATCTCTAGATGAAAGCCTTAACTAGGGCCTTATTCGCCAATAAGCAGGATCATTTTATATACCTGCTTGCAGGATAGGTTACTTTGGGCCCAGGTTCTCGGTGGGCCCGAAAATACCATGGTGAGAATAACCCAAAACAAGACCTAGATACCTCTGACCTTACTATGCGTATACACGTGTACGTACTGTGGTTTTATGTCAAGAACAATGCGGTAATAAATATGATTGACGATTTGTTATTGAGAAGAACTGCACGTTTCATGTAAAGACTCCTTTGTATTTACTTTGTTTCTGGGAGTACGTTAAGCCGTCTGTCCAACGGCCTAATTCAGTGATGTCATATTTTCAAAACGCGTGATTTTAATTCGATTGGAAAGAAAAACGTAAAAAAATACTCTCTTGTTCAATAGGTAATTATGATCTATCAAGCAAAACTTACGAACGTGTCTACGTGTACGATATTGAAACCTTCAGAAGCAAAGGATGCACTTGCATGGCCTTTTCAATTCTGAACTTTTAACCCCCCTTTTTATTCTTGTAAATATTTTAGTTTATTACTTATTACAGTTATTACATACTAACTTTACCATTTAGTTTAATTTTTTTTTTTTTTTTTTTTAATTTATTTATCATTTTAAACAGTTATATACAACAAAAAGATACATAAGCATTTAAGAAAACCTATGTGGTTTGTAGCCAATGCTTAAGGTGTTAAATTAAATCAATCAAAGTAACAAATTAAATCAATGAATTAACCAAGTGAATTTAAAAAATGGTATTTAAGTCTATTTCTGACACTATGGGGCTTAATGTTATCTATAGTGCGCAATTCCGGGGGTAATGCGTTAATAAGTCGAGGAACCAGGTAAGCAGTCGTTCGTTCGCCGTAGGTATTATTTGCGCCACTTGGTTCACACAACATTCCTCGAGCCACCGCCCGCGTGTATACAGGATGGTTTATTTTATGCCGAAAGTTCTGGTTAAAAAAGTTTTCCTTGAGTACGAGATTTTTGACTTGAGTATGCACTGGCAATATCTTGCAATATTTGAACAAACCAGTGTCATTATCATTATACTGCTGTTTGATGTTTGTGGATACAATTTTGCGGAGGATTCTTCGCTGAAGATTAAATATTCTTTGCAGATATGTACTATATGTGCGACCGTAGCTGCTTAGCCCGTACTGAGTATAAGATTCAGCTAGGGAGTTATATAACATTAATTTGACCTTATATGGGATGCGATTTTTTAGCAATGTTATATTAGCGAGGAACTGTCTGAGTTTGTCACAAACGTATTCAATATGGTGATTCCAGTTCATTTTGCTATCGATAATTATACCAAGATATCGCTGGTTGTCAACATTTTTAATAAAGGGGCAGTCACACTTTTGGGCCTGTGGCGCATGTAGACAGCTATGATCATGTACAATTATGCTGTTATACGGGAGATTATTAAGTTATTGGTTAGTCTAGTCCATTTCTTTAATAATAGATAAGTATATCGTGATAAATTATGTTGAATGTGGAAATGCATGGCATGAATAAAAAAACGTGAGATATAATGAAGACATTTTCTTCCTTCTCGTGCCACTGGTGGGACAAGTTGGTGGAACGACGAGGAAGAAGGGACATCTTTAATTGGGATGAATAAATTAATAGTAGACTACACAAAATAGAATGACTGAACAGAAAATAAATAAATATAACTCCCTACCGCGCGGTGGGATCAATGCGGAATAAAAATCGGGTCGAGTCAATAAATATCGAAAGGTATATAGGTATGTATTACATATATAGTTTTAGGGGAACAACCCAGATATTAAAACTCAGTTGGCTATTCTCGGAGGATGATGTCTCTATTGTGATTACTACGTTTCATTGACGAAGTTTTTTCTTAACCTGTCCATCTTCCGATGCGTCAAACCAGTATAGCAAGATTGTGCGGCATTATTGATCCCATATCAATAATGTCAGCCAGTCACTAAGTGGATATAAATTGTTTAGTTCATCTCTTTGAATGCCAATTAATTTTGCAACTTAGTTGCACATGCAGTTCACGTTGCAATTATGTGCAGTTCCTGTCTTGCATTAAGAATTATTTTAAAATTAGCGGTTGCGTGCGGGTATCCCCGTATTTTAGCTATACTAATATTATAAGGCTGAAGAGTTTGTTTGTTTCTTTATTTATTTGTTTGGTTGGTTGGTTGAAGCGCTTATTTCAGGAACTACTGGTTCGCATTGAACATTATTTTTGTGTTGTACCTATAGCCCGTATATCAAGGAACGTTATCCCTACTAATATTATAAATGTGAAAGTAACTCTGTCTGTCTGTCTGTCTGTCTGTCTGTCTCGCTTTCACGCCCAAACCACTGAACCGATTTTGATGAAATTTGGTATAGGGATAGATTAGACCTCGAGAAAGGACATAGGCTATGTTTGGTCGCGATAACCGACATCCACGCGGGCGGAGCCGCGGGCAAAAGCTAGTAGGCTATATATCATCATGCTACTACTCAAGGGAGCGGAGTGGTAATCGTAAATGTCAACAAATCCGGCAGATTCCCATACAATATTTGAAAAATTACGGGCATATAGTGGTGATAAGGGGTTGCAAAGTGTACCACGAGTGAAACTGGGGCGGGTCGGCTATAATGAATATTTTGAACACTATCTTCGCAGACTAGAAGGATTAAAGAATTATTCTTTTAGTCTGAGACTCAGAGTGCTATCCAGAAGGCGGATTCTGGATAGCACTTTCTGAAAAGGTTGCCGGGAAGTGATTGTTTTTAGCGATCCAAGACCAATTAGACCAATTGCAGTCCACTGCTGGATATAGGCCTCTCCCAATGTGCGCCACGTCTGCCGATCCTCCGCCTTCCGCATTCAGTCCGTCTCAGTCACCCTTTTTTTAGGTCGTCAGTCCATCTGTTTAGGGCGCGTCCCATCTTCTGTTTTCCTTCTCGCGGTCTCCACTCTAGGTTTCGTCTACTCCAAGGGCCTTCAGTGCTTCAACAGATGGGACCAGGCCATTGCCACTTCAGCTTGCTTATTTTTAGCGATACAGCCACCTATTGTACATTGACCTATAGTATTATGATCCATGCTGCTCAGTAGGTACTCATCATTATACCTGTGGTATACAATAAAGATTTATCTATCTATGTAATGTTTGTGTTTTTAAAAGATGACTAACAAAACAAAGACTTAAGAAAGGAAACGCTAGTAAACAATTTGCATTTGTAATAAACATTCCTTCCAGTGTGTTGTACATTTAACTTATTGTAAATGTTATTGTTGAATACCAATTAATGATGACCTCTGCTTTTTATGAAATCGCATGCAATATTGTAATTACAGGCATACATTTAAAGGTTTTTTTTTAAATAATAATTAGAAATTCGAATAATAAATAAAATCGGCCAAGTGCGAGTCGGACTCGCCCATGAAGGGTTCCGTAGTAGCAAAGGCGAAAATTGCGGTTTATGACGTATTAAAAAAAAACTACTGACTGGATCCCGTTCGAACCAATTTTTAGTGGTAGTTTGCATGGCAATTTACATCATATATTTTTTTTAGATTTATCATTCTCTTATTTTAGAAGTTAGAGGGCCCCCCCCTCTAACTTCTAAAATAAGAGAATGAGACACACATTTTTCCACTTTGGAAGTGTCTCTCGTGCAAACTATTCAGTTTAAAAAAAAATTATGTTAGAAACCTCAATAGCATTTTTAAAGACCTATCTATAGATACCCCACACGTTTGATTTTTTTTTTCATCAAACCCATACGTTTGATGGAAAAAAAAAATTGAGTTTCAGTTCTAAGTATGGGGACCCCGAAAATTTATTGCTTTTTTAATTTTTGTGTGAAAGTCTTAATGCGGTTCACAGAATACATCTTCTTACCAAGTTTCAACAGCATAGGTCTTATAGTTTCGGAGAAAATTGGCTGTGACATACGGACAGACAGACAGACGGACGGACAGACATGACGAATCTATAAGGGTTCCGTTTTTGCCATTTGGCTACGGAACCCTAAAAACAGATATGCGATTTGGATAGTTACTATACTAAGTGCTTTAAAAAAAGTCATTCAATTAGGTACATTCATTTCTTTAAGTAAACTCTGTAGATCAAAACACGATGTTTTACAATTTCTCTAATTATTTTTTCACAGTGATTTCTTAGCAGGTTTTCTTTAGGACTGTTGTCTGTTACTTGACTTTCAGCTTAGCCAATTTAGACATACTTACGTAAGTATTATATTACCTATGTGTTATCTGTGGCATTACCTACATGCATTAGCCTCATATTTACTCTGGTAGTTTTTACGGCAGCCTCAATACTATACAAAATAACAGATCCATCAGTTTTAAGATATACCTAAGTACTTTTTACAGGCATTACTTCGTCGTGAATGATGACAGGGTCTATGAAGCCTCAATATCTTCAGGGCAAGCCAACCTCACTCGTAAGCTAGTACACCTACTTATTGACGGACGAGGCTCCTGGTCCTGGGTCCTGTGTCCTCTCGGGGTTTGGAAGTTAGAATGCAGACGGTCCCAAAAATGCCGTATAATTCTAAGAGAAGGTTGTAAAGGTGTAAGTGGACCCGAGACTCCGAAATGTGAGGATACGGGTAGGGAACCAGTATGGTCAGACAATAGAATCGAAGTTGTTTTCATAGACCTAAAATATATCTACCTATCCCAATAATTTATCTTGGTTTCGATAGAGAAGGAGATTTAGTTCCATAAAACGAATTAAGAAAAGTTTTCGTAACAAGACAATTGGCACAAATAGCCTTTCATGGAGTTAACTAACTTTCTCTAAATATTCATAATAGCCACAAAAGTGTTCATTGGCAATAAGCCAATGCTAATATAGAAGTGATTGCGGGTTTAGTCATTAAGGACGGTAGGTCGTTCCACTGTGCAGGCCTTTTGCGGGTTGGCTCTAAAGCTTGTGGCTTTGACACAGTGGGCTCGGATTGGAGGAACATTAAGTGCTCTCGGTTCAACAAAGCGGATATAGATTGAGAGACTCAGTATTAATTTAGATTCAAATTTGGAGATTTTAATCAACTAAGTTCGACCGAAATTACGTACCGAAGTACCTTTTCTTTATTTTTCTTGAGAAAATCTGGTTATGTCGGACTCGAACTGACTAAAGTCACACGTCATCTCGGTTCTCAAATGCTGGGGTGAAACATGACCCAATAAGGCTCTCACCTCGCACCCCAAAGACTTTGGCTTAGGTTTCGACATGGCCCCCCTCGTGTGTGGGAATTGTGGGAAACGTGGTAATGGTGATATAGTATCCCCATATTACCCCGAAAGAGTGGCGCGCGCATCGCACCGCCACCCCGGTTTGCTTCTAGTAGGATGAAAGGTGGCTTTACCTGTCAGTCCTGTCACCCAAGGTCTGCGCTCATGGAGGTCGTTGAGAGACTTTCGACGTCTGAATTGCCTCCTCTGAAAACTGGCTGAGTATGGTTTACCCTAACGTACAAACAGTAAATACTCGTGATCAAAAGATATGCTTCAACAAATATAACTTTCAAAACATTTCTATTCACCGTAGTGTTAAAGTATCAATCATTATCGCCGTTTCACTCCACCTACTTTACGACCAGTTGCACTTAATCAACTTAACCAAGTATGCTGTTTCTAATTAACTGAAAAGTTGTGCCTTTAGCTTGCTACTTACTTGCGATATAATTAATTTGATGTGATCTCTGGAGATTTCGATTCATTTTGGCATTGTACCCGGTTGCATACAATCCGACTTCCAAGGCTTTTACTTTGAAGGCCCAGATTCGCTAACTCATTCTCCTCCTATAGTTATGATTTTCACGACTTGTCTGGGCGCAACTGTCTTCTGAATTTCCTACCCGAAGTGGAAAGCCTGCACAGGAGCCCCATCCGATCCTGCAATCAGCAGGGTTATCGATTTCCGGGTGAGGTTTACTTTGGATTTAGGGGTCTTGGTGGGGTGTTTTGAACTACCCGCTTACATCACTCAAAAGTTGCCAACGCTCTTAAAACTATGCAAATATTTGATTGAAGCAATGAAGCAAATTTAAAGTTATTTCTTTTCTTGATCGTTGAATACGTTCTAATTACAATTTTTATTTACAATAAATCGAATATGATTTGAAATTATACGCGCGGTTGATTATGGATATCACTCTTGAATACACTAGCAATCACGTAACTTGGCCACAAATCTTATTTCACTTTGTAATTTATTTATTGCGAGTTGCGAGCACTCAAATACCCGACTCAAGAGTTTGAGCATAATAACCAGCTAATCTATAGCAATGGTGAGAGCTGTTGACGTAAATATAAGAAATAACTTTTACTTTTTAAGCGTCCCTGCAGAATCTACTGTAAATATAAAATTCATAACTACCGAGGAAAGTGCTAAAGAAAGAAAAAATATTTGTATAGCTGTGGTCGACGTTTGTCTATTACCTGATTGGTTCCGGACGAGCGCACGATCCGTTTCACTTACGTCTATCTGCCACCACGAGCCACGGCGACGGAAGAACAGACCTGAAGTAGAACATAGCTTATAAATCGAATTTTTAAAATCTGTGTTCTACTTCAGGCGAACTTAACCCTAAGTTCAACTCTTGAACGGTAAAATCATTTTATATTAGTTTCTATTTTGAATGAAGCGTTTATTTCGCGGAGATATACATAGATATAGTTACGTATATATCTACGTTCTATAAACAACTGTTGAGTGTGCGCATAAAATACTAGAATTGAATACAGTAATCGAAAATTATATTCATTTCACATTTTTCATCCTGGTGAAGATGTATCAGGTACCCAATAGTGCTAAACTCGATCGATCAGCAATGACCTAAAGGCGGTCTAAGTCACAGAGGGCCAATAATGTTCATGAACATTAACATGATTTCGTGTAAGAAAGAACAACTAACGAATGTTCTGTCACTAATAGAATTTGACGTAGAACGAATAGAATGAGCATTCTCTCGTTTGGTGTAAATCAACCTTAATATTACATCGAACAGTTAGTCAGTTCGTTTCTATAACTATTTCACCAGATGAAGTTAAGCCGTGATAAGTATTATACCTGATAATAAAGAAGTTACTGCAAATTTATCGAATATATCGCCCAAATCCGAAGAAATCCGCTCAAAGTCAGCCTTCCCAATTCAACCCTCGCTGATGATTATTACTATGATAAAATATTATCACAAATTTGATCCTATGATCCCTACAAAATCAGGAAAAGATTCGTTCACCGAAGTCAAAGATGGGTACTTTATCTCAATCATAACGTAATAAGGGACCGGCCTATTGCCATTTATCAGGCACTGAGCCAATCGCGGTCTGTTACGGAAAACTCTTGTAACCGAGGAACGAAATTGCAGCTTTGCGGTAAATTTTCTTTATAATACGAGTTCGGAGTTTGAGCAGCATTATTAAGTGTTGCTAATATTTGAATATTTGTTATATAGCATGTAAATTATTTAGAATACATTTGGTGCTAATTTTTATTTTTTTTTTTCATTAGGAAGTTAAGGTTGCTAGAAACCTAAAACATCCTAATAATACAGATAGCACTATTGTAAGGGAGTAGAAGAGGGAGCATGGGGTCCACCAAGATCTTTGGGGTCCAACCCATCTGCAAACCGGTATACCTGCTGATTGACGGATGAGATGCTGGTGAACCTTTCGTGTCAGATTTGGAAGTTCAGAAGGAGAAAGCTGACCCCGGGCTCCTAGTTAAAGTCTAGGATACAACCGGTAACACAACACAAAGATGATGTAGAAGTCTTAGGATTGGTAGCTCTTTTTGATGTCCTTACTTACCCAAGTGTTACGTCAAAATTCAAATGTTTGTTCATAACGGACAATGATAACTTGAGCACATTTTGAAGTTAGTACATCTGTACCAAACTTTTCACAATATTACCAATATCTATCCAATATGCAGTGAATAACTACGGCAATAGATCAGTCTGACTTTCACGCGGACATCTACTCCCGTAGGGAACGTTGACGTTTAGCCGCTAGCTAAGCGGCATGTAACAGATGGTTAGAACTTATTCACTTCCAATTTGTGTCGGGATTCAACACTGGACTCACTGAAAGTGTAAGTAATTGTTATCCCAATAAAACTACGATGGCTATTTGTGGGTTAAATGGTAATTAGTTACTGTAGTACTCTTTAGTCTTTTTGTATAGTCCTTTTATATTGTTCTTCTGTTACTCTTTTCAGTAGCATTCAAAATTTTTCAACCCTTAGGTTGTTAGCTTAGTGGTTAAGGAGTCAGCCTTACGATCGAGAGGTCCCAGGTTCGAATTCTGGCCATTACACTACCGACGTAAACCCACTCCTAATACAAGAAATTTAGCTTAACTGGAGGGGTTAACGGGAATATTAGTAATTTCGGTTACTTAATTTATTCATTAAGAAAAAAAAAAGAGTAGATTGATACACATAATAATAATTATTATGAACCTAGTTTACATCATAAATTTCTCCATTGCCCGAATGTGTAAAGAGTACCTACTAAGTATATATGTGGATACCTATTTTGTAGGTGCAAGTGCATCTATTCATCCAAACTTTCGCATAAATATCTAATATAGTAGCAAGGTAAGGTAACAGTTGTTTTGTCTGATACAGAAAACTCAATCAAATTTAGGTAGACACACAATGTGAACTGAAACCTGTGCTGAAACGCCTTTGTGACAAAAAGTCGTCATTAAAATCCTATTTACCACGGCAATTAGCACTAGCAATTACCGGCCACTAAGGCCGTAGGATGGTCGGCAAAACTTCATTGGCTTATAAGAATCTGCTAAGAATAAAACTCCGCAGAGAGTTTCTTTTGTCAATTACGCAATTCAAAAAGCTACACTATAATTGGAAAGACATTGCCTGAGTGAATAAATTGAGACCTTTATCAAGACAGGGTTGTTTTGTGAGTCACTGGTTTGACGATACTAATCTCAACTTGCAATTGTTTTATTACTAACCTTAGATGAATTAGGTAATTAAAAAGGGGAGATAAGGTACGTTCTATAAATTGTACTTAGAAAAAAAGCTCGCACATAACTACACACAAATACTCAGGACGTCCAACTAAACCATACCAAGTCCATGGACCTAGTTTGGCATGCCCACGGAAATGCGCGACTTTCGTATCTTCCTTTTTAATTCATCTAAGTTACTAACCAATATTACTTATCGGAAGTTTATTTGAATATTTCTTAAACATTGAAATGAACCACGGTTTCTATCGCCTTTTATTTAACGCTTTAACGAGACATGCGTGAATCCAGACATGCGTGTCAATAGTCTCACCACCATGGATGCCTAAGACCGTGCGAAGTAGAGGAAGAAAAGCCGGAATGCGGACCATGGGTTACGTAATGTAGGCCTCGGATGCAATTTTATTAGGGAAATACGTCTTTATGATGATAATGATAAACTGGGCCCTGGAGGCATATTCAAGCATAACCACAAACAAAAGTTAGTTAATTATATTATGTATGTAAATATTACATTATACACAGCAGAAATGCCGTAATAGTGCGGCAGTAAAAGCTACGTAATAACTGACTTCAGATTGTTCTGAAGGGTGCTTAATTAATCCTAATTATGGACATTTCTAATTGTTTGTTGCGTATGTGAACCACCCGTTATGTTTTACGTCGTAGATTACGATACAGTTCGTAAACCGGTTCCCCAGAGGCATGTGCGCTCGTAAAATCAAGTAATAGTGTACTTTGTGTTGTGAAAGGCACACTGATACAAATTAGCTGACTGCCAACTCATACGGCCTTATGTTATGAAACTGCTGAAGTTGTTCACAATAGCAACTGTAACTATTTATGGGTGCAAAGCCGAGTCCACACTGGTGTATTGTAGGTGTGAAACAATTCTAGGCTCTAATGACTCGCCGCCGCGCCGCCGCCCGACAGCTTTCGTGTGAAGAATGTGAAGATGCAGGTACTATTATGCATTATAATTATGTACCTTACTCAACTTAACAGACGAGCTTTTGGTGCAGGCTTTCCTATCGAGCTTGGGAGGTCAGGTGGCAGTCATAGCCGTTAAGCCAAGTCAAGGGGTTTCCCTTGAGCACGGGAGTCAAGTCAACTATGCAATCGCACTAATGTTGTGATGATGATGACACATTATTATTGCAAAATGGTATGTTTCTTCCAGCTTCTATCGGAGGCCTTATCACCGTTTACTTCTTGTGACGCTGTAAGATCTATAAAAACGTAGGTACTTTATTTTTATTTATACAAATAAAACAACGCAATCTGCAAATGTTTTTCAAATATCTTCTCGTAAAGACGTGAAATTAACGAGCATGTCAAACTTTTATATCACTTCGTGCCGTTCGGTTGCCATTGTTGTAAAAAGTAGCCCTTTCACTAGTATCGTTAGCGCAGAAAAAACTGCAAACACATTAGTTTGGAAACTCGATATCACACCCGCGCACGCCCATCCTTTGTTATTAAAAGAATCGCTACATCCACAATGCATAAGCGACGGCGGTAATTGATTGGAAGCTGTGATCAAAATATAGTCCACCGAGAAATTAGCTATCGGTCAATGGCAAACCTAGATTGAGATTTAACCTGATTGAAACGTATCTCGAGAGTACAATTTACGGGCATACGTCTACATAATGTAGCTACACTCAAAGGTAGCTCAGTTGACCCCTATAAAGTAATAGTTGCGGTTCCGATTCAAATTTCCAGGAAAAGTTAGCACATATTATTAGATAAAATTGCTGCCATAATCTCATTTCTTCATTAAGGTGGACAACATTCATTTCCGTGGTTCACAAGAATTACATTTTCCCTAAGAATGGGCTTGCAGCAAGTTCCAAAAACATCACACTGTTCTAATCTATTTTCTGCTAAATCTGCATAGTGAACACTAGTGTAAAACTTTGAGAATCACTTTCCCGTAGAATATAGTCTTTTCTTCATATGAATATCGTCTAATCCTCTAATCCCGAGAGGGAGCTTGCGGCATAGCTTTCTCTGTTAAATCAGTATATGTATCAAATTTCTGGCAAGGTCAGCTTAGGCTTTGAAGATCTTGGTGTGGCAGCATACACCCAACTGAAAAAAATATCAAGAAATAAGTAAGTCTTTCTTAAATTGCGGCAAACGTTACGATTCATGCTTCATTTGGCACATTATCGTCGGGCAATTTGCATGTTCGTTGATGCCACCGGAATAACGGGAGCTAAATTGGAATAGCGCTTTTGACATATTTCATATTGGTATCGAGATCATGCCCGCTAATCTACTCGCTATATCCACTTCAATTTTAATAGTGATTCATTTTTTAGACTTGCTTTTATTAACTTCGTATCGTACCAATAGTATCGATGTTATGTTTGTATTTATTTAACATAATCTTTGAAAATATATAATAAAAAGAAATTTGCACACTTATCGAGGACCGATGGACTATACATTCATTATAAAGTCTTTTATACTGTTAAATGTATAAAAAACTAATAATTTATCTCTAACTCTTTAACAACTATTTTTTAGTTTGGTCTTTTATAAAACTTGTATTTTAGTTTTTAATTTGCTATTATTTATATGTTTTTGTCTAAAACGACACATTTTGTCGCTCTCACGACAATCAATTACAACGTACAACAGTGTGAATTACATAACATGACAGAATACGTGTTGCTATTTAAATAATATTACATTGTACTTATACAAACAATATTTAATTAGTTAATATATTTAGGAGATAAAATTAAAATGTTACGCTTTCATTTTCTGTTTTGATGGTTGAAGTGAAATGAATTATTTATAATAGGTTTAATATAATTTTGCGACACGTCACAGCTTTCTAACTAACGTATAATTACGGTACAATTTAATAAACTCAACTCAGTTACTTTATTAGATTCTTAGACCGATTTCCCAATGAGAGTATTACGCAATGATATTTTGTACAGGAGAACTGAAATTCGTTAAAAGATCGATAAAGCAGAAAGTTCCATTAATAATAAAAAATCAATACAATATGATGACTTTCTTTAAGTCTATGTAAATATATTATCACATTTTTCCTACTTGATGAATTTTCTTGTGTAGCTAAATCGTGAAAATCCAGTTAATTTAACCTGGTACCTTATCAAAGTGGAGTTCGTCAAAGAGGAATCGTAATCAAACCGAACTTAATTCCATTATAAAGTTTGACTCAATAAAGAGTAAACTTAATGTGATAATGAAATCTTCTTGAGATTAATCGGGGCTCAATTTAATTGAACTGAGTGTCACTAAGTTGTGAAATCTAATCCAAGTTTACTATGTTATTTTCTTCGATAACTTACGACAAATGTTAAATATTTCGATATTGCGATAAAATGTGTATTTAATGTGCAACGCTACGCACTATAATAAGTTAATCATTTATGTCAATAAACTTCAATGAAGCTTCAAATTAGCTATTTGAACATTACTTTGAAGATGATGACTATATATTTAATTGATAGCTATCAGAGATAATAGAGTCGGAGAGAGTTCGTTTGCGTAATATTTTATTGTCAATCAGTAAAACAATTTTCTATCGTTTTGTTTGAAGTAATGACTTTCTTTATACCCAAAGCGTTAATTACTAGTGCTTGGTGAACGTTTCACTGTCTTCTTGTCAGTAGCATTTGTGGTAAGCATGTACCAAATGAAATTAAGAAGTTACTATAAATTTAATATGAATGGTGTCCAGAGTTGGTACAACACTTCCGAGGGTGTACTGTGTCCAGTCAACAAGGAGATATGGTTGCACTTTTTCATAATGAAGTGGTATGTAAAGGTGCAACCGTATCTCTTTTTAAGGGTATTGAGAGCATTTGAGGGAGGCTTTGTTAGGGACTTCTAATGTACGATCGATAGACGTTGAAATATTCTAGCTAGGCCTCTCTTTGAAGCTGCTATTCTTCTGTATAAAATGTTGTATGATATTTGTTTTTATGATGGTTTCTAGTTATAGGTAGGTATGTGTCACATACAAATGTAATTTCTGTAAACTGTACAATGGAGCTGGCCAGAATATTTAAGCAAAAAAAAATCTAAATTAAATAAAAATCATGCGGTGCAGTATTTGGGGACTACCGATAGACGTGATAAGTAACTTGTGACGCGTTCGGTGATGGACGATGACGGTGACGATGTTACGAGTCCTATGATTTCACCCACAAAGTGCACAATGCGCCTAAAGCAGTTTTCATTTAAAAAAAAAAAACGTTGTTACAGTCTCAGGGAACTGTGTCCTGTCACTTTTTACGCCAGATACGCACACGATCCACCTGATTAGAAGTGGTTACTGTGGCCTATAAACGTGTGCAACACCAGGTCGTTACACACGTGTCGCCGACCCTGAAGAAACCTTCTAATGCTTTTCTTGAAGAACCTCATATTGTCGTCACTTGGGAAATATCTAACCACAGCAGGGAATTCATTATTATTTATCACTTAATAACATCATTATTAAGTGACTTCCTTTTACCGTAACCGCTCGCAAATAAACAATTATTTTAACCGCACTATTTCGATGAACTTCTGTAACGTGTTGAGATAATTTAAAACAAAATCGTGAGCCGAGTGCGCAACCTACTTAATTATTTTAAACATAGGTATATAATGATTTTTGACATTGAGGGTACCTAGGTACTTGTTGCAAGATAACCATGGCCGACATTACATCGTGTTGTTAGTGTATTCTGTGCAATACATTATGATTTAACTGTCACTGGTCAGTAGGTGGCGCTTGTGTTGGCCTAAGGCCTGTATTATACAGCAGGCGTAGGCCGAAATTCTACTGCATGCTTGAGTTTTTCGGATTTAAAATTATATATCTAAACTAGCCTTCCGCCCGCGGCTCCGCCCGCGTGCATCTCGGTTAACGCGACCTTTGCTCATATCTTTGGTTCTACTCAACCGATTGCGATCAAACAAACGTAAGATTTTAAGTCTGAGTAAGCCCTTTCTAACAAAAATAACCGCATCAAAATCCGTCCAGTAGTTTTTGCGTCCATCGCGGACAAACAGACAAACAGACAGGAAATTAAAAAAAATATTTTCGTGTTCAGTATCGTTATCTTAACATAACCCAAGTATTTTTTTTAAATATCTTCAATGTACAGACACGACCACTTTACAATTATATAATAGTATAGAAGATAGAATAGATTAATTTTATTGGAAAAGGAAAACAAACTGTATTGTTAAAAATAGCTATGTTTACATAGCTAGAGATCCGATTCTCAGCACTCCATGGATTCACCGTGCGGTCGCCGGGTCCATAGCGTGATACAGAGAGGAACACCGTGACGGCGACTGGTACTTGCGACCCAGATGTAGGTTTAGGGTGGCCACCTTGTGATGCATCAGCGCTCACCTCCACCGTCAGCGTCTCCGTCTTCCCCCCCCCCCCCCCCCCCCCCCTACCTATCCAAATTTGGTAAGATCCTATCAATGCCGCTTTTGATATTCGATTTAGTAAAGAGCTTACTGAAGCTCTTGGCAATCCGAGGTCTTTAAGTAAGTTGTACAGGGATTTAGCTGGAATTCCCCTTGCTCCTACTTCTACGGCGTAGAGTTTAACCACGTAGCCGTTTTTGGTTAACTCGTTAGTCAAGTCAAAGTATTTGTTTGTCTTTATAGCGTGGTCTTTAGGTATATTAGTTTCCCACGGTACTGTGAGTTCTACAAGCACTGCATGACCCATTATTTTTCCTTTTTAAGATAGGTAGGTACACAACATTTCCGTAGCACATTATTTTAGTCTAACACGTCTACAACGCTTTTCTGAAAAATTGGTAAATCATTTGTTTAAACTTTAGAAAAGTAGATACCCAATTATCGTCAGTAGGTACTTTGAATTAACCTTTCATCCCACCATCTCGGAAAGAGTACTTTTGCTATTCGATAACTGAGTGCAAAAGTCGTTTTTATCCTCTAGAGGATAAAGTAATTTTTTTTAATGACACATTGTAGGTACATACATATAATATAATTTTCATCCCACCATCTCGGAAAGTGTATTTTTGCTCTTCGATAACTGAGCGTAAAAGTCGTTTTTATCCTCTAGCTAGAGGATAAAGTAAATTTGAATTTAGAACATTGTGTGTACTAGGTTTGTGAACTCAAAACATCATTAATAGTTATTTGTTATACAAGAGTGCAAAGTTGGTTTTTAACCGCGTGCTCAGTTTTGATGACCGAGCAAGCGAAAGATTCTAAATTTGAATCACGAGCGTAGCGAGTGATTCACAAATTAGAATCTTGAGCGTTAGCGAGGGAATCAAAAGAGCACAAGGTGAAAAATCTTTGCACTCGAGTGCAACACGTAACTTTTCATCCCACCTCAGCGAGGAAATATTGAAATGTTTCTCCTTCCTAGCGTTAATTCCCAGTCGCATCCGAAGCTTTCACCTTGGAGTCCGGGGTCCGCTTTACCAGTCTTAACTGCGGATTTGGCTGGACCTCGATATTTTCCGTGAAGCGACTGCCATCTGACCTCCACAACCCAATGGTGACATTAGGCGATATCGAAGCATTGCAGCTAGACCGTTGTTGTTGAACTTTTTAAGGCTCCAACTAGGTACCCGTAACGACTGCCATAGATGGTCGTTTGGCATCCGTGACCGACGGCTTAACGTGCTCTCCAAGGCACGACTAGACCAATGCAAATACCCATTTTCATGCATAAAAAATATTTGCACTGAGCGGGGATCGAACCCAGTAATGGTAGTGAACGCGGCCGCTACGCAGGAGGCACCTGCGTAGCGGCCGCGTTCACTACCACTACGCCACGGAGGCTGTATAATATGTGTATTAATACTAATAATAAAATACAAAAAAAATAAAAATTCAACAACAATGTTCAACAATATGACGTGAAAAAAATTGATGCGCGCAAACCAAATTTAAAAAAAAAAGTACACCAAGGAGGTTCCGAGTCTGAGTTTTTCATAAATTAAAAAAAAAGTTGTATGATAAATTCGGCACCATAGAGGTAGAAGTAAATAGGTTTAATGATGTTTTGAGTTCACAAACCTAGTACACACGATGTTCTAAATTCAAATTTACTTTATCCTCTAGAGGATAAAAACGACTTTTACGCTCAGTTATCGAAGAGCAAAAGTACTCTTTCCGAGATGGTGGGATGAAAACCTATTTACTTCTACCTCTATGGTGCCGAATTTATCATACAACTTTTTTTTAATTTATGAAAAACTCAGACTCTCACTCTTAATTTATGAGAACCTCCTTGGTGTACTTTTTTTTTTAATTTGTTTTGCGCGCATCAATTTTTTTCACGTCATATTGTTGAACATTGTTGTTGAATTTTTATTTTTTTTGTATTTTATTATTAGTATTACACATATTATACAGCCTCCGTGGCGTAGTGGTAGCGAACGCGGCCGCTACGTAGGAGGCACGAGTTCGATCCCCGCTCAGTGCAAATATTTTTTATGCATGAAAATGGGTATTTACATTGGTCTGGTCGTGCCTTGGAGAGCACGTTAAGCCGTCGCGTCGGTCACGGATGCCATACGAACATCTATGGCAGTCGTTACGGGTAGTTGGAGCCCTAAAAAGTTCAACAACAACGGTCTAGCTGCAATGCTTCGATATCGCCTAATGTCACCATTGGAGGTCAGATGGCAGTCGCTTCACGGAAAATATCGAGGTCCAGCCAAATCTGCTGTTAAGACTGGTAAAGCGGACCCCGGACTCCGAGGTGAAAGCTTCGGATGCGACTGGGAATTAACGCTAGTAAGGAGAATAAATAAATAAATAAATATAAATATTCTACAACATTCTACACAACGCTATCTAGACCCACGGTAAGCTTAATTAGCTTGTGTTATGGAACCTAGAATGCTGATACACATACTTAAATACTTTTTTTTTTTTGTAAATACATACATATTATACATAGAAACACCCAGACCAATGCAAATATTTATATTCATGCATACAAATATTGGCACTGAGCGGGGATCGAACCCGCGCCTCCTGCGTAGCAGCCGCGTTCACTACCGCTACGCCACAGAGGCAGTCGAAGAGGCAGGAGAAGCATTTCATTATTTCCTCGCTGAGGTGGGATGAAAAGTTACGTGTTGCACTCGAGTGCAAAGATTTTTCACCTTGTGCTCTTTTGATTCCCTCGCTAACGCTCAAGATTCTAATTTGTGAATCACTCGCTACGCTCGTGATTCAAATTTAGAATCTTTCGCTTGCTCGGTCATCAAAACGGAGCACGCGGTTAAAAAGCAACTTTGCACTCTTGTATAACAAATAACTAATAATCTTGTGAACTTGTGATCTCATTCAATATTTTGTATGCCTTTGGCGGAACATAGCTATTGTTTTTTACATCTTTTTTTATACTCGCAGACAAGCACATCATGACCCTCCTGATGGTAAGAGGTTACCGTGGCCTATTTTGTAACCTATGCTTCATAAAATAAATTTGAATTTGATTTGAATTTGAATTTGATTTGAATTTGAATTTGAAGTTGAATTTGAATATGACTTTGAATTTGAATTTGAATTTGAATCTTTATATAAATCTGAATGTCTCTGAATCTGAATCTGTCTCTGAATCTGTCTCTGATTCTGACTCTGAATCTGTCTCTGAATCTGTCTCTGAATCAGAATCTGTCTCTGAATCTGAATCTGTCTCTGAATCTGAATCTGTCTCTGAATCTGTCTCTGAATCTGAATCTGTCTCTGAATCTGTTTCTGAATCTGTCTCTGAATCTGAATCTGTCTCTGAATCTGAATCTGAATCTGTCTCTGAATCTGTCTCTGTCTGTGAATCTGTCTATGAATCTGTCTCTGAATCTGAATCTGTCTCTGAATCTGAATCTGAATCTGTCTCTGAAACTGAAACTGTCTCTGAATCTGAATCTGTCTATGAATCTGAATCTGAATCTGTCTCTGAATCTGAATCTGTCTCTGAATCTGTCTGTGAATCTGTCTGTGAATCTGTCTATGAATCTGTCTCTGAATCTGTCTCTGAATCTGAGTCTGAAACTGAATCTGTCTCTGAATCTGAATCTGTCTCTGTATATGAATCTGTCTCTGAATCTGAAACTGAATCTGTCTCTGAGTCTGAATCTGTCTCTAAATCTGAATCTGAATCTGTCTCTGAATCTGAATTTTTGATAAACTCAGACTCGGAACCTCCTTGGTGTACTTTTTTTTTAAATTTGCTTTGCGAACATCATTTTCTTCTCATGTCATATTGTTGAACATTGTTGATTTTTTTCTGCATTTCTTTATTTCCTCGCTGAGGTGGGATGAAAAGTTACGGGTTGCACTCGAGTGCAAAGATTTTTCACCTTGTGCTCTTTTGATTCCCTAACTTACGCTCAAGATTCTAATTTGTGAATCACTCGCTGCGCTCGTGATTCAAATTTAGAATCTTTCGCTTGCTCGGTCATCAAAACTGAGCACGCGGTTAAAAAGCAACTTTGCACTCTTGTATAACAAATAACTATTAACTGGATCAAATCAAACGAAAAAATATCGCTAATTACTTTTCTTCAAAATTGAAAGTCATATTTAATTCATACTTTCATAGTTCCTAACGATTTCTTTCATAGGTTGTTGCCCCGGCAACAGGCGCCCGTGACGGAACACCATGTGGTTTTAGTAGGTTCGATTCCGTTACAGCCACTTCACCGGTTCTGGTGCGTGTTTTCTTTAGAATTTCTAAATTATGTAAATGCACATGTGAAGGTAGAGTCGCGACCAGAAACATAACATACAGGTTTGTGTGAAAGGCTGTTTAGCTTGTGTTACGTCTGATTCTAAGTTATCGCTGTTGATGCATCGGTCATAAACGTTTGTTTGTTTGTTTAGGTAATTTTTGCAAAATAATTTATATCTTATTGCATAGAAACAATAGGCACCCACTAAGCTACTTATATATTATTATTTCACAAGCTAACTATTTATGGTTTTTCTGCTACCAAGGAGCAATATTTTTTTGAAATGTCAATTTTATATTGTTCTGTCATGAAAAGTTAACTAACAACTTACAACGTTGGCAACAAATATAACTACAGCCAGGACTCTTGTGACCATTGCCGATACCGATCAGGATGTAGTCGAAGGTCTTTACCAAATGATGTTTACCTACTAGGTACTCCGAAAAATTATAGCCGGTGAAAACACCCAGAATGTCGGTGAATTGATTTTCTGCTGTACTATCCATTAATCAAAGAAAAAAAGCAGAAAGCCGTGTAACCAAAACGTAGGCCAACCAGCCTAAGCAGAAATGAACTGAATACATAAAATATTATCGATAACGAGTGAACAATTAATCGCATTCCTAGCGTTCTTGGAATCATTTCCATAAGATCATGCCTCTTACGTACACATGATCGCTTATAGTAATGGTAAGCTGACGAAGGGCTAAGAGAGCAGCTAAGTTTTGTAAATCGTTACTTCGCTCCCTTTTTTTCTTTGTTGAGTTATTGTTGAGATAATTATTATCCACTCCTCATTATTGTCATAACAGCGTTCATCCCGGTGTGGCATCCAATGCTTGCGCTTTGAAGCTTGGGATCCGCTCTCATACGCTCTCCCCTCTTGATGCTACTTATGTCATGCATACATGCACTTAATACATTTAAAGGTTTATTAACATTGTTCTACATTCGAAACGGATAAATGGTAACATGAAATTATGTACATATATTTATGCAATCTTGGAGCGCGCTAATTAACTTTTAGCCTACATGAATATAAATGGTATGAAAATAGAATTTTGTATAAATTATAACTTGAAAGTGTTTATTTACTTAAATAAATAATGTATTCAGTATTATCTAAATTGGCTATCACATAAGAGTTTTCATTTTTAATTGAAGATTAGACAGGTAGAATATGAAGTAGACTACGCGGTAATATTACGTTCTTTGGAATATACCGCGCCCTACCGACCGTACTTTTTGGGACCCTGTGACCCAAAAACCAGTAGTCTGTCAATAACATCATAAAATTCGATCAAAAAAACTACGTCGAATGGAGACGGATAATATTACGGGGTATCCAACCGGAATAACTCTTACCCCGCGTTTACACGCTGCCCATCGCATTGCTCATCGTGTTGCCGGAAGTATTCCCACGAATAATGCCCTAGCATTCACACGTACGCATCATCGTGTTGGTCCGCATTACAGTATTCGCCCTGCAACCGTATGGAGAACAACGCTGTAGCAGTGTACGCATTATGCTTTTACAGCATAGCGAATTGATTAAATAGATTAATAATAAAAACTATCACTTTCAACTACCTATACACTGTCCGTAGATGGATATAAATATTTTTAAAATTAAATATTCGAGGAGCAATAACGAAAGCCGTGTTTACTGATTAGCGCCATCTAGCGGTCTCCGGTATTGTCCGGTATTGTCGCTCCTTTGACTCGCGCCGCCAAGCTGACATTCGCAGCAACATACGCGGCAGTACTCGCGGTATGACGAATATACCATTCACACCACGTCTCTGCCCACTTCTCTCGCCACTTCCCTCGCTCTGCCGCGAGTATGTAAACGCAGCATTACTAAGGGGTCCTCTTCATGTAAACAGTTTCATCTGCGGATGTTAGCAGCGGACGCGTCCGCCGACTTGTGGATGGGGTGATTTGTGCTCGTCTGTGGCAGGTATTCAACGTTAAATATCTACCATTGACGAGCAAGTCAGCACGCAGCATCCGTGGATGTATCGGCGCACGCGTCTGCCGATGACATCCGCGGATAAATCTGTCTACGTGTAGAGGAGTCATTATTCAGTGCCTACTCCCTATCTATTTAATGAAAGAGATTGACATATTGGGTCGTACACTGACTGTCATATATCTAACGAATAGGAATGTAGTGTAATGAAGAAAGAAAGAAAGAAAAATATTTCCCTCTATGAGTATACCTACTACATACCTCCCCAGAAATAGATAAGACGTCAAGAGACACTATCTCAAGTTAGTTGTGGTACCGGATCCACTCAAACACAAATGCTTCGTAGTGCCTTTAACGAGGTGCTTTTTACACGAAAAGCGAAAGAGTATAATACAAAGGAAAATTATTACCGATAAAAATTACACATAATGCTCATTATATGATTGTTTATACCCTGGTCACGTATTAATTCTTTCATGCCAGCCATTTCATCGAGTATATCGCGTGTACACAAATCACTTACTGAAATTTACAGAGCTTCCTGTGTTGGTATTATATCACAAGTTTTCAGCTTGTTAAATTGCATTTACTTAATAAATGTAAGAAATATTGTGAGTGAATGTAACAAATATTGTTAACTAACTGACCCGATGAATTTCGTTTCGCCTTACAATCAATGATGTTGTTTGGTTCATATTGGCTTTTATTGGAACAATTGTCAACATTTTTTTTAAGTGCATTCCAAAATTTTTATTAGTTATTCTGTTAACTCAGACAAAGACAAATCCAACAAAAAAAAATCATTAAAATCGGTCTAGCCGTTCTCGAATTATTAATATCTAATGTAATTAACACAATTTTCTTTTACAATATTATAGACGCGGCGTATGGAGCCTGCAAGCCTGTAAAGTATGCACCTATTGATAGACAAGCCGTTGGCGTAGGCTTTCCTCTCAGGCTAGGAAGGTCAGGCGGTCAGTCGCTCCCATGAAAGCCAGAGTCACGTCCTCCTATTAGCAGGTACACCAGCCTACATCTGACATTCGCTAGATATGGTTACATAACCACATTCTATTATCCAACAGTTTTTATATACATTACACTAAATAAAAATTAATGTCTTAATTATCTCCGTTATTTTTAACGGAGGACAACCTCGTAAGTATTTTAAAAACAAACCTAACTGTTCACATTTACATCCTATGTCTGCTATGAAGCTCACATCTCCTACGAGTAATATCACATGCCTAGTGATAGTGCTCAGACTAAAAGAATTAACAGCATAGACGGAAAGTAGTAATACTAAAGGAGTAGTATTTCTACTTTAGTATTACTTCACGCAGCTTCACAGGCGAGTTCTATGCGTATGCGCGAAGTCTATGTTATTATTTAGTCTGAGTGTTAGCGCATAAACGACCGTGCCATGCCGTCACAAATTATGCCAATTAAATTATGCGTAATTTAACGTAACTACCCCAAGTATCGGTTAAATTGGTGTTACCCAACGAAAAATTTTATATCCACGATTATACAGTTTACTGCATGAAAATCGATAATGTCGACAGAAGTATTTTTTTACTTGTTAATCGACTCGCTAATTGATTTCCGCACGTATTAGTGTCAGTCGATTAGAAAAGTAACAATTAATGTAGGTATGTTTGAAACAGAAATTTTGAAGAATGTAGATTCCATGGCGCCTCCGCCAGTCTCCGGTAGGAGGGGAAAACCCATGTGTGCCAATGGTCTCACTAGGTACTATGGATACCCAAGACTGGGCGAAATAGAGAAGAAGAGGCTTCTACTTCTCTATTTCGCCCAGCGAATAGTGGACCCCGGACTCCTAGATGAAGGTGTTGGATGCGACTAACGCAAAATGATGATGATGTTGAAGATTTCTGGAAGATAAGCTTATTAGATTTTGCTGTACTTCAGCTAACTTGTAAACACTTCATGAGGTATCTACTTCCTTTATTACTGAAGCTAATTAAATCTTTAGTCTATCTATTTGCCTCAGAATACAGAACAAACCAGAAGCCGCATTCGCTAATAGCTGCATATCCCGCACTGTGTCCAAAAACGATACTCTGTCTCGCTCTATAGTGAAACTTCCCGCTCGCGTAATGTTACTAGGCTAAGGTGCGGTTCCCAACTTTAGGGTAGTCATAAAACACTAGATAAGAGATGTAACACTAGATATTTAATATCTGTATTATACAGAGAGGTGATCAGTGTAAGTTAAAGCTATTAAATATAATATATAAATTTAATGAAACACGTTATTATTAGAACTATCGGGATATTTACCATGTATTTCGGCGCTGTTGCAAGCACCAAGTAAATATCCCGATAGTTCTAATAATAATGTGAACGACCATGAAAGTTTAAATACCTATATTAATGAAACACGGTAATAAGGTAAGTATTTTTTTAATGGTATAATGATATACAAAGTCTATAGACGCAGTGTCACTCCAATGCGGCGTAAATAATACTTAACTACTACTCTGGTACATGTTGACAATATAGGTACATACTTATATCTCCTATTTCATCCATTTCAACTTTTCTCTTCATGCATCGGTAGGAAAACTAAAATTAGAAACATTTTATTGAAAAAAAAAGTACCTACCTACATTATACATAATATTGCTACTGTGCGATAAAACCACCAATTGTATATAGGTACCCACATAATAGGTAGCGTGTTTAATGATGTCTGTGGTGTACCTACATATATTATCGATTCAAAATGAATGACGATTCCGAAGTTTGTGCGTAACGATGCACGCGCCTGCGAGACTCGCAGCATATGCAGTATGTACCTACACGCAATGATTGTTGAAATTGTTGTTTGCTATTTATTATGTTAAGTTTGTTATTGTCCTTCCACAAGCAGAGAAGCTATGTAGGGTATACAGCCCTACAAGCCGGACAGCCAGTAAATTGTCGCTGTTGGTACAATAAATGGTATTTCTTCAATTACTGAAGACAAACTCCTATGGTCATCTTCAGACACCATCTACAGATCCTGTATACTAAGAATACCAGAGAATTAGCTAAGACAAAACAAATGAGCTCAAACTCTATAGGTTTTTCTTGTTTAGTTTAGTATTTCTTAAGGCCATCATCAGACCAGCTCCATGGTACCATATTAATGCATTATCCCTTAAACTAACATGTATACAAAATTTCATCAAAATCGGTTGAGGATATCTGCTTCAAAATCGAGTTGCAAGATTTCTTTTCGAACAAATTAAGTAGGTACCATACCTACATCCTACATACAGTGAAAGTAGGTAATGAAAAGATTTTTATAATAATATCATTTACCGACTTGTTTGCAATGCAACAAGGAATAATGCTTGGACGAGTAAAGTGAACAGAATATTTTTGTACCTACCTGCGCATGGCACTCGTACTCGTACGTACTACCGAGCCATTTAGTTTGATTTGAACCGTATTGTACAATAAAGAGACCTATCTAAGTATATATCAGTTTAAATTTCATAAAAATAGGTGGGTAAAATTTTCAATTGACATGGCAACACACAAGATGGCAGCGTCTTCGTCTAAATCAATCACAATTAAATTCAATAATTAAATAACTATGCATTTGTATACGCTACTTACAGATGAAATGTGATCCCATCCTGTTTTTTTGTAATCCTAGATGTATTTTTACATGAAGGAACAACTAAAACCGACATTTTAAAATTAAAATTGACACTGATGTAATACGTCTGACGCGCTACGTGCATACGAGTGAATGCGAGTGACAATATTCAAATCAAGCCAATTTGTCTTGATTTGTGTGTCTTCACTTTTGAGCGCGCTTGCGGTTTCTGGTTTGTTCTGTATTCTGAGCTATTTGCTTGAGAATAATGCTGTTAGGCAGAAGATATTTGATTCTAGTGCACAGGAATTACAGTAGTAGGAACGCAAGTGGAATTTGTCCTATGAAAAAAGGAAGAAGAGCATTGACGTTTCTAGGTCTGCCCTAGATCACACAAAGTGTGAATAAGACATACAAATGTTTACTTTATTATAATTACACACACTGCATTGTGTGCAGACGCGCGAGTATGAACGCATACTTCTAATCACAGCGTCCATTCACCTCAGAGAACGTTAGGTGTTTCTCCTCGGACAAAATAATCACCATTACGTAACAATACATGCACACAAGGCTTTATTTACTGTTCGAAAAAATATAATTATGCAATTTCAACTACAGAATTGGCAATTGTTTTAAAGATAGGTATGTATTTAAATTGTGTCAGAGGATATTCTTTTGGAACTGTTACGATTATTGTTACGGGTGAGTGTATATGTGTCATCTAATGTTTAGGAGAGTAAGATTAAAGGAAATAAAAGTGAGATAACCCTAAAAGCCATGATGATAAAATCACGCATAGGCCCACTCGGCCAGGGAACACTATATTTTTTCAAAGAATTTTTATGTATTTTTTATTTCAATTGCTTGAAAATTCTCGATTTCTACGGACAATCCAGTACCTAATATTACCCCGGAGCTTAGGGTAGCTAAGCCAGGCTGCCAGTGCAACGTTACAGACACGAACTAATATTAATTTGCTGTGCAGATTTTCCAACATGATTGATTGTTAGTGTTGTTGTCCAGGCAGGTCTTTGGTCACAATTACACACAGACCGTATGACAGATAGTTCATGGTATGACCGTATGAAATTCACGCGATTATACCTTGATCAGATATGGATATGGATTTACGGAAATTCATACTGGATTTCCGTAAACATAATTATTTATTTATAAGAAAGTCAGCTGCCTAAAAGGAGACCACGAATAAATCTAGCAGCCTATGATGCGGGTATTTTATATTAGGTACGTTGTAGGGCCCAAGAACTGAAGATCATCAAGATGGAAGTTCTTTCGGACGTAAGCTGACCTCACCTTCCTGTACTGATTGACGGACGAGGTTCTAGCAAATACGGCAGTAGCTTCCGTAAAAGCTAAGACAATCACCACACCGACCAGGGACCGAGGCGTTTGATGATGATGACATATTATATTTACTTTCAAAAGCACTAAAGGTTCAAAATGTGTGATGTGAATAATGATTATAATAATTATCCTTTTCATATGAGTTGAGACAAATTATCTCATTCGAAGCACTTTTTATAGAGAGTGTTACGGTAATCCAGATCAAACTGCTTCCGCAACATTAAGATGTGTCTTGTTTTCTTATTTCTATTCAAGCGATAGTTTAATTTATGTTCTTTTCAACGTAATAAGACGGTTCACTTTTGTTTCAGTCATTGTTTTAGAATGCCTGCCGAGTGTGTGTTATTAAGCGGAGAGTAATGTATGTTTTTTTTTTGTGCCTCAATTTCGATATATTTTTGAGAGCATTTGAAACTGAAGTAGAACACAGTCTACATGCTAACGATATCTGATAGTGCATTGAATTGAAATGCAATGCAAAATGCAAATAGGTAGTATTTTATTATATTTTTGCAGTTAAAATTTATCTTGTAAATCACCAATATAACTATTATATCTACACTTCCTTCTTAGCCTGGTGGCAAGCTAAAGAGGAAGTCTCGAGAATAAGGGTCATCATTGTAGATACCAAAAATGCTACGAGAATGGCTCTCAGCTCAATGGCCTCACAGATGCTTTTTCAAGGATCCGGGATTGTAGGAAGAACAACCCACCTCTACACCACATCACACTACACTACACTAAAACCTTTAAGGGGTTCTGTATGATAAATTTGATGTTTTTATAACCATGCTTCTTTTTCATTCTATTAAGAACGTGCGGGCGTTTAGTTAATTTATCATTGAACACATCATTAACAGCAAAAAAACTAAATACTTTGCTTTAAACTTATATGGAATTTTAGTAAATCAATCTCTTCCCACCTGCTCATTCATTTGATGTTCTATGGGAGTGACGTAACGTTCAGTACATTTCGATACCTCCTACGTAAACTGTTGTAACTTCTAAACTGTGATTTTACAGGAGAGCGTTTCAAAGGTACTATTGGCAATAAAAACCGCAGTTTTCAACTAATCTTTATAAAATTCAATATGTGACTTCAGTTAATAATACTTTAGCGTTTACCTCATGGTATTATTCAAAAATACCAAAGGTTTTAGAGATTTTGCTGTTACAACACTTTACCGCGGTATATGACCTTTACAAATTGTTGTATAAGTCACTTACAATTATGTACACCGGAACACATGAGTCGCATTTAGTCGTATGTACCAGATACAACAATTTACGCCGAAAAGCAAGAGAAAAAAGGTGTGGTATGTTTTATTTTTACCACTTAGGTGGCAGACAAGTACACGGCCCACCTGATGGGAAGTGGTTACCGTGGCCTATGGACGTATGCAACACCAGGGGCGTCACATTCGCGCTGCCGACCCTGAAAAAACCTTCTAATGCCCATTCTTGAAGAGCCTCAGAGATCCAATTCTCAGCACTCCATGGATTCACCGTGCGGTCGCCGGGTCCTTATGGACCCGTGATACAGAGCACACCGTGACGGCGACTGGGACTTGCGACCCAGATGTAGGTTAAGGGTGGCCATTTTGTGATGCATCAGCGCTCACCTCCACCGTCAGTAGTGTACCCCCCTACCTATCCAAATTTGGTAAGATCTTATCAATGCCGCTTTGGACATTCCATTTAGTAAAGAGCTTACTGAAGCTCTTGGCAATCCGAGGTCTTTAAGTTGTACAGGGATTTAGCTTGAAATCGTCTTGGTCCTACTTCTACGGCGTAGAGTTTAATCACGTAGCCATTTTTGGTTAACTCGTTAGTCAGGTCAAAGTATTTGTTCGTCTTTATAGCGTGGTCTTTAGGTATGTTAGTTTTCCACGATACTGTGCGTTCTACAAGCACTGCTCGCCTATGCGATCGTGAAAAAAGGAATATATCGGGTTTGGATGACGAGGTACAGACATCCTCCTTTTATAATGCTTCTCATAAGTGTAGTCTACAAGTATTGTCCAGTCAACGGCAGCTATCAATTTATCAATCAATTGTAGTCGCTTGGGAAAACCAACGCAGGGAGTTCATTCCACAGGTTGAGTGTGCGAGGGATGTAGTTCCTTTCATACCGCACAGTGCGTACTGTTTCCGGACGTTGTGTGTGACGATGATTTCCCTGCCTGTGGCGAGATGCGATGATAGAATGTAGCTGTGGGTATCATGTCAAATAGTTCATCTGAGCACAAACCATTGTATATTCGGTAGAACACACACAGTGAGGCAAAGTCTCTTCTGAAACTGAGACGTTCCACATGACTTGCGAGTATGGGATGGTCAACGAGCCTCAATAGTCGTCTTTGTACCGAGTCGAAGGGGTTGACCACTTCAAGTTTCAAGCTGGCACGTAGGCGCTTCGACAAAACGCTGATTGCAGTACTCCAAGTGGGGCCGAACCTGTGCCTTATGTAGGCGGAGTCGTTGCCCGACAGTTAAGTATTCACCCTGTTGATCACTCCAAGCTTCTTTGATGCTAGCTTCACCTTGTCTTCCAATTGACTACGGTATTGGACGTCGCTGGAGATATCGATATCAAGGATCCCAATACTCAAGGAAATGGTAAGCAGTGTGCCCAGGAATTGCGATGCTACAATAAATGGGATTTTCTTAACGGTTGAATTGTACTAAATTCAGTCTGCCCCAATTGGGTACTCTAGATAACTTAGTCTCGATTTCAGACACAAGTTGTTCGCGGCTTTCCTCCATCTCGGACTGTCGTCCGCATAGCGATGAATGGAGTCATCCGACAGCATGTCATTGATATGCAGCAGTAACAAGGTCGAGACAACACGGAACTTTGTGGGACACCAGCGTTTTATGTCCATGCGGTCCGAGCAACTGCCATCAACGACGGCTTGGATACTTTTGTTGGACTAAAAGCTGGCAATCCATTCGCATAATTCCTTGGGAGTCCATAAGAGCTTTACAAGAAGACGTCTGCCAGACCAGATCAAAGGCCTTTCCGATATCGAGACTAACCGCCAGTGCCTCACCTCGAGTTTCGATGGCTTGCGCGCAACGGTTTGTGAGATACACAAGAAGGTTAAGATAAGATACACCGGTTAAGCTACGGTGGCGGAAGCCGTACTGTCGGTTGCTCAGTAGATCATACAGTTCAAAGTACCCCAGAAGCTATGTATTAATGATACGCTCCGTCACCTTCGAGAGGAGGGAGGAGATTAGCGGAACAGACAGACAGACCGACCAAAGACATTTAAATTATGTTCTTGTTAATGGTACCTGATATACATTCACACCCATTTAGTAAAAACTTGTTATTTTGAATATGATGATGATGATTGATGTTCGAAGAAGAAGATTTGATGAAAAAGATGAAGAAGATAAGATGATAAGATGATTAAGTTAGCATAATAAATGCTTCAAAATTTCATTCAACTTCTTATTTATTTTATTTTTTTTAGGTTCAAATGTTTATTCACTTGTTATTTTGACATTACAAACAGACACTTCAATTTTATTTATTTCTATAGATTTTTGATCACATCTATAAACCGCAAATGTTACTTACAACTTACACAATGTCAGTGATAAGCGAAGTAGATTGTTGTATGTGTTACTTAGTAACCATAAAATAGTTAATTTGACCACGTAAATCATTGTAAGTCATCTTGCCATGTACTTTAGTATAACTAATTCCGAAGTAAAATGTTGTATGTATTACTTAACACAAAATACTTGTAAATTCAGGAACGTATATTGTTGTATGTAATCAATACCACATTTTAAATAACCAATATTTTAAATACGGAAAATATGTGCTAGTACTATTACGTAATAAATATCAAATCAACACATAAAATACGCGCGTGACATGTAACCTACAGCGAGTTCCAACGTAGTCTGTTTTATGTCACACATACGCGGGATGAGCGTGCTCGTCAGACTCACACCGCCCGCCGTAAACTATTGCAAGTAATAAATACCACAATATACGCCGGGATACTTCGGAACTTACGATGTTATACTTCTGAAAACTACCGAAATTAATAGATTTTTGGATTTGATCTAATTGTTACAGGATACTATACATAAAATTAGACACTTTTACGTGAAAAACACAAAATGGCAATTTTGTGGGTTACAACAACTTACGTGGGAGGTATCGATTTGCAATAAATAGCACCAATTCAATGTCAAACTGCCCTGACATCAATTACTCATAATACAATTATACTAGAGTATTGAACTCCTAAAACTATTCATTTGTATCATGGTAAATACCTCGTAAGTTCATAACAAAGTTTTGTTTTAGTCTATTCGCTTATCATCCCAGGGAAAACAAGAAAAGGGCGGTAATCTTATGAACTATTTGAAAGATAGCATGTTGTGTATTTCACTACGAGGTTTATATTTATAATATTATTTTACCATATTTTCAAATCGTTGAGTTTCTGTATAGTTTTGGTAAAAAATATGCCTAATAATAAAATAAGTTGATATTAGGTACGCGTAAGTCGTTATGCATAATATTTATTCTACATTAGGAAAAGTAAAAGTATGCCACAATAAATTATTATATAAATTCTCATGCGCATAGATAACCTCACTAATGATTCTATTTCGTTTCAGCCAGTTTCAGCATAGGTGGGTAAATACAGTGACGGTTCAGTCTTTATCCAATATCACTGCAATACATTACAAGTCTTGGAACAAAATGACCCTGTGAAATGACATTAGAAAGCTCATAAATGCTACTATAATTTATAGAAAATAAATATTATTTCGTGTAGTAAATATGACTTCTCTCTAAATTTAAGAGCTGTGCCCTTGTCGGTGGAGCAATCGCCATTCCTCCCTTTTCCCTGCCAATCCCTACTAATATTATAAATGTGAAAGTAACTCTGTCTGTCTGTCTGTCTGTCTGTCTGTCTGTCTGTCTGTCTGTCTGTCTCGCTTTCACGCCCAAACCACTGAACTGATTTTAATGAAATTTGGTATAGGGGTAGATTAGACCTTGAGAAAGGACATAGGCTATATTTGGTCGCGATAACCGACATCCACGCGGGCGGAGCCGCGGGCAAAAGCTAGTTGCTTATAAATATGACCACATGACAAAATATTCCAGATATTTCAAAATATGACAGAGATCACGTCTCTTTCCCATTGGTGCATGCAGATACAACATCTCTCCACTATATTTTTTTTATTTTATTTATTTAAACTTTACTGTACACTAATAAAATAGTACATGTATGAAAAGCATTTAACAAAAGTAAATGTACAAATGGCGGCCTTATCGCTAAAAGCGATTTCTTCCAGGCAACCTTTGATCGTGGCATACGCCTTTCCCTTCTTTTATTTTTAATAATAACTGATTTCATAGTGCCTATATTAAAATCAACACTTACCTACCGGCTGTACCTGTCAACGGAACCCATTTTAAAAGGAAGTGCTGAAACACGTTTTTAAGACTTCCCTTGTAATAGGTATAATATTGTTTTTATACGTGTTACCTATTTATTGAGGTCTTTGAGTTGCAATAACTTAAATTTTTAGATTAAATGAAATTGTTTGCGGAATTAATCAATATTTTTTATTACTTTCTTTTCTGTTTTTGTAGCAGTTTTTTGTTTGTTTCTAATAGAATTTAAGAAATTATATTGTTTTAATATTTTAATTCAATTATTACAATTTATAATTTATTCTATACCTATATATTAAGAAACATATTTTTTTAATACATGTAACAAACAAACAACAATATTGTAAATTTGACAAAAATATGATGCAAATCCCTACTAATATTATAAATGCGAAAGTAACTCTGTCTGTCTGTCTGTCTGTCTGTCTGTCTGTCTGTCTCACTTTTACGACTAAACCGCTGAACCGATTTTGATGAAATTTGGTATAGAGGTAGGTTAGACCTTGAGAAAGGGCATAGGCTATGTTTGGTCGCGATAACCGACATCCACGTGGGCGGAGCCGCGGGCAAAAGCTAGTATGTAATAAAGATACTTACTTAATTTACTTTTTGTTTTTAAAATAAAAGATACATTAGATATTTCATCTTCATTATCACAGCTCAATTTTTGATTCCTTCTCTATCTCGTCTTGGCCCTGACAGGAGCGACCGGTGTCTGACCTCTGAATCCTGAGAGGAAGACTTGTGCCAGTCCGTTATATTATAAATGCGAAAGTAACTCTGTCTGTCTGTCTGTCTGTTTGAGCGACATCAACGCGTGTGGAGTTGCGGGCAACAGCTAGTAGGTACGGTACTAAAAATTTGATCAACATTTTGCATCAGGTTGCATCCGTACCATAGTTCGCATACTAAAAAAAGTAGCAGCTCGGGCTACACATTGTTTTGTTACTTTTCTCTTGAGCTGGCCTATCTTCTAATGCTTTTATATTTGTTTTCTATAAAGGGCTCTACTTGTACCCGTTAAGGTTAACCCCACCATAGATAAGTGACAATTGGTCGGTGTATTGTAGAATACACTCATCATTATAGATGAATGTATGGGATTGACACGTATTCTGAAGATATGGCAGACATTGACGACGTTCTTAAACGTCGGGACTTCTCGATAAGGCTTGATCATAAGGTCAATTCCAGCACTATGCTGTTGACGACTATTGAGTCACTAGATAAAGACGAAACTTACCTCTGAAAATAACAGGAACAAGTTAAACTATAATGTGTTTTACGCAATAAAAGTCATTAATAATTCGATAATAATAATATAATTACTGTAGCAATACTCAGTAGTGGTAACATAAACGATTTCATTCAATTATTCAATGAGATTTTAATAAGTTTCGCTGACTTGCAGTTTACGGGCAATTTCAACGCAGTTTATTCTCTAAATATTTGTACTACGTCTTTCACTCAACTGAAACTTAACTGCAACGATACTGACACTTGATCGGTGCGTCATTAAATTGTGTGAATGATTTTTAGTCCCGTAGTCTCTTTATACTATTTATTAATGTAACATCTAATACTGTTATGTTAATACCGCTTATTAAGTCTTTATATAAAATAACTGTAACTTAGTGTAGGAATGAGTTATTATCCTCCTTTATGCTTTTGCGTAATGAATGCGCTAAATTAACTGTACTTCGAACATAATGGGCATAAATAAGATCTAAACGATCAACTGTCTATCATTTAAAAATAAATGCGTTTCTTTACAAATCTTGAATTGTCATTAAAATCCCTGTCTCCTCGGTTATTGTGAGGAACTGATACAATAGGTCAGTTGGGAACAAATCAGTATTTTGCATTTGAATCAAGTTTTATCTATCATGTAAAGAAAAATAGCTGACTTGCTATGCCGGCTGTGCGGCATTCCTCGGCAGACAACCGGCCGAAGTCTTGTCCGAACCACAGCGAAGTCTCAGTTCGAAAGTAGACTCACGGTTGTGTGGACGCCCTCGCGTTAAATAATCGCGCACACTCGCTCTCGGAATACGGTGGAATTCTTTATTCAAATTTGAAATTTTGTTTTTTAATTAATAGTTCGTTATAAAGTGATCAGTGTTGTGTTTTATTGTTATTATTGGATTTAAATCGCCCTCTCTTTGCCTCTGACAACCAATTTGGATTCGCTAACACATACTTCAGGCCTGTTGGATTGTTTATTGTGTAAGTATGATACATAATTATGTAGGATAATTGGATAAATTACAGTGTTAATTTAATAATAACCGACTAACGATTTAGATTTCCAAACGGATTATGTATAATTTTGTTTGGAGGATATCTAGTTCGCACGCATCCGCAATTTGCGGCTGCCAATCATTTAGAAACTTCAATTTTTGTTATAATTATTAAGCAACAATTTTTGCAAACTTTGAAAAAATATGGTTTGCAGTTAACTGATAAATTATGTTACGTTGCTACTTTGTTTGTAAATAATAAGATAAATATACTTAATATCATTATTTTTATGGGTTTACTCTTATTGCAACGACCAATATGGTATGTACTCATATAATGAAGGGTTGTATAAACAATATTATTAGAAAATAACCAAAATGCATTTACACAGCTCACCCTTCGCACCAGTTCATGAATTAAAAATATATTTTTTCAAACTTTGAAAAAATTGTTTTGCAAAAATATTTTACTTTGAAGGATTTTTGTGATTAATTTTAACATCAAGAGTTAACGAGGGACGAGGGGGATTAGTCTTATTTTTAGTGCAAATTAGATAAGGTTTATTTTTAGCAGTGAACTGCGATAGGATGAGTGATTTGATGGAAATATACGAGACAGTTCAGAGACTTGATGCTTCTTACCAGTGGCGAGAGGGCCCCTTGCTGTCGGCTTGCTCAACAAAGAGAAGACGTGGTGGTGGTAGAATTTCATTCAAAATTGCTGTGTTCGTTCTATAAGAGGGAAGATTTGTTTCCACCAGCATACTTTCTCAAAAATTTCAGCCTTCACCACTGCTTCTTAGTATCTATATGAAGCACCACACCCAAGCACCAATATTATTGATATATTAATTTATAAATACATACATATAATATGCTCACACGCCTATTTACCCCCAGGACAGGCAGTCAATTTTCATTAAATGTAGATCTAGTCGCAGTTATTCAGAATTATTTCTAAATCTGTGTGAAATGAAGCAATTTCACGCATTTCTCTTCCAGTTTTTTTTTCTGAATACAATCGACAACTATATATACTCCTGTATTTTAATGGCTTAATTATAGCCTTGCCAACAGGTCGTCTTTGTACATACATCTAACTACATATTAACATTCTAATTTTAGTTCTAATTGTTCATTTTTGGGTTTGGTTGTACGTCTTTCCACTAAAACAGACATTTACGCCTTAATTTTTTCAACCCTTCTCCTTTTCTTTCATGTCTTTCCTGTCTATAGAATATTTGCCACCTATTGTAAATTATAAATACAGCAAAACTTCAACGTTTAATACCTAACTTTTTGTCAAGTCTATTGTTAATGCCGCTAAGCAGCTCTCCTCTCATGGGGTTAAGTAGACACATTGAGTAACGAAAAGATTTTACGACATTGAGAAACTTTTTCCATATAGGCTATTTTTACTAACTGTTATTTTTTGTGTAGTCATATTATACCCAGTACAGTAACATAATACGTAGGTATAATTAACATGTCGTTAAGAATATTCATCGTATTCTTGGAGTCATTTACCTACTAGTTTTTTATAGGTACAACGGAATACGCAGTTAGTACCATAAGTATGAATTCGCAAATCACTGAAACTATGACAATTTCTAAGAGATAATAAAATTATGCCTCTTTAAAAAAGGTTTCGACGAATTGAGAACCTACTTATATATCCAAAAATGCATATTTTATAGTGTAAAAACTCATCCTAGGTTAGTTTCATATACTTAATTTTAGACATACCTATACTTAGTGTTTGTTTCCCTTGTAAAATATTTAACCGTAAATATTGCCTACATTTCGAAATCGCATAATTCGCTCTCACAATTTATTATCAGATGTCATCATTAAAGACCCCACGATTGTGATGTTTAGAAAAAACATATAAGCTAGTCATAACATTCCAACTGCATCATCGCATGCCTTGTTTATAGATTCTCGATTGAAATCGAATAGTTTAGAATATCTTAAAGATTTATTCAAATATTATGCTTAGATATTTTCACTCGTACAGCCTTACTTGATTTGCATCGGAATTGAAGTTTGCCAAGTCGATTTCACGCGACTACGGATGTCTGACGTCCTAGATGCGGTTAACATACACAATACGTGCGTAAACATAAATATGTGTTACGTGAAATAATTCAATTTATAGTCTTTTAATCAGCTATCGAATATAGCGAATTATGTGATTACATCGCCATCTGTTAATACGTCTATTACCTATACTAATAATCGTATTAGATATTTCCATCTTTTCCATCCGAAGCTTTTTAGCGAAGTTTTCATCTCTGAGTCTGCGGTTCAATTTTTCCAGTCCAACCGCGTGTTTCCTCTTCTCCCGGATATTCCCATAATTTGTGATAATTATTTGAGTTTTTTAATCCACTAATTCTAGACATCCGTTAGTTAGTACCTATATGAATTTTCCGCGACTCAGGAATAAGTTTAAGTTTAACCCAACAGTGAAACTATATAAAAACAGATCCTAGAGAACGTGTGATAAATCTTCAATAATTGACGCGTTAGGGGCTTTCAAAATATAAAACCAGAATGATGGTATACTGTGCGATTCCAACATCCTTATAAATGTGTACCTATTAGTATCCTTAAAAAAATTTTTTTAGAGGATTGTAATGCCTAAAAAACACAAGTCTCACATACTTGTGTTTTTTAGGCATTACAATCCTCTATATTCTATATTCCTGTGTCGATAAATCTAATCCGACAGTCTCCATAGAGACTAATAATATCAATACATATTTAGCTATACTAATTAACTACATACTCATAATACTATCTAAGTTACTCATAATCCTATCTTACTTACTCATAATACTACCTAACAGGACTCGTACAATTTCCATTGCAAACAGAATGAACTCCTACTACTTAGCCTTGCGTATGTAAAGCAGATGCAGATTCATAATCGTAATTTTAAACAGCTGATAAGTATTCTACTGTTACTAAATCGTTTTAGTGAAAGTTAACAAAATACTATCGACTTTAAAACTTACGTTAATATGTTAGATCATCATCATCGTTTGGCGTTTTAACTGAGGTTAGTGAAACTTGAAAATCTAATTGAGATGAACGAATTTTTATTGATGGAATATAGCCTTAGTTTCATAAAAAACGGTTTTCTTCGGACCCGAACCCAGAGCATTCTTGTACAAAATAGTGTCGTGCGTGATCAGGTAATAGAATACCTGATCTTAAAAGGTCACCAGAAAGTTTCACTTGTCCTTCGTAGAGATCGTAGATATATCACTTTGAGAAAACTAGGTTACTTTCGCTATACATTTGTCAATACGTCGTTTTACACTTGTTTTGTATTGTACCTACACATGTTGGGTTATAAAAGTACTGGTACCAGTTTTTAATGTACCACTTTGTGCAATTGACGATATTATACTCAGCGCTATCTAGACCCCAAATTAAACATAGCTTAACTAGCTTGTGATGGCTCTAGAATACGAATCTACAAATATACACAACCCGACATGCATACTAATATTTGCACTGAGCGGGAATTGAACCCGTGACATCTGATTAGCAGACGTTCGACCTAACGCTACACCACAGAGGTCTTCGAAGTCGTTAAATTTTTATCCACAAACTTTTAACTCCTTAAACCCTCCTATGTCCTGTCTGGTCCCACTTTAGGCCTTTCTTACATCTTGTTAACGGTAAAGCCTTAGTGAAAAAGGTGAAGGAGGTGTTAGCAAACAAACAGACAGACGTAGAAAGACTTTTTTCTACTATGCATGGACGTTTTTCATCAGTAAATAAGTATATTATGTTTCGAGAAAATAGTGTTGACCAGATGACAATGTGGGCTACACGCAAGTCTCAACACTAATCTTTAACTCTCCACAGACTGCAATAACCGCTGAATATGTTTGTTTGCCTCGTTAATAGTCTTCAAGATACTTGTCCATTTTCAATTTTCATAATGATAAAAAGAAAAACTGTTGACATAGTTTCCTATTGTTTCTATAATAATAACTCATCTATACGACGGGTTAAGTAACAATATATTATTATTTCGACTTATGCATGTTCTAAATATTAGGGCATCGCTATCTTAGAATAAATGACACCGCTATTGTTGCATAAATATTAATAGCTTCTCTAATCTTAATGTACTATAATAGCAGTCTTAGTACAATAGTTGTGCCCTGCGGTTTCACCCACGTTACCTACTGAGTTTTATTCTCGCATCGCAACCAACATTTGTCATACAATGCGTCATTTTGATTTATTTATCAAATGGCTCGTCTCCTGAGGATCGTAGCGTAGGCTGTAAGTGCTGTAGCCTTTCTCTTTTCAGCTTTAGAATTTGTATTCATACAATAATCTGTAAAATACCCCTCGTTTACTTCAAAACCTACCATAGGCAATAAAATACAAATAAAATGTCTCGTCATTTTTATCTGACTGGATTTGTGACCTTACAAAGCAAGTTTTTTATGTGTATAACCGACTTTGAGTTCGTTTTTATAATAACACTAGCTTTTCGCCCGCAGCTCCGCCTGCGTGGATATCGGCTACCGCCACATTAGTATTTGTTCTAAACTGACGGACTTGTTGTTATAAACTTTCAACGCCTATTTCACCCTCTCAGTAGTGAATTTTTCAAAATGTAAACTGTAAGAAACATTGGCCCTGTCATACAAAAAAGTGGTAGGTTTTAAGAACATTATATCAGAATAAAAATATTGTTAGCATCTTTTTATTAATAATAGTAAATGGCAAGAAAAATACTGGTAAGAAAAAATTTACAATAATTGCTAAATATTATACAATGTCATTTAAATTAATCATTTAGCCTATAGCATACCACTGTTGGACTTAGGCATCAACCAATATCCTACATTTATCAGTCTGCTTTACTATATCCCCACTGTCAGTTCCAAGTTCCGGCCCCGTGTGTCATATCATAACAGGGAAGTAGAAACTTCGACGAATTTATCCAATGTAGCCCACCCAATTCGATCCTTTGGTGACCCCAGGTACACTTAATCTTGAACAGCTACGAAAGTCGACCTTTCGATGGGTATCTCCCTCGTCTCATTTCACGATATGAGCTTTTGGGCTTCATCTTCTGATCTTGGAGCTGGACACAGCTGGAGGACATTGTGGCGGCATCATAAGCATCTCAGTGCTCATCATTTGCGTATAGACTTTTATTTTCCTGATTGTGTCCGTGGCCAAGATGACCTCGGAGCTCAGGGTCCGCCTTCTGGCTCTTCGTCCTCCGCTTCGCACGATCTTGGGCGTCCATGGTAGTGAGACCATTTGCAAGATCCATTTGCATCGTCGAGCTTGCTCGCGAGACAATTCATGACAACTCTCAAGAACAACATGTAGATATTATGACTCAGAAGTGATGAGTCTGTAATTCTTCTGGCCTTTTCGGAGAACAGTACCACCGCACTCCAGGTCTATGTTCTGTGTTCTGTATGGTGTTGCATACGTCCATAGGCCACGGTGACCGCTTCCCATCAGGTGGGTCGTGTGCTTGTCTGCCAACTAAGTGGTATAACGCCTATTTCATCATTGAGTTTTTCAAAATAATAAATCTAAAATGTAAGAAGCATCGAAAGCCTCTGTGGCGTAGCGGTAGTGAACGCGGTCGCTACGCAGTAGGCGCGGGTTCGATCCCCGCTCACTGCAAATATTTGTATGCATGAATATGTGTATTTGCACTGGTCTGGTCTTGCCTCGGAGAGCACGTTAATCCGTTGGAGCACTAAAAAGTTCAACAACAACGGTGTAGCTGCAATGCTTTGATATCGCCTAATGTCACCATTGGGTTGCGGAGGTCAGGATATGGCAGTCGCTTCACGAAAATATCGAGGTTTAGCCAAATCCGCATTTAAGACTGGTAAAGCGGACCCCAGACTCCGAGATATAAGCTTCGGATGCGACAGAATTAACGCTGAAACAGAAGAAATAAGAAAGATCGGCCCTGTCATACAGACACAGTAGACTGTAAGACATTGGTATATTTACATGAATAGTAAATGGCAAGAAAAGACTGGTAGGAAAAAATTTGAATACGTAAAATTATACTATTTCGTTCATATCAATCAATCAATTAGCCTATTGCAGTCCACTGTTGTCCAATGTGTGAAACAGCACCCAATCCTCCACCCAATTTCTCTGGTTGTATGTCCCCATTGTCGGTTTTCACGTTACGGCCCCGTAAGTCATAATATGGAGTAAACTCGGCGAACTCAACCCAATTGGATCCTTATGGTGATCTAAGGTAGACCTATTCTTGAACAACCTCGGGTGTCGACCTTGCGGTGGGTATCTCCGTTGTTTCATTCCACTTTGTAGGCTTTTAAGGCTTCGTCTTATGTACATTATAGATAACACACTTGTACTTTTCCACAATATTTATTGTTCTCCTAACCGGTTTCACCTCACGGCATTCTCAAAGGATTACATTGATGGTCAATGTAATCCTTTGAGAATGCCGTGAGGTGAAACCGGTTAGGAGAACAATAAATATTGTGGAAAAGTACAAGTGTGTTATCTATAATGTATAATAATAACTTCCACCAAGTGCCATCAATCAACAGTATAAATAGTAAAAAAAAAAAAAAAAAACTTACTTACTTAAACTTACGTAAAATTATACTATTTCGTTCATATCAATCAATCAATTAGCCTATTGCAGTCCACTGTTGTCCAATGTGTGAAACAGCACCCAATCCTCCACCCAATTTCTCTGGTTGTATGTCCCCATTGTCGGTTTTCACGTTACGGCCCCGTAAGTCATAATATGGAGTAAACTCGGCGAACTCAACCCAATTGGATCCTTATGGTGATCTAAGGTAGACCTATTCTTGAACAACCTCGGGTGTCGACCTTGCGGTGGGTATCTCCGTTGTTTCATTCCACTTTGTAGGCTTTTAAGGCTTCGTCTTATGTACATTATAGATAACACACTTGTACTTTTCCACAATATTTATTGTTCTCCTAACCGGTTTCACCTCACGGCATTCTCAAAGGATTACATTGATGGTCAATGTAATCCTTTGAGAATGCCGTGAGGTGAAACCGGTTAGGAGAACAATAAATATTGTGGAAAAGTACAAGTGTGTTATCTATAATGTATAATAATAACTTCCACCAAGTGCCATCAATCAACAGTATAAATAGTAAAAAAAAAAAAAAAAAAAAAAAATAAAAAAAAAAAAATAAAAAAAAAAAAAAATAGACTTCGTCTTATGGACGGACATTATGGCGGTATCATGTAGGCATCTCAGCACTGATACGTCATATCAGCACGATACCTTAGTAGAGAATCTAGAAATACCCAGGTCTCGATGAAGGGTTTCTTGTAATCTACAAAAACCGTACACAGCGGCTGATTGTACTCTCAGGTCCTTTGTATGATCTGCTGGACAATGTTGGCTACAATACTATAACCCTTTCCTTCCGGCAAAATCCGGATTGCCCCCGTAGGTTGGAACTCATCGAGCTTACTCGTGAGACAATTCATGAACCAGCGTCCCTTGTGTTGTCATTTATATTGTATCAGCGTCAATAGGTTTAAATTCACATACCTTGCTGTTTCAGGGCCTGTGAGTATTCAACTGGATGATAACGTGTTGTAGCATTGCTTTTAGGCCGTGGAACTTACTGAAGATTCTATTTCTTTTAGATTGTTTTTCTATTTCTAATCAATTAAATAAAGAAACTGCAGTACATACATAATATTTTTCACGTTCTTGCTTATATACGTGACAGAGAGTGACGTTTTAAGAATATTATCATTTGACAGATCAAAATGTGACACCATCACTTTAGTTCCGTTGTCATGGTAACAATTTTGCTAGCGATATTAGCGCCATAATATTTCGTATTTTCTTTAATATTACATTATTTCGTGAATTTGCCACATTTTAATTGTAATAATTGCTATTCGGCGACAAAGCCAAATTAAAAAAACCAAAGATCATAAAAATCTGTTCAGCCGTTCTTGAGTTATAAGAAAGTACGTTTTTGGCACTTTTTAGGCACTTAGGGACCGAATTTCGAAAAATCGTTTCTTAGTACACCTCCACGCATCAAAACATACATTCTCTATAAATTTCAAGTCTCTAGGACCAGCGGTTTAGGCTGTGCGTTGTCTCTAAGTCAATCAGTCAGTCAGGACTAAGAGTTTTATATATAAGATTAGCACTTTTTGTATCGCCATACAATATACCTAGGTATATCTAAATTGGAGCTGGCAGTACACAATCGTTAGGTACTTCTCTAGAGCAGAGCAGTTCCCCTAGACAAGTGGCAATTCGTTGACCGGCGTATAATATTGTACAATAGAATGACGAATGTATGGGATTTGACGTATATATATGACAGTCATCAACGTATATCATAAACGTCAAATTTCGTACATTCGTCATTCTATTCTACAATACGTCCCAACGAATTGCCATTTGTCTAGGGGGGCAGAGCCTAAACAGCTACGACTACAAACTTGACCCAAATAACTAACCGATTTCGGGAGCATGGAACACCTTCTAGATCTACGGCGCCCAAGTCAATTTCCAAATAAGTACACCTGCTGATTGATGAGTGAGTATGTCGGCTTTGCTCTGAGGGTTGGGAGGTCAGGTGGCATGCCTTCTGACCACCAACCCCAAAGTCAAATCAAAAGAAAGAGTATAAAGTAAGTTTTGGATACAACCGCTACCAATGCTGTATCACCTGTTAGCTACTCGTAAATCGATTACAGTTATAATCGTAATTACCACCGTTTATCAATTTTATGCAACATTGCTTCTGATCGGAATTTAGCAAATTCTAAATTACAATCTTATTATCGTGAATAAGGAAGTAATATTAAGTTGCATCATAAAGAATTAACGAGTTATGTGCTGGTTTAATACCCACTTACTAACTTTATACCTGTGGTTAGTCTAGAACCAGATAGTCTACACTTATCTTTGCAACTACCCGTGTAATATGAAATTAGTTTTGTATGTATGTATGTTATTATTATATAACATCACGCTACGACTCGTTGGAGCAGGGCAATAAAAAAAAATGATGCGGGAGGATGGCCGGATGGCTGCCGGAATAAAAATAAATAGGTACAACGGGTGAAATCGCGTAGCACAGCTATTACTTTCATACAAAACAGGTTTATGTAAAAATTATAGTTTTAATCTTTATTTTTGGTATATATTCTATATAGGTATCAGTGGCGAGAGGTCCCTACAAACCTATTCTTGTCAGCTTGCTCTGCGAAGGCAAGTTGTAGGAGAGATAAGTATTCGAATTCATACCTATCGTAACTCAAATTCAGTACCTATATGAAATTCAGTACATAACAATATTAGGTTTAAAAAGCTTCAATATTAGATAATATCTACTAAAAATTGCCTTTAGTAAATACCAACTTAATATAGGTACGAGTACATGGCAATGATGGTAGAATTAAGCTATTAACACTTTCTTATTTACAGTTGACTTAACACACTTGTAACGGAAGATTTTATAGTTTTCGATGGTTACATTCTGACAATCACTGCACTGTCGTCCGGACTGTCCCTTTTAGTACCAAGTACTTTCTTCTTCTTCATCTTAGTGTTAATTCCAGTCGTACCGTCTTCTAAACGAGAATCTGCTCACACTCAATCTTACAAAAACAAATTTTGTGCCCTTCTCGTTGTCAAAGGTTGGAAACCCCCCACAAAACTACTCAATAGTAGCACACACCTGCACCACCCCAAACACATGTGTCTGTACTGAAATCGTTAGAGCGGATTCCATAAAGTATTTAGGCGTGATAATAGATGGTGGGCTGAAGTGGGACAAACATACAGCATTAATGGCAACCCGTATCAGACGCCTCATACACCCATTTAAATCACTGAGGGACATTACCCCTCCTGAGAAGCTGAAAATGGTATACCTGGCATTAGGGCAGTCCATCATTCAATACTGCATTGCTGCATGGGGATGTGCGGGCAAGACTCATCTGGCCAAACTCGAACGTGCTCAAAGAGCAGTACTAAAGGTTCTATTGAAAAAACCTTATCGGTATCCTACGGTTTGTCTCTATTCAGACATAAAAGTTCTGACAGTTCGACAGATCTTTGTCCACCGAATAGTTTTAAGAAAACACCAAACTCGGCCAGCGCATAACCCAAATAGGCGGAGCATGAGAAACGTCATTCAAAGCTCCCGCTGCAGAACGACCTTTGCCAGAAGTCAATTTCAGAGTATAAGTTCCAAAATATATAACTTAGCAAATAAGAAATTAAATATCTCAAGTCTCGATTGTCACGAAGCAAAAATGCAATTAACAGATTGGTTACAACAACTGGACTATAAATCTACAGAGGGCTTGCTCGAATACGCGGATTAAAAAAAAAAAAAAAAATACGATCCTAACAAACCACACACACACACACACACACACACACATGCGCACACACACACACACACGCACACGCACGCACGCACACACACACACACACACACACACACACACACGCACACACCCGCGCACACACAAATACACACACACTTTAAATTAGAAATAAATTATATTTATTTATGGATTATGAATTTATAGAATTGTTATGCTAGGATCAATTAAACTAAGAAATGACTGAATTTGAGTGACATTATTATAACATATTTATGAAATTATGACATTGTGGTGTTATGATATTGTGAAATTAAGAAATTATGACATTATGAAATTGTAAAACTATGAAACTATGACATTATGAAATTATGAGATTATGAAATTATGAAATTATGAAATTATGAAATTATGAAATTATGAAATTATGAAACTATGAAACTACGAAACTATGGAGCTAAGAAGTTATTAAATATAAATTATAAATTAAAATATATTAAATAAAAATACGTACCTGAAACAGCAGCAGTCATGTTGGACTGCGAACTCACATCTTCCTCTTAGCGTTAATTCCCAGTCGCATCCGAAGCTTTCAGCTCAGAGTCTGGGGTCCGCTTTTGCCAGTCTTAACTACGGATTTGGCTAGACCTCGATATTTTCTGTGAAGCGATTGCCATCTGACCTCCACATCCCAATGGTAACATTAGGCGATATCGAAGCTTTGCAGCTAGACTGCTGTTTTTGGATTTTTGAGGGCTCCAACTACCCGTAACGACTGCCATAGATGTTCTCATGGCAACCGGGACCGACGGCTTAACGTGCTCTCCGAGGCACGACCAGACCAATGCAAATACTCATATTTAATTCACACAAATATTTGCACTGAGCGGGGATCGAACCCGCGCCTCCTGCGTAGCGGCCGCGTTCACTACCGCTACGCCACGGAGGCTGTCAAAGGAGGCGAACTCACATCATTGTGCTAAAACTCCGTACTGTACATATCTCTAAGTCTGACTGCTGCATTCCATAACACAGGTATTAGCCTAGTATGGAATGTAGTATCAGTATGTATGGCGATCCTTTCTGACTGATTCTCGAATGAAACTTCATGTACAATGTAAACTTGAGTCAAAATAAACATTTTCATTTTCATTTTCAAGCTTTCACCTCGGAATCTGGAGTCTGCTTTACCTGCAGTCTCTTGTAGTACTTTAAACTAACCTTTTTACCTACCTTTATTTAAAAACGAAGGTAACAAATCCATTGGAGAAATTATAGAATGAAAAAGAAAAACTGTAATTCTTGTTTTGTGTGCAAGCCCGCTAGGCTAGACTTTCCTCCCGAAGTTGGGCGGATAGGTGACAGTTGTTCCGGAGAAACCAAGATAAACCAAGGAGGTAGGAGAGGGGAGAAATAAAGTTAGTGAGAAAGTCACTATCAAGAAAAAAAGACAGCAAAGTTAAGACCAGTGACTGTGCCCTAGCACGAAAAATATTCGAATTCGCAACGTAAACATCTCGAGAAAATGGAGCATTTTGATTGGCCGCCTGCGTACTGTGAACACGTGTGTGTGTGTGTGTACTGTGTATGCGAAGCCTACCAATCGCAATACTGCGTTCTCTCAATACGTTTACGTTAAGAATTCGAATATATTTCGTGCTCGGGGTACAATAAGTGACGACCTATAGCTGCAATGTCATTCGAAACTACGTACGGGACCCAGTGACAGGATATTTTTATAAACGAAATATGACCGAAGTTTGCTACTTGTTGATAAATAGTCAAAGTAAAATGTTCAATATTGACTTAGAAAGGTGTCTGGCTAAGATTCCGTTTAGTAAACATCTTTGCATCGAAACTCGCTTGAGCGAACTTAATATGGAATGGAAACGGAAATTTGATTCGTGTATCGGTATGTAAATAAATGATTATGGTGAACGCGTTCACATCCGATATGAAATCTACGTTGATTGTATTTGATCAGAACTCGGAGGGATAGCTTTAGTACTATGTTCATATTTGCAGTGGTTATTGTATTGGTTTAAGGAGCCCAACAAAGATCGTCGGGGTCTAAGTTAGTTGCTGTTGATGGACCAAGATCCGGTGCAGGTTTTCGTCTCAGGGTTAGGTGGTTAGACGGCAGTCGCTTCCGTGAAAATCAACTAAACTTAATAATGGATAGGAGAAGGTGAGTGACGGAAGTGAATGAAGAACAAATGATATAGTGAATTTGAACGCATACATACATGATACAATTTTCAGATTTATACTATATTTTCTGGCGTGATTGAGTTTACAAACAGTAGTGATATTATTATGATCATACAATACAATTATGTACGATACAATTTTTTTTATAATAATTTTAATAATTTGCCATCGTATGGACCTTGACGTTAACGGACGAGAATATTTTCCGTGAGCGTAAATAATATTTGGGCATTTTTTTATTTACATGTCCAAGTTACAAAATGGAATGAAAAAATAAAAAATATTGGTAATGCATAACAAAATTTATAGAATGATTCCCTATTCCTGAAAGAACATTACAATAGCTACAGTTACCCTATAAATATACAAGTTTGGAAAAAAATAATACTTTCTTTGGACACGAGAGTGGTTTAGACATCCACTTTGTAACTCTTAAAAGTATAATTAATAAATAAAATAGTACGTTCTTAATTTAAGATTTTCGTCTATTTGGTTATAAATATAATATTCTTTAAAATAATATTACAGCTTAAGTAAGATAAGCCATACATTTCTAGTATTTTGTAAAAATGTAACCATTTTGTAACTATTTGGTAACTAAGCCCAGTTAACTTTCGATTTATATTGTGTAACAACCATCTAATGATGTTGATTATTTTTTTATGATTCACTCTTTTTTTATAATTCAACGCAAAGTAAAATAAAATAAGGTATTCACTTTCAAAATTAGTAAAATTTAAAGAAATGGTAACAGTAAAACATAGGACAATTACAAAATGGAAGGGTTCAGTTACAAAATCGAAAAGGTAAAGCTTAGTTTACCCTGAAGATAATGAGAGGACAGGCACCACACAGATGCGAATCTAGCACCTAAGTACTCGTGAAGACGAATCAAACAAGCCCAAGCCATCTTCCAGCTCTAGCATTAGACCCTGGTTACTATTGGTTACCATACAGGATCATAGTACTTGTTAATACCATTCAAACGTTCCCAAACTCGATGGGGTTGTGTCGTTTTATTGAGTAGTTCCTATGGCTACCTTCCTCCTCCAGCATCAGATCAGCTCCATGTTATCATAATATTGTATAGTCACGTGGCATGCAAAATTGCAACTCAATCGGATAATCAGAAGTGGTCGAAAAATGACTTGCAAGACTTCAGCAAAGGAGAACATTCACTCTCCATACATATCTGGGCTAATTTTGAAAATGCCGGCCAAAGAAAAAAAATACGATATTCCGTTAGAGCTTGTTCTTACTAGCATTTTTTATTACTGCGTCAAAGTTGAGAGACCACTTCCAACGGTTCTATTTGAGTTTAAAAATCTTAAAAATATACACTTTTTAAGATACGAACTATTAAAAATAAATGAAAAATATTGTTCTACATTGGAAGAATAGTTAATAAAAGCAATATAAAATAAACCCTATACTGCATATTGTTGTTTTTCGTCCATTTATTTAGATCCAAAATTGAAAGTGCCGGTCAAAGAAAAAAAATATGATATTCCGCTACAGCTTGTCCTCATCAGTACTTTTTATTAAGTCGTCAAAGCTGAGAGACCACTGCCCTCAGTTTCATTGGCGTTCAAAAATCTTAGAAACATATAATTTTTATGAAACGATATATTGAAAATGAATGAAAAATATTGTTCCATATTGGAAGAATAGTTATTAAACGCAATAACAAATAAACCCCATACTGCATATCGCTGTTTTTCGTTAGTTTATTTAGGTCTAAAATTGAAAGTGCCGGCCAAAAAAAAAATTATATTCCGTTAGCGCTTGTCCTTATTGGCATTTTTATTATGGCGTCATAGCTGAGGGAACACTGCTCTCAGTTTTATTAGAGTTCAAAAACCTTAGAAACGTACATTTTCAATAAAATAGATAATTGAAAAGGAATGATAAATGTCGTATTATATTGGAAGAATAGTTGATAAAAGCAATAAAAATAAGCATATAAAAATAAAATACACGAGCAATAATACTGTTTCATTGCACTTCACCCTTCTTGTTTTATCTATGATAATGTATGTATAATGTTAACGAACCTAGACATGACGTGACTGCTATCGTCCACGAATCATCCATAAGGCATTGCCACTAGTGCCTTGTATCTGTGGAATATGATGAACTCATTTAGGTACTAAGTTCAATTGGAAATGCACTTTTAACCAATATAAATCAATATTTCTCAATCATTTTCAATAATTCGTAAAAAAAATGTATATATCCAAGATTTTTGAACTGAAATAAAACCGAGGGAAGTTGTCCTTCATCTTTGACACCATAAAAAAATGCTAAAAAGCTCTAGCGGAATATCATATTTGTTTTCTTTGACCGGCACTTTAAATTTTTGAACTAATTAAATAGTTACACTTTATACTAAATATTTAACCCTAATAAAATCTCAAGGAATCGATTTAGAACTTTGGTGTAGTAATAAAAAATGCTTACAATGTTGTGTTCTATCAAAATCAAGCACTTTTTTTTAGTGGCCGGCAAAATAAATATTAGCCCAATCTGAATGATCGCCTTTACAATATGAACATTGCAAGTTAAATAAAAGCATCTTAAAATACCAACACTTTGCAATAATTATAAATTAATTGAAGAACATAATAAGAGCCCCAAGTACATTTTTATGCCGAGACACAAGCCAAGTAACCGACAACAATTATTGTACTAAAATAATTATTGTTCCAAGATATCATCATATATCCACTAAAAAGATAAACACATGCCTGCATGCATTTGTACTCGCCTTTATGTTTCCATTTTGTAACTTTTTTATTCCACGTTATATGTAACCAAACGAAATGGAAGTAACGCATCTCCAATCGCCGACCTAAGATTGCTTGTTAATCAACTTTAATAAATATGAAACACAAAAACAACTATTTTAATAGTTTATAAAGCGTTTGTAGTTTATCATTATTATATTTCTATAAACAAAAAACCAAACTTAACAGTAAAAATCACAATTACAAAGTGGATGAAAAATCCGGCATGGTAACGCTCAACAAGTTTCAACTCGAAATGCGTCAAAATGGTCATTCTATGACTGCTTCATTAAATGGGGAAGTCTGAAGTATTATTGCCAGGAAAGAAATTTGTATTCAGTGGTATATTTTTTGGCGACAAAGTCCATCAAATTACGGTTACAAAGTGTAATTCCATGCACGCCCGAAATCGTGGGACATAATATAATGTTACGAAAGATAGTTTTTTATTATTAAAGTAGTGTTATTTTATGTTTAATTCTGATAATATTATCATATTTCGATACAATTCATTCTTCTTTACCCTTACCACTGAAGGAAATTCACGAATAAACTTAACTCGAAACTAAGCTGGTCAATGTGGGACATAGTAAAATCAAGGGTATTAAAAAATATATTCTGTATTATTTTATATTTATCAATTAGTTATTCACATAATTTGATGTATTTCGGATACATTAAATGTTAAATATTTTTACCATCGACACGTCATTATAAATTTTCTTTCATTTCTACATAAAAATTAATGGTAAACTTCTGGGACATGCTCATTTAGAGTATGGTCGTGTAAAAAAAAAAATGCCCATTTAACGCATTCAGGAAATAATTGTACCTCTTTAATTAGAATATTGTATTATTCAAATTAAAGTACCAGTTGAATATATTCAAAAACGTGAAATTCTTTACAATTATTTAAAAATATGCATTTCTAAAACAGTTTTTGCTTTGTCTAGTTTTTCGAATGAAAATGAAGGTACATTTTCATTAATAAAATTATTCATCTTACGCTAATAGACGTGACAACTTTTACTAAGATGAAGATTTTTAGACTCAATAGCTATTACGATTATTTATCATTCATAAATAACACCTAACTTGATAACTATCCTTAAAGGATAGATGTGAAAAATTATAAGCTTATCAGTATCATCACTATTATTACTATCATCAAAATTATAACCATTATCACCACCATTACCATCACCATCATCATCATCACTATTATCACCATCACCAAAATTATCATCATCAACCTAGATCTTTACACAGTAGTCATAATTATTATTTCATACATAATACTCACTAAACATGTGATTTTTTTACCTTTTAAGATATTTATTCTGCATATAAACTAAAAAATAAAATAATTATAATGAATTGACAACTGTATTCACGCTGACACACTAGCCTACTAGAAATAGATACTAACACGTTAGTAGAAGCATTAAACGGTTCCTAGGCCATGTAGGCATAAATGATTTCACAGAATGGTTTTCATGTGATTCCTGGCTCGCAAATCACCTGACGTGGGCATCGTGGGCATAATGAATGTCAGCTAATCTGTTGTCATACATTATAGAACGTGTAGAACATACCGTTTTTCACCTTAATCGTCGGTGCTAACCTTTTGTCAGTCCTTATAAGCAATTCTATTTATAAAATTTACGATGCTTAAATCGAGATTGTGCTTTCTTTGGGCAATGAAAGTATGCTAACTGGAAAATCAGAAAAGTATTAAGTAAATATAATTTGATGGTAAATTTGAATTTATTTTTTAATCAAACTGAAAATCACATTGTAAAGTTAACGGTGAGAATGTTCTAATAAAATTACTAGATGCCAGTAACGCCAACCGCCAATAAAATTATAAATAACTATAGCTAATTATAAAATTATACTTAAATAAATATAGTCGGGCTCCCGGCTTCGCAAGGGGAAACGGTGCAAAAAAAAAACAATATACTTAAGTAAGTAATCCTATGTTATCCTGCTATTTATAATTGGAATAATATAACTACTATATTATGCCTACTATATATAAATATGAAAGTTTAGGAAAATGTCTGTTTTTAAAATCACGCTCAAACGGCTGCGCAGGTTTCCATTTTACAGATTATTATCACTTTTTATTCTATTTTTTTATAACTAACTCAGTTCGCAGACAAGCACACGGCCCTCCTGATGGTAAGTGGTTACCGTAGCCTATGGGCGAGTGCAACAAGGTTCCCCTTTTTCCCTTTTTTATCCCTGGAAGAACCTATATTCTTACAGGTTGCAGGAATGGATTAGAATTAGCAAAAGATGACAAAATTCTAAAGCAATAGGATGGACGGTATAGCAGCACATAAAATAAGAATAAACAAACATTGAGTTTTATTAACTAGGTTATTTGTTATGAAATCCACCATGCCGCTTAGCCATCTATCAAACTGAGATTTAGTTCCAGATGTTGCGAGTTTTACTTTTTGGATTTACTCCAAGATTACATAATTAATTTTCACAATGTATAATTTATTACTATTTTTTACAAAATATGAGCAATGGGCTTCCGCAAAGATTTCTACTGCATTCACAATGTGTGATAAAATGCACTCATTGCATTGTGCAAAAATACAAGAATTATTTATTATTTAGGTATAAATAAGGTAGTAAACTATCTTTATCCGCATTCTAGAACACACTTAAAAAAAGAATAGTCACGCCGGTAGTGTTATGGGCAGAATTTGACCGGAGGCTGCATTGGCTGATCCAGGGCCATCTCTTTCGAGCTAGCCCTTTTCGGGTGTGAGGAACATGGGGTCCCCATCTAGACCCCGGGTATGGGGAAGGTGCAGATTGCTCCGCCGCCTAGGCCTGCTTCTGCTAGGGTGACAGGCGGCTCCACCCGTCATCCGTCAGGCCGTCATGGGGTTGGAGGTCGTTCTGCAACCTCCGACGACAAAGCGCCTCCGCTCGTCGCGGGCTGTGTGGGTTGATATCGGGTGCTATAGATAAATTAAAGTATACAGAGATTAGGTACTAACTAATACACAAATCTACATATTAATACACTGTAATTAATTTCTTATTCGTCACCGTAAATTTTAATAAAGTGGTGATCAAATCTAGACCACATTTTCACCTGAAGTTATGCGGAACGCGAAAAGCGTGAACGAATGCGAAACATTACGACCGCGACTATCAAGATTGTTTGACTAGAGACACGAATATAGTTTTCTTCGCGTGTTAATAGATTTAAGGCAGTCGCACGAATACTTGGGCCATAATTAGTTTAAGAAAATAATTCCAGTAATTTTCACGGAACTAAATTTCACCTAATTAAGTTACAGTTATTTGTACTATTTCGTGGACTTACAATGTTACATACAAGTGAAGCGTGCTCAATTAAGTTATTCAAATAATTTTGACCTATTAAATTATTACTATTAAAAGCTCTATTCTAAGTAATTCAACGTATTTTCCTCCCTAGGGTTTAAGTTTTGTTCGCCCCCTCCCACTAAAAAGCTGATTAGAGAAATCAAGTCAATTAAATGTTTTATAGGAAGAAAATGTATGGTTTTTAAAATGACGAAAGGGTAATGTAAGAATCAAGGGATCAAAAGGATATAATTATGTTAAATAGTGGAAACCGTTCTAGCTATAGCCCTCTTATACTGGATACCAACATTTTGGTATTACAGACGTCTACGAGTATAATGATGATCTTCATTATTACGAATTCAGGTAAAGTGAAGACATATTCACTTGCATAATAATATATAAAAAAGAAAGAAAGAAAGATGTGCACGTAATATTTTGCACAATAGCATGTCGCAAAATCAAAGACGTGCTATATCAGTATACGAGAATTTAGGTTGTGAACAATGATTTTTTTCTACGTTTTCACGATTTTCAACGCAATTATTTGAACAAAAGGAGTTATAATAGCGTGTTCTACTTTACACTTCCTAACAAATAGTGTCTTAGTTTCGTCTATTCATCTATTGTACAAGGCTTTGTTCTAACTGGCACACGTTAATATATTATTTTAAGCCGTTTGTACAGCAAGAGCTAAGCAGTAACTTTTTAGTTTTCCAATTATGAGCCCGTAATTTTTTAGTCTTCAAATTATGTATGGAAATCTGCCGGATTTGTTGATATTTATGTTGCTTCGCTCCCTTGAGTAGTAGCGTGATGATAAATATCCTATAATCTTCTCCGGTCCTATTGGAGATCTATAGGGGAGGCCTATGTCCAGCAGTGGACTTCCTATGGCTGAAATGATGATGATGATGATGATGATGAATCTTCGTCAATAAACGGCCTATTCAACAAAAAAACATTTTTTCAATTCGAACTAGTAGTTCCTGAGATTATTGCGTTCAACTAAACTAAACAAACAAACTCTTCAGCTTTATAATATCTATTAGTATAGATTTTGCCAACGTATCTAACCGCGTATGATAGCCAGTATGGTTATAATATTCCCAGCTTCCGTCATTGTAGCAACATCATTATACTCGTATGTCTATCTAAACCAGTTTCTAAATCTAATCATAAGCTGTTTAAGACAAGGCAGGTTACGTTGGTACCGAACAAGTAGGTAGTAATAAAGTAAACTTGCTTAATATCGGATACTTAACTTAGGTTCTTATTAGTTTTCGCAAGAAAAATGAAAGTTCAAAAGAATAGAGAAAAGATGACTTTAGATATACCTCGGAACACGTATCTTGGACCTAAATCACGAGACAAACGAGTACCTGGCGCACGGATTGTTTTGTAATATGCTTGGTGAATTTGAACTCGGCCACCGCAGTAGCCCCCTGTGCTATCCTCAAAAGATACTTATGAAACGTGTACTGCGGGTATAGAGCACATTTTAGGTCCCAGAATATATGCCCAGAGCAATACGATGATCAAACTCCCACGTGGAGAATCTATGCTATCTCGTCGGTAGTCTATCAGCAAAAATGCACTGCCTTACGTTTGAAGTTAACTTAGGCATTTATGCCGCGAAGATCTTGGTGTGATCCGTCTCTAGATGTTTGAATAACATATTACGATTGATACCACTCGCTAAAGCTACGGTACCCAAGATCAATAAAAACTACGAACAATGAAATGAGTCAGAGCTAAAACATGTCATTGCTCTCAGATTATTACGTCTACTTTATTCAGTTCTACCGCTGTTTTTTTTTTCTTTTTAGACACACACGTCATTATAGAGTTATGGGGTGGGGTCCATGGTAAGAAGCAGTTGTAATTGACTAAGTTCAAGCTATAATACAATAAGAACAAATAATTATTTGATCCTTTAAGGCACTAGGACACATTTTGGCGCCCATGTTGCACAGCATTGCACGCAGCATTGTTGCAGAACGTTGCGTAACAATGTTGTCTATCCACGCTTTATCAATCATCGAACAAACAACAGGCTGTGCCCACTTTCCATCAGGTGGGCCGTGTGCTTGTCTGCCACCTAAGTGGTATAAAAAAAAGCTGTGCGTTACGTTGCGCGTCAGCTAGCTTCATAACGTGTGTTATGCAACACGTGTTGCATGTCACATGTTGCCGGACACCAGGGTTTAATATCAAAATTTCAAGTAAACATTATATATTTCATCGTTTCAAATAAGTAAATGACATGATGTGTTATCGGTTTAAACACAAAATGTATTCAAATACAAGGTACAAAAACCAGCAAAGAGTTGGAATTATGAATTAAGACTTCCGTAGCTAAGTAGGAAACTGTTTATATTTAGATTACCTACTTTTATTTATTAATTCTTCAAGTATTTTGCGTATGCGGTACAATTAGAAGAAGCAGGAACAAAATACGTTGAATATTTTTTCAAAGATTGTTATCTGTAGTACGTAAAGATTTTTGTATAATTTTATTGTTTTGAATAACCCTTCAGGTCTTCAGGACCCAAGGCTATCTCACAAGCCGATATACTTGTTGATTGACGGACGAAACTATTAGGCTTTGGTTCAGATTTTTCTATTGAGGACAGGGATCAGTCACTGTCCGTCGTCGTTCCCGTAAAGTCAAGATAAACCAAATGTGGAAAGGGGACATGTGAAAGTTTTAGATACAGTTGGTACAGGCTATCGAATGATGATGAATAAATAGTCGGTCATACACCGTTACTCTAAAGAAATTCTGTTTGATTTTTCAAGTGTGTAGCGAATTAATGGAGAAAAAGAATAAATTACTTACATGATTGGAAAATAATTACATAAATTAACATACCTGAACAGGTGTCAGAATATATAAACACAGCAGCAGTAAAATTACTGTTAAAAACGTAAACCGTTTTACCGACACATACGATTTTAAACTTTATAGTCTCTTATTAGAACTCTAAATGAGCTACTCAGTGAACCGATCTGTCATCAAAACGTTGAAATAAATTAACAAACAAACGTCTTGAGTTTGTAATACCAATAAATTTCCCACGGGACGGCAATGTTTGCAGAATCGGTGTTTTCAATTCAACCTAGACCTAGACCTCTTTTTGAAAATAGTATACATGTTCGTGTTTTAAGTAAATGTAGGCTAACATCACATGTAGTCCATTTTTGTAACATTCACATGTAGTCCATTTTTGTAACATTCACATGTAGTCCATTTTTGTAACATTCACATGTAGTCCATTTTTGTAACATTCATATGTAGTCCATTATTGTAGAGTTACTTTCTGGGGTTGCAATCTGACGTTTTGCTACCTCAACACGTAACCCAATTCAGATAATGTACAGTTAATTCTGCTTGTGGGGTTGCAAATGTTGCAATCCTGCTCATATAAACAGATTTTAGTAATTAAATGAAACTAATAATTAAATTATCCGCGATTTCCACGTTGCGCCCCAAGTTGAAATCCAAGGTCCAATTATTATTTTTGATAGGTATATCGATTTTTCTCAGAGCGATTTATTCGACTGATTCCCCATCTGAAAGGAAAGTGTGTACGAGTTGTTGGCTTTGGTCTCAGAGGTTAGTAGACCTAATTTTTAACCGAAAATAACCAAATTATTAGCCAAAATAGCGGTACGTTACGTTTGCACGCTAAACCTAAAATATGTAACATTTTAGTGGCACCTAAAATATGTAACACACAATATGTATTATTACCGTTTTTACTTAATTACCTTTATTAAGCTATTATAGTGTCATTAACATTAAATTCTATCACACACAACGCTCGCAGATATTATAAAAACAGCACATTAACGCACTACGTGTCGTAAATTTGATTTATAATCACTACTTACCCATTTTGGACGATATGTTATTAATCATTTTGCTACATCTTACTTTTTGCAATACCTAGTTGCCTTACCCAACTTTTACGTTACTATTTATGACTCGTGTCGAAGTAAAACTATTAAAATATTGCGTTTCTATGTATAATATATATGTATTTAAAAAATAAAGTATCAAGTATATTTATCCGCATTGAAGATTCCATAACACAAGCTAGTTGAGCTATGCTTACCATGGGCAACTATTCCAACTATTAGGTAATCTGTGCCATGGGTCTAGATAGCGTTTACACAACGCAATGTTGTAGAATATTTCTTTATTATTATTATTGCATAAAGATTCCGTAGAGGTATTAACGTCTTTAGGATCCAAGCCACTTTCATAATCTGCTAGATGATACCTGGCGATCAACCTACGAAGCTTTGGTGACGTTCTTCCTTTCGAGGTTGGGGGTCAGATAGCAGCTCCCTCCAAAAATAAAAACCGCTAAGATGAAGAACATGATGAGAAAATTAAAATTCTTTATTTACCAGTGACATTTTCTACATTACAATCTAAAAGCAATAGGAAAAGCTATCATTTAAATACTTAAAACAAATGTGTTCGAAGCTTTGTCAGATGTTATAAATGTGACGCGAAACCTTTTATAATAATTTGATTCGCGTAATCTATTTTTTTTTTAACACAGACGAGGATCAAATTAGCTGTAAATTAATTATCTACAGTAATCTACATCCAACACGACCCTTGCTAAAACAAATTTTCGGCACAGCAGTAAACAAAGTAAGAGAACTTACTTTTACTTTTTAGACGCAGACTTTTTTGAAATTGTTATAATCTAATCTAAACAGGTAAAAAAATATCTGATAAAGAGAGTAAAATACCATAACCGACGTTCTCTGTAAAAAATTGGAACGCTTTCAAACTCGTTTTTACTCGTAAGTTGAAAAATAAACAGCCATCTAAACCACGCGCAGTAACAGTACCTAGATCTAAAGTTAGTTCTTCTAACACGAATTCAAGAGTAATATTTGTCATCACCATCGTCAATCGTCATCATCATCTTAGGCTGTCACTTGGGAGCCTGGGGCTTGCTTACTCCTTCTCCTCCTTTTGGTTTAGCTTATACGAATTTATGGGAGCATCTGCCATCTAAATTCTCAACACTCGACCGAGAGAAAAGTCTGCGCCGGAGCCTCTTACCGGCTTGCAAATGAGGTTGGTATGGGCCCTGTGGATCTTAGCGGGGCCCAAAAAGCATTCTTATATTTAATACTAGATACTTACGAGTATATACGTTGCAGATACCACGTTGTTGTAATTCAATCGATGCTTCGTTGTCAATCAACTTCTTTGAAGAAATTTGATAGGTATAGCTAACGTAGAATAAATAACAATTTCATCCACCTGGAGATGAGTCATTAGATGCCTACATAACACGCGGTAGCACACTCTGTCTTTAATGATGATGAATTAATGAAATAAAAGACAGTTAAAGAAAATACATAGAAAGATAAGGATACATTAAAAGAGACAAATGATGTAGCATTTTGGTTGTGCAATTTCAAAACCTAGTTAGTGACACGAGGCAAATTTTATAGTTAGTTAATATTTTTATAGCTTTTTACGTTCTACATTATTGCAGATGATTTCCTGATAGGTTTTAAAAGTCTTATTTCTAAGACCTTTATATTTAAATTGGTATATGGTACAGGCACTAACAGGCTAGGTAAAATGCAAAACTCATTTCTTTAACAAGTGTCTCATACAATATTTTAAAATTATGAGCTGTTTAATGGACGTCACCACACGCAGAAAATACCATAACAATTTTTTGCTTAGATAGTAGGTATTATAAAATAATACAGTACTTTTACGACCACAATAAATAATGTATCCGCTCAAATCATTTTCTCTTGACGCACGCATTTATATTAAATTTCTCTATTTATGCTAAGATAATAGCTTAAGATAATGTAGTTCAATAGTTATTTGTTATACAAGAGTGCAAAGTTGCTTTTTAACCGCGTGCTCAGTTTTGATGACCGAGCAAGCGAAAGATTCTAAATTTGAATCACGAGCGTAGCGAGTGATTCACAAATTAGAATCTTGAGCGTTAGCGAGGGAATCAAAAGAGCACAAGGTGAAAAATCTTTGCACTCGAGTGCAACACGTAACTTTTCATCCCACCTCAGTGAGGAAATAATTCAAAAAAAAATTCAAAATTCATTTATTTGCAGAAATGTGGTCAAACATGATGTTACAAAGATTAGGTATTACAGTTCAGCACATCTACCATTCAATGGCATGCAAATATTAAGTTAGGCTCTATTTAAGTCTTTACATGTGCATATTGTGCATGCTTAGCTATTCAAAATAAAATTGAAATAAAGTCAGAAATAAGATTATGATAATTAAATTAAAATACAAAACGCCATAGAATAACCGTTGTCATAATAGGATGTCAACATAGCAATAATAGTAATATAATGTCCAAGATAATTCACAATGTCCAAAACAAATACATCAATAATGACCATAATAGGTATTACAAATTTTAATGTCAATAAATTAAATTAAATTTTAAAGTAGTCGTCTAATGAATAAAATGATTTGTCTAAAAGCCATGATTTAAATTGTCTACAAAACCTATTTGTGGGTAAATGTCTGAATTCGTCTGGCACTGCGTTATAAACACGACCGCACATTGCTGTACAACTTTTAATATACATTGTGGTTCTTGGTATCTTTGTCAAGACGATTCTGTCTGGACGTCTAGTATTTCTGGGATACAGATCTTTGGCCTTTATGAACAGGTGTGGGTGTTGTTTTACAAATTTAGCAGCTTCTAAAATATACATACAGGCCAAGGTAAGTATACGATACTCTTTAAAAAAGGGTTTACATGATTGCCAAGGTGGTATACCAGCAATAGCTCTTACACACTTTTTTTGAGCTATAAAAGCCCTTTGTACTTCTGTGGAATTACCCCATAAGATAAGACCGTAGTTTAAGACAGAAGATATGTATGTATCCATGATCTCCATGATTCTCCTTCCAAGCGTTAATTCCCAGTCGCATCCGAAGCTTTCACCTTGGAATCCGGGGTCCGCTTTACCAGTCTTAACTGCGGATTTGGCTGGACCTCGATATTTGCCGTGAAGCGACTGCCATCTGACCTCCACAACCCAATGCGGGGATCGAACCCGTGCCTCCTGCGTAGTGGCCGCGTTCACTACAACTACGCCACGGAGGCTGTATAATATGTGTATTAATACTAATAATAAAATACAAAAAAATAAAAATTCAACAACAATGTTCAACAATATGACGTGAAAAAAATTGATGCGCGCAAAGCAAATTTTAAAAAAAAGTACACCAAGGAGGTTCCGAGTCTGAGTTTTTCATAAATTAAAAAAAAGTTGCATGATAAATTCGACACCATAGAGGTAGAAGTAAATAGGTTTAATGATGTTTTGAGTTTACAAACCTAGTACACACGATGTTCTAAATTCAAATTTACTTTATCCTCTAGAGGATAAAAACGACTTTTACGCTCAGTTATCGAAGAGCAAAAATACTCTTTCCGAGATGGTGGGATGAAAAAATATATACCTAGGTACTTAGGCCCGTATTCTAGAATGCCACTCAGCTGGATCTCGATTTACATGAGGACAGATTGTATAAAACTATAGACAATCTGCCTGACAGCCTGTCAAATCTGTGGAATCTGTGCATACAATCTTGCCTCAGCTGAATCGAATTTGAGTTGAGCGTCTTTCTAGAATACGGGCCTTAATATCTTAATCGTTTGTGATTGTTCATATTTTATATCTTAAGATAAAATATAACTACCTTTATTCAAACCACTACTGTCGTATAGCACCTTGCCAAAGCAAATCGCTATTACAAATTGCAACCGCATCGTTACATGGTTTGGCAATGTAATAGCACAGATAAAGTTACTAATAGCACAGAATAGGTAATAGTACTAATAGTCAGTGTGATTTCATACTATTTTTACGCACCACAGTTTACAATAATACAGGTACAGAGCACGTACACTGTCTTTAGACAACTGTGACACCATTTGAGTATCGTCAGGTAGTGCTTGAAAGTTATAAGTTTTTAGCGATTAAAGTTGGATTTCACCATACATTTCATTTCATAAGAAAGTTGAATAGTAAAAGTAGAGAGAGAGAGAGAGAGAGAGAGAGAGAGAGGGAAAAAGAAAATAAGTAGAATAAAGAAGAAGAGAAGATGAAAGAGTAAAATTAATTGAGTAAAACTTGATAACTCAGTTTAGTTTTAATTTATCACGGTTCCTATCAATGGTGAAATCCGCTTCCAAAAAAGTATTGAAGGATTGACCTTATGAAGTATTTACCATGCATTTTGCATTATATAGTTACATACTGCATGATGAAATTTTAGTTCTTAATTACATTTTTATTACGTTGTTTATCTACTTACTTCCAGTTCAACAAAATCAACTATCAAGTCTTATGATTTTTTCAAAAAATATATTTTGTACATAATTGATATTATGTACAAAAATATTTTCCTCAATACGGAAATATCTTTGTACATAATATCAATTACCTATAAGTATGGAGTACCTAATCTAGAATCTAGATACATATTAGCATTGCTGATATAAAATACAACATTTCAGATGCTTATAATATAAAAATAAGCTGGTTTCTTCATACTATGCTTGTACGTACCCTATGCGTGTGGCCTCAGGCTGTTCTGGGTGTACGGCATCCATTACTTCATCTTTCTGACTGTAATTGGTTTATAATGAATATTTAATACCATAGTATTTCTTTCGAAGCAAAAACAATTTAAGTACCCCTTCGCATTATTCCTTGGAACAAGATTTTTGAGAAGCGTTGATTGTTTCAGCAATTGGTCCTTCAAATTTAAAGACAATAATTATTATTTATTTTAAATAGTATTGAACATACTTATATTTATGTTTGATTCTTTATAATAATATAAACATTTTACAAAAAAATGGCATAAATTGCCTTTTAAGTGAGCGCCTTCCAGTTCTGAGGCTCCTGAGGGGCTAACCTGAGCCAGAACCCAGTCCGATCAAATCAGTAAGCGTTTTACTGACTAAAAGGTGGCAGGTGAGGTTGGCTTGGACCCGTAGATCTATCCGGAGCCCTGATCAAACCTTCATCAAATTCTTTCAATAAAATGAAAATCACGAATTAGTTATTAGTTTCGTCGCTTACTACTTACCATCAAAATATCTTTATTCTTAATAATAATTACGAACTTCTAATTAAAATTCAGGGGCACTCGCAACAATAACTTGAACAAACATAGTTTTTAATTAGTTCAATGATTAATAGATGAGATTATTATTATTTTACAGGAAATAACGTAAATTTTACAACACTTACATGTTATGTATCCTTCAGTTTTAATTTATTGAGTTCATTGTCATTACCAGAATAGTGTATTGGTCATTGTTTGTGAATTGTATCTATCTCACTTCTTATTACCACTGTAAATATGAAAATGGATGAATGTGAGTTAGGTAACAGCATTCCAACATATTTAAACGAATCTGCATAATTTTTTTTGCACATAGAATTGTAGTCTAGAATAGTGCATATTATGTTTATCCCGGAAAAAAGCTTCTGTGTATCGAGTATTTTACGCGAGTTGCGCTAGGTGTAATGGTTAGTAACTGAGGTGGTCTAAGGCCAAAGATCTTAACGGGGCCCCCATACATATGCTTTTTAGATAATTAATAAATACATTATTTGAATTCCAATACCCGTATTCCGCTTATAACTTACGCTGACCCGCTAAGCCGCGTGTCAAATGCGGCTGTCCGGCTATTTGTCGTGCATCGGTTGACAATAAGCACACGTAAGTCGATGCTTTAACTCGGTAACTGCTACTAGCACTTCGATTTCATCAACTTGTTCAATTATTGGCGCGTTCAAATCCCTTAAGTGTATTGTTGAACAGTTGAGTGCGGGCGGTGTCATTGACTTGCACGTGTTCGGAGTCAAAGCGACCGATTAAGCCTTTGAATTAGTTGTAATAATGTTTTGAAACTTAGTAATGTGATTGAATGATATTCTAATCACGTGTGATTTTGTGATGTTGTTTAATTGGGTGTGATTTATAGTTTCGACAGTTAAAGTGAGTTGCAGGTTTATAATTTTACTTAATTTACTTTTAACCGACCTGTTGGATTTGTTACTTGTCTGCCATCAGCCTGACATAACAATATCTAATAGTCTTGAATAAGAATTTTCAAATATGAAAAGGTACACCCAGTGATTTGTGATCTCATTTATATAATAGATACAAACCTGTGGCAAATTGTGGTCTTTTCACTGGTGTTTGATTGATGGTTTCTGTGTCTTCGTTGCCATTTCTTTGTTGAAGATTGTAGAACAAGGAATGTAGATTAACGTTGTAGTGTCTTCTTATGATCATAATGGATAGGTTTCTGGAGGCCCTAAAATAGGTGCTGTACCTAGTTAGTGCCGTATATCAGAATTATTAGAAAGTGACACCTGTTGTGTTTCAAACGTCCTCAGACTAAGTACTTATGGAATCTATAGTATCAATTTTCCACCCAGTTGGGGCCCTCAACACTTGCCCAAGATTTTCTTCTTATGTTTTTTTCTCTGATGAGCTACCTCTGTGGCATAGCGGTAGTGAACGCGGCTGCTACGCAGGAGGCGTGGGTTCGATCTCCGCTCAGTGCAAATATTTGTATGCATGAATATGAATATTTGCATTGGTCTGGGTGTTTTCTATGTATAATATGTGTGTATTTACAAAAAAAAATGTATCTATGTATGTTTATCCGCATTCTAGAACCCATAAAGCTAGTTAAGCTATGCTTACTTTGGGTCTAGATAGCGTTGTGTAGATTGTCGTACAATATTTATTTATTTATTAAATCGAGATTTAGATTTATCCGACGATTAAATTGATCGATGCGATGATAGGCCTTAAATCGATATCAAGTTGTTTCTTGATTTTCAATATTCAGATAACGACTTAACGGTAGTGGCTAACATCAATTATGTTATAAAAAGCCAGGGTTTTACTTTTACTATTACTACTGAGGTCATAGAACCTAATTACTATATGGTCTACAATAAAGATAACAATTTACGCAGATTATTAACATAGAAGGAAGTTATACCCATAATTAACGTTACACTGTGTAAATACATAGTATGTACATATTATTATTAAATATTATGGTTATATACAATCAGGTTGTAGGCAACTTATACGTAGGTACGTGAGGTAGCTCCCTCGGGCATCAACTGATCGGAGCTAACGATGAAGTGAATATGTCAGATCCGAACTAGGTAAGTAACACTGCCCTAACTGTGTGGGGATTTGGGGAATCAGGACTCCTTGGTAGGATATCCATGAGATCCCGACGGACCTTGGCCGCCAACGTTGGTGACCCCGACGTGTGTTGTTGAGGTCGCCAACTCGCCAATCGCCAACATTGCGACTTCAGACTTTAGAAAAACGGTTATTGTCTGTTACCACAATTATACAATCTCCTTTATTAATAAAATTATTTCGTTAGCCATGAGAGACATCTAACAATGGGTAGTAAACCAAATAGTAACATTTTTAAGCGTTAACGTACACCTTAGGTCAAAAGTTCATAACAAAGGCATGATAAAAATGTGAATGAACTAAAAGATGCTAGAGGTGTGCCGACGCAGGCGTGCGAAAGAGATCTCAAGATAAGTCCCAAGGTCAGATTATCTTTTTGTAACAAACCACGCCGGGTATGGGGATTTCAAAGTACATGTAGATTATATGCTTTGGTAGGTTTACAAGGTTAAAGGTGTGTATTATTTAAAAGTATCAAATTACAGATCTACTTCACACTGTTTGATAAAATCTCTAATACCTATTCAAATATGAGAAGTTAGACACATAAGGCTATACTTTTTCGGTATGATATGTAATGAAAATAAAATTAATGTTTCCAATATATTGTTTTAGAACTATTCGCTTTTAGTTTTTATTGTATACCTATCGTATGGGAGCGGCAAATGCGGCAATATACTTACCGTTAGCTGAAACGAGGCTGACACTTGTCCGAGGTCACATTACAAAAAGAAAAAACTTTGCCTATAAATAAGGAGAGCCTATGATCCCATTTCTTCGTAACGGAATACTGTCAACTTAGTGAAATGAAGCAAAGAATTACTTTCTGTTTGAGATACACGAACACAAGTACCCAATTCCATGTTCCTTTTTTGAAAACTAAAGCACATTTTAATGATACACAAGGAGTCAGGGATGCCTTTAAATGATAACCGGTCTTTCAACTAAATACAGATGCCTTGTAAAGATATGTATGTACAGTCGAGTTCGTCGTATTTCTGCAGATGTTTATGGTAATGTGGAAGTCTGAGCAAAATTTAATGGTAATGAAACGCAAAACTTACATTTTTAAGCATATGTGTGGGTTAAAGTTATCCAGCACTGAGATTTAATCTCAGTGGTGAATAACTTTAATGATAACTTAAAACTTAATATATTAACTGCGAAATAACAAGAAGGTTTGGATAATTGCAACTTATTATTACACTGCAGTAAAAATCTGTCTGTCCCAATGCTAGTAAGTGCAAGTATTTAAAATTTGTGTTACTTATTAGAGTGAACAAAACCCTAGTAGGTAAGTTATTTTCTAGAAAAGGTTCTTGTTAACTTGTCAAGTTACTTTGCTAACTTGGATTATGATGCAGCAAGTAGTGGGCAAGTAGATAGCAAAGCAATTTAATGGGCAACAGAACAAAAAAGTATGAAAGTCCTGAAAATAAGTACCATTGTATTTTAATGAAAAAGGAATGGAATATATTTTAAGGCATTAGACTATATTGAACTTAGGTAGGCACGTATTAAATTTTCAATTAACAAGTAGGTAGTTAGAATCGCCATAATTTCTTATTTACATTGAAAGAGATAAATTCTTCGTTTTATAGTTAATTTTCTTTTTTGTAGTACCAACATTAGCCGTATTGAATGAGAAACAGCTTCTAGGCTTCTATTCCATGTGGAAGTTGAGATAAATCAATCCCTGGAACGTGCGTCTGCACAAAGGGACTTTCATATACTCGTACTACCAATAAATATATTTATAAATAGTGATTTATAATTTTCACATTCAGTGGAATGTAACGTAGAATTCCCATGGGAACCTATTTCAAAATAGTAACCTACGATAGGTTACTTTTACCCTGAAAAATCCATTCTGTCGTTTAAGCGTGATTGAATAACAAACATCCAAACATCATCACAAACTTTCACTTTTATAATATTAAGTAGGATCGCTTTAACAGAGGCTACTAGCATAGATTTCATTCAATTTCTGGTCCGAGGCTGGCATATATTCCTGTTAGTCGTTCACGCTATGTAAAACAAGGTTAAAATACTGTACTATCAATTAGTTACTGTCTCGAACCAGGATATATAATTATAATAAATTGGAAAAAGCGAAATCAATTCTCGGGCGGGACTCGAACCCGCGATCTTTCCCTTACAGGGGGAACGCTCTGACCACTGAGCCACCGAGCTTCGCCCGAGAGTGACCCAATTTTTCCAATACAATTCGCTTTTTCCAATTTATTATAATTTGTTTAGTCTAGCAAACTAATTGCTTTAAAATTATCTCAACAGGATATATAAGTCTCTCAGTAACATTAGATCAGAGCACAGCACTTGTCGAAGCTTACCAAAGCATCGGTAGCTTAGTGTCGGCCTTATGATGGCAAGGTCCCGGGTTCGAATCCTGGCCATTACATTACCGCGATTAATTATTATTTTGGAACTTACTTGTGCCGACGTTTCGGGTGCGTTGCAGCTCCCGTGGTCACGACTTGACTGGTCTGCGAGCGTCGAGAGGTGCGCGGGATTAAAACGTCGGCACAAGTAAGTATTCCAAAATAATAATTAATCGCGATAAGTCCCGAAACATAAAAACTATGATTTTACACCGCGATAGTTTAAAAATAACATTACATTACCGACGTGAACCTACTCCTAACACAAGCAATTTAGCTTACCTAGAAGGGTAGAGGGAATTTTAGTAATTTTGATTTTGGCTACTATTCTTTAAAAAAACATCCTTTCAAGTGACATGGCTACTCAATCAGCTAACTAATTTAAACCCTATTGAGCACAAAAAGAATATAATCTACTACAAAGAAGAGCTCTGCCAAGTATGGCTTTGGCTTCCGTAAATTCCTTTTCCCCTGTTACCACGGACGGACGTGGGTAGCCATTCTGCAACGTGATTTGAATTAATTCATATTGAGCATATCGAATCGATACGATTATGTTATATGCGTTAACGGTAGAAAAATAGACTACTAATTGTTTTTGTTACGCAATAAAAGCCTTCAAAACTAGTACTTATATCTTTTACTTAAATTTTGTCATTTTAACATTACTAAATGTTAACAGCTTCAACTTTATTTATTTGTTTAGAATTTTAGTTGAAGGGTTAAAAAACCGCCGCCGCGTGGTTCCCGAAAGAGTAGAATTTGGGCCACCCCATCTCTTCCCATGCGACTAAGAGATGGGGCTGTTTAACATCAGACATAATAATATATTAGTACAGACCAGACTCAGATTCAGATGCATGGCTCGAGTCAACAGTGTAGAAGTGCCCGGAATACGGCAATAGGTTCACCCCCTATTACATGGGACCTAATGCAATGATTGGAATTGGATTGGATTGAAATGTGGGTATTTATTCCCCTCTGCGATTATATGTACTTATGTAAGTATGTTAAAAAAATAAAAACACAGCGATGTCAATCAATATACCAAGGTACTCTAACGGTGTATGTAGAATAGCGAACGCGTCAAGAAAACAGTAAGTCTTATCAAGTGAGTGTGAGTTGGTGAACCGAACGTGAAGTTATTGCGATATAAGACGTGCCGAGCAGGCGGCTTACATCGATACTCCCGAGAGAAACGCTATTTAGGTAAGGAGGCCACAGTATATTTACTATGTAAGTAGTTTAGTGGAATAACAAATAGACTGTCTATATAAAATAGTAGTGGGGAATACGTTTTTGAACTTCTCAATGTAATTTTTTTGTATTTATTTGTTGGAAAAAGGCAGTGTTCAGAATAGGATTAGTACAACCGTCACAATATCGGTGTTAAAATTAGTGTAGTTAGGGGGCCCTAACAAAATCTCACGGTCGACGTTCAAGTCAACTTCACCTGTAATAAAATACTCTGACTGATTGATGGAGGAGGCTCTGACTTTCATTAAGGTAGGTTCAGACGGCAGTTACCTTCTTAAAAGTGAAGATAAAATAATACTGGTTACCCTTAATGGTTCTGATTAGTTTATCTACTAGGCTCATATTGTAGAGGAGACCGAAAATCCATTCAAAAACTTATCTAATATATTATTATAATCATAATTATTACATAATAAACAGGAAAGAAAATGAAATGCAATAATAGGTCTTTACTGTTCATGGCAATAACAAAAATATAATAAATTTCCAATTATTGTCGCGCGTAGCAACGCTTCAGTTTATGTTAAAAGTTTAAATAGAATGGAGGAAGTCGTATAGCCACAGTGGAGCTGGACCAGAAGGCTCGTAAATACCTAATAGTTGATGAGATAATTAGAGAAAAGTTGACAAAACACTGAACATTATTTCATAGTCATTTTCTTTTTGAAATTATACTAAACTAAACTTTTTAACGGTATCTTTAAGTTTTCGGACATTTTCTTTACTTGAGAATAGCGATTTACACAAAATGGGGTTCATAGTAACATCTCTGCAACCAAGCAATTAGCTAAGGGGGTTTAGGCACGCAAAAATATATCTCCTAATGTATGCCATACCATGCTGCCTTCAATCTTTATCTTTTGCTAATATAATCGTAGAGGTAATATAAAACGGGATACAATAAACCGTGCGACAAAAATAATAAATGGACGACTGATAATGAGTTACTTTAAATACTGAGTGGGCGACTAAAATACTGAGTGACCCGTGATACAGAAAGTGTGTTGCTAAATTGTGAAGTTATGAGGATTCGAGTATAGCGCGCCCCAACTTGGATAGGTTAGGTTAGAAGGCTAACGCGGGAGCGGAGCGGACCGGAGCTCCCGCTTTAGCCTCCTTGTTTATTCTTCTTCTTATTCTTCACTATAGCTGCCACCTCATTATTTTTACTACCTGCTTTTCGGATTAATTTGTCGCCTTGTTAAATACACGCCATATTAAACTACAATATGACAAGTAAAATGTTATTTTATAATTCATTTACATCCTCCGTTGAAATGTTTATGAATGTAGCTAACGCAAACTATTTGGAAACGCACACTGAATACGAATGCTTTCTTTGGAATCTCCTAAAACGGTACATTATTATACCACATAGTTGCAAAGCATTTGGTTACAAAATACCTTGTCTGTGAAGTTTTTTCCTATTTGTTTAGTTTTAGAATTTCTATTTAGTTCTTATTTATGCTCTAGACTTTCCTTCTCCATAAAAGATACTAACGGAATTTCAAGTTGAGTTTGAATTCTGATCAAAAATAGCACGCACTTTTATACCCTTGACTTTGTTAACTAATATTTAGTCCAACTAAAGGTGAATATTCACTAACAACTAGACCGATGCCGATGTTTTACCCTATATATTAAATCAACCATAAGCTGTAAGGATTCTTTACCATCCAAAAGGACTGCCAAGCTTCTGTACGAAGTACTTTTTGATCTGTAACAAAACATGATTCATCAGTTATAAATACTACACCGAATGATTTCATGCCGCTTAGAATTAAGTATCTGTTTAGTACGAATATTGAGGAAGATTCGCAACAATCTCTAATACCTGGTTTCTTAGCACTAAAAAAATTACTGAAATTAGTTACTTAACTTAATAATCGACTTTTGCACCAATATATGTAATTCCACAGCAACGAACGTTTCAATCGGATATAAAACCCCCAATTTCAGTCCAATAACACGTATTAGCGTTTTTGTTTCTTACTCAATAGCATCTCTATAGGGTTCGTTGGCATCAAACGTGACTTCATTTCGATCAACACGCGTAGCAATTAACTATAATAATGAGCTGGTTTTAATAACATATTTGTATTCTGTAATCAGAGGTTGTTGTTCTGTAAAACTCCGCATTGTTTAGTTACACGCGATGACTTCATTAACTGTACTGTCTAGTTAGAATATCGGTGCTGAATGTGCGTAGTGGCATTGAGTACCTAATGATTTCATCATCACTCACAGTTGACGGTTCAGAAAAAAACCCTTTGACCTAGATTCATTTTATCATCTGACCGTGAATCCTGGTTGCATTCAAAACTTGTACTTTGGAGCTTAGGAGCAACTTTTGGGTTCGACTACTTACCAACTGACTTCTTGGGGAGTTTTCCTGGTTGATGGACGAAACTGTGGCGCTGGCTCTTATAGTTCGCTATGAGAGGAAAGCCGGCAAATCAACAGGTACGTACTGTCCGGCTATTTAGCAAAAAATCTAATAAATTGAGCTTTACAGCCGTATTTCTGGTAGTGAGAGTGGGTACGAATCTACTACCACTCCCTAAATAATGCCACGACTATCGCTCTAATGTACTGAGCTTTTTAAAATGTTTAAGGTATCGGTAACGTAATTGTACACTTCTAAATATGAACTCATTATGTATCTGGGTAATTTCACGATGCCAAATTTTTTGCTAATTTCGGTGGCAGTTTTCAATCATAGGTTTTCCGATGAAAAAATTGAATGGAGTTCTTTTAGAATATCTAGTAGTAGGTATATAGTTTTCTAAAAGAACATTGAAATTTTTTTTCATCGGAAAACCTATGATTGAAAACTGCCACCGAAATTAGCAAAAAATTTGGCATCGTGAAATTACCCATCTATGAAAGTCCATGATTCCTTTGAATTAGTAACATAATAAATACACACCCCCGTTAGAAACACAATTCCCATGAACAAAATACAGGGATCAGTGTCGAACAATATGACGTGCTTTCTTCGATAATAGAAGGGTGGATACTTCACACAGTATTGTATTATGATAGGGATATCATGCACTAAGTGATTATGAGTTGGCGAGTAATGACTCGGTAAAGTGGAAGCGGTAAAGCACTACCGTGTTGCGGTAAAATGTAGATATCAATCTGTTGTCTTCCGTTATTACTTTATACATATTTGTTACTAGCTGATGCCCGCGGCTCCGACCGCGTAGATATTGTATGATTTTCCTTTGGTTCTACTTAACCAATCGCAAACCAAAATACGACAGTTTTTAAGTCTCACTGAGAGCTGGCACGTTACATTATCTATTCCGTGTCCATAGTAGGTATGTAAAATTACTCGTTTTCAACTAATAACAACCCAAACTATACCTACTCGTACATGTATGGTAGAAACTTCACGTTCACTTTTAATTAACTAAAAGGCCAACTTGTATCAGCGATTCAATCAGGTGCTCCTACCGTAAATAGCTACAAATGTTAATTAAAATAGCTACACTGAGGCAAGAACTGAGGAAATGTTTTTCAGTAACAACAAGTTTGCGCAGACCCCTTTGGATAGATCTACAAACTTTTAATTTCATAAACGAACATCGTCATAATATTCTCAATGTTGTTCTTGATTGCGTGCGAGGTTTTAACTCGGAGCCCTTTATACAACCACTGCTAACTACGATGGGAGTGCCTACCATCTGACCTTACAACCCCGAGAGGGAAGCCTGTACCAGAGCCTCGTACTCAGACTTCATCCGTCAATCAACAGGTGGTACCGGCTTGCAGGTGTGTCTGAGAGCCCAAACTCTGTAGACTTCATCACCCCATCATAAAATTCAACACATACAATACCACGAATCTAATGTTCTAACTATATAAATCAAACCTTTGTTATATTGTTTTACTTTTTAACGGATTCTATCGCTATAACAACAAATATATCGCGATAGAATCAGTTAAAAAGTAGTTTTATTTCAATTGAAACTTTTAATTTAAGACTGACCGCCTGCCTACTGTGAACCTGTGTGTCTGCCAATCGCAATACTCAGTTACTCTCGATACGTTTACGTTACCCCGCGTTTACATACTGCCGCTCGCATTGCTCATCGTGTTGCCGGAAATATTCGCGCGATTAATGCCCTAGCATTCACACACTCCCATCATCGCGTTGGTCCGCATTACAGTATTCGCCCTGCAACGGAGACGGACGTAAACGTATGGAGGACAACGCTGTAGCAGTGTACGCATTATGCTTTTACAGCATAGCGAATTAATTAAATAGATTATTAATAAAAACTATCACTTTCAACTACTATACACTTTCCGTAGATCGATATAAATATTTTTAAAAGTAAATATTCGAGGAGCAATAACGAAAGCCGTGTTTACTGATTAGCGCCATCTAGCGGTCTCGTATAGTTCATCGCGCTAGTATTGCCGCTCCTTTGACTCGCGCCGCCAAGCCGACATTCGCAGCAACATACGCGGCAGTACTCGCGGCATGACGAATATACCATTCACACCACGTCTCTGCCCACTTCTCTCGCCACTTCCCTCGCTCTGCCGCGAGTATGTAAACGCAGCTTTTACGAATACGAATATTTTTCGTGCTCGGGACACTGAAGTTAGTACTTTACGGTTTCGTGACACATTAATTTACTTATAAAATTGATTGCGTTTTACTATCAAGGCGATTACCTTGCATGCTATATTAATTTTAATTCTTGTTAATTGAGCGACAATGGCAATAAATAATATGTTTATGGTCATTTAAAATTCAATTATCATAAAGTTGTTATTGAAGTATTGTTTATTGTTTTTTATTAATTTTAACGTTATAATGAGCTAATACTTATGTGTTTAGTTAATAAAGTGTCAATTACATTAGTGACACATGCCGTTTAATCACGCGCATTTAAAATTGTTAATTCATAAGCCACAAGCCACAGATGAAAAAGCCAGTAGGTACTTAATATGGTATTTGAATGGGTTTCTTTGCCCATACGGATTCTGTATTCAACAAGAGTGTATTTATGTCTTTGATACTTATATGGAAAGCTTTACGTACGCTTACTGAACAAAGAGGCAGTTATATGGTTTCTCCCAATAACGTCGATTAAATCTTTTAGTGGTTAAACTAATCAACTACTACTAGTTGCTTGGTCATATGTAAGAGACAGAAAAATAGTAACTAGAAAGCAAATATCAACTTCTACATACTTATACTACTGCCTGAGCCTTCTGTTTCACTTGCTACCCTGCTCCCCTAGACAAGTGGCAATTCGTTGCTCAGCGTATGATGGAATAGAATGACAAATGTATAGGATTTGACGTTTTTGACATTCGTTGACGCCTGTCATATATATACGTCAAATCCCATACATTTGGCATTCTATTCCATCATACGCCGAGCAACGAATTGCCACTTGTCTAGAGGAGCTGGTAAGATCTGTCGAATACCGGATGAGGTTTTGGCGTAGGCTTTCGTATCGAGAGGAGATCAAACGGCAGTCGCTTCTATAATAGCGAATACGCCAAATAAAAAGTATAGAAGGAGTAAAAAGGGCTACGTACCCTTACGACCTTCTGGTTCGAACCCTAACTCAAAACTCACCCGTTCAACCGCATTTATAAGACCTTGTTCAATTCCTATTATAATAATCAGCAATCCCCAAGTCCCAAAGCTATCATTACTTCTTTACAAAGGTTCTTTATGCTAACGTTGCAATGCTACAATACCATTACAATACTGCTCTGATGAGGTGTAACCCAAAGGGGTTTCCAATTGTAAAACAAAGAACTCATAATAATAACCTAAGGTCTAGCCAAATCCGTAGTTAAGACTGGTAAAGCGGACCCCAGACTCCTCGCTAAAAAGCTTCGGATGCGACTAGGAATTAACGCTAGGAGGAAGAAGAATAATAACCTCTTATCATCAGGAGGGCCGTGTGCTTGTCTGCGACTTATGTAGCATTAAAAAAAGAATAGCGGCATTGTGTTTATCTTCCTTATTTGAAATAAACATTTAGTCATAAATAAGAATGACTTATTATGTACATAACATAACAATCATCAGAATACAATAAATCTCACCCTCCGTACCAAGTAACCCTCAAAGCTAGAGTTCTTTATAACCCGTAATGGTGTATGAAAAGATTACCATAATAAAGCCCGGTGGCTACTCTGCCTCTACAATACGTGACCGCAATGAATAGGTATGGCGGAGGCGAGATCCACGTTGAATAACTATGAAGTTATTTATATAAAGCTTCCTCTTTCCCTTTCCGAGGTATGCCAGTTACTTAATCCATGACTTATTTATGTAAGTTAGCGAATGAGTGATATGATTCATGGCATTGCTATGTTTGTTTTTTGAAGGAAATTCTCTATGCGCGTTGGGAATGTTGACATTGAAATGACATTTTCATTTTGAGGCGGGCAAACCATTGAACCCGCGAGACTGTTACCGTTACGGTTACCGACACTAGTTTGTACTACTACTGTTTATAAGTATAGTATCTTCTACATATTATATTGACCCCGTTTACTAGTGAGTGACATTTTTAAAGTTTTAGCCGGGTTCTTGTATACTTTAGTAATATTACTAACTGTCAACATCATCTGTATGTTCTTCCTGGTTTCATCCGAGGCTTTCACTTGCCTTTTATGCTTCAATTTTTTTCGTTGTTGACTTGTTTTCCTCCTTTTGATTTAGCTTATAGGCTTTTTCCCCTTTGAACTCCAACCCCGACTGGAAAGTCTGCGCTATAACCTCATCTGTCAATCAGCAGGTGTGCCGGTTTTCAAGTTTAGCTTGATCTCATAGGAATTTTGGTGGTTAAACTAATAACATACCTATATTGCACAGTATTGCAAGCTAAATTATTTATGTAGATACCTATTGGGTTAATTTTTCTAATACCACTAGCATTTACTAATGCTTAATGGTTAATTTATCTCTGCCTAACCCTCCGGGGATAAAGGCGTGATTGTAATATACCTATGTATGTATTGTATGTGTGTATTTACTCAATGCTCTAATACAAGGGTGCCCAACCTTTTTAGTTGTCGGGCCAAACTTATGATTTGGACTTTTTTGGCGGGCCAGTACATCTTTTTACTACATCCACACCCCCCCCCCCCCCCCCGCCCCCCAGGTTTCGTAAGATGAAATTGGCTGATCTCTTGCCCATCTCCCTCGAGCCGGCTCTCTTCGGGTATTGGGACCATCGCATCCCCATCTAGCCCCTGGGAATGAGGAGGTGCAGGCGGCTCCACCCGTCACCACCCTCAGGCCCATGCTCATGAGGGACAGAGGTCTGTTCTGCACCTCCGACGCCCACGTCCCCTATGCTCGTCACGGGCTGTGCGGGCTGCGAATCCCCTCCGTTCCTACCCCGCCGTCTCCTTTTGGAATATTACTTGCTCACAAAAGGAGGGGCGGCAGCCCACGCGCTCGCGCAGCGTATTATCGCCGTGAGCAAGGTGGCAAGCGAGAGAACTCTCACTCCTACGGTGATGGCGTCTCCCGCGTCATTACGATGGCATTCGGTGGTTGACTCTTACCGGATCCAACGCAGAAATACCCCGAAGCATCCGTGCATAAACTGCAGGATGGAGAAGTGGCTAGAGAGGCTACATGGCGGCCTCTCTAGCTTTCCCCCATGATGGGTCTTATCGCCGCTACTACGGTGTGCCCTTCACGGCTCGGGTTCGTGTCCCCGTTCCCGCGCCTTTTTTCGGTAACGATATGGCACCGAAAGAACTTTTTTTATAACGTCAATTGGACTTCACCTCGCCTGCTGGTAAGCTGGAGGCAGTCTCGGAAAAGAGGGTCACCATTATAGACACGTAGGTATCGTGTTACAATGGTGGCACTCAGCTTGTCGGCCTCATCAGATGCTTTTTCGCGCCCCGCTTAAAGGATCCGGGACTGTAGGAAGAGGGAAACTGGTAAGGAATTCCAGGAGTTAATGGTACGGCAGAGGAAGGAGTCACCGAATATTTTGCACCGTATGCGGGTGACATTTATGTCCTGCACGCGTTGTTCTGTGTAGGAAAGGATAGGGTGGGATTAATTGGAAATGCTCATCAGAACATTCACCATAGCAGAGACGGTAAAATTAAAATACTGCCAAGTATGCACAACTCTACGCATCTGCAGAGGCTCGAGGGTGTTCGTGATCTCAGGATTCCCAAAAATGCGGATCGCACGACACTGGAACCTGTCGAGTGTATCAAGTATTTTGCGAAGCCATCCCAGAGATGCGAGCAGTATTCCACGCAGGAGACAGAAGATACCGCTGCTCCGGCGTGTTAAAACATCTCACTTTGTTCAGGACTCCGAGTTTACGCGAGGCTGTTTTGATTATACTCTCAATATAATTTTTGTTGTTCAGTAGGCAGCGAACATCCATACCGAGAATACTGAGACTGTCCCGCAGTGGCAGTGGCCATGCCACAGAGGGAAGGAAAAAAGATACCTTTGCTGTAAATGCACATGCCTGTGTCTTGTTGGCATTGAACTCGACCAGGTTCTCAGAGCCCTAGTGGGAAATATGATTAAGGATCCGGTCGAGCTCAGTGACAAGAAGCTGCTTTTTTTTCCGCGCTCAGACTATTATATCAGACTGCTCGGCCGCAGTATGCCCATGATAACTCCCGTGTAAGATGCTATCGTCTGCATAGCAATTAATGCTGCCGGGTGGTCAGAATATCGTTGATATGTAGAAGAGAGAGAATGGGTGATAAGACAGACCACTGCGGCACGCCAGCATTTACCTGCAAGAACTACGAAGTTCGTCCATCACAAAGGACGCGAATATGGCGCTCCTGCAGGAAGCTAACCACCCAGTCGCACAGTCTGAGAGGGAGACCAAAGGCTGGTTGAAAGCTTGGAAAGAAGCGATTTGTGGCAGACTCTTTAAAAGCTTTGGTGATGTCAAGATTAATTGCCGGTGACTCGCCATGTTTGTTATGGACAAACATGGCGAGTCATCGTATCGCTCTCCGAGATCCGGCAAGAAAACTCGCCGCGTCATAGGATATCGTGCGGTAACCCCTGATGGCCTTGATGGCCATCGTCTCTTGCTGTGCACGCGGTAGGTGCACGTGCCTAGACTTCAGGGCATCCGCTCACACGGGACACCCGTATAGGGCAATAGAGCGTACGATTCCCGCAGCATCTGCCTCCTCCTCTGCTCTGGCTCCCTCATGTTGAACAGCAGCCACGCCAGAGCGTTAGCTGTGCATCTTAATTTGGGAGCCAGACTTCGGAGACGCTCCCCGATATCTGGGCCGTCGAACACGAGCCCCAGATATGTCATCTTGATCTGGATGCCGATGAGAGTGTCTCCCACTGTGAGGTTGGATCCCTCCGGTGGTGCACGCCGAGGCCTATGAGAGAACATGGCCTCAGTTTTGTACAGAGTCACCTCAGACCCAGCCGCCGGATCCGTTCCACGCCAGTGACAGCTCCTATTTTACTACATTTTCACGCGTATGAATAATAACTCAATAATATGGAATGTAACTACAAAAATTAGTATAATAACAAAGTGCACTAGAACAATATTAAGTTATTTAAGTTTATTATAATACCAAACTATCAATACAATCAAAATCATAATAATAAAATAAAAGAAAATTATTTTAAACTTTTTAGTTATGATATGAAGAGATAATATCATTTTGATGAATACTCGATAGATTTGAGTGAAAAGAAAAAATAGCATAGCATTTGCGACTGCGACTGCGACTAATGCAATTGCTTTTGTACAAGCTTTTTTTGCTCCTCTCGCAGTGGCTTGCGCGTGCCACCCGAAATTCGTCCGCGGGCCACTATGTGGCCCGCGTGCCTGGGGTTGGGCACCCTTGCTCTAATACATATCCATATTTCCTTACTTCCTTTCTTTGTTTGTCATGTAAACGTTTCGTTCTGCCCCATTGCGATGAAACTTTATACAGCTGTTATTGGCTCGTAAAGATTTATGATTTAGCAATAGCAACTGGAAAGTCACGTAGGTACCTATTGATGAAGTCTAATCGAGAATTCGTGAGATTTAAAATTTTCGCATCTAGTAAGTGAATCACGGTAAATGGCAGGTTAAGGCCCAATACCTTTACATAATAAAAGAAAAAATAATGTTTGTGCTCCTACTGAATATAACAGATCACCTCGAATACAAAAAATAAAAATAAATAAAAAAAATAAAAAAAAGATAGACAGTTAATTTGTCTGCCTCGGTCCAGTGAATATTCGGTGAAAGAAGAAAATTCAATGACATTCGATTCCGCATGCGATCCACGATATAGTCAGTTTAACAATGTAGAACGCATGACATTAGCTTCCTTAACAATAAGTTTTTTTTTTTCACTTCTTCGTCAATTTGAGCTTAGTAGATCTTGGCAGAATTCCATATAAACCCCGAAATGTCAAACAACTCGAAATCTAATGACATCTCAAATCTCCATGTTCATCCAGAACTCAATTTGGTAATTTTGCGTCCAAAATTCGGTCAGTCCAAAGTCCGGGATCCGTTTATTTTTTTCCCAACCCCGAGAAGACAGACTGCACTAAAACTTCGTTCGTTTTTAGCAGGTGCTTACTAGCAGTTTCTATAAGGTGAGGTTGCATTGGGAACCAAACGTGTTAGAAGGGCACACCCTTCCACTCAATTGAACTGTTATTTCTTCAGTCAATATTTCTTCAGAACTAAGACTAATTACTTTGAAGTAAATTCTCAGTTCTAAGCAGTGTGACTTGTATCAGTCATCTTATTAACATAACGAAGCTTACTCGTGTGTCGTGATTAACATACAATGATATCTAAAATGTGACCGTGACATTCAACATACACAGGTATATTTCTCCATTTGTATTCCAACTTGACAATCAGGATAATAAAACTGGCTTTACATTCATTTAAATAGAATCTCCTAAAGCAGTAATAAACACTATTTGAATACTTAGCTGAATAAATAAGAGTGTCTCACGATTTTGATAAAATCACGTGTTCATTTTATAGCATTGTTTTTTATACCACTAAAATGGTAAACAGACAAACAGCCCGCTTATATGTATGGTAGTTTAGTTAATATACCAACATGTGGTGTGGTACAGAACTAACCGTCATTATAAAAAAATATAGAAATTACCTAAATACTTAGTATAATAAAGCTTTCGGTCAAATTTGTCGTGACAGAACGATATAAATGTAACAATTGGAGGATGTCCGCGGCTCCAACCACGTGGTGTAGTTTTGCCGCTCTCGTTTCCCATATTTAACCTCCAAAAGTAAAACAGGATACGCCTGAAAAACAGTTAATCCAGAAAATGGTCAATCTTTGGGCCAATTTTTCCAATTTTCACTCCAATGCAATCAAATTTTTAGGCTTGCGTAATTGAGTAACAAACATCTCCAAAAACTCGATAATTATGAAGAAGGGTCCATACAGGAAATCAAACGGGAATTTTGATAAGATTGTGCCGCGATAATTTAATGCCAGTTACGTTGCACTAGTTGACTTGCCGCACTTAATTATCATGTCCAGGATATTGATCGGCTTACAAGGTGCGCGTAACGGGATTATCATCGATCGGGAATTACATCCGTGTAGAACCAGGCTACGTAGCCAAACCCGTTTATCAGAGTGTAGCTTGGAATTACTGATGTCTTGACTGTGACTGCCGATATGATTGTAATAATGACTGAGTAGATTTATCTGCAATATGTAGCGTGCAGAGAGAATTAATTATATCACATTATATTATATTGATATCTAACTGTGTTCTTATTTATTACAGGTAAGTTGACGCAATTTTTACATCCCGATCCTCATTTCATCGTAAGTATCATATCTTAAGAGAGTGAGAGAGTGTTCTGTGGGTTCCACCAGTAGTTTCACCAGTGAAAATCTGTTTAACTAAACTAAGTTTTCACGATTTACTTCTATTACACTTATATTGTGAAAGATGCACTAATGCTGTTTAAATACAATTAAGTGATCAGAAATCCAGCCGTAGGTATTTCAACCATCTTTTTGTAACATTAACATTTATTTGTTATCTTTATTGTACGAGGTGAATGGCCGTTAACTACAAGTAATGGCGATAATATTATCAATGCAGACACCATAATTGAATTATAAGATACAAGCCCAAGTCTAACGTGATCTCATCAGGTAATAATGGCCTTGACTGCGCAGTTACGGTCGGGAGGTCGAATCGACGGTTTGTAAACATTCTTGAGCATAATAGATACCTAGTGTTCGCGTCAAGCAGTTTCCATTCAAGTTAATTTACTTGTAAATTGATCTCCACCTTCCTTATTACGTGTTGATCGGGTTCTTGCCTGGTTTATATTGATTCTTATCAGTATTTCATTTTGTTCGCTTGAATCATAATGAGGATATTTGTGACGTTTCAAGCCAAAAATTACAACTTTCAGTTAATTTTGACCAATATTTATATAAGTATACCGGGTGATATAAATATACGTTTCGGGCCGAAAGATTTTGGGTCCAATTTCGATAGCAAAATCATCTGGAAGTATTGATTTACACTATAAAATCAGCGTATAGGTAAGTGTTATTTATGAACTTGAATATGAAAATTCGCATTGTTCTAGGTGCCTATAATACGTATGTATGTATTCACAAAAATAATTATCTAGGTAAGTAGGTATATTCTAGAATCCATAGCATAAGCTAGTTAAGTTAAAAAAAAAGTTTAGTAGAAAAAAAAACAGTTTTACGAAACAACATGTTTTCCCATCTCCTTCATCGTGATATTGGAGTCAGATGAACGTAGCACCAGCACCATTGTTTTAGAGGATTTTTCATTCATACTACCATTAACTGAACTAAATTGATAACTCTAACATGTCTATCAAATGATCTTCAGACAGCAGACAGACCTTGCCAAGCGGAAATTGAGTTGAACCGAATGTCACATGCAATATAACAACACTAACCTTGGTCATTGTCTAGGTACCTTTAAACCTATATTCATAAAATCTAAATTTTATTGCCATAACGCAACACGTTCAGCATGAGAATAAAATCTTGCGAAGTTGACATTGAACATGCTAGTATTATTGTAGACTGCACTTAACGTTAATAACAGCATGTTATAATATAACAAGCATGTTCACACGACGAAAAAATCGAATTAGACCGAAGTACATAAAAAAACAGAAACATATCAGAGAAAAAATATATAGAACTACATAATAAAATTCTTGACTGACTTATTCATATTTAAACCGCTGGGGCTGAGCTTAAAAGTTTGGCAGTGAACATTCGCTAATCGCTAAGGAAAGATTTTTGGAATTCTTGCCCTGCATTAGCAATATGTAGGGATTATACAAATTATTTTTCGTGTGAAAACGGGATGAACCGCGTTATATGATTTTTAGTTTTGCTTATACGGCTTTTATAGGAGAGACTACCGTCCAACGTCCCATCTGAGAGAAACAGAACCTCACGAATTAATCATGAATCAATAATTATGTAGGTGAACTGGCATGCAGAGCTTAACCCTGAAGGTGTAAATAACCCCGTAATAAGCCCCGTGTAAATAAAAAACAACACCAAACTGCGTTTAAATAGTTTTATTTCAATTGATTAATTGTAGTTATTTGCATTATATCTAGTATAAAAACATACTGACACAGTATAAAGGCAGTTAGTAAATGAATTAGAATTAATTATGAAACTATTGCTGTTGAACATTCTGTTACGAGCGCCTAAATGATTGCGCCACCCGCACAGTTAAATTTCATGAATAATTTGTTGTGCTTCTGACCTACATGATTTAAATCTTGAAATGTAAACGTAATATTTACATTTTTATTAGAGTCCATAGTAACAGATTAGCACCGAATTGTATTTAACAACCCGCGTGTTTCGGTCGCGAGTTGCGAAACGCACAAAACCGACAAAGGCGTATTATTTCCTTTAATTATCTCACTGCTGTATACTTACGTGCGTTTGGTAATAATTGTGGGCACAGCAGCGGGTACGAACAATAAACTACAATACTTGGAATATGAAATACTACCATGTATGAAGTAGGTATGCACATTTGTTGTGATTTTTGGTTCACAAATTTTAAGATCTTATTAGTATAATAGATTATAGAAGATATTATAAGTATTGGCAAACTACCCAAGTTTTTGAAATAGTTCCTACAAAAGTTGTCTGGCAGAAATCACAAACTGCCATAAGATTGCTCATTCTACAACTAACTTTTCCTGGGTTATCCTGTGTCATTATTCTGTTTGATGTGTAATAAATGATTGATAATTTGATGCAGCAATTATGTACCCACTCGTATCTATATGCCACTGTGGAGTGAGTTCCAAAATCGACGTGAATCAACAAAATAATGTTAAAGAGTGCACACATTATACACGCACATTAAACTACGAGAGATAACGCACATTATACTCGTACTACGAGAGATGACGCATACAATCGTAACACGCTCACCTGTCTATAGATTTGAAGTAGACTCAATTAGTTGATCATTTGCGGTCACATTTGTGGTCATACATTTTTGAAACGCATTAACTTTGCTTTCATATCTTATATTATTATTAGAGCACGTGTATTATACATTCCTCAAAATTTAAAAAAAAACAAACTGAAATATCCAGGATGAACTAGGAATAATCCTTTGTCATACAAAAATTCGACTGGAACCCCTGAAGGCCCTGAACTCAAATGATTTTCAGTACAATATCACAATCACAATTTCAAACTCAAAATCACATTAAAAAGTTATAGAAATTGCTTTAAAACTTATTAATCACAACTAATTTAAAGAGCGGTAGTTTAATAGTTACTTATCATAAACATGTTCTGATCGTTCGATAGTAGACTTTCACCACTATATTTTCATTACTTTTACGTGTAAAGGAAATAATTAGTTACGTCGTCGCCGACAACAATCCTATCAACACCATCAAGTTTTCTGAACAAGTTCCATATTAAATCATTGCTAGCATTTCCCTCGTGTAATTACTGCCTAGAAATGGCGCGTAGCAACGTAACAGTTCTATTAATAATCTCATTAAATGAACGAATTATATTTGAATCTAATTATTAATAAACTGATCTAGTAACCGTCACATAATGTTAGGTATATAAATCACTGTTATTGAGCTAAGTAAACAAAACCTAACACGGTTATATTTTGTTAGGTACAATACTAGCTATTGCCCGTGATTTTATCCGCGACTTGGAAAATATCAGCGTTAGTTGCGTGTGGCTTAGGCTTTTATTTTAGAAAAAGCATTAAGGTATCGCGCAAAAATTTTGTAACCCGGATCTAAGTCCACGCGGACGAAGTCACGGGCACAGTTAGTACTTCCGTAAATTTTGAAAAATTTCGTAGATAAAACCTACTTGTTGAAAAGCAAAAGTAGAAGTCGAAAAGTGGACCCCGGACTTCGAGGTGAAGGTCGGATGCGACCAGGACTGATACAAAAATAGTGATGATGATCTCTTTTACGCCTGTTGTTATACCTGCTTAACACATCACAATATGTGAGCTGATTTGAAGCATCAGTTCTTTATTTCAGTGACAAACGGCAAATAATACTGTGGTCCTTCGAGCCGGATACAAACCAGGGACTTAACTTAGCTCTTATGTAAGAGCAATTCTATCAAAAAAATGGTCTAGTCTCTAGACATCTATTAAGACGCATTGTTAAAGTAATTTACTGTTTCATAACGTACCTAAATAAAGTCGACAAGTGCATTATTAGTTGTAACAGTAAAAACCAATTAACACGTAGTAATGTTTTTATTATTTTATAATGGCGTGCTTCCTGCTTCTCTTAATTGTACATTATGCGACCTAGATGCTCTTCTGAGCACACTGGGCCGAACGTGTGGCGTGGCCTGTGTTGTGTGGAGCTATTCAGCAATTCTTAGAAATACGCAGTAATAAACGATGAATTCAAAATTGTTATAACCGTACCCAGTTTAACATATAAAGAGCTTTATTAAATAGAAAGAAGAGAAAAAATCGGCCCAATGCGAGTTGGAATCGCGTACCTACGAAAGGTTCATTGGATATGACCCGGTGACAGACAGACATTCAGACAGGCAACGGAGTCTCAAAATTTTTTTACCCTTTGGGTACGGAACCCTAAAAAGACAAATCGCAAGAAAATTTACAAAAATGACACTTATTCGTCTCGTCTAATATTCGTGACTATAATATTATAACTCGCTTCCCGGTACTTGTCGGTAACCTGTTTTGAATGAAAATACCTTAAATTAACACCTGGACCCAGAAGTGTATGGAAGTACCTATGTCATCATCATACATTTACATACGTAAGTACATAGTCGGCCTCGTAGGGACTAGAATATTAGTAGTATTTAAGTACTTGTTTGGGCTCGGTATTAACGAATATGTTAAAAGCAAACCAGTACTTAATTCATCACGACTCGCTGTAGAAATAAACTCGGTATAATACCTATGTAATCAACTGCAGTAATCCATAACCATCTCATTTTAGTGTCGATTTGTAAAACGACTCCTTTTAAAAGTTACATAGATGATTCGTACAATACTCCGGCGATTCGCATATTTTAATGACGAAATATAAAAGTACAGGTGCGCACACGCACATGCGTAATATTTTTGCCACTTTTTTGCCACTATCAAAACCGGAAATGGATCATTAGATTAATGGAAATTGATTATATTAAGAATCATAAACATAGGTATAGTCACTTCCATTATCACCTTAGCGTTGTTTAAAGGCAGCTGAATGAAATTGGAGAAACCTAAATAGGAAGACTTATGCAATTAAAAAAACCTGGCAAATATGTCAACAGCAATGCTGTAAAATGTAAAAAAAAAGAAAATAAATATAATAACAATTAAAGTCTCATCCCTTTACTACGTTTAAAATTACACAGACGAAATATCATTTAACCCTATAAATGAATGGAAGAAAATGATGGGTATAAATTTTATTTTTCCTCTAAAATCGTCAAAACTTGTCTAGTAATGCCACCAAAGGCTGTATAATATTTTAATAACGATAAAATTGATTGTCACCCTTGCACTTATGAATTGATAAGCATTAGCGTTGACCTTCTCAATGCGATGACACGTCGGCCTTGCAACACACTGAATAGTAATATGCATTGGATACGTTTCCATATCGATATGCGGCACGTCAATCAATTCAATCTCCTTTTTATACGTGCGAATTCATCTAGCCGAAGTAAACGGTGATGTGGATATTTCGTCACCTCTTTTACCTTCGATTTACAATCTGATAAAACTGATAGACAATCACTATTATTAACCGATGGTTGAAACTACAAATAGGTACCTACATTATTTCAACCTAGTGTTGTTCACTTTTTTTTTCAGTTAAATAGCAAACCGTTATCTATTTTATAGATATTTTTATTCAAATACTAGATACTTGCAGTTGTATTATATTGTGTGTACACAAGAATTGCTAATTTAATAGTAGATATAAAACAAGATAGAACTACAATAGAAATACGAGAAGGTAAATTATACACGTTACAAGTTATAACGGTATACAACATTACATGTAGTACGTAAGTACACACGAATCTGTAGCGCACTTCACTGATCTTATGAAAGTTAATATTAAATATTCATTAAACAGTACTGTAATAAGTATGTACCTACGACATTATTATAAAAAATAGGTATTCAATTTAAGTTTTACGGAAATTGTACCTTTAAAGTACACGAACAGCTCACTGGAGAAATATGCGGTTGTCAGTATAATGGAATTGCGCAAACGATTTGTTTGTAAACACTGAGCGTCCGTCCGTCAGACACAATTATTGTGTCTGACGGACGCTTGACGGAGTGACTTACGTCTACTAGGGTCTACTAGGTGACTAGGGTTACTGGATCTCATTTAAAGAAGAAACAGCTGTTGTTGCTTGCAGTTCGGTCTCATTTACCAAACTAACTTAGATAATAAATAGAGACGCTTAGGAAGCAAGTGACATCAAACATTAAAAAAGAAAAGATCCTAAACGACATCATAAAATGTGAACAGAAAAGTGATTTTCCTCAACCTAATTAAATACTTATCCTTTATCCTGCCAACACTGTAGATATGAAAAAGAAACCGGCAATTAAGCAGAGTCGAACCTTCGAACGTGTTGTAACAGTGGAATGTAATCATGATTTACGAGTGTGTTGGCATTTTGTTTTACGACCTGTTGCCGAACGACCGCAACCGGCTCAAAAATATATTTATTTTAACGGTCGGCTATTGACGGGTTAACTGAATTTGATTTTTTTTGTGGAAATGGAACGAAATAAATATTAGCTTGGCACACGTTTTGTTGCAAGTTTTCAACCCCGCTTGTAATGTTTTAACTCCTACAAATTACATTATGATTTTTTACCTTTCTGCTGCATGTAATAGGCATAGCGTACCGCGCTCAGGCTTACGCGAAAATGCTTACGCCGCCGTACCTACGGTGTTGCAATTCAGAAATTAATGTTCTTGTAGCAGCAATACAGTCGAGCCAATAAATATCCAAAAATATCGAAGTCCAACCAAAACCGCAGTTAGACTGGTAAAGCGGACCCCAGACTCCTTCGTGAAAGCTTCAGATGAAGATCACCATCGTATTTTCCCGCTAAGCTAAACATAAGTTGTATCCCTACACTACAACTACTAGTTAGGGCAGGTGTACCTTTAATAAACAGAATAATAAATCCCCCTCCAGTCTTTCTTTGTTTCCCACAATTAAATATGTATATAGAAAATAACAGTACCTACAGCAGGAAGCCTCAGTAAACAGTATTGACTGAAACTAATTTTCTAGGAACACGGACGTGATCGCGTGACTGAAATGTTATACCGTTGACAGTGAAATGTTGTACATAAACACTTTATTAACATAAGAATTTGTGCTTCACTAAGAATTATGGTAAAATAAATGACATAGGAAATAAAATTACGTTCATTTGTGCTAATAAAAAGTTCTATTGTTCAATTTACAAGATACAAATAGATCGTTTTCGAAAACGATGAAGGGAGGGAAGGATCTATAAAATCAGTTATTTTGGGGTAAGTGTACAGTGAACATTAATTACATTTTACTGTGAGTAATGACGCAACTCCGGTTCCGAGAAATCTTTCAGTAAACAGAAGCAGTAATTAAATGAATTTATGTTTGAAAACGTACCAGTCTCTGAAGTTAAATTACAAAACGTTGAAATGAAAAATTGTGATATTAATTACGAGGCATATAAACTTTGCGGAAATTAGTGGTATATGTTTGTGTATATAAATTATATCTTCACTGTGGCAAAGGTGTGTGGTCCCGCAATCGTGATTGGCGTTGAAAAAGGAGATGTTTTGTGTTATGATCAGGCAGGATACAAATGCGTGACAATCTTTCCGAAAATGAGTTAGTACGTGTAAGAAAGTGATTTAATTCTTCTCTGAAGGATTATGGGGTCCCGCAATCGTGATAGACTACCGCAATAAATATGTTACTGTTTTATGTGATAAGACTGATAAGGTTAAACATAAACGGGAAACATTTTTGAACATTTTTTCTACAGTCAGCTTCAGATCCATCTTGACAAACAAAGCATTTTCATCTCAGGTATCCCTAATGTACTGTAGTAGATTGGTTGCTAATTTTTACGAAGCCCCTGAAGTTTTTGTCAATAGGTAACATTGGACACAAAATAGACATATTATAAGACCGTCCGCTGTCTCATGCCGTACCTACATGCATACGAGCCAACATCTAACCTACCACGCCATACCATTTAGATAAACTCAACAGTCCTTAATGTGTCAGTTTAGTTCAGCAATTCTAGGTATAACATTAAGTATTATCAGCCTAGACAAGTAGCAGTTCGTTGGCCGGCGTATTGTAGAATAAAATGACGAATGTAATGTATATTTGACGTATATGACAGTTGTCAAAGTAAGTCATAAATGTCAAATCTCGTCAAATCGCCAACGAATTGCTACTTGTCTAGGGGGCAGTACACTTTACTAAGGTGTGATACGAAACAAGGCAATGGCATCGAAAACAGACCTTGTAGCCATATTAATAATTGCACGTACCAATGTCCTAAGAACTATTTCATTGCTGCGCCTACGCTGATAGAATCTTTGATTGTGCGATATCGCATGAGCACCCATAACTGTAACATTTGTAACTACTCTGTATGTTAAGTACCCAAATACCTTTGTACATTGCATTGCAAATAAGATCTTGATAAGAAATTCAAACAAATTTTGAAGCCTTTTTTAAGGTACTAAACGTTAAAATGTAGGCTAATACTATTTAGTTGCGTAAAATGTACATGAATGACTCAAAGACGTATGCTATGTCTCAGTACCGCGCCTGCATCTGAAACTTGACGCACCTAACTTTATGAAAATATCTAAATAATTATATTTCTCAATTTCATTTAAGTGTAAGTCAAATGTGATTCATAATCTTATTGTTTTATCAGACATGCTACGGTGATACCTACTCATTTGTAATTGACAACAATATCTACCTTACCTGTGACAAACAATAAATGAATTTGATTTGATTTGATTTATTACTCAATTTAAGATTTCTACTGAGTTCATTTTTTGTCAGGTCACGAGGCTAAAAGTTGGACTTTGACATGATATATTAAGCTCGATCACAATTAAAAAAGTTCACCGATATCGATAGTTTCCGATACCGATCTTGGGGAGCTGGAGCAAGGAGGCCAAAAACCTTGTAAATGAAGTAGGAAACAGGCTCATAGAGACAACTGATGACTCCTGTTCCCGAGCGTTCCTGGTGCAACGGCTGGCCATGGCAATCCAATTATATTTTCGCAAATACCTATAAAAAAAAAGTTTCATACCATGAGATAGTATACCTACAGGTATATATGCCATGTGGCATGTAAACCAATGGTCTGCATTAATCCAGTCTCTACGCTACGTTCATTAGAAATTTATAGAAATCCGTCAAACTATTTACATTCGAAGCAGAATAAACATACTATCTATCGACTACGCACATACGCAAGCAACTTTCGCATTTACAGTATTAGTAGGATAATATTACCAAAAGGTCGTTCAAATCCAACGGTATTTTCTTAAAATGTTCCGTTATTATTATCTTCGCAATAACCTATTATAAATAATATATATTTGTCTTGATTGCTTTCTCGTGAGCTGCCTCATCTCCGCAGGCAAACATATAAATATTATCGTATATCCGCTATTATACTCGTATGTAGGAAAATATTTCCCTTGTGAGAAAAATGTGTTTGACTTTATGTAATAACATTGGTGTTATTTACATACATCCTAAGGCGATTTGCGAGAATAGAACATCGCGTAATCTGTTTGAGGGGTCTCGAAATGGCCCGAAGGCAGTTCTGTAATATTATGCTTGGCAAGGAACTTGAGAAAACGATAATCCAAAGTGTGTTGAGATCAAATTATAATAAACAGAATCAATATTCGTCTTTTATGTCTCATGGCATAAGATTTATCTTTTATTGAGGTCGAGGGTATGGAAATGACTGTTAGTTAATTTATTTCTTAAAACAAAATAGGAAATTGCACTTATCATCATCACAACAGCGTTGGTCCCAGTTGCATTTGAGGCCTTCGCTTCGGAGCCCAGGGTCAGCTTTTAGGCTTTCCTCCTCCACTTCGTATGGCTTTGGCCCGTTTTGGACATCCCTGGCAATGAGACCAAGACCAGAAAATATACTATAACTCATTATGCTTATGTACAACAGATAACGTCCTTATGTTGCTTGCGGTTCCACCCGCGTGGAATTCTGATCCCGTTCCCGCTGCTGACCAATAGTGTGATAATAAGCATATGGCACTCACACAGGCACTCACAAATAATGTAGCTTTCTATTGGTAAAATAATATTAAAATTGGTTTAGTAGATTCATAGATTACCCGCTACAACAACGTCACAAATTCACAAACCTCTTTATAATAACAGTATATTAGATCACTAAGATGATATCACTTCTTGTCACATACCTACTTGTAATACTGTTCATTCTCCAAATAAAACATAATGAACGAGAACCGACTGGAAAGTCAGTTATTTCAAATGCACCAGTGAACAATTCATTTCCAATATTCTGTGTACCACCAAACAATTGAATTGAAAGTTCAATTTTTATATTGGTTTTGCACACCTGTAAAAAATTGCCAAAACTAACTTACAACTTCGTGAAAGCAATTTATTTAGTTAGTGTATTTTATAATTGAAAAATAGAACCATTAATAACACGTTGTTATTTCGTCAAGGCAGTTGGAATAATTGCCCATTTGCATTCTAAAAAGGTTTCAATCATGTTGTTGTTTTATACACGGTGTATAGATTAAATATTTATGTGAAACTAGCTTACGTACGTGGTTTTATTCGTGAATTGAGAGCTTGTATTATTTGTACCCAGACTGAAGTAGAGCAATGATTTTCGCCCGCATTCTATATTTTCTTGTATTTCTTGCAAGTACCTGGTTGGATTACGACTATACTGCCATTGGGACGGCATTGGTCGAACGGGTGATCAGCCCTTCTATGTGACCCATTTTACTCATTTCCTCTATATACATAACGACTGCCGTACATGTTCGTATGACAACCAGGAGCTTAACGTGCTCTCCGAGGTACGAACAGACCAATGCAAATAGCCATATCCACGCATATTGAATTACGGCAGTTAAGGTATACGGTATGATACCGAACCACGGAGGAAAGAATATGTGTACCGAACGAAGTTTAATGGCAGGCGGCACCTATAAATTTTCTTTCGGTTCCTCTATGATTGGCAAAAGGTGATGTAACCTCCTATCCTACCTACCTATACCCCTCTTTAACTCCTGACCGTTTTCTTCTACCTTACCCTCTACTTTCCACTCTTACCATACTCTTAACCCACACCCATGTGAAGCTCACAATTCCTATTCAACTTCCTAACTAACATTTGATGTCAAATCTATCAATTCAATTCCTACTTACTTATCAAATAAATCTATCATGATACATATAAATTCTATTACGACTTAATATTAATTTGGCCAATGAACGTCGTAGTGGGAAAGGACCCTTATCATGGTACGCAGTTACCCTATGCTCTATAAAGGGGAGTGTGTGCTAATTCTCCGTTAAAATGAACGCCTACTGAAATTATTATACTACTTAGTTTGTAAACATGAATAGCTAACTCTCTAACTAAGATAAGGAAACCCTCACTTTCTATAAATATATTACCTGACCTATTTATACTTGTTAAATTGGATACCTACTTAATTTACTACTGAAACTAATTATGATTGTTATAATGACTACCCATCTAAATAATTCTGATATTATCTAATTTATTAAACCTTTTTATAGTAATACCTACCCAATCTCTTACTAAAATTAATTATAGTTCAGTTATTATACAACTAATGATTTCAACATGTTATTTGTTTATTCAGTTCAATACATAGACTAATTGAATCCTGCACTTATGTGATTTAGTCATAATTATTAATATCATTGGATCAAATACCTTATATGAGTTATTGATATATTACCAATGATTGTACACAACATGATATATTTGTTTTTCGGTCTAGGGCCCCATGAACACACGCCCAAGACAGTACAGTTCACACCAACTGAGGAATAACTGTTCCTATGTCTACTATAGGTATGGAATAGGTAGCTTTACTCACTCCGCCTGGCCAAGACATCTGGCACCCATAACAGACAAACACCAATTCGAATGGCGTGGAATTACAATATATCATTCCCTTTACCTAATTAAAGGCTTAAGGTAAAATTATAAAAGTATTCTCTTTTATATATTCCCCTTCTAGAGGTGTAAAAATATCATAGAGATGTATATAACAATCTTTTAATGTAGAACCTAATTAAAGTAGGTATACAATTAACTGAGAGAATAATAAGTATCCTTTATATTCCCTTTCATGTTAGAGTGCATATTTGCAGTAGATACTTAAGAAATTTACAATAGATTTCATCTTAGAACTAATGTCCATTTCACCAAAACCAATCCAAAGTTTTAGGTAGGTAAAGTTGAGTTGTAAACTTATTAGTTACTCACATCACCAAGATTGCCACAAGTCATTATTAGACTATATATGTGTACGGGTCTATTGCCCAAGTCTAGGAGTTTTGAATCTATTCCATAGTTGGAAAATATCATCTATTGTGATAAGATTCTCATTCTCCAGACCATACTCGATTAAATGAGCAAATACTAAGTCAATTGTTGCAATTGAGAACTATTTTAGTCACAGTAGAATAGACATAGGTAAGTTCCGTCATGATAAACTAAACCTTAACGGTTTTCTCTGGCTATTTGCATATAAAATATAACTAACTGCAAAACAACACAAGAACATGAATGACTCAATCTACAATCGGTTATCAATCACCAACCCCATATCGTTACACTTTCCGTTAATAGGTAGGTACTATGTTTATCTTTTGTTCATAATATTACTATACCCGTTTGGCTAAACAAATAGTCTAGTATATGATTGAATACTAATATTGTAATACTATAAGATACTTTATTTGACTTTTAGTCTTGTTTTTATTCAAATGACCAATTTGACACTTTAAATTACACTACAAATTATGGTAGTCTCTTGATTTAGAATAACAATAATAATACTTTTCTATAATGCCTTTAAACAGACAATTCATTTTTTGTCAAGGAGTTTGAAATTAATAATACTTGTATCAACTATTAGCTCGGTTGTTTGAATAGTTTCTGTATTGAATTAAAGAGTATAACAGTCAAAATTCTGAAATATTACTTTATCAATAATTCGAACTAACCTTGAGGGAATTCATGACTGTATCATTGAGTTAAAGTCAGATTCAAACACAAAGCCACACACACTCGTAACTTCTTATATCACCGTATCATATTGGTCTAACACTGAACTTTACATAATAATTATAGCCCCTTCCTACAACAAACCATGACGGTTATTAGATTCCATAACAGACGTAATTACGCTTAAAAGTTAGTTTATTCCTAACCCCGGTTTATCAAGTGTACCTACACCTACCTATAAGTCTATTCCCTGTGTTTGTACAAATTATACCCATTTAGACTAATTGTGTGGTGTGTTATGTCCCTAACTATTTTAATAAAGATTACAGGTGAGTCAAGCCTGATTTTGGCGTACCTAAGACCCGTGTTTTGTCACAAGAACAACGACCGTAGTCTGGGATGTTGCCTCATGACGACCCTACATATGCATTGTGTACATAAATAAATATATAATTATATAAGACTGAGCTGTTGACTTCAATAAATGTGACTAGGTCAAACTATTGGGTATCAACACTCAGATGGCTTTTTCGACCCTGAAACTCAGGTAAAGTCGAAAGCTGTCCCGCCATTTTGGATTATCAGCAAACTAGCTAAAAGTGGTCACGAGCTTAGTTAACACCGTCAGGTCTCCACTCGTGGCTGTCACATCGACAGACTTACCTATTGGGATTCCCTAGCTATTCCTATGGCCTCAACCTCCTAGCCCTAGCCTAACCTTTTATACCTACTATCCCCATTCGAACTCCTAAAACAACATTTCGCGATAGGAATGGCCGTTGAGCAGACTCACTCGAACGAACTACGCTTCATATCAAGATAATCAGCGTTGCCAGTAAAGAAGTCTTGCTACCATTCCAACAAAATGCTGTTAACGCGACATTTCAACCATTGTTCGAGCTAAAATTTCACTAAAGAATCATGATTTTACACAAATGCAACGCGATTTTATCAATTATAATGAATTAACACGAATTTCAATATAAAAATCATTTCAATCAATTCACAAAGCAAAGTTTCACTAGTTTACCACAAATTTTCTAAAATCTTGCTTGGTAAACCGCCCACCAGTTACCCACGCTTGCTGTCTCAAAAGAGAATGCACGAGGATCGCGCCAAATCCCAACTTTCTCACTATTTTCGCGGTCTAATTCGGCGGGAGTCTCCTTTGCACCAATCAGCGTCTTCTAAATCCTCTTTTTAATTCCTACAAACCCCGCAATATTTCTAGACCAATCCAGTACTGCTTCCCAATGCTCGCAACTTAATAAATATATTTTTTTTAATTATTAATATTAACTCCCTGTGAGAAATATTCACTTTATACAATTTAAAATGCCTAACTGAATTAACTTTCCTTCTCTTTACTTCAATTCACCTTTTTTTGTAATTCATTCTATTTATTTACCATTATAAATAACTTCCAAACCGGAAACTATCTAAACATCTCTCAATATCCCCAACCTAACAAAATATACCAAGTATTTCTTTCCTTCTCTTTTTTTTTTAATAATATTATTTAATAATAAAAACCCTTTTGTACAACCTATTTACTATAACCAATTTAAAACATTTAATTAAATTAGAATTCCTTATTATTAGAATATCTCTTCAAATAGTATAATTATATCGATTTAAAACTATCATAATCTGATAAGAACAGCGCCATCTACCAGAAACCCGTATTATTACTTAGACTAGTCAATATGATGATGCAATATGAAAAACCCTATCTTTCATTACATTTATCAACAATCTAATTTCATTTATTAGCTTTTCCTCTAAAACAGATTATTTCATGAATCGTATTGCAACAAACCCTCGTTATTTTAATTCTAAATATTAATTTTATTATTGATAACAGCGCCATCTCTTAGAAATCGATTTATTACTTATAAAGACATGTGACGTTCTGTCTCGTTACATCCGACCCCCTGAATCTGACGAAGAAACTTAACTACAATTTGTTCGAAGTAAGATTCACATTAAAGACTACTTAAATAAATATTATATATATATACACAATTATCAATATGAATTATCAATCTTCCCTTCCCTATAATTATGATTCAACCCATTTCATAACCTATTCAGTTATAACTCAAATTCCGCACCTTTTATGTCTTGTGTAAATTGACCAAATATCAAAATCCGATACCTCCCAATCTCATTACAAGCCTTTTAGTTAAATCACAACATTACATTATTTCCCGTCAGGACTTGATCCAATTCAGTGAGAGAAAATGGTTGTGAGGCACCTTTGCGCTGTCGCACAGAGTAAAAGTTTATACAGGAACCTACATTACGCTCGCCATATAACCAAGTACTCCGCTCCCCAGAAAAAGTTCAACCCTATTGACTAAAGACATAAAAGAATGTATAGATTTTCACCCCACCAGTAATAAACCTGAAAGGCCGACATTAAGACAATGGTATTTGTAGAGTGTGCCAAGTTCCGACCTATTCTGTTTAGTTGGAGATTCATGAAAGTTCTTCTCGACATGCATGACCTTGATTTCAAATTTTGAAATCAATGTCTATTACTAACCTAACTCTTTGCATCTTTCATGAATCCGTTTGTGATGCATGCAGATATTTGAACCATAACTCAATTTAATTATAAACCCTTGAAAATTAATGCTGGTTGGGATGGCCCACCATACTGAATTTAATAGCATTCACTCATTATAACCTTTCATATTGACATCGCTCCGTTCGTCTCATACACTAAAATATTTCTTTAATCCTTTCCAGAACCCTCTTCTATGGTCTTGCTTCCTGCCAACCAGTCAGCATTATGAAATACAAAATATAATGTGGTTATGATCAATAATGTTTTTTTTTTTTTTATATATATATATGAAAGAAGACAAGCAATCAATTATTATCCTTCAATATGTTTTTTTTTTTTTTTTTTTTTTTTTTTTTTAATAATTATTTAATAACAGCTTTCAATTTTATTTAATTATACATATATTTTAATATATAAATATACTTTATATACCTACATAAATAAAATAATAATTAAAAGGTAAAGCCACCCTACGCCCCACCATCTGACAGGAAGAGTCAGTTACATTTATTATTATTTTTTTTTTCTTCTATTCAAAACTAATATTTCTATATCAAAAATTTTTTTTTTTTATCATAAATAACCTAATATCAAACTTCTAACTTAAAAAAAAATTTTTTTTTCAACAAACTCATACCATCAGATGGGCTTCACCCCTTTCCTCCATTTAATCTTTATTTATTTTTCTTTTTTTTTTTTCACATCTAGTAACATTAATATTTTTAACAAATATTTCTTTAACATTTTTTTTTTCTTCTAAATCAAATTTATCCTTATAACAAGTTTCTCAACCTAAACCAATTTATTTCCCCTTTTTTTTTTCCCACATTAAATAACATTTATATTTTTAACAAATATTTCTCTAACATTTTTTTCCTCTAAATCAAATTTACCCTTATAACAAGTTTCTCAATCTAAATTAATTTATTCCCCTTTTTTTTTTCACATTAAATAACATTTATATTTTTAACAAATATTTCTTTAACATTAATTTTTCTCACATCTATTCATACCATCAGATGGTCCTCACCTCTCTTCTTCAATTAATATTTATTTATCTATATTTTTTTCTTATATAAAATAACATTTATAATTTTAGCAAATACTTCCTTTAACAGATTCTAATGTTTGTATTTAATTAGGTTACTAGTTCCATTATACATTGCAATAGATTACAAATCCTTCTAAATTTCCTTAAGTTAAAAATATACCGTTCCTATTCACTTATACAATTTTACATAAATTTAAATCTACTTTCGGCTTCTCGTTCCAGTCCCAACTCAAATAATTATAATTTTTCCTATTCCCTTTAAATGTAAAATTTTGACAAATGAATTGTATTGAATTTTCCTCTAACTTCTTTACTCTGCGGATGAACTAAAATATACACATTTTTATAGGGACTCCCAGCTATCATGTATGGCCCTTCATATAAATTCTCAAATTTTTTTGTCAATTTTAGTTCAGCATTAGATCTATTTAATTTTCTAATTTTCACTAATTCTCCTATTTGGTATTCTATTAACCGACAGGTTTTATTAAATTTTAATTTTCGCTTTTGCGCTGACACCTTTAAATTCTCATGGGCTAATTCTCTAACTTCTAAAATATTTAATTTATCATTACCTTTATTTATTTTGTCATCAAAAGAAAGTTTAGTAGAAGTCCCATACATTATTTCACATGGAGTATAACCTGTACTCTCATGAAAGGTATTATTATATAATTCTTCCAATTTAGGCACTGTATCTACCCATCCCTTATGGTTAGTACTATTATAAGTTCTAAACAATCTACCCAGTTCTCTATTAACCCTCTCTACTGTATTTGGTCTAGGATTCCTAACAGTAGTGTAAATTATTTTGATCCCCAGCGAAGCCATCCCTTCCTTCCATACTCGACTAGTAAATTGTGTACCATTATCTGACATTATTACTTTAGGTTTTATAATTTCTAACAATTTCTTTACTTTACTGAATACTGCTTTTGCTGTAGCCTTTCTCAAAACGTAAAATTTCACGAACTTACTAAATGAATCTTGAAACACTAACATATAGTTCATTCCAAACTTTCCAGTTGGCAATGGACCATAGATATCCACCATAACTAAATCTCCTATATCTTTAGTAACAATAGGACAGCAAGGCCCCACCTTATTAGAGTTAGAGTGTTTTGTTAATTGACAAATTTCACAAATCCTAACCAACTGTTTTACATTTCTAGTCAATCCTTTCCAATAAAAACGTTGTTTTAAATATTTTAGCATTTTATAACTACCCTGATGTCCCATCTCTAAATGTACTTGTTTAATTACCTCTTCTCTAAGTTCTCCTGGTAAAAATATAGAATTTTCTTTTCCCCCTTCTCTAGAAACAACCAAAACTCCGTCTATTAATTTACATTTACTACTTAACCCCTTTAATGACTTTCCTGTCTCATTTGAAACTTTAATTTGTTTAATTAATTTATTTATTTCCTCATCTCTCATCTGAAATTCCGCTATCCGACTTAACTTTTTTAACAAATCCTTATTTTGACTAGACCCCATATATAAAATACTCGGCATTCTGTTTCTTTCCTCCTGTAATACTCCTTCATTCGGTGGATAACGTGATAAAACATCTGCCACTATATTATCTTTCCCTTTAATATGTTGAATTTCATATTGGAAATTCTCTAAATAATTTATCCAACGAGTTATTTTTGCATTGTACAACTTCCAAGTTTTAACAAACAACAAAGCCTTATGATCCGTTCTAATTATTACCTTTGCCCCCCTCAAATAAGTTTCAAATTTCTCTAAACAACAAATTACTGAATAAAACTCTTGTTCTGTTACTGTCCAATTTAATTGTGCCCCCCTTAAAGCTTTACTATAAAACCCCAATATTTTTTGCATTCCATCATTATCTAATTGATATAAAACCCCTGCTAATCCTATTTGTGAACAATCCGTTTGTAAATAATATGGCTTGGAAAAATCTGGATGATGTAACCGAATGGTTTTTAAAAACAATGATTTAATTTGTTCAAAGGTTAGTTGTTCCAAATGACCCCATTTCCAAATTTTATCCTTCTTTAATAGATTATACAGTGGTTGAGCCTGTCTGTTATAATTTGGAATAAACTTCCTATAAAAATTACATAACCCCAAAAATGCTCTTACTTGTTTTAATTTTTTTGGCACTGGAAATTCTTGAATTGCTTTAACCTTATCTGGATCAGTTCGTAACCCTTCCGTAGAAATTATATAACCTAACATTTTAACCTCCTTACAACAAAATTCACATTTTTTTAAATTACAAGTTAACCCTGCTTTCCATAATTTTCCAAGTACTACATTTAAGTGTTCCAAATGTTGTTCAAACGTTCCCACAGTTATTATCGCTAAATCATCCAAATAATTCACACAATACTCTCTAACTTCATGTCCCAATATTATATCCATCGCTCTACTAAAACTTCCAACCGATGTTTTTAACCCTTGAGGTAAAACATTATAAACATAAGACTTCCCATTAAAAGTGAAACCAGTATACTTCTTACTATCTTGTGTAATAGGTATTTGAAAATATGCATTATTTAAATCTATTATGCTTATAAAATTTGCTCCATGAAACGAATTTATCACGTCTAATTGTAAAGGTGGTTTCTCTGTTTCAGCAACCATATATTTGTTAATTTCTCTAGCATCTAGCAACACTCTAATAGAATCATCTTTTTTAATTGTAAATGTTAGTGGGCTACAATATGGAGTTGCTGATCTACTAATAATACCCAATTCCTCCATTTCATTTAATTTAGCTTCAATTCTCGTCCTATAAGCATATGGAACAGGATAACTTTTCCTAATAATTGGTACTTCTGAACTCATGACTATTTTATGTTGATAACAGTTTGCCCTCCCTAATTGAGAAATAAACAAACTCCCAAATTTTTGTAATAAATTTAATAATTCTTTTCTTTGACCTAATTCTAATTTGAGATCAATCTCAAATTCCGACCAATTTATCTCACTCTGTCTATCCTGTCTAGCTATTAACCCTTGCACTTCTTTAAAACTTTTACCATTACCCCCCTCTAAAAATGGTATCACAGATCTTTGTTCCGCTTGTTTCAGAATTAAACCCCTTTCTACTGGACCTGTATTAAGTATCACTTCATTCTTCCTCAACCAATCAAACCCTAATATTATTGGATTTATTAATCCTGGTACTACTATAAACCCAGTTTGCTGTACAAACTCTCCTAACATTAAAGGTAGTAAAACCACTTTCCTAATCTCCCCACTTTTATGACCTACAGCTGTTTTAATATTGAACGGTTTAATCGGCAACCAAGGGATATCATGATTTTCGTCAGCTTTCAATTCATTTAAAAACTCCTCAGATATACTAGTAATGTCGCATCCCGTATCTATTAACGCTATTACTTCACGCTCAAATATTCGAACCATAACTTCTGATGTAAAATTTAAATTTATTTCCCTATCCGTCTCCTCCTCAAACACCACTCCTGCATTTATTGAATCTAACGAATCCCCTTGTTTTATATTATTTACCCATTTAAACAAATTTACTAGCTGTAACTCGATATTTAACTGTTTTGGTTCTAACGTTTTATAACCTAATCCTTCTGTACGACTTCTATTTGTTAATATAGTAGTTATAGGTGTTCTAATACCGTTTCCATTTATTCCCAATGATGAACCTACTTTCCAACCCATTTTATACATTATTTCTAATGCCTTGCTCCCTGAAATTGAGACTGGACCGAGAGCCGAAGTTCCAATCCCCTCTAGTTTAACCCTACTGTTTCTTCTATTAATGTAGCGTTCTCTGCCGAAGCTAACGCCGCTGTAGCTTCTTTTGGTTTTTGGTTTGCTGAAGGTTTTGGCCATTTTTTGTATCCTTGCTGATAATCTTTAAACTTCTTATCTGTTTCTTTTCCTTTAGTTGACACAAATTGATTTACCCCATTGTATTGGTTGGCAATATCATCCATTCCTCTTAAATATTCTGCCGCTTCTATTACTGTATCTATTTTGGAGGTATACCAACCTTGTTGGACGTATTTTGGGAATTGCCTAATTATATCCCCTATTAATTGCTTCTCAGACATTCTGTATGTAAGCATTTGTGCCCTCCCTGTTAAATTTAGGAAATAACCCAACATTGATGGAAAGTTTTCACGATCCCAAACACCATTTACTATACTTCGTCTCAATTCGTTTTGCTTACTTTCACCCCAATAGGTATTCAAAAAATCTAATTTAAAATCCTCTAAGGTATTCCACCGTACATTGAAAACTCTCGCCCATTCCCTGGATTCACCTTCTAAACATTCCTGTAGAATTTCCAATTGATTCTCATTATGACCAATTTTCCTTGTCTTCCAAGAAAGTTACCGGATGAATATGTTCTTTACCTCCAAATTTTGGTTTCTCTATAGTAACATTTCTTATATGATAGTTCACACTTCTAAACAAATCTTGGTCTGCATTCCCCCTAATATTGGAAGCGTTCCCCTTCTTCGGTTCCAGATTTTCACTGTTTGAAGTTTGAGATATGTCCGGAATTTCCTGTTCCTCAAGTATAATATTATTTCTTCCCAAAGATGCTTCAGTATTTAAACCACATTCTTCTCTATCTTTCTGCTTTGTTTTAGTTTCGTTCACTTCCTTTCTTAATATTTCTAATCGAGAAGACAACCCTTCTATAGCACGATTCAACCTTTTAAATATAACAGTCGTCAAAGTGGAATTTACTCTCCTGCTCCTTCCTATGCATTTTCTAATCGGACTACGACTCATTCTTGAGTGATGAGAAGTGGAAACTGGAGGCTCCACTTCACTCATTTCCACCTCCTCTGAACCATCCGTTCCTGTATTTACCGCACTCTTTTCTATAAAGCGAACTGGCACCTTCCTTCGTCTATTAGGCCTAACCATCTTCCTCACTCAAAAACAAAATCTTTTCAAAATAAAATGCACAAACTGTTATTTCCACAAATTATAAAATTAATTAATTTTTTTTTTTTCACAAATTTTACTATAAATCAATTTTCACACAAGTTAATTCAACTCGATTAAATCGATGAGAATTGATATTAAACAAATAATACCAATTCCCACCGTTTCCTATCTTGTATTTCACTAAATTTCCTTTTTGTTTTTTTTTTTTTTCAGGCCCTACAATTATTGTTTTAAAATTCTCCATCCTATCATACATAACATTCTATGTTAAACATCACTATATTAAGTTTAATAACCTTCCTAATCCAAATACTCAAATTTTGGATAAGTGGAATTTTCATCAACCTATAACCATCATTTATTTTTACTGGATTCCTTCATTTATTTAAATTAACAACCCCCATTATTTATTTACAACAAATATATGTAAAACAATTAACGACCCCCATTATTTACTAATAACAACTATGTCTAACTAACGACCCCCATTTTGCTAAACTGTTATTGTCATTCAACAATTAGGTACTATCACAATAATATTAATTTATCTTATCTATCGTTCCTCATTATTTATTATTATTAATATAACTAATTAATCGACCCTAATCATTTACCTTTAAAATTAAGATTAATATATTTAAAGTTTCAATCCTCAATTATTATCAAAATATAATTTCTAGCTATTCACTATGTTTTATTATTTTAGCACAACTATTCCCTTTTACCTTTTTATTTATACGGCAACAAATTGTACGGTATAGACATACCGTACCTCCTCATTATAAATACCTCATTATTAACATTAGTTTCCACCCATACCCTATTTTTTTTTTATAATAAATAATTACCCCCTTATAAACTTCAATAATTTATTTATGACTGTTCTAAAATAATAATCATCATCGTCACTACTATAACATAGCACCAAGACATCCTATACTATCCTATCCTAATTCTATTCTGATCCTGGTCACGGCGCCACCAAATTGTAACCTCCTATCCTACCTACCTATACCCCTCTTTAACTCCTGACCGTTTTCTTCTACCTTACCCTCTACTTTCCACTCTTACCATACTCTTAACCCACACCCATGTGAAGCTCACAATTCCTATTCAACTTCCTAACTAACATTTGATGTCAAATCTATCAATTCAATTCCTACTTACTTATCAAATAAATCTATCATGATACATATAAATTCTATTACGACTTAATATTAATTTGGCCAATGAACGTCGTAGTGGGAAAGGACCCTTATCATGGTACGCAGTTACCCTATGCTCTATAAAGGGGAGTGTGTGCTAATTCTCCGTTAAAATGAACGCCTACTGAAATTATTATACTACTTAGTTTGTAAACATGAATAGCTAACTCTCTAACTAAGATAAGGAAACCCTCACTTTCTATAAATATATTACCTGACCTATTTATACTTGTTAAATTGGATACCTACTTAATTTACTACTGAAACTAATTATGATTGTTATAATGACTACCCATCTAAATAATTCTGATATTATCTAATTTATTAAACCTTTTTATAGTAATACCTACCCAATCTCTTACTAAAATTAATTATAGTTCAGTTATTATACAACTAATGATTTCAACATGTTATTTGTTTATTCAGTTCAATACATAGACTAATTGAATCCTGCACTTATGTGATTTAGTCATAATTATTAATCTCATTGGATCAAATACCTTATATGAGTTATTGATATATTACCAATGATTGTACACAACATGATATATTTGTTTTTCGGTCTAGGGCCCCATGAACACACGCCCAAGACAGTACAGTTCACACCAACTGAGGAATAACTGTTCCTATGTCTACTATAGGTATGGAATAGGTAGCTTTACTCACTCCGCCTGGCCAAGACATCTGGCACCCATAACAGACAAACACCAATTCGAATGGCGTGGAATTACAATATATCATTCCCTTTACCTAATTAAAGGCTTAAGGTAAAATTATAAAAGTATTCTCTTTTATATATTCCCCTTCTAGAGGTGTAAAAATATCATAGAGATGTATATAACAATCTTTTAATGTAGAACCTAATTAAAGTAGGTATACAATTAACTGAGAGAATAATAAGTATCCTTTATATTCCCTTTCATGTTAGAGTGCATATTTGCAGTAGATACTTAAGAAATTTACAATAGATTTCATCTTAGAACTAATGTCCATTTCACCAAAACCAATCCAAAGTTTTAGGTAGGTAAAGTTGAGTTGTAAACTTATTAGTTACTCACATCACCAAGATTGCCACAAGTCATTATTAGACTATATATGTGTACGGGTCTATTGCCCAAGTCTAGGAGTTTTGAATCTATTCCATAGTTGGAAAATATCATCTATTGTGATAAGATTCTCATTCTCCAGACCATACTCGATTAAATGAGCAAATACTAAGTCAATTGTTGCAATTGAGAACTATTTTAGTCACAGTAGAATAGACATAGGTAAGTTCCGTCATGATAAACTAAACCTTAACGGTTTTCTCTGGCTATTTGCATATAAAATATAACTAACTGCAAAACAACACAAGAACATGAATGACTCAATCTACAATCGGTTATCAATCACCAACCCCATATCGTTACACTTTCCGTTAATAGGTAGGTACTATGTTTATCTTTTGTTCATAATATTACTATACCCGTTTGGCTAAACAAATAGTCTAGTATATGATTGAATACTAATATTGTAATACTATAAGATACTTTATTTGACTTTTAGTCTTGTTTTTATTCAAATGACCAATTTGACACTTTAAATTACACTACAAATTATGGTAGTCTCTTGATTTAGAATAACAATAATAATACTTTTCTATAATGCCTTTAAACAGACAATTCATTTTTTGTCAAGGAGTTTGAAATTAATAATACTTGTATCAACTATTAGCTCGGTTGTTTGAATAGTTTCTGTATTGAATTAAAGAGTATAACAGTCAAAATTCTGAAATATTACTTTATCAATAATTCGAACTAACCTTGAGGGAATTCATGACTGTATCATTGAGTTAAAGTCAGATTCAAACACAAAGCCACACACACTCGTAACTTCTTATATCACCGTATCATATTGGTCTAACACTGAACTTTACATAATAATTATAGCCCCTTCCTACAACAAACCATGACGGTTATTAGATTCCATAACAGACGTAATTACGCTTAAAAGTTAGTTTATTCCTAACCCCGGTTTATCAAGTGTACCTACACCTACCTATAAGTCTATTCCCTGTGTTTGTACAAATTATACCCATTTAGACTAATTGTGTGGTGTGTTATGTCCCTAACTATTTTAATAAAGATTACAGGTGAGTCAAGCCTGATTTTGGCGTACCTAAGACCCGTGTTTTGTCACAAGAACAACGACCGTAGTCTGGGATGTTGCCTCATGACGACCCTACATATGCATTGTGTACATAAATAAATATATAATTATATAAGACTGAGCTGTTGACTTCAATAAATGTGACTAGGTCAAACTATTGGGTATCAACACTCAGATGGCTTTTTCGACCCTGAAACTCAGGTAAAGTCGAAAGCTGTCCCGCCATTTTGGATTATCAGCAAACTAGCTAAAAGTGGTCACGAGCTTAGTTAACACCGTCAGGTCTCCACTCGTGGCTGTCACATCGACAGACTTACCTATTGGGATTCCCTAGCTATTCCTATGGCCTCAACCTCCTAGCCCTAGCCTAACCTTTTATACCTACTATCCCCATTCGAACTCCTAAAACAACATTTCGCGATAGGAATGGCCGTTGAGCAGACTCACTCGAACGAACTACGCTTCATATCAAGATAATCAGCGTTGCCAGTAAAGAAGTCTTGCTACCATTCCAACAAAATGCTGTTAACGCGACATTTCAACCATTGTTCGAGCTAAAATTTCACTAAAGAATCATGATTTTACACAAATGCAACGCGATTTTATCAATTATAATGAATTAACACGAATTTCAATATAAAAATCATTTCAATCAATTCACAAAGCAAAGTTTCACTAGTTTACCACAAATTTTCTAAAATCTTGCTTGGTAAACCGCCCACCAGTTACCCACGCTTGCTGTCTCAAAAGAGAATGCACGAGGATCGCGCCAAATCCCAACTTTCTCACTATTTTCGCGGTCTAATTCGGCGGGAGTCTCCTTTGCACCAATCAGCGTCTTCTAAATCCTCTTTTTAATTCCTACAAACCCCGCAATATTTCTAGACCAATCCAGTACTGCTTCCCAATGCTCGCAACTTAATAAATATATTTTTTTTAATTATTAATATTAACTCCCTGTGAGAAATATTCACTTTATACAATTTAAAATGCCTAACTGAATTAACTTTCCTTCTCTTTACTTCAATTCACCTTTTTTTGTAATTCATTCTATTTATTTACCATTATAAATAACTTCCAAACCGGAAACTATCTAAACATCTCTCAATATCCCCAACCTAACAAAATATACCAAGTATTTCTTTCCTTCTCTTTTTTTTTTAATAATATTATTTAATAATAAAAACCCTTTTGTACAACCTATTTACTATAACCAATTTAAAACATTTAATTAAATTAGAATTCCTTATTATTAGAATATCTCTTCAAATAGTATAATTATATCGATTTAAAACTATCATAATCTGATAAGAACAGCGCCATCTACCAGAAACCCGTATTATTACTTAGACTAGTCAATATGATGATGCAATATGAAAAACCCTATCTTTCATTACATTTATCAACAATCTAATTTCATTTATTAGCTTTTCCTCTAAAACAGATTATTTCATGAATCGTATTGCAACAAACCCTCGTTATTTTAATTCTAAATATTAATTTTATTATTGATAACAGCGCCATCTCTTAGAAATCGATTTATTACTTATAAAGACATGTGACGTTCTGTCTCGTTACAGTGATATCAAACTTGTTTCGGTCTTTTTAAGGAAATTACATCTAAACGTGTTGATATTTTTTGGTGGTATCTGCATGGTATAACATATATGGTGACAGACAGATATCACAATAGTAACTTTGTATATATGACAAGGTTTTAGTTCTAAAGATAGCGATTCCGTAATAATCTTCGCGTTCTTAAAGTATAAATATTTATAATATAAACTAGTAATGTTAATTAATATATTTATTTTATTATTCTCAAAATGACATTGTGACGACATTCGTCTAGTCGCACCTAGATTTTTTTACGTATAAGTAAATAATTATACATTATTCAATGCGATACTTTTTAAAATGTAAATAATGAAAGTAACATTGAAATACATTTCAGAAATCTAATATTACGAATATGTAACTGTGGTAATATATAATAATTATATATTGTACATACCGATGGTTGAAAGGTTATATGACACAAGACGCAACCAACAACAACAGTTGACAGGAATATCACTATGCTATTCATGTTAGATGATGTTATTAAGGACTAATTTTCTTTGAAAACTCGATATCGCTTGCACTCGTTCCTCGATTTACCATTTTGTATCGACAGGTGGGGCCTTATGTAATAAAAATACTTCACCATCAATCAATCAAAGGCACTACCAAAGCCTTGAAGTCATTAGAGTCTAGCCAGCGGCCATTAAAAGCTAGGCAACAGCTATTTTCCATGTAAAGTTCAAATACGTAATCAAGCTTGTGAGAAAACCGAGGCAGGCATCACTGACCTACTTACTACGTACATTATATGCGCCCATTTATGGACATAACATTTTTTTACTGAACAAGGTGTTTATGTGTGATTTTGAAGTTAGATTTAAGTTCATTTTAGTCACAACATGATCATTACCTCGTTCCCACATTTACTTCGCATAGGAAATGAATTCTACTGTTCTGAGAAAACTAATTTATGTCACTTATGTCACGGACAGTAATTTCGTTTATGATTGTAGTAGACGTCCTACACCTGACATGGTAATTGATGGTAAGTGGTTATCGTGGCGTATGCACGCTTCTTTTTTACTTTTGTTCGTTGCTGCAAAGGGATAAAGACAGTAAAATTATTAGCTTTGTGGGCCGAGCTATTTCTGATCAACATTCCTCTTCTTCGGACATGTTCAACTTGATTAGGTTTCTTGGTAGAGCAGTGAATTTGATTTATTTCCACAAAACGCTGAATCTATACAATTGAATCTCAGTTACCAAAATAGATGGAACGTTCCCCGATTGCATCCAAGGTTTACATCTCGAAATCCAGGGTTCTCTTTCCCTTTCTCTTCATTTCAATTTGGATAATCCTGGCTTTCATGAGAGCAATAGCCGACGAGACCACTTTCATCAACCACGAGAGCCACGAGAACCACGATGCTTTTCCTCTCGTGGATTGGGCCCCAAAGATCTAAGTGGGACCCCATTTAGATACACCAAATCTTATGATCGGTTATCAGAGAATTTGGTTAAATACCATTTTAAAGTACCTATCAACAGTTTTTATAAAAATCGTAGAACATATTTAATACTGAATCTTTTCACTGCTATGTATTCGTGCCGGTGCGGTGTTGGAATGTATGGGAGCGGTGTTTACGAGGTAACAAGCTGGCAAACCATTTGCTCACGACCACCATTCATACGTCAGACATGTTTGCACGTAAAATTATTATACGTGGGTGTCACGAGCAACGGGAAAAAATAAGTACTGCCTACTCTATTACATGTAGGTAGGTACACCGCACAGTTCCAAAAATAGTTTATGGGAATGTTCACTCGATATACACAGAAAACTACAGGCGAAAACATCAGTTAAGTGTATATATGAAACGAATGATAAGTCAAGAATTTAAGAAATAATATGTATTTATGTGTGTTAAATTTCGTTGTGTATTAGACCCACCAAAAACTTCAGGGTGCAATTGATGGACGTGGCTCTAGAGAAATCCGGAATTGGGTGGTTAGACCCTAGCTACTCCTGTAAAAGTTCCGGAAAACCCTGAGAGGAAAACTTGCACCAGAGCTTCGTGCGATGATAAGTAGGTGCATCGACTTGCCAGTCGGAGGAGCACTTGGGCCCTTGAATGTGTTGGTATGGTAGGATCTATACACCCCAATACTCATAAGGCAGGAAAAGTCTAACTAAACGATACAGATAAGGCCTGATTCTGTTATCAGAAAAACTGATTATAGGTCTGATCTGACTTATCTATATTTCTGCACTTTTAGATAAAGATGTTTCAGAACGTGCTTAATCTCTGTGGCGTAGTCTCGTTGTACGGTTCATTTTACATAACATTCTTATCTTCTTCTTTATCAAATTTCAAAGTTATTTGTTAGAAACTTCTTAGCAAAATACCCGGCTTTTGCTTCGGCATGTTGGCAAGCCTACTACTACTAAGAGTCCAGTTAAAATCAGTTTGCTTCAGTTTTATAAAGACTGAGCCCAGACTCAGCCTCAGATGCATGGCTGGAGTCAACAATAGTGCCTGGAATACGGCAATAGACTCACCCCCTATTACGTGGGACTGAATACCTACAATGATTGGTGAGATGTGGGTGTTAATTTCACTGCCTAACCCTCCAGGGATAAAGGCGTGATTATATGTATGTATGTTATAAAGAGTTCACATCGGCTCCACTAGGGTTAATGGTAGATCTTCCCAATCTTCTTAAGTTCCGTTCGTTCCACTAATGAAGTAGACGATGGATCCGAAAACACTTAAAGTAGATGTTTGACAGCATTCAAGTTTACCGTAGGCAAACATTATTTAAATGTCAAATTGATTGCAGCGATCGAAGATTCCACATTGAAGACCTTACACGTTTATGGAACCAGTTTCTTATACTCGCCGCAGTCAAATACCAAATCTCGTTATTGGAAATAACCCTGATGGCCTCCTCCGCCCTCCTTATACTATGTATTTTATATCTTTGAATAAACGAACGGTAAATCCTGGGGAAATACGGAGTCAAAGGTTAAAAAGTACATCTATAGTCAATTGGAATTCAAAGACCTCCTTCATGGTGTATGTAACTTCGGCAACAGAAACGCCCACATAGATCCTTTCAAACCACTAGGTAGGTACAGTCTGGCTAACTTTCCCCTATTCAAATCTAAATCTTTTAAGGTAAAGCATTTTAGTCAAGGGCTAAGCATGCAGGTATAGGTAGGTACCTACTCGTTCAAGGTTGTTAGATTCAGTCTGAAGACTAAGTACTACTGCTACTTATCTTCTATACGGTCAGGCAATAACTTTGACTGCCAACGGGCATAAATGGTGGCTCTTCAGGGCGACGAAAAGTAAACTTCTATAAAAACAATGATTTCGAACGAATCCTTCAGCCATGATATTGAACTGACAACGTACAAAAATATTATTCAACTCAATGATAACCTAGCTGTTTTCACCGTAACCGTTATGTTTTATGATATAAAAATAAATTTCAACTCATTTCATCATCAACATCATTAGTTCATTCAAAAAGTTTCAAAATAAGTAATAAACATTAATTAACAAAAAAAAATGTTACGCACGTAAAGTATAATAAAAAAGTTCAAAAGGAATATTTTTCTTTAATTTACTCATTATTTACTGTAGTACAAGGATCATTTATTCAGATTTATCACTAAGGTCGGTAAGTACTGTTTAAAAAGTAAATTATTATACATACAAATATACTTATACTAATATGGTTAACTAAACATACTGCAGTATCATCAACACAATTGTGTCCAAATATGCGGTCTGTTGTATCAATTAATTATACTATATTTACACAAGTGAATTATAAAGAAACTATATGAGGAATGCAATTTTTGAAATCATAATATTTATATCGTTCACGCTTTCAAAACGTAGCAGATTCTCATCAGTAAGTGGCACGAGAGAATGCGTATCAAATAAGTATTAGTTTTGCGGTCTTAATCTTAAATCTAGTAGTACCTAAGTGGGTGGGTAGCACGCCACAATTATATAAATGTTGTGGCACTTACGTCTGCTTGCTTTTTTACGCATGTTATGCGATTTACAGATAAAAACGTAATGGTAAGGCATTAAAAGAACTGAAAGGCGCTGCGCTATCAGTAGGTAGGTCAGGTAGGAAAGAAGCAGATTGTTCTTCTGTTGACAGTCTAGCATGATGACGTGTCCTCTACACGTCATCATGCTCGACTGTCTGGCAAGGGCAATAGGCTGGGAAGCGAACTCCGGGCTCCGAGGTAAGACCGGGATCTACGGATAATAAAGATATCGTTTTTTAAAAGAAGACATAGATAGTAATGTATTAATTAGTTCTCTACAGTATTGTAAAAATATAAATATTATTTGATATGCATGTGTTTTTTTGTTTGCTCGAGCATTACCCATTATAACAAGCTATTACTTGCAAATGTAATGCAAAGTCAAATAAAAAATAATAGTATTTTTATTTACTAAACACAATACCTGTGTATATAAAAAATATTGCATAATATACATATTATAATGCAAAATTAAATATTAATTACAAATATTTACCTTGATTACTCGACAATTACAACTAAATTATGACAAACAATTGCTCGTTCTTATTTAAATAAAACAGCTTCTTTGTAAATGATTTATTATAATGATATATTGGTTTAAATTCGTAAATATTAATAATTTCTCCCATAATTATTACGGTTTAATTAACGTCATCATTAAAGTGCGATAGTTTAAATTTATCGATCCCGGATCCACACTTATATTTCCCCATTATTGACACCTACATGAGTGATTGCCATTTGACCTCCTAACCCCAAGGCTACGTCAATCAGCATGTGATATCCCCAAAGATCTTGAGTCCCATACATTATAGGCAAATAAATAGGTACTTAAATATAAATATATAATCTTAAATAAGTAAATATCCAATATTCGTCGTTCATATTACTATTAGATCTATCGGGATTTATATGGTTAAGTATGATTAATTAAATTACACACACGCGCTGCCGCTGTACTGTACGCGCTCAATCTCAATATCACGGTTAATTAACGTGACCCGATTACCAAAAATAAGCAATTTAGCTAATTGGATACTAGTAATATTTGGCCTACGTTATTTTTATATAGAAAACATATTGGTTATGACCGAATTTTATACTATACAACTTTTTATATAGAGTTGTCTTATAAATCGTATAGTCTTCAAGGCACTCGGAGTCGGATGACCCGATTAACCAGCGGGCGGCAAAAAAATATGGTGTTGGCTAGTGTTACTATACTATACGAGTATACTGATCGGTTACAAAAGTTATATAACCGGTTACTGTGACATTTCGTTACGCAACGTGTTACGCCAGAGGGGATAGGTGTCACTCATGTGATAGCTTTCTGCAGAAAAAGAAGGGGAGTAAAACGAGTAGTCAGTGAGTGAGAGAATGGAAATATTAATATAGAATAATTAATAAGATTTATTACCAAGGGACTGTACATTTTGCTATTACTAGTTTTACAAACGAGGTCAACTAAATATAACTGATTTAAGTAAAATTACTGCATTAAAAATAAAGTAAAAAAAGTATAATGTCTGTTTACATAAAAGAAAAAAGGAAATGAAAACGAAGAGTCACTAGCTATCCAGTAATCTCAATTATACCTACTATAACTTTAATGTCAATATCACAAGATGACCGCAAATTTTGATTTCTAGAGTATTTTTTCACAATTTTACTTTACTTATTGCCTTGTGAATCTGGTTGTAGAAGTAAATGTAGAAGGAAGAAAAATGTGTTCATGTTCCCATCGAATCCATCTATCCGTGCTGGCTCTATCACTTTTATAACCTAAGTTAGGTACATTACTCTCAACTAGACAAATACCGATAGCAGTCTAGCAAAAACTAAATTAATGTTCATGTTTCCATCAGAAACAGTTCGAATCAGTAGTTAATCAAGTTAAGTGGTAAATGTGCGGTCAGCTGAGCCAACATAATGGCGTGCCCATACAACTGACGATTACACGGTGCTTGGAGAGTATAAGTGATCAGTGATCACGGTTGTTCTTTCACATTCACATGAAGAGCGTAAAAGCGCTTCCATGATTATCACGGATTTATGGGGAAGTTTTGACAGTAGTTTTAATTAGAAATTAGTTATCAGTAATTAGTCACGATGGGGTTATCGGAACCGACTAAATGAAATAGTAGATATTCTGTTGTTGTGGTTTATGATTCAGAGAATTTTTAATCGATTTCTTGACGTTGTTAGATCATGAATTTGGTAACTAACAGCCTGGATTATATTTTGGATTTAATTGCTCGTTATCATGACGCCTACACTTTCCTTTTTTCCCATTTTGTCTCTCCCTTTTAGTGAGTTTTCACATTATCCGATCCGATTTCGGAGGAAGTAAAATATTTGAAATAGGTATCTGTCTTTCAAATTGTCCGGCCCGATATCGGATATCGGAGCCGACACCGCTGCCGCGATGTGTTGTCAGCTATCTGCTGTCAGCCCCTCTAGACAAGTGGCAATTCGTTGCTCGGCGTATGATGGAATAGAATGCCAAATGTATGGGATTTGACGTATATGACAGGCGTCAACGAATGTCAAAAACGTCAAATCCTATACATTTGTCATTCTATTCCATCATACGCTGAGCAACGAATTGCCTCTTGTCTAGGGGGGCAGCTATCCTCGTCCGACACCGATATTAGATCGCATAATGTGAAAACGCTCTCAATCTTTGCAAGTAATGAACGTGTGCGTGACTTTCTATCCTCCAGTGTTACAACTGTTAACAAGACTCGGGAGCTACGGTAACCATTGGTAACCACAGTACGAATTTATGTACATACACACCAAAAACACATACGCTCATTTTTTGGTTAGCCACAGTCGGGTACAAGACATTAAAGTAGGTACCTACTTAATACCTTTTACAAAACCTGAATGTTATTTAACATCAGTTCCAAAAAAAAACAGATAATCCCAACACGGAAGATCAGTAAGACCTTATTACGCAATAACCAGGCCATACACAAACAAGTATTTGATATTCAAAATGCCTATTCCCAAAGATTAACAGGTAATACATGTTACACTGGTTTCGTTACACATAAATGCAAAAATAATATCATAACATTCAACAATACTTTTACTTGCAAAAGCGAAACCGACTGGAAGTGTGGAACTATCATTTTGATACTTAATTGTGAAATTCCGGTGGCCATACATTAGGTGGGTGAATTTCAACAGGTCCATTAAAATCTTCATTCCGTGGATTTTTTTTACCTTAAGTTTTTTAGTTAAAACAAATCGCGTTTATTATAGGTTTTGATACTATATGTATTCTTGCTTAATATCTAGCAGATAAATAAAAAAGCTAACGAGATATACAAGATCAAAAATTACACGCCACGGCGATGACACATGCGTGCGCGGCAATGAAACAAGCATCCACGGACATGAAATAAATATACCAAGGGAATGAAAAAATCAACCATGGAAAATACATAATATAAAACATAATATTTTATGTACCTACTTACATGAGAAATTATACTTACATACAATAAAAATACAAAGGGGATTAGGCAATTGTGTATGGACATTGGCGTCATTTATTTTTTCAGTGGCACTGTGTTAAACACGCGTATGAGTGTCGTTATTTTTATTGTAAGTAATATCGGAGCTGCGATATACAGGATGGAACATTTCGACTTTACCTGGAGGGAAAGTTTAGTACCCTCATACTAGAGATAGCGAATTTTACTTAAATTAAACATAACCTTATTTTTAAAGGGAAACAAACCTGCATTCAAAGATTTCTAAAAATAACACACCTGATGATCAAACCGCCTAAAATCTTCCTATACCTTCTCTTTTATGGGTTTCCTTTTACTTATTTTACCAAGTTTGTTAGAGATATTTGATCCCTAAGATTGACCCTATCGATTGATGCAATTAAAATATAGCTTCATCCGGATTTTATTCGGTTCGATTACCGGGTGTGGCAAGCGATTTTTTTGGAAATCCTTAAACGCAGTGTATTTTTTAAGATTAAGAGAGTGTTTCCTTTGCTGCTGCCCAACCTAGGTGGATCCTGGCTAGTTTTTTCTAGGAGTTGTTTTTACCAAGCTGGATAACTTATCCCAGGCAGATTTTTTCTTGAACAACTTTGAGTGTAACCCCATCGATGGCTGTCTGTCTGTCCCTGAGTATGCTTAAATCTTCAAAATTACGCAACGGATTTAGAATCGGTTTTTTTAATAGATAGAGTAATTCAAGAGGAAGATTTATATGCATAATACATGCATAATATTGTAGAGAAATATTGATAAATTTGAAACAGCGGGAATGGGATCAGAAAATATGGCGGTACGAAGTTCGCTGGGTCAGCTAGTATTAGATAAACGATACCGCGTTTGCATTGGAGATGTGGAGGGAAAGTACTCTAAATACTGGAGATAGCTTATTTCATTCAGAAGAAACATTTCCTCATTTTTAAAAAGAAAAAAAAAACTGCGTTTAACGAATGCTGAAAAATCGCTTGCCACATCCTGTAATTGAACCGACTAAAATCGGAAAAAATAACAGCCAGTATTTTTATTGCTTTAATCGATAGGATTAATTATAAGACTCGAATCTCTCTAAGAAACCTGGTAAACTGCAGGTACTTTCATATTATACCATTTTCATTCATGGCTGCTCAATTCCAAAACGACGCCAATTCTTTTACACGAAAAAGAAATGGGAAATTAACAAATTAATATGATATACTTTTGTCAATATGCTATGGCGATGAGAACATAAGTTACGGAAATGAAACATCTGGTCATGGCAATGAGACTAAATTGTTTTACAAGGCATGGCAATGATTTTTTTTTCATTGCCACGTAGTTTTCTTCATTACCATAGCAAATTTTGACCACGGAAACCATGGAAATGAAAGCACGGTGGTGAAAAACGAGCCAAAAATATAATATAAGAAAAAATCTATTAATTATTCGAAGTAATAAACACTTCACTGAAATAAACAAGATAAATTTCGTTCTATTGAATGTATAATCAAGAGGATAAACTTATTGGAATAGACAGTTATACCTATCCACAGTAATGAAAGAAAAAATGTCCAGTAACATAAAAATGATATACTTTTATTTATGGTGCCAAAACGCAGGTACGTGTGTACGTCCTTCCATGTCGAGCACTTAGGCGGCACCAATATGCAACGTTTAGCGGATATGAGGGAGGATACAAGTCGTTAGATACAACGATATTCTAAAATATGTTTAGAACATGGCGATTAAAGGTAACTCTAGGACAAATGAACTTTTATTAACCATTCGTTGTATTGTCTAAATATTTGAATAAATTTATTTCGTAACAATACTTTAACTATTCACGTATCAAATAAAACTAGGTTTTAATTAAAATAACCAATAGATTTTTATCAATGAGGTATCACAACACAATAGGTGATGTGTGGACAAACACGGCAATGAAAAATTTCGAGGTTTAAATTTTTTTTTTGGCGAATCTATAATCCTATTTAATAAAATATTTAGTGCTCCACATAGATCACTATATCGCCTAACCAGAAAAAAATGTTAGAGTATTGTAAAAATGATTTTTAGTACCGATTTCATCGATGCCACGCAATTTTTGGCCCCGGGAAATTCACCCAGGTGGTCTTTTTCATCAGTTCCACTTCACCAATTTACACTCTCTAAATTCAAATTCTCGATCATTACTTACTGAAAATATCATAATTTTCTATCCTCCATTTTGTATTTTGTGGTGTTTTGATAAATGGAACCAATGAGGCAGTATACTCTCTAAAATAGTAAGAAATACGTGGTAACGCATAATAAAAAATAAACAACCGATTTAATAACCTCCTCTTTGAAATAAGAGTATTTTAACGTATTTCGACGGTTCGGTTACTTCTCGGATAAGTTTTATTGCAAATTGTTTTTTATAAGTTTTTTTTATATACTTTTAAGTATCTTGACACGAGGAAAATGTACATTTGCCATTTGCTATGGGCAGTCTTAAGAACTCACTCTTTGGAAACTGACGTCTCGAAAATGCTACAATGGAGTTTGTTGCGCCGTTTCTTCTCCACTAGCACTTAGGAAGCGGTAGTGAACTTAGTTTTAAGTAGAATTTGACTTCAAAGATGTAATAACGTTGCACAATTTTGAAAAATAAAGAAAATGAAATTGATTTGTAATCCATGAAAATAGTTTTAATGTCCGTGTATCATTTATATAAACTTCCGTCAATATAAACCTTCTCTTCGTTGGCAGTTAGTTAATAAACAAAATAAGTATACGGACGACGAGCTCAATATTTTGTTATGTCATCAGCAGAGAAGGCAAGATGTTCCAGTCCGCTACCGGTACTAATTGTCCCCTACCAATTTGATACCAAGTACCCATTGTACTCGCATTCATTGTTTTTAAACATGTCTATAGAAAACAAACATTTTATTACAAACTATAATCAAACTGGATTTGATTACAATGATGTGACGTGGTCGACGCGATCACTTCGTCTTATTTAGATAGTGGAAGACGAATGGGAAAATACAAAGCGATGTGGTCATTTAGGTTCGAGTTTTCCAAGTCGCGTCGCCTTTGTGTACATTGATTATATTAGTATTGTGATATAGATATGTGCCTAACGCGGGCCTTTTGATAATATATTTTTTTTTAAAACTATACAAGATGATTACCATCAAAATGGGTGACACCTTATGTGTGAGAAAATCTGTATAGTTTTTATGTTTTCAAGCACTGCGTGCGTGAAAACATTCGTGAATTACATGGAATCGTTACGGAGGAATATGTATGTAACTATATCTAAAGCTATGAGCCGTTTATGATTTCTTGAAAACTTTCGATAATATAAACAACTTACAAGTAGAATCATATGAGCGGTCCTCAAAATATTATTCAGATTGCGCTCATTTTATGAACACTATTTGCTTGCTCTAAATAAAGATTTCTATGCAATGCACTCATCAAAGAAGCTATTTTTGGTTATTAAAACAGGGTCTTTGAAGTTTTGTAACAGTATTACGACATCATATATTTAGAATTGGTTTAAATAACAGGTTTTATGACGTGTAGTCACTGTAGTGAGCTAACTACATTGTTGAAATTCAAAACGAATCTTTTTGAAACATTTATGTTTCTTTAGCTATTTTCAACATGTGTTCATTTTACCAGAGTTTACGAATTCGTCTTAATACTTAAATAGCTACATATCACATCCTTCATCTATATTCCCATATGCCATCAAACATAAACTACATTTTCACCCATTCGTGAAGACTCATTTCCTTAGTTTTCTAGCCTATCCTATATTATTAGCTCCACTAATATTTGTAATGGTTGAGAAAGTTTCAAATATTCCCTAATAATATATTTTGGAAGTAATATTTAAACAAAAATTTTATAGTCGTTTCGGAGCGAAAGATTTTGGGCACAGTTTCATTAGCAAAATCGTCTGAGAAGTTTTATTTTGGCGAATTTTTTTTTTCGCCAAATTAATACTTCCAGACGCTTTCGCTATCGAAACAATGCCCAAAATCTTTCGCTCCGAAACGACTACAAAATCACCTTGAATAATGTATTATTTATATACCCTGGTTTAACATAACATCTTATTTCGCGTCCACTTTTCCCTTCTTAGATATTTATCTAAGTATACACTGTAGATAAGGTCGTATACATAATAACTTCAGTGTAACTTTACAAAATAGTTAGGTAAACGTCATAGTCAAAAAAACAAACAAAAGTGCTTTCAATAAGCACCGACATTTAATAGCACCATCAAATTGATATTAAACAATAAAAATAAAATGTTATACCTATATTTTAACGATAATGTGTTTAGAAGATTTGCAAACAAGTGCAATGCTGATGAAACTATCTAAATGTCAGTTGGAGGCTACGACTAGCTGAATATCACGCGCAATTAGGGGTATACCAATATAACCTACTTGTGCAAGTATTTCTGTTGTGACAACAGTTTTACCGAAAATATTAAGGACGATGCATTCCGTTTCTTTTATTACACAGTATAAAATGAAACTAAGATTGCACGAGTGGTGCAAGTGTGTGTGCTCACTAACCACAAGAAATAAGCGTTTGAAATGCTGCATACTTCCTACGACTCAATTTCTATCTTCTTTTTACCTATGATGCCGGTTGCATTCGAGCTTTTCACCTTGAATCTCGAAGAACACCGGCATGCTCCGAGCGTTTTCTTTATTTCATACAGAATTGCATTGTAACTTTAAAGAGTAGTTAAAACCCTTTTTGTATTTACCAATTTTAGTTTTAACTACTCTATAAAATATATTTTTTTATCGTGCGAAAAATACCTGTGGATACCCCTAAACCGGAGCCGGTCGAGGATGTTGTGTCTGACTCGAACCGACTAAAACGCCGGAGATGAGATTATCGTATACATTATCCCTCGCACCCCGGCTATCTAGATTTTCAAATCAAAATGTAGACATGCTCTATGGGATAGAGAGAACAGTTTACAATATAATGAGGAAACTACCTATAGTTAAATAAAGTCGATGTTAATTGGTTTGTTTCTTTTTTTCAGTTAATTTCGCCAACAGCTACAATTTTCTAATCCAATCAGTTCATCCATATTGCTTACATTTGTAATAATTATTGCATTATTAAATAAGTACTGTTGCTAAATTAATATATTGAAACTTGAAAGTGCAACGGTGAAACCTAATTACGTATAGGTATGAGTAGTATTTATTCTAAGTATATTACATATATTATATCAAAAATAGTTTCACATATTGCAAATTAAATTTTACGTAAATCTAGTCATCCATCGTATTTGGTATTTGGCTCTTATTTTTTGGACTTCCTGGATTTTGGATCATCCAAGTTTTCCAATTAAAACACCATCAAGCGGATTGGACTCTCAAAATTTTTATGACAGTTAGTAGTTTTGCAATTATCAATCAATTGGTTTTGAAATTATACCTGTTAGCCTTTCAGTACCTAAGGAATAAAAAAAACAAAAACCTCATTGTCCCATTAACTTTTTCTCAAATACGTTATCCAAGCAGTAACTTCCTTAACTTTTTTTTACTTATAAACACAATTTAGAAAAGACAATATTGAGACTGTTACCGGTTCTATCAAAGCGGTGACGGTTATTTTCATAGATGTCAGGCGACATGTCGCTGACGATGTCAGTCGTTGCTAACTATTCTAGTATACTACTTCTATGGTTATTTTAGTGTGAGCCCCGCATACCCATCGAGGACTCCACGTGTCGCGCGGTATGCGGACGAGGTAAATCGTTTCCTGCCTGATCAAAATATAAAATGTAAAAAATGTTAGTGGGTCGGTCAGACATATTATTTTAGTTTTGGTTCGAGAACTAAAATTTCTTGTACTTTAATTTACGATTGGTTATTTTTTTTTCAAATTTTCTACTGGATCTTTATATCAGTAGATAGATTTTTTTACTAAAATTTTGTTATCTTGCCGACTACTCACACTCAACCTTTGTGGTCTTCCCATCATAAATAACAATACATACATAAATAATAATACTTAATAAATATTTATCCTATTTATATAACAATTTTTAAATAATGGAATATTACAAATAAAATTTTCAACGATTACGCTTTTTATTTTTTTAAATATTACAAATTAGGATTTCAATGACTATTGTTTTACTATTTCGATAATAATAAGTTACATAATAGTTGTTAAGTAAACTGTACCTTAAGTAAGTGTAAGAAATAAATTGTAACTTGGATTTACAATTTTAAAATTATTTTGAAATAAATTTCTGTTAACGAACAGAATGTCAGGTAGATTATTGTAAAGAGCTATCGATATATTGTTTGGCCGATGCATTTCGTATCGCTGCTGAGTGCTGACCAATAAATCCATTGTATGATTTCAATTACTGGAGGCACATTATGTGGTCCATTTCCTCTGATTCTTCAAAGGCACGCCTACTTGAGAACTGAGGACGATTACCTCTAGCGAGGGTCGTTGCTCTTCACTCTCTACTAGGAAGGACCGATACGGCTGTTTAGTTACGGTACTGCACGTGACGTTGCTAAATTACTTTTGCTAGTATTTGCTACTGTATTACGAAGATGTTTAAGTAAATATCAAACAATATCATTCTATGATCGTAAGATTTTTCTATTTTCGCGTTGCTTGTAAGTGTCGTAAGTCACATGAAAGTTAATAATGACATCCGAATTAAAAATGGCGATTTGTTCGCAAATTTTAGAAGTTCAAGGGTTTATAGTGATTTGTGTGGATTAATCTATAGAAGGTGAATCTCTGTTTATTTTGCTGTAAGGACTAAGTTAATAAACCTCTAAATTAATTTTAGTTTCGAGTTTAACATTTATTATCTATGCTATGGCATAACCAAGGTATAACCTTCTATAGGTTAAAAATCAAACGCAGAATTTTATTGCATGAATGAATTTAAATTTCGAATTTACATGTTCGATACGATATCACTTCAAAATTATATTCACTTTCGATTCTCGAGACGCTGTTTGTCTAAAATTGTATAGGATTATTTTTAGGAAGTCGGTTTTAAAGTTTAGGCGTGTTCGCAAAGTTGTTCATCCATAAGTTGATGATATCTTTGGAGGTCGGTGTTGGCCTGCCACAAGCGTTTTGGCATAACTTTCTAACGAAACGTGTGTCATCAATTCCATTCAAGCCTTCGGTGAAAGCAGCTAGTTACGTCACTCAATCGTTATATTGGTCGACTAAATATTGTTTGTTTTTGTGGCAGTGCGGTTAGTAAACAAACACTTTTTGTATCGTTATTTTTAACGATTCATATTACTCAGGTGCAGACGTACAGTCAGTGCTACTAATTATTATTTAATCGATTTAGTTTACCTTGGCATAGAAAGTGTGTGTAGGAATGTTAGTGGGGCATTACACGGTGTTAATGCGGCACTGATGCTATTTTTTTGTTGGCCACGGCCCGCTTGCTAAGCGCTTTAGCAGAGCTGTGACGTAATCACCCTCGATAAGGAAGTTTATCAACCCCATTCAATAACAGGAATAAAAATCTGTACAAGAGTTAATTAGATGGTATGGTCTTAGGGCAATTTAGATTCTCCTCCGTGTATACCTACTCTCAGGATGATTTTATAATAGTGTTGTTGACCCTTACGCGAGTAATTTTTATACAAGATTTTCTTGCATTTAGCCAAATGGCTATATATATCATTTTATATTATGATAGCATTTTATATTACGTGAGTTAGGTATATTAGGTGGCTGGGGCCTCACCCTCACCTGCAAAAGTTAACGTTACACCTGCTGTTTGAGGCTCTAGTTAAAGAAAAAAAGAGAAAAAGAAAAAAAAAGAAAACAGGCAAAAATATGGGGTCATAGTACCTCGAGCCCCAAGCAACCCTTGGATGTAACCGAGATTGGTATTCGGATGAGACTATTTTGTCCGTAATTAACCCATTTTACACTTACCTTACATATTATCTTATTCTCAGTAATCTGTAAATTATATAAAAGAACTGATGCAGTTAATATACGACTTCCTGTGTCCCACTGAACTGTAAACAAAATTTCACGCGTTACAGTCCAAACATCTTGCGTAATTTCATTAGGTACTTATGCAAATTGGGATGTCCATATCTTATTCATAACTCATTTATTTGTAAGAATATTATAATTAAAATTACACGTCAAATTTTACGTTATTTAAGTAATTTTACACATTATATAAGAAGCTTCTGTTTTAAATAAGTACCTTATTGCAATGCGATATTGTAATGTCAATTTCATATGCCAATTTTTATGAGTCATTTAATAGTTAAAAATGTCCGCTAAATAGCTACGCTCCACCTTAACCTTCTAACCTAATCTATCAGTTCGGCAGACGAAAAGATTTTGCTTATTACAAAGGGCTCAAGAGAGCTTCTTCAGCACCCAAAACTATAGAAAGAAGAAAATTCGTGAGAGAATAAACTATTTATCGAGCCACAAAAAGGAAGTATTGGACTATTAGAATCATTTCTAGTTTAACTTGTCTGTATCATTGGTTGGTTGAAAAACTTTTACGCTGCAAATTCCTGTGGCAAAGCAATCTAAACTCATGATGTAACTCACCACTGTAAACTTATATAATAATAATAGCTTTCGGAAATTTCAAGTAGGTACGAACTAAAAACCGCAAAACGGTATTCAGCTGGATACGAAATGAAGATCTTAATTTTTTTTTATACCACTTAGTTGGCAGACAAGCACACGGCCCACCTGATGGGATGCGGTCACCGTGGCCTATGGATTAATCAAAATATGCGACTATACACTACAAATATTTAGGTATACTTTGATCATAGTTATATTTAAAACGTATACTTAATATAGCGTTAAAATAACGATAGTAACAATATTTTAATAAGTCTTACGCTGCTCTACTTATAACTATGGGGTCAATCAATCAATTAGCCACAATAATTTGCAGTCCACTGCTGGACATAGGCCTCTCCAAATGTATGGAGACTTTGGCCTACTGTTGTCACCAGACGGGTCGGTACTTCGAGTTTTCCTCCTCTCACAGCGATATCATCTGCGAGAGTAAAAGTATGGAGTAACTTCATCAAAACATTAGGTGGTGGTTTTTGTGAAATATATGTGTTGGAATGGAATAGGTCTGTGGACCGTTTTAAGACTGGGACCTATCGGATGTATTTACCAAACCAGAGCTTCAATATTGAATTTCATGCTTTTTTCTTCAAAGTACCGTACGTACTTTCCTTATAAATTTTCAACCCCTATAACGATATAAGGATCTGGACCAATACAATTCAAGACCATAATTATGATTTTTTGGAATAGACAAGAGATTCCTATGGGTGATGAGAATGGGCTCAGTATTTAACGCTTGCGTAATTTGCAAAAGCCAGATAGTATACACGCAATACCTTATTGTTTTAATAAAATAGGTACAATTTGGAGTATGTATGCGAAAGGCTGCCTATTTTATTCATAGATTTATTTGCGTGTACTCGTATAAGCAAATAACTCTATGACACGTGCAATAATGCAATTGTACACGCAATACCACAACCTTACAATGTCCTCTAAGAAAGTGCGCATCCTTCACTTTCCACTTTCACTAATGTGGTGACCCTCAGTCACTTATCGACCTCAACGAACCTACCGACGGACGGACGGACACAAACAATGGCCTAACATTATTGTCGGTTATTTAATCACTTGTATTGTTCTCTTTATGATGTATTTGGTAAAGAATAATGTTATGTCCGTGAGAGCAGTTACAGTATTTTAGAACCGGTCTTGTATAATACGTCCATTACTGCCGAACACTTTTGCTGGATACAAAGAATGATCTTATAAAGGCCTTATAAGATGAAATGAGAACACAAACTAAACACAAGACATGCTATCTTTTTTTAAATATAGGACACGTCAATTTGACTTCACCTCGCCTGATGGTAAGCTTAAGGCAAGGTCTCGGAAAAGAGGGTCACCATTATAGACACGTACCATGTTACAATGGTGGCACTCAGCTTGACTGCCTCATCAGACGCTTTTTCACGCCGACTACAAGAAGACCGAAGGCGGAAACGCACGTATACAATGCAATATTAAATGTAGACTACTTTTGTGCCTGGCTCGTTATAGCTCTGCACCACCATATGGTTGACTGGTAAATAATGCCTACCTACGGTATTGTCCGCCATTGTACTTTGTGCATCAATTTAGATAAAGTGTGTTATTAATACGTGTAACTACATTTTCCACCAAGTACCATCAATAAACAGTTTAAAAAATTTGCAGAATCTCTTCAATCTTAAGCAAAATATTACAACACATATGAGTAAATGGTTTATTTTTATTTCAATACCTGTATGTAATGTAATATCTCAGACCGTGTACGCAGCAATGTACTTGAGCCTTGTAATAATAAAGGATATGTTTTTCCTTTGAGCCAGACGACTCATCTCATAGGCGTAGGCCTTCTGTGACTCAGAGGGCTTTTCCTATAATCTGTTACACTATTCAAGATAAATCGTATTGGGAGAGATAAGTCGTTAGAATTTTTGTTCGGAAAATCTCACTCGGAATTTGGAAAAGTAATGGCAAAATCATTCCTTATCACTTGGAAGTTGTTGAGTTGATGAAGTGTGGTTGTTAAACCTTCTCTGCGGTGTTAATTTACAATCCTCCCCTTCCCCTTGCGTAAGTAGGTATATAAAGGAACTATATGGCGACGGTAAGCCAAACGATGCACGATGGTCAAGTGTCAATTTATATCAAACTAACTGTTGCCTGTGGCGTTGCCTCCCGGTAGCGTGATGATAAATAGCCTATAACACTCACAAATAAAGTAGCTTTATATTGGTAAAGGAATTTTCAAAATCGGTTGAGTAGATCCGCTACTACGACACAACTCACAAACTTGGCCTCTTTATTATAATAATACTTAGTACATAAAGATGAAAATATTTATGATTTTCGATGAAGATTAGTAAAAGTGAAATGCTCAGATGAGACTTTAACCAGTACTTTAAAGGGGTAGTAATGCTTTGACCACTGAGCTACCGAGTTACGTCTTGAGCATTTAGAATTCTCCTATACAACCATCTTGGGGCGATTTCATTAGTTTTTGTAGGGTACTTGGGTATTTTTCATCGAGTTTCCTCACGATGTTTTGCTTCATCATAAAAGCAAGTCATAAATTAATATCTAGCACGCACATGACCTCCAAAATGTTGAAAATGAAGCTAATACATTTTTATTTATCATCATCATTACTATTATATAGGTATATAGGCAGATATATATAATTAAAAAGCAATTTACTAGCCTCTCGGACAATGTTGAGATTATATCGCACATCTCAGTACTCGGTTACAAAAAACAATGGATTTTTGAAATTGTACGTAATTGAAATAACTTGTGTGATACGGATCTAACATTTTTCTGTATTTTTGTGCAATTTATTGCTGTAAGAGGATACTCGTACATCACTTTGATAGACCAAGGTCTGAACTGAAATTCTTACGATACAACGTAATATGTAGTAATTACAGGTAGAATTACTAATATCCGGATATATCCGGATATAATCTTTATTAAATTTTTCGAGTTTCCGATGTACGAATGCCATGATCATGGATGTGCTGGCAAGCTGCGAGTTATTGTTTGTATTATTATAATCCAACTAAAGTGATCATGATAGTCTAAAATCATATTAAGTTACTAGCTGACACCCGCCGCTCCGCCCGCGTTGATGTCGGTTATTGTGTCCAAAAGTAGCCTAAAACATTATCAGAGCTACCAAATATATTATTAAAAAAATCATTGAAACGTGGCTGCATAGTACCTTTGTATACTCTTTTCAGGCATATTTACGCATAAAATAAACCTGACGTAGTCTAGAAATATACCTGGTAGACGGCAATAAGCTCAGGGTTTATGCCAGTACCCTAAATAACAAGTAACAAGTAAGAATGTGATGTAACGGGCCATATAATATAAAAATGAAATAACAAATTAATTTTAAGTAACTTTAAAAAACTTTCATAATACCGTTGGTACTAAAATATTTAATTAAAGCCACATATAAGTGAGTAATGTTACTCAAATTATGAGCCAATGACTTTACATAAATAATCGCGGCGATAATGAAGTAACAACCACTTATTCCACTTATAACTAAACGAATTTTTCATACTTTCGCCTTAATTTCACTTTTTACTACTATTTACATTAATTTAGAACGTAATTGGAGGTAATGTCCATTCTTTACAGTATCGTCACGGTTAGTTAGTGTATGTGTTTTTACATTAGATAATTGACAGAACCTTAGAAGTTAAAATGTAACTACACAATATCATACCAAGAATTTTTTTTTGGTTATACTAGAGATTAATGGCGCTTGATGGACACATACCTATTGAATTAAGCACTTGTACTTAACCGGTTAGGTTCAAAAATTAAAAAAATGTGGAAAAGTACAAGTGCTTTACACAATAGTTTTTTTTTAAATGAATATCAGTCAATCTTAATCTTTTACTAATACGCACTATAAATTTCATATAAAATCTTAGATGATGTACGGAAAACACTTACAGGACAAAAGCACTTGAAATTAGCAGGCTCGATGTAAAATTTAAGGACTGTCCTTAAAGCGGAGGTTCATGACGTGTGTAAGGACAGAAGCAGATGATGATTGATAGATTATTATTATTATTTAAGCGTGCATAGGTGAACGGTTATTAACACTATTCTACTGAACGTCTGTTTTATTTTCTTTCCTTTAACTAAAGAAGAGTTCTGTCTCCCAATATTTCACCTACCTCACCCAGTCTATCACACCTAGTTACCTTCTTCGATTCAATAGGCTAGATCCTGCTCATATGCAGCAGTGAATTGCAATTTGTGTCATAAATCAAGCCCGTATTTGCCTTTTACCACACTTCCTTCTTTGATATTTCCCGGCAGAGTAGAATTTCGGGCACCCCGTTTCTTCCAATGTCGTATAAGGCGACTAAGGGATAGGGCTGTTTAACATCAGACAGATAATATATACAGCCCAAACTCCACCTCAGATGGAGTCAAAAATAGTGCCCGGAATACGGCAATAGGCCCTATTACTTGTGACCGAATACAATAATTGGTGGAATGTGGGTGTTAAATCACCATTGGATAACCCTCCGGGGATAAAGGCGTGATTAAATTAGTGTATGTATGTTACCGTAAACAAACAGTGTAATTTTATATGGCCAGTTACTCAACGATTCGGATGCGCTTCGTCTCTCGTTCTTCGTGTTTTGTAGCCAAAAGTGAAACTAAACAACTCAGAGACGACAGCGTATGCGACGGAACGCGTTTGTGTTTGACTTATTAGGTAATGGAAATGTCTTGGTGATGAAAATAAATGTTAACTTAGCGCGCGATCAGACAGTCCTTAGGTATACTTCTATATCGTGATATTTTCATTATTTTAGCAATCTGCTGATCTTATCACTATGTATTGTTATAATGCATTTGGTTCCTACACTGAATCATGATATTAGATCGCAATTTTATCACCCTAAAGAGGTAAAGAAGAGGAGGTGTTGGCATTTCCTTTGTCCAGGTTACGAGTAGGTTGTTATCTAAGTGAGTACGTACTCCAAGAATTTTATACCTGTTGAAGCCTACCTGTACATAAATACTTATGAGTGCCAGGTGCGCATAAGTTATTGAGCTATAAATCTAAGTTGGCGTAATAATCTATCTAGTAAAGGCATAAATGACAAAACCGGTTAGATTACATGAAACTTAGGGGCTGCCCATTAATCATCACGAAATATCACCAGGGGGGAGGGAGGGGTATATTGAGATATCACGTGTATTTATTTTTTCTTACAACTCGCGATTTTTGTCACGATTCTTAGTTTTCCAGCATTAAATAATAAATAAAAAAATACACGTGATCTTGGCTAGAGGGGGAAGGGGTAATCTAAAACCTCACCACGTATCACCATGGGGGAGGGGGGGGGGGGGGTCAGAAAATTGCTAAAAAAACATCACGTGATTAATGGACAGCCCCTTATTGCCTAGTGCAATTATACCTACTTTAAAATAAGTCTGCATTTCACTAGTTGAAATCAATTAAACGGGGTCCTTCTGAGGTTTGACTTGTCGTGATTCACGAAGTAAAATATAGCAAAGCAAGCAGTATGGTTCAACTTGATTGCAGTTCTTGTCATTGGTGAAATACACGCTTAATCGCGAATATGATAGTTGATCGAATTTGCGCTTATATTTAGGTAAGTGCTATCACTAGGTCCAATATTGCATTGGACCGTGGACGGCCACCTATTACGTGAAAACAAATTTACCCAGAATTTTATAACAGAGTAGTTGCAATATCACTTTGCTTGACCAAAGAACCAAGGACGTAGGAGTATAAACTTAAATTACTCAGAGGGACCATCACGGATGAAACAGTTCTGTTGATATTAACCGCATAATTATCTTGAATTTGAACCTCTATCCGCTCAGTTGCAAGGGCGTCAACTTTTGATAACCTATCACATTCAATTTAATGAGAGTTTTATCAATCAACTGGTCAAATATCACTTGTCATATTTCGTAATTAGGTCAACCACTTCACATGCAACCTTATTAACAAGACGTACAGCCTTCCAAAAACGTAACCTAGGGAGGCATACAACATTCGATAGCGAACTATTGCGAAACTATGTTGATTTAATAATACATACTATCATAACTTAAGTGTGGGTGCAGGCATTACACTATCTGAATATTAATAACAAGGATACTTATATGGAAAACTGATTGGGTGTCAGACATAGCGTAGACAGCTACTTTCTGCACAGACAAATAGTTACATAATAATCTATCCTTATAATTTTTTTGAGATGGATAGATTGAAATCGACCGAACGGTTTTGGAGAAATGCAACACGGCAATCATAAACACCATCACACAAGATTTTTGATGAATATATTATTTTATTGTTTTATATTTAAATTGCACAAATTCATATCAATTAAATCTTACCATATGTATGAATTTTCCACCTAAGTAAACTATGGATATTATAACCTATTACTTGCAGTCCAAGTTTTGACATTTGGCAAGAATGGATAACATAGGAGAGTACCTACACTAAAGGAAGTTTGAGAATAGCACCAATCACGGAAAAGCTACGAGGAAATTGTTTGTCCTGGTTCGAACATGTAATGCATAGGGATGAAAGTAATGTCGGATGTGGATAACCATGGATGTGGATAGCTACAAGGTGAGAGGAAAACCTAACAAGAGATGGATGGACTGTGTGAAAGATGACATGGCTAGGTAGGGAGTGAATGTTGAGATGACTGCAACCAGAGATGAATGGCAATAGAACACATGTTGCGCGACCCCAAAATATGATATGGGGGCAAGAGGACGATGATGATTAACGGTTATAGTTTGTACCGAACATTGGTTAGTGGTACACCATAAGAAAACGCGAAACGCTACATCCTACAAATTGAGTCGTTCTTCTAAAGTTAGGTAACGGTAATGCGATTATTGAAACGGGCCGCAACGCTTGGGCAGCGCTTACATATACCGCAGACATGTAACTGCTAATTGATTGCATTTTACTATGATTTACAACCTATAAATAGGTTCTGAGAAGAGTATGGGGTCTAACATCTTTGAAGTTCAAACCAACCTTTCTTGCTAGCCGGTATATGAGCGAGGTTAGGTTAGGAATCCCATTGCAATCGCTCTCATAAAACCCGTATAATCCAATTCAAAAGAAGTAGAAAACTCAGACTAAGTCTGAGGTAGAAAACTAACCCCGGGAACAACGCTAATATACCTATGTAATAATGAAATAGGTTCTGAGAAGTTAAAATTATTGTATGTTACCAAAAAAGGTTCCACACTATTGTGTACGCGGAACAACCGATCTCATATCATCCCCGCAAGGTACCCAATGGCCCAAAGCGTTGGTAAACACATTTTCCAATGTGAATAAATATTTTGCACATATTTTCAGAGTCAGCAAATCCTCCGGGGCTTGAAAACACGCACGGTATAAATTGAAATGCAATCTGACAGTTGAAAAGTTGTGCTATATACGAGACCTACTTCTTCTTATGTTACATTTATGAATTATCTAGATATGTTACGTCATTATTACATACTTATACAGTCACGCCTCTTTCCCATTAGGGTAGACAGAGACAATGTTTCCACTTGCTGACTTCTTATACCTTTCGTTTCTTCTTACGTCATATTGATATTTGGAATATAAGTTGTGTAATGTCGTGTAAATTAGAGGCGTACCAAGTCTTTTGTGATTGCTACCAGTAAACCTGATTTTCTTATATAGGTATACTTAGGTCGGTACTTCTCTTAAGTACTGGCACTAATCTCAAAATATGTAATCAGATTGTATGTGATTATAATGCAGTTGCAATAAAATTGAACATTGATATTGATTGAAAATCTCTTTCTTTTTTGATGTCCATAATAAAAAGACTGTATCAACATTTTATCAAGTCATTCTTTTTTTTGATTAATCATTTGATTAGTTGTCACAATACTTCATTGAAAATGATAAGCACAAGACAGGGGTATTGTTGTATTGATTCGTAAGATAAGACTTATTATATTCTATTGCGATATTATCAAGCAAACGTCGATAGCTAACTGCCCCTTTAAGACCAGTGCCAATTCGTTGCTCGGCGTATGATGGAATAGAATGCCAAATGCAAAGATATTATATATAAAAAGAAGTAGATACGTTATTGCGCGAAAATCGTGAAGATTCGAAAACGAGCCAATTGGAACGTTTGCCTCTAGTACCGCGTGCCGAGCGGCGCCGGCCGGACGTTGAGCGGAAGCATCAGTGACTTATAAAAATAACGAAAATGCCATCGTATGTTTATAGACACTGCACGAACTATTACTCTAAAGTTAATACATCAAAAGGGATTTCATATCACATGGAAATAATACATATTTCGACTGATAAAGACCAAAGGAGATGGGTAGGCTTTCATACATTCTTGGGCCAAAAATGTAATAAGATGAGGGTGGTATCAATTAAGAGCATATAAATTATTAAACCATCCCTGAAAATTCTGCAGATTTTGGATATCTGAGAGCAGAATTATAAGAGATTTATTAAAAGTGAGGTTATGCAAGAAATTGACACTTTAGAACTGTTATTTCTGTGGTGTTTTAATAGAAAGTGGTCATTGTTTTTATTGTAAAAGACTTTTACATTGTACTGTATTATATTTTACTCAGGGATAATGTACGAAAACTTACAAAGAGATTTTAAAGATATGGAGTACAAGGATGTTATGTTAATAAAAAAAAACACTTCAAATAATAATTATTTTTTATTCTGCTTCAATAATAATTAGAGTATTGTCTAAGAAGTGCGCAGGTGGAAATATATTACCTTATTTACTTAATTTTCTATGCCACAATTTACACAGAGATCCATGTCAAAATCCAAAATACCGAGCAAAACTCAAACAAGTAAACAAGTTTATCATTGTACTTTAAGGTAACCAGGAGCAACTAGCTTGCTCCGTCCGTAAAGAGAAATCACTGTTAAGGGAATATAATCAAGAAATCAACTGGAAATACTCAAAACGCAGAAGTCAATTGATCATTGGATTTAAACCAATAAACTGATACAGCATACTGATATAGCATACTTTTGTACATATTTTATAAACAATTGTATATCCCATAAGCCGTGTAAATATACATTTTTCGATAAAATAATTAATTTTGAAGATTGAATAAATAAACTGATTGACTGAAAATGGAGCTGTCAGCTGTCACAGCTTAAAAATACAGTTGATAAACACAAGAAATAATTAATCGATTAACGGAAATCGATTCAGAATTTATTTTTATTACACTATTATTTGGTATTTTAAATGGTTATTATTATTATTATGATTACGTTTTGTTCAATCTGATTGATTTAATATCAAATTGTGATGCAAGTGTTTTAATACGCAATATTGTTTAAATAATTTTTAGTAATCGATATTTTATTTTGCTAGTGGAATAAACTTAGTTTTAAGATTTCTCGTCTTCCAGACTTTCAATTGAGCTGGTTTTTTAATATTTTGAAATAGAAAAAAATATCGCTTTTTTTAAGTCATATCTCAACTCATTACAATTTTGGCCCAGAAGTCCCCGTCTCCTTTCTGACTTTCATAATATTCAAGTTAAAATTGTCAGCACGAAAATAAAAAGGGACATTATGATATAATTTGGTGCGTGAGCGACAAGGACGTGTGTGATCCGAACATAGATTAAAGTACAGATGAGAATATCGTAGGCATTAAACTCACTACATACTACCTCCCAATTTTAATTTGTTGTTTTTTATACTTGCCTACTAATACTATGTGGTTCAAGTAAGTTAATAAGTGCGAACTTCACTTCACTGGCAAGTATCTACTTAGGTAAGTACCTACTTGTTAAAATTTGTAGGTACTATTGGCAGCAACAAAATAATGAAATAGAATAAACATACCTAGCTTTTTTATACTTAACTAGCTGCCCCGGCGAACTTCGTACCGCCATATTTTCGGCCCGCGTGGTATTCAAATCCCGTTCCCGCTTCACCCTTATCACTTCACTTAGAGGTTTGAAAAATAGATGTTGGCCGATTCTCAGACCTATTCAATATGCTCACAAAATTTCATGAGAATCGGTCAAGCCGTTTCGGAGGAGTACGGGTACGAACATTGTGACACGAGAATTTTATATATAAGAAGATACAATAAGAATGACAAACAAACATCTTTGTCTAAACAAAATTACGCAATTATCTCAAACTTCACTTTACTGGCAAGTACCTACTTAGGTACTTGTTAAAATTGTACTACTGACAGCAACAAAATTAATGAAATTTAAAAATTATACCTAGCTTTTTCATAATACATTCAAAGTTAAACAAACATCTTTGTCTAAACAAAATTAGGCAATAACCTCAATTCAGAGAGCTCTGTACCTTCTTTTTCAATAATTTTGTTAGCCTATGTCACCGACTAGCAACCGCACTGTGATTGGTACATTGTTATCATTAAAGTCCAAGTGACAAACAATAGCTGTCTTCTTCTTTTATATTGTATTTTTCATGTCCTCTCTTTTCAATCCATTGGTTATGTAGGGAAGTGTAGATGAATTAAAAATGTGTGTGTGTGAGTTCGGCACATTTTTCTACGTTGATTTGTAAGCATATGACATGTCTATGTTATGAAATGTCTTTGGCCAAATGTATGGGATTTGACGTTTACGACAGGCGTCAACGAACGTTAAAAACGACAAATCCTTTACATTTGTCATTCTATTCCATCATACGCTGAGCAACGAATTGCCACTTGCCTAGGGGGGCTGGTTATATTGTCGGCCATACGATTGAACGGTCTCGGGTTCGAATTCTGACCATTAAACTGTTGACGTGAACCAACTACTAGCGCCAACTACTGGCGTAAACAATTTGGCTTAGATGCGGGGCTAGGGGAATACTTTGTAGTAATTTCGGTTAATAGGTAATATTGCTGTCTAAACTGTCCATACCTGGCTCACTGTTCACCCGTACAAAGAAGACAGAATTACAGACAGACAGACTAAAAGATGAATGAAACGACGGCCGGTTACGGTAACTGAGCATAATGTCTCGCGCTTTCCCCTAACACTTAAGGAGAAAATCTACATGAGCATGACTAGCCTTTCTGTCCACCCCCGTGTTGACTCGGCGAGGTAACAGATACACGACGACTGCATTAACGGTATATAATGAACTCTGTGATCCGAGTGGAAACTTGGATGCAGCTGAAACTCGGTACCGAGACGACGATATGATAAAAGATGGCTGCTTACAGCTAAGATCCGACTCGTAGGGTATTTAAGAGGAAATTTAAAAGGTATCTCCTATCCTGGTGTTAGGTTTCTTTTTTTAGTACCTATTCAATCTTCTTTGTAGTTTCATGCCTAAAACAGTCCTAAACATTAGAAAGGTTATTTGACTTCTTTTCATCGTTGTTTTATGTTTTGAGGATACAGAGGTCAGAGGTGTCAGTAGACAGGTATCTTTTCTATACCAATACCACTTAGGTGCCAGACAAGCTCACAGTCCACTAGATGACAAATGGTTATCGTAGCCTGTGGATGTGGGCAACACAAGGAGCGTCACGCTCGTGCTGCCAACCCTGTAAGATTCTTCTTAATTCATAATTCTTTATTGTACACTGAAATTTTTTCGAACGAATTTCAATTTAAAAATTAACGAACATAAACACATTTTGATGTACAAAGGCGAGCTTAATATCTACAAGTATATTGTTTTATATAGAAGAAATAGAATCATTAGATGACACGCTATACCTAAGTTGTTTCAATACATTACGTAATATTAGGTAGGTATTTGTTATAAGTATTCCGAAATGAGATCATAACAAAATCCTGTGACAGGATGCTAGTGTCACTGATAGCTTGGTCAGACATGAAACATTTGCACAAGCTTACTGTATCAAAATGACATCACTGCAAGACACATAAGCGGACGAGCCCATCAATAACATCCTAACATTGGTTTACGTATTTGTAACCCAATTACGCAAAAACGACTGGACGGATTTGACTAAAATTTTGCACACATGTAGACTGCAACGTGGACTGGCGCATAGGTTCTGTGAGTCTTGGAAATAGAGTTAGTGTACCTAAAATATGGAACCGCGGGCATAGGTTAAAAAACTTGGTTTTGCTATCGACAATTCTATAATTCACTGATTGATTGATCCTCATTATCATCAATTTGTGAAATGAAGGATGATGAAAGGTTAAATTAGGAAGTTAGTTGCACAGTTCCATGACATCACTACTATAGATCTATTACTAAAAAATAGTCTTCGAGCTATAAACAAGAATACACTTCTTTCTTCTTCGTCGCATCCGAAGCTTTCATCTCGAAGTCTGGGGTTCGCTTTACCAGTCTAACTGCGGATTTGGCTGGACTTCGATATTTATATAAACAAAGATTACTATCATCTATCCGTCCGAGACTATTATCTATCATCTATCCGTCCATCGTTCAGCGATTACATTCAGTATCTCACATCGCACCAGTCCTCTATTCCACGAACCAATATAAACATTCTAGAGTTGTTGCAAAACGAACAACTCGAGATCAAATGGGACGCATATCTCGCGACAGACTTACAGGATATGCTAATTTTAGCTCAGCATCCATTACGAGGACTTGCTCTCAGCTTTACGCTCGATTAAGAGCCGGTATTCATGTAAAATACTATTCTGTACCATCTTAAGATGCAATTACTGGTGTATGCTAGGCCATTTGGAAAGGAGTTATTGAATTTAGCTAATGGATCTGGAGAGATTCTGCCTTCTAGTTCTTGTGTGCTAATGATTATTCATTAGCTGATAAAACTGTGTAATGTAAAAAGACGCGGACATGTTTTTCCAAGAAAGAATTACCTATGTAGTATTGTATTAAGTCCCACGTAATGGGGGATGAGCCTATTGCCGTATTCCGGGCACTATTGTTGACTCAAACTACTCAAGTCTGGGCTGTTTATTATATCTTTCTGATGTTAAACAGCCCTATCCCTTAGTCGCCTTGTACTACACGACATGGAAAGAGATGGGGTGGCCCAAATTCTACTATGCTGGAATCACGCGGCAACATAATGTTTCAACTTAATATTTTGATATTTTAGTTCCTCCAAATCTACAGTTAATCCGGTCTACTTCTGAATATGTAAAAAGGAACAATTAAAATCATCCAAACGATGTGCTAAACAGCAAAACTTAATAACTAACGACCCTGATCTTGGCTTCATACAAAAACAGTACACAATGATTCTCTCACGTTTTTGTTCGTCTGTCGTTATTATATCATGTCGTGTAATGATAACGATCTTCTTCAATCATTAGTTGACTTTACAGCTTTTTGTTCACTAATTATATCATTGAGGTTGCATAATAGAAATATTTTGGTTTATACAGTTTTATTTTTGTGGTTTAGATCCGTTTGCTATATTTTCTTTAGTAAGGTTCTAAGATCTGAAGTCGATAAAATATACTGGTTTACAAAGGTTGTAATTTTTTACCCGACTGTTACCAACATCTAATTAAAAGGCAAATCTTCATACAGAATACCGTGGGTATAATAATCTCGTGTTGTGTTTCCGGTGGCGAGTAGGGTAGCTAGAGCTCGCTGGAGAGGCTTTGTGCTGTCAGTGGGAAGACCAAAGGCTTTTCCTTCTTGTCTTGTTCGCTGACAGCACAGAATGTCTCTGTTCTTAAAGGGTCGGCAGCACGAGTGTGACTCCTCTGGTGTTACACTCGTCCATAGGCCACGGTAACAACATTCCATCAGGTGAACCGTATGCTTTTCTGCGACCTAAGTGATATTATAAAACCTTTTAATATCAATTTCAAAGATTTTACATACATACCAAACTAATAAAAGGGGTTGTTCCGTATTGATCCCACGACGATTGATCTCATTCTTAATTGACCCCAAACCCCAGTTTAATTTTTTTTTTTAATTCTTAATTGATCCCAAAATACATTCTTAATTGACCCCAATGCAAGAGGTACTAAAAAGTATGGATAGCATGATCATGCATTCAACTAATTTAATCTTACTTACTACTAACATACCCAACATATATAAACAGTAATAAAACGCCATCCAACAGGAGGAATTAATCATCAACACCCTATTAGTCACAATGTTTTTATTCTATAATTGGCTAGCTCACGCGGAATAGGATAGACGAGTAGAAAAGGACTTTCATCTAATAATGGCCTCTATTACGAGGGAAACCGCGCGCACTCGGATCAATTTTAATGCCTCGTGGGTTGTATCGTTGATGTTTATCGATTATTTTATACGAATGGACGTTATAATGCGATAATATCGATTTCTCTGATCGTTTATGTGATTTATTTCAGTGTTCATTGCTTATTATCGTCTTATACGGCCGAATGTAGTGGTGCAATGTGAGCTTATTTGAAAGAGAAGTCAATGACGTTTATGTATACAGTGCTGACTGTACATTAACGACTGTACGATCAGATTGATTTAACGTGGTAGGTATTGCTGGAGTTTTTAATTCCCATTCATACACTTTATGCAATTTGTAAGCAATTAGTATGCCAACTTTTGCATGCTGATTTAAATCGGAAAATGTGATTACTACCTTCGCCCCAAGACGGAGAATGTATATGTATAAGAATAGGCCATATACCTAAGTTGGTCATAGCTTTTTCCCTGTAAGGGACTGTTCACGAGTTCAAGTCTCGTACGACATGCGTGTGAACGCATGCAGCAGATACGCGTAATTCATTGCGGCTTCTCAATGGTCCCCTTTATACATATTAGAGTTTATCTGATGCATGCGCCTGCAGTTGTTGGTTTCAGAATCATACCTTAACAAAGCGTACCATAACACATAACACCTAAATACATACACAAGCCTACTTGAGAAATAACGTCAAGTAAAGTGAATGTCACATCATTGTTTAAAGTAAAGACTAATAGTGCTATTCCATGTACAAAACAATGATGGAGGCTGTTAAATGTGCGAAGGTGTTTAACGGTGTTTCTTGCTTCCTTTGTGAATTATTGTGAGTGGTGTGGTCATAAAGATTTGCTTAAGAGCACGTCCCACGGCCCCACAATGACATGTGTTCATGGATTTTGATATCTGAATACGCATTCATGATGATAAAATACTATCCTTGGCAGCTCTGCCCCCCTAGACAAGTGGCAATTCGTCGGCCGGCGTTTTGTATAAACATAATGAATAGAATGCCAAATGTATGAGATTTGACGTATATGACAGGCGTCAATGAATGTCAAAACGTCAAATCCTATACATTCGTCATTCTATTCCCTATAATCATTCCCTGAGCCTTTTCCAAATTCAGTTGGGGTCGGCTTTCCAGTGTAACTGTGATGCGGTTGAACTTCGATATTTACCGTCAAGCGACTGCCATCTGACTTCCACAATCAATTGGCAATATCGAAGTTCTGCAGATAGATTTGTCGGTTTTTTTGTGTTCTAATTACCCGTAACGGCTGCCATAGATGTTCGTATGACAACCGAGACTGACGGCTTAGCGTGTTCTTCGAGGCACGACCAGACTACTACAAATACCCATATTCATGCATACAAATATTTCACTGATCGGATATCGAACCCACACCTCTTGCGTAGCGATCGCCTTCACTACCGCCACGCCAAGATGGCGTCTCAAATGTCTCAAAATGATATCGATACTAATAAATAAATCATTAATGATACACTCATCCGTCTATCCATCCTCACAATTTGTCACATTTATAATATTAAGTACTAAAACTTTTTTCTCTGGTTAGATAAAAACGACTTTTTACCGTTGATTTATCTGCAGACCATCGGCATTTTCCTCGCAGTCCATAAATAGAGCGCAACTCGTATGAAGAAGTTATAATTGATGCATACCTTGTAGCCCATTAATAATGTCATGGATCGATAACGATTATTATAATTACTAATTTATTAATGATAGTAATTCAATCATTCAGAAGGTGTAGGGAGCGAAAGATTTGGGTACCCCTGAATAGTAGCAAGTGGAAAGATGTTTTCTCTGCCTATCCCATTGGGACAGAGGCGACACTGTATGTATCATGCACCAAAAAGGATATCTTTGCTCAAGGGCGTTTGGTTGGGGAAGCGTCTTTATTCTTATGTACTGAGATGCTGGCAATGCTATCTTGGATTTTCTTACGGACATGACATGATCATTATTTTATTTTATCAGCCAATGAATAGCTGCAAAAGAAATTCAGTGACGTAAGTATTCGGAACGGTACCTTCTAATAAACAAACATACTACGTCATGTATTGTTATTAATGTTTACAAACCCAACATCCGATGTGTTTCATACTAACTATAAATAAGCTATAATTCACTGAACTGCCCACTGGTTAGCGAATATTTAAAAACAATTTGTAGTCTTGATTGAATATTCATACAGGTATAACATACAGCCTTAAATGCCCAACAATTATAAAGTAATGATGAAGTTAAGCTGTGAATTAAAATAAAAAAATTACTTCAATAATTTCTTTCAACTCAAGATTATGAAAAACAGAAAAGTTTTTTTGAAGATGGTGCTACGGGAACGGGTTGTTTTATTAAGGGTTTGTAAAATAATATTTAACTGAAATTAATATCTAAGATTTATATCTAATGTATTTTATCCAAATTACTTATTGCTTGTATTAGGAGTGTATTCACGTGCGTCTAGCCTGCATTCGAACTCGGGAGGTTTAGATCGTGAGGCCGACTTCATAACCATGAGCCTACCGAATTGATAATCCTTTTTCTTTTTAATTCAATTGCGTTGTTCATAAACGACTTACTTAGGTGTAAGGAAACTCCGTTGAAGATTCCTCAAGTCATGAATTAGGTCTGTAAAACGACAATCTAGGTGTTTAGGTTGCGTGTACTTCGTCGTGGCTTCTAAAAAAACGTATCCAAATGTGTCATGCACATGCTTCGTTTCACGCTTCTATAATGTATTTATTGTGATGGAATGCCTCGCCATAATCGATTAGTCGTAACCCAGATACCTTAATTCAATAACTTACCGTCGTGTGGTCAATCAGTAACGCGCTGTACATAATATTCGTTATCCACTGTGTTGTAATAATTTTGAGTGCATTAAAAGAAAAGTTTACTGCTGAACATTAAGCAACTAGGTACTTGCTATTTTGAAGAGATTGTCAAGTTCCCTTCAAAATTCCAAAAAAGGACGGCCTATGCTTTACTTTATTCAGTACTATCATCGCCTAGAACTTTCTTATCCTGTGATTGTCAGTTTTCTGTAAACTTATAGCCTGCTCATTGCATCATAAACTTGTCAATGAATATTGAAATTCGCTCACCCATTCCTCCCTTCCACAATTGGTTGATTGGTTTATTTCCTCTAACCCTTGAAAGAATACTTAGCTGAAGACCGTTTGTCAATCAGTAATTATTATCTTAGTTTTCCTATGCATACCCAGTAGAAGATAGATTTTGTTTACCTAACATACGGCACTGAAAATATAGGATAAGTAAGACATGGAGGAAATCTTCACGAACATTGCTGGGCAGACAGATGACATAGTTATTATGAATTCACTTCCAGTAGTCTGTTTGTGATAATATTTCAAGATAAGCTTACATTGTTTATTATTGTTTGTTTCAGATCTCGTCTTGAATAATGTTCGCTTGTTAAGCCCGCAATGGATGCGCTTACTTGGTTGTCCCTCGGGCTGCAGTTCGCGGCGCTCTGCTCCATAGTAGGGGCGCTGCTGCTGTACCTGCTACGCAAAGTTAGGGTGGCGGAAGTCCTTCCTATCGACAGCGCTAAGACAGTGCTTGTCACTTCTGTTGATACCGCGCTTGGGTTACAAGTAAGTCATATGGATTCTGTTTAAAGATAAGCATTGATATACTTGAAGAAGTTTTTTGTTTTGCACACAAATTATTAGGTAGGCTGCCTTTTTACCAAAGATGTGCTGTTTACGAGGATGTAAAAGCTAAGCTAGGAAACTATGTGACCGTTTCCACTGTGCTATGTAACGTAGCGAGTAAGATGTGCTACGAAATCTCTATTCTAAATTCGAATCCATTTTACATTCATGTGCTATGAATGGAAAATCAGCAGCATCTTTCTTTATAAAAACATAGCTTAGCTGAATCCCTTTCCACCAGTGCTATGCTATGTGGACCAATGAATATGATTGATGGATATAGTTAGTAGGTATTTACACTTTCATGGTGGTTCACATTACTATTAGAACTATCGGAAACTTCATAAGCACCTTGGTATAATGAATAAGCGACTTTTGTGCAAACCGGTTGTATCCAAAGCTTTTATTAGGGCCTGGGGCCTGTTTAGGTTAGACCCTATTCTACACCTTGTATAGGAATAACGACCAACAGAAAAAATCCCCTTGAGACAAAGATTTTAATCACATTCATAAGTGTTACACTATGGCATGCGTCCTAAATGAATAATGATAGCCCTTCACAATTCTATTTCTGATTCTGATTGTTATTAGGTATATTAAATGGGATTACAACTCGATTCGAACCAAACGAAACGATTGCGAATGTATTTGATCATGAAAAATACAGTACCAATACTGTCTATCTAGATCGCAACCTACCTCAGCAGTCGCGGATGGCGAGTCATCGCAGGTTGCAGATCTGGGGGCCTCGGCGCACGCCTAGCCAACTCCTGGCTTCAAGCCCACGTCGCGAGTACGCCAGAAGATGAGCCACAGCCTAGGCTGGTCACCCTAGAGCTGGACGTGGCTAGAGAAGACCTGCTGGAAGAAGCCGCTCGCACTACTGCACAGCATTTACCAGCTGGAGAACATGGTAAGGCCAGGGAACTTTGAAGACACCTGTAGGTAAGTAGTCCTTATCTGTGAAAGATGAATGAGGTTTTAATAACCTCACGAAAATGCAGCTAGGTTTTGTATTCATAGATCCTACGGAATTTAGCATTGGTAGCTCAGTAGTTAAGGAGTAGGCCTCAAAGAGGTCCCGGGTCCGAATCCTGACCATTACGCTAGGTACTGACGTGAACCCACTCCTTACACAAGCAATTTAGTTTAGCTTGGAGGGGTTATGTGGGAATATTAGTAATTCGATTGCTATTTTTTTTTTTAAGAAAAAAATTCAAAGTTAGTTACTTACGTTTTTTTCTAATAGAAATGAACTCTCGTGTATCAAATGGTGGTGATACTTACCGAAAATTGTGATAAGTAGATAAGTGGACGTTTCGTCATCGTCACTAAAGAGTGAAGACTGATAAAGACGTTGCCTTTCTTCTGTACTTCTCAGAATTTCATTGATTTTGCCCGATTTTAAGATAAGGTCAATTTATCTAAAAACCTAAATAATTTTCCCATGTGGCTGTGTGCTTTTTTAGAGCTATAAAATACTTAAATAATAGCTTAATTACTCTTTCCATGGTACGTAACTTTATAACCTAAAAACTTAGCTAACAAATTAAGGAAAAAAAAATCCATACATCTATAAAACTTGGTAAGTTTTCAAAAATGATGAAACAAAAGAGAAGTGCACTGCCCGGGAATCGAACCCGGGTCGCAAGAATGGGAATCTTGCATGATACCACTACACCAGCAGTGCTTGCGAAATAAAGTTCAAATAGTGGTTCGATATCTGTATACCTTGCTGCTATTAAAAAATTTAATATGGATACCATCATTAATATTCAACTACGGAGTAACAAAATTAACATTGGTAAGGTATTTTGTATAATCAATAAAAATATAGCTGTGTAGTAGCAGCGCCATCTCGTATAGAGGCTGATACCTACTAGTAATTCAAGCTTCGATGCGAAACTTGATACGCGACTGCTCGGCAAACAGATGAGGTAATTACGCATGGCGTCCTAGGTGGCGCTGCTTACATGCTTTATAAATCTTATCAAGCCGGTTTTATTTTATTTACTTTGTTATTGCTTGCAAACGAGTCAGGAGGCAAACGATGTCCTTTTTTGTGGCAGTTCAATTGGTACTACTACCTATAGTCTACTTTTCTGTTTATAACCAGTACCAAGTTTCTCCAAAAAAGTACCAAATATCTACATAAATTGCGTAGCTGTAGCGTACACGTAGGTAGATACTTGAATTGGTACTATCTACCCACGGAGGACAGAATATGATTAGTAAACGGAGATGTTCCAGTGAAATTTCTCGTAATAAAAACGCGTCGCCAAATGCGGGTGAGAAGAAGACGCGGGGGGCATGACGCCATACCTCGTCCCCCTTGCGTCTCTTCTCCTAAGTCTAAGCCCCTCCCACTTTTTAGAATGCCATCTAGTGTGGCATGGCGAAACCAAATAGAAATAATGCATGCAATTTCCATTGTAGTTTTACCACTCGCCACAAAGCGCTGCACAGAATTCTAGAATAATCTATGTGTTTAATGACAGCGGGACCACTTACATATTGACCACTATATATACAAGCTGTTGCCCGCGGCTCCGTCCGCGTGGAATTCTGATATAAGGAATATAAGGACATAATGATTGGGTTGCATTATTGGAGTTTTAGCGCCTTCGCTGGCATAGGCGGGTGCGGGTCGCGGACGTCCGCGACGGGCGTCTGTCACCAGTATAATTTCAATAGCGTCGGTGTACAGTCGATAACTATGGATCATTTATTGATATATTACTTAGCCAAAAGACGACGACGTGAACAAAGGCGTCAGCCAATTAGCCCATATTATGTCACGTCTAGATTGTTGTGTGGCGAATTTGTAACCAAGTTTTCGTATAAGAATGTACAGCTATCATAATTAGTTTATTGTAAATCAAAGACAATTTTGCACGGTTTGTCAAAACTGAAGAGAAAGAGGCGAACTCCTTTGGTTCACGAAATTTTTGGTTTTACTTTACACAATATACCTATTAGCAGGGCTGGCTCGCGACTCGCTTGGGGGTACAAGTGGTGCAATGCATCCGAGAGCAGGTTCCTGCTTTTGCATTTTATATTGATATATTATGTTGTTCTATGAATAATATAAGACTGACCTTCAAAATAACATTCTATTTAAGTTTCGTTTACCAAAAAATTTCAAAGGTATTTGCCGTAAAAAAGCTTTCAGTTTGCAGCTAAGGATTATTCTAAGTTTATTGCAACGACTGTACAAGCACGGCGCGTGTGACACGGATAACGTAGCGCCGGTCGATGATTTTGTTGAAACAGACCCGCTCGCGTGCTCCGTCGCGCGGACACACGGCGCGTGCCCCGTTGCCCGCGTGGCGGGCCCCGCCGCCCGCGTCACGTGTGACGGGTATCCGCCTCACGTTGCGCTGCTCTTGAAATAACATGAAACAAGCACGCGAAGCGGACTTCCGCGACCCGCACCCGCCTATGCCAGCGAAGGTGCTAAGTACGGATCCCTAACTTTTTCAAAAAGGAAAGCAAGAAAATAATGTAGAAATATAAAAAAATGATGTTATTATATTGTAAAATTTTCACTTATGTATTTCTGGTATACGTATGTACAATTAGGTATAGCAAATTTAGGCTGTAATTTTTTAAATTACTTTTTTGTTTTATAGAAGTCATCTTCATTGAAGGACCTCGAACAGATTCTGGAATATTTTGTGGGGTACCTACCAGCTGGAAGGTCTATTTAAAATACGTACCTATCCACGCATTTTTTTATTTCTGGGTTACCTACTGGGAAATCTAAAATGATATAATATAATGTTGACAATTTTATTGGCTTCCTAAAAATAATGTGAATATAGTGGTCTCACTACTATGATGCACACCATTTATTTTAAATAAGGCCATCTGTAGAATTATAGCAGAATCATTTAGCCCCCCTAAATGATTTGGGCAGATACCGACAGATGGCTCAATTTTTTTATTTTCAATTTTCAATTTCACCCAAATATAATGTAAGAATTAATAAAATAACAATTGCGGAATTACTAATGAAGTCCGGTGAAATTATTGTGGTGATTTTTTTATAGAATGAATTGAATTGTTGTTACAACATTATACAAGTAAGACAAGGTTACTTATTTCTTCTCTCCGCTAGATGGTTCTATAAAGACATTTTTTTTCTAAAAATGAAAATAAAAATATAGCGGACTTACTGATGAAATGTTATATCATCAATATATTTAAACATCTTATCTCTACAATTTGTACACCCTTGTACCGCACACTTCATTCTTAAATCGGGTCAAAACTATTTTTATCTTTGAACTTTTAACCAAAAATGACAACCTATCGCAACGACGTGCCACTAGAACTGAGTGGTGACGTCACAGAACTGACGTCTATATATAGGAGTCCTTTTGACAGTATGGAAGCACGCGACTCGATTGCCTTTGCAACAACTCCGCTATCATTTCCTTCTCCATGTATCTACCTAATAGTTTACTTTCCTGTTTATAATTAGTACCAAATTGCTCCAAAAAAGTACCAAATATCTATATAAATTACGTAGCCGTAGTCGTAGCGTATTATGTAGGTACTTGAATTGGTACAGTAAGCTTCAGAGAAAAGGGACCCCCCTTGTTAATGATATGAAAGCATCAGGGGGTCTGTTTTCTCTGACGCTGACTGTACTATCTACCTAAAGTTTACTTTCCTGTGTCAGTACCAAATATCTACAAAAGAGTACCAAATATCTTTATCTACAACATAATAATTACGTAGCTCGTAGCCATACCGTATCGGTATACGTAGGTACGGTTTTCACCTCTGTGGCGTAGCTGGCGTAGCGGTAGCTATCGGCTGCTACGCTGGAGGTCGAGGGTTCGATTCCTTCTCGGTGCAAATTACCTACCTACATGAATTGTTTATTTTCAATAATCTGGTTGTACCTAATTATGTTTGTAGTTATAAAAATAGGTAGCTAAGTATTTTCGTTTACTTTAGGTTTTGACGACGCTGTGTAGTTTGTTTCGAATTTGCTTATTTCTTTTAACTAAACTGATGGTGTAAGACAAATGGGATGATAACAAATGTCTCGGCAATAGGTAGATGAAGGCGAATATATTTTTAAATAGTAGGTAACCCAGATATAGGTACATTGTTGCGTGATAAGAATTCTGAACTCTCAACAGCAACTGGTTGTTTCTGTAGCTTGCCTATTCCCACCAGAGATATTGGATTTAATTATTTTTATAAAGGCAACTGACAGTTTCATATTTACCTAGTAGCAGATTTCATACACACAAGTAGTCACGTCTCCCTACCATTGGGTTGGACATAGAACCAGAATACCACATAATACCTATTTCAACTTGCTACGATACTGACATGTAAGTACAGTCGACAAACGAGATACGGTTGCACCTTTACATACAACTTTAATGTAAAGGCAACCGTAACTCCTTTGTTGACTGTACCTTTTGCTTCTTCTGATTTCATAATTTGTTTCCTACATGCATGCTGTACTCTTGATCTGACCTACACTCAAAAAACGGCATAAAAATAATCAAATGGGATCTAATATAATTTGCTTCGATTGTTTCAAGGAATCTGGGCAGTAATCAACACAGCTGGTAGTAGCGGGCGCGGCGGTGCGTCATGCTGGGAGGGAACCTTAAGAGGGAACGTGCTCGGTGCGCTAAGGGTCGCGCGCACCTTCGCACCCCTGCTAGCTGCGGCGGCGGCAGACCACCCCAATGCTGGCAGGCTGTTTTATATAGGTAATCTTAGGATATGGATACCTGTTAACGCAAGATATCGCCAATTCTAATTGTGACAATTCCACAAATGGATACACTATAATTTCCGAACACATTTAAGTTTTCAATTTAATTTTATAAGCAATTTTGCTCTTTCCGATTCATGTAGTAACTATGTAGGTACTTACCAGTTAACTTCCAATTCAATCTAGAAAATGGTGTGGTGTTCAATTCTATATACCTAAGTAAGTAAATATAAAGGCGAAATACCACTCACTGATTTACAATCAGAAACTATGACACCTACAAACTTGAAATTTGGCAGGTAGGTTCCTTAAAGGGTCCGCTAAAAATGGATTTTACGAAACTCCACCCCTAAGGGGGTAAAACGTAGGTACTCCACGCGTACGAAGTTATAGGTGGCCGTTAGTAACTACCTAATCTTTTTTTAAATAGGTATCATCATTGTACTTTTCAGGATTAACCTCAGACACAGCCTGCGAGAGCTTATCACGTCTCGAAGCCGGTGATACTGGCGAGCTAAGCGCAGGCGCCGCGGCAGCTCGGTGGGGCGTGTGGGGAGCTGCGCGCGCGCTGCGAACCGGCCTTAAATCGAAGAATCTGCATGTAGTGCTGTTGCACGCACCTGATCTTGCTGCCAACGAAATTTATGCACCACCCGCGCTTTTACAGCCACCGAGTCAGCCTGCAAGGTAAACAATAGCCAAGTACCTAACTACCTAATTTGTCGCCTGTATGTGCCTAACACCGACGTACCCACTTAGGAAGAAGTGCCACACTTAAAAAGTCAATGACTCGATTCAGCCTCACCAATCATGTACCTCTGGAAAGCCTCAACTCTGGAAAGCATTTAAAACTTGTAAATGACTCGATTTGTCTGCGGAGAGCAAATACCTAGCTTCCCCTTTTCGGGAGAGCTATTGAGTTGTGAACACCGTACCTACTCACTGTCGGAATAGTTACAATTGAAGGATATTTGACAATTATCTTTTAGGATGCCTTCTGTAGATGTTAACTACCTACAGGCTAAACGGCAGTATTAGGATATATCAGAATATCAGATTTTAGTCATCAGTTTGGGGAAATATCTTTAACCCTTAAGGAAATGATGGTAACCACAATACCTATTTTAAACCTATTAGAAATACTTGTATGTAACGGATACTACTTATGCTGAATGGGTACTGCTTCCTTCCTTCCATGAGTTCTGCTCAGAACTTTGCATTGCATTTACTCTGTCACTAATCACTAATAACGTTATTTTCGTTCCAGTCGTCCCGATACCCCAAGTTCAGAGTTAAGCGCGGGAACTGCCAGTTGCGCAGTCACGATGCCAGGTGAAGCAGCTGAATACAGTGCCAAGATCCTCCCAACCAGCGCACTCAAGGTCTTAGAAGAAGCCCTTACAACGCCGTCTCCAAGAGACGCCTACTATTTGAAGGTGAAGCAGGATTCTTGGTTCACCAGAATGCCTTCGTTGAGGGTCGCACATTGAGCGGAAGAGCTCTCTTATTTTGTCACTGCCAATACAGGTCGCATTGTCACAACTAAAATAATCTGATAATGTCCTCAAAAACTGTGAACTTAAGTTTAACTAATGAATACATAATTTAACAGTAACTTCTTAGTTATCTTATCGTTAATGGTCATATTTTAGAGGATTTATTAAGTTATAAAGATTTCGATACATTGATGAATGTATTTTTCTTACGCTGCCACTACTGAGGTGTAGGGTTTTGTCACATCGAACATTAAAATATCTAATCAATTTATTGTTATGTATCATGCTTTAAACGAGTCAGTTTTTAATTTTATATTTCACTTTGTTTACGTTTGGGGTTGATTTTACAATTTATACTCATTTATATGTACTAAGTACCTATGTAATCATATGTTTAAGTTTTTAACGACCCGCTTATCCCAAAATTATCGAAGATATGGGAGTCCGGACGGTAATAAGCACTTCTTAGTGTTTCAAACGACTTTTCCATTTAAACTTTGGAATTGTGCCTTATTTAACGTAGTGATTAAAAATCTCTGCTCTAGCAGCTGAAATTCTATATCGTAAATGTTGGTTAGGTATATCTGATGGGAATTGTACATAAATATTTCCAAAATCATGTGGTGCCAATTAGGAAACTTTTGTGTGTCAATAGAATGCAGAAGCTTTATGATATGATAACATAACATACTGTTATCTATACAGTGAAGCCTATAGTATGTGTAAAGGTTTCAATTTTATTTTTAACCCTCTATTAATAAGTATTGTATAACTATGTATAAAAGTTAAGAATCTATGTGCGAAATGGATGGCTCAAAACACGACAAGTTGATTTTAAAGTATTGGAACTTAATACCTAGATAATTTATTTTAGGAAAGATAGGTATGCCACCGAGTAATGGAAAAGTGTGGGTTAACTATAGATTTCATTACATTTACCTGTGGGTCACGTAGGTACTTGTATTTATACCAGAAAATGAGAAAGGTTACGATACAACTCTCGACTAATTTCGAACATTTTCCCATAGTCATATGGTAGATATGAATCTATGAACTTAATTTAATGTTATTTATTTTAATTATAAATATATTAATTGTTTCATATTACATTTTGAATCATTTATACTTTAAAATCAATTAATTTTGAGTCAACTACCACTGTCGATGTATCCACTAGTACCTACTTACCTGCATATAATTAGCCTCTTCGGAAGATTCAATGAGCTACGAGGCTTTTTACGAGAATTTGAATTTGAATTTAGCAATTTTTTTATCCCCGTTTTTTTTTTAAATCACGTGTATTTTTATTCATTATATTCAATGCTAGAAAATTAAGCACTGCGCGTTATAACAAAAAATATATTACACGTGAGATCTAACTATACCCCTACCAAGTTGCTGGAGAGGTTGGTTGGTCACGAAATATCCCCAGGGGGACCTGGAGATATTTCGTGATTTTTGCCAAACCCCCCACCCCCAGTTGAGCCTCATGTGATTAATGGACAGCTGCTAATTCAGAAAAAATAGTAACATATAACTATTTTCAAATATATAAGTTTATTAGTAGGTACTAGGTACTGAGGCAAGTGTTTGTATGTTTGTACGTCTTTCTAAGTTGTTTTGTTTTATGTCGTCACACGTGTGTAGAGCGATATTAAACATAATCATGTAAATAATGTTTGTGTTGTATAATAAACATTTTGTCTATAAAAGGTACTTTATTTAGCGGTACTTTAGTTACATTCGGGCTCTTTAGTCTTAAGGTTATCGAAACCAAACCAGACACGGACATCTTCCACGCAGGTGATGAGTCCAGCTTTGGCCAGGTTTCCTTGAGGGTCGTAGATGCCAGTGCATGTCCAAAACTGGCCAGACTTGTGGCTACCTCTCTGCCATATCGCGCCTGTACTGACACCAAAGCTCATTCTGTCATTTGCTTTGTCAATATAGCACACTTCTTGACCTTCCGGAAAATTGAGGGATATTCTATCAATATAACGTACACTGTAAAGAATGATTTATGTCAGTCTTCTTTCGTTTACAACTTTAAAAATAAATACATAGCATAAAATTAGCTTGTTCCATCTTCTCCATCTGACAGCCTCTGTGGAGTGGCGGTAGTGAACGCGACCGCTACGCAGGAGGGCGCGGGTTCGATCCCCGCTTCGATGCAAATATTTGTATGCATGAATATGGGTATTTGCATTGATCTGGTCGTGTCTCGAAGAGCACGTTAAGCCGTCGATCCCGGTTGCCATTCGAACATCTATGGCAGTCGTCACGGGTATTTGGAATTCCAAAAAGTCCAACAACTGGTCTAGCTACAATGTTCCGATATCGCCATTGGGTTGTAGAGGTCTGTTGGCAGTCGTTTTACGGAAAATTTCGAAGTTCGTAATACCTCAAGCGTAGTTAAACTGGAAAAAGCGGTCGCCAGACTCCGAAATGAAAGGTTCAGATGCGACTGGGATTAACGCTAGATTAAGAAGGAGAATATTCTCTATCTGATCATGAATGTCGGTTGAATCCAAAGCTTGAAGCCTTGAACACCTTGAAGCTTACATTTCTGTAATAATGCGGAAGTAACTCTGTCTGTCTGTCTGATACCCTTTCAAGCCTAAACCACAGAACCTACTTTGATGAAATTTGATACAGTGGTACCTATGTCCTTTTCCCAAGATCTAATCTATCTTGGGAAAGGACATAGGCTATATTTAGTTGCGATTACCGCCATCTACGCGAGTGAAACCATGGGAAACAGCTAGTTAAAAATAAGCAATAGTTAACCTGTACGCAGATTTACAAAGAGGCTTCGGTTTAATGCTATCCCTGTTATATACATCAATGACGAGCCCTTGTAACTTAGCGTAGATCGTATAGAGACAGCGTGGATCGGCAGGACCCCGAGCCAGGACTCGTACCCGCAGTGTTTTATATCTAGTCGAGAAAGTGACTAATTTTGTTTTTGTTCTGAAATTTAAAAAAAAAATACACCACTTTTAAGTTTTTTTATATACCTACTACTTAGATGGGAGATAAGCACACGGTCCACCTAATGGGCAGTGGTTACCATAGCCTATGGACGTGTGCAACACCAGAGACGTTACACTCGTGCTGCTGACCCCGAAGAAATCTTGTAATGGCCTTCTTGAATAACCCCATATTTTAGTTCCATAAGAAAACCACAGTAGGGAGTTCATTCCACAGCTTGAGCGTGTGTGGGATGAAGTTCCTTTCATGCCGTGCAGTGCGTACCGTTGCCGGTCGCAATATGTGAGAATGAATTCCCTGCCTGTGGCGAGCGGTGCGATGATAGAATGTAGCTGTGGACATCATGTCCAACAATTCATCTGAGCACAAACCATTACAAGTACCTATAGGCGGTAGAACACACACAGTGCGGTACATAAAGGTAACTAGGTAAAGCTAGCTATCTCATATAAAACTGTATCTCTAATAGGTACTGTTATGTTCCTTTAGGATAATAATAGGACTTTTTTTTACTTGCACAAAACTCCCACCGACCGCCACAGCCGGCGGGGGTGGCTATGTCGGCCTCGAACCGACTAAAACGCACACCGTCTGTGGCTGTTATGTTACCGAAATTGAGATTGGTAGAGAACTCACACCCTGTCCGACCTAGGGCCATCTTTTTCAGGCTGGCCTTCATAGAGCGTGGGGACCTATTAAAGGGCTTCACAAAGCTGATATTCGAATATCAGCCTTATTATTGTTGGGTTAAAGTGTAGATCTTGACGAATCCTAGACCTTGACGTATCATAATGAAAAGGTTTACCAAATTAGTGTGTATCCTTACGTATTATTTTCATGTAATTTGGCATTGGAGTCTAGTCGCGCCCATTCTGATAATGATAAACTCAAGCTGTCAGGTAACGTGAACTTGGTTATTTTGGTGTTAGTATGTCTCACGGCGGTGCTCAGCAGGTTCAAAGTCTTCAGGTCCAATGTCAGACACATTAGCATGTGCCCTTCGCTATAATCTTCATCTGAGATGAATGCAGCGCGCCCTATAAAAAAAGAAAATATTAACTACTCCTATTTCCCGCGGCGTGGTTCTCGACAGAGTGGAATATGGGCCACCCCTTCTCCTCCCATGTGGTGTCGTACAAGGCGACTAAGGCATAGGGCTGTTTAACATCAGACAGATATATACAGCTCAGACTCAGCCACAGATACATGGCTCGAGTCAACAATAGTGCCCGGTATACGAGAAAAGACTCACCCCCTATTACGTGGGACCTAATACAATGATTGGGGAAATGTGGGTGTTAATTCACCCCTGCCTAACCCTTCGGGGATACAGGCGTGATGTATGAAGTATGTACATATATAGGACCGAGCTTTTTAACTTTGACCATATACGGTATATACCTACTTAATGTTTAGACATAGCTTGCTAACAAAATGCATCGCAAAAATGGGGTGCAAAACGCGTTTTGTGTCTCCTGTCAATGTATGCATCTATGCATGTCATGAGATGTAAGTACCTATGTTAACTTATACCGAAGTACCCAGTATATTGCCATTTTTATGCTACCTACTGTAATAACACCTGCTGCGTCTAGGTACAGGGTTTGTATACAGTCTAAGCTTTTAATATATTGTCATGATGAATTTCGTAAAGAAAATGTATAAAAAATAAACTAACCGGTAAGATCTGGAAATTCTGGTATAGTATGACTAATCCACACACCACCGAAAGTATTGGCAAACATAATTCCATGTGCAGTAGAAACTGGATGATTTTCCGGTTCTGAAGGTTGCTCTCCGTACGACATCACAGCTATATACTTTTTGAACATTGCCTGTGATGGTAAAACAGAATTATGTACTGCGAATATAGAGCACACTTTGAACACAATATACCTAGGTCCAAGATTGCTTCGCGTGACCAAAGGGCTGGCCTGTATTTTGCCCAAAGGATTGGCATTGCCATCCAACGGGGTAATGCCGCCAGCCTTCTGGGTACGTTACCAGTCGACATCGATGGGGAGGAATTCTTCGACACCTGACCCCTTTTTCCTTTCCCTTACTTTTTTTTAATCTTGTAAATATTTTTATTTATTAATGTAGTTTTGTTTATCTGTATATATTTAGACTATAACCCTATACTAATGTTAAATGAAAATAAATGGTCCAAGATGTATGTCCTGAGGTAAGTAGGTAGGTATACTTAGAATTAAGTTTGTATGTTTCTTGGGGGTCATAAGGATAGCATGAGGTGCTAAGGTGATGGGCGTGCCCAAATTCACCAAGCATAGATTATTACAAATAAATCCGCGTGAGTCAGGCCCCGGCTACATCTCTACGGCACGGCACCGTCCGCCGTCGCCGTCGACGGCGACGGCACCGCGCCGTAGAAATTCACGGCGCCGTGCTACGGCGCCGTGGAAAGTGTGACATAAGGGAGGGCAATTCCCCAATTAGAGTAGTCGACTTCATAGTTCGACGTCAAAAAAACTGTAACCTGAAAACGAAACTTTACGAACCTTTACGAAGCTTTACGAACGTAAAAATTCTGAAGTAAACATTTATATTTTATCCCTTTCACACTAGTCGCGAGCTTGACGGATGACGTCTCGGTTTGATTGAAATGGCGATATTAAGTAATTCAGAGAAAAATTCAGTGTGGCGTACCATATGAAAATTTTCCCTAAATAATTATTGTTAAATTACATCTGAAATGTCTTTCACGATTAATTCTTTTTCGGATAAAATAACGCAAATGTGAGAAGAAAGTGAAGCTATACCAAAAAATAAGGATAAGAATAAAAACTAAATTCCAATTTGAACTTAAATTAGAATAAAAAACGAATTGTAACGGATTCTATTATTGTTTCTATTTTTATGTAAATATTATAACAAGACGTTGACTATGGCTCCGCTTGCATGAAATAAAAGAGATCCTATTTCCGCAATCCCCAAGAATCTAATTTCGGGATACCTAAATTGTATTATTTCAAATTAAGAGGGTGTTACATACCTCCAAAGGCCACGGTAACCACTTCCCATCAGGTGGACCGTGTGCTAGTCTGCCACCTAAATCGTATAGAAAAAAGATCTATCTCCCTGCCTAGCGATTATGTCCTTTTTTATGGGTCATCATCTGCATATAGACGTATTCTCCTGATTGCATCCGTGGCCAAGATGACCTCGGAGCTCAGGGTCCGCCTTCCGGCTCTTCCTTCTCCACTTCGCACGATCTTGGGCGTCCATGGTAGTGAGACCATTTGCACGCATATCACCCTCCACGACGTCAAGCCAGGACTTCTTTGGCCTACCCCTTTTACCTGGACCCGGCGGGGGTACCATTGCCAGGCATTTGTTCCCCACGTAGCCTGGTGGTTGCCGCAAGACGTGGCCGCACCAGCGAAGGCGGCTCTCTTGCATTTTATCCGCGATGTCACGGACATGGAGGCTGCCGCGGATGCGAGAGTTCCGTACGCGATCTTTACGCGTAACGCCGCACATCCACCGCAACATTTTCATCTCCGTGACACGCAGCTCTTGCTTATGTCGCTCGAGCAGCGGCCACGCCTCACAACCATACAAGAGAACAGGCCTAATGATCGTCTTATAGACCTGCCCCTTCAACCTGACTGGCATTTTAGGATCACAGGTGACGCCAGTCATTTCTCGCCACTTGGCCCACGCGGCAGCAATGCGTGCCTTGACGTCGTGGTCGATCTCACCGGTCACATGAAGTACAGATCCCAGGTACTTAACCTGGTCCGTGCGCTCGACCAAATCATCGCCTATGCGGACGGGTGTGGGATCTGTGGAGTTTAACGCTAAGTATTCTGTCTTCGCTACATTTAACTTCAGACCGCCGTTCTCAAGCGCTTCTTTCCATCCTTTCACGCGTCGCACCAATCTGCTCCTGTCCGCGTCCATGAGCGCAATATCATCAGCATACATGAGCAACCACGGAGGCTGCTCATGTGAGTTTCTAATGCTGTCCGACAAAACATCTAATACCACGCTGAACAGGTAAGGACTAAGGACGGATCCTTGGTGTACCCCGACGGTGATGGGGAAGGCTTTCGAGTCGCCAACAGCAGTTCGAACCACGGAACCGGAATCGTAGTACATGTCTCGGATGGTGTCAATGTAAGTTTCTGGAACACCCTTGGCCCGCAGTGCCCACCAGATCACCGCGCGAGGAACACAGTCGAAGGCCTTCTGCATGTCTAAGAATAGGCAGTGCAGGGGCGTGTTCTTCGCCCTGTATTTCCCCGCCACAACCCTTAGGGCGAACACTGGGTCCATGGTCCCGTGCCCTGGACGGAACCCGTATTGGCACCCCGAGAGTGTACTTTCCTGTCGGATCCGGGAGTCGATTATCCGCTCATAGAGCTTCATGGTGTGGGACATTATCTTTATACCGCGGTAACTACCACACTCCTGCACCGATCCCTTGCCTTTGAAGACTGGCGTGATGATGCTCAGCCTCCACTGGCTCGGGATCTCGCCGGTGAGGAGTACGCGGTTATAAAGATTTGCTAGAATGCCCACACCACGGGCGCCCATTGCCTTCCAAGCCTCGATGGGGACTTCGTCGGGTCCGACAGCTTTCCGGTTCTTCATGCGGCGAATGGCAGTCTGGACTTCCGCAGGCGTTATCGGTGGCACTAGTCCTTGATTCGGAGGGAGGTCTGGTGGCTGCACCTCTTTATGCTGCTTATTTAGCAGCTCGTGGAAGTATGAGCGCCATCTCTCCTTCACCGCGACTTTCTCGTACAACAAATTGCCCCCAGGGTCTTTAATGCAGCGGCACTTGGATAGACCCTGCGCCGCTTTGGCCCTGGAACGCGCCAACTTATATATGAGCTTTTGCCCCTCAGACGATTCCAACTTGGTATATAGAGGTTGCAAGTGGTCTCGTTTGGCCCTGGCTACGGCTCTCCTGGTGGCGCGTTTTGCATCTTTGTACGCATCGCGGTCGTCGGAAGATTTGGACGCTTGCCACTTTTTAAAGAGGGCTTTCTTCACCCTGATCTCTCTCTGGACTGTGTCGTTCCACCACCAGGTGTCCTTGTCACACTTGCGTCCACCCTTAGACATACCGAGCACCACCCTCCCCGCCTCAAGAATAGCTGCCCGAATCCTGTCCCAAGAAACCTGTACTGGTTCGTCTACAGCATCGGCGCACTTGTCACCGATGGCTGAGACGAAACTTTGGGACTTAGCTTCATCAAGCAGCCACCACCTGATTTTGCGTTGGGCACGCTCGGCACGTTTGTCTTTGGGTTTCACGCGGAGGTCCATGACAAGGAGACGGTGTTGGCTAGTGAGACTCTCCCCGGGTATAACCTTGCAGTTGGCCACCCTGCTGATGCTGTGCCTCCTAGTGAGCAGGAAATCAACCTGGGTTAAGTGCCCCCCGCTCTTGTAGGTGACAAGATGTCCGGATTTCTTTTTGAAGTACGTGTTCACGATGGCCAGGTCGGCAGTCGCACACGTTCTAAGGATGTTCTCACCCTCTGGGTTGCGACTACCGTATCCAAAACCACCGTGGACACGCCCAAACTCCTCACACCCGTCACCCACGTGACCGTTCAGGTCACCGCCCAGGACAATCTCCTGTGACAGCGGGACGTCACGAAGTACTCCCCCGAGTTGGTCCCAGAACAAGATCTTTTCGGCTTCGCCACGCCCAGCCTGTGGAGCGTAAGCACTTATCAGGTGGGTTATAATCCCATCGATAAGCACCCTCACAACCATAAGTCGGGCGCTATAGCTCTTCACCTCCAAGATGTCATCCTGCAACGCCCGGGAGAGCACCACGCCCACCCCGGCCTGCCCATCAGGTGCACCTGTGTACATCAGCTGGTAGCCCTCCCCAATGTGCATGGTGCTATCGCCACCCCACCGAGTCTCCTGCAGGAACGCCACGGCCACTCTCCGCCTGCAGAGTACGTCAGCCAACTCCCTCGTGCGACCGGTCAACGTGCCGATGTTCCACGTTGCGAAGCGGAGTTTTCCGGAATCACAAAGTTGGCCTAACATCTTTAGCCGTGCCCGGCTCAGGCACGGTAGCCCTTGCCCACTTGCGACACGAGGCGGGCGACCCTCATGCGCGCCGTTTTGCGGCGGCGCCCTACCCTCATTGCGATTCCTTTTTCTACGAGCCATTTCATTTTAAATTTGGCAATTTTTGGCTTTTCCGGGGGCGACTGCCGTCCGACCCCCCAACCCCGAAGGGAAAGCCAGCGCCAGAGCCTCGTCCGTTGTTCAGCAGGTGCACCAGCTTGCAGGTGAGGTTGGCTTGGGGCTCAAGATCTAGGTGAGCCCCCATACACCCAATTCCTTTTTTATGGGTATCTGAGAGGATTTTCCTTTTTCGCTCAACAAAAAGGACAGATTTATAGTTTGGATGACAATATAGACTACATTTTATCCCTGTATAGGTTCCTCTAGATAGTTTTTATAATGACTATCGCATCGAGATTAAAAAACCCGACCGCAAGCTACTTTCGACCTTATTGACATTTCTTAAAAAATATGTTTTTTGACATCTATAGATGACGCTGATCTCGAATATGAAAAAAAACTGGGTATTAGTTGCCGTCGATAAGGTCGAAAATGGCTTGCGCCTATTTTTTACATTGACTATAACCCAGAGACTCCAAAAATACGTGCAAGCCATTTTCGACCTTATCGACGGCAACTAATACCCAGTTTTTTTTTTCATATTCGTGATCAACGTCATCTATGCAAATGACAAAAAACGTATTTTTTAAGAAATGTCATTAAGGTCGAAAGTAGCTTGCAGTCGGGTTTTTTAATCTCAATGCGATAGTCATTATAAAAATTATCTAGAGGAACCTATACAGGGATAAAATGTAGCCTATAATGTCATCCAAACTATAAGTCTGTTATTTCTTTTTCGTGTGGGTATCCCTTCGGATGCCCACAAAAAGGACATAACAGTACAGCAGGATGGCTGGTACCTTATATACTCGAAATGCTTAAAAGTGTACGCCAACGCGCATCTTAGATCTTCAGATAGCTAAAATATGTAATATGATTTAAATTATACATAATTATTATTACTGTCTAAAGTTCATTTTTGATATTAGCAAAGAAGTTCACCTCATTAATTAAAATCTTCCAAATGCATGGGAAAACTAATTGACAACCCTAAATTTGACATAGTTTGTAATTTTTATAATACGTTTCGTAATCTTATTTCAAGAAATGTAAATATAGCGAAAATAAAATTAAGCGTGAAATGTAGTTCCGTTTGTTCTTTGATATTTGAGGCTGAAAAACGCACTCTTTCATCATATATTTAATACGTTTGTTGTCTCACTGTCACTTCTTGGTTGACGTATCATTAGTCTTTGAAAGACGCGATTCGAAACATAGGACCGTGATCCTATGTTGTGTTGGGGCGGATTTTCGCGTCAATTGCGTATCTAATTACTAATCAGAATCGCGACAATGCACCACCCACAAAAAATATGTTTTTAATAATGAATTCGTAATTTTATGAAATACTATCTTTTGCCCGCGGCTCCGCCCGCGTGGATGTCGGTTATCGCGACCAAACATAGCCTATGTCCTTTCTCAAGGTCTAATCTACCCCTATACCAAATTTCATCAAAATCGGTTCAGCGGTTTAGTCGTAAAAGCGAGACAGACATACAGACAGACAGACAGAGTTACTTTCGCATTTATAATATTAGTAGGGATTATTAATATATCACTGAAATATTAAAGTAAAATGTTGTAATATAAATAATAATATAATTCATGTAAATTAATAACATTGACGTATTTTTAGTAAGACACTATATGTCATTGCGCGCTCGCCATCCGAGAAATTTCGATTGAGAATCGCCCCCTGCAACACACCGTCCACTTTTTGTAGCCATTTTGTAGCACGGCGCTGTGAATTTCGACGGCGCGGCGCCGTCGCCGTCGACGGCGACGGCGGACGGCGCCGTGCCGTGGAGTTGTGGCCGGGGCCTCAGGGCCTCGTTTGTCTTGTCTTGTGGCTTAGGTCCAAGATTATGTGTCCCGAGATATAGAAAGAAAGAAAGAAAGAAAGGCAGGTTTATAAGGATTTCAAAGGTTGGTATCGAAGTAGTTTATTGGTCACTGGGTTGGGCCTGAGATGAACATCTATAAGTAGGTACCTAACATATGCATACATACTTACATAATCGTATGACAGTTTCTGCAAAATCGCGGTTTTGAGTGCTTCTTGTCCGACATTTTGTTACCCAATAAATGAATTATATTGTATTAAACAAACCCTGTCGTCCAGAACTACATGAAGCTTTACAATACATTTAAAAGTTGCTGTAGCTATCTCCTATGGGTGTCCCATATGAGATAGCGATAGTATTTAGCGACAACTGATTTTTACCGTCCATATTTCTAACTCAAAATATTTTTAAATTAACTATTTTACGAATTGGAAATTTTGAATTGGAAAGGGAGGGGCCCTTCCCAATTCTAAAATTTATTATAACTCTTCACTCTTCTAACTCTAAGGCCCTCTTATTAAATACTAATTTAAAAAGAAACTAGCCTTAAAGCCCTCTCTATCTCAAAAAATATTTTCTTACTAAGTAGTAGGTGAGAGCGTCGAGCAGGCGAATGAAAAATAATGAAAATTATTTTTCCGTCGCTCGGGCTCGGCTTCACATTACCATAGGCAAAGTCACGAGAGATTGGTACTTTCCACACTATTTTTTTTTATACCACTTAGGTGGCAGACAAGCACACGGCCCACCTGATGGGAAGTGGTCACCGTGGCCTATGGACGTATGTAACACCAGGGGTGTCACATTCGCGCTGCCGACCCTGAAGAAACCTTCTAATGCCCTTCTTGAAGAACCCATATTGTAGTCGCTTGGGAAAACCACCAATTAGGAAGTCAGTTTAAAATGCTTACCTCATATAACGGTGCCAAGGTGAGTTGAAGCATAGAATTGTGATTAATGTTGGTTCTTGAAGGCTGAAACCGTCCAGATTTATTTGATGTTATGTATGTGAAGTTCCCTCCAGACTCCATGTATCGACCGCTATCTTTAGGCGGTTTATAAATATACCACCTAAGTACAAATTAAATAATCATGTTAAAGTCCGTGTGCAAGTATTTCATGGGCAAAAGTCCGTGACTCCAAAACTCTTACGGTCTTATTACAAAACACGGACTAAGGCTGGTTTAAACCCGAGTCCAAGCTTAACTTTAGACCATGGTTTAAATTTCTCCTTACGAAAGCTGAATAATCCGTAGACTACTTAGTACCAAAAAATTTTTATACCACTTAGGTGGCAGACAAGCACACGGCCCACCTGATGGAAAGGAGGTTACCGGGGCCTATGGACGGAAGGAAGGAAGGAAGAAAGGAAGGAAGGAAGGAAGGAAGGAAGGATACGGTTTTTGACCTACCTTCGTTATGTAACGAACGGTCACCCATCCAAAACCTGACCCAGCCAATATTGCTTAACCTCGTAATGAAAAGAACGGTCACCCATCCAAAACCTGACCCAGCCAATATTGCAACCCAGAAGTTATGTGATGCTAACCGGCTTACCTCAAAAAAAATGGCAAGTTTTACTTAATATAATTATTAATACTTATTGTGATTTACACTTTAGACCAACGTTAAACTAGGGGTCACGCAAGTTGGCAAGTTTATCTTTGGACCAGAGATAGTCCTTGGTTCAGTACTAAAATGCCTTTTTTAATCCAATTTTCCTTAAACCATGGTCTAAATACGAAGAAGTTATTCCGTGTTTTGTAATAAGACCGTTAGACTGCAGACTCCAAAATCCGTGGGGATTAGTTAATCCTAAAGGGAAAAATTGATTAAAATTGGATAAGTGAAATACTCAGACGAGTCCCTTACAGGGAATGCTCTGCCCCCCTAGACAAGTGGCAATTCGTTGCTCGGCGTATCATGGAATAGAATGACGAATGTATAGGATTTGACGTTTTTGACATTCGTTGACGCCTGTCATATACGTCAAATCCCATACATTTGGCATTCTATTCTATAAAACTCCGGCCGACGAATTGCCACTTGTCTAGAGGGGCTGACCAATATGCTACCGAGCCACGTCATATCCGCTAAGGTTATCGCCTTATCGGTAACTTCGATGGTAACTGTGCAATAAGCAAAGGAGATAAGTATAGCTTTTCATATCTCTATTGCCGACTACCTAAGTAAAATGCTGTCATTTATCAAGATTAGAAACGAAAAATCAAAAATACTTTACCAATCCACAGGTGCGTCCCGATTGTCCCTACATTGTATATCTATATGGTTAGAAATCTTTTGTACATAGTAACCAACGCTACAACAACGGTGTAAAAACACTATAAAAATATACAGTGAGGGAAAGTGGATCATGTTTCACTTTAAAAATATAAGCACTCCTATAATTTTATTGACTAAAGATTTCGTTTTTTATTATTTATTTTATTGTAAATGTTACCGGCAATCTGTATAATGCAGGCATTCTGTACAATGTCTAGGCAATGTATGCTATTATTTATAATGCTTGATGTTCTATTCCATCGGAAATGTGTGAACTAAACTAGATTTTGGTCTATATTTGCGGATGGCTTTGCAAATTCCTATTTCTGGATAGTTATAAGTACCTAAATAACCACGAAGGCTTATGCAGGAGCGGATCCAAGTCTAATTTTGCGCGAAGAGGACACTGCGCCTCAACCTGGATAGTTATAGGTTAGAAGGCTAATGTGGGAGCTCAGCTTTCGTGGTTTTTTTATAACCACCATTTATGTTGTTTGATATCATTTCATAGATACCGGCTGCGCACTCGATATTCAATACATTGCCTAGGCATTGTATAGAATTCCGGATAATACACATTGCCGGTTACATACATAAGTATTGATGTTACGATACGTAGGTATTGAATAATCTTTTTGGTTGGTTAGTTTCACTAAAAATCAAAATGCTTTTTATTAAAAAGATGGCGTTTTATTATAAAAACAATCAGCACATTTATTATTTCCAGACACTGTTTTAGACATTTTCTGAATAAAGTTACTCATAAAAGTTAAAACAAATAAGAAAATGTACAATGAGCAACAGATTTCAGTACACATCTTAATTTACTATTATTCTAACTAATTATAAATAATACACCATATCTTTCACACATGTCGATAAACTTATATCGAAATTATTTACCGTAGTAATATCTACTGATATAAATAAAAGTTTCTGCTTGTTCGATTGTCTAACAGTAATTAATGAGACAAAAAAAATCTGCAGTGGTTTCAGGTAGGTGGAGTGCGACGACCCCACAAACCACCTCGCTTGAAGCTTGTAAATGTTTTAATAAGTACATTATGAATGCAAAATATTACTCATATAATATTCGCTTATGGTTATGCTATATATGCTAAATATTATGATTGAAGGCGTGTGTGGATGAAAGGGGTATATAAAAATCTCAAAATATTGACATAGTGAACTTCGGAGCTTTATTACTTCATTTACAGATGACTATGACGTTTTCTGACTGTTTATACAAGAATATTATAGTGTCAAATTATTGAGCAAACGTCGAAGTTCACTATGTCAATATTTTGAGATCCCCCTTCAGATACCCCCTTCATTCACCCACGTCTTTAATTATATTTTTATAAAACCACAACAAAACGCCCGATGACAACCTTATAGCTATACTATGATCACAGATCATAAACACACTTTTGTACTAAAACTATATCGTCTTAATATATATTAGAGCAAGGCGAGAAAATATGGTTTTATTGATATTACTTGCAATCGTATATCAAATAAACAACGTATAGCAAGTAAATAGTAACTAAATAAAGTGTGTTCACATAAAAAATCATCATTCAGTTATCATTCACTCCATTCAGTTCTAGGCAGTGTGTCAGTGTCAATTCTAAACTGTCTTAAGTAAAATTAGGACGGGACTTCTCCAATGATAGGAACCACGGTAAAGTCTAAGTAAAACGCAAGAATTCAGTCTACACAACTATTTTCACGTGTGAAATTTAATATCAATCTAGCATGACTTGAATACGTTTACGATTCTCATGAATTTCGACTGCGAAGAATTTAATTTTTAGACCTATCGATCGAGTGTCATTGCATTTTAATATAATTCTTAAGTTACTGTAAAATTCAGTAAGATCAAAATTTTATTATAAGTTAAAGATAATATCTAACCTAAGGTCATGATCAAATAATAAAATTCTTAAATATAACTTTTCACACTATAATATCAGCACTTGAGATAATTCATTATACTTTGCATTCCTGTATGTGTGCAAAGTTTTATGGAATGCAATGTTTTTAAGGAATACAACGTTTTATGGAATGCAATGAATGTGATATTCGCGTAAACATAAAACTGATATTCGCGTAAATTAGAACGCTTACAAGTTGGCTGAAAATTGATTAGATGATATTTTTTTCATCTAATCAATTTTCAGCCAACTTGTAAGCGTTCTAATTTGGTGACCTTTCTTGTGTACTCTCTGCAACACTATGTATCGATTTTTTTCTTGTTGTATGAAGTAATAAATATACGAGAGTGAAAGAGATCATAATTCTCTTGCCTCTTTTTACAAATAAATTAAATTCCTAACTTATTAATTACACTTTAGTTCAAACTTTATAAAGTTAATTTCTTAAAGTAACTCAATATTTCAGACACAATGCTGTCGGAATTAATCGTTAAGAGATTTAAAATAAGTTTACAATTATGTTTGCATACATGCAATCACACATACATAGCATACTACTATCCTATTAATTGTGCGAGACTTGAATAGGGTATGAAGTTATCGTATTTACAAAAGAGTCCATGTGCTTCGTATACCAAGACTATCTGACTATAAAGGATGTAAGTCAACCGCAATATTTTGTTTGCGTATGAGAATATATTATTACTAAAAAAACCTTCGTGGCGCTTCAGTAGTTGTAGTAAAACCCTATTTAAAAAAGTAAATACATATTTTTTTTATAAGTTGCTTTCTTACATGTTTCTTACATCTTACACTTGCATTCTGAAAATTGCTAGAATACCTTTCGGTGAAGCGACAACTGCAGTACATAGAAATAGTCTATGGTTATTATGTAAGAACAGGTAACGCCTATTTGATAAAATGTAATCTACATTTTGTATATTATAATAACATACATCACTTTCACTACCACAAACACTCTCTCAGTCTCTCTAACGAACACAGCATCCACGATTTTAATCCATTATTTATATAAGTAAATGGCAACCCACACAGGTGGAATTTTATCAATTGATAATTGTGTAGGCAATTAAATAGGTACCTAGAAGTAGCCCAATAGCTTTAATTACACGTCTGTACAGATTCAATTAGATGGGCAAAGTTACCCCAGAGAATTGGGCCTGAAGTGCACACCGTGCCGCCACCGCGTGACTCTTGCGGTAACTGTAACAAAGAAAAATAATGATTAATTAAAATTGTACAGTCAATGTCAACAGTTAGGATAACTGACTAGTTACGTAAATTGACCTATGGTGACTTAACTCCATTGAAATAAAACCGCTTTTTAACGGAATATATTGCAATTTATTGGAATTTAGGTACATTTAGAGCTGTAGAGCGCCAAATAAATCACGATAGAATTTGTTAAAATTGGTGTATTTACACAGCATCCTGGACATGATCGCGAAAAGACTGGACAGTCGCCACGTAAACCATTGCTGTGCCATGGAAGGGGGGATGGTGCAGGAATGGCCTTTGTAATTTTTAATTTTTATTTTACTAACATAGACTAAGTACCTAATACTAACAAATATTGAGCCTTTGTTGCTTGTAAATAAAGAAATTCATTCATTCATTCATTACACTGAGTGATGTTCGCGTCAACTTCCGACAATATCATAACAAAATACAATTTATAACATTCAGAGGGGTGGGGCTCCACCAAGACCTTCTGAGTCAAATAAACCTCAACCTGGTACACCTACCGACCGATAGACGAAGTTCTAGTGTAACCTTTCTATGGACGACACTGATTGTCGTCTAAACGTTCATAAAATTAAAACATAAAATTCGCACAAACCAAAATAAAAGGAGAAGAAAAAGTAAGCAACCCACGGGTTCCGAGTCCAGTGAGGTACTGGTCTCAGAACCCGTGGGTTGCTTTAATTTCGGTAAGCTTGCTTACTCCGGCTGTAATCGGGAACAACGCTAACATTATTCTCACCTCATCAAGATTTACTCAGAAAAAAGAGAATTTCTCACTCAATAGAAGTGTGTACTTACCGCTCTATTGATATCGCCGACGCACACCCAGTAGTCGGCTACCTTCGTGTCCTGGCTGTTGTGCATCTTGTGGGCCACTGCCACCGCCCATTTTGAGTGGTCGTTGTGTGATGTGAACGACATTTTTGCGATTGGGAACTTTAGTCGCTCAATGTTACGCACTCTAGAATTACAAAAACACATCACTGTAAAATTTTAAACAGATTTTTCTGGAGATTCATATAATGGCAAAGCAGTCATATACTAGTAAAATATAATATGCAATATGTCAGAAAAGTTATCTCCTCTGAATTAGAACACATTTGCATTTTATGGGGAAGGTTGACACGCTAATTGCTTGAAAATTGTACCATGATACAACTTTATTTTACTGCAATAATACATTAATTTTGTACATAAAACACTTACTGGAAATTTCTGCTGCACTCCGAATCTAGAGTGCCCGGCCCGTTCGTCCACGACTCGACCAGAAGATCGGACTGCAACACCTCTGCGACCAACCCACTGTAGAGATCGTCGTTGAACATCGCACTTTTCGCGAAAGACAGGAACTTGCGGCCGACCAAAGTTTCGAAACTTTCTATGTGATACCTGGAACATTGCAAATTTTATTGCGTAAAAAGTTTGCAAGGTCAACGTAAGGATTTGCGAAGATTTGAAAGAAATGTAGGTACGGTTCCTTAATGATGGAAATATAATTTTTAGCCTGAGCGAAACTGCAGGTAGGTAAACAGCATAATTATCACTAACAGCTAGCAGCTGCAAGATAATATTATCAAATATCTACTTAATATGCACCGCATTTTGTGTAGGAAAATACACTGACCTCAATGCCGAAAGGTACATGTTATACGATTAATAAACCAGTTCAATTTTGTTTGTAATGAGCGAGGGGAAAAAAAAAAGGTGATAATCGCAATAGGCCAAATAGTCGTCGCTCAGATGGTCAGATCCCGTTGAATCAGTGCGGGTATTACTTTTCATTCGTTTTCGTTACACAATGATTACCTACAACCTGTTTTTTGGAACAGCCATGCTTGAATCCAAAATTCATAGTTCTAGCATAGGTCTTATAAGAAAATATGGAGAATAACAAAAGATATTAGATTGCAATTCTTCTGTCGAATACCTTCGTACGTCTCCGGAAAACACATATCCTGTAAGCACATGAATGACTTGATAAAATGTGACAACAACAGCACTATGTTATGTTCTATAGCGATTATTTTGTAAACAAATCGAAATCGAGTTTCAAACATTACGTTTCAGCTATTCACAATATGACTAAGAAGCAATGTAACCCGCCTATTACAATGAACCGATGACGGCAAATTGTTACTTGGTGATGCATATTAAATTTGTTTATTTTTATAACGCAACAACATAGGGCGCTTGAATAGCCCTGAAGGTAGAAAGTATATCACTGTTATTATTTAATATCTTGTTCACCATAATAGGTATGCTATGAAGGACTTGTATCGCAATAATAAACATAATTGTGATTTATCACACTAGTGGCCTGACTTTCTACTTGAAAAGTTCCAGGGATAAATTTTCCAAAAATCCTTCTTGCTAGTTGGATGCTTGCAATATAAAAGGAATCAACTTTAGTTATTCGGTTGGAGTCAGAAATAACCACCCTCGCTGGTAGGCGTGTGTGTGTGTGGGGATTTCCAGCCAGAAATAAAGGTTAATACAGCACGGGGTGCTTGGTCTGCAAACTACACGCGATACACCCTTGACAACGGATAAAGCTGCACCTCTCTCCCGCAGAAGAGATACTGATCGGCCGAGGTGGGCGTGATCCTGCAGAGTGCTGCTCGAAGGTTTTCCATTTGCAGTGCAGTCAAGGGACGGTCTGGTTCTCCGAGTGCAGGCGTGGGCGTGACAGGTGCACCGTGCACCCCAGCAGAAACAAGCCTAGGTAACGGCACGACGGGCCCTGGGGAAGAGAAAGGAAGACCCTGTCCCGTCCCTTTCCGGGATAAGACGTCAGGCTGTCAAAACCGTAAATGGCCCAGAGTCAGCCGGGGCGCGAGGGAAATGCCTTATTAGGTAATCTTACATTCCGGTATAACTTGAAATTCGAGATGGCGAGCGATTTTAGTTGGCTTGAGTCCGACATAATCATCTCCGGTGGCCGCCGAGGGTGGTGTCCGTAGAGATTTTCGCACGGAAAAAATACAGCGACTCAGATTCGACGTAATCAAAAAAAATCTGCTGATGTTTTATTTTGATCCACATTTTTAATGCCTAAATATTTTGTAGTAGTTTCCGATCTAGATCTATAGAAAAAGCTAGTATACTTACTAATAGCTTTAAAATTTAATTTAATCTGTCTAGCTTTGGATGCAACCCGAATCGGCGCTCAGATGACATAGAGGAAAGATAATATTATTTGATGAGGTAAAAAAGTAAATATGATGAGCTGAGTAGAGGGCGACTAAACAGCTTGGGTGGGCCTAGGGGAAGACCCGAAAAATCTAAATATTTAATTCCGAATTAGTAATCCGATTTTCAAAATTCCTTATTTTATAATTCTTAAAAAACAAAATTTCCACTATGCAAAAACATATTTACCGAAAAATATTTATTATTTCGAAAGTCATAAATACGAATTTTTATTACACCGAATTTCAATAGTTATTGTATTAATGTATTGTTAAAATTGATACTTATAGTTCGTGGTTATTTTTCTATAACCACCCTAAACAGGACATCTACGTAGTCTTGTATCTACACCTAGAGCGCTACCCCAAGACAACGCATTTTTATAACTGTCTTTTTTCTGGATACAGGGGACCCACCTCAGTAAAATTAAGACATGTGCCAAAGTTCTGCGAAAAAATGGTGAACCGTTTCGGAATTCGTATTTCGTCGGTGCGCCTGCCAAAGTCGTTATGTGCATTTTTTCGAATTTTTTTTTATTCGCTAGACGGCCTTAGAAAAAAATTGCGCATCGGCTGAAAAAACAAACAAGTGTTAATTCCTTCTAGAAATAGATTTGACAAAATATACATGTGCACTTCTGACACTGTAAAATTGGTTATGTGTCCACATCAAAAGTTTTTCACCCTCATATTGCACATGTCAGAATTGGTTTGCACATAGATAATTTGACAGCTTGTTTCTCTTCGATTGTTGGTTGTAAAATTGGTGTTCTACCTTTGTAAAAACGTAAATAATCTTATAATAGTAAATAAAACGAGACAGGTGACTAAATTTTGTACAATAATATTGCTATTCTCAGTTTTGGGTTACCCCAAAACTGAGAATAGCAATATTATTGTACAAAATCAAAACCTTACGGCTATGGACAAGGATGGCGAATCACTGGCAAATTATTCTTGACATCGCCAAAGCTTTCGATAGAATCTGGCGCCTTCCTTCCCGTCTACTAGCCTCTGGCCACCCAGTCGCACAGTCCTCCCAAACTGTACGACTGGGTGGCTAACTTCCTGCAGGTGTGCCGTATTTGCGCCCTTAGTGATGGACGAACTTCGGAGTTCTTGCAGGTAAATGCTGGCATGCCGAAGGGGTCCGTCTTATCATCCATTCTTTCTTCTGCATATAAACGTATGCTGTCCACTGATAGCATGCATTGCTATGCAGACGATAGAGGTGCTATCCTCTGCATAGCGGGAGTTAACATGGACATCCTGCGGCCGAGCAGTCTGATATTGTGGAACAAAGGCAGCTTCTTGTCACTGAGCTCGACCGGATCCTGAAGCACATTTCCAAATGGGGCTCTGAGAACCTGATCGAGTTCAGTGCCAAGAAGACCAAGAAGTTCAGTGCAAAGATATCTTCTTTCCTTCCACTCTTCAGAGCACGCCACTGCTACTGTAGGAAAATCTCAGTATCTTCGGTTTGGATGTTCGCTGCAAACTGAACAACTAAAACTACACTTAGAGTATCATCAAAACAGCTTCGCGTAAGGTTGAAGTCCTGAACAAAGTGAGACACAATTTCGCTCCTTCGTGGAATACTGCTGGTATCTCTGGGATGGCTTTTAGCACACAGCCCTCCTCTTAGAAAGTAGTTAGTGTTAGTGGCCTTTGAACCAGGGGCGTCATACTCGTGCTGCTGACCCTGTAGAAACCTTATAAAGACCTTCTTGAAGAACCACATACATCTTGTAGTCGCGTGGAAAAATCACAACAGGGAGATCATTCCACTGCTTGAGCGTACGTGGGATGAAGTTTTTTTCATACCGCACAGTGCGCACCGTTTCCGGTTGTAATTTGTTAGAATGAATTCACTGTCTTCTCGTATGGCGAGCGGTGCGGCGATAGAAAGTAACGACATTCTAGGCATTATGTCGAACAATTCTTCTAAACACAAACCATCGTACAGGCGGTAAAACACCCACAGCAAGGAAGTTCCTTCTGCGGTTGAGAGGGACTACCACCCCGGCTGTGAGTATGGGATCGTCGACGATCCTCAGCGTCCGTCTTTGCGCCAAGTTGAAAGGGTCTAGGCAAAAACGTGACAGCAGTACTCCATGTGGGGCCGAACGGGCGCATTAAAAAGAAGAAGTCTTTGCCCCGCAGTGATGTACTGCCTCGTCCTGTTGAGCACTCCTGGTTTCTTTGATACCAGCTTGACTTAGTCTTCCAAGTGACTACGGCGTTGATTGTCGCTGAAGATACCAACATCGAGGATCCCTATACTCGAAGTGATGGTAAACGGTGTGTCTAGAATATTGCGGCGCTACATGGCGTTTTCTTAGCGGTGAATGCACATACTTGTGTCTTAGCCGAGTTGCATTGGTCTAGGGTTAGTCGTCCCCAATCGGTTACTCTAGTGAGAGTAGTCTCGATTTCAGACACAAGTTTGTGACTTACCTCCATCGCTGACTGAGGAATATTTGCCTGTGTACCTAATTATGTGTCCCCGATACAGTCGTCCTCGAACGCTCACGAAGGCGTAGGGCAAGGTGTATTATATAACACTTAACACACACATTTCACCATACAAACTTCTATGGTCACGTGACGTAGTAAAAGATCGACAACTGATCTAGCAGCAGTACTTCGATACCAAAGATTCACCAAAGGATTGTGGAGGTCAGATCAGATGGCACTTTACGGAAAATATCGAAGCTTAGCCGCGTCGCGATTAGACTGGAAAAGCGTATCCCGGACTCCGAGGTGAAGGGCTCGGATGCGAATCAACCGGACTACTGAGACTAGAGGGACTAAAGTGTATAACTAATTGGTACCATAATGTGCTTGGAACTCGGGAATTGCTCTTCTTTTCTGATTGACATATTAACGACTATACTGGGAACGATCAGCGATTAGTTCCCAACTCCGAGAGCAAAGTCGGCACCAGAGCCTCGTCCGTTGTTTAACATGTGCACCGACTAGTAACTGATGCATTTTGATTTACAAAGGCGAGCTTAACTCAGTATTGTTTTTTTTTTTGTTACTTGTATGCCTTATTAAGTTTATAGTACGTATTTATTTACATCGTATGTTATTTACATCAAATGTACCTTGCCAACAGTCAGTATTTATCGCCTAAATAAATCCTATTGAGTTCCATAACAAATCTGATATGTGTACATTTTTCACTTGTAAGAAATGGCACTAGGAAGACAATTCTGATATGTGTATCAAAATGGGAAAAACAATTTATTGTGGATGGACAGTACCGTTTATGATTTTCACTTGTATCTCAGTTCATTCAAAATATTTTTTGGCATCATACTGCATTTTTAGTTTTTTGATACGCTCATCAATTATTTAATAAAACAGTTTATTGTCTCTCCTGAAAACTTGACCAAAAACACATAGAGGTTTTGGCAAGCGCAACGACGATTTATGATATTTCGATTATTATTGATTCGGAATTCTGTATCTTGAAATTTGGTGTTCTGACATTCGTAATTACAAACATTAGAAATTTTGGAATTCAGGTTTTTAAGAAATAGGATTTATGATCAGATCCGAATTTTGAAATCCGTGATTGTGACTTATTTAGTGTACCCGCGGCCAAGACTACTAGACTCTACTAATCTCTGAGCCTGACAGCACTGCAATGAATCGGAATACAAATTCATACGTAAGAAGTTGTCCGTGGTTTTAAGTTTGAACAGTTTTTGTAACTATTTTAGTTTAGTTCTATAGGCTATTTGACTAATGTTCAAAAACCACTTTAAATGATTGCTTATTACAGTATAAACATATCACATTAATATTTCTGTAAAAAAACAATGCATTATGTTAAAAAATCAATGATAAAGTTTAAATTTTCAAAAGTGCGCGAAAAACGCTATATTTAATCAAAATGGCGATGCGTGTGAGTATTGACGTCACTGTAAGTTGCTGTTATCATCAGCTCGCACAAAATTTGTATCCATTTCGAACTTAATCACAAAATATGTCCATAAAACTCGCGACAATCAAGGAAAAAGCAAATAATAACACCGAAACAAACAATAATAGCTCATACAACTGGAGATATTTTGTAGGAATGACGTCACCCAGAGCTCTGACCAATCACGAGCGTTTTTGCCTTAGACAATAAATCAACAAAATATAACATTTTTATAATTGAAATTCTAATAAAATACACATATTTGAGAGTAAATTGTAGTCTCGTAGGTCTTTTAACGTTATTTTCTAATAGGATGACCATAATTTGTACTATATTTTTAATGTTGTCAAATAGCCTATTGTACCTAACTAAGCACCATATAAGCAGGCTAATCTTTGGTACAGATTAGTAGATGTTCTATTCCGTAGTCATGTGAAGAGACAATGCTGTGTTTACCTTGTGTACACGAAAACATTCACAGATAATATCAATTGCGAGTACTTATGTTACGTTCTGATGCGTTAATATACGTACTGAATTTCAATTTCAAAATATGAAGAACAGGTAATTTCTGAGTCATACTTTTCTGCTGTACATAATTCCTGAATATTTTTTAAATAATAATATTCTACACAGCGCTATCTAGACGCAAGCACAGCATAAAATAAATAAATAAATATTCTAAGACATTCTACACAGCACTATCTAGACCCAAAGTAAGCATAGCTTATGTTATGGCATCTAGAATGCGGACAAACATACTACATATATCATACATAGAAACACCCCGACCTATGTAAACGGGTATAGTTCTGCATACCAATATTTGCTCAGAAATCGGACCAGCAGCCGTGGCAGTCGAACATTGTACCGCTACACCGTAGGCGTATAAGCATCTTAAAACCAATACTGGTTTAATGATGCTTAAATAAATGTGATGTGCATGAGAAAGAATACAAGTACACCTTCGGATGAGATGGGGTGGTGACACTCCATCTCATCCGAAGGGTGTCGTAAGAGATGACTTACGGAAAACTACGCAGACGATATTACTGCAAGAGAAGGAAAACACGAAATAAAACCCTGTATCAACCCGTCTGGCCAGCGTGGAAACAGTAGGCCAAAGCCTCCCAAATTGGGAGAGATCTATGTCCAGCAGTGGACTGCGATAGGTTAATTGACAAATTTTGTATTTAATAAAGAATGTAAAACGTAGATCCGAATTAGAATTTGTAAGGAATATATTTGTAAACACTAAACATGATATCCACACATGCAGGAATGCATACTCATTCCATGCTATCCTAATATAGATGGATTTCTATTACAATATTAATAACTAGCTGTTGCCCGCGGCTCCGCCCGCGTGGAATTCGGATTCCGTACAAACTTTTCTTTCGTGCTAAAATTGCCTCGGATACCATCCCCGTCAGCCATCAGGAGTGCCATGTGGAATTCGGACCCACTAAACAGCATGCCGTCGCGGGTCTTCAGTTGCTGGAGTGTAAAATTGCCTAGGGCATTTTCCGCACCCCCCGGCTGACCCTGGGCCATCTACAATTTTAAGATGGCCCTCTCAGAAGTAGGAAGCACGATGTCCCATCGAATTCCGGAAAGGGAGGAGACGGGCGTGAAGGGATGACAGGAGGCCGGACCTATAATCCTCACGTCCGCGCTCGGTGACCAGTCCTTCCCTTTCCTGCTCTCTACTGGGCCTCCTCGTAGTCAGAGGGACATGTGGGAAGCCTTTGAGCAGCCCTCTATAGAGCTGCTCCCGTTGCTGTATGTATTTGCCGTAGGCGGTAGCGCCTCCCCTGGGTGAGGGGCGTTAATGCCTCCGTTACCCAGGATGCATCACATGGAGGTTCCAATCCCGCATTCGGATCCCGTTACCGTTGCATCTTGTGTTCAGCTGACCTTCCCTGTCTTCGCTCGTGAAATACTTCGAACACCCGTGGTTGCACCCTTTTAGCCCATGCCCGTAATAATAATTAGTTTTCAAATAATGTATGGTAATTTACCGGATTTATTGACATTATAATTTCGTAATATCTTTTGAATAGAACGTCCGATTTCAATAATTCAAAAAGTAATCAACAGGTATTGAAACAATCTTAAATACCCAACGATTTATTTAGATAAGAATTAATATAAAGGTATAGATTCCGTGGTCTGACTTTGATCGGCATTTCGGCTTAAATTTATATCGTCGCGCGTTACTTTCATACTGCAATAGATTCTAAAATATTCATTATAATTATACAGTGTAAAGGGCAATTTTGATCTACATTAAATGTACAATGTATCTAACGTATTTAGTCAGATAAGGCTTAACACTATATTGTTAAAAATAGCTTCGAAAATGACACATATTTTTTTAATAATTTGTAAAAGATAAAAATGGTTATTGTGAGCTACCCTTATTAGATAGACATATGCTGTCGCGGACTTTTATGTAGACCTTTTTAAGTTACACGTTTCTACAGTACATTATTTTGTTCTATCTTCAATAGTTTTCGCAGCGTACGCGATGTAAGGAATTTTTTAGGTCATTTTTTTTACACCTTGGGTTACATTATTGAAGTTTTATCCAGGATCCCTATTTTTTTGAAAATTAAATATAGCCTATGTTAGTCAGTGATAGTGCAGCTTTCTAATGGTAAAAGAATTTTTGAAATCGGTTCAGTAGTTCTTGAGTTTACTCGAATACAAAAATACAAATCTAATATTAGTAAAGAATGTATGGAAATCTGCCCGATTTATTGACATTTATGCTCACTGCTCCGCTCCCTTTAGTAGTAGCGTGATGTTATATAGCCTATGTTACTCCCAGATAGTGTAGCTTTCTATAGGTGAAAGAATTATTGAAATCGGTCCAGTAGTTTCGGAGCCTATTCGTTACAAACAAAAAAACAAACAAACAAACAAACAAACAAACAAACAAATCTTTCCTCTTTATAATATTAGTATAGATATAGATAATCAACTACGCAATGACCCACTCAGTAAAGATTCATATGACATCCATAAAATTTCAGTATCTCGTTTTAGATGATATGAATGACGATGATAAAGGTGACATCACCATCTTGGCTTTGTTACCGGTTGCATCCGAGTCTTTCAGCCCGGGGCCCAGGGTCCAAGCATTAGTAGGTGGAGTTGACTTGACCTCAAAGGCCGTTAAGGAGCCCCCCGTCCACCCCTATTGTTCTAGTACATAATTTTAAAGCGATTTTATCTAGACTTCAAACTAGGCAGTGCTCGTACTACCTATATAATATATTATTCTACATGGTAACATACTTCTTGCAATCCTCAATTTGCGATGGGATCTTAATATTACATTAAATTGTGCTGTCATCAGTTGAAACAGTTGTTTTAAATGATTCGCAATGCAAATATGCAGATGCCCTGAAAAATCACACATAAATTAGATATAACTTACCAAGGTGAGGCATCGATCGTCTTGTTCCGTATCACATCCATCAAGTTCGGCAGCTCACTCTCGAACTCCTGCGGTATATGTTGGTACACCAACAAGGGCTCGTTGTACTTCAGTTGTGTCGCTATCTGGTTCAACGTGGAAGTCTGCACGGACACGCAGAGAAAAGACTGTCCGTATTTCATGCCGGTAGAAGGGTAGTCGTAACCAGACACATTCAATCCGTTTATAACTGTAAGTGAATAACCTTAATTGAAATTTGTTAACTATCGTATTTCAGTAAGGAAAATAAAATTTCAGACATGTTTGTGGTAGATTACCTAATAGTTATACCTATAATCATAGGGTTTTCAACACATAATAGAGCAGCAAAAAAAAACAATTCGCTATTCAGAGTAATATAGAAACGATCTTCGTAACATATGTACAGAATCCATCTTCGCCATGCCTGTGTTTTAATAAGAAACGATGGGTATTTACAAAGAAAACAGAACCCATAGGTCAATGGCAATGGGATTGACATGTTATGTTTATGACTTGTGATATGCCTGGATAGATATTGATAATTCTATTCTACTGACAATTGTGTTACTTGTCTAGGCTCTAGGCATCTGCAACTTTACTTTTATTTTTCTTTTCTTTCCTTCCATGGTCAACCTAAACGTTTAAATCTGCGTTTTTCAGTAAACTGTGCCGAAAATATATTTCTTCTAGGTTTGACTCCTTCATATTTGCGGTAAATCACGTATCTAATCGTGTAGGCGGTGGAAGAAATTGTCCAAGTAGAATATGACCTCATAATCATAAAATAAATAAGGTATACTTACTGTCCGGGAGAGGTGGAAACCTCGGCACAGAATGTACGAGCCACAGGGAAGTGAACTTGTCTCCTAAAATGACCCCCTTGGTATGTCCGCTCTCGACTCTGGTCTTCATAAACTTGGAGTGCATCTTACACATCTCAGCTAAATCATAATCGTCGTAGTACTTATCGCCGAGTTTAAACTTCTTATATTTTTTTATTCCAGCTTGTTTCATTTGTCCTGTGGATTTGATTTGAAGATATACTACTTAAAAAAAAGAGTATGTACTATCAAACTAAAATTACTAGTATTCCCGACGCAGGTACTTCAATGAGTAAGCGTATAATTGTACTTGGGTTAAAATGCTTCATCGTCAAAATGTACAATAGTCAAATAGTTCATTAATGGGCAATTGTTAGGAGAAGCATATGACAAATTACAAACGTGTCAAATTCTGAAAGGTGCAAAATGTATATAAGCGATAATGTGCATGCGACAAAATGTGCTACAAGATATCTATTATTATCAATTTTCTAAAAGGTATTGTGTGACTTCGTGATAGATATAACTAGCTGACCCGGTGAACTTCGTACCGCTATATTTTCTGATCCCGTTTCCGCTGCATATTTCTAAATTTATCAGTGTTTCTCTACAATATTATGCATGTATTAAACATACGAGTATTAATCCCACTAGGTAAGCTAAATTGCTTGGGTTAGGAGCAGGTTCACGTCGGTTTTGTACTGGCCAGGATTCCAACCCGGGTCCTCTCGATCTTAAGGCCTCCTTCTTAACCACTGATCATATCTAGACTAACCTGAGAACCTGAGCCTTCAGCTGCTTATTTGTAAGTAGTTCAATGTTTATAAACAAAGTGTAGATTGTTTATTCTGTAATTTAGTTATAGTGAATACTTTTTATTACTGACCTCTTTTACTTTTGGAGTACATATCCGCCACAGATTGTAATATATCAGGTTGATTCTCCCCCGCAGGGGGTTGATCGTTGTACACGAGAGAAATTATGTTCTTGTCCTGAAACGTTCCCATAGTTTAAAGATTTTTTAATGAAATTAATGTCAATATCTGCATTCCAAATAATATCTATTGAATTATTTATGAAATAATTTTCCATCGATATACCTTCTTGAAGTATTTATTTGACGTGACTAATATTATATAAGATATTCGGGCCCAAATCAAACTCAACTTCCAAGCCGGTTCACGGACGGACATCGAGGACAAGACTCTAGCTCCTCTAGGAGTTAGGAGGTCAGACAGCAGTTGCAGTTACCTCATTTAGGCACATATATAATTCCTGCCACATGTTCTACATTCGAAATTCTTTCCCACCTTATCCAGAAACCGTGACACATTTTTTTCTGAACAGCTTGATGAACAACGAAACAGTTAATAGAAGTCAATAACAAAGAATTAATAAATTTACCTGGTACAAAGGCGATAACGTTTTCCCCACCATAGATCGAGGGTCACTTATAGCAAGGTCCGACATGATCCACCCTCCCCTAAGTTTGGGAGGTGTTAAGTGCATGTACGCCACCCCTCTGCGCACAAGAGGATTCAAATGATTCTTTTCTCGAGGCAATTTGTAGACATAGAACCTGCAATACATTTGAAACCAATAAAAGTCTGTAAGGACCGCATAAACAAAATACAATCAAAGAACATAATTAGCACAGCGTCCCCTGGTGTTACACACGTCCATAGGCCACGGTAACCAGTTCCATCAATGGGCCGTGTGCTTGTCTGCCACCTAAGTGATGTATAAAAAAGAAACATAGAGAACTCCAGGGGCTCTAGACAAAGTGGCATTCTATTAGCGATAATGCCACTGGAAACCTTCAGGAATATATGTACCTAAGTAAATTACCTTAATCACATTGATTATGTCAATCTACAAAAACCTAATGAAATTTAGTAAGTCATCCATCATATAACTTGAGTTCCTAGCAATTCCAATAATGATGTCACTTTTTCTGCCCAGGCTGTTTTTTGACACTTTCGCTGCTGTATAATCGGAAAGCTGACAGTCCTGATAGAGCCGATGAAAGCACAAGCAAGATCTGACAGGAGTGTACTCTCGCGTGGTTTTGTGCCGTGTGCCATCATTGGCCCGCGTGCCATAGGTTCCTGAGCCCTGATATAGGATAATAATCTTGTGGTTCGTGATAGAGACGGCTCGGAGGCTTTCCACGTGCCCCTTCGACTATGAGACCTCATAGTGGTGAGCAGGCAAGCGGCGGGCTGGCCGTCGAGCGCAAGCGTGGGGGTTACATTGTCATCCCTCCACCCTAGTCAGCGCAGCCATTTTCAGCGTTTGATGGGGACACCGTGCTTTCCACACCCGCCATCTAAAGACCGTAGATAGCCCAAGGTCAGCCGGGGTATAAAGGATTTAGACCGGTAATTGAGACCTGAGACGGTGTTTGTTGGTGCAAGACCGAACATTCGACATAACCACCCCCGATAACCGACGAGAAAAAGATTACTTTTATCCCTGGAACAGCTTTCCATAAGTTGCAGATACGCAGTTGATAAATTATAAAACAAAGTTGCATATTTACTAACGATTTTTTTACTGCCCTTTAGAAAAGGAAAGAACATCATAAAATTCAAACCCTATTGAAAACTCTGAAAACGTTATGGTTGGATTTCATCAATTAAATCCGCTCAACTAAACTAAACTCTCAATACACTACCAGAACTTCTACTAACAAACTAAAACCTTATGATCATCATCATCATTTCAGCCATAGGAAGTCCACTTAAACTAAATGGAATTTAGTGAGCAAAATGTGGTGACTCATTTTAGTTTACCATAATAGCAGTTCCTATAGACCGTGAAATCGACTATGTTATTTAGTCTAGTCACTTCTATAATACCTACCTACATAGTTATCCCTTGTTTACATCGACAAACTATTTTAGCGACAAATTAAAATACAAGTTTTATACCAAACTTGAAATACTTGTCAAAACATAACAAGTAGGTATACAGGCGACTGTAGGTACCTACCTAGTTTGTACCTATTATTTATTTTGTACATGGCGACTTACTACATTTTGTAGAATTTATTAAAACAAGTTATGTAGGTACATGTACAAACTATGTATAAACATAAAGAATACAAGTATCATCGATACATTGTTCTAAAAGACGAGCTAGTGATCTAATCCGATTCTTTTATTCCTTTGTTTGTAATAAAATGTTGTGTCAATAATTAATTTGTAAAATCGATAAAACATAAAATATTCATAGCAAGTAGGTTAAGTAAGTAGCTATGACTAAGTTGACTTCTCGGCCATGACTCCGTGTGGTTCCTCTACTGCGTATTAATGTATTCTTATTACTAGTAGTTACTATAGAATAACATTCCTCAAAATTGAATGTTCGTACGTTAAAAACCGTTACATTTCAAAAAAAGAATCGTAAAATATGTTTTGTATTTTAATGCGTTAGAACGCGGACCAGAAGTACTTTACTATTTTAGTTCTATCATTGAAATGGTTTAACTGAATAGGGTTTGAACCCTGCTACCTATTAATTGCTGATCGAACATCTTTGTTATTATACCACTGCCGCTTTTTAGCTAACTTGGTAAATAAAATAAAATAACACTATAATTATAATTTATTATCGTCAATAATAAATATACACGGTATAGTATAGTATACTATAGTTGATAACAAACATAACAACCACAAAAGTAATTAATTTAAAACCGCAAATACCTACGTAAGAGTTGTGGTTTGCACTGTACCAATTATATGTAAACAAACATTAATAATTGAAACAATACGATATGATATCTAACTTCTACAATAAGTTGGTAAAAATATAAGATACTCACCAATCAACAGGCTCTCCTTTCTCATTCCTGCATTGCGGCGTCAACCCGGTACAGCCATTCACAAAAATACAAAACACCAAAAATGCAATATAACAAAACATCGCGACGCGTGCACGTACTGCGAATACCACCATTGAAATAACAAGACACCCAGGAAATCGGAATCGCTGCTACGGTTGTGACGTCACAGGATCACGTCACTACTTTCAATCTATCAAACAATTGATTTATTTACACAACAACCATTTATTATTCCCTTCGAAATATTACGCGTGCAGTTACTTGCGTCTTCTGTAAGACAAAGGCGTGAATCTACAACATTGTACCAACAAAGTGTAATACGCAATATAGCCTTTATTTGTTCGTAGTTAAGAACCATACACTGACAGAGAGCAGGAATAAAACCGACCAATAGATGATCTCACTGATGTAAGGCCCTCGCTTTGTATGCGCGTGATTCAGAGCGCGGTTTATTTGAATACTAATACGCACATCATGCATCTGTTAGATAAGAAATGAAAATACAACATTTATAAATATATGTTTATATAAGTTATTTAATAACCGATCTTATATAATTGGAAGACAATTGGATAATGTACGGATACAAAATAAATGCTTCTATATAATACGTAAAAAAATAGCTTAAATCTATTATATAAATTATATGTTTTTAGCTTAAAAATAATATAAATTGTCTTTACTGTTGTGTGGGCATAGATACTGCAGCTTTAGTGTGTGATACATCACTTTGTCTCCAATAAGACACGACTGTTTTGAGTTCAGTGAAGAAGTCAATACCTTGCTTGCCGCAGAAGTGATTGGTGCCTAAGAAACTGCCGCGTGTTCCAGAGAATGAGAACATGGAAAGTGGCACAGGAATAGGTACGTTGACTCCGATTTGTCCTACGTCAATTTCATTAGAGAACTTCCTGGCTGTGGCTCCATTGGTCGTGAAGATAGCCGTTCCGTTTCCGTAGGGGTTCGAGTTGATCATTTGAATGGCCTCATCGAGAGTATCGACGAAAAGACATATGAGTACCGGGCCGAAGATTTCTTCCCTGTAGCACTCCATGTTGGGCTGAACACCAGTAAGGATGGTTGGGCCGACGAAGTTTCCTTTCTCAAAGCCTGGGACTTTAACGGCACGGCCATCAAGAACAACCTTAGCGCCTTCCTTAACACCTATAAAAGAATTAACGTTGTCAGCCAAAAATGTAAATATGTAGGTTACTATACTAGGAAGATTTGATTTTTAAGATGTCTTCTATCTTAAGTTAATTTAAAATTAGATGTCCTTAGCCTGTATAACTTGAATTAGTATTGGATACAATCAATTTTCTGGATAGTAAACATGTATTCATGTTCGTCTTATAATTCGCGGGTTAAGAACTAGAGTAGCGTAAGGGCAAATATTCAAAAAAATTTTTTTTTCACCATTCGCTTTTTTAATCCCCATATTTTTGTGTGCCAAAAAACTGGAGCGATGAAGTGTGTAGATTGCTTAGTACAAATATAACGTATCAAAAAAAATATTTTCTGTTTACTGCCGAAATGACGTGTTCCTACTTACAATAATCTTGACATTATTTTGTCAAAAAAGTTGCGAGCACTACGATCGAAACTCGATTTACAGTGCGAATAGGACACCGAAGATGTCTTAAATGTAATTGCCCAAATAACGTATATTGTTATACGTTTTTAACGCAGACAATGTGATTATGTAGCCTAAGTTTGTTTCGTGCCAAATTAACGTAAAGTACCTTTACTGCTTATGCGACCTTGTTTAGTATACTTCCATGATTTTTCTCCCTGCCAAAAAATCGTAAGGGTGTGATACGCTACTTTGGTACTAATTATTGAAAGTAATGCAGCCAGTTTTTAAGTCAATAATAGTGTAAAGGCTATATACGATCCTTTAGCACATAATAAATCTCTGTTGGTCTGATTCACTTTCGCGTCTAATACTAACATACGTTAATTTGACACCAAAAAGTTAAGGTAGCCGGTTGCGTATGAAAATACGACGCGGGGTGCCCCTCGCTTTTGTTTATACCCAAACTCTTATAAATGAAATCTGAAATTTTGCGCCTGGTCACAGTCAGATGGAAGTTGACAACATTCACGCTCTATAGAGCTGGCCAAGAAAATGTACCAATTTTTTATCCATTCAGTTACTACACTATTATTACTACTGCGTCAAGAAGAAATCCTTAAGAAGTACAAGAAATGGGAAAAGAAGATTTTTTTGATTAAAAAAAAACTGAAAACTGTTATTATTATGATTAAGAACTGTAAAACAGATACTGATGACGAGACTGAATTGGTTAAGATTCAAATGGCTTCAATATCGCAAAGACGACCTACAACACATTTATTTTAAATATGACTTGGACAGTGACAATTTATAAAAAAATTAAAGTATTCCGAAGGGGCAAAAGAGCAACCTCGTCGGGAGTAATTTTGCAAAAAGCTTACTGTGGTCCAATACCCATATCAGTAGATAAGTACAACGATTTGCAAGAGCTGTGTCGATCTGGAGTTATTCCTTCGACATCATGATTTTGATAACCATTTGCAGGTTGAACACGAATAATTATTTTTAATTGAGTACATTGTTACTCGAGACTACGTTATCTAGAGTATCCGATTGGGGTGGACTAAATTTAGTCCAATTCAACCCCTCTAAGACACAAGTATGTGTATTCACCGCTAAGAAAACTCCATTCATTGTAGCACCGCAATTCCTGGGCACACCGCTTACCATTTCCTCCAGTATCGGGATCCTTGGTATCGATATCTCCAGCGACGTCCAATACCGTAGTCATTTAGAAGACAAGGTGAAGCTGGCATCGAAGAAGCTTGGGGTGCTCAATAGGGCGAAGCAGTACTTCACTGCGAGGCAACGACTCATCCTTTATAAGGCGCAGGTTCGGCCCCATATGGAGTACTGCTGTCACCTCTTTGCTGGGGCGCCTGCATGCCAGCTTGACCCCTTTGACTCGGTACAAAGACGGGCGTTGAGGCTCGTCGGCAATCCCACACCTGCAGGCGATGTGGAACCTCTCAGTCTCAGAAGAGACTTTGCCTCACTGTGTGTGTTTTACAGTCTATAGGTACAATGGTTTGTGCTTAGATGAACATGATGCCAACAGCTACATTCTATCATCGCACCTCTCGCCACAGGCAGGGAATTCATCCTCACACATTGCGTCCGGAAACGGTGCGCACTGTGCGGTTTGAAAGGCACTTCATCCCACGCACACTCAAGCTGTGGAATGAACTCCCTGCGATGGTTTTCCCAAGCGACTACAATATGGGGTTCTTCAAGAAGGGCATTAGAAGGTTTCTTCAGGGTCGGCAGTGCGAGTGTGACGCCCCTGGTGTTGCATACGTCCATAGGCCACGGTGACCGCTTCCCATCAGGTGGGCCGTGTGCTTGTCTGCCAACTAAGTAGTATAAAAAAAAAATTGTTAAAGTAGCCGCCTCAAGAGATTATTAATTTGTGAAGATTTTTGTTACTAATTTTAAGGTCATTATAACGGGAGTCCCGTTGCATTCCATACATTATTAAATTTATTTCAGCCATAATAACGTATGTCAACTATTTTTTGATTATTAAACATTATTATAATAAAAACATTTTTTGATTGCCCAAAACTTTACACCATTCTTTATCCGATAAATAAAGCATTATTATAAGTGAAAATTACGCAGATAACTACTATAGATTTTGCCTTAAAAGAGCTTTAAGATAACTGTAGGTAAATTTGAGTTGTTTTTCGGCCCTCCTGTAAAGTTGTCATTTTGCCCTTACGCTACTCTAGTTCTTAACCCGCGAATTTGTCTTGTAATTTACTGCTTCTTTCCCATTATTTAGTAAATAAACTTAGTAAAATAATTTTTAGGATAAAACAGAAACAAAGGAAAATTAATGACACGCACATTACATAAGGTATATAGGACTGACTCGCGTGTATTGTCAAACGTTATGGAAGTTTTAAGGGAAAACCAGGATAAAAGTAAAAAACTACGGAAAAATGATATGAAAGTAGAAAATCCATATCCATACTCCTATACTAATATTATAAATGCCAAAATAAATATATTATGTTTGTATGTCTGTCTATCTGTCTGTCTATCTGTCTGTCTGTCTGTCTTTCTGCCAGTCTATCTGTCTGTCTATCTGTCTGTCTGTCTTTCTGCCTGCCTGGCTGACAGTCTGTTTAACTGTTACGCTTTCACGGCTAAACCACAGAGCTTTTTGATGAAATTTGTTACCGGAGATAGATTAGACCCTGGGATAGGGCATAGCTATGTTTGGTCGCGATAACCGACATCCACGCGAGCGGAGCCGCGGGCAACAGCTAGTAAAGAATAAAGAAAAGATAGTATCTAGAAAAGAAACGTGAGTAGATGTATGTTATGAATTACCTAGCTAAGTCCTTTAAAGGTCCTTTCATATCGACAATGATGTAGCCTGTAATACTTATTATAGATTGCATTGATAAGCTATTACAATCAATTATTAGCAGTACAGCACCTATTGTGTTGCGTGTTTACTGTTTATAGTTACGGGTTACCGTCGGACAGGGTCACTTTAACAATATACAAATCTAATGAATGGAAAAGGAATACATATATAGGACAAAGAAAAATGTATTTATACTTTAGCCTTAGTTCTGTGTACAGAACTAAGATATATGATTACTGGAAATATATTGTATTGTTTTAGTACAGTCAGCATCAGATCGATGTTGATGAACATAGTATTTTTACAAAAAAGGAAAACATTCTTCTATCGCAACCAGTTACTATCAAAACTAAAGACCAGACTCAACATCTTAAAGTCCCTGGCCGGCACGAGTTGGGGGGCCAAAGCTTCCGTCCTTCGAACATCAGCAATAGCTCTCATGTACTCTGTGGCAGAATACTGCGCGCCAGTGTGGTACCGAAGCGCGCACACCCACAAAGTTGACACCCAATTGAACGAAGCCATGCGTACCATAACAGGGCTGATTAAATCAACTCCCCTACCATGGCTTCCTGTTCTGGCGCACATCCCGCCTCCAGAACTTCGAAGGTATCAAGCTGCGGCCAACGAGTGGAAAAAATGCTGGCAGGTGACCAACGGAGAGCCGATGCCAGCACGAAGAACACTTGACGACCTGCCACGTGACCGCCTGATCTCGAGGTCACCAATCTGGTCCGACATTGCCCTTATGGAGGAATACGACCTTGGAGAGCAGTGGCGGGCATCGTGGGAGGCGTTTCAGCACCATCCCTGGAAGGACCTGGTAACCGACCCCACCACTAAGCCGCCCGGTTTTGACAGTTGTCGCACGGTGTGGTCAAGGGTCAACCGGTTCAGAACTGGACACGGGAGATGCAACTACCATCTTCACAAGTGGGGACTTAAAGAAGCGCCGGACTGTGATTGTGGAGCTCCAAAGCAGACAACGATGCATATAGCAGAGGAGTGTCCACTCCGTCGTTTCCCTGGAGGAATGCGTGAGCTACATGACCTCACACCGGCAGCAATTGACTGGCTTCGCCAACTGGACGTTGACATATGAGGACTCGAGCAAAAGCCATACGACATGATGATGACTATCAAGGGTAAAAAAATCTTCCGTCGCAACTGGTTGTGAATCACAGTTGCGCAGACGGCCGAAGCGAAACTACTGGGGGTTTGTCTGGCACGCCATTAAACAAGCTGATATTATATAGCTTTAGGTTATTGTATTGTTATAATATTATTATAACAAATATCTAGGCAAAATAATTTTCTTAAATCCTTGGTTTCCCCCCCTTCCTATTGACTGATTGTCCTGATATTTAGTATTCTGAGTTCGGACGATAATACAATTTAAATCAATAAAAAAAATTGTTTCGCACTTAATATCTTGTTATAAAGATCATTTTGACGCTTTGCAGTCAAGATCCTTCTGACACTGACTGTACAGAACGCTATTGCTGTAATCAGTATTGTAAGGAATGGGAATTTCTTTATCCAAGAGCTAATTCCAGTCGACTCCAAAGCTCGAACTTTGGAGCCCAGGGACCGTCTTAGCGTTGTTCCTCAGAACATGGGATCAGCTTACTTCTAATTTATTTACCTATGTACGCACAAGAAGAAACATAGAGATACATAAGTGGAAGTAGTAGTACAGAGGCTCTGCTTATTTCCCCCTTTTATAGGTACTGATAGGGTCCGGTTCTGACGCATGGAAGTAACCGCTGCTTTGGCACATTATATAGACTCGGTCCTTACTACCTACAAGATTACCCGCGCAGACCAGCAACCGTACTAATGTTATTAGCGTTCGTGTTCTGTATAAGAAAGGGGGATGGAACGTTTCAGTATGTATAGCTTCGTCCCTCCTCATCGCTAACAGACCGTCGTCGTGGTAGGTCGGTATATTGGCGCAGATTATCTGCTTTCTGTATACAGCTACTAGTATGCAACTACTATGTACCTATCGACGGGTTTTACAATTGCACCTTGAGACACATATCTTAGACCCAAATCGCAAGACAAACTAGGCTCTGGCGCGCGCGGATTGTTCTGTAATAACCTATATTTGGTGAATTTGAGCTCGTACACCGCAGTAGCACGCCATGATATCCTCAAAAGACACCCAAGAAACGTGTACTGCGCGTATAGAGCACATTTTAGGTCCAAGATATGTCCCAATAACTTTATATACTTGACTAGCTGTCCCGGCGAACTTCGTACCGCCATATTTTTCCCGTTCCCGCTGCACCTATTTTCTCATCCTTTAATCCTTTTCTGGTGACCCACGAATATTTCAAGACTAAAATTAGCCAAATCGGCCAATAAAATAACAACGAAAAGTGGCATTGATTTTTATGTATATTAAAAGAAGAAGATAGAGTGATTACTCATTTAAAAAAAAATCATAAGATGGCCAAGGATCTCAATATATAGCTGGTTTTAACGTCTCAAGGCTTGAATGATGTTAAAATCTATTTACTACTCAACAGCGAAGACATACATACATACACCCTTTCAAACACACACGCACACAATACTTACCAGATTCAACAAGATGGAGGATTCTCTTCTTAGCGTTGACAGAAATGACAGGTCCAACATCTGTAGCGGGAACGTGGCCAGCGTTCACCTTCAGGGCTTTGGCGCGCTCTACCAACTCCGGGATCCATTCTTTGGAGTCACCTTTAATAGAAAAAAAACATTAGTCTATTCTTTTTAAACTAACAAAGATACTAATATTTCCTCTATACCTTTAACTAAGCTAAATAATTTTTCTTTTGCTATTTATGTATAATTTGCTGTTTGGATTTGATTGTATTATACTTTTGAATATCATGGTTATTAGCTACACTTGTAATCAGGTGTATTATGTTAAAAAATCATTCACGTCAAATTTAGCTAGCCCATAATTTAGTTGTTGACAGCCTCTGCGGTGTGGCAGTAGTGGACGCTACCACTACGCAGGAGGCTCGGGTTCGATACCCGCTCAGTGCAAATATTTGTATGCATGAATATAGGTATTTGCATTGGTCTGGTCGTGCCTCGGAGAGCACGTTAAGCCGTCAGTCCCGGTTGCCATACGAATATCTATGGCAGTTGTTACCTACGAGAAGTGGGTGAAGTGGCGCACTCAGAAGGGTTGATGACCCGTCCGGTCAACGGTATCCCCAATAGAAGTAATTGAAGACTTTTTAGGGCTCCAATTATCTGTAACGGCTTCCATACATGTTCCTATGAGAACCGATGGATTAACGTACTCTTCGGCGACCTGGCTAGCATTGCTTGACTTTACAATAAGTTAACTACTTTCTTACCACTTAGCCACGAGCTCTTCTAAAGCAAATGGTGGTCTGTTATCTCTGCCTACCCCGGCAAAGGTAAATACCGTAAAATGGGGTGAATAGATATCGTGGGGTGAATAGAGAAAAATCCGGAAGTTTGATAATGTTAACTCTAGTTTGTCTGTAGCCTTTTATTGAATGTTTTTCTCTATGATTTATCGCTAATCACAATCCTCTAATATTCATTTGCATACAAAATATCTGAGTAAATCTATGTAGAAGTTAAAAACTGTATCTATTCGCCCCATTTTACGGTTCGTAAGTAATAAAGAGTTTTGTGCTGTATAAGTAGACATACCTACAAACACTGCAGTGCTGAGTGCCATACACCTCTGGCCGGCCGCTCCGAAGGCCGCGCCTGCTAGTTGGTTGAGCGTATGCTCCTTGTTAGCATCAGGCATGATTACTCCATGGTTCTTAGCGCCCATGTTGCTTTGAACACGTTTACCTGCGATGGAAAGTGTGTTTATTATCTAAATACAAGTATAAAAATAGTTAAATCAGAAAAATCTTTTTCCAATTTATTATGAAAAGAATTTTGTTGTAAATTAGATTCTCTACAACTTAGCCTTAATAACTTTTGGTCATGTAACCAAGAATAACAAAGTTGGTAACGAAAATAGATAAAGGGACCTTAATTTATTTCAATTAGATCATGGTTTTTTAATATTTATCTAATTTATTAGGGCTTTTTAGAGCGTATACATTATTTAAAAAAAAAATTACACTAAGAAATTTAAGTTTATATTATACACAGATAAGTATAAGCTAAAATTAACATTCTCAGCTTACAGCATCAATCCACATACGGTTAACATACAGGTACAATATAAGGGTGTACCCTCATACATGAACGCTTACGTAACAGTACAGGGTATGTAATTTGGGTGTGTTCTCATGGGCTGATAATTAGGGCCTAAGTCTACCTGTTTTAGCTACTTGTGTGCTACTCTGATAGCACACTTGGCGAATCAAATATATCACAGGAATTGAAACAGGTAAAATAAAGGCCCAAACATACCAGCAGCAGACCCCCTAGTGTAGATGTGTTTGCCGGCAGCGTCACCACCAACAAAGGAAACCGCCTTGATGTCAGGCTCGTCGCACAGGAAGTTCACAGCGTCATGGCTTCCGTGGATCACCTGTGTGATAAGTGGTGATAAGTAATTAATTAGGGTGTATGGGGCCCCACCAAGATCTACGGGGCCCAAGCTAACCTCGTCTGCAAGCCGGTACATGTGCAGATGGACGGACAAGGCTCTAAGGTTTTTCTCACGTGGTTAGGAATTTGATGGCAGTTTTATATGAACGGAAATTTTGTAAAAATCCACGGCAATAGTCGGCAGCCCCCTTACACCGGGGTGCATAGCTAGTATGTTAATAGTAGTAGTAGCTAGTAATAACCCCATGCTGTGTATCACAATAAACATTTTTCTTTCTATGTTAATAATTGTCAATGGTGAATCCGTCGATCATGATCGAAGGAGTCACTAGTCAGATTTCTGCTAATATTATAAATGTGATTATTTTTTTCCCATCCCATAAGAATCAACCGTAAATAGAGCTAAAAGCTATAGATCAGAAACATTCCGAAGTATCAACTTACATTGACAAGACCTGGAGGAGCACCAGCTTCGGCTAGCAGGTCCATGGTTAGGAGCGTCGCACCAGGGTCCTGTTCCGAAGGTTTAATGATGCAGGTGTTACCAGTCGCGATTGCAGGTGGGAACATCCACAACGGGATCATGATAGGGAAGTTGAAGGCCGCCACACCTGAGTAATGAGAAAGGGGAAATAAGAAAGAGAAATGACCTGTTTTTGTACGCATGTCAAATTTATACGATAAATGCTGTAATGTATGCTCATTGGTTGAAGATGATCGATGATCATTCAGTATCTACAAGTGCAAATGTGTAAATCTGCGTAAAAGAGGCAGCAGAAAAGGAACGCGAGAGACCGTAGAATGATCTCCGTCCCCCAAGATCACAGGTCTAAGGATGACAGGAGGACATCGTCCTAGCAGAAGCAGATCCAGGGTGGTCTTTTGATCCCCAACAACACGTCGGAGTAACCTATGTCGGTGGCCAAGGCCGGTTAGGGTCTTAGGAATATAATTTCTATGGCACAACTGATAACCTGGCCACACAGGCCGATATGACGAAACGCAGTGCGGTTTTAAATGGTTTGAATGCGACATATCCACTTTATCGTTAGCTTTTTACCATTGCTAACCTTATGTCCAAGAGGGAACTAATATCTTTTTTTGATGGGTGATCGAGTTTCTACCCAGTCGCATTACAGGATAAGCCATTCATTGGTACCGCCAATAAATGTCAGAATTATAGTTAATTCTAAGCGTAAATAAAAACAACTGAAATGCATTATGTAATAATGAATCATGACAATTCTGTTATCAAAGGTCACGCATAGTAATGTGTGATTTGATTATTTTATTGATGAACACTATTGAATTTTGTTTAGTAGCCTAACCAATGAAAGATTCAAGTGCTAGTAATAGAAAACGTTCTGTGATACTTGCAGAGTCGAATATATTCTTATTTATATAATTACTAGCTTTTGCCCGCGGCTCCGCCCGCGTGGATGTCGGTTATCGCGACCAAACATAGCCTATGTCCTTTCTCAAAGTCTAATCTACCTCTATACCAAATTTTATCAAAATCGGTTCAGTGCTTTAGGCGTGAAAGCGAGACAGACAGACAGACAGAGTTACTTTCACATTTATAATATTATAGTAGGGAAAAGTAGAGACTAGCTGTCCCGGCGAACTTCGTACCGCCATTATTTTTCTCGTTCCCGCGGCACCTATTTTCTCACTATTTAAACCTTGCCTGGACATCCACGAACATTTCAAGACTAAAATTAGCCAAATCGGTTCAGCCGTTCTTGAGTTATAAACTAACAACGAAAAGTGCCATTGATTTTTATATTTTAGAAGACGTAAATAATTGTACATTATGTAAATAAAATGACACAGTTCGGCCTAAAGCCCCCTAGTCCTCCCTTCTGTACCCTTTTGTACTCGCCTCCAAAGGGTTCAAAGGGGCAAGTACCAATTGTTCGATTCCTTGGTCCGTATTTTCGAATATAAGTTTCATGGTAGGCCTATTGGGAGTATCTTACTAAGTTAAATTCGAAACTACGTTGCTGGTCATGTGATTTTTAATATGAATGGTGACAAAGTCGACTTACCACCTACCACACCGATAGGCACCTTGTAGCATAGTGTGTCCATGTCCTTAGCGATGTTCTGTATGCTGTCACCTAACTGAAGGGTTGTGATGCTGCAGCAATGTTCCACTGACTCTGTGGAAAAATTGTACAATATTTATAGCGGGGGTTATCAGATCAGACATTGTGAATTATGAAATGCAATAATTTAGCTTTACCTAACTCAGTATTTTTTGGAGCAGAGTGGAATTATTAAAATGGGACTCTAAAATCTCGTATCACGGTGTTTGTCTCCGCCGAAACGGCTCGACCATTCTATTATTTTTTTTACGTAGCGGCGCAGTCGCATAACCCCGACATCGACAAAATCTCAATGTATGACGTAGGTACTTGGCTTGAGGTATGATTTCGAAGTCGACCGCATACGACAACTGCCGACGCACGCAGCACATACGCGTGATTCATTGCGGCTTGTCAATGGACCCCTTTATCCGTATCGGAGTTTGACAAGTAATGGGTACGCTGTATGTGCTGCATGCGTATGAAGTTGTCGTATGCGGTCGGCTTCGTAATCATACCTTAACTCGGTCACTAATTTAAAGAGCAAAAGTCATAATAATGCACTTATTACTGGTAATGGCACCTACTTTTAAATACAGGAAAGTTAATTGTATAAATACGACCTGAATTTGGCATGTAACACGCATTGCACGTTTAATAACTTCTTGTATTCAATATCCGTGTACGACACTTTCTCTAGCCAAATTTCTACTCAATACAACGCAGTAAACGCAGTCAGCAACAAAATCTAGTACTCTAAAAATAAATTACCTTGTCTCCACAGTGATAAACGTAATAAAACAATCTTGGAAACCAAAACAAGATTAACTAATTCCCTTAAGCCAAATCCATCATAATTACAGATAACAACTTAATTTATATAGTTTCTACTCGAATCTTTTTTTTAAATATAGGTACCTAATTCAGCCCGTCAATTGATTAGACCTCGCCAAAAGGGTGAGCTAGCCAACTGACATCACAGATCGTAAGTTTTTTGCAAGGAAACAGGTAGGTTCGACGAAACGCCGTGATTGCCGAATAACCCCAAATCCTCTACGAAGGAGACACAGGGGAAATGGGTGAAGTGGCCCGCACCAAAGGGCGGATCACCCGTCCGGCCAACGGCATCCCCAGCTGGAAGTAAGTAAGCAAGAGTGACCTTCAGATGGTAAAGGATTGTAGATGCTATCGGGAGTTCCTAAAATGGTGGTCACAACTTTGAAGTCATGCGTTCCTTTTTCAAGTCCTGTGTTACTAAAACCCGGGATTGTAGAATGACGGAAAAATGTCTGTGGGCGCTGGAACGGCTAGCCAGTACTTTATCATGCCATAAAGGAAGGAAGTACGTTCCAAGGTACGAAGGAGGTACGAGTCGAAGGAGGTCGAGACTGTATTATAGGTGAGACACTTAAGTCCAGCACATACTGTTCTGGATAGGAAAGAGAGAGTTATTTTAATAAATATAAATACTTACGAATGCCTCTAAGAACATCGCCTTCAGCATCAGCAAGAGTCTTGCCCTGTTCTTCTGTGATTTTAGCAGCTAGTTTACTGCTGTTTTCTCTCAGTAAACGGGCGAATCTGTTACAAAAATAGAAAACAATTATATTTTTTCTTCCATCAACAATTTCATAATCTCTGTACCTATCCTCAGCAATCTTTTGCAAGCAAATAAAGTTATATCGTTAACAATACTTAATTCAAACGGGAACATGTTGGAAGAACTTACTTGAACAGGAGTTGTTGTCTGGTCATAATGGTGCTCTGGCTCCATGATTTGTATGCTTTTTTCGATGAATCTAGTGCAGCTTTCAGTTCTGATTGTGTGGCTTCTGGTACTCTGAAGAAAAATAAAAATATTCTATCTTATAAAAGTACAGAGATCGATATGGGAGAGATCGTCTTGGTAAATGCCACTGCATCGATTGTTGTGGGTTCAATCAACAAATCATTGTGGTGTGGTTTTAGTTACTTAATTGCATACTTTTTAAATCTGCTACCATTTGAAGATTTCTCGGAGTTGGAGTAGCAAAACATTTATATATATACAAGCTGATGCCCGCGACTCCACCCGCGTGGCATTTTGATCCCGTTCCCGCAACCTAAGGGGATCTATTCCTAGGATAAAAAGCGTGATTGTATTACGTATGGCCCAATGCTGTAAAGATATTCAACGTAATTCGCAACGCGGTTCTTTATCATACTCATAAATCGTACACAAATACGTCATACATAAATCTATGTGTACCTACTACAAATTGTAATTGGGTATGGTTTTTAAAATTGAGTATCAATCATTATATAATTACTAAGATAAGAAGTACGCCCATAGAGGCAAATAAAGCAAGATAAAGACATCAGAAGGTTATTTTATCCATTATCAACTTATTTAAAGCAAGATTCAGTAAGATAACAACTGGCAAACAGTGATTAAGGTGTGTCACTATGTTATATTTACATTTTTAATACATTATTATGTAATACAATCACAAGAGTTGAAAGTGGTCAGGACAAAAATAAAAAGTTACCCAAATAAACAGGCATAATCTCCTTGCTGAACATAGTCAAAACTCATGGTAGAGATTAGGCACTGTCAACGAGAGATACATACAATACATCATATACACATCATATACTCACGCCTGTAAATCCCCAAAGAGGTAGGCAGAGGTGTTAACCATACATTTCGCCAAATATGAGGCAATTTCATTTCATTCATTTGCCATAAGAGGGCATTTTATCATGGGCTAATACATATACTGTTGGTTGTAGAACAGCCCTATCCCAATTGACTGATACTGAACTGAAATGAAGATACTAATTTAAATTGCCAACTCTTGATTCATCAGAGGTACTACTATGCCGTTGACGGGACGGGCGATCAGTCCTCCTGTATGGGCTATTTCCCTGAGGGGTAAAAATAGCTCCTATTTCATTGAAATAACAAGCAACTTACACAACTTCTACAACACTAACATTGTTTTTTTTGTTATCGTGCGAAAAATCCCCACGGATATCCGGCTCCGACGGAGGAAGTTATGTCCGACTTGAACCGACTAAAACGCACGCCAAACTGTGGGTCGTCGGTTCCCGGAGGTGAGGTAGTTGTAGACATATCCCACGCACCCCGACCGACCCAGGGCCTTACTTTTCGATCCGGCCCCCTTTCGGTGTGGGGTACTAATATTGACTTACAGTAAAATTGGACCATCAAGTATAAAGAGAATTTCGCTAACAATTGTGTTACAGAAATAACATACATATACCTTTATCCCCAGAGGGTTAGGTAGAGGTGAATTCAGCAGCAGAGAAATATAAAAATAATAAAGGCTATTTCCATTACCTCTTTAAAGAATAAAGGGCCAATTGATTGGCGTTTTCTGGGATCTCTTACCTGCATAATACATACATGTGAAGAAAAATCATGCAGCTTTAGTTGGTTCATGATCGAATGGAGGGAGTGTTCTGCACACTCAAATAGGGGGTAGATGGATAAGGCTCTACCGTGGTACATATTTCCTCTCTGGTTAGGAGGTGATAACAACATTCAGATGAAGCAGAGAAGCCAACATACCAATAAAAATAGTAAACCGACCCGACAAACTTTGGATGCCAATGGGAATAATAGGAGGATGATGACTTATTTCTACTCAAAGCATGACTATTCAATTATAAACTATGTGTTAGTAAACTTTGTACTTTCATTGTCTTAAATACCAGAAAAAGAAGTCACCTAACTAACCTACTGACTAAAACAAATCATTAACATATTATAATGTAATCATTAACTAAATTTATGCAGAATAGTAATTTAAATACCTGCCAATAACTTCATTTGTGGCCGGGTTTGTGAGCTCAATCCACTTGGTTGTTTTAGATTCCACATGTTGTCCATCTATGTAGAGTTTTGTGGCAGGGGCAGCACTGCTATAGCTCCTTTTCAGTAGCTGCAGAGACTGGAATAAACTTTTATATGGATTTTATGCACATATTTATATACATATTTTATATGTAGGTTTCACATATATAGGTACCTACGGTATATGGGGCCCTTTCACAATCTTCAGGTTCAAGCATTGAAAGCCTCTGTCAACAGCTTTCATCTTTGAAGTTGTGAGTCGGTCCCATAAAAGTCCAAGGATAAGAATATAATATTTTGTTTCAGAATATTTTAATTGGGTACATGGCAGTACCATATTTCTGCCACTATAAAAACATTTTGTTCAACATTTCTTAATAGTTTTGAAGTTATTAACGAAAAAAAATTTGAATTAATAATACTTAGGTATCTAAAGAAACTTTTTATATTCACTTAGCTGAATTTTTGACTGTCCATAATGACTCATAATAATAATTAGAATGGTTAATTGAGGCTCAATTGTAAGGATAATAACTAATTTTAGAAAGCATACATACTAACAAAATTATTATTTTTTAAACATTCACTAAAATGAACATTCTTCAATGCTTTATTTTATTAGTACCTAGTCTATGAATAATTTAGTTCTTTATAGATACATACCTACTAATTTACATGAATGCATGAAATAACTTTGTTTATTGAAGTTTTGAGCATGATAATTCTCTTTATAAATTGAAAAATCAGCTCTATAAAATTATTATACTTATGTACTTACTGATAGACTGACATTTTTATGTACCTATACAAAATTAGGAATAACACTGATTTATTAAAAGTTAATAATTAAAAAAAAATACATTATGGGTTTAAGAGTTTATCCATACTTTTAAAAAGTGAACATCGCTTATTTGGCTAAGTTAGTGTTAAAATATAAAGTCTAAAATGTAAATTTTGTCCTTCATACGTTATTTACATACATAACGTGTGTAAAATGTTTAAACTCGTAAAGGTGACTCGCAATAACGCATGTTCCTCAAGCAACGAAATTATTGGTTTACAACAAAAAGTTTTTAATCAAAAGTATGTTGACTTACTTCAGCTTTCAGTACCTTCAGCATTGTGGAGATTATTTAGAGGCAGTTTATCTACAATTTGAATGAGCTGCCGTCAAGTATACGGAGAGAAGGCGACTGATTAAAATAGAATAGTAATATTCTGGCCTTGAATTGATAAACTTGAATTTCATTTATCCGCGCCACACATACATACACAAACATAAAATATAAACACAACACACATTCGCATTTTTGTGATTTTATATCTCTTTGACAACTTTGACAAGTTTGACAACTTTGACTTTTATATGTTATCATTGCATTCCGTTTTACTGTGCCACACGGTAACAAAAGTCTTCTCCATATTTTTATCGGTTTACGAGTTGATTTCTATTAATATTTACTTCAATAACTATAATTATAATATTTTTAGATAACCCCATTTAAATTAAATACACCCGAACCCGAAGTCTTTTTACGGTCTATAAGGGAAGGCGATATTTATTACGTATTTCACTCCACCTATGCGTTGTGTATGACAGTATGATATCTGATTCATTCTACTGCCAGTCCTCTGAATCACAAAAAGATGGCGCTAGTTGTACCAATCGAACACAAAAATCCATTGATATCCTCTCAAAAATAGGTGATCCATAGGTATTATACCGACATGTGGGTATTTTTTAAGGGGTAGGGCAAAAATCAAATGGGATCCTTGGACATTCGGACAGCAGAACAGGGTAGGTTAGAAGGTAAAAAATTCTACATAACACTTTTTTTGTTACGTTTAACAATACAAGTGAATTGAATGAATCGGACCCTCAACGGCTAATTAGCAAACGAGGCACTGGCATAGGCTTTCCTCTTCCCCTCCAACCAACTCCTTGTCTATTGAATTAAGGATTCTTCATCATCACACCGTTAGTTCCTGTCCTGTTGCATCCAAAGTACCTACACAGTTTCGAGACCAGTTTATTTAGCGTAAATATCTTGGCTTTTACGGAAGTGACTGCCACTGACCTCCGTAACCCATTAGCGATATCAAAGTTCTGTAGTTACATCAGTTATACGACCTTTAGGGCTCCTACTACCCGTAACGACTGTGATAGATAGATGTTCGTAGGGCATCCGGGACTAGGGTTGCCAACCGTACTTTATAATAAAGTATTGTACTTTATTTCCGGTAGTTGTACTTTATATTTTATGAGAACAATAAAGTACGCGAAAATACTTTATTTCGCACGATTTAATTTTTTTGGTACATTTAAAAGTTTACTCTAGACTAGAAGCATTTTTTCGTTAAACGGAATTTATCGATATATCTACTGTACTTAGCACTCACTTTCTGAACGCATTCTAACCTCCAATGTCAACTGTGTCAATTTGTATTGTCAGACTAGCCTTCCACTCGCGGCTCCGCCCGCGTGCATCTCGGTTAACGCGACCTTTGCTCATATCTCCGGTTCTTCTTAACCGATTGCGATCAAACAAACGTAAGATTTTAAGTCTGACCAAGCCCTTTCTTAAAAAAAAACCGCATCAAAATCCGTTCAGTAGTTTTTGCGTCCATCACGAACAAACAGACAAACAGACAGGAAATTAAAAATACATAGATACCTAATAGATGTCAGGTGCCTTGTCACAATTTCTTGTATTGTGCGAAGCGGGAATACGATATACATACATAAATAGCTTTTTAAAATATGATGTGAAAAAATTAAAAAAATTTAAAAACCCCCGACCCACAAAGGACATAACATATAAAAAGTAAAATAATAACTATTACATTATGACCTACCCTAAGTATTAACCCCTTTGGCATTTGTCTCTTCGGGGGACCGCCGTCTGACCGTCGGGCGGAATAGGGCATACCAAGGTTCTTTGCGATACCTTAGGGGTTTTTTAAATTTTCAATTTTTTTTTATTGCATTCTTTTTATAGGTAACCGCTTAACCGATCTCAATAACACCTGCTGTATAGTGATGTATAAATTATGACCTTTCATTTGATACCCAACACGGGTATATTTGAAAATATTAGATTTTGCATTGCCACTTTCACTCCTCATATCTTTCAAATGGCTGAACCGATTTTTATGAAACATAGCTAAGAACACTCTCGACTAAACCATCTTTCAAACAAAAGAAACAGAATCGATATCGGTTCAGCCGTTTAGGAGCTACTATGCCACAGACAAACTGACACACACACACATACATACACACTTCAAACTGTGTCTTTTTTGTCGGGGATTAAAAATAAAAAAAATGTTCTGAGGATTTTATTTAATAAAAAAAATATAATATACTGGGCATATTTTGTATGTTCCCGCCACTTTTGTATTCGTAGAGAGTGTTTTCAATCATGAATGTGAAGTGGCAGGAAGAAAGTGACTCAAAGTTAAGTAGCTCGATCTACTTAAATTTAGTATGGACTCACAATTATTTTTAAAATAATTAAAACGTCTTGTGTGCCGTCAAAGGTACTAAAAATTACAATTTTTACTACTGTAAATAAAATGTACTCTTTTCTGTAAGTCTGTACTTTATTTTTACCCCTTTTGAAATCAGAAATACTCTATTTCTTTTAAAAAAAGTTGGCAACCCTATCCGGGACCGACGCGACGGCTTAACAGGCTCTTCAAGACACGGAACAGCCTCATCCAACAGTGAGTAGATCTATCGGTTACGAATGAGCTTCACCTCAAAGGTCTTACCCAAAATCCCCACGGATACACCCAATTCTAGGTAGTTATTTGCTTTCAAGTGAAACTGTGAACTAGTTCAATGTAATAATGAACAGAATTATCAAATATCTGGTTAGATACCTGAAATTTTGTAAAAGAAATAATCAAAATGTTTAACAACCATTTTATTTCTATTCACCTATTGATATCTATTCACCGCATTTTTGGTACTTAAATTCATTGTTAGAAGAGGTTTATAGATAAAAGCAAATCAAACAAGAGCTTAATGATATATTTATATGGATTATGTACACCATCTTGTTATATTAGTCGCGCGTATAACATCCGGTGGGGTTGGCAGGGTGGGTTACAAAGACCCTGTTGATCGGAACACAGCAACCACTGTATTGATAAGCCAACACTTGATCAAACAGCTACATACTAAATGTACTGTATGATATATTTATTATACGCCATTCTACATAAATTCATATGGAATACTTACCTACCTATCTATACCAGCATTATAAAGCTGAAGAGTTTGTTTGTTTCCTTGTCTGGTTGAACGTACTAATCTCAGGAACTACTGGTTCGAATTGAAAAAATATTTTTGTGTTAAATAGTCCGTCTATCGAGGTAGGCTCTTCTTCGCTTCGCAAATATCATCACGGTTATCACTCAAGGGAGCAAAGTAGGAATCATAAATGTTAACAAATAACATTATTAGAAAACTAAATATATGATACTAGCTGTTGCCCGAGGCTCTGCCCGCGTGGATTCCCAAGGTCTAATCTATCTCTGTACCAAATTTGATCAAAATTGGTTCAGGGGTTAGGGGTTCAGTCGGTTAGGGGGCGTGAAAGCGTAACAGACTTATAATATTAGTATGGATTACTTATAGGTGTTTTGAAATATGCCACGAGTGAAACCAGAGCGTGTTGGCTATCTTAGATATAGGTACCAATACGGAATATATAGGTAACGTTATAATCATTGAATTTACATGATATTCATAAACGGTTCACAAAATGGTAATCTAAAAATATATGAATAGCATGAATACTTTTAAGAAAAGATAAAGTGGCTAAGTGAGTAGCACAATAGGCAAGCACATGGCAGGATGAAGCTATTCTAGCCAAGTAGGTATATCTTGGAAGGAGTGATCATTCTTCTTTACTTCACAGTGAAACCCCACTGTGCCTCGGTGGTTGCCAATTAATCTAATACAGGATTTCGATATTGCAAGTGGGATCACAACTAACTTTTTGGAGGAGGCCTTAGATAGAAGAGAAGATTTTTTTTTATGATTAACCTATCGCAATCACTACTTGATATATCATAGGGTGTCCTATCATTTGACAAAAAACGAATGACAAATTTTCATTTGACAAACAATGTTTGACAAAATTACACTTGATAAATGTATCATTTGACAAACTATTGTTTAATAAACTACTCATTAGATAAATTATTTATTTAAAAAAAAAAACATTAAATAAAACATCATTTTACAAATTGATTATTTTAGAAACATGTTAGTTGACAAACAGACAGTTAGTGATAGATTATTGAGAAAGCTGCTCATTCCGACTTGGATAGATTAGATTAGAAGGCTAATGCGAGAGCGGAGCGGAGCGAAGCTCTCGCATTAGCCTTCGTGGTTACTTTTTTTTATAACCATGCAGAACTTTATTCACACAAATGAAAATTTTTAAAATAAAATTTTAGAGGTCGAGTGGGCACCTCAAAATTATGTAGGGACGAATGGGCACTGGGGACGAATTCCAGGGGACCAGTGGGTGCTCACCCAATACATTTTGCGAAACGTGTATTTTGTCAAATGATTATTTTTAAAGTAATATGTTTGTAATGTTTGCGAAATAAAAGTTTGTCAAATGATTAGTTTTTCAAACGTGGTTTATCAAATGATGTTTTGTCATACGTTTTTTGGTCAAACAAGGGTGATCCATATCATAGGCCTGTTCCAATGTGCGCCATAGCTCCCGATCCTCCGAGATTAATACCATAGTAACCTTTGTAACGAAAATTTGTAGATCTCACCATAATCTACGGGTATCAATTTTATTTATCCTCATCAAGCCAGATGAAATGTCCCCCTGAATAAATACCTAGATGAAATAGAAGGACGAGGATTTCCTATCATGGATGGGTTAAAACAGTAGTCACTCTCGTAAAAACCAAGACAAATTAATTATGGAGGCAGTAGAAGAGTGCGGCGGCATCCGATCAGGCTCCAAAGTGCACACTTTGGATGCAACCGTAATTGATACCTACCCAACAGATTCATAATCCACGCAAATCAAAATTAGGTCAAGTGTAGTTGGAAACAGAACAGCACGTTAAGCCGTCCGCGTCGGTCCCGGTTGCCTTAAGAACATCTATGGCAGTCGTTACGGGTAGCTGGAGCTCTAAAAAGTCCAAAACAACGATCTAGCTGCAAAGCTTCGATATCGCCTAAAGTTACCATTGGGTTCAGTCAGATGGCAATCGCTTCACGGAAAATATCGAGGTCTAGCCAAATCCGTAGTTAAGACTGGTAAAGCGGACCCCAGACTCCGAGCTGAAAGCTTCGGATGCGACTGGGAATTAACGCTAGGATGAAGAAAGCAAAACAAATCAGTTTTAGAAACTCGTCAATACACCTCATGTTATCCGTCTAATGTATAATATATTGTTACTGAAATAGAATTAAAACAATATTCCGAGATTTATGATTTCACACTTATGTAAGTGTGGTACCTACAGAATTAGATTATCTTATTATTGTTTATTTGTAACAATCATGAATGAAATACGTTTTCTCGTATTTTACTTAGGATTAGCTATTGCCCGTGGCTGCTCCTGCTTATTTTCGGTTGGTTTGATAGGTAAATTCAGTAAATTACTGATTTAACAGTTGCCTGTAGTTATGGCAGAAAAAGGTTAGAGGTCAGACCCCAGACTCCGAGCTGAAAGCTTCGGATGCGACTGGGAATTAACGCTAAGAGGAAGAAGAAGATGGCAGAAAAAGGTTAACGGTATTACAATTATTATTATTTGTCATTTGATGCGAAAATCACCACCCCTTCGCTGGGGGCTAATCATGTTGAATGCTATCTAGGGTCTTAATTACCGGGTTTAAGGTGACCTAATAAGGCAATTCCCTCACACACCTGCTTTGAGATAGACTCCTCGGGAGTGGGACAGCCCCATCACCCGCACCTGCCTGCTTCTGCTGGGGTGACATTACCCGTCACCCTTGCAGGTGACCCCACCTGCAAGGGTGACGGGTAATGTCTACCTAGTCTACCTAGACTTGGACTTGGACTCCGCCAATTCTGTAACTTGGACCCTGAAGATCTCGGTGGAGCTCCAAAATATCCTCTAATTTAGTCTAATTAAATATACTTGCGGTGGCGAGGGGTCCCTATAACACGATTCCCACCGGCTTGAGTCCATACAGAATTGCTATGGTCGTTCTACAAGACTTTATTTTCCACCGGCTTCCTTTTTCAAAATTTTCACCCTTCGTCACTGTATACTTGTATAGTACCACTTAGCCTAGAAAAAATACTCCATCCATCTCATTCATCTCACTGTTACGTATAGTCAAATGAGAAATGGAATAAACAGAATATGTAATATGCAACAGAGGCCTATGCTGATAAGAGGGTCAACGACCGGCCTATCGGTCATGCACACAACGCCTCACCGTACCGAATGAGTCTACATCTACACATACACACAGACACTCACTACCTACACGAAGTGACTGATTTAATTTCAGATGAAAATTTAATTTGGAAACGGTTTTCATTCCTCATGACTTTGATGAAGTGAAAGATTGAATACAAAATAGAATGGCGTTATTTCATCTTGAAAATTTTAAGGTTTTCGCTTGTTGTTTTAATGAAAAATGGTTAAATTATATTGTTTCCGGTAGCTGAACCGATGAAGGCTGAAATAAAGTGGTATATATGTAAATACTGAGTCCGCTTCCGCTTCGAACGTGAAAAGTACTTTCTGTATAATATTTTTATTTTCTACCCCTAATCTATCTTCTTACGTAAAATAAAATTTTGAATAAGGCCGCTACACGGTATATCTAAATTCAAATTCTTTATTGTGTAACGTAAGTGCAACATAGGTAAATTTATTTCTAACAAGATGCTTGCATTATGAAATTTCGTGCTTAATACTTCAAAGATGACGGTACCTTACAATCGTTCATCCCTTATGTGTAAATGATTTTTTTTCTAAAATACGTAAGTAATTAGTTAGTGGATGCTTGCAGCATAAATATTGTCAAAATTTATGAACCAGGCAGTCAGAAAGAACGAGTTCCTAGGTACCTAATTGAGGAAGAGAAGAAATTTAATGTTCCCTTTTGTGTACAACTATTTTTAATCAGATACTAGAAAGCCTTTATAAAAGTCATTGTTATTTTGTTTGATTAGTTTAAAGATACGTGTACTTAATTACTAAATTACTTTTATGAATAAAGATTAGGTAAGCAGCAATAGATCAATAACCTTTATCTAGTCTTCATGAATCCAAGCAAAAAAGTTGTACAATAAAATTGTAATTGTTTCTTGGCTATAATGAATTATTATTTATATGAATACATGCAATGTGTGTTCATATGGCAATATGCTTTCAGATAATAATAGCATCTATTTTTTAAAGAGTGAGTTTCGTGCAAGAAATACGGTGGTAATTTCGTGCAAAAAATCATACGCACGAAACAGTGCGCAGTGCGGGTGCAGGGTGCAACCCTTGCAACCATGGTGCAACAATGTTGACTTCAAGTATACGAAGTTAGGTCAGAGAGTCAGAGAGATAACCTTAACGTCTGGCCGGGAATGTACCACACAGGTCACAGTCTCACAGACTATAAACTTGTGTAGGTACGATACGGTTTAGTCTTTCGGTTATGATGGTTGAGAACAAGTATTGAATACCTAACCTACCTATGTTATCAGAGGTTTGCAATAACAAAAAAGTTGAATGGATGAAAGTAGTAGAATGATTCATGGATGTGGAAACTGTTAAGAGTAGAGAAAGGCTCAAAACAACATTGAATGATATAATGTAAAAAAGTGAGAATCTAGAACTAATCGGATGATGGCGTTTGCAAAAGAATAACGACGACTTCTTCAACGACTTTTGGATCCATAGAACCCTTGGTTTGGGAATTATTTGATAATTTTAGAAGTGAAAACTTTTTTAAGCGCATTGAGCACATTTTGGCTGAACAAAAATCATAATATAATATAGCTTGGACCGTCATTTGCGCCGGGGTTTGAAGTACGCTACGGGCAAAACCGGGGAGTGTCGGCTAAAGTAATCATTATTATTAGACAAGCCGGCCTTTCCCGGCTTCACCCGTGGCAAAATAACGTTACTTTAAAAAATAAGTCATGTATGTAATGGTGGTATCTACATAATGGTGATTCAGACATTTGATTTGCTATCTTATTTACAACATTGTGTGCGCTGTGAATTATTTGCATGATAATTGCGTACAATCGGTACTCTGCATACATGAGTAGATGAAGACGGTTAACGTTCTCAGCGGCACGTATTATGTATATGTATAGGTATATCACTAGTGTCACTAAACACTATAAGCTATAGCCGGTCAGAAAATCAAGTTAAGAAAGAAAAAAGAAAACTTGCGGGGCAGTCTTTGAGGACTTTCGACAGAAATGAAAACAAAGTAAAAATGTGACGCGGGTTAATTTTCAAATACTTAATGTATGGGAATATTACGAATAGTATAGATTTGCCTACTTTGAGCAAAGTTGTTAGTGTTATCCGGATATTGCGTTATGTCGTTGACCTTTTCTTATCTATTCTCGTCTAGAAATCTTCCATAATCAGCTTCCTAAAGTGTTTTCTCAAGCAGGCTAATTACTTGAAACACTGCATTTATCACCAGGTATTCGAGGCCTTCACTCTAAAGGGCGTCCCACGGCAATGCTACATGGAGGGAAAGTACCGTAAATCCTTAAGTTGGCTCATTTTACTTAAAGGAGACATTCCTTTATTTTTAAAAAGAATTAAAACTGCATTCAAAGATTTTTAAAAATTCGCTTGCTACACCCGGTAATCGAACCGATCCTTTCAACCGTCGATATATTCGTGAACGATTTATAATAATCAGAGGAACGCTGCCGTGCAAAACGACTAGACCACAGATTACTAAATAGTTACTACGTACTAGACTATCATGGAAAGAGTGTAAGTTAAAGCACCCAGCCGAATAGCACCTGCGCGAATTGTACCTAGCCTAATCCACGAAGGGCACCTATAAACATTTTGACATGATGCTATTCGTGCATATAAATCTAGATATAGATGAAGCAACGATTCGGTGAAAGGGCTAAATCCGGAACTTCTATTGACATTGTCAAATGCATACTATTTTTACTATTAGAGCTATAGCGATATTTACCACTGATTGTTTGTAGTTTCCGATATTTCGGCGCTCTTGTAGATCGATATATTTTATGATATTTACTCCTACAAACTTTTTCACTTCACCGTTTACCGCCATTACTTCAGTTACTTCGTGATCATGGAGCTTGCAACAGCGCCGAAATATCGACATGGTAAATATCCCGATAGCTCTAATAGTAGGTAATGTGAGTGACCATGATAATGTATACTGTTTTAATGCAAATCAAAGGCAATATAGCACGATTTGACGAAATTGAAGGGAAGGTGGCGGCATCCTTCAGTTCGCAGAATTGTTGGTGTTACTATGGGCACAAGGTTGAAAGACTATTTTTACAAAACATAATCAGCACTGTCTGCTGTGTTTTGTATACAAGTAGCTGTTTGCTATCTAGTTCCTTCCATTATCCGATAATAGCTTATCTATCTGAAGATTCAATGAACTGTAATGTTGGCAAGATAGACACATGTTTTATAACATCTTTAAAATCGTCCCATTACTAGAATAATGATTTATATTATGTAAACTGCCCAGTAGGTAGACGAGGTGTAAGTACTTTAGAAAAGTTAAAAATACGCATACATTTTGATAGGTTTACCGACTGCAAGAAACTTGTCTTCGATTTGCAATAAAACAGTATGCAAGAGAGAGTTCACAATTAATCTTTGACTTCAAGGTAACGTAATATTCATACTATACCTATGGCCATGCCTATAGCGGACAAGACTCGTGTCTTTCAAATTTCTTTGACCATTGAAATAGCAACAAATCGGCCACATGACCAAAATAACTATTTAATTTGTCAAAGAGACACAAGGACTTGTGTTGTGTCAAACTGTCAACCAGCCCCTATGGCACATCTCTGAGTTAGCCCAGTGACGTGCCAACGGGGGCTGGTTGTCCGATATTGGTCTCAATGTTATTGACCTTGTGAAATTGTTAGGTTTATGACTAACTATAGTCAAAGACTGAACTGTCTCTGAACTTTGAAGGTACTCAACGGAACTCCTTGACGATAAACAACGCGAATCGTAGATTGTGTGTATGGGCATTAGGTATGTCTATATGCTTAGGCACAATAGAAATAAGCAAATCACACATTGAAACTTTTTAAAGTGAACAGCAAACATAACGGCGACTAGATTTTTTGAGTCCCACAATTTCTATTAATAAATAGGCATAATTACATATATACTCATGCCTGTAAATCCCCGAAGGGGTAGGCAGAGGTGTATTGACACCCACATTTTGCCAACTATGATTTTTACTCCCACGTAGGTAATAGGGGTGAGCCTATTACCGTCTAGCGGGCACTTTGTCATGGGCTTACTTTACAACATACGTTTATTTTCGGCTGGAGAACAGTCCTGTCCCTTAGTGGCCTTCTACGAGACCTACAGGAAGAGATGGGGTGGCACTATTCTACTTCACTGGGAACCAACACGGCATCTATATCTTCTATCTATCTATACTATTATATAATTGTAAAGTGTTCGTGTCTGTACATTGGAGATATTAAAAAAAAATACATGGGTTATGTTATGTAAACACGAAAATTTTTTTTTTTAAATTTCCTGTCGGTCTGTCTATTTGTTTCACGATGGACGCAAAAGTACTGGACGGATTTTGATGCGGTTTTTTTTTGTTAGAAAGGGCTTGATCAGACTTAAAATCTTACGTTTGTTTGATCGCAATCGGTTGAGTAGAACCGAAGATATGAGCAAAAGTCGCGTTAACCGAGACGCACGCGGGCGGAGCCGCGGGCGGAAGGCTAGTAATTTATAATATTCCATACGTAGATATACGTATTATAATAATGCTACTATTTAGACGGACAGGCAGACAGACTTCGGGAACCGTGTAAGTAGATAATAAATAACTCAAATACTTAACGCTAAGTAAATCGTAATAGGAGTCGTTAAAATAGTTTTATTTCCATGTGCAATATTCACTCATGTAAATTAGTAAAGAAATTCAATATCATTCCCGACATTGCTCATTCATCGTGTGCTCCTACTCCATAATTTATATGATTCTTAATCAGACATCCGGTTCAGAACTGGACACGGGAGATGCAACGTTCTACCATCTTCACAAGTGGGGACATAAAGAAGCGCCGGACTGTGATTGTGGAGCTCCAAAGCAGACAACGATGCATATAGCAGAGGAGTGCCCACTCCGTCGTTTCCCTGGAGGAATGCGTGAGCTACATGACCTCACACCGGCAGCAATAGACTGGCTTCGCCAACTGGACGTTGACATATGAGGACTCGAGCAAAAGCCATACGACATGATTATGATGAATCAGACATCAGAGTACCTACTTATTTTTCAAGGTGTTTCCATTCCGACTCGATTAAGATTTAGATAAGAGAATCGACTTTGGGCGGGACTCGAACCCGCGATCTTTCTCTTACAGGGGGAATGCTCTGACCACTAAGCCACCGAGGCGTGCCCGAAGTCGATCCAAATACTTTTATACACATATACATAGTTGGCATAAAAATGCTTTAAAATTTCATTCAATTTGTCTCCGACTGTCGTCTTGCCCGCCCACCTCGAGATGGCGGTCTGCGCTCTGGCTCTGGGCTTATAAACAATTTGATTCAATCAAATTTTACGTTGTACTTGAGAAGACATTTTTCTCAATCTTCGGCTTTCTTGTGGCCTCAGAAACTTATACTTCAAACTTGAACCGTAATTACGACTATATAATATTCGACACTAAAATGTAATAGCATTAGGTAAGAGGTAGTCAAATCGCAAAATTTCATCAATAAAAATAATTAGTATCGCTGAAGTACCTTAATACATTTGCACATTACTATGGGCCATTACGTATAGGGGCGTAAGTGAAAAAAAGCAAATTTTACAGGAGAGCCGTTCAAAGTTTGTAAATCAGGTTTTCGTGAATATCTAAGTAAGTTTTCTACAGATTTGGCTGACATTTTGCATGATGTATAATTAAATAAGCTTCTATAAGAGGGTAGAGTACTAGTGTGATATATTCTAACCAATTTTCAGAAAACACACTTCAAAGATTTAAGAAAAACTAGAAAAAAAAACCTAAAAGAAAGGCGAATTGCTTGTTTTGCCTTTCTATTAGAGGCCATACTTACACCACCACGAGTAATTCAAATACTCAATGGTATTTCGTGCTTAAATATGCAACTTTTAACAGATATATTATTAATGAATAACATATTAATGATTATAACTAATAATATAAGTATTTGAAACCAAAAACGGCTATTTTGAAATAGGCGTAACTGTAACTTTTAAATATTGAACGACGAACAAAGCCGAAACTACTATATTCGCCCATTTACAGCGTACATATAAAGAGATTCCTTATCGATCGTACGGTGTAAAAGGACGAACGGAATCGTTCACCTGTTTACGTGGGTGTGATTATCAGTTCCACCTAATTGTTTACTTTCTAAAATTGGATTAGTAAGTCGGAATGAAATTTTTGTTGAATTGTTATATAGAATTCAACTTAACTAAGTCATTTCTATAACAGTAGTACCTAGGCGGTAGTGGCACTTCCGCCCCTATACGTAGGACCCATCGAATTTAATTTACGATCCATGATTATAAAATTATAAATGAAGTAGCATTAAAACGCCGGTCAATTATATTGTAGAAAGCGACAGAGGTAATGTACAGTCTACGTTAAGTTGGCACTTACTACACTACGTGGGTAACAAAGGGATATTTTTAAATGCACATCTGTATAATTTTGCAGCAAACTACGTAACTCCACTAATTTACTGAATGCATACCAGAAACATGAATGCTGTGCAAAAAACTGACTTGCACACTAATTATGCACACTAACTAAATCAAAAGACAGGATTATTGAAAAGTTACGCAATCCGATTTGGATAGATTAGGTTAGAAGGCTAATGCGGGAGCGGAGCGAAGCGGAGCTCCCGCTTTTGCCTTCGTGGTTATTTTTTTTATGTAACCAAAGGAATTGTTCTGCAAATGTCATTAAACAGTATATTTAATTTGATTTAGTTAGTGTGCATAATTAGTGTGCAAGTCAGTATTTTTGATATAACTTTGAAATATTTTGTTAGAAAAAAGGGAATATATAAATATCGATTTAAATACATGCCGGTAACAAATACCCAGCCATGACGCTTCGGCTGTGTACCGGTTGGAGGGGCAAATCAAAGAAGCACTGGCTAGACGTTGTCGAACACGACATGTCACGGTTCACCATGGATGCTCTCGACCATTTGAAGTAGTGGAGTAGAAGCTGGAAAGGCGACCCCGGACTCCGAGTATGCCACTCAACGCTTTTGTAAGTTAATCTTTGTTTTTATCATAGTGAAGTATTATATCTTCATTGTTTTAATAAACAGTTTAAATGAAGAAAACAACATCTTTCATGCAAGAATGACTCTTGAACCGTATCCACAATCAAAACGGTGGCTGTTGAAAACATGATGTTCACAATTTTTCTTATTCATTCATCGAATTCATAAACACGCGTCCCATACGGTAAACAGTAGCAGCACAAAAATGAATACGGAAATATACAAAGCTTATCCCGCAACGCGATCTCATAATTGGGTGCGCATACGCATATCGACGCGCAATCTAGCGTTCTCTATTCCAGAGTCAGGTCAACGTACGCTGTATCGCTCATTTAGCTATAAACAAAGTTTATCGAACGAACACGGACTATACACAATAGCTGAGAACGACATTAAATCACCTACAATAATCGCATGAAGTATTTTTCAGTCACAAATTAGATCGACCATACACAACACAGCGCGGTCGATTTTCATACCGCTCATTCACCTTTGTAAATAAATAACAACATACACTTAAATAAACAATATAAACATTGATATGCGGAAAAATATATTTCCCTACACCAGATGCTTTTCAATACCTACACCAAAACCTACACGAATGTCATTTAGACATCTGTGGTGTTGCAGCGGACTGTTACGAAAAGTGCGGGTTACAAGCTAGACCTCGGTCCGTTCACGACATGGATCAAGATATATAGGTATGCCAGTAAAATAGCAGAAGTAGTAGTAGTTGTAGCAGTATTAGTAGCAGTAGTAGCAGTATTAGTAGCAGTAGTCCATAATAACAGTAGTAACGAAACAGTTTAACAAGTTATCTCTAGATGGCGCGAATTTTACACAGTAACACCAATGATAATATTAAATTTGGCAGTGAATGAATCAATTCCGCCTGTACAAGGTTGCTTCGATAGAGATACTCGTACATAAAAAAATGGCATATCGATAAACCATCTTTCCGCATACACTTAGATACCTACTTATTTATAATGCGGATGTTTATCATCGTTTAACTTTGAACTTTTTAACCGATTGAGCTCATAATCACACAATCCTTCTTCCTGTCCTACTAAATTATTATACATGTGAAAGTTTGTGAAGTAAGATGTTTGGATGTTTGTTACTCAATCACGCTCTAACGGCTGAACGGATCTGGCTGAAATTTGTTGGGATAGAGTAGAGTCAGGCATAACACATCTCGAGAATAGATTCCCATTGGTTGCGGAAAAGGGATCAAAATTCCACGCGCGAATATTCATATGGTCCATAGTCATATAACATTAGGTATAGTATTCTATTATACTGGTAGTAACGTGGGAGAAAATGGGTGGATCACCTACCTAACTGCTTTCTTTATATGCAATACAAATGCGTATAAAGGATATAGGGGATGAAAACGAGAGACTGCGAGTATTAAACTGATCGGAAACTGAAGATTCCAAAAATAATTATAGGTACATCAATAGGCTACCCAATATTACGTGGCACCAAAATTTATTATTGGCGAAAGGTGGATGTTAATACACCTCTGCGTATCCCTGCAGGGTCTTACAAGCGTGAATATTTACAATTAAAATCAATTAATTATTTATTCCAATCGTCTGAAAATGAATTAGTTTTCAGCAACTTCTGAGGCAGACTGTACCCAATAGGGGCGAACCCGCGAACCTATCATAATATTTATTTTCAGCACAAAAATAATTGCAGTAACATTTTTCTTCCCTTTCTTTGACCGATACAAATTCAACATGACATTAAATACGAATTAAGATGTCCATAAGTGCCCCTTTCTGACATAAGCGATTAAATTAATTCACATTGCCCCTCCCAATGTATTTATTCCCCGCTGGGGAGCGAATAATGAACTACATGGTTCGTGTACGGGAGTTCTTACTTTGTTGTGGCACATAATTCATTACTAAGTCAATATACGAGTGGTAGAACAAATGGCGAGCAGTTGAGCAAATATCCGTATTGTCCTCATTTGTTACATGCCTACAGCCTACCTGAACACAGCGGCTTGCATATATAACAATTACAATTTTTGTTTAGTACATTTATTTATCACCATTATGTTATTGCAGACGGTGGATAAAGAATTAATTATGTATATTTACTCTGCAATATGATGTACCTACATTATTGCTAATAGATGGTCCATTGATGATGTTTAACAATAAGTTTAATTGTAGTCAATGACTTGTGTGTGTGCTAGACAAGCTTTAGAACAAAATTTGTGTCACAGTTCCTGGGTGAGGCGGAAATTAATTTTGAATTTGGAACTGTACATAACTGAAATTATTTGTAATATTTTATAACAATTTTAACCACTCTATGAAGGTTGTCAAACTGTCAGTCCGATTTAGATTGTAGTTACCGGGGTTTGATCTTATATCCACGGGAGATTAGTGATGCATATAATTGACTAGTGCATTTGAGTTCCTTCGCCATCATAGCCCCCGTGCAATTCTAAAAAGACATGCAGAAACACGTAGGTAGGTACTGTGCAGTAAGAGTACATTTTGTGACGTATTTGGGGTCAAAAACGTATCCCAAGAAACGTATACTGCGCGTATCGAGGTCCAAGATATATGTCCAATAACTACGTATACTATAAACTATAATATCTAAATAAGCCGATTTTGGTCAGACTCTCACTTTTCTCCCCCCGACATGACGCATCGTGTCAAATTAACCTTGAAGCATTTTATTAAATTAGGTATCTTTTTATTCAAATGAACATTCGATTTTTGAATGAATACCTATCTACAGCATACACTTTTTATACCAGCTCCGCATGTCCAAAAACCGGTAAATTGGCGCCATTTAGTTAAATTTAGAATTGGTTTTCGAACCGTTGAACATGTAATATCGACAAATCGAAATAAAATATTAACGTATTTTTCTACAAAATTCTCTTCTTCTTCACCATAGCGATAATTCCAGTCGCATCTGAAGATTCTACTAAATTCCCTATAAATATCTAAATAGATAACATGCAAGCAGGTCTGTAGGTTGATTGAGGTATAAGGCTTTGGCGTAGGTTCTCCTCACGGATTGAAGTTTTAGGAGTAGGTTGAAGTACCTAATCAATCAGATGGATCACATTATGTAGGTCCCACCCTTAACTATATTAACATCTTCTATTTTACATCAACCCCCCTAGACAAGTGGCAATTCGTTGGCCGGCGTATTTTAGAATAGAACAACGAATGTATGGGATTTGACATTTATGACATACGTTGTATGACAGTCATCGACTTATGTCATAAACGTCAAATCCCCGAGACAAGTGGTAATTCGTTGGCCGGCGTCCAGCTACACAGCTAAGTGACAGCTACCTATCTATTCATATAAGGGTATATACTATATTGACATGACATGTGTGAGTTAGTAAAATTTCTAACTTCTTCAAGCTAAAACAGCTGAACCTATATAAAATTCTGTGAACAGCCAGACTTTGAAATAATGAGCAGGTAGCAGGTACTACTAGCTGAAGCGAATAAACAACCACCCTACAGCTGGGTGTCAAAACTCAGACTATTATACAACAGACACCAAGACAGATCACCTATAGCCCAATTCACTACTGTTTGACGTAATCAAAGGGCTCATACGTTTACTTAAAGAAATGAAGTGACACAGGTGCTCCCTGTTTAGATACCGCATACCATTTCCTAATGTTTCGATGTTGGCTCTTGTCTCTATATAAACACGTTCAAATTTTATTATGTCATCCCGGCATTTGGTGTTGCTCTATACAGTCTATACTATAGGAATCTACTTTTATGTCAACACTAGACTTAATTGCTGCATCGTGTTGGTAGTTGCTACGTCTTGTGTGCAACTCGATTGCCGGTTCTGCGATCGTAAAAAGTACGCGAGTAACCTCACCATTCGTGGTGAGATCTTGAAATAAGGCTTTGCAAAAATGCTTCAAGGTTGATTTGACACGATGTGGGAGAAGAGTGAGAGTCAGGTCAAAATCAAATGATCTGAAAACTTTGTGTCGTCGTCGTTGTCATTCGTCGATGCAATAGTAGAAATATTAAACTGAAGCTAGTAGCTGAAGTAGGTACTAAAAAAAACGAATCGCGCTCACATTCTTTCGAGTTTGTTTCATGTAACTACAACCCAAGTTAATTTAGGAAAAAAATCCAAATCGAGTTAATTCTTGTCCAGTGCTACTCTAGTTAACTTGAGGTAACTCACCAGAGATGGTGGGTGGAACTTTTTTTATTAAAAGACTAGTCTAAAAATTTCTTTCAGCGTCAAACTTTTGCAAGCGTCTTCTAATCTTAATAATCTTACTGTACCTAGGTATGGCCGTTAGTATTTTTTCATACTTTATCTTAAACGCCACAAATATCACTGTGGCACCCATCAGAACAATACGAGCAACTGAGACAGGTCATAAAAAAATGCAAACACAACTCAGGAGCTAACGACGTATATTTAGGGAAAAAAATTCGGAATTAATTGGCTTAAAAAATTAAGCCGTTTTGTAGGTTAATAATTTGATATTTTTCACACTTTCAGTAACAGATATTTTAAATTTGTGAATTTTGTTTGCTTATTCGAAACATCGTACGACATAGGAACCCAGTTAAAAATGTGTCTTTAAAACAACCAGATTCTTCAATGAAATTAGGAAGTCATTCTACATACTTAATTAATTTTATAGATAATTTTATAAAGCGATAAACACCATTACGTGAGCCAAACAATGTAATGTATAATGATAATTAAATGATTGATAATTATTCTATTTTATAATTATTGCGTTATGGTGATTGCTATTGCAATTAATAGTAATAATTCGACGCAATCATAATAGATACGCTATTATTGCGTGGTTGATAGTATCAGTAGCGTGTACGAACAACGTTTGCGAGCGGAACCGGTACGAAAATGATTGTATGACATCAAATCTTTAGAGGACGTACAGTCAACGACAAAAGTAAGCAGCCTCTAAAATTTATTAACAACCTATTAATAGCTATTAAACTTTTTATACGTAGGTACATGGTAATGCTCACGCAGATTTCCCCCCGGGGTAGGCAGGTATCTACGGTGTTTTGAGCACCGAAGTGTTTTGGAGGCAATCGGGATTGACACGCAGATGAAGAGAAAATGCAGCATGAGTCATTCCGTTTCTCAATTCAGTTGGAGTCGACTTTTCAGTCTAATAACGAAGTGACTGATTTTAATATTTTCCGTGAAGCGACTGCCAACTGACCTCCAGAACTAACAGGCGGTATCAAAGTTTTATAACGATTGCCATAGATATTCGTATGACAACAGGATCATCGGCTTAACGTGCCCTCCGAGGCACAAAGGACTCACAGTGTGTTAGGAATGGTCACCCATCCTAAGATTAAACTAACTAGTACATATTACTTAACGTTGCATTGTGGTAACCTACTACTTATTCACGAACCCCACACAATATGAGAAATTTATATAAAAAGGAATTTAAAAGAAATATAGGTAAATTAAGGTTTAGCAACTCATTACTCATCTTATAAAACAGTTTCAGGAAATGTGGATAGCAAATAATAAATCACAATGAGTCAGTATTACGAACAAAGCAGACATTGAACACATCACGGTACGAATTAGTAAACTGCGTCATTAAAACTAATCTACGTCCCTTAACCATTAATTTAAAATCGTGATCCAAAAAAAAAACTGTATGTGGATTGACATGTAACCTTACTTGTCAGGTAAGAATACAAATAACTATACCGACAAACACCGATGCCTATCCCTCTAACTCTAAATATATTATGATAATAGGTACAGTCAGCGTCAAATTGATCTTGACCGGCAGGGTGCTCAAAAAGATCTTAATACCATGTCATTAAGATCTTTTTGAGCACCCTGCCGGTCAAGATCAATTTGACGCTGACTGTACAATCTATCAAACTTCCGCGTAAAATTAATATGATTATTTTTTAATTTGTTCCATTTATAAATGTTTAAAAATTAGAATATGATTGCAATGTTACTTCTTCTTCTTTTGTGTATTCACTTAATTTAAATTGTGTTCCATTTTTAAATATTTAAAAATTTGAATAATATGATTATAACGTTATTTATAAGTTTTAGTTAATAATCTATGCTTGGTGAATTTGAGCTCGACCACCGCAGTAGTACCCCGTGCTGTCCTCAAACGACACCCAAGAAACGCGTACTGTGCGTATAGAGCACATTTTGAACACATTTTAGGTTCAACTTATATGTCCCAAGCAATACCCGTCTTGTGCACGAAAAAAAAGATACTAAATGTTACTCTATAATATTGAGAAATAATCTGCAATTTTAAATAAAACTCGTGGTCTTGATTCGAGGGTGAGTACCTAAAGGCGCTGCTATGCGTAGATTACGATGGAAGTTCCATGTCGTGAAATATAGTTTTTACGAAACTAGTTTATTAGGGCCACATTTCAAATACCATATCAATAGATATTGGGTATTTTAAGATTATAGCTATCAGTTTAAAATATTGTTACTTACCTATATTTGCTAATAAAATATATGTTATCATTATCATCATTTATCGTTTAAAAGTGTTAAAATGTGCAACAGGTGTGTCTATGAATGAAATTTTTAAAGCACTCATTTTTTCATTTTCTTTTTCTTTGCCACTTTAAATAAATAATTATGGTAGGTACAACATTCTACACCTTAAAGCTATAGATGACTTCTGCCCATCCTCATTTCGATTTCCTAGTTGTCCGGCTTACACAAAAGGGAAGGGGTAAGCAGGTCCGAGGTTACCGGTAGGATGATGATAACACCTTACTTGTTTATGGTCATTTGCCTTCGTTCGTTGAAACTAGCTGATACACGCAGCTTCCCCCGATTTGTAACCTATAAGAACCGATTCCTGGCATAAAAAGTATCTTGTGTTGTTCCAAACTATAGTCTATCTCTGTACCAAACTTCCACCAGATCTGTTCAGCCATTAGAGTGTGTCACAATCTTTCACATTTATAATACTAGCTTTTGCCTGCGGCTCCGCTCGCTTGGATGTCGGTTATCGCGACCAAACATAGCCTATGTCCTTTCCCAAGGTCTAATCTATCTAAATTTCATCAAAATCGGTTCAGTAGTTTAGGCGTGAAAGCGTAACAAACAGACAGACAGACTGAGTTACTTTCACATTTATAATATTAATATGGATTACAATAGGATAGGATAACAAAATACTAAAATGCGTGATTAATTATACTCATTGTTAGTAGGCATAAGCAAAGTTCTTCTATGTTCAATAAAATTGGCATCGCACTATTTTGGTATAATGGTTTTACGAAGCTGGGTAATTCCCTCGTCATTCATCAAACTAAAGCTTATGAAACAGGACAATTTTGATGCACGAACACTACGAACAGTGTACATAATTCAAGAAGGAAATCCCCCTGCAATTCACCTCCTGTAAGAAAACCAGAAATCCTTGGGTTAGGTTAGGTTAGGTAGTCCATCCTAAGTAGAAAGAAGCATGGGTGGTTTCAGAATTCAGAGGAGGTATATTTTAAATACGCGAATCGCTAATTACTCTGTACAGAAATATGTTCGCTATCCTCTTATTCTAAAGTCTTATCGGTAGACAATAACAACCGTCTTAAAACACTTGGTGCTCAGATAATACAAACGGATAGTGCCAACACGCCAACACGTTCTTCGCGCCATGCCGATGTCATTGATCTATCAAAATTAAAGTGACGTTTTAGACTTACGTCATAACGACCCGAAGATACGTCAGAGTGAATTTAGTTCACTCCAATCATCCAATCGGACGCACCGACAAATTATTGTTAAAGTGCTAAACACAGCCATCAAAAATATAATTAATAGAGTCGCAATTTCATTACTTTGTCAGTGTAAAAATATGAATCACTCTAAATAAGGCAATTCGAGGTAACTATAAAATATGATATACATATTTATAACTATACCTACGTAGGTATACATTTGAGGAAAGGTCGAAGATTCACATAAGTCTACGAGTGATGACTCAATACCTTAATAAAGCAAATATTGCATGTTTTTGCGTCATTCGTAAACATACAAAAAGGTTAAAGGCGTGTATGGTGATCTTAAATATAATTTAGCAAATCAACGTAAGAACAAAAAATATGAATAAAATCCTGATGAACAATGTGTGCGTTAACAAAAACATCATCAGTAATCACTTCCTCATATTATATTAAGTGAACGATATAGATGATATGAAATAAGTAATTTATACTTTTTTTGTGGCGTGTAAAACCCCACACGGATGCCACTCAACCAGGGCTGAAGGTGAAGTGGCTCTGTAGGAATCACCAGGGCTGAAGGTGAAGTGGCTCTGTAGGAATCAAATCAACACACGGTTTTCCTTCATTACCGGGTTACCGAGGTCGAGTATAGTATGAGGAAGAAATCCCCAGGCATACCCGGATCTGTAGAGTTGACGAAGAAGTGGTGTTTAAAGGATAGTGTACATTATCATCAAACATGTTCAGAACCAGCAAGTCTGTCACTAGTGCCGTCTTAATAAGTTCTTGAACCCTTGTGGTCGAAGCTGGAACTCACGTGTCTAGAAGCAACCTATGCGCTCTGTACTGTACAGAAGTTGAACTTATTAAAATTCTCCACATGCAACGAAAAAAAAATACGTTATGATACATGTATTAACCGTTAACAATAAACCATTCTTATAATAATATTTCCAAGTAACTTCGAATTAATTTTTATTAGGACACACTATTACAGAACTCACGATTTTATTATAAAAATGTTATGACGCATAGTGAATAATAAATAGCGTTACAGGTGCCGTGTCATTGTCTTGTCTAGTTTTGGTCTACGTGACCAGCGGCGAAACCGTTGGAATAACACAAAGGACAGTAAAATTATAAGCAAAATGCACACGAATGGTTAAAAAAATAGAAGATATTGTAAGGCAAAATCTGATTATTTCCCTTTTTTTGTAGTCTTTACAATGGCGATTTTTGAACACAGAGCCCTTAGGGGATTAGATTTCTGAAAACAGCTTGAGGTAATTATGTGGAAAGCAATTGCAATTACCTACAGAAAAATATTTAAGAAAAGTATCTAAATCAAATCAATGTGCAGAGATAAATATGAGGGTGTAATCTTTCGGGAACAACACTAGGATGAGCCTGTAGCTCCACACGGTGATCCTAAGTTTTCTCCACAATTACAAATATGAATAAATCTCCTCACACTTAGCTTTTCACCATATCATTTTTGATCCAAGTGATATATTGTTACTTGGGCGTGCCTCTATCTTAGGTTAGGTTTCACTTACTTGGCAATCTTCTTCTTCTTCATCCCAACGTTATTATCCGAAGCTTTCACCTCGGAGTCTGGGGTCCGCTTTACCAGTCTAACTGCCGATTTGGCTGGATTTCGATATTTTACGCTACGCTTTTACTTGGCTATCTCTTCATTATTATAATTCATTCTAATTCAGAACATGTCCATAATTATGGCATCGTGACATGCTTTAACTACATATATATCTGCTATTTAAAATGAAAGTTTGTAAGTTATTAATAGAAACGTTATAGATTAATTTAGCAAATAACGTGATCGAAAATTGCAGATTTTTATTATATAACAGTACGTGATAGCCATTAGAAGAACGACAAGACTGTTTACAAGTTCTTAACCTTATTATGCTTTTCTCCTCTCTAGTCCTATCCTTATTTCTGTATGGTGGGACATCCTTGGTGGGTGTATCCTTATTTCTCTATCGACAAAATCCTGGTTAGACAATCCAGGATTTTGTGAACTAGTTAGATCTTTTCAGCGTACACCCAGGTCGACATTTAGAAGCTATTTATTAGTCTTAACAAAGCATGTTATGCTAATAATGTGCGTATTACAATTACTACGCACAAATATATCCTACTTATAACAGGAAAATGAATTTCATATACGGAGGATAAATATAAGGAATAAATGGAGGTGCATGGACATTCTCATTTGAATAGATATAATCATCATCTGCATATAGACGTATTCTCCTGATTGCATCCGTGGCCAAGATGACCTCGGAGCTCAGGGTCCGCCTTCCGGCTCTTCCTCCTCCACTTCGCACGATCTTGGGCGTCCATGGTAGTGAGACCATTAGCACGCATATCACCCTCCACGACGTCAAGCCAGGACTTCTTTGGCCTACCCCTTTTACCTGGACCCGGCGGGGGCACCATTGCCAGGCATTTGTTCCCCACGTAGCCTGGCGGTTGCCGCAAGACGTGGCCGCAGCAGCGAAGGCGGCTCTCTTGCACTTTATCCGCGATGTCACGGACATGGAGGCTGCCGCGGATGCGAGAGTTCCGTACGCGATCTTTACGCGTAACGCCGCACATCCACCGCAACATTTTCATCTCCGTGACACGCAGCTCTTGCTTGTGTTGCTCGAGCAGCGGCCACGCCTCACAACCATACAAGAGAACAGGCCTAATGATCGTCTTATAGACCTGCCCCTTCAACCTGACTGGCATTTTAGGATCACAGGTGACGCCAGTCATTTCTCGCCACTTGGCCCACGCGGCAGCAATGCGTGCCTTGACGTCGTGGTCGATCTCACCGGTCACATGAACCGATATAATATAATTTGAATAGATATAATATCAGGATAGATTGGACTGGATACGGAAGGCGGACGTTCGGGTAGGTACTATGGTGCACATTGGGAGAGCAGTAGGCTGCAATAGGATAATTTATTGATAGTGTAAACTGTTACGTTTTCAATGTTTTGTAAAAATTTAAACTGAAATGAATCCTACACTACTCCTAATCCAATCCTCAACTATTTACAGATAATAAAAAATAAGATAAAAATAAAAAAACCTTTATTTCCCATTACCCTTAAATAACAGTCTCATTGTAGAATGCAAGTATCCATTATTGAATAAAATAAACAAGATTTAAATTAAGTTTGTTTTTCTATAGATTTTCTAGTAATTCATTAGGGTATGGGCCCCTTCTCGGGTGAAGGCCTCCTCCAGTTGCTTCCAACTATCCCTATCCTTTGCCATGTTTTGCCAATCATCTCCTGCTGTATCTTTCAAGTCGTCAGCCCATCTTCTTTTCGGTTTGCCTACTTTTCTTTTCCCAATAGGCCTTTTCCACTTTGTGGTTTTGGCTGTCCACCTGTCGTCCTTATATCGTGCTACGTGGCCAGCTCATTGCCATTTTAGTTTTAGGGCTTGCGTGAGGGCATCGGTTACTTTTGTTATTTGTCTTATAACTTCGCTAGAAGCGTACTTTGTGTATTTTCCTTATGTTTTTTTTTTATTTATTTTTATATAGGACTCGTCAATTTGACTTTGCCTTGCCTGGTCACCATTATAGACACGTACCATGCTACAATGGTGGCACTCAGCTTGACGGCCTCATCAGATGCTTTTTCACGCTCCGCCTAAAGGACCCGGGACTGTAGGAGGAGGGAAACTTTCAATATACTTCTCTCCATGGCCTTTTGTGTTGTTTCGATCTTTTGCTTAGCTCTTACCATGAATACCCAAGTTTGGCAGCCGTAAAGCAGGCAGGGTTACAGGCTACTTTCAGAGTCTGTACGAATGATTCATCTTTCATTCTGTCCCAAATAATAAATGAAAAACAATCTTAACAATGTATTTCATTATTTCATGTATTCTAAATCCGAAATCATCATAGTACAAAATTAACAATAAAACTAAAAAGAACTAATTATATATTACAAATAAAAACAAAGCCAGAAGAATAGAATGAAATAGAATAGTTAACATGTTTAATCGTAACAAACAAGTACTTAATTTTGTTTTGCAAGATAAGGTATATTTTTAATACGTTTAGTCATCTGAGCAAGATATTCATGCAGTCAATTAAAATTAAATTGTAAATATGCCAAAGATAGATTAGCCTTACTTGTCCAGTAAGTACCTACTGTCATAATTATGTTAGGTGTTCTATATAATATTACGACGTCCGTCCTCCACGTGCGCTGGCCTGAAGGTGGAGCGGCCTGTTACTCTAGCAGAAGCAGTTAGAGACGGGAGCCCCACCTCTTCGGGGCAAGATGGAGACACCGTGGTTCCCACACCCGAGGGAGATATCTCGTCACTAGAGAGTAGTAGGGCTGGTCAACAGGGTGCGAGGGAAGCGATTTTGGCATCTGAAAACCCGAAACGGAGTGCGATTTTAGTCTGATAAAGTCCGACATTCGAACCCACTAAAAGGGCTCACAGCACGCAATATTGCGCCACGTTATGATAGCTACCTACGAGTATCTGGTACAGCTGTAACGCATACGACTTTTGTATGAAATATCGGTTCGGTATTCATCTAGTTTTTGCATCCCGTTCTACAAAAAAAATCCTTCGAAATTAAAATTTTTTGTTCTGAACAGTTTGTCCAGTATGCATTTTTTAATACTATCTAGGTCGCAGACAAGCACACGGCCCTATGAGCGAGTGCAACACCACGGGAGTCACACTCGTGCTGCCAACCCTGTAAGAACAGAGAGATTCTGTGCCGTCAGCGTAAAAGATAAGTAAGACAAAGCCTTTGATTTTCCCACTGACAGCACAAAACTCATTGGTACACAGCACAAAAAAAGCATAGGACTCATTGGTACTCAACTGTAAAAGTAGGACGAAATTATTAAAATACATGTGTCCAATTGATAGCAGGCTGTAGGTAGACGGCCTTATTAGGTGAGATCAAAAATATAATTAGTGAATTGTGGATGTTCATATTCTGCCAATCTTATAATGTTAATACACTGCTTCCTTAAGTAGCCTGAGGAAATAACGAACCGATTGATTAAGAAATGTGCGTAAAAACCAAGACATACTGGAGTCGTTGTCAGAAGTTGCAAGTCTCGAAACTGGTTCAATACATTATTTTTAATAATGAACCTCATAAACTTGCGGAATAAGAAGAAAAACTTAACTCTATACTTTCATTAGCTGTAGTTGTCTTGCATAGCATTGGATATGCGATTATAGCGATTTTGGTCATAATATCAATGCTACTTAATCCATTGCGATCAAGCATACATAATAGTTTAACGCCCAGTTTCCGAAAAGCTGATCAACGTCAAATCAACTAATCGGCTGTCAAATCTCTTGTCAAGTAGCAATTGGGTTGCTAGAATCATGGTTAAATAGTTTAATTCGATCATCGTGTTGGTTAAAATAGCTGATTAATCAACACGATGATCAAATTATACTATTTTAGCAACCCAATTGCTACTTGAAAAAAATTTTAACAGCCGATTGGTTAATTTGTCTTGCATCCATCACGAACCATAAGACAAACGAGCAAAAATCCAAAAAATAAAATATTTTTCTGTTCATAATCCCTAAAGTAACTTAACTCAATTATTTTTTAATAAGTATCTTCAATGTATAGACATAACTAATTTATATTTTTTATAATACAGTATAGTATAGTTCAACTTTCGTCCGTCGAGGTAGATATGACCATAGTTAAGGAATTAAATTGCTTTTAATGATCCGTAATAGGTCTTAATTCTCATTTATGTTCGTGTTATGAGCTTTATATAGCTCTGAGTGCGGGTTCGTCTTAATACAAGAGTTCTTTAAGACACCGTATTTATTATACTAGACGGGAAGTGGTGAAGCAAAGCGGCTGTGGGGGAAACAGCTTCCCTAGACAAGTGGCAATTCGTTGGAATATTTGGTTTAATAATATTCCCGAACTAACCGAAATCACTAATATTCCCTCTAACCCTATCAGCTAAGCTAAATTGCTTGTGATAGGAGTGGGTTCACGTCGGTAGTGTAATGACCAGGATTCGAACCCGGGACCTCTCGACCGTGAGGTCGACTTCTTAACGACTAAGCGATTTTAGATTTAGATTGTAGAATAGAATGATGAATGTCACTTATTTTGACGTTTATGACAGTTTTCAACGTATGTCATGAACGTCAAAATACTTGTCAATCACAAACATTCATCATTGTAATCTTCAAAACAAAGAATTGCTACTTGTCTGAGAGGGTAGGACCGCGCTCTCTGGGACACGGAAGGGACACAAAGTCATCGTAAGTTTGCCTCGCCAGTACAACCAGTATTGCATAACCTTGCAATGAGCTAAATTACTCAGTCATCATATCACTTAGCCACGAGCCCTACGAAAAAAATAACCTGACTTTAACAAAAACATCCAAAAAGTCATAATAAATAATTCCTGATAGCATATACATAATAATATGTGAACAAGTGCAATAAGCATACTATTGATAACTTCGCAATAATTATGTTCTTTGTGCATTCGTTAAACCGATGGCGATGGTAGTAAACAGGAAAATAATAAAGTGTCTACGTATATTGTTAATTTTCATTCGAGTAGCAGCTGTGATCAATTTGCTATACATAACTTGGGGCATAGGGACAATTTGTGTTCAAGGGCCAAGTATACGGACAGAAAAAAAAGTTAAGACTTTTTAGTGCTCGTTTTGATTTTTAGAAGTTTTCATCAATATCATATTCATCATCAGTTTAAGCATTTATTGCTTATCAATAAAGAGCAGTCATATTATCGCCTTCATACAATGATTCCTTGACCCTTTGATCAGGTCTATTTAGTGCCAACGTACTTTCTATGAAATTTTCACCTCAACTTACTCTAATGATTCGCAGATCCAGTGCTTATTAATTTTCCTAGCAATAGAGCTGATGTTTGTACCATTTTAAATACAGGACAAAAATGTATGGTTACATATACCATGCTACCTTTTAGATAAGTCACTGGCAGAACAAACGCGTTTATTCGTCAGCAGAATGAACCGACATTTAGGTTCACACGCATAAGTTTACTTATAAACTCTACATTCAAGTTTGCTATTTCAGATATCCATGTGGTGACGGCGAAAGAATACAAGTAAGTATCATCACCCCATACGCAGACGACATCACTGCCAGAGAAGAAAAACTTGAAATAAAACCCAGTCCCAACCCGTCTGGCCAGCGTGGAAACAGCTGGCCAAAGCCTCCCGATATTAGGCCTCCCTATGTCCAGCAGTGGATAACGATATAACTACTTATTGATTGAGATACTTAAAAAAGCATAAAGGTTACATTTCAATTACATAAATCAAATTTTCGTTAAGATACACAAAAAAATACACCAAAAAGATAAAAATATAGGTCAATATAAGAATATGCTTAAAGTAATAAAAAGAGATAAACTGTTTGAAATATACCTAGTTATTTGGCCGTTCACAATAACAAACGTTATTCAAAGATAAAAATGTGTTATCTGTAATAGTATTATTAATAATCATGACCTAATTTCAGACCGAAATTGGACATCTGAATAAGCGTTACATGTATCATTCATACAATAATCTGTAGGTATTAGCTTACACAATAACAATAGCAAAAATGACGTATTTTAGCTGCCTGAATCCTTTACAATTAATTATTTTATCTGCTGACTGTACCTGTTTTGAAATAAAGTGCGAAATAATTTAATTTCAAAACATTCGAACCCATTACCACACCTGTTAGGTTTGCATGATTCTGTGGTTTAAAGAAAGTTCTTATTGTACAAGGACCTCTTCCAAAATACTCACTTTAAGATATAGGTAGGTACCTTACTAGTTTTAAACGACAGAAATTAGAACAGAAAGGACATTGCTAGGTCAAGAAACTATCATGAACTATGCTATGTGCTATTCGGCAAACAAATAGAAGTTATTCGGCTGGGTTTTCTAACTAGACTACTTCAATTTATAATGTTATTTTATCTTTTGTTGACGAGTTGGGAAACTGAATTTTAGGAGAAACTGGTGCAAGAATCGGGCATAAAGCATGGGCTTACAAGAGTAGGTACTGATAGAAAATGGATGGACTGTGTGAAAAATGAAATGGAGGGGCACGTCGGGGTGACATAGGGCAGCAGGAACAGGATACATATGTCGTAACGAGTACTTACGGTACATTTGTACAGAGACCTTACATAACTGTTACTAACTTATGAAAAAGTTAAATAATATTAAATTAATATGTAATAGCATATTCATTTCTTTCTATTCATTAAAAATATTATAGTTTGTAAGTTTTATTCTATCATGACTAAATTACTGAACGGATTTGTTCCAAATTTGGCACACAGATAGGCCATGACCTGAACAAGGACATTGCTTTTATTCTAGTAATAGGATCCTCAAAGTTAATCCACGCCAACAAACTTATATCTGGTGATTTATGTCTCATCATTTATTTTTATGACTGTATATTCCAAACTTCGTTAAGGTCAACACTTTCATATATTAGCATCACAGGATACAAATTTGGTATTCAAACACTACTTTCAGTTTTTTTTTAATTAGACTCAAGGTCGTGACTCGTGAGGAGTCGGTCACCTCAGTGATGTAACAGAGTCTTATCATTCTAAGCGTTAATTGACAGTCGGCATAATGGCAATTACAAAATGACCACGCAATCTGTACATACCTACAGTGGAGATCCTTATATCCAATTACAAGCGAAACATCTATGAGAACTTAAGTATTAGCACATGATAGTTACCTCGTAAGAGTCGTAATCATAAGTGAATTGTAAAAAACTGTATCGTGGAAATACCTATAAATGAAACGTTTTTGTACAGAACAAACTTAGGATCATCTAAGTTCTTTGTACTATGTACTCATAAATACGTTCGCAAATCACTTTTTTATACCACTTAGGTTGCAGTCAATCACACGGCCCACCTGATGGTTACCGTGGCCTATAGATGAGTGCAATGCCAAGTGAGAGACACTCGTGCTGCCAACCCGGTAAGAACAGAGAGACTCTGTGCCGTCAGCGCAGAAGACAAGCAGGATAAGCCTTTGGATTGCCCACTGAAAGCACAAAACCTCTCCAGTGAGCTCTGGCTACCCTACTCACCGCCGGGAACACACCACTTCCAACTATAGTGGTACTTAGTTCCTTCTAATTGTTGTATGTTCTAACAACTTGTAATATCAGAACAACAGTGTAGGTTCATTATTTGAAAACATCCAAAACTTAAATTATCTTTCCGAACATTGCCTTCCTTGAAAGACCCTATATTCCTCAGAGGGTACCCTAGAGACCGTCACACAAACCCATGTTGTAAGAGACTATCACATGTCATTGTCTCACATTATAACTTCTTTTGAAAGGAATACGAGCCTCCTGAAACAGGTGGTTCTGTATGACGTATTTTATAGATTTGCGATATTACCCCGATTCTTCACGATAATACAAAAAATGATATCAAAAAGATATATGATGAAGATAGGAATAGATATGAAATTATCTTAATATAATTACACTATTTTTATAAAAATAAATGATAACTCTTATAATCGGTCATACTACATGAAACAATAAAAGTCATTTCAGCTTTACGCTTACTAATCTACTCGTAAGCATATACTAATATTGTGAAATCTGTTTTCCTAATAGTTTTTTAAAATTATAAATACAAAACCCGACTGATGCTGAAAAGATCGAGATGATAACAGGCGATACCTGTAAATTTTTCATCCAGTTTATGATTCACAAATACGTAAGTACCGCCTGCTATCAATCTTGTTTCGATCTTTTCAGTATCAGTTGGGTATGTATGAAACGTAAGCTCATGACGTATGTAAGGACAGAAACAGAGCTCTCAACTTACCCCAGAGAAAAAAGTGTGTGTATTAATCCATAACTAAGTTTTACATAACAAATTACTAAAACCACAATAAAAAAAAATATAGAATTAATAAATTAATGAAAATTATACCAGTTTTTATTATAAACAACCTATTTATATCAAAAAATGTAATTAGGGAAGAAATGGCAAATACTAATGCGAGTAACAGAATAAAAAACCAAGACTAAGGGGTCTCCACATGTCCACATATTAAATGGAATTGAAAATCATTATTATTGAATGTGGGTTGTGCATATGCACGAAAATATACCTCAATGTAAATACGTCACCAATATTTAATTGCTAATTCGTTCTGAACATTTTCGTTGAAGTTGATAGCATCTAACATTACGCTACTGATTCGAAAAGTCACTGATAAACGACCCGAATGTGTCAGATAAGTGAAGTTTGAACGAAGGTCTTGCAAGGGAGTGTTCACTTACCAATCATCGAAGTTGTTAGCCATATGCGTCATTCTAAGACTATTTTGTGTTTGGGATGGTGTGGGGTCTACGAGAACCCATCAAGAGGATGATAAAAAAGGGAACTCTCCATGAGTGTTACTCGATCTTCACTTAAGAAGGGGAATAAATTTAATTTCATGAAATTCATTATAATGCAAACATCCTAAAATCATAAGTTATGAGATAATCATTTCACACATTTTTACTTAATAAATCTACAGAGATTTTCTTACGATTGATAAGTTCCAGGACAAGAAAAACGATGCACCACAAGATTGCTTAATCAACTAACCCACCAATACTTATAGAACAATTTTTGCCGCCTCTGTGTAAAATAAGTAAAGCATAAAATTCCATAACGATATTATTCATCATTGTCCTGGTAGAGAAACACTCTGTATAAAACATTGCACAAGACATAAAGGCGCCTTCGAAATATTACTCAATATTTTTTTAAGAATCTTCATGAATAATTCCGTTAAACTCCGCTTCGGCGACCTTTTTTATCAGTGAATAAAAAAATATTATTTTATCGCTCACTTACTATCGCACGTTACACGATTTTTTATCTAATAATATATCGTCCGATGCCAATATATTAAGGCGGCATTATTGAATCGTTAGCGATTAGTTGAATGTAGTAATTCTGTAAACGTACCTAGATATTATGTACGAACTGCCATGCAAGTCAAAACGCACACACAATACTTACAATTTTTTTTTACAAAACAATTAACCATTTATTTCCTCACAATACATTACGTCACAATACAATTAAGTCAACTCAATAAATTAGTCAAATAACCCGCCCCTGACCGTTCCCGACGCAAAGTACCCATCACACTCAACGCGTTTCCACGCTGGATTGCGATGGCCAGCCTTTGCACCAGGAACGCTTCGGAACGGGAGTCACCATTTGAATACACCGCAATGATAAATATCTAATGTTGAAACATTTCATTTTACAGATGGTAATGTTGGGCCGCAGTGGGTCACGTTGCGGTCATTAGTACGAGGTGAGTACTAATGACAATAGCCTGCATGGAAGGGCGGACTGTGCGTGTGATATTTTAATAAATGGCAGACACGCTGATGAGCGTATCAGACAGTTTACCATTCAACAAATCGAATCGCATTCAAAATTCCATTTTAAATCTCAATAGACATCGATAAAGGGCTGTATGAGTTCATATAAAGCGGGTCTTTAATCAGGGTGGACGGTAAACCCAATTAGTGACTCATGCCAACTGTAATAGGGGTTACAAGTTGCCCACCATAACCAACAGTTTCAGTTAAGTAAGGTCAGTTAGCCAAGTTAGGTACCTACTAAGAATCCATACTAACACCCGTATTCACAAACAATACTTCGCTATGCGTACCACCAAAACTATGCAAAGAACGACTAATTCTCAGTGCGTTCGTTTTGGCAAGCCTTTTTATTCATTGATAACACTTAAATAATACTTCGTTGAGGGAACGCACTGCGTTAGATACTGCTCCGTATTGTTTGTGAATTAATTTAAACAGCCCTATGCGCTCGAGCACACTATGAGACCTCACAGTATCGTTTGTCGTAGTATCTCTTATTAGTCTGTGATCGTTTGTGAATACGAGTGTAATACTATAAATGCGAAAGTAACTCTGTTTGGTCGGGATAACCGACATCCGAGTTTCGTCATCCGAAAAAGAAAACATCAAAAGAATTGAATAACAAGGGCAAAATTCAGGGGAAAATTATACTTTTGCAATATTGTGTATTATAAATATTATAATATAATATGTAGTATACGTGACCCAAAACATGCATTAAAAAATGAATTTAATATCAAAAATAGCAGTTGACTGTTAAAATTGACAGCAAGGTAAATGACATCATACGGTGTTGTAAAACCACAAGCTATCGCTAAGTAGCACATCCTACACGCTGTGATTTATATACAAGTTAGCAATGGCTTATACTTATATACTTTGACGATCAATGCGAATTTGACCTTTACAATTAGTACATCGACGTGCGTCTGCCTCTTCGAATACTTACGTCATAGAGCAATCTCTGAATTGAAAAAAGATCCAATTACACTCATGTACGATACGACTATGTCTGTCTTCAAACTATTTGCGTGCATCGTCAGTCCACCTTTCGTTATAGAGTACTAGCTTTTGCCCGCGGCTCCGCCCGCGTGGATGTCGGTTATCGCGACCAAACATAGCCTATGTCCTTTCTCAAGGTCTAACCTACCTCTATACCAAATTTCATCAAAATCGGTTCAGCGGTTTAGTCGTAAAAGTGAGACAGACAGACAGACAGAGTTACTTTCGCATTTATAATATTATTAGGGAAGTAGGGAAGTAGGGATTTTCTTCATAGTGTGACCTGAGATCTAGTTTATGTAAACGCATCCTTCCTAAGCATATTAAATACTTAACCTAGGAAGTACGTTAAGTGCCTTACTTCCTAGACTACATAAGTAAAAAAATCTTACTTTGTAATGTCTTCAACCTTCTTGTAGTTAAAGAAAACCTTCAGAAATTGTGTCTTTATCCTTCTAAGAGGATAATTGTGTTGCTCATTCATCAATAGTTTTCAACAAAACGTTATCATCATCCTTTTAGTGATTTCCCTGTTGCGTTATATACTTTGGAGCCCCGGGCCGCTATTTTGCTTTTTTGTGTGGTTTCTTCTTATTCATCTTAGCGTTTATCCCAGTCGCATCCTTCGCTTTCACTTCGGAGTCTGTGGATTTGCTTTTTTGTGTTGTTTCTTCTTGCTCATCTTAGCGTTTATCCCAGTCACATCCTAAGCTTTCATCTCGGAGTCTGAGGATTTGTTTTTTTGTGTTGTTTCATCTTGCTCATCTTAGCGTTTATCCCAGTCACATCCTAAGCTTTCACCTCGGAGTCTGAGGATTTGCTTTTTTGTGTTGTTTCTTCTTGCTCATTCTAGCGTTAATCCCAGTCGCATCCTAAGCTTTCACCTCGGAGTCTGCGGATTTGCTTTTTTGTGTTGTTTCTTCTTGCTCATTCTAGCGTTAATCCCAGTCGCATCCTAAGCTTTCACCTCGGAGTCTGAGGTATCGCTTTTACCGTTCTAACTGCGGATTTGACTGAACGTCGATATTTTTGTATTCTTCTTCTTCTATAGTTTGTTAGCTTTTATTACAGTCATCAGAACACCAGTCCCAAGAGGAAAGCCTACGCCAGATACCAGAAGGGAGGTTTACCTGGGCCCCGTAGGCCCAGCTAAGCCAATTTTAGCTGGATTATCTGTCTTTTTCCAAACGCGACGTGCCGAATCGAAAACAGTGTACTGCATTTATAGATGTGGTATGTGGTTAACTATTCTGTATTTTCCTACTAAAATTATGTAAGGAACAAAAAGTCTAGTGTCATTTATGCGTGTCGTAAATGAAGAATTTATACCTTCCTCTTCTTAGAATGTCGATGATAATCAGGTTTAAATTGAGTCAACCCAGAATTCAGCTACCGTTGTTGCCTTGTTTGCAGCAGCTATTAGCTCTTGAACATAACGTTAGGGCACGCCAGACCTGATGCTAAGAGTTCTATTGTTTGCCGAACGGCATAGCATAATATACACTACAAGTTAGCATCGTCTACGAATCCCCTCCAGATGTGTAAGTACTCACTTCAGTCCACTTGAATCCGAAGTTTGTTTAAAAACTCCTAGGTCTATTAGGGCAGTTCTTGTCTAGGTAAAAAATAGACAACAGAAATGAATAAGTGCCCGCTTGACGGCAATAGGCCCGCCCCCTATTACGTGGGACCGAAAATCATAGTTGGCAAAATATGGGTGTTAATATGATAATACATATCTGCACACCCCTTCGGGGATTTACAGGCGTGAGTATATGTATGTATGGAAATGAAATCCCGCTGTGTAAATGTCTAAATTTGTAGTAATTTAATCCCTTTTGAGCGAAGTACCTAAATAATAACATTCAGCAAGCCTTCAAGCTAGAATTTAACTCTCTACCTATAAACATTATTTAAAAAATATAATAACTCCCGCTAAGAATGTGCAGTTTGTAGTAAAATTTATCAACATATTTAAATGGTTACTACTTACTATATTACATCGTGTATACGCTCAGTAATTAATGTTAGTTATCGCTCATTGCAATACGGAGGACATTACAGTCAACTTAACATTCCAAAATATAAACAGAATTCTCGGTCAAAATGCCAGAATGGAAAAGCGAGATCTCCGATTGTCAACGCTGCACGCTGGCTGCCAGCAAAACTTTTCGCTACACTTAACTGACCTTAATTAACGCATCCAGAATTCATGACTTCAACGAACTCCATAAATAAATTAAAAGTTAAAGGACATTAAACAAGAAAATGTAATATTTGTGCGGTGTGAATGTGAGCGACCAGGAGCTGAGGTAAGTTAGGGCTGGCATTTTAGAGTGCTAACCTTCGTATTCACCCGTGTGAAATTCCCCGCAAAAAGTTTTATTCTAAATTGTGTATTATGTAATGTGCGTTGTGTTTTGCAACAAATGTATTTTCTTTCCTTTTACTTTCTTTCTTTCTTATGTGGCATGAGCCACAGGTTCAGGTAGATATATTTCCCCCCCCCATACCCGGGGGCGAGTTGGGAACTCCGTGGTCCCCACACCGGAAGAGGGCCAGATCGAGAGATATGGCCCTGGGTCGGCCGGGGTGCGAGGGATATGGCTATGACAATCTCACCTCCGGCAACTGACGGCCCACAGAAGGCGTGCGTTTTAGTCGATTCGAGTCCGACATAACCTCCTCCTCCGGCCCCGGCGGGGGAGGTATCCGTGGGGATTTTTCGCACGATAAAAAAAAAGGTAGATATATTTCTTGTGATGTCTAATAAATAACGCATTTTATGGAAGACGCTAGTATAACATTGACTTTAAGAGGTAGGTAACCAGTTTGCACTTCCAAACCCTTAGATTTTGCACATTTTTGGTAAATATTTTCTTTCATCACCGATTTCGCACGTAGGTATATGCTGTTTATTATATTTTGTAAAACTCAAAATCCTAAATAAATATCACATGCAGTTCAAGAAACAGAAAGGTTTTAATTTTTTTTTCGATCTTCGATATTGATCAACAAAAGGTTTTTTTTAATTTCTAACCCTCTTCAGTTAGTAGTAGTTAGGTAACCCATTTGTAATACGTAGCGAGGTGTCTACCAACTAATAACTTTACGTACATAGGAGGTCTGATTTCGAGCAGAGAAAATTTACTGCTTAATACAAAAACAAGGAGAAGAATGAGAATTTCCATCACAAAATTCTCATTACGTGTATATGGGTAACCCATCTGTTAGAGATATTTCGTAAAAATTCAAAAATAATCACAATGGGGATCGACAGGTTAGGTAGGTTTTTCCTTGAAGCCAGGCTCAAAAGTCTATAATAATAAAATGAAAAATGTGATACGGCCCAAGTCTAAAAAAAACTCTTTTTTATGTTACAAAAAACTATTATATCGTCTTCGCATCATATTACGGGATACATAGCTTTAATTTTTAAGGCAGGCAGGTTAGTGAAAAAAAACAGGGTTGACACATCCCCAAAATGTTACTAGGGTAGAACAACCCTAGGACAAAGGGTCCTGAATCGTAGAGGTCAATTTAAATTGGCTAGGCAAAAATTGGTAAAGTGTCTCGTCTCGTCTCACATCTCGTCTGGGTAAAATATGTATTTTTGAATGTTTAATAAGCTAAGAGAATATTAAAATTAGCTTTAATTGCATTTTTATTGTTTTCTCTTCTTGAAGTTTTACTTTGCACTTTACGTATTTTTAGGCTTTATTAAACTTTTTTTAGAGCTTTATCTTAATAAAATCTATTTCAATTGGTTTCTATGAATATATTTTCCAATTAATCCAGTCAATTTATGTGCCATTATTGCCATCGGTTATCGCCACCCCGGGTTTCTGCTATAATATATTAAATACAAGAGCTTCATTGGCATTCGACATGATATGGTATAGAATTATCACCGAACACACGTAAAATACTACGATTTTTACGTGTATAAGCACAAGATAAATGAATGACAAGTTCTCACAATGACGACTATATTTCAATAAATGGCTAACCTCCTTTTTTGAAATGGTTTAAAAATGGAATGGGGCTCCAATGACAATCGAGTTATATATCTAAAATTGGTCTGCTTTTTATCATAATGTCTCACATAGCATAAGTAAAGGTATGCAAAATTTCAACACCTGATATTATTCATTTTCGAATGGCATCCGGGTTTCCCCAGACAGCTGGCAGCCCTAACCGCGAGGTGAGTGCCTGAGTTACGTAAAGCGAGCGATACGTCGCGTATCTTTACGAGCCTTTGTCTCGATTGCTGCCAACCGTACTACTTGAGTACAATCGCAAACAAATTTGTTTTAAGTAAAGTACTGAAAACGTGCGTAATTACCGGTTGTGCTGCTTAGTCGAGCACCTATTATAATTACGCACTTCAGATGACATATCCTAAGACCTTCGATATACAGGGTTATTGGTAACTCGACGTATTCCTGTCAGGGGGAGTTAGGGGACCCAAAAATGCTACAATTTGGAGCACTGGCGTAGCTATGGGTGGGCAAGGTGGTGCGGTGCACCAGGGCCCCCAGGCTCAGGGGGCCCCCCAAGCTCACAGGCCCCTCGAACCTGAACTAGCAACTTTTTTTTAACTACCAAAAAAGTCTTTTGGAAGGCGAAAATGGGTTGTACAACTCTAATTAGTGCAATTCATTTGTTGGGAATTTTGTGCAGTATTGTCTCGTTGAAAGGTTCGCCATCACATTTGCAGCTAGCTTGGGGGGGCCCCTGAGCCCTCAGGAGGCCCCCAAGCTTAATGTCTAGGAATTATCGGAAACAAAAAAAAGGGGGCCCTTGTTTCTTTTTGCACCGGGGCCCTTTGTGATCTAGCTACGCCACTGATTTGGAGCCCACATATGTATGGCCGAAAATCAATAGTTTCCGAAATACATAATTGACTTTTTAAGTTTTTTCCATAGTAACCCAAAATAAGTCCCACTTTGCAAAAACTTTTTTTTTATTTGCAATTGAAGGCTGAATTTTGGTTTACTATGGAAAAAACTTAAAAAGTCAATTATTTCGAAAACTATTGATTTTCGGCCGTACATAATATGTGGGCTCCAAATTGTAGCATTTTGGGTCCCCTAACACCCGCTGACAGGAATACGTCGAGTTACCAATAACCCTGTATATCATCTCAGGTAACGTCGAGGAACAGATAGAAGAAACGTGAAGTTTAAGCCAACATAATAAAACTAAAAGATTTAAGTTTTAAATTCCTATAGAAAATCACAGTTATAGCAAAAGGTAGTCTAACAGCGTACAGTTCTTTTATTCATACAATAAAACTGGGAGTTCGAAAGTTGGTCTCTGTGAACAAATACTATAATTTTAGTTTGTTTTATAACGCAGTCGCTTAAATTATGCACTCTATAACCAAGGGTAAGTAAGTGCTACTTAATCATTGTTAGGCACATACTAAAACCAGCAGGGAAAATTTTCACAATTTCAATCATTGTGCGTCTGAAAAGAAAAAAACTACTTTTCCGTGCAAACGTTACACTACAACAGCTGCGAAAAACCTTTTAGTTTTTAAGGCCATTCAAAAACAAGCATAAATAATATAAATAAAATACTAAACTAATTTTAACAGTTGTAACATTCTAAACATGATTTTATGTTATTACATTATTGTTATCAATTGACCAAATAGCTTTTGTTTTGCGAACCATATCTCTATGACGATTATACAAACGCATCCGGCAGTGGACCGTCAGATCAGGGTCACGAATGTCACTGGTGATAAAGCAAGGCTGTGCGATATCAATAAAGCTGCATAAAATTAATAACACTAATATTTTATGTGTACTTAGTAGCTTCAATAAAAACAGTTCGAAATGTTTCTGTCATTACAACGTATTCATCCATGAGGTTTGATGGTTATAATCTATCATGCTAATTCAATGAGCAGTTTTCCAGTAGGTATTTAAAAGGTTCCTAAAGACGCGCTAGATGGCGCAGCCGGCACTTTTGGTAAGAAGAGTGTGGTGTCACATCTAGTGTAATTTATGGAAAAAATGTTCTTCGGTTTTGTAATGATTTACTTTACTTAAATATTCTGTCATTTTTTCTGATACAATGAAAATACCACTAACAAACCACAGAGTACATTAAAATTACCAAAAGCTATGCTAGCGCCATCTCCTGATGACTTAAAAACCAACTGATTATTATACCTACTGGAAAACTGCTCATTAAGATTAACAGGCTTCTCGCACAAAGTCAAAGTCAAAGTCAAAGTCAAAAATCATTTATTCTGTATAGACCATTAAAACGGCACTTACAAAACGTCAAAAATATATAATTATGTACTAAAGACTAGCTTAGCAAATGGACCACCGGTTCGAAACGCGGCCCTGGCCTGAGAAGACTTCGGCAAGAAACTCAGCGGGCTTTTTTTTTTTTTTGGTCTATTTACAAATAATGCTTAGTCTACTTAGTCTAAATACAATAATTTGTTTGAGAAGCATGCATGAGTGAACAGCTCATTTCCAAGCTAGTTTATCATCTAAATATTCTTGTATTTTATAATAGCCCTTTTGGCACAATTTCCTCTTAACTACATTTTTAAATTTATTTATAGGTAAATCCCTAATTTCCTTAGGGAGCTTGTTAAAAAAGCGTATACAGTTACCCTGGAAAGAACTGCTAATTTTTTGGAGTCTGGTATCACAGACTACAAGATTGTTTTTATGTCTCGTATTTATGTTATGCCTGTCACATATTTTGGGAAATTTGGAAATATTTTTCTTAACATACATTAGGTTCTCGAAAATGTATTGTGACACTACGGTCAGAATGTCTATTTCTTTAAACTTTTCTCTGAGGGAGACTCTTGGGCCCAAATTATAAATAGCTCACACAGCCCGTTTTTGTAATATAAATATTGTATTCAAATCCGCGGAACTACCCCAAAGGAGAATTCCGTAGCTCAAAATACTATGAAAATAACTGAAATAAACTATTCTAGCCGTATCCACATCTGTCAGAGTCCTAATCTTTTTTACAGCGTAGGAAGCTGAACTTAATCTATTGGCTATTTTTTCAATATGTGATCCCCACTGCAGTTTGGCATCAATACTCAAACCTAAGAACACTGTTGATTCCACAAGGTTCAACACCTGACCATTGAGTTGTACATTGGTTTCCACCTGTGCAACATTAGGTAGGGTAAATTTAATACATTTAGTTTTATTCCCATTTAGGCAAAGATTGTTTGTACTAAACCAATGGACCACTCTTGTTATTGCACCATTCACTTCGTCATAATTGTTTAGTTGCCTCTTAATTTTAAATATTAACGAAGTATCGTCAGCAAATAAAATAATACTATGTTTGTCCCTTACGTAGTAAGGGAGGTCATTTATATAAATTAAGAATAAAAATGGTCCTAGTATCGAACCCTGTGGAACGCCCATCGAAACCACGGATCCTACTGAGCGTGTACCGTTAACATCGACCCTCTGAATTCTATTATTCAAATATGAAGTCAGAAGATCGAGAGCCCTGTTCCTTATTCCATAATGTTCTAATTTCTTGATTAATGTATCATGGTGGACGCAATCGAAAGCCTTGGATAGATCACAGAAGACACCCAATGCATCATGCTTATCTTCCCAGGCTTCGTAAATACAATTTAACAATTCTACACCAGCATCGGTGGTCGAACGTCCTTTAGTAAACCCAAACTGTTTATCATGAAACAATTTGTTTTCACCAAAATGGGTTAACAACTGTCCCAGAATTAGTTTCTCAAATACCTTACTCAAGGTCGGCAACACAGAAACGGGTCGGAAATTAGAAGGATCTGTGGTGCTGCCAGCCTTGAACAAAGGTATGACTTTGCTATGTTTCATTAAATCCGGAAATATACCGTTGCTGACACAGTCATTAAACACAGCTGCTAGATGGGGAGCAATGACATCAATAATACATGACACAGTTTTGACTGATAATCCCCATAGATCCGCGGTCTTTTTAATATCAATAGATTTAAACGCTTTGGTGATGTCCTTGCTATTAACAGCTGAGAATACGAAAGTGTCCTCACATTTTTCTATTGATTCCATAAGCAATGATTCGGCGGAAGTGGAAGACGACTGGAGAGTTTTGGTTACCATAATGGGAATGTTTGTAAAAAAATTTTCAAACTCTGTCGCAACTTCCATGTCCTCCGTGACATGGCGATCTTCTATTTTTAAATGGAAATCTCTTGCAACTGATGAAGATTTCCCACATTCAGAATTTATTATATTCCAAGTAGTCTTAATTTTGTTGACAGAATTCGCTATTTTCTTTTTAATGTAGTTTGACTTCGCAAAGGAACAGGCTCGCTTGAATACTTTAGAGTAGTTTTTAACATAATTCTGAAAAGCAGGGTTGAAATTGTATGATTTTTCAGAATACAGATCAAACAATCTCCTTCTACTTCTATAGATTCCCGTCGTTGCCCAGTCACTGAAAATAAGTTTATTGACTATACTTTCTTTAAAAGCGTCTAAACGATGCTGGTTAATCGGTACAAATTTGATTTCCTTTTTACTTTTAACTTTACAATTAATTCTCTCACAGGTTATTAATTGTCCACGGTGATCCGAGCCTACAGCATCAACAATACATTTATCAATTGGTTTAATGTCCGTGAAAATATTATCAATACATGTGGCACTAGTTGCAGTTACTCTAGTGGGTTCCAAGAACATATTAATAAGATTAAAAGACTTGAACAGATTTAACATTTTTTTTCTTTCTACTGGCACTAGGGTGTTTTCTAAAATATTTACATTAAAGTCTCCACAAACTATTATTGACTTTTTGGAGTAACGGCATTTAAAAAGCGCTTCTTCCATCCTTTCTTCAAATCTTGCATAGGGCGCGTCCGGGGGGCTGTATACGCTTAATACAATGAACTGCTCAAACTCAATACTCGCTATCTCAATAACTCGCTCAATAGAGAGGCTTACTAAGTCTTTACGTTCTTTAAATTTTATATTCTTATTAATAATTATTAGGCTGCCTCCACGTTTGAAATTTCTTCTACTGAACGAGCTTGCGACCTGGTGCTTTTTGAAGTTGAACATGACCTCATGGTCTTTCAACCAATGCTCCGTTACACAAAAAATATCGATATTTTTAAGGGTCATGTGCAACTCCAATTCCAATTCTTTGCCCTTTATCAAGCCCTCAACATTCTGGTGCACCAGGTTTAATATCTTATTTTTACTATTTAAATTGCATACGGGAGACTCAACTGTCTCAAAGGCCGTATGACCATGTCCGGTACATTGGGACATATTGTAAAAAAAGTTGCTAGATTTTCTATCTGTTGTCAAGAAGTCCTGTCACTTATCTTGGATAAAATTATCCACTATGTCAGTACTGTTATTATTATGTCGCTCAATAAAAGCTATGTTATTAGACAGAAAGTTGCCTAGTACATTTGCAACCTGTCGTTGCAAAGATTTTGATAGTGTAAAACTATCAAATGTCAATATAAAATTGTTCTGTAATACATAATTAAAGTCCGACCAATAAAATAAAAAACCCGTACTGGGGGCGCCAAAAACATCTATGATATGACAACACCAAGTATAATGATACACATGTAAAATGCCAAGTGTACAAATATTTTTTCAACACACTTGCTTATGAACAGGCTTTTATTTCCCCGCAATTAAGCACGGAATGACACCTAATATAAAACTGTGACTTTTTCATTGCTTCTTCTTCCTCCTAGCGTTATTCCCAGTCGCATCCGAAGCTTTCAGCTTGCGAGTCTGGGGTCCGCTTTTACCAGTCATAGCTACAGATTTGGCTAGACCTCGATATTTTCCGTGAAGCGATTGCCACCTGACCTCCACGACCCAATGTTAACATTAGGCGATATCGAAGCTTTGCAGCTAGACCGTTGTTTTTGGACTTTTTAGGGCACCAACTACCCGTAACGACTGCCATAGATGTTCTTATGGCAACCGGGACCGACGGCTTAACGTGCTGTCCGAGGCACGACCAGACCAATGCAAATACCCATATTTAATGCACACAAATATTTGCACTGAGCGGGGATCGAACCCGCGCCTCCTGCGTAGCGGCCGCGTTCACTACCGCTACGCCACGGAGGCTGTCATGTTTTTCATTGCTATTATTCACAAAAGTGAGTTAGAGACTTCTTTTTTTAATTTCATTAATTAAGTTGCTTTGTTCTTATATAAGGTTTTATATAAGGTTTTATTTTTATTTTTTATATACCTACTTGACGCGAGACAAATGTACACACGTTCATATTTAGTCTTAAGAAACCCTTTTATTTTTTGTAAACTGACGTCCTTAAAATGCCGCAATGGAGTTTGTTGCGCCGTTTCTTCTCCATTAGCGCTTAGGAAGCGGTGGTAAACTTAGTTTTAAGGAGTTTTTGACGTCAAAAAGCTGTAACAGTGTTGCACTATTTTGAGAAATAAAGACTTTGACTTTGACTTAAAAAAGTTTCGATACAAAAAAGATCGTGTCCAATATTACAAACGAATTAATATAGGTACCTATTGCTTGCTCATTTCATGCAGCTTCGTATTTTAAAAGATAATTTCAACTTGTAGTACGTGTTTAATATACAAAACTTTCACTAAAATGTATTTTTTTTTCTCTGTTAAAAAGTTAAGTTTTTCTCTGTTAAGTTTTCTGGTTAAAATAGAAAAATAGACGCGGCGTGTTATACCTACTGGTTACAAGGACTGGGCACAAATCAAAACACAGTAGTATCCGTATAATAGTTTACTGCTTGGAATGGTAAATACAAGTTAGACATACAGTTACATTACACTATGTATAGAACAGGGACCACGCGATATTGGTTTTCGGACTGCATAAAATTCTTGTATTTTATGCCTAACAGCACAGAGATCAAAATAATCGAGCATGATTTTCTTTTTTGCGTTAGGCTTATTTTTCTTAGGCGTAGAAAATACATTTGACGTTTGACCTTCTCTTCGTATTTTTATTACAGAAGATCGGGATATACCTAAAAATGTGAATAATAATTAGTCACAGTAAAATCAGTAGTTTAGGCCAATTTCATTACACGTACTCTATGATGTACTTACCCGTCATGTTGACAACAAGGTCTGTGATGTTATTTAGAGGAACAGAGTCCAATCCTTCCTACTTTTTATCCGACAAATACTTTGTTATATTATAAATTACTTTTCTTAACTGGCTTTTAATAGTTTTCGGCATATTACTATAGTTTTGTAGTTTTGTAGCGCTCTCAAACTCAACAACACGCACAATTGACACCACACTGACAGATGACCATAATGACATTGTATAGATTGTTACCATATGAAGAAATTAGTTCCAATAGTTTACCGCAATATGGCGAGGTATTTTATTTTCCTGGTCGGGCTTTACAGTCATAGTTATTTGTTATACAAGAGTGCAAAGTTGCTTTTTAACCGCGTGCTCATTTTTGATGACCGAGCAAGCGAAAGATTCTAAATTTGAATCACGAGCTTAGCGAGTGATTCACAAATTAGAATCTTGAGCGTTAGCGAGGGAATCAAAAGAGCACAAGGTGAAAAATCTTTGCACTCGAGTGCAACACGTAACTTTTCATCCCACCTCAGCGAGGAAATAATGAAATGCTTCTCCTTCCTAGCGTTAATTCCCAGTCAGCATCCGAAGCTTTCACCTCGGAGTCCGGGGTCCGCTTTACCAGTCTTAACTGCGGATTTGGCTGGACCTCGATATTTGCCGTGAAGCGACTGCCATCTGACCTCCACAACCCAATGATGACATTAGGCGATATCGAAGCATTGCAGCCAGACCGTTGTTGTTGAACTTTTTAGGGCTCCAACTACCCGTAACGACTGCCATAGATGTTCGTATGGCATCCGTGACCGACGGCTTAACGTGCTCTCCAAGGCACGACCAGACCAATGCAAATACCCATTTTCATGCATAAAAAATATTTGCACTGAGCGGGGATCGAACCCGTGCCTCCTGCGTAGCGGCCGCGTTCAATACCACTACGCCATGGAGGCTGTATAATATGTGTATTAATACTAGTAATTAAATACAACAAAATAAAAATTCAACAACAATGTCAACAATATGACGTGAAAAAAATTGATGCGCGCAAAGCAAATTAAAAAAAAAGTACACCAAGGAGGTTACGAGTCTGAGTTTTTCATGAATTAAAAAAAAGTTGTTTGATAAATTCGGCACCATAGAGGTAGAAGTAAATAGGTTTAATGATGTTTTGAGTCCACAAACCTAGTACACACGATGTTCTAAATTCAAATTTACTTTACCTCTCTAGAGGATAAAAACGACTTTTCCGCTCAGTTATCGAAGAGCAAAAATAGTCTTTCCGAGATGGTGGGATGAAAAATAAATTTATGGTCCTACAATATGTAGTTATGGTATGTAATTTTCTATTTATATTATACCTTATGTTATTTTCCCCAACTGTAAAAGATTTACTGTAAGGTAATGCGCACAATATTACCTGTTTAATTGGTAACTTTGTTAATTGATCATAAAAACTTATGAAGTCATTTATATTTGATTTACCTCTTCTGCCAACAAGTATTACTAACGTTGTCTGTGAACAGTGTGTACTAGATACTGCTCTTTTAATTATTTGGGAGTAGGAGGCCCCAGGAAATGAATTTATTATGACTGAATGACCCAATTGACCACTCAAATGAGAACTTAAACCCTTACCAATTTCATCACAATACACAACCGTTTTACCTGTATTTAAAGGTTTATTTATTGTTGTTGTTACAGGGCTACAACTGATGGACATGTTAGACTTAGTAGAATTGTCACTGTCCACAGGGACAGGACAGGGCAGTGAGGTCAACCCTTCCTGGGATGTTACAGACAGGGTGGAGCACGGCAAGGATGTATCCCAGTCACATCTCTGCCTGTATAGGTTTTCCAGAGAATGAAACCTTGCTTCATTACTATGACATGAGTCCACTAGGCTATTTAATGCCTCAATGTACTCCCCTATTTCTTTTTGTGCAATTTGGTATTTTTGTGTAATGGAATTTAAGGAGTCATTCAAACGCCTGATTTGTAGTTGTTGCTGATACATATCAGACTCATATTGCTCTGTTTGAGCTTTGCCTACCTCTATTATTTGTCTTAGCTGCAAATTAGTTTTACAGGCCCTACGACACTTGTTGATGCCCATTTTGAGGCACCTTATCTGTTTTTGTGACTTTGAATAACACTCAAGAATTTAATGAGTTAATCATAGTTAGCGTGATTCAAAGGGATACAGTTTGTACTTGATAGCCTCGTAAAAGTAAGTATTTGTATAATGTTTTCAACAGTTTGGGTCTCTATCTACATTCTTAATTGTAGACTCTCAGAGCGCTGAAAGTAATCTATGCAAGAACGGGCCGTTGGTATCTTGGAGCTATGACATCAAAGGGTGACTACTAAAACTGAAGTTAATTTTAACTTAGTCTGTTATACATATTTCTGAAAATAGTGTAATTAATACATACATAACGTTTCTGTGCAGGACTGTACAGGCATCGAGCAGTAAAATTTATATTGCGTTCACCCGGTAGCAGGTCACTTGTCGACTTGCCGAACAGTTGATACAGCATTCTCTAGCCGCAACACCTATTATAATGGAATATGCGCCTTTCTTAGCATTTAGTTAATAAAAAGAAAATCTATCACTAGCTGTTGCTCGCGGCACCGCCTGCCTGGAATACTAATGCCGCTCCCGCGACCTACAGGAACTTTATTATAATGGTCTGAAACCATCTTCGTATACGTATTTTCCTTTCTAATTAAACCAGTTTTGGGTACCTACATTGGTTGGACTAATGACAGCAGATTGTCTAACACTTTGGGGGGTGATACAACCAAGTGAAATTTTGGTTTAAACATTATGGTGGATCAAATTCTTCTTGATATTTCCAAGTCCTGTAAAATTTAGTCTGTCAGATCATTAAACGACTAAAATCTGCCTTTAATGCTCTGACAAATAGGATAAGTAACAATATAATATAGAACCTAAGAACATTGAGCATAGGCTTGCCAGGCCAGGATATTTGCCAACTAAATTGAAAATCCAAAAGAATCAGAATTTAATATTCCAATTAATGCCTGGATCGCAATGCGACAGGTAAATTCTTTTTTAATTGCCAAATTATAGTGCGTACTTGTCAGACAAAGTGAACTAAGTACTGCAGACACGTCAACCCAACTCTCCTTGTCGCCGACCTCAGGAATTTGTGACAGTCCGGTCAGCTGCTAATTTATTATAATTGATTAGCCATTTATGCCCTTAATCCCTTACCTTTAACAACCACTTTATAATTGTGCAACTTAATGTGTTGTGAAAGAATTGCCTTCTGAATAATATCATATCGAACGCTTTTATTTCTATACTTATATAATACGCCGGCCCGCCAACGAATTGCTACTTGCTTAGGGGGTTTGTCTGACTGCAATATCTTACATACATATATACATACAATCACGCCTTTATTCCCGGCGGGTTAGGCGGAGGTGAAATTAACACCCACATTTCACTAATCATTGTATTAGGTCCCACGTAATAGAGGGTGAGCCTATTGCAGTATACCGGACTCGAGCCATGCATCTGAGGCGAAGTCTGGGCTGTATATATCTGTCTGATAACAGCCCTATTCCTAAGTCACCTTGTGGATACCGCATAGGAAGAGATGGGGTGGTCCAAATTCAACTCTGCCGGGAACCACGTAAATATTATATGCCTTAAAAATATAGCTACGGCACCTAGTATAGAAGGTACACAGAGTACAAAATAATTCTTCTCCATGAAAAGGTATCATAAACCTATATTCGCATAGTCCTAAACTATCAGATAATAATATTGATAAATACTAAATGTCAATTTCTGATTTTAAACCATGTTATATCAGCGGAAAGTCGAGTGTATGGAGTTATCGCCATTTGGGTCCATTTACTTAGGTTATCAGTCGCCTTCGTACCTGAAGCTTGTGTAGACTTGAGGACATAATACAACCTTCAAAAACTCTTATCGTGTCCGTTTGCCCTTCTGTTAATCCCTTAAATAAACACGGAACGACCACACCGTTGTGGAATGCAAATTCTACTTTTAGTTTTTAGGGTTTCTTATAAAAAGTTCGATGAAAATGGTAACTATACCGCAGTCTACTTTTAATAGGTATAGAAGTAGCTGTGCCCCTTTACTTTTACTACCGACGACCTTTGTAGAGCTACTGAAGACGCTATTGCTGTGGTCAAGTTTTAGGTCGACAAAATTTAAAAATCCAGATCTAGCTTGGTTGGATTGTACCACCAGCTAAAAATCCAGTCATTCACATAATTTAACTCAAGAATTCAAACGTACAGTCTGCGTAAATAGTTACAACAACAAACAAATCTCCCTTCTGACAACTGACGATAACTCATGGCCTACTTACTGAAAGGCAACTGAAATTTCGGGATGTGAGAAATTTTATACGTCATAATATTAAATACGAGGCGCTTCCAACCAGTCTTAATGGAGATCTATAGGGGAGGCCTATGTCCATCAGTGGAGTTCCTATGGCTGAAATGATGATGATGATGATTAATGTTAAATGGAATGTAATACCTACAGAACCATTGGGGCCAATATGAGTCGCAACTGTCCCCGTTTTAGTGCCCTTGAAAACGTGACTTTCCAAATATTACGAGATATTAACAGAGCAGGAAGCGGACGTGAGACGACCGCCATTCAGTTTTACCTCACTCCTATCTGTTTAATGTCAATATAAATAACTTTCAGTTAAAGTCGTTTGCATTCATTGTTGTTACCATGTATATTTTTGTATTTATCGAATTTAGGCGCATCGAAAATAAAAGTACGTACTTTTTTTACATGTCACCTTCGGGCCCAGTAGGAGAGGAAGACCCATTGACTTGACGTCGATGTGAGTGCCAAGTGCTCTCCGCCATAGATGCCCAAGACAGTGTAAAATGGAGGAGGAAAGGGCGAAAAGTGGATCCCGGACTTCAATGTGAAGGTCTTAAATGCAATCGAACACTGTGATGCTGATGATGATTCTTTTTCCCCACTAAAATAGCATACGAACTCAAGGCCCCATCGATGGTAAGAGCATGGGCGTACCCAGCTTTCTTTAAGGGATAGGTCAAAATCAATCGGACACGGTTTTTGTTCTCGTGTTTTCAAATTTTTACTTCGGGCAGAGCCAAGCAGGGTGAGATAAGCGCTCCACATGCCCCTCTGACTACGCCCATGGGTAAGAGCGGTTCTTCTTCTGACGTATCAACAGCATATCATTTGACAAAGTTTGTTCATAGTTCTGCCAGATTGCTACCTTAAAACTAGTAAATAGGACTATTTATGACAGTATAAACGAATATTATTAGTTGAAATAAAAACCAATTAACATATTTTATCACGATTCATTTTTATTTTTATTTTACACAATTTCTCTATAATAATTTATCATTTTAATTTTCCCGTGACAATGGTTACTGAAAACCATCTGAAACGTCGGAAAACGGCAAAAATGTAATTATACAGGTAAAAAACAATCTCTCAGAATAAGGGAAACGTATTTCATGAAAAGGCATCCCGTTGTGAATGGGAATCATGTTGTGAAATTAGAAATAGCAAGAGCAAAGAAAAACAAATGATGAATTGGTTTTATATAGACTCGGCTGCTGGGTTTTCTAATTAAGTACTAAAATATTCTCATAATTAACTTACGTAACGTATATATACGTCTTTTCCTGTATACAAGCGTATATCTATAAATGTATTTGGCTTAATGAGGATCCAATAAAAATAAGATTTTACGTCATTATTCTAACATTACGTAGGTATGCTTAATGATTTAAAACGGGAAACAACGAGAAATGATAAACTTATTACAATATATCCATTAATAAAATTTATCAACAACAGTTTATCCATTTTCAACTCACCGTCGTAATACAATGTTGATAACATGATCATAATATCATCATGATCGTAACACTCTCTTTATTATTATCATCAGGATAATCATCATCACTATCATAGCATCAGTCCTTGTTTTGCAATTTGCACTTTAGGCCCCGGAACTCTCTCCTACTCTTTCCCTCTGGACTGCGATAGGCTGATTGATTGGTTGAATAGGTAAAATTTATATTTATTAGTTACCTAGTAAAGTATTCGAAACTTAGAAAAGAAGGAGGAACTTAGAAGGAGTCGCGATTCCACCCGAAAAATTTTCGGTTCTAAAATAGCGTTTTATCACGCTAACAAAAATGCAAAAAAATTCTGAGGGAATTGCTACTAACCCCCACCAAGGGTATTGCGAATTCGATTCTCAAATGAGACAACAATTTCTTTGTTTTACTGTGGGAGTCATTACGAGTGTAGGTGTACTTTATGCCTGTTGATTATATGTTTATAAAGTACACCATAAGGCACACCTAATTACCTTTTAATCTTGTGCAGCAGTTGTGCAGCATTCATCAAAGTGAATTTCGCATATTTGTATGATCTTAGTTAAGAAGAGCGATTTGACTGGAGCTAAACAAATATTCTTTGAATGTGTTTCAATGGACTACCCTTAGAATTTTATAAAATCATATATAAGATCGAGCGAAATTGAGGAGGAAGAGCCGGAAGGCGGACCCTGAGCTCCGAGGTCACCTTAGCCTCGGATGCAATCAGGATACGTCTACATGAAGATGATGATGATGATGATCATCATCTGGCTTCTCCTGACATTCTGCACGAAATTTCGGTTCTTACCCCTACACTGAAAACAATATCTTACATACAGATCGAGGTACAGTGAACTAGCGAACTGACAAAAATTATTCGACATACTTATTGGTGTCAGCTTTGAGACTGTAAGTCTGCTATCCCAAACGACACAAAGAAGTATTCTCACTTAGAGCATTCTAGACAGTCACGGATTAGATAAACATCGTAAAAGGTCAACACCGAGAGCTCAATGACATTGTCTCCAAAAACATCCATCATGCCTAGTGTTCCCGGGGCCTATAGGCTTTTAGGCTTTTTTTGAAGGCTAGCCTATGAAATAAAGGGCTACAGCGGGAAAAAACCTAAAAAGGCTATTAGGCTTTTAGGCTAGGCCTTTTTCATAGCCTTTTTTTGTCTACCCGAGAACTATAGGCTTATAGCCTTTTTGTAGCCCAGGCGCATATTTAAAAGGCTTGAAAGACTTAAAGCCTATACAGATTTTGAGTCCTTTAGGCTAGGCCTATTTTATACATTGTTCGAGTATAATAATCGTCAACTAAATTATACGATTTTAAATATTGTTTCAAATTGCATGACTTTTGACTAACTTTTGGGTGTGCTGGGAGACGCCTCTGGCTATCGTCTACATACTGTATTCATAGTACAGAGAATACCCTTGTTTGAGAATATTTTTAACCCCCGACAAAAAGAGGGGTGTTATAAGTTTGAAGTGTGTGTGTGTGTGTGTGTGTGTGTGTGTGTGAGTGTGAGTGAAAGTGTGAGTGTGTGAGTGTGTGTGTGAGTGAGTGTGTGTATGCGTGTGTGCGTGTGTGTGTGCGTGTGTGCGTGCGTGCGTGCGTGCGTGCGTGCGCTTGCGCGTGTGTGTGTGTGTGTGTGTGTGTGTGTGAGAGAGAGTGAGTGAATAGGTAGGTGGGTGTGGGTGTACGTGTGTGTAATTTTATTTGTATTATTATATTAAATTATTGTATCAATATTTGTATTATTGTATCAAATGAAAGGTCATTATTTATACATCAATATACAACAGGTTTTATTGAAATCGGTTAAGCGATTACCTACCTATTACCCGGTAAAAAAAATTAAATTAAAAATTTAAAAAACCCCTGATCCCTAAAAGGACATAAAAAATAAATTAATAATAAAAAAAGAAATCGTCTGGGTGATAAACATATAAGATCTTCAATGTGCTTGTCATCATGGCTAAATTTTTTTGGAAATAATTGATAACAAGTATTTCTAATTCATTAAATTTTAAAGTAAATAAAAATAAACACATTACAAAAATAAATCTTGTTTAATTCATACTAAGTCATAAACTAAATAATGGCTAATTGGCTATAGATAGCCTCATAATAAGCCTACTACTTGAAAAAGACTTTAGTCGCTTTAGCCTATAGGCTATTTTAAACCTATAGGCTTTTTTTAAAACTATAGGCTCTTTTTTTAGCCTATAGGCTTTTTAAAGTGAGTAGCCTTTCAAAAGCCTACTCACTTTAAAAAGCCTATATTCTATCATGGCCATCAAAAAGAACTAATAGGCTTAATTTTAAGCCTAAAAGCCTATAGGCCCCGGGAACACTAATCATGCCATCATGCGTAACAAACGTCGCAGAATAATAATAAATGTTTGGCATCTGGTTTAGAGCTTAGCATGACAGGTTGTCAAAAGAAACTGTAGAATATTTTATTTAAATATCATAACTTCATGCGTTGGAGATGACACAGAACAATGTTAATTGCTTGTTTCGGCTGTTTTAAATAATTTCATACACTGACTTTAAAAAAAATAAGAATACTGGCAAGTATTCTTATTTAGTAGGAATTGAAATTGCTAGAAATTCCGTTAACCCCTCCAGCATCTTAGCTTTATTATTATAATTATTGTAAAATTCTTATTACATTGTTTGTATTATTTTTATGAGTGGGTTCACTTTGGTAGTGATTACACAATGGTCATCAAGCCAGGATTCGATTCCGGGATCTCTCAATCGTACGGCGGGCTACCACTACTAAGCTACTAATGCTTGAATTGAACTGAATCTGTTATAGATTGACTAATATTGAAACCCTGAGTAGGTACGAATACTTTCCCATTGAGAAAGAAGGAAGAGAATATTATCTGAAAAGAACGAACCTACTAAAATGTGACCAGGAGACGTAGATCTTCGCCCAACTAACCCTTTAGCAGGTTCTGATTGCTATAAAGATGGTCTATTATATAATGAATTAAAAAAAGGTGGAACTTAATTTTTAAAAGATTTTTTTGTGTAACAAAAAGTCTCTGAAAAGTGTCTGCCGTTTCAGAATGAATTCAAGATAATGCATGTATTTATAAATAGGTATTATTTTAAACATTTGTTTTCAACATTTTTGTTGTAGAGTTTTGAGAGCATTTTTGATATCGTTTGTGGTTTGTGCTAGATCTTTGTTATTCATTCCCATAAAAATGGCGGACCGGATTTGGGTTTAGTTACTACACAGATAAACCCGGATGATAGATGGTACAATTTTATTCCGGTCATAGGTTCCTTTGTTTTTTTATACCACTTAGGTCCCAGACAAGCACACAGCCCACTGTTTTTTATGTGGTTATAATGATTACCGTGGTTTATGGACGAGTGCAACACCAACCAAACTGTGTAGGTATAAAAAAAACCAGAGTAGATTTTAATAAAAGCTCTAAGTAAGAGATTTTGAGACAAGAGCACAAAATTTTGTGGCGAGGTACAATATTGATGTTTTTCTTCAGTAGGTACTACATATTTAACAATTTAAACCATGTTGGTGGACCTACATGGTTACTTAGAATTTTAGCTTTTTTATTACGTCTAGGCAGAAACATCCATCTAACTAAATCGGTTTAGTAACTCAAACTATTTATACTTCTTTTTGGTTATCTTATCAGTTGTTCTGTACAAATATTAGATTATGGACGCCCTCACGCATCCAACAGTAATTATTATTATCGCTCAACAAACATCAAGTTATGTTATTTACTTTCTTAGACACGATAATGTCGTCTGATAACCGAACTGTTGAGGTAACTAGCTAGTTCTAAGCCTATATGATTTATGTAGGTTCTAATAGGAAGAAAAAAGGAAGTTTACATAGGCGGTATCTAATCAAGGTAATAGAATTTCCTCTCTAGGGGATATTTATTATCCTGAAGTATTTTCATAACTTCAAATTACCTCTTTTTTTGTTGTACGAAAAATCCCCACGGCTACCTCCCCCGCCGGAGCCGGAGGTTATGTCGGACTTGAAGCGACTGAAATGCACGCCATCTGTTGGCCGTCGGTTGCCGGAGGTGAGATTATCGTAGACATATTCCTCGTGCCCCAGCAGGCCCAAGGCCATATCTCTCGATCTGGCCCACTTCCGGAGTGGGGACCATGAAGTCCCCAACTTCAAATTACTTATTGAGATAGTTGTAAAACATTTCTATAACACTAGCGATCTAATATTTTTTTCATCCCACCATCTCGGAAAGAGTATTTTTGCTCTTCGATAACTGAGCGTAAAAGTCGTTTTTATCCTCTAGAGGATAAAGTAAATTTGAATTTAGAACATCGTGTGTACTAGGTTTGTGAACTCAAAACATCATTAAACCTATTTACGTCTACCTCTATGGTGCCGAATTTATCATACAACTTTTTTTTAATTTATGAAAAACTCAGACTCGGAGCCTCCTTGGTGTACTTTTTTTTTTTAAATTTGCTTTGCGCGCATCAATTTTTTTCACGTCATATTGTTGAACATTGTTGTTGAATTTTTATTTTTTTGTATTTTATTATTAGTATTAAGGCGAGGTTCTAGTGAGACGAGTAGGTATTTTACGTCACTTCAAACCCTGCAGCACATGCGCAATCGACGCAACATGTCACGCCAATGTATAGAAAAATCAGTAGATTCATTCTTAAAATAAGATTCAAAAACGTATTATAAAAATTTCGTCGGTTGAATGACGAAAGGGCGTATCTGGAATTTTCTAAATGTTCAGTAGAGCTGTTTTAATAAAATTGACCGTTTTGCACGATCATAACTTCATACCTAAAACTTCTACGGGAAGCATTGGAACATCATTTAGATCGCCAACTAATTACCTTTAAATGCGTTTATTTGTTATTTGTGTACTTCTACTAGTTGTGGATATATTTAATTTTTTTTAAAAAAAGATTCACTTACGTCCTTTCGTGATCGCTAAGATTTTCATTATTTTAAGATTCGCCCATGCCATATTAACATTAAATAAAAATAAAATATTTTTTATGCAGATAATATTATATTTATTAGTAAACAGTAACAATTAGGTACTTAATACGATAGAAGAAGACAAATGAAAAAAACCAGGACGTCATAAACAAAATCAATCGTTACAATTATTTATTCATGGGGTAAATTTTTATAGTAAAAAATATGTTCTTGGGCTCTAATTAGTGGTGTGTCCCCACTGCATAATTTTACAAGGTCATCATATTTTTCTTTGGTAATTTTATTGGGCGACTTGTTAAGTTGTTCAACAGTACCTCTTAGCCATTGCATATTTGGTCTCTTTAGTGATATTGACCTGTATTCCCTTTCAGTGTGGCTACATTTGAAAAATATGGTTGTAGGTGTAGTTTTCACTACTCTGAACTCCATGACATCTGTCCATTTAAATAAGTCACCAGTCTGTTCATCCCTTTTCAGCTGTAGTAATTTTAATTTTAGTGAAAGATCTTTAAAATTTTTCAATTCATTGTAGTTCAAGGTTCGGACTATATATGGCTTTTTACGAGCCAAACGTATAATTGGCTCCAATTGACAAGGTACAAAAATGTTTCCAGCTTGTGACATCGCATACGATACAGCACTATGTACGGAATCACCTTCGCTCTGTCCATGAAAGGAACAGAAGTAACGCAAGGATATTTCTTCGACTGATTCACTTTGGTTTATAAAATATAGAAGCATTGCTACCACCACAGAATTCTTGTTCTGGCCTGAACAGCTATCGCAATACAGGAATACTTCTTTCACTCCCTTTCTGTCACAGTCTGTCAAGAAATTAAAAAGACAAGTAGAAATTTCCGATGCACCTCTTTTACTAATTGTCTCATTCCATATGTTGCACACACAATCTTTGGAAGCGAGATCATAAATTGTGAAATTATAATTAGCCAATCGTCTTTTATAAAAAAGTGCACTTTCATTGGATTGTGGTAAGTAAATAACTTGTTGTAAATCGAACGAAGCACAACAAGTCGTCTTATTCTGTATTGCTCTAATCTTACAATCATCTTTCAGTCTACGCACTTCTTGTTTTTCCTCAATATGGGCATCATATTTATCTTGCAGCTTAAGCTTAACTTCACTGGTACCTTCCCTGTATGTATTACATAAACTACATTGGTCCTTTTTGGGTCGATGGAAGGATAAATTCATCGTTTTAAATACATTTCTATAACGTGTTATACTAACCGGTTGCTTGTATTCTTCCAAAAACATAGAATATATCTTTCTCAATGAAAGGTCAGGGTGAAGATATTCTTTTGCGCTATCTTTCCTGCAGTAGTGGGACTCGACACGTGGAAATCGTTTGATGTGTTCAGTAATAAGTGATCTCAACTGCTTATCCCTTTCGTGGTAAACCATTTGTCTTCCTCCTCGTTTATCTTTTTCCACTATTCCCGTGGTTTGTAATTTTTGCAGAGACGTGCGCAGAGTCTTTTCTGAGATACCCAACGTGTTGAGAAACATTACCTTGCAAATTTTTACTTTTTCTCCTTTAAATGGCAAATAATAACAATATGTACATTTACGCCGAGATTCTGTAGCAGTAGTTTTTCGTCCCGTGAGTTTTTTTTCGACAAATCTCGTTATGTATTCTCTTTGCAAGGTAAGATCTCCTAATTGATAGTAGTCCAGGAATATATTTTCGCGTTCTTCTTCAACAAATTTAAAACAATACATACCTTGCTTAGCGCAGTTTTCTAATTTACATAAAGGACCAACCTTCCTTCCAGGGACGGTTTTTTTCGTGTAAGGTGAAACATATTCTTTGCCTGTGTGCCTCAAAAACTTTGCTTCTTTATATTTGTTTTTTCTGAGCGGTTTTATTGTTTCTCCCTCTTTTTCGGTGCCTTCCATTACAAAGTCTTCAGGTACTAAACTTGCTAAATCGGATTGATGTTCCAAATTAGAAATCTGTCCTAAAATGCTCGGTGATTGGCAAGTATCAGACAAAACTGCAGTTGCGTCAGAATCGTTTGATTCATTAACATTACTTTGGTCGAAATGAAACATGGAGTGCTTGAATTGGTCTGTAATCTTATTATTATGGTCAAAGCAGGACTGTATGCCAGTTAAAGTGTCAAAATGAAAATCACAGAGCAAACAAGAACACTCAAAGCATGTAGTTAAAACGGGATTAGTGCAGTTAGTAAACTCACAACTCTGTTCAGTGTCCAATACATCATCAGGTTTTATTACTGTCATGGTAGATTGTAAAGTTAGATGATTTTCGCAGGTAGGAGAATTGTTGATAAAATGATCATAGCAAAGAAAGCATTCACAGCGATGGCAAATACTAAATACTTCTTCAGTACAAATAGAAAACTCACAGCTTCTCTGATATTCATGGCGTTCATTTTTGTGCAAGTGAACGTTAGAGCATGTATCAAAAACGCTATAGGTTGTATGTTCCAAATGAGGTAAATATGATAAGTCAATGCTGGTGTCATGATTTTCTTGTACTGCTTGAAGTATTTTATGATTAGAACAAGAAGCTTCTTCGTTATAATGTTCTGAGCACAAATAAGAAGTACAATCGATACAAGTAGTTAAAACAGGATTGTGACAGTTTATGTATTCACAGCAGTAAGCTTTACGGTTGTTAGTAGCATAAAAGGAAAGCGGTTCGTCATCTGATGAGGATATTTCTTTTGCTTCGATAACAGTTACTGTACCATACCACCATTTCCGTTCATATAACATTTTTACCTTAGAACCAAGTGTAATCTTTTCAAATTTTCTGACCGGTAACAATTCTTGTATGTTGACGACATTTTGAGTGCCATCTTTCCATGTCACTAATACATCCATAATTTCCAAAAAAGATATTATAGTAGGTATGGTAGTTATCTGAAATAGAGAAAGAAAAATCATTATTGGTAACACATATTGAATGAAAATCTTGTATTTTTTCACTATTTCAATTTATTTATTATCCTAACCGGTTTCGGCTTTTTGGTCGTCGCAACATTTTACAGTACATTGTTACATACATACATACTCGTTAGTCTCAACATTTTACAGCACATTAGAACTTTTACTCAGTACGTGTAGCAAATTCCACCTAGTACTAACAACCAAAATTTTACCTACATAATAGTACTTAATACATGAAATTATTAACTTACCGTTTGATTTGCACAATTAACACTTAAAACTGATTGTATAACAAGTAATTTATTCACTCTTACTATATTAATTATATTAAAATGAACGCAAACAAACCGCACACTTGCAGAGAAGAGAGTGAATGAGATTCGAACAGGTCATGACACGTTTTGTTTGTTTCACGCCGAATGTGCCTTTTCGTGAAAATATTTTATCGTCTTGATTAGGCGTAACTGATACACTGCCTGTTCGTGATTTTTAAAATTGGAAGAAAAGTAGTTAGGGCTCTTCGTAGTGGCGTATATCTTTAGTTCCGTTAGGATTTTAGTTACGTCTTTTCGTGACATGGTAAAACATGCCCTTAACATTACAATGACAGTAGTAACTCAAAATCGTCGATTTGTTGGATACGCCCCTTCATGATTCGACCGACGACATGCGCAATCGACGCAACATGTCACGCCAATGTATAGAAAAATCAGTAGATTCATTCTTAAAATAAGATTCAAAAACGTATTATAAAAATTACAAACTATGTATTTTTTTTTCATTTTTCGTTTTCACTCAAAATTACATATCTCATTAAGTCATTATCAAAGTAACGATAAATGCCGATTGAACTACCTAACAAATGACAAGATCTAACCGTGTTGAATTGGATCGGTTCAATTTTGGCATGTGGTGTCTTTCACTCTCGCTCCCATTGAACGCGCAATGAAAGGTCTGAACACTGATTGAACATTAATTCGGGTTCGGTTATTTTGTCTCGTATGCTGCAGGCTGCAGCCCACGAATATAAAAGTATCATGTTCATAACATTGCTTTTGAATCTTGTAAAACTACTGTGTTTAATAAAGAATAATTCGGAACGGACTAAGATTCGGACTAGGCGCCATACTAGTAACTTATATTCAGCTCAAAAATACCTATCCAGCGATGTGACACACATAGCTATTGAAGGTAGGATCAGGTTTCATACAAAAACTGGCATTGTCCAAACATACAAATAAATATTGTTATTCCCATGCATGTGGGAGATTTAAATTAATGAGGAGAACTTCTTTACTAAATTTAAACAAATATATGGGATATACTTTAGACAATAACAATATGTATAATTTAAATAACGGGCCTGTCCAGATCGAATGGCAAGAGGCCGGACGGCTTAACTCTCGTGCCGTGGAGGGGGGTAAATGCTTGGTTTGGGACGCGACCTGCGTCAGTATACTGTGGCTGCGAGTCACCTGGGCCGCACGGCTCTTTCCCCTGCGGCTGCGGCCGAAGATGCAGCTAGCAAAAAGCACCAGAAGTATGCAGCCTTAGAACCGCAATATATTGTGGTACCAGTCGCGGTCGAGACCATGCGCAGTTGGGGCATAGAAGCCAAAAAAATTGTTGTAGATAAAGGCCGAAGAATTAGGGAGAAAACTGGTGACTCTCGCTCTGGCTCGTACCTGGTGCAAAGGTTGACTATTGCGATCCAGCGTGGAAACGCGGCCAGTGTTCTGGGCTCCTTTACACCAGATACGACCCGGGCGGGTTATTATGCTAACAATGGTTCTGTTAGCTGGTTGACAATTTTAAATTTGTGTAGTTAATATATCAATTAGCCTATTGCAGTCCACTGCTGTACATAGGCCTCTCCCAACATGCGCCACGTCTGCCGATCCTCCGCCTTCCGCATCCAGTCCGTCCCAGCCACCCTTCGCAGATCGTCAGTCCACCTGGCCTGGGGGTGTCCCACCTTTCGCTTTCCTTCTCCACTCCACTCTAGGACCCGTCTGCTCCAGCGGCCATCAGTCCTTCGACAGATGTGGCCAGCCTACTGCCATTTCAGCCTGCTGATTCTGCGAGCTATGTCGGTAACCTTAGTTCTATGTCGGATGATCTCGTTGCGAATTTTATCCTTCAAAGAAACTTCAAGCATAGCTCGCTCCATAGCCCGCTGCGCAACCTTCAGGTCGTGGACTAACCCCACCTTCAGTGGCTACATTTCGGCACTGTAAGTCATATAATAACAGGTAGGATGCACTGGTCGAAAACCTTTGTTTTGAGGCATTGCGGTAGGGGTGCGGAGAAAACCCGACGTAGTTAATATAATATAATTTCAAATTTTATAAAACGCTAATTAATTGTGCATAAATAGTTTGAAATCTGGCAAAGACAGTTAGTCCTGAAATACTGGCTGTAAATATCTATTATAGGTCCAAAAATAATTTAAATAATACTATTTATTTTCGGTATCTGAATATCCAAGACGCGCAGTGGCGTGCACTTTTAATCAGTTCGAGTATATAAGCGGTAGGTTTATGTCCATTCATGGATATCCGCGAGGATTCCCGCACGATAAAGAAAGAACAGATTTATACTTTGGATGAAATATAGGCTACATTTTATCCCTGTATAGGTTCCTCTAGCTAGTTTTTATAATGATTATCGCATAGGGATTAAAAAGACCGATGGCAAGCTACTTTCGACCTTAATGGCATTGCTTAATAAATACGTTTTTTAACATCTATAAATGACGCTGATCAACAATATGAAAAAAAAACTGGATTTTAGTTGCCGTCAATAAGGTCGAAAAGGGCTTGCACATATTTTTGGAGGCTCTGGGTTATGGTCAATGTAAAAAATAGGCGCAAGCCATTTTCGACCTTATCGACGGCAACTAGTACCCAACTTTTTTTTTCATATTCGTGATCAGCGGCATCTATAGTTGTTAAAAAACATATTTTTTAAGAAATGTCGTTAAGATCGGAAGTAGCTTGCATTCGGTTTTATTAATCTCTGTGCGATAATAATTATAAAAACTAGTAAAAGGACCCTTTTAATTGGTAGACGAGCACATGGTCCATACGATAGGAAGTGGTTACCGAGGCCTATGGATGTATGTAACGCCCTCTTAGTTTGAAATAGTACATTAATTTAGGTATCCCGAAATAGATTCTTGGGGTAGCGGGAACAGGATCTCTATTATTTCATTATAGTGGAGCCATGGCCAATGTCTAGTTATAATATTTATTAGTTACTAGCTTTTGCCCGCGGCTCCGCCCGTGTGGATGTCGGTTATCGCGACCAAACATAGCCTATGTCCTTTCTCGAGGTCTAATCTACCCCTATACCAAATTTCATCAAAATCGGTTCAGTGGTTTGGGCGTGAAAGCGAGACAGACAGACAGACAGACAGACAGACAGAGTTACTTTCTCATTTATAATATTAGTAGGGATAATATATAATATTTACATAAAAATAGAAATAATAGTAAAATCCGTTACAATTCGTTTGTCTAAGTCAGTGGTTCTCAAACTTTTTAAATGACGGAACCCTTTTGGGAAGCAAAATACTTGATGGAACCCTACAATAAAACAATTATTTTTATAAGTGTATTCTTTATTAATCAGCATAATAAAAGTACAATGTATCAGTTACTAATTATTATTTACTTCACCACTTGGTAAGGACAATAATAGAAAACATTAAAAAAGAAAAAATCTAACTAGTGGGAGGTATGAAACTGTTTTTTATTTTTCATCAATTGCTTGATATCAGGTTTGATGGAAGAAAGTTGGAGTCTCATATCAGCTTCGGCGTCCAGTCTATTGCGATATTTTGTTTTCGTGGCTGCGTAGGTAGAGAATCCTGTTTCGCACAAATATGTAGTTGGGAACGGGAGAAGAATATCCAGAGCCATTTGGCCAAGCATTGCATATTCATCTTGGATTCTGCACCAAAAATCATTAAGAGGCGTCGTTTTGAACAATGACTCCATACTTGTGTCTGATGACATTTCTAAAAGAGATTCATATATCTCATTTGACATGTTTTCAGGCTTTTCCAAGTTGGGTAAAAAAGGATTATGAATCCAGGAGTTCACTTTAATTTTTGTATTGTGTTCTTCGGGAAAATACTTTTCAAAAGATGCGCTCATCGAACTGAGATATTGGACCAATTCTTCAAACACATTATCTTCAAACATTTCTGAGTCGTTTTCGCTAACAAACTCACTGAGTAATGTAAAACTTTCTATTTCTTTCTTACCAATGCAAATGATCCAAAAATCTAATTTTCTTTTAAAAGCAGTTATTTTATTATAGGCCTGAAACACTGTTGTCTGTTTACCTTGCAACGATAAATTTAATTCGTTAAGTTTTTGAAAGATATCCGCCATAAAAGACAATCGGAACAACCAAGTTTTATCATACAAACGGTCCTTCAAATTAAAACAAGTATCTGCTGAAAGAAACATTTGTAACTCGGCTCTAAGTTCAAATAGCCTTGTTAAAGTTTTTCCCCGAGACAGCCATCGCACTTCTGTATGGAGCAGCAGTGTTTTATGTTTGCTGCCATAATCTTCACACAATAATGAGAACAATCGGGATTGTAGTGGTCGTGATTTGATAAAATTAATTATTTTTACCGCTTCATCCATAACTAATTTTAGATTAGACGGCATTTGCTTCATCGCAAGTGCTTGTCTATGCAGAATATAATGACTGGAACTACAATTAGGCGCTTTATTTTTCATTCGTGACACTGCTCCTGCTGTTTTACCTGTCATCGCCTTGGCCCCATCTGTACAAATGTCAATGCAATTGTTCCAACTGAGATTATGTTCTTCAAAAAATATATTTATTTTATTAAAAATTTCTTCCCCGGTAGTGTTTGTAAGCAGCGATGAACACATAAGCATGTCTTCTTCAAAAGAACTTTTATATGGATATCTCACAATAACCAGCAGGATAGCCAAACCAGCGACATCAGTCGACTCGTCCATTTGCAAAGCGAATCGTGTATTTTGTAGACGTGTACTCTTACTCTTACTCTTACTCTTAGAAGTCTCGCTGGCGTACATGGCTTCCGAATGGCGTACAGAAAGACTTTACTTATTGATCAAAAATCAAGCTGATGAGGGTTTTGTGCCCTGTGAGGGCCCTAGTGTCTGTTTTGTTTTACCCCCCTAGTTGATTGATTGTGTCCGGTGTGTGTGGTGTGTGTCAGTGTGTGGTGGTGCGGCAGTTACGGGTTAACTGGAGGTGCGAATAGTGTTATGTTGTATTGGGTTGTATGCTATATTATATGTTGTATTTATCGATTACAATTTGTTACTTGTTGTGCCTGTTTAGAGTATAAATGAATTTAATGCTGCCTTATCTATACTGTTCTATCTGATCCTATACAATATCTGCATCGGAAAATCTGTAACACTAAGCCTGAGTTGCTTACTGAAACAGTGCATAATTTAATTGAAGGTATGCTTTCTGCATGCTTGTGTTTTTGCTGTTCTTCGTGCTTTTTGCGTATGTGTGCCTGTGAGCATTGCCATGTGCATTCTGTGTACAAATGTATGTACTTATGTACGTGGGTACGTGTGTAGTGTGCCCCGTGTATGAGCCTTCGAGTATAGTTTTAGCCATAGTTTTAGCGATAGGGAGATGATATACTTGAAAATGCAGTTAGCTACCTGGTTCTGGTTGGGCTGCAGTTGAAAACCAGCGCTGCAGATTGTAACTAATCTGCAGCATTAGCTGAACTGTGGCCTTTTAGACACGCACTCCACATTGACATTAACAATTGTTGAAGCTTGTATTTTGCTTGTTCGGGTACTTGTATGATAGTGCAGGGCGTCGCGGGTGTGATGAGGTGTATGACGTCTCGGCAACGGGCGCGCGGCGTCCCCATGTAGTACTCGCGTGACCGCGTCGCTTGGCACTCGGCAAGTCGTGGCCTAAAATGTTATTAGTAGGTATGTCAATAAAATAACCGTGAATTATAATATAACATATGGGAACAGGTACCTACTGTAAAATGCACTTACCTATATGGTATGGCCATTAGACTTGATGTTGTGTTCGGCGACGTGGGACACTGCGGAATGTAGTCTCGCGATGTGACGACTGGGCCAACTGTATCGTGAATCTGGGGAGATCATTCACTCACTTCCAATAGTGTTAAGCGTCTTTGACTTGCAATATACAGTTCGTTTATGGTCACTTCACTTCGCGGGTTGGTTGGCTCAAGTTAGTAGATGCCTACGGTATGATGGGTGTACGGTGTGCTGACTCGTCGTCGCTGACACACACTGTGTCTGCGCCCATAGTGGCTCACAAACAGAAATTCTAATAACGCGCACGTGCTGTCCTGTAGGTCGATGCCTACTGAGTAGTGAGTCACTGCGGCGACGCGGCGGCGGCGGCTGCGCGTATATACCTATTATACCTATGTGATGATGTTTTTGTAAGTGTTATACCAATTGTACCTACATTGATTTATTTATTTTTTATTGTAAGTTTCATTTGTGTGTAGTAACATTTGCTACATGTTGGTGTGTGTGTGTGAGGTTTAATAAATGTCTTTTCTTTCTTTCTTTCTTTCTTGTAACTAGTTCTTGTTTGACGTAGCTTGCCAGATCATGGATTCGTCGTGAAACAGTATCGTTTGATAGCGGAACAGTAGAAAGATGCTTTGCAGATTTTTCACCAAGCATACATTTTGTTATGTCTAATACACATGGTTTTATTAATTTCTCAGCGATAGTGTGCGCTTCACCTGCTTGTGCAATGCGATAGCTAACTAAATATGATGCCTCCGTGGCCTTTTCGTTGGTAGTTTGTGTTACATGCATCATATTTTTTTGACTTTTTAATAACTGATCTTTTTTGCGAACAAAAAATTCTTTATTCTTGTCTTTAGTCTCGGGGTGTACGGTTTCTAAATGTCGACGCAATTTGGCAGGTGCCATGGAACTATTAGGAAGCAGTTTACTACAGAGCATGCAGAGAGGTGAGCCGTTGGAATCAACAAATCCGAAACTGATATAAGATTCATCATACTTCCTTTTTTTCGTCTTTGAAACCGTCGAGCTTGACGTCGTGGCACTCGTGGCATCATCTTCTGGATCGGTGATTGCTAAATTCTCCGCGCGCATTGCTTTTGAACATTCAGCGTCATTAGAAGATGTTGTTGGAACACGTTTAACACCTTTAAGCCAACGTTCCAATCTTCTTTATTTATAATGTTACAAGTCAGGATAGTGGGGTTTAAATAATGCACAATCGTTACTGCGTTTATGAGACTAAATTTAGAACCTACAGGGAAGAAATGTATAAAACTGAGACAACAGAATACAGCAGGCAGTAAAACAATGAACACTAGTTTCTCGCTAGCGAGCTTGTAAGTAGGTAGTAACTTATCGCTCCGAACGCTAATCATCAACTGACGACGCCAACGCGCGATCGCCGCTTTTATACTTAGTCCTAGACTCGATCTCAAATATTCTCGAAAATACTCGAGTCGGCACCTTTGATAAACAAAAAGCAAAAATAAAAACAGAAATTTAAAAATAGCGTTGTAAACAATATCGACTTTATCCTTTGAAGTTAGAGACGAAAGTCGCTTGTTGACAACTATAGCGTCTAATTCAGAGGCGGCTTTTATCAAAGAGACTGAGCGCTTACAAGTATACTACCCGCTCGTTTTAAGTTTGCCGCTGGCGATAGGTATGAGTGTATGACGTTCGAAATTTTTTATTTAATTGTAACAATAAAAATTGTGTACGTTAGATATTTGGGTAAAACTATGACACATTATAAGTTTTGTTGTCACGTGGGGGAGGGTACGCGCATTCCACAGACCGGCAAACTTAGAGCGAACGCGTTGTACAAGTATAAAATTGTTGAGACCAAACTTATGAGATATTGTACCAGCTAATGTAACACAAGCTTATACAAATACAAATAAATAAATAAATAACATTCATAGCGTTTTGTCTCCGCGCGGCCGCGGAGTCCGCACAGCCGCGGAGCGACCAGAGAGAGGTGTTTTGATTTTTTTATTTCTAATTTCTTGCGGAACCCCGACAGAGGTATCACGGAACCCTAGGGTTCCGCGGAACACACTTACTCTCTTATTAATAAAAATCACGTAATCCATACTTAATCTGAAGTTACACTTGGACTAGTTAATCTCAGAGTAACGTCGTATTAAGCATGAATTAATATTGTTATTAATAAACGTGGAGTAACCTCGAAGTAACTATACATTCCTTACACTGGGATTAAGGCGTGTTTTATGGCAACCCAGTTATTTTAAAAGTAAAAAATTGTGTCTGTGAATGAACTAAGAACGAATGTAATGCTTAATGTTGACATAAGTGTTCTGTGGTTGACATTATGGACACTTGACAGTGCTGTTGACGCGCGGTTTTTGAAAAGATAGAAAACTCCAAAAAAAACCACCAAAATTATTGAATTGAATTGATAAAAAACTCATAGTAGGTACCTACCTATCATTTATAATTCTGTATTTTAAATCCTTTAAAATGTAGACTATTACAAAGCAATCCGCGGGCGCCAAAGCCTCGTATGTCTTACGATTTAGGTCCAAGATACGTGGCGCGGGTTATACTAATGCTAAGACTGATTTTATTCGCGAATCACGAGCACAACGCTTGTCCCGCCGCGGCCTCGCGCTCTCTCTCTCTCTTCTCTTTCTTGCGCTGGCAAACTCGCGTTCAAGCTCAAAAAGTGCATCGTTTTGCTCATTGCTGGCCCGCGGCCCATACCTCTTCACCTACTCATGTAGGTACTGTTTTCCACATTGATTGTCGTGAACACTATCTCATTAATATTGTAATAGGTAGTTTTTGATAATATGTATTATTCACTTACCTCTCCGCGGGCCCATGTTCTTATGGCAGCCAACACTTTCAGATGGGGTGGTATAAAACCACCTCTTGCATCACCAGATAAATCATTTTTCAACATGTCAATAATGAAACAGGCAGTTGCCCGCGAAAATCTATACTTATATTTAAACATATCTTCCTGAAGGTCTTCGAGTGGATTGTTTCGTATCTTGTACAATTTTATACGTCTCGCTAATGTTGTATTCTTGTTTTCAATTTCAATAACTTCATTTATTAACCTTAGATCATCTATAAAGTAATCCCTCTCCATTTCAAATAAACCTACGACAAGAATAAAATTTACAATTTAGGATAGATCTGAATCTAATCTACTGTTACTCCGTCGTTAAACCACATGGCGCCTGGGAATAACTTTAAACCGAGGAGTAGGCTCGGATTAGCTTACTCCCTTCTTATTCCATGTTTATTAATATGACATTTTACTATTCCAAACGTAAGTCGTAGACTAAAGTTAATCTAGGTGTAATCCACGTTTATTAATAAGAGTGTTACTCTCTTATTAATAAAAATCACGTAATCCATACTTAATCTGAAGTTACACTTGGACTAGTTAATCTCAGAGTAACGTCGTATTAAGCACGAATTAATATTGTTATTAATAAACGTGGAGTAACCTCGAAGTAACTATACATTCCTTACACTGGGATTAAGGCGTGTTTTATGGCAACCCAGTTATTTTAAAAGTAAAAAATTGTGTCTGTGAATGAACTAAGAACGAATGTAATGCACATAAGTGTTCTGTGGTTGACATTATGGACACTTGACAGTGCTGTTGACGCGCGGTTTTTGAAAAGATAGAAAACTCCGAAAAAAACCACCAAAATTATTGAATTGAATTGATAAAAAACTCATAGTACCTATCATTTATAATTCTGTATTTTAAATCCTTTAAAATGAGCCAAAAACGGAATAGATCTATCAACTGGGATGAAGAGGAAAAGGTAAGTCACGTCGAAATATATTTCGTGATGATAAATTTTATTAAAATTAGCTTGGTGATTTTGTATTGCATTATAATAAGTAGGTACTTGTATTTTATTGTTTATTGTAATAGGTAGTTTTTGATATATGTATTATTCACTTACCTCTCCGCGGGCCCATGTTCTTATGGCAGCCAACACTTTCAAATGGGGTGGTATAAAACCACCTCTTGCATCACCAGATAAATAATTTTTCAACATGTCAATAATGAAACAGGCAGTTGCCCGCGAAAATCTATACTTATATTTAAACATCTTCCTGAAGGTCTTCGAATATAGTTAATCAAAGGTCTTCGAGTGGATTGTTTCGTATCTTGTACAATTTTATACGTCTCGCTAATGTTGTATTCTGGTTTTCAATTTCAATAACTTCATTTATTAACCTTAGATCATCTATAAAGTAATCCCTCTCCATTTCAAATAAACCTACGACAAGAATAAAATTTACAATTTAGGATAGATCTGAATCTAATGTACGGTTACTCCGTCGTTAAACCACATGGCGCCTGGGAATAACTTACTCCCTTCTTATTCCATGTTTATTAATATGACATTTCACTATTCCAAACGTAAGTCGTAGACTAAAGTTAATCTAGCTCTAATCCACGTTTATTAATAAGAGTGTTAGAGTATAGCTGGTCTAAGTAATTTAAGTTCAAATTGTAATTTATTTTTTATTCTTATTCACATTATGTGGTAAGTATAGCTTCATTTTCTTTTTTAGATCTAGGTTTTTATTTTATCAGAAAAAGAATAAATCGTGATAGATTATGTATTTCAGATGTAATTTATTATTCATTATCGTATAGGGGAAATTTTATGTGGTAGGTATGCCACACTGAATTTTTCTCTGAAATATTAATATTATCAAACCATTTATGTCAAACTGGGACATCATTCGTGAAACTCGCGACTAGTGTGAAACTTGTGAAAGGGATAAACATAATTATTAAGTTTAAGTTTACGGGATAAATAAATTATTAGTTTAGAATTTTTACGTTCTTTCATGCTTCGTCGTCTACTCGTTGAGTCGTTTCTAAGGTTTCCAGTTTTTTTGTATCAACTATTTATGTTTTTTGATAACATTTCATACATTGTCTAGGCATTGTATAGAATACCGGCCGAAGTTAACCTACTACTATTTTTTATACTATGATCGATATTGTATGTATACGTAATGACGTGCGGGGTGCGGCGCGAGGGGGGTTCGCCGAAAAAACCAGCACACGTCCAACCTCGAACGCGCCTCAGCGGCGACTGACTGATGGCCGGGACAGCTTGAATACAGCAATTTTGATGATTTTTGCGGTTTATAGAAAAAGATAATACCTGCTTGATAAAATATAATTTTACCATTCGCTAGATATTTTTATGATCTATTTTTTAATACAAACTTCGGCATGATTTGATAATGGTGTCTTAGTGAGAAACGTCTTTGAAATAGAGATTTGGAGCGTTTTAGACCCATGTTTGACGCTAATTTCTATCGAGCCAATTATCATGAATCGTGTTTCTATTTTTGTAATAAACTTGAGGGTTTAGTCTATTTTATGAATATGCTTTTTATTTGACGCAATTTGCTATATTACTTGATATCCAGACGTTTAAAAATGTTAAAAACTACTGCAACCCGGCGTAGTGGTAATGAACGCGGCCGCTACGCAGGAGGCACGGGTTCCATTCCCGCTGAGTGCAAATATTTTTTATGCATGAAAATGGGTATTTGCATTGGTCTGGTCGGCCTTGGAGAGCACGTTAAGCCGTCGGTCACGGATGCCATACGAACATCTATGGCAGTCGTTACGGGTAGTTGGAGCCCTAAAAAGTTCAACAATAACGGTCTAGCTGCAATGCTTCGATATCGCCTAATGTCACCATTGGGTTGTGGAGGTCAGATGGCAGTCGCTTCACGGAAAATATCGAGGTCCAGCCAAATCCGCAGTTAAGATTGGGGTCAATCTTTCGCTTGCTCGGTCATCAAAACTGAGCACGCGGTTAAAAAGCAACTTTGCACTCTTGTATAACAAATAACTATTTATAGTGGCTCCACCAGCACCCTCGAGGTCAAGTTAACCTCACATTCCTGCCGGTACCTAGACTCCTTTTGATTAACGGTCGAGACTGGCGCAGGCTACTCAGATCAGGCAATTGGTTCCATAAAAGCCGAATAAACTAAATCTAAAGGAAAAGATAGAATACGCGAACCCTCGGTGGTGACAGCCTCAGATTCAACCACGCTGACACTGACACGATATTTTTATTGCATTTGTAATCAACAGGTAAGTGTAAATTGTAACATTTATACATTGTACATGGTACGTGTCTATAATGGTGACCTCTCTTTTCCGTGACTTTGTCTTCAGCTTACCATCAGGCGAGGTGAAGTCAAATTGACGCGTCCTAATTAAAAAAGAAAATAATAATCACATAACAACAATTTGAATCCGACACCGGGCACAAAATTTAGTTTAACAAATGCTTCTACTTACAAAAATGTACTAGTTTTACACAATTACAATTTTTTATCACCAAGGAAAGTACCTACAAGAAATTTTATTGAAACCGTTAGCCTTGAGTGGTTTTTATATCTTCTATTGTGAAATTAATTACTGACCTACCTCACTGTGTTCTAGCGTGAGTAGCGAGTTTCTAGCCGCAGATGTAAAGCGACGGATGCTTCAATCTAGAAACTGGTAAGGCACAAGGTGGACGGGGCCACTGGTATTTTAATCAACAGTTTTGGCTATCGAAATTGCTTGGATCTCACCTTGGTCATAGAATAAAGCAATAAATAGTACCTACTTGCCTAATACTCTGTACTCAGGGCATTTTTTTTATACCACTTAGGTGGCAGACAAGCACACGGCACGGCCCACCTGATGGAAAGTGGTTACCGTGGCCTATGGATATCTTGGACCTAAAATGTGCTCTGCTACAGTAGCGGTGGACGAGTTCAAATTCACTAAGCATAGATTATTACAAAACAATCTGCGCACGCCAGGTTTGTCTCGTGATTAGTCGTGATTTAGGTCCAAGATATGTGTACCGAGGTATACCTAATACTTTCGTTGGTATTATTAGACTAGACTGCGTTATCGAATCTTACTCAATGAATTTCTAGACAAGCACGTATTGCTTCGACAGTCCCGTCTTCACTTACCAGCAGTTGACAAGTTGTTAAACGTTAAATTAATAAAATTAAAAAGTATACTATTCTGTGCACATTAGTTTTGTGATATTGAAACGCTGCCGAAGTTTCTTTACCGAGCAGGTTAATAGGTCATTTGTCATATACATTTCTGCTCCGATAAGATAACTTTGTGAACCAAGTGGGTTCTTACTCTTACATTCCATTACTAAGAGGGGGCTCTCTACAAAACCGAAGCAAGTCGATCATAGTAAGCAGTCGCGAAGGGTGAAAATATTCAAAAGGAAGCCGATGGAAAATCTTATCTCTCTGAAATTTTAGATATGAATTTCAGATACATTCAGTTTTAGATAATACATTATGTATTTTACTGGTTAGAGTATAAACTTAAGTATTTCTACTACGGTTTCCCTTTGCGAATTAGGTACTATTATGATATGGGAAATCCAAATCTGGGTGCTGAAAATACCTTACCTAGCTACCTTACAACTACATATCTAACCACAAAAAAAAATATATTCTCTGAATGACTTTCCAGTGCTTTACAAGTTCTACGACCTCGAAAGACCACGATTACCTTTGATATGAATTCAAAACTAAGTTCTGTTCGAAATTGAAAAAAAGTAATGTTCGAAATTGTTGAACTTAAACTGATAACTTATAGGTAACCCAAATGTTCGTAATATATAAAGCCATGAAGTATCTTATCACACCCAACCGCATGAGCAATAAAACAGGGAAAGGAAGGTTATTGTTGAACAAATAGATTAGCACTATCTGTGGGTTAGCAACAGCCAACAGCTTTTTAGGGCGAACCGAATGTATTTTTCAAAAGTTATAAGCAGGTAGAGTAGGTTTATTTACAGTACGTACCTAACCTAATAATTTTACACGAGCCGTACAAAAGCTCTTTTGAGAAATATCTTTCAACCCTATTCTAATTTGCACCATAGAACCCGGCAAATCCTGGGCTCAAAAGTCCTACTCTTTCTTTTGATTTAGCTTATCTTGGCTTTTGTATGAATGACTGCCGTCTGACCTCGCAACTCTAAGAGGAAAGCCAGGAGAGCCTATGCCACATCGTCATCGATGGTTTAGCAGGTGCACCGATAGCAGGTACGGTTGACTTGGTCCTCCAGGATGTAGGTAGGGCTCTAGCTGTGCACGGACGCTTGATCTTTCATTCTTGCCCTTACCAAAAATGGTAACGAAATCGGGAAGTATTTAACTTCTGCTAACCCCTTCAGAGATACAATACATACTAAAATTACTAGCGCCGACAACAGAAACGAGGCGTTTCTGTTGTTACAAAAACTTATCTAAACGAGTTTGACAGGACGAAAACGTAGACCCTCTTTGACTTGCCTTCCATAAAGATAAAAAATAAATTTTAGTCTTCTCAAACTCGTCCAGTTAAGTTTTTGTAACCGCAGAATCGTTACCAATATCCCATCTTTGACTCTTACCATAACCCTTTTTGCTAACATTAATCATGCGAGCTAACTTTAACTTAACTTTAGGCAGACAACCACGTGGTACACGTCCTAAATGAACTTGCTTTCAACAAAGCGGTATTGTGTAAACTTCGTATTAGCATTAGCTTATTATTGAACTAGCTACCTAATTAAGAGTGATCTTGCGACCTCTGCACAAAGCTTGTTCATTATTTTGTTCGTCCAGCACCAGATTATAACATCCGTTAAACAGTTACCAACAACTTTATCGCTACGTTCATTAAAAAGTATACAATCGAAATCTATACCTTACCACTATCGATATAGCGTTCATATTATATTGTGTAGTGATCATTGGGTTTAGTTAGTTTATACCTACTGTTTTGTCAAGGCCAGGCCTTATCTTCATATTCGGTTACCAGAGCCGCCGACTCAGCCCGAGAACTCGACGCTCAGTTTTAAACAGGGATCAGTTTACTTACTACGAAATCGGCCACTGTTGAGTCTCTTGAATAGATAGATTAATTCGTTATTATACTTATACAAATAATTATTTTATTATTCAAGTGCTAATGCAATGGATAGTCTTCACTAAGAGCAATCTCTACAAGCCAATGTTGGGATGAAAACTTAGAGAGAAAATCAATTTATTGATGGCTTCTACTACTAGGTCTTCATCATCAAATCAAATTGGTCGCAAATTGTAAATGCAAGTAATATATTTTAAATTCCATTTGTTTACCGTATAATATGCAATGTTTTATTACACATTAACTCTTAATGTAGACATTATTAGCAGTAAAGTAGTTATATTTGACCTTATTTGTAAAACTAGTAATAATACAATGTACAGCCCTTCTGATAAATAAATAAATTATTATTATTATTATTATTATCAAACATCTTTGGGGTATATTTGGGACCAAAGCCGTGTATTACTTACCTACCCTATCCCGATTAATGGACGTGACTCTGGCGCAGACTTCTAGGAGATGAGATTACAATCGTTCCCATACAACTGTATAAGCTAATTAAAAGGTTTCTCCTTTTAAATTGGCTTTCAAAATAATATGGGTCCTCACGAAGCTCTCCTGAGTTCAAGCAAACATCACCTGCTTGCCAGTAGACACGCTTGAATTAGGCAGCGGATGTTGTTCTGGGTGAGGTGTTTCTCTCCGTGTTAGACCTAATTGTAGTCGCTCCCGTAAAAGTTATAATATGCCAATTAGGTACTTCTGAAGGACAGCGGACAGCGGGAATTAAAGTAGGAGAGCGGGCGACTAAGAGAAGAAAAACAGATGATTTATATTATTTTGCTTATTAATCTTATTATTTATCTATGGCCTTTCTTCTTTCATAAACATTCTCACAAATATTGTTATCTCTCTTTTATAGTTCCTATGTTGTCTACACTCTTAATGCACAGCTAACATAATATTATTCATCGCAAATATTCGCTTGTTCATTAAATAAATAGTGTTGCGAACGAAAGTACAAACTTTATACGTCTTATAAAAATATTTCCTTTATACAAAATTATTGTCTTCTTGATTCGAGTGGCCATCCCAGTTGCATTGTATCCCAGTTTGGAGCCCGAAGTCCGCTTTTCTGCCCCTCCTTTAGATTTGACTATGGGAACATATGCTATTTGAGCTCCTAACCACAAGAGGAAAGCCTGCGCAAGAGCTCATCCATCAATTAGCAGTGTACCGACCTGCAAGGTTGCTTGGTATTTCTCAAACGACAAAAAAAAACTACTAAGCTCTCATGTACGTAGGTATATCATGACATGTGTGATAAATTATTTTGATATTCACGGGATTAGGTGTCACTGGACAGGACTCGAATTTGTAGATAATGCCAGCCGTTATCATACGTAGGTACCGACATAACACGTTATGCATATTTTACGCCTGTTCATCCACATCGAAAAAGATAGGAAGGAGTGAAACAGCCCCTTACAGTGGGAATGCACGTCGACGACTATTGGTAAATGTAAATGGCTCCCATGCCATCTTGGGGATCCCATCAGTTGTGTAATAAAATTTGGAGCACTCAAGGCGTGGCTTGGTAGCTTAGTGGTCAGAGAATTACTCCTCTAAGAAACTGGTTGCCGTCTCAAGTCCCGCCTGAGTAGGTTCTCTTTTTCCTATCTTAAACAATTTGAATAGTTATCATACCTATGAATTGCTTTAAAATTTCATTCAATATTCATCTAAATACGTGAATCCTGTAAACGCCTTCACAATGGAACATTGGCACGTTGACTAGCCAATGCGCTCTGTCCAGGAGAAGGGTGGACGTGACGTACCCGCAGGAGATTCAGTGGAAAGGCAGCTCCAAGCTTATTTAAGATGACTGCAAGTTACAAGGAGCTTAAAAATACCTACTTACATTTTAGAAGAGACATGCTATAGTGAGCTGCTTATAGTTGTGACGGTGCTTACTGATGGGATTAGTACCCATCTAATAAGTGACTATCTTGTATTTTTTAAATTGTGGCTTTAATACATGTACACACGGCGCCAGACCTCGGTTTACAGGCCACACCAACATAAAGGAAGTGTGCGTGACAGCAATACTATTAATACATTGCTTAAAGATGTGTGTGTCATAACAAGTAAACCAATCAGGGCCCTTGACGCACTCACACAATCGCTATTTTACTTACATGAAATATAGGTATTGATGATAGCCACTGCACCAAGTTATAATAGCATATTTAGCGAGAAACGAATAAGTAGATATAGCTGAGTGGTTTAAATATGCAGCTGAACCAATAGAATCAATACCGGGTTCGGTCCTCGAGCGAGGTGCACTTTTTGTTCCTCAATATATTGAAGTCCAATTTGGTCTAGTTTATTTACAGGAAACTAAGTGTATAAAATTCATATATATAATATAATTTAATATATTTTTTGTATATTTCCTTGATGATACTATTTATTGTTAATGGATAAAAGGAAAGGAAAATAAAATAATTAACTTATTGTTGCAATGCAATAATATATTTACAATATAAGCATGATATTTTTCTTAAGTATGGGTATAATTAATTATTTATAGATAATAATTAATTAAGTATCAGATGAAAATATTTGATCTTTAATAAAAAATATAAAAAACACATAAGTATAATTATTATAAACTTCTAAAAAGATATTGGAACATAAAATAAAATGTTATGTCTATTAAATTGACTGACATAAAGATGCACGAATGACAAAAAGAGAATTCCGTTGTTAAGTTCCGAACCAACGACCGGCGACAACGGTGAGGTCCAAACTTACTTACCTGCATTCTTATCCATCTCGACTATGAGAACAGATAGTATAGTGACTAAATTTGATAACTCCTATTAGTTATAGAAACAAAATGCTGCATACATTTCATAAAATTAGTTTAGAATATGATATTATAACCTTGGTGCATTTTATGTAAGTAAAATAGCAATTGTGTGAGCGCGTCAAAGGCCCTGATTGGTTTACTTGTTATGACACACACATCTTTAAGCAATGTATTAATAGTATTGCTGTCACGCACACTTCCTTTATGTTGGTGTGGCCTGTAAACCGAGGTCTGGCGCCGTGTGTACCTAAGTATGACAAGCTTAACCGAATTTTAAATTCAGTAAATTTTTGTTGTTACATCTTGCCGACTTAACTACGAAAATTAACTGAAATGTTATCACTCACATTTGTTTCAATTGTAACAATAGTTCAAGCTTATTATGTTTTTACGTCAATTCAACCTGCGCTAGTACATTTTACAGTTTAATTAGCATTTACTAGTAGCATGGACCAGTGAAGAATCCGTTTATCGTAATTATTTATGTGCTAACTAGGTTAAATTGAAGTATACCTACGTATAATATAGATGCTTTATATTCATAGGTGACATCTAGCCTTTGTTAGTGTGCAATAGAAAATATTTAGGAGTAGGAATGGATCCAGATAAGGGGAAAAAGCAGGGAGAAAAAAAAATAAAAAACAAAAATTAAACATTATTTTGACTATAATTCAATAAAAATGCAGATGGAAATAAGGAAACTTACAAGAAAAATGTCATAATTAAGTTTTATACTTAATTTGTTTGTCCATATAAGAGAATAGAATACGTAGTCATTTTTTGGAAGATTAACTTACAATTGGAATTAAATTAAAAAAATTAAATACTTAATTACAAGTGTCGTAGGTACTAAACTAAGCTGTTATATTATATGACTCATGATATATTACTAACATTAAGTTACAACGTACAACTTAAATGTCGGTTTAAATACAAAAGAAATTAAATAAATCAGTTTAATGGTTTATAATTTGTAATGAACTGATAATAAATAATATTCGTGATCTTTATGAACGCTTAAAACTAAAAATTCCTTAACATTAGGTACAAAATTATTATCTTGTGGTCACCATGCAACGACTCGCAAATAATGGGAGAAAAACTGAAACTAATTAAACAAAATAGGAAAACAAAATAAAATACCGTCTTGGTTCTATAAAGCTGACAAATAAACACGAAACCAGTGTTGGTCAAATGTTTTATTATAATAATGTAATATTAACTTGTAGATATGATCATTATGATAAGTAACAAAAATATTATTAGGTATATGTGGCGCGAGGATACAGTCTCTTGGTAAGAATCGATAACGAACGATGGTTCATCAGAATTTCTCCTAATCACTTACATTGGTCCCTTAATTAAAAGTTTAAACTTTGTTTATATAAATATTATAAAATATCACACTTTAAATTCAAAAGAAAACTATGCTACTTGGAAACTAATCACTTAGTTCTGTCAAAGTAGGACTAAAGAAATAACTGTGCCAATTTGAATATTATATTCAAAAGGAGACAATAAATAAACAATAATCTATCTCGATCAACTAAAAATTAAATAAATCGATTTATCTCGTTTTATAAAGTAAAAGGCACACGTTTGGGCGATGCGCGGACGCGGCCGGGGCCGCCGCCCGCGCCCCGCGCGGCGACCGCTCGCCTCAACAATTGTATAAACATGTTTCATATATTAGGTATTGTGTCATATCTTTATACAGGTTTATCGGTACGGAGTACGATGTAGAGCTCGGGAATTCGGCGGGCGATGTTTTTGCGAGGTGGACCAGGCGCCCCACGAGTGGGGCCGCCGACAGCGTTGCCAGACCGCACTAACTTACAGGAACTAGGGATACATAACATTTGATGAAACACCGATACATAGGATTGAAACTAACAATGTTGGAATTGGAATCACGAGGAATACATAATTCCGATTAAGCGTTGAAAATTTGGAAGACATACGTTTTTTGGAATCATTTTTGCCAGTCAATCCCATGATTCAAGTTAGATTCTAAGATATTCTAGATTCTAGGAGAAGATTAAAAAAATGCGTCATATAAAATGTAATAGGTCCATAATATATAAAATCAGGACGTTCTCTAAAAGTAAGGGGGACCTGGCAACACTAGACCCGCAAAGAACGGCGCGACCACAAAAAAAATAATCACCAAAACTTGAAACCGGTTTCGGGCGAGCTCGTCCTCCTCGCACAAAGCAAAATGAAAAAAAGAGCCTTCGCAGACTAAGAGTGGGGTCGTGCATGCGATAGTTCTCAGATGGGCCACGAATGAGATCGCTAGCGGTGTCTGTCGGCTAGCCTGCGATTATCGCTTGCTATACGCGCCGCCGCAAATGAGCACTTTCGGTTTTTGTTTGCGAGATCGCTTTTATAATATTCGAGATTACGAAAGAATAAAATGCTTTGTTCCACTAGCCCATCGAACTCCCGAGGTTGTAACGGACTGGTTCTGTACATTATAGCTTTGTGTATGTATTTAATAGCAGGCGTCTGCGTTCAGGTACAGAATCAGTCGTGTTTTGTTATAAAAGAGCCACGTCCCGTCGACGCGGGCCCCGTCCGAATGCGGTGCGGCATCGCAGCTGCTAGCTACAAAATAAAATAATTATTACAGTTAAAGAGACTCAAAATAAATAATAAATTATTATCTTAAACCCTTAAAAATAGATCACGAGCGCCTTCTCGCGGCACAGTACCGAGCGCGGATAGGCAGTACGAAATAAATAAAATGTTCTATAAGCTAACTTTACAGAGACCACCGCTCGGCGGAGGATCATCGGGAAGACTTCCGCGAGCTACTCAATAAATATCTAATATTATAAGGTGCCATTTACAAGTGCGTGCCGATAACTAAAAAATGTAGGTACAAAACCACTATACTTCACACCGCAAACTTTCGAGACGCCAGTAAACACTTCGTTTCGTTAACTTTATAAATTACAAGGCGAAGTAGCAAAATAGCATCGACAAACTGGAGATCATTCGTTGAGCGGGTGTGCATATTGCGCGAGACGCGACGAGCGGGACGTCGCTCGGGCGCTGGCTGGAAGACGTCGAGTAGGCACTAAGGTGACGGACGATCCTTAAGCTATGTTCGGTATAAGTTAACTTAGGACTAGGCGATGACGAGGTCGCCGAACGCGGATGACAGACGGTTGAACACGGGAAGTCGTTCTTCTTCTGGCTCGGGTGTGTGCGTGCGGCGGAAAGCGAAGGCCGTGGCTTGCGCGGGCGGAGACATCGCAGGAGGAGAGGGCGGCGCCATTGGAGACTGTGGTGCAATCGGTGAATGCGGAGAGCGGGGAGATCGTGAGCCGTCACTCATATAAGAAGTCATCGATCCACCAGATGAGAGGGATGCTATAGAACCGCCCGGAGATGATGGCTCGCGTCGTCGTGCCTCCTCTGCGTTGTGCACAAAGTGGCATCGGGGCCCGTATGGACAGAAACCGACAGAATGGAAGGTGCGACACAACTCAGTTTTGTACTTCGGGTGACGTTGAAGGTTTCGCAATTCGCGCATCCCGTGTGCGAATTGGCATTTATCACCATATTTGCAAACACCTGCTTCTTCAAACGGCCTACAGAGTTCGGTCTTGTATCTGCTGGTGGCAGGTGGTGGAGGGGCAGGTTCACTGGTGGTGCGTTCGAGCCTTCGGTGGCCAAGCCGATCGAGAAGGCCAACAAGTGCACGGTGTGCGGGCACGGAAGCGGCGCGAGCCAGCACTGGATGCTGTTCCCAATTGACGCCGCCGGTCACTGCGTTGGCGCCCACAGGAGCCAAGGAGGTTAGGGTGCCGTTCATGGTCTGCACTGGCCGATTTTGGTTCTGAAAATTAAATAAAAGCAACGGTTATTACAGTTCATAACTATGAGCAATTCGTTGTACTCTTGTAACTACTATGCTGATTTTAGTTTAGAAGTTTTAAACTATAAGAAGAAATGTTTTAAATAGTTAAACTAACAATAAGAGAAAAAATTCTGTAGAAGAATCTTTGCCAAAAGCTTTTGGAATAAAACGCTTCATTTATGGACAGTATTGTGAATGCATTTGGGTAGTAGAAAAAAATGCACACAATCTGTCTAGAAGGGTCGGGTACCTGCTTAAGTTAACAAAAAAAAAACAACCCCGTGGGCTGGTTTAGTCGCCTACCTGCTCAGTCTCATCTCGTTTTTGAAAATGGTTTCTATATTGAAATGGGTAATATTACCAATTAACCGTGCTTCGAAATGGTGCTTTTAAAGCCTCAGGGTGAGTTGAATTTTAATGTAAAGTTTTAACGACAGCAGGCGTCCTGTATCCTACGATCCCACCTATCATGAATTATTTATTTCGGTGGTAAAGTTCCCAATTCCCATCAATATTCCCGTTCTTTACGTTTAGAGATGCAAATAGTTAAAGCCATCTTTTGTTTTCTCAGATCGTCGAACCTGAAGCTACACATCATCACCATAACAATGCTGGTGTTCACGCGAGAGGCAGTTGACACGGGCGCGGCAGCACAGTCGCGGTGATTGTGCACTATTGTTCAGGCATCGCTGTCGCGTCGCCACTATGAGGCATAATTATTGTCGCCGAGCTATTCGTCGACAGCGTCGACATTTCACGTAGCGAGGGGCAACGGTCGATGGTTGTCGTGTTAGATAACAGTACTCCCTATTCATGATCTATTATGTCTATGTATAGAAAATGCTACCATGTTAACCTGAAGTGGGTTTCATAGCAGGAGGGTGTTAAGTATAAGAGTTATTAGGAGAGACCTGCCCATAACTCTTAAATTCAGTCAAAGAAGCGTTTCGGCGCTTTCAGATACTACATCAGCATGAAGATCGCATCAGATCAGAGCTCGACGCGGAACACGAGCTCTATACATAATGTATGATATGCCGCGTCTTATATGCGGCCTCAATCGATGTGAATGACACATCATTGTATATTCTATTCGCCTCCGCCTCGTCCGGGGATCGTAAACACGCAAACACTTGTGTTTTGGAATACAACGGATAAATTATTATATGTTGCTGCGCTCTTTGTTAGACCATGACGCGTAAGTCTGTATTCTACGTTTTTGCTCAACCTTTGTTTTATTAAGCTATTTTATAATACACGAGTAACTAGAAATACAAGTAATGAGACGATAATATTCTCGTATTAATGGCCTATACCGACAAAGTCCATACTAAACGTTAAGCCTTGCGGTTAGGAGTAAACGGTAGGTAAACAATTACACACGAATGCTTTTAGTGGTATGAGCACCTATTGTTCAATATAGGCAATAACCAATAGCTCTTAAGTTAGTTATGCGCTGCAACTATACATATATGTCATTATGACCTTCTTGCACTTTGTGCCCACAGCCTGTCCTGTCTATGGTCTAATGTCTAATGAACAAAGCTAAGCGAATATAAATAACAAAGAAAGTTTTACTAGTACTATTAATTATTATTCTTCGGTTGTACGTTGTACAGTGAAACTGTCATGAACTCCAAGAAATTGATAGCTTCCAATACATTTTTTCTGTATAATGAAACAATATGACCGTACTTTAAGGTTTAAGGCGAAAGTGAAGCAGACAAATGAGCGTAGCAGTACAATCGCGGGTGAAATGTAGCAGTGAAAAGCCAGGGGTTAAGTTGGTGGCGGCCAAGTGTCGACGGAAAACGGTCGAGGCGTAATTAGAGAGTTATCAGAGCGGAACATTGGTTAAACGCTGCTTTCCATCGGACGTTGCGCTCGCGCAACCGAGCTCCAGGGAAAATTGTAATCACTGTCGATTTCAAATGGCCGCGGTTGTTGCGTTCGAAGCCTAGGGCAATCAGACACTGATCCGTGCAACACGGATTCGAGCGATAGGATATACCAATATGTTTAGACATGAGCAGTAACGTCGTGTTTACATTTTCGGGGCAACAAACTAATTCATAACACTGTATCGGGTGTTTGTTTGGTAAATATGAGCTTTGGTAAAATATGGTGTGGCGAACATTTCCAGAGGTGGGTATGGATACAGGTTGCGCCTGATGCTGTCATGTTTACTGTTTTTGTTAGCGAGTGATGTTGTCAACGTGTCAAGCACGCCGACCGCTCGAGCCAAAGTGTTTGAGCCCCTCATTACTACGATGGCTGGAGATTGCATAATGTTCCTTCGTGTGACTATTTCAGTACTTGTCAAAGTGGTCTATTAAATAAGGGCGACTATTTTAGGCAATGTCTGGATTGGTCCATTACATCATGGATCTCTAACGCGTGTATAGGTAAATGTGTGGACGTTAAAACCAGAAAGCTACCACATAATAATGTAAAATACATTTCGTTGTTAATGGATGACAAGCATTTAAAATTACAGTCATAAAATATTGAAAGAACCAACGTTACCTGGGAATACTCAGATGTTAATACCTACCGACAGCGTGAACTGAGGGCGATGACTTGCCAAGTAAAATTTAAAAGAGGTAATTTTTGCAAAAACTAACCAATTCTATGTAAATGTAAGGGCGCAAAACCATAATGTTTAACGGCAATTTAAACCAAAGACAGTAACTTCGAACATATTCAACATTACTGAAAAATCTTTGGTTAGTAAGGTTATCGAACTCCGAGCATGCTAGCAGAGGCACTTATGTGTTTACGTTGGCAATCACTGAAAATTTACACCTCTGTTTCATCGTCGATACTTTTCGAGCTCGAGGTCTTGCTAAATATATTCTCTTTCCCGATAACCTCTGGGGGCAATGGCACTGAATAACAACAAAGAACGCGAATTTGGGTTACTTACATGTAAGCAAATTCAATGAGTTCAAACTTAACAATTCTAATGACTATTCGTATTGTGAAAAAAGCGAACCAATATCAAAGGTCCCTCATAACGATCTATTACTAAGTAACCTTAACCTATGGCTTCAAATTAGTCAGGGTTCTAATCATCGGAACAGTATTTATTGTGAATACGTAGGTACCTAGTTATTTAGTTCCATGACTGGTAACGTGACCCACGTTCAGTTCATGTAACGAGCATGAATTCGAATCATTAAGACAGCGCCTCGCGACAATTGATACAGCGATATAACTCAAACAAGAGAACAGCTTAATTGAACGTTAATTGGTTCTAATCAAATGCGTTCTATATTTAAATGAACTTTTAACGATTTAAAACTCTGGCAATCACTATGGTCTCATCATCTACAGTAGCGACCAAAAAAAAGGGATTTGTTGATTCAAAATCCTCAACGGTTACCAAGATAGCGTTCTGCGTTGCAGTATAAAGTGCTAGAATTGGTTCATTTCTCTAAGGAGTCAACGGAGGGTCTTGGCGATTGATCCCATCACGTTTATTGAATGATTGCGCGAAAACGATCACAGTCGAGATGATGCGGTCCCCTCTGACAGACCTAACAACAATCTCCCAATAATGACCTGAGTAGTTATTAACCTTCCAGTTCTTGGCGACGCCCCTTGGTTTTACACATTATACTCGTTTATTTCAGTTTATACACGAGTGGGTCGACTGGTGAACGACCCTTTGGATGTAGTTTAAAGTTGTGGGAGAGATTTCACTGAAATTATAGAAATATCGAAATAAACGGTACTTTGTCCATGCGAAATGTGCACAATGGCTGAATATCACAATATGAATCACGCAGCGACGTAATTTGTTACTTGGTGATGTCTCTTGAGCACTTATGGTTATTTGAGTATTGTATTTTACCAAAATTAGGCTGGCAGATTGTTACAATCTGCGTGTTACGTTGATATTATTACGAAACATTGAAATAGCGTTGCGATAAATAGAAGAGCGGTGCGATCCAGTGCTCTCCCACATAGTGCAGACATCCGTTTAAAACCGTTACCATACACATACATAAATCTAAAATAACGAGATAATTGTGTCGCTCAACGTTTATTTATAAACTGGACTTTATTACAGGGCATTCAATATCTTTTTATTATTTAATATCTCTGACAGAAGTATTCTTATTTTATACTCTTCAGGATGTCCTGAAGAGTCCTACTAATATTATAAATGTGAAAGTTTGTGAGAATGGATGTGTGGATGTGTGGATGTTTGTTACTCTTTCACGCATAAACGGCTGGACCGATTTGGTTGAAATTTGGTATGTATATAGGTTATACCCTGGATTAACATATAGGCTATATATCAGCGATGAACGGGATCAGAATTCCACGCGGGCGGAGCCGCGGGCAACAGCTAGTATAAAATAAGAATACATATCTACATTCTCATATGTTGTATGAGAATGTAGATAATGTCTTCAGCTTTTTATTTCACTCAGCTGTATGATTAGGTTTCGTAACTTCATCCGAGGCATAATCTAAGCAGAACATATAAGTGTAATATGAATATGGTAAACATATCCCCAACAATTCACATAGTTAGCGACTGTTAGATGAGTAAGACCGGACGCTCGGTGTACCGCACGCATGCAGATGGGCACCAACGCCGTGATTGCAATGCGAGAACATACCGGCTTAGGTATAAATGCCATCACATGTCAGCCGGTCCTCTGTATTTATATTACGGACACCTACCAAACGATTGTCTGCTGGTTTATTATATTACACGAAACAATGGAAATGTATTTGAAGAAACCAGTCGGTAACCATTAGCATAGCGAAAAGGAAATCACGTAGATTCATACAACTTTCAAGAACTTATCATGTTATTGCCGATTAGTGCCATTTTCTCAATATTATGTCTTGGTAAAATGTTCACAATGCGTAGATATTAAAATTGTTGGTTCGGTTACTGACGTTTTAGGAAGATTTGAGATGCTAGTAGATTCATAATGATCGTCAGAGCTTCGTGGTGAGTTGCGGCCGTTTGCATGAGGCGGGGCGCGTTGGCGGGTGGGCCTGGCGAGTTGCTTGCGCAGACGTTCACCTCAGTCGACGTGTTCGACGTAAAGCGTTGCACGAGCTCGCGACGCTCCGGGTGCTCTGTTTATTGCGCGCGCGCCATAAAGCTCGCGACTCGAGGTAGAGCGGCCGTAAAGCAAATGTCAACAAAGGGCTTCGTTCAACTCGACTATGTATGTTTACCCCCCGGCCGCTCAAAGCGGAGGAAGCACGTCCCCCGGTCGGGCCGCTTTTAGCACCTCCTTATTTATAGATGCAACAAGACTGCGTTGCTGCACCAGGGTTGATTTGCAAGGCAGCAGGTACCTGCATAATTCGTTTATATATCGTGAGTATTACACTACACAGTCATCACGAGTTAAAAGGTTTTTAAAAGTAAGATAAAATGTAATGAACACCATAAGCGCAGAGTAAACATTACTATAATGATTTCTATTTATGGTGTCCACTAATCTTGGACGTCATGACAACGTATCACCGTGTAACGGACATTAGTGACAAACTGGCCCTTACGTCAACGTCGTCGTGTCTAGTTGCAGCAATTCCTTTGTCCGTATAATTTTTATTGTTGCGTCACACTACCGGGTTACACTTTCCCCGCAAATGGTTCTACGTGTATGACTCATGCAGAAATAATATGACAGAAAATCATTGTCTATGACTAATACCATATTATTCAGCCCTTCTTAAGTCAATTTGTAGGCAGGAATGAGTATAATGAGAGATGACTGTCTGTACCTATTCCTTTTGTTGTTACTTGTTACATTATAACGTTATCAACCTTTCAAAGACTTATCTCTCATTGTCTTCATATATTAAATGAATAAATGAGAATCTCTTTATACTATATTATACCTACTGCTTTGTTTGTAGTACACTTTTAGTTTCTGGAAGTGGACGATTACGTTTGCTTTGATTTTGTTGTTGACCTTGGTGTAAAGTGTATGACCATAAGTATTATCTATTCTTAATCTCTATATATTATACAATACAATCAGCGGAACGTGCGTAGGCCGTTCAACATTATAATGTATAAATGACGTGTAAAAATCAATTGCTACATTTTGGAGATCAATTATTGGGATAGGTACGTTTTAATGTTGGTATATTTTGAGCTAAGCCAGGTGTACGAAGATATAACTACAAGATTCTTCTACGAAGTTTTTTTTTTACAATTAAATAGCTTTAGATAATATATCAGAAAGGGTCATACTAAAGTAATCATATCTGAATTCCAATATTGTAGCATTGAAGTCGGTTATTTCAGGCTGTATGTGGTACAGTCGATGAAATTAACAGGATCAACTGAGTCACCTCAATGTTTTTAAGATCTCAAGTATAATATATGGACTTACGATTAACGTCATTTCATGTATCTCATAGTCAGGCCTCACCTGGAAAAAAGAAACATTAAATTAATACAAGACCACAGATACAAAATAACCTTAATATTAAAATAGTAACAGCGGTAATGCTAATGATGAAATTATAGTTGCTAAAAATCTGAGTATTGCACAATAAAATTGTACGCATGCGTGCATTCAATATTGCTTAGTAGCTATTATTTCAAAAATTGTTATCACAAGACTCAAAAGTTACTAAATACTATTACTAATAATAGTAAGGGTATTCCTGATAACGTATTTACTATTTTGTAATTAACTGTAGCAATATTTGTTTACGATTAAAGCGTATAGAGCCCCAATATGTCTAACGAGTAGATACTCTCAACCGGTCTCCATTGAAAGTGATAGCACTTCCTATAAGAAAGTAAAACGTACTCCGCTAGTCCGGAAAACTTAAACAGACGGCCGGTATGGTATAACAGAAATGATTACGCTCAAGATATTATTACAATTTAGTGTCTTCTCGATCTGTACAGTGAGTTGTGACGTACTGATTATGATTGAAAATAACTGCGAGAGTAACAAAGCACTTATTTCTTTACTATCGTTTAATGATGTTTTATTGTATGACTAGTTGACTACTCTTCACGGTTATTAGCTGTTGGGCGGGTTATACAAGCATCTAATAAATCAATAATTATGAAACTATTATGTTCGACATCCATGTCAGGCTAATCTGTGTCAGGTTATGTCTACACAGATACCTCTGCAGAACCAGTTTTCAATAAGGTTTATGGACGATTATAGAGTTAGATTCCTACTTTTTTAAATACAATTTATGTCGACGCGAATTTAGTAGCTGTTCAGCAATTCACACATAGTTAACTTGGCACAGAAGAATGGAAATTCGATAGTAACAATGTATTTTGTTCACAAACGTCCTTCACACGTAGTGATACAACGCGATAATGCCCACATTTTCCGCTCCTAGTTACCGGTACATACGGAATAAGTATGTATCTGCCTTTATGTTCATTCCACACAATTAGCTACTAAAGTTATTTGCACGTGGAAATGACTGACAACAATACTGATATTACACCACCAGGTTTAGACGTGCGGTGTCATGACCCGAGTCGGTAATGAGAGACTTCGTTTCTAACGCAACTGGGTGATCTCTAATTGAACCCGGCAGTGCGCGAAGGTCTTGCGCGGATCATGAACTTAACAACACAATCTTATTGACCGAATGAGTTTCGTTGTTAGGGAGATTTTTGTGAATTTAAATATTTCCTTAGCAAGACATAATTATGTACTACCTACTAAAAGTTACACCAGTGCTATAATAGATTTACCAGAAATATAGTTCAGCATTATGCTATCATTGTTATTTATATGATACATATTTGTATCAGAACAGTAATAGCTGCTTTGACAGTCGCAGAAGGTCTGATCCTTGACGTCTCACGTCAGCGTTTCCAGTTCTATTGTCGGTCATACATCCTACACTTTGTGTAGAGTGTAGATCTTGTGCATACTAAGAATCAATTGTCACTTGCTTAATGTGTAAGGTAAACATTGCTACGAACCTTGCAATGCCTGAGAGTACCTATTGATTTTCTCGAAAGAAGAAGTAACCTATAGTATGCGTCCTCTCATATTGAGAGGAAGCCTTTGTAAATTGTAATTGTAAATTGTATTATTTGTTGTATTTTGTGACTACTGACATTAAAAATATCATAACAAATTAAGTTCTAGATTACTTCGTCAGTGGATCTCACATAATAAGGGGTCTTTACATAAGCAGATGTCCGTAATAATGAAAGCTCTGTTCTGGCACGCGACACGCATGCATAATATATAGCTGACCCTGTGAACATCGTACCGCCTTTCAGACAATTTTTAAAAAATTTCTTTCTGTAAGAACCATCCTCATACTTCAAGGAATATTCTAAAAAAAGAATTAGCGAAATCGGTTCAGCTGTGCTCGAGATTTGAGCTTAGCAACACATTCAGTGATTCATTTTATATTATGTATATTATATTAGATTTTGTAATAAATGTATACTACACGTAGGTACAATAGGTACATTATATTATTGATATTATGTTTCATAAAGCGCCTTTGTGACTTGATCTCCTCGTATTAGCCACTCATATAACTCTTAATCTTTATGAGTTTGTCGACAGAGGCAAGTCGCCATGTTGGCTGCAAGTCTGTAAGGTTAAATTGCATCAAGTGTGCTTCAAAAATGAATTCTCTAAGTATCTATTCAAGAAAACCTCTCGAATATGAGTGTCTCCTTGAAATCAGTTTCTATTTTCATAAGCAAAGTTGCGTTTTTACTCAAAACGACCAATGTGTCGAGATGTCGTCTTTGGGAAAATTCAAGAGAAAATATCTAAATACTTCCTCCCTTATTGTTTACCAAGGAGGAGCACTTTCTTTACCGCCAATACAGATTGAAGTAATTTTACTCGTATTAATACAGATTACACTTCAAATCGATTTATACTTCGTTCCTAAGGTTACTACAGCACTTCCTTTACTACAGACTACAGCATTACAACAGAATGAATTCATCATCACGTGTCGTACAAGTACCATAAGCATTCGTGGCGCCTCGGTTTCGCTACGATCGTCGGGCTCGATCAACGAAGCAATCGGGGCCACTTGTGCTAATGAAACACATCAATTGAATTGGGGACATTAATTCAGCAGACGTATCGTGCTACTGTTTACATTGGTGCTGAATAAAGATAGTTTGTAATGCAGCGTACATGAAAAAAATACGAGTACATGTACAAGGGTAGCTAGTAGCTACAGCAGGGTACCTAATTGTTTGTTGTTTTATACGAAATGTAACTAATTATTATTAGCAAAAGGTAACTTACAATCAATAATTAGCCTATCGCAGTCCACCGCTGGACATAGGCTTCTCCAAACAATGTTCGGGAAGCTTTGGCCTGTTTCCACATTGGCCTAACTTTACACTGCTCTAAATAACGAGTGATAGATACTTAAATATGTATGTTTGTAGCAGAACGACATTCCTATTATGTCAAATGTTGCAGCCTGTTGGAGCCTGCTGCCTGCTCTTATACTCATTCAGTATTCTGGTATCTTTAGGTAGGTATGTCCTATACGGGAGTCGCGTGACCCTATTAACTCCGAGTGTCCGAGAGGCTAGAGCCTCATCCGTTTATAAGCAGGTGCGCCGGTTCGTACTTGAGGTTGGCTTTCTATCATGAGGACGTATGTTTGTTTGACATCTTAGCAGTGTACAAATTATATTTGTAATTAAATAAAGAAATTAAAAAGATTTCTTTATTATATTTACCCACTGGTCAAGGTGCATTGTAAATTCAAATGTTTAATAGTCAGTTCACTGAATCATCGCTAGTTTTCAAGGTTTAAAACTTACTTTATAGTTTAGATAAATTTTAGTTCTAAGTTTACTATTTACATTTGACATTGACATTTCATATTCAGTTTGTGGCTGGTTTAGTGCTTAAATATTTAGATTTGTACTCACTAAAATATCTTTTTGATTACGGAAATAATACCAATACACCTGTGTAAGTAGATATGTATGTATATTCTTAGGCACATTGAAAACGATTGCATATTTCTACAATGATTATAAGCATTGCTACACACGCCTAATCTTAATTAGGCATGAGATTAGTTAGTAAGACAATGAACTAGTCGGCAAGGCCGAACTAGCAAAAATCAACAATAAAATTATATTTTTGTTTTAACGACTCTTGTGAGACTGAAGCCATGGTAAAATGTTAGCCATTTGGTCAAGTATTTTATATAAAATTTTATATTACTCAGTAAAGAATGAAATATATTAAATGAAGTAAAAATACATCCATTTGAAATGTGGGCGTATAACACTACTGCCTACCACATCAGGAGACATCCAAGTGTCAGTATATGAAACATTTAAATTCAATTTAACGAATTAAATTATGATTTATGAATAAAATAATGAAAACAATAGGCTCAACCCCAATACGTGGGGCCGAAAATCATAGTTGGCAAAATGTGTTCGTTGATGCACCTCTACCTACCCCTTCGCGACTTTACAGTCGCGAATATATGTATGTATGATGTATACCTATATACATGGATCAAACAGATGCATACATAATTTCTAGGAGCATTTCATAATACGCAGATCAATGCTACTATACATTTCTAGATGCTTAAACAAAAAGACCTAGATGATGATGATTCTTCTTATACGAATATGATAGTTAATTATATTTTTACCCGACTGCCGAGAAGGGTTATTGGTATTATTATATTATCATTAGTAATTAATAGAAATAGTTTCTCATATGGCTGCTTAATATGTAACAGGAAAATACAAGCAAACTATAACTAAAATGGTTAATACAAAGGCGTCAATGGTAAAATGTTGCATAGTAGTCAGTGCACTATTATTATATTATACATATCAGATAACTAGAAACGGGTTTACCTTGTTATTTATAACTGAATGTTCTAATAAAATAACTCAGTTTACATATTCATATTGAATTATTACAGTAGACAGGATTATACATTTATTCATGCTGACATTAACATTGTTGACCGTGTATTATATTATAATATGGATATTTATCATTATATAGCAGAAGTTTCTAAATTATTCTATTGGACTTGATTAAAATTAACATTGAAATTCAGATCTTTTTCGTAAGTTGCAATGAATATTAATTGAGCGGTGGGATGAATATCATTGCACAACTTTGAACCCTTGGCCTTAATGATGAAGTATATAAATGATGGACGGCGTTATAAAATAACATACTAAATTTATATAAACAATATTTAAGTATAATAAATATTCTAGCACATTCTATGTTGACCCAAAGTAAGCATAACTTAAACTAGCTGAATCTCTCCTAAATTTCAAAATAGCTTTAAATGATCAGACTATTATATGTAGTTGGAACACATATCTTGGACCTAAGTCGAGAGATAAACGGAATAGTCTATACTTAGTGAATTTCAGCTCATCCACCACCGCTGTAGCACCCCGTGCTATCCTCAAAAGACAGCCAAGAAACGTGTAGAGCACATTTTGGGTTTAAGATGCATGTCCGAGATATATCACCCTTTCATATTCATTTAGTCCGTATAAAACGTAGCTTATACCACCTCTAGTACACACAGTGTGCTAAACTCGTAACCAAACTACTGTATAACCTAGGGTGCAATGTAAAAACTGTTAGTGGGACAATGGTGGCGAATGCCGCTGTATCTCACTTTCCCGGGTCTAGTGTTGTAGGGTTTTTCAGGTAAGAGATCCTTAATATCAGTACAGCGGAAAGGTCTCAGGGGAAATGTGAATATCATAATTCACCATTGGTTACCCCTTATAGTTTAGTTTCGGAAACATAATCATAAGATTCCTTCAAGTTAGAGTAAAAGGATTTGTTTGAGAATTATTTGTGTTATATTTGCAGAAAATTCCATTAAACTGCGATGAGAATTCACAAATAACTCGAACTGAATTTACTAATATTAAAGATCAGCTGCCGCGACCTTGAATCTACAAAGAGTTCGCTGATCAAATATTAATTAATTATTTATAACTTAACTCGTTTGACGAGTCTGTGCCTTGCGTGTTGATACTTCACTCTACATTGAGATCCGACCTCAGATCAAGACAAAGCTATTTGGCTTTCCATCAATGTCTATATTCATCATTCATTTTCAATGATCGTCAGCGATTAATGAGGGGTTTAGTAAAATTACTTTTGCAAGCGTAATAATAATGATAAATAATGATTGAATGGAAATCATGTGGATTCATACATAATTTATAATTATTATCTAACATTACCGAGGTCTGAATATGAGAATGTGTGTGTGTACGTGGGTGTAGTTAATACCAATTAACAAATACAGGTAAATATTAATATAAGTAACGCAATATTACCAACTCTGCAAGAGTCGAAAAAGGTGGTTTACTGATTCGAGCAAACATAGCTAGTGTCTATTAAAATACATAGTTTTGTCATTATGTGAGCTGCGATACATGCAATATTTGTAAGGTTATTTATGTTTTGACCATGGAAAACGACTTGTGTCAGTTTTAAATTTGCTACCTGCTACAGACAAAAATATGAAGCAAAAGTTTGCGTAAATGCAGAATTTAAGGCAACGTCTATTCTATTTCCTATATGTCAAGATCCAAATAATATGCAATCATAGAGAAACTATTATACTTATTGAAAGGAAACTTTAAATCCGATAGATAATGCTACGTATTGAATGCCGTCTGAATGTTCAGCAGTTTCAATCAAAATAATACACGGGATATTGAATCAAAATCTTATCTTAGATTTTCGACTGCACATGTCACGCAGAAATAACTATTGGTGTAGTTATCAAGTAATTAATAAATATGCTAGTGAGACGTTAAGTTGTCCGGATCTACGGTACGGTTAGTACATCGTGATGCACGCGACTGTTGATGTCGCAATCACATGTAGAGACTGTCACGCGACCTGTGTTTAGCAATCGATTTAATCACCGATATGAGCGTTAGATTCCGCCGACCTGCTTTTAAACCCTCTAAGTACAGTACTCCAAATGAGCATGATATTTGACACATACGAGTATTTGTACATTTTTCAAGAAGTTGGCAACTTGCGAACGGTTGTCATTTCTGCGAAGTTAGCATTCAGAGATGATACCCATGAAGGTGAGTTGCTGAATACATCCTAGTAACCAACAAATTTGCTAAACAAGTGATGATAAATAATTAAAGTTTGATTTTATATTTAAAAGCGGTTAAGCTACTGTGAATGTCGCTTGCATATTTCTAAACATTTGATGTTTCAATGAAATATTGGAATGTTTATTTAAATTTTAAATGCATGTAGTTAGAGGTCGAGAGCTGTTAGAAAGACGACTATAATTAATATTACGTGATATTTAATCGTCTCGTTCTTGGTTATTCGATTTCGTTTGTAATTAAAGAATTATGAAACTACGCCGTTTAAAAGCAAATATATGAAGCGTTTGAGGGCTTTGTAAGGTTCACTTAGATTTTTAGATTGGAAATCTTGGTAAATGTCGTCTGAATAGAAGGAATGAAAGCATTTTACAACAAAAAGGACGGCTGCGGATACGGTACACGTACACGTTGAAGACTAGACAAAAAGTGTTCTTTGTTATAGTGAATTGAACAATACGTATTACATTTACAATATAGTACTTATAAAGTATTTATTATGACAGCAATATAGTGAACCAATCCCGGAAGTAAGTCGGCGAAGGTCGGGACGAAACGAGACGGCCTTGCCGCCGGCTGTTCCACTTTCTCCGATGCAGATCCAAGAGCCCACGTGCGTATAACTCAACAAAACAATACCATGTTCCACAAGCTCGGTTACACCGACGCATTCTTTGGAACAGCTGACATAATCACCTAAAATTGCTGTGTTTCTTTGCGCGGACTAAGCGAGGACAATTCAGATTACATTAGCGTTCTTCAGTAGCTTTGTTAATAAACGAAGCCTTGGTCTCCAACTGTGACGAGACATTCTCTTTCCATAGTTATGACCCACACTGTTTCGTAACTTTAATACGTATCATGTAAATGTTTACAAACGCATGCGAATTCATTTTGGAATTTTACCATGTATGTAAATATGTACCTGTACAAAATGTTTTCGTGCATGATATGAAATTTGCATATTTTAATTTCAGTTAGTATGTACTAACTACACGTAATATGATTTGATATTTATTTCTAGATAAATACTTAACAAGTTTCTAAAGCTTCTTAAAGAAAGTAACTAGGTCAGAATGCTTACTGATTTTGAAATTATACAATCTGTCAGTGCTGGTTACACAGGCCTAATAATAAGAGGTATTCCTATTATTTTTAGGTCTGTAGCTGGTTATCAACTGCGATTAGAGGAGTTACTGAGGGCAGTGAGGGCATAATGTTGTTCCAGTTTGGATTTATCCGACTCAGGTAAAAAGGGGCCCCAGTTCAACTAAACTACTTACTTAGTAATATTTCTGGTGGTGAATCGCCAGAGCTTCTTGGGGCAAAATATAATGTGCGAGTGCCACCTCTAGTTACACAACTCCCTGAATGACTACGTGTTTCGGGCAAGCTATAACCTATAAATCTAGAAGTTAAACATGAGCTGATCAGTGATACAAAAGGTGACCACGGGCTTGCTTACCGGGTTATTCGTATAAAAGGATAAAAACGGATATAATTTGGATCTTGATATTTTGCCTTCAGATAAAATATACAAAACGTCAGGTCTTTACGAACATTAAAGGTACCTTGACTTACATGGGCAATATATTTGTACTTAGTACGTACATTGTATATTTGCTATTTGCACAGCATCATTCGTCACCAAGATCTCCAACGTCAACCTAATCTGTGGCAAAACAACGCGTGTCTGAGACGAATAATAATAATGCACTTATCTGAATATATTCATACTCGTACCAATGAGGACTTTACGGCGAGTAATTTAAATCATACTAATAATAGCCGACACGTAAAAATGTGTAGGTCTTAAAGTATCTTATAAACAATTATAGCTCAGGTGAGTGTGAAATTGCCAAATGTCTTGTCAATATGGTCACTATGATTTGCGTAAATTTTTGACACAAGTTGTCATCGACATTGGTTATAACAAACAAACGCTACATTGTGTTAAAATGGGAGAAATCGAAGGCTGTCTTACAACGCAATGGTGGCAGGTTGCAAGCAAGTTTCGGTAAGTATTAGCAGTTTAGTAGGCAGGTACGTGCCGCGCCACCAACCGTCGTCGTTAGGCAATATTTTCACAATTGACTGAAATAGTGGATTAGTCACATTGGCCACGCAGCCGATATGCCTACCTGCAATTTTCTTGTTATAACATTTGTAAAGATGCATCTTAAAGAATAAAAGAAGAGTCGTGAGTGCCTACAAATCAGAAACATGTAGATAGAAATGTCAGCATAATACTAATCTTACTTAATTTATGACCATGTAAGAATGTGTCGTGGACTTTGCTGGACGTGGAATGCAATGCAATAACTATTTTAAGTTTTGAGTAACTAACTTCTGAGCAAGCATTTTAACGCAAGAAAAATTCTCAAGTGTACATGCAACCAACACAAATACAATTATCCAAAGTCATAACACTTAATGAGCTAACTCATAGCACCAAATATAGCAAGAACCAACAAACTTGATGAACAACTATGTACTGTACTGACATGATAAAACAACTATTTTTATGAATACGCTGAATGTTCATAAATAGGTAGAGTTCTTAGGTTCATTCATAATATGTAATTACGTCATATATGAGAGATAATGATTGTTATTTTTGGTTCAGCAAGTACCTAACCTATATCTATTAAGCATAATTAACAAACATAGATATAATTTGTTACAATAATTCATAATCACTAACAATGATAATGTAAGTTTACCAAGTTTTAGTACAATCATCGCTCGGCTCGCTTGTGGTAAGGTAAGTAGGTGTGTGAGCGGCTGACCTTCGTAGGAGGAGCAGGCGAATGGGCTCATCAACGCTTGGACTGTTTAAAATGGCTTTAATTAATATTGCATATTTTAAAGTTAAGTATAAAAATGTGAGGCGATACCTCGTTTTTATTATGCTAGAATAATTTAAGCATCTACTTAAAATTGGACGTGAACTTGGTTTTAAAATGCTAATTGACGCATGTATTTAGGCTACAGATTACAGACAGATAAATTGTTTCTTCTTTTTACGTAAGTTAGTTGGCCACATTAATGATGATCCTTGCACGTATTCATTGAGTGTAGAACATAATTGAATTTATTTAGGGCTAAACCGAGGGGTGTAGATGTGGCGGAGGGACCGGGGGAGGGGCAACGGAAGCAGTCCAACGTGCGGGACACATTGTGCGAACCGTCTCTGCTGGACGATGTCTTCCTTTGCTAATTACTTGTTATTATGTCTCCAACAACAGATGTGCAACATCCGTTCCTAAAGCGCTTTAGTTATTTTTTATGTGCAATATTATTGATGTCGTTATGATAAATGTGCTTTTACTATAGGATAACTTAGCTTAGCTTCAAGGATAAAACAGCAAATTATAACGTTACTCAATGGCTGTGGGTGTTAAATCATACGGCTCGCAATGTACCTAATACATTTCAATGCGCGTATATCAAATTATTTATGGCGGTTAATTCAAAATGGCGGCGATTGTAGTCTACTATGAAATATGGAGAACAGTCCTATATCAAAGGTTTTAGTCGCGTGTTTTGGGTATAATGATAAGCTCCGCTAAAGTGATAAAGTAGTCTGTGTATGAGACTGAGTAAGTAACTACTCTGAGCACTAGACTCAGTAGTAGAAGACCGAGTAGACTGAGTCCTTACCTACTCAGCAGTCTCACACAAAGACTACCCTAACATAGGTAGGTAGCAACACTAGCAACTTTATTTCGCTGCTGTGGAAGTGGTCGCAAGGATAGGATCCCGACTCTTTTAAACTGCGTAGAGACAACAGGTTAGTGTTATTGGTTGAGTCGGCAAGTAGTAATAGCAAGAGCAATTCTATTACAAACAAAAATAGAGAACAAGCGGACGATTACATCTAGTTTCACTTTCGTTAGGCGCATGCGGGTCAGCGTAGTGCATCGATGCGCTAGCGGTCGCCTCCGCTAGCGAGCGCATGTTGTGCCGGTGGCCTCGAGCTGCGTTTACTTTGCGTGCGCACTCATTATTGTGTATGAATATTAACTATTCACTATTCAGACATCAATTAATTTATAACTATAGCCCGTAGCATCGTTATATTTAGTTAGAAAATTCAATTAAACATCCAAGGATTAAACCAACTATAATAAATAATTTTAAATAATTGTAATTGTGCGCTATGAAATCAACTGAAGATTTTCGGTCTCCGAAAATACTTATAAGATCAAAAAAGTCTAGTCTGATGATGTAGGTATACAGAAACACTAAGTATGTAAAAATGTTACTAACAACATTGAATTGTTTGTTATTATTATAATCAGACCTCGCAAACAGAACACTAGGTACTATTTTCTTTTAAACTAAACTATACAAAACATGTTTTACAAGTTTATCTAACATTAACTGTAAACAAATACACAACGTAACAGAACAGAAGTTGAACAAACTGTCATAAAATGAGCACTCGAGGTAATTATCAGCAGTGCAAGAGGTGAACTTCAGATAAACTTATGATCTGGCTGTGTACTACTTTTGGATAAGTTATCAATTTGCGTCACAATATGTCTACATTAAAAAAATAGCTACATGATAGGAAGAAGAACCGGTTATGTGCGAGTCATGTAGCGCACTGAAGGTTCCGCGTGCCTTTTAAGCATTTTTATTTGGTATTGAATTAGTGACACAAAGATATTGGATCATTGATGCAATGACATCGTCCTACGTGTTTTTAACTATGGTTTTCACAAGATTCTATACTTTAAAACTAGTCTCAAGTATCAAGACGCGTCTGTCTATCTATAGGTTACAACAAGATATCCAAAACCAGTTATCACATTAAGAACCGGGTTTTTGGGTATCAGACATAAACAGAACGGGATTTTCCAGTTCTTTCTATTTTTTAATAGTTTTGTGCAAGCAGTCAATGAAGTAACTAAGTCAGATTATGAAAATGATCCAGATCCAGAGTGATCTGGTTCAGCGCATTGATTATTGCACCTCGATAACCTTCTACCTTCATTATTGTACTTAGGTAATTATCCATAGAATAAACCACCGATATAGCTCCAGTAGACCTTACAAAGTATTATATAGTGTCGTGAGCTTCCAGGTCATTCTTTCCATTCTTTATAAAATCCTACTTTTTACAATCTGTAAAAAAAATCATTGCGACATTCAAACAAATAGCTAAAACGCAATTTGTACAGATAATTCACGAAGCAAATCTACTTCAAATGGTTTACATAATTTCTGTTCACATGCGGTTATGGAAAGTCAGTTTAAAATTACGTGAAACTTGTATTATCGCTACTGTTTTCCACGTGCGCCGCTCATCGAAGCATGGCTTTCCACGTCATGGCAAAGACCACCCTATTTGTCACGGTGATGAGTCTACCTCCCTTGTGGTTGAAGAACTTCGTTTAAGTTACGATATTATTAGATGGATTTATTACACAAGTTTTATAATCAACGATTGTTATTTTATAATTTAGTTTAGTATTCTTTTGCAATCGTATTTTTTATGTACTTTTTATTATTAGTTTTGTGAAGGTTAAATTGTTATAAAAGTAATATTTTTCATTAATGTCTCCTGAATTTGATTTATTATTAAGTAGGTAAATATGTATGTGAAACTACAAGAATAAATTTTCGTCGGCTAGAACAGTAACAGGGACACCTTGAGAATAGGATTTCACTTTACAAATTCGTTCGAGTTTTCCGAATAATGGGGAAGGTATCTACCTGGATTGTATAGATGACCGGAACTGAAAGTAATAGGGGCTCTTCGGGAAAGAATAATAATATTAGCACTACGAAAATATTACATATTTTCCTAGCAGGTACCTACGGCCTTACGAGTGTTTATACCCGATACAGTTAACCGCTTACTTTGTAGTTATATAAATATAATTATAGTTAGAAAAGCCACGAAAATGATTCCGTTATGAATGTTCTAATTATAAAATAGAATAGATAATATTTGGAGGCAGGTTATTAGTTCAGGTAGAGGTGCGCATTTCACGGGCCCTTGAGCATGCAGGTACGCTCCACCCGCGGTGAGCACCGATGCACGGAGCTCCGATTTGATAATGCACAGTATTGTTGCATAGAATGCAGTTAAGGCAAGTTCCACCTGTTCGAACCTGTTATTTAAAATATCACGCTTACTGCACTATTTAACTTATATACGCATAAAAAAAATTGCTTACCTACTAAAATTACATAAAAACAGTAATAGAAGTGTATGTAGTTAATAAGTAAACATAACATAACATAAACTCACGCCTGTATCCCCGAAGGGGTAGGCAGAGGTGCTAGCACCCACATTTCGCCGTTTATGTTTAGGTCCCAATGTTAATAAGTAGGTATGTAGTTACTTAATTACCTATTATAAATAATAATTGTTAATGGCTATGATTAGGTAAAATTTAGAAGTAAATTTATAAATTACTAGCTGTTGCCCACGGATCCGCCCGCGTGGATGTCGTTTATCGCGACCAAACATAGCCTATGTTATGTCCTTTTTCAAGGTCTAATCTACCTCTGTACCAAATTTCATCAACATAGGTTCAGTGGTTTTCCGTGTACTGTCAATAGTATCTAACTATATCTCAATCTGAACGTAGCATTTAAATCATTACCAAGTTCATAATGCCATAGACCTAAATACATAATAATAATATGATGTAATAGATAGAGTACAAAATAATTCAGAAATGACTGTCTAATTAGTCTGTAATTATTGAAATGAATGCTGCACCAAATGCTTCACGCTTATTACAACAATATTGGTGCGAATCAACAAACTTTTAGTAGGTTAGGTAATAATGATCCCAAATTCCCAATAGAGAGAAGCTATCGAGTATGAGTGTATAACATATAATTATTCGCTACTTAGCATAACTAGTACTAAACTAGCATGTGCATCTTTAATTAAAAAGTTCTATCTCAAGGAATAAAATATAAAATAACAATCAATTAACTGGCTGTATGATTGATAGTCACGCATTACTGGCCACAGACCACAATTGAATAATCTAAGCTTAAAAGTATTATGACACGCTACTTATAATCTTCCGTAAGCATCTTTAGGCTCTCATAGTAACTATTATGTAATTAAGTTTAGTACAACTTTTTGTACCAAGTATCAGAACAAGGATTAAGTCATGCGTACCTATTGTATAGTACGTTTCTAAGCGGAGTATATACACACGCTATTGGTTTTCCTGTATTTTATTATAAAAAAGCTAAGGTTTGTTGAGAATCATATTAATATTTACATTTTGTGTAAAAAAGATGAAAACCTTTTACTATGAAGTTTACGATATAGCTTACTGCTCAATAATTACTGAATTACAAGTTTAATAAACAGAACATAAAAAATAATAAAGGTAAATATATTTATTTATTTTTACAGAGAAAAAATGGCCCTGAATATTTCAACTTTTTCACAATATAATAAGCGTCGTAAAATAAATTTGAGAAGGGAAGTTGGTAGGTAGAATATGTTTATATGGGACCTTCGCCAGTGCTAAATACAACACAATATATTATATCTATGTAGGTATCTCTACTACAAATTTTTAATATACCTATATTATATTTATACTTAATGACTGTCTACATGACTAAATAAGCCCGACATCAGATTTCATTTTCAATTGCTTCATTATGAGTAATATAAAGTCGTAAAATATTATAGTGTGCAATAAGCTTAAATAGACGACGTTTCGGTTCGTGCACGAAGCAGGAAGTGAAGCGGCAGAGAGACCTTGTGAAGTTCAACGCCGTTGGTGATGACAAGAGGCAGGTATTTGACGTTCTGCCCGGACATTTTATATTCGCTTCCGCGAAGAGAGAAAACCGACCTATGAACTCCGTTGCATGTAGCAATCACAAACGTTTGAGATCCTCGTATACGAGTTATGCAAGTGAGTGACTCGCAGCCACGAGATGGTGTGATCACTTGCACAATACTGTAAAACTTTCAATTCAGACTTCTGAAGAGAATGATCTATATTTACTGGCTACTTATGTGGTGGGCGTGGGAGGAGGCAACTCATTATCATTTTTCTTGGTAAATCTTAAGTTATATAGTTTTCAGTAGTTGCAATAGTTTCACTATTAAATAGGTAGGTATGTAATAGGTTTTATATTGTTACAGTATAGTAGATTGACGGCCGATAACATTTATGCAATCAATGTCGATAGTCTAGCCTTGTTCACATAGTTCGTATTCCGGTAATTCGCAAAGTGTACGAGACAAATGATTAAGTAAGAAATTGGCACGATGGATGTGCTGTATGAAGTATGACACGAGTTACGTAAACGCGAGTGGATCGACACTGACCTACCGACGTCGGACTGGCGCGCCACTTTCCTTTTATTATTGACACACTATCTTTAGGCGGGCAATCACTATCACTTGCCTAAGTTACGTGCATAGTCAATAAAAAAAAAACAATGCAAGCTAACTTTATGCTTCGTCAACGCATGCAAATGTTTTGGATGAGTCGTTTAAAAGTGGCACGGCACATTCATCAACTCGGGTAATACCTAGTAACCTTGAGTCTGCCACTGTTGCATAATACCGTAATGTAGATAGCATTAATTAAATATAATATATACAAAGAGTTAGCTAGTGGTAGCCGAGTAGGTTAACACATTGTTTAGAAATTCTAGTCAGGCCAATCCAGACCATTCTTAACATATTGGGACTCCTTCTTTTCACGAGGAGCTCGTAATCAGTCGTTGGTCCCGGTTGCCATACGATCATCTGCGGCATTCATTGATGGGTATTTAGTTCTTTATGGGTGGTTCGTAGACCGTTTCCTAATTACATTGAAAGCTGAGCCCATCGTGAGTTAAGATAATCTATGATCGCCTGGTTGTCTTCGCAATAGTGCTTGTCCATCGCAGGCGTTCAATGTTTTCGCAGCACAAACGCCACGCATGAAAATTGGAAGATAATGCTCCAACAGATGACGTCTAAGCTCTTGGCTATTCAAGAGTCTTTATCTAGCTACATGTAAAGATTTTCATCCAATAATTAGATTCACACTGTCGCAACTCAAGCAGTTTGTGGTGGGTCTTCAACTGTTGTGAAATATTACTTGACAATTATATGTGACGTGACATACAGCATAATGAGTATTGCAGTGTTTGACACAAGGTAACGTGTGTGGTATCTATGTACGCTAGAATTTGAATAGTACCAGGCACATTAATCGTATTGTACGAATTTGTCAAATATTCACTTAAAAACCAATTTGTTTACTAACTGAGAATCCCGTAATACCTACCTATGTATATAGTCACTATCACTCTTGAGCCCTAATTGACGATGCCGTTGTCCTCTTGTGTAGTATTATACTGCCTGTACCATGATCCTTCCAATAAATTCCACCCCATGCTAGTCCAATAACAAATACTTAAATTCCTTGCCGCCTCCTAAGTCTTGGATTTCGTTAATACTACGTTTCCCTTCTCTACAATCTCTCTAGGTATTTATTTTGATTTTTTCCAAGGCTCGACGCAGATCTAAATCCACCATATGAGTATTGGCACCTTTGCTCTAAAATTTTGGGGGACTTCATGTCATTTTGGCGGGTGTCCGGTCCAAAAATGTCCGGATTTTCGGATAACATTATAATTTTGTTCCTAGCTATGCAACGAAGTTGTGTTGATCTATTTCGAAGGACAGAAAAGTAAGCCGAGGATTGTCCCTTGTTCGCGCAGGTCATTAGCGTCAACAATGTTGTCAGGTTATTAGCGTCAATAATGACCTTGATAATGCATATACTCGTTTTACTTGTATGTGGTAAAGAATGTACAGATACGATAACAAGCAATGACTGCTCTGTAGGCGGAAGCCTAAGACCATGCCAAATTATTGAAGAAATTAAGTGTAATTATGTATTTAAATTGGTTTTTATATGATGATGATGATGGAAAATGAGTTCAATAATAAATTATGTACATAATCCAAGTTCGATTGGTTAACAAAAGGTCAATAAATATTCAGTACATTAAGTAGGTTAATTAAATGCGATTACCTTTTATAATTCTATTACGGTTTATTAGTAAATAGAAATAACAAAAATTTACATACGAATACACTAATAGTTTCACAAACAAAAATTATTGTTTCTTTGGTCGTGACTCGTGACTTCTGTCGCTTCTAGAACCAGTATGGATTACTACATTCAAAGTTATACAGCTATATTATTTTAGGTGTTGTAAAACTTGTAAACAATTCAACTTATCCATCACTTATCTATACACGATAGTAGATACAAACACTATTTATTACCAACGTGAATTATATGGCCGCTACTACACAATCACTTTGTAGTTAATATTTATCAACGTAAATAAGTATCTCAGGTAAGGTCAGTTGCTTATTAACAAACAGTGTTCTTGGTTATTACAATGTGCTTAGGCTCTGGGATGAACTTACGGTGGTACCTTCTAGTAGGCGGTTTGCCAACTTCGAAACGGTTATTGTATGTCAATAGTCCTAACGATTCTGTAGTTGGTAGATATAGTCTAAGGAACGTGCTGAAGCATCTTATTATTGCCTAGGTAGATTTTATCAGTCTGTGAGCGCCCTAGGTAGCTCATATCAATATTTAAAATTCATGCAGTCTCGCTGCACATTTATTTGTAATTTGAGGAAGAACTGCATGATTTAGAACTATAGAGAATGATGTGGCCAAACATTTTCAGTGACACTACAGAGGTAATACTTGACATTATTCAATTTAGTCATTGAAATTACTAAACAATTAAGGAAATTAATTGAACCCGGATACATAAGTAATGATTTACAATATACATTATGTGCATATTAATTACATCGGGTTAAATGACGCATAGAATGACCTGTCCTCTGTTAAAGGCGGACGCTGTCACGCAGTTTATGTTTTAAAAGTTCGTGAATACTAGAATGCAAAGCAAAACTATAAATCCTTTGCTATCTTAAGTAAACAATAAATCAGCTGAGTAAGTTAAACAAATAAATAATATTATTAAAGTACTTTGTAGATACTATAAAAAGTGAAAGAGTTCGAAAGTATCCTTCCTACCACTGATCGCATAAGATATCGAGGCACGCGCGGATTATAATCACAATGTACTTCTCTGCGTTTGTGCAACGCTCTTATGCAAACTGCAATCGCGTACAACAATACATGCGCAATGTATGACAATTAGGATAGTGTTCACGTACATACATTGAAACAACAAGTAGCATAAGCATTAAAATAAGATTTGCGATACACATAGAGAACTTATTGTCATTTTGCAAAGGCTGTATATGGATATAGTGACCTCCATAAAATGTTACAATTTAACTTCCCTAATACTGTGCACCGTGTACCTACTAAGCACTCTGAATAAAGTCGCAGCGTCGATTCGCAATGCGGGTATCGGTACAATCTTGGAGTAATATCAGCTGCAGTGGTGGGTTCCAGCGGCTGACGCCACTGCGGCGCTGGACCGCGATAGCTCCTCTCCGTTCGGCCGTGTTATTACGAAACAAGAAAAGAAAGTTAACGTTTCAACAGAGATTGTAGCTCCAGTTGCTTGCAGTCTGCAATGCAGCGGTGACTTATGCCGTATAGCACCCTTGTAATATACCTCTGCTTCGCTTGAGAATTGTGGTATTGTAATCGCAATTTTACAGCAGTTTGCATTTTTTAAAGTTATTTGTTATGCTTATGTATGATGCATCGCTGTTCTCAATACGATGAAATGGTTCAAGTTTGTATTTCGTATTAGACAATGCAACAACATTAACATAAACTCACGTATTTGTGCAAACATACTAAATTGAAATTCAAAAAGTTATGAATTTGTGTTTATATTCTAGTTTTCGTACATAAACTTAAATAAATTAATAACAATTGCAACCTCTTTACATAAGTAAATAATATTATAATGTGAACATGGACACAGATCGGCCCAGAAACTGTGACCCTCTTAAACACAACAGAGTATCAAAATGTTTTGGTATTGCGTAAGTTAATGTGTTCTTTACGAGCAATTATGTAAAGCGGTGGATCGCGTCGAGCACAAGTAGGTGGGTAGGCGAGAGGTTGCCTCGGCGGTAATGGTAAAAGTGTTACGCGGTGTACTCGATTCAGCGCGCGCGCTGCGGCTGTGACGCAATGTCTCGGCGAATGTATGCCAAAAGTGCAGTCGAACCTTCCAAGTTAGCAAGATGAAACACGGGCGTTCGTAATCAATACTGCGCCACTTAAAGTGTTAACACAAAAACATAATAATGCCATCACTCGAGTTCATTTAGAGCAATGCTCATTGCAAGAAACTAGATACATATTACATTTAATTATTAGTGATACAACTAGACCACAAAATGAATAATATTAAGTAATGCTAATGACTTTGATAACGCAACTAAATGTCTAGTTCGCTCACTCAGGCCATCAAGTGAAAGGGAAACTAATTAAATGTGAAGTCATTTTAAATGCCGCCACTATGTTTCTTACAATAGAACTAATAACATTTCCAGCGGCTTATCAGCCGGCGTGATAAGATATAGTACAGTACCCTTTGTTTATACATTGCACTCCAACCAACATAAGACCTTAGATAATGCATTATCTACATAAGCACAGTAACTAGCTATTTGCTTACTCACTCGTTGTTTACGTCTATATCTCTATAATTAATATATTATACTAGAATATCCTATGTAAATCAAGTTACCTAATGTCATACAGACAAATACGCATTAAAGAATAATAATGGTACGAAAATATTTAATAGTCTGTAGAGTTTAAATGCGGTGTAACAAATTATGTATTATGAGATGATGATAAGTAAGGTTTTTAACCTGGCTGCTTATGACGTCATGGCGATGGTCGATGAGTTGTTAAGTCTGTTCTTAGTAATGTAATATAACTACGCTTTAAGATGTATGTTGAAGCACGTAATGCCACATAGGCTGAAGAAATCGCATGGAGTCTAGGAATTGAGTTTCAATGGTGTTGTCCATGTAATTAACTGGTATAGAAAGTGAGATGAATATTTAGGACATAAGACTTGTTGCAAACTTGTATAGTGTTCACGCGATTATTTGTATTTTATTATACACATTTTTAAATTGCTAAGGTTGTCAAAAAGCACACCAGTCACATAGTGCTTATTCTGCTTGGAAAAGAGTTCTAATCACGGGCTGAATTGGTTAACACAGAAGATTGGAATTTTAACTAAACTAACTTAACATATTAATTAACGCGTGTTCTTGTTACGGTTGGGCAACAGGAATAAGGGAGCTGAGGATAAGCGGCTACTTGCCACCTCCAGAGAGAAAGGAGGAGTATGGGTGACATGTAAAGGAATGGTAATAAGTATGTAATAATTAAGCGCACCTATTATGTACCTACGTAGGTACTTGACGTTGATTCAGGGACTTCCTTGTAATGAAATAATAAATTACATTTGGAGGCAGAGGTAGAGAGAATCCAGTGACTTTAAATTTCTATCCGCCTCCGTATTTTATATTATAATCGTTTTCTCTCTTGTATGTTGAGAGGAGCCTTGAAGCAGGTGAGTCAGTTCACTAACAAAAACATTTTGTTTCTTATTGTCTCAGTGATGGTACTTACATTTTAAGTAATGCCTTCTATATACATGTAAACCTACTTGAACAAAAACTTTCGTGTATATGTTAGTTGGACAGACAAATTTTATTATCGTCGTTAATTTTAACAAAAAAATGTTTCATGTATTTGTAACTACTCAGTAAATTACATAGCTGACTAGGTACATATATAGTAAACAGTAATCTTTAAGCAACTAACTATAATCATCTGAGGTCACTACAAAACCAAGACAAGGTTAGTTTATTGAATAATTTTAACCTATGTTAACGTTTCGTTCAAAACTTAATTACTATTAGGTGGCTTGTAAACAATTAGTTTCTGTCAGTATATTGACTGGCCGTGTGTTTGTCATTCTGATTTTACGTATCTATACAATAATATAATGAATACCTACTCGTCTATGAATACACGGCCTTGTTGTAACCCTATGAACTGACCTGCGACAATATTTCTTAAAGGTGGTGGTACACATGCTACGAAACAGAATCAATAAATGTGATAAAATCTGTACAGTTGTTTTTAGATTCCTTAACACATAAATCGATTTATCGGTTCAATTTGAATGGAACAGTACGATAGTAAAGTTTTCTCGTAGCATGTGCTACACACGCTACGAGAAATCTTAAAATAATTAAAGTAGTTTGCCAGATATCGCACACTTGGGTATACTATTAAATTCAACAAAAGCAGAGCATAATATCACAGATAATATGCATGGTAGTAAATGCGTATTGGGTTCGATACAAGGTCTGAGAAATATGGCTGTAGCACAGATAGCATAGGTACTAAAGGTTGGTAGCTCAATATTTTGTGATAATAGAACTATTGGGTCATTGGGTAATATAATAAAATCGGCCAAGTGCGAGTCGGACTCGCTCATGAAGGGTTCCGTAGTAGCAAAGGCGAAAATTGCGGTTTGTGACGTATTAAAAAAAAACTACAGACTGGATCTCGTTCGAACCAATTTTTAGTGGTAGTTTGCATGGCAATTTACATCATATATTTTTTTTAGATTTATTATTCTCTTATTTTAGAAGTTAGAGGGGGGACACACACATTTTTCCACTTTGGAAGTATCTCTCGCGCAAACTATTCAGTTTAGAAAAAAAATATTTTAGAAACCTAAATAGCATTTTTAAAGACCTATCTATAGATAACCCACACGTATGGGTTTGATGAAAAAAAAAATTTGAGTTTCAGTTCTAAGTATGGGGACCCCCAAAATTTAATGCTTTTTTTTATTTTTGTGTGAAATTCTTAATGCGGTTCACAGAATACATCTTCTTACCAAGTTTCAACAGCATAGGCCTTATAGTTTCGGAGAAAAGTGGCTGTGACATACGGACGGACAGACAGACAAACAGACAGACGGACGGACAGACATGACGAATCTATAAGGGTTCCGTTTTTTACCATTTGGCTACGGAACCCTAAAAATGGATGAGTAGACGTAGGTACTTAGATGAAGATTGAAAAAATAGACAGGAGGTGAGACTGTGTGACTATTCAAATGAGGATAAAGACTCTATTAATATCCTCGCTCGAGCTCGATCTATATTATAGAGCGAGCTCGAGCGAAGAAAGGTTACGTTAAAAGTAAAACTCTTGTAAAACTACAAACGGCGAGCATCTATGAAAATAATTATGAGTGTAGAAGAGCAAAAAGTGTATATGCCAGGATTGAAGCAAGGGGTCTCTGCCTACTCTAATGGAAAAGAGGCGTGACTATGTACCTATGTAAAAAGTATGTCCCTAACTAATAAAAACTGCCTAATAATTTTTTATCACACATAAGTATCTAGATATATTTCGCGTTGCAGATAATAATATTACATTATGATAGTGCGGTTAATCAGGTTTGGTGAGATGGATTTTTTCTGTTAGATACATATTTATGAACTAAATAAATACGGAGTATTGTCGAATATTTTGTCTGAAAGTTATCTACCAGGCAATAATCGGTATGCTTATATCATATCCATTATTCTATTTCTTTTTCCAATATCATATCTTCCACTGTTAAAAATATGGACTGCATATTCCTATACTAAGTCATGCTCGGTGTGACTAACGAGTATCCATTCAAATGCCAGAATATTAACCAGATTATGTACTTATGAATTTTCTTACCACTTGGTATGCAAGAGTATCGGAAAAATTAACTGCGTGAAGTTTTTTTCCTGTTTAAAACCATACAAAGTTTAAATATAAGTGAATGATTCTAGTTTCTTAGCAATGACCATGGAGTGACAAATACGACAGTCGCTTGGCCGGCAATGAACCCTCGCATTTTCTCTGCCGAAACAATTAGCGACGCGACGCGAATCTAATGAGACTATTTACACAGTTATCGATGTGATGTATGGGGTATGGACCTAATACCTATTATGGTGTGTACTGTGTACTTATACCATATGGTATTTTTTAATATTCCATTGTTGCTATTATTACTATACTATTTCAAAAACGTGGTCGACAGCCTATTCCAAGTATGAACAAAAAAAAGTTTACTTCGCCGCTACTGAAACACAGAATATTGCCCCTAGAAAATCCAACATTATCTTTTTAGTCTCCCTTTCACCTTCACATACGTTTAATAATATCGATACCTTTAAGGGTAGGTAGATCTATAATTTGAGTCTTTGTGGGTCTACCTATTCAGTCATAAGTACGCCCATATGAACCGATAGAACTACTCTTATAGCTGTGCAGCCTGCAGGGGACACTGCTTGCAACAGTCAACGTCTGGCATTGATGTTCTTGTGCAAGGCATATATGTATAGTAAGACAATTAACATGGTAGCTTTGCCGGTATTGGCGGGTATGCTTCCGGTCTATCTCGATCTCGAGGTTCAGAGACAAGCGCTAAGTGGATACTAATTTCCAGTCAAAAAAGATATCGCTATACATAGAATAAATAGACCGTCTTATACAAATATTTACACACTACTCTCAATTACTTCTGATTAACTTCGGTAGTGGTTACCATACATTTCGGTTGTTCTAGGACTCACTAAGGGTGCCGTTTATTCTGAACTATTATTGCACCCACGTGTGTGGGACACACACCTAAACCTCTTAAAAATAATAGTAGAATTTAGTAAACCTATTAAGACTGAATATGATGTCTATTAAAGAAGCATTTCTAATCTCAATAATATGTTGAAGTTACGTAAGCTAATCGTATCAGCAATAGGCTCATCAACATGTGAATAAAACTGGTTTTAAATAAATGAAACCCATCGTTTTAATGTTAATTGTATGTGTGACCTCTTTGTATGATTGTTTACCTTGCTCTATGAGGTGAGGTGACATTATTACAAAATATCTATTTCAAAACACGACATACATACCTACTTCTAAATGTAACAAATTAATCGGAACCTACCCTCGCGGCCTCGGCAGCTAGCCATGTCTAGTGTTTACTGGATGGACTGTACTATAATAGTCCTTATGTACTTTTTTTAATTCATATTTATTTGTATAATTTCATTGTTTCCGTGTTTTTATTTTCTTTTGTAACTCAAATATCTTACTATATATGTTTTTGTCTTACAAATTGAATGGATGTGTCGTGTGAAGTATTATGTAGAAGCATTCACTTTTCCTTGTCTAAACAATTGGTTACGAAGGGGATTTTATAATGCTATTCTCAAGATTATGACAACACATGAAGTCTCGCGTAGAAACCGATTTGTCTGATAGTATTGTCATTGGCCATTTAAGCAGACATATTAATTTAAGATTTTAAAGTAATAGCAACATTTGATTCTATCTTACTGTGTTGGAAGCATGTTAGTTACTCAATCACGCTAAAACAGTAGAATGAATCTGCACAGAGACAGAGGAGGAGCACATAGGTATTTTCCCCCAGGCATATGTACCTGTTGTTAGCAGCAACAGGATCAGTATTTAGAATTTTAGTGTAAAATAATAAATCAAACCTCACGATAACTATATTTAATATTTCATTAAAATAATACCACAAGAGCGCGTGGGTTGACAGAAGATTGTCGAACATCTTTGAAAGGCCTGTCTCTTATTTTAATTCTTACGTCAAATTAGCGTTTAGTGTTTATTATATATGAGTATTGGGATATAATGCCATCGCCACGTGATGCAACCGAATATTCAAGGCGAACCACACATTAATAGTCTAAACAATAATAACGCGCATTTGGAAAGCAACACCTTGACAACTGTTAACCACATCTGAGGGGCGTGCGGTGAAGCAAACTGGCTGAGCGTCCTTACTATGAGGCCGCTGCGCTTCGGGGGAACAAAGGGTTGACTCACGTCCGGGCCCCAGTTGTCGGAGAAAGGAGCCGGGCTAAAAATAGTACGCTGGCGGTTAGAAGCGCGGCCGTTGGACCTGGCCTACGCAGATCGTGTCTTGCCCCAACGTATCCAATCATCTCGCTATTAACTTTATCACAAGCATACAATGTTGAAGTGCTTGTATAAAAGTAAAAAGACAAATAATTGACGACTTTATATTTACTGATTTGCGAATGTCAAACCATTTTAACATCAACGGAGTGATGGCAGCATGGATGGATGATAGGAATAAAAAAACTCCTTCAAACTTTAACACAAGTTTTTTTACGACCCAGTAACATCTTACTGTACCAATACAGTATGCGATGTATTCTAAAGCTACATAATCACATTATGTACAAACGAATGCTATGTTAGCACTACTGAACTCCCACGATCGACACTTATTGTTTGCGCTGCACTCAAAGATTTCTGCAACGTCTAGTGTTGGGAAACGACTGCGGAGGTGACGACTTTGAGGTTAAAACCGGCTGTTTGAGAAACATTTCGAGTTTAGATTGCGAAAAGCGTGGAAAGCTAGTATTTACTTGCGTATAATTAAGCAGAAATTATCTAGAAGTTCAACATGAATAAACATTCGACTGAAAACTAAAATGTATGAGGTTTAAAGGGCTCCTGAGTGTCATCCGATATTCCTTTTTTGTGTAAGTTTTCATAATATGACGTCAGATAACTTTTTGTTTTTATATAGCAGGCTGCCATACAATCAGTCTTTATCAGCACACGTGGAGAGCTAATCGAGTCGCGTGACGGCGTTCACTCGGTTACAACTTAGTAACTTTTCGTATATTTTGGCGCAATTAATAGCCTTATAACACTTATTATTATTAAGTACATGTAAAGTTACGCATCAAAGCATTACGTGAATACGCACGTTACATATTTTTATGGCCATAACAGGATTACGAAAGATGCGTAACTGCATAGGCTATGCTCATATTATTACGACTGATGATTTTAGTGAAACGATGCAGAGACGCGAATCAGGTAGGCATGATGTGTTGCCATTGTGAACAATATCAGCGAGTTGCGTGCAAGCGTGGCACGAACACACGCTTTACCGCCAGGCGTGATTACACGCCTTATTGACCGACTAACTACTAGCGAAATATTAAACACTACCAACCATTTCAGTATGCCTGATTTTCATAAAGTTAGTCAATATCTCAAAACTCATAAAAACTACGAGCATCGTACGCAGTAAAATACAGCCTTTTGAGTTAACTCAGTAAGAAAGGTGAGGGTTACAGTACCGTTAGTGCTACGTTTGTTTTGCAGTTATGACAAGACTAGAAAAGCGGACCCCGGACTCCGAGGTGAACGCCTCGGATATGACAGGGACGTAAAGATGATGTTGACTTTAGGTCTAAGTTAGATGTGACGCCATTCACCGAGACGCATGAAGTAACTTATGTATTAGCAAACATAATTCATGTAAGTTCTAGAATTTACAAACCTAGAAGTTAAACAATATTTGAATGTTCTAGTTGTAGAGTAGTTACTAGAAGCTACCAGCGCATTTCGGTTGTGTCACCGGTATAGGTACTTTGGCAGGTATTTGGTATTATTAGTAGCAATGAATAGAATGGCAATTACAGGATTTTTGAAGTCAAAACTTCTTTAGACGCGTTGGGCATTTTTTGAGATGGGAATAAATATTCAACTCGAATCCTATCACATGAATTAAGTATAGTTCAACGTGTTCATGCTCAACTCGACTGACACAGAAATGTATTATGTATAGGGAAAAATTAATCATATCAAGAAACTGTTGAAATACTGTTTTATTAGCTACAATTAACAACGTTTCCTTAAATTTTTTTCACGTTTTTTGACGTGTCCTTATAAAAAAAAAAAGTTATGCAAAAGTGCCTTCTAACGTTTCGAACAGAAACGTGTTCGTTTTCATCATAAAATATCGGATACCAAAAATGCTTTCAGCATCTCAAAAATATCCGGCGTCATATAAAATTTATCAGGGTTTTACCACCAATAGGTCGGGACAAAGGCAGGGATGGAACAAAAAGCTCTTTATCTGTTGGAGCTCGAAGTGGTACAAAAAAAGCACTGGTTGTATTTGTAAATAGAGTGCAGGTAGACCGTTGTAGGTGTATTCAACGGTTTAAAGATTTTTTCTTGATTGGACGACAAAAAAAACGCAAGGCAATAATAGGTACCTACCTACATGCACCTTTCAAAATTCCCACTGTGGCAAGTTATTGTTGTCCAACATAATATATAATAATATCACACATATTAGAACTGTCAGGTGTGTCAGTGTCAGGAGGTTTTCGTAATTTTATCCAAAAAATTTAACCGGCTTCAATAAACTTACTTTTTAACCGATTTATACATAATATCTTCTTCAAGATTGATGAGAGCAAAATGTTCATTCTAATATACAGGGCGTCCCACGGCGATGCCACATGGAGGGCAAGTACCTTAAATCCTTAAGTTGGCGCATTTTACTTAAAGGAGACATCATTTTATTTTTAAAAAGAAACAAAACTGCATTCAAAGATTTTTAAAAATTCGCTTGCCACACTCGGTAATCGAACCGACTAAAATCCGAAAAAGTAACATCCTGTATTTTTATGGCATCAATCGATAGTGTCAATCAAAAGGATCAAATCTCTCTAAGAAACATGGTAAATTAAATGAAAGGAAGTCCTTGAAACCTAAACTTATAAATTCAATTTGGCAAAATAAAACACTTTAACTCAAAGTTCATCCTCCATCTAATACCATATTAACAATGAAATTCCATACTAAAATCACTTTTCTTTTTTTATCGTGGGGAGACCGCTGCTGGTCAGCAGTAGTATTTAGGTATGTCGAATTCAAACCGACTAAAACCGCACGCCGCGCCGTCTCAATTGACAGGTTATAAGTTGATCCAATAGGGCAATTCACTCGCCATCTTCGTTGCCCAGGGTACACCGCGTGCAGGTTTCTAATCAAGCACCTAAAAATTACTACCTACCCTACCTACATAACCTCATGCAGTTACCCAATAAAGTTACATTCTAAACAGGTAACAAAGTTCATTCATTCAGTATGTACAGACCTACTTATTTTACTAAATAAATTTCATCAAAGATATCTCTAGTGTTGACCTTATGAGATACCTTATCTGATGGTTTCTGGAGTAAAAGTGCTGTGTCTGTTTGCATTGATTTATAAGTTAAGATTTTGTGAACTTCCTTTCATTTAATTTACCATGTTTTTTAGAGAGATTTGATCCTTTTGATTGACACTATCGATTGATGCAGCGGTCTCCACACGATAAAAAAATAAAAGTGATTTAAATATGGAATTGCATTGTTAATATGGTATCAGATGGATGGATGAACTTTGAGTTAAAGTGTTTTATTTTGCCAAATTGAATTTATAAGTTTAGGTTTCAAGGACTTCCTTTCATTTAATTTACCATGTTTCTTAGAGAGATTTGATCCTTTTGATTGACACTATCGATTGATGCCATAAAAATACAGGATGTTACTTTTTCGGATTTTAGTCTGTTCGATTACCGGGTGTGGCAAGCGAATTTTTAAAAATCTTTGAATGCAGTTTTGTTTCTTTTTAAAAATAAAATGATGTCTCCTTTAAGTAAAATGCGCCAACTTAAGGATTTAAGGTACTTGCCCTCCATGTGGCATCGCCGTGGGACGCCCTGTATATGTCCATTATAAATACATAAAACTAGTTTCACCTAAGTTGAACTGGAAAACTTATAAAATACTTATCCATTAATTTTCTGTCACTTTTTTGTTCTATATATTTACTACTCCTAAATAAATAGGGGAATTTTAGACCCTTATTTCTTTTGACGTGGCCTATAAAGTACGACTATACAAGCCAACACAAAACAGACGAACCCCAAGCAACAAGTGTCTTTTACGCAAGTAAAAGACCACAAAAACTCGGAGCAGGTAGCGTTGGCGAGGTACAGTCCATTTATAACTATAAGGTCTAATCAATAGGACCGGTTTTACTTCGTCATTTCGAATGGCTGCCAAAAGAGGCTTCTGCAGTCGATTTTGATCCTTATACAGACAAGTTTAGTGAGGTTTTACAGAATCTATGCTTTAACACATGCCTTGCCTGTCTCAACTCACCCCTGCCGAGATTTGAAAAGGATCAAGCATCAATTTAAACACACTAGATAGGCAGGTCTAATAATGATAAAATTCTTGGTGAACTTGGTTTTATGTGTGTAAAAAGCTAATTAATAATTTTATTACAAGTGTTAATTAAGCATACCTCTGTACTGTACTAGTAAGTAAGGCGTGAGTTTTCATTGCCCTCTGGATAAATTCAATGAGGATGATAATAAATTATGATTAACGTTTCAAATATTTCAACAATGAAAAAAAAATACTAATTAAGTATTTGCGTAAGTCAGTCAATAAGTAAAGTAACAGAAATACTAAACGGGACAATGTCGTGGACAAGAAATCTCAGCCTGTATTCTAGAATGATACTCGAATTGAAATCAATTCAGTGTTCATAAAATCTCCAATTCAATTCTAGATTACAATCTGTACCTAAAACTAGTTTCAAGTCTAGACTTTCGAGTATATTTCTAGAATACGGGCTAAGTAAGTATCTTTGGTGGAAGAAGTTTCTAGTATTGTATAAAAACATGCAGACTCAGAGCTGTAAACGTCGAATTAAAAATTAAATGTCAGGGTGTGTCAGCAGTCTTTTACTTATGAATAAGTAAGTTTATTGATTTATGATAAATACCTGTACTGATTTAACAGCAATGACACGTTACCCTATATTTTACTTTTACTTTCGTAAGGAAACTCGCCTATTTAAAACTTAGAAGTGGGCCAAATGATCTGTCTTGGCGGTCGATGGTTTTTGCCTGGTAGTACAAGCATTCTAAGACATTAGGTTAATCGCGTAATGGTAGGTAATATTATTATTTTAATTGACAGGTCAGTGAAATACTAAGAACTGTACTTGTACAAGTTGTGTGTTTTTGTTATTGACGTCTAAAAAAATACATCCTACGTAATATGAACATGTACATAATAACGTGGGTTACGACTATTCATATTGCTCACTCTTGTTTGTATCGAGGATTAGGTATTTTATTTACCTTATACTAATAATAGTAACTAATATTATTGCATATTTTTTCATTAGCAATTTTAATTGGACTAGCTGTTGCTACTCCGCCCACGTGGTTGTCGGTTAATCGCGACCTAACATAGTCTATGTCTTTTCCCAAACTTTAGACCATCTTTATACCAAATTTTATCGAAATCGTTTCAGTGGTTCAGGCGTCAAAGTGTAACAGATAGACAGTTACTTTCGCAATTTAAATGATAGTATGGATAATGTAATGTCAGCGCAATAAGTTACCATTACAAATTTAATAACGTAAGCCTAATAACGAGAATGATTCGATTACTTCCAACGTCTAAGTTGTAAATTACTCGCAAGTATGGTCGATCAAGTTCACTTTATTGGTTTCGAGAATAAGCCCTCGTCTTGCAACTTTTGTGGCAACATCATGCGGGTGCACGCAACGCCCAGCAACTGGTTTTACTTATTTTCCGTATCGTGTAATTACGGTGTAAGAACATTGACTTAGGCGGGAAATGTAACTCACTATTTATCACTTTAGAACACTTGTATGGATGTCACAAATTATAATCTACGAGTTCTGTTGTGTGTGACTGTGTGTGTGACCCACTTATGTCTATAGTGGATTTTCTATCCTTTGTTTTTTGAAGTTTATATCACATCCTGGCGAAAACTAAAAACTAGAAAGTAGAAACCTAGTACTTTAAGAGCTAAAGTTTGTGCGTGGGGTTTTAGGGAGGTACTATTTTACAATATTTTATTGACCACATTATTTATTTCAACGATAAATTTAATATGAAAATATTTTACGGGAAAATTATAAACTGAAATGATAAATTTAAAGTCATCTGACGTTTAGGTATATACTACCATATAGGGCATATAGGGCAGTTCAACAGGTCGTCGTAGTCAAAACAAAATGTATTTAGGTGAATATTGTCTTAGTCCCACCAAAGTTTAGGTAGATACCTATAAACCTATAAACTTTAGGCAAACGAATTAACATTATTAGCTATTGAATGAAAATGTTACTTAATTACCTACTATTTTGTAATTATTCTCGTTTGACCCAATACCTACTTAATCTAATAGATATTTACGTAAGTACACGTGTACACGACGTTTAATGATAATTAGGTACCTAACCCATAAAAATATTAAGCAGTCTAAATATTATGATGTTGGTGAAGGAACTAAAGGGATGGATGATATTAATTGTAGGTACCTACTGTCTGTCTACCTACCTACCTACCTATAGGTGATATTTAAAATTTGGTTATATACCTAGCAAATACAGATACTTTTATCTAATTAATGGAAAACAGTATCTACAGAAATAGGCAAACAAGGGTGATTAGGTATTGACAATAAGTTTTTAACCGCACATAAGCGTAGGTACACAGAAATTGTACATAGGCGCATAATAAAGAAATGTTCTTTTGACGGCCGGCAGATACAAAGGCCGGCTTTATACTTTATACAGACATAATATTTTGTAAGATAACAATTGATAACATGGAGCTAGAATAAATACTAAGGATTTTGTAGCAGTTTCGCGCAAATAGAGGTTATAAACTTAGTTTAGTAACTCAAATTCAGGCAGTCTGTCATTCTGTGGGGGTAGGTCTGTGCTTTTGTAGATATTACCTATATCTTCTTTACAAGTAAATACGAAAATATACAATCCTTTTTTGTCGAATTATGAAATAGAAATGATATTTAGGAAGTATGTGTAATGATCGGGTGGTAAATAAAAGACACTTACCTTCATGAACAATTCACCAAAGTCGTACAGCGCAGACTGATGCATTATGGCAGTAGACATCATGCAAACCAACTCGACACTTAATCCAGGCTTTTAGGTATTTCTGGTATCAAAAATCTGCAAACTAACAGATACACTGAAGCACGAATTTTTGAGGTCGTCGAACTCACTGTAATTTTTAGGTTAGTTGATGAAAAGTTCACGATATTGAAACGAGAATTTTTTAAAAAACCTTTCTAAATATAGTCCTTGTAATAGTCTAGGAAAATCGCTGCGTTTTTGTTTTGTCGATCGGTTACCACAGATTGTGTCCGAACTAGTTGGCCAGGGACGACGTTTTTTTTAAATACGCCCGCCACGATTGAACCAGATGAGTGTATTTTTGAACACAATTTCGCAATAGTTGCGAAAATGTACAAAACAGTCCTTTGTTTCGAAATATCTCCTTCACTTTTTTCGCGTCTATACGGAAATTCACAATTTTGGTCAAAATTCTGCGCGAACTGCCTCGAAGTCAACTTTACAAATGAGAACTTTTTTTAGTTTATCGACTCTATACTCCAAAACTTTTTTTATTCTGGCCGTATAAATCGCAAGACAAAAAATAAATCGCAGAGTTAACGTCCGCGCAAGACGCACCACACGTACATTCCGTATCACGCTTGCTCGCGCACTGAGCTTGTTGTAGTTCGACTCGCCCGTGAAACGCCGGCAGCCGGGCGGGTGAATTTTGTTTTCAAATCAAACAGCGCGATCACGTTTTGGAGCGAGATTCGTTTTCTGCTCGGGTGAGTTCGGTAACTTTCGGCTGTATGTTTTGCTGTTCTCTGCCGGCCGGCACAACAATAAAATTTGACAGAACTGAACCTCAAAAATACATACTCAAAAACTTCATTAAAGTTTGGGTATGGGGCGGACATTTTGAATTTTACTTTCAAACAGGGTTTAAATAAATAGAGAAGTTATCTAGGTAGGTACCTATATTTTTTAAATTACCTAGTAGGTATGTATTTTATGTTATAACCTCAGACTAATAGAATAGTCTGAGGTTATAACAACGTCAGTAAGTAGGTAGGATCTACCAGCAGGTAACTGCCTATAAATGTATAGTTCTAAAAAAATTAGACAACTCGATACTTTTTAATTAGGTATCAGGTTTAAGTTTAATATAAAAAACTAGGTAAAGGCACAGATTAATAAATAGTTACTACGTGTAAAGGAGTAAGTAGCTAGGTAGGTAGGTAGGTTAGGTACCTACCAACCTACATAAGTGCTGTGTAGGTACTAGGTAGGTATTCATTACTTAGGTAGGTATCCATCTACTGACACCTTGGTAGGTACTAGGTAGGTACTTACTAAATTATCATTTCACTAAGGTAATAAATGCGTAGTTTTGTCTCCCACTTATTAAGTTATGAGTAGGTACCTACTTAGGTACCTGTGGACTAAATAAAAACTTGCGATTTTAGAGCTGGTTCCACCAATCGAGATGTCTGCCAGTCTCACTCAAGTCAAGCTGTGACCACATTAATGAGCGGAGGCTTTTACACTTTTACATAAATAGGTAAGTACCCACCTACATAATACAAAACAAAATATATCTAACTAGGCGCTTACTGAAAATATTCAAGTGCATTAGATGTGCAGATTTCTCCTTTTTTTACCAAAAGAATCTTCACTGAATTTGTATGCAAATTGTTAGATAGATCAGGCTAATACCTACTCTATCGTCTATTTCGGGATAGATGGTTTCATTTGTTTATAAAATACATGAAAGAAAAAGAAAGGAGTTTTAACTAAATTATTGCCTATGGTTAATAAAAACAAATCAAACCTTATTTTTCATGCGAAACATGAGAATATTTTTTTTATTTTATTTTATTATTATTTGTGTGCGAGTCAATGACAGCAAATATTTGGATCGAGGGGGTCTAACGAAACTGCCTTTTTAGTCTTTAACTTTTGTAATAGACAAATTAATAAGTTTTCATGACTATACTACAAGGTCGAGGATCAAATGCTATGGCGCACATAGGTCCAGCATGGTTTATTATTGCTGGACCAATATCCGGCCCACAGCAATCAATAGAGAGAATTCTCTACAATTCTGGTCCGGCCCATCATGCCTCTATTTTTTAAAAGGTGTAAGTGATTTCCTTAAATCTTTTCAATTAATCATAATACCTTATGATTACGATTCAATATCTTTTTTAATAAACCTGTTATGCAATAAAGATCATAAAAAAAAACGCTTTTTTCAATAACGTAGTTAATCCCTAACCGCCCGCGTCCGCATCTCGGACAAGTTTTTATTACAGCATTCGTTGGTTGCAAACCCGTTTGACGGTTTTAGTGTTATGCGCTATGTTGCACACACACCAAGCTCACGGAATCAGAATCAAACCCAGTCAGTCTTACCTTACAACCTTACATTATTGCAAGAATTTTGGTACACATTACACATTACATTACATACCTACATACATACTCGTATAATGACGCCTTTATCCCCGGAGGATTAGAAAGAGGTGAATTTAACACCCACGTTTCACAGATCATTGTATTAGGTCCCGCGTAATAGGGGGTGAGCTTATTGCCGGGTGAACTGACCACCTACGAAGGGTGGCTGGGACGGACTGGATGCTGGATATAGGGAGAGGCCTATGTCCAACAGTGGACTGCAATAGGCTAATTGATTGATTGATTGATTATTGCCGTATTCCGGGCACTATTCCTGACTCGAGAGTCGAGCCATGCATCGGAGGCTGAGTCTGGGCTGTATGCTGTATTGTATTCGTCTGATGTTGAAAAATAAAGTGTTTAACAATAAGAATGAATCTACAAGTATATTCGCACCTAGTTTTATGGGCAAGTGATAATATTATGCTTTATGTGTAGGATTTCCAAACGTCAGTCTTGTGCTATCACGGCGCCTCGTCGGGGCTATTAGGCACTTCTAAGAAATTCAGCCATAGGTATACGTATACGTATAGGTTTGAAAATGTTAGAGTTACAACATCTGTTTGGTATTTTGAAGCAATCTTATGACGATGGTTCAGAATCAGTCAAACTAAAATATTTTAAATTTTTAATCGATATAGTAGTGGACATAGCATAGCTGTCAAATCAGCAGTTAGACTGGTAAAGCGGACCCCAGACTCAGAGGTGAAAGCTTCGGATGCGACTAGGATTAACGCTAGGATGAAGAAGAATAGCTGCTTCTCCCAATGTGCACCATTGCTCCCGATCCTCCGCCTTCCGCATCCAGTCTGTTCCAGCTACTTTTTGACAGTAGGCTAATTTTATTGATTGAAAAATCAGTAGGCCCACGTGACGTAGTATTGCTATCGTGTTAAAAAAAGTCCCTTTCGTCTTGTTCGAACATGGCACATGGCGGTGCGGTCCTTCCATAGAATTTGGCACGTCATAGTATAGGTAGAAGAAACGAAACATGTATGCCAGGATCGTAGCAAATGGAAAACTGTGGTCTCTGCCTGCCCCACTGGGAAAGAGGCGTGACTGTATAATATGTATGTAAGTATGTATGTATAGTATGGTATACCCACTGTTTCCTTTTTGGAAACGTTAAAATGGAAAGCTCTATAGAAACTTGGCATGAAATGAATGAGTATGACGCCATACTAATCATTATTATCAAATAATTAACTAATTATTAATCGTTGTGTGGGTGATTAAAAATAAATAAAAATGATGAAGTAAGAACTTCTTTCTAATGAGGACCATTTTAATTACCTACCTATATGTGAATGGAATCAAACAGACTTAACTATTAGAACAGCAGCTGCAGGCTGCAGCAGTGGACTGCAATAGGCTAAAATTTAGCATAACCTCGTAAATTTTTCAGAATAAATTATATTATTACTAGCTTTTGCCCGCGGCTTCGCCCGCGTGGATGTCGGTTATCGCGACCAAACATAGCCTATGTCCTTTCTCAAGGTCTAACCTACCTCTATACCAAATTTCATCAAAATCGGTTCAGCGGTTTAGTCGTAAAAGTGAGACAGACAGACAGACAGACAGACAGACAGAGTTACTTTCGCATTTATAATATTAGTAGGGATTTAGATTTAGACACACCTTTAAATATGTGTCTCCGAAGGGTTACCCCTTCTGAGTCTGAAGTGAGTCAGATATAAACAGAAGTGTGAACGCCCACTTTATTTCGTCATCTATGTTTTGAGGTCCCACTGTCCCACATAATAGAGGTCGAGTATTATGTCCATTGAATATACCTACATAATTATTATATTAGATGTAAATCATATGAAGAGTCATAAAGGCGGATGGCATAATCGAAACAAATTCTTTGCACGTTTGTCGCCTAAAGTTACCATTCCACGTCCCGCGATTTCACGAACGCATGCGCGATTTCGCGGACTACGCACGTGGCACCTTCATCCTAGCCTTAACCCCAGTCGCGTCCGAAGCTTTCACCTTGGACTCCTGGATCCGACTTTTACAGTTTAACTACGGGTTTGGCTGACCTTCGATATTTCCCGTGAAGCTACTGCTATCTGACCTTCACAGCCCATTGGCGATATCGAAGTATTGCAGTTAGACACGTTGTTGGACTTTTTATTACTCCAACTACCTGTAACGCCTGCCAGTGATGTTCGTATGACAACGTGGCATGGGGCTCGTCTGTGATAGTGCAGACATGTTTATCATAGTAAGTAAAATGCATCCGTAACCGCGTCTGCGTCCGTGAAACCTCGCACCATGGAAACCCGTAGTAAGTGGACGCGATTTCGTTTTGATTATGCCATACGCCTTAACTTTTTCTGTAGAATTAGAGCCTGATAATGATTGATGTTTTGAATATGGGTGATAACATCCAGCATGACATAATCCTCGTTATTTAATTACATTGTTAAAACAATTATTCCTTCCATAGCGGACCCTTCTTTCATAAAAATAAAATAGGAAACCGTTATTGTAACAAGAGAATAATAATTAAAGCTTATCACAGGAAATATTGTAGTTAACAAGTTAGTTATGTGACCGGCGACCTAACTTCCTGTTAGAATTTAATGAATTCATTTATTCTTTAATAATAAGTCGTTCTTAGAATTTAGGGCATAAAAAAAAGGTTGGACAGAAAATTATAATAATTCTCCAGTCAGCTACCAGAACGAGCTGATTAGTTACCAGACTTATGACTTAAGCCACTCTCATGGGAAATATTTTGAAATGCGAGCTGAAATATAAACTATACCGGCTTATTTAGGAGTCCTCAAGTTGAAAACAAACCGCGATCATCGTCTTGGCATTTTCGTCCCAGGCATCAGAGACGAGAGGTCCCTATAAGCCAATTCCTGCCAGTTTCCCAATGGGTCGCATGGTGCATGACGAACTAGATCGGTTATTTCTTCATACCATTTTTTTTAAATTTTCCCCCTTCGCCACTGCCAGGCAGTCAGCTCAAAGCTCGGACTTCGCTGACTCTGCTTTGATTTGGCTTATACGGTTTTTTTGGGAGTGACTGTACTCGGATCTCCCAACCCCGGAAGAAGAGCCTGCGCCATCAACAGATGTACCCGCGGAGAGCTTGACTTGACCTTGGCTTGCCTTAGCAGGAAATGCAATGCAATATTTTATTAATGAAGTATAGGTACGTACACTACACAAAAATCTAACTAAGTACCTACTGCTTTTTAGGATATTTCTTACACGTTCTATACCAACCATCATCAAAAACACTGGCTTACATAAAAAATAGTCAATTTAAACGCGGAACCCAGTAGATATTCTATTGTACGTTGAGCCTTAGCACAGAATGGGTCAGTGTCAAGTGACGGTCACGTAGTGCTTAGTCCTAAACTTATGGCGCTTGGAAATACAATACATTGTGTGCAAACACTGCTTAAAGGTGATAGGTGTATGTTGACGAAGCTTGTATGTACCTACCTACATAATTAGTGAATCAGCATTCGTTACTATTTGATACTGAACCTTGAAATTAATCAATGACACAATTTCCTCATTGGTTTTAGAAGCGAATGTGACGGATAGCGTGTATTGTAATGTGCTATTTAGGTACCTGCCTCAATTAATGACACACGTACTTACACGTATGGTATAGTAGTGGTACTGGTTGCCTTGCTAACTGCTTATATAAGCGTCTAGTTTTGCGGTTCGATCCCCAGTAAAAAAAATATAATTGTTCTATATCTGGGTTGTACATACTTTGTATCTGTTAGCCTCATGTTTTAGAGATTGCCCGCAAAAATGGGAAAGTGTTTCTGTTGGTTTTAAAAACGGTACTTACTTAATAATTCATTTGTTTTTATTTTCTACTGAAATCTTGGTAGAATTTTAAGCATTGAGGAAGTTTATTTAAATAGGCCATAGGAGACGAAGGAGAAAAATCCTTAAAGAACATGAACCGGCATTAGCTTATTGAGGCAAAACATTGCAAAAAAATTGCATCTTATCCACGTGGGTAATAAAAAGGAGAGGTTGCACCTCTACGTTCTACTTCTAACAACAAAGTACTGCCGGCCAAATGTTGAAAAGAAGGGCAAAGGATAAATGCCACATGAGGCGAAACCCGTCAAGTTATAAAATAAAATACTGTGGAAAAGTACAAGAGCGTCTTATTCAATATGTAAGTATAGGTAGCAAGTTCAATCAAATATGAACATTCGGAAAAGTAGGCCGAATTGGTTTCTTTTTAGGAGGGTTTTACTTCACTGGTGAGGCAAACTCATTCTGCTAGGTTTTATAAAAGAGTTTTGAATTATTGTCATACTTGCCACACTACCAACGTGTTTTTGCACGTTTTATCACACACCGCCTATCATTACTTTCCTTGGTGGTCATTTTGAAATTTTGGAAGCCGCAGATCGGACTTGTCTGGACTTCTAAAAACGATATTCCGCTGTTATCTTCCATACTCTCCTGTCAGACCCAAGACTGCGAAGTGGAAGAGTAAAAGTCGGAAAGTGGAACTGTGTGTGTGTGTGTGTATGCAGGGGCGTATTTAAAGAATTGGCGCCCCGGGCCATTTAGGTTTGCCGCCCCCTATGCAGGCGCGGTCAGAGGGGGGGAGGGGTCACAGGGGACATGACCCCCCCCCCAACCATGCACGTCATATTGAAAAGTCCCGGTACGAGGGGAGGGGGGGGGGGGGTTAAATTTCTTAAGGAATTTCCGAAGTGACTCCCCCCAAAACTTCAAGCTGCGACCGCGCCTGCCCCTATGTGACGTTCGCGTTCACCGTTAGCCTGCGCCCAAGGAGCTGACACAAAATAGGGGTCCGTCAGAAATTGCTGGAGATTTTGAAGCCTGATTCGTGTGATCTCTATCTTATGGTGCGAGGGAAGTGACTTCCATCGATCTCTCCACTAACCCAGGCTCCCAACCAGAATCCCTTCAAGGGGAAATATTTGCATTCCATTCCATTAAAGCGCCCTACGTAGAGGATGATATCGCAACCAAAAATTACTTGAGTACAGCAATAGCTTGTGAAGAATGATGTTTTATGGCTCAAAGGCAACAGCAAAAACACCGCTTTGGGACCTGGCAGCACTCTAGGCTCTAAAGGCACTCGGATCCCGTTTTGAAGGGCTCTATAACATATGCCTCAAGTAGAGACGGATTCCGAAAATTTGAAAGACAGGAAAACTGGTCCTCTTCTGCAAAGTTACCGTCCGCCTATCGGCTTATTGTATTGATGGACAAGGTGTGCAGTCATGCAGGTGTTTTAAACGAATTATTCCTCGTGAAGTGCCACATCGAGCGCCTTACAGGAGTGAGGCCGAATTTGGTAGACAATAAATTTGGTTACAGTCGGGAGCACCGTGGATGCCAACACGCGCTTGAGGGCCCTGGTGGAAGAAGCAGTGGCACAGCGAGTTGATGCTGGCAGTGTCTATTGTTGTCTACGTCTTGAACACCTTGCCATGGAGCTGCATCAGAGCTGCACTCTTTCAGCACGGGGTGCCTCTCTATCCTCGCGTCATTGTCGGGGCTTACTTATCGGTGAAAGCCAGTATCTACCCATGTAGGACAGGGCATGGTAAGTGAGATATGCGGCGGGGTGTTCCGGCTGGCGCGGATCTGGCCGCTTCTGTGGAACATCGGCTAGGACTGGGTGGTGACGGCACGAAATCAGAAGCAACCAAGTAAGCCACAGCTGGAGTTACCCAAGTCCTTGGACGTATTTCGTGACTGGATCTGAAGTGGGCATACCTGGTTCTCTTACTTACGAACCCTTTCTGGCTTCGGATGCAGGTCAGCCGAAGTAACGAAAACCGAATTAGATGGAGTTTCTCAGATGAGGTGGACCCAGGCACCACGGTGTGAATGCGGAACTACAGTGAGGTAGGCGCTAACGTGTGCTGCATGCCTAAGCACGTGTACACCGCAGGAACTCATGGGTGCCTCTGAGAACGCCATCAGGGTGGTTGCACACTGGGCAAACAAAATATGACATATGTCGTCGACTCGACAAAAGGAGAAGATTAGCTCGGATGAGGTGATGCTCGAAGGGGGTTCTCACACGTCTTCGCTGCCGATAACGCGATAGAGGTATCACGGTAGCTTCTCCTACCAGCTGACGCAATGCGCCCAGCCATGGCTGCTTCGGTGAGTTCCTGAGACATACAGATCAGGAGCCGACCCCTGCAATGCCACCTCTGCCTGGGCTCCTCCATGTAGGTATATGCCACTTCACGCGTTGTATTCTTTAAGCAACCGTCAGAGCGGGAAACCTCTCGCCGCAGGTCCTGGTGCTAGTTATGGCCGTCTGCGAGGGGTGATCATTCCTCGTGAAGTGCCACATGCGGTCTCGGTTTAAAACCGCACACCTTCTCTGTAGGGTCTCAATTACCGCCACGTTACCGGTCTGAATATATTGGAGTAACAGGCGACCGCACCTGTCACCCCCAGGTCTCGGGGAACCAGCCGCCTCTTAGCTGCTCTTATCTGTGCTCTCTGCTAGTCATAAGGATACGTGGAAACCCTATGAGTAGCCAATTACAGCGCCGCTACCACCTCGGCCGGAATTAACCGTAGGCGGTAGCGTCTCCCTGCGAGAGAAAGGCGCTGCCGTCTTCGGCGCCCAAGCTGCTTGGCCCCAGTTACACCGTACTTGAACGCAAATGTTATTTACGGTTTTCTAAGTTGACTGCAATTAAAATAATGAGTGACATAATCTTGTATATTGTAACTAAGTAAGCTCCGAAAAATTAAAAAAAAAAAAATATACGTAATATTTACTCTAATAGGCGCCTTTTAGAGTCAATATTAAGGCGCCCAGAGATATAGACATTCGGGGCGGCAGCTTGCGAGGGGCGGCGGAACCGCCCCGAGCGTCTATCTCTGGGCGCCTTTTAGAGTCAAGATTAAGGCGCCCAGAGATAGACGTTCGGGGCGGCACGTTGCGAGGGGCGGCAGAGCCGCCCGGAGCGTCTATCTCCGGGCGCCTTTTAGAGCAAGATTAAGGCGCCCAGAGATAGACGTTCGGGGCGGCAGGTTGCGAGGGGCGGCGGAACCGCCCCGAGCGTCTATCTCTGGGCGCCTTTTAGAGTCAAGATTAAAGCGCCCAGAGATAGACGTTCGGGACGGCACGTTGCGAGGGGCGGCAGAGCCGCCCGGAGCGTCTATCTCCGGGCGCCTTTTAGAGCAAGATTAAGGCGCCCAGAGATAGACGTTCGGGGTGGCAGGTTGCGAGGGGTGGCGGAACCGCCCCGAGCGTCTATCTCTGGGCGCCTTTTAGAGCAAGATTAAGGCACCCAGAGATTGACGTTCGGGGCGGCACGTTGCGAGGGAGCCGCCCCGAGCGTCTATCTCCGGGCGCCATTCAGAGCAAGATTAAGGCGCCCAGAGATAGACGTTCGGGGCGGCAGGTAGCGAGGGGCGGCGAAACCGCCCCGAGCGTCTATCTCTGGGCGCCTTTTAGAGTCAAGATTTAAGCGCCCAGATCAGATCTTCAGGATCGGCAGCACGAGTGTGATGCCCCGGTGTTGCATACGTCCATAGGCCACGGTAACCACTTTCCATCAGGTGGGCCGCACCGTGTGCTTGTCTGCAACCTAACTGGTACAAAAAAAAATTAGACGCTCGGGGCGGCTCCGCCGCCCCTCGCAACCTGCCGTCCCGGGCCATGGCCCCCTTGGCCCTAGGGTAAATACGCCCCTGTGTGTATGCGCCTATTAAACATGTGCTTAATTATTCTTTATTTTATATAGGTAGGTAAACTGACTAAAACAGATAAAAGTAGCATAACTAATTGTTTATCTATGCTAATGGTGTTACAGTTAGTGACCACTCCGACTTTGATAAAGTCTGTGGCAGTTTCTTCAAGGCTGTCAATTCCTTTTTCATAGACTTACTATAAATATATGAGGAGATCCGTAGAAGAACCAAGGTTACCGACATAGCCCAGCGGATTAGCAAGTTGAAATGGCAGTGGGCAGGGCACATAGCACGGAGGACTGATGACCGATGGGGTCGAAAAGTCCTCGAGTGGAGGCCACGTATCGGCAAGCGCAGCGTAGGACATCCACCCACAAGGTGGACAGACGACCTCATTAAGGCCGCGGGAACGCGCTGGATGCGAGCCGCTTCCAACCGGTCCTATTGGAGATCTATAGGGGAGGCCTATGTCCAGCAGTGGACTTCCTATGGCTGAAATGATGATGATGATGATGATGAAATATACTAACTTATAAATTAGGTGTGTCTGCATATAGGACAAAATTACATTTTTGTTTGTTTATTCACGACGATGGACCCAAAATCTACTGAGTGGATTTAAATGGCCTCAAATTGGAGATATGACACGTAGCTCGGTGTTTAGCTACTAATTTGTATTTATAAGAATGAACCTCATTTGAGCGAAAGAACTCAGTAAGTAGCTAAAAGCCTTAGGGCCGATGCTGAATAAATAAACAATTAGTTCCTCTAACTTCAATAATAAAATTTACAAAAATTTTTTTTACCTCGTAAAATATGCCTGGCAAATGTAGTTAACAATACAAGTTCCTTTAACCCAAAAACAACTTTCGTAATAATTTTACATAAACAAGGGAACAAACTTTAAACAATAGGTAGGTAAAGCATTCTGTACTTACAAAACAAAAAAAACAAAAACTCGACTTTTATTAGTTGTTTACAAGAACAAAAAATGTTTTCAAACTAACGTTAAATATTGAATGTTGCGTTGACTATAATAAAAAAAAAATTGAATGCCCGGATAAAGTTTTAGTCCGGAAATGGTGAACATATTCAGTATGCAATACCTTATCTTTTTTTTTTGCTTTTGATATCTAATAATAACTATGGTAGGGCTTGATAACACGATTCACACAAGACATAATGTTCTCACTACCATGGATGCCCAAGACGGTCCGACGTGAAGGGGGAAGAGCCGGAAGGCAGACCTTGGGTCCGAGGTGAAGGCCTTGGATGCAATCGGGGTACGTCGTCTTAATGGTGATAATGATGACACGAGGCATAATTAAGGTGATTACATACGCGAATGACTTTGACCATACAAATGCTCAAGGTCATTGGCTCATATTTAAACTGTAAAAATCAGTAAAACCAATTTTAATAGATAATTTTATAGGCGACGATTAAAAACTAAGAAGATCACGTCATGCTAATACACTTATTTAACATATACCTACGTGAAATTTTAGATTATTTGGATACATATTGTAGAAAATATTTGGTTTCATAAGAAAGAGTAGAGTGATGTTCAGAGCCTCTTTTCTACTATTTTCTCGTTTTTTATTTAATTTATGAAAAGAAGAAGTTACTCTGTATATCCTGTAGTATCCAGGTATGTGAATTCCAGATCTGTAGGTTTCATAGTTAATAAGAAAAACGGTTTTGAAAATACCGATTTTTCGATGCTGATCTGATTTATCTGCTGCCTGCCCAAGCACGTGTAATCCGGAGGAACTTATGAGTGAACTTACGCTTTCGGAGTGGCTACATACTGGGCAAACAAAATATGACACGATATGCCGTTGACTCAACAAAAGAAGAAGTATTTATCTTAGGATAAGTTTGGAAATGGGGTAAGAAGGAACAGTATAAAGCGCTTTATATTTATAAATGTAAGGAAAATCAACGTCTATAGGACCTACCTATACCACTGTCATAGTGTGGTCATAGTACCTCTACGACCACACTATGACAGTGGTTGACAATTAGCAGAATTGGGGTCCTGCTGATTGACAGACGAGGCTTTTTTTTTAATTAGTGCGTGTCCTGTTGCACTCGTGCTTACGCTGTGGTAAAATAAGTAATTTGCCTAATTTTGATTGACTTAAATACTTAAGCGCCGCCGCGAGCCGATGCGTCCCTGTATCTTTTTAAAATTTGATTAGCTCACCTAAATAATTTCTACCTTTAAAGTAAGGTCTTAAAAGGTAGATTTTATGGCACTTTATGTGTTTAGTGTGCACACCTAAGTGTTCAAACAGCATTTATTTGCACTTAAAATTATCAATGACGTAAAAAAATCGATTGGTTCTTCATGCATACTGATAATTACAACATAAACCGATTCGTACAATGATAATGAACTAAGGTGACATTGTCAGTGTCATTCTGTTTTTACTTTTTTACGCTTTTCGACATGGCATTTATTGTTTCGAACTATTTCGTTTATTGCTCGGGAATTCTCGGGAAATCGTAATTATCTTGGACCTAAAATGGGCTCAAAATGTAGTCTATACGCGCAGTACACGTTTGTTGGGTGTTTTTTGAGAGTGTTAAGTGGGTGTCAGACGTGCGAGTAAGTACGCGGACTTATGGCTCGGCGACCTTACTCGCACCGTCTGTAACCATAAGTTCGCGTACTTTAAAACCGCCGAGTAAGTTCGCTGGCGATCTAGCAAGTTTGAAATTTTGGCCGTAACTAGAGGTTTGCACCGATGCGAAATTTCGTGAACCGGTGAAAAACACCGGTGTTTTAGAAAAATATGACATGATAGAATTCCTAGATAGCACAAAGCCTTTTCTCTCGACGACATTGCAATACAGTGTGAGCAAGCTTGCCGTCTGTCACGAACTTAAAAACCGCGTGCTTATAGTACGTACGTCTATCACCCACCATACAGCGTTGGACGAGCTCAAATTCACAAAACATTGATTAATACAAAACCATCCGCGCGCCAGAGCCTCGTACTCGTATTTTTTTTTTTAATATAGGACGTATTGAATGTTACATTACAATGGTGGCACTTAGCTTGACGGCCCCATTAGATGCATTTTCACACCCCGCATAAAGGACACGGGACTCTAGGAAGAGAGAAACATCAAACACGTGAGCTGGCAAAGCATTCCAGTTCATAATAGTGCGGCAAAAGAAGGAGTTGCCGAACCGATTGGTTCTTAGTGGAATATTCTGCACCGTATGCGGATGACTTAGATGTCATCCGCATCTTGCACGTGTTCTCCTGATTTATGAACGCCTGTCTAACCTTCAAAACCTTTTTACACTGCGGCAAAAAGGCTAGGCTATGATCTTTTTTTTAAAAACTGCAGTCTTAAATCTAATAAACCAAAGCTACGTCTTTTACTAGCAAGGTGGAATACACATTTTGATCACAATTTCTGTTGTGATCGCTGCTGCAAACAATACAGTAATCCAACAATATTGTATTTAAGTAGCTATATGGTGTACAAATATCTTTTTATTCCATGTGGATATTCCTCCCACCGAGGTCACGACGGAATGGTTATGGCTGACTCGAACCAGCTAAAACCATTATGATGGCTCCGATATTTAAAACAATAGCTAGGTAAAGCATTATTTACAAAACAAAACAGTAGAAACTCGACTTTTATTAGCCATTTTGACATCAACCTTAAACATTGGGCCTATTTATTATACCTTACTAACTATTATGAACTGAGTGTCTGTTTGTTCTTCATTTGAGTTCAAAAGCATTTAGTTCAAAAAGTACAAATATATTCCGTACAAGTTACGACACTCCGATAAAGATTTTGATAGGAAAAATGTGTTTTGCCAGCGTTTAGCTTTTGTCTTTTGATTATATTATAATAACTATATAGCGCTTAATAACTCTGTTCACTAAGCTATTATTATGAATATTCTCCGCTTAAGGGTGCCTGTTCTCCATGTAGAAAACAAACATTCCTGTGAACTGAAGGAGGCCGCCACTTTCCCTTCATTAATGTCAAATCGTGCTAAAGTGTCTTTAATTTAAAATAAAACAGTATGCATTTGACAGTGACAACTGTACCTAGTTCCTATTTTTACCATTTTACGGAATACATAGTTGATTTTACTACACATAGAAGTTCAGTAAAAAATTAATGACTGACAATGTCACCTTGATTCATTATCGTTGTACAATAACGGTTTATGTTATAATTATCAGTATGCATGAAGAACCAATCGGTTTTTACGTCGTTGATAATTTTAAGTGCATAAAGACTATGTTTAACAAATTCTCTGTATGTCAGAAGAGCTATTGACTACCATTGATGGTGCAAGTGATACAACTTATGTGCAGCCAGAAAACATAAACGGCTATAAAGCCTGAAGGTCTTTAAAAGGGAGAAATTATTAAGGTAATGAGTGTAATTTCAGTACATTATTCATGTTTTACTGTAATAAGTAGTTAAAACAATGCCTCTAAGGGTGAATTGGGAAGACTGACCTATGGCAGAGCATCTTTCATACATTCAATTTTAGCGTAGGTTCATCATCTATTTTGTCCCAATTATTTGGGGTCGGCGCAACATGTCATTTTCTTCCAAAGGTACATCCCTGTCAGATGTCATTTCCTAAGTTACTACCTTCTTTGTCATATCCTCTTCCATGCGATCCTGGTGGGTTAGGTTATAAACATTAATTACACTAGTTTTTTTCATACTCATCGGAAATAGCGATCCGTCACCCGGAAGATCTGTCATTGAAGCTTTACCGGCTCATGATAGTGTTTTCTGTAGAATTATAGAACATGAACCATTGAACAATAAGTTCTATGACGTCAACGTTTTAAGAAGCATATAAAATTTCGCAACGTGCTTGTAATTCAATTCGAAGCAGTGGTGAAGATTGCAATTGTTCATGTTCACTAGTTTATGCCCACGGCGCCACTTTCGTGGGTGTCGGTTATTGTGACTACTTTTGGTGACATATCTCTGGTTCTACTCAACCAATTGCAATCAAACTTACGACAGATTTTTTGCCATAAGTTTTATGTTTGTGAGTAGGTATGATCAAGACCTTTCTAATGACTTCAAAATACGTTCATCGAAATTTTTGCGTCCATTGCAAATTAAAAGACAATCAGACAGTATCGTTAATTTAACATAGCTCATCATTTTTTAAATATCTCCACCAGTATACAGACAAAACTAATTTACAATTTAATAATAGTATAGATATTGGAATCGCTAATATTATTTGAATCTGTTATTCAAGTATGACTGATAAAAATTATGTTCGTATGTCATGTTTTGTTTACGTAATGTTTGCCTGAAGTGTCACTAGTGTGTGATGTCGCTTATGAAACGATATTGATTCGACAATATTCCCGATTAAGGTTATGTAACGCTGAATTATTTTATTGTAATATTACATAAATCGATATTTTGTAATTAAATGCACTTGTAACATTTGATGCATATGAAATTATTTGAAAACATATTATGAAACCAAAAATAAGTAAAAAGGCAGACCTTTTTTACCTGCGGAAACCCCTTCAGGTTTCACCTCACTGGAGCTATCGGTGAGGTGGGAATGTCGGGCTCGGCTAACGCTTCTGCCACTTACGTCAGTCGTATAGTTACTACGGGGAACTAGTAAGTATCAGGGACAAATAATGGGAAGCCGGTAGAAGTAATTACCTGGCTCGACCGACCGAACCAAATCTCGATCTAATTTCTCATGCATCATGGAAGCTTGCAGGAATTGGGCTATGGTGACCCCTCGCCTCGTAGGTACCCTGGACGTGTCAAGACCTCGACCGGTCTTGATCGACGTTTGGCGACCCTAACATGTTATTGGGGATCAAACCTAAACTAATATTGATCTCGGTCCATATTGGTGACATCTGCCAGATTTAAAATTCTACGGTTTACAGAAACACATCGGTATTTAAATTATCGTGGCTAACAATAAAGAGGAACCTAAAGGAGGTGTACGAGATAATACAACATCACCATCAGGATTCTAGAGACTAGTCCGAGGTTCAATCTTCTACGCTTTTTTTGAAGGGACTGCAGTTTGAACCCCAATATCGAGAGGAAAGCCTGCGCCATATTTGTTCTGTTATGATAATACACTAAATACGGACTATAGATAGATAAGTCTATTAGGTTATACAACAAAAAAAATGCACGGATATTAAATACATGAAATGTAGGTACTACAATGGGCGGACTTATCATAAAGAGTAATTTCTTCCTGGTAACCTTTGGATGACTAGGAATATGATTATTGTCCGCCGCAATTATGTTTCTTAGTATATACTTATAGTTAGGTACTTAATTAAATACTTGGTACATACCTATCTGGCCATTCCCGGTGAAGTACTTGAAGATTTATTGCTCCATCAAACTGGCAATAAGACAGGGTCATGGACTAGGGCGTAATGGATTCGCAGAAATAAGTACTGGATAGGTAATCAACTTATAAATGTAATTTTCGTAATGATTTTGTACTTCATAGAACACGAGAAACGAATATTTTATATTAGAATTAAATAAAAGCAGTAACATCAATTTATTTGACCGTCTTTCACTGGAGACAGTTTAGAAATCAATGTGTCTATACTGTTTTACAAAAGAATAAGAAAACATTGTACACAAGTCTATAGTGTTCTAGAACATGTTATCAGCCAGTAATAACTTAGTTTAACCTTAATGAGATTAAATGACCAAAGAGATCCAACATGTAAACAGTCAGTGTTTGATGTGTCATTGCCGAAAGTCAATCATTGAAATATTTCCCGCCGAATAAGACAACTTCTGACGCACGTTTGCGATCTACATACGCGAATTATTCATTGCGGCTTTTCAACGGTCCCCCCTATATCCGTATCGGAGTTTAACAAAAAAAAAGGTACGCTGTATCTGCTGCATGCGTCTGCAGTTGTCGTATGCGGTCTCGCTTCGAAATTCATACCTTTGCTACATTGGTGAGGCTACCGATTCCTTTTTTAACCTTGGTTAACCGATTCCTGCGAAGCTGCATGACGAACTAGATCGAGGTACATATTATTCCACGGTTTCCTCTTTGAAAGATTTTCACCCTTCCCCACTGTAGTTTAATCAGGCAGACTAAGACTTACCACCTTGTTATGTCTGTCAAGTCGCTTGGAACATCACAAATGAGTAGTTTTTTGATCATGTGACTGATTGTTTTGCTATGTTTTTGGTTGAGGACACTGAACACAAAATCTAGAATGCCATGCTAGAAATAAAAGTAGGACTTGAAGTGGCAGTGACAATAAAACTGGCAGGTTTTGTGCGATATCACCATCATCACCTTATCGATGATCACGGTTGTATATATCGGATGCTATCACCTCGAACCTCAGTGTCTAGTTTTCGTGCTTTGTTTTCTTTTTGAATATAATTATTTAGTCCGTCAATTGACTACATACCGATAGAGGGTACAAAACTGAGATGCATTCCAGAAGAAAGAGGCCACCATTCCAGGTGTTGCTGGTTTTAAAATTATATTTGGCTTATTAAGGCTATTACACAAGCGACTGCCGCTAACCTTCCAACCCCGATAGAAAGTCGCCCTTGTTCGCTGATTGATTAGAAGGTGTCACAGTTAGGACTAGGGACAATACAACTCCATACAACCAACTTTCATCCGCCATGACTACGAAATAGGTACCACTATCTAGAGTGTGTAATTCAGTGCATTCAAAACATGTCTAAATAGTGTGTAATCTTTACAACACTTTGTGTAACACAATGCGGGTAGGACGGCTGTTATCACTCGAAAGCATTGCAGTCTGCAATTCAGAACGATACCCGATAATAATTATTGTTTTACACACTTATGTAATGAACGTAACATGACAAATAGCGTAATAAAGTGTAATATGTTTGTAAATAATTACTTCGTTAGATACATTACGTGTGATAAGCGCTACTAGTAATATAGTTCAGAATTTATTGGGAAACTTCAAGGTGGTTTTCTGTTATTCTACTAAATGTGAAGGTTTTGAGGATAGATTGATGTGTCAGTAAATTTTTCAGAGATACTGAGAGAGCTTAAATCGGTAGGTAAAGCTCCCGAAATTTCTCTTGAGAGTCAGGTAGAGCCGCGTCCGCGATCATAAATGCTAATAAAATTGAATAAATAATAATAATATAATAATTTCTTTATTTAAAGTAGCATATGCTCATATCTAGGGTTAGTCACAACCTCTTCTTACTTTAGCTATGTTAGTTAAGTAGGTACAATAAATTATTTTTAATAATTAAATACCTATTCTTTTTAAATTATAATTAAACTAAAATTCTTACTCCTTCCTTTTAAGTACGTAGTCAGTTAATGGGTAATAAATTCTCTTCTATTAAACCAACAGTAGGTACTTATATTATGCTTTTGAACATTACATTTTCACGCATAACAGTTTAATATTACATGACTTACTTAGATTTGCATCTAAAACGGCTGACTCGTAGCGGTCTTAAGCACCCCACATTTGTAAAGTTTTTTATTATTGTAAGGAAGAATATTGTACTACAATTGATGATTATCAAAGAAGTTACCTTTACCAAATTTGGTCAGATAGCAACTCTTGCGCAGAGGCGGAACATGTCGACGCGATTACGCACATTGCGCTGATGTTTTCCGGCAACGCTGTATGAACACTCGTTTACTAGATCTAATCGGGGTTCTGTATATTTTATTGTGTTCTGTGAAGAAATCAAGATTATTTTTATATTATGGTCATACGAATATTAGTGTCATGGACGTTTAGTCTTGGGTAGAGACCATATTTAACAACGTTCACATAAAATATTCTCCCTCTGTTCCACTTCTGAAATCGGGTTAAGTAAGGATAGTGAAGAAACCATTATAATAAGAATATAATCTAACTACTTACTACACTGGTATAAATGCTAAAATTTGGATTGGTCGAAGGATATCTGGTTTGTATTGTAACTCAAAAACGGCTGAAGGAATCGGGATGACATTTGGCAGCTGCACTATAATATTATTTTGTTATACTTTATAGTAATTACAATATTCATGATACAGAAGTTAACAAAATAGAGTAGTACAATGAGCGGTTAAGGCCACTTAATCTATTACTATAGGACTGGAGAGTCTGTTCGTAACGTTAAAATAACAGACGATGCCCATAAGTTCGAGTAAACACCAATGTTTAAAGCTTTTGTCTGTCTTTCTGTCTGTTCGTATCGAGTGGATAATCTCCGAAGGGGCTAGGCCGATTTTGACGGAATTTTTATCGTAGATAGGATGCTTAAATCACTTTTATTTACGAACAGACTTTTTTATACTTCTGTAAAGTAAAAGTAAAGTACACAAAAGTCAAGCTGCTTCTGAGAAGAGACTGGTTTATTAAATGATATTGTCTCAACACTGTATAACAAGTGCTGATTAAGTATTTAAGAAGCCTATTCCGTGCAGATAGGTACTAGACAATAGTGGTAATGATACATTATTTAACGGCATGCAATCCTAGTACTGCGATAACATCTTCAGACACGTGTTTCAATACGTGTTCGCTTACAACGCGCACATTTCTCACAGTAACTATTAGCGTCTGTGATATCACTCCAATCACTCATTGGTAACGAGTAAACAAAGCCAGGTTTAATCGCTTATTGCATAACTAATTAGCCATTTATTTACTCGTATCAAATTTATGCGACGGCGACGTTGAGCATACAATAGTTTAGAATCTGTTGTTAAAGAATAGCCCAAGTTTTAGCTGCTATAAATCAATAATCTTGTAAATTAAATGTCATAACCGTAGGTACGATAAGGCGTCTTCGTACTCATCTGAGAGCTGGTAACAATTTTTGGGTCGGTAATTTTGGTGCCAGCTCTCGGACTATACCTAGTTACACCACAGATTACCTAATAGGTTACACTACGAACATCAGTTGCATTACGAGTAGTTCGAGCCCTAAAACTAAGGATGAGTTGTGGAGTTGAGAGTGCAGTTGTTTCACAGAAAATATGACAGTTCGATAATATTGCAGTTAGACTAAAAGCCGACTCTAGATTTGGGCAAAGGCTCGGAGAAAAGATGGTTTATTCTAAGGTTTTAAACTATACCAATAGCTAAAACCAACGGTGCTTTGGTAGATGAATGAGTGGCTCGGGTTTAATTGCGTTGGTCTTAGTATTTCTTTCGAAAAATTTTAATTTTTTTCCATTATTGTTCACTAATTTGATTATCGCGACCAAGCAAAGCCTTTGTCCTTCTTCAAGTTCTATCTCTGTATCAAATTTCATCCAAATACGTTCCGCGGTTTAAGAGAAAAGTTTTAAGGAGAAAACGTAACAGATAGTTCGTTCGATCCCCGCTCAGTGCCAATATTTGTATGCTTGAATATTCTATGTATAATATATGTATGTATTTACAAAAAAAAAAAGTATCTAAGTATGTATATCCGCATTCTAGATTCCATAACACAAGCTAATTAAGCTTACCATTGGTCTAGATAGCGTTGTGTAGAATGTTGTAGAATAGAATAGAATATTTCACATTTATAATAAACTAGCTGACCCGTTCAGATCCTGTTCCTGCTGTACCTTCTATTCAAATTTACATGTTAGATTCTGATCCCGTTCCCGCTGCACCTTCCATTTAATTTTCCTTCAAACCTTGGCCACACAATAACGAACACAAACCAAAAAGAATTATCCAATTTGGTGCAGTCATTGGGAAGTAATGCGCGTACATTTGGGGGGTTTCAGTTTAGATAGCATGGATTATTTCATGTAAAGCTTTGAGGGAGATGATCGGTAACTTGAAATGTATTGTAATTTGTCATAGAATATGTTAATTAATTATGCAGCAATCGCTATCGACATTAAAAGATAGCGACTGGACCAACCCACAGCGTGTAAACAAGTTAATAAACAAATCAAAGTAATCTAGGTAAGTAATTTATTCATCTTTTGTAATTGACGTCAATCTGACTATTAGTTCTATTTCTATTTTTGTTGCACCTTGATGTCCTGACATGTTATTTAAAATTAAGTGCAGAATTAAAATTAATATTGTTTTTATACTAAACATATTTCCATACCTACCTACTACAAATTACCATAAGATGATAGGTACGTCTAGACATAGAACTCATATTACATAATATGATAGCATTATTAGTAGGTATTGTCATAAATTCAACGGATGTAAACCTGTCTTCTTATAATATATTCTATGTTACGAAGATTAACGAGGTTGTGAACTACATACCTCATAGCAGTACTAGTACATATATCTCATTATTGTACACCAAGAATAAAATAAGTGTAATATAAACAATACATTAAGTAGGTATACAGAATTGGCAATCTTATCGCATGTGGCAATTTCTTACAAGTAACAAATGTTTGCTGCAATTTAAAACGTTGTAGAGATGTTCGCAGCGTAATATCACAGGTGTCCCTTTCATGACTCCTCCCCCGAAAAGCGCTTTAGCAAGCATATTCCTTCTTCATACAGTATCAGTCGCATCCAAAACGAGCTTTGGAGCTCGGGTTCCGCTCTCCTGCCTCTCCTTTTATTGGTTTGTTATTAACGAGTGACAGTAGCCATCTGCTCTAGAGATGTTGCATACGTCCATAGGCCACGGTAACCACTTTCCATCAGGTGGGCCGTGTGCTTGTCTGCCACCTAAGTGGTATAAAAAAAAAAAAAAAAAGAAGTAACAATGTACTAGAACCTCATCATGGTAACCCCTCATCGTACATTTGCAGATGATTTTCGATTGGGCCCCATATGATATAGGTACACCCTGTTTGACGTGTTCTCAATACCAAAATCGAGCAAGTTGATTGCTATGATAGTGCTTAGAAATAAAAATTGTACCCATCATATTTAGCTACCTACTCATTATCGATTGTAATGACGTATTTGAAGTAGAGTTGATGTCTAAAATAAACGTCATATAACTTTATGACTTATGACACCACTTCCTCGAATGCTATTAACGTCATCTACAAAGATTTAGGCATAGGTGACACTATGCCACAGTAAATTTCAAGCAATGGGAAGGTATAGTGACGTATTAGCACACTGACGTCACAAAGCACGCACAAATAAATTGAGCTTCGTTCAATATCCGTAAACTTCGTTATTATGAAACAGAATCGTGTTTGTTATTTTCGTACAAACCTATTTACCTATTATCATAACCGTCTGATAAACCAGCTTGAATCTTAAATTGTATTTGTTATTATCTATTGCTGTGCGAATAATAATCATTGGTAGTTTTGATGGAAATTCGTCACTTGAGCGGAAGTGACCGTATGGTCAGAGTAGCTTTAATGGAAGATGTTCTTACGGCAGGCAATTCGTGATCAAATATCTATTCACACTTCAGTTTAAATCATAGCTTCTTCATGTTTCTTTATGATACACAGCCCTAACAGCCATTCCCTTTATGGTGTATCGACAGTACGTAAAGGGCACCAAACCGATTACCTCGCGACGGCGCTGGTGACCTCATGATTACTGCCGGGTTCTTGAAGCCTATACACATTCATAATGGATTAATATTAAAAAAGATGAAAGGCCAACTGCGACCGGCAATACTTTCAATAGGTACTTGTGGACGTATTTGGTAGATCAGGAAGCGCGTTTCTCTGTTTCCTGATATTGTACCATTTACTCACGTCTTCGAGTTGGCTCGCGTGATATGTCGAATGTCGATAAAAATTTATCTTAGGTGCAACCTTCAGGATATCCCACTTTTAATTTGCATTAAAAATAAACCGTTTTAATTTTGTAAAGTGAAGATTTATTTGTACAAATTAAGCAAAACTTGTATTTAAGTCAAACCAAAAGTAAATAAACTTTTTGATACGGAGGATCAAGTTAAGTTCTCGTCCAAGGGGACGGGGCCTGATGTGTACGTTTAGTCAAGGGACTAAACGTACGCATCAGGCTGGAATCGTTTCCCCGTTGATGATGAACAACCTGATCAGTGCATATCATGCATAGGTCAAATATTTGCACAGAGCGGGAATCGACCTCCCTTTAACTACTGTCCCTTAAACAAGTGGCAATTAGTTGACCGGCGTATTGTAGATTAGAATGACAAATGTATAGGATTTGACGTTTTTGACATTCGTTGACGCCTGTCATATACGACAAATCCCATGCATTTGGCATTCTATTCCATCATACGCCGAGTACCGAATTGCCACTTCTCTAGAGGGGCTGATCCTATTCCCTTTACCCACAAGAATATTGTGCGCACCTATACCTGTGTTATTTCATACTATAAATCTATATTTCTGTCAAATTTCAACACCATCGTGTCGTGCAACCGTGTTGGCGTAATTGATTTACAAATCAAAGCGAATCCATTCATCCATACAGTCAATCTAGCGCTTTTATGATAGCGTCCAGCAATATTGAGATATAGTCTAAACACTGGATACTCGAAGTATGAGCAACAGAGCGTCTTACTCACACTTTCAGTAGTTGAACATTGAACTAGTTACTGAGTTATTAAGACCGTAAATATTAATACATATTTCATTACACTGAATCTAGTTTAAAAAGTGTTACTCAATTTAAATACATGTTAGGCAAGTGCAGTCATAATATCACTTCATATTGCGTGCAAGATATCTTTGTTTTTTTTTCGTCTCAGTTGAAATATCGCTAAATAAAAAAGTATTAATTTGCAAGAATGCTGATGTCATGATAATTATGATATTCTAATGTAATATTCTTTTATTGTTTTTATAATTTAATTTTCTTGGCCATTTACAGGGTTATTTTTAGCGCAATTTGGGCTCAAAGTAAACATAGATTAACTAGCTTGTATTCCTTCTTATTATGATTTTTTTAATGTGAATAAACATACTTTTTTGTAAATACATGGATATTATACATACCTGGCAACACACAGACCATTGCAATATACATATTCATGCATACTTTATAAATATTTCGACGTTGAGCTTGAATAATATATTATGAGCTGAGCTGAGCTTGATTATAGTATTTTGTAGGCAGGACCAACATAACAAAAAAAAAAGCAATTGATCAATTTTATTGTAGCCAACTGCTTGATTATTATAGAATATTGCGGTCTACTGCTTGACTTAGGTTTGAGCCATTTAACGTCCAGTGCACTCCAGCTACCTTTTACAGAGGTAATCAGCCGAAAATTGGAAATTATTGTTCAATAATAATTGAATAAATTATGTTCTCTTGGGGTTGAGAAGTCAGAAGGTGGCAGTCGCTACCATACAATAAGACAAATTTAAATGAAGAGAATTGCAATTTAATCAATTTACTTAACAGGTACAGATCTGCACAGATAAAAGACTTGCCTAAAACTTTATCTCCTAAACGATTATCTAATTAAACGTGCTATCATCACTTCGTTACTACTATTGTATAATAATTACAGAATTACAACATAGACGCTGCCTTTGTACTACATTTGTGTATGAAATCGTGCATCGACTGCACGCACTCAGAACGAACGTGTGCAAAAAACACCGGCTTTACGTGATCCGACGCAATTAGTCCCATGCGAGCAATCGTAATTGTTTCGTCATACACTTAGCCAACACTCGGTGTTAGATAAGGCTTCGAATCAACAACAATATAATGCGCTGTTACCGATTAACCAGCCAAAACAGTAATTTGATGATGTATAACGTCAATTGTTTTTGTTTGATTACTAGAGGTGGGCTGACTGTAAGTTTGGCTGATTAGCTGACTGATCAATTGCAAACAGGCCGATTAGTCGGCTGATGGGCTCATCAGGCCGATTGTTGTTTTCAGCGATGTTCGTTCGGGTTTTGTTATTTACAAAATATTTTAGGCTCAAGGTTGAGTCTGATTGTTATTTCATAAAGAAAAAGTTCCATATTTCATTTAACCAAGTAATATTAGATACAATAATATTTCTGGATAATTTATTTATTTTAACTATTGTCCTCATCCTGACTTGTAGGTTGAAAAGGCCCCTGAAGTTGCTTCTATTTCTGCTCCAGACATTTATATGTATAGTAGATCTGTAAGTCCTTGATCTTGAATGTAGAGCGACTTTTTCATTCGCTATGTCAGCTTCTATGGATCAAACCCAAAAGCAAGAACAAGATCTTAAACAAACGCCACGAACTCACTTCAGTGCCCCGAGCACTAAAAATATTCGAATTCGAAACGTAAACGTAACGAAAGAACGGAGTATTGCGATTGGCTGCCTGCCTATTATGAACCTGTGTGTATGAATCCGGCCAATAGTAATGCACTGTTTTCTCGATACGTTTACATTACGAATTCGAATGTTTTTCGTGCTCGGGGCACAGAGTTTCACGATCGCATGTAGAACTCACAGTACCGTGGGAAACTAATATACCTAAAGACCACGCTATAAAGACAAACAAATACTTTGACTTGACTAACGAGTTAACCAAAAACGGCTACGTGGTTAAACTCTACGACCTAGAAGTAGGAGCAAGGGGAATTCCAGCTAAATCCCTGTACAACTTACTTAAAGACTTCGGATTGCCCAGAGCTTCAGTAAGCTCTGAAGCCGCGACCGCACGGTGAATCTATGAAGTGCTGAGAATCGGATCTCTTCTACTTTATGAGTTTATTTGACAAAATAATATAATCATTGCTAATAAAAGAATATAATATAATAATAGGTAGGTATTTCCTAAAATTAAATACCCGTTGTTTAGTTTCTTCGTTGAAAATAATTTTCACTAAGAATGATTCACAGTCTAAAGTTTAATCTGAACGTTAAAAAATTATGTACAATGAAAAAAAATATCTACGTAGGTACGTAGCAATCATTTCAAAACTAGGTAATATTTGCGGCATAGACCTAGATAGGTACTTAGTACTTATTTAAATTTAAATCTTTCCATACTATGTCAATTCCGCCGGGTGGGTTTCTTCGTTAGGAGGGTTCTCACCTTTAGGCACAAGAAGTGCTGGTTTGACGTCTTAGAAGATGAGATGCGGGCCGACTCTGCCAATGGCCACACTGCCATGCAAAACGGGGAAGAATAAGCCCGAAAGCGGACCCCGGGTGAAAGCTTCGGATGCAATCCGAATGATGATGACTTATTTAATGCTAGCTGTACCCGCGACTTCACCACGTAGACTTAGATCTGGAGCATTTAATTTTTTTGCTCGGGATCCTAAAAGTTTTGAAAATAAAAGTAGCCTAAGTTATAACTTATTTATTATACAAGCTATCTACAGCTAAAATTCCGCCAAAATTAGTCCAAAAATTTCGGAAAATCTTATCAAACAAATCTTCTTCCTCTTAGCGTTAATTCCCAGTCGCATCCGAAGCTTTCAGCTCGGAGTCTGGGGTCCGCTTTTTACCAGTCTTAACCACGGATTTGACTAGACCTCAATATTTTCCGTGAAGCGATTGTCATCTGACCTCCACAACCCAATGTTAACATTAGGCGATATCGAAGTTTAGCAGTTAGACCGTTGTTTTTGGATTTTTGAGGGCTCCAACTACCCGTAACGACTGCCATAGATGTTCTCATGGCAACCGGGACCGACGGCTTAACGTGCTCTCCGAGGCACGACCAGACCAATGCAAATACTCATATTTCATTCACACAAATATTTGCACTGAGCGGGGATCGAACCCGCGCCTCCTGCGTAGCGGCCGCGTTCACTACCGCTACGCCACGGAGGCTGTCGATCAAACAAATAAAAAGACAAAAAAAAATTGTTGACAATTTGTAACAAACATATGAGTAGGTATAGGTATGTTTGTAGAAAATTGTCAAAAAATTGTCTGTCTGTTTATTTATTTGTAATGTATACCTACGTAGAAAATTTATTATGGTGATCTCTAGATATTATTGTTCGTGATTATGCTTACGGTAACCAAACAGTGTATCATATCAAAGCAAAACAGAATATTAGACAGTTTCAAGCAAAATAAAACACTTCAAGTTATCTTTAACTTGGTAGATCCGGGTTTCGCAGTTGTAAAGTTAATGATAGGAGTGTAGGTGAATGTTCTACTTAATATAAGTATGTTATAGGTATAACACCAGACTTATCTTTCGTAAACTTTATTATTTAATTCAATATAAACAGCCACTTGGGCTTATAAATTGAGTAAGAAAAGATTTTTGACAGTATTTGGTCAGTTTTTGATGAGATCTCTCTGTAGCCTGTCTGCAGCAGCAGTACAGATTCTGAACATTTCACTATTTCCAATGTTCTTTTTGTAAACCTTTTATCTTTTAGATCTCTACACGATAAAGTTTGCATTATTTACATTCGAAACTATTTCTTTAACTCAAGAATAAATACACGAAAGTACTACAGACACTACAGACAAATACTACAGGTTCCGTCAATAGTACTTTTGATTCTAATTATACATATATTCTTTATGCTATACTAGATGTAGCCTGCGGTTCCACCCGCGTGTAATTCTGATCACCTACCCGCAAACCATGGAAATCTATTTCAGGGATAAAAGTGACTATGTGTGAGACTATCATCTATCCTTGTGAATAATTTTCAGCCGGATGCGTTAAACCGTTTTAACGTGATGGAGTATCAAACACCGAAACATCTTCACAAACGTTTTCATTTCAGCGGATAAAATTTAAGTAGCTACTTACTTAATTTCCTAGGTCTGGAGTGAGCGTACTACAATAAGGAAATTCACTTCAAGAAATTACTTTAATATTACTTGAAAATTATGTAGGTAATTATATTCGTTTTCCTAAGTAGGTGCATAAAATGACTCGACATCTTGCAAAAAATCTAATTAGGTACTAATTAAGTATGTACTACTCATTCATTTTGTTACCAAGTAAAAATAAAAACTTTGTTCACATTTTCTTGTAAATAATATATTTGTTTATTTTTCTTTCGTGGTGGTTTTTGTTCGATTGAGTAACAAATACAACAAAACAAAAGAATACGTTTTTGCACTACTCACAGCTACAGACCGGAAATTATTTCTAATATAGTAATATGTTTATTCGATAATTATATTCCCCGTAAAGATAATTGGGTTCATAGTATTGTAATTATATACTCGTAGTTACTTTATCATCATTGTTCTGCAATAGTGAACATTTCATATTGATCTGACCCGCAGTTTTGTGCGTGTTACGTAAGACCAAACAAACAAAAGATAGGTACGTGGAACTAGAACGTAGTATGGTCATCGATAATGGCTTAATATATTATTCTAACGTTGTTTTGCAGAATATTTGCATTCTATAAGATATTTATTTAGTCTAATCCCTACCATAGCGGGCCCGAGGTCTAATTATAGATTTTGATGTGAATATCGTCGACTTTTCTGGCAGTGACTGCAGTCTTAAGCTCCCAATCCTGGGTGGAAAGTCTACACAAGAGCCTCCTCTGTTGCTTAGCAGGTGCACCGACTATCAGTTGATGCTGATTTGGGCTCTCTACTAGAAAAAAAAAACATAGTTTGTGCAGCAGCAACTTTTGAAGGCGACTGTACTGATATTAAAATTCATCACTATGTCAAAGCACCAATTATTGTAATAATATATGATTATACTAAAAATGTAACTCATAATACTCATATACATGTAGGTATCAATAAATTAATCAGGTAGGTGCAGTTTACGTGAGTGGTCACCGGACTCACCAGTCATCCTCGCAGTGGAACTCGCACCTGGCTAATTGTCACGAAGCCAATAAAACAATATTGAGCCGATTACCTGTTCTTAAGACATACACTTTTGCTACACACACACATTACACTTCTTAAACACACATCATTTTCTGGTTTGCGAAGTATGTTCGTTAACTCGTTTTGCCTTTTTAGTGAAACAACGTTCCGTGGTTGGGATTAACTAGTTATAAAAATTTAAATAAACTATTTTTACTATATTTAGCAACTGTAGTTATTATATTTGAGTTATTATATTAAAGTGTATACCTACATAGATTATAACTAAAAATGTGAAGCCTATAAAGACTTGAACCACAAAAATAACGATTGTATAATTTGTCTTGAAATAGTATTTCTTTTTATAAGTAAAATAATTGCTTACCAACACATAGGTGCGAGTACGTTGCTTGACATGTTATTCAAATTTTATTAACTGCATAATTTAATTATGTATGATAAATATTTTAAAAACAAGATTATTATTCATGACTTCGAACAAAACCAAAAACGTAAAAAACGTATCGAAAGAACTGAGTGGTTAGCACGACAATCTATCGTAATCATATCGTAAATGTAACGAGAGCACGGAGTATTGCGATTGGCAGGCTTTACCCGCACACACGCTCACAGTAGGCAGGCGGCCAATCGCAATGCTCCGTGCTCTCGTTACGTTTACGATACGATTACGATAGCTGTTCGTGCTCACCCCACTAAGCATTGCAATTGGCAGGCTTCACGCACACGCAGTTTCACAGTAGGCAGGCGGCCAATCGCAAAGCTCCGTTCTCTCGATACGTTTACGTTACGAATTCGAATGCATTCGAATGCATTATTGAAGGAGCCCTAATAATAAAATACCTTCTCGTAAATATAATTATTCAATAGCAATTGCAGTATTTCGTATTTTTTTTTTAGTATAAAGTAATAATATTACTTAGGGCGAACTTTAATTATTCCTGGGACTAATTTTTTCTCTCCTAACACTGGCAGGGTAAAGTAAAATTTTATTTTATGTTTATTGTCATTTACACCTTTACCAAGATCTTCAGAGACGAAGCCAACGCCACCTGCGAGTTCAGTCACAGACTTTCCTCTCTAAGGCTGTCACTTCCATAACAGTCAAGACAAACCACATCGGAAGGAGCGAGTATAGGAGAGCGAACCCTGCTTTATATTGTAGGAAAACTTACAGCTAATCATGAGTGTAGGTAAGAAAGATAATTATAATATCAATCAATCAATTAGCCTATTGCAGTTCACTGCTGGACATAGGCTTCTTTCAATATGCGCCACGTTGGCTGATCCACCGCCTTCCGCATCCAATCTGTCCCAGCCACCCTTAGCTGGGTGTCAGTCCATCTAATTATAATAAGAGATAGCCAATTAAAATGGGATGGGCTTTGAATGAATTAACACCGCGGCACCGGGACGATGATTAATATTGTTTTAACAATAAATAAGTCACGTGGTTCCCGGCAGAGTAGAATTTGGGCTGGTTTGTACGACAGTACAAGGCGACTAAGGGATAGGTCTGTTTAACATCAGACAGCCTTACTCAGCCTCAAATGCATGGCTCGAATCAACAATAGTGCCCGGAATACGACAATAGTCTCACCCCCTATTATATGGGACCGCATACAATGATTGGTGAAATGTTGGTGTTAATTCTTACCCTCCAGGGATAAAGGCGTGATTATAAGTATATGTATAATAAATATATAGCCTTTACAATTTTAATAAATAATTATTTTGAACATTTACATGTTGTTAACCGCGGTGGCGATGTAGACAATGATTTTCCTCAACAAAGTAAGCCGTTGATTAAGTTAACTCGTTAGGCTATTTTTAACGGAACGATATCGGCAATCGCCAGGATATAATTACCTTATGTTCAGTTGTTGTGTACACTACAACGACTAATTGGGTAGAATAATTTATTCGATGTGACCTTATCGCTTGTGTGGTGTACCTTTAAACTTGGTAAAATAGTACCTATGATGCTTCAGATAAGCTTCAGAGAAAAGGGACCCCCCTTGATAATGACATGAAAGCATTGAAGTTTTTTGAAACTTTGTGTGAATGTCATGTTGGTCTAGTGGTTATGACCTATGCTTTGTGAATACGGTAACCGGGGGTCAAATCCTCGGACACAAAGTTCTTTTTTTATTTCGTATAATTATTTTTTTATTCTCATAAGCACTTTTGTTAATTATTATTTAAGGAATCAAATTTTATAGTAGGTATGAGGTTTGTAAGAAAAGATAGGCTTGTTGTATAAACAATATTAATTTATTTCTCGAATTACATTTCTAGGACTACATGGAGTCCATTTCCTGGTTGAGTATACAGTTTTTCTATCTGAGTTAAATTGGGGTTACTTATTTTTAGATTTACTTATTTTTAGAACGTAAATTTATTGACAAAACACAATACCCTAAGTATAAAATGTTTACTTCACTTAGGGTCTAAGTGAAGTATAAAATGTTTAATATTATACATAGTTCTAGAAACATAACTACAATATTTATTTACTTATTTATTTAAAGTTACAAACATTAATTTTTTACACTCTGTATAATCTTTGAATATAAAAGAATGGTTGAAAAATGAAATGTTATTTATGCCTGTGAATCACAAAGAAAGAACCAACATGCTAAACTATAACAGTATAGCAATATACATCTTCCTCTTTGATCACATTTTCTGATAAGTAACCCTTTTAACACAACATTAGAAAAATATGTGAGGTCAGATGGTGAATCGTTAACACATTAGAAGATTACTAAACTTGTAAACAAGAGTAATGGGATTAGGTATTAATAATAATATATTATTATTATGAATGTTAGGACACTATTTCGCATTAGTTCCCAAGTTCTGTTTACCTTAGTTCCAGTTTAAAACCATCTGACCCCACAAGTTTTTTATAGGATTAAGATCCGGGCTTTTAGCCGGCCACTCAAACACCGTTATATATCTTCTTGTGCATTTAGCCAGTCTTGCACAATTCGGGATGCACTAAAGGGTTATCCTGAACCAGGTAAATTTGTCCTTCTGGATATGCGACCCGCACTGATTATGCGCAGCATTACGTCTTTCAACACTTCAACTACCACTAGCTCGCCTGGGCCCATTGAGGACATCCATCTCCAGTAACCTAAAATAATAAACCTTTTCAAGTCTGTTTTTTTTTTGTGATTTTATTTTAAAGAATATTATTATAATCATTTACTTACCTACCTAATGTTAACCGCCCGCTTGTTCTTAAGTCTTATACGTTTTTAGGGTTGAAGGGTGCCACTGAGTGAACTTCCACAATATCATGGCGCCGTTCTGATTCATGAGTGTAAGCAACTGGGCGAGGTCCTTGGCGTTCACATTTTATATCACCCGTCGCTTGATACCTTCGAATCCATCTACGCACTGTATTTCTCTGTAATGAAAATGATAATAAATAAAAGAAACTCCAAAAATCTAACTTGTAAATGAAAATGTAACATGATTAAGCAATAAATAGGTATATAATATATTTTTATCGTAACTCTTACCGTTATGCCTCTATTCTTGTTCCCAGAGAATAACAATTTTAGCTTTCAAAAATGTTGTTATTCGAACCATACTTTCAATTTACTCAAAAAACTGATCAACAACTTAATAAATTGAATAATATTACGAGGAGGATTAACACCAATGCAAATTACCACGAATTATAAAGTTACCTTCAATCACAGTTTAGTAAATAAGACAAAGAAGTATTCTAATTGCAACCTTAGCGCGCTGTCACAGATATTAAAATACTATAGCCGCAGCTCATACAGCAGATACGTTTTTGAAGTAAAAAAACAAAATGACGGTAGTGCAATAAGCTGTATCAAGCGTAATCTATTGAACTAAACGAGAAATCTATACTAATTTCAACCTTATCTTTTAGTCAATTAAGCAGTTATTATTATCACATATGGTGTTGTTGAAATTTAAACCTTAAAGTCTACAAAATAACACCGTAATCAACTTTGTTCGATAATAGGAGTAGGTAATGTTATTAATATTTTCGCCATTATTATCAAGTGAACCGTAGCCTAGTGGAGTAAGGCGCGGTCTAAGTAATCGGCTGGCGCTGGAGATGCGGGTTCGAATCCTCAAACGGCACATAAATTAATGTGGCATCTTTTTGTGAGTATGTTGTATCTTGATATACAATTGAGCCGAAAGACGAAAAATATCAGAAAATTACAAAATGAACATGCAAATAAAAGGCAGATGAAGCTGTTTGCAGCTCAGCGACGATCGCATCGCGTGACGTCATTCGTGAGTCATGTGACGCGGCCGGCGCAGGCGGCGATATTCTTTAAGTATTGAGGGGGTCTGTTTTCTCTGACGCTGACTGTACCTATGATTAAAATCACATTTGACCGATTAGGCTAACTAGACACGTCCTGCCCCCTCCTAGACTTCTAGACAAGTGCAAATTTCTTTTCTTTTGTGCTGACGGCACAAAATCTCTTTGTTCTTACAGGGTCGGCAGCACGAGTGTGACTTCCCTGGTGTTGCACTCGCCCATAGGCCACGGTAACCTCTTACCATCAGGAGGGCCGTGTGCTTGTCTGCGACCTAAGCAGTATAAAAAAAATCGTTCGCCGGCGTCAACATATGTCATAAAAGTCAAAATACGTGTCATACAAATCCAATAGATTCATTTTCATTATTCAGAGACCCGAGACGGCGCCGGAGCATGCAGTTTTAGTCAGTTTGAGTCCGATATAACGGCGCCTCCGCTCCAGGGGGCTCCGCGAAGGGATTTTGCAGGAAAAAAAAGCACGTCTTAGGGCAACACTGGATCAATCTACCGGAATCCTTCCGAACTAACGATACGTAATGATACAAACCTTGTAAATTATTTTTTAAGACTGACTGTATATTTAGAATTGTCACAGGAGAATTCTGATTTCTGAACATCCAATAGTATTTCTCTCAGAAAGGGACTGAATTAAGAAAACAGTAGGTAGTGTTAATAATATGTATGTAATATAATATTGCTTTTCTTGTATTTTCAAATGTATGACACGAAACACTGAACTTCTCACTAATCACTTTAGCATCAAGTTTTACTCAAAATACGCTAATAATTCGTTTTATATTTTCATCTATTATAATATCTGCAAGTTAATTTGTTTTAATTGCTCAACTAAATGTATTCAACGAATTTGACGTCACTATTTTGACTACGACGGACTAGAAAAACTATAGTGGTCATAAAGAAAATAATTTTTAATGAATTTATACACACAACAAAGGAAGGAGGAGGTTATACTTAACCTTCATTTCAACAGAGGATTCAAAAGAGTAGGTCTGACGTGTCAATCTATTACACTGTATACGCGAATACAGTGTTTTGCCTTAACAACGCTTATTCGGCGTATTTTAGGGTCTACTTTAAGTGAAACTAATAAATTTTGTGTTACGACCTTTATTTACGAAGATATTCAATATTAAAAAACCATGTATCTTTTAAAAAATGTACCTTCATCAAACCATAAAACGGTATTCTTTAAAACAGTGTTTTACCTTAATAGTATCGCATATTCGATACATTCAATGCAAGGGAATGAGCGACGTTATCAAGGCCAAACACTGTATAATTGACCGACCGCCCTGGATGCGCGTGTGAGCTTATCGCTATCGCTCTTACTCATTTCACGCATACATATGTTAGAGCAGGACCGCAAGCGCTGCGGCCGTCTTCGCCGGTCACGTGTATTTGTTTTGATTTAGTTCAGTTCGCACTCATTTGTGCATGCATTAAGTCAATAATGGCAAGGGTAATTTAGTGGCAATCAATTAGCCTACTGCAGTCCACTCCTGGACATAGGCCTCTCCCAATGTGCGCCACGTTTGCCGATCCTCCGCCTTCCGCATCCAATCCGTCCCAGCCACCTTTCGCAGGTCGTCGGTCCACCTGGCTAGGGGGTGTCCCACCTTCCGTTTCCCTACGCGCGGTCTCCACTCTAGGACTCGTTTGCTCCAACGGCCACCGGTCCTTCGGCAGATGTGGCCAGCCCACTGCCACTTCAGCTTACTTATTCTGCGAGCTATGTCGGTAACTTTGGTTCTATGTCGGATAGCCTCGTTGCGAATTCTATCCTTCAAAGAGACTCCAAGCATAGCTCGCTCCATAGTCCGCTGCGCGACTTTTAGGTCACGGACTAACCCTACCGTCAGTGGCCACGTTTCGGCACCGTAGGTCATAACAGGCAGGACGCACTGGTCGAAAACCTTTGTTTTGAGGCATTGCGGCAGAGGGGAGGAGAAGACCCGACGCAATTTGCCAAATGCTGCCCACCCCAGTTGGATCCTTCTGGCTATTTCTTTCTCGAAGTTGTTTTTACCGAGCTGGATAACTTGCCCCAGGTAAATATATTTTTGAACAATTTCGAGTGTCGCCCCTTCGATGGCAATCGGTCTCGGTACAACATGTTCGTTGATCATGATCTTGGTTTTATCCAAGTTTACACCGAGGCCGACTTGTCGAGAAGCTCCATTCAGGCTGTGCAGAATTTCGTCCAGTTGCTCCAGCGACTCCGCAACTATGATGATGTCGTCAGCGAACCGCAGGTGCGAGATGTACTCACCATTGATGTTGATGCCCGCCCAGTCCAATCCAGAGTCTTAAAGACGTCCTCCAATGCGTTGGTGAATAGTTTGGGAGATATAATATCTCCCTGTCTCACTCCACGCTGGAGGCTTTCGTCTTCTGGTCTTGGAGCTGGACGGACATTGTGGCAGTGTCATACAAGCATCTCAGCACCTTGATGTATCGCCAATCGACACGGCACCGCTGCAGGGCATCCAGCACAGCCCAGATTTCGTTAGAGTCGAAGGCTTTTTCGTAGTCCACAAACGCCATACACAGCGGCTGATTGTACTCCTGCGTCTTTTCTACAATCTGCCGAACAGTATGGATGTGGTCAACGGTACTATAGCCTTTTCGAAACCCGGCTTGCTCAGGTGGCTGGAACTCGTCGAGCTTACCCGCGAGGCGATTTGTGACGACTCTCGAGAACAGCTTGTAGACATGACTCAGGAGTGAGATGGGCCTATAGTTCTTCAGCAAGGTCTTATCCCCTTTTTTGAAGAACAGTACCACCGCACTCCCGCTCCATGCCCTAGGTGTTAGCCCTTGATGGATGACGGAACTAAAGAGACTTGCTAGCTCTTTCAGGATTGGAGCGCCACCTGCTTTCAGCAGCTCAGTAGTAATTCCGTCATCACCCAGGCACCTGTTGTTCTTCAGTTGCCTGAGAGCCGCCTCTACCTCGCACTGCTCGACATCTGGCAAATCCTCGGTGTAGTGGTGCGTGAGTGGGGCTCTGTGGTCTTCATCGCTGTGTCCTGTCGGTTTACTGTTGATGTTGATCTCAAATTGTGACTATGAAAATGAGAGACTTATTAGCCTTAGTAGTAGGTATATAAGGTCAATATAATTTCAATTGTGTTATGGTTCAAACCATATTAAAGTAAATAATTAAAATAACTTTTTAATTGTTTTACTTAATCCACTACCCCTACTAGAACAGGTTTCACTTACTTAATCTTAAGAAAACGGTTTCAGCAAAAAACTGTATTCAATAGTACATTATTATATCTAATGATAAATGCTTAGAATTATTAACGCAAAACACTGTATTATTACTTACAGTCTTATACCTTACACGAGCTTAGCAAATTTATGTTAATCAGTTAAACTCACAGTCTTTTTTGAATGCCCTAGAAAACTATGAATTTTTATTGTCAAAATCTTTATATGGCTATAACAACAATAAAGACCCCTACAAAATGATATAAATTTCATTTATTTTCATAGTTTTAAAAGCTTTATATTACAAAAAGACTGTTCAACAGACATTTTGGCGTTTTTCTCAAATTGGTGTTTTTCATTATACAGTGTATTGCCTTGACACGTCAGAGGTATGTGTTAGGAGGAATTCAAAGAAGAGATCTGATTAACATAATCACATTAACAAAACTTAACGTATAATCAAGGAATTAGCTTAATCATGAAATCTCAGAAAACATAATACCTAAAAACATGAAATTTGACAGGTAGGTTCCTTATAGCGTGTGCTAAGAACGGATTTTATAAAACTCCACCCCTAACCCGCGTGGTAAGTACTCTACGCGTACGAAGTCGCAGGCGGCCGCTAGTTTATAAATATTTTCTTATTTATTGACTGTCTAATGATAGATTCTTGTAAGTCAGCGGAAAGAGATTACCACTCCAAACGGACGGAGTAAGGGCATAGTTCACTCCTCTATAAAATCAGGTAACGTCTTTGTTCGGCGAGAAATAATGATTTACTAGCTAATTATCCTTAGCTGATGATTGCTTGCAGTAATTATGACGCGATGCTATTACTGGTGAACTGCTATCACTCACTACATCAATTAAATCTTGCCGATCGATCCTAACATCTATATGTGTTCCAATAAGCAAGAAAACAAGCTCATGATGGTAGCTAAGTGCTCACATTTTGCGCAAATATCTTTCTTTTATGCTCAGTGCTAAGATATCACTGTGAGCCAAAAGTCCTCCTTGGAAACCTTCATTTAAATCTTTAAATAGGTACCTTAAAGTAAGAGAAAATGTAAAACTTTATTATTTTGAAAAAACACGAACTTTTTATTCATTAAGAATAGCATTTACTTACTCGCATTTTGTTCGTCTTTGAGTCACCTAATACCAGGTAAATGAATTAAAAATACAAGGAAGCCGGTCTGGTAACGCGTCGTGTATTTTTCCATTAATGAACACGATTTAATGCGCTGCCGTGTATATAGAAGACGAGTGTATAATATAGATCACTTGTATTGCTCGGGGCGTATATCTTGGACCTAAAATGTGTTAAAAATGTGTTCTATATACGCAGTATTCGTTTTATGGGTGACTTCAATGACATTTCATAACATAGACATGTCATATGCTTACAAATCAACGTAGAAAAATGTGCCGAACTCACACACACACATTTTTAATTCATCTACACTTTTGGTGTATTAACTTTAGAGTAATAGTTCGTGCAGTGTCTATAAACATACGATGGCATTTTCGTTATTTTTTTAAGTCACTGATGCTTCCGCTCAACGTCCGACCGGCCCCGCTCGGTATGCGGTACTAGAGGCAAACGTTCCAATTGACTCGTATTCGGATCTTCACGATTTTCGCGCAATAACATATCTACTTCTTTTTATATAATATCTTTGGGTGACTTTTAAGGAAAGCACAGGGTGCTATTGCAGTAGAAGAGCTCATATTCAAGCATCAAGACTTTATTTGTCTCGCGATTTAGTTCCAAGATACGTGTCCCGAGATATATCAGACTATGGTGGCATTTATCTAGGAATTACATCCATACTTCCATACTAATATTATAAATGCGAAAGTAACTCTGTCTGTCTGTTACGCTTTCAAACCTAAACTTCTGAACCGATTTCGATGAAATTTGGTATAGGGGTAGATTAGGCCTTGAAAAAGGACATAGGCTATGTTGGGTCGCGATAACCGACATCCACGCGCCGCGGGCCGCGGGCAAAAGCTAGTTGAATATAAAACTGTGTAAAAACGTGATATTGGCGCCATCATTTAGTTATAAGGTTATAACTTATTATTAAACATGCGACCCGTTCGGCTTCGCAGGGAGCAATCTGTTTCCATACATTATAATTCCAAATATAAATCTATGAAATTTTAATGGCAACCGTATCAAAAGTTTTTGTGTGATTTAGAAGAAGGTAGTGTATGGTTTTCAGGTCCTTTGAAGACAGGCCAGCTCATTTGCATGATAGACATGCTGATTGAGCGAACAAAGCTCTGGATAGGAGAGCAGTCTCTGGGATATCCTTTCTAGGGTATACCACGTAAGAGATACCGTCCGATTTTAGTCGGTTCAAATTCGACATACCCACCTCACTGTTAGCCCCGGTGAGGTGAAGTCCATTGGAGTTACTGCATGTAAAAATGGACGAGAGAATTGTTACCGGGCGCGCAAAAGATATAAATCACATTAGTGAAATGGTAGTAATTTAGAAGTGTTAAATTTATAATAATATAAGATTTTATTTGAGTGATTTATGGATTTTGATTCCATTAAAATGGACGACTTTCGATTTTTGGAATCAGGATTGTACCTATCTCATTAAGATTTAAATATAAACATCAGTTTCTTGCGTTTACATAGAATCATAAGAACTCTTTTGAAATTAGACTTTTAATAATTTAGATTTTTGAGAAACACTGCGCTAAGAATCTGCCTAATCACTGGTTAGGTAGTAATTTATAAATACATAATATTCTCATCAAGTATTTTATTTACTTTTTGTGATGTTACTATTATAAATAACGTTCAGTAAAGATTTGAAGTTCAAAATGTCTCGCTATAATATTAAAAGTTAAGAATATATTATCTCAAAAACCTAAAAACGATTAATCAATTTACTTCAGATTTATTACTCGAAAAACACAACTTAAATGTATATGTGGGTTAAATTGTCTACGAATTGCGAATCGAATGAATCCAAATGAAGATTCTCAGTAACTACGAAAGAAACGAAAGAAAAAGAAGTTTTAGCAAGAGTCAGACAAGACATAAAGGCGTTGGCTGAGCAAGTCACTAATAGTTCCAATAACACGGATCGCTCACGAGGAAGTTTAGGACCGGTTTTGCGGCCCAACCGACGGAGTGTCGCTAGCGAAACACACATGCCATTTATTATAAATACTCCCCTTCATCTGACAGCCCACGACTAGGAAGTATCGATACTTATATGACGCGACCATTGCAGAATTTATCGTAAGTTATCGCTCATACAGAAAATTCTCGGTTTCTTTGTTTTATTTTCGTTGATAAAACCGGTCGAAAACAAGTTATGATAATGGGAATGAATAAATAAAACCATTAAGTTTATGATCATAACATTTAACAAACTGGCTATCGCTAGCCACAATCGATTTAAAAGGGATGGTTTTTTTACGTAGAGCACATAGGTGGTTAGGTCGGGCGGTACCTACGTAGTATCTATATAAAACCATCAGAAAAATCTTAGTGATTGTGTAATCTTGTTATCTGAGATTAAAATTAGTTGAGACTTTGAGAGCTCACGAAAAAAATATTTTCAACGCATTTTTACAATCTTGAATAAGTAGGTAGGACTAAGTAAGTATTTATTCACTTTGTTCTAGAAATAAACAACTTCAATATAAACACAAGCATAAAAATGTTCAAGAAGCGTTTAAAACTGCGGATCCTGGCCATCCAAGCATCTAATCACAGTTCGAAAGGCTCGCCTCGAATTATAACAGCACGCACTAATTTGAATAATGAACAATGTTACCCCTAGAACCGGTTTGATCACGCGACCGCGGCTCGGCGTGCCTGCGCGAGCGCTGCTTTACGATCGAGGGATGCTGGCCTATAAACGTGGGCACTAAAACCTTTTGCCATTCTCTCGAATTGGACGTTAAAAGAAATGAAAATGTAAATTTATTGCATGGTTTCACGTATCCAAAGTGTCGGTCGGTCAAGAGCGATAGTCGCATTACGGCGAACATCATTAAATCGACGTAAGCAGCAATTCATCATCGAGTGGTTTTTGTTGTTCGTTAGAGATTGGAAGTTACATAATTTAAGAACAAAAGGGACTAGGAAAAAAAGGTGACGCCCGCAGAGTTGGGACGAGAACAAAGAGTGCATTCGCAGAGTTATGTTTTTAGGTCTAATCTGAAGTAGGCTTGGCCATTTAAACTGCCACATAAATCGCGACCGTGTGGACGGAAACAATGAGAGCTGCCATTTCTGTTTTGTTTTTTTTTTCGCCAACGAAATAGTTGACTAGCGGGATATTACATAAGATCGCTCGGTATTTCGATACCACTTACAACGTCCGACTGACTTCGATAGACCGGCTTTGTGCATGTTTGAAATAAATTCAAACTGGTATTGCTTATTCGTTCAGCTTGTCTGTAACCAATCCTGAATCAATTTATGCGATTAGCATAATGTGGTAGGTACCTACAAAGATTGTTACTTAACGTACTTTGTGTAATGTTTTGAGGAGGTCATTAGGAAAAGATTATAACATAACAATATATTTAATATTTTAGGACATTCTACACAGCGCTATCTAGACCCTAAGTAAGTATATCTTAGATAGCTTGTAATACTACGGTTACTTGTAACTACTAGTAGGTACTACGGTTACTAGTAGTTACGAGTTAGCGTAGTACGTACTAGCTAGCGGTAACCGTGAAATCTAGAATATTTATTTCGCATAAATAAATAAATATTCTAGGAGCTTAGCTTATAAAGTACAGGAGCTGTATAATTGATGTAATTATTAATTACGTAAATATCAATTATGAGATCACTGTTTATTTCCAGGAAATAGACTCCAACATCTTATTATAAACAAGTTTGTCTCTCTTCCAAATTAAACGGTTTGTTTTCGCTTTCGTACAGATAAACAATATTATTACTATTGAGTTTATCGTCGACACCATTAATTAATATTGCGCTTATCAGCTCAAAGTGGGTTGAGTTGAAGTTGTGATAGTTGGATATTATTAATATATATGCCTATTTCCGTTCACAATGGCAGTTTGTTCATGTTGATTGATTCATTTGGAGTCTGTGGAAATCACAGAGCATAAATGAAGAGGATGTTTTGTAATGTAGCTAATTGATTTACTCATTGAAACATAGTTTGATAAACTACTTATGCGTGATCATTTATTTTGATAATAAACTTAAAACAGTATACACCCATTGGGAAAATAAATACATAGTAAGTAACTAAGTATGTATCTAATCAACTTTTTAGAATTGTAACTAGAAATTCGTTCTTCATCTGAGCACCATTTTCGGTTGCAACTAAAGCTTTCTCCTCAAATCCCAGAGGTCCATTTACTCCTTTTCCATTTGAATTGGTTTATACGGCTGTTAGGGGAGCGAGTGCCGTCTGATCCCCAGGACCAAGTGAAATAGCTGCCGAGCCAAGCCGTGCGAGTAAATCAGCAGGTGTATAACTGGCGTATAGGTGAAGTGGAATGGGATATAATAATCGTAGTAGAGCTATATATGCCGGCCCGTTTTGATTGGGAACCCCTAATGTCACCCTACTAACGGAAAAAAGGCACAAGTAAACTTGTTCTTTTGCTCTCCTGAAAACCATGCGTTTCAAACTTACGGCCTTCTTCCAGGGTGGTACGGCCAGTAATGAGCTGACTATGTAGTACAGTTTATAGTACCCAGTTGCTTTTGTTGCTTAAAAATTAAGTTAGACATACACACACAGACAAACACACACACTCATACACAACATCGCATGAGCATTTACATTATTGGAGAATTTAGCAAATATCATAAAAGTATCTGATACCTAGTTATCATTTTACTGTACGAACTAGTATACTAGGTTAGCGGGTTGATTTGAGTATTTGTGCGTCACACCGGATATTTCAAAGTGTCACAAGTGTTGAAATACGATTACTGATATCTCGTTTCAATTTCATTTATTCTTGTATCCTCATGAACACATCATCATCCTTATGGAGACTTATTTTCAATGATTGAAATAAGTTGTATTACATACATACAAATACAAAAACTCATTACATACAAATAGTTGTATTACATCAATAGCATAATGGTGAATACACTACTGAATAATGGTGCATCGGTGATGTCTGGTCTCGCGACCAAACATACCCTATGTCATTTCTCCAGGTTTAATCCATAGCCAAATTGCACCAAAATATGTTCAGTGGTTTAGGCGCGAATGCGTACCAGATAGACAAAGTTACTTTTGCATTTATAATACATATTAGCACAGTTTAATGAATTCGTTAGACTGTGATAAATTAGCATGGATATGGATGTACAATATATTTACATAGGCCTGGGTAACCTAAAAGAGCTGTATTATCATTAATAGGTTTTAGGAAATATTGCTATCGAGGTTACCCTTTACCGTTAGAGGAAGTGATGATAATAATATTGTGAACAATCAGAACCGTTGTAGTTATTAATCCTTGTAATGTTTCACGGCTGAACTCAGGCTTCCCTGTGCAAGTGCAAAGGCCAAACGTCTCTAATCACTTACTATTGAAAGTAATCATTTTTCATCATTTATTTTGGATACAAGAATGGCACAGTGGTTGAAGTAGTTACCTCATCGACGCCTACCTTGTTTCAGTGCCTTTATGATGCACACAGAGGTATTATTCTAGTGTGGTTCATAAAATTATATTAAAAAAATATTTAATAATGTTTACACTTGAATAATCTGACCTCTGACTAGCTTTAAAAGTAGGGGGAAGTCCCGTAACGCCGGACGGCACCTACCGCCGGACAGTCGTACTATCCAAGCAAGTATGAACCCGTTCGATTCGAACTATTAGTGAAAGGGGCGAGGGAGGTACATAGTTACAGGATCACGCGCCGCAGCTCACCAGTGACGCGCAAGGCCGCAGCGGGAGAGGGTGTTTGTTGTTTTTGGCGGGAACACGCAGCGTCTAGTAAGATCGACGTAAGTAATTCTGGCACATTTATGCATTTATATTTGAATGGTAATCGATAATTGAAGTAGCATTTGATTGTTATCGGTAAACCGATAGAATTTTATTTGATTTTTGAAACCATTTCGGTAGGTACTACCTAATGTACGATATTGTCTGTCCCTTAGTACCGGACACTAAGTCATCCCCTAGCACCGGACAGTGATTTTTTTAAATTTCTTGTAACAGTTTACGTTATTTAATTAATTTATTTAATTTTCTTTTCAGGTATAGACAAAAGAAGAGAACCGAAATGGAAGACAAGAAAAAGAAAGGATCGTGGGAGCCACAGAGCTTGCAAACAGCTATTGATAAGGTTTTGTCCAAGGAAATGAGTGTAAGACAAGCCGCAATGGTTACAATGGTTACCTGACGGTGCAAAGAAACGAACTGTAGCTCGAAAAAGGAAATGTGAACGAAGTGGAATTCTAACGTCATCACCATACAAAAAAGTAGTAGAAGAAAAAGAAAACGAAAAGAAAATATCGCGAAAAACAAAAAGAAGGAAATAGGATCTAAGTTTAAAGTAGCGGTTGAAGGCAATATAAAACAAACCAATGGAAAGAGCATAGAGAAAGAAGAACAAGCTAAAGGCGTGAAGTCTAAAAGAAAAAATGGAGATAAAGCTAAGAAAGTAGAACTACAAGAACAAACGTCTAACACAGACACAACAATTTGTGTAGTTTGCTTAGAAGACTATGTCGAAGACTGGATCCAATGCTCATCGTGTCTTGGGTGGGCACATGAAGCTTGTGCAGACGTTCCAGAGTGTGCGTTTATGCGATCGATGCAGACTCTTCTGAAATGTCTGGTGCTAGGGGTACGGCACAAACACCCGTCCGGTACTAGGTGCCACATATTAAAATTATATTTTTTGTTGCCAAAGTTTGATTAATGGTATTAATTATGTTTTGAGCAGAGGTTGCTTTTATTTTATTTTATTGGATTTATATCTTTGTTACCTTCTGTAAATAATAAATAAATATACATTCCTGAAAATATTTTTTATTTTATTCATAAAAAACCTTAGGTGTCCGGTACTCGGGGACTTCCCCCTATATCATTTGAAGTGTTTACTAACTATGCACCTACAAGCACAATAACACGGACATACTTAAATTTCTACCAAAATATGTTATTAACAGACATTCTGATTACCAGTTGACATAGCAATCATTTTTAAGGTCACTTATTCTTCACAACAATTTAAAAGTACATGACTTCGATCTGAAATCTCACTTTATCATTGAAGTTAATAATTGAAATATATGGTGTGAGTTGAGACTTGGAGCGAGGCCAGCCGGATAGGCGGTTATCACAGCTCGTCGACCCCACTTTGCGTGGCCGATAGCAAGCCAGTGCCATGTCGAATGAGCAGTGCTTGTATTATGCACATTGATTGAACAGCGTTGTTTGTACTATTTATGTACATTACTAAAATAAACGATGATTGGTATGAGCTGTTATTAGCTAGAAATAGTACGGTTACCAAACTATTAGTACTTTGCAGTAACCAAACTGCGAAAAAGATGCACATTGCGCAGAGTTCGAGTCAGCTTCAATAGCATACTGAGCATGATTGCAGATAGACTGGACTGTTGTATACCTTGGGACCTTAGATGACTCGTGACGTGACATATCATGGACCTAAACTATGCACAAAATGTGCTCTATACACGCAGTACAAGTTTCTTTGAGTGTCTTTTGAGGATAGCACGGGACGGGGTGCTACGGCGGGGGTCGAGCTTCAAATTCACCAAACATTGATTATATCTACCTAAATCTATATACTATTAAATAATTGTAAAGTGGTCGTGTCTGTACATTAGAGATATTTAAAAAAAATATACTTGGGTTATGTTATGTTAACGATACTGAACACGAAAATATTTTTTTTTAATTTCCTGTCTGTTTGTCTGTTTGTTCGCGATGGACGCAAAAACTACTGGACGGATTTTGATGCGGTTTTTTTTGTTAGATTTTTTTTGTTGAGCTTGATCAGACTTAAAATCTTACGTTTGTTTGATCGCAATCGGTTGAGTAGAACCGAAGATATGAGCAAAGGTTGCGTTACCCGAGATGCACGCGGGCGGAGCCGCGGGCGGAAGGCTAGTATTACATAACAATAGCGATAACAAATGATTATACTAACTATTGTTATCATTTTAGCGATTTCCCGGTTACATCCGAGACACACACCTCCAAGTCCGAGATTCGTTTACTTATTCTTCTACTTTTGGTTTGGCTGGTTGTTTACGCGTTTTATTAAAGTGCCTGCCTAGTGTAGTAAAGGAATGCTCAAAAGGGGGGTGTGGATGGAAAAGTCGAAAGCAGAAACTTTGACTTAGGAACTTTGTTTGGACTAGTTAGGAGATAAACATACTAAAAGTCCCCACCCAGTCCAAACAAAGTTCCTAAGTCAAAATTTCTGCTTTCGACTTTTCCATCCACAATCATTCCTTTACTGGACTAGCCCTGCCCCAGAACTTATTGGTTAATCAGCAGATGTATCGACTTTCAGGTGACGTTGACTTGGCCCCGAAAGTTTTACTTAGCCTACATACCTAATATTTACTATTGTCCTAGGTCAAAATTTCCGGACACCTTAAAAGACTGATTCACCATCATTTTTATAGTAGATATTTATATTTATTTTGTCTTGAAGTCTTCTTATGAAGTCTTTTGGTACAAGCTTTTATATCGTACTGGTTTTACAAGTGGACCACCCGCGTAGGTACTAAAGGTTGCGAGGTCTATTATTCTAGCATAAAGCATATATATCTTCTTAATCACTTCGATTTTAATGGGTGTTTCAGATGCGCAGATATTCCGAACCATCGTTTTTAGATAATAAGGAAGAAAAGCACTCTAGTTGTTATGTTGATGAATAAATAAAAATGATGAAGTTGATGAGAGATTCTAGAGTTTAGATAGCGTTGTGTAGAATGTTGTAGAATATTTATTTATTTATTATTTATTTATTTATTGATGATTTCTTTTCGAATTTGCGATATTAAGTTATGAGAAATGCCCTTTATCGATTTGTTAATAGTCAACACTATCGAGTTGTTTATTGTTGTATTATTATAGTTGATTTAACAATGGCTCCAGTTCGACTAGGATTAAAACCGTACTGTGAGCTAAATGAAAACGACGCGGACGTGCGATTAAAGTTTATGTATTATAGATTTAATCTATCGTACCACGATAGTAAACTGTAGTCGACGTAAGACAAAGCACCGTGACGTAGTGAATGGACTATCATACCAGTGCCAGTCATACTACAACAAAAAAACGATTAGCCACGTTTACGACACGACTATCGATATGTTAGTACAGATAATAATGAATCCTTAATCAATAGACAACAATAATAAAATTATACCTGTCCGTCTTTGTTATAAAGGTTAATGTACCTACGTTATAGAAATAACGATAAATATTAATCGGTCGGTCAAAACAACAAAATTCCTAAATATTATAAGACTAGTATTATTTATGACGTTAATAGATATATTAGTCACACTCTCACTTAGAGATATTAAATCTTGAGTACGTAAATAGATAATAATAATAATAAAATGTTTGTTACAAAGAACAAGCAAAATTGACTGAACCTTCTTATCTGCAGATTGGAGATCTATGGAAGTGCAATCAACCGCAGCGTGGCGGCATCGGCAGGAGCCGTAGCGTCGCATCGCGAATAAGATTTGTCGATTTTGCTGCCACACTGCTTCTGTGTAAAAGATCTCTTAATTGGTAACCATTTTGCCTTCGTTAGCAGTACCAGATTAACTCTTCCACTTACAATGAAATATTTACTAACTTACTTTATTTATGATAAGGATTTAGTTGTGACCCACATCTATAAACCGAAGATATCAAAGATGATGTATGATATATTATGTTGATATCTAAAAATATAACAAACTTTCATATCTGGAGAGACGGACATCGACTCAGTTCGTCCTGTACAGTCGTCGACTCTACAATTAGATGCCAATTGACCCCAGCCAGACGGTGACAAGCATCGCTATACGTCACGAGACACCCATGGCCTTGCTGTAAACCATCATATACAGTCGTGATCATCATTAGGGTTGAGGTACACTTGTTGTCTAAGGAGAAAAACATTCAGGTAGGTATTTTGGTGTGCGGTTATTGTGACATTTAAAAACGCCTGGTTGATATGTTCAACCAGGCATTTTCTGGGTTTATCCTAAGTATAAAACTTTGAACAAAGGTGAACGATGACACAGAATGAAGTTAACAAAGAATATTATGACGTCAGTAGCGATAATAGGTAGCGATAAAAGTTGTCAAAATAATTCAGGTTATTAGTTAAAATGACATCCATGACCGTCTTATTTGCCTTGTTGTATCGTCGCATTGTAAATCCCTTTTCTTCTACTTTCTGTGTGTAAAGTTCTTTTCACAAGTAACCACATATTGTTTTTGAACTGTGTATAAAAAATATTTTAAAGAAAAAAATCAATTGTATTTAGTATTTTTTGTTTTATTACTTTATTAGCTGACCGGTCCCGGGCTCACAATACATTTTGGTAATTAAAAAAATGTCCTATACCCGTTTGTACTTTGTACTGCCCCCTACCCCGTCCAAACAATACCCAGCTGCAGCTTACAAACTTTTGTCGCAATCGGCTAAATAAATGTTACGGTAACGCATGAAATACGAATCTCTCATCCTAGCATTAATTCCCAGTCGCATCCGAAGCTTTTTAGCTCGGAGTCTGGGGTCCGCTTTTACCAGTCTTGACTACAGATTTGGCTAGACCTCGATATTTTTTCGTGAAGCGATTGCCATCTGACCTCCACAGCCCAATGGTAACATTAGGCGATATCGAAGCTTTGCAGCTAGACCGTTGTTTTTGGATTTTTTAGGGCTCCCAACTACCCGTAACGACTGCCATAGATGTTCTTATGGCAACCGGGACCGACGGCTTAACGTGCTCTCCGAGGCACGACCAGACCAATGCAAATACCCATATTTCATGAACACAAATATTTGCACTGAGCGGGGATCGAACCCGCGCCTCCTGCGTAGCGGCCGCGTTCACTACCGCTACGCCACGGAGGCGAATACGAATAAATAGCATTAATTTTCTTTCTTGATATTTATTTCACTCTAGTGTAATTCAAGCCTAGCAATTAGGCTTTGATGATTTATGCATACAAACATAAGATGTTCTAATATTAATAAGAAGTGAGTAGTATTCATTGATTAGTCCATCTATTGTAGAATTAAATTGCCACTAATAACCTCAGATTCATATCGACACCTCTGGGTTCAATTGGCGTATAAACCATTTTGGCCAAAATGAGTTATATACACCGTTTAATTCAGATTTTTTTTCTCTATCAATCTGTATATTTAAAATGTTCAAATTCGCAAAAAAAATGCTTTTACGACCCAAAAAATTTAGATCATCCTACCACAAAAAAGATAAAATATTAATGTAACAGCCAAATTTTTCTTTTTTCAATTTTTAGTAAGACGTTATGACCAAGATTTTTACCAACCCGGGGCGTAAGGTCTGCGTTGATTGTAAATGGATTTTACGCCATGACGAGTAAATATATTTCTTAAACGTAATTTAAAATTGACGTCGTAAATCCAAACATTTAAATAACATGGACGTATAAACCATATCCATTGCAAAAAATGGTATTCAATTTTAGACTTTACTGCTATACAATTAAAGTCCAAAATTAAATGATAATATTTTTACTACACGCTTGCGTTCACTCTACAAAAAGCCATTTAATTTTAAATTTTACAGACATTGCTTTAAAGTCTAAAATTAAATGTTAAAAATTCAAAAACCAATTACAGTGTCCGTGTTATGACGGTGGTTTTGCTTTAGCTAAAACCACTGCACGAACGGTCATGTGGGTGACAGGTGTGAGGAGTTTGGACATGTGCACGGCGGTTTTGGATACGGTAGCCGTAACCCAAAGGATGAGCACATCCTTAGAAAGTGTACGGTCACCGAACTTTCCGTCGTGAACAGATTCTTCAAAAAGAAAGTTCGATTTCCTACTCACTAGGAGGCACAGCATCAGCAGGGTGGCCAACTGCAAGGTAATACCCGGAGAGAGTCGCACTAGCCAACACCGTCTCCTTGTCATGGACCTTCGCGTGAAACCCAAAGACAAACGCGCCAAGCGTGGCCAACGCAGAATCAGGTGGTCATTCAAAGTCATCGGTGACAAGAGTGCTGATGTTATAGACGAAGCAGTACAGGTTTGCTGGGACAGGTTTCAGGCAGCTATCCTTGAGGCGGGGAGGGCAATTCTCGGTACGTCTAAGGGTGGATGCAAGTATGACAGGGACACTTGGTGGTGGAACGACACAGTCCAGAGAGAGATCAGGGCGAAGAAAACCCTCCTTAAAAAGTGGCAAGCGTCCAAATCTGCCGAAGACTGCGACGCGTACAAAGATGCAAAACGCGCCACCAGGTGAGTGGTAGCCAGGACCAAACAAGACCACTTCTTCTTCTTCTATCGTGTCGACGGCGATAAGGATAGTCCAGAGATGTATGGTCTACTCTGGCAAGCATCCCTGTGAGTTTCCTGCACACACAGGATATCACAGCGGGTGTTCTGGCAGGGACTAGAACGTATCTGCCTTGTCCCGAGAGAAACTGTTAGTGGAGATGATGCGCAGAGCGCAGAGCGCTGACTTTGAGTGTGGACTAACAGAGTGGTGGGATGGTTTTTAGCCATCGAGACCACTTGCAACCGCTATATAACAACTTGGAATCGTCTGAGGGGCAAAAGCTTATCTATAAGTTGGCGCATTCCAGGGCCAAAACGGCGAAGGCTCTGTCCAAGTGCCGCTGAATTAAAGGCAAAGACCCTGAGGACAATCTGTTGTACGAGGAAGTCGCGGTGAAGGAGAGATGACTGTTTGTTGAGTTACTAAAGATTTAAATAATTGCCTTTTTAAGTTTGATAATCTGATCATGACTGATAAACATCATCATCATCTGCATATAGACGTATTCTCCTGATTGCATCCGTGGCCAAGATGACCTCGAAGCTCAGGGTCCGCCTTCCGGCTCTTCCTTCTCCACTTCGCACGACTATGACATAACATTATCATGACTGATAATGTTATGTCATAATTATAATAGACATAATTATCTGTTTTATTTAATAAAACTAAGTTAATTTTGTTTCTGGTAGTTTAATTTCGTGTATATCGACCATAATTCTGTAGTAAGAGTAATACTAATGTAATTCTGACAAATTCTAACAGTATCGAGATTGTTTTTTTTTTAATTATAATTCTATTGATGTGCAAATTAATAGTTTTTACAGCCGAAAAATCTACAGCTACATGCTTTTACATCAGTAAATTTGAACATAATTTTACCAAATATGGATATAAGCTGTAAGCTGTCAATTGTTATCCAATTTTCATGGGGTGTATAAACCATAAATTGATATTTTCTAAGACGTATATCCATGCTAACTTCCAAACCAAAGGGGATAGATATGATTGAATGATTTAGCCTTTTTCATCCCCAAATTCTAAGAATCTTTCCCCTTAGAATTTTTTATGTAGCTTCTAAAATAAAAAAGTTATGATTTTTTTTCTAAAAATAAAATCGTTTTTTTGCTCTCCTGAAAAGTCGTGTTTTGGTTTATACGCCAATTGAACCCAGAGGTGTCGATATGCCCACACGCGATATGGTATGTTCAGGCGTCGTCGTCTGTGTACTAGTGACACAGACTGTGTCTGGACGACAGACGTCATTTTAATGTTTAAGGAAATACCGGTTTTACTCTTTATAGTACGAGTCTATTAAAGAGTTTGATTAAAATAAAATGGAGTGTCACAAGGAGGTGTCGTGGGCCCAATACCTACAGCAATGAGTACTACTCGTATATCAGGAGGATATACGAGTAGTAGTAGATAATTTTAAACGAAGTTACTTTAACTATTATACATAGCGTAGTTCAAATTGACAGATTTTATTAGGTACAGAGTTTATTCATACATTATGTCAATCAATATACAATGTAGTCAACTTTATAAATTAATCAAATACCACCAAATAGTACCCACCCTCGCACCAGGAACGATCCTGAACGGGAGTCACTATTCGACTCTATGAGTCTTCTCCCAATTTACCTTGTACTTATTGGTTGTTTTGGTAATATTTCTTTACGTCGCAGGTGATATAAAAGAAAAATGTAAAGATTGACCATGTCGATCCTTAAATATAATAACATAGCATGCGTGTGATATTAGACGGGTGCAATTATGTTACTGCACGAGGTCCTAGTTTTACCGTTTACGTTTTTGGCAGATTTAATTTGCCTTCAATGAACTGAAGTGAGCGCAATACCGTGCTACATAGTTTTATTTTTAATTCACGAACAACCCAAAACCATTGCGTACTTCAGTGTTTAAATCGGTGATTGTCAATAAAAAATTGCATGTTTCACGTTGTATGCTGCAGCACCGTGCTCACAGCATTAGGTACATTGTACAACTTACATCAATTGATAGGTATTGATATTAGTAGCATTTATGCAACTCATGTCTTTAGATGATTCACTCCGATGTTACCTTAACCTTCTAACCTAATCTATTTATAAACTTAGGATCAAACGAACCAGTAAATAAATAAAAATAACCAATAGGATTTTAATACACAGATATACCATTCAGTCATTGGTATATTAACATTTGATTCGTTGAACCAATTGTCAGTTCAGTATGTTATTGTGCTCCAGATGACCGCAGTGATGAGTGACAGTTTGCATCGACCTTTAATACTGATTAATGACCACTATGTAATTTACAGCCATTTATTTGCAAGCGTTTCTTATTTGATTTTGAGTATCACATAGTTTCTCTTGTGTGAGCCGAAACCAACCTCACTTGCTACATAGGATGTCTGTTGACTGACAAACGAGGCTACGACGAAAATTTTGGGGTTAGAATGTGGATCAAATTTGCTTAATCTTCAAAGACTCCTTGACTGAGAGCTTCGGATGATATTCGCATTCTTCGCATAAGGTGACGGTATATTTTTATTCAGTCACTTAAAGAAGTTATACAATAATGTTAACGGGAATTAACGCGTTAATTCCCGTTAACAAAAAAAAAAACTTAAAGAAGTTGCTGAAAATTAACTTATTAACCTTTTTTTACATTTATTGAATATAACACAAGTAATTTTCCACTTAATTTTATTTTTAAACCTGACCGGTTTCGTCTTACGGCATTCTCAAACATTAACATTCATAAAGTTATTATTTTTAAATATGACAACATTTAACAATATTTTACATGTCTGGTAGGTAATTTTCAAAATTGTGTATGCCAACTTTAAAATTAAATTTAAATTATAAATAATATTTAAATTTCCCTAAAATTTGTTGTTTTAGAAATTATATTACAGTTAAATACCTATCAAATTATAAAATGTCAAGAAATTAAAATTAAAGTAAAAAAAAGTAAAATGTGTAAAGTAAAAATCTGACAAACATTTTAATTAATTAATAAAACGCTTAATTTAACTACATAAATTACAATAGGCAAAATGTTGGTCAACATGCTAATTTAAAAATTAAATAAGTACATCTATACTATTATATAATTGTAAAGTCTGTACATTGGAGATATTTAAAAAAAAATACTTGGGTTACGTTATGTTAACGATACTGAACACGAAAATATAATTTTTGAATTTCCTGTCTGTTTGTCTGTTTGTCTGTTTGTCCGCGATGGACGCAAAAACTACTGGACAGATTTTGATGCGGTTTTTTTTGTTAGAAAGGGCTTGCTCAGACTTAAAATCTTACGTTTGTTTGATCGCAATCAGTTGATTAGAACCGAAGATATGAGCAAAGGTCGCGTTAACCGAGACGCACGCGGGCGGAGCCGCGGGCGGAAGGCTAGTTAAGAATAAATAAATACAAATATGTGTTGATTTCATCAATCATTATTCATTGTATAATAAACAGAAGTGAGAGCTAAGGTAAAGAAGAACGTGATATTTAATAAGCTAATACCGATGGTGACTGTATAATACTTTTTTCAGCACAATATAAGTCTCAGAGGCTTTACCTTTTATCTTTTAATTGTTGGGCCCCTATTTTCCTCCTAATCCCCTTTTGCAGGTGCGCAGTGTACGAAACATTTAGTGTGGTGACCGCTAAAGGTCACGTAACAGTTTAATATCTGATAAGCTGTCGACGACCGCGTTCATCAAGCAATCAATATGATTAAACAACAAAATAATACGTACTGATGTAATCAGGCCCTGGCTCAGAGTTTCCTCTCAAGGTTGGTGGGTTAGTAGACACTTCCGTACAAACCAAGTTATGCTATATCATAAGAAGAAAGCGTTAGACCTTTGCCCTTACACTGCCGCTGAGGCTTTGATGCAACTGGGATCACATCTACTGAAGTACCTACTCATAAGAGGACGGTCCTATTTCTTAGGAGTACTCGTACTTTTTAAGATAATTTTATTATCTAAAAAAGGGATTTGAATTTTAAGTAAACCTAATCCTAACAATTTTAAACAACTGTGGCCATTGCAAATCAGCTTCATATATATTGCGGCTGGACATTACTTCTTAAAATGACATCCCATTAAACGATATTGGAAGTTATGAGTTTGATGGCTTACGTAAACGATGTTCGTAAAGGTGCACCAAGGTTATAAACCTGTGTATTCACAATACAAGCAATAATTCATAATTACACTATCAATAATGATAGATTTTCTAGATTCTAGTAATATGGTGTAACGATGAATTATCTGTTCGTTCGTGATGCTCCACTGCACCCGACACGGTAACGCATCAAACACGTTATGCAAAAAGTCGTAACAACAGACACGTCTCATTAACTTCGTTCTGCCCTAGTACAATACGATAACAAAACGATATATCTTTTATTCTCACTCCTGTATCACCAAAGCAAGGTAGAGTTGTGAGTGTGACTAATAAATATTGGGTGTTTTTGGAGTCAACCAAGATTTTAGGGACAAAAGTCGAATTGCTAACCTCACCTGCAAATCGGTACAGCTACGAGTGCGAAATGAGACTCTGCCCCCCTTAGAGCGGAGGCACACGATGCGTTGCGGCGCCGCAACGCACCGTGTGCCCCCGCACTTATGACATACGTTGACGGCTGTCAAATACGTCAAATTACATACATTCGTCATTCTATTCTACCAAACGCCGGTCAACGAATTGCCACTTGCCTAGGGGGGCTAGTGTAGATTTTCTCTTGACAAATGGAAGGAAGTTTGTCAAAACTGAAAAAACCAAATTAACAGGACCCCTCACTCTATAGTACAGTCTTCAGATGCAACCGGGACTCGCTATAATAATGAAAATATTGGTCGTGAATATATTTTAACAGACAATATGTCGCCCATCATAACAAGTTGAAATTTATTTTGTACAAAGTGCTGTCTGAACATTAAAGCTTCAATTTAGATGCGTTCTGAGAAGAAATTCTATCGTTTCAGACAAATGGTTGTTGATTGTTTGACTGTTGTTTCATTGTGCCCAATCTAGTCCCATTAAACGATCAATATGATCCCATAGTAACTCATACAATACCTATACATGTTTTGGAATGACTATTTATTGTACTGTCTTTTTAAGATTTTGAATTTAAACATGCTTTATATTGAAGTTTTATGCTCATCTTTTGTTTGCTTGAAAATTACCAATACCACTTAGCCCGAGTCAGCAATCGAACTCAGACTCAAAGCAGTATAATTTTGTTTATATAGGTAAAATTTGTGTTAACACTATATATTAAAATAATAATATAGTATTATTATCTTTATACCGTAATGCTAAAATTAAAGTATAGTAGTTAGTGCAATAGAAATAATAATGTGTAATAATAATGTAATACAATTTATAAATATACATTAAGTAAACGATGAATAATAGAAATGAGAGGAAAACAAACAGAATGAGTCAAAGCAAAGTAGGATACATCAATAGTAACAATTATAGCAAGTAAAAAGTAAAGTAAAGTAAAGTATATCTTTATTGTGCACACCAAGGAGAAAACATGTGTCATTAGGTAGTACATTTGGGTATAAACAATAGGCGGCCTTATCACCTAGTGGCAATCTCTTACAGGCAACCATTGGATGGAGAAGAGAGTTTGAGTTCTAATTTTGGGTAGTATGGTGTACAAAGTCAGTTTTTGGTACCTTACAACCTTGGTACCTTACCTACTGTTATTAACAATAACAAGGTAAAAAAAGAATAATTTAAAAAGATCTTTCTTCTGAATTACTGAGAAATAAAAAAAAAACTTCAATATATTACGTACTATCAAATAAAATGTGGGGTTCTTCAAGAAGGGCATTAGAAGATTCTTACAGGGTCAATCGTACGATTGAGACATTGGTATTGCACATGGCTAAACGTAAACGTCCATCATAACCCACGATAACCAGTTTATATCAGGCGAGCCGTGTGCTTACCACCTAGTGGTATAAAAAAATCTTCTCAGGCATAAATTTTTCTGCAGCTGTTTTTAAAATTATTGTCTGTCTATCTGCCTGTTTAAAATCTGTTATCTCAGAATGGCTGGGCCGATTTTAATTGAATTTTTACAGTAAATAGCTGATGTTGTAAGGTGAACTTAGGCAACTGTTAATTTCGAAAAGTATTAGAGTTATTTAAAAAGCATCCAATGCAACGAGGATCGTGATAAGACAGTGTATCGCCTACATTGTCTTATCAAAGAAATTTCTTTATCGAAAAGTCAAAAAGATATATTTACATATTAAGTACATACTTAATAGGTAAATATATATATAATCACGCCTTTACCCCCGGAAGGCTAGGCAGAGGTGAATTAACAACCACATTTCACCAGTCATTGTATTATGTCCCACGTAATAGGTGAGCCTATTGCCGATTGCCGTATTCGGGCACTATTGTTAACTCGAACCAAGTGTCTGAATCGGATATCTGTGTTTCTGAAGCTGAGTCTGTATATACTCATATTTAAAATTCCCAATACGCAAAACAACTTCATAACTCATAAGTCATAGATGATTATGATATTATGAGCACGGAAATAAGGATCGTGCCTCACAACCGACAATTACTATTACGTTCTATCAAATACTTCGCGCATTGGCTGTTCTAACAACGTGAGAACTTATAAAGTGGTTAATGATGATGGCATTCGATTTTAAGGTTTTTTTTATCATATGTTAATTATATGAGTAATGTAATTGAGACCGTCTATCGACTAGTCGAGCAGGGCCCTGTTTGTTGGGTCTTTATACAAAATGTGAAAACCTGACCCAATTTTATGTACCTACATTTTTTTGCAAATAAATGTGTGTAGTATAAAAGGCTGTGTGAATTTAGTAATTACTTAACATTATTATATTGCCTGTTATAAAATACCGGGAAAATTAACGAAAAATTCGGAGCTATTATGAAGTTTTTACATTGGAGGTATTGAAAAAAATTTGGATGATATCAAAATAAAAATTCCAAAAATAAAGTTATTTTTTTAGAATAATTGTTTTTTTTTGGTGGTGAACTCGAAACTACTGAATTAATTTTGAAGCGGTTTGTTAGGGTATTGGGCATCATAAACTGCCGTAAGTTTGATTGCAATTAGTTGACTAGAACCCGATATATGACCAATAGACGCGACAATCGACATCCACTCAGGCGGAGCCGTGGGCATTAGTTAGTAATTACTTAACAAAATAAAAATTGGTGACAAACATTGGTTACAAAACTTGCCGCAATATGTTTACCGCGGCAACTCGTATGACTGCATTGGTTGCGGGTAACGAGACAACAAATTTTAGAACAAAAGCAAACGGACGACTGTTTAAATTTAGAACAAAGTTCTCGTAACATGTAGAAGATGTCGAAGTTTCATTTTCTTTGTTTGCTTCGAGTTCCCTCATCCAAGTAAAGGAACTGAAAGTTAATTTTTAGTTAACAACTTGTTTATTCGTTATACTTATATACTTACTGCTGAATTTATTGTGTAACGCTACATAAATGCTAATGCAAAGAATAAAATAACAATTATAAATTTAAATTTTACGCGAATTAACGAGAATTTTTATACACGCTGACCTCCGCCCGGCTTGCCCTAAGATGTGACTTGGTTGTTGAGAGTTTAATCTAGAGGTATGATGTGCTATAATTACTGTTTTGAATTTTATTTGTTAGAATTGTTTTTAATAAGCGTTACGGTTAAAGCATTTCGCTTAAGGTCAACATAGTAATTTAGTTTTTATTTCCTACCTACGGGAACACAATCATTTAGTAAGTACTTATACTCACACTAGTATACCTACTAGTAATTTAGTAATATTTATACACGTGAGAGCCGACAGTCGGATGGAGAATCCACCCGCGACACTTGGCGAGAGCGTTGTCGTCACACTAAGTACTATAATTTTAGGGAAGGAGAATATCGTTAGAATACAAGTACATGCTTATAATGATGAAAGCCTGTATATCAATAAGAATTTATATTTTTGTTAATAAATCTACAAAAACTACAGCAGACGTGAAACGTCCTATGTGTCTTATGAAATAAGGCTTGCACTAAAATTTCCGATTTGGTAGTTAGACCGTGAAGCTTTATCTACGATTTTCAACAGTTTGGTAAGATTGAATTGAGTAGAAGTTGAATATAATGCTTTAAGAAAGGCCTTCAAGGTTCTATCTAGTGTTAAAATGGGTGCAACTAATAAGAATACAACGGAAATCTATACCAAATAAATCGTGTTAGCCAAGAGCAATTAATAACTATGGTGCTTGGGTACAATAAATAAAGACTGGTCCACGTTGGTTAGACAGAACAAACAAGGACATGTCCGCTCTAATTTGACAGCGAAGGGGCTTGTCCACATTGCTTGTTCACAGTGTACAGAATAGCAACACAGATAAACATAGTACGCATATAATATAAGGTCTAAACTGATCTAGAATGGATTGTTTAAGTAACTGAGTACGTATCCTATCACTAGGCATCCTGACGGTGAATTGGATTGAATGTAAGATACCTAATTAGGACAAAATTCTGCAGAAATTACATTGCAAGAAATCCTGGGGACAATCTATCATTAGTTATAGTAAGTAGTCATAGTATGGAGTACCTATGGATAAGTAAGAATTAATAAAGTCGACACAAGATTTTGATTTTAGTATTCGCATTGGTGTTTGTCACTACTTTTTGAAGGCAGAAAATAGCATATTTTTGCACTTTATGTGTGTTGATACTGGTTTACGCAGGTTAGGTTCTGGTATCGATGATGGGATCGGAAGTAAAGTTTAGATACAAATTGATGCACGATTAAAGCTTTTAAGCATTTTATTGACGAACATATAATATATGTCAAATTATGCATCAAATATTTTGTGCTAGGCACTTATACTTAATTTATTCATAAGTATGAACATTAGGCATGCCATTATTAGTTTTATCTATCCGCCTACCATAATTTTATTACCTTCCTAATTTTTGATGTGTGAATCTTATAAAAGGCTTAATTTTGGAAGAAGTTAGACAATTAAAGTGAATAATGATGAACAAACTGCACCTTAATCAAGCCTCCGTCATTAATTCACGGAAAATACATACGGGAATGACTTTGACCATACAAAATGCTCAAGGTCATTGGCTCATATTTGAACCATAAAAATCAGTAAAACCAATTTTAATAGATAACTGTATAGGCGACGATTACTAACTAAGAAGATCACGTCATGCTAATACACTTATTTAACATATATGTGAAATTTTAGATTATTTGGATACATATTGTAGAAAATATTTAGTTTCATAAGAAAGAGTAGAGTGATGTTCAGAACCTCTTGTCTACTATTTTCCCGTTTTTTATTTAATTTATGAAAAGAAGAAGTTACTCTGTATATCCTCTAGTATCCAGGTATGTGAATTCCAGATCTGTAGGTTTCATAGTAAATAAGAAAAACGGTTTCGAAAATACCGATTTTTCGATGCTGATCTGATTCGGGGCCTTAATCAAGGTGTGTACTCATAGTGCCTCTGACAGAACACGTACCTAATTGAGATGATAGCACACTGCTGGGAAAACAAAATTCAATCAATTACTACCATGGAAAGAGGACGGAAGATAAAACAATTTTACTGCAATACGAAGGTAGGCCTCTTCCAATGTGCATAATGCTACGTTTACATACTCGCGGCAGAGCGAGGGAAGTGGCGAGAGAAGTGGGCAGAGACGTGGTGTGAATGGTATATTCGTCATGCCGCGAGTACTGCCGCGTATGTTGCGCAAATACTAGCGCGATGAACTATACGAGACCGCTAGATGGCGCTAAGCTAAATAAAACACGACTTTCGTTATTGCTCCTCGAATATTTACTTTTAAAAATATTTATATCGATCTACGGAAAGTGTATAGTAGTTGAAAGTGATAGTTTTTATTGTAATAATCTATTTAATTAATTCGCTATGCTGTAAAATCTTATTGCGTACACTGCTACAGCGTTGTCCTCCATACGTTTACGTCCGTCTCCGTTGCAGGGCGAATACTGTAATGCGGACCAACGCGATGATGGGAGTGTGTGAATGCTAGGGCATTAATCGCGCGAATATTTCTGGCATCACGATGAGCAATGCGAGCGGCAGTATGTAAACGCGGGGTAATAGTAGTCACTCTTTTGCCCTCACATTCAATTTCTTCCATCGCAGTTACATTTTCTGGCTCTTTCAAAGACATGCACACATTGCACATGATGTGTTAGGAGTACTAGTATGATAGTACAAAAGGGGATGAGGTTTCCATTCGCAGATAATGATATTATTATTTACACGTTGCCGAGATGTATCTACACTCGTAGAGAGTACGATACAGAAGATCTAGAAAACTCGATATTATTTTAGAATAGAATGACGAATGTAAGAGACTTGACGGATATAGCAGTCGTCTGGTCGTCAACGTATGTCACAAATGTGAAATCCCATACAATCGTCATTCCATTCTTTAATACGCCGGCTAACGAATTGCCACTTGTTTGGCTGTTTCTGCTCTGCCAGTGTATAACGTCATACTATGGTATGAAACAAGTATTTATGTGACGAATCTTTAAATCAACTAGGTATGTGATAGGAATATTAGCGCTTCTTGACTCACAAACATTAAGCGCGCAGTCTCTCCTCTCTACTAATGAGAAATAAATGCGAAGTCTCACCTTGACCTTGATTCTAGGTCCTTGACCCCCACTGATTACTAATTACACATTCTCTGTGAACAAAGTTCTAAAAACGTCTGACATTTTTAAAGTGACCATTCTCTTCAAGTGTAATCAAAATATAAACATTATGTTTGAACAATACGATAAGTAAATTCAATTGTATAAATAGCAGAATGTATTAATAATATAAATAGAATTTTAGTTTTAGTTATTTTGAAACTCTTGTTTATAAAAATCTAAATAAATAATTAGGTATTAATTTGTATTAAAATTCAGAAACTGGTTTTTAATAAATGTCTGAGACTTGTGCAAGTTGAAGAATCAAGTTATTTTGATTATAATAAAAAAGACATTTCTTACTAAAATATCAAGTAACACTCATCGTTTTCATTAAAGAACCTTCTTTTCCTCGTAACCATGACTGCTGAAAAGCAATCGAAATATTGGGATACCTAAGTGTAATCAATAAAATAACCGTTAAAAACAGCTTTACTTATATATCAACCTTCTTCTATTGTATAGGCAGGCAGTTGAGTAATAATAAAATTAAAGCTTGTTAAGGTCTAAGAATGTAAAAACATTGAGATGCATGTCGCAAGCTCTCATCGCTCATTGCCCATCAACCAGCGTTTGGTATTCCATCGTTACCTCGATGTCATTGCTCCATTGCCGTTAATTATTGCAAAGCCTCGAGACTAGTCTGAGAATTCTGGTTACCCCGTCTAATAATAGAAAACGCACCAAAAGGTGAAGTAAATGTCTTGTTATTTTGTTTCATTTAATCTAGAAGACACGTAAGTACCTACCTCGGAGAACACGTTGAGCCGTCGTCGGTCCCTGTTACCATACTAACATCTATGGTAGTCGTTACGGGTAGTTGAAGCCCTAAAAAGTCTAACAACTGGTCTAGCTTCAATGCTTCGATATCGCCCAATATCGTTATTGGGTTGTGGAGGTCATGCAGCAGTGTCTTCACGAAAAATATCGAAGTCCAGCCACATCCGCAGTTAGACTGGTAAAGCGGACCCCAGACCCCTGAAAGTGCAAGCTTCGGATGTGACTGGAATTAACGCTAGGATGAAGAAGAATCTTGAAGGGAAATTGAGACCTTGCCTTTTTATTTTTTATTTTTTTACATGGGGAATGCATTTACACACTTCGCTCACCCCCGCGGGCAGGGGGCACGCTTCGGGTGGGACTCCTGACCTCGCAGAGAGGCCAGACTACCCACTAAACCACCACGGTGTTCCTCCGTCGCCTACTCCGAGCCGTGGGATAGAGTGCTCACCGCGACTCGGCAAGGGACACCCTATTTATCGGGCTCGAGTCGTCGAGGCCCCACCATCAGTATAGTGGGGCCTGCCCTCCTCTGAAGGTCTTACTATAGTATAGTTTGGCTTAACACAGAGTGATTAGGGAAGTAACTGCAACAATGGTGTAAAAACAATCTCATCGGTAAAACAGTCATTTTTTTATATAACATCCCGCTTCCGTCATTATCACTCTGATAACTTGAACAACTCTACAACAGGAAAGTGTAAGGAAAAGACCTTAAAGACAACAGCTTTTGTAGTAAAAAAATATAATGTTTAGGAAAAAGTACTTGGTACTTCCGAGTAGTCATTGATTGCAACGCCATAAGAACCATGTTCGGTTTCCGTGGTTTGTGTCTCGTTTAGACCATATTAGTGGGGGTGCCACTAGTAGGTACGGCCTAAACGAGGCTTTATTTACTTTTTTGCCCTATTTTGTCTTCTGCACTGACGGCACGGAAACTCTCTGTTCTTATAGGGTCGGCGGCACTAGTGTGACTCCCCTGTTGTTGTACACGTCCATAGGCCACGGTAACCATTTTCCATCAGGTGGGTCGTAGGCCTGTCTGTCACCTAAGTGGCATAAAAGAAGAACAAAATATACAAAAAACCTTACCGGTAAAAAAACTTAGAATTTGCTATTTTACAAGGTGTCATTCACATTGAATTTATCTTAATTTCTATATAGTTAAACGAAGAATATCACTGTTTTTCACTGTTTTTGTATTCAACTATTTAACTGTTACACTTTTCTTAATTTTATTTCCAATATTTTGTACTTGTAACTGTATGATGTATTTAACGTTAAAATTGTACGTGTTCGTGACTGACATTGTGCACAAGCGCCGCCCTTTGCGAAAGTAAATATTTAAAAATATATAAATACATAGTGACAATGATTTATTTATTGATTGCTAACCTCTAAACTAAGGACTTCAAACAATGTGATTAAATAGAAGAATGTAACAGAATATTAAATTGTTTGTATTTGCAATTGATACATTCTAAATATTGGTACGGTAAGTACGTGTTCATAAATAATACGTGTGTACGAAAATAGATTAAGTAAGTACAGTACTCGGATTTTGATTTGGCTCATTAAGAAGAAGGGTGATAGTTCGGCTAAGATCGGCTTGCTCCTGTTCTGTAGAGCATTCTATCTATCCTTAATAAGACTGACAGTTAGTTACTCTTATAGAGTTGTTAAAACCGTTTGCTTTTGTAATATGTAGCTTTGGTTATGACTACTCCAAAAAATATCAAGCTGTAGGCAAGTGTTATGCGATGGACATAAACGCTTTACAAAACTGCAGTAACTATGCCGATTTTAAACGAATTCTTATTCTCTCTCTCCGTCTTTAATTCTGTAAGAAAAGGGTCGGAGCACATCATATAGAAGAACTAAGGTCTAAAACACCCGATCAATGCTAGCGTAGGTAGTATGCAGTGGGCTTACATTTTTCAAGCTCTAAGGTTATTACTTACCTAATTATCCAGAACTTAATCAACAACTGAATCGACCAAACCCACTGACTAACGATTATCTCTAACCAAATCGTTATGCGCTTTCGTAACCGAAGTAGTAATAAATTAAAATAAATATTGACTGTCACTCGCTTTGAAATTATCTTCCGTTACAGCACGATAGAGATTCTGAATTAGGTTCTTTCAATAGAAGAAATATAGAAGAGAAGAGATAGGATGAGAGGAGACAGATGGGGAAAATAAAAGAGGTGATGCTGCCTCTGATGCTCTCACAAGCAGTATGGAACACGGTTTTATTTTTATACTTGGTCCGTCAATTGACAGCATGATGGTAAAAAGCTGACGTGCAGTCCAGAAGATACATTCCACAATTTCTGATACAATTGACCTTAAAATGGTGGTCCCTAACTTGACGGCCTTGATGCTTTTTCACGCCTCTCTTGAAGGACTCGGGACTTTTACTGGATACTTTTACTGAAAGTATAATACAGAAAGAATACAGTATATGTATCTTTATGCCTGTGTTTGTTAACTGTAGGAACGGAGTAACTTTAACACGGATCCAATCTTACCCCTTGATATCACAGGGTATGTAGTCTCATGGTCGGGTGCTTTCCTCAGGGTGTAATAATTTTAGCCCTACTATTTTTTTTTCATATAGTTCTATTCCTTTTAAGGACCTCCTGTATACGATCCAGCTCTCGAACTAATAACTCAGAATCATAAACTAAGTAAACTCTATTCTTAAGCGAAATCGTAGCGGATTGTTAAAGTTGTGTACAATACTTTTAAATTTTACTCAACATTTCTTTAAAACGCGGGAAATTGCTTTCTCATTCATGAACCAAAATCAAATTATCCGCAATCATTCATTGATTATATCTTACAAAATAATAATTTTCGATAGAGTCGATTTCAAGGCTCGGGTGGTAAGAATATTTAGAATAATCTTAAGGAACAATTTAGCTTTTGATACATAATTATGATTTCAAATAACAATGTAAGGCTTGTAACAAATTACAAGCCCAGATTGTTCTGATAAATGGATACATAAGTGACACAACTAGTCAACAAAACTAGTCTACATAACTACCTACTTGTAGTTGCGACACTACATTACAATGCGAAAACCTGTATTCATGTATTTATTCAGTGGAATAAAATAAATATTTTAAATATAATACCTATATTTTTTTAAACTCATGTCTGTTGTAACGTATGTGTGTGCAGAGGTCTATTAATACCTACATTTCGCAAACTATACTTTACGATCCTACGTAATAGGACGAGCCTATTGCCAGCTTGGTAATTTTCCGACACTATTTCTAAAGAGAATGTCTTAACAGACAATCCCAATGTCAATTTGCCCAACATTCCTGTTAGTTGTTTACCTAGCTACGAGTACATTCTAGCAACTAAATCATATCACTTCGTGATTCGAAAAAAAATATTGATAAGTGGTAACAGACCGCGAGCTGGGTCGGCCGGGGTGCGAGGGATATGGCTACGACAATCTAACCTGCGGCAACTGACGACCCACAGACGGCGTGCGTTTTAGTCGGTTTAACCTCCTCAGGCTCCGGGCGGGGAAGGTAGCCGTGGGGATTTTTCGAGACCAACTAAGTGAAACCTTGAACAATTACGTGTGTATCTATGTACGTAACACATATGTACTACATGTACTTACTTATACATATATAGAGGTGTCGGTAACGGTAACAGTGTCGAGAGTTCAATTGTTTAAATAAATGCTCAACGGGCCTTAGGAAGTTTTCACTTTAAAAACACTGAAATCGAAACTTGAACTAACTTCAACTCGAAGCAAACGCCCTCACCATCGAGTGCGCCATCGAGCTCAGCTATTCATTCTATCAAAGTAGGTTGCGTAGATAGATATAATTATTTTGAACATCCTCGGCTCAAGCTTAAAAATTATGAAGTTGAACTTTTCGTCATAACTCGAAATATTTTAAACTATGTAATAAATAACGAAATGTCACATCGTTGACTATTGTAGTACAAAAGCGTCAATCATCGATCCGAGCCAGGCTGGCTGTAGTTTATGTCAGTTGAAACATACCTTTCACTAAGCGAACGGTGGCGGAAGCTCGGTTATGTCATAGCCGAGGCTCAGTGGGCCACCGGCTGACCGAAATGGTCGCGGCACACTTACCACGACCCACGAAAACAAGCGTTGCGTCGACAACACATGACAACATATTACATAATTTTGGATATTTCTGTTCGGCTTATTATTTCTTGGATGGAGTTTCCCACCGCGTGCCTTCCGGTACACTTATTGACGAAATTGTAACAAATGAGGTTGGCTTATACGTAACTTGACCTTAGCATTTCAAATTAATTGATGTTCTACTTATGAATTTTGAGAACTCTGGGCGTGTGTTAACACTTAACTCACCATTGTAGCGATGCTTATTGTGCTCAGATAATTATGTTATTTATAAAGTAACCTTTAACATGAATTATGCTGATTAACGTAATTTTAGTAGTTATTAGAATATTTTATACTCCTGTATATAACTGTGTATTAAAGATTATGTCTCCCCATTTACGAAATAATCTTTAACTAAGATTATACTGATAAACGTAATTTTAATTAAGTACGAAATATTTAATTTCTAAGAATACAAAATACCTATGCAATAGTCGGCGCATTGTTATTTAGTTAAGATAATCTTGTTGGTGATAATATAATTAGCTTTTTGATTATATTAATCAAAGAATTAATCGTTATTGTTAAAAATTCAAGATAATTTTTCGGTAACGGTTTTTTTTTAAATTTATTGTTAGTTTTACGCGACACGTCTTTATGTCGTTGTCAACATACCTAATAGGTTATAGAGGAATATGTGTATCGCGATAGTATTGAGATAACATATCTACCTCATTTTAATAAAAGATCTTTGTTTTTAAATTTGCTTTTTTGTTTTTGTAGATTCACTGGTTCTATTAAAGCAAGTAAAACATATACTCCATTTACTTAGGTACTTACTAGGTAGTACCTACTAAACGTAAACAATCTGGATGTCTCTTTTTAATATATTTTATTTAAAAAAAATCAGTTTATTAATATTTTTCTCTTTAGAAACTCATTTTAAAGGATAAAAACCGAAATTGAACCACTAGTTAGTCAGTTAATTAACCTAGTTTATTTGTTTATTATCTGTTTTTATAATAAGTCGCTACAAGATTGTTTAGTTTAGTAACTAACCGAATGAAGTATAGATATAGTGAATACCATCTTAAATGTCAAGACGTAACATCTAAGTGAGGTCATCGCGCGGTTGCGCACGCGCTTGTGCGACATTTCAAATATTGTACAAACGGCAACCAGTTTAAAATGTGGGCCGTACACGACTGAGAGTTTCCAGAACTTATACAATACATAATTGTATACTTTTTGTTCAGACTCCTTAACCAATCTATAGAAATGTTAGGTTAAATAATCCACCGGCTAGTGACGTCATCTTCGACAGATTTCTTGTTGTCAGCCCGCAGTTGTAAGTTATTACATTATGATTTGGACTAAGATCGATGTACTCATTATGGAGATTGATTGACGACCTTATTAGGCTAATTATATCCGTATTTGTGAATCTAAATTGCATGTTTAACTATATGGATTTACGTCATTTTAATACCTGAAAAATATTATTACTAACTGACATAGCTTGCACTACGTAATGTTATCTGGTGTAATAGGAGTTAGGCCTCTTGTTGTCAAGACACATTTATTAATTACCACCACGCGTCTTACATTATACACTTTCATAATTATTATACTCCATTTCCATAAGCCACGGTAACCACTTTCCATCAGGTGGGCCGTGTGCTTTTCTGCCACCTAAGTGGTATAAAAAAAAAAGCTCATGTCTTGAGCCTCGTCTTGAGTCCTCGAGATCTTGGTGGGATCTTCAAAAACACCCATTTACGAATTGAGGTACCTACCTACTACTACCAACGATATTAACATTTCAACGGGGGACACCAGAAACCTGGGTGCCTACCACTAATACGCAGTGTAGTAATTTGTACGTAGAATTACTTACTCTGTAGTAGTAATAGTACATTTCGTAAGTCAGAGTTAGCTACGAAAATCCGCAAAATTATATTTATATTTTTGCGAAACATTAACTTTTATATAATTTTCTGTAAATACGACATTTCTTTATTTATTTAATACATATAAATCATTTGAAAAATATGACCTGAATGATAATGAAAATTGCATCAAAATCTGCAGCTTACTTTAGAAGATCTAAGCGTATGTACACAGCGGAAGCGACATTGTGTTATATTAGTTAAAAGATGTATGCTTGCTTAAAATAATAAAAATATATAAAGTTATAAATGTAAAATCATTCAAATGTGATGCTGTGGTCCTTCCTGGTGTATAAATCTTGTGTGGGTCGGGTTTGAACAAAAAATGAACTGAAAATAGCTGAGGGCGGCGAAGCGTAGCGGTTCAAATTGGGTAGCGCGTGGCCGGGCTCCACTCCACTGCGCAGGAGTTTGCCCAGTCATCGTCTACCCTCAAGACTCAAGAGGACCTTGATTCGTGTATTAAATTATTTATAACGATAGGCATTCACATAGTAATAAAAAAAAACAATAAATTAAGTTGTCTATTGCAGTCCACTGTTGGACATAGGCCTCTCCCAATTTGCGCCATTTCTACCGTCCTCTGTCTTCTGCATCCAGTCTGTCCCAGCCACATTTTTCAGGTCGTCAGTCAATCTGGCTAGGGGGCGTCTTACCTTCCGTTTGCCTGCTCTTGAAGACCAAGAGGCACTCTAGCACTCCTTTGCTCCAACGGTCATCGATCCTTCAACAGATTAAAAAAGATATTTTACTAAAGTTATAAACGCGAAAGTTTAGATGGATATAATGTATGTCAATCAATCACACTCAAAAGGCTGAACGGGTCTGGATGGAATTAGCCAAGATATACTTATCAGGAATCACTAGTTTTCCTCATAACCCCTCCAGCTAAAACATTTGCTAGATGACGCCAGTATAATGGCAGGGCTCGAAACCTGGACGTCTCATTCCGAGTCTATAGTCTGGAATAACACATAGAGCACTTATTTCCCGGGAATAGGTTCTTGTGGATCACGCGAACAGGATCTGTATATAAATTTATTTCTGTAACCACGGTCGTCAGCTAGTAGCAAACATTATTTTAAAAAGTAAATTAATATTTATTACCCAGTCTGCATCGAATACGAAAAAATATAAAATCTTTTCTTAGTAATGAATGAACTACACATAAACACGGAACAGTGAATATGAATGGATATTAGAAATTTAATAATTCCTGTAATTAAAATAACTATAAAATATTAAGAGTCAATATACAATCAGTATACATTTAATATACATATACTACCAAGTTGCGATTATGTAAATAATACACAATGTACTTACATAAGCCTACAAACGGCTTGTCAGTCAAAAGACTTCAACGCGCAGCTTATCTAAAACATCATCAACCGTAAGTAAAGGTTGTTATTCCACGCATTTCCTTATAAAGCAGGCTTTAAACATAATACGGAATTAATAAATATCCAGTTCACCTGGAACTTCCTAGTTGTTTACTTGAAAATCAGCATCAATCGTCGGTAGTGAGAGTGGAGCGAGTCGACGACGGCGCAAGCGGCGGCGCGCGCCCGCGCACCGGCTCGTTACGTCAGCGCTCCGACGCGCACACACTCACACTTTCACTGTTAGATAATAGCTCAACACTACGCTACTGCCTTACTTACACACTTACATACACAAAAGTTGTTCGTAGACGTTCATACAATCATACTACACACAGCCTTACTTACACTTATACACAAATTTTGGTGCAGAAAAGTCAAACAAACTTTATTGTTTGGTGGTGATGCAACATGACATTTAAGAAATACCGATAACAATTATTATTATTATTTAATTCATTACACTATTCAACCATAGACAGATAGGGGCCGATAATTACTGTGATGTAAGACTATGTTTAACACTTACTAATTATAGCATTATCTAATTTAGGAAGTGCTTTATTGTTGTAGATACTTTTTTTTATATTTTAAGAGCTTTGAAAAGTAAAGCTAAGTACTGTTAGTTGAAAATAAAATAAGGCTTCTCTGAGGCGGTTACTTGTAGGTGTTACAGTCAACGATCTTGAATTAAAAAGTGTTGAATATGGCATTGGTGTGGCGTTTTGGGTTCCTTGGGACTAGGGGATCTCCAAAACCTCCAGACTCTAGTTTACCTCGCTTGGTTGCTCGTGCTGACAGACAGACGACACTGGCATAATCCTCTCGGGGTTGAGAGGTCAGATGGCAGTCAATTAAGGAAGCGAAGGAATAAGTAGACCCCAGACTTTGAGGTAAAAATCTTAGATGCTACCAGAAACACAGCACTGGTATAATTCTCTTCATTCAACTTCATTCAATGCAATCACAAGAGCATCAGAGCATGTATATTTCTCAATAAGAGAAAAAGAGGACAAACTATAAGTTCTGTCACACAAAGTGGTACACTTTTGACATAAAATATGAGATAACACATCTATCTCATTTTAGCACAAGATCTCTGTTCACTGTCTTATATTTTCGTAGATATGAAAAGTGAAGCTAAGTACAGTTAGTTTTGAATAAAGTGGAGCTTCGCCGAGGCTTACTTTTACGTGTTACAGTTTGTACTCGTGGCCGATATTCGCGTTATGTCATTGAGTCGTGCGTTTCGTTCGTAACTTTACGTGACGTCAGTTTAGATAGTCATGGCGGTGCAGTGGTAGCACGTTCGACTCGTAATTCAGAAGTAGCAGGTTGGATTACCACCCAGTGCAAGTTGCTAATGTATCAAGTTTTTTCATTTTGGTGCAATTATTATACAGTTTGATGTATTATTTAGTGGAATAATTTTTGGTATTGAATAATTAAGTATAATTTTGTAATATATAACTATGATAGGATTGCTTCAAGTGGTGCAGCGGTATTACGACCTGCTGCACTTGAAGTGTTACGGGTTCGAGTTCTGTGTCGTAATAATTGTTAGTTATTAAATTGTTTTGTGGAGAAATTCTGTTTAACATTTTGTCTAGAAAGAGCGCCCATTTGATGGGGTCCATATTACGCGGGAACTAAAGTAATTGGCGTAATATGGATGTTCATGAACTTCAAGGATGTGCATAAAAAGAGTGATTAACTTAAAATACTCTCTAGAGGGGAATAACGTAAAAACAGTCAATCCCTCTCTCGTGATCTATAGGATTCTGCTCCCAGTTGTTTTTTCACTTTTGCACTAATAAATTACAAATTTTAATTAGGTCTGTTCAGCCCTTCTAACGTTATTGGAGGAAAAACATCAATTGAAAAATGGAAGCACTCTTCATTTATTTAAACTATACAATCTCGATTTTATTGTCTGAATTCCAATTACTAACAATTAAAACATAAATTCTTGGCTGTCAATAAAAGAATATACTTACTACGATATTTGCTTACAACAAAGTAACTTCTGTTTCACATTAAGTGCCTTTTGCTGCTAAGACAAGACGTGTATCCTTATTTTTATCATCGGTGATACGTCTTTTAATTAGGCTAATACAAGTCGAATACCAGTTTGGTATTACGTAAAAATTGCTTTTTTATGTAAATGATCCGCTTACTTGCGTCGCACCAATGCCGACACTCCGACACTGTACTTTATTATCGCCACACGTAGAAACCGACGAAGGAATTAATCGATGCAATATAAAGGTGCTTTTATTGCGTTTTATCTGAGGTATTAATAATAATAATAAATAATAATAAATATACATAATAAATATTGTAGGACATTCTACACAACGCTATCTAGACCCAAAGTAAGCATAGCTTAACTAGCTTGTGTTATGGGTTCTAGAATGCGGATAAACATACTTAGATACATTTTTTTTTTTTCGTAAATACATACATATTATACATAGAAACACCCAGACCAATGCAAATATTCATATTTATGCACACAAATATTTGCACTGAGCGGTATTGCTCCATTACTTACTTACGCTACTTACCTGGTTATTTTTTTTTTAAGATTTCGTACGTAAAAGGTAAATAAAGCAACTTTATCACTAAGATTCGACTGTATAATCATCTGCCAGCGGGCTGACATCATCATTATCTCAGTACAGAGTACCGATTGCTTTCGACCCCTTCATTTCATAGCCCGGGGTCTACTTTTGCTGAGATTGACAAGAGGATAAGCGGAAGCTTTTCCTCCTCCACTTTGCACGGTCTTTGGCATTTATGGTACTGAGACCAGCATCTGTCAACGGGCTGTATCTCATAGTTGGTGAGCTAATTTGTTTTCGGATGAAGAAATAACACTCTATAGGTACCTACCGTCGTATTATAGAGCCTGAATGTGACCTCAATCGGTCAAATAGTTCAAACATTACTCGATTAGAAACATTCGCACCTTCGCACACTTACCTACCTACTTATACCTAGGCAAAACTTGTAGGTATTATATCGTAGATAGCTGCGTAACACAGAAGATATCAAAGTTCAGCCAAACCCGCAGTTAGACTGGAAATAGGGGACCCCGGAGGTGAAAGCTTCAGCAGCGACTAGGAATAACGCTAGGATGAAAAAGCTGCATGAGAACTGAATAGATCTAAATTTTAGCGTTGGTGTCTAAATCACTACTACCCGCCGAAGTAGATTCTTTTTCCTTTCTAAATCGATTTGAATAGTTAGCTTGCCCTGGAAAAACGGCAAGTGCCTAATTTGGGACGCAACCTGCGTCAGCACAGTAGCCGCCAGTCACCTTAGTCGTACCGTTCACTCCCCGAGTGCGGCCGCGGAAGATGCCAGCTTAAAGAAGAGGCTTAAGTACGCCGACCTGGAGCCGCTTTACAACTTCGTGCCGGTGGCCGTGGAGACTCTGGGGAGTTGGGGCAAGGAGGCCAAAGCTTTTGTAAAAGAACTAGGTCAAAGGTTAAATGAGACAACAGGGGACTGTCGATCCGGCTCGTTCCTGGTGCAAAGGATGGCCGTCGCAATCCAGCGTGGAAACGCGGCGAGTGTGATGGGCACCTTTCCACGGGGAACGGTCAAGGACGGGCTGTTATAGACGTAATATGTATTACATATTTATATTTATATAATTGTAAGCTGTGACTGAATAAAATTATAAGTATGGTTAGCTTATTAAATGCTTCAAAATGCATAACATATAATAACATATAATATCTTACTTCGCTAACGATATCAAAAAATCTAGCAAAACCCAAACTTTTTAATTGCGCTGTAATTGCTGTAATATTTTTTTAGCTATTGTTTACCGCAATTAAGGACGATTTATATCTAATATATGTACAAGTACCACCTAAATTGTATAAACTGTGTAAAGATGAACTAGTACACAGTGGGCAGGCAACATGAGCGAATGAATACTAAGTTCGGGGTATATCCGCATGTGTTTGGCCTTGGCTGACTCGTTCGGTAATTTTATTCCGTACTTAGTGTTCCGTATCTTGATGAACATTGTATAGGCGTGTTTAGGAGCCTTAATGTTGCGGTGGAACTCATTTGTGTGTATGACGCGCCTTTTAGATATACATTACAGTTTTTAAGACTTTAAATGCAGTTCTCAGTAGGTACCTGTTGGCATTTCTGGTATTTTAGTACCATTATATTGTTTTAGATTATTAAGATTGAAAACAAGTATACCGTCCACTACCATATGCTCATAAATTCTTAGTTTTTAGTATGAATAGGTATACCTTTCCCGGAGGTATAAAAGCGTGACTATATAGCCAGGCAAAATCACAGTTAAGGGCCACCTAAGTAAGCGTTTAATGCATAATTCGTTATGCCACCTATGAGAATGGATGAAAGTTCTTTGACAGTTGGAAAGGCTGTTCTTTCCTATAACCAAAAGGGCAATCGATTTTGTTTGCCTATAGTTATCGAATTGTATCGAGAAGTAATGTGATGCAACTAAAATACCATATACAATGAAAGTCGTACATAATATACCATACAGAATCGTTGTGCATACGGCTGAATGGCTAAAGGGTACAAGGGCCAACGACAGTTGACAGGAATATCACTGTAGTGGAAGAGGTTCATAACGACATTAGGGACGTTTTGTCTTTGAAAAGTTTATGTCGCTCGTACCTTTTTGCCCATTCATACATGATATTTTGTGGTGGGAGCATCCATTTAGTCCTAGAGCTGTGGTAAGAATTTCCCCGTGGTGCCTCTAGTCTAGTGGGTTATTTTGGTGGGACCATGGGTAAACGCCGAGTAGGTGTACTTATTAAATAAACCAAATAAACTAAGTAAACTAATTGTCAATTATTAATGTTATTCACTGATAGTTAACGAAGGAAATGTAGCTGTAATAAGGTAAGGCTTTATATAATTCTAAAATATTCCTATGAATGCTAGAATATATACGTCAATACATCTTTGTGGAAACAGATTGACAGCACTAAACAGGCATCGAAGCCATGACCGCTATTGTTGCAGTTGACTGCTTGATATCCACAAACCGGTTGCAATAAAATCAATAGCAATATAATGGCTGTAATCGTCAAGAATGCCAAGACGTTATTATATTCCTTAGATGTCAAGTTTATATGTTATCAAATGCCATTACTTTATAACAATTAAAATAAGTTATGCATTTGAAATGCCATTTATAAACTGTTAATAAAGTTTAAGAGTTTATGCTTGAATACGTTTTTAATTCTTCTTGCATTTTATAGACCTTGGGAAATGTTTTAGCATAATTAACATCACGCTACGACGTTCTGGAGCCAAATAATAGCTAAAGAAGATAAGACTGACGCGGGCCTTACCAAATAGAGATCCGATTCTCAGAACTCCATGGATTCACCGTGCGGTCTCCGGGTCCATAGCGTGATACAGAGAGGAACACCGTGACGGCGACTGGGACTTGCGACCCAGATGTAGGTTTAGGGTGGCCACCTTGTGATGCATCAGCGCTCACCTCCACCGTCAGTAGTGGACCCCGCCCCTACCTATCCAAATTTTACCATTAATAAAGCCCTGAAGATCTTAGTGGGATCTTACCAAGCCGTGAGTCACAGCTAGCAACTCATATATTTTATCGATATCAGATCAGAGAATGTTTATTAATTGTCAACGGTAGCCTTTAACAACACAATTCTCTTATTTTCTCCATACAAAGTATTCAAAAGCGCCATTTCTTGCGTTAGTCCTGGCATTTCGCCTATCTTGATCACTTGCCCTTTCATTACATTAACTAGTTATATAACTCGGTTTTAATGTCGTTATGCCAGTTCGCGTTGCTGGGGCCTATTTACAATTACACGCCGATTTTTTGCCATTATTCAAGTTTGGTCACGAATAACAGCAAAAAAAATTTATCTTCTGAACGCAACCTTGATCTTTTGTTAGTCGTTTAATTACGTTGCATGGATTCGTATGCTCATACAGGTTCCGTCGGTAAATGCTTATACCTTTGGCTAGCGTGGAAATGTTACAATTGGGTACTATCCTGTGGTGAAAATTATTTAACTAAGCTTATTCATGATACTGTCTGAAGTTTACGCGAATATCACTCATTGAAAAAAAAAACTTTTTACCCGCGACTATCGCTGCTGAAAAGTAGTCGAAACGTCGGGTTAAATGTAAATAATACCTACCTAATAAATTGCGATAGAATCCGTTATTTTTTTTTATTTCAATGTGCTTATTCAATTAAGAATCGTAACAGAGCGGTAATAGTTGCGTCTAGTCTTATTTTATCGTATCTTTTTATTTTTAATCATTCACCCAATAATAAATAGTAATTTTATTGACAATTAAGAAATATGACGTCTTAATTCTTAATTTCATACAAGTTTCCTTAGAACTACTGTTTTGACGTTTAGTAAAAACAACTTCTTTGATTTCAAGTACCTACCAACCAAGTCAAGTACCTACCAATTGGTAATTATTTTGGATGTGTTTGGGGCTTTACGTAGACCTACGGGGACAACTTAACCACCATTTAGCTGATACCCCTGCTTGATGGAGGAGACTTTGGAGTAGACTTTCCTGTAGAGGATGGTAGATGGCAGTTCCGTTAAAGAGGCATTCTTTATGGTTGATAGACATGCTTTTGATCACTGTCTTGATTGCTTGCTGGTAAGTGTCGATGTGGTCCATTGTGGAACACGCTTGCTTAAAAGTAACCTATTCAGTCTAGTCTTGAAGGCACCCAAGTTATAACTTCATCCCATGCACGTTCAAGCTATGAACTCATTGCTGTGGTTTTCCCAAGCAATTACATTATGGGGTTCTTCAAGAAGGGCTTTAAGTTTCTTCAGGGTCAGCAGCACGAGTGCCCCTGGTATTGCATACGTCCATAGGCCACGGCAACCATTTTCCATCAGGTAGGCCGAATACTTATCTACCACCTAAGTGGTATAAAAAAAAAATAGCTATCCGGAGCCAAATCCGAAGGAGCAGGGGGAGTAAGCGGACCACGTGCTCAAAAGTGCAAGATTTGCATGCAACTATGATGATAACGATAGTGATGGTAGTAGATAATTATTTAAATGGATGACTGGACACCTTACAGATAATTATTCGCTGAAAGTTTCCTCTTGGAAACAAGGAAGTTATATCAGTTAGTATGATTTCCTCATTTGAGAGTCGCAAGTCTTGACTTTGTATGCCCTATACTAGTTTTATTGATGCATTACTGCAATAGTGCGACATATTGACCTGTGTGGCGTATCAGTAGAGCGGTCGGCGGTAACTCAGAGATCGTCGGTTCGATTTCCGCTCAGTACAAAAATATTCACAAGTATATACAATATATTGATATATTTATTTGCATTGGTCTAGGTGTCTCTGTATAATTTATGTATTTACAATAAAAATGTACCTATCTAGTGAAGTTTTTTTTTCGCATTCTAGAATTCAAGTTAGTTAAGCTATGCTAACATTGAGAGATTTGGGTCTAGATCGTGCTATATTGAACATACTAGAATATCACTATTAATTTTCGTAAATTAAAATACCATATATGAATATTATCTACTAAGATTTATCGTCAAGATTTTGACATTAGAATTAATTACCCAGATAAACCTACAAAATAAATGTAATCTTCATATTATTATATTTTACACTATTATACGAACTATTCTTCTATCTTCTTCATCCTAGGTATATATGTATCTATATAATATACATATAAAATATTTATATCATTTTATACTATCTCGGAAACAGCTATAAATATTTGGATGAAAATTTGCATTTCGATAAGGTTTTGCTTTGAGTTTATCTGTATGCCTGAAAAACGCTGATTTACAGAAGAAAAAACGTATAAAAATACAATTTCATTAGGTATATTATAACGCCATCTTGTGAGTATTTGGGGTACTTGCATTATTACATTATATGAAGGCAACTGACTTCTCACTCCTCAAACCCCGAGAATAAAGTCAGCACCGGCACCTGGATCGACTATTAAGCAAGCAGGAGTAGCCGGTTTGGGCTCCGATAAATAGGTCAGCCGGTAGTCACTAACAGTAGTGAGTAAATAAAACCAAAATAAAAAAAATATTTCGGATTCAAGAAAGCTACTTAATCCCGAATTTCGAGGTGAAAGCTTGTAATCTCACTGGGATCGTCCTGTAAGATGATGATGAGTATTTATGTAAGCAAGCAAACTCAGTACGCTCGCTTACATAAAATATTACTTTATCATCAACGATTCCGTGACCACACAATATTTAAATGTTAGTCATTTAGATTCCATCAAACGAGCAGTGTTCGTACCTAATGATGTAAATAATAGTATAAAGACCATTTAAGGTATATGAACATTTACTCACAGGCAAATTATTTGCTTTATTGTCTATTAAATTAATAGGTTAAACGTAGATAAATAATAAGGTAATAAAATTGACAGATTATGTGTTAAACTGTTGGCTTATGTGGGATGAAGATGAACGAGCAAAAGAGGATTATTCAAGTGTATCGGAAACCGGGTAGTTAGGTATTGAACAGAGATCTAGGTTTTTTCTGAAGATATCCTAATATCACATTTGGTTATATGGGGCCCCACCAAGGCTGCCAAACTCGCCTACAAGTCAGTACACCTACTGGTTGATTGTTTATCGGAGCCGGGGGGTAGTATAAGCCAAATCAAAATGAGAAGAAGGATAATGGGAAAGAGAACCCCGAACTTCGAGTGAAAGCATCAGATGCAACGCTAAGAAAATAATAATGAAAGTTATCTTATCTTAAAGGTATGATTCCGTAGCCGACCGTATACGATAACTGCCGACGCATGCAGCACATACAGCGTACCCATTACTTGTCAAACTCCGATACGGATAAAGGAGACCATTGAGAAGCCGCAATGAATTACGCGCATGTTCTGCATATCTTTAGGTAGCTTTATACAGCGCGTGATGCTGTGGATGGACACTGACGCAAGCAAGAAAGAGTATCGTATTGCCTGTGGACGACTGGTGCTTCGGATCTGCGGCTTGCAGCACACCAATACACACCGTGCAAAGCAATCGGTCGTCTGCCATGCGTAAATTCTGCGGAATTACGAGCATAGAAAACCACCTTTTAATTATAAATACTTATGTCTGCAAATATAACTTATGTTCGTTTGATTGTGGCTACAACACGCTTTGTTATCAGTAACTCCTAGTGGAACGTTTAGTGTGATGTTATGGTTGAGTGCACCACTCGCCCTAATTACGTTCACTTTCTTGCTCAGCCATGTTGCAAATATCATTGCGTTTGCGTTGAATTTGAAATTACGTTTTAGAACTACTGTGGCATATGATTTGCACTTATTTTGTATACGATCGTGAGGAAGGTATTTTTTTATTTAGTCCGTCCACTGAGTAGAGTCTGAACGGGTCTTTTTCTTCATTCGTTCACCGATCCCGGTTGCATTCACAGCTTGCACTTTGAAGCCAGAGCCAGGGGTTTACTCTCTTACTTCTACTCTTTACCCCGAGAAAGTTTGTGGCACTTTTCTATTCGAACATTCTTAATGCAGAGACTGGTAAAGTGGACCAAGAAGAAAAGAAAAGAAATTCGCCGATAACATGGGGTTTTAAATACAACTCTTTACTAAATCGAATATCAAAAGCGGCATTGATAGGATCTTACCAAATTTGGATAGGTAGGGGGGGGAACACTACTGACGGTGGAGGTGAGCGCTGATGCATCACAAGGTGGCCACCCTAAACCTACATCTGGGTCGCAAGTCCCAGTCGCCGTCACGGTGTTCCTCTCTGTATCACGCTATGGACCCGGCGACCGCACGGTGAATCCATGGAGTGCTGAGAATCGGATCTCTTATGGATACACGTCTACGGTCTACCTGATCATAAGCAAACATACTCAGGAATAAAAAAGGTCTGAAAAAATATTCCTGTAGTTACATTGTAACATGTAACATGATGACAGTCAGAAGCTTATTTACATTCAGCGTTATGGCAGTAATGCAATAGGTAGAAGCTTCGAGAAAAACACAGCAATCAAAATTCAATGCCACTGTTTTAAATTGCTAAGTTACAAGACGTACCTACAATGTTATGATATGTTTACATGTAAAAGATAGTCGCTTCCCGCGGCACCCCCCGCGTGGAATACTGAATGCAACCGCAACTAGCTGACTAATATTCCTAATATAGAAAATAACGTAGTATAAGTACTAGTAGAATGTGCTATTCCCGACTACAGTCGATCTCTATGCCAAATTTCATCCAGCCCCCTAGACAAACTCAAGATGAATTCTAACTAAACTGCAGTACCACGATTTAAATAAATAATTAATTAATTTTATAAAACACGCGTATTTAGTAGTTTGTCTTCTTTGGTTGTCTTGATAGATTTTATTTTATTATTCAATGGTGAAATCCAGCTTTAGTCTTCACGAATTTGCTTATTAACGTCCACAAAACTCTATCAAACTTTGCTCAAGTCAAGTACAATTTGGCGTCATGTTCTTGACATGACAGACATCTGAGAGACGAACATTTATATAAAAAGAAGATTAATAGTACATTATGGTACAAGTGAGCTATGTTGGTGATTACCGCCGAGGCGTTATTGAGGCCCGAGCCGGCAGGCGAGGGTCTTAAGAGGGCTGAGGACGGTAATCATCATGCTCACACGTGCCATACGACGTTTTACAACACACTTGCGAATAATATAACACTACAAATACTAAATAAACAATGCCACAAATTAATTCGTTTTCCAATGTGCGCGCATCTAACAATGGCGGTCGGCCATATTTAAAAAAAAATGAGGTTTGAATTCAACTTTTTTTTTACTGTTTTTTTTTTCTGTACATACTTAAAGAAAAAAAAGTTAAATTTGAGTGAAAATTTGGTTTATTAAACAAATATCACAAGTTGAAATTATTTATTTAAATACGAAAACGCATCAAATGAACATACAATAAGCATATTAAATTTATTAGTACTATTAAACACGTTCTTTTTTGTATCGAAACTTTTTTAAGAACATAGAAACTTAACCTATTAAATTAAAAAAGAATCTATAACTCACTTGTGAATAATAGTAATGAAAAAGTCACAGTTTGATAATAGGTGTCATTCCGTGCCTATTTGCGGTGAAATAATAACACTGTTATGAGCAGGTGTGTTGTAAAATATATTACCCGTTAGCAAGAACTCGTAGTAAATTCTGAGCTAGAAAAACCATTGACCATTTTGACTGTAATTTGCAGTTACGCAACCAAAATTTCGACAGTTTTATTACCATGCCATCAATGCGATTCAGATATTCATTGGTCATATATAAACGATTAAACGTATTACAATTAACGTGTGATTATATCATAAAAACAGCGTTGATTACACGCACGGAATATAATATAAAAGTTTGTGAATCGGATGTTCGGGAAAGTAGAGACTTATTTAGCGCGTTCTCATTTCATAAGGAAAATCTGAAAAGGAATCTGAATTTCAAAATTCAGATTCTTTATACGATTTCACTTGTGTATAGTTAAGTAAGAATAACAAAGGTAGACGAAGATCAATGTTCCGATTTCAAAACAACTCGTTCCAATTTTGTAATTCAAAAAATTTCCACTAGAGTACTGCGCAAAAAAGTGCCCCCGTGGGATTGGAAATGAGGCCCGTGTTTACGACAAAACGTTTAATATTTATCGTTTCACTGGTACAACAATAAGAGCGAATCAAGGTATCCATGTGTTAAACATCTTATGAATATAAAGTGAAATTTAAATGGCCGCTTCATCTCATTCATTTATTCCTACATTACTATATTATCGATAGCCGTCGGTTTGATTGGCAGCTTGTGGTCCCGACGAGGTCGTCGAACGATAAAACACGAATGAGTATTTATCGAATTCATATCTGTTAATAAGCTAAGACAATGTAATCGGGCGTACGTAATTATAACACAAACAGTCGTAGACAATGTTTTATCTGGGCGTTGACTTGTGATTCATGAGAAGTACCTCTTTATTACAATACCTACTGTGGTTAATATTAGAACAATGTCGTGAAGTATGCATTTAAAGGACGTTGACAAATAACCCTTGAGTAAAGCTATTGTACCTGCGTATAATTTTATACTCAAGGGTTTTAATAAAACGTAATTTCGAGACAGGAGAACATTCTTAAAGCGGTAATATAGGATGTTATAGGCACCATTTTATGTCTCATCTTGCGCTCGACGGGTATAATAAAGTGTTGTCATAACAAAACCGCGAAGGCACATAATTTTGTAGTCGTTTTACGGCGCAGCAAAAATGTTGGCACCAGATATTAGTCATTTGCGAATAATAATTCTCTCAAAAAGCACCCTCCAGTTATTCTCCCATGCGGGTCGCGTGCTACGCGCGTGTCCCACATAACACGCAAATTTGAACATAATAAAAAGTTCAAATCGACACTTGAAACATGCATAAACTTGGTGATGAGCTGTTTGTGTAAATGGTGGCGCACTTTGTGTTGATTTGAAGGGGTGACTCCAAGGGAAGGTGCGAAAGATCAAGGCTCCGTGCCGAGAACACAAATAGCGATATTTGCATAATAATGTTGGTATGTTTTGCAAAGAGCGCACCGGTTGATATTTTGAAACCGGATCAGTGACTTAAAAGAATTCTTTACGTTTTCAATTAAAAATAAAACTAACTGTAAACTATTTATTTATTCGATTTTTGTATATTTATGAAAATACTAGCTGTTACCCGCAGCTCCGCCCGTATGCAAAGCTAATTGTGTGTCCATTATCTGCAGTAATCTATTCATGGGATGCAAAGAAATCTTAATTTATTCTAGAACTAGAAAGACTATAATCTATATCTATGGAAATTTAATTATGTGATAATACTCAACCATTCGGGTCTGATTAGGTAATTAACATCCAAGTAACAAAATATAAAAACGATACAATCAGACCATGTGGCAAATTAATTTGTTCTATTTTTGTATATAATAATAGGTACAGCCAGTTTTTAAAATATATTGTTCAATAATATAATATAGTATCCGTATGAGATCTTTCATGGGTTTTATTAGGCCCATATCGATACAATAGGTATAATGTGAATTAGACACTTTCCTTACAACATGTACTTACTTATTATGAACACCAAAGATTAATATAAAGTCGCATTTAGACGGATGTAACGCGTAATGTAAGACTACGTAGTTATAATTTCTTCAGTGTGGTAGTGGTGCTGGCGTTACATATAATACTCATAAAGCCGTTACACGCTTGATTTCTTACTAATTAGAATTACTCTAATTACATTACAATTTACACTCGTCTAAACCTAACTTAAGTTAGTGTAGTGTGTTCAGTAAACCTAAATAATCGTTAATTTTTCTGTTGGTGATGATTTTAATTGCAATAAAAAATTTGTTCCGTCGTCGTTCCGAACGATCAACCCTGTTCGTTGACTGGTTGATAAGCGAATACGTTAACCTTTGTCCCCCAGCTAGGGGTGAGACCACAACCGTTACGATAACCCCAACCGATTATCCATATAACTGATAACATGTATAATAAGCTATATCGAAAGTGAAAACTAGAGTCTAATCACTTTGTTTTAATATTTACACAACTGTTCACAACTATCGTATGACTGTTAACTGCTCGGGACATTTATCTTGGACCTAAAATGTGCTCAAAATGTGCTCTATAGGTATGCGCAGTACCTACACGTTTCTTTGTTGTCTTTTGAGGATAGCACGGGGTGCTACTGCGGTGGACGAGCACAAATTCACCAAGCATAAATTATTACAAGACAATCCGCGCCACGGCTTCGTTTGTCTCGCGATTTAGGTCCAAGATACGTGTCCAGCCCCCCTAGACAAGTTGCAATTCGTTGCTCAGCGTATCATGGAATAAAATGACAAATGTATAGGATTTGACGTTTTTGATATCCGTTGACGCCTGTCATATACGTCAAACCCCATACATTTGGCATTCTATTCTATAAAACGCCGGCCGACGAATTGTCACTTGTCTAGAGGGGCAGAGTGCAGAGATATACTCGTTACTCCTCACATTTCACGAAACACATGTAATGCGTTATTCGAATAACTGTAATCAACGTAATATAATAAATATTATGAACGGTAATGACGTAAACTACAATTGCTGCAGCCTTCGTAAGATTACTTGGCGGACTGGGAACTTACGTACGTGTCGGTTTGATACACTGTGGACGTAATAAGTTTCGATTCGTAGTAGATTGCTTCCGTGATATGTAATTGCTTCAATGTACCACATTGTGTTGATAATATATTCGTGTAAAAACCTCTTTGAACAGTAGGTAAGTTATGGTAGTTGCCTCAAAGAGACGCACCGTCATTTCATGCTTTTAAGATCAAGCTTAGACAATGTGCATTAATCATCGAATCAATTGTGGGAAAAAATTGTTTCCCTTTTTAATAAAAAATTCAATGTAAAGAAAAAACTAGCAGTACTCAATTGTGGCTAGATCATATGGTACAGATAAATATCAACTACCGGTTACGTCAATATGACTTAATCTCGCCTGATGATAAGCTAAAGGTAGAGTCTCAAGAATGTCACCATTACAATACTACAATGATGGTGGTCCTCAGCTTGATAGCCTCATTAGATGCTTTTTCATACCTCACTGGAAGTATCCGTGATAGACAGAGGGAAACTAAGTCTAAAATTCTATTAAAATAGGTGCTTTGTACCAAAAAATCTGATACTAATTAAATAAATGGTAACAAAAAGTTATCAGAATCCCACGTTGAATTCCCATGACATCAATCTTCCCAGTTTTGATTTCTCCATTAAGGGTAGATTGCTAAAATAACCTTACAATACACTGAAAAAAGAACCATATCCTCATAGATAAAAAGTCGAAAGCAACTTGGGATGGTTTCAATGCATTTAACAAAAAACATATTGTTGTTCTACTGCATAGAGAACCCGCATAATTTTCTTTCCCTGTCGGATTAAATACAGTTCATTTTAGGGTGGCATACCCCAACTAATCACAGGGTGAAACCGTCGCTGTAACATATCGTTAAGGACCATTTATTATTCTAACTGATTGCCACATGTTGTGGGAACCAGATACTCCTACACGTATTAATAGTTTATTGAAGTAGGCGCAATGCGTTTATAATTTAAAAGTATTTTTCAATAATTAAAAATATTTATATTCTATAATATCGTCTGCTTACTGGTAAAACCAGATAAATGCATTTTTTTACCAAATTGAGTTAAAAATGCAGTTAAATGTGTTTTTTTACGCGCTATGTACTAGTAAAATCGAATAAATGCTATGTCCAATAGCTGCAGAGATAATGAATTTGAAAAAGTAATATTTCCTCATATTTAAAAAATATATACCAGTATAACATAATAAATAATGTTATTCCTCAAATTCGTTTTAGTTTTACAGCTAAACAATAATAAATACGGTAAAAGCTTTTTACATTTTATAATTTAAATAGTAAAATGGTAAGAATTATTCCGAGAAAAGGTCATAAACGCATTTATTATCATGGACGTAATATTTCAAACCAACAAATTTAATATCTATGAGTTCGGGTGATATAACATGTTTGTAATGTACAAGTAAAATGTAATAAATGCGACCCCCTTTCGATCTAAACTAAATTTTATACAGTTTTTAAGTACACTAAATTATATTTAAGATTATATCTGAAAAATAGGATAGTTATTGCACCATTTTACTTTAACATTTTTTTAATTAATGTGTTTGAATTAGATCAAATTAGAACGTAAACTTTAAAGATGCATTTACTCGAATTGACACTAACTGCACTTATTACTTTTTACCCGTAAGCAGACGATATAATGTAGACTACTGAGCAAACTCAGGGTCGGCAGCACGGGTGTAACACTCCTGGTGTTGCATACGTCCATAGGCCACGGTAACCACTTTCCATCAGGTGGGCCGTATGCTTATCTACTGTGGTGAAAAAAAAAAAGTAAAAGTCACCAAGCTTAATGTTGACCTTATTACGACCTCTGTAGCGTAGCGGTAGAGCTTTCGACTGCTACGTCGGAGGTAGCGGGTTCGATCGCCACTGAGTGCAAATATTTGTATGCATAGTATTGAACTGGGCGTTTCTATGTTCAATAAATGTGTATATTTACAAAAGAACCCTCACTACAAGCTAGTTAAACTATCACCAGATTAAACTTGGGTTATACCGTAAAATACTAACAATATACGTCTTTATGTGCAAACCGTGACAGTTCATATCTTGAAAATATTTACCCATATAACTTCATTAATGTGTTAAAAAATAATATTCATCACATTTCGTTAGTAAGTTCCAAACTGTAAAAAGTATATCGTTAAATGCAACAAAGATACATTGTAAACATCAAATATGGGAATTAAAAATATCATGTTATAATTTCCAGCTCGGGTAATCCTTATCTTGGCGAAATCAATATGGTAATTGTGAATGAGCCCGCCACGTTCCAACGGTCACTATATAAAAACCGTCGACGTGGGGAAGTTTTCGAAGTACCCGCATACGAGTTATTAGCGGTACGCCAATCTACTCGTACCTACGTCCCCCTTTAAAGGGCTATTTAAAACGAGAGGGTGTCGCTCTCCTATTAAATGCACCAACAGTTTAATTCCAGACAAACAGTCATTCATTCATTTGTATAACTTTAATAACAGACTTTTTAAGCAATGCTGTAGAGTGTAGTATAATGTTACAGATATGGTATGATGTGGTGTTGTCTACATCAGATAAGTCTTGACGAACAAAGTACTTTAAAAGGGTTGCTGTAAATTCGTCTCAGTGAATATTCGTCTCAGTTGATAAAACTAAAACCCGACTACTTAAAAATCACGCTCTGAAAAGTATTAAACAAGAAAATATTTAGGATAGCCGTGGTCGTATGCCACTTTTCCTTAGAATAGCATGTATGTATCGTTTTATTATAGTAAGTGGCATAAGACCACGGCTATCCTAGATATTTTCTTGTTTAATACTTTTCAGAGCGTGATTTTTTAGTAGTCGGGTTTTAGTTTAAAACTTATTTTTTTATTTTTTTTATTTTGGGGCACCCAACAACTATAATTTATGCATATTTGAAATGTGCTAATTGAGCTCTTTAATTTGATACCATACACGGCATATTTATCTCAAATTATTTTTTCAACACAGTACTTAATGGCCGCTAGAGGGCGCCACATTAGATTTAGTGACACGTCATATAGCCTATAACCCTCGGACGATCAAGACAATTCTAACGATATGCTATATGTCCAGTTCTAATAAGTAGTTGAGCAGCTATGAGGGAACAAACGAACATACATACATACATACATACATAGCCTGTCAAAATCATAACCCTCCTTTGGCTTCGCCGTAGTCGGGTAAAAATAGTAGTAAACTCGTCTCAGTCCATTTAAAATGATATTTTACTTGCGAAAATTCGTCTCGTAAAATACCTTTGTATTGTATACCCTTTCCAATCCTCGGTACAACGTTCTCTTTCAGACCACACCTATCCCGAATGTCAATATGTATTCCTCTTTCTATCAACCTAAAACGAAATTATTAGGTATAGGTAGTTACACTAATAGCAGATTTTATCTATGACATTAAAATTATCACTATCAGATTAGGCCACGGGGGCAATGACTTATGTACACTAGACAATCACGTATACTGCTAGACAAGTGGTCAGAACTAGGTAAAATTGTGTCACGTTTCCTGCGTGACCTGGAAAAAAAATGAATTTCAAATTTGTAACGGGACCCAAAAACTATATAAATGAGATGAATTTTAACATCTAGGTATTTGTATTCCATCAACAACCAAGCGGTTCGGTGACTCATTCCCTTGCCACACCATCAAGACCTGGAATTCATTACCAGCTCACGTGTTTCCTACATCCTACAGTCCCGGGTTCTTTAAACGGGGCGTGAAAAAGCATCTGATGTGGCCGTTAAATTGATGGTCTGTAATGGCGATAGTCTTGCCTGAGACTTTGCCTTCAGTTTACCATTAGGCGAGGTGAATTGACGTGTCCTACATAAAAAGAAACGCATAGCACGTCTTTTTATAATTGCATGTTATATAACTAGTTGGATTATGGTCATTCGCGATAGGTACCATTTACCTAACTATTTGTTCCGTACAGCCAGTACCATAATTAAAAGTTATATTGCTAGTAGATGCTTGTAGTCATAGTTATATTGCTTGAGAGCAACAAGACACCAACGAGAACGGTCCAGAAGATAAGAAATGTTTATGTTGTTCTTTTAATCTATATGTGCATAAAAGGAGCAGGAACGTTGTTTACGAAGCTCGCGAGCTTATATCGTAGTATAGTATAGGTTCAAATAGTGTATTTTTAGTTAATTTGCGTGCATCTAAAACGCAAGTCACGTTTAAAAACAAAGGGCCGGTAAGCCGCGTGCGCCTGCGCCGACCACCGCAGTTTCTCGGAACACACAGCATATTTAGCGCGCAACTTTGAGTGAAAATAATCTCGCTAAAGCTTTTATATAGTTTCCTGTCGTCGACACGTATACCATTCACAATTGTTCTGTTTATGTTATTGTTAGCGCTCAGGCAGATTACTAATAAACTGAATTTACCTAGTTATAAATTTTATGTTCTCTAGTCTTGATTCATATCTATGCGGTTTTGTTATTTCTACTTCAAAGAACTTAATTGTACTGCAGATATTTCAGGTACCATTAAATTTAAAACTACAATCAGTTAAGAAGAAATCCTGATGGCAGTCGCTTCACGGAAAATATCCAAGTACAGCCAAATCCGTAGTTGGACTGGTAAAGCGGACCCCAGACTCCGAGGTGGAAGCTTCCGTTACGACTGGGATTAACGCTACCATGAAGAAGAAGAAGAATCAGTTAAGCAGAAAATAGTTAATACCAAATTTAAAAACATTTTGATGTTTGTACTCGTAATAGCCTCACCATAAATTCGTAACTATCTTGATCTGTTTCAAACATCATCTGTTTGAAACATAATTTGTTTAACAAAATCGTGGATTTCTTAGAGAACATTCATCATCTTTCTTCATCATCATCGTGGTGTCCTGTCTGCACTTTTCCCTTCTCCTCTCCTCGCTTTATCTTACCGGCTTTTCCCCCTTCATGTCTCACGATCTTTTTAGTCCATCGCAGTAAATTTTACGATGTTAAGTCTTGACCACGGGTGCTGCAACGCATTCGAAACGTCGGCAAAAGTAAGTTTCATAATCATTAATCGCGAAAAGTTCCGAAATCGCAAAAACTCTTCTTGGGTCACCCTTCCACCAGAGTCCGGTGGAAGTGGCATATCCAAACATTATTGCAAAGTATTTTTTATATTCATTTTATAAAAAGGTACACTAATAATATTTGTATTACTGGCAAGTAATTCCGCAGCGTCATCCAACGATATTGAGTATTAATTCTTCATGATTTATTTTGGGTTAATCTCTGAATTTGGACACTACTATTCATATATTGAACATCAATGGAGGTCACAGATAAATGTAACGAAAGGAGGAAGTCTGTTTCTTTATTTTCTATTTACAACACTTCAGTTACGTCTGATCTTTACATTTCACGACACTGTAATTTACTTTGCCTTTTACTTTTATGTACTTCGTTTAATTAGAATGTTATCAAGAATACTAGTGTGCACCGATCTATTTTAGCGCGTAAAAGTGCAGTGCAGTGACTAGGAGCAGTAGTGGGAACTCAGCACCTATAGTTTGGATTTCATTCTTCGTGCCTTCCTTATGCATGTGAGTCGAGGCAACCACTAAAAAACAAAATAGTAGAAAAATAAACCCGCGGGCTAAGTTGGTTTCAGGTGATCCTGACGCTGCGCTAGGCGATAATATTACTGACTGTCATATCCTGGAACATTTTAGAACTCTTGGTAAAGAGTGCCTATCCCAATTGACCAAGGGCAACTGGTGTGCATATTTGAAAACAATTATAAAAGTAAAATAATAGGCCTACCACACGCACAAGTTTGCAAACGGAATAGCATGTGGTTGGTAAAAAAAATACAGTAACGCGCGGTGTTCTTTGTATAAACCGGCCTGCGCAGGTAAAACGGTGGTGGAGCTTGAGCGTGTGGTAGCTTCATAAGAGAAAAGAGCATGTCAGGATCGTAGCAAGTGAAAAACCTTTGTCTTAACCTATCAACCAATCTCAATGATAAAGAGACGAATGATAAGGCGAGACTTTATGTATGTATCGATGCTTGTCTGCCACCTAGGTAGGTGGTTTAAAAAATACTGTTTAAAGTTCAGTTTGATAATAAAATATGATAAAAAGTGACGTGAAGATAATATTGTTGTCTTGTAAATTGTAAAACGTAATATGAAAAACGTTATAATAGCTCATAAACTTTTTTACTAGATCTAGCTTACACTCGCGAGTCTATAATGCCAATCATAAATGATTCACTACCCATGACGACACTCACACGAGTAAACACTATTGTTGATATTAAATAAGACTATGGTAAGCCAGTGGTTGTAAACACAACTGCTGCCTCCTAGACAAGAGGCAATTCATTGACTGTATTGTAGAATAGATTATTGAATGTATGGGATTTGACGTATATGACACGTTTTTGACATTTATGACATACGTCGACGACTGTCATTATACTCGTACGTCAAATTCATTAATCCATTAATTATTCTATTCTACAATATGAATTTCCGGGTCATTCATGATTGACGGAAATAAAAGGTTTATTTTGGATTCTTCTGTTAAGCATTCTTAGCACTTACTTCGACCCTTTTTACAAAAATGCACATGGGTAGTCATAAAGTCTCCTGTTAGCGGCAATACGCTCATCACATATTATATATGTGGAAACATCTTAATACAACTTAGGAAATATGTACCTAAACCTAGGTAATTACATTTATACCATGCGAGGACAACAGACTGTGGACCATGCCATTCAATAGGGTCATCATTATGTTTATTTCGCACCATCTTCTATAGAGGATGTATTACATGTATTTAACACTTTGCAGAAAAAGTAACACACCAATCAATATTTTATAAAATAATCCATCTTCACTTTTTATTTTCTTGGTTGATTTATTATTTCATAACGATACTCAATTGATTGATTGCTTCTCTATATGAATGACAGAAGTACGAATTGATTTTACAAATAAAAAAGGTTTATACTGGCAAAGGCGTGAACAACAAAAGTAGCTTAGCAAATTGTAATTTAGCGATCACGTTAGCTCTTAAACATTTTCTAAAATATAAATAACTAGCTGACCCGGTGAACTTCGTACCGCCATGTTTTTCCCGTTCTCACTGCACCGATTTTCTCATCCTTTAAACCTTCCCTGGACACCCACGAATATTTCAAGACTAAAATTAGCCAAATCGGTTCAGCCGTTCTTGAGTTATAAACTAACAACGAAAAGTGGCATTGATTTTTATATATTAGATTAGAAGAAGATGACAAAATATTTTAACTTCATCTTCTGTGTATTATAATTACTACTTATACATTTACTCTAATAGGTATAAGAAAGGGTTGTAAATATTTTGGTGTTAAGTAACATTTGTCGTTGGGTGTACGTCTGTTGCATTTACGCATGTATTTAAAAATAAAACGAATCGTTTGCAATACCGATAAATAATATGAAACATTGCATATTTGCGTGCAAGTTGCAAGTGGTGCAAGTATTAACCATATTGCAATAGTCAACTGAGATGAACAAATCACTGCAATGCTATTTATTACTGCAATTTAATTTATTGCAACATATTTATTGCAAATGATGCATATATTTAAAATTCCATTTGTATACCTATATCTTCTCACTATTTTCTATTCTAAATGTCATTTATTTTTTCTTCTTCTGATAGCGTCGGTGATAAATTTTTGATTAAAACGCTTTACAATAAAATTTAGCCGCATCAAAAATTGCATAATGAATATAAAAAAAACTCTAAATAAATGCATAAGTCACTATATTGTTAGGCTGCATTACAAAGTATATGAAGCTTCATCAAGACCTAAAGGTACCCAGCCAACTCATCTGCAAGCCAATATATTAAGTAGGTGTCCACTACATTTTATTATTGGGAGGTCAGACGGTAGTCTTTCCCATTAAAGCTGTATAAGGCAAACCAAAAGGAGTTGAACCAGTAATAGACTTCTATGAGAATAATTTTGCCCCGTTTCGACACCTAGCAATTTGAGAAGGGTGACGTTTCCTTCGAGGATGAAATATTTTGCCGATGTGAGGTCACCTGAGTCGTTGGTTCCTGGTAAAGTAGAATATGGCCACTACATCTCTTTCCGTGGATGACATAGAAGATGACTATGGGATAGGGTTGTTGTCCATCCGACAAAAGATATATAGCGCATGCAGTGTCCGTTTCACAGATAGGCTTGTCCCTATTACGTAAGACCGAAAATCAAAAATGGTAATGGTAGAGGTATCTCTACTTGAGTAATGTAAATAAATTTTAAGAGAATCAATCTTTCATATAAGATGATTAAACATTTCTTCTCTGTTCATTTAAAACAAATCATCACCGTGACAATGTCCAACACTTGCAGTTATATAGAACAAATCATGTGCGTTTGAATAAAGCGAGCACACAGTTACAATGCTGGTATTATCACAAACGGATATGCATAAAAACTGTACAGTACAATAACATTACTCATATTTACACAGAAATGGAGGTTAGTTCACAAATCAGTCCTTGACGAGGCTCATCATATTTAGTAAATATTTTAAGCCGGCTGTGTGTCTGTTTGTGTAGGCAGGCGATACGAGTATGATAAGTTCATCGTGGTACAGATATACATTTTTTGTTCAGAATAGATGTGGTAAAACGACTTCGGTTTATACATTTTTTATTTATTGTATTTAAAATGAGTAATGTACAAATAGTTAATAATAATATTGAGATCGTGAATCAACTGACGTGATGACGATATGGACAAGACGTGGTTTTTTAATCCTGTGTTTCGTCTTCATATAATGATTTTGCGAACAAATCACTCAAATTACATGCTTGTTACTTCGTGAATGATGAGAGAGCAAACCCAACCATTCTGTTGCAATTTCTACATAGGCGGTACAACAGTGTGTTCTTATTCAAGGTAAGGTGTAGGACTCTGCCGCCGAGTAAGAAACGCCAACATATCTGCCAAAGAAAAAGTAGTGAGACATTGCCTAACTTGTGCCATTACGATATTATACGTCAAATTCAACTTCTGCAGGCACATACTAGCTGAAAGTTCTTCATGAAAGTCGTAAGGAGTCGCTCGCAGAAGTTACTGAATATTTATAAATATACAAACGATATTTAAAGTGAAATGAATTAACATAAATAGTTAATGGAATTTTGGTTCAGAGCTAAGGTGGTCAGTAACTTTGAATATGTTATGTAAATAATATAATAAGCTTAATAAGACAAGCGGCAATTCGCTGGCGACGCGACTTTTGACGTTTATGACATACGTCAACGACTGCCATATATACGTCAAATCCTATACATTCTTCATTCTGTTCTACAATACGCTGGTCAACAAATTCCCACTTGTCCAGGGAGGCAGGCATGTAGGTAGATCAATCAACGATTCTGAGAAATGGTTAAAATCGATACTACGGTTGTCAGTTGTCACTGTCAAATGTTATACTGTTTTATTGCACATCCTTGCACATCAAAGACAATTTAGCACGATTTGATAATATTGAAAGGACGGTGGCGGACAGCTACAGTTCACAGAATTCTTGGTTTGACTAAACTCTGCTATAGCATGTCAAACATCGTTATTGGCTCCGAGTAAAATTTCAAGGCAAGTTTACAAATTACAAGCTGTACAAACCTAGCATTAATGTAATCTCCTTTCCAGCTAAAGAAAATTATTCATACAAATCCTCTCGATTGTGACACACGATGACTAACAGGAAAATTCGGAGAAAAGATATGAGACTCAACTGACCAGGAAAGTATCCAATCAGGTTTCGGGAATGCTTTTTCATAGATTAAAAACGTAAGGCAAGGAAGAAATTTGTTTTATTTTGCTTGATTTAAGAAGGTACAGAGAAATGAATCACTACACGATGCTTAATATATGTCCTCATCGTCACTCGTGAGGAAACTAATGCGAAGAGGAAGAGATAATTATTTTTCCATATGATCGTCTTATTTAATGCCCAATTGCGTCAAAAGATTCCACTTAAAGGCCCGGGGTCACCACATTTTTGATTGATACATATATCGGCTTTTCCGTCAGCGATTTCCATGTGACCTCCCGACCAACCGACAAGAAAACCTTTGACCCAACAACGATACGGTGTTTAGCAGGTGAAATTGGCTTGGGTCCCGAACAGTTGCGAGGGGTTCCCATTATCCGATTCCTGCTAGCTTGCTCTGCAAAGGGAAGTCCTAAAATTTAGTAACTAAACTGTATTCATAGTCGGGTTGTTTTGTAAGAGTTAAGATTTTTCCACAGGCTTCCCTATTGAAAACTTTCACCCTTCGCCCCTGCCACCGAAAGTAATTAGTTCCCTGTACAGCCTCCCATTTTCGATATTACGGAGTTAGGTAATGAATCAGTAAAATTCAATGGTTTTCGAATTCGGAGCACATTGCCGAACGCCGACAGAAAAGTTTTTGTACCTGATATTTGGTTTGCTAGTATTTATATTGATACGTAGGATATTTTTTGCTAACAGAAGTTCATAATGAAGTCACTGTGGATATTATTTTAGATTTCAATAGTAACAATCAGTACATACCAGTTGCAGTAACAATCTGTTCATTATCATTGTGATTGACAGCACACGTATTTTATGTAATTATAATTATTAGGTATATTAAAATAATGACTAGTATTATTAGAAAGAATACTCGTATATAATAGGCATATTATGTAGGTAATAATATTCTATAAATAGGTATGTAATACCTATTTATGTAAACAAATATAATACTGTAGAAGAAACGTTAAATGCAGACATTCAAAAATAGTCAGTTTGCGAAGTAGTTCAATCGAAAAGTAGACGGAATGCGAAATAGGCTGATTGCTAAGTAGGAAATTTGCGAAGTGGTCTCCACGAAAAGTAGTCAAAATGAGAAATAGACAGTTTGATAAGTAGATCCCTGGCGCCTGAGCGTTCAAAAAATTTGTAACATCTGAAGTATGCGGTCTCTTCATCCGAGTGCTAACACCGGTTGCACTCAAAACTGTACTTTGCAGCTGTGCAATAGTCTAGCACAACGTTGTCGAACACAACGTTATAACAGCCTTGTTATAGATTGTCATTGGTCGATCTCCAGTGACGTCACCCAGTCCAACCAATGACAATCTCTATCGTTGTCGCAACGTTGTGCTCGACGCTGTTTGCTTAGAAAATTGCACAGCAGCCCAGGGTTCGCTCTTCTGCTCCTCCTTTTCCTTGCCATGATTTAATTTCTTTGACATTTCGGGAGCGATTGCCATCTGACCCTCCAGCCCCGAGAAGAAGGCCAACGCCAGAGCCTCATCCATCAATCAGGAGGTGTACCAGCTTCCAAGAATTTTTATTTACGCTTTATTAACAAGCGCAACAAAATTTTTTTTATATACATATGGGACATGTCAATTTGACTTCGCCTCGCCCGATGGTAAGCTGAAGGCAAAGTCTCTGAAAAGAGGGTCACCATTACAGACACGTATCATGTTACAATGGTGGCACTCAGCTTGGCGGCCTCATCAGATGCTTTTTCACGCCCCGCTTAAAGGACCCGGAAAAGTAGGAGGAGGAAAACACGTGAACTGGTAAGGAATTCCAAGAATTACAATAAAAGTATATTAGGTATGTCAGTCGGCCTGAACTGCATAATATGCATAAAGTAACATCGGAAAATGCTAAAGTTACAATTTACTGTAAATTCAGCCGTTTGTGCTTATAATGTCGTGCATCGTGTGGGAAAAGTAATTAGAAACTTCCTACATGTTTAGTGTTACAATAAGAATAAGTAAATATTTTATTATAACTCTATCATATTTTATTTATCTTACGTATTTGTTCAACAAGCTATTTTTTTAAAGTAAACCTTCGCATAATTTGTAAAGATTTCTTGATTATGCTTATTTATAATAAAGCATGTGGGAGGGTAGTATTTATTGCGAATAAATTATGAAACGCACGTAAAAGTCGTATAAAAAACAAAAAAGGTACTTAAAGAAGATTTATGACAATAAACATCTAAAACAAAGCTATTTGATGATCTCTCTCTCCTTATGAAAATAGTTTCAATACCGCTAATCCTGTGTAGTCTTTAATGATTGTTATAGAAGCTACAATACTATACTAAAACAGAAAACCTATTCTGTAATACCTAACTATTAGGTTAGGTCCTGTATAATTCTGTCATTTTTCGTGCACGAAAAATGACAGAATTCGTAGCGTGACCGTATCGATGCATCGATACGATGACGGAGTATTACATTAGGCGGCAGCAGGAACACAAAGTATTAGCTATCGACAGCTCGATACAATAGCCCCAGTGACGTTTTGCTAACGTAAATAGAGATGAGCCTTTGGGAACGAACTAAACTTGGTGTTGAATGAACTATACGTTCGAAAAGTAAATAAAATAATGCTATTTGTGGTATTTTTCACTAAATGACCTATTTATGAGAAATTAAGGCTAAACACAGTTCTATAAACAAAAGAAAGTCCTTAAATAAGGTATAAAAGATTGTGAAATGCAAAATAATCGACAAAAATATGTTAACAATAAATTCATTTTGAAATATTTTCTTTGGTTTCTGAACGACACGACTCCAATTGACATAACGCATTTGACACTTTTGACAGACTTAATCGATTTGTTTATTTTATATGAGTTTATTATTATAATGTACAGTGAAACTGTGATATTTTAAGTCTATAAGTACGAGCGTATAGATTATTACATTATAAGCTTCAATTAATAAAAACTACGAATGAACTAAGACGTACCTTCATAGCTTGACAGATGAATATCAAACGATAAGTTCAAATACAAAATGATCAAAAAAGAAGAATAAGTTGTTGTATGTTGGCTACTGTGATAATCAAATAGTTATTCCTAAACGCATACCTACGTAATACCACGGCTTCTTCATGCAACTCCGCCTCGCAGACTCCGCCAACCGAGATCATCTAAACTGCTGAGGGGCTACAAAGAAAAAACCTACTTCGGGGCGTGCCATGGTACCATACTGTTCTCAACCAATTGGTATTGTCAATATCACAATCCCTCATGATGAAAGAGAAGACTACAGGGATGGGAAAAAAGGAATGAAGAAAGAAAATAATGTTTTAAATATTTATTTTTATTATTAAACTATATTCAAGATTTTAATAATGAGTGTAGTCTATTCATTGTGTTTATTAACATAGTCTAATCGCCCTTTCCCCTAGAACGTAATGTACTATAATACATTCATGATAATTATTATGTTCCGAGGAGATCATGTGTGTTGTTAAAATGTTAGGTTCTACTTCAGGTACATGGTACTCGATGGCCAGGTTGTGTGGCTCACAGCAAGCAGTTACAATTTATTCACATTTCTCTCATTAACATCGCCACCAACTTCTCAATTACCAAAATGTAATTTCTATTGTCACCGGGTCTTTCCATGAAGAGTGGTTTATTTATGTCTATGGTGTCCCAGTGATGGTGTATGGTGGCCAGGGATGTTGTAGATAGCCAGAATCACCTAAGAATAAAAGGTAAAGTTATTCATCACATGGGTAGTTCACTATTTAACTACGGTAAGTCTTTATTGGATCAAAATCCACATAACAATATAATTATGAATATCTTAGTAGTAGAACAGAAAAGTTAAATCTGTGATATAAGCACCTGTAACCTAGGCGGTTAGGGTTTTTAATTGGTAAGTATGATCACAATTCAGTTATTACAATAGAATATAAGTAATGGTTATATGCGTCTGGGGTCTGCTTTACCAGACACCGAAGTAAAAGCTACGGATAAGGCTGGGATTAACGCTAGGATGAAGAAGAATAGAACATAAGTTATAGAAGTTATTAGTTTTCCCATACCATTAATAGAGTAGGTATTAAGTTTTTTGATACTAACCTATTAACTACACTTGCTTATTATTTCAATGTAACTCATATGAAAGTGATGCCCCTCCGCTTTTGCATTTACATTTAATGTTCGGCAGTCACAGCCACATATCTGAAATTAAATGTACAAATACAATTAAACAATGTAGTATAAAATCTTTTGTCATTAGGTATGTAGGTACTACTTCATACTAGGTACTTTATGATATCATCCTAATAACATTATTTTTGCACATTCAGTGAATAGAAATGTTATTTATTGGTAAAATTCAGCCTGCAAAGTCAGTGCTTATGTTAAATAGATTAATTAAACTAACTTGTTTTATTCACAACAGCAGGTATTACCTTTAATATAACATAGTTATCACAAAATAAGTATATTTAATTTAATTATATATATCTACATAATGTTCCTAAATATTGTATACCTATATACCTATTATATGTAGGTAATATTCCTTTTCATCTAAAAAAAAACATTGGAGAGGCCTATGTCCAGCGGAGGACTGCAATAGGCTTATTGTTTGATTGATTGATTTAAATAAAAATATTAAAACATTGTTTTCTACAGTAAAATAAATGTTGTATATATTTATTGGGCGTAAATGTATGAAAATGAGTTCCATTATTATTGTATAGGTACGTTTATGTAGAACAAGATTTACTTACCTAGATTCTCCAAGTTAAATTTTATCACTTTGTAGCAAACTTGCAGTAATAAATTATAGTCCATAATACTATTTTGGTAAAGCAGCGATCATGAATTGTATTGTGGCCATAAAATAAGCACTTAATACTTAAAACAATAATTCTTATTGTGATTTATTGAGCTATGAGACCTTTACGAGACTTTTCTCACCGACAAATTTTGGGTGACAAAATATTCGTACAATACGGTAGCCAGCCTTCGTAATTTACATTACCGTATGTCAAATAAAAATTCATGCTACCGTTTTACTCTTAAAATGGCATATTTTGAATGAGTATCGAATGGCTGGACGATACGTTTACATTACGAAAGTGGCTAAAGTGGTTCGTGCTACCAAATTTAGTTACTTTGACGCACGGTAGGGGCGCTGTTCTTTTTTCCATACATTTTTCGTACGCTTACGATACGAATACTTTTTCGCAAATCTTCGTGCTCGCCCCACAGATGGTCTTTTCTGCACAATAGGTGCTGTCATGAAACGGTTTCAATTAGTAAGCGAAATTACTAGTATTCCCCATAAGATAAGCTTATTTTTCTTGTGCTAGGAGGTGTCTCACGTCATTCGACCTTTCCATCTTAACACTACCTTCATAAGGACGGATTAACACAAATTATAATATATAAGTATATATACTTACCTAAGCATCGTGTCAGTTCGATTCTCATATACCTAGAAACTAGATGTAGGTAGGTACTTTGTACTTTGTGTCCATTAATTGCTGGTCGAAGTCAACACAGAAATAACTTCGTAATGCGTGAGTTCTCTTCGAAAACAAATGTGGTAAGTATTACTGCAAGTAAAAAATGCCTTTCAATTATATTTTCTGTTTGTTGATTACGTGCCACCCAGCTCGTGACCCTGACTCCTCTGACCTGAGTATCGGCGACCACAGCTCGGGTTTAGCCATATCAATAAATCAAGTCCATGACTTCGTTTATCATTCCTTGGTACTGCATATGTGCTGGCAGTATCGCTGTATACATACCCATGATAGGGGTTTAACATTCCCGAAGTTTATGATACAGAAAAATCGCTTTTGTATCCATCGCTACAAGGACTAAAGTTGTATTCGAGGATAGTTTGCTTGGATATCGGTAGTGAGAGCCAGGGGAAGAGGTCGAGGTTATCTGCTGATAAGGATTAAACCGACATCGGTGGGTGTGTGAGCATAACTGACAAATTTACGAATGCCAATATGTGAGGTTCGTATTAACATAAATGTCGGTTTCAAAATATTCTATGACGGAACATCCCTAGCTTATGCTAATGTAGTCGAGTTTTTTATCTATAAAATTTATAATGGGGAACATATTTAATGCCATAGGTATTCTTATAGAACGGCATAATAAAACGTAGCCTAGGTAGGGTTTTATGTACGTTGTCGTTAAAATAGGATTTGAATCGTACAGGTTATTTAGTCGATTCAATGCGAAAGAATCGAATCAGTGCATAAGCGTACAGATATAGGTACAGGTGACTCGTGTTATTTTTATTTACGAACCGAATCGAATTCGGCATGACGGCCACTTTCAATCTATTTTTTGTAAATATGAATCGGATTCGAATGAGTGCACAAACGCCCTCAGGTTGAGGCTATATTAGTCCGTATTAATCATTGCAATTAGTGAGCAATTTCAATTTTGACAACTTGTGTGGCGTGGCTGAAGAGCGTTCGACAGCTACAAGGTCGCAGCTTCGATTTTTGTACAAGGCAAATATTAAGTAGGCATGCATATCGCTATTTGCATTGTTCTGGGTGCTTCTATTCAACATAAAAGTCTTTTCACGTTCTAGGAAATATATACTAGAATATGTCGTTAATTATTCATCTCCATCCGAACACCATTGCCGGTGCTTGCTCTTTGCAGTCCGAGGTCCGCTTTCCTACCCTTATTTCTTTATAGATTAGTCTATTTTCGCTTCTGCCATCTGACTGAGTCTGGTTCCAAGTGTTTTTGACATGGGTCTAGAACAGTGATGGGCAAAGTACGGCCCGCGGGCCAGCGCCCGCTCACTAAAGCATTTAATCCGGACCACCGACAGTCCTTCGACATGAATAGTATATGGCCCGCTATAATTATATTTTGACGGTCTAGAAGTACATAGTTGATTCTGGAGTCACAGTAGCTGCTTGAGAGCCGCCTCGAGCTCGCACTAGTCGATATCGGGCATCTCCAAAGAAAATGGCTCGTTATTCGGGTTCTGTGGTCTTCATCATTGTCCATTTTTCCTATAATTCTGGCCCTCCTCAGAATTTTTTTAAGCTTTCTGGCCCCCCATTAAGAAAGTTTGCCCAGCACTGGTCTAGAAGATCTCCATTAATTAAGATATTCAGGGTTATGATTATGACGAAACGATGTACAAAATATGACGAGCGATCTTTTTCATTTTTTTATTTTTTTATGCCACACGAATACCTAGCCTTCAGCGAAATTGAAGCGAATCTTTGAGCAAAATTGAACCGAATTTATTAGAAAATTTCTCGGTTGCACGACTAGTTCAGGACTACCATTAAATAGGCGCTTGGCTACATTGTATCGTAATTGTTTTTCGTTGTCGCTGCGAAGCCACGTCATTGCTGGATTTTCGCTTAATATAATGTTTCCATAACGCGTTTATCTCGTTTAACTCTCTCTATATCGCATCGCAAATCACCGACCAAAGTAGCTTTTGCATTAGTGATAAAGCGATTAAATAATGTAAATCTAATAAACTTTTAATTGTTTATTAATTTGCGGACAATATTGTGGGTTATAGATTTACCAATCGTCTTCATACAAACCAATAAATCAAAGTTTAAACTTAATCGCGATGAGTTAATAGAAATGTGCGTATAAAAATAATATGAGAGATAGACTCTGTAGACTCCCACTAAGACCTTTGGGATTGCAATTTGGCTGCAGCCAACCTCACCTAGCCTCATGCTCTAACGCAAGCTTTCCTCTCGGCTTTGGGGGTCAGCAGGCAGTCGCTCTCGCAAGAGCTAAGATAAACAAGACACATAGTGAGAGAGCTGACCCTCTATCTCTGAATGTGGAATATGGGATATGATAGCATCAATCCTATAATCTAAGCCTATGATGTCTTTGTTCTAGATAAATTAAAAAGGCGAATTTTTCAACTTAGATGATTTTTTTAAATTCATCTAAGTTGTCCATAGATTCCTTGCGATGCAATTAACGACTTCAGTCCGGTCCCTTTTAATACTTTTAAACAAAATAAAAGACGAGGTTCCCAATTCGACGGGTTTATTTTTTGTTCCTTTTTTGGTTTGGTTGCTTTCGGTTTCACATTGGTCATTCGTTTTGGTTGATCGCCATTTTGAGCGAAATACGTCAATTTCCGGATAAATTTCTCATAAAAATGAGTTAGGTAGAAAACTAGCCTTTTAAGAAGTGTAATACTCGTATGCTGTACATTAATAAGTAGGTACCTAATCGTAATAGGCGATAGTGTAATACGAATACCTAAAGCGGCGAACTTGCAATTTAAAGTTTATTAATTAGGTAAGTACTAGCGGTTGTCCGCGGGTCCGCCCGCTTTCCCAAGGTCTAATCTATCTCTGTACCAAATTTCATAAAAATCGGTTTAGCCGGGAAAGCGTAACAAACAGACAGACAGACAGATAGAAAGACAGACGGACAGAGTTGCTTTCGCGTTTATAATATTAGTATCGGTTAGAAACCTACACAGTAGATTACAAAAAAATATTAAACTACCTAAGTTAAGTCTTTCGACGTACGTAAATAATGTGTTAGGTATACCTATAACCCAATAAACCCTATAAGCCTATAAGCAATAAACCCTAATACCTGTATTAGCATTTATTTCATCTAATCACTCGTTCGCTTACTATTCTGCTATAGAAAGCGAAAATAGCATCTATACTGTAATAAATGTACATTCAAAGCGTTCACTACATTTTATGCAATGAATCGTGTATCGTATATAAACTATATACCTAACAACCAACTCGCCAGGAGTTACAAAAGTGGGAGTGAATTGTGCGCTCCCGTCTCGTAATCTCAGACCTCGTTATACAACTTTGGAACCGGTTGCCGCCTCACTGACGTCACCCTCGAATTCCCCGATTCGTTTTTTAGACTCACGAGCGAAAACACTAAGTACAGTTCTCGAAAATTCATTTAATGACACAGTCTGTCCGGTACATCCGAAGGCTATGAAATTAGCAAACAGATCGAAGCAATTGATTGCGAAGAAATGAAGCCATACCAGCAGACAGTCATATTGTGTATAAGGCTGGTTTTATACCATCAATTTCGCGATGCGATTCGAAATAAAAATAAACAATATGACCTTCGAAAACCGTCTCTATAGTTTTATCGTCTATCAAACACGCTGTAGAAAAAACGATAGTTGCTATGTGTTTTTTTTAATTGATTCATGTATAAACAGGATGAACAGGATTTCGTTGTACGACATCAGAGTACTTAATGTGTTTTAACATAAATGCGCAATTGTATTGTATGACAGAAATTCAGCGTACCACTAACCTCAATATATTCAAGCGATATCGTATATAACGGCGCGGCAATTTAATTGAGATGATTCACCAATCGGTTTATCTGTTAATTGTTATATTGATATAGGTAATTGTTTTTTTTTTTCTTCTTTATATAGGTTTGTGTATCTCCGAAAGGGCAGACAGACATAAAAAAATTTCTACTTCATTAGCTCGTCATCTGGATACATCCAAAACTTGCATTTTGGAGCCTAGAGTCAGTCGTCAGCTCTACCATTATTGGTTGGGTTGACTTTTACGGGATTGACTGTTATCTGACTCCTCAACTCCAATTCGCTGTTCGGCGAATGAGGTACAGGTTCCTCACCTGTACCTCATTCGGTGAAAATCTACCAGTGTTATAGTATTTTAGCCCCAGATATAGAATAAGTATGTTTTTAGGTTTTGAACCGCAGCCTACTTACTAATTGGGATTTTTCCAGCAGAAACACACTTTAACTTTTTCCCAACGGGATGCCTATGAACCTAAAACTGCATGATCGTGTGTAAACTAAAATCAAGACATTGAAAAAAGGCAATAAATGTCAATATTAAAACAGCTCCAAACAAATCATTTTGATGTTAGTTGTCGATTACTACCTACCCACTATAAATTTTGATTTTATTCGATTACGTTCGATTTCATTCGATTGATGAATGGCGCGGATGGAGTTATAAGTAACGCCATCTTGTGTTAGAGCGGGAAGTTATATTATATTTGACAGCTCAACAAATGGAGTGTGTATGAAATAAAGTTTATAGAATTCATTCTGTGAAGTTATTTTTATCTCACGATCGCAAAAACACGCGATGCATGGGTTAAGATGAATCGTTGGAATTTCGCTCTCGGCTCATATTGAATGAATATTCATCCCAAGTAGCAATAGTTCGATTCCGTTTGACAACCGGACTACTGCTACTGAAAAGTTGCAGTAGTCCGATCAACCGGACTAGCAACCGGACTACTGAGACTAAAGGATATTTTCGTATTTTCAGTTTATTAATTTAAAAATAACATCCCTTTATCATATTAGACATCCCTTATATAGAATAACTACCCTTTTCCAAGCTCATAATCATAACGTTCCAAAAATAATCCAATCGATATCATTTCTTTTTATGACTGATAGGCTCGCTTTTGACCACTATCTCACCTGTTGGTAAGTATGTGACGATGTGGCCGAGATGGTAAAGCACGTTTGTCTAGAACTCACTATAGTCTAGAAGACACCCAAGTTGTAGCTATAAAGGAATATAAACCCGTAATAAGGCAAAATTTTTGGTTATCATCATGCAATCACGCAACGCGAACATCCTTCCCTAAATTGACAGGAACTCGGAGAAAAGACATCATGTATAGTACCTAAGTACTTATATAGAAGAAGTGCACATGTACGCATAATCAGAGAATTTTTAATGTATTCCTTTCCTAACCTAAGCGTCTTAACAGCAACTGGTTTTCGGATAATGGATACGCGTTATACAGCATGATGCATAAGATGCTGTTTATTTTACATAATCGTGTATTACCTAATGAGTTGTTACGTAAAACAGTATTTTTCCACTTATCCTGGGGACAGGAACAGGATTTTCTAGCTGCACTAAAGAAACGATTGCTTATTTAATACTGCACCACAGGAACCATTAATCTTAATAGTCAAGTTGATAATATCTCAGCGCGGAAGTCACGGGCTCGATTCCCGCTCAGTGCAAATATTTGTAGGTATGCAATATATCTACTTGCATTGTATGTGCCTCGGAGAGCACGTTAAACCGTCGGTCCCGGTTGTCATACGAACATCTATGGCAGTTGTTACGGGTGGTTCGACCTAAAAAGTCTAACAACTGGTCTAACTTTCAATGTAAATAGAAACAGATTTTGACGCTCAATTGCCTTATTTTGTAGTCTACATGAATAAACATAGGTAACTATATTTTTTAATTAGATCAACAGTTTGCACTGTACTATGCATGTAGGTTGTAATCATATTGTACCTATTATTTTCCTGGTATTAGACGCTATCAACACCAATACAAGGCATTACTTTACTACCGGCGACATTTGAACTATGTTTCATGTTTCATACATCCGGTACCACAACTCGATAATCAGCGGCTTATTAAGAGTGATGATTATTCGTACAACGCAAAAATATGTTTGTTTTCCTTCTCAGTGTTGATTAGCATATTGTTATTTTGTTCGTATTACGTTTTTATTGCGTGTATTTATAGCTCCAAAGATATCGAGTGCCTAGTTTGACACCTATTCGACCGCGTTAAAGAAAAGTCGGCTAGTATTGTAATCAGCGCCATCTGTGTGTCAATTCTAGTAATAATAATGTGTTCATAATTCAGGAACCCCGAGGTTCTCGGCAGAAAAGAATTTGGGCCACCCCGTCTCTGCACATGCGGTGTCGTACAAGGCCTCTAGGCATAGGGCTGTTTAACATCTGACAGATATAGGTATACAGCCTAGACTCAGCCTCTGATGCATGGCTCGAGTCAACAATAGTGCCCGAAATACGACAATAGGCTATTAACTAGGAAATGTGGGTGTTAAGGTGAACGCAGACCTAGCCGAACTGCACGCACTGCAGTCGCCGCATTCCGAATTCTTCATATGAAGTTCTATGCAACCTCGCATACCTAGCCGCGCCGCAGTCGCCGCAGCAGTACCCGAAGCGGTCGCATACAAAAACGGACTGCGGTGCGGTTAGGTCTGCGTTCACCCTTAATTCACCTCTGCCTACTTCTTTAACAATTTAAAGGGGTGAATAAATGTTATAATTCAGTCTCGATCTACCACATGTCAGAAACGGTATTCTGGTAAAACATTTAAAAAAAGAACATTGACGTCGTGATGGCTTTTGACATTTAAGAGATTGAATATTGATCAGATTTTATTACGACAATTGGCCCTCTGGTGGTATATTTGTGAAAAGTTTCTGTTTACATTAACGTTTACTGCATAGTTAAATTCTATTAAGAAATATTATATAACCTGAGTACCTACTTATATACCGGATTATAAAATCCAAGTACAGTCAGCATTAGGTCGATCTTGACTAGCAAAGTAATCAAATGATCCTTATACCTTGGTATTCTTTCTCTTGCTGTTGACTGATTGTACTGATATTCATTTGTCTACCTTCTTCTGTAAATATAATACTTCTGTTTGTGTGTTTGTTTGCAAACTTCTCCTAAACGGCTGGACTGATTTGGACGAATTATGTGAGCATATTTCAATAGGTTCCTGGATAATTTTCAAATATTGCTTTTCTGATCAAGCCTACGCCTGTCGGGACTTCTGTTATATCGTAATGCCCAATTCACACGCAGAATACATAACCGCGATTTGCAAAACAATAAATAATAAGTCAAATATTATAACATAACGAAATGTGGTTCCGCCTTTACGGTAGCAATATAATTTATAGTTGGATCAGAAGAAATACAAACCTCGGCAAAGTTCCATAATATTACAAATCGTAAGATAAAACAGTATTCACTTTTACTTTCGTTGCAACCGCACCGTGATCACTTCCCTCTTAAAAGGAGGAGGGATGGGTTATACATTTATCTCTCTTGCACTAATGTTACTATTAACACAGTGTTCTCTTTCTACCTTCCCTTTAATGTCATCTTCAGATAGACGGGTTTTGTTGGCGCTTAGTCATCGTGGGTCAGAGATAGTAGATTCGAATATCATTACGTTCGTATCGGGCTCAATAGCCCAACACTATTTGATTTTGATTCATACGTAACACACACATGTAACAAGGCTACGAAATAAATCGACTGATTATTCTGATGAAATGTGAATTTTGCCTTTTCTGAAATATATTGCATAATCATATCTATACATGCCTGCGTGTTTTCGAAGACCCTACAAAACTGAGGCAATATTTTTTATATAATGATTGCTTCTTTTTTATTTCGAAATGTATTTATAGAGATCACATGAGCAAAAACTAAACTAGAACGCCCATAAATATGTAAAACAAGAATAAAAATGATTATACACGGTGTTGCTAATTACAATAATTACTTAAAATTGGCGTGGGTACGATTGTTGGTGGGAATTCGTAAAAACCAAATTTATATACATATGGATGTGTATGTATCATATACTCAAATATTACTATACGATGCTCGCGGCTCCACCTGCGTGGTGTAGTTCCCTGGCCTCATACCCCATCTGGAACCTGTTCCCGGGTCAAAAAACGTACTAACTATACATATTATGTTAATCCAAGAAATGTCTCTGTGCCAAAATTTTCATCCATGGTTTCCGCGTGTTTGAATAACGAACATTGTAACTTCTAAATATTTTCGCAAACTTTCATGTTTTGGGATATATGGTGGGATGTATGTGCCTCAGATGATGATGAGATGGTAGGATGTAAGGGGTCCCACTGAGACCCTCGGGGCCAGCTAAATCTCATTTGCAAGCACCTACTGATTAACGGACGAGGCTTTGGCGCATGTTCTCCTTTGGGAAACCAAATATTGGGCGCTCCTATAAAAAACGCATAATCAAATCATTAGCTTAAAGGACCCAGGACTACAGGAAGAAGGAACCACGTGAGCTGGTAAGGAATCCCAGGTCTTAATGATGCAGCAAAGGAAAGAGTCACCGAACCGCATGGTTCTTGATGAAATATTCTACACCGTATGCGTAAAAGTAAATAGGGGCTGGCCGTTGCTAATGATCCTTCCTAAGGTTTCTGCTACTTTTAACATCACTGCAACTTCTTTATTTAAAATTTAATGTGAAATGTAAAACGTAATAATAATCTAATTTTTGCAGATACTTGAATGGCAAAATACATTAAAAAACAAGTATGAATTAGTTGACCGGATGTCTACCTACCTCTAACAAAGTACCTAAACACTCTTGATTTTCAAGTCAATGATAATTTATCATGGCCAGGAGAGGTAGCAAGATGACTGGCCATATTGATGGATCTCCGTAGTTCAAAAACTTTACCGGGCCCGCCGTCTTAGATGAATGACTGCGGTACGTTTGGTGCACCTTCAAAACGCTGTGTTAAAACTTTTTGAACACCAAAGTGTAAACAAATTTTTGGAACAAGATAACTTCAAAATTGAAATAATGTTAATCTAATTTTTGAAATATCATTGGTGTCGTAAACAAATCTAGTAAAAAATAATAATGTTAGTTTTTTTGTTTGTTCGTATTTTAAATGTGTATGTTAACTTATTACTTGCACTTAAGTGAAGGTAATACTTAGTTTGGACCTTAGAGTATACATTAATATAGAGCGCGCGTATCACTTAGGTCTTTAGCGCCGAGTGCTATCATCAGATACTTTGCGATGGTATAGTGCACCGAAGGAGTAGGCAGAGGTGTATTAACACCCACATTTCGCCAACTGTGATTTTTCCCACGGGCTAGGGGGCAACCCTATTACCGTCAAGCGGGCAATTGTTCGTTATGCTGTATTACAATCGGGCGGAGAACAGCCCTATACCTCTTTCGTATTCTACGACACCTACAGGAAGAGAAGACATGACTCTACTCCACCGGGGATCGACGTATGGTGACAATAAAACTATAGAAAGTAAATCACAAAAAATAAATAAGACTTCGTCCCATTGTTCATGTCTCTTTTCACATTGACATCTCACGTTACTTATAGCCTTCACATAACTTGTACATAAATGTCACATAGCTCGATCAGAAATGTCATCTTTTCATCAAAATATATTTTTTTAAATATTCTACCACAAAATCTGGACCGATTTCAAAAATTCTTTCGCCATTAGAAAGCTATCATCGTGCTACTATCAGCGATAAGCGGGATCAGAATTCCACGCGGGCAGAGCCGAGAGCAACAGCTAGTACCTGATAATATTGTTAATTTAAGAGTTCCATTATCTTCTCATTGATTTCGTCATCAAATCTCGACCAAATTCATATAATACAAATAACATTTCTTAGAAACTTAACAAAAATACCTTAAACCCATTGAAATCACAAAACCAAATCAGAGAACCACCTTCTTTTTTTAAGGTCTGTACCAAAACATATGTGCAAGATACGTGACGTTAATATATCATGCTCCATAATCCCTACAGGTAATCAGTAAAATTTAAATTGATTGTACAAAGCGGACATATTTCGTTACGTGTAGAAAATAATTATAAGTCGAGCATGATGCGGGCTAAGGAAAAATGATTTCGTAGTAATTGGTAGATTTATATTCAGCGGGGCGCGTCAGGAAACATAATGCGATAGGCTTCTAACATTGCCAGAATGGGCATTCGGCTCATTACTTGTAACATTATTACGTAACAATATAATTCCTGTTCCATTTGACACTTATGTTGACGTGTGATTGTGGTTTGGGATTCAAATCCTAGGTTACATAGAGTTATTGGGTTTCTGTTAGATATTTTATGATGGCAATGGACAACCCTTACTATTTAGAACATAAAACCTGACGAAATATGCGAACACTTAACACATCTCTGCTTATCCGTTCGAGGATATATATATGGGCGGGCGTACGTATATAAAAAATATAGAGCTACAGGTTAAGTAAGGTAAGGTTGCCTGGAAATTGCATAAAGCGATAAGGCCGCCCTTTATACTGCTCCTGTTTTCTTAATTTCTGTATCAAAATATTGTAATTTGGCATAGAAGTATGGTATTCTATTCTATAATATAAAAATTAATCCCTAAATGTGTTGCTAAGCGCAAATCTCGAGAACGGCTGAACCGATTTCGCTAATTCTTTTTTAGAATATTCCTTGAAGTACGAGGATGGTTCTTACGGAGAGAAAAATTTAAGAAAAAAACTAAAAATTAAAGAATCGACTGTTAGGCGGCACGAAGTTCGCGGGGTCAGCTAGTAACAAATAAAAATAAAAGCTACAGACAGGAAAAACAGGTTAAGGTCGATAATGAAAGGAAATAAGGACAGACACGAAAATGATGATTTAATAAAATCTTTCCCGGGCATATCACCCTTCACACAGCCCATTAATTTTCTCTAAGGCCTTGTTGATCATTTGGAGTGATCGTTACGACGAATGAAACCATCTTAGAAAATGAGGATTTTCAATTTTTAAATAGACATTACATTTTTTACCACCAATACGGCATTAGGTACACGTCAGGTCAAGAGCATCTACCTACAGCGGCAAACATGTATGAAAACAATTATGAAAATAGATGAAGCGAAAGGTTTTTCTGCCAGTATCGTAGCAAGTAGAAAGCCACTTGCTATGATAACTGGCATACGCCTTTTTGTGAAAACTGGCACTATGGGTAGTGCCAGTGTGCAATTAGCTTAAGAAAAACAACATCTTTAAAATGTCCCAGATATGGGTGGCGCTATTATGTATGTAATACAACATTGAATTCGAAATACATTATGCTCAAATTTTCCATTGTACGAAAACAAAGTAAATTTATGAGCACATGAAAATATATGAGCATTTTCGCCTTGTTGTTCTTTGATAAAATGTTTTGAAACAGATTATTTTAATACTAAGAAGTTTCAATATTTGTCATTGAAGGAAGGCTGTCTTTCACAACATTGTGTTATTATTTATGTTATAGTCTTAAGGAGCGTCCACTGTCAAAACTGTCTCTTAATGCGCATATTATACAAAACGCCTACTGAAGAAATAAACAGTAGCATATTAACCTCAGATTACATTGATAATAATTATCATAATTATTATGTTTTACGTAGTTTAAACGTACAAAAAAGATCATTAAAGGGGACAAGTATATTACTTTCTACTGAAACTTCAGTAGCTGTAGGTTTGAATGAAGCACAATCTTTTCTCTTGAGACTCCTTTTACCCATGGGAAGACTATCCATATGATGCAGACTGAAAGTAACTAAATAGGCAGCTTCGGCTGCTAATAAAGGGATGAAGTTCATTGAAAATGCTTTCAGTCTCTACACAATTTTGAACTAAATTATATTATATCTATAAGTCAAATTGCAGTTTTAAGTATATAACGCGAAAAAGATTGGCCAATATTGTAAGCAAGTCTACCATATCATAACCTAACCAAACAAACGGGAGTGGCGAAATAACCATTCATAGATGCATAATTATACGAAGCAATTTATGAAAGATGCCGTAGCCGTACTCAACATTCAGAACCCACGTCCATATATACATACGATTTTATCACCTTAGTGCGCAGTGTCTGTTATACCGACGCCGCACGTCGTATAAATTTTCTAAAATATATTCTACCTACAACCTCGAAATGTGATGTGATGCAAAGTGACAAATGTGAAGTCTCCCTAGTACTTCCTTCACCGTATTTCAGTAGAATGTCCTTGGCGTAAATATTATAATATAGGTGGAGAGGTGGAGGCATTTAAGATACTGAGTTTTTGATGCTGTGATTTAGATACATGGAACCACATTTACAAGTTACTCTATAAAAAATGTACTGACTTTTTATGCTTCTTGTATAAATATGGTATCGTTAAGTAGGCTTTTAAAATATGATAAATACCTCAGAGAAGAGTTGAGAGTTACACTGTATTGTAAAGCATTCAATGTATGAAAATTTCATTCAAAACAATTGATTTGTTTGAAATTTAATTCATTATAAGACTCGATTATATAAAATGGATAGATAAATAGGAAGAAGTATATAAATTGATTGGCCACAGTGAAAATTTTAATATCTACGGAATGACTATAAAGATAAATATTAAAATAACTTCTTGATTAATGGCAACTTGTGTCTGCGCGTATCCAATTAATTTCGTTATTTAGTTTAACTCTTATTATTTTTTGTTAAACAAGTTATTTATTTGATTTCGTTGATGTTTTTAAGTTATTCAATCATATTTTCTTAAAATGATTATACTCGTATGCCATTCTGCATGAATAAAAATAAATTGAATCTATAAAAAAAGAAAATGTTATTGTTGTAGATATTTGCCTCTGTGGCGCAGCGGTAGTGAACGCGGCTACGCAGGAGACGCATTATAGGTATTTATTTATTTAGTAAGTACACACTTTTTTGAAAATATATAAATGGTAACTACAAGAAATACCTGGTTCCGTGTCAGTATCGAAATTAAGAATCCCCAGTACTGCTTGCATGAGCTCGAACCTCATTAAAATAATGTAAAATTAACACCCATTTTACTAACAGTTTTTAGATCCTACTTAATATTATAAATGTGAAAGTTTGTGAGAATGGATGTGTGGATGTGTGGATGTTTGTTACTCTTTCACGCATAAACGGCTGGACCGATTTGGTTGAAATTTGGTATGTATATAGGTTATACCCTGGATTAACATATAGGCTATATATCAGCGATGAACGGGATCAGAATTCCACGCGGGCGGAGCCGCGGGCAACAGCTAGTAATAAATAAAATCAGTCCGGTGCAGCGATGTTTGTCCGCGCATTATGTCAAAACGTCTGTTTCTTGGGTCTTCTATAATTGTATTTGTTATTCACATGACAAGGCTTATGTGTTTGAAAATAAGAATTATAAATATCCATACTCTACTTGTCGCATGTGTGTCTTCAACGATTACTGTTTTTAATCGTTGCAGTGACACCTGCTGGAATCTGGGCTAAATAATAGTTCATTTAGGAGTTGGTTTACAAAGGTAAAAAGTGCCACTATTCCCCTTACTATAATCTGAAACGTTAGTAAACACGATTGAATATGAAAATCAACGTGGACGTTAACAAATGACAGGTAAAAATATTCAACAACGCAATCGTATTTCTGCTCTAAATTTTAAATTGGCAGCGGCCGTATTACATTCGTTTCGTAGTATATAATAGATGTGAGTTGCAAAACTATAGAATTTTAAACTATTACGTAGCACCCCAAGATCTTATCTCGAAACTATTGTGTTCTTTTTAGTTTAGATTACTTTTTTCATCACTGCTCTATATTAATTAAAATGTAATATTTCTAAGTTAATGAATGCACGTAGGTACATATCGTGTTCTTATAAAGCCTGGTTCTTAATAACATCTGTGTGTATCAGAGTATGGTATACCAAAACCCTCGGGGTCAAGGCATGGTATAAAGTTTAATTCTTTCCGTAACCACCAGAGGCGCTGTACAAAATTTCAGCACGCTCGCTCGCAATGACTGTGGAAACTTCATTGTTTTATAGTAACAATATATAATATATCGATAGTAAACTCATAGTAAAGGTGCTGCAAGCCGGTACACGACTTGATTATTGGGTTAGGAGGTCAGATGGCATTCGTTCCTGTAAAAAAAACCGTATAAGTCAAATTAAAAAGAAAACTAAGAAAAATAAGCATAGTTCTGAGGTTCAAACTTCGAATGCCCCCGGTAACAACGCTTCGATGGTGATCAATCTAACTTAATGCAAACAAGTACCTAATATATTCTTAAAAATGGTTTTTCTTAATAATATTTAAGCACATTCAACTCATTAAGAAGGCTTACAGTCTATAAATAGACCTACCTAAGTTTTTATTCATGTTATGACATAATGATGTTGATCTCGTGAGAATGTATGCATAATACTTATAAGATTTAGTAATACCTAGTCTTAAAAACCTGTATAGTAGTAGTGTATAGCATTTCATTTTAAAATATTATTTCCAGTATCTTCTTGGTCTTCTACCATATATATTATGTTAGCACGCAATCGTAATGTCCAGGTGCAATTCCTTGAGCTTTTCTTTCAGGAAAATCTCAGTGACTGCAGTAAATGCAGAGAGAAATGTGGGATTCAAAGCTATTAACAGGTGTCAGTGCACAGATTTAGGATAAGGCATAGCGTATAGCACCTTGAATAGTGTGAAAGCTACTCATGTATGTGTATGTGTGTGCGCGTGTGTGTGTGTGTGTGTGTGTGTGAGGTAACACTCAAGTTAGTTTATATTTTTTTCTAAGCATTTTAGTCATTCATCTTCTATTTGAAGCAGGCATCTTCATTCATGAAGCGGGCTAAGTATTTACTAATATAATAAAGACCTATTGTCAACTAACTGCAACAGTATAGGCATTTTCTGAAGTCATACCCACTTCATTCACAATGCTAATAAAATACCAATCTAGTTCCATAGATATTGATAAGAAAAAAAAGAAAATTTTCAGGGAAAATACTCTAACCAACAGGCTTCCTCGTCTTGAATATTCGAAATTCTCGTACACATGCATGTTGGGGCTTCAAAATTCAAAAAAACAATCGAGTACGTAATTCGATTCATCGCCTAACCGATTAGTCGGTTGCCGAGCTAAATTCGATTGACTGCGGATTGGTAGTCAGTATTCAGACATTAGTAAGCAGGCAGCGGCCACACGTACAAGGTCAGTTGCTCCACGCACCATCACTTCCTAGTTGGCAACCAACTGGCTTGGGCAACTGCCTCTCACTAGAATTAGGCTCCCAATTACAACACATCACATTCACACACATCAAGCGGCTGCCGTAAGTAGCTCAAAACCCTGTACGTGACTGCTTAGGTGTTTATTTTATATAGGTATTCACTCCTGTGTAGGAAGATATAGATAAGATATATTATATTGTATTATACAAACACATTTCGCTATATTTTTTTCGCTCATTCAAATAGTGGGTGACTCCTTTTACGCGCTACGCGTTGTATGCCAGAAGTCATATTTTATTCTTGTTCACACTCAAGTTTTTTGTGAATTTATCCTGTTATCGTTATTATTTTTTCGGAAATAGTCTCATATACATAGCAAATATCATATAGCGTACCCGGACTTCATATATACACACGAATATTTCGGCAAACGTGGCGCACATTGGGAGAGGCCTATGTCCAGCAGTGGACTGCAGTAGGCTATTGATTGATTGATTTGAACAGAGCAGGAAGCTGCGACCTTTGACTTAGCAGAGAAATACCCTACTACCCCAATCGTGACGCTAGTCATTGCGTCACGATAGAGCGTTACCAGCAGCGTGATGGTAGTAATATTTTATTCATTACAGTGAAAATGTAATAATTTCAGTTAACATAATCGAATTGAAACTTTTCATGACAACCCGCCACGTTCACCAGGAAAATTCATCTTTCAGAAAACTTCCAATCCGTCACTTTATATTGTTTTGTTTTTCTCGAAATTAATAATTCAAAGTACGTCATGTTTCACCGGTTGATTGGATAAGAGGTTTATGATTGATTATAACTGGAATTGAGATTTATATACAGTATGTTTCTAAATTATTATTATTTTTTTTTTGGAGGACCACCAGCCATTATTGAGCCATCATGTCCTAATGATAATGTCGGTAGTTTACGCGAATATTACACATTGAAATAAAACTAATGTTATCGGATTCTTTCGGGATTTATTTACGTTGCAGAAGTTTTTCATTGACTATGGCTGCTGAAGAGCAATCGAAACTTCATTTTCTAATGAAAAATGTTTTTATTCTACCTATATTCAGGGGCGGATCCAGCTTTCAATTCAGGGGGGGGTCATGGTGTAGCCGAGACATAGTTTCGGGGGGGAGGGGGGGGGGGGGGGTTGTCTAGTCTCCCAATAAAATGTCATTGAACAATACAATGAACATAAATGTGTATGAAATTCATGACGAAATAATGGGAATGAGGTGAGAGGAGAAGAAGTAAGATGCCTTGAACGACTGTTGTTAAATACGATCCAGAACCCGGTTAAGCTGCTGGCCCCCAAGTTGAAGGACGCAGCTGGCACTCTGGCTTGAGGGGGCTGGAGGACTCCTGCAGGAGACTCTATGGCGAAAAAAGATGTCAGAGCACCTTCGGTACTAAATCCGTATCAAAAGGCGAGAAATCGAGGCTAAGAAGTCCCAGCTTTATCGGAACATGGTGGAGTTGAAACTACGACTTGGACAACCAAGTGCAGGGCACGCCGTGATAGTGGTGGTATTTCTTACCACCACTATCACGGTGAACTAGCTAGCCGCAGCTAACTATCACCCATCATGGAGAACTGGCTAGAAAGGCTTCAATGGGGAACTCTCGTAGCGGTTGACGCAGATGATCACCGGATATGGATGTTTCGGAAGTTAGCTGCGGCAAATTCAGAAGGAGCCAACGCCCGGGTGTCATCACTGTGATGCAAGCGAGGATACGGGGCTGCATACGCGGACCGATTACCCGGCATGGGAAACGCCGAAGCGGGTCCTTGTGGCGGCCCTCGGGATGGGAGTTCTCTCGCTCAGCACTCTCTCTCGCTTGCTTACAGTGATAGCGTAAAACCGTAAGCTCGCGGCTGCCACCGCCTCCATCTGAGAGCAAGTAATGCTCGAGAAGAAGGCGGGGGAACGGGTCTGGAGAAGATTCAGTTGTTTCCCATTCCGCATAATACACAATGCGCGAAGGACTCGGGCGACGTAGGTCACTCAACATCTCCATTATCGTATCAATATCTCCACATCGGTCCCCATTAGCACGGGCCTGGAAATGACAGGGGGAACCGCCTGACACTCTAGAAGAAGCAGGCCGCGTTAGCGGCGCGATGCGTGCCTCCCCCTTTCATGATTAATTGATTATCGTACATATTTTCCTGATTGCTTCCGAATCCGAGGTGACCTCGGAGCTCAGGGTCCGCCTTCTGTCTCTTCCTCTTCTACTTCGCATGACGTTGGGCGTCCATGGTGGTGAGATGAGACCATTTGCACGCATGTCACCCTTCACGACTTCAAGCCAAGACTTCTTGGGCCTATCCTTTCCACCTGGTCCCGGTGGCTGTGCTACTGCCAGCCATTTGTTACCCACGTAGCCTGGCGATTGCTGCAAGACGTGGCCACACCAGCGAAGGCGACTCTCTTGCATTTTATGTGTGATGTCGCGGACATGAAGGCTGCCGCGGATCTGAGAGTTCCTCATGCGATTTTTACGTGTGACGCCGCACATCCACCGCAGCATTTTCATCTCCGTAACACGTAGCTCCTGCTTATGTCGCTCCAGCAGCGGCCACGCCTTACAGCCGTTTAAAAAGACAGGCCTAATGATCGTTTTATAGACCTACCCCGTCAACCAGACTGGCATTTTAGGTTCAAATGTGACGCCAATCATTTCCCGCCCCTTGGCCCACATGGCGGCAATTCGTGCCTTGACGTCGCGGTTGATGTGACCAGTCACGTGAAGTACAGATCCCAGCCAGGTACTTTTTTTTTATCGTGCGAAAAATCCCCACGGATACCTCCCCCGCCGGAGCCGGAGGAGGAGGTTATGTCGGACTCGAACCGACTAAAACGCACGCCGTCTGTGGGCCGTCAGTTGCCGGAGGTGAGATTGTCGTAGCCATATCCCTAGTACCCCGGCCGATCCAGAGCCATATCTCTCGATCTGGCCCTCTTCCGGTGTGGGGACCATAGAGTCCCCAATTCTCCTTCGCTCCCGCTCCGCCGCCCACTGGGAGCGAGCTGGGGACTCTATGGTCCCTACACCGGAAGAGGACCAGATCGAGAGATATGGCCCTGGGTCGGCCGGGGTGCGAGGGATATGGCTACGACAATCTCACCTCCGGCAACTGACGGCCCACAGACGGCGTACGTTTTAGTCGGTTCGAGTCCGACATAACCTCCTCCTCCGGCTCCGGCGGGGAGGTATCCGCGGGGATTTTTCGCACGATAAAAAAAAAGGACCAGGCATATGAGCCAGCTGCGTCATCCGCAGCAGAAGATGGCCACTGGCCACAACCGCTGGGCCCGCGGTAATAGCGGTAGTAAGGCTCATCCCATCCTATGGGGGAGTGGCTAGAAAGGCCACATGGCTGCCTCTCGTACCGGCTGACGCAGGTTATTACCGGGCCAGTGCCGTAGTCACCAAAGCACCAGTTGCTTTGGTGACTACCTACGTCGGATCCAGAAAAGAAGGCTTCTTCCAAGTTCACAAAAAGTTTTTGTAAGCAAACAGTAACATAAAAAGGGGCCTTTGAAGCTGAGCCCAAGTCAAATTGTTGCCCGAATCGAAAAAGGACCTCATGGCTGTCAGCTCCAGACCTTCGACTGCCGGCCTGGTTAGTCATTCGCGCTTATTTCTTTAACATAGCGGACAGGGTGTCAAGTCCGAAAACTATTCGAGTCCATCGGTTGATCGGCTGCGCTGCACGATAAATTGAAATTTTCAATCGTGCGAATAATATTCATACTGATGTTTGGTGCCTCATAAAATGGGTAGGTGACCCGCCCAGGGGGGGGGGGTCATGACCCCCACGACCCCCCCCCTGGATCCGCCACTGCCTATATTTGATACAGAAAAGACAGTTTGTCAAGACCTTTCCATGTAAACTGATGACCTGATTAGAATGCACTACATAAACTGAAAGTCAGCCTGTTGCCTGTGTAAAGACTTATCTTACTGAACTGCGTAGTGCTATACAGTGAACAATCTAACTTAAATTTACAAAGTTTGTACAATGTTGTACTTTTTGTTACCGCCCAAGATTGGATCACCCTGTTTTTACGCCCTTGAGTTTTATAAGACATTTTTTGTGCCGTGTTTTATGTCAATTGTGTTGAGGTAAATAAAAAAAGTTTATGCCTATGCCAATTGTTACATTACAAGCATGAGTCAACGATTGGATTCGAGAGTCAGGTAAGGAAGTAAGTATCGTGCTTCAAATACATACAGTCGCGCCTTTCTAGTGGGGTAGGCAGAGACAACATGTTTGCACTTGCTACGATCCTGGCATACACTTTTCGCTTCTTCTAATTTCATAATTGTTTTCATACATGCTCGTCGGTGTCGTGTATTTTTGATTCTTTCTTCTTGATACTACATATTTTCTTTCTCTCTGAATTTGGTATGTCAGCGAGCCTCCTAACAGAACTAAACCTGAAAGATAAAAGCTTCGCCTTTCCGAAGTTTCGGCAGTACCAGGATTCGAATCAACTTCTTCTTCTTCTTCTTAATGGCTTCTGCAGCAAATCACCGCAATTTTGTCAATGTCAAGTAAATTTTAAATGTTTATAAAATTATTATGGGTGAAACGCCAATGTCAAGTTTTTCAAGATATTCTACTAGAGTCACGTTAGCCACGACAGTAACTTTGTTACCGTGTGTCCACCCCCCACAGGATTTGAGTCTGGGGCGTCTCAACCGTAAACCCGATTTGAGTCTGAGGCGTCTCAACCGTAAACCCGACAGTGATGCCTTAGCACGTCTTGGTACTGGTATTGATTTATTGTGCTATTGATTATTTGGTATCCAAGACTTATTTAACGAAGTGTTCGATGAATACCTGAACAGTGATATGATTCTTGGAAATAAGAGCATCTTTTTTAGGAACTATCGATAGATTTATAAAATTTATCTTTATCAGTAAGATATTTGAAAAATGTTATACCTATATATTTGCCACCTGAAGATTACTATAATATTATAGGAATCATATTTATGTTTTTTATACCACTTCGGTGGCAGACAATGACACGGCCCACCTGATGAAAAGTGTTTACTGTAGCCTATGGACGTGTGCAATACCAGGGCAGACACATTCGTGTGGACCATGTAAGATCAGAGAGGTTCTGTGCCGTCAATAAAGAAGTCTAAGCATGACAAGCCTTCCCACTGACAGCACAATAACTCTTCAGTGAGCTCTGACTACTCTACTCACCCACCGCCGGGAATACAACACGAGGTTATTTGTTAATTTATTAGAGTTCAGCAGTTTTTGAAGGTGACTGTACCTGTCAGGAAAACAATTACACATAGATAATGTTGTTGTTGACAATACAAGACACGATATTACGATAATCTAACACATATTACTAGCTTTAACATAAGTACTTAGGAACAGGTACTTAATCAAAATACAAAAGTGAACCAATAAATTATAAATATAATAGCCGTTTCATAATAAACCCTATTAATAAATTAACTGCATACCAAGTAGTAGCTACCTACTCGTGTATTTTATGAGTCTATGCAGCAACCTTGTATTGTGATTACTTTGATTTCATTAGTTAACTGTATTTTATTAACGCCGCACCTATTTTTTACAGCTGACGGAGAATGGTTAGGTTGATAAGGCCGTCCGTTGCGTTGAGCGTCGCGAACATTCGTGTGGTGGCCTGTTTAACGCAGCGTTTACCTTTACAGTGTCTCATTTTTTGGGGTCTGTACCTTAGAAGAAAAAAATACAGAACCCTATAGGATCACTTGCCTCACTTGGTTGTCCGTATGTCTGTCTCCCAAGACCTTTTTCTCGGAAATGTGTCGACGGATCAAGTTAAAATGTATACTAGGTTCTCAAGTCTACAACCTCTTACAGCTGTGAAAAAATCTAACTTCTAGGTCAACGCTAAAAAGATATTGCCGTTTATGTAACATTAGTTGGTCCCTCAATTCAGTATTGTACGGAACCCTCGTGAACGGTTTATGTTTCATGAAGTCATTTGCCTTTATTTTTTTTAATTTTTATAATTTTCAGAGGCAAAGTTTATATTTTATATTTTATTGGTTATTGTAATTTTACAAACGTATTTAGTATTAAGGTAAAGTTACTTAGAAACCAACATGGTTGAAGAGGTAGAGGTGAATATAAATGACATAAAACTTCAAATAATGCAGTGCTTTTTAGGTTTTATGTTTACCAAATGGCGCGATAATATTCGTTTTTTTGTTAATTTAATACGTACTTGACATTTAAAATAATTAATAAACGCCACATCTAAAACCAAAATGTGTCTTTTTTATTTCGAATTTTATTAATTAATTAATTATTTCGAATTTTATTGATTAAGTAATTACTGATACTATGTTAATTAATTCGAATTTTAGTAAAGTTTCTCTCAACATATTGGAATTGCCCATTAAGTAATTAAGAACTTTATCTACCGATATCTTGAGGCATCACATACTATTTGTATATATAGCATAGTTTTGTATAGTTATGTATATTTTGTAAGTAATTGTATATATATATTTTTTTTTTCTCCATATTTTTATAATAACCATGTAAAAATTGTTCTTTTATGATTAAAAATAATTACAAGTTCAGAATAAATAAAATAACAACTACGTATGTGTGTTAAGTTAATCAAGTATTTTTATACGGTCAGGGGAGGCAGGATACGATGGTATTTCCGTGCCAATCGAGGAGTCCGCCTGGGGAAGTACCTCTGCCCTTTTTTTTTTTTTCTTTTTATCGTGCGAAAAATCCCCACGGATACCTCCCCCGCCGGGGTCGGAGGAGGAGGTTATGTCGGACTCGAACCGACTAAAACGCACGCCTTCTGTGGGCCGTCAGTAGCTGGAGGTGAGATTGTCATAGCCATATCCCTCGCACCCCGGCCGACCCAGGGCCATATCTCTCGATCTGGCCCTCTTCCGGTGTGGGGACCACGGAGTCCCCAACTCGCCCCCGGGTATGGGGGGTCACGCAATGCGCGCCACCGCCGTGGCCTGCTTCTGCATTCTGCGACCTCCGACGCCCGAGTTGCCGCTGCTCGTCGCGGGCCGCGCGGTTTGCGATTCTCCTTCGCTCCTCGCGGACCGCAAGGTCTGCGATTCTCCTTCGCTCGCGCTCCGCCGCCCACTTCACGAGCATCACTTGCTCGCAGAAGGAGGCGCCGGCGGCCCACGCATCCGCGCAGCGAGCCATCGCTGCGAGCAAAGTGGCGAGCGTGAGAGCTCTCACTCCCAGGATCGCCACCAGCTCCCGTCTCGGCGTCTCCCACGCCGGACACTCAGTGAGCGTGTGCAGCGCCGAGTCCTCGCTTGCGTCGCAGTGATGGCACTCGGACGTTGGCTCTTTCTTCGCGGTCCGATGCAGATACCGTCCGAAGCATCCATGATAGTACCTCTGCTCTACAGAATACCACGGCTATAATAACCTCGTGTTGTGTTCCCGGCGGTAAGTAGGGTAGCCAGAGCTCACTGGAGAGATTTTGTGCTGACAGTGGGAATATCCAAAGCTTGTCCAGCTTGTCTTCTGCGCTGACGGCACAGAATCTCTCCATTCTTATAGAATGAGGGTCGCCACTGTGAGCAGCACGAGTGTGACTCCCCTGGTGTTGCACTCGTCCAAAGGCCATACCACTTTCCATCAGGTGGACCGTGTGCCTATCTGCGACCTAAGTGGCATAATAAATATAAATCGATTAATTTTTGATTGACAACCTAAGCATTGAAATTTTAAGAGCAAATTGTAGAACTACGCCATAGATAGAAAATAATTGGCTGCTAATGCAATAACTAGACACAAAACTGTTACTCAAACCCTTAACAAAGAATGTTCTTAGCTCAATTAATAATTTAGCTTTTGTAAGAAGTGAACAAAGACTATTATATATTATACTAGCTGTTGCCCGCGGCTCCGCCCGCGTGGATGTCGTTTATCGCGTGGTGTTGTTAATTTTAGTGCTGAGAGTTGAGCGTTGAACGCTGATTAGACACTGTACTCGCCTCTCTATTCGACTCGAGAAGTTAGGTACACGACAGTATACCTCTCCGCCCTACAGAAGCCCGCGGCTTAATAACCTCGTGTTGTGTTTCCGCTGGTGTAGCCAGAGCTCACGGGAGAGGTTTTGCGCTGTCAGTGGGAAAACCAAAGGCTTTGTCCTACTTATCTTTTGAGCTGACGGCACAGAATCTCTCTGTTCTTACAGGGTAGACAGCACGACTGTGAATCCCCTGGTGTTGCACTCGCCTATAAGCTACGGTAACCACTTACCATCAGGAGGGTCGTGTGCTTGTTTGCAACCTCACTATTACAGTTCGACTCACGACTATAGTATGGGGCACTTCAAGAAGGGCGAGTATGATGCCCCTGGTGTTGCATACGTCCATAGGCCACAGTAACCACTTTCCATCAGGTGGGCCGTGTGATTGTCTGTCACCTAAGCCCAATACCTTTGCCCTTCCACCAACCTCTCCCTTTCCCCGTTGTGTCTCTTGTCTTGTCTACTCCACTATATCCTTCGCCACGCTCTACCTCTAATCTGTCTTCTGTGAGAAACGATTTTGTGACGAATCATAAAACAGTACCGACATCTATTTCACAAATTGACAAATTAGAATTTAAAAAAAAGAAGAGTAAAATACCGGTTCGGGTTATCGGGAGTTTGAAACCAAACGATAGCTTGAATTTAAACGCGAGAACGCCATCTAGTTATGATTCTGTAACTAAATCATTAAAGTTCAAATTTTAATTTCAAGATTAAAAACGTATTGGTTTACACAATTGTGTATGTAAAAATAAAGTCTTTAAATTTACATACTTGCCCGGATGTAATAAGCTATAGAAATTGATCAATAATAATAAAAAGCGCCATCTGTCTATCGGGTCATTTTCCGTTTATTATCATAATTGTTCACAACTCCGGTTCTACTCAACCGATTGGGATGAAACAAACGTAAGATTTTAAGTCTGAGCAAGCCCTTTCTAACAAAAAAAACCGCATCAAAATCCGTCCAGTAGTTTTTGCGTCCATCGCGGACAAACAGACAAACAGACAAACAGACAAACAGACAGGAAATTCAAAAAAAATATTTTCGTGTTCAGTATCGTTAACATAACATAACCCAAGTATTTTTTTTTAAATATCTCCAATGTACAGACACGACCACTTTACAATTATATAATAGTATAGATTATGCTGGCTAATATGGTTGTGCAACGAATACCAATTGCGTGTCTACAAATAAGCTGCGGTTACAATTCAGTCAGCAAGTATTGCAGATATAGGTATGCTAATGTCACTTTTGTTTTGGGGAATGTAAACACCTTATTAAGATGGCTTGTTAAACAAAATGATGATGACACGTGCCTAGAATACTTACTCATAAGAAGTTCGTCGGTTAGTACCTAGAAATTTAAACCAATACTTATAACAAAATAAAGAAAGTAAGCTGGAGATGATATCAAATCGAAAATATGCAATATTTGAAAACTGTCAGACAGATATATACAGCCCAGACTCAGCCTCAGTGGTATGGCTCGAGTCAACAATAGCACCCAGAATGCGGCAATAGGCTCACCCCCTATTATGTGGGACCGAATACAATAATTGGTGAAATGTGGGTGTTAATTCACCTCTGCCTAACCCTCCGGGGATAAAGGCATGATTATATGTATGTATGTATTGAAAACTGTTTCGGGCCTTACCAAGTCTTTCGGGGAAAGTAACCTGCAAGCCGCTACACCTGCTGATTGACGATATGGATTAGGCTTTCCGCAGAGGGCCATATGTACAAAAACTATGAAGTATGTATATAGGTACCGCAATATCAATCAAAAATACTAACACCCGTATTCACAAACGATACTGTGAGGTCTCATAGTGTGCTCGAGCGCATAGGGCTGGTAAAATTAATTCACAAACATCACGGAGCAGTATCTAACGCGGTGCTGTCCCTCAACGAAGTTATACTTAAGTGTTATCAATGAATAAAAAGGCTTACCAAAATGAACGCACTGAGAATTTGTCGTTCTTTGCACAGTTTTGGTAGTACGCATAGCGAAGTATTGTTTGTGAATACGGGTGTAAGACATAGATTCGCTAATAGTTTTATTTCCTTCAAATGACACAGAGTAAATTAATAGCAAAATACCTTCCCTGTTCATATTAGCAACACCAAGCGGAAGTAAACAGTTCTAATTTAAAACTACTTGTGCCCCGAGGCTTTGTGCGATGGAACGTCTACAAGGTATGTATTATTGTTGACTTGCAACTTTGAAGGCACCTGGTGTCTCGAGAACTAAAGATGATTTATGCATCTTGTTAATTGGCTGGTGTTTAGAACCGCATGTTTAGATCTGCTACGTATTTCGACCAAGGTAAAAAGAACCTCTTCTTTTTACTTTGGTTGAAGGCTACTTATTCTCTACTTGGTTCAGACACTATGAAGCCAAAATGACTCAAGCTAAAGCTAAAGTGTCTTCACGTTAGAAAGTGATTACCTAGTACTTGACAGCTGGAACTTTACATAAGTTTGTAATTATTTCATGACTGCATTACGCGTTATCACGTAGTTTACTTAATTACTTTTGCAAAATGTTAATTGATTTGCATTCATAGTGATTCATGTGCCTTTTTTTCGCGCGGAAACCTCGTCGATTGCCAGAAACCCCAAAAGCGATCCTATACGAATATATTTATTTTGGACCAATCTGTTAATGAAACCGTTAGTGAAAGATATATTCGATCAATTAATTATTTTATTGCAATCGTCCGTTGATTTTGGAGAGAAAATCTTCCGTGCCATCTGATCATCAACTGTCTCATCATTACATTTACAATATAAGATGTATTGAATTGGAATTTCTTTCCAGTGTAATGATGGAACTTCCCTAATGTGATCAGGCCCAAGATTGAGCGAAAAACAATATATACCTAGCTCTGTTACCCTGTACCTATTGTCCTTTTAAAAATTTTCACGCGAACGCAGTAAAAATAACAGCTAAACAAAAATGTTTCTACATTGTAATCGTGAGGTATTTATTGACTATAGTTTTAGCATCTTGGACCTATAAAATTGGTCAAATATATGTACTCACTTTACTTAATGACTGCACTCAATGTATACAAAATAAAATGGCGTTTATATGTTAATCCTGTAATAAAATAAATTAACATACACAGCAAGCACTATGTATGTGATCGTTAATCAGCACCGGAATTTAATTCAAGGCTGATACTGGGTGTCAGGTTGTCCTATACACGATAAAAACTAGGAACAAAGAACGTATGCGACATACTCCTATTAAATTAACATTCGTAAGCAGTTGCCCCATTAATAAAAATACATCCGTTCATTTTGTTATTTTTAAATAAAGAATTGATTTGCATTTTTCATGACTGCGAATAACTTGTCGTTTATTTGTAACGATTACTCGTATATAATTATAACCATTTACGAAAAAGGTTTCGAAACCCGTTACGAGGAAAGAATAATAGAATAATATTATTATTCTTTTAACTTTTATTTATCCACCATTTTACCAAGTATGATTTTCGATCCCACGTAATAGAGGGGCGAGATTATTGCTGTCAAACGGGCACTTTGTTTGAGAGGTTTGAGAACATATTATATATATTGTATATATTGTACGATACCCACAGGAAGAGATGGAGTGACCCTATTCTACTCCACCGGGAACCAACACGGTAATATTATAAAATACAATACAATATTTCAGTTTCAAGAGGCCAATATTTCGTTTCAGAACCACTTGGAATTCTATTTGTGGGACTGCAGCGGCTGTACCGATTACATTATTGCAGTTTGTGGATTCATATCATGGTAATATATGAAGCTCGTGTAAGCACTACTTGATGATATTTTGGGGTCTCACTCGAAATTACAAAACTAAATTTACCTACTTGTTATTTCAATATATTAAAGACGCATTTGCAATGGCTATCGATACGATAAACAATATGTTTTTAAAATAAAATGGCGTGACCAAGAGCCATGAGTCTACAGTATGCATATATCTATATGCGCATGTTAAACATTATAAACATAACATAAACTCACGCCAATATCCCCGAAGGGGTAGGCAGAGGTGCTAGCATATATTAAATAAAAATGTTCTTTTTTATTTATACTTTATACCACTTAGGTCGTAGACAAGCACACGGCCCACCTGGTGGAAAGTAGTTACCGTGACCTATAGACGAGTGCGACACCAGAGGAGTCACACTCGTGCTGCCGACTCTTTAAGAACAAAAAAATTATGTGCTGTCAGCGAGGAAGACAAGCAGGACAAGTCTTCGGTCTTACCACTGACAGCACAAACCCACTCCAGTGAGCTCTACTCACCGCGCGGAAACATAACATGAGGTAATTTATGACTCTATGCTCTCATTTTTTATTAGATTATGCCATTCCGATTTGGAAAAAAATGCAGTTTCATTTTTCAAAAGAACTCGTAACCTCTCATAATAAAGAACAGCTCACACTGTACGTACGAGCGTTTGAAACAAAAGGTTTCTGCACATTAATACATTGTGCAGTTAATAAAACAAGGTGTAGGGTGCCGGATGTTTGTCCAAAACAAACCCGCACCAAAATAGCTTTGGATGTGGTCCCAATATGTGGTCTTTGTTTCGGAATGCGAGTGTATTCAGCAATCAAATTATAAATACACAACTTTACGTTTGTAGTACCGTAGTTATTTTTTCATTTGTATTGTTTTTGTGTTTAAATGTCTCTAAATGTATGTATCTTGATATATTTTTTTACGTACTTGGTAATTGTGTCTGTTATGTCAAGTTTTGTGTTTCAAAATAAGGATACCCGATGACCTTATTTTCGTTGTATCATCATCTTGGTGGTGAATGTTTTTCACAGATTTTAAGACCCCAAACCCGGGTGTGCGTTGTTTTATAGCTAATTGTTTTATAGAATTTCGTTTCACATAAATTTTTTCTCATATTTTCGTTTCATAGAATAATTAATACACAGAATACTTACTTTGAAGATTTTTAAATCATTGATTTTTGTTTCACATAAAGTTTAATGTTAGAATAATCATATCATAGAATAACAAATTAAATATTCTTTATTATCATAACATACATTAAATATAAAATCGTTTGACATACCACTCAAAAGATATAAAACATAGTTGCGCTAAGATAATTCGACGGAGCCCCGCTCCGCGGGGCTCCTATTTCTGGGTGGTTTTAAAAAAAATAACCACGAAGGCCTAAGGCGGGAGCTCCGCTCCGCTTCGCTCCCGCCTTAGCCTTCTAACCTAACCTATCCAAGTCGGGGTACTCTGAGTCGGGGTGTAAACTATAATGACGTGTTCTAATTTATTAAACGTTAGACCAAATCATTTTCGATTATGGTGGTGGTTTAATATTCCTTAAAAAATAATTCTACTGTTTGATAAGTTTATTAAACAAAAAAATGTAAATAAAAATTCATTAAATAGTTTCTCTGTGAAATATGTTTCATTCTGGTAAATTGTCTTTGAAACAATAATATTCGAAATAAAAATATAAGTACCAAATGTTATGTGAAACATTTTCTGTGAAACGAAATTCTATGAAATTTCTGTCTGCGAAACAAGGGGCTCCCCCCCAAACCCACTTCACCTTCCAGATGGTACATCTACTGAATCAGGCAAGAAGCTCTGACGCATTCTCTACTGTCAGGGTTGACCGGTATGACGGTATTTACTTCTATCAAAGCTGCATAAACCAAACCAAAATGAAGTGAAGCAGTAAGCGGTATCTTCATGGCGAGAATCTCAGTTGCCAAGGTCGGTTTTCCGCCTCCATTTATTTCTATTTGGCTTATTTTGGCTATGGGGTGAATACGAATCCTTGAATGTTACGGCCAAACGAACGGAATTGGTGCGGGTTTGAAATTCTAGATCATTTAGTTTAGTAGAAACACTTCATCATCAATGCAAGTTCATAAACTGAAAAGGATTATACAAATATGCTATCAGAAACACTGCCCTTTGTAACCATATTCAGTACAATACCTACTCCACGACCAAGAAGCATTCCATCCGACTCGTTACCTCTATAATATGTGACAGGTGACATACAACCGGTAAGCCATTTATTCCATGAATGGTCAACGATTGATATGTATCTAAGGAAAAAAATAATATTTCGCATTCAGAATGTGTTAGTAAACAAAGTGTACGCAACACGCGTGCGGCGTAGATGATCAATTTTAGCATTTAAATTGGTTATTGAGAACAAAGAGGCGTTTTTAGGGTTCCTTGCATAGGGTAGATGATTTAGGTACCCAAGTCTCATTATGTCCTTGGAGTTATAAATGTTATAATGTTCGAGCAGGCATTCACATGGTACCTAGCTTCTGTATGTTCTCAAAAAATCAAGGAATTTAGACATATTTACGGCATAAGAAGTCCTGGCATGATATCGTGGAGGGTGACATACGTGGTCACAAATGGTCTCACTACCACGGATGCCCAAGAACGTGCAAAGTGGAGGAGGAAGAGCCGGAAGGCAGACCCTGAGCTCCGGGGTCATCTTGGCCACGGATGCAATCAGGAAAATATGTCTCCATGAAGATGATGACAGCATAAATCCTGAAGATGCAGTGACTGTTTCCATATCCGAAAATTAGAGTGAAATTTTACTACAGTAGGTATCATAGATTTTAGTAATTTTACCCTGATGAAACTATTAGGTACTCTGACGAAATTAAGACACCACATAAGATTCATTAACTAATTGTGTATAACACACTCGTAGCTACAGTTGTTCGTAGTAACGTTCTTATCAAGGCCTGCCATCCCATGGTTATGAGATCGAACCCCGAACCCTATCCTGTATACTACTGTAGTAAACCATATTAAGACACGAAAGAGAGCACAGGTAACATGACCATGCTAGTGGTAGTATAACACAGAATTCCCAACGGAACCTTTCCGCGCATACGACGGATTAGCATTGACCATTTTCGTAACTCCAAGGTTAAATTTTGATTGGGAAGTACGGGCGCCGCGAGTTAACTCCACGTGGTAAATGGGCGTAGCATTTAGATTTTTATCGCCAGTTTTTTTCTTACGTCATCATATCTGAATGAAAAATACCCGTGAGATACAACTTACTCAGACGAGTTTTATATCGCTATCAAGCAAAATGAGATAAAAACAAATATTTAATCAGTTTTACGGAGTTCCCAAATGTTTAATCAACGTAATAGTTATGTAACTATTATCAGATGTGCCGTAGTTTAGTCCTTACAAAATCATACTCACTCTCATCAGGTTTTCACCTCGGAGCCTGCGATCTGCTTACTCTTTCTTCTCCTTAAGCTTTGACTTTTATGGGAGTGACTATCGCTGACCTCCTAACCTCGAGAAAGCCTGTACCTACCGGCCGACAAGTCTTGTTTTTAGACACACACTGCCAGCCTGATAATCTAAAATTATAAAGATCTGTGCATGGAATAATCTTTCTTTCTTTTTACGAACATTTACATAGTTACTTTAACAGAAACTTTCATACTTGGACCGACGACGGCTGCCTTATGCGTGCTGCGTGTCGTTTCGTGCAAATACATAGAGCAGTGTCTGCATCTCACTGACTGTAGTGTTATTAGAGGTCACTGCTGCATCTGCACAAATAGCACGCATAAGGCAGCGGATGACCCTATAATTTGGGGTACATAACGATTTAAAAATAATAGAACACGATTATCTAGCCAAAATCAATCAAAATATTAGTTTCACATTCTAAAAACTGATGTAGGTACAACTGAACTATGATTTCGTGCGGCCAAAGCCGCGGGCGTGAGATAAGTGCTAAATTGATTGTAATAACGAATACAATTAATAATGAGATAATAGATTTCGTTTATACGAAATGAATGTACACAATATAATAATTAGCACAAACACACCACATGCAATATCATTATACAGCGATCATATTGTCAAGGAAACGTAAGGAAGTGAACCATTGTTTATATTTATTAATAGAGGAGCTTCTACGTGTGTGCACGCACGGATAAAGTCATAGTTACTGGATGAACAGTAACTCAATGATGATATCAAAAGGTCCTTTGTCATTCAAAAATTTGAATTGGATTTTTTTTAAAGTAATTATAATTTATTAATACGGTGCCGTGTTTGTTCCCGGTGGAGTAGAATAGGGCAGGGCCAACTCATCTCTTCTTGTGGGTGTCCTAAAAGGCGACTAAGGTTTGTACTCGATCCGACATCTTAGATACCTCTGCCTACCGCTTCGGGGATTTATAGGCGTGAGTATATGTATGTATGTATTTATAGTAACTATTAGTCGTTAATCACTCCAGATAAATTGCCTGTGTTAAGAGTGTATTCACATCGGTAGCGTAATGGCCAGGATTCGAAACTGGGACCTCTTGATCGGCGTCGCTATTTGTGAAGCCTTTTTAATTTTTAAATATTATTACGTACCAAAATTATAATGTAATGGAATAATTTACATGCAGAGGTTAAAAAATGTTGGCAACATCTACGTTAAACGTTGCCAACTATATCTTTACTGCATATTTTTTTACGCTGTCCACTCGCCTTTTTATTACCATAAAAACAAAGATAAAAAAGCACTCAATATATTTTATCCAAATGTACAATAACTTTTTTTTTATACCACTTAGGTGGCAGACAGGCACACGGCCCAGCTGATGGAAAGTAGTTACCGTGGTCTATGGACGTATGCAACACCAGGGGCGTCACACTCGTGCTGCCGACCCTGAAGAAACCTTCTAATGCCCTTCTTGAAGAACCCCATATTGTAGTCGCTTGGGAAAACCATCGTTAATTAATTAATTTATAATATCCTTTCAAACGTATTATAAGTACTTAATAATAATTCCGGCAGGGTCCCAATAGGAGTAGTAGACTCAAGAAGTGTTGACTTAACGTCGTCGTGGAGGATGACATACGTGCCAATGGTCTCACTACCATGGATGTCCAGGACCGTGCGAAGGGGAGAAGTAAAAGCCAGAAAGCGGACCCCGGACTCTAAGGTGAAGGCCTCGGATGCGACCGGGACTAAAGAATATTAATGATGAATAGTTCCGTGTTTCAGGTGCAGGACATATTCACTTTTTAACCACAAACTGACCCAAAATAATTTTTCTATACCACTTAGGTGGCAGACAAGCACACGGGACGCCTGAGTACAGAGGTACCGTGGTCTATGGACGTGTGCAACACCAGCGGCCTTACCATAAACCTTAAAACAGGTCAATAAATTGAACTGCTGTCATTCTACCAACTGCAAATGTCACTTTGTACTGTCATATAAATATATACGATTACAAAGGGATTCCAAAGTGACATTTGCAGTTGGTAGAATGACAGCAGTTCAATTGTTGACCTGTTTTAAGAGTTGGTATGGTATGGGCCCTGGGCCTCGATTCTGCTAAAGCACAACCACTGTGACACTACAGATACTGCGAGAAAATTCCATTTGATTTTAGCCTTTAAAGTGATGCAATTAAAGTTTAAAATTCAATGGCTTTTTGTAGAGTGAACCAAAGCGTATAATGAAAATATTGTCATTTAATTTTGAACTTTAATCCTCTAGCAATAAAGTCAAAAATTTAATACCAATTTTTGCAGAGACTCGCACAACAGTGTTTTAGCTTTAGCAGAATCGAGGGCCAGGGGAGTTACACTCGTGCTGCCGACCCTATAAGAACAGAGTTTCTGTGCCGTCAGTGCAGGAGATAGATCAGGACAAACCTTTGGTCTTCTCACTGACAGCACAAAAACACATTTCAACAGCGATCACTGTAAAGGTCCGGACACATAAGTCGATAATGAATGATGGATTGAAAGCATTATAGGTATAGGCAACCGATTCATCTCAAATTTCGATAGAGTTGAAAGCCTTTATTAACCCCCTAAATGGCAGTAATTGACTGATACTGATTATTATTAGCGTCAATGGGAATAACGGAAAGTTTACGCGAATATCACTCATTGAATTAAAACTATTTGTTTTGGTGTATCTATACTAATATTATAAAGAGGAAAGATTTGTTTGTTTGTTTGTTTTTTTGTTTGTAACGAATAGGCTCCGAAACTACTGGACCGATTTCAATAATTCTTTCACCTATAGAAAGCTACACTATCTGGGAGTAACATAGGCTATATAACATCACGCTACTACTAAAGGGAGCGGAGCAGTGAGCATAAATGTCAATAAATCGGGCAGATTTCCATACATTCTTTACTAATATTAGATTTGTATTTTTGTATTCGAGTAAACTCAAGAACTACTGAACCGATTTCAAAAATTCTTTTACCATTAGAAAGCTGCACTATCACTGACTAACATAGGCTATAATTAATTTTCAAAAAAATAGGGATCCTGGATAAAACTTCAATAATGTAACCCAAGGTGTAAAAAAAATGACCTAAAAAATTCCCTTCATCGCGTACGCTGCGAAAACTATTGAAAATAGAACAAAATAATGTACTGTAGAAATGTATAACTTAAAAAGGTCTACATAAAAGTCCGCGACAGCATATGTCTATCTAATAAGGGTAGCTCACAATAACCATTTTTATCTTTTACAAATTATAAAAAAAATATGTGTCATTTTCGAAGCTATTTTTAACAATATAATGTTAAGCCTTATCTGACTAAATACGTTAGATACATTGTACATTTAATGTAGATCAAAATTGCCCTTTACACTGTATAATTATAATGAATATTTTAGAATCTATTGCAGTATGAAAGTAACGCGCGACGATATAAATTCAAGCCGAAATGCCGATCAAAGTCAGACCACGGAATCTATACCTTTATATTAATTCTTATCTAAATAAATCGTTTGGTATTTAAGATTGTTTCAATACCTGTTGATTACTTTTTGAATTATTGAAATCGGACGTTCTATTCAAAAGATATTTCGAAATTATAATGTCAATAAATCCGGTAAATTACCATACATTATTTGAAAACTAATTATTATTACGGGCATGGGCTAAAAGGGTGCAACCACGGGTGTTCGAAGTATTTCACGAGCGAAGACAGGGAAGGTCAGCTGAACACAAGATGCAACGGTAACGGGATCCGAATGCGGGATTGGAACCTCCATGTGATGCATCCTGGGTAACGGAGGCATTAACGCCCCTCACCCAGGGGAGGCGCTACCGCCTACGGCAAATACATACAGCAACGGGAGCAGCTCTATAGAGGGCTGCTCAAAGGCTTCCCACATGTCCCTCTGACTACGAGGAGGCCCAGTAGAGAGCAGGAAAGGGAAGGGCTGGGCACCGAGCGTGGACGTGAGGATTATAGGTCCGGCCTCCTGTCATCCCTTCACGCCCGTCTCCTCCCTTTCCGGAATTCGATGGGACATCGTGCTTCCCACTTCTGAGAGGGCCATCTTAAAATTGTAGATGGCCCAGGGTCAGCCGAGGGGTGCGGAAAATGCCCTAGGCAATTTTATGCATGCTGTTTAGTGGGTCCGAATTCCACATGGCACTCCTGATGGCTGACGGGGATGGTATCCGAGGCAATTTTAGCACGAAAGAAAAGTTTGTACGGAATCCGAATTCCACGCGGGCGGAGCCGCGGGCAACAGCTAGTTTGTAATAACCTTCTTCTTTATTTTAGCATGTTAGCGTTAGCCCAGTCGCGTCCGAAGCTTTAACCTCGGAGTCTGGGGTCTGCTTTACCAGTGCCTTCAGTTTACCATCAGGCGAAGCGAGGTCAAATTGACGTGTCCTATATTAAAAAAAAGTCCAAGTGCGGATTTTCCGAGAAGCGACTGCCATCTGTCCTCCACATGTATGACAACTTGACCGATGGCGATGGTGTATTTGTATTAATATTCAATCTTATATTAAAACTTAACACTGTGGTTTACTCCTGTAAAGATATTAAGCATGTAGTGAAGGTTCAATTTGCGCTGTTAAAGCGATTTCGTAAAAATAACTCTATTATATAATATTATAGCAATAAATCTACTCGCAGTTACATAACTTAGAGTAGATTATTATCGGCGTGTGTTAAATTTTCTTTATTTTCATATGTCATGAGAAAACAAGGTGCGTGCTTCAATACAATTATTTTTAAAAGTAACATTATACACACACAATAAGCAATTACTTTTTACGAGTTCGCAAATTTGTTTTATATAGGCTGTTAATGTGCTTCTCGTTTTATTGCTTTAGGTAGTCGCTAGTTTTTAACTTAATGCTTAGAAAGTTCAACTTAGTTCTGCACTATTGTTACAAAATAATTTAAAACGAGTAATCTATGTAAAACACTGCTGGGGATTTAAGTTTTCTTGATTCTTTGGATTCAATACTAACGGGGACTGGACCTCGAGTGGTAGAGCGTTCGACTGCTACGTCGTAGGCCACGGGTTTGGTTCCCACTCAGTGCAATAATTTTTTTGAATGAATATGTCCATTGGCTAACTTTTAAACTTACGCGTTCCATGATTTACAGTAATGTTATCGCGAATTAACACGATCATTGTATAGATACATACATACCTTTGATTTGCCTGACGTTTCGCCTAGGTTACACCGGCCGTGGTCACAGGCTGTCTAGTTCAGTAGTGCTTCTTCCGTTCTTCATCCACCCGCACATTCTCGATAATTTTAATATTTTTACCATGTTCAACATTATCAGTGTCACAAACATTTCAAAATTCTAAATTCGAAGTCGATTGCGATATTAAATTCATATCAGGTCATTCAGGTCATTCAGGTCACTTAACCAATAACTGTTCCTCATCATGACATATCGCTACCTAGTTCGCAGTTATTATATCACTTTATAAATAAAGTCATTCTTACCTAATAATAATGTTTGACATGATTATTACTTAATTAACTAGTGAAATTAATTACTTTAGGAAATTAAATTCAAGAATAACTGCAAATTATAGCTTAATTTACATATTGATTACATTAAAACGTTTCAAGTGCGAAGTTTCGAGTGCGTGCTAAGCAAGGGCCGGTCTACGCGAGGCGTTGCGGCAGCAGCTTGGTACCGGCATACTTTTTTAAAAAGGGAAATCTCAGGAACAAATGTCACTTTTGCAGTTTGTAGATACAAATAATGGTACAATGATGGCACTCAGTTTGGCGGCCTCTCTCTGGACTTGTAGGAAACTAGTAAAAGGGGACGTTGGGCCAATGTATACCACAGTTTACTTATACTATTGTCATAATATCGAATTATCGTCATCTCATATCAAATGGTGGCCCATGTGGCCATTATGGTATTGGCACTATTCGGGTAATCTGTGATAGTATGGCCATAGATAACTTGGTATGGCATAGTGATATGCGTGGTCTTTTACTCTTATAGATTGCTACTGCGGCACAACAGCAATTTTACCATGCTATACAGCAGATATTTTGCCTCGAATAGACGCAAAAACATTAAATCATTATTGGAGTATTTATATTGTTAATGACCAGAAAAAAGCTTTAATTTATGACTTGCCTTTTCATTTCTGTTTAATGAGTGATCGAAGTCAAAGTGTATGAAGTAAAATTATGTTAGTAATACACATTATAAGACACACTTATTGAAGTGTGTAGAACTTCAGAACAAACTGGAATACCTGCAGTGCCGCGAGCACGTAAAAATTCCAATTCGTGACGTAATCGTATCGACAGATCAGAGTTTTCACAGGTTCACAGTAGGCAGGCGGCCAATCGCAATGCTCAATTCTCTCGATACGTTTAATAATTTGAATATTGTTCGTACTGGGGGCACAGATATTTTATGACCTTGGCATTGGAATAGGTATATCTACAACATTATGCATACTGAAATATACAGTCTCGTACGCTAATGGAGTTATCTTATGCAAATCAAATAGCTACTTGTGGTAGCCGTAGCAGTAGCCGTATCGTACATAGCTGATCAATACGATACAATCTTAGATTGAATACTTGTCGACTTTTCCGGAAGCCACTGCCGTGTGACCTCCCAACCCTGTAATGAAAGCCTGCACTAGAGTTCGTACAAGGTATGAGTTGTTTAAGTAGGCGCACTGACAAGCAGGGTGCAGGTTGGCGTGGAATATAAGGATGTTGGTAAGGTTCTGTGCGCCTATTGCAACCAATTAGCCTATTGCTGTTCACTGCTGGACATAGGCCTCTCCCAATGTGTGCTATAGGCTCCGATCCCTAGCCTTGCGTATCTAGTCCATCCCAGTCACCTTTATCATGTCGTCAGCCCATCTTATTATGTTTGTGAAGTTCTTGAGTGAATAATTCATAACCCAGAAGTGATCTTATATTCAGATTATCTCTCTCTCAGGTTCTTGATAAGATCTTTTATTTATACATCAGATATTCATACATGTATACAGTCACGCTTCTTGATTCGGTTGGGAAGGAACATCATTTTTACGATCCTGGCATACACTTTCGCTTCTTAATGTAATAAAATGTTAAAAAAGTAACTGATTATTTGCTTGACCTATGACTGATCCGATAATATTAAATACGAAATATGACTCAACTGAACGTTCGATTTTTAAATAATTGTTGATTAACAGAGAGAATCTTTATTAAATGTGACTCACAGTTTCCATTCATCTCTGATGAACAGTCTCATTATTTAGTTTTAAATTAATCACATGGTTTTCTTATACTTATTAGAAGAAGATGTGTTAATTTGATATATATATTATTATATGTAAAGTAGTCTCAAAGTTTAATGACCTCTTTTAACTAACTGCTAACATCTCGTCACTGTTTATATGAAGTTTTATAAAGTGATTCTTGGGTACTTACACATTTTATTAACTCCAGGGTGGCAGTCAAGTAGTCATATCTTTTGAAACATGCACTTACCATGGCTCTTAACACACATTTTATCGAGTGTTTGTAACAAATCACCTCATTTGTAAATGTAATGGGTATTCGGCTCATCTTATCTGTGATCAAATGAGTGAATACCAGGCGTGTCATACTATATAGAGTAATGCCTGATCTAAGTACATATCTAGTGCGAGTTTCATATGAATTTTCGAATTATTTCACCATCGGAATCGCTTATTATTCCACTAAGGTGACAGACAATCACACGGCCCACCTGATGGTAAGTGGTTACTGTAGCCTATGGACTGTGCATTAATTGTTGCATCGTACATGATACTCATATAAACACGAACTTTAGTAGCAAGAAAAAGGCTCGTGTTCTGCGCTGACGGTACAGAATCTCTCTGTTCTTACAGGGTCGGCAGCACGACTGTGACTCCCCTGCCCCTCTAAGACAAGTGGCAATTCGTTGCTCGGCGTATGATGGAATAGAATGCCAAATGTATGGGATTTGACGTAGGTATATGACAGGCGTCAACGAATGTCAAAAACGTCAAATCCTATACATTTGTCATTCTATTCCATCATACGCCGAGCAACGAATTGCTACTTGTCTAGGGGGGCTGGTGTTGCTCTCGTCCACGGTAACTATTTTCCATTCTCATTTCATGTCTACCACCTAATTGGTATAAAAGCAGCAGACTTAATGAGAAAGAAGGCCGTTAAAGTTCACAGCCATTATTATTTCCTTATGCAAAATTCAACCCGATAGAGCATTAAATTATCTAACATTGTAGAACGGATCGATCACCTATGAACCGGGCTGCGGCTATAAAGCGACTACACGATCGAATAGTTCATAAAGCGTAGGATTTAACGACCATCGACAGACGACTTGCATAATGCAATTTGAACGCAAACGTATACGTTTATGTACAGATTTGTAAATATGAGATTAAATACTGTTAAGAACGAATTTTGCTGACTTGTAAACTTTAATGAGTTTTATAGTGAGGAGAGGAAATCGACAAATGGAAGGTGGGACCGTCCGGACCTCCCCCAGCCAGATGGACAGACGAAGGTAGCTAGAATAGACTGAATACGGAAGCCCAGTGCCCCGCGCACGAAAAATGTTCGTAACGTAAACGCATCGAGAAAACGGAGCATTGCGATTGGCAGGCTTCACGTACACATACGTTAACAGTAGGCAGGCGGCCAATCGCAATGCATTGTTCTCTCGATACGTTACGAATATTTTTTGTGCTCGAGGCACTGTTGTGTCATCCAATCATTCAAGCTAATATGTAGGTGGACTGCGATAGGTAGGATAGTGTAGGCGATAGATGTGGATTGCTTACGAGCGGGGGAGGTATCCGTGGGGATTTTTTCGCACGATAAAAAAAAAAACAGGTGTACCTACTGATTAACGGACAAGGCTCTGACGTAGACTTTCCTGTCGAAGTTGTGAGGAGGGATCGTATTGACACTAATGGCCTATCCCTAGAGTTAGATACGAGTATCTATGGTTTATACACATTGTTTAACAACAGATAAATATCTCTAGGCAAAAGGTTTAGGGTGAGCAAGTCAATAAATATGAAAAGAAAGCCGACAGGACAGGGACATGTTATATGGACCTTCCATCACTTCTGGTCAATGGGAACAAAGGTGCAAGGTCCATAGGATGCCATGCTGGGCTGACCCTTGTGAATGTTGCAGCGTTCAATCATGATGTGCCGACAAAATTTGCATTATAATAAAATAATACCTTGTAACTGTCTTGTAATGATATAAGTTATTGTACCGAATGCTAATACTACATACATACCCTCTCACCATATTCCATTAGGGGCAGACAGAAGCAATAAATACCGCTTAAGATATGATTCCGAGGGTGACCGCATACGATAAAACTGCAGACGCACGCAGCAGATGCGCGTAGTTCATTGCGGTTTCTCAATGGCCCTATTTATTCGTATCGGAGTTTAACAAGTAATGGGTACACTGTATGTGCTGCATGCGTCGGCAGTTGTCGTATGCGGTCGGCTACGGAATCATCTTAATTCATTGCGGCTTTTCAATGGTCCCCTATATCCGCATCGAAGTTTAACAAGTAATGGGGACGCAGTAAGTGCTGCATGCATCTGCAGTTGTCGTTGGTTTCAGAATCATACCTTTTTCCACAGTACAGTCAGCATCAGATCAATAAAACAGTTTAATTTGCTCTTAATATCTTGGTAATGAGATCATTTTGAGACTTTGTAGCCTAGATCGTTCTGACTCTGACTGTACTAATGATAACAGTTCTGTTATCATCCTATCTATTATTATTAATCAGCACATATCCTTCTAGAAATATATCTACTTTACATATAATCTACTATAATAAAACTATAATGGCCAGTTTGTTTGTTAGAGCATCACACAGAAACTACTAGACCGATTTTGATGCATCTATTTACGTTCACAAGGTTATGATTAGATTTAAAAACTGGTAGGTATATATTTCATTTTGTTGCTATTACGGAAGTCAGAAATGTAAAATAACAAAATATGTGTGCTGCCGCGCGTAACAAGCCGACTAGTAGTCACTTATCATCACCTACACCTATTCTCTCTTTGTCTTTGAATATTCCAAAAAAATAAACAACGTGCTGTCCTCGCTGGTATGGCCACGCTTGCCAGGGATATGTCTACGATAATCTCACCTCCGGCAACCGACGCGCGACGGCCCACAGACGCCTCACCGTGCGTTTTAGTCTATTCAAGTTCGACATAATGTCCTCTACCGGCTCCGGCGGGGGAAGTATCCGTGGGGTGGAAAAAGGTACGGCCACATTCTACAGAGAGATGTCATTCTACATGGGTAACAACTCTCTAGCCATACCTCTCGATGAAAGAATGGAATCAATCGACAGCTCTATCAGCTAGCAGGAGAGATTGACCGGTGAACCGAAGGCCTCGATTCACCGGTTTAGCATACGTCTAGCAACACATAAATAAGTATTTAAATTCAATACGCTTTAATTAGAACAATATTAACCGCATTACCAATATTTAGAAAGTGATTTCATACAACAAGTCTGAAACTGGACTGTAATATCCCGTATATCGAAATAGATATACATACCCTTAAAACTATCAAATTGACTTTCCAATAACACCAAAGTAATTATAAAATTCGCAAGTAGCAAGAGAATGGACGGAACAGAAGTTAACATTTCGTTTCACAGATCATTGAGTTTTATCGATGAAATGGAAAGCGATTAGGAAAAGGTTGCGAAATGTAAAAGCAAATTCTGACAGCGCTTAAACCTTTTACCCCTGTAATGAGAATTGTTTCGTTGGTCGTTGGGTATCGGGGAAATGGAGTTTTACTCTTGATTACGGTAAAATTTAACAAGAATTTAGCAATTCGGAATTTACTTTCAATTTTCTCCTAAAAATGACTGTTTAACATCAGACAGATATATATAGCCCAGACTCAGCCTGAGATGCAAGGCTCGGGTCAACAATAGTGCCCGGAATACGGCAATAGACTCACCCTCTATTAAGTGGGATCCAATACAATGATTGGTGAAATGTGATGTATGCCAGGATCGTAGAAAGTGAAAACATCTGATTTTTGCCAGTAGACTTCAGACATTTTAAAAACTGTAAGTTGCCGATTGCTTGTGAATCTAAAAAAAGTAAAACATATACTTTTGTATATTGATTACTTGTAGGTACCACATCGTTTACATGTCTTCTCATCGTAGGCGTATTTAAATATTGAGTCAAAATCATCACATATTTGTATGAAATGTCCCCTCGTACGTATGACGATCTGCAATACAGAGTAGTAAGCAAGGTGCCACTTAAACCACTGTACCATACTTACAAACTAAACGCGTGTTTAATTTATTAGGTATATTATAAATTCTAAATATCTGACGCATAAGTAAATTGTGTGCGACCAACTCAAAGGTAACTCTTTAACAGTGTGATAAATTCTATTCTAAATCGCCGAAAAAATCTGACATTTTAATAAAATCATATGTGAGAAAACCAGTCTAGCAAGTTAGAGTCATTTAGTTTTTTCTTAGAAATACAAACTAAAACGTATCTACAAAATCCATTGTCTTAAACAATTCCGACTTTATTACATACTCTGGTTTTTTTGTCGCAATATTTTAACGTAACGACTCCTACGCAAGTCATGAATCGGTGCAACAGTAACAGACATCTGCACTGAACCGGTATTCATTATACCACAATTACGTTTAAATACTTATATACCGAGCACTTTACCATTGATACGGTATACACCACCATGGCATATGGCAAATAGCTGGTTATGCTTTAAAATACAATTTTACTCCTTTAGCACAACCAGTATGCTTTATTTAAAGACACCTTGCTATACAAGTAATTTTATTTTATATTTGAAAGTAGGACAAAGTACGATCTCAAGATCTACCAGGTGGTAAACGTTTACCAAAGCCTTTAAACAGACCATACCAATAACTTACACTTCTACAAGGAGCATAAATCACCTTCAGTCAACAGTAGATCCGGCTTCGGCATCCAGATGTAGACAAACAAAATACTTTAAATTCGCATGGAAAATCCCATTGTGACTCCTCATAAAAAGGTTACCGAGGTTTATTATTTAGTTAAATGTTATCTTTATCGTAGACATACGAGAACAGGATCGTTTCTTAGACCAGCTAGCTGCAGGAAATGTTACGTAATGTTAGGTTAGCAGAACGCAATGAGGTAGGTAGCAAGTTGTCACTGCTTGTGCACTATTGCGTGACGCGATTGCTATTCATGTCTCAAGCTAGTTACACACCTTGAGCTGAAGTTATGCTTTCTCCTTATCAAAAAGCCGTGATTGACTAAGATTTACAAATATAAGATTGGGCAAAAACAAGTCGATCACTGAGCCTAAATCTTATTATCATCAATAGCTCGTTCTGAAACCAATCCCGCGAACAGGTAACACTGGTGCTTAACTGATCTATTAATCGGTAGATTTTTTTATATGATTATTGAATTAAATCGTAGTAATTAGTGATTCAAAGGACTTGGTTTGGACAGCATTGGTTTCCGCAAATACGGAGCTTCCGCATCTATTTTTGATTTCGGTTTTGCATACTTGCAAACTTTAAAACGGAATCATAACGCAACTATTAGAAAAAGAAATAAAAGTAACTGAAAATCTTTTTTCTTAATGATGCTACTACATGGGACCTACCCATGCAAATTTTCTTACTGCATGTCAGCTTTCCTTCACCTGCAATAAAATACATAATACATATCAATTATCACACCTAACTGGATACGAAGCTATACCATGAGAATAAACGATTGTCTTTTAAGCATTATTTTTAGTACAGCTTCAGCTAGTAAATAAAAAAAGCACTTGCTTAGTTTGTGAAAATATTATGAATTAAGAATATTTTATTTATAATTTTTTCGTGCATAACAATAAAATATGCCAACCATCTTTATTCAGCCTACAGTAAAGTTACTCAAGTAAGCGCCGTTTAAAGTACCCCGTATCATTTTACCATTTACATTAAAACATTTGAGAAGCAAACAAGCATTTACGTGACAAATATGGTTTGGGAACGTGACGTTAATTTTTTAGTTAAATAGTCTTTTATGTACCCAAGAAAATCGTAAAATCAATATCTTCTTTCGGCAAACGTAACGTAGGATGTCCCACATCGATGAACTGATGACCTGGTCAAGGTGACTGGCATCGGTCACAAGAACGGCAAAGAATTGTTATTGTATTGCAAGATCTTCCCATTTAGTCTCAAGAATATCAGAATGTAGGTGATAGTTCAATCACCCCGCCACCATGACTGCTGAAAATGACCGAAACATTGGGCGAAAGTAAATAATAACTTCTCTTCATCTAACTTTACATAGGAAGCAATTTACTCTTAATTTGTGCTTTAGAGATTTCCATACAGAATACAGCTTTTAAATGATGACTTTAGACTGTAACAATTTATATAAAAAAGTCAAAGGTCATCTGACCCAGAAGTGACAGATGGAGCGGATATAGAAATAGCACTATCAAAGTTATGCCTTTAGATGAGTGTCTATTAAAAATAGTAACATCACACATTTTAATAGATATCTAGATTTAAATATTCTAAAACCAAGATTTTTTAGGCTAGAATAAATTAATGCGCTACAACTTCTTTCTTTGCATGTATAGGTATATCAGCAGCTAGCAGTCGATTACTATTCTTTAATCTTTAGAGTTGTAACAAATAAATAGTTTTGTCGTTGTGAAATGAAACCGATGTAGGTACCTTCAACATAAAACAGGCAATGCTTATATTCCAATAAATAACTCTTGGTAGGTATTCAGATTAATCTGCAAGAGGATAATCAAGCAGGTTTAAGTTCTGTACTACAATTACCTTGCCTTACGATTCTTACGAACCATAACTTAGCTCAGAGAATTGACATTGGCATGAAAGGTCAGAAAGCTGACCGCAACCAGCATTCTGGGCACGCAACCACATTATTTCGTCTATTCTACAATACGTCGGGCAACGAATTGCGTCGGGCATTTGTCTGGGGGCTGAACCTTGACAACATTTTCATCATCCCGATACTTCCCGCCATCCCAACCTTATTACGTACAAACTTTGAGAATGAGCTAACTAAAGACCTTCCCTTCGCATTGGTGCTAACTATACATACAGGTTTGGCCGTCTGATTCCCAACAAACTGGTTCCTTGTCCGTAACGCCCGCAAGTCTGCCTCGCCCAAACAAAGATGTCGTGCAAAAAATACAAAGCACACGTATTATAAACATAGTTGTATTTAAACGAGAAGCTTGTGTTAAATGTGAACAACTAAAGCGATACCTAAGTTTTTTTAAGCTTATGATCTTAATTATGAAACTATAATAGTAACTACTTAATGTATTAATTTAGGGCACAGTCTTGATGCTAAACAGTAATTACGTCCCTATACAAGATACAAAGCTGTGTACCGTTTCTCTTTCAATAAGTAAGTACGAGTATGTATTGTATTTAAACGAGTATGTACCTACCTACAATATTGACATTTTTTTTCAGTTTCAGAAGATAATTTAAATGATCCAATCGTTTTTTTTTTCTTATTAATATAGAAATGGAAACTTAATTCGGCTGTGCATTCTGAAAATTCGTAAGGAACGTGACACGTTGGAGATCAGATGGTAGTCCTTCACCGAAAATATCGAAGTTCGGAGAAAGTCGAAAGTTGACCTAAAGGAGTTAGAAAAAGGTTCGAAAGATGATGGTGAGGACATTTTTTTCAGCTGTAGCCACTCAAATACAAGATGGCCGTACTTCTAACTGCATTCAGCATGAATCATTCCATTACACAAATACCCTACAATGCCCTACATAATACAGAAAGTAATCGATAACTAGCACGAAATAATGTGTACAGTGCTACTCCAACACGGCAATTGACTACAAACACTCACTCACTCTCGACCAAATAGCACACGCCGTTATATACATACAATTAGGAAGACGTACCTTTGACTCCACAGACCGATCCTGAAATGGTAAGTAAAGAAACTCTTGCGCTAAGCACGAGAGCATCTGCGTTTAGGCACTTAATAGGCTGCTTGTTAAATGTGTAGATAGCCGTCCGTCGCTTTACCGTTCCCTCCTAAACAAGAATGACGAATGTATAGAATTTGGCATTAACGACTATCATATACGTCAAATTCCATACATTCGTTACTATCTTACAATGCCGGCCAACGAATTGGCACTTCCTAAGGGGGTACTAAACAGGAGTATTTTCGAATGTTTAAAACTGTTGCTTATCATGTTAGTAATACTTACTTATAATTTTTTCATTCGAATCCCAATCCCGTATGCATCCAGCTTTGACTTTAGATACCTGGGTCCGCTATCATACTCCTGATTGCCTTGATTCAGTTTGTTTGAAAGTACGAGAGCCTGACGTCCAACACCAAGAGCATCAGCAGAATACCGACTAGCAGGTGATATTGGTCCGAGCACCGAAGATCTTGGGCAAAGACAAACCACTAGTACAATAATATACTTTAGGGCGAATATGAAAAGATAAAAACTGCTCATACAATAATTATCTTTCAAGGTTTTTTACCTAGACATGTAACATTAATTCCTTTAAGCTCACCGAAGCATAGTGCGTGAACCATTCATGTGAGTTTTCCTCTTCAGTTACTTCTGTTGTAACGTAATGATAGTTATATATATTGATATATTATATACATGCATATTAACCTCCGCATAGGTCTGTCAGACCGATGATATATCTAAGTTATATAGCTAAGTTATATAGCTAAGTTAAATTGGATTTACATCGATGGCACTAAGTGGGATTCGGACGGATGCTTGGCCATTTCCATTTTTCCACTTTGACTGACAGACCCATGCACCAGTTCCTATTATGTGTTTCACTATTGCGTGGGTATAGGAAGGTAAATACACTATATCATGTAATACTATGTATGTATGTAGAATTCTTAACTTAGAATGTTTTATAAATGCCTCTTTTAATTACATTGACAATTATCGGTATAGATATACTTAACAAGTATCGTGATGACGTTTAATTACTTGCCTAACCATTTAATCAAACAGCTAATAGCATATTTCTTGTTTCTGCATGGTTATAAAGGGTGAAGGCTACGCGGGAGTTCCGCTCCCGCATTAGCCTTCTAACCTCACCTATCCAAGTCGGATTAAGCTGCTTTTCTCAATAAACCTATTACTAACTTTCTGTCTTATTTCTGGATGGGGTACCATTCAGTACGAATGGCCTAAGCATTAGCCAGCCAGTTTGTTAAATGTTGTAATACGGCTCAATATCATTCAGGCCGTTAAGTAATTGAACGGCGACATACACTTACACAAAAAATCATACAAATTGATTCAGTCATTAAGGAGGAACTAGGTGACAAACACACGTACGTTGAACATAATAAACCGAAGACTGCAACCAAAGGTGACGCGCGATAACAAGGGAAATTTATAAACCTTGACATTGTCCCTATTACAGCATAGGTAGGAGATTACATCACCGTGGTAACACGGCACAGGACATGTCGTATCACCTTACCGAACTGTGGCTGCCCAGGCTGATATATCGTCGCTAAGGACGTGAGCAGACAACTAAACTTCGGAACAACAGAATAAGTAATAGTTCTAAGTAGCAGAAACGACTCGAAAACCATACGCGCTTATATATAACATAACATAACATAAACTCACGCCTTTATCCCCGAAGGGGTAGGCAGAGGTGCTAGCACCCACATTTCGCCGTTTATGTTTAGGTCCCAATGTAATAGGTGGCGAGCCTATTGCCATTAACCGGGCACTTATAAACCTGCGATAAATACACACTTATATATTCTAGGCTTATTAGTTATTACACGCCCTCATTTTTCCAGTAAAATCTTTTGGTGTCGTGCGCTAGGAAGCGAGCCTATTGCCATCAATCGGGAAAGTAAAAGATCCCAATGTAATAGGTGGCGAGCCTATTGCCATTAACCGGGCACTTATAAACCTGCGATAAATACACACTTATATATTCTAGGCTTATTAGTTATTACACGCCCTCATTTTTCCAGTAAAATCTTTTGGTGTCGTGCGCTAGGAAGCGAGCCTATTGCCATCAATCGGGAAAGTAAAAGATCAATTTGCGTTAAGGACTTAAAAATTGGGGAGTTTGTTGAAAAGGAAAATATGCGTATTCTGAATCTCACGAGTAGAATAACATAGGTCTATGTTAAACGGGCAGTGCCGCGGCCAACGTCTAGCAACAATATAATATTCTAGGATAAATTCCATAGCGCTAAATAGACTCAAACCAAGTATAGCTTGTATGCGTTTTAAAATAAGGGTCACCATACCTATAGTAATATTTTTTTTGTAACATGCCTGAATGTAACATTATTCATAGAATTTTAGGTTCGGTATAAATAAATAGACATGTTCAATGTTCATGTTGGAACATAATAAATTTCTATAGAATACTTATTTTACTGTTATTCTTTTTATGTATCTTAATTGACAATTATTCAATAATATAATTATTTAAGAACAATAATAATAATCCTACATGTTCATTGTTCATGCATACAAATATTTGCACTGAACGACAATAAAATCCGCGACCTCTCTCGTAGCCGACCAACGCTCTAACATCACGTCAAAAAGCTCGTCAAAAAGTAAACCGTAGCAGATAGGATAGACTACAAAACTTTGCTTAGAGATGACGGCATAGTTCTTGACCCCCAATTCGCGAGGGAAACAAGAGAAACCCAAAAACGCATACTAAGTACGCATAAAGGGTCTAAATTTATTAATGTGTTTGAGGTCAAGACAATACCTACTAGTAACTATACTAAAAAACATTAGCTTCCTTCTTTCGGCAGTCGGGTAATAAAACATCACCTTATTCTAGAATGTGACGAACTGACATGTGATCACACGTAACAACCTACCGTATCATTAAATGAATACTTAATTATTCGTATTCACAATCCATGTGTAAAAAAGTAATATGGATTTTTTTTTTGTTTTAGAAGCGCGCACGCCTACGTGTTGAATATTCAAAGCAATCAAACCGCAAGCGAGCTACAAAAAAGTACAACAGGCTCTGACGTCGTCGATTGATGGATCATTTGAAAACGCGCTATATCAGAAGGCGAATTCTCCTGTAAAAGTCTTTTCAAAATTCAGTCTGGATCTAAATTCTAAATACAATTTTCCAAATGTCAAATAAATATGTGCTGTCTCGGCACTGTCCATCCCAAGGTTGCCTGGAAGAAATCGCTCCCAGCGATAAGGCCGCCCATTGTGCATTAAACTGTATACATGCTATCTACTTGTCTATACTGTAAATCTATTGGTGTACAATAAAGTATTATCTATCTATCTATAAATATTGTAGGACGTTCTACACAACGCTATCTACACCCAAAGTAAGCATAGCTTAACTAGCTTGGGTTAAGGGTTCTAAAATGCGGATAAACATACTTAGAAACATTTTTTTTTCGTAAATACATACATATTACACATAGGAACACCCAGGCCAATGCAAATATCCATATTCATGCATACAAATATTTGCACTGAGCGGGGATCGAACCCGCGCCTCCTGCGTAGCGGCTGCGTTCACTACCGCTACGCCACAGAGGCAGTCAGACTGAATTCTCGTAGCACAATAAATTTGAAGACAAAGCAGATCAAGCCATTTGTCTTCCCATCTTCCCACTGACAGCATAAAAACTCTCCAGTGAGCTGTGGTTAGGTACCCTACTCACCACCGGGAACACAAGACGAGGTGTTCTGTACGGCGGAGGTACTTTCCCAGTCGGACAGTTGGGACGGCAATACGGTCTTATCGTGTCCTACCTCCGACTGAATTTTGAACAGTTTCTATTATGTAATTTTTTGGGTTTGTTAGAACAATGGAACCGCACCTTTGCTTTGGCGAAAATTGCTCCTAAAAAGGTTCTTCATTGTTTTAGCTTGCTACTGATCGAAATCAAGTAATTTGGGGTACAGATGTACAACTTCTAATTCTAATTTTAAAATACAAAGTCATCGTGGAGTAAACACTCAAAAGACCACACGACTACCACACGTAGTTCTCTTTGTTGCTACACACAAAAACCTGCTCAGAGACCATATCCTCACAGCAAAAAGCATATCAATGCGCGTGAGCAGATCAATCCAGACAATCGAGATAACTCGTGTTTTATGAATGTGTAAAGATTAGGATGTTTCAGAAGTTTTGCTAAAAAATGACGGGCAGAAAAAATAGACATTAGTGTTTCAAAACGTGACGAAACTATTATGCAAGCTTGATTGGGCATATACAATATTTTAGGCGTAACTAAAGTACAATCAGCAAAAAAATAGCTTAACACTTTACCTTAAGCTTACCTAACATTATAAACAAAACACGATATGTCGCGGGCAAAACTAGTTTAAAATAAAACACCTCCGTAAAAAGGTAATTTCAATTTAAATATTCGTTCTTCATTCAAATAAAAACACACAGCAACAAAAATAGCTCTTTTAATACTAATGATACCTATTGCAATATGTACCTATTAAATTTCAGTATTTCCTAAAGCAGTATCAAATGTTTATATAACAACACGATAAATAATTGCGTTTAGATAGGACCTGCTAATGCCTTATGTGGCGTAGCAACAGCGTAAGCAAGCTGGCTGTGCAGATACGAGTACTAAGTAAATATTACACTCACACCTGTAAATCCCCGAAGGGGTAGGCAGGGGTGTATTAACACCCACATTTTACCAACTATGAGTTTTGGTTTCACGTAATAGGGGGAGAGCCTATACATATTCATGGGCTGTATGTTTACTGTCGTAAGGAGAACCGCCCTATTCCTAGTCGCCTTCCATGACTTCCACAGAAAGAGAGGAGTTGCCGCTATTCTACTCCACCGGGAACTAAGACAGCTAAGTACTAAATATTGTTAGATATAATATGTTAACCAAAAGATTTTAGGCCTACACCACACTAGATAGTACCACCGTGGAATGACCCCTTCCACTGTAAATTCCTGTGACTTCGAAGGTGCCAACCATCTACCTAAAAGTCATCTCAACTAAAAGCCGAAGCGCCAGACTCTGGTTCACGCTTTCCTCTCGGGGTTAGGATGTCATATGGCTATCACTTTAAATAAATTAAACTAAGAGGAGGTAAGGAATGAGCAGACCTTAGGCTCTGAAGTAAAGCCTCGTATTTAAAATTGTTAAATAATTAAATTAAATACAACTACTTAATAAGCTAAATTATTGCATTCAACCCAGATTATACTACTTTCTATTCTATCGGTGTAACTATAGCGCTTGCAACATTGGTTACGTAAAGGAAATCTATGCAGTTAAAGGAATGGGACCTTAAACTTTTTATTGAGTAATAAAGGAGTTGTTAGTGTTTTATTGACATATATTATAAGAAATGTATCATGTGGCCACTCTGGTCACTGTTGGGAGGGCCCTGTAAACCCTTCACTTCTTCATCCTAACGTTAATCCCGGTCGCATCCGCAGCTTCTACCTCGGAGTCTGGAGTCCGCTTATTCCAGACTAACTACAGGTTTGAACTTTGATATTTTCTGTGAGACGACAGCCATCTGACTTCCCTGTGTCATGCTGACTTGTTTTATTTTTGATAAAAAAAGGTCCTGTTTGTCTTTTGTTTTTCCGATTTTCCGATCCATTTCCAAATCCCCTCTGGATACATTTAAAGCAATGGGCCCTCTATCACTCGGTTAAAATCATACCGATATAATACAAGTCATCAGCCGCATGGCTTCCTCACTTATCGTCCGCCTACTGATTCATTGTGTTCCTCGATGAGGTGAAACACATACCTATATACAAGAAAAAGCAGGCGCAAGCTGATTTTCGCACCCGGCGCGACGCCTAATATGGTTAAGACAGCCTCCTGGAAGAGATTTATTACCTAACTAGATTATATTTATTCTACGGCTGCATCGTTTGAGGATTATGTAAGTTGATCGTTGCACTGCTGTAATGTTGCGCCGTTTTTACTTTCATGGACACATACTGTTACATACAACAAACCTATGATGTTCACAATAATAATGTTACAAAAATTAGTGACTCACATTCACCCATATTTGTGCATTCACCGCGCTAGCAGTGTGACTTGTCCTAGATTAGATTTGATGCAATCTATAGAAATGGGTGCACGGGGTTCCACCCAGACCTTCGGGGCCAAGTCATCCTACATCTGGTGATTGGCAGACGGGGCTCTGGCGTAAGTTCTCCTGTCGGGATTGGGAGTCAGCTGGAATTACTCTCATGAAAACCGTTTATGCCCTTTCAACAAGTAAAGGAATAGCAGAAAGTCTCAAATGCATTCAGGAACAAAGCAAGATGATGATGATGATTGAATACATTTATAAACAGAATCATGTATTATAATATAACAAAATAAAGAGTTCTTCTTATATAAAATCAGCGTAAATAACAGAAAAGTCGTTAGTTTAATTATTATGAGTTGATTGATTAATCAAACCCAACACTCCGAGGCACCGTTTATCTCGGCTTCACAATGACACGACAGATTAAGATAAAGCTTAGCCGCGACAGATTAGTAGATAAGCATCTACAGCGCAGTTCGTTATTTATGAGAAAAAGGCGCCGCGTAAAAAATTAGTCTCGTGAAAAGGTCTTCAGCGTCCGTTGCCATATGCCTTTGCACTGCGTACTGTGTTGTATAAATCATTATGTACATTTGCATGAAATTAATTGTGTTAAATTCGCACAACATTATTTGCACATGCGCCGCCGTTCAAATTCACGTAGAACAATCAATCAGTCAACGTTTTGTACTTCGACAATATTCACAATTCCGTTACTTAAGATCTACATTTTGAGAGAATGCTGAAATAAAACACGGCAAATATCTCAAAATACCTGATAGTAATGTTGAAAGAAATGGAAATTAGTTAAGCAGGAAATAGCGGCAAAAATATTTATAATGAAAGACTTTTACTCCATAAACACAATTTGTAAACATATTCGAATATAAAATTCACCCTATACACACCTATGTTTGTTAAGCAATGATACGAGTTACGAGTGTACTAATATTGCACTTACCTATACTAACTCCCTGCAGTTAATAAAGTTAGTTGCAACAGCTTTATACGTAATTATAATATAAGTAGTCAGCCGAGTTGCTCAGCTGATGCAGTGAATGTTTACGCAAACAACCGTATTGACTTCCCAGTTTAGCGAGTCTCCTTAGGTTGTTAGAAGCACAGGAGAGGACTCAGGACAGGATTAGTTTAATTTAAACTATCTACATTACGATGGTTCCTATACCGTTCTATTAAGATAATACTAGATCCTGCTAATAATTACGTAGGTACTTATTTGTGTTTGATTAGGTCATATAAAAAGTCGAAGAATAAAATAGAAGCATGGATAGGGCATGCATAGGCGAGCAGAGTGAACTCTAGTCAAAGTACCTAGTGCTATTTTACAGGGTGACTTTGTTGTGACAGCATGTCTCTTTGTTTATAGCAAAGCTCTTGTACTTCGCTGCAGTCTCGCCTGCTGGAGGTGAGGTGGAAGAGGTGTCCATGCGGCCTTCACCACACCTTTTTTATGTAAATTATGAAGCATTGCTGTGATACATTATGCATGAAAATTATTTGAAGCCAGACATATATTTATGCCACACCTTAAGCTCACCTCGCTTTATGTCTCTGACTTTACAATTCATACATTTTTCGGGTTTTACTGTCTCTCAAATTCGACCCAATCGAATTTCTTGGACGATACTCGAACCTCTCTCGGTCGGATCATAGTTGACAAAATATGGATGTTCGCACACCTCTGCCTAACCCTTCAAGGATTTACAGGCATGAATATAAGTATGTATTTACTGGGGCCAAATTCAGTATTCTTTAATAGGACGCTAAATAAAACAGTTTCTAAACTTTTAAAGGTGCAATTAAGGTTGCACGTGACGCATCTTGATGAAGACTCCACATTAACGTGATACGTATACAAATCGCATTGATTATATAGTTCAAACGGCGGGTCTGTTCTTTTTTTTTTCAATTAATAGTTATGGAGCTACGTGACAATAATATGCTTTCGTAAAGGTTGTTTAGGTTGACTCTACTATTTAATATTCTGCTTATTAACATTTTTACTGGTGCAGTTATTTAGGAAGTCACCTTGGGAGTTACCCACCGACACCAATTAGATGTAGGTATACCTATTTAAAACTGATGCGCGCGACCCCACTAGTGTCGATGTCGGGTATCGCGACACATAGCCTATGTCCTTCCCCAAGGTCTTATCTACCTCTGCACGGATTTTCATCAAAAGCGATTCAGTGGTTTAAGCGTGACCACGTTTAGCTGACAGCCAGCTAGAGTTAGATACTTTTGCATATACTTAACATCTAACAGTTGTAACACAGCTAGTACCTATAGCGTAGGTGCATATAAAAAAATAGAGTACCTACATACATACTGACTAGGGTACTTAGTTTCTTTGAGCTACCTAACAATCTAACTTCAAGAAATATCTAGAATGATCTCCACGGCTATGTTGAACGTGTGTGTTCGCGCAGCGGAATGTTGTTGAATTTAAAGATTTTAATTATGCAGATATTTAGCACATGACGTCGTGTAAATGCTTATGGTAAAAAAAAAATTGTGCATGCAGCCATTGTGGAGAAATTCGCTAAAAACAGATTCCGCTGGGCGAACGTTGTCCTGGCGGAACTTTTTTTGAATTCATGGACTTCGAAGAAAAAAAATATGTCCAAAAATTAGCGTGTATTTGCGTGTAATTGTGTATGTATGAATAAAATTAATGAATGCATAAACTTCGGAGAAATTCAAGTTTCCGCCACGCGAACGTTTGGCCATTAGCTTGTTTTCACATAAAGCGCTTATATAGAGAGCTGTAGATTTTTACATACGCTGTTTTGAATTTGCTTATATTTGTTTAATAAAAAGATTTAGAAAAAATCGAAGGGTTTAACAGATAAAAATATAAACGTAAAATACGCTTATTAGGTCTTAGTTCGTAAAGTATGCACTTTGGGGTCTAGATTTTTACGTTTATACAAACCTTGTAAGTGTCTGCAACATGTTGCCAAGTATCAATGATGTTCCGCTAGTAATTAAAGAGCAATAGGACAATTTACCATGTATAGACCACTGTTTACAAAGCAGTCAAATATCACGACGTTCTAAAGGAATTGCATAGTAAAATATATTCCAATAATTAGCTTACTGATTCAACTATTCACATGCAAAATTTCATCTCATTATATTCAGTAATTAAAGATAAACAATGAAAATACTGACAAAGCATCGAAACCCTACATAACCCGACCAAGTTCGGATGGCTACAAAAAAGCGGCGGTACCATATATCTAAGTAACGTTCTTAACCTTCCAGTATAGTATTCATTAATATGGTACAGTTGCGTACACAAGCGTTAGGAAAAATAAAACAATAAATTGCATTTCTTGAATGAAAAATATTTTTTTATTAATAACGCCACTATCTACGATAAAAATAAATCTTCAATTAACAAGTAGGTGGGTACTTCTCTAATTAAATATCCGTCTACAATTTATTTCTCGCCACTTGTTACGTAGAAACCCAAAAATTGGCAAAATTTTATCGTTGGGCATTTAGCATGCGTGACCTTGAGGGGCCGGGCAAAGTAAGGTGCGTCGTTTTCAAGGTCGGGCAAGCGAGTAGCGGTTGTTTAGTTAATTCAGTAGTTATTCAGTAATTTTCTATTCAGTAGTTTGTTTTTAACCCGGACAAACATCTACTTTGTTACGATTTTATTATAATATATGTCTAGTAGGTATAATTTATTATTATGAATTTAAGTAGTACAATAATAGAATTAGAACAATTCATAGATGCTTATTAACTTAGGTTTATGGTTTCTGTTAAATGTATAAGTGTATAGCTCTTAATTTATTGAAAAATCTTACCTTATATCTGTTATCAGCTTCTCACTATCACTCATTCAATATACCTACTACTTATATAATTATGTTAAGCTTTACTGTTACGCTATAACATTATTAATACACTTTGTCAATATTATTATTATGGAAAATTGGCGATGCATAGCAAAACAACAGCGCATACGCTCATAGTCCTTGAGTCTTCAGTGAACGAATACGCAGTTACGCACGCACTGGCCGCGGCTTATGAAAACATATTGCGCTCTCTTTTCTTCAAGGATGGAAAAGTACTGTTTCAAACAGGAAGCGCCGCCTATCGCTCGTTGCGCGCAGCGCGTTATCTATTTTTTCTCTCTAGCTTAATATTTTTGATCAATTCATATCTACTATACTTAGACTATTTAACCAAAGGTAGCCTTAAGCGTACCGCTTCGAACAAAATAATTCTGCATATTTTGGTGGGGTGCACGGGAACACGCTCACATACATAAGTCACTGCCGTACCAGTAGGTACAACGCTAATTATCATATACTGAGACTGACGCAAGTCTCAAGCGCATACTTAAATAAAGTACCTACCGCCTACGTAAATAGTACTTACTAATCTTAGTCAAATACAATTAAAAAAGTAGGTGTAGAAAAAATAAATGATCTATAAATTAAATCGAAATAACAATTGTGTTGTCACCTGTACCAATTCAATACCGGTATTATACTGTAAATTTTAGAATGTTACCTAAATATATTGCACGGCCGCTTTTTTGTAGCCATCCGAACTTGGTCGGGTTATGTAGGGTTTCGATGCTTTGTCAATATTTTCATTGTTTATCTTTAATTACTGAATATAATGAGATGAAATTTTGCATGTGAATAGTTGAATCAGTAAGCTAATTATTGGAATATATTTTACTATGCAATTCCTTTAGAACGTCGTGATATTTGACTGCTTTGTAAACAGTGGTCTATACATGGTAAATTGTCCTATTGCTCTTTAATTACTAGCGGAACATCATTGATACTTGGCAACATGTTGCAGACACTTACAAGGTTTGTATAAACGTAAAAATCTAGACCCCAAAGTGCATACTTTACGAACTAAGACCTAATAAGCGTATTTTACGTTTATATTTTTATCTGTTAAACCCTTCGATTTTTTCTAAATCTTTTTATTAAACAAATATAAGCAAATTCAAAACAACGTATGTAAAAATCTACAGCTCTCTATATAAGCGCTTTATATGAAAACTAGCTAATGGCCAAACGTTCGCGTGGCGGAAACTTGAATTTCTTCGAAGTTTATGCATTCATTAATTTTATTCATACATACACAATTACACGCAAATACACGCTAATTTTTGGACACATTTTTTTTCTTCTAAGTCCATGAATTCAAAAAAAGTTCCGCCAGGAAAACGTTCGCCCAGCGGAATCTGTTTTTAGCTAATTTCTCCACAATGGCTGCATGCACAATTTTTTTTTTACCATAAGCATTTACACGACGTCATGTGCTAAATATCTGCATAATTAAAATCTTTAAATTCAACAACATTCCGCTGCGCGAACACACACATGTTGAACTTATCGAACTTTGTTTAGAGACAGGGATTTCCTTATATAAAGTCGTCCAATTAAATAAATATTTAATAAGCTAATCATCTGATGTGTGACGCACATCATTCTCTAAATAAAGTACCTACTAATTTAGATTTTTTTATATAATAAATAACGTAAATAGTAACAGATTCTTAACCAGTTTTTGCTCATGGGTTCACTAGTGTATTTTATGTATTACTAGCTGAACCGGCGAACCTCGTACCGCCATATTTTCCGCCCGCGTGGTGTTCTGATCCCGATTTATCAGTGTTTCTTTACAATATTATGCATGTATTATACATATAAACCTTCCTCTTGAATCACTCTATCTATTAAAAAAAACCGCTTCAATATCCGTTGCGTAGTTTTGAAGATTTAAGCATACATAGGGACGAACAGACAGCGACAGCTACTTTGTTTTATAATATGTAGTTATGATAGTGATGATAGTGATATACATCCGGGTTCCGTAGCGAGGGTAAATATACTTATCAGGTATAATCTTATCGTGTTCCATGACAGATTTAATGAATTCATACTCGGTTTTGAACACAAAAACGATTTATCTAAATAGATCCAGTGGTTTTTGTGCTACAGAAATGACAAACAGATATTTATGTATTTCGAGTAAAAGAACTTTCGGGATGATTAACTTTATGTACTATCTTGTTACTTAGATTGTATTGTCTTGGGTGTATGGCTCCCCAGTTATACCCTCAGAAATTGAGGGTAGATGTTCTCCCAGGACTGGGAGGTCAGACGACAATCGCGGAGGAAAAATAAGGAGAAGTAAGCAGACCGGGCTCCCAGGTGAAAGCCTCGGACAGAATCGGGAACCACGCTCAGATCATAATTTCTTTTGAAGAGGTTCTATTCCACTTTAATCCACTAAACAAATCCAGCGATGGATTTGTTTCAACTTTTTTTTCCACTCTGATCCATCGATGGATTTGTTTCCACTTTTTCTTCCACTCTGATCCATCGATGGATGTACCTACCTATGACCAGAATCACTCTAAATAAATAAATAATATAATTATGTATTCATCCCAGTACCAATCCTAATTGCATCTAAATATGTGGCGCATTGGGAGAGGCCTATGTCCAGCAGTGGACTGCAATAGGCTAATTGATTGATTGATTGATGTGAGGGTCTGCTCCAGAGCCTCATCTGTCTTTCATCAAGTGTACTGACTAACAGGTTAGGTTGCTTTGGGCCAGGAAGACCTTCGTGGCCCAACCAGTCTCCGATCTAAGATAACAGATACCTATTTCAATTTAAGTCGGGTTTTCTACGTGCTTGTTTGTTGGCTCTCAGTAGTACAAAAACATAAAGCTTTATGTGAACTGAATTTCAAATGAAAATGAAATTAGCTGCATATTCTTATTTAAACAAGCTGTGCAAGTTCGAACCTGTGTACGAAGCTGCCACCTGGGGACCGGTCGCACTCGTTCTGCAAGCCCACGCAACGCCCGCCTGTACCACGTCACTTAGCACCCAACACCAATTTATATTTACATCCGATCACCAACTTGAGATTACATACTATAACAGCATACATTACCACCCTGGCAAAAATAATATCTGCTTTTAGCGCACAAAAAGAGCAATGGATTATAATGATATTCAAAAGTTGACTATCAAAGTGTTGGTATCTATAAAAGCGCAGGATCTCAAGTGGACACCTAATAACCACAAGTTAGTTACCAAAGTATTTGCATTTGAAGAGATTTTTCCTTGAAATTTCTAGACTACCTTGTATTTTACTAGCCTCGCTTGAAAATTTAACGGGACTGCACCATCTCATAAAGAATTTTGTAATAGTAAATACATAATAATAATATCGAGATAAAAACTGTTTTGAAGAGTTTTAGGTGAGGAAAATGTAGGTGTTGAAACGATCCTACCGTATGAAGAATAGAATAATTAAATATTTCCTCAATTCTTCTTAAAATCTTTTAAATTCATTCAGGCGATTCTGTTTCAAGGAATAACAAACATACAAATCCACGCGTAATACGTGGTCTAGTAGTGAACAAAAAAAACTATGTTGAGTTAGTTGCCTTATATATTTTTTACTTTCATTACATCTATGCATACATTACCTATTATGTCATTGAAACCATACAATCAATATACTAATTATACACTAATCATATACATACATGCAAATAGAACAAGTAAAACATAAATATTCATAGGAAAAAAAAGTGGTTTAAACGACAAAAGAATTTATTGCTACCCATAGCTACCCGTATGAAGCGTACGCGGAAAATTCTATGTTTAACAAATTTAGCGTTCCCTGTACCTACTCCCAACACATGAGGCGTCATATTGAGGTCGATCGGAAGTGACGTAGTCTTCCGTCTGTGCCGATTTCCGCTCGGAAGTGGCGAGCTTCCTGAGACGATTCTCCAGACGAGGCCGATTGTGGTTCCGTCTTTACTTAACATATTACCATTAATTATACCTTATTATACAGGAGTGCCATAAATTATCATCTCCTTATACATGTTGTGGATTTTCAGTAAAGTAAATATACAATAACCAGCTTTTGATTTGGTATTAATTATGTAGGACTATTAATTATGTAATGAAGAGTCCGACTAAGATGCGCGTGCTTTGTTTTTGTAGAGCGTTCTCTCTATCGCACAGTTTATAGCTACAGCTTAGTAGTTTTATTACTTTTTATAACATAAACGGTTTTAACTACTCTATAAAATTCCATATACAAAAGAAAGAATGCCTAAAAAAAAATATGCTCTGGAATGTTCCCATTTCAGTAAAATGCGCTACGAAATCGACGCAAGCCGCTCTTAGCCGAATGCCCAACGAAGTCAAAAGTCGGGCACCATACAATTGACACAGCTATAGGACAAGACAGAGTTTAACTAAAAGATATTCCTGAAATATCACCTAAAACATTAGCAGGAAGTAGCAGCACTTCTTACAAAGCAATGAAGACAGTTGTTACTCAGGTTTGCACCACTTTAGCAAAAGGATTATTTTATATTATTTCATTTACACATGCCGTTGTTTTGTGTTCGCGGCAGTGAGTAGGGTGGCTAAAGCTCACTGGAGAGTTTTTATGCTGTCAGTGGGAAGACCAAAACGTGGCCTTTGTCTTTTGCACTGACGGCACAGAAACTCTCTGTTCTTGCAGAGTTGGCAGCACGAGTGTGACTCCCCGGATGTTGCACACTTCCATGAGTCACGGTAACCACCTAACTTCAGAAGCGTCGTGTGCTTGTCTGCCACCTAAGTGGTATAAAAAAATACCCGAACTCTTTATGAATACGTCACATAAACTGCTCACATGCGTCATTTCAGAATTTTGTTACGTCGTCGTCATCTGATATCGCTACATTATGCGATTTTATTACGATCAAAACAAGCTTAACCCAAAATCTGCATTAAACGAAAACCAGTTACTTATTTATCGCCGACATTAATAAACGTTAAAATGTGTTTTACAAATTCTAAATTGTTCAAATATGTCGCAGTGTGAGTTAGTTATTAGGTAGTTACTTAGTTTAAATGTTGCCATGCGATTCCCAAATTGATAAATTTACTATAGAATTACAGATGTCTAGTACAGATAATGATCACTATAAATGTCGTAGGTCAGCTAATAAGGAAACAATTTATGACAAAGTTGTTCAATAGGTGTTCTTCCGTAAATACTGACTAGATTCGGTTTTACATGAGATTTCGCAACGGTATTTCTCTTGACGTTGGGATGTATTACAAAGTGAAAAAGCTCATAGTTTGTAATATAGGAGGTCACTTTGTCCTTTGTCTTCCTTTAAGATACGAGTATATAGTTTTATATACACAACTATATTCTTAATTGCAGATAGAGATATAGTTACTAAAGGTAGGTATATCCTTTAAAATCAATTAAACTGTTTTTCTTGGGTAAGAAAAACGTTAACAAACCAATGTAGGTAACATAAACCGTCAATGTGTATAATCCGATATTCTTTACAATATCTACCTAGGCAATGTATAGAATACCGACGAAATGTTCAAGAAACATAAATTACGGTTATAAAAAAAACCATAAAGGCCGCAGTGCAGGAGCCCAGCTTCCGCTTTAGCCTTCTAACTTACATCTATCCATGTCAAAGCGCAGTGTCCACACCGCACAATTTGGCATAAAGGCTAGCCTTCGTGGTTTTTTTTTTATAAACCACCCAGAAATAGAATGCCCGCAAAGCCATCTGCCAATATAGACCAAAATCTATTTATTTCACACATTGCTGTGGAACAGCAGGTAATCTACATATTTAAACATTGCCTAGGCATTATATAAAACACCTGCATTATATACATTGTCGGTAACATATACCTAAGCTATAAACACTTCCATAAGAGTATTTATTTCCAAATTGATCTAAAAACTATGCACAAATACGAACCACGTATACAGACCTACGTGAGACGTGACCGGATCAGAATTGGTTTCTTTTTCCAAACCATAATCATACGTTGTTGGAAAAAAAACGCAAACTGACTGACAGCTTTAAATACCTATCAGTAAAGATGATATACATCTTTAACAATAATAGTTTTTGTGTTATTCATATCGTAGGTATAATTAAATACGAGCCTGCATGCTAAACGGCTCGACAAGAAATATACGCCTTAGGACATAGTTTTTTAACTTTATTATGAACAGATGTCAACACTAGACTGCTTTAAAGCCCAACGCCTAATAGCCAATCTCACATGTGCTTTACGACAGTATTGCTCGGGACTTAAATCTTGGAACTAAAATGTGCTCTTCTATACGCGCAGTACACGTTTCTTGGGTGTCCTTTGAGGATAGCACAGGGTGCTACGGCGGTAGACACGGATAGACGACCTCAAATTCACCAAGCATAGATTATTACAAAACCATCAAACCGCCAGGGCCTCGTTTGTCTCGCGATTTAGCTCCAGAATACGTGTCTCGAGGTATACCGTGGGCAACACACGTCATGCTTTTGTTCGTAGAAGATCTGCTTTTGTGACGTGTGTAAATATTTATCAGATATTTCTGGTAAACGCCATGACATGCGTTTATGCCGCAAATTAGTACATTGAACTCTTCGAGTGGTTGTAAAAAAATTGAACACATCTCAAATAGTATTTTATAAAGGTAATTTTATGGGTCCACTCATTGGATTTTACTTTTACTCACAAATTCTGCAGTATTATACCAACCGCATTTATGAGATTTCATTTTACAACCCAATACTTACGGTTTTATATCACCGTTCAGGGAATCTACCTTAAAACTGAACTTATAAAAAGCTAAAGTACCTAATATTATGTAGTACCTACTACTAAGTACACAAAATATTATCAATAAAAAGCTGGTAAGTATATGGGCTGTGCATAGTTCGTCTACTACCGACTTATAGAAGACTGCGTGTAACGAAAACTGATTGATTTATTATAGTAATTATGAGCCAGCCTAATTTGAACCCTTAACCTATCGGGTATAACTTAGGTATATTTACGAAATTACAAGCGTCTAGACTATCTATGGTAGGTATGCATACCTACTCAAGATACAAGGTTATGTCTCTTATCATGTTAAACACATTTCTCATAATCTTCCTACATTAATGGAACGGCAGTAGGACAGCTGGTGTGATGTTGGGATTAATTGTTTTTTTTTAATTAAAACACTTTTAACGAATTCTATCGCAATTTATTTCCTATTATTTTATTATTTACATTTAACCCGACGGCTACTTTTCACTTTTCAGCAGTCTTCCGTTTTTTCAGATAAATTGCCACTATTCTAAAGTGAAAGTAGCAACGACAGGGAGCACAAGGTAGTGGTAGCAACGACAGGAACATTAGATAAATTATAATAGGTAGGTACTCAATTAATAGATTTAATTGCCTACGATCAGTGGCGTAGCTAGATGACCAAGGGCCCCGGTGCAAAAAGACACAGGGGCCCCCCTATTTTAGATTAGAGTTGTGTTACAACTCATTTTCACATTCCAAAAGTAAGATTTTTTTGGTAGTTCGATATGAGATTTGGTAGTTCAGGCTCGGGGGCCCTGAGCTTGGGGGCCCTGGTGCACCGCACCACCTTGCCCACCCATAGCTACGCCGGCGCCTACGATCCTTGGCTCACCCAGGATGAAATGAACAACATCCCGCTGATCTAATAATCATTTGAACATATTAGGTTTTATTCACATAGCTCTTGCTTGCGCCAGCTCATCTCGCAAAGATGCTAGTACACACTCAAGTACATATTTATCAACTTATACTGCATTCCAGGCTCTCCATAAGAGGAAACCCAAGTCATTGTTAAATAATTCGCCAGTATTACCACATTTACTTACTAGCGAGTTAAAATTCCAACGTTTGAAAGTGAATTAGTGATCAAATTGCCAACATGTTTATTGGTCAATTTAAATATTAATTATCAACATACGGACATGATTATGTAACCATAAACTTACGAATTAAGATCTCTATCCTTTTTCATACCGAACAGCCTAGACACATGCTTTCATGCTGTGTGTGTTTGACATAGGCATGAAAGTATGTGTACACTCTGTTCACAGTGAATTACAAGTATATACATCTCACGTACTCGATCTAATCAATAATCACGAGCTGAATATTTTCGAGCCTACTATAACAATGAACAGGAACAAATAATGCTAAGTACATGCTAAATCAGACATCTTTATAAGACTGAAGCCGCCTGCGACTTCTATTTATATTTCAAGCCTATTGACAGTTCAAACGGTCAGATAATACACCCATTTGCCACATCCTTATTCCAAGGACAGTCAGCTCGCCGCCGGCGAATAGCGAACGAAATGCTAATTCGTTCGCTACGGTGAATACCTTATGCGATCTTAAAAAACTGCCGTATACATACTGAGAAACTGCCATAGAAAAATGCCGAAGATAATCATGGTGTAGGATACTTTATATGTACACAAGACGACGTCCAATTACTCAAGTTAATTATTCGGACACGAACTAACTTCAATGAAAACTAGTCTAGTTACCAGACGATGTCTTCAAATACAGGCATATGAGTAATTATAAAACTATCTGTACCTTGATCCAACTGAACTAGATCTTGAAGCTAGTCCAAAACCGATTAGAAGTTTTATTATTGATGTTTGTTTTTACAATAATATGTTTACTACGCGGTATAAATGCATCTACATCACAGAAACAGCTTTCCTTTCAAGATAAACAACCGAAAGCTTTAAAAGCAGGTCGTTGGCAAGAACAACGCGCAGCATCCGCCAAAAATAAAGTCCTTGACCTTCCTGATCCGAGTTTATCTCATTTAAAAATAAAAGTAGCCATGAACTTCTCGAAATGTATGTACGAGTACATTGCTAGTGCATGTAGGAAACTCGTTGCCGCAGAGCCGGGCGGCCTTCGGTGGTTCACGAACAAGGTCCCTTTGTGTCGCATGCATGAGTTCAACTCCAAACTGCTCATGAGTCTTTTATGTCTACTATCTTGTAGAATGAGGAAGGAACAATGTGATATCAAAAGATAAATTTATTAGAATGTTGTGTCGACTTAAGAGCTTCCGCACGTAAATGAATGCAGCGATAAATTTACATGGTTTAGTTTTAAAGACTTATTAGACTAATTTGTTTATATAAAATAAATGTCAGTTTCTATGCTTTTAATATTAATTAGGTGTCAAACCGTCTGAGTATAAGTTATAAAATACTAAAAATATTATAGATATTACTCACAGGCAGCTAACCCCTCCTTCGGATGAAGCTCTGGAATTCCAACTTTACTCAACAATAGAAACAACACTTGCACGTGTGTCATTCAGTTTTCTACACTACACAGTTACTCGTCAGTCGGACGCCTCCACTGTGCGAATGAGTTAAGCTTCAATAATTTAATACCCAGAAAGCTACAAATAAACATACATGGTGGTGATGAACTGCCTATGAACGTTTACAACCCCTGCAGTTAGGTTAGATAATATAATCACGGAGGCCGAATATGATTTCCTTCTCTGAAAAGTGGGGAATAAATGGGACCCAGCGGTACGCCAGCCCATTTTTATTGATCTTCAAGTGAACCAAATACGAGAATACATAAATAAGTAAGTGTTAAATTGTGCAATACCATGTCACGGTCATTTTTAAAACATAAAAAGTCCTCTTGCTCCCGAAGTTTGCCCCAAATTGTGGTCATAATGAGCTGTTCTATACAAGCTTTGTGTCTATAAATGTACAAAGTTCTTGGTATTTGTCGGTCGTGGCACCAATTAACTTCAGCTGAGGGAACGCGAAACAGACGACTCTTTGTTTCTTGCGAAAATTTGGCACGTCTCAGCTATTTCGGTTGATCTGATAATGCCTGGCATGGCCAAAATCCTTCAGAGTAATATAATATTGTTACGAAATAGCCTTATAATAACTAATAAGGTACAGGCGTCGTTGTTTAAGACGTCTATTAATATTAATAACAGTTGCGTTAGACATGTCAATGATCCTTGTTCCTCGAAATTTTAAGTTTTAATTCGCATGAAGATAATACAATGTTAAAACAATATAGAAATAAAACTGCTACAAAACTGATTAACTAAATGGGACTGGCGCTTTTGGAGCGAGCACATATTCTCTGGAATTATCAAAGAGAGCCGCTAGCCGCGTGACCAGTTTTTAGGCCCACCACTGGTTTGAATACCGCCTAAGGCCTGCGTGCAAAAAATAGATAACCTTACTTAACTAGAAATTACACTTGGACGAGTTTTGTGCATCAAAATATTGGCAATTTTAAATTAACTTAAGGTGTGTTATAAAAAGTTTTATTTAATATCTACTGATATGTATTTTGTGGTATCGTGTTGGTTTCCGGTGGAGTAGAATCCACCCTATCTCTTCTAGTGGGTTTCATAGAAGGCGACTAAAGGATAGGGCTGTTCTCCATCCGACAGTAAACATACAGCCCATGACTAAGTGCCTGCTTGACGGTAATATGTTCGCCCCCTGTTACGTGGGACCGAAATCCATAGTTGGCGAGATGTGGGTGTTACTACACCTCTGCCTACCCCTTCGGGGATTTACAGGCGTAAGTATATGTATTTATGTAGGTATTATGCGTTGTATTAATATTTTTGGGGCGCAAGTCAACTGCTATGTTGTCTACAAGTGAAGTTTTCTTAGGCCGTAAACAATTAATTTTTAAATGGAATTAAAATTAATTCATCATCATTCTCATAGCGAGCGAGTTCCCAGTGACCTCCAAAGTTTGAGGTTCTCTTAATGCTTTTGATTGGTATGTCGACTTTTCCGGTAGCGGTTGCCGTTTAGGAAAGCATGCGCTAGATGTCTTCCATTGTATATACGATGAGGTTAACTTGGGTCGTAAATATGTTGGTAAGGGTGCACCCAATACCGCAGTAGACTATTTAGGTATATCTGTTGATTGACAACTTAATGTTAGTTGATATATTTAAGTACTTATCGTGTATGTACTGAATGACTTTGACTTCCCACACAATATATTTATTTTGTCGAGTAAATAAGAACGGTACTGTAAATGAATCCACACGGCAAAGTCAGTAGTCTCATATTACTTAAATATCAGAACGGAGCAATAAACACATTAAGATTTTGGTTTAAAATTTCCATAAAAACAAAATCTAAAATTCATATTGCAAACATTTTGCACAAACGCCAATAATAAACTTGTATGGGAATATCAAATCGTTCCGCATACACTAAAATGTACAAATAACTTGTTTGCATTATATATTTTTAATATGTTTGTCATCTTCTCTATTCGTACGCATTATGAGCTAGTGTACAATAAAATATAGGAACTAAAATACACTGGTTTCTCACTTCCTATACGGATACGTGCGAGGTCGAATCACCTTCCTGACTGTACGTAGCTTCGCTACCGTTTCCTATGTCTCGTCTAACATAAGATATATTCGCTAATTAAGGTTCTTGAACTCATAACTTTGCAATATTAGTATGACACGACAAACACAGGTGCCTTGACATTTTACTGACACTCAAAGGAAGAGAACACTCTGCTGCGAGGCACCTACATATTTTCTGTAGCGTAAGTGCTCGTGAGGTAACAAAAGTAAAGTGATGTACACAAACCGTAGACGTGGTTCTATTTTCACATATTTTCATCTTAGTGTTGGTCCCGCTTGCATCTGAGGCTTCAAAGCCCGGGGTCATTTATTCCTTCTCTTCCTTTTATTTGGCTTATACGCCCCAAGCCCAGGAGGATAGCTTGGTATTGTATGGTATCGCGGGCTGGTATCCGCAACTCCATGTCAAGGCGCGTTTTTTGCGTGAGGGTGGGCAATTATTCGTTTCACCCCAGATCGGTAAAGAACACCAGCAGACTGCGGGGAGGAAAGCTTGCATCAGAACCTCATTTGTAAAGAACTAGCTTGAGCTTAAAGATCATAATCAATCATAGTTTTGAAAAGTTCTTTCTATCTGTTCTTTTCACGAGATGGCTGAGCTGACTCTCAAACCGTATCATTTAAGATTTTAGAATTTAACAAATAGTTTTGGAATTACAGTTCTTTTTTCCTAGTTTCTTCGTTAGCCACAGATAGCTCTGTAGTTATTAAACGCACGGGTTCACATTGTTTACTGACTACGGTAACCTCTTATCATCAGAAGGGTCGTATGCCGCATGCTTGCATGCTGTAGTACCTATAAAAATAAAAAACCAACGAAAATTTAATTAACCGCCAAAGGTTCACCCATACTTAGAATAATCATTTGTAAAGAACATAAATATTAGACCCATCATGTTGGACTAAGCTCGTAGCACTAAACATATATAACACTTCTGTATAGCCCCAAAGAGAAGATATTCGGGATTATCTGCGTCCTGTGTACTCCTCTCACCCTCTCACCAATTTTTACTCTACATAGTTTATCTAGTGTACCTACTATCATGTCTTACTCATAGAAATCATTGTTAATATTCTCTCTCAGCTGCGGTATTACAGTCTGCCCACTTCTTAGCAATAAACTATTCATACTTATCACGATAATTATAAAGATTAATTTATCATGTAAATTTTCTCGTAAGAAATCAATAATTCTCATTTAAACAGAGATCACATCCTAATAATACACGAACAGTCTAGCAATACTTATGTACTGAATGTATCTACATAAGTATTGTAAGACTTATAGTAATTGACTGCCTTATTTTAACAAAAAAAATAGAAAATCTGCAGATTTTCTATTATTGTTATACCTGTTACGTGTATACGAATAAGATTCGTTAGTTTACGGCACAGACATTGTAACCGTGTTCGGCAATATGGACAAATCGTATTCGTTTACATTGTGTTATATTCATAGCGGTTTCAGTTGGTATGTACCACTAACCACCATAATACATGAAACAAAATTGTTAACTTAATAGCTCTTGAAAACCAATGCTCTTTCAAAAGGTCATTAAAGCTCAAATAAGCTTGTTATTTTATTTACTTACAATAACTTTTACTATCCATAATCTTACACACAATGTAGTACCTACTACGAATATAAACCTCAAAAACGTTCATTTTGTGTAATAACTCTAAAAGTAATTTAACTAATTTACTTAGTGAGTTTGTGACATTCCCACTCAAGTTGAAAAGTGTCATCTCCCGGAAACATCCACTCAATCTTTTGCACCCATACCTACTTGGTTCGTATATTTGTTTTGTAATCCTATACTTGGTTCATAACCCTCCCAAGTATAATCAAGTACCTATGCAATTAAGAAGAAACTATTAAAAACATGCATATGGAATATTTCCATTTTCAAAAATATATTATGTTATACATGTCTTAGCTGGTTACTGCTTATTTATGCATGTAAAATGTGGTTGTTTTTGAATAAGTTTTTTAAAAACACCGTGTATAAGTATGTTCTGTAACGTCTAGAGGACAATGCGACGAGTCGCGTTTAGGGAAGTGCGTGACCAGCCTCACAACTTGCGGTCGGCGGTAGGGATGGGACACCAGGCAGCTGATAGTTCTTGAATATGAAAGTGAGTTTATTGGTTTGATACTTCTCTATTCTTGCACACAGCAGGTGAGATAGTTATATAGATAAGGAAGTAAAGGATTTACGTCATTTTTAGTCATAGAGATAACCTAAGAGTCACACTTCATACAATTCATGCTTCCTGTAGATAAAAAAATATAAAAATAGAATGTTTGTAAGAACGTTAAAAACTTGATAACTCACAGACATAAATGAACAGTTTCAGTCATATTTTGTTCATGTTACTAGATAAATAATTCGATAGTAAAAATTATGAAGCAATTATTTTCACTTAAATGAGTATGTCCGTTATAATTTGTATATTTTTCTTTTACATTTTGTTTTTGTTTTATTGTTAATTTTGTACATAATCAATATACATATTTTTATAATTGTATCATGTTTAGATAATTTAGAAAATGTACTTAAGAAAAAACTCATTGATGAAATAACCATTTTAATAAATAAGATATATCATCAAAGATGTAAAATTTATTTTCCGTATCAATATTGTCGCAAGTTAGAAATTTGACAGATTTTTCACCAGAGAAAGCAGACCTACAAAATACGATGTGATACGAAAATGCGAGATGAGAAATCTCTCATATCACTTATCGACATTATATCGAGTACTTAAAGCACATCACTTTTGTGGTGTGTTCACTAGGGATGCACGTTACGATGCGATTTTTGTGAAGATCGATTCAAGGGAATACGATCTAGCGATTTTTTGAATCGATTCACTTCAATGCGATCTTCATTCGAATCGATTCAAAAGTATAGTGAATCGAATCCTTTGGATCGTATTACCGACAATGTATTACTGTGAAGATTTATTATTTTTAATAAACAAAGTTCGATTACAAAGTAATGCCGACAGGCCGACACTTTAAATTTATTTATGTTTCGCCATTCGTTTGTAATCTATCTTAATCATCTTAGTCTGCAATGTTTATTTTATGACGGCAAATCGATAGGCAAAATAATGAAATATGATGAAGGTAGTTCAGAAAAGTCATCGTTGATTTTATTTTGCTTTGGTCATGGTCATGGTCACTAATTACCACGTATCACCGTATTATTGACCACAACAAGCCATTAAGTGATACCTAATGGCTTGTTGTGGTCACAATTCCAACCTAACCTAACCTAACCCAGTACTGTTATCATTGTCAAAAAAAATATTAGAGATTTAGTTGTAAAATTGTACAAATTGGGTGTGCCAGTTAGTATTTTTGATAAGAAATTCATATTTTTGTTTTATAAATCATAAATACGGCGTATGAATCGCATTTTTGGTGTGAATTCGATAAAAAAGGTCTTCTCATTTTGTGTGATTTTGTAGTTTTTTTTGGGATGGGACATGTTTAGTTAATCAGTTAGTTTTTTTGCACAACATTTATTTTTCTGTTATGCATTCAGTTAATTAGAGGAATTACCTAGCGCGCTGAAAAAATATTCATATTAAGTGCATTTAAATAGGTATATACCTTATTCTATCTTTAAAAAAGTAAATTTTTTCTTTTTTTTTCTTTTTTAGACTTCATTAAAGTTTAAATTTGTGTAAAATAATGTTTTATTTGTTAATATTAATGCAAATTTTGATTCGATTTTTGAATCGATTTTCATGAAATCGATTCAAGACAATACGATCCGATCCACGAATCGATTCAAGGGCTTACGATCCATTACGATCCAAAAAATCGATTCAAAGAGAAAAATCGTGCATCCCTAGTGTTCACGCAGCTAGCATACTATAAAAGTGCATTGTACACCTCTCAGAAATCATACTACGTCATCTGAACATATTTACATACAAATTACGAGTATAACTGAATCGTTATTTATATTTATTACTAGGACCAACTAATAAATTACGTACATAAACAGTATTAATGTAAACTACATTAGCCGTTTATCTCTCTTCATTGAACTGCATGACGTTTCGACCAGATTGCACTGGCTATGGACTCCAGACCCCTATGACTGCCCTAGGCAAGTGGCAATTCGTTGGCCGGCGTATTACAGAATAGAATGGTGAATGTATGGGATTTCACGTATATATGATAGTCATCAATGTATATCATAAACGTCAAAATACTTGTCATATACGTCATTCTATTCCACAATCCGCCCACGAATTGCCACTTGTCTAGAGGCGTAAGTAGCTGAAAGGTATTGTAATTATTTATAAGTGACCTTTCTAAGCTCATTGATGTTTTAAGGCACACATCACTACTAAAATTATGCTATACGTACTTTCTATGTTGGCAGCTACCTTGTTTTTCCTTTTCTTTTTCTGTTTGCTTAATCCGTTATAATAGTTTTGTTCTAAAACATCCGTATATTTGTTACCTAATTCCTCCCAAACGTCTGCACGGATTGGGATGAAATTTTGTGTGTATATTTCAATGGGTTTCTAGACGGTTTAAAAATATAATTGGGAACTGATAAGTAGCGCTGCTATCGATGCTTTGCCGTGCAAGACGACACGACGTCTGAAGACTGTAAGGGGATTGCTAGTTTATCTATAAAATACAGTTAGGTAGGTATACTTAGTGCATATTGCAAGTTGCAGCAGCGGTGTATTGATCGGTTGTATTCAACGTAGGTAGGTAGGTCCTATTCAAATATTCAAACCATATCGATAGGGATTCTACCGTTCTTTGTTGTGAAGTTTACTTGTTTAGTTCGGCTAAACAGTAAACCTTGGTTTTCACTGTGACCGGAGAGGACTCTGTACGGACTGACTTTATAAGCCACTGAATTATTATTTATTTATATTTTAATCGATAATACGTCTAGCTTGACGTGTTTAGGCCTCATTGGTCACCTCACTATACAGCTTTTCTTAAAGATGTTTGTGGGTATTCTTTACCTACCTATGTAAACGGAGTCATCAGCTCGCTCGCAGTGGAAATCATACTTAATAGCTGATGGGATGGTAGTCTTTAGTAATGTTATATTATGTATTATTCACTGAGGCCACAGACATAGATACTCGTACATACATACCTACATGCCTCTCTTCAGAAGTAGGCAGATAAAATATCTTTCCTCTTGCTACGATGCTGTTATCCTTCATATGCCTTTCGACTTTTCTTCTTCTATTTTGATTCATGCATTGTTTTATAAATTTTTAGTCTTTAGGAGAAGCTTATGTTACAGTAAATAAGCAGATACTTATAATCATGCTAATGGTTGAGATGATGACAGAGATGTGACATTTTAAACAAAAACTAAAATAGCCATTTATGACCGTCTGATTTTATCAGAGCGTACCAAAAAAAAAGGAAATGGTTACAAAATATCGCAAAAACAGTTCGTAAAGTTGACTATCACGCTTGAAGCACAAAAAAAAGTGCAATCGTATGCTCCAAGTTCAAGCTCGAGAAGTTTTTATGTGAATACGTGAATCTCCTTTAGATTCAAGGCGCACGGCTTCGCTTCCTCGAAAAATAACAAAGGAAGAAATTTATAGTATGAAGCATCAGTCTTTAATAATAAATACTGCATTAAAAACTTTCTTGCTCCAAAGTATGCAATAAATTGTAATAGGAACGCGATCGTGGTGCCTACAAATTCGTCACATATTGCATCTGATCCTAATCAACTACGATTCTATATAACAAAATGTATTGGTTATTTTCTTTTACTGGACGAGAGATTACGAACCCAAGAAAGGGATTCAAAAAACACCCAGACTCAAAACCACAAAACTCAATGCGGTGGCGACTTTAGCCATTACTGTAGCCATCAAAATAGGGATTAAGGTGGTAATTATATTATTTAGAAAAAAAAAATTGATTAAATTAGACATTTCAATTATAAAACTCCATTTTCGAGATATTAATAACATTTTTAACGAACTTCAAAAAGAAAATGTTCTCAATTCAAAATTGTTTATGTTTGTTCGGGCATACATTCTATTTATGAATCTATTTTTAAAATTCCTTTTGCTTTTGCTGAACCGCTACACGGTGGTCCTGTTTTAAGTTAATTGAATTGAGTCCAAGTCAATATGAATTAATAACATTAATAGTAATGAATATGTAGTAACGTGGTCCCCAGAAGCCAAACTGTATAAGTACCTATTCTCAGGTTGTATTCAAAGATTTTGTTACTTTAGCTCTCCTATACTTGCGTCTACTATTTTCTACGATGTGGTTTAGTTATTGCCTTTCATCTGTAAGACTGCTACAAAAAATTGCTCATTGTTGCTGGACAACTAGTGGTTTTTTTCCAATTTTTTGTTCCGTAGAGCCCCGTTGGCCGGCGTATTGTAGAATAGAATGACGAATGTATGAAATTTGACGTTTATGACAAGCGTTGACGGCTGTCAAATAATTAATTGTCACTTGTCTAGGGGGGCAGACATCTATAGGAGTACCTATACACAAGTCGTCGTATCATCATTGAAGAACTGAACACTACAACAAATTACAAATGCAATGTCGAACAGTCCCAGTTTAACCACATTATGACGACATGCGTTAGATAAAGTTATTGTGTAAAGTAGTCATTAAATGGCGACATAACTTTGAACTTTTAGCAACCTTCGCGTTACTTACCTAACCGTGGAGCACAATATTTACATACGTTTGAGTTACTAGAAATATATATTGAGTAAATATATTGCGTAGGTGTGGACGATGAGCCAGGGGCCATCGTCAAGACCTGGAGTGATGAGTGATGATAGGGTTAGCCGTCGCCCTAACAGAAGCAGGCTCAGGGTTGCTGTGCGTCGTGTTACCACGCGCGAATATTATTGACCAAGGTGCTTTATGACACAGCAAATTCCCTGGCTACACGGGCCGACAATAGGACGAAACCCCGTGCGGTCCTAATACTTGAACGGACTAATCTGTTCGAGTCCAACATACCCACCCCAACACTAGCTCCACTGAAGAAAGCCGGAGGTTACAGAAAGGTGCCAGAAAGCGTGCACAGTCGACGACATTTAGCTAAATTACATGGGACTAGAAGCAGTTCGCGCTATGTGATTGTCGAATGTATTATATCTTGATAAATAAAGCCTATTTTTTTTTTAATGCAGTATATTATAGACACCTAGTCTAAAGTGACGTGGCTGTCTTAGAACTACTGATAAAAAACATAGCTAGATAACTACTCATATCATCTAATTATATCGCAAATGGCTGCGTACAAGTGTTAAACAGTCATAAAGATTATTATATATTACAAATAACTTTAGTTTTATTCACCTCTGTGGCGCGGGCCCCGGATTCGATTCTTGCCCAGTGCAAGTCATTGCAGAAACACTATTTGCATTAGGCTAGATGTTTCTTTGTTTAATGTGTATACATATAATTACAAAGAAAAAGTATTTAAGTACTTATGTTTATGTATTTGCATTCTAGAATACGGAACACAAGCTAGTTAATAGGTAAGCTATGCTTACTTTGTAGTAACTACGGACTCAAAGCAGGTTCCTGGGGCTGATACGTAACTTTCTACGGAACGAACTCCAGGTTAGGATAATTAATTTTCATAGATTGTTATTAAGTCACATAAGCTTTGTGCACACACCTAATGAAAAGTGGTTACCGTGCTCTATGGACGAGTGCAACACCAGGGCAGTCACACTCGTGCCGCCGACGGCGCCGACCCTGTAAGAACAGAGAGATTCTGTGCGGTCAGCGCAGAAGACAAGCAGGACAAGCCTTTAGTCTTTCCACCGACAGCACAAAACCTCTCCAGTGAGCTCTGGCCACTGGGAATACAACACGAGATTATTCTAACCGCGGTATTCTGTAGAGCGGTGGCTCAGACTAAAACTTCTTCTAGTCTGAGAGCGGTGGTACTTCCCCAGTCGGACTGCACGATTAGCACGGAAATATAGTCGTGCATATACCTACAATGTGGATATACAATGTGCATTACTAATGTGAGAATATAAGGGACTGCTACTATGTCATTAGAGCCATTATAAAATGTTGCAATACGGGCATTTTACACCGATTACAACGACATATATGGCAGTTAATCCTCGAGTAAGCTCAAACCAGTTCAAGTTACACTGTGTGAAATTGTCGGTCGGTACAATTTCCTTGTGATGAAACGTTCTTGCCAAATACTTTTCCGTCGGTCTACACGGCTCATTCCGTTTCGAAAGAGAACCAAACCACGTACGAATGTAATCAAAGAGATCCGTCTGTTTACGTGAGCGCATTTTGCAAAGGGGATTTTTATTTACTCGCTCAATCAAATTATTTTACCTGTTAACCGATCTACATCTACATTATCTTTTGAATTGAAAAATGATTTTGGATTATAATTGGGTTACGTTTTTAATCCTTCGTACCTAACAAAAAAGGGTTTCTGATATTTGAAGTTGTATGTGAGTAAGATAAATAAAGATGTTTAGAAAAACTGAGGACACGCTTTAATGAACTAAAAACGGTGTTTTTTACTTTTTATTTATAGAACATGGCTTTGTTGACTATTAAGTATGCCATTTTTCATACTTTTTTTGATGTGTTAGTTTTTTAAACCACAATCTTTCCGCTCTTATCTCATGTTTAATTTACGATACGACCACTTCTTAATAAGTAAGTCAATAAACAAATCAAATCAATTTTATTTTCATTGAGTAGGTAGGTATCTACCTTAATCTATAGGGTTTAAGTAGATTCTACGTAAGGCTACATATAGGTACCTACCACAACATATTCTACCACTATATTTTTAGAGACCATAAAACAAAAGCCCTTTTAACAGTGACCGTTTCTAAAGATCGCATAAAAAAAATAGCGAAATATGTTGCTACAATCCGACTACCTGACTTGACGGGTCAGGATGTAAAATGGCATTTTCAAAAGATATCATTAAAACCTTATGACTAAAGCAATTTATGTTGTCAAGTGTAAATTTATTATGAAACGAAGGGCCGTAGCCATATTTATGGCCCATTAGTAGTTCTCGAATCCGGGTGCTTAAGGGGGAGAAATTCAATAACAAAATCTCCAAAAGTTATTCTTATGAAGGGTCGTACAAAATTTTCCGTTGTCACCATAGCGAAGCTTTATTTTTTGTAGCACCCGTCAACCTCGCTCGATTTGAAAACAAAACAAAATAGTGATGTGCGTGTCTTCCCATTTATCGTTACCATTTTAGTTCAAACAATTGAAGTATATCAGTATATTTATTATATAGTTATATTTAGAATTTAATAATCAAGTAGATATCTGATATTATAATAATATTAATAGATTTGAGATTAAACAATCATAATTTAAATAATTAGAATCGTAAGAATGAAAGAAAAAAAAAAGAATTTTGATACCTGATTGCATTAATTGAAAAAAAAAATACAGAAATTGCTGAAAATCTTAGTTAATAATTATAATATATTCAAACGTTCCAAAATAGCTTATGCTAATAAATAAAATAAGGGATATTTGTTACTTTTAACTGCAGATAGATTTCAGGGCCAAAATAATTAACACAATATAATTAATTCGTTATGACAGCCTCCGTGGCGTAGCGGTAGTGAACGCGGCCGCTACGCAGGAGGCGTGGGTTCGATCCCCGCTCAGTGCAAATATTTGTGTTCATGAAATATGGGTATTTGCATTGGTCTGGTCGTGCCTCGGAGAGCACGTTAAGCCGTCGGTCCCGGTTGCCATAAGAACATCAATGGCAGTCGTTACGGGTAGTTGGAGCCCTCAAAAATCCAAAAAAAAAAAAAAAAAAAAAACAACAGTCTAGCTGCAAAGCTTCGATATCGCCTGATGTTACCATTGGGATGTGGAGGTCAGATGGCAATCGCTTCACAGAAAATATCGAGGTCTAGCCAAATCCGTAGTTAAGACTGACAAAAAGCGGACCCCAGACTCCGAGCTAAAAAGCTTCGGATGCGACTGGGAATTAACGCTGAGAGGAAGAAGAATTAATTCGTTATAAACGGAAGCAATTAGGAACTTATGAAATAATATTTCTGTTATTAAGTTGAACAATTAAACGCCGTATTACCGTTTTGTTGTAAATTTTCTGCTTCAAGAAACAAAACTTAATAATTTACACTTAGCTACCATCATTAGAAAATAAATAAATTATAGTATCAATCATATTTCAGTATTAGCTGGTGCCCGCGGCTCCACCCGCATGGATATCGATTCTTCTTAACCATTTGCCAGCAAACATACGTCAGTTTTAAGTCTTACCTGTACATCACCTTTCCAATAACAGAACCGCAACAAAAATCGTTTAATAGTTTTTGCGTCCATCGGGAACCAATAAATATCTGGATAAAAATTCCAAGAAATATAATTATTATTAGGTTCAATATATTTAATTTATAATCCACTAAGATATACTTAGGTTACCTAAGTATTTTTTTAAACGTCTCCAATGTATAGACGTAACTAATTTATTAATCAACTAATTTACTACTATTATAAGTACATACATATAGATAGATGTTGTCTGAAATCATTAGAAAATATTTCACAATATATTCGCCTACTTATCTATTTCGATAAATCTGAATAATATAGATGCCCAACACTAGCCTGTCGACAGAGCCAAACCCACAAATGCATGGTTGGGTTAGGTCAGGTGACACACTTAAATGCACATGTATGTGTCGGCCAGAAATGCACCAAAACATTTACTCCTCAACAGCCATACAAATTATGCTTTAGTTTGGCTTGAACTTTTTTTTCTTGACACCAAATACTTTCATCTATAGTGCTACAAGATGTGTTTAGAATTTTTGATAAACATTTACTCAAGTGCCTCTTGTCAGTATCGTTGCCATTACATAATATCTATCTTACGAGTAAAATTTTCTGGAAATTAATGAAAAAATCTTGTAAAAAGAACTTACGTGATTATTATATATTACTTACTTGTAGTAAAGAGATCGTATACGAGTAGGTACATTGTGTCGCTAAAATGTAGTTGATATTATTGTAGGTATTTTTACTCTTGCATTGCTTCGATAGTGACTCTTGCATTGCATCGGTAATGAGTGCGATTGCTGTACATTTCAATCAAGCTCGATCCCCGGGTATGGAACTATGGTATTATCTTTTCTGTTAAAAAATAAAAAGAATTTGCGAAAAGAGTCCAACCTCACATAGGATTGAAAAATAATGAACCTCTATCTACGCCTAGGTGTGAATATAAAAGGATAAAATAACATTCCTAATCAAATATTTGCCATATTATTTTCTTTAAATTCTGAAGTATTATTTTGAACAAAAATAAAACGAGATATATTTTAAACAGTAATGATTCGAATGATGCAATCTTGATGGTTTTATGGGACATAAAGTTAAATAACAGACATAAGATCGCTTGTTACGAGTTCCCATATGACTGCGAAAGATAATAAAATTCTTAGAAAAGTTTCTGAAGAAATTGTCGTCAGTAGCATCAGGTAGTATTCAAAGAATTATAAATTTAGACTTAATAAATCTATAGCAATATTTTACAACTAGCTTTCGCGCGCTGTTTTACTTAGTTATATTTTTTATCTGGTACATCAGAATGATTAAAATAATAAATTATTAAACACGTAAGGAATACGATAAGTCATAACGGGATTTCCCATTATGTTCTGCCTATAGAAATCTCAATCATAATACAGTCAGGCAGTGCTTCAGTAAGAGTTCTTTGGTCCGGACTACCTTTTCTAACGGGAGTACGAATCGGGAGCCATCCAACCGGGAAAGTATCTCCAACGAACAGAAAACCGCGGTTAATCAATGCTTCCTATTTGCTTGATGCTGTGAAGCGTATCCAGTGCTAGAGCAACACAGGTAGAAGCTGCGTATCATGGACATGAATCTGCTGGGGTAGATGTGCGGAGTCACGTGTAAAGATCTTATAAGGAACTCATACATTCGCAGCAGCACAGTGACGTTGCAAATAAATTACAAGAGACTTGCCTTCGTTAATGCGGCCATATTTTGGTGGCCTGGGTACGTGAGCAAGGAATGTCTGACTATGCCTGGTAGGAAAGGAAGACCAAGAAGTGGTGTCATTCATGATCTCACTGTTAGGGATGCTAAAATCATGCCGCAAATCGGATCTTAGATCCGAGGTGAAAGCCTCGGATTCAATCAGATGATACGCTAATTACGCTATGAATCTTTCTATGCTATATATCCAAGTATGTTTCTTGGAAAGAAAGGTCTCTGGTCTTGCTAGCATTGATAACCACCTATTACTATATGGTGATTGGTTGAACTTGATATCATGGTCTTACAAATTTAATGGATGAATTCATCTTGCGTGTAGATATTATAAATTTTCATTATACCCCAATTTGGTAACGAGCTGCCCTTGCCCTCTTGATGTTGAAATGGTTGGTACAATTTAGCCGAGATCTATGTAGTTACAAGGTCATATCAGTCCTCCGAAGGTATTGATTGCAGCAGCATATACACTGATATGTTTATTAACACGCCTATTATAATTAACTATCTACTGGCAATTTACATAAATGGTTTATTGCAAGTTTTTTTTCATGCCGTGTTTATGTATATTTAAAAAAAACTAAAACCGTTTTTACCTGCCAAGACTAGAGCAGTTTTTGAATTGAGAAATTAATAATAAAACTATAGTTAGTCCTCGTGCACAGTGCGCCGCAGTGCGAAAATGTGCGTAAGTTGGTGTTGACGCAATTCAACTTTAATTTCTCAACTCAGAAACCGGCAATTATGAGTCTTTTACGGCAACTTGGACCACACTTAATGACAATTTTGTAATACACAAGTAGGTAGTTAGATGAAAATGTCTACCATGTATCATATTGCAGCAGGTGTAGATAGTAATCAGGTGAAGCCTAATAAATTTGCCAAGATTTTGTACAACACGGCCATCTGCAAATCTGAGGCGGCTAAAGGATGTGTAGTTCAACTGATTTTTCATGAGGCACCTTTTTGTCACTTTAATATTTATCGCTTAATTACTTTACATGTTTATACTGTCCCGAGCAATTTGGAACTAAGCTAAGGCTTCACAGGATTTCCAGCTTAAATTTGGAACCAACCATTAAGGAAAAGCGCACACTACATTTACACTACACAGTAGGTACATTTTTTTTATACTCGTATTTAATTTACTTTTACCTATACTTCATAGATTTTTTAACAACGAGGTTTAAAACATGCAAGAAAATCTTAGGTATACCGCGGCTATATTAGGCCGACACTGCTTCATGCGTATCCTTGCATGTGGGGTGCGTGTTATAGGCATTGAGTTATTAATAATAAGTAATAACTCACTGGTTTTAGGTGAATAATATTGTGCGAACTTTGTGGCGTGGACGGTCTCTGTGGCGTGGCGGTAGTGAACGCGGCCACTACGCAGGAGGCGCGGGTTCAATCCCCGTTCAGTGCAAATATTTGTATGCATGCATTGCATTCCTCTGGGCGTGCCTCGGAGAGCACGTTAAGCCATCGGCCCCGGTTGCCATACGAACATCTATAGCAGTCGTTACGGGTAGTTGGAGCCCGAAAAACTTTGCAGTTGCGTAGAGATGTGGCATCTTTGGTGGTATTTTACCGTCTCTACCATGGTGAATGTTCTGATGAGCTCTTCCAACTAATCCCACCCTCTCCTTTCCTATATAGGACAACGCGTGCAGGACTTAGATGCCACCCGCATACGGTGCAGAATATTCCATCAAGAACCAAGCGGCGACTCCTTCTTCTGCCGCACTATTAAGTTTTGGAATTCCTTACCAGTTCACGTGTTTTCCTCCTCCTACAGTCCCGGGTCCTTTAAGCGGGGCGTGAAAAAGCATCTGATGAGGCCGTCAAGCTGAGTGCCACCATTGTGATTTGTACTTTGCACTAATAATCACAAAAAGCTCCCCGCGCCCGCATACTTTTATCCAGTGGCGGATCCAGGGGGGGGGTCGTGGGGGTCATGACCCCCCCCTGGGCGGGTCACCTACTAAAAATATCCCAATGTCACTGATAAATTTTAAAAAATACCACGCATAAGAAGACTGTCTCTTTCTACCTAATAGTATTATAATTTTATGAGGCACCAAACATCAGTATGAATATTATTCGCACGATTGAAAATTTCAATTTATCGTGCAGCGCAGCCGATCAACCGATGGACTCGAATAGTTTTCGGACCTGACACCCTGTCCGCTATGTTGAAGAAATAAGCGCGAATGACTAACCAGGCCGGCAGTCGAAGGTCTGAAGCTGACAGCCGACGTAGGTAGTCACCAAAGCACCCGTACCCGGTAATAACCTGCGTCAGCCGGTACGAGAGGCAGCCTTGTGGCCTCTCTAGCCACTCCCCCATAGGATGGGATGGGCCTTACTACCGCTATTACCGCGGGCCCAGCGGTTGTGGCCAGTGGCCATCTTTTGCTGCGGATGACGCAGCTGGCTCATATGCCTGGTCCTTTTTTTTATCGTGCGAAAAATACCCGCGGATACCTCCCCCGCCGGAGCCGGAGGAGGAGGTTAATACGGACTCAAACCGACTAAAACGTACGCCGTCTGTGGGCCGTCAGTTGCCGGAGGTGAGATTGTCGTAGCCATATCCCTCGCACCCCGGCCGACCCAGGGCCATACTCTCGATCTGGTCCTGGCTCCACCCGTCACCACCAGGCCCGCGCTCATGGAGGACGGAGGTCATTCTGCGACCTCCGACGCCCGAGTTGCCGCCGCTCGTCGCGGGCCGCGCGGTTAGCGATTCTCCTGCGTTCCTCGCGGGCCGCAAGGTCTGCGACTCTCCTTCGCTCCCGCTCCGCCACCCACTTCACGAGCATTATAAGGATGCGCCAGCGACCCACGCATCCGCGCAGCGAACCATCGCTGCGAGCAAAGTGGCGAGCGTAAGAGCTCTCACTCCCAGCATATGCCTGGTCTTACATCTGCACATTCTACGACGTCAAGCCAGCACTTTTTGGGGCTACCCCTCCCACAGGGGCCCGCCCGGGGTGCCATTGCCAGACATTTGGTATCCACCTAGCCTGGTGGTTGCCGCAAAAGTTGCTGTTCGCATAGGCGATGACTTGGTCGAGCGCACGGACCAGGTTAAGTACCTGGGGGGCGCGCCGTAATAGCGGCAGTAAGACCCATCATGGGGGAGTGGCTAGAGAGGCCACATGGTGGCCTCTCGTTCTGGCTGACGCAGATTATCACCGACCATGGGTGCTTCGGGCGGTATCTGCATCGGACCGCGAAGAAAGAGCCAACGTCCGAGTGCCATCATAGCGACGCGAGCGAGGACTCGGCGTGGGAGACGCCGAGACGGGAGCTGGTGGCGCCCTTGGGAGTGAGAGTTCTCACGCTCGCCACTTTGCTCGCAGCGATGGTTCGCTGCGCGGATGCGTGGGCCGCTGGCGCCTCCTTCTGCGAGCAAATAATGCTCGTGAAGTGGCGGCGGAGCGGGAGCGAAGGAGAATCGCAGACCTTGCGGCCCGCGAGGAGCGCAGGAGAATCGCTAACCGCGCGTCCCGCAACGAGCATCGGCAACTCGGGCGTCGGAGGTCGCAGAATGACCTCCGTCCCCCATGAGCGCGGGCCTGGTGGTGACGGGTGGAACCGCCTGTCACCCTAGCAGAAGCAGGCCGCGGCGGCGCGCATTGCGTGCCTCCCCGTACCTGGGAGCGAGCTGGGGACTCTATGGTCCCTACACCGGAAGAGGACCAGATCGAGAGATATGGCCCTGGGTCGGCCGGAGTGCGAGGATTATGGCTACGACAATTTCACCTCCGGCAACTGACGGCCCACAGACGGCGTACGTTTTAGTCAGTTCGAGTCCGACATGACCTCCTCCTCCGGCTCCGGTGGGAGAGGTATCCGTGGGGATTTTTCGCACGATAAAAAAAAAAAGTACCTGAGATCTGTACTTCACGTGACTGGTCACATCAACAGCGACGTCAATGCACGAATTGCCGCCATGTGGGCCAAGGGGCGGGAAATGATTGGCGTCACATTTGAACCTAAAATGCCAGTATGGTTGACGGGGTAGGTCTATAAAACGATTATTAGGCCTGTCTTTTTACACGGCTGTAAGGCGTGGCCGCTGCTGGAGCGACATAAGCAGGAGCTACGTGTCACGGAGATGAAAATGCTGCGGTGGATGTGCGGCGTCACACGTAAAGATCGCATGAGGAACTCTCAGATCCGCGGCAGCCTTCATGTCCGCGACATCACACATAAAATGCAAGAGAGCCGCCTTCGCTGATGTGGCCACGTCTTGCAGCAACCGCCAGGCTACGTGGGTAATAAATGGCTGGCAGTAGCACAGCCACCGGGACCAGGTGGAAAGGATAGGCCCAAGAAGTCTTGGCTTGAAGTCGTGAAGGGTGACATGCGTGCAAATGGTCTCATCTCACCACCATGGACGCCCAACGTCGTGCGAAGTGGAGGAGGAAGTGATGGAAGGCGGCCCCTGAGCTCCGAGGTCACCTCGGATTCGGAAGCAATCAGGAAAATATGTACGATAATCATGAAAGGGGAGGCGCGCATCGCGCCGCCAACGCGGCCTGCTTCTTCTAGAATGTCAGGCGGTTCCCCCTGTCATTTCCAGGCCCGTGCTAATGGGGACCGACCGAGATATTGATACGATAATGGAGATGTTAAGTGACCTACGTCGCCCGAGTCCTTCGCGCATTGTGTATTATGCGGAATGGGAAACAACTGAATCTTCTCCAGACCTGTTCCCCCGCCTCCTTCTCGAGCATTACTTGCTCTCAGATGGAGGCGGTGGCAGCCGCGAGCTTACGGTTTTACGCCATCACTGTAAGCAAGCAAGACTAGACAACCCAAACCCCCCCCCCCCCCCCCGAAACTATGTCTCGGCTACACCATGACCCCCCCCTGAATTGAATGCTGGATCCGCCCCTGCTTTTATCTCTAGGATTTCATCATCATACGCTGGTATTTATATAACGGCCCAATAATTAAAGCTGCATAAATCTTTATGCTTTGTAGGTACTTTGCTAAATGTGCCTATTACAGGCATTTCCTGTCGAGACGCCTACCAATTGCGCCTATACAACTTCTGTAATATTCCCATCATCTAACTATAGCAACAAATTAGTCCTCGTGAACTTTAATTGAGTAGTTTATTCTTAGGCTTTCATTTGCGTCTCTTATTCATACTGATTGTTTAATTAAGTCACTTAGGTTTTTTTTAATACTAAGCTCATAAGACCTTAGTTGGGTAATGGCTACTTATTTGTAACTACGAGTATTATAACTAGCGAAGTATCAAAATTTATCATGATACTAGCTGTCCCGGCGAACTTCGTACCGCCATATAGCAATAAATTAAAATTGCGACTATAATTTGAGATTTAAACTATCCTATCTCTCAAGTTGGATCGAACTGCACATGGTGTGCGAATTTTATTATAATCGGTTAAGTGGTTTAGGAGTCCATTGAGGACAAACATTGTGACACGAGATTTATATATATTAAGAAGATACAACGACCTATTTTGTGTGGCAGTAGAGCGTTCGATTGCTCAGAAGGTTTCAGGTTCGATGTCCAGTTAAAATTATTTGTACCTAAGCATAGCTTATTATATTTACATTTGGGTATGTATAATAATGCAGATACAAAAGAAACAATTATTTTTCAATATTAAAAAGAACTTGAGCTCCTTTTACAGTCGCTGTCTAATTTACTAGAATATATTTTAAATCTAAGCGTAAAATAATCAAGTTCATATCCATTACCCATCTGGCTCATTCAAATAATATCAACTGACCTCCTTACAGCAGCTATAAACTTTTATAATTAACCATATGTGACTTGTGATAAGTCTGCTCACCCCACAACTATCCATTATCATCTTATTATTGTCGCTTACTGAAAAAGTGCGTAAGGTACAGTCGCCGTCAGAAGTAACTTAAAATATTCCAGTTACCAATCCCCTTAGCTCGAAAAGATTTCATACATTTTTTAACAAAACAGTAAATAATAAACTTGTTCCACGAGTACAAAAATCTGCTTTTTTGATATTTTAGCACCTTTATAAGGACACTTGGGTTTTTAAGACGAATTTAACGATACCTAACTGTCGTAATCGATCCAGCTATTTAGAAGGTAGGAGATAACAAAGAAATTTGCAAACGTTCATAGAAACATACCTAATACAATATTCGCGCGAAAAGCATTAACGTTTCCTTGGCAGGCGGGTGAAAATATTTATACATGATTAATTACAATTTCGCAAGATCATCGGTAACTTTTGAGGGTGACTGTACCTAATCTGTCAACAGAACGTCACTTGTTTCTCAAACGGTTCTGTAGGGAATAATATATTTCAACATTTTTATTTTGGGTTATACCTACATAATAGATGAATGTTGAAATACACATAAGCACCTACAATACACATACACACACACTTACAGACACACACGCATCCACGCACGCACGCAAGCACGCACGCACGCACGCACGCGCGCGCTACACACACACAGCTCGACGGTTTTTCAGCTAATTTAAACTTCTTCTCGAAAGTATTAAGCTCGGTATAACATATAACATGAGAATATAACATGAGCTCTAAAGTTTGGTGTATCAATAACATCCATTTTGACAGATATTTTTTTATATAACACTTCAGTCCACTTATCGAACTACGAAGAACTCAATAGAGATACAGTGATTATGTTCCTATTTCCTAATATTTTTTCATACGAACCGGAAAATTTAGCATGACTTTTCATATTTTTACTAAATATTACTCAACTTCACAGATATCCGTGCTCAACTTACTGAGCGATGTTTTCTTACATCAACTTTTTTACATTTATGTTCTTAGCAGAGATTAATAACATTTTCAACAGGATGCATTGAGCGTAGTGCTTTCATATTTCATTAATCAATTACCCGTCTATCAATTAGCGTCGAACCGTCACTCCTGAAACCCTAGGCGTGAACATTGAACGTATACGAAGCCGGGAGGTAAAAATCAAACCAGTCTATTAAGACCCCTGTCATACGATCAGTTAATATGACGCTTGTGTTTGTATCATAAAGGGATGGTTCAGATTACAATGGTGCAGAACACATGTTGTACATTGAAGGGGGGTGCCCGCGGGGCGGGGGCGAGGCGTGGGAACGTCGCAAGCGCACATATGGACCGCAGCTTTATCTTACACCATGCATATTACGTGACGTTTATAATAATAAAAACGTTTAGTTAACACGATCTATGCCAACCTCATAATGGCCGAACACTTGCACATTTAGATAAAGTGTTCATATATGAGCACAGAGTGACAGTGAGTATCAGCTTGCTATCAACTCGACATGTGTACAACTAAACGCACAGATCTATACAAATGAATAAAAATTAAGTGAAGATTAAAACAACCTCTTAATGGCTTTACACGGGACTTGCAAAAAAAAACATTTTCTGAACTTTTGGCTTCCTATCTTTCTATTCTTGGTAAAATCCCCGAAAGAACTGGGCCGATTTTGACGTGATTTTCTCTTGCAAAGTTCATTGATAGGCCACCGTTCTCAATATAGTTAAAGTTCTGGGCATGAGCAATAAAACTTATGACATTGTGAACAAAATAAGTTCCGCGGAGGAAGTTGCGAATAGCAGATGGTTATGGATAGAATAACAAAATCCAACTTTCTGACATCGCGTCATGAAAAATCTGCAACCCTTTGATTACTAATAATCAAAGCTGCAACCCCGTACTTATATCGACATGGTTTTTTTACATTTCGCAAGTTAGGCCACAGTTAAGGTACATAATACGTATACATAGTTAAGGTCATAATATAACACACGGGTGTAGAGCGGCAGGCTCTACAGTACAAGCTTGAGTACCTTTACCTATAACTTTTTCAGAACGACAGCATGCAATGAAAGCATTATACGCGATTAAATTAAGGTAGGTATACAATGAAAGGTTTCCGGTAAAATGAGGCTGATGATATGATAACGCGTGTCATTCTCAACGTGACTGGCAGTATTGGGTGACGCACGCACGGATGAATATCGGACGAATGTGAATAATGTGAATCTTTTTGCAACTGTGTGCCAGCAAATTCCATGAAAAAATTTGTGTAAAGTAAACGTATATTTTCTATTGCTATATTTTTGATCACCAGTGTGAATAGTAACTACCTACGTTATAACGGAACGGTGGACCTCTGGTTGGGGGTCAGCAAATATGCAGTAATTGCATTGATCCAAGTGTCTAAAAATAACGTTGAAAAACACTCAAAATAATCAGCGCTGAATTAACATGATCGAATACGTGAAAAATATTGTACCGTCCACGTGTACCTAACGTAGTCACGTGGTGTACAATTGCATATAATTTAACCCATGCATGTTAATGTAATTGGCGAGGTGGAGTGGTACCTACTACTTTTATTTTAGTATTACTTTACCCGGCTTCACACGCTAATTCTCTGCGTTCTGTCTATGCTATTCTTTTAGTCTGTTTAGTGGGTAGCGTAGATGGCAATTAAGGGATAGTTTTTTTAAGTTTTCCCTCCGACAGTAAAGCCCATGACAAAGTGCCCACTTGACGGCAATATGCACGATTCTATGGGATACAGAATTTATAACGCGATATAAGTCTATAGCTCACCTGTTATGTGGAACGGAATATCAAAGTTGGCGAAATGAAAATGAATATTTTTAAACATAAACGGCGAAATGTGGGTGCTAGCACTTCTGCCTACCCCTTCGGGGATATAGGCGTGAGTTAATGTTATGTTATGTTATGAATATTTTTAAACCACTTAGATGGCAGACAAGCACACGGCCCATCTGATGGGAAGTCGTTACCGTGCCTATGGACGTATGCAACACCAGAAGCCTTACACTCGTGCTGCCAAACCTGAAGAAACATTCCAATGCCCTTCTTGAAGATGTGGGTATCTAATCATTATTCTATCCTCAGTGGTAGGAGGTATGTTGTTACATTTTAAGAGGAAACTACGAAGTTACATTATATTTCATCAGAATAAAATGTTACGCAACAATTACTCATAGTGAAAGACAAGAAAGACATATTTCGAAATGTCAATTATAAATTCTAGGTAAAGTTCGTACATGAAAGTGACAGGATGTCTGTGAAATGGTTCCAAGCGTGTCTGACACCTTTCCGGATGACGTGATAATACTAGTCAAGTTCAAGGTAGGGTATTTCGATCATCACTCACTGGCCAATATCCAAAAAACTATATGGAAACCTACTAAAGGTCGGACGGGCATTAACTTTCGAATATACTTGAAATGTATATAACCAGGTATGTAAGATGCCAATGGGTGCTCCGTGGTGCCCACTTCGTGTTCCACACAGCAGACCCTGGATTTCGGTCGATATTTTCGTAGTAGTATACTAATATTATAAATGCGAAAGTAACTCTGTCTGTCTGCCTTTCTGTCTGTCTGTTACGCTTTCACGTTTAAACCACTGAAGTGATTCCGATGAAATTTGGTACAGAGATAGATTAGACCTTGGGTCCTTACCCCTACATAGTCTATATTTGATCGCGATAACCGACATCCATGCGGGTGCAGTCACGGCAACAGCAGGCTAGTCTTATATAAATGTCCTCTTTAGTATAACGGGAGACAAAATAATAATATACGCAATCTATAAAAGACAGGAGGCATCACATGTGCGAGTTGAACGTTCTGAACCTATGCCAATGCCAATACTCATGGCTGCCAACACCGGGTGTCGTCAGTAACCAGACAGTGACCAAATGAGCCTAAATGTTACCTTAATTACTTAGATGAATTAAAATTTGAAAAAAAATTAATGAATTAAAATGAATTAAAAATTACTTAGATGAATTAAATTTTTAATTCATCTAAGCTTAATTATAAGTAAGTACTTTAAAACCGCGCACCCCTACTAAGAGAGGCCTCACTTAATACCCTCAAATTTTACTGCCTACGTTTTTCACCTTTTATGACTGGTTTTCAATGTCTGCCAGGCTTCCTGGAGAGTTCCTTCTTATGGTACAACCGGGGCTCCTGGTAAAAGACTCACGTGGACGGAACACCGTGTGGTTTTAGCCAGTTCGATCGCGACATAGCCGCTTTACTAGCCGTAGTGAGAAGATGCCTCTTGATTCCAGATTCCAGTTGCATAAAAAAGTACTATACTGCACACTATTGCTATTGTGATATGACATACCTAGTAAGTAGTATTTTTTATGAACGTTTCTGCTACACAATTGAAAATATGAACATACCTAATATCCTAATATTGTGTTTCTTATGAACGTTGTTTCCACTAAGTAGTTATGATTTAACATCTAAAACGGCCTGGCACAAATTAAATGTTTAAAATGACTTCATCAGAAATAGCTACTTGTTAGTTTCAAACAATTGTAGCTGACAACTTCCTTGTTGAGCCACGAAATAATGTCGTAAATTGTGAAAAATGTAGTAGGAAGAACTATAATGAATAAGCAACTCCTGAATCCCTGAAAATAGCCACCTCAACAGTTTGCGCAGAATGATGATTTGCTAACGATGCGGAAGGGTCCAGGAGTTGGCGTGATGCCACTGCGCGGTGCGCGGCTAATATATCGTGGCATTGGGCCAGCCAGGGTCATGAGCGGCCGATGCACCGAACATCGTCACGCTGACAAACCAAACACATCACTCACTAACCAGTGAGACAACCAATCAGTATTGCAACACAATACACACGAGACCTGGATCTCTGATTTTGTGAACAAAACTTTGCAGGACAACAAACCCTTTTCTAATTAAAACTTTTAGATGCAGCTCAAAAGTGTCAACTCCAATGTCTCAACTAAAATAAAAATCGTTTTCATGTCTCTATTATCTGGAACTTGAGATAAGATAAGCGAAAGAGGACTTATCTCAAGTCTTTAGGGATCGAAATGACGAAACAATATTTAGAAAGTGTTGACAAAAAACTATTGTAAAAACCTTTGGTGCCGTTTACAGCGCAGCAGGTAGTAAAGTAACTTAAAGTTTCTCCCTACGGAATTGTTTTGTAAGTGGATGAAAGAACAATATTCGTGTGGCGATAAATAGCATTTTTATGACAAAGGAGGTGGTCGGTCCGCTAGCGCTCGGTTCGCCGGCCGTACACCAAACTACCAAACAGTCCAAACACGTGTTCGTGAAAATGTTTATTTAGGCAAACCTCGTAAACTTGCTGACAGGATGTGCTTTGAACCCTCAAGGTTGTGTAAGCTTTTTAAAATAACTACAGCATGTATTATTACTAAATGTGGTACGATCGTGAATATTGTAATAAATCTTCTGATTTGACTGCTGTAAATTTTCAGAGTTTATCGTTGTTTTAAAATGTTTGTAATGCTCATTAATTCATTTAAATTCTGCTCATTAAAAGCGAGTGGAGGGGACGCGGTTACACAATTAATCATAAATTAGAATAACTCCTTAGACACACAAGTGAGATAAGATGGATGGATGTATGATTATCTACTGGAAGACGGAAGAGCAGGTCATCTAGCGATCATTGGGGAAGACTTATTTGAATGAAATTTTAAAGCATTTAGTATCTATGCTAACTATTCAAATCGATTATGTACTAGAAAAAGGTCGATTCTCTTTTCTATATCTTAATGAATTTTAAGACTTAAGTTATAACAGAGGACTACCCCAGGATTGATAGGTTGATTCTATTGTTCTACCTAGCTTCGTGTAGACAAAGGACATGTAAGTGAGCATCACGCTGACATCCCATATTTTGTACGTATAGCTCCCTACGGAGCATTATTAAATTTGTTGAAATCGGTCCGAAGAGAGCGCAGCATGCGTTTGTCATGGACGTTTATTTACGCGATGCCCCGCAGAGCTGGCCGTGTTCCAGCAGCTTACGAAAATAGCAGTTTTGTCGATGTCATTGTACTAGAGCAAACGACGCCCTAATGCACACCACGGTAGGGTCCAGCGTACTATACGGTACATCGATTCATTGAGACGATTCTAATAATATCAATATTGAAATTATTGGGTGGTTGATTGTGTACGTTAACTACGCAGCAAAAGCAACGTAGGTTCCCACTGAACATATTTTAGATACCTGCTTAGGTCATTCAATAATCTAAAAGTGCTGTATTTTTATCAACTGAGATGCCTAACACTTATAAAAAAATATCATCGTTTGAATCAATAAGGCTTAGGCACCAAAATATATACATAATACTAGCAGCTCGCGTCCTTGCTTCGCCCGGGAAGGGCATAGGTCGTAAATCCGTAAAAAATCCTATAATCCGATTGCAGTACCTACCATCTGCCAACGCAAAAAAAAAAGTAGCTAGCTAAACATTATCTCTGAAGAGGGTTGTAGATATATTATATGAAGCTCAAACTATGCAAAACTTTTTAAATTTTTGAACCATACACAAACCAACTTAACATATTTTTGTATATAGATAATAACATGATTATATCATACCACATACGAATCTAAATCAAATATTGACGCCATTGACGGTAACTGGAAGAGATAGGCTGTGCAAATGACTAAAGTAAATAGTATACAGATAGTAAAAGCTTTAAGAGAGATAAGTAACTTTGGTGTCTTCGATACCGAAATCGAGAAATCTGTATATTCATTGATAAGAATACAAACTGCCTTAATTATTACATACTAGCTGACCCGGCGAACTTCGTACCGCCATATTTTCTGATCCCGTTCCCGCTGCATATCTCTAAATTTATCAGTGTTTCTTTACAATATTATGCATGTATCATACATATAAACCTTCCTCTTGAATCACTCTATCTATTAAAAAAAAGCGCTTCAAAATCCGTTGCGTAGTTTCGAAGATTTAAGCATACATAGGGACGGACAGAAAGCGACAGCGACTTTGTTTTATAATATGTAGTGATGCCTACGTTGGTTAAAATTAGTAATCCGTCCACCTGACCTCCCAAGGCCCCGAGAGGGAAGCATAGCCACCAAAACCCAAATAAATATGGAAAGGAAGGGTAGGAGAGCCGACGTGGAGTATTTGAAATGCCGGGACATCCATCAAACGTACCGATTCGAATTGTTGTATGGAATAACTTTGGCGCTATAAAATTTTTAGTTGTGTGCTATATCGAATACCTGGTTACCTATTTGAAATACCTTCGTACTATTAAAAACACCTAAATAAATAATAAAACAAAGTTATCTGATCACTATAACGCCTACAGATATGGCTGACATCAATTTTAAAACATCGAATATGGACTACGATTTTGATCTTACGGCAATAACAAAGTACTTTAGACAGCATCGTTAAAAGACAAGGAATAAATGTAGTACCTACCTTTATCTAACCCAACGAAATTCTAAGCAGAAAAGATGGTGGACTAACAAAAAACCAAAACGACTCGTCCGTCCAACCCTTTTATTCTGTTTGGCTGTTCTCTTTTTACTTTTATTCTAAAAATATAGCATTCACGAACCAATTTTGAAAGGAAACGTGATTCTGTCCAAGGTCAAGTGAATTAGTATTCGTATGGTGTGTTCGTTGCTTGACCGACCGCAAAAACATGTTAATATACTCGTTGTAGACTTTTTTCTAAGCTTTAATTAGAAACGGTGGCTGCCGCTTGGCTGCGCGCGGTACTTGAATAATATTACATAACAAAAGCTTTAAAACCACAACGAAGTTAAGATTAGATCAGATCAGCTGTACGAGTAGATATCATCTACGTAGGTACTTACTTAAAATTTGTTTTAAACATTTGACTACTTAGGATATTCTATTTAACCTATTACCTGCTATTTAACCTACCTGCTTAAAAAAGGTATTTTTTTTAGGAAAGAGGCTTTTTACTAAATGCCCAAAAGGGACGTAGGTACTGCTAAATGCCCATTTTGTAAAAAGGTACATTTTACAAGAGGTCTATTTTGTAAAAGGGACATTTTGTAAAAGAGACATTTTGTAAAAGGGACATTTTACAAAAGGGACATTTTGCAAAAGGTACACTCTGCTAAAGGAGGACTTTGCAAACGGGACATTCTGCTAAAGGGACATTTTATAAACGGGACATTCTGTTAAAAGAAACATTTTGCAAATGGGACATTCTGATAAAAGGACATATTGTGAGAAGGACATTTTACTACGGAACCCTGCTTATAGATACCTACGTTACTATTAGCGATTTGCGTTATTTATTATACAAACGAACACACCTGCCTCATATAATATTTTGATACCATACTCACACACGCACACACACAAATAAATCCCAATTAAGAAGTAGGTATGTAAGGTCTCTAAACCTTTTCACTTTCGATTACTATGTAGGTAAGTGTGTATAGCGGATTTCTGGACTCGGATTTATGTAAGTGAGTCGTCATTTGAGTGGGGAACTTGTATTGTGGGTAGGTATATGTGTGTAGCGTAGCGGGTAGAGCGTCCGACTGCTAAGTCAGAGGTCACAAGTTCTATTCCCACCCAATGCAAGCGCTCTGCGTGTGTCTACTGAAACCATACAAATATTTATCTGCATTCTTTAACCCATAAATATAACATTATTGTATAGGTAAATTAGTCAAGCTTTATAGAGAACTGTCCTATAATCTTTCATATAAAACTCAGGTGGCATTTTACGTATAATTTTTTTAAAGGTTCCTACTTATACTTTTGATAGCTCCAGTGACCACTATTTCTCATTGAATATAAGGTTTGTCATTAATAAATTATAATTAATTCGGAACTCATACATTAATTTGTATAAATAGGTGCGGTAAAAGTAATACGTTCCGCATAATAAACTGTAATCATATCTAAGTTAAGATTATGCGTAGTCAACATAAAAAAGACACTTGGGTAATAAGCCAAAAGCCTTGGATAATATCAAGGACTTTATGTACATTAGACAAGCTGATGAGAACAAAAATTGTGTCACGATTCCCGCGGGTGAAGCGGGAACGAATTTAGAATTCGGAACGGGTAGAGACTGAAGTGTGGTAAGTCTACAGTAAGTAAATAAGAGGAAAGATTTGTATTTTTGTATACATACGTTCACGCCTATTTCGCTCCGGGGTAGGCAGAGACAACATCCCGCCATTTGACTCTATCCTTACATACTTCACGAGCCTCCTTTGTATGTAACGAATAAACTCAAAAACTACTGGACCGATTTCAGAAATTCTACTACTCCTACCATCGCCGTAAGATGGATGTATTGGAAAAATTGGGTCACTCTCGGGCGAAGCTCGGTGGCTCAGTGGTCAGAGCGTTCCCCCTGTAAGGGAAAGATCGCGGGTTCGAGTCCCGACCGAGAATTGATTTCGCTTTTTCCAATTTATTATAATTCTTTCGCTTATTCGTTATTTGTTTGAATTATTGTTCCATAATTTTATTTATATACACTGCGTTCGTTTAGATTGTTTAAAACATAAAATGCATCAACTGCCAAAATATCCGCATATCTGCCCTACGTGGACCTCACAACCTGACTCTACATTGATGAATCTTTGAGTCATTCAATCAGTGATAAATAATCCTACTCACGTAAGTTCTTAAATGCGATATTGCTGTGATGTTATTGCAGAAGAGTAGAGTTGAAAATATTGGTAGATATACCTAGCTTTATATTTCTTAAAACGAACAAGCATCATAAGGGTATACTGACCGATTGCCAAAACCCAACACATCCATTTACAATAAATTATATTATAGGTGCGTCATTGCATTTGATCAATGTCTACAAAAAACTTTTGAATGGAACCTGCACGTAAGTGACTCATAACTTTTCGTGCGAGTCTTCTTAAGAACATCATACACACAAACATGAAGAAGGGATGGCTATTTGTAACCAATAGTTACCTATTACTTATTTATACCATGGCTATATGTAGGTAGGTATGCAGCGTCCAATTTCAATTTTAGCCTAGCTCCCCTAGATATCTCAGGGGGCCAATATTGGCTTTCGATTACATTAGTGTGGACCAGACATAAATTTTCCGTTATATTCAACAAATTCTATTGGGCCGCACGATAAAAGCTACGTTATTCATTACCTCGAAGCTCCTAAGTTATTACTCGTTAATGAGGGAAAAGCGTACCTAAAGAGTTAGTCTGTGGTGTTATTGTTATTGTCGTGCGACGTGATGTAAAATAGAAGCCGGCTTCTAAGTAATATAACCTCAAAAGCTTGGGGCCGTCGAGTCACCGTCCGACGGGGAAGCGCGCAGCCGCTCAATGTTGTCACGCATGCGCCTCGCTCCCCTGCTTACCACCGAGGAGCCACAACGCTGCACAAAGCGCAAGTGTCCGCGATGTCTCGCACCGACTCTTCCTCACGTTGATGACTAGCAAAACCGTGACACGCACGCACCACGGTTTCCTCTAACCAAAGTGAAAATACGAGCATGTGATAAGATTTAGTGCGAATACGAAACGTAACAGTAGTGTTTCTTTTTGTGATAACTAAGTAGCGGTATCTTCAAAATGTACAAGACAGTGCGACATGGCGAGAACAGCCTCCAATACACTATCCTGCCGCAGACGGAGGAAGTGCTGAACAACAGTGGCTTGAAGGGAAAAGGACGGGACTACAGCCCTTCGATTCATAAACGACGATCCCGTAGAAAATCCACAGTGAAATATGTTTTACTCATAATATTTGGCGTGATCGTAGCGCTTGCTTTAGCTTCCATTCCACTTTATGTTATGAACGGGGCACTGCTAGCACGTAGGAATCAACAAAATCATGAAGTTATTACTACTGCACCACTGGCACCCGCTGCTCGTGATTTGGCAAAATCTAGGAAAAAGGAATTAAAAATGTCGCCCGACGTTGTACAGACCTTAGGGCAGAAATCTGAAACAAGTACCATTTCGACGTCGCCTGTTACAATTCATTCTACAATTCCAATAGTTATTGCTGGGAGGCCAACTACACCACCCTGGACTATGCCGGCCCTACGTTCATGGAAAAGTTCTACTACTTCTACTGTTATTCCTCCAATACCAACTGAAGACAATGTGGTTCCTGTAATTGGCACCCAATCTAATAATAATGATCGTGTAGCTGATAATGATTTATCATTAAAAGCATGGGAGAAAGATATTATAATTCGACCAACGGTTACCCCGGAACCTACCACTATTCGCAGTGTATTGAGATATTACTCTCGATCATACGTTCCACCATCAGAAAAATCTGTAGTAGCTAACACGAAAGCGTTTGACGACGTATTAATTACTACGAAAGCAACAACAACGAGAACTTCAGTGTCTACAGATTTCTCCACGACAGTTGAAAACTATAAATTGAAAGATTTAAAGGACACGATGTTATCGGTGGATGACGATGACGAATTTAAGGAATCACTGGAAGTAGACGAAGTATTTTCTTTGCCACCATTGAAACCAGATTATGCGGCTCCAGGCACTGATTCTGACGAAGTAACTGTATCTAAGGCCGGTGATGGCGGATGGTATGGAGCGCGGTGGCCGTTTGTAGACACGTCTTCTTACTTCCAATGGACGGTTCGTACAATATTTTTACTTATCTTATGTCTAGTTTAATTACAATTTAAGTTATCGGTTATAACACTTGCATGCAACACATTTGTAATCGTAACTATCTTTGGTAACAGATGGGTAACTTACATCTACAACGCAACATAAGCGGATGTGGAAACCTTTGATTTATGAAATCTATTGCCTATCTAATAGGTAATGTAATATCATAATGATTACCAGCAAATTGTTTTCTTCACCGGAATGTTTTAAATTAGCATCATTCATCGAAAATTATATTTTCCTACAAAACTTTCTTTCATTACCAGTTAGCATTACCTACGGATAGGCTGAACGGTGGACTGTGCCCTGCCTGAGTCTCGGACATATGTCTATGTATTAATCATTTTATATTATCAACTTGCTGCGCGCCTTGGTTTAACCAGCGCCAATATTTGGAAAGTCCACGGGGTAGGCGCCAGGTTCATAAAAAAAAACCTCGTCCTGATAGTAACGAACACGAATATATCCAATATGATGCAGTTGTTCGGATAATAAGCGCGTACAAGTACCTACCTACTCTACATTTCGGAGATACATTTTATTCATAGGATAGATTTATGGTCCTGAGGTGCAATGACTGCACGGTCGGGGTGATTTTAGTTGGACGGTGGATCGATGACCCTTTTTAACTGAATATGGCCGATTCATTAATACCTACTTAATAATGATTTGGATTTCCTCACTGCGATTAATTATTATTCATTAAATATCTACTAAAATCATTTTTAAGTTGAAAGCTATCGAATTTTCTATATTGCCCGTGGTCTATCCACGTAGTGCAACCAGCGGACCCACGGGAAAACATATTTTCTCGTAACTAATTCAGTCAAGTGAACCATACGAAGGGACCACGGTTAACAAACGGATCCCTTCAATCTGTAACTTTTTAGGAAGGTATGGATACCACGCGCTTTGAGAAATTGTAACGCACTGTAGCGTTTTAACTGCACCGATTTATTCACTGAATTTGTGGTGAGGTTTTATCGATGTAAGGTGAACGATACGATGCGATCGTAATGATTTCACGTAGCGTTATAGTCCTAGTACCTATCTACCTATATTTATCCCTGTACTGTAGCAGTTTTTATATGTATCTAGGTATAGGTACAGCCAGTATCAGATCGATCTTGACTAGGAAAATACTCAAATTGATCTTTATTACCTTGGTATTCCCCACTTCCTGTTGACTGAATTTTGAGAATTTTCTGATATTTGGTATAGGTACACCTTTATTTAGTATGGACGATAGTACAGTTACTGTTTATCTATATCAATAAAACATTTTGCTATTAACATCATTAGTAGTTATTTGACGCTTTATAGAACGCTTTGTACCTTACAATTTGTGCTCAACGTATCTAAAAGTTAGATACAAACCTAATATCCGCTGAACAAGATGTCCGATACCTGATAACAGACACTTCTGAGAGACATCTTCAGGAAATTATTTGGCCGCCTATCGCTGCGTCAGTAGATTGAATTTAGGCTACCTGCCTATCTCTGACTTTTCTTGTAGACCTTGATGTGCGTTAGTGAAGTTTCAGTTTTAGGTAGGTATACTTATCTATGGCTTGCTGTACTTATTCAGAGGCAAAGGAATACTAGGTTACGATAGAGATAGATTTAGATTTAGGTAAATTAGTGAGAATAGAGATACCGACACAGGTGCAGTCAACGACGAACTACTTATTTAACAAATTCCAATGTAGGTATTGATCAGTTAAGCTTTTCAAGAAATAACGAGTAAAACTAAAATATATTAACTTTGTCCTTTGGGGATTATAAAATTAAGTATAGCTACATCAATAATTTAGATTTTATTGATAAAATGTAGATAATATAATGTGAAAAATTATTTTAGTTAAGTAGGTAGGTACGTAACTAAATATTTTAATTTTAAAGCAACTTTTGTCCTTGACGGTAGGCATACTAAACTTACTAAAACATATTAGGTAGGTAGGTATCTAATCTGTTCCAAAACGCTAATATCTTATGGATTATCGGGTGAAATGTCAATGGTTGAAATGCCTCTACATGCAGTCACGTCTTTATCTCGTAAGCTCTATATGGGTTAGAGCTAGCTATAGAGCTTTACTGACCCATGATTCACTGTCAAACTCACCAGCAAGACAGTATAGCTGCTGATTGAGGGTCGAGGCTTTTGCGTAGGCTCTCTCGAGATTAAAGGGCCAAATGGAAGCTGTTCCCGTAAAAGACAAAATGAGTCAAATAATGCAGTTATAGGAGAGCAAATCTCGGATCGAGCTCCCAGGTGCAACCTTTGTATGCTAGTGATTGGCGCTCGGATAAGACACTGACAAAACACACATTCCGATGTTTTTCTCTTGGGGGTAGCCTATTGCCATCATATATCATCTGCTTTCATAGGCTGGATGCTTTATCTTTGGTCGCCTTATTCGAGACCCATCAGTGGCGAAGGGTGAATATTTTTAAAAGCCGGAAGCCGGTGGATAAGTCAAAACAGTATTTTAGATATAGAATTTCAGATAGTAGGTACCTACATTATGTATAATTATTTATCAGAGTATACCTAAATTTCTAAACAACGCTAAACAAAGCACCTAAATAATGACACGTGACGCTACTATTCTGGGGGACTCGGGGAACCACCTTACTCTTAGCTAATTTGTCTTTACCGTCTGTACAGGGCTACTCTCCGGGTGATAACCTGCTACTGCCGTTACTGGTAGCCGCTCTGTCGTCCATTGCGCTGGTCCTGTTGCTGGCGCTCGCTGTGCGCCGACGCAAGCGCTCACATGCAGCTTCCGCACAGATTGGGGTATGGTTTACATTACTTCATTATAGAGAACTTAGTCTTAAAAATGTTAACAATCTTAAGCTTGTAGATCCATATTTCGACCAAGTAAATGCGAAAATAACTCTGTCTGTCTGTTACGCTTTTACTCTCGCTTAAACCACTGAACCATCTTAATGAAATTTGATATAGAGATATAGACCTTGAACAAGGACATAGGCTATGTTTTGTCGCGATAACTGACATCCACGCGACCGGAACCGCGGGCAACTTCTAGTAAGTATAGTATAAATGAGACCCTTAGATTCATCATAAATACATATTTATGATGAATCTAAGGGTCTCTAGGTACATACCTAATGCCATGTGTAGTCATCACTGCGTACCAAAATGTTAAATTAACTAAGGAATCAATCGGTCTACATCGTACGTAAGTCGTTAAACAGGCAATACATAACCGTGGAGCGTTTGTTTCAGCAGTTAACCGCCGCTCTTCAAGCCGACGACAACACCAACCTGTTGACGGCCGAGAACCCTGAAGACGCCGACGAGTGAGCTAGTCTGTCAAGCACGCCTTTAGCTAGCCCAGCAGCCAGCAGCCCAGCAGGATGCCTCGTGTACAACTCGGGTACATATCGAAAATATTATAACTACACTCATCCACGACGTATAGGTCTACTTCTTTATGCGTTAAGGACAAGTAAATATATGATTTTATCTGATAATCATAGAATATATACTTATATTTATTATAATGTGTGTAATGCATTCGGATATCTGATTTAATAGGGTAGGTACTAATCGCATTGCGCGAAAGTATTTAACTTCATTCATAAATGCAAGTCAGGGGTCAAGTTTTGCCATTTAAAGCTGTCAAAGTCATTATTTCGACTGTTCTGACTCCTTGACTAATGAATGAATGACCTATTGTGTTGGTACTAAAACGTTTTCTTGCCGAATGGTATGCACAGAAGAACACTCAATTTTGCTTATACGCGCTATGATTAATATACAAATAATTATGCAAGCGAATCCATTGACAATGAGTAGAAGTGTTATGCACGCGTCCTTGTCACTTCGATTGTACATCAGGCATTCACGCACTTTGTAATGATTTAGCCGCCATAGTGTAGTCTCAAGTCACATAGAAGACCTGCCTGTGTTCGTCTTCTAATACACCGATCATATATCAAACTTTCAGTGCCTATTGTTTGGGTATAATGCGTTTCGCTGGGAGGAATCCGAACATTCCGCACCAGCGAAGGCCGAACGGTGAATTCCATGTTCAGAGATACGATATAATATATTATGTAAGTATATTTATTTTGTAAACGCACTAGATATTCGTATATAAATATTAGGTATGTATCAACGTGTCAAGTACCAAAGATGCTAAAAATTATTTTTGTTACCAATTAATCTACTTGATACTTAATAAAAGATATTCACCATCATTACGGATCATGATCATTAGGTATGGATAGTGCCCTCATGAGCTTGTTAGTACCTAGCTAAACTGTGGAGACATTCTAACATTCTGTTCATTCATTTATAACAAATTGTAGATAAGTAGTACGTTGTAACGGTCGCTAACAGTCAACTCAATGTTATTCACGCTATCATAATAATCTTTATCAATCGGCAGTACTGTCTCCGGCGTACACTGCGTTCTGTACACAACTGAATGTCTACACAGCAGTGGCATGCCATCAAATAAGAATAACTAAGGTATTGTCGGAATTCAACACGCGATTCATGCTCTGTGTACACTCGTTCAGTCGTACTAAGTATGTATATCATATCTCTGAAAGCTTCGGTTTTATGACTCGTCAGTATTAAAAAAAACCTGTGGTAAATAGGTAGGTATACCTACATGATAAGCATACGCATTTATTTTTGTGTAGCGATTTAGTGTAAGATGAAAATATCAATCTTTGTGTAATGTTGTATTATAGTCTGACCAGGGAGGGTAAACAGAATTAAAGAAACAATTTTCTGAAATCTCTGTCACGCAAAGCCAAGAGATATGGCCTTTATCGGGGATTTATTGCCTTGGTCAGGCTATATCTATGTGTTTTAATGTTGCTCTTTATTACTATATCTATACATTTTAAGTACTTAACTAACATCTCAATTGAATATTTATATAATTTTAAAAACATAGTTATAAGACTGATGTAATGATTGATTTCTTAGACTAGTAAGTTTTATTTGTACGGCATGTAATCTGTTGCAAAATAATATTTTAGAACGGCACTATCGTTTCTATATGCTAACAAAATATAAACCTTTTGCGTATTAACCCGGTGTTGCGTAGTATATTATATGTATGATATATTAATATATACCTATGTATCTATATATTATGACTTGTAGGTACAATCATATGTGAAGAGAGGGGAGAAATTAGTTAGAAATTAAAATGTGATACCTCCGTAGTATCTTTCGATAAATTGTCGTTCCCCTGTAGAAGGAATTGTAAGACCTCTTACGCACGATGCAATTTATTTATATTATAACTATAGTCTCGTGCGTACGAAGCCTAAAATGAAGTTTGATAATAAAATATATTATAATATGTGGATCATTGTAATTTATGCTACCATTTTATATCATGCAAGACATCGCACACAGTATCAATAGTTGGTACCTACTTAGGTATAGACTTATGTTCCTTAATAGCTATTATGTTAGAAATAGTTTTTATGTGAAGGCTTTGAGCAGTGTGATTATTTTGTATTTGCTGAACACTCACAACATGTACATAAGTAATGAAATAAATTATGTTTTCCCACCTGAACAAGGCGTTTTGTTGCTTCTTGATGAACAATCTTTGTGTGTATTGTACATTGAACAATCCAACAACTCTATTCAACACAAACATCAGAATTGGTATGCGTGTATTATCGCTTCAGACCCACGGTACCCCTGGTCATACCCCTGGTGGTACCGTAGGTCTTTAAAAGTTAAACGGTACCACCGAGTGAGTGACCCTAGTGATGTGATGACCTACCTAGGTAAGTAATAGTCATGATTAACAGATACCTACATTTCGTCAACCTATGTTTTCCAGACATACGTAATAGAGGGCAAACCTTTTGCCGTCAACGTCCACTTTATCGTGAACTGCCCTATCCGTCACTCACTTTATACGACACCCACAAAGTTAGGTTTAGTATTCGACTTTACCGGGAGCTACACGTTCACAGTTCATCCATACTAAAATTATAAATGTTAAAGTAACCCTATCTGTCTGTTACGCTTTCACGCCTAAACCACTGAACCGATTTTGACGAAATTTGGTACAGAGATAGATGAGATCTTGGGAAAGGACATAGGCATGTTTAGTCGCGATAACCGACACCCACGCGGACCGAGCCGCGGGCGACAATTAGTAAGACATAAATTAAAACAATGTATTTATATATATTTTTATTTTGTTATCTAACAGTGAAAAACTGCAATATGAACCTAGGATTTATATTATAATCTTCAACATACATCTTAGATTACATTTACGATACTATAAACATGTTTCACTCGTCAGAGCAATTGACTGTTAAAAACTAAAGGGGATTAAACTCAACTAACTTATATACAAAACGAGAACAACGAATTAATAAACCAAATATCAATAACGTATCAATAACCAAAATATGTATGTAGAACGTGTTGATATACCGTTTCGTATCTGGTGCCCAATTCAGTACTAATACGTTTTTAAAACACGTGATTTTAAAACTTACTACTTATGAAAAATTTATTTACAAAATGTAATTGAAAAACCGCAACCAAACCGTCGCACAGTGGGACGAAAGTACGATTTGAGTGACTTAGGACCCAATGTTTTTTATTTACTTTTTTCTTTGTGCCGATGGATAGAGCTCGTTGAGCCCAATAATAATTTCTACTGACGTTTTTCTCTAAACTTTATACTTTGGGCAGAATAATACTTTTTATTTTTTTTTGTATGGAGCGAATCAAATAAACTTAAATTTCTGGTAAGTCTCTTTTGATCCCGCTTTGAAACTACATTTTTCCTATACCTTGTCTAGTCTAATGTCATATGATACTATAAACATGTACCTAAAGTTGCAATTCTGCGAAATAAATGGATCGGTAAAAATGAAAAATCACATAGAATAAAGAGTTGTAATTTTGTTTTTGAAAGTTCTTTTAAGTTGAATTTAATATGAAATAGTAAGTTAAACCACGTTATAATACACATAATTACTTAACAAGTAACAACAAAACAGTTAAAGGTCCCTATTTCGCTATTACTTAAAAATATAGGTAAGTAATTCTATTTATTTTCGTAATGACTGTAATTAGTTTATCCTTTTTACTTGTTAAAATTACAGCGCTCTCACCTTTACCTATTACTATAATGTTAAATCGGATAATTAGTTAATGAGGGTATTAAAAAAATAATTTATATTTATTGTATGTTATTTAATATTCGTTTAATTATATTACTACTAACATCTCGTGATTTTGATCGTCCCTATATTTTATATAATGGAGAGTTTAGTTAACAATTTAGATTTATTTATGATTTTAAGAGATCATCTGAATTCATTGTCGGATAGTAAAAAAAAATTCCAATTCCTACTACATAAAATAGATGTGACCGAAGAGAACAGTGCTTTACTCCAAAAATTCTGTATAAGTGCAAGGTGGGAACGAAGTAGTCGTACATTAGCACAATTCATAAGAAAAAATGGTGATTGGTTACACCGTGCTATAAACTGGCCCGAAGGAGTAATACCTGTGAATGTGGAACAAGAAGAGCTCGAAATTTGTAATACTGAAGATGTTGAAAATCTTCTACCACCATCAACAAGAAAAGCTTCGACATCTACATTTACACCTAGAAAACCTTTTGAAGAACTGGGTTCCAGACAAAAACGAAGACGCGTAGAGGAAATCAATAAATCGCTTTCGTTGTCCCCGGATGAACTGAAAGCTTCTATGATTGGAAATTTAAGAAAAATAATAGATCAGTTGCTCAATAACCTAGAAGATGTTGAAAAATTTAAACAGTGTTTAAGCAAAACTAAAGCTAAAAGTACGTATTCACCCGATAAAGCTTTGTCTTTAATAATTTAACTTAAATTAAGTAAGTGGCAATATGTAAACATAAGAGAAGCAGCAAGTGAAAACGGATCTGACTTATACCCTTCTTATTATAAAATAAAACAAGCAAAAATATTACTCCTTCGGGCCAGTTTATAGCACGGTGTAACCAATCACCATTTTTTCTTATGAATTGTGCTAATGTACGACTACTTCGTTCCCACCTTGCACTTATATTTGAACAAAATCGCGTAAAGAATTTTTGGAGTTGAGCACTGTTCTCTTCGGTCACATCTATTTTATGTAGTAGGAATTGGAATTTTTTTTTACTATCCGACAATGAATTCAGATGATCTCTTAAAATCATAAATAAATCTAAATTGTTAACTAAACTCTCCATTATATAAAATATAGGGACGATCAAAATCACGAGATGTTAGTAGTAATATAATTAAACGAATACTAGATAACATACAATAAATATAAATTATTTTTTTAATACCCTCATTAACTAATTATCCGATTTAACATTATAGTAATAGGTAAAGGTGAGAGCGCTGTAATTTTAACAAGTAAAAAGGATAAACTAATTACAGTCATTACGAAAATAAATAGAATTACTTACCTATATTTTTAAGTAATAGCGAAATAGGGACCTTTAACTGTTTTGTTGTTACTTGTTAAGTAATTATGTGTATTATAACGTGGTTTAACTTACTATTTCATATTAAATTCAACTTAAAAGAACTTTCAAAAACAAAATTACAACTCTTTATTCTATGTGATTTTTCATTTTTACCGATCCATTTATTTCGCAGAATTGCAACTTTAGGTACATGTTTATAGTATCATATGACATTAGACTAGACAAGGTATAAGAAAAATGTAGTTTCAAAGCGGGATCAAAAGAGACTTACCAGAAATTTAAGTTTATTTGATTCGCTCCATACAAAAAAAAATAAAAAGTATTATTCTGCCCAAAGTATAAAGTTTAGAGAAAAACGTCAGTAGAAATTATTATTGGGCTCAACGAGCTCTATCCATCGGCACAAAGAAAAAAGTAAATAAAAAACATTGGGTCCTAAGTCACTCAAATCGTACTTTCGTCCCACTGTGCGTCGCATTGTGTCGCATCTTTTGTCGTCGCGAAAACAAACTTTTGTTTGGACATATCATACGGAATATCAAGTTCATTTTGTTTTCTTCGTAATCGGATTAAAATCACGCGTTTTGAAAACGTGGCGGGACTGAATATTTTCTAACTGAATTAAGTGTTCAGATTAAAGCTATCCTTGTACCTAGTCCAAATATTAGCTTCATAGTTAGGCTAGATATCATTTACTTTAGATTTTAGAAGCACTGTGGCGATTCTCAAACATGAACGTGGCTAAATGGGTTTATCTCAAATGAGAATTGCTTGAAACGCGAGAATTACTTGAGACGATATTTTACACAACACAACGCTATCTAGAACCAAAGTAAGCATAGCTTAACTAGCTTGTGTTATGGGATCTAGAATACTGATAGACATACTTTTTTAAATTCATGCATATTATACATACAAACACCCAGATCAATGCAAATATATACATAATGCATAATCAAACACATACAGATACAAAAGGTATATACAGCCCAGATTCAGCCTCAGATACATGGCTCGAGTCAACAATAGTGCCCGGAATACGGCAATAGACTCACTCCCTATTACATGGCACCGAATATATCTAATGATTGGTGAAATGTGGGTGTTAATTCACCTCTGCCTAACCCTTTGGGGATAAAGGCGTGATTGTATGTATAATCAAATGCATATTATGTATACAAATACTTGCACTGAGCGGCAATCGAACCCGCGCCCCTTACGAAACAGTCGAACGCTCTATCGCTACGCTACAGAGGCTTTCATATTATTGTTACGATCTTGGTACTGGTATGTTATTGGTATTTGTGTGATATCTATCATGAAACAACGTGAACGTACCAGGAGATCAGAACTTGGTAAACGTTTAGTAGCGCTATGAGATAAAATATTCAATTAATTATTATCTATTTATCCAACACTCAGGTAGATTCGGTGCAAGGTTGGATGCCGATGGTTGGATTGAGAGAACTACAGGCAATATGAAATGAGCTCGGCCCCCTTAGACAAGTGACAATTTGGCCGGCGTAATGTAATTGTAGAATTCGTTAGCCGGGTTACGTATTAAAATACCGAAAATCAAAATCCCGAAGTTCAAAATCCCGAATGTACGAAATACCGAAGTACGATATTACCTATTATTATGTACGAACATTCGGGATTTTGAATTCCGGTCTTTCGTAGTCGGTAATATGAAATTCGGTATTGTAAGCTTCGGGATTTGGATATGTAACCGTTAGACGGCATATTGTACAATAGAATGACGAAATGTACGGGATTTGACGGATATGAGGTCATATACATCAAATCCTAAGATTCTTATATTACGACATTCTTACTACATCTCGATTAAGAAAGGGAAAAAGAATCGACCTCGGACGGGACTCGAACCCGCGATCTTTCCCTTACAGGGGGAACGCTCTGACCACTAAGCCACCGAGACACGTACGAAATCAATCCAAATTCCCTTATACAACCGTCTTAAGGGCGTCGTCGGTCCGAGGTCGATTCTTTTTCCCTTTCTTAATCGATTTGAACAGTTAGCATAGTAAATGCTTCAAAATTTCATTCACTTACTACATCTGTTCTACAATACGCCAACTAACGAATTGTCGCTTGTCTAGAGACAACTTAATGGTTCAGAACAATCTCTATTTCAAGACTTCCCTTATATTCCAATATACTATCCATGTTAAGAAATCGCCATAGTGCTCATGAAGGTTATTTTAACAAGTGTAAAATTAAATTGTCCTAGTTATTAAAATTTTGTCACAACCGTTTGGATCTCTTTTCTACATAAACAATAAATAAAAATAATCATAACAAATTATAATCGTAAGATTATAAGTATTTATTCCCCTGCAATATTATCTAGTAATTTATTTGTAAAATTTTATTTACACAATGCCTATAACTTTTCCTAGTTTTAAATCTCTCGAGATAAACATAGCGATACATCTTTAGATCGTCAAAAATAAATAAACGACTGCCTACATAAATGTAAATAGTAAATTATTTTTTATTTCTTTTATACATAACATATTTTGAACTTACAAAATCTTACAACCGCGCCTATACATAAATACTGGATTTATACATCAGTACCATCATAAGGCAACTAATAATAACTGATATTTAGTTTCGAATACATTTTATTACTGCTCAGTAAGTTCTAAGCAGTAATTTAAAACATGCTTCCTCCGTCATTCATTGGAAATATCAGAACGAACTCATTTATTTACAGAAATATATAAGCTACTATTATTGCTTCCGTTACTAGATTTTAACAGTAAAATGTAGAAGAACTTCCCTTGTTTTCATCAGTTACCTATGTCCAACATCAAGTATTAAACCTGTAGATTAATGTCACATCCTCTGAAAGTTCCAATAGTGGTTTTTATACAAGATATGGCAATAATATACGTTTATGATGTTCATTGAGGCGGATGCGTGGGCCGCAGTATCCTCGCGAGCACGTGACGTCCTCCCACAAGCTTCAGTTGTTGACCGTCCATTAGTACACTTCGTACGCCGCTAGAGGTCGGTGTTGTGCTGCCTGACGCCGTCTAGAATATTTCAAAACAAAATATTACATAAATATTAGGTCCTATTAAAAATGCAAAGTTTTATGTAGAAAAAATCAAACTTGTTTTTAATTAAGGTATTAATTTAGTATTAGAATTGACCATTGCTGCCCATAGCGTTATTTAATGTACTTCGTACTAAAGAAGCTATTCAGAACAAAATTATTGTTCCATTTTGTTGAGAGTTAAAACAAAAATTAGCTGCAGCGCTGAAATAAATTAGTCACCAAATCCCAAAATTCAAACATGCAGCGCTAGATTTGCATATAGTGAGTGGTTTCGCCGTAACCAGCGATTGCTTTCAACGTAGTACAACAGCATCTTACATACAATTGACAAAACCTAAGGTAGGTGTAGTTCCGTGAAGCCAGGCTAATTAGTATCTTTAACATTGTCGATGCACTTTAGCCTTTGAGGGGAAGAACCAACATCGTAAAGGGATGACATGCGTGCCAATGTTTTTACTGTCAAGGATGCCATAGACCAAAGAAGTGGAGGAGGAGAATCTGGAAAGCGGGCACCTCGGATTCCAAGGTGAAAGACTCAGATGCAATGGTGACTCAACGCTAAGGCTGATTTTAGAGTCGCGCTGACCGCACGCTGACCGTCGCCGCTGACAGCCGAAACATATGAACTTCTAGGAAGCGTTTTAGAATAACGCGTAGCTATCAGCGCGTGCGTTGGTCTGGCAAGCTACGCGCTGAGCAGTCAGCGCCGATGGTCAGCGTGACTCTAAAACCAACCTAAGATGATAAAAATGAGAAAAAGAACGAGTAGTGTAACCTAGGTAGTGTGCGTGAATAAACATTATGTATATTTATTTAGTAAATACATTGAATTTTTTAACGGTATCCTGTAAAAATCAGATACAGCATGCCGCCGTGTGCTCGTATCATCAAATATAATTTTTATGCGGCCAAATCCTTACATTAGTCCTAGTATAGCGTCGCCGTTGGGGTTAATAGTAAAAACAATAACAATAGAGTGAAGTCAAGGGCACAAAGCTGAGCCAAAACTAGAGTGCCAATGGTAATTCCAAAACGGAAGCTCCTTACGCAATAGCGTGCGTAGTAAGGCAAAACACTTAGCTGTAACTATTATGTTAATGTAACACGGTAAGTCGTGTTCGTTGGTTAATTTATTATTCTATTACCAAATGAAAAGGTTCCTTAGTTCATTTTATTTTAGTTAGAGCGGGGGCACACGATGCGTTGCGGCGCCCCACCGCATCGTGTGCTCCCGCTCTTAGAGTTATAGTAAATAGTTGCGAGGACAAAATTAAGACGTTCAATGCTTAAAGATTAGAAAGTTTTGTCAAAAACAGGCCTTTTATAAACATACATGACTGTAACTTTTTGATTAAATGTAACCGTACCAAGAAATCAAAGGCTTCAGTCCCTTGATACCCTTTCCCACCTTTAACCTTTGATAAAGTGGCTTGATGAGCTTAAGACTTCTCTATTACATATCACAATACTGCCTATAAAAAAATTAATTTGTCTTTTCCGCGGTAGCCTAGTGGTATGGGTAATGGACTGCTGAGACGAGGTCTCGGGTTCGATCCCAGGTTTTACCATGGCACACACCAATGACTTTTCGATGCTTTTCGAAGTGTGTATTTATCGCAGGTTTATAAGTGCCCGGTTAATGGCAATAGGCTCGCCACCTATTACATTGGGACCTAAACATAAACGGCGAAATGTGGGTGCTAGCACCTCTGCCTACCCCTTCGGGGATAAAGGCGTGAGTTTATGTTATGTATGTTATGTTTTCCATACTTAACAAATATCCTGAACGCAGTAGAAGGATTTCGACAATACACCCTAAGCGACCAACTTAAAGCTCCGAAATAATTTTAGCAATTTCTAACTTTAGAACTCTTTAGTTATGTTAGATTCTGATGTAGAAAATTAAAATCGGTTTAGTGCGAAGTAACAACAGATTGCACCAACAGCTTCCACGTCATACTTGTTCGTCACACATGCAGTCAATTCTCCATTCCCTCATGCAAACTACGTTACTCTGTTGAAGAAGCGATCGTTCAACACATGCATACTGTCAAAAATCACCTGATGAATTTTAATTCCCTGCGCGAGCTTAACCTGTTGTATCGGATTCACCTAAAATAATTATAAATGTTTTTAATACTAAATTTTTTTGGACATTCGTTGAATATGTTTTAAAGTAAATTAGTTTATTTACCTGCTGAAGTTTTAAAACAGGCGCTGATGTGGTGGACGTCGTCACAGTTTGTGCACCTGTGGAAAATAAAATTGAGACATTAATAATAGATATAGCTTTTAGTATGGGTTCTAGAACGCGGATAAACATAATTGTATTTTAGTTACAGAGCAGAAGAACTAACCAATGTTACTTAACACTAAAGTTTGCGAAGTATTTACTGCACCACTCGACGTCACCCGAATAGTGTTGCCGTCGCTTTGCTGTAAAAAATAATGTTCATAAGAATATTTTTATAAATAAGCTCCAATGGTAAATACATTATTCAGTTTAGAATACGGAATATAAAAAAAAAAAATATAATTAAAATGAAGATTAATGAGGAAAGTGAAGACGGATGGGGAAAATGAAAATAATTGGTAAAAGTGAATATGACTGGGTAAAGTAAAAAGAAATGGAAGATGAATGCAGAAAGTCAAGATTAATGGAGGAAAGTTAACCGTCATTGGGTCAAAGTATATTGTCAATGGAGAAAAAGTGAATCGCTATTAGGGAAAATGTGAAATAGTCATTGGGGAAAAAGTGAATCGCTATTGGGGAAAATGTGAATCGCTATTGGAAAAAGTGAATAGTCGTTGGGGAAAAGGCGAACTGTCACTGCTTGCGGCGAGACACGTACCTGTAGTATGATGTTGTGTAGCGGCTTTCCCGCGGTGAGAAGCAGGGGACGGGCGGGCGCTAACACACGAACGCCGGCCCTTGCTCGTAGTCCCGCCGCGCCTCCCACGCCCATTTGTAGAGCACGCCCGTCCAGCGAGATCATCTGCGTCTAAGCACATACCACTATTGTACACTAAACTGCTTTCAACTTGGCATATCGGGAAGAGAGTCCAGATAAAATAAGTATGCCTATCATGAAACATCCGCAGTTGCGAATCGAAGTTTTTGGCACGATTGCCAAAAAGTTCGATACGCAACTGAGTACGTGTGATACACAAAATGTGTTCCGTGGATCGGATCCGAAGACTACGTGACATTTCAGTACGGTTTAAACTCTATAAAAACCAAAGTTACTTCATGCTTCGTACATGGATCAACGCTCCGTCTTTTGTGCGAGCCCGAAATTTCGGATGTTTCATGGTAATCCCCTCGGTTCAGTTTTGTTTTCTGTTCTCTTTATCAGTATGAACCCCCTCAGTATGAATTACTTTCAACTGCAGTAGTACCACGGGTAAACTAATTACCGGTGTTACTACTGGTCACGGGCAAGAAAGGTATAAGACAACGCTATCGGCTCAAAAAACATTAGTAAAGAGCTTATCTCAGTGTAAATGAGCTACAATTTAAATTATGCAACAGTATTGATATTTCAGTTTAGGCTCCTTGGGAAACTTGAAAGCTAATCAATAAATACTTTGAATTTTCGGGTAGTAACTATGCCCCTCAACCCTCAATCCTATATCATCCACCATACAGCTATAAGTTTTACCTATCGTCTGGTATTACACATATCTCTAATTTTATCAACATTCAGAAGTAAACAAATCCCATACAGTTATTGATTAGGTATTTTCCATGTTTACAGTTGTATCGATAGTGATAACATTACATTTTAGTTGTACAAATACAAGTCTGATAGGCGATAGTAAATTTATATGATTCATTATTTGCTTACTTGCGCATTCGTCAGTAGTTTTGCTACAATCGGTTGTCCGGACGCTGTCTTGTCACCTGGAGTTTGAGCTCTAACAACTTGCGCCGTCGACTTTGCTGTTTGATTCGCCAGTTGCACAGTTTGCCCACTAGCCAATTGTAGCGTTTGACCACTCGACAACTGAACCGTTTGACCACTCGACAACTGTAACGTTTGACCACCCGGCAGTTGTACCGCCTGGCCAGCCAATTGTACAGTTTGACCCCCTAATTGTACCGTTTGTGACCCCAATTGCACTGTCTGTCCACTGGGCATTTGAACACTTTGACCTGCTATCTGCACATTCGAACCACCTAACTGCACTGTCTGTATATTTCCACTACCAAGCTGAACGGTCTGACCGTTCGGTAGCTGTACACTCTGCGACGGTAATACACCTTGACTAGCAACATGAACACTTTGTCCATTCGGCAACTTCACAGTATGACCGGTTAACTGCACACTTTGGCCAGCTAACTGGACCGTTTGACCAGCTATCTGTACTGTTTGTCCAGCTAGCTGCACTGTTGAAACAGGTATTTGTACAGATTGGCTGGTTTGTATTGTTTTGACCGTAGGGGTTGATTGTAGAGCACGAGGGCTAGGGCTTCTGACAGCGGTTGTTGAGACTCGGACGGCTTGGACTGATTGAGGTGATGCTAGTTGGACGGTCTGGCCGCTTGGTAATCGAACGCTATGAGTAGGTAGCTGTAGGGATGACAGTTGCAGCGTGTGTCCTGAGGTTAACTGCACTTGCTGCCCACCGGGTAGATGAACCGTTTGGTTGGCAGCGAGCTGGACAGTCCGGCCACCTGCTAGTTGTACTGTCCGAGTGGATAAAGACGATGTTACGGCTGTTGGTACACTGCTCACAACTGTTGTAGCACCCGCCGTGCTCTGGAAATTAGAATGTATTCATGGGGTAAACAGAGAAATATATATTATATTACTGTAACATTACAAAAAAGACGAACTGTACCTGAGCTATAGTCGTAACAGAGGCAGTGCTTGGAACTGTAGGTCGCTTTTTTGCTGATGCTGCTGCACCTGATATTATAAGTAACATATAATTATTAATAACCAATGGTGTAATCCGTAGGTATGATAATTTGGCAATATCTACATTGAAAATTAGAAATAATTATATCACAAGACATATAAGGAGATTACCAAAGGGAATGGTGTATGCTTCATATAAAAATATGTTGTGTTCTCCACGAGACTATTACCTGTATTGTAGGTTGCATTAAGAATTAATTAATTACCTTGTTGCATTAAAGCTCTAGGTGATATAAGGGATTTGCCTGAAGCTGGAGTTGCGGGGCTTAATACTCTCACTACGCCTCTTCTAGTTGTAGGTGTTGCCTAAAATTAAAGGATAAATAAAACATTAGGTAATTCAAGAATTTAATAAAATTGTGATTAGCGAGATCTCTACCTTTAGACCAAAGAGACGTGATAGATTATGTAAACACACTACATCCTTCACTAAAGTATGTAACGACAACGATAAGGGTATCTATCCTGTTCTATCACAAGCAATAATTTAAGAACCAATTACAGTTTTGGTCACTAACAAAGGCTTCCATGATTTGTTTTTCGGGATTTAAATCCGCCCTCCCTCAACCCCCCGGTTTGACCACTCGATAGCATTAGTATAGTACTTGCAATTTAGGAGCATGTGCGTGCCTTAAGGTGCGTACAAATTACGCGTGGCTGCCGCGCGAGACAATGTTCGACGTTCATTTGGCTCGCGAGCCAGAATGTAGATCTGGGGGCACGGCAGTGCCCCCGCCAAGTCGAGCAAAAAAGAGCGGCACGGCCGTAACACTATTTTCTCGAAGCACTTCAGGCCATTTTCGACCCCCTATGAGTTCGTTGTGGATAAACCTAGAAGCCTGAATCTTCGGTTACCAAGTTGGCACTGTAAAAACACTTTATTTTTCAAATTTCATTCAATTTGAACCAGTAGTTTAAGAATTATAACTAGTCAAAGTTTGCAAAATTTGCAAATTTTGTCACTCACTGACTGACCGATCATCAAAAGTCTAAGGCACTTCTAGCAGACGTAGAAGCCTCAAATTTAGAAGATAAGTAGTGTTTAGTGTACAACTCAAGGGAAAATTAAAATATTCTTCAATTTCAGCAATTTCACCAACTGCATAAATAACTTTGTAATCTCATATAATGGGAGTGGGAGTGGGAGTGGGAGTGGGAGTGGGAGTGGGAGTGGGAGTGGGAGTGGGAGAGCGAATGGGAGTGGGAGAGCGAGTGGGAGCGGGAGTGGGAGAAACTGGAAAGGTAATCTACAAAAAGAACTGAAATCCCATCAAAAACAATACTTGTAAAAAAATGCCAAGCCTCGCCGCCCTCGGTTCTTCTACCGCAAAAAGTTGTGAGATCCTTGTAATACCAAGTCAGTTAATTTATTCAGTCCCTACTTCAGATACCTTCTGTCCTAAGTTATTACGTAATAAGTTTTTATGTTTTGAATATAATAAATTGACTTGGCCATCGCATGAAAACACAATGTATAGTACATCACAATAATTACATTAAATAAGATTGTTTAGTGCGATTGCCAAGTCAATTTATTACATTTAAAACATAAAAGCTTATTACGTAATAACTTAGGACAGAAGGTATCTGAAGTAGGGACTGAATAAATTAACCGACTTGGTATTACAAGGATCTCACAACTTTTTGCGGTAGAAGAACCGAGGGCGGCGAGGCTTGGCATTTTTTTACAAGTATTGTTTTTGATGGGTATGTAATTTCTGTAGATACTAGTTGTAGTATTTGTGTGGACATGCATTACGTTAGTGTGTGTGACGACGCACACATACATAAACAAAACTAAACGCCCGTATTCATAGTCTGCAACAACTATAAGAGAACTCTAGAATCTATACAAATTGCGTCAGATAAATCGAGATTCAGTACTGATTTTGGAACGATTTTCAGAATACGGGCCTTATTTACGCGAAAATAAGGCCCGTATTCTGGAAATCACTATATTGTTTACAAACTGACCTGTGTCGCTGTCGGTGTGGTAACAACAGCCGTAACTGTAGTTTGCACTGCGTTTGGCCTTATTAGGAGTGACCGCGTGCCTTGAGTTACCTGAATAAGAAATTGTATCAGTCAAGTAGCTTATTACAGTCAACTGCAGGATATTGGCATCTCCGAAAAAATTGAACCCAGGCAGATAAGAAGTTATTGAGAACCTGAAAAAGGTAGCTAGGATAGACTATATGCGGAAAGCTGAGGTTTGGAGGACTATGGTACACATTGGGAGAAGTTTAAAAAAGCTTTATAATTAGGTAAAATAAAAATATTCTAAATTAAAGAGACTAAGAGAGAAACGCCGCCGTTACAAATTATAATGAAAATTCCAGTAGATCACATATGAATGAAAGTGAATAATACCTTATTTTGAAGTTGCACAGAAGCTGTACACGTAGGAACTAAACCGGGAGGTTGCGGACTTGCTAAGCTTGGAACACTCGTTGCAGATATCTAGAAAGTTCAAATAAATAAATAAATAATAACACTACAACTTATACATTGTCTACAATAGAGCATAAAGTGTTTAAACCTCGATCAAGTGAATGACTAGTTAACTGATACGATTTTTAACTATCAATATCACATTTTTTTTTTTTTTTATATAGGACACGTCAATTTGACTTCGCCTCGCCTGATGGTAAGCTGAAAGCAAAATCTCTGAAAAGAGGGTCACCATTACAGACATGTACCATGTTACAATGGTGGCACTCAGCTTGACGGCCTCATCAGATGCTTTTTCACGCCCCGCTTAAAGGACCCGGGACTGTAGGAGGAGGGAAACACGTGAACTGGTAAGGAATTCCAAGACTTAATAGTGCGGCAGCAGGTTGTTTTCATTAGGAAACAGTACAAAAATTACGAACTAAGAGATCTAAGGCGTGGATTATACAGAAAAAACATGTACTTATGATTTTGCTTTACTATGCATTCCATCGTATGCCTCTTGCTTTTCAGTGTAATCCACGTCTAAAAATTAAAATATGAAAACTTACAATATTGACTGCAGCCTGAGTGACTTCAACTTTCTGCAACGGCCGCTGTTTGATCAGAGGAGACTTGTGCGGAGTCGCCACAACCGACGGCAGTGACTTCGAAAGGTGGGTAACATTACTCAACTGAGTAGACATACTTGTAGACTGGCTCACGATTATCTGTTTAGCCGCTTGTGTGTGTTTCGGAGACTGAACGACAGCATTCAGTTGATTTATTTGTTTGGCATTTACAACTTGTTTCGTCAAATTAGGTTTCACTACTTGAGTTATAACACTAGCTTGTTTCGGTGGCTGAGCTACGACAGGTTTCGTTTGAGCGCTTATTTGTTTCGGCGAATGCAAAATTGTAGTTTTCGTTTGCTGTATCACGGTAGGCGGTTTGACTTGAACAGTGCTCTGTCTGACCGACTGAGCTAAGATATTTGCTTGTTTCGCTGACTGTGACATGAGAACCGCTTGTTTTGCTCCCGTTTTAGCACCTGTTTGTTTCGGTTGTGGGGTTTTTGGTTTCTGTGGCGGAGTGGCAACAAGTTTCCCTTTCGGTTTTAGCGGTAGTGTGACGTGTTTCCCTTGTGAAGCTAATGTGGCCTGCATTAGAAGTTGTGCGGAAGAAAGATGAGGCATCGATGGTGGCGCGCCGCTGTCATCAACGTCAACGTCACTATCGGAAGCGTTCTCAATCACTTCTTCTATGCTTGCAACTTCAAGGTCCATCTGGGAAAAGTGAACAACAAATATGCTTTTGTACGACGATTGTATAAAATAAACATTTGCTTTTGGGCACCAGTCTCAATTACTAGTCTCTCTGGGTATGGATACCAAGAGAGTTTAAGTATCCCTTCGACTGCAATTTCATGCTTACTGATTTATAAATCACTGCTACTGTACGAAATTCGTAGCAGTGAAATGCAAGCAGGTCAAATTTGTTAAAAAAATACATCTATAGGGACTGAAACTTGTTTACTAAACTTATGAATAAAGCTAGAATAGTGTATATTTACTCACGGCATGAGGTGGTGTATGATGTACAGGTTCCTTGTTAATGACTGACACGGGTGTAGTTTTGATGAGCGGTGGTGGAGGAATGGATGTGGATGGTAGTGGTAAGGCAGGGACTGGCAAAGAAGGCGGCTTGCGACCACGCCCACTGGCGATCTTAAGCCAATCTTCTTCGCTTCTGTAAACAAAGAAATTTAATCAATAGTACTCACTACTTATCGAAATAAAACTACTTTTTAACGGATGCTATCGCGATTTATTTATTATTTACTTTCAGCCCGACATTTCGGCTATTTCACAGCAGCCATGGTCGCGGGTTGACTCGCTGCTATAGTAATTTCGAAGATTTAGTTAGATTAATTAATGGATATTTGTGTGTAACTCAATCACATCAAAACAGTTAATCAAAATACAAATTGTAACAATATCAAAAGCCATAAATAGTCAGTCAGCCATAAATAGCCTTTACTTAGACACGCAATTCAATTAGATATTTCAATTGGATTACACCGAACATTCAACTGACTGAGATCAAATTGTATTTAAAAAAAATTGTTTATTTTAATATCGCGATTGTCGATTGATGAAAGTTTGAAAAATATTTAATAATACATACCTATGCCTATGTAGATATGTCCACACTGCCGTCCTTTGGTCGTACTTGACTACAGGATCCCTCTTAGCAGACAGAAATCTATCTAGCACCGACGATACCGCACTTAATAGTGTTTGATCAGTGCAAGGAGATATCCACTGCGACATTCTGTGAAATGAATTAATCAATCATATTCGCAACTTCTTATTTACAGTAACATGCGTGTTCTCGTTATTTCTCAGTCATACACTCATTACTTCTTATATTGCACTAATAACTTGCTATATGGCACAAAATACTTTCTATGGTATCTTAAAATAATAAAGATGTGTCAAGCAAGTCGCCCACGAATGTGTAACATCTTTCGCTTCATCATCAGTTATTAAGTTCGAACACAACGATAAAGCGACGAACGTAGCATACGAACAAATCTTTCTGTTACACTACTAATGCATAAGATTATTCTTTATATATTGCAATGATTAAATAAAAAAATAAAAATAAAAAATCTCTGCTTTGCCTATGTATGTGGAAACATGCATGTTCTCATTTTTTCTCCTATCACACTCCTTAATTCTTATATCGCACTCACTACTTCCTATATCACACTAATTACTTCTTAAATCGATCTCATTACTCTTTACTTGCCATATCGCACTCAGTACTTACCTACAATGTCGCATTCATTACTTTTAATCGATTAAAAACCTCAGATGTTGGTGAAACCACCAGTGCATACAACAGTGCCAGTTACTCCTAAATTCCACTACAAGAGAACAAACTCTGCGGATCATATAAAGCAGGACCACAAACTTACTCAGAAAAACCAAAAAATTGAAGATAAGCCACATGTTAGACTGGCTCCTGTTAAACCAGAGCCTTTCTCATTTGAGAAAAGAGATGATAAAAAAAGCGAATACTGATCAGGCGCGACTTGAACAGTTTAGCATGCTAAATGTTAAAAAAAAAATCATTATATTCATTACTTCTAGTATCGCACTAACTACTTACCATAACACAAAAAGGCTTGTGTGGCCTACGTACCTGAGTAGTGTGAGTACGTGTTGGCGCGTGCCCTCGCCATTGGGCAGGCGGGCCAGCGCGTCCCGCACTAGCGCGGGCAGAGCGGCGTGACGCGGACGTGAACCCACTAGCACTGAACCGCCACCGCCGCCCGTACCGCCCACGCCTCGGGCGCATGGACCCACTACCGAACGGTACCTGTACACACGGACATTATGGTGATATATCTCCGGACACATTTTGGAACTAAGTCGCGCGGTTTGGGAGGGGGGTCACAGAGGACATGAGTCCCCCCCCCCCCTCCCCCCCCAATCGTGTACGTCATATTTAGTCTTATAAAAAGGCATTTTTAATGGAATTCCCGCACGTGACCACCACAAGTTTCAGGCTGCGGCTGCACCTGCTAAGTCGCGAGACAAACAAGGCAATAGTGCGTGCAGATTGTTTTGTAATAAAGCTATACTTAGTGAGTTTGAGCTCGTTTACCACCCTAGCACCCCATGTTATCCTCAAAAGACACCCAAGAAACGTGTACTGCGCTAATTGAGCACATTTTAGGTCCAAGATATAATGTCCCGAGGTATAAGACTTGAGCACTCACTATAATAATCTACTCAAGTGAAATTTTATAAACGACAAATAAATATTTATATACTGTTGTTTGATGGTACCTGGTGGAACTTGTTGTTACTAATATTTATATGATAACACACTTGTACTTTTCCACAATATTTATTATTGACCTAACCGGTTTCGCCTTACGGCATTCTTAAAGGTTTACAATGACAGTGTAACTGATATTGACTGGTGATAAATTACCCATGTTGTATGTATGTGAATGGTCTAGCGGCAGCTGCAAATCTCCGTCGTTCTTGAGCGCGAAAATCTACCAACTCCGCCTCTGTAGCCATTCGCACTGCCCACGATGTAGGATACCTGATAGTAAAATATAGTAATTACAAGTACTAATAAATTGAGACATGAATATTATAAAATAGAGATTGATTGCTACTTAAAAACAGATTGTAATTGTTCTGACAAATACCATTTGATCAGTACGCAGCATTAGAGGAGTCAGTAATCTCATTTCGAAGATAGGTTAACATTACCTGGAAGGAGGTGGTTCAGAAGCCGGAGGTGGAGGTTCGGCAGCTCGTAGCCACCGCTCACACAACCGTCCTAAGATGGCATCACAATCACGCCCCGCACCTATCCATTGATACATCTAAGAAACGTAAATTATATACTTTACTCCGTAAAAAGCATTATTTTCGATACATTTATCAAATAATCATGTATTATAAAATTTTGTATATGGAACGATAATTCGACGTATATTCGTTGAAGGAACTTAGTATACACCTTTAAATACAACGTCACATGTAAAGGTGAACTGTAAATACCTGTGTTTCCGGTATATACTGAAGATATGGCACAAAGTCATCTGGATGCTGCCCTCTTTCTCCAGCAAGGAAATCTAGAGCAGAATCTAGCTCAGCACACCAGTCATCTGATACTGAAAAAGAAAAAAAAAAGTGACTTTTTTGATAAGAAATTAGTTCAACTCTGTAATATGTATCACAGATATCTTTTATCATCGTCATCAAATCGTCAATCCTAGTTGCATCGAAAGTAAGTAGGTGCATTCTCTAGCTTGCAGGTGAAATCAACTACATAAATTGAAGGTCATTGATAATAAATTCTTTCAATAAATAATCAGAAATCAATACTAACAATTATACCAAGTGTTGAGTGGCGCAATAGGCGATCGCATGACTGCCGCGCATCTCGCACGCAACTGTTTCTTACTAGCCCTATGAGCCGCTCTCGCTGGGAACAACGCTCGGACCAGAGATAAGAAGCATGCGTGCGTCGTCTCGGTTAACAACGAATCGGCCTCTACACTCCCGCCTTCTACATCCCCCTCTGTTGAAGTCACTTCCTGAACAACTTCTCCTGATTCATCTACGAGTTCTACTGGTAGTGCCATCATGTCTGAAATTTTATAGTATTAAATGTTAATGGGTGTATAGGGATTAATGCAAATAACAGATTTGTTTATCAAATTCAAATTACATTATTCAAAAAGAAATGCATTTACATTGGGCACATTACATATTAAAAAATTACAATCCAAATTTCTTAAAACATTATGTTTAAATCATTATACTGTTAACAAAGCTGTTAAATATTAATTAGAAAGATAGATAAGTGTCTTTCTAACAATTTGCATTGAGTACTATTAGTAAGCAAATCACACTATTATAAAGCAAACATCCTGGTTCAAAAATCACATCTGTTTAATATCAGCATATCATGATGATATTCATAGATGACCAATATAACCATATTACACTTACCAATCCCATCCAAGTCCTCCAGCTTAATAGGAACTGGTTGATTCACTCTTGAGTTTTGCAGTTGCATTAGACTATCTATAGGTTCTTGTTTTACTATGCTATCAAGCTTTGCCTCATTGTAATTTAAGCTGGAAAATATATATTAAATCAGTATTTATAATATACTCTTCAGGGGGAACTGGGTAATAGGGAAGGGCCACAGAAGGGTAGGTAGATCACCCGCCTAGTAAACAACATCCCTTGCTGGCAATAAGTAGATGAGCTCACATTATAAATTATTTGACTTGCAGCTCAATCAAAGAATTGAGAGTTAATTTAAATTGACGTCACCAGAACTTTATACCAACCAATTACATGCAAATAAAATAACCACAGCTGTGCCACGAACAAGAAAAACATTCAAATTTGTTACGTTAACATATCCAAGAGAATGGAGCATTGCAATTGGCAGGCTTCCTACACACACAGGTTCATAGTAGGCAGGCAGAACGAATTACGAATTCGAATGCTCAGAGCACTGGTTGTAAACTAGTGTGCATGTCAGCCACAAATCACAAATATGTTGAAGATCATGCATGAATTTAAACAGTTTTGTGATATGTGTTTTTCCATACTGAAACTAAACCATAATTGGATACAGACTACATGCTCTTTAATAACCAATACACTTGCATGGATTACGTGATTATTTATTCCATTTGTGAATTCTACCTTCTTAAACAAAGTGACTAACTAATCAATGAGTAATATATGCTAGAAATAATTTAGTGATACTCACTTTGATATATTATTGGGATATTTGGTATCCATCTCTATCTTAATTTCAGGATGTTCTATCTTCTTGCCTGACTTAGGGCTAGTGACTGGATCCACAAATGAGGAACTTTCAGAGTCTGACTCTTCTTGTTCACATTTTATCTTTATATTAGGCAATAGGGGTTTAGTTTCAACATTATCATACTCCTCTTTCCCCTTTTTGCAAGGTTTCTCCTGTTTACTCTGTTTCTGAACATCTTTCTTTGGACCTCTCTTTAGTTTTTGAACAGGTGAACCTGTTTTCTGACCACCAAACATGAGTTTCTTTGCACCATTTACAAGAGCTACTCTTTGTTTTATATCATCTAATGTTAACCCTGTTGTTATTAGTTCTGGATGATTCTGTAAATATAAACAGATATAAAGTGTTAGAGGGTGATATGGCTCTACTACCTCACAAGACCATTTTACTGCCTCCATTTGCTAAGGTACCTAACTTAATGTAAACAATCTAGATGTGTCTATGTAATATATTTGAAACTTATATTGAAAACTAAAAACGGAACTAGGTAGTTAGCCTAGTTTATTTATTTAACATGTTTGTTACCTTTAGTTAAGTGCCTAACCGCATGATGTATAGTTAATATTTGTATGACTATCCTTTAATATCTATAATATAATTTTCCAACATGACAACCATAAGTGGTTATCATTACCAATAAGTATAAAGTAGATAATGCATGGTTTAGGGTTAAATAATTTTGATAATATGATTCTTTGTAATTCATAACTAAAGTGAAATCCAATAAGTAATTAGATGTGATAAAGTAAGTTAACAGTAACATCATATTAAGGCTACAAGTTGTGTGTAGTGTGAAATACAGTATTATAATAAGAAGTACTACAAATAATGGCAACAATCAATAATATCACTGAAGCATGCACAGACAGTATTAGTGTTCATAGATATACCTCTCTATATTGCCTTCTCGTTCTGTGTGTGGCTAAGACATTCTTTAAACATTCTAATGATGTTAATGTTGCTTGATCTGAACCACCCAAAGTTCCTGATACATTTCCATCTGTGTTCTGAAATTAAATATGCAGTTATAACATCCGACTGAGTGTACCACTAATCAAGGTCAATGAACATTATAGCAATAGGTATTACTTGTGTAGGTGCAACTTGTTTTCGCTTCCTCACAGACTGCTCTGGTGGACCTTCCGGATAGTTTTCATCATCAGATTCATCTCCTCCCACCTCACTTCTAATAGCTGCCAGCTCTTCAAAATATCTCTGTTTAGCTCTCAAATACAATGGCTTATAGTTATTTTTGGATGAAGGTTTCGGAGGTAATAATGGTAAACGTGGCACTGGACCTGGTGGGGCTGCTTTGGCAGCTGCTAATAAGCGCTCACGAGATATTAAGACTTCTGGTAAAAGCTTTGCATAGTATGATTTAATCTGAAAAATATAGCAACCACAGACATTTTTCAATATGAACTTTAAGTAACTGATAATAGCATACTACAGAAAATATTTGAGAATCCTTGGTTAATTACCTTATGTTTTTGCTGTTTAGCTCTTGCTTTTGTAAGAAATTTTCTCATTTTGGCTATATCTGGTCTGTAGTTACCTTGCCTTAAGTTGTTGTAGAAATCACCAAGAGGTGATGTAAAGTGAAAGGGTTCATGATTGAAAAGCATTTTGATTGTCTTTTCCTTCTCTTCTTCTTCATTTTCAGTAAACTTTGGTAGGTATTTACTAAGTTCTTCCTTGTGTTTATCTTCTAGAGAATCCCAGGTTTTCATAGAAAAGAACTCCTTGAATACAGAATAGTCCTCACACAGTTCCTGTGGCAATTCTAGTGATTGGCCCAGTATACGCACCGGCTCCATGACCTCATCATCACCCTCTGAACTACCGCTAGATGATTCTGAGGAGCTGCTGCTTTCCCCACTATAGCTATGTTCACTCTCCATCTTTTCTTCCATTGTGTACGGAAGGAAATCAATGTAAATACCGTCTCGATGAAATACCAACGTTTTTCACTTAACACAATAACGATTTTCCACCCACTTCATTGAATTTTCACCTTGTTTTGTTCCTGTTGTTTACGAAAAACCTAAGCAATGGTTTAACAATCTCGAACAGATAGCCATGAAGTTTTTTTAAACAGCCGTCAAGTCTTGTCTAAAATAAAATAGAACGCACACGCCAAACCACGGCGTTTCATACATACTATGCGCCAGAACGGAACATTACGACGAGAAAATAGCTTGACAATCAAGAACAGCGACATTTTGCCCGCAAAGTAGGATTTAAAAATAAAAATTAATGTCTATGGCTTTCATTCCTTCATTGTCTATGAAATCGTATTGACATTTGTACCTCAAAAGGTTTGGTATCAGTTCATGATCAGCCCACTTCCCACTTCTTTGCCCTTGCGGCTTCGGTTGATTCGGCTCGGCCGGCCTCAGCCCTCGGCTCTCTCTTCATGAACGACTCTAGACCGTTGAACTTTCTATGTTTATTTAAAGAGAGTCGTCTTTATTGCAAAATTGCAAATGCAAACTTGTCTATTAACTACATTGGTCGCACTCGCACAGGGTCGAACTATATTACCTTTTGTAGGGAGAATTAGCAATATGTTGCTATTTTCATCAATCAGTAATTAGATAAGTAGGTTACACAGTACTCACAGCTTAATTTAAACAGTTATCAATAGGTATTTCCTTTTTTTTTATTCATTTGCATTTCTCATGGGAATTACAGAACGCGAAGCACGATAATAAAATTCCAATAAGAATTAAGTCAGATTCAGACTCTTACCGAATCCGAAAGTTGTGTGAAATTGTGCACATGATTTGCGTAGAATAATGAGACAATTTAATATTCTAAAACTCCTAAATGAGCATTTCTCAAAATAATTGCACCATCTAAAGATAATGTCCAAAAATAAAAATGTTAAAATAAAGTTATTCATTTTGTTTTTATTTGTAGATAGGTGTCTAAAGATTTTGAAAATGAGGTTTATTTCGTTGTTTAATTTGTAAATAAGTAGAGAAATGTGTAGAAATATGCCGAAGGGGGAGAAATATTCCTATTTTGTTACCTACTATCAATTACGTTAATTAAAACATCAAATCAATTTAGACAACTTTTAATGATTTAAATAGGGTGTCATAAACATCATTTAACGTTTCTAAAAAAAACTTAACATTTACACAGCAACATGTTACTTAAAAGCTGTAATTATATCCTTTACGTTACTATTTGTCCACAACTCTGTTTTATAATCACATTATAGAAGTTTTGATGTTGTTTTATTATAAAGTACGTTCAGAAATTAAAATAATATTACATTAATTTATACTTTTTTGCATAAAAATGGCAGGTTTAGTTAAATAATAATATATTTTTAAAAGAAATACGTTCGGCTTTTATGGGACAGTAACAAAAATGGAATACTGGTAACGAAATAGGATTTTATAAGGCTAGTGTTCATTGTGATACATTTTTTTTCTTATTTTTTCCAGAGCAGCCATAAGTAGGGCCACCCTCTGTTACCGGCTTATCCTTGAATTTTGGGACACCCTGTATAAATATTTTGCTTTAATCCTTTCTAAGTTTCGTATTCGCTGCTCCTCCATCTTTTCTGGGTTTTGTTTGAGTTTTTCGCGGTACCGCCTCATTTTTTCAGCCGGGGTTAGAGGCATTTTTATTGAGAGCTGTAAAAAAATTAAGCGTAACCATGCTCAAACATTTAACGGTCTTTTTAATCAATCCTAATGGTTACATATCAAAATACCGAAGTTTACATTACCGTATTTCATAATGTAAATTTTAGAGTGTGGTCAACATAATATATCATTATCATCATCATACAATCACGCCTTCATCCCCGGAAGGTTAGGCAGATGTGAATTAACACCCACATTTCACCAATCTTTTTATTAGGTCCCAACTCTCACGTAATAGAGGGTGAGCCTATTGCCGTTTTCCGGGCACTATTGTTGACTCGAGCCATGTATAGACTAAGTTGGACTGTATATAATATAGAGGTCATTCTCATGCTCTTTTAACCTATATTATGTGTCCAAGTCATGGCGCGCAATGTCCACCCCGCACAATCCGACTTGGATAGATTAGGTTAGAAAGCTAAAAAAATAACCACCGAAACATTTGATTTTCGAGATTTGAAACTTCGGGATTTTGTACTTCGTGACTTTGAACTTCGTGATTCGGTATTTTGAACATTCGATCAAACGAACATTCGGGATTTTGATTTTCGGTCGAAACGAAATACCGAAGTACGATATACCAACGTATGAAAGTATTATATCGTACTTCGGTATTTAATACATTCGGGATTTTGATTCTCGGTATTTTAATACGTAACCATCCTAATGGCGTTCGCCGGTGAAAGCAAAAAGCAGATGGCGCCAGCATAGCTTGTTCCCAAAACATTGCATTTTTGTATGGATCATATCATAAAACAATTCCAAACAGCTACAATGACGCGCTGTATTGTTTCTAAATGCGCCGAAGTCGGCACGCACCAAATGCCAAAGGATATAAAAATACGAAAGCTTTGATTAAAAACCATCCGTCGCCAATTATTAATTATTACCAAAAGTACGAGGTTATGTGGTTTTAGGTTGCCCAGGAACAACAGATAAGTATTTTAAAATTTAGCCCACCATATCAGAAGCTGAATATCATGCATTAGTTCCGTCTTTACTATGACCGCACTTTTAGATTAAAACAAGTAGATATTTAAAAGCTGCATTTGTAAATAAACTAACAAAACCGACTGAAAAATACTGACAACAAGCTCCGAATCTATTTCATACTACTATCACAAATCTGTAATATATAACAATAATACAACTAAAAAAAACAAAGAAATTGACGCCGTCGTCGACTCAGCCTAATGATTTCCTATTTTGTTACTCTCTTTTCCATTTATACGTTACCACACAAAAGTAACAAAAAAAGAAGTAACGAACCGAGTACAACACAATTATTTTATTTGTAAACATATACAACTTAAACGATTACTCTTATTCGATTTAATTTAGGAAATCAAGATTGGGAGCTTTAATAGTAGTCTCAGTGAAATAACAATAAAATCTGCACTTACCTATGTTTTTTGAGTAACAAAGCTGGAATATTTTTCTGACCGCTAACCTAACTAACGACTTGCACCGTTCACACCGGCACCAGAAAGAACCTATCGAAATTGAAACAAGATGGATACCAAGTTGGCTAGTTTTGCCATTGTTCTAAAATATGTGCATTAATCGATTCTAGTAAAAAAACCCAAAATTATGGTAACAAAACCAGAAATTACAATGTGGAACTTTTTGTGGGACAAGTTAAAATCATTAATTAAAAAATTAATAATGAAGTAATGCTAAAAAGGATGTTTTATGATGAATTATGACTTACAGCTATAAATAAATAATATTTGATACATATGCAATGCCCATGTCCACTCAACTAAAGACCGATGGTTTGGTAAGATATTGAGATTGGGACACTTCATTTTTCATACAACTGCTTGAAGCTGATTTTTGATAATTATTTTTTTTTAAATCTTATGGTATTTATGTCTCTTTTGTTTATTTTTTTTTAATGAGTAGAGTAGTTTTACTACATAAATGAATTTATAAAAAATAGTAAGTGACCATATATGGGCCATAAAAAAATATTGAAAACATGGGACAGAGGCTTATTGTCTAGTGGCAAAAAATTTGAGAAATGCTCAAATATAACATTGATTATGTTCAAAATGCTGCATGCAACGAAATGTAAGACTTCAAAACCAAAAACAATCAGTTGGCGGTGGTGGTGTCCAAAGATTTGACTTTTTGACGTAAATTATTCGTGTAGTAAATATGGCTGACGAACTCAATGTTGACAGTCTAATTCACAGACTTTTAGAAGGTAAATACACATTTATTGTATTTTCTATTGCGTACTATGATTATCCGACTTTTCAAGTTGTGTATTAACATAATGGATCCACGCTCAGTGTGCTCTCGTTGCGTAATTATCATCGAGTATGTAGGTATAGAAACGTCAAACTCATAAATAAATCGATTATCCCCAATTCTTATCTAATTCTGCATTTGATGTTAGATGTTTAGATGACTGGCAGACAACTATTTCCGTCTTAGAAATAGTGCGTACAATGTAAATAGTTAAATTTTAGTCTAATTCACACTATTAACAATGATGTCAGATTCCATAGCATGGAACACTTCCATGGGCCTATTGTTGAGCTTTTATTCGCTTTCTGTATCACTTTATATGATTTAAACATGTTTATTTCACTTTATTACGCTGCTTTTTCGTGGGTTACCGCAGTATACAGACTGCAGCAAGAAACAGCAAGACGAAAAGGGAAATTGAAAGACATCTTTTCAGGAGAATGTATGGTTATATATATCCAGAATTCTTGCCAAAGTATTAAGCTAGAATCTTTATTTTCTTCTTTTAGCGAGCAGTCCCATGCGCAATTTGTTTTTATTGGAATTTTAAGTTGGACTTTTTATTTACTTGTTTTGTTATTCCTATAGGTCCTATAAACAGTCCACTTTATTCAAAATATTCCTATTGGAAGGCCATTAATATACCCTGCCATTATTATGTGGTGGTAGTATGATACCTTTAACCCATTTTTATTCTATCAAGTCTATGAATACTTGTGTAAGAATTATCGTGACCAAAATGTACAGCATAAATGAGTGACATCATTGGTTTTATTCCATTTTTTACATATTTAAAATCTATTTTTTATATTAATAATTGATGTATAGTTTATTTGAAGAAATAGCATGTTATATACACAACTTCTGATCTGATCTTTTTATAAAATCTAGTTGTTTGTTTTCTCCAATTCTCAATAAATCCTTACGTTACTTTGATGGTTTATATTGTTATTTTGTTTATTTCAGTCTTTTTATATCATGTAGCATGTTTTAGCATAAATATTTAGTTTGTTCTTGTCCAAGTAAAGATAGTCGTTGTTGTACATTATGTTCATGAACCAACAGACCTATATTTTCTCATTTAATTCAATGTTATATGTTCATTATGCATTTATTATTGCTTGAAGAAGTTACAATCTTGTGTTTTCAGAATATTGATAATTGCTCTAGACCTCATTGCATTAAGTATTGTTGATCAATAATTGTACATGCTTGGTGTATTGTTTGTGGAGCAAAATTGCATTACTGTTGTTGTTCGTACATGTACTTTTTAAATAATAGTTTATGTCATATTGTGGTTGTCTCACAGTTCGAGGATGCAGGCCTGGCAAGACAGTGCAGATGTCAGAATCAGAGGTGCGCGGCCTCTGTACCAAGTCCAGAGAAATATTCCTGCAACAGCCAATACTACTGGAATTGGAGGCGCCACTCAAAATTTGTGGTACTGTATCAATTATATTACTCAACATCATTGTCATGTTCAAATTGCACTAAGGTTCTTACTCAGTAGTCCAACCACCTTCTGCTATACCTGGGTAGGGATGAAAAACATACCTGGGTAGGTTGGTGGACATCATGGTACTAAGACCATTGGCATGCATGACATCATCTACAAGGTCAAGTATATTAATTTGAATAGTTACTATATCAAAAGACATTATCTCACAAACCTTTTTATCTGTAGATTTCCGTTTACAGAACTGCACATATCCCATGGCCGATTTTCCTCTTATATTTAAAAGGAGTAATTATATGGCACCAATATATTCCTTAGTGGTTAAGGAGTCGGCCTTACGATCGAGAGGTCCCGGGTTCGAATCCTGGCCATTACACTACCGACGTGAACCCACTCCTAGCACAAGCAATTTAACTTAGTTGGAGGGGTTAACAAGAATATTAGTAATTTCGGTTCCTAATATTCTTTTAAAAAAAAAATAAATAAAATAATAATTGGCTGTTAAGTTTATCAAATGCAAATTGTACAAAAATGGACTGCCTTTTTTTCCTTATTGATCAGTGTAGGTGTTAACACAGATCAGTAATGCACCGGTTGCGTTTATAGGGATAGCAGTATGCCATTTTTATCAGGCGCTTCGTTTAGTTATAAGGCATTGATGATACTTCATCATCATTGCATTAGTTAGTTTGCATTAAATAGCTTGTGTTTTAGAGTTCAGGTCCATTCTCTTACTCCTTTTTTTTATCGTGCGAAATTTCCCCACGGATTCCCTCTTCCCCTCCCGCCAGAGCCGGTGGAGGAGGTTATGGAGGACTCGAACTGACTAAAAGGCACGCCGTCTGTGGGCCCTCGGTTGCCGGAGGTGAGGCTATCGTAGACATACCCCTCGAACCTCGGCCGGCTCTCTTACTTTATCTCTTGTGGCTTTTATGGAAGCAACTGTCATCTGACACCCTAACACTCAAGAGGAAAGCCTGCCCTAGTGCTTTATTCATGATAATGTTGGCTTGGGTTCTGAAAACCCAATGTCTAACCACCACATTAACAAGATTTCAATCACATTTACACAAATTGTGATAATTTTCAGGTGATATACATGGCCAGTACACAGATTTACTACGTCTGTTTGAATATGGCGGCTTCCCACCAGAAGCTAACTATCTATTCTTGGGAGATTATGTAGATCGTGGCAAGCAGTCTCTTGAGACCATTTGTCTTCTACTTGCATACAAAATCAAGTATCCTGAGAACTTCTTCCTCCTCAGGGGGAATCATGAATGTGCCAGCATAAATCGCATTTATGGTAACTACATTTTTATTTACATATTGTTCTTTACAATTCACTTATAGAAATAATACACACAATCGTTTTCATTGAACAAATGTGAAACCTTGAAGTGATAACACCAATAGAGGCTTGGATTTAAGTACTTACTGCTGATATATAGACTTGTGTGCTATACATAATATGTAAAGGAATTTATTAAAGATTTTCTATGATATTTATGTTACAGTCAAAACTCTTGTACTTTTAACTGAAAAAAAAAAACAGGCAAACATAGTTCTGATCAATTCATTATTTAATAATAATTTTGTCTGCAAATCCTTGGTATAGTGAATTTGACTGGAAGTGGTTATTAGTGATAGTGTTCAGTGGCCCCATTGCACTATCTAACCATCTTTGAATTGAATTGTGACCTTAATTGATGCATAATCTTTTGAGTATTTGAAGCGTACACCAACCACATTACTTTCAACGTCAGTCAAGAACATTATTTTGAAGATGAGTATACTTAACATGTCACCCTAGTGTGGAAGCAAAGGCTATAACATTGCGCCAAATAATTAACTTATAAGGTTTTAACCTTCTCTAATAAAAATGTCTAAAGTCAATCATGAATCTAGTTCATTTGTAATACTTGGGCAAAATTATTCAATGCAAATTTAGTTACTATTGTTCTACCTTTGGTCGAAAGTACTTCTGACTGATATGAGTACTTATTAGTATTTTTGACTCAATCCTACAGGTTTCTATGATGAGTGCAAACGCCGTTACAATATAAAGCTGTGGAAGACATTTACGGACTGCTTCAACTGCTTGCCAATAGCTGCTATTATTGATGAGAAAATCTTCTGCTGCCATGGTGGCCTCTCTCCAGACCTACAAGGCATGGAGCAGATCAGGCGAATAATGAGGCCAACTGATGTCCCTGACACAGGTAAAGATACTATGTGATGTATTCTAGATATGTATGACTAATTTGATGATTCACATTGTTCATGCATGTGACAAAGCATACAGTTTGCTTTTTTTTACAATGTGACAATACATTAGTCTCTGTATATTTATGATTACAAGCTGGCAACATTTTTAACAGAAGCTTTGCCCGCGATTTCGTTCGTTTGGGCTTAGATGTTTTTTTTATAACGGCACAAAGGCGTGTTATATTATCAGTTTATCACCAAGGCCTTGGTCGCGAAAGAGAATTTATCCTTTCTTTGGCTTGCCGCGCCGCCGCTGACTTCGCATCTCAGGCCTGATAATAACTACGGGATGCATCGCAATAACGTATTCGGTAGTATCGACCGAAAATAACGCGCCTGTGTATAATTTCAATACTCTTTTCTAAAATAAAAGTAGACTACGCCTTTTAAGATCAGCTATTTCATCAGCATACAAACACTTCAAATACCCACAATTGATATATAGAAGTTACTTCCAATATACATATTTGTATCTAGTATTGCTTTGATACAATATTAGATAAAATGAAGCATTAGATTTAACTATTCATGAGACTTTTTTAATTTTCCAGGTCTACTTTGTGACCTATTATGGTCTGATCCAGATAAAGACGTGCAGGGTTGGGGTGAAAACGACCGCGGCGTGTCATTCACATTTGGCCCCGATGTTGTCAGTAAATTCCTCAACAGACATGACTTGGATTTGATCTGTCGAGCTCACCAGGTAATGAAATAATTTAGTAGGTAGTATTAGTTGTTAACCCAATTTGTAAATCGTTAGAAAGTTAATGAGTTTCTATTCTAAAAATATTTTTAATGTTTGATAGTCTGAAACTTTGCCAGATTATTTTATTGCACTCCGTTTTCATTGTATTCTAGGTAGTAGAAGATGGGTATGAGTTTTTCGCAAAGCGACAATTGGTGACCTTGTTTTCTGCGCCCAATTACTGTGGAGAGTTCGATAATGCCGGTGGCATGATGTCCGTTGACGAAACGCTTATGTGTTCTTTCCAGGTAAGGCTTATTACATAGTGTCTTTTTTGTTTGTTTTCTTTTGTTTCTTTTACTTTTTGTTCTTACATTAATTTCTTTGTAATTTTCTTTTGCCCTTTAATTTTTAACCATCTTTTTTATTTTGTGTTAAACTTTATTTTTATTTACTAAGAAGTGGACTGTACATAAAAAGCTGGATAGAAGCGAAGTCAATAGTAAATTAACTTTCAATATTGGAATAGTTACAACACAAAAAAATATTATTCATACTTTTCTGGGGCTTCAAGTTTTCACGATCTAGTTTCAGGATTGTTTAACATGAGTAAAGTATTTTAAGATACTCCACCAGGTATGTCTCCCAACTTTGTAGATTATGTAGTTGAGATTAAAAAAATATTATTTTAAACATACAGATATTAAAGCCATCTGAGAAGAAAGCAAAATATCAATACAATGGCATCAAACCATGAGTAACATTTTAAATGTAAAGATACTGTCATTTGAGAAGAAAGCAAAATAACAAGTACAGTGGCACCAAACTGATTGACTAACATTTTAAATATACAGATATTAAAGCCATCTGAGAAGAAAGCAAAGTATCAGTATAATGGAATCAACAGTGGGAGGCCAGCCACACCTCAGCGATCACCTCCTAAGAAGAAATAACTGACGTTTGGTATCCAGTGTGCTGCACAGTGAGAGGAATGCTACAAATAATTAATTATATCATGTATTATAATTATTATGTTTAGTGTGGTCATTGGACATAGCCGAATAGTATGTCAGGATTGTTATAAAATTTATTTATCGATTTGCTTGTGCCTTCTTATTTTTAATTTTTATGGTATTGTGAGTGATATTAATTTATGAGTTTAGTTCTACAGACTGCATGTATCGAACTGACATTATCTTATTCGGCGATGCCTCGATGACCATTGCTTTTTCGATCCCTGATATAAGGCAGCCTTTTAAATGGTATTGTTGTGTTTATGTAACATGTTGATGTTGTAATTGTTTCGTTAATTTTAAAAAGTTTGAGGTGGCAAGTGATCTTAAAGATGCGGGCATTGGACACAAAAGCGTCATAACTTTTCATATTACCTATTTATTAAGTTGTAGTGGATCGAAAGCACATTCGCTTGGTTTATTCTGTAACTAATGTGCCTATAAATTGTAAATTAAATATAGGTCTCGAGTAAGTGACGATAATTGGTTAATTTGAAATTTCTAGTTTCATTGAATTAGGCAAAATTTAAATGAATGATCGTCCATTGAACTTCATCCTTTAATTATTTTAGTGAATTATATTAACCCTTGATCCTACTGCGGAGCTGGCCTAAGACATGATATTAACTTTCACCTCATCATAGCAATAAGTGTTTTCTCTGTTCTAGGACTCCATTGCAATCGCTTGTGTTGTGTTTAGGAGGGGAGTAAAAGTACCCAGTGAAATTAATATTATGTTGCACTCAGTATTATTCTTACAGATTAAGTAGGTGTTCAAAATTTGATGGAAGTTCAACATGATCTCCTACTGAGGCTTTCTCTTCAAAGTTTACTTGTTAAGTCTCAAAATGAATTGATATCATTTGTAAAATGTGGTAGAAGCAGTGTAGTCCTCGCAACAATAGTGCAATTGCTGTATTATTACTATATTATTATAAAATTATATGCAAGTTTTGCATTGTACAATTTTATTTTTTAGCTATGTATGTCAAATGATTTTCAATAATAAATATCACTATTTAAACTAAGAGGTTTATTTTTATTTTAATCATTTAGGTTCGCATTTAAAAAATGTTTTATTTTACACTAACACTTTGTTATCATCTAAGAAAATAATGTGACTTAATCTATTTCATGTATTTACGTCGCTTGATGCTTTAAAATTGATTGTTCATGGATTTGTTGCTCTATAAATTACTACTACTGTATAATAAATATAATTAGCTGGTACAAATAGCAGCAAGACTAGAACTAATGTAATTAACTGTCTGTGTCACTTTAAAGTTTTACATTCTTTTCTCTATTTTCTTCTACACTAGAGAAACATAAGTTTCGCAGCAATTAAGTTTCAAATTATATAACTTATTATAAAATTTCGTTGTACTATTTCTCAGGTGTGTACAATTTTCTGAAATATAAATTTTTATTCAAATAATATAATCATTAGTTTATTTCATTAACATCCATGTCTTTTTCCTTCCAGCAAATTTCTTCAACATCAATCTTATCTGTTAAAAATGTTGTGATCATAGTGTGATGGTTTTCTAGCTTGTCATTAATCTTTGATACCAATTCTTCATTTTTCTTCTGATATTTTTGAATATCCAACTGTAGAGCTTTCAGATACCCTCGCTTGGCCATTAAGACCTTTCTCAATCTGTTAACTTTAGCATCATATTCTTTTGCCAATGACTCTAACAAAACTTTTTGCTTTTTCAAATTTACTACATCATTTGCTTTTAACTGAGCTTTGACATCTGCTAGTTGTGGTCTCCTGAAAACAATTGAAAACATTAATTGAATAGAGTTACTAGAGATAGGGCAATAGGTTGATACATATTTAAATTTTCAAATCTACTGCAGCCATCCTGATTTTAACTATACTTTGCTACCTTTTGATGAAAATAGATATTTGTAGCCTATGACAGTAGGGAACACTTGCTTAGAACATGCACACCGTGACTTTAGGTAGCTATAAAGAGAGGTGTGAAGGTGTCTTTACCACCTATTAGAGTAATTATTATTTCCAAGGGGCACATCAGTGACCAGGCGTCCAAGGGAACAAACCAATAATAACTACTAATTGAAAAATTGTGTCAATCAAATCAAGTAATGGATAAGGTTTAGGACTTGCAGGTATAGCAGGTTTGAAACCCAGCAATAATAAATACCTAATAGGCAAAAGAACTCTCAAAATTAGTTTTATTATGGGGTTTTAGTAAATGGTGTACTAGATGGGACCACTATGGGATTTTTGAAGGCATTTATTTATAGGCGATGGGCAAGCCCAATCTGACAGGTCAAGGTACATTGAGTAGTACAACCAGTTTCACCATTCAATATCTAATCTCATTACACTTTAGAGTCTATGGTTCACTGTCCCACATAACTTTTCCATGATTTGGTTAAGTTTGGGCTATTATGGAGGCAACTGCTGACTGCTGGTGTGTCAACTTGGAGGTGAGTTATCAAACCCTACTGAATGGTAAGACAGTAGACTGAAATCTAAACACTAATATCAAGTGACAATAGGATAAACCCGGTTTTATATGACTTCTAATATCTGTTATTCCATGAGCCTACAGCAAGCCTATGGGTGAGGCTGCCTTTTCTGTTTGTGATTTGTCACAATTGATTGAATCATCTCATCTTTGTAAGTATTGATAATGTAGGCAATGTAAAATGTCATTGAAGGATGCAATTAATGCTTGACAAGTTTAACAACTGTTAGTCATTGCAGGAGAGTGAATAAATAAATATTGTACAATATTCTACACAACACTCCAGACCCAAAGTAAGCATATTATAACTACAAAGCTTATGTTATAGGCACTAGATTGTGTATAAACATACTTATTTTTTTTTTTTTGGAAATACTTAGTATTATAAATACCTACCTACTATACATACGAACACCTGGATTAATGCAGCCATATATAGCTCTGATCCATGGGAGAACTAATTTATAATTTCAACAGATAATAGGAAGTTGGCTTTGGGTGAAGTTTGTCCTCTTATGCTGGTAGTTTCTCGATTGAGAATGGAAAAAGTGAATCGCCCAGGCAGGATTCGAACCCGCGACCAGTCCCTACAGGGGAAATGTTCTGACCGCTGAGCTACTGGGCCCCGTCCAAAGCATTCCACATTCTCTAATATTATTTTTCCAATACCTATCATTTTCATTAATTTCTGTAACAAGTTTATTATTATTCATTGAAATCTAATTGACCATTCTCATTTACTTAGTCTCTTTGATAGGAAAAGTAACATACCATAAAACTTTATCAGAATCCATGTCAGAAAACTTTTCCTTTTGTTTTTCAAGTGCTTCTATTTTAGCTGGCATGTCTTCGTACTCCCACATCGAACTTAGTTCTTGAATCATCTCGTCCAGTATGCCTTGTTTTAGGCAATTGAACATAGGCATCCATTTCACTCGTCTGAGTTTAGCTTTCGGTACAGTTTCCAGAAAATCTTCATTTCTATAATAATAGGGACAGTGAAATAATGTAATGATGTCTGTATTATCCATACATAGTCCATAATTAGAAATTAAGGCAGCCTTTAGTACTTACCGAACTAAATTAACAATGTTACTAAATTCTTTTAATATGGTTAGATTATCAAACGTTAACTCAGAGTTATTCATATCTACATCACTAATACGATCTTCAACCTGTTCACTCATTTTGTTTTGCAATTATTTCACCTAAAATATACAAACAGTTGACTTTTCTAATAATTATTTCTATTTCAAATTATAACGTTCGCTTCAAAATGTTTTGAAGAAAAGAAACTGTTGTTGATAATGTTGATGTGGTTGTCAAAAAAATTAGGGAAGAGCGATGGGCGATATTCTCGAATATCGATACAACGCTACGCGATGTTCGATATGATATCGATTCAATACTAAACATCGAAACGTATCGTACGTCTTTTAGCTATGACATCATAAAATTAGGTTTTGCCGGATTAAAAAAAGTTATATGAAGTTATTACACAAAATAACATCGCACTGTTATTACAGATAAACAACGTGGACCTATAAGGTCAGTTTCCATGGAAGTAGCAGCGGCCAGTAGCGACTAGAAATTGTTAATAAAAATAGTTGCAGGTAGGTACGTGAAGGTAGGTCTGCTGTGCCTATAAATGATTTTGAGCTTTTTCGCCCGTTAAAAAGTGGATTGTAATATTTTGCCTTAAAAAACCGCTGTTCTTTCAGTGCATGATTGGTCCTTATTATACATACGAATAAAAAATTTACTAGTAAATATACTTGAGGTAGATGATAATTATATTTGCAGTAATGGGCAATACAGTGAAATCGCGCCATCACGGCGTTTTTATATTAATATAGAAAATATCGTTATAATCATTACGATAAATCGATACATCGAGTTCCGATTTGTATCGATAGGGTGTTTAAAACAAATTATGTCTATACACATCCCTATAAAAAAGCTGCCATTGCTACCATAATCAAATCAGTGTTGCTAAACTATAAAATTCGAAATCCCTAGACCATAGACGGAGAAAACAATTCGGTAAAACGAAAACAGACCTTGACATTTGAAAATAGAGATTACTTTGCTATACCTACATAAAAAAGTATTTACAACGTTTTGTACCTTTTTTTTTTTTTTTTTTTTTTTTAAAGAATATTAGCAACCGAAATTACTAATATTCCCGTTAACCCCTCCAACTAAGCTAAATTACTTGTGCTAGGAGTGGGTTCACGTCAGTAGTGTAATGGCCAGGATTCGAACCCGGGACCTCTCGATCGTAAGGCCGACTCCTTAACCACTAAGCTACCGACGCTTAAATTCATTTCATTGCAAACCTTGAATGGAACAAACTCCGTTATTTACGAAAATGTTCAGCTATGCTACTACAGATGTCACTGTATTGCAAGAAAGTTATTTAAAACTAACAGGCACATGGAGGCGCTACTGAGGTCAATTTCCTATCTACTAGGAGACACATCATCTGTAAAATGGCCAACTGCAGGGTTATACGCGGAGAGAGTCTCACTGTAAAACACTATCACCTCGTCATGGACCACTGCTAAAACCCAAAGATAAATCTTAATCAAGTGGTGCTGTCAGATGAAATCACATCCAAGATGTTCACCTCAGCTATGGGTGACAAATGCGCCGAAAGATTACGGTGAACCTCCTTACACACATCTTATATGATGTCGAAAATGTACATAATACCTACCTTCCTTTCTTTGCGTTGAATTCTCCACGGATACCCCCGTGCCGGTTACTTAAATATATAAATATCGTAGGACACTCTACCTACACAACGCTATCTAGACCCAAAGCACAGATAACATGCCCAAAGTAAGGATAGGATAGCTTAACTAGCTTGTGATAAGGGTTCTAGAATGCGGATCATTTTCTTTTGTAAATACATACCTACATATCATACACTAGCTGTTGCCCGCGACTCTGCCCGCGTGGATGTCGGTTATCGCGACCAAACGTAGCCTGTGTTATTCTGATGTATAAGCTATTATTATTGTAAAGTTTCATTAAAATCCATTCGATAGCTTTTACGTGAAAGAGGCACAAACATCCATTCATACTTATAAACTTTCGCGTTTATAATATTAGTAGAATAGAACACCCAGACTTTCATTTCATGCATACGAGTACAAATATTTGCACTGAGCGCAGATCTGCGTAGCGGCCTTCACTACTGCTACGCCACAGAGGCAGTCCGTTAATGGGGTGGTTTGTACCTAATGTCAGACTTAAACTTTAGTTTAGGATTCGAACCGAAACGCGCTCATCTACTCGCAGTAAGAGAAAGAGACAAACTCGGACTGCTGGCTTTAGATTTTGGCATCATCATCATCATAAAGACGCATTTTCCTGATTGCATCCGTCGTGGCCAAGATAACCTCGGAGCTCGGGGTCCGCCTTCCGGCTCTTCCTCCTCCACTTCGCACGATCTTGGGCGTCCATGGTGGTGAGACCATTTGCACGCATGTCATCCACGACGTCAAGCCAGGACTTCTTAGGCCTACCCCTTCTACCAGGACCCGTCGGGGGCGTCATTGCAGATTTTGGCATGTCAAAAAGAAAAGCTAAAGTCCGGCTAATATCGGCATGTTACCGTTTTGTAGAGCATTCTCTATCATAACTGTGGTCATAGAATATTAACTATTACATAATAATTATATTAGGTATAGCTCCGGTTTCAACTACTGTAGTAACACATCAAGTTGTTGACATGCTCTATGCGATAGCGAGATCGCTTTTTAGAACAAAAGCAAATCAATCGTGACCGGACTCACTCTTCTTCACGACAAACATACACATACATACATACATACATTCACGTCCTTATCCCCGGAGGGTTAGGCAGAGGTGAATTAACACTTACATTTCACCGATCATTGTATTGGGTCCCACGATATAGGGGGTGAGCGTATTGCCGTATTCCGGGCACTATTATTGAATCGAGCCACGTATCTGAGGCTTAGTCTGGGCTGTATATATCTGTCTGATGTTAAACAACCTTATCCCTTAGTCGCCTTGTACAGTCAGCGTCAGAGAAAGTCAGCGTCAGAGAAAACAGACCCCCTCATGCTTTCATATCATTAACAAGGGGGGTCCCTTTTCTCTGAAGCTTACTGTACGACACCGTATGGGAGGAGAAGGCGTGGCCCAAATTCTACTCTGCCGGGAACCACGCGACATGCCACATCTAAAGACGGTCAAGGAGGATCTACATCTACATAAGTAAAACAAGTTGAAGTGGTGATTTGTTTTTTTAATATGTAAGCTGAAGGCCAAAGTCTCGGAAAAGAGGGTCACCATTAAAGACACGTACCATGTTACAATGGTGGTACTCAGCTTGACGACGTCATCAGATGCTTTTTCACACCCAACTTAAAGGAACTGGGCCGGGACTGTAGGAAGAGGTAAACACGTGAGCTGGTAAGGAATTCCAGGTCATAATGATGCGGCAGAAGAAGGAGTCGCCGAACCGCTTGGGTCTTGATGGTGATAAATCAAGTGGGATGTTAGATGCGCTTATTCTATTATTATGCTATGCATGCTATGTTTATATTCGCAGAGGAGGCATATCTGAGCCTCCTACTATCTCTGTATCTCTAATTTGTTCTCTTGTGGTTTTTGATAGCGACTTGCAAAAGGTTTTGGTAAATTGCATGTTAGGTATATTCTTCTTCATCCGAGCACCACTCCCAGTCGCATCTAACACTCGCACTATGGAGTCCAGGCTCGGCTCTCCTGCTCCTCATTTCGTTGGTTTTTTCGACTTTGGGAGCGACTTCCGTCTGACCATCCAATCTGGAGATAAACTACTCTTTCTAAAACTAAAGCTGATAAAGATTTAGGTATAGTAGAGCTATACCTAAATCTCATAATAGAATGTCGCACTCGCTACACCCCCACCACTGCACCCATTACAGGAAAACCTTGGCTGTAAAAGGAAAATGAAACCACGGTAGAGATTTTCAATTTTATTGATTTTTTTAATTTATGGAATAAATAAAAATATTTAGGTAATAAAAACAAAACTTTTGTAACAAGTTCATATTCATGGCAGTGACTATGTTATTGCAGTCTTTGAGATCTTGCGTGATCACTGATCAAAATAATTATTTGTAATTTACTTAGCTTTGTAATTATATTTATAGTATGGTTTTAACATAGTCAAAGTATAACAGACGTTTATAAAATATAAATTAAGTACTTAAAATGATGTGAATATCTTAAAATATTGGTGAGTTCGATGGTCATCTCCCTTAGAATGCAGCGGCTGAAAAGAAAATACAAATAAAGTAAAACGTGTCCTTTATATTTAACTTTTTGCAAGTTCTTATTGGTATCTTTTACTTTAATGTAACGATTTATACCTTATTACATTACACCTAGTAGCTATCAACTAACATAAAACGAAAAAGACTTCTATACCTACTAGACAAGCTGTTTAAAACAAAAAAATCGCTAAAAAGTAGTTTTATTTATAAAAAAACTGATCACGGTTTCTGGGGAGGCTTACTTCGAATGTGGAAGGGGTCGCAGAAAATAGAAATAAATTTTGTCTCTTTTTATAATATCTCCTCTCTCTGTCTCTTTTTATAATAAATGAATTTTGTCTCTTTTTATAATATCTCCATGATATCTACTTGTAGCCATTCTCTTAACTCATTTATTCATAAAAATATTACACGTCAAATAAATACATATCAGCACATTAATCGATTATTGTAGCAACCAATAGTGGAGTAGGTACTTATTGCTCTGATTGTTCTTATGTCGATACCAATTTTTTTGTTCTGTACATCCAGTCTAGTAGTATCTATACATAGAACTTAGAAGTCATTATAAAATAGTGAGATTAACAATACGTTGGATTTGGGAATGAATTGTGTTCTGTGAAGACGTTGTTTCTAAAAAAGGCTTACATGGCCGTGGTTTATTATTGGCATATCACACTCGCAGTAGGCTAAAGGGGTGTAGAAGGTTTGTGTCGCCTACAAAATGATTGGGTCACCAGTAATGACTGTCAAGATCTGTTGCAGATGATTGCCAGTTTACTCTGTAAGCATCACGATAATTAGCCTATGTTGGAGACACCATTGAACTTTAATAGGTCCAACTCAGATATAATAGTGCACCTCTTATTGCACTTGGCGACCTGTATTTGAAAGTTTAAATTAAAAAAAAAAAGTTACGTAGATATACTTAACATAAGTACCTTAGATAACCGTAGTATTTATTAATCAATATAACTACAAGTGATGGCAATAAATAGAATCGACCTCCGTTTTAACTGTCGTAGCTTAGCTTAAACCTAGGTAGAGATCATACATAATCGTGTACCTATACTTCCTAGATCCAGCCCCAAACAATTACCTTTTTGTTAATTTCCTAGAAGGGAAAAAAGAACACCTCTGGGGTTGTATTTCTAATTTTTCAACAAGATGGCAGAGACAAATTGTTTCTGTTTCGTTTAATCGGTAGGTACAGTGAGGTAGGTATAACAGAGAGTGTATTGACATACACTCTCAAGCACCTATATTTTTGTGGAGCATTCCTGATAGGGGACATAAGTATCAGTACCACACCGCTGCCACACTTTTCAGAATAGGGCCTTACAATTAAGGTATGAAATTTTTCAAGATCATATTTTCCTGATGCCATAAGTATGTGACTATGATTCATTATATATTTTTGGTTTATGTGGGTAGTAGTGTAACGTTTCCAAACTTATAAATAAACAATATGACCTATACAGACTATGTGTTATCAAGTTTTTGAGAGCGTTAATGAGGTTATTGTGGTATCCTTGGATGCATTATGATATCCTTTTAGCGTGCATAGAAAATTTGAAATGATAATTTCACCGTGCTAATGATATTCATAAGTTATATACAATGATGTATGAACAAACGGAATTTAGAACTAGGTGATTGTGAATGTAATGTGCATATCACAAATTCTATGATCATCAGAACAGAAATGACATAAACAACACTAGTAAGAGGTCTGTAATACACATCTCTATTTAGATTTATTTTATCAGTTCATATGGTAAGTAAATATTGGTGATCTATAGGTATCTACGGTCACAATAGTGTTTCTACCACAAATGAGTAGGAATAACACTAGTACAAAACAAAAGGAATCAAACAACACGAGTCACGGACAAATATACCTGGTGATGATTTTTTTTGTATTTTAAATACTACGTACGAGCGAATGGTAAATTCTTGGTTATGTCGCCCACGTTGAGATGGTCCATCAACAAGAAATCTGTTGTAATAAGATATATTGCATTAATGTAATGAATATGAAATCATGAAATCACAATCCCAAAAAATAAAACTTTTGTAAACAATTTTAGATTATTTAATATTATTATAGCTTCGTTCCAAAAAGTTGGCTTCTTCAATCTCCATCTATAAATGTTGTTATGTAAGTTAAAAATGGTGGTAGCAGCAATCCATGTTGATGATATTGTAGTTCGAAGGCCAGTTTTGTACAGCTCAGACACCATTCAAGCTGCAGAAAAGTCTATTTGCGTATGTACAGCAAGTCACTAACCTAACGGCCTGATCGGATGTTTGTCCCAAAGGAAGGTGCGTTTGACTGGCGACAGGTACGAGTCACGGATGTAGGAAGGGCTGCGGTCCCATCTAGTGGCCGGCTTCAGCTCCGGCCAGTCGTACCAGAAGGGGTCCCGTGTGATCGCCGAGATCGGTAGAGAGGGGCTCGGGTTGAAAATGTCAGCCCATGGCCTTCTTCGGAGTCCGCCGGCATTGTAGAGCGGTGCACCTATATGCCACAACTATAACGTTTATTGCCGGGACAACAGACTGCAACTCCAGCTGTACTTCGTCCGCCCATACAGTGTTAGCTAAGCCAAGCTCTCAACACAGCTGCGTGAAGTAGCGTTAGAGTGAACTGTTAGTGGTCTAAGAGTGCCGTAGACAGTTTACTTATGTTTTTTTTCAGGCCTCTTGACGTTACATTTAGAAATACTTTATCAGCTGCAAATAGTGTATACAAAGCTTAGTGTATACAAAGTGTATACCTGCTATTATTTTTCTTTAAATCACATTTTTAATGATGACTACAGTGAAGTATAAAGTATACGTAGCGTAAGCTGCTACGAATTTTGAAGAGCTACGGACTCGTAGCACCTTTTTAAGGGAGCACGGACCTACGTCCTCTACGTAGCCGTTCTTTTAAGCTCATAATAAAATTAACTGTTAACGTAAAGGCAATTACTATCTACTATTAATATGGTATATTATTAATAATTTTTCGCACTTAATAGTTATAATTAAAGCATGCATTTGTAAGCGAAAATGTAATTATGTAAAAAGAACACATACACTCACTAGACATTGTTAACTTTTACTAATTAACATAAGGAAATTACTTGTGAATAAAACAGTCTCAGTTTCTTATTCACGTAGAAAGGATAAAAACAAGTATACAGGTTTATTTATAAACGTATAGGTTATACACTAACTACATATACTAAGTCTCACACAGCTTTGAGATATTAGGTGCTACACTGGGGCATCGGACGTTTAGAGTTTCATTTCATATTTAGAAGAACTGTATAACCCAAACAGAAGAGAGCAAGTGACGAAGTTACAGGGTGTACAGGATGGGGTCTGTTGCCCTTACCGTCGGCATCGTACGCGACCTCGCAGTCGCGCGGCGGGCTAATCCTCGGCTTCACAGGTGTTGGGGACTTCCCTCGGAGTGAGCGATCAAAATCTGCCCATTTTTCGGCTTCAGCGAAAAATGGGTCCTTTTTGAATGCGTCCGATATCCTCGCCGGCCACGCTCCTTCATGGCAAGTCTCATTATCAATATCATTCTCAGGTTAACACATCAGGGAGTAGTCACAATCATTTGTGCGGTTACCACGTTGACCGAAACATAAGGCCGAAATAAAGAAGTTACTTTTACTTTTTTAAATTTCAAAAATCTTAATTTCTTTTATGTTGGTAGAGTGCAGTGTTCTTATCGTTTGCTTAGCATGAACGTATGTTAACATTCCGGGGCGAATGTTGCTTTGCGCATATTTACAACGCAACACATGCAAACATGTTCATTTAATAATAAATATTGATACGTGAAAATTTCATAACAATGAAAGAATTATAATAGTATAGCTCGCTAAAAATAAATTCTTTGGATACTGTAAATATAGTGCTCGCGAATTCCACCGGTTGAAATTTCAATGTAAATTTACAGTTCTGGATTCCATGTTCACTTTATTTATAAATGCGATTGTCAGAAGTGACTATTTCGACTTCATGTACCAGGACCGTGAGTGATTAAGTAAAAATGGAATTAACCGATTTTCATTTTTTTTTAGAGTTAGTCTCACCCTTATGTCCAAAAAAAGTTTAATGTAAATTACAATGGTAGTGGTATTAACACTAATATTTTCATAGTGAAAGTAATATCCACAACGCACTTGTGATATTGTAAAATCTATAATCGCTATGAAATTTTCACGGTCAATAAGTGACGTAATAATATCCAGTTATAAATAAATAGTTTATATAACAGCGGAGGGGTACTAAAACTACAAAATCAAAACACGGATTCGTCTTTTATATTTTAATACAAATATATCGTAGAGTGTTAGTTTATTTTCTTAAAACTTTGTACTATTCAACAAGTAATGGGACAGTATAAAATGAAGTCTACTTATAAATACAAAATTTAAATTGGTGATATATTACAATAGGATATCAGTAAAGTTGTGGCTGGAGTAAAAACGATGGGTACTCTTATGAATATATACAATTTTGAATTTGGATATCATTCAGAACAATTTGGTAGTATAATAATTATATTATCTCTATTGGATATGAACTTATATTTGTCGGGGTAATTTAAAAAGAATGTTATTTTTTTAAAATATCAGACAGCCTCATGTCACGTCACGCACATGAAATTCTTCAAGAATCTCATTGGTGGCACTCGTCAGGTGTCCGTATACGTTTTAAAAATCTGCATCCATGTTTTGCGCTTCGTCCGGGATACTCCAATTAAAGTTATCTTTATATGGATAAATATATTCACATAATTGGTATTCCGTACTTAGCCTGCATCGTGGACCAGCTTTAACATGCCGTGATTGGCCTGTACTTCATTTACAATGACGATCAGTCAATCTCAGACACGAAAGATGACTACAATGAATCTGCAGAAGTAAAAATTGTACAGATAAACCGCGGCACCGCTTATACTAGCTTAGTCTAGATTGTTCGTGCATAGATTTTGTTAGAATTTACCTGTTCCCCAGTGAGGCTTGTTGTCTGGCTCATACTCGATGCCTTTAAGGCTCAAGGGCTGCGAGGGGGTAACAATGGGAGCGCTCAGATCGGTGATGGGGTATGCCCGGTCCTTCAGGTAGAGACCGTAGCGAGAGGGGTACAGCCTGTCAATGGCGGCCAGTCTGTCGAGATGGTCTTGCCATGCCTTGTGAGCGTCGAAGGGATCGACTCCTCGTCGGACACGCCTCGGTACATGATATACTGTTAAAGAAAATGTTCTTACGTTAATAAAAAATGTTTTAATGGTAAATGATGGTATATCACTCTAGAAGTAACTTGCAAATATTATTTTTATTATCAAATCATTTTCAAAATTTAATAATCCAAAACCAATTTATTTCCATTTTTATTAATTTTGATGTATAAAAGGAACACTAAAAGACAATACATTCACACATTTCCTTTTAATAGGAAGTTGATAAAATATAAGATCAAACTGCATAAAATTAAGAAATGTGATAGCTTGTAGAAACAGAAATATAATTTTATATCATTCTTGTATGATATAAACGAAGGTAAAGAAGAAATAGAAATAATATTAATGATAATAAGTTATTTGTTGGTTAGTGGTTGCCAAGCATAGGTTTAGAATGAGAATGACTCGGGGTTTCACAGTAAATACGGGAAGTTGTTCATAGAACTCACCTCTTTATCAACTTTCCGGAAGGACTTGGAATAACCAAAATCATTATGAGCTTATTTATACACAAGTTTTTAATATAAAGGGGTAATAATAAACATGTATATCACCTGACAAACGCTAGAAGATCGCTAAAATATATACAGTGAAGTCGATGTAACATTCATGGTATTTAAAAGTGTGAAGCAATGTTATGTATAAGAGGTGATTTCTATCAAATGGTTACATGCGTAGGTATTATTAGTAAATAAGTTCTACTTGCACAAGCAACAACATCTAATGCCAGCCGTTACAGATAAATTATCTATCTATAAATGCAGCTTGCAGCAGCTGTTTGATGGTTCTCTTCAATTTATGAAGTGACCTATATATTTATGGACATGAAAATAACATGTATTTTAAAATCGCCATATATTTTTCCTTATACATGGAAATTCTATTAACTATAAAGACTACTGGTTGATTTTTACGAACGCATAATAATGACTGTATGTAGCTCCATGTAATGTTAAATCGATTCACACAAATGTAATCTCCGAGCTTATGACAGGTTTTACATTATCATTAGATTTTAATCATTTATTTGTAATATAAAACTTTATTACATAGTAAAATATATAAACAGCAAAATAGCCCGCAGTAACTTGTGAAAATGTTATTTCATAAAGCCATCATTTTGTTAATGCTTGTTATCGTTGACGACCGTTTTCATTATATGAAGTTTCACAATATGATCTATACATTGATATTATGTTGAATGCGTAACATTAGGAGTCCAGATATTAATTTACACTGCCCCAAACTCGACTACACCTTTTTCGCTGAAACAAAATGTTCAAATAGTTCTACAACTATAGTGGTTGCTATAGGACCAGAGATTATTGTTCTGATTCTATTACTTAGTGACAAGTAAAACACGTTACTTAATGAGTTGAATATAATATATATATACAGTATTATTTCAAACTGTGTGAGTATATTAAAATATATACAAAATGGCTAGTATTTTAAAATTTATTTCTCTCAAACATTTGTCTCGTGTGAAGTTGATTGAATTGTCACTATAGAGCATAGTGACACGTCTGATGCCAAATTGAAGTGTCATAGAGAGTGATACACTTGCCAATTGATTACCTATAGATTGGTACATCAAAAATCAATCAACACGGTCTATTTTTGTTTAGTAGCAGCAGTCAACAAAGTCAACAAGGGTTGTCAATTGGCAAGTTGGTTAGTGTAGCGTGTTGCGCATGTGTTGTTGTGATGCATAAAGTTAGATACCGACCTGGCCTGTACGAATCAAGAGAGCGAGGGTAGTTGTGAGAGTAGATTGGGCGTGGCGAGTATCCGTAGACTTCACGGTGGACAGGCAGGTAACGGTATCCAGGGACAGTGATCCTCTCAGCCGCAGCGATGGGGTCGTCGTAGATCGACTTGGTGTAGGGGTAGGAGCTTGAGAGCTCTGGGAATACACTGCGGCGGGTAGGTCTGTACCTCTCCTCGGCTCTGATATCTTCTGATCCTAAAGGAAAATAAATATATGTGATATTGCAAATCTTATGACTTTCTGCTTCTTGAATAATGATTAAAAGATAATTGAAGTATTGCTTTAAGTAAAAATGATACAAACCTTTTAGAGATCGCACGAAGGATTGCCAGAATCTGGCTTTCTTCGACGGCGTCTCGTTTCTGCCAATCATTTCTAAATGACTCTTAAACATTTTGGCAGTTTATGTCGTGCTCGTGTCTGTGAAAAAAACATCACGTTAAAACATCGTTAACGTCTAAATGTATTCTATATCGTATGTGCTCCATATGTCAATGTCCGTAGTTGCCATACCAAAAGTTAACCTTGAATTTGACAATGTATCTCTTAAAAATCTCCAGGTGACATAATTGTGAACAATAGTGTGCTCGTTTCTCGTAAATAGAGCAGTGACGTAGGTAGAGTTAGCAGCGGAGCCACAAATAGCCGTCGTGGTGGCTGGCTACTGTGTCGAATGGTCCGTGGACTTGGACTCTCGCCAACCTAACTAGTGTCGAGAAGAAACTTGAAAACAGACATTTTTACGAATTTCTACTCATTGCTTAGCTATTTTCGAGTTTGTGACGACCTTGTTGCGAATTACGACGTGCATAAGTCAGCGGCCTGCCACAATTTTTAATTACGTAATCTCCGTTAAGAATATGAAGATGTATTGATGGGAGCTTTTACGACTTGTACTCAATGTATTTTAGTAGCTTATCGCATTTAGCATTGTTACGTTAAGTCGTTTGTTTTATTCATGTTTCAGATTATAATTGTTTTCTAGTTATTTTTAATAACCATAGCTTGCCTTCAACAATACATAAGTAAGAAAACTGTACCTACTTAAATAACTATATGGATATTAGTTATATACAATGAAAACTATTTATTTCTTGTGTTTTAAATCGAATGAATTTATTTTAAATCTAAAGAACTGATAATAACAGTATTGTTAATGCTTACAATCTGGATTTTGTTAAATTTGTTCATAGCCGTGCGTCATGAATATAAATATAATGAAACAGAAACACAATTCATCAGCCTTTTAGTATTAAGATCGACGTTTGTATAGATAAGAAGAAACACTTCATGAACGAATGGAATGTAAATTATTCAATCTCTATATGCGGTAGATTTCAAGTCCAATTGTGAGCTATGAAGACACAAGATGTGTAGGTATGGCATACCTAAAAATTATTTAGATTTCAAGCATCCTTAAGAAGTTTGTTGAAGATCGGAAAATCCACTATTCGGAACATTATTCATGGCCTGGGTTTACATATGTTACCTTGTAATCGGCATTATAAATATGCCAAGAGGAGACATTAACATGGCTTAATGTTTAAAAGTGAAAGCTTTTGGCATGAATGTAACCATTTAGATTGAATGTAGCAGGTTACTAATTGGAGTACCTACAGACAATTTTAGTATTTGGCTCGCATAGCTATCAATTCAAAGGAAGCTGTGACGATATAAAACAGGTGAGACAGACAGTGAGTTAGGTATTAGGTACCAAAATATTGACATTGCTTTATGATTTTTGTCTTCTATTGGTGTTTTTTACACAACTTAAGTGGCAGACAAGCACACGACGCACCTGAAAGTGGTTACCGTGTACCTGCAGTTTTATAAACAAGATTTCTTAAATTTGCGGTTCTATAATTTAAATGATTTCAGCTTATAAGCAATCGTTTTAACTGTGACGATGTTATCAAATAATTTACTAAACTGACTTGCAGGTATGTCAGTGGGTACCTACCTAACTGTTTTTTCAAGTGAATAAAACAAGTAAAACGAAGATACTAAAGATATTAGCAATCTTATTTATTATTGCAGGAGCAAAGAATAGTTACGTTTATGAAAGATTGTTATTGTACTTAGTATTAATTAAGTAGTTTTATAGTGCAATGAGTGCAGTTAGGAAAACATTAACGATCTTGTTATTTACAGCTTTATCGGTAATAAATTTGGGTAATGTTTTGTGTTTTTCATGTGCACTTTTGATGTGCAATCCTCATTCATGAGGAAATTCAAAAGTGTCTTTTAAATTGTATAGCAAATCACAACGATATAGACGGCAATAAGTATAGCTATCCATTGTATTGTTTTAAAAACAGTGCAGCTCTTCAAAATAGTCGTATCAGTTTTTGTTTTTAAACTCTCAATTTAACTTTTGAAAATTTATTAGGTAATGAAAATTTCACAGGAAGGAATTATTCAGTACTTAATACTTATTAGGTAGATTATATTCTTTAACATTTTCGGTTTATTGAAAAGCTGATACTAAAAATCTGCATTTTAGGTAGGCACTCCTAAATATTAAAACTTAAAAATGAATGCACAAATTACCAACCCTCGTGATTTAGAGGAATGCTGCTATGCCATGAAAGTTAATATTTTAATGTGAAATAAATAAAAAACCTTTTACAAAAATGTGTAATAAATTACTGTATAGTAATTTTCATGTACCTATCGTCCTACTCCTATCCTAAGCACAAAACCTGTCCACCAGAAAATTAATAAAATAAAATAATATTCATATTCAATTTAAATATCAATAATTCCTCCTAATTCCCCAAATAAAAAAAAATTCGAGATGATAATTGATTAATCCTACTATTATTATAAATTAGGTCAAGACCAAAGGCCAATGTCAAATACTATCTATTAATTTCTGTATTTGATTCCGTAATCCTTCAATTTGCCTAAAAATTCAGGAAAATCCGCTGTATTTACAACAACTCGAAACTAAAGGTTAAGTTTTTGGAGATGAAAATCAGATTAACCCCTAAAGAAAGCTAGTCAATTGTGAAACGGTTACAAAAATACATAGAGGCGCGTCGATTTGGCGGGATTGCAAATTTGGCGCGGGATGAGTGTGGCCGAAAATAGGCGCGCGCACGAGCGGATCGGATTCACAGCATTCCCGGATCCGTAGCTTTGTCACACAGGTGTAGCGCGCACCGTTTGACATTTATCTACATTACATAAAAATGATAATGCACGGATGTAATTTATTTTTAATGCATATTGAATAAAGCACTTGTACTTTTCCACAATTAATTTTAATCAATTAATTGTGGAAAAGTACAAGTGCTTTATTCAATATGTGTAGCAAGTTTCACCAAGTGCCATCAATCTCCAGTATAAACAGTTATTTTTAATGATTTATGAGGAATATGCATATTATTTGTATGGGTCCACACGGTTAGCTTTATAATTTATCATGATGTGGGTAGAATTAAAACTAGTAAATCTCATTATCACTCTTGTCCATTACATTTTATATTATAATCCAGCAGACACGGTATTGCATGGTTTTATACTGATTATGATTTTTCAAATTTAAAAGCAAACTCTTGACGCTTGGTTTGTTTAATTAGCATTTTAAAATAAAGAATACATGGTCATAATATGCAATATGTTTATGCGATTTGTATTGTACACACAATATTTTTGTAAATAATTATTTAGTACAATAAAATTTTGATTAAAATACTGAAAGCTGAAGACAAACTCAAAGAAGAGCTGACAATAAAAACGTAAGGTAAAAAATATTTAATAAAAATATAGATTCTTCTTTCATTTCTCACTATGTTTACTTCAAAATATTTTTCACATAATATTCCATTTAATCATTCACCTGTGTCTAATGTCCGATGATCACTTGCGAAAAATGAGAGTAGGTATAACTTACGTGCTGCTGAACCAATGATACCCTGTTATCTCCGCTTATCTCGACTAATCACCCGCGAGAATACGAACAAGACTTAAACTACGAAGTTGCAAAACGAACGAGACGAGTCGCAATTGCGCAAGATTAGAGCGAGACGGCGCTACGCACATGGGGTAACAGCGTGCGCAATGCGAACACCCCGCGCTGGCACACTTTTGGCACAACCCTTACGGACTTAACGTTGGAACACTGGGCAGTGTCTTACCGATTAAATAATGGTCGTTAATAAAAGAGTAGTGTGGTTTCGTTGACGAGCCGACGTCGAGTGTCGGACCTGGGCGGGCGCGCACTGGCCGCGGGCGGCCGCCAGCCGCTCCTGCCGGCCGCCGCCCCGTCCCGCTCCCGGCCGCCGCCCGCCCAACGCTTTCAATAAACATTTTATTTTACTCATGTTTTACTACTAATGTACATGCAATCCCGGATGCAATTTTACTAGTAACCATTCTAATAGATTCATAAATTCAAATTATGATTACTAAAATAAATAATTATCATTAATGCGTCGCTTATAAAGAGTAAATTTCTCTAATGTTGCCCTACGCGTTAGATAGTCATGATAGTTTTTTCTATCATCAATTTATTCAATGAGACATATCTTTGTATTTATATTCAATCTACGCATCGTTGATTTCAGTTGATTAGAACGTAAATCAAACGCTATCACCTCATTGAGCATTACGTTAAAAAAGCCAGAATCCAAATGAACTTTGTTAGTCGTAGTAGTAATATTCATAATAGTTTTTCAAGCTTACTGAATTTTTATAACTATTACTTAATTTAAAATAGAACATTCTGGGTGAACGATTAAATCCTCCCACGTGGGAGGTATGTTCGATTATAGGTAAGTACAGTTCGCATCGCCCGTGAAAGTAAGCACAGAAATAGCGATATAACGGCGTCCACCTGAAATTATCCAAGTTTGTAGGTGATTCAACTTTACATTCCAAACTAATGAATCAATTTTGTTTATATGCCTATAATCTTAGAAAACTCATTTGTTATGGCCTTTGCCTTATGCTTAAATAGGAGTACAGGTGAATTACCTACTATAGGCGTTGAAAATGGAATAGAGCAGTCATGCAAACTTCATACTTTACGTTAATTCATCTTTTTTTTTTAGGTCATGTATTATAAATATTCTCCATTTATTTTTAAATCGGTAGTACTATTTAGCAGCCAGGTAAATGTTCAAAAATAATTCTAGTGAATGTATTTTTAGACTACATTAGCAACTCTATACTTACATTGACTTTTGGTGGGAAAGTTTTGAGCGGCAATGATTTTTCAACATCTGACCTTTTTGTTTACTTTAGTGGAAAAAAAAAGTAGACGTCACAACTTTTTCTAGCAGGATGTTTATAATGTTATGAACATAATTTACGATCTATTTCAAAATGTGTTTGATGAATACTAAAGCTTTATTTTTGTGGAAAAGATACCAAGGTCGACACCTAAGCTGACGGGTGACCTAGCCTTGTGGTGGCATTATTTTTAACTAATGAATTTTTCTTCGACAGTTTAAGTTGAGTACAGTAGAGTTAGGTATTTGCAGGCAGTGGACGGATCTGGAATTTAGCATGGACAAGGAGCATAATTGTAGAGTTAAAATGAGTACTGAGCAAAGTTTAGTGAAAATCGGACGAATTCGTGAATCAAAACAGTGAAAATGGAAGACATCTTTTGAAAGATTAATCAGTATTTGTGATGTTCAAAAGATTTTGGTTTTCACCCAAAGTGATCAGATTGGTGGCAAAAAATTGGTGCCAGATAGTCATAATCATAGAATTGTAACTTGCAGTGAAGAATAGTATTCTGAGCAGGGATGTAAGTAATGTCGTAAGGCAGGCTACCTACGGAGCTAGACGGCTACAGGGTAGAGGAAGACCTAAGAGGAGAGGGATAGACTGTGTTAAAGAAAGGGAGTGAATGTTGAGATGACTGCAACCAGATATGAATGAAAAAAAGCACACGTGCCGAACCTAAAAAAAATATGGTATGAGGGCAGGACGATGAGTGAAGAATAATCTGGAGGAAATAATGATCAATGATAAAATCATAATGAAAAATATGAATCTTGAAAATAAGAAGATACTTTCTAACACCAAAGATGTACTATGTACCCTAGCCATACTAAATGCAGATTGATTTATAAAAATGTAATTAATATGTTTATTTTCGACAAAGTTTCTTAAAAGAACTACAATAAATGAATTTGACGATTTTCCGTTGCCTGGCTCATTGTTTTACAACTTTGCTTTACCTGCTGCGTCGTAAATAAGCTGGACAATGTCAATTTTGAACGAAGAATTAGGCGTGGACTCTATTACTTTGTGACATATGTTCGCCTGGAACCTATAATAGGTCAGAGTAGAAAAATCCGCCATGTTATGTCTTTATCCTAGAACTTCTATATCTATTAGTATCGTGTCTCAGCTGCCACTCATGTCTCCTTACAGCATTACCTGGTTAAACGGTATAATCACAAACACTGGATATTTACACAATATGGTGGCGCTATTTAGTGTTGATAAAAAGTAAGTGCAAGTGCGTTTTAACTCAAACTAAATTTACGACGGAAGCTGTTTGCCACAGTACTGTAAACATAATCAGCATAAATGAGCAACGTGATTGGCTACTAAAATTCCTTAATAGTGAACGTACAAGACGGTCTCTACCAGTCCCATAAAGCGAGAAAGCTCTGACCAACTAAGCTACTAGGACCACATCTACGTCCTACAGTCCCGGGTCCTTCAAGCGGGAGGTGAAAAAGCATCTATCCATACCGTCAAGTTAGGGACCACCATTTTAAGGTTAATAGCATCAGAAATGGTGGTCCGTATCTTCTGGACGGCAGTCAATTGACGGACAAAATATATTAAAAAAACTCTCGAAATTTTCCTATGTAATCTCAGTCTTCGGGGCGATGGTAATCTAAATCAAAAGGAATAGTTAGTATACTAACAACTTTAAAATTTCATCAAGTTTCTTAATAGGCTGGTTCTTAAAAATCACAATCTATGACGTCACTGTCTTGTATAACGTGTTCAGTGATATGATAGCTAGGCGACACTGGCATCTATACTTCTACTTAATTTTATATTCCATGGAATTTAAGTGACGTAAAAGTAGACAATCAGTGTCAAAGTCTCTCTTTGTGAATGACGTGGTCTAGGCGTGTCTCTGATATGTAAATATAAAAAATAAATACCTACTGATGTTATTTGAGAACATTACGTAGGTATATTACGTAATGTATAAAATTCGTGCACGTTTCCAAACAGTTTTCAGCGTCAAATATCAATATTGATGCTATTACATAAACACCGACGTACGTTGATGGTACCATAACTTTATTTTATTGATAGAGTTTTCAAACGAAACTATGAGTGTTTTAAAGAACGTTTTTGGTTTCGGTTTAAGTTTTGGTATCTTAAGTTTTTCAAATTTCAAATTGTGTAGGTATGGATCCCTATTATGGAGCTCCTATACCTACGAATCAATAAGGCTCTAGCCTTCCTCTGGGGTCAGTTTTCCACCAACCCCCTGCGCAACAAAGCCCCTGTATGTCCACCTGGTTCCCGACCAGCCCCCCTAGACAAGTGGCAATTCGTTGTTTGGCGTATGATGGAATAGAATGCCAAATGTATGGAGTTTGACGTATATGACAGGCGTCAACGAATGTCAAAAACGTCAAATTTGTCATTCTATTCCATCATACGCCGAGCAACGAATTGCCACTTGTCTAGGGGGGCAGTTCTCTGTCCGTAGTCGTATTGCTGTACGTAACAGCATTCTCTACGTAGAAAAAAAAAACTTTCCTCTCAGTGGTCAGACACCAGTCGCATCGTAATAGACAAAACAAGTCGTAATAATATAAATAGAAGAGGAAAACTGAGGAGTGTCGGCAAGAAGAAGGATTACCGCAAGATGATGATGGATTATTTCAATGACGAAACGGTCACCTTGTTAGATGTACCTGTTAAATGATCTGTAACAGAGTGAAATGCACGCCAAGAGCAAAATACGAGAACATTTAATATTACTCATGAAATAGTATTTTCTTTTTGTACAGGGCACTATACTAACACACTGCATGCATTATAATAACACCTTCAGGCTCCAAGTTCACTTCACCTAATAGTCGATGGACCTACTAAACAACGGACGAGGTTCTCATGCAGGCTTTCTTCTCGGAGTTGGAAGGTCATACGGCTGTCGCTCTCGTAATAATCACTAAACTAATCTTTGAACTCTGGAAGGACTGGAAGTGTATACTTTGGACTCAACCGTGCAATCGCTAGGAGGATTATGATGATATTGTAACATGATTTTCTCTTTATTATTGTTATGTACCCACGTCTCTTGTGTTTACATTACGCAATCCTACTTATTTAGGTATGTGTGTCTGGTCTAATGCCGTCATACAACCCACGTGTATCACACTGAAACATCACGTTTTATTAAATTTTGGCCCGCATTCAACTTACTCGTGATTATAAATAGAACTGCTATAAACAACTGAAGATCGCACTATAAAACAACTTCCGATGGCAGATTTTGTTTCCTCTGTCATATAACACTGATAACAAACTTTTTAAATTCGTTTTTTACATTCAGCCAGTACGTAGTTACCCTTTTGGCACTAAACATGCTTTTGGTTAATCCTTTCCTACAGGGCTTGTGCATAAAAAATATAGGTAATTCACTAATATTCTTGTTTATTGTAGGGTACTTAGTTGATTGCCCAATTTATTCGGAAAAAAGTCATTCCGGTAAAAGGATTCTTGGTGAAGCTCGGTCGTACAGACACATTATTACACGTATTTATTTCTGAGACAATAAACAATTTTTATTTATTTTTACATTCTCTTAAGTTACTATATTAAATAGGAAAACGTAGTTGAATAATTTATATTTATATCTATAATATATTTTGACGGATATCATCATCATCTCTGGGTAAATTTGAACTTGGACTTTCCAACTTCTCTCTCGTCCCTGGGTAAATTTGAACTTGGACTTTCCAACTATCCACTAGTACATAATTCATGGTAAACAACTTACCGGAAGCTGTGAGGCATGGGTCATGTTTACTGTATGCGGATGACCTTAAATTGTTACTCGAAGTAAGAGACAAGTCTGATTGCGAACGTATGCAAGAAGATATAAATCTGGTGGTAGAATGGAGTCGTGAGAATAAACTCTTCTTAAATTCCTCAAAATGCTCGGTAATGACGTTCTCTCGTGCACGTTCCTCTATAGAGTACGAGTATACGGTAGAAGGGACACCCATGCAGCGGACATCGCAGGTGCGTGACTTAGGGGTACACCTCACTCCAACATTGTCATTTCGACAACATATTATTGACATATGCAAGAAGGCGTATAGGAACTTGGGTTTTGTTCTACGGCAATCACAGGGGTTCACAAATGTTACCACTTTAAGGGCGTTATATGATGCACTAGTTCGTAGTCACCTAGAACATAGTGCAGCCATATGGTCCCCGCATGAAATGAAGTACAGCGTGATGTTGGAGCGTGTCCAAAATAAATTCACACGTCACCTGTACTTTAAGCTGTACGGGGTTTATCCTTTTTACCCATTGATGTACCCCACACTCTTTGTACTAGGCATGGTAGGGTACAATCAGCTCAGTGTACGGCGGGACTTCACGCTCGCCGTATATATAGTGAAGGTACTGCGTGGACTAGCTCACAACCCGGGAGTGCTGTGTCACCTGAGCCTCCACGTGCCCGACCGGTACGTGTGGCGGCGGCGGCGCCCGCAGCTGCTGGCGGTGCCGCGCGCGCGCACCAACTTGCAGGCCGAGGCCCCGTTCACTCGGGCTCTTCGCGCCCTAAATATGATAGCCGAACTAGTGGACCTGTTTACGGGTTCTTTGAGTGAATTTACAAAGGCCTCCTTGTATATTTTTAGTTATAAGATTTAGTTTGTAAATATTTATAGTATATATACAAAGATGTTTATAGGACTAACTGCCGCATTGGGGCAACCTGTAATGGTAGTAGTTTAGATTTAATAAATAAATAATAAAAAATAAAAAAAAATAAAAAAAAAGATAAGTACAGGTTAGGTCAAAAGCATTCAAAATCAGTGAGCTTGCATAAAAGGTTTATCGACAGTAGAAGAAGATAACATGTGTAAGGACAGAAGCGTATGTCGGACTATGTCTCCCCCTACCTCGAAAAGAAAAAGTCGTGAGTACTTATATAAAGTAGTACCTACTTAGTACCCACCATTAAGGTATAGTGACCGCCTAGCGGCATATACCTTGCCCCAAGTTGCGATAGAATGCGTGGGTTAGTTTGATATAATCACCACCCCTTCCCTTGGTATCCTCAAAAGTCTAAAGACAACCAAAAAACGATACTGCGTGTATAGAGTACATTTTCGTAGTGTGATTGGGATAATTATATCTACATAAAATTTATGTTAGATAGACATGACATTGAATGTAGCTTAAAATTACAATCGAATATTTGATCTTGAACACAAAAATATTCCGTTTATTAATAGTTTGGGTAAGTTCTGAAAACGTCTAGAATGAAACGTCTGGGATTACATCGTCACTACTCGAGCGTAGTGTATCGAGTGAGTGTGACTACCGGACGACGACAATAACATAAATAAATAATAACTAGCCTTCCGCCCGCGGCTCCGCCCACGTGCATCTCGGTTAACGCGACCTTTGCTCATATCTTCGGTTCTACTCAACCGATTGCGATCAAACAAACGTAAGATTTTAAGTCTAAGTAAGCCCTTTCTAACAAAAAAAACCGCATCAATATCCGTCCAGTAGTTTTTGCGTCCATCGCGGTCAAACAGACAAACAGACAAACGGACAAACAGACAGACAGGAAATTAAAAAAAAAAATATTTTCGTGTTCAGTATCGTTAACATAACATAACCCAAGTATTTCTTTTTAAATATCTCCAATGTACAGACACGACCACTTTACAATTATACTTATAATAGTATAGGTATGTTATTATGCCGCATTATTGTTTAACATTAATTTATTTCACACAGTTGGACAATAAATTATCTCATTTGATTTAGTTCGAAAATATAAACAGTAGACTGTTCTTACGTCATGTAAAATTTTAGTTTCGTTTGATCTAGAAATAGTTTAAATTGTTGGTCATCGTCTTCTTAACTTTGGTCCGATTCGCATCACAGGCTTTTCTCAGAGCCCGGGGATCCGCCTACTCCTTCTCCTGCTTTTGTACGGCTTTTATTGAAGTGATTTCCGTCTGCCAACCCTGACAGGAATTTCAGTCCCATAGCATCGTCCATCAATGAGCATTAATCAGCAGGCTTGCTGATCAGGTTCGCTTGACCCCAAAGGTCTTGATAGGGCTCTATTACTCCAAATATCGGGTCACTAAACGAAGGTTGTATAGTCGTTAATGGAACAAGTAGTTCATAATATCAAAGTAAATATTACTTATATCTGCAATTGTGACTCTCATTTATCATCAGACAACGTGAAGTTATATTTACCGTGCTGTACATGAAATGGACTTACTTTTTCTAGGTGAAAAAAATAAATTGAAATTGTGAGATTTAATGTACGATAGTCATTAGTGGAGTGCAGTTAGTGGCAGTTAGTCAGCGTCTAGGCCTTGGCCCGACAACATAATTTCGTTTTATAAATATCTTCATTATGTTTGTATCCCAATACACTAGATCCTAATAGTTGTAGCCAAAACATTGCAGATATTAATGATGTGAAATCTTAGAATAATACAATTATAATTCTAAATTTCAAAATCTTGTCTGTGTGTGTGTAATTTTATTGGACAAGTTTTCTAGGCAAATAAGCTTTTCTTGTGCTAATTTACCTAGTAAGCTTTTTGGCTTTTTTGTGGCTTATGGACGTGTAGGGGAGTCACACTCTTGCTGCCCAATATGTAAGAATGGAGATTTTCTGTGCCGTCAGTGCAAAAGACTAAGCAGCACAAGCCTTTGGTCTTCCCAGTGAGCTCTAGCTACCGTACTCATCGCCGGGAACACAGCAAAATGTTTTTTTATTTATTTTATTTATTTATTTTTATACATCTTACACTAACCTTACAGATGAGCCCAATTCGCTAGTGTTATAATGGCTGAGGTATTCTGTGGCTGTGGTACTTCCTCAGTTGGACGGCTCAATTGGGACGTATCGTAAATATCGTATTTTACCTCCATAATCCGTACCTATGACCTCCAAAATGATAGTTGAAAACTCTACATAGGTGACATAGGTCGTGTATAACAGCACACAATTGTTCCAAGTACCTAATTGGCGATTATGTAATAGTAGCTGTTATGGATTAATGACTGTAATGCTTTATTTGTGACAGAGCAAGGAGACATGTCGTAGTCGGTGCAATTAATGAAAGCAATACCGCAATTAATGATACATATCATGAGTTCATTGAAACCAATTTGTACCTAAATTTGAAACATTAATTAGTAGAGAATCAGAATCTAGTGCACCCGTTTTAAATAGGTTAACGAATACGTAGTTAACTACCTAGTGCTGAACTATGAGCACTTGTTTCAATACGCATGATTTTTTTGTTAAATATAGGTCCATTTAAATGTGTCTTATAAAAATACTAGCTTTGCCCGCGGCTTCGCTCTCATGGTTTTTATTTTTCTAGTAAATAATCTACGCTAGATTTTAGATTGATTACATGTGTCACAATGTTTTGGCGCGGCATCAATAGGTACCTAATAATACCTAATTATCATAATACATCATTTTTGCACATTTTATGTAGGTACGTTATTTCGAATCAACGACTGATTGTGTGGTCGCTTTTTACATAAAACATTAAACTTCTGTGTATTCCTACGTATTCCCCATACGTAGGTATACACAGCCACAAACTTACTACTTTTTTATGAAACTAGGTTTAAGGTTATGTCCCTATAGTTACTGATTTTACTTTTCATCTACTGCTATATCACTGAAAATCCCTTCTCGTGCACCGACCTCGCCGTAAGCCCCGGTGAGGTGAAGTGTTGAACCCAAATTGACTATAATAAAACCTGGTGTTTTCTTACATTCACCAGTGTTGCCTGGGAATCACGTATCCGGCGCATCACTGCGTCGCAAAAAGTGTTGCCTGGGAATCACGTATCCGGCGCATCACTGCGTCGCAAAAGAATGCGGTGTATTTCCATACACTTTTGCTGCTAAACATGACCAGCATCAGAGTCTGCTTGAATTTTTTTTAGAAAATGGCTTGTCAGAGTCAAAGGCTGCATCAGTTTCGTACTGGTTCCTATATATAAGTGTACCAGTATAAATCTTGAACTCAATTCGCGAAAGAAATGAGGCCCTGGCGCGCGTAGATTGGTTTGATATAATTATTGATTAGTGGATTTAGCCCGCCATCGCAGCACCGCGCGCTATACTTAAAAGACACCCAAAAAACGCGTAGGTACTGCGCATATAGAGCACATTCTGTGATGTCACTGCTGATGAATTTATATTGTTTCTCATAGTATATGCCGGTAACTATACCATTTTGCAATAAAATCAATGATGCTAAACAGAAACACACAAATAGCTACATGATTAAAGATAGATTATCTATTGACACGAGAACAGACAACTTTACTGCAGACTCGCCGGATCTCTCCTGCCTTATTTTATTAATAGGAATAGAAAGAGATGGATTATATTGTTTACGTTATCTGCAATCTTGGCTGAAGTACAATATTAAATGCAGTTAATGATACATATCGGTATGAAATTCATTGCGGTGATGTCAATACCGAGTATACCGACGTGTATGTACCTACATGATTTTATAATATGAATTCCATCGGAACACGAACGGAAACTTACTAACGATATTAGAATGATATATGGAATGGAAATTTTAACACTGTACTGTGACGAGTTGAGCTACATTTATGAAATAGCGTAGCGTCTTCAAACAGCATCTTCTTCATCGAGTCAAACGCTGGACATTTTTTATAGGCCCCTAACTTAGTAACAATCATACAGCCTCACCTCTGGGGTGTGGCAGTAGTGACTGCGACGGCTACGCAGGAAGTGCTGGTTCGATCCCCGCTCAGTGCAAATATTTGTACCCATGAATATGGGTATTTGCATTGGTCTAATCGTGTCTCGGAGAGCCGTCGGTCCCGGTTGCTATACAGACATATGTATCGCATATATAATAGGGGAAATGGGTGAAATGGAGACACAGAAGGCCACGGTGACCGCTTCCCATCAGGTGGGCCGTGTGCTTGTCTGCCACCTAAGTGGTATAAAAAAAAAAGAAGGGCTGATCATCCGTCCAATCAATGGCGTCTCCACTGGAAGTAGTAGTTATCCATCATCCTACAAAGATACTGGACGATATAGGTGGAGAAAAACAGTTGGCAAGGCAGACATAGAACTCTAAATAATAAGACAGTAGGTATTTAAAGTTCTATGAGAGCATATTATGTTACAACGACTGGGATTCCTTCTTCAGGGTCGGCAGCACGAGTGTGACGCCATTGGTGTTGCATACGTCCATAGGCCATGGTATCCACTTTCCATCAGGTGGTCCGTGTGCTTGTCTGCCACCTGTGGTATAAAAAATAAATTCTCCCCCCTAGACAAGTGTCAATTCGTATTGTAGAATAGAATAATGAATTACCACTTGCCTAGGGGGTCTGAACAGTAAGACTGGAGAAGTACTACCTACCCATTCTCATATTTATTTGGTAACCGAGCATGATAAATAAAACGACAGCGAGGTATCGTTTTTGGAGCATTTATAGAAATAGATTCAAAAGTGAAGTAGATGTGTCGCCCAATATATTTCATTATAAACCAGGCGTAACCGTATTAATTTTATTTTTGTTATAACTGGATAACCTAGTTCTAGAATGAAGGTCATCCTGAAATAAAACTATTTGTAACGGATTCTATCGTGATTTATTTGGTGTTATTTTTTTAATAATCTGATCTCAACGTACGGTTGCCTTTCAGCAGCCATGGTCCACGGAGGAAGGTCATCCGACCAATATTTAAGACACTTTTGATATATTTAAAAAAAAGTATAAATGAAAAATATTGCTGCAAATCTGAACATAATTTATTGTGGTTGTCATCATATTTGTTAGTTTATTTATTAGTTGTGCATTTCTGATATTTCAACTCTGTTTATAAGCTACATGTTCACGGATAACTGATGTGGTTGTGGTGGGTGTATTGAGAGAAAAAACGATCTAATATCTGCCGTTCTGATTTTTAGGGTCTCGTAATAAACACGGAACCCTGTTCACTCGTCTATCCGTTTGACTGCAGATTAACTCTGACACCCTTAGGTATAGAAAGATGTAATTTGGCATTGATATTCACACCAACTTTTCCAACAACAAGTGTTAGAAAAAACTACCGAAAATTTTTATTAATATAGGAAAATAGACATTGTTGGCACACGTCTGGTGCAACACATGTCATTAGTATATGGATTAATTTTTTGTTTTATTAAATGTATGCACGTGTACGTTTTGTATAAGTACAGAAGCAGTTAATTGTGTAATTAGCAAAATTAATTTTGGCCCGAAAACCTGGCTAATTATAGACGAGGCTCTGATGACGGCTTTTCTCTCGGGGTTTATAGTTCAGACGGCAATTATTCCCGGTAAGGCCGATATAGACAAACCAATAAGAAAATAAGCCAAAACTTAGTCAGGTATTATTACAAAACAATAATTGGAACCCAGGTATCAAAGTACAAACATTGGACGCAACTGGTAAATCGCTATGAGGTAGTTGATGACCTGCTACGCCACCGTAGCAAATGCTACGAATCTTTTACTTTCAAGTGTAAGGTCAACTAAGTCTCAGTAACTCAGTAGCGATTATATTTATTTTTCAGAGAATGTTTCATATTGGAAATTTAACGTATGGGGCTCAACCAAGACCGTTGGGGTCAAACCAACCTCTCCTGCAGGCTAGGATGGTTGCTAAAGAAGTTGCGACTCTAGCCAAGGTTTTCTTCTCGAGGTTGGGACATCAGGCGTTTGCTATACTATTTATTCTATTTATTTTTTCTAAGATAATAATATATAAAATAAAAATATAAGTTTTAGGCATTCGTAGTGTATAACTTAGTATATACTAGCTGTTGCCCGCGGCTTCGTCCACGTGGAATTTTGATCTAGTCCGCGTGGAATTTTAATCCTGTTCTCGCAACCCATGGAAATTTCCTGGGATTAAAAAGTAGCCTATGTCTTATTCCAGATTATAATCTCTCCCAGAATTGTTCACAAATTTGCACGCAATATTAGTTACCAGCATAAATAAATATATCGACCAGTATACCTTCTGCACTTGAATTCGAACACTATGATGATTAAATCAGCTATTCTCGTCTATAGGCCAGTCGAGTAGCAGAACGATGGAATCTAAAAGTGTATGTGTGTGCCGCATTTCGTTCAACTACAACTATTTTTATCTCTTTCGTCAATATCTTCTCTATTAAAGTATGCAGACGCTCGCAGATGGAAATTGTTGGTACTAAGTATGATTGTAGATTCGTCTTTTCTATACAAATAAGGATTAATACCAATCTTAGGTGGACTGATGATCTGAAAAGGGTAGCTGGGATAGGCTGGATGTAACAGGCAGGAATCAGTTGCTATGGTGCACATTTGAGGAGACCCATGTTTAGTAGTAGACTGCAATTGATTTATTGATTCATTGATGGCGAGTTCGCATGTTCACCACGTAGGGTTAGGTGGTTTCTAAAGCTGTTTATTCGAGTTACGTATCATAATAATTGTTACTATTGTTTTTAGTTAGGATACGCAAATAACATCAATACAAATAAGTCATATTGAATTGTCTGTTTCTAATGTTAAAATAATAGCTTTTAATAAATTGAAAATTGTTACAAGATACTTGTAACAACAATTTTTATCTGTCTGTCTCTTTGTTCAGCTAATCTGCGAAGTGGCTGCTATTTTGGTAAGATATGTTACTGATATTATAAACTGTAATTTAGACTTATTTAACTTTAGTTAGTTCCATGGAGACAGTCGCGGAACTCGTGGGTAAAGCAGCTATTGTAGGTATACTAAAAGCTTACGAAAGTAAACATTGTTAAGATTGATTACATTGAAATGTTTGGGAGATCCTGTTGTTGTTAACGTTTTCTTGGTCATAAAATATTTAGTACGGAACAGATTTGGTTTCTCCTTGATTATGCTTTCAATATTAAACTTTCAACTTTGTAATATGCGCAAAAATCCAATTTTTCTAGATTTTATGATTATACGGTAAATAAAATATTGTTATTTTAAGTTTCTACTCGGCATTTGCTCAGCTCAGTTGTACCCCTGGCATTATGAGTATATTTTCACGAGCGCCATGTTTTCGCGATGATTCCTAACAATACGTCGGGATCGTCAACGTTGCCGCTGTTGCCAGCCAAGACCGGTCGAGGTCCTAAGCATTTCCTCTTTAGGGTACACCAGGTTTCCCTTACCAAATCTCTGACGTGAGAGGCGTTGAGCGGTTTAAGTCAGTAGGTACAAGCTCAATACACCCACCTATCCGATCGCTCCGGTTGGGTAAAACCCGATGGGATTTCCACACTTTGAAAATGTATAAAATATGCAGCATCAAGAAAAGTATATTGCTTTTTTAAATAAATGTGCATACGCAGCCGAAAACGTGATGATTTACTGTTATGATAGTATGGAGATACTTTGGCTATTTGCTGTAAGTTTCTAAAATATTCGTGACATCCTTATTTTATCATCTTGTCAGCTGCCGATGACGAACTATTTGTGTATTTGGTCCAAGAAGTTTTTGGTCATAACATGTGTCTGTAGATGGCCAAATCTTCAAACAATTGTCAGCTGCCAATTGGCAGCATAGAATTACTTAAGGATTCTAATATAATTACTATTAGAATGCAATCTTCTTCTGTAAATAGGACTGCGTATGTAGTCTAGAGAATACTAAATAGAAGTCAATAATTAATCATCATGGAAGTGAAAAATTACTGACATCTTTGAAAATGATTATTTATTATTAACCGTAGACCTATATTCTTCTTCCTCTTAGCGTTAATTCCCAGTCGCATCCGAAGCTTTCAGCTCGGAGTCTGGGGTCCGCTTTTACCAGTCTTAACCACGGATTTGACTAGACCTCGATATTTTCCGTGAAGCGATTGTCATCTGACCTCCACAACCCAATGTTAACATTAGGCGATATCAAAGTTTAGCAGTTAGACCGTTGTTTTTGGATTTTTGAGGGCTCCAACTACCCGTAACGACTGCCATAGATGTTCTCATGGCAACCGGGACCGACGGCTTAACGTGCTCTCCGAGGCACGACCAGACCAATGCAAATACTCATATTCCATTCACACAAATATTTGCACTGAGCGGGGATCGAACCCGCGCCTCCTGCGTAGCGGCCGCGTTCACTACCGCTACGCCACGGAGGCTATACCGTAGACCTATATTGTCTATACAAAACTGATATAACGATCAATAAACATTCTGTTTTTTCATAATCACTACGGTTGGTAGATTGATTTAATATCAGTAAAATGTTATAATGTGCACGCGACGATTACATGAGAATACCTAAGATCAGAGAGTGTAGTAAAGCAATAGATTACACGCGTTGAGTAACTGCAGAGGCACCTGGTGAGTAATGTAAACTAAACTAAAAATAATGGTTCTCGTTACATGAATCAACAGTACCTACCTATAGATGGTACTCATTATCATGTGTTGTCATCATAGTATTAGATCTGTTCTGTGGTATTAGAGTACTATTATCTGTTCTGTGGCATTAGTTCCTGTTAATTCCAAAACTAATGCTTTGTCATTCGAGGTACACTCTTTTACTTTTGGTTGGTCGTATTATCTGGACAACCTAGGGTCAAATTGATGGACTGAACATAAACAAATTACAATATAAAGGTATTATGGCCTCCCTAACTGACTGAGGAAATGACTCCTGACCCCCTAGACAAGTGGAAATTCGGTAATTACCGGTATATTGTAGAATAGAATGACGAATGTGTATTTGACGTTTATGTCATACGTTGACGAATGTCATATACGTCAAATCCCATACATACGTCATTCTATGTAATGTAATGACATTCAATGTATGTAGAAGAATAACATGTTGCGCCGACCCCAAATGATTGAGACAAGGGCAGGTAGATGATGGTGTCATGCGCATGCCTATGATGCTCAGCGATTACTGACTATTTTACTGGACTTACCATTTCGACGATTACTATAAAACCGACAATATCAAAATCAAAACAATATAAAATATCAAAACGACAGTTCAGAGTTAGTTATCCTATAGTAGTTCTATTGGGTCTTGGGTCGTTTCAGACCTAATCATATTCTGTCCTCCATGTTTCAGACCGAGGTATATTTGAAACGCGGTGCGAATGGCTCAATGCGTCTCTGAATGATGCCGTTCGCACCACGTAAGCACCTATCTGGAGTCGTGCAAACAGCCAAATGTATCTTTGGTGTCGTATCCGTGGTCAACATCTCCACCATCAATGAAAGCACACGTGTTATAGTAATGTTTGTTTCTTTCCAACGTTTGGCAACAGAGTAGTTACGATAGTCACGTGTGGATCGGAATAGCGGTGACGGGGTGATGGAATGGACATAAGTACATTCCATGATTTATGTTCGCGCTAACGAGAGAGCCAACTCCTTGTATTCAAATAGTTACATTATCTAATGCGGCGATGTCATGTTATGTCGACGCCTCACTCTACGCATTTACATTTTTTTTTCAATGGTTTTTAAAAAAGTACATTTCAACTAAAAAAAACAATGTTACATGATGAAATAATTCCACATACTCTCTTTTTAGAAGTTATATACTCGAAGGGGGTTTTATTTAAATTTGGAAACTAGTGGGTACTGAAAATTTATCTTATTGAAGTAACTATACAGGGTGTATTTTTGAAACGGGGCAGTAAGGGCAGCACCTTAACCGTTGTTAGCAAAAAAAATGCAAAAAGTCTTTGGACTTTTTGCATTTTTTTGCTAACATTACATATATACATTTTCCAAAAAAATATCACAAGAGAACTTTTTATCACGAGAATATTTATGCTTGCAAACACTTTCGTGAAATACCTACAAGTATAGGTATTGATCTTTAAATCCTTATAGTAAATTCATGATACCAATGTCTTAACAGTAAGGTAACTATTTGAACTGTCGTGGGTTTGCATCAAGATTCGAGTTCAGGTAACTTTTTCTAATTTTAACTAAAACGCCAGAAGCTTTACCTACTTATTTTTTTTTTTTAAGTAGACAGAATATTAAGTGTAACCTAACGCTCAGCGAAGTATTAATTTAAAAATAGAGAGCCGGATAGCTTGTTAGCTTTCACTTATTGTGGGAGGACACAGGTATGTATACCTTCCTACTATCAGCCCACACCGCTCAAAGCTCTGTTTAGAGCAGCCGTTATGTTTATTATTAGTGCACAGTTTATTTCAAAAGATCAAATAATAGGATTTCAATTTGTTAGTGGGTTATTTTATAGAAAACCACGCCAAAATCCTGGTCAGTTGATCATATTATCCCACTATCTAATACCCTGAAACTAGATTAGTCGTAAAAGTTTTCATTAAATAATTTCGAAAAGAAATTAGTCTAGTGTAAATATTCTCTTTTCTCTTAGTTTACTGTAATATATATGTTGTTCATTATCGTCAACAGAAATTGCAACTAAATGTTGAATTTTCTTTCGGTAAACAGTTGAGAAATAGTTAATTTGAAATAAGCAGTGTCTCACGCATTTTTCATTAGCGCTGTACTGACTAACTTACGACGTTGACTAAAATAAACACCAACTCTAGTATGTTAATGACACTGGCATTTATGAGTCATAATGAGTATTTCTGAGATTATAATCACTAATCTCGGAAGTACTCATTATGAAATAACTGAAATTTTACAACTCATTTTAGTCTGACGCCGATCACCATAATCTTTACAAAATCTTGCTAACGCCGTCTGTTTATCCGTTGGTAATGACGCGGGTGTCGATATGCGTGGGCAGACATACACAACGATGGCGATCACTCCACACAACCAACATTAATAGGCCTGGTACGCTCTCCACTGCCACCTGTTAATAAGACAACATCCACTTTTCCGTATGGAACAGGAGAGTTCTGTCTATACTGGTTGCTCTACGCTGAAATATAATATCGTTTGACCTTGCTACGAATAGTGCCCGCCTACAGATAGACCATGATGATTCGTTTGCAAGTTTCTACGCTTCACCGGTCAGTATTTCAAATAACATATTTATTTTTCAAGATACCAGGCGCGTCCAATAGCTACTATTGCTGTAGGTATTTATTTTTCTATTAAAGTCAATTACAAACTACGAGTATTTAACGCGCAATTCACAGAAGTCTGGTCAGAAAAAATCTATGCATTGAAATAGTTATTACCGTACTTACGGACAGATTGATATCGTTTCCTATATTATGTTGCAATGAAAGACGACGTTTATTAAAGGAATGTGGTGATGTACGCCAGAATGAGTTCATTAGATCACAATTGGATAAAATATTTACATACAGGCAGCTGACGATATTTATAAATATGTCTCTCGAGACTTTATTAGTGTTAATTATGGGTCACTGCGTCAACTAATGCTGCATCGAATGTTGCGCGCTCAATGCGCACTTCATAAATGTGGTTTAGATGTCCTGAAACTGAGTGTAGGTATCAATATACCCCTGCCCGCCCCTTTGTGGGATTTACAAGCGTTAATATAAATGTATTGAAAACTCCGTTAAGACTCCGCTAAGAAAGTCAGTTTTCACCAATTTTCTTAAATATTTTTACTCTGGTGAATCAGTCAAGGGGGTTAAACCCTGGCTCAGAATATTCCATAAGGTCGTTCCTCTGACCGTGGAATGATTAATTTGTTCGCATTTAAGATTTTGAATCATACGAGTGCGTAAATTGGGTCATATCGTGTTTACGCGTCGGTGACCATGGCCTGAACGTTTTCAAGTGTTTAATGCTACCGTGTAATATTTACCCGTTGACTACTCAGTTATTGCTTACACAAGTTGCCGATATTATATCTGTGTACATGTATACGTACTTTCTCTTGCCTTAAGAAACCCATATCTTAGAAAATGTGTGAACGAATCATATACTTATTTTCAAAGTTCACCGCATCTATTTTCTTCTTACGTTTTGTTATTACAAGTATCCGTCAGGAATGGTTGATGACTTTTATCCAAATAGAATAATAAATCTTTCATCGGGAACGGAATTAATAAAAAGACTCTTAAAGAAACTAAGATATCCCCTCATGACTTGACAGCTCAAGACTTTTTGAAGAGAAGCCGGAAACACGTCAGTAGTCCGAACAGTTGTAGATGGCGCCACAATAGCAAAGTTGTCCGAGCCCCGCAAGAGACGAGCGCGCTCCGCCACTTCCGGTCGGGCGATTTGCGCATAGAAATGGCAACATTATACATTGTTACACAAAACTTTTCTAGCGTAATGCCCTCTAGCGGGCGTACTTCAGCCCGTAATTCTTCAGACGCTTCCTCTCACACAAGTTGTTCGATAAATAGCAAACTCGCTGCACTATTTTCTAAATATACGTTTTATTACAAGTACGAGTATTTTAACTATTCGAAACAGATAAAAGCGCCATCTCATGTGTTTTGGACAATAATATTTTGCAAATAGTTACTTATTTTTATTTCGTAGTTACACTTCGATTACGATACTGAATTACACGATAAATTTTGTTATACATTAGACTCATTAGAGGCTAGAATTGAACTAGAAAAGTATTTGAATTGATTATATTAAGTTAGAAGATCTTAATAAAAATATGTTTATTTTGTATGTGTAAGTTTCACAGCTATTTCTCCTAACCTTGTATCACGATGTCGTTATGATCCCAAGACAGAAATTAAAAGCAGATTGTAAAATAATAAAGGTATGCCAATCAGTCGAAGGAGAATCGCAGACCGCGCGGCCCGCGACGAGCGGCGGCAACTCGGGCGTCGGAGGTCGCAGAATGACCTCCGCCCCCCATGAGCGCGGGCCTGGGGGTGACGGGTGGGGTCGCCTGTCACCCTAGCAGAAGCAGGCCACGGCGGTGGCACGCATTGCGTGCCCCCCCATACCCGGGGGCGAGTTGGGGACTCCGTGGTCCCCACACCGGAAGAGGGCCATATCGAGAGATATGGCCCTGGGTCGGCCGGGGTGCGAGGGATATGGCTATGACAATCTCACCTCCGGCAACTGACGGCCCACAGAAGGCGTGCGTTTTAGTCGGTTCGAGTCCGACATAACCTCCTCCTCCGACTCCGGCGGGGGAGGTATCCGTGGGGATTTTTCGCACGATAAAAAAAAAAAAAAAAAAAAGGTATGCCAATCAGTAAATCTTATTTGTAAATTCTTTATCCAGGTCAGATGAAGAACATCCTTGAGATAAAAACTCTTTGAAAAGAGAGTAGGAATAGACTAAACTGACAATAAAATACTATTAAGATAACTTTATTCTGTTCCGGTTGGCAGATTGACAAAAACCATAAATTTAAATCAAATGGCTTGCGTTCAGATAATGCAATTTCACTCGAGCATTCTGCCTGAGTATTTGAACATTCTGAATTTAGTGCACTGCGGTATAAATTTGTCAATAAACATAAGTGTTGGATCTTTCCTGAAATAATTCGTTTTACAAAAAAAAAATCTATTTGTAATCGTCTACTTATTTAGTTTTTTTTTGTGTTTCGGTCATTCTCACGAAATGGTGTTCTTCGTATAATTTCCGTCACGATTTTTAATTTTGATTAAATTCTATAAATTAGTAATTTAATTGAAAGAACACGTCATTCTTTACGAATTAGTATATTTGGCACTGCATTTAAACACTTAGTTTTTTATTTATGGAGTGATATATTTTTGAGGGTGACGGAAGTTAGGTTTGCGGTGATAAAAATGTGTAAATCCTTTCTCTTGTAATATCTTAGACGATCTTTTTCTTTGCATGCCGCGTATAAAGCAGGATCATTCCTGACTTTTGTCTTCTCCGTTGCTGTCTAAGTTTTAGTTGCTCCAAAATATCCTCTCGGCTCTTCTTCGGTTTACCCATAATCTTCTTCTTCCTCTTAGCGTTAATTCCCAGTCGCATCCGAAGCTTTCAGCTCGGGGTCTGGGGTCCGCTTTTACCAGTCTTAACCACGGATTTGGCTAGACCTCGATATTTTCCGTGAAGCGATTGTCATCTGACCTCCACAACCCAATGTTAACATTAGGCGATATCGAAGCTTTGCAGTTAGACCGTTGTTTTTGGATTTTTGAGGGCTCCAACTACCCGTAACGACTGCCATAGATGTTCTCATGGCAACCGGGACCGACGGCTTAACGTGCTCTCCGAGGCACGACCAGACCAATGCAAATACTCATATTTAATTCACACAAATATTTGCATTGAGCGGGGATCGAACCCGCGCCTCCTGCGTAGCGGCCGCGTTCACTACCGCTACGCCACGTAGGCTGTCATTTACCCATAATATCTGAAAATAATCGAGTTTATTGTTCAAAAACATACATTTAGAATTATAACTTTGTTCGGTGGGTAGAAACAACAATTACAGGGAGTTTTATAATTTCGATCACTTTTAGCGTGACGGAAATGTATGACTGAAATTAGGGAAAATGGGATTTTTTTTAATTTAAAAAGTAATTAGAACATAATTTTAACAACTAATTCTTTTCATACATAAAAGATATATAATTACGTAAGAATTGTTTGATTGATAGTTATTTCGAGCAAGAAGTTATTAATTAAATGAGCGAACAGAAATTAGAAGACTTGTAAACCATGCGAACGGAAATTAGGTACTTACCTCACTGGGACGCCCGGTGAACATGTAGTACGCGTGCAGTTCGCTGGATGTCTGTGGCACTACTAACGCTTGCCGTACATGCGATAGGGATAGGTACAATTTACATATCTAGGGTTGTTTTCACGAATTTGTAGTGGGTGACAGAAATTAGGTATAATGAAAGGACAAACATACTTTACGTTGTAACTAAATAAGTAGCCATGTTAACGTTATTATATTTTTAGTATAGCTCAATTAATCTATCTAATTTATAAATAAAGGGCAATAAATGTATAAATCAAAGCTTGTCTTGCACTTTTTAGGCTCAGAAAGTATTATTCTGGGTTCTGGACAGTGAACGGAAATTAGGAGAATGAATCAAAAACAATTATTCTGAGGTATTTTTGTACCAAAGTAGATGTATATAATATCATTCCTTATTTAGATAATTGCCAAAACTAGCCCCCAGAAAAAGAATTAATCCCAAAATTTTAATAATGAAGTAGATAATTGAATCGACGTTCGAAAATCTCACTCCCTGAGAATGACCGGTTTACAGATTGATCGATGAAAGGTTGCATCCAGCTAGGAATATTTAGAAATGATAGCTACATGGTTTACAACTTCGGTGCAGTAGAGTGCTTTTCTCAGATGTGCTAATTGCTAAAGCCATTTGCTAAACCGTTATAACTATAAGCTGGTCACCATATTACACGACAATTCGGACAAATTTAAAAAAATGTTTACCTATCTGAAGGAATAATACATGTTCATGATTGCTTTTTCACTGTCACATATTGCTTTAGTTGGTCTGTTCAACAATTTTTTTGTTACATTGCCATTTTTATGGAGGCATATAAAACGAAGAGCAAGTCATTTGTGCAAAGCATATCGTTAAGATTAAGTAGATAATTAGAGAATTAGGATACCTAATCGATCATAGCAAAGTTTGTTTAATAGGTCAATCAAGGTTCACCAAGACCCCAAGGGGAAATCAAGAGTAATGGATAATATCGTCGGAAATATAAATGTGGATATGGTTAACAAACAGTACGATCAAGAGCACACACAGGGAGTGGCTTTGTAAATGTTTGATGACACACACCGCCTCCGCCGGCCGAGCTACATCGACTCGTTAGTTCTCACATCGTCACTTCGATGTTTACTCACCATGTTACGGTAATGGACAATTTAATTGCTTTCCATAAGGTCAAATATTGTTTGAGTTCGGCACGTGTGACTTGGGTAGTTACTTCTGTTATAGTTCAATCAAAGTGTTGATACATTGTACGATACGGATTTCATTGCATACGGCTAATTTCATCGAATGGAAAATGCTTTCAGGTTTCACATTATTGCATTGATCGATGTTTCATGACAGTTTCGTCTGGTCAGCTAGAGACTAATTCCAGACAACTGTGGTTAGGTTAACATAAAGAAATCTTCATCTCTTGTACAGGCAAGATACCACCTACGTCCAGGGTCCACCTACGGTTTCCACCTGAATTGACCACATGAATCAAGAAGGTCATTCAAATTTTACAGATATTTTCACCAAAGTAGCAGAGTACCATCACTGCTCCAATAATAAATAATACAAACTTTCCATAAATTACATACCTACATAGATACTCCCAAAACATTAGTTTTAATAGCGTGGAACTTGTCGACGTGACTTTTAATTCAAATTATAGCAACCTGCAAGCGACGTTCGTTCAATAAAATATCCGATGCACGAAACATGTTCCAGATAATTATTAAACAGCATTAACAGTACAGACAAAACAATCAGAAAGGTTATTGAAAACTAAAGTATCATAAGAGACACACATTTTTACATAGCGTATGAGCCCCTATTCAATTGTGTTAGAGTTCTGAATAGCATAACAAGCTTTGTAGATTGCGAAGTAGTTTAGCTTGTAGTATCAAACAGCATTAGTTGTAGGGTGTAATTCAAAGATGGCGCGGCACGCGTCGCGCTCGTGTCGGAAGCGGCGACCGGAAGCGCGCGAACGCCGCCCTCACCCAGCGAAACAATGCCATCGTGTAAATTGAAATAAATTGATGCACTCACATTATTTTGTTTTACAATAACTTTCGCAGGTCATCTACTAAGATGTTTCACTATTAAAATGTATATAAATTTTTAGTTACCGGAGTTAGATCAGCAAAACCATAAAATTCTGCATAAGTGGCCCCGCGTTCTTCAAGGCCCAAGTCAACCTCAACTGCTAGCTGGTACACCCGTTGATGAACAAACAACGTTATAGTACAGGCAGTCCTCTCAAAGTTGGATGTAGTGAGGTATACGCCCGGAAAAACTATTTAAAGTGCATGGTTTGGACGCAACGAGGACTAACACAAGGATGATGATGACTTTGCAGTCACAGTTATCATGCAAACAAGGTAACTGTAAATAGTAACATTTTTTTTTTCAGTATTTCCTATCTACTACCTATCTATAGAGTTCAAAGCATCCGCACTGTGCAATTTTCATCGGGAGTGGTCTGGCAAGTCAAGGAGCCATAACAATTCTTGTTTTGGTATTGCTCTTCAACATCTGCATGTGATGCAGACACACTGTTACTGGACTATTTTATCTCGTACCTACAATTAAGTCATTTTCTTCTCGACCCTCTGCCATCGTTCTTGTATAATTTGCTCGGAGTGGGTTGTTTTGATTATCAAGGGTATTCAAAATTATATTCTGTATTATTTTATATTTATCAATTAGTTATTCACATAATTTGATGTATTTCGGATACATTAAATGTTAAATATTTTTACCATCGACACGTCATTATAAATTTTCTTTCATTTCTACATAAAAATTAATGGTAAACTTCTGGGACATGCCCATTTAGAGTATGGTCGTGTAAAAAAAAAATGCCCACTTGGATTCTTTTTCACATGTGCTTTCATTTTATTCAAGTTATGATTCCCATCATATTTACAACTTACATTTTGTTTATCTTACACCATGAACGTTAACGTTATTTTACTATTTAATTAAGAACAAATTGTCAAACAATCGTTACACTAACCGCAGAGAGTAAACAATAACAATTAAAAAGTCACACGGGTCTGAAACAGTAGCGGTAAATAGGAGGGTGACTCGCTCCCGCGCCCTCTGTGACTTGTCGCGCTAATTACGCAATCAGTTCTCACAATTACCTGTGACACCACCCGCCCTTGGCTCTCTTATCTACATAACATAGGTACCTAATACAATACGTGGTTTTATAAAACGCAATCTGATAACGTTAAAATCATATAAGTTTGCAGGGAAAAGTACAAAGTATAACGCGCCGAGTATGAAATAAAGTGAATTGTTTGTTATAAGTATAATAATAATAATAGTTTATTGTCACAAAAATACAGTCTACAAAAAATGTCTTAAGTCTAGGTCACATTTCATTTTACAATATATTACCACTGGTTCCCAAACTAGGCAGGAGCCTGTATTTAAATTAAAAAAAATAAAAATAAATAAGTCGAAATCAATCATCAGGTATTCAAAGTTTGCACCTTGGAGTTCACTTTAATACTTCTTCCCCTTTCCATCATTGGTTTGTCTTATCTTGGCTTTGATGGGAGTGATTGTATCTGGCATTTCCATCCCGAAAGGAAAACCTTCGCCAGTCTCGTCTGTTAATCGGCTGCTGTACCTACCGGGTAACGGTAGGTTTGAGTATTGAAGTTCATGGTGAGGCTCCATACATCCCATATATTCAAACTGTTAGCCAATACACGTACCTACTGTTCTCGTTAAAGTAGGTATAATGTACTGGGAAAACTATGAAAAGTAGAAGTGGGAAAGCGGAGTCCAGGCTCGGAAATGCAAGCTTTGGATACAACAGCGATCGGTACTTGAATGAAGATGATTAATTCAATTATGTAGCTGTTTTTATTTATTTTCACATTCTAGGAAGATATGCATACGGTGCAGTTGACATGTGTATCAGAAACGTGTAGGCTAAGATAACAATAATGAGTAGGGTATGCATGAGTCACAATACCTATTACCTATTTCATATATACCGGTAACAATATTTATCATAATAGATAAATGAGAAATAAGTTACTTACTCAGATAATGTGCGAATTTAGGTGTGATTAATTGAGACGCTTGACATAAAATACTAATTAAAAATATTGCAGTTTTGAGACTAATAATAATCGTATGAAGTGTTCTTGTGGATTCAAAAGCCAATATCGGGTCGTCAAAGTACAAACTTTGGGGGGAACTGGGATTGACACTGTGATAAGCAATTGACTATGATGCTCTTTTGCCTATATTTAACTATTTTCTTTTGCCTTCCACCCCTCAACCTTCTGTAGGTAGATTGCACGAGTGACAGCTCTTATAGTATTGTAAGTGTGCATAGACTTGGGTAACTGTTTACTATTAGGATCTGGGACCCACCATGCCCTATGCGTGTACTATTCAGCAGTACGAACATTTTCTATAACCTACTAAAAATAAATTATTTTTTTATCTAACACACATATTCAGTAATCTGAGTCTCATCAAGTATTGACCTTAAATGCTCTCTGTTTGCATCGCCGCCGGTACGCTGGTGCGGTAAGGGTGCGGCCCTTAGATAAATAATAATCTTGCTTGGGGAAGGCACACAACCAGTAACCGTGTTTGTTACCAACAAACGGATTACAACACTGTCGTATTTGGAATCGGAAAACTGTGGACTTAGCTAAGAAATGTGAAATGTTAATTATTTATTCGCAATATATTACAAAATAGTTCTTATTTATTCAAAAATAATACGTCTAAAATATTAATCAAATATAAATCCTCTGTAGTCTATTATATTTATCAATCAATTAGCTTATTGCAGTCCATTGCTGGACATAGGCATCTCCAAATGTGTCCCACAGCAGGTCCTCCGCCTTCCTCATTTAGTTTACCTCAGCTAACTTTTTCATTTATTTTTTTTTATCGTTTGAGTGAAATGTATAAAAAATGGTCATTATTTTCATTGAAATAAAGTAATGTTACGAGACCTACACAATCAATTTGATTCCATTTTCCAGATAAAATTTCCATCCATTCAAAAAAGCATCCAAAAAATATCCAATTTAGTGGTTATGTTACAATGCTATATTTTCTTGAATTCAATATCTTTTTATAAGATAATATTTAATCAGTACAATAACAAACACGTATCAATAACGACTCTTTTTACTCTGTGTGATTTGGAGATGACAAATACGGGCCGGAAGTGATCCATTTTGGCGGGAAACGGTACGCAGGAAGTCGATTCGCCGACCGCGAATGTTGTCGGCGCCACTGTCACGCTCCTACCGGCCGGGTGGCCATTTTTTAAATTTTCTTTATCATTTTCATTTGCAAAATTTCGTTAACGATTTGGAAAGAATAATATATTGTATTGTGCCGCACATGTTTTAAATCATGTTTACAAAGTTCATTTAACCATGATAAAATATAATAGTCACGTGAAAGTCACTCAATATGTATAGTTACAGTAATGTGTGATTTCGTACTCAAATTTAGAACCACCAGACCAAGAGCAATGGTACCTTCATGACCCAAATATCACTGCTGAACAAGAACAGCCTTGCTAAAGAGAACTTGAGAACAAGCTGATTTAACTAATTGAATTGATAGTCAAGTAGTTTACATAGGTACGGGAATCGGGTAGCTTACCATTTTGATCACCAACAGTTAAGAACACAATGAAAAGAATTACATGTATAAATCAAGGTGGAGTAGGTAAATTCCCATATTTGCTTATCATTAGTTCAATAATGATTAGAACTCATTGCGTACAATGCACCAAGTAGATACCTAATCACGTTATTTATGTTTCACAATATCATCAAACTAATCGCAATACCTTTGAAATTAAATATATAAACCGCAAGAAGGGGCTGAATCTGGCAGCTGCAAGAATTAGACCCGCCCACTGTGTAGCATCTGCACATGTTTAAAGAACTACTTAAATAACATTTGAAGATCACATAATATAAATTAAACAATCATTGACAAATATAGGAGCGTTGCGAATCAAACTATAGGCGTACCTCAGGGTACCGTTTGGGGTCGCGTGGAGGCCAGGTGCTCATTCAAACCATTCCTGGATGACAAATTATCATTGTGTTATATAAAAGGTCTGGATTTTATGACAATGACTATAAAAAACGATGACACTTTTTACTAATCCTATTTGACTTTTGTGTTGAAGATTCATAAAAACAATTAATTGTCTACCAATTGTACGATGAAATGCTTCCATAAAACGTTTTGCTGTTGAGTAGGTAAGGGTCCAAAACCATGATATATTACCATACTTCGCAACTGGAACAAACATGATATTAAAAAGTTCTTGATCCATATTTCAGCATAAACGTAAACATTAAATTTTTTCGGATGTAATTATATAAAGGAGAAACCCGATTCTCATACAAACATGAACTTAGCAATGATAAATAATTATTAGTCAAATAATAATTAGAACATTTAGAAGTATTTCTAAAGCTGCTATGGCTAAATAAGTTGAATACTGCATCGTTTTCGGTAGGTACCTATCGATTAAACTTAATTATATTTTTGACAAAACTCATTTGAATTACGCCTCGATGTTGAGATATTTAAAAAAAAAACGATTTCCTTAATATTATGTACTCGTACCTATACCTAATTGGTGGATAAAGTCTGGATTATTACCCTAAACTTTATCCACTAGTAAGTTTAGGAAATAAAAGTTTGAGCTACTATATTTTATATCATGCGTTAACCTGGTAGCAGATATTACGAGTATTATTCAGTCTGTAGTCGATGAGTATAAATTTTTATTTCAGTAAAGAACTTGATAGGTATTACTTGATCTAAGGTGGAATCTAGGAAAACAGTCTTTGCAATATACTCAACAAACAGTTGTTTTAGTTCCAGTTCAATTCTATTAAAGTTAATTTACCCTCCCCTGTCTATTTATTTCCTTAAGATTTTACTTCTCTTGACGTCGGCAACTAGCGTGTTACTTACGAACAATTAACGTCTCGCCTTGTGTCGTATCAACTATGAACCCGTACTTTTGATACGATAAGTGATCCATTGTGTACGTACCATGTTTCGGGTAATTACCATATTTGCCGTTTTATTTTTTTATGAGCATAATTTATTTCTTAAATGGTGTAGGTTGTGTTCTATTTTTTACTGAGTAACGGTTATTTTCTATGCGAATGGTTAGTTTAATTGAGATCAACAAGATTATGCTAGACATTTTATCTTATACCTGTAAAGGCTGATTTACATCACACGCGAACCTTCTACCACCTTCTACATCAAATTCTATTAGTGGAAACAGTGACAGAACATTCGTTCGTTGTTCTTTACACTGAAAACAAGGTTTTGCTTACACTGAAATATTAAGAAAGAATGCTCTTGTTCTAACTCTAGCTCTATGTTCGTTTGGTCTTTATCCACTTTAACATTATATCAAATATGGTGTTATTAGGATTTTATTCAAGAAATCATCAGTAGAAGCATCATCAATAGACGTTACGAAAAGTAGCCACTTGACGAGGATAGACTCACCCTCAATTACGTGGGACCTGAAATGTTTAATGCATTAATACACTTTTACCTACCCAGTCAATATATTATACTCACTATATAGATGATTTCCGTTGAAACGCTCGATTTGTAACATAACTATCTCGGGTCCATATTGGCTTTCATAAACTTTTAAATCCTATTCTTTGTCTTACTACCGATTTGTGCTCATAATAATCACTCTTCATAATTTTCTTTTTCACATATTTTTTATTCATACATTTCTATTCCTAACAACGGAGTTCATAACCGTTAGTGATCATATTTTTTTTATTCATAACTTTTTTCTTCATAACATTCAATTATCATAATTTTTGTATTAATAAAGGGTATTACCAAGAAAATATTTTAACTCATATTATCATTTTTCTAGAGTGACAAATTTTGTTTTATATTTGTTTTTGGATGAAATATAGTTCTGCATGGTTATAAAAAAAAATAACCACGAAGGCTAATGCCTTCTATCCTAATCTATCCAAGTCGGATACGGAAAATACGGATAATAACACTTATGATTAAGAAATATTAAAACGAATATTAGAATAAAACACCTTTATGAACTGTGGAATGAACTCCCCGCGGTGGTTTTCCCAATCGACTACAATATGGGGTTCTTCAAGAAGGGCATTAGAAGGTTTCTTCAGGGTCGGCAGCACGAGTGTGACGCCCCTGGTGTTGCATACGTCCATAGGCCACGGTAACCACTTTCCATCAGGCGGGCCGTGTGCTTGTCTGCCACCTAAGTGGTATAAAAAAAAAAAAAGTTATTTATTGAAATGATTATGAGTTTCGATTATTAGTATAAACAAATATATGAAAACAAATATTAGTAACAACAAATTTATGATAAGTGATATTATGAATTTCAATGATTATATATTTCAATATTTATTTGTAAAATTTTTATGAAGAATGATCATTATGACTTTAAATGGTATGAGAAAAATTTTCGGAAATCCGATGATAGGAGTTAAAAAGTTATGTAAGAAAATGCGCACCCAACTATCTCATTATGTTACAAATTGTAACAAAATAACCCTTAAAAAGAACTTGAAGCGAAAACCACTCTCGACATCGGAACTGCCTGTGAATGAACACAAAATCAGTCATCTTTTAACTATATTGTGTACTGATTGATAGTCGAGTTCTTTCGATGGCTACGCAACGGCAGCCATTCCTTTGTGTCTAATCTCTTTGTGCAATGCCGTCTCCGAATACTAATCGAATAAAAATTATTCATTTCCTTCCTTTAGTGGGGAGAATAGTTCAGAATATGTATTGTATGACGGTCAGTAAGTCAAAGGAGGCGTAGCTCTTGTAGACGAGACCGACAAACGTTTTGAGTTTTGTGAACTTTTGTGCAATTGCTTTTTTATGTTTACTTATAGAAATAAAAAATAAGTTCAGTGTATTTCTACAAATTATTTCAGGGTTAATCTCTAACTTAGGTACTTACATTTTTTCAGCTGGATTCCACCATTAGAAAAAAAAGAAAATGAAACCTTTTCAATGTTCTTACATTTAATAAAAATACTAAACCAGAGCTCAAACGGACAATATTGTCCTACAAAATTAGTCCAAAACGTCGGCTAGCCAAATTATCAAGTTATATTGACGGAAAATGAAAGAAAAAATAGATTTGACGTATCGGTCCTGAAAGATTACAATTCCTATCTTATACTCTCTCATTCATCTGCGATGTAGTGCATCCACCATTTTAAGTTACAACTTGTTGATGTGACAGCTAATAGTAAAACTTTTTACCGCTTCTAGTACCTACATCAAACCAAATGGAAACTAATTCCCCTGACTCATAACATTGACTTAAATAGCGAACAGAAAATCAATTGTATCTCGACGTGCCCATCACATTGTTACAATGACCGAACTGTCGCTTTTATCTGCTGACCCCGACATGCAACCAGAGGGTTGGGGACAGTAATTGTAGCCATCGATTCAAACGGCATACACTGCTGTTCGTTTATACTAGTGAATCATTATCCTGAGAACAAGCACACCGATAGATATCGAGGAATAAAAGCAGGTAGTGGTGCAGGATAGATTGATGGCCATAGTAATGAGATCGTTAGAATTGTGGGCTAATTACACGTTGCAAGCGGGCGTTACGATATGCGATAACAGTAAAAGTCACATAATGGCCAGTTACACCGATTGAGTCAATTTTGTCGCACTTTCTTAATGGTCGACGCCCGTGGACGAGGATTATTTGGCAAGTCATAAATTTAGCACAGTTTTATAGTTTGATTTGGAACAGAAAGGGTTTATTTGGTAAATATCGCACATACCTACCTAAATTGATAAATACCGAAGATTTTAATATTTTAGTTTTTAATGTAAAATTCTTATTTAAAGTATCTGCCTCAATGTGTGAAATAGAAAAAAAGGTTTTGGTGATTTCAATAACTACACTATTTTATTTATGTGGTGATTAATTGAAGCTTCCGATGTATTCTTGTACTTATGTATGATGTATTGTATGTATACTTATGTTAACACCATGAATGAGAGTATCTAATAACTGAAAGCTGAAAATTTTCCTCCGTGAAAAACTAGTGATCCCCAAAACCATTTAAAAGTAAGGTGGTGTTAAAAATTGCTAATGTAGGTATGTTAAGACAGTTTAATGTTCCTTCTTATTCCTCTTTCTTTTCTTCAATAGGGTCAAGCATAAAAAAATTAACACCTGTGTGTACACGCCACACGTTATTTACATCATATCAATGAGTGCTTTTTATAGTAAGTGTACAAGTGCCTCAAAAGATTCGATCTTGGAGTCATTTCCGATTGTCCGTAATGAGCGATGAGCGTGTACCGCTGACTTGTGGGTGGAAACATCCCCTTCGACAAACGACAGTTCTTTGTGTTCTCTTAGATTGCGTAAAAAAATCGCCGAGTTACGTTTGTCGGGCAGCGAGTCGACGCGAATCGCATCCGCTCTTCCGACTTTTGTCGGCACATCCTATTGTAGTGTCCGATATTTTTGATAAAATTACGTCACACAATGAGACGGCCGCTCAATAGCTTGTTGTTCAATTGTTGTTAGCTCATTGAGGGAATGATATATAGTATGTTCGGGGGTTTAACTTCTTCCGATCTCATTTGGCTTGGTAATGTTATTGCACAATAGTGCAATGTTTGTAGAACATTATTATCTATCAGAGAATGTTATTAATTGTGAGAGCTATGTTACACGTGTGCTTTTAGTGATTTCGTTTTCTATTGATGAAAGATCGGTAGGTATCTATCATCAGCTTTATTGAAAGGGTAAATAAAACATTTTCAATAATGACTACTTTTATGGTCGTAGACGTAGTGTTCGACTTTAGCAGTCAATTGTAGGGAGTTCGATCGGCATTCTAGAATCTAAAGCATAATAATTAATGTTGTAGCAATGACGCGACGCGCTTGTGCCAACGAGTATTCTAAAGTAACACTCTTGCAGTGTGAGCGTTTATTATAGGCACCAGTGACCGCTGAAAATCTGTCTCTTTCCTGAAACCGGTAGCTTATTTGATAAGTCAAAAGTAAAAAGCTAAGTTCTAAATTCTGATAATAAAATATATCTATGACAAGTAAAAAATACCTAGTGCAGGCTGATCGTTGCTCCTAAGAATACCGAATAGCATCATACGCCTAAAGGTTTTCATTAGAAAGAACATAATACCTAACTACCTGCCACGTAGGTACTATTGAATTAACAGATTAATGTAAGACAGAGAACCATTTTCCGTCTTTCCACGATCATACAACAGCTGAAAAGCTTCATTCCCAAAACTAACATCTTTGCTACTAAAAGAATAAGAATCATTTAAGTATTTCCAAACATTGCTCCGAAATGTCAAAACATTTTTGTGACCGTTCTCAAAGCAACCCTTTCGACAACCTCCACCAGCACTTTGTCAGGATTAATAGCCCGTGAATGCGGCCCGGGGTTTCACAGCAGACTGCCACTACTTTTCTGATTTTCGGATTGTTTTACGCATTATTAACCTGGCAATTCAATTACGTAAATTATATTGAAGAGGATTTGTTTACTGTGCATATTTATAGATAAAAATGTAAGTCATGAAACGACCGTGACAACTTAATCGTTTGTGAGATACATTATTCATAAGACTATTAAAACTGTAGTTAAACTGCCTAATTTTCTGGGTTGTGAATTTTAGGTAGCTATTATGATCGTCGGTATGCTTTTTGGTTAGTTAAAAAAGAAGTTCATGTTTCGCTATTTATGAATAGACTCTAATAGAAATGAAACCTAATGTAAATGTTGCTCTACAATTAGATATCTACTGAAGAATATCATAGATCGGGTAGACGAACGGTCAGTTTCCTTTCCATTATATTCCAAATGAAGCTATTTATTAGGTCTTTTTGCAGACTCCCCACAACGTACTTTTAGGAGAATCATTAACATTTTTGGTATCTTAGTAGGATTTAGAGATTCCGTGTTAAAAAATTAAGCATTGTTGCATACAATTTAACAATGATATGATTTAAGTGGTGATTTATACCGGGTATAGCGATGAGGTAGGGCGCGCCGTAGTAGCGGCGGTAAGACCCATCATGGGGGAGTGGCTAGAGAGGCCACACGGCGGCCTCTCGTTCTGGCTGACGCAGATCATCACCGATCATGGATGCTTCGGACGGTATCTGCATCGGACCGCGAAGAAAGAGCCAACGTCCGAGTGCCATCACTGCGACGCGCTGCACACGCTCACTGAGTGTCCGGCGTGGGATACGCCGAGACGGGAGCTGGTGGCGACCCTGGGAGTGAGAGCTCTCACGCTCGCCACCTTGCTCGCAGCGATGGTTCGCTGCGCGGATGCGTGGGCCGCCGGCGCCTCCTTCTGCGAGCAAGTGATGCTCGTGAAGTGGGCGGCGGAGCGCGAGCGAAGGAGAATCGCAGCCCTTGCGGCCCGCGAGGAGCGAAGGAGAATCGCAGACCGCGCGGCCCGCGACGAGCGGCGGCAACTCGGGCGTCGGAGGTCGCAGAATGACCTCCGCCCCCCATGAGCGCGGGCCTGGGGGTGACGGGTGGGGTCGCCTGTCACCCTAGCAGAAGCAGGCCACGGCGGTGGCACGCATTGCGTGCCCCCCCATACCCGGGGGCGAGTTGGGGACTCCGTGGTCCCCACACCGGAAGAGGGCCATATCGAGAGATATGGCCCTGGGTCGGCCGGGGTGCGAGGGATATGGCTATGACAATCTCACCTCCGGCAACCGACGGCCCACAGAAGGCGTGCGTTTTAGTCGGTTCGAGTCCGACATAACCTCCTCCTCCGACTCCGGCGGGGGAGGTATCCGTGGGGATTTTTCGCACGATAAAAAAAAAAAAAAAAAAAAAGGTATAGCGATGAGGTAGCTATACAACAACAAAACCAGCACCTATAGTTTATTAAAATAATATAATGATTTGAACTATGAACTAACCAATTAGACTTATACCTAGTAGTTTTTATTAGGTACTTGCCTAGTCAAATCGTTATAAAACCGAAGCCCAGACTTTAAAATCACCCATCTCCTTATAAACAACAAAGCAGTCAGTAAATAAAGAATATTAAAAAAGTAAACGGACAACTTAAATCTCCTTTTAGTGAACATTTGCGCTTGTAACAATGGGGAATCAATCTCCATGGTGCGGGGTGCGATATAAACGCGATGAATACTAAAACAACTGGCTGTTAGTAGGGTGTGAAGGCAGGAATGATTAGGCAATATCCTCCGGAACCCTCGGCCTCACCCTCCGACCCCTGCTGGTACATCTTACTTAATGCGCCTCGGCTATTTTGATCAGACATCTGATTTCGGAAGGTTACAATATTGGGCTTTGATATTGAAGCTAATTTTATGGTTTAAGTTGATTACACGGTTAGTGTTGTTCGATTATATAATCAATCGGCTTTTGATTTTTAACCTTTATGGATTCATTACTATACTATTTTATTGAAGGAAAATTTCACTTGGTAAGAAAAGAGGATACAAGTAGCAGGTGAAATGAAATAATTTTCAGTTACTTAGTCATTACAGAGTTTTAAATTGTCTCATTGCCAGTAAGATATACACAACTCAATATAAGTGCAACTCATCATCATATTTTATTTATTTAAACGTTACGCACATAAATATTGTACAGGCGGACTTAATGCCCAAAGCATTATCTAATGCTTCGTTTACATACTCGCGGCAGAGCGAGGGAAGTGGCGAGAGAAGTGGGCAGGGACGTGGTGTGAATGGTATATTCGTCATGCCGCGAGTACTGCCGCGTATGTTGCTGCGAGTGTCGGCTTGGCGGCGCGAGAAGGAGCGGCAATACTAGCGCGATGAAGCATTCACATACTCGCGTCGCGCACACTTCGCATCGAGCGCTCGTTGTGTACGCGCGTGTCACAGTCACAGGATTACTTCGAATTTATTATCATGACAATGACGCAACCAATCGAATGGTCCAACGAAAAATCAATAGAATTTATTGAAATGCTTGCTACGGATCTACCTACCTACCAAATTAGCCTAATTATACCTACCAAATAGGTAGGTAGGGTACCTACCAAATTAGAATAGGTAGGTAGGTAGGTACCTACCTACCAAACTAGAATAGGTAGGTAGGTACCTACCTACCTACCTATTTGGTAGGTAATCAGGCTAATTTGGTAGGTACTACCTACCTACCTACCTATTTTAATTTGGTAGGTAATTAGGCTAATTTGGTAGGTAGGTACCTACCTACCTACCTATTCTAATTTGGTAGGTAACCTACTTACCAAATTAGCCTAATTACCTACCTACCTATTTTAATTTGGTAGGTAGGTAGGTACCTCTACCTACTAAATTAGAATAGGTAGGTAGGTAGGTACCTACCTACCAAATTAGCCTAAGTATACCGACCAAACAGGTAGCTAGGGTACCTACCAAATTAGAATAGGTAGGTAGGTAGGTACCTACCTACCTACCTATTCTAGTTTGGTAGGTAATCAGGCTAATTTGGTAGGTACTACCTACCTACCTACCAAATTAGCCTAAGTATACCTACCAAACAGGTAGCTAGGGTACCTACCAAATTAGAATAGGTAGGTAGGTAGATACCTACCTACCAAATTAGAATAGGTAGGTAGGTAGGTACCTACCTACCAAACTAGAATAGGTAGGTAGGTAGGTACCTACCTACCAAATTAGCCTAATTACCTACCAAATTAAAATAGGTAGGTAGGTAGGTACCTACCTACCTACCAAATTAGCCTGATTACCTACTAGCTAAGTATCTAAGTAGATAGCCTAGCGTAATAAAATGCCTATACTGCATTCGGTTAGGTGTCCACTTAACTAAAGTCGTCCATCTCCATCGCAAGGCGAATACTGTATGCGGGGCAACGCGATGAACATCGCGATGATGCGAGTGTTGGGCAACGCGATGAACATCGCGATGATGCGAGTGTTTGAATGCTAGGGCATTATTCGCGTGAATATTGCCGGCAAGGCGATGAGCAATGCGAGCGGCAGTATGTAAACGCGGGGTAACAGTCAGCCTTAATGCAGAGATACGTTGAGGTAGGCGCATGTAGAAGATGAACTATTTACTATAATGATTATGCTCTAAGTTGTACACAATAATAATACATTATCACATGTACCATACTACTTACACACTGTGATTATGTGACATCACAACATAATTTAGTCTTAGTATTGTTCCAAAATGCATCTGAGACCTTCACTTCAGAGCCAGGGTCCGCTTACTTTAATTTTTCTTCCTTCCTTTTCTTTCTTTTAATGTTGCCTATACGACCTTTACGGAAGCGACTGCCGTCTGAATCCCCACCTCGATAGGAAAGCCTGCGGTAGTCTCGACAATCATAACATGCACACCAGCAGGCAGGTGAGGCCCAATAGATGGCCCCACAGGCCCATATACTCAGTATCAGAGCGGTCATTAACTAACTTAAAATGAATATAAATTGTTCTAAAATAATATTTAAATGAAGATTGCGTGAGGCGTGCCTAGCTAGCGAACCAGAGCGTTATATTAACAAAGGTTATATTAAAGGGATCCATCACACCAGCTTTGCGGTGTCACCCTTTATTCACTTAATTAGACAGTCATTGTCGGCAGTCTGAGGGTTCTGGCTGCGGACACCTAGAGTTTGATTTTATAATTGGATTGTTGCTACATATCTGTTGATAAATACATGAAATACATTCGGCTATTTGAGCTGATACTTACATAAAATCGAATTCTGTTGATTGTTAAATGGATTACTTACTAATTCTGTAGGATATGTCAGATGTCATGATTTTAAACAAGGGGATGGTATGCTTGTAAAAAGCTGCATTTGATTAGTTTTGGTACCTTGACCGCCTGCCACATAAATTCTTATAATGACCTCTTGTACCTCGTTCAAATGCAGAAATAATTCTCATGTTCATCTTGAGATAGAATTCATAGGCCTTAATTGATAGCGGTGTTCTCTAAGTCAATCAGTAGACTTACCATGGCGTGCTATAAGTGTTCGTTTTGTAAGTATTGTTATACGGTACGTGATAAATCTACGTGTATTTTGACACTATCTTATGTAACTGTTTGAAAATGCTTATGAAAGAAAAGCTCTACTTACACCAACGATTTTAATTTGTAATAAAGTTCATTAAAAGCTTAACGATTGTGTTCATTCTGTGGTCGTTAATGGTGACATCAACGCCTCATAATGTCAGTTTGATTACGCCGCAGCCTTGATTAAATCTTCGCCCTGCCTTAGCTTCACTGCCTGCGTTCGTTAAAGGAAAATGTACCTAGTTTACTATGGTAAAAAATAGTGCATGGATTTTGTGAATTGAGTGAGAGTATATGATAAATTAGTAGATACTAAATAATCGTTTATTAATAATTCAAATTAACATAGGTATTATACTTAAATGGAAGTACCTAAATTGTTTTTCTTCTACTATAAAGCTCAGATCAAAGAGTTTGTTAAGATCAGTTATACTTACGTGTTTATTTAAGTGTCTGTAACGTTGTAAAAACTCAAAAAGCGATCTCCATCTGCACTTAATCACTTCACTTGCACATCATCTAACTTCGCTAAATCAATACTAATATTATAAATGCGAAAGTAACTTTGTCTGTCTGTCTGTCTGTTACGCTTTCACGCCTAAACCACAGAACCAATTTTGATGAAATTTGGTGTAAGGGTAGATTAGACCTTGAGAAAGGACATAGGCTATGTTTGGTCGCGATAACCGACATCCACGCGGGCGGAGCCGCGGGCGAAAGTTAGTTATTTATATCTGGCTATCGATTTCTCCTGTATATGCTAAAAAGTGTTAAGAAATTGTGAAAAAATATCAATTATTCAGGTCTTTTTATGACGTGTGAAAATGCTAAACACTACACAGAAAAGTGTCATCAAGGCCACCTTTGTGTCGAAAGCAAATCCTCTGAAACCATAGTAGACAGTAGCCGCCCATGACGGTCGAGGTCGGCCCGGCTTGTCTTTTTAAATAGGTGTAAAGGCCAACAAATATAACTAACTATGAATCATAGCGAAATGCCACTCGTAAAGGAAGGCCGTGAAGATAAAAGAACGTTGATCACCTCCAATGATTTACTAACTACGCATGTTATATACATAAACATGTCATAAAGTAATAAAGTAAATGGTTATATAGCTGGTTATATAAAAAGTGTGGCCAAAAGCGTGGCCACAAGCGGTAGCGGAGCGATGGTAGCAGAGTCGGTCTTACGATCGAGAGGTCCCAAGTTCAAATCCTGGTTATTACACTACCAACATGAACCCACTCCTAACACAAGCAATTTGGCTTAGCTGGGGGTTAGAGGGTATACTAGTTATTTCGGTTACTAGGTGTGGAGGTCAGATGGCAGTCGCTTCACGGAAAATATCGAAGTCCATCCAAATCCGCAGTTAGACTGGTTAAGCGGATCCTAGACTCCGAGGTTAAAGCTTCGGATGCGACTGGATTTAACGCTAGGATGAAAAAGATTTTGGGTTTCGAAGATTGGTTCATTTCATGGTAGCCCCCTGCTATTCCCAACGCGATTACAATAGATCAAGTTTTTCTAGGCTCAGATCCGTTTACCCATTCTAATGTGATCGCATTAGGTAGATTCTTATGCAAGTTCCTAATTTTTAAATACAATCCTCATTCCGAATACCATTTTTTTATACCACTTAGGCCACAGACAAGCACACGACCCACCTGATGGAAAGTGGTTACCGTGTCTTAAGGTCGAGTGCAACACTAGAGGAGTCACACTCTTGTTGCCGACCCTGTAAGAATAGAGAGATTTTGGGCGGAGCGCAGAAGACAAGCCTTTGGTCTTCCTACGACCAGCACAAAACCTCTTCAGTGAGCTCTGGCTACCCTCCACATATTCTTTTCACGCAATTGTTATCAATACCTACACATAAAATACAAATTTCGGACGTCGAGTATGGTAAAATATTGTGCTACATAAAAAAATGTCATATTTCAAAGCAGATCGTAAACAAATGTAACGTTTTAATAAAGTTAACACACAGTTCTGTGCAAAGCATCAAAGAGTGATAGACTCCGCTTGGATTAGCTACAAATCCGTGCATGGGATCGCATACAACGAGGGTGCTAAACTCTGCGACGTCGCTTTGTACAGCACAAGCAGAGGCGATTAGAATATTTAATACAAAACCTCGAAAAATATTCTGCCAATTTTATTAAATAGTCACTTAAATGTTATTCTTTTGTTTTTTAATTTTCGTAATACATATATACAACTATCGACTACGAAAGACCAAATAGTAAGATTTAATTCGTTATTACTTGCAGAGTAGACAAAGAAAAGGGAAAATGCAAGAATGGAGGGGAGTTAGTAAGATGTAACTGTCTTGTAACCAAGATTGTTAGATACTATCTACTAATCCAGTTATATCTAGTACTATTTACTAATTCTACTGTGGTAGAGGGAGGCTACCATGCAGATGGTACCCCATTAGACCCTAAATCTGTCTCAGTCCACCACTGGTCAGAGAATATAATATGCAGCATTTAATGTTTTTCTCTAATTCCTTATCAGCATGAGAACAAGCAATGAAACAATATACCAAACAAAGTTATCAAAACTGTACTTCAAGATATATTTTGCTGACTCTTATTTCATTTTGTACAGTTTACTTAGGATAATGGGTAGGTATTCAAGCTAAATACTAAACAAAGCATTGAATTTAATGATGCACAGAAATCACTTTATTTACGTTGTTCCCAGTTGCATCCGAGGATTTCCCATTGAAGCCCAGTGTCTGCTTACCTTATACTTATACGACTGGACTACGACGAAACTGGTGCGAGCGACCCTCGTTCGTCATACAGCAGGTGTACTGGCTTTAAGGCACAAATTAAATACTATGTTACAGGCTTAGTATCCAATGATCGTGCTGGGAACAACATCAATCAAGAAAAACACTGATCAAGAATATTCGCTTCAAGTTTATCACTTACACCAAACAAGCGAGCATAGGGGTGGCACCAACACAACAATAAAATGTACTGGCGGTTTTAATATTGTTGCCGATTTATAAGGATAAGTCCTATCGAGTAAATATTAAATTTGTTAGCGATACTTTGAGATTAAGTGGGAGGGACCAGTGGCTCTACTACAGAGGGTGTAAATATGAAGTTGTTTCACGCTTGGCTGTAAATTAATAATTCCAATTTATTTATGATTAACATTTTATGCATAAACTTCTCAATATTACTTACTACTTTTTATTCTTTTATTTAATCCGTTTTATCACACTACTGCAAAAAGGACATCGACTACTGCCCAGATTGGTGTGATTTAGCAATGGAGGGACAGAGAGCAATGCCGATTAGAACTTACGAGTGTAAACAAAAAAAAATACCAAAAGCCAAGGTTAAGAACAATACACGGCTCTTTTGATTTGACACCTCAGGAAGAAGAATGAGAGTACGATTCTGTAGAGCGTTCTCTTTATCAAACTGTCAGCCTGACAGTATGATAGTTTTATAGAGTAGTTTAATCTACTTGTGTTTATGACATCCTAAAACTAAACTTTTAGTTTTAACTACTCTAAAACGATATCATAGATAAACTGTGTAATAGGAGAACGTTACACAAAACCGAATCGAGAAAAGGCTCAGAGGTTGATGTCCTAGGTAATATTTCATAGTGATAAACACCTAAGACCTGGTAATCGTACGTGCTTGATTTTAATGTGCGTCTCGTATTGTTAGGTAGCACCAAAAGTTTTGTAAAAGGTGCAAATATATATTTTTGGTGGTATGTGATAGCTACGCAACCGTCTAGTCATTGTATCAGACTCCTAGACTAGTCTAAACTCACAAACATGTCACCTGTTGTCTATATTTAACACATTTCGCAAGTCTGTCATGGTCTTATTGCGCTGGTGCTGTGTCCAAGTTACTAATCGCGTTTCAGACTAGAGCTGCTACTACCAGTTTCATCTATATTACTCGATGCTACTTCAACCACATTCTTTGTATTTAGTCTAAGACCACTTTTTTAATTGCATCTTGCACCGTGCTAGAGTTTTTTTTTAAGATTAAATCCAAACATAGCCATAGATTTTAAGTCGCTAAAATCTTTAAATAATAACATAACATTTACATAATATTTCTGGTGGTAATAATCAACTGTAGGTACATTATGTTCTTGATGTACAAATACAGAGATATTATTATAAATATTAGTATTAAAAATATAAGAACGATAAGCTTCTGAAACCTGCTTCGTCAATTTATATTCATTCCATGAAATATGTAACTACTTTAAGGGGTTTTATTTTTACATATAAGTGTTTTACTGTATCGACTTCTATTCTATTCGATAACTACTCTCCGACTCCAACCGAAAATAGTTTTTGTAATAGGTACTTAAAATTAGTTACAGATACCTATGCGTAACAGATTTTATTCACTTCTATTTCTATTTACACTGTACTGAGTAAATATCGGATCGTAAACGACAACGTGCAATAGTAGGGCCCTTGGATTATCGCTGGGCAATATCCAACACAATCTATAATGATTAGCTAAAGGCGCCCTTCTGTCTCGCTTGACACTTCTGAAAAACATTAGGTTAAACACAGCTGTGTTACGGGTTACGGAGCATTTGATTTTGTTACTCATAGTAAAGATTAATAGTGTTCTTGTCAATCGGTGAATGGGGCCCATTAAGACCTCCTGAAAACTGCTAAACTTGCTGATTGACGAACGGGGCTCTTTCCCAGGTTCCCTATCAGGGTTGGGATGTCAGACAACAGTAACTTCCATAAAATATAGGAGGAAGGATAAGAGGAAAAGGAGTAAAATAACCACGGGTCACAGGTTCCGAGTTGAAAACATCGGATGCAATTGTATACAACGCAGAATGATGATGTAATCTCGTCAATAATATCTAAAGCACGGAGGACAGAATATGATCATTTCCTTCTCCATGATCTAAAGAAAGACCAATTCTATTTTCAAAATTCAAAAAACTTTTCGCGCGATAAAGACGTCATATTTTTTTAATATACTTAACTAGGTACCTCATAACTAGGCGCGACATAACGTTCGCAATTGAAATAAGTTGCAGAACTTTCTTCCTTAGACATGGCATTCCTGGTACATGGCGGGGAGATACATAAATCTCCACATATTGCCTCGCTCCGAGTATCCGAGCCTGTAAGAGAAACAGCCAACCCTTGGCTTGCTCGTTATTGAGCTCTCACTCCCGTTGTCCTTGTCCCTTTCGCTCTAGCGCTGAAAACAGGCACCGTTGATTTCGCTGTCTCCCTTCAATTTCAATTTACTCGAGACGGCTTTTCAGAGCCCCATAAGATTGCTGGTTGTAGTATATGCTTAAGAAAAAGATAACATTCTTCAGAACGAAACGCACTTTAAACTGTAAGAAATTCTTACAGTTTAAAGTGCGTTTCGTTTTATAAGAATTATGAAGGTTTGTCCATAGCTAACTTCTATCCATTCAACCACCACGTATTGACGTATCAAAAATAAAAATGACCAAAAAATCAAAAAAAATGATTTGAAATGTCACCCTGAACTTATTATTAAAATTTAAGATTAAAATTTCATTTCGTAAAATATAGGTAATGAGCATTGGATAGTATCCACACTCGATTATGGGTACGTAGATTTAAAAACAAAATTGGCACTCTACATATTTGACTGAAATTTTTATAAATGGGGCCTCCTGTACAGTGTACAGTACCCGTTTTTTGAGAAACTATTTCAGGGAAAATACGTTACATGGGTATGTGTTATTCCATACTACATCTATCCTTTTACCAAATTTCAGGCAGATCCTTCCAGCTGTTCGAGCGTGATTGAGTAACAAACGTCCAAACAATTTTATCAACTTTCACATTTATTTCAAGTACTAGGATAGAAGTATCTTTGGCATCGCTATCTGACGACATTACCTACACTTTTAAAGTGCATCTACCTGACTTTGCATATACTTTACGTCGCCGCGCGATTCGTTAGGTAGCTAATAGAGACGACAATCTTTTGTTCTTGTTAGAGAGCAAGTGCCTATATGGAGACTGTTGTCTCTGTCTTACCCATGACGGCGGTACATAAATCTCCTAAATTCGGAAGCACCATAACGAAGGTAAATCCTCGAAAGCTTTTAGTATAGTGCTTTTGTTACAGCGATAGTATTAGACTATAAGTAAAGTTGGTTGAAAGGTAGGGCTTTAATGCTCTTATAGATAGTAACATTATAAAGATACCTTATTTCGTTTGACTTTAGGGTGTTTTTATTATTTTTTTAAAAGGGACAATTTCATTGGCCCTATCATACCTACTGACCGAAGCTTCCGCGAATCTAACCAACTCACTCATATTTTGTTATTATTTACTTTTAGCCTGACCTTTCGGCTATATTTTAGTAGCCATGATCGCGGGGTGACACTCGTGCTAAAGAAATACATCGCGAAAGAATCCGTTTTAAAGTAGTTTTATTTCAAATCAAGGCCCCTACTTCTTAGTTGGCTTTGACTCGGGATCCAAAGATCTTTCTTCTGAGTCCAAGTCGGTACACCTGCTGATTGACAGCTGAGGATCTGGCGCAGTCTTTCTTTTCAGGATGGGAAGGTCACACTGCGGTCGTTTAAAGTCGTGTAAGTCAAACTGAAAGTAGAAGGAATGAGCGGATATCGGAAAACAGGGTTCTCACCCTGTTCGCCTCGTAAATGTAGGTAACCAAGAAAAGGGCGAAGACGGACGGATGAGAACGGAGAACGGACTCAGACCCAGGCTCCATAGTTCAAGTTTTCGATGCAATCAGGTCTAACGATATTAGAATGATATTACCTACCTACGCTAAATAAACACCAATATGTTAATTACTTATTCTCTGTTTTGTTCATTGTTTTGTTAAAGTAGCATACATTTTTTAGAGTTAAGCAATTCTGTTTCAAGCTTATTTGTCGTCTATCAATGCACACGAAAGTTTACTTTAACATTTTTTAAACTTAAGAAAAAATTCAAATTCATCGTTGTAAAACCGCAATGTCAAACTGTTCAACAAAGAAGCAGCTGCTATTAATAGAGGTGGACCCAGCCCCCAACCCTACAGGGGCGGGGAGGTTATTCCGTAGGAATGGGTGCGATCATCTCTGACCGTTATCACCCTCAGGCGTAAGACGATGATATTGTCATCTGCGGACATAAAATATGATGATAAATTATGGTGACGACCTCCTTCGGCCGGCATGAAACAGGATCGAAAGACGTAGCATTGAATCATGTAAGTACCTACAGTCAACAAAGAAGATACGGTTGCACTTTTTCATATAAAGTTATATGTAAAAATGTGACTGTACCTCCTTTGTCGACTGTACTTATGCAGTGCATACGTAAGTACTTACATGGTTCAATGTTACGTGCATACTATGCACTGTGCACCATGAAGTCACTTCGGTTTTCTTGTCTTGGGATCCGGGATAAGTGTGTTTCCAAGACAAAAAAATCAGTTTATTCAATGAAGCTATCGTTTATTGATGGTATAGAAATGGTCAGTGACTTCTTCCTTAGGAACGTGACTTTTATTTTCAGTTGTTCAGGATAATAATAACTGCCACAAATATTTTACTCTGCGTGCGCGCACGTCATTGGTGGCATTTTTATGGCCCGAGCCTTAATCAATCGCTTCCCTCCAAAATGGGAAGAACACGATTTTTAGTAATATATTTTCCTCTTGACCTTTTCCCTTAGGCGTTTTAGTTATTATAGGCATAAAGTGATGGCTTCGCAGCAAAGATATGCGTGTGAGAGTAACAAATGATGTATTTTTTCATAAATATTGTAAATTCCACATCCGATGATCCTCGTCCTGTAAAATCGTCATACATATTTTAAGAATTCTTAATTTAATTCAATCCCAAATATTTTGACACATAGACCGATTGTACCGTACGGACACGGTAGTGCTCCTACGAATATGACAAATTGAAGTGCACTTATTTGACTATAGTCCCAAGGGTATACAGTTTAACAGTTTTTATTAGCAGAAGTCATTGCAATAATTTATAAGAGCACTCCTACCACTACGACGTAGGTAGGCGCGCATACGCACCGAGTGTGCGGTCTCCATTCAAGATCATCCCTCATTGTGCCTTTGTCCGATTGTCAGTGGCGGCCTAAACATGTATTCTCTCAGGCGTTAGAAAAAATCAATGTTTACCTTTATACTGGAGCACATATTTTTATACAAAGTGTGCCTTATAATGAGGAGTTTACAGAATAACGCCTGTCCACAATAGCTAAATGTGGGCAGGAATTAAAGGTGCCGTGATAAATGGACACAACTATCTGATGTATGACAACACGAAAGTACTGCACCAATATTGATAAGAAATAAGTTTAATAGTTTACAATAAATAGTTATAAATATTCAAATTAATTTATAGATCTTAATAAGTACCTAATACAAACCAAGTCCTATGTTGTGCTGGTACAGATGAAAGCAGAAAAAAAATGGAGTAAAGGAGTTAGTGAAGGTGGCAAGTAAGCTACACTTTGAATTTTTACTTCTCATTTTACATAGGTAGGTACCTATATCTTTTTAAAGATGAAATTTTTATTATGTTGTTAATATAACAAAATATCAAGTGCAACAGGAAATTAAACACTGCCATATTTTTTACATAATTTTCCTACTACTGCCAGGTAATTGTACAAAACTTTGCCTGGCATGAATTTAGGATTTAGGTTTTGTGATTAAGGTTTGAGATTTCATTGATTTCATCGAAAATAAAACCAATAATAAACAATATATCTTCAGAATATTTACATATTACATCAATGTAGCTACATAAATAGGCAATTTTGTAATTCTTTTCATCGTATTGTGCTTCTTATCAATAGAGAACACATTGAAAATAATACGACCGTCAGGAATCTGGAGCATTGTTTTAGAATAAGGTCGAAGAAATGTTGGCACGAGTCCGTAGTCATTGAAGTGTGTAACAGAAACTGTTCCTGTCACTGAATGGTCAATTATAAGCAAATAATGTTGAACGTTCGAACATTTTGTGCCAGCATTTCATAAATACAACAAGCCACTTGTCTACGAAATATTCCAATGTCAGACAAATTACTGTTCTTTTTTTTTTTCAATACTATTTCTGTATATTTAGTCAGTTGTAACAAACTTTTAGAGTTGATATAGCAAAAGAGACATGGAAGAATACGATCCATCTCGATGACTCAATATCTGTGTGACATAATCATGTTCATTTAACAGTGTTTTGTTTCATAATAACAGTGTGAACAGAAATAAATTAAATAGTTGCTACCACTATATTATAGCAGTAGTATAATACTTTAACTACTATATTTATTAAGTAATGCAAATAACTTTGACAAAGTTCTTCTGTTAATTAGGTGCTGTCCAACTCAAATAGGTGCCACAAAAAAGATAATTACAAGCTCCTGTCCAGTTTAAAATCTTCGACAATAGATTGACCATAATATGCCCTTTAGCTTATATGTAGTATCTTTTATTTATTTATTTATTTATTTATTTATTCATTCATTCTGTGGATCATAGGTTAGATATAAAGGTCTTATAAGCTATGTTATGTGCGCTATGTCCTACCACATGCGGTGTACAGAGTATCTTCTTCTTCCTCTTAGCGTTAATTCCCAGTCGCATCCGAAGCTTTCAGCTCGGAGTCTGGGGTCCGCTTTTGACAGTCTTAACTACAGGATTTGGCTAGAGTATTTATTAGAGTAAGTATATATTTGTACAGAGTATATCAGTTAAAATATAATAAAAGTAAAAAATTAACATGTAAGTATCATATCAGTACATAATAAGGTAATTAAAATAGTGAATTCAGATATGTCATAATGTCAATTAATATTAAATGTCGAATCAGTTTAATAATACCATATATATAATTATTAAACTGAACTTCTTTCCACCGGCTAATTTCTTGCAATTCGAAGGTGTTACTAACCAATTGCCCGTCGGTTGATGCAATTATTTAGTATGTTTGTGTGTAGTGAAACTGTAAATTTACCCATATACCTACATATATGCATTTCGAGTAGTTTCTATCCACAGACATATATTATTCCAGAACCGTACTTTCTCATGCTGTACCATAATGCAATTGGTTACTCGACGCGTTACTCGATGGGTGGTCGGCGATCTCATTCATTCATTCATCAACTCTGTAACCGGGATCTGTGTAAACAGTCCACTGTGGACACTACTCACCGGACATTTCCGGACGGATGTTCCACGAAACTAATTGTAGTATGTCTATTGCGGCTGTACACAAGTATTATCTTACTATTAAACTTTTTGCACACGAGTAATATAATAAACAAAATGGGGAACGTATGGATGGGAAGATAATTACTAGATCCAAAATCGAAGGAATTGTAAATACATGACTGGCATTGGAAATATTAGGTCTTAATCATGGAAAAAGAAAAAAAATTGGTTCAAATTGATTATGTAAAGGCGTATTATATTTCAGAAATGTACATTAAAAAAGTAACTAACATGTCTTTCAGCACACTACAGTTCACGAAAAAAAATCGGAAGGACTCGGAAGCGCTATTAACGGCCGGTGGTAGCATAATAGCTTTCAGACATCGCATGGAGCCGTTAGAAGTGCTTATCATGAACATTTCAGTCATTACAATTTAATTACTTCATTACAACAACCAGAATACTAAATAAGTGATCCGCGTCACTGGAAATCTTATAAATGAAATCTTATAAATATTATCAATGAAAATTTGTGAAAATGTTTGGAACATTTGGAACGGTTTGTTATTCAATCTCAATCGCCCGGCTGCATGGATCTGGTATCCGTATACCAGATCCAAGCAACCGTTTAACCCTATAGATTGTATGTAGTCTGGAATAAAATATAGGCTATAACTTTTATCCCTGGAATTCACCTTTTTGCTGGGGCACCTGCATGCCAGCTTGACCCCTTTGACTCGGTACAAAGACTGGCGTTGAGGCTCGTCAGCAATCCCATACTCGCAGGCGATGTGGAACCTCTCAGTCTCAGAAGAGACTTTGCCTCACTGTGTGTGTTTTACCGTCTATACAATGGTTTGTGCTCAGAAGAACTGTTTGACATGATGCCAACAGCTACATTCTATCATCGCACCTCTCGCCACAGGCAGGGAATTCATCCTCACACATTGCGTCCGGAAACGGTACGCACTGTGCGGTTTGAAAGGCATTTCATCCCACGCACACTCAGGCTGTGGAATGAACTCCCTGCGGTGGTTTTCCCAAGCGACTACAATATGGGGTTCTTCAAGAAGGGCATTAGAAGGTTTCTTCAGGGTCGGCAGCGCGAGTGTGACGCCCCTGGTGTTGCATGCGTCCATAGGCCACGGTGACCGCTTCCCATCAGGTGGGCCGTGTGCTTGTCTGCCAACTAAGTGGTATAAAAAAAAATCGGTATCCTTGAGTTGCGGAAAAGGGATTAGAATTCCACGCGAGCGGAGTGGAGAACAACTGATAGTAATTACAATAAATTATAAGTGTTACAATAAATTATAAGGGCAATCTTTTCACATAGACGTTGTATAAGGCGACTCAGGGATAAATAGAATTGTTCTCTATATTTTGTATGCCTTTGGCGGAACATAGCTGTACCTACCTTCGACATTATTAAGTAGGTAAGTACTTACGTTTTTAAGACTTTTTAACACGACTGTACCTATTAAATTAGGCATCATAATATTCCCGAGACTATATTTCACAAAGTACAGCAAGCTGCGATATGACAGTAACAAAAACGAAAAAGTAGGCATGATGCGACTACGTGTTTGGAGGTTTTCTGAAGCAGTCGTTATGCTACTAATTGTATGAAAACGTGAAATAGTCAACAAAGGCCTATAGTAGGCATCTCGCTACAAAATCGTTTTTACAACATCTATGCTGTAACCTATGCTTCATAAAAGAAATAAATTTGAATTTGAATTCTACATCCGACAGTTAGGTACCTACCTATGTATACAACAGACGTAGACTCATTGGCCTAGGTTAAGAAAAAATGCACGGTAAATGACAATAGGCTCATTATTACTTAGGTAGGAGCGAATATAGATCATGAAATGTAAGCGTTTATTCCCCTTTGTGTGACTATATACATAGGTATGTTATGTACAGATAACGGTACGATAATATGACATCCACTTTTATATGTTTAAAATAACTTGATAATAACTAAACTAACTATACTAACTGAACTACCTAATAATAACTAAATTGCTAAATACATATTTCGTTAATAGGAATTAGTAGATAAGTGTTTGAAGTAACAGTATGCGGTACCTATTGAATTTGCTTACTAATTCATTCGAATAGCAAAGTACGTAATAAGCAAACCTCAGGCACTAAAACTCTTAAAGTGTTCTGCACGGATTTGGGTCTCAATAATATCATTGTTGGCAAAAAAAATCTGTAAGAAATGGTAATTCCTAAACAAACGCAAACTGAAACATCTGTTGCATAGTAAAACCTTTGTATCAGATGTTTGAGCCTCGGTGTTAAACACATGGCGCTTTGTTCTTAACAAGACCTTCAAAACAATCAAAAAGGGAAACAAGTACTGGACTTGTCACTTCATAAACTATTGTAATAAGCTAACTGTCCACGCGTGGGAACGAAGCATCTCAGACGTTCGCATCCGGATTGTACCTGACTTAAACTTTTTGCGGCAGTTGTAAAACACTTATATTTAAATGGGTGTCCATTCAATAGTCCTGAGAGTCCTATAGAGTGTCGACTTTTTAGACATCATGCTCAAGGAATGAATGATTCGACTATGAGTGTCTTTTGTTTGTGTGGATGACACTTATGTGAACTTAAAACAAATGGGCCAACTTTTTATTACAGTTGTTAGACGAACTTCGTAAGAGTTTAATACGCCGCCATAAAATAACAAACGGATATAAATTTTCGTAGATACCTATGCCAGTATCAAACCGAAATTTCTTCGTTGGTTTAAGTTTTTGAAGTAATCTATGAAATCTACAACAGCACGTAAATAAATAATGAATATAATTCAACATTAATCCATATACTAACGCCTTTCTCCGTCTAGGGTAGACAGAGTCAACTGCACGCCATCTACTTTTATGTCCTTACACTCTTTAAAAATTTCTCTTCTGTGATTAAATCTTTCAACATTAATAGATAATATGCGAGTCGTAAATATACCTATATATTTTTTGGTACTTCTTCTTGTAGAGTTTTATGTTATATTCAAAATTATGAATGTTTAGGAGGACTCAGCTATGATAAAAAAGAAAAATTCGAAAGTCATTTAAAATTTAAATAAAATAGTTAACTGCAGGTTGGAACCAGAGAAGAGTCGGTACTGCCAAGGCCAACCATGGATAGCCATACCGCCTATCCTGTTGCAGTCTAGTAGCGCTAAGGTTTAATGGGTCGCGTGGTGGTCTGACTTCGGAAATAGTTGGTCAGTGGAGTTGGACCACTGCCCCGTGCCGATTTTAACCGAATTGATGCGGAAATGACTCTTTGTCACCAAATTGGTATAATAAACCTCTTTATACCAATTTGGGGCAAAAAATATCTCTTTCTGTGTGAAATCTTTCATAACTCAATAATATGATTGATCAACCTAGACTACTGTAACGGCTCTCATAGTGTGACGTCGAAAACCTACCATTGTATAGCTTTAGACAAACAACTAATATATTATAATATTCAAAAACTTTTAATCCATACTAATATTATAAATGCGAAAGTAACTCTGCCTGTCTGTCTGTATGTCTATCTGTTACGCTTTCACGCCTAAACCACTGAACCGATTTTGATGAAATTTGGTATAGGGGTAGATTAGACCTTGAGAAAGGACATAGGCTATGTTTGGTTGCGATAACCTACATCCACGCGGGCGGAGCCGCGGGTAAAAGCTAGTATTTAATATACAGCATACATTTAGGTATTTAAGGTAGATCATGGTGCTTGCGATAGCGCCGAAATATCTGAAACTCATTGTTTCAGTTTGAGAGCACTAACAGCAGACATTTAGGTAGGTACCTCTGAAAACAATACCTTAAAACCTAGCCTTTTTTTCATTTTTATTTCAATATCATTAACATTACTTTGTTCTTCCTCCTAGCGTTAATTCCCAGTCGGATCCGAAGCTTTCAGCTCGGAGTCTGGGGTCCGCTTTTACCAGTCTTAACCACGGATTTGGCTAGACCTCGATATTTTCCGTGAAGCGATTGTCATCTGACCTCCACAACCCAATGTTAACATTAGGCGATATCGAAGCTTTTCAGTTAGACCGTTGTTTTTGGATTTTGGAGGGCTCCAACTACCCGTAACGACTGCCATAGATGTTCTCATGGCAACCGGGACCGACGGCTTAACGTGCTCTCCGAGGCACGAAGACCAATGCAAATACTCATATTTCATTCACACAAATGTTTGCACTGAGCGGGGATCGAACCCGCGCCTCCTGCGTAGCGGCCGCGTTCACTACCGCTACGCCACGGAGACTGTCAAATTATCTTTGTCAAAATCAAAATCATTAACTTTGTCAAAAGATAAAATAAGTAGAAAATATTTGTGACCCTTATTTGGTTTTGACAGATACTCTAAGGTTTTGACTGTAAAATATTTGCAACCAAACAATATGGCCAGTAACTGGATTTTGAAAGAAAAAAAAACGATCAAAAAATTAAATACAAACTTCATTCAAAATATTCGTCTACCTGCGAAGCCGTGGCTCGTAGTATGAGTTGTAAATTTTTATGAATGAGCAACATTTGTCAATGAAGGTGATCAGAGGTATATCGTTGCTTCCGCTGCAGCAATACTGCGGATTGAAATCAATTTCACGGCTCCACGCCGTTGCATAAAACTGTATTCAACGTAAGATACCGTGAAACTCCCCTATATTAGACTTCTGCACACCGATTTACTCAAAATAACAAATTGTATGAATGAACGCCTCCAGAGAATAAGCTCAATCGAAACATGGCCGCGATCAGGCAGTCTATTTAACCAAATAAAATGTCGTTTGGGATTATGTACGAATATAATTTCATTGTTGTTGTAAGCCCCAACATGTAATATGGCCATTTAATTTCAATTGAAGTTGGCATTTGGGGTAAAACGGTCGAATAATTGTTCTCGATTCCAGTGAAGTATCAATGACAAATCCAACAATACGAACTAATACCTATCGAGGTACAAGTTTTATCTACACATGTATGGTAGTACATACATATAACAGGTAGCCTTATATCTACAATCAAGGTATACCTATTGCCAATTACCAATAATTGCGATAGCTGTTATCGAACAATTCAAATAGATATTAAATTATTGTTATCATTATTGTTTATTTTATCTTCATATATTGTAAAAATGAGTGCTTCATATTAAAGATAAAATCAGTATTTCTTATCGACACCTTCTTGAACAAAAGCTATAATAATAATCTAGTTAATACCTATTGTCTAACAATACCTATTAGCTGAAATTTTATGCTTTATTATGAATTTAATTGTTTTTGTTCCAGTCAAAATTATAACTTATATGTACTAATTCCTTATCTTTCAAAAAGAGTACTACGAACTTCATATACTAATCTACGCAAGACCTCCAACGACTCCAAAGCAACCTTCCTAACAAATATGGGGATTCTTGTCTCCATATTTTTTTACCCAACCGCCGGCGACACTCTGTCTGGAGTAGAGAATACTCACCCATTAAATAGTACCCCGTAAATTCTCAGTTCATTTTTGCCATAGCAAATCCTTTTAAAGGCGCGATGCACTGACGTGGGTCGCCTTTCCGGTGGCAACGAATAAAGGAATCAATTATTAGAATTAAGAAAGCGTAGCCTCTCTAAAAGGCCCTTCAATACAGCTTCCGAATTTCAAAGAAACGCGAGTATAAGGATAAGGGATTAGCGTAATTTAGATGATTGAATTGTATAATGGAAGCATGCGAAGTGATATAGTTAATCAAAAACGTTAAAGTGTGACATCGTATCTCCTAAAACGTAAGTTAAAAAACGTCTTGAAATATAATCGGAAATATAAATTAACTGATGTTTTCTTCGCAGACAAATAATTTATTGGAGAGAAACTTTTTGTCATTCGCGTCGTTGTTACGAAGTCCGACGTTGCTTTTGTCAGTGGATAGGATAGGGTATTGGAGACCCCCCGCGGCAATCTAATTTCCCCTTTCAGCTGGTCAATCTAAAGTTTAAGCGTTTTGTTTGTTTCTTTATATGAGAAATGTTTGAGCCGTAACAAATTACAGTAGCATCATTTATACTGAATGAGAAGCGTTTACGGCTCCTTAATCTGATTCTATAGGGAGTCATTAGCGTGAGATGGGTGTCGAAATATGTTTGTATTGAATACTCATACATGCACTAATATCAACGTAAAGCTACGAAGATTATGTAACATATTAAGGTATTTATTTATTTAATTTATGAGACTTGAATGGCAATAACTACTGAGCTAGTTATTGCCATTCAAGTCTCATAAATATAGCCCATGGTATCTCGAGTTTTTCTCCAATCAAAAATTTGGCCGTTAAACAGTAGATATCCATGCTTTTTATTACAACTAATCTGAATGGTCCGTCGAACGAAAATAAGCTCTCTTCCTATTATTGATGCCCAGTCTTGCTTGCCCAACTTTGGACATATCTGCAGGCACCAGTGTATTTAAATATATGATTACCTATATCATTAGATACGTAAACTACGAGTATCATAAAGCTCCGTATAAGCGTTTATGTGTTCCTTGTCCTAAGAAGCAATTATGTTTTCCTAAATTTCGACTCAATAAAAATAAAAGAGAAAGACAAATGGAGAATAAAAGAGAAAGAACTCATTGCTACATAGAGGCAATATTATGTGCGAAGTTGTTACTTCCCTGGCAAACACGAATAAATCTGTCCGCTTGGAATACTTACTGACTATAGTATTAGCCTCGAATTTTAAAAAAGCCTCAACTACTTAAGAACACAATGTGTATGTCATGTTCATAATATGTCCTACTTATAACTTATAGAACCTATTTCACAAAGAAAACTTTTATAAAGTTACGAACTTACTATTAGTGTTAAAAGAATCATATGCACTAGCCCTTACGTCACTAACGCAGTTTGCAGTTATAATTATGAGAATCAGATAAGATTAGCGATATGACTGGACGACAGGATAAATGCAACGCACAATAGATAAGATACCGCATGCATGTAACTAGCTTACTTAGTAGATACTTTCATATCACACGTACGATGGCAAATAAATACTGTTTTAAAGTTTCCATTGCTGTTTTAATTTTATTGTTGGTCGTATAAGGCCTTACCGTATGAGAACTTGAGAGGAGATTGGTAGATGTTCATATGATAGGTATGTCAGATGATTGGGTTTGATTGCCGCTTAGTAAAAATGTTTGCATTATCGATTTTTACTGTTCTGAGTATTAAACCTATACCAGCTGATCGGATGAGGTCTGATACCGGCCTTTATTTCAGGTTTGGAAAAGTTAACATAAAACTGTTTGAACGTGCTCAGGAATCTCAGGTCTCAGGAATCTATACCTACTAATATCTCAGAAACTACTGGTTTGAATACAAAAAAATTGTGTTGAATAGCCCGTTTATCGAGAAAGGTTATAGGGGTGTTTCTTTGTAAACCAGATTAGACATGTTTTTTACTGAAGAACACATCAATTTATTCTCCAATTATCACAAAAATGTCAGGTTACATAGTAAATAAAAATGTCTATCGACGCATATATGAATTAATTGGGATTATTTAATACAAGCAATGATTTAACTAACAGAAAACAGTAAAAACTAATTAATCTGGTGTGTCCCCATGCCGCTTTTTGTTGAATTATTAGATTTTTTGCGTTCTTAAGAAGCAATTCTATTAAAATGAGAATGTTGCATCGATATTTGAATACATGTTTCTTGATATGTTATAACTGAAATTCAAAATAATTGGATATATTCGTAATTACATTACTTTAAAAAATGTCCCCGACGAAAATAATAATTCAACTGGCGCATCTTGTTCAAGCATAATTTCAATGTAAACACAGAATATTTGTTATATGAATACCAACTCGTGATTGTTTGCGTCAGTCAGTAGCGAGCTATCGAACACTTGCACGTTCAAGGGTTATATTTTGTTAAAAAATACGATTGAAAGTTGTTATTTGGGAGTTTGTCACGTATGTCGCATAATTAATCTGTATTCTTTCATGGATTGCGGGTTTTTAGTTATGTTTTGAAACTAAACCAAGGTTTGTCATAATGTTGTCTATTCATGTTAATTACACCTTTTATACTATCTATCTGTTCACAAATAAAGGTGCAGGGTTCGATTAACCATAAATTTCTAATTTGTCTGGCTCCCATTAGTCTGGTTTTATCTGGCTTTTATACCCAGATGAATTTGACCAGACCAGATAAATTAGGATTAATTAAAAATAACAACAATTTCATCATATTATGACCAGTTCTTTTTTACGTTTTTATGAGCTTTAATGTAAAAGAATTTTTAGGTGCAAGGGGGTCCACCAAGATCTTGGGCTCCAAGCCAACCTTACGTGCAAGCCAGTGCACCTGCTGAAGAACCGACGAGGCTCTGGCGCTGGCTGGAGTTGGCTGACGTACTCTGCAGGCAGAGAGTGGCCGTGGCATTCCTGCAGGAGACTCGTTGGGGTGGCAGTAGCTCCATGCACATTGGGGACGGCTACCAGCTGATGTACACAGGTGCACCTGATTCGTGGTGCTCTCCCGGACGTTGCGACTTATGGTCGTGAGGGTGCTTATCAATGGAATTGTAACCCACCTGATAAGTGCCTACGCGCCACAGGCTAGGCGTAGCGCAGCCGAAAAGATCTCATTCCGGGACCAACTCGGGGAAGTGCGTAGTGACAGCCCACTGTCGCAGGGTGTCCTGGGTGGTGACCTGAACGGTCATGTGGGTGGTGGGTGTGAGGAGTTTGAGCGTGTTCACGGTGGCTTTGGATACGGTAGTCGCAAGTTGCAACCCAGAGGGTGAGCACATCTTCAGAACATGGGCGACTGCCATTCATGCCATCGTGAACACGTACTTCAAAAAGAAATCCAAACATCTTAACACCTACAAGAGCGGGGGGCGCTCTACCCAGGTCGATTTCCTACTCACTAGGAGGCACAGCATCAGCTAGGTGGCCAACTGCAAGGTTATACCTGGGGCGAGTCTCACTAGCCAACACCGTCTCCTTGTCATGGACCTCCGCGTGAATCCCAAAGGCAAACGTGCTGAGCGTGCCCAACGCAGAATCAAGTGGTGGCCGCTTGATGAAATCAAGTCCCAGAGTCTCGTCTCAGCCATCAGTGACAAGTGCGCTGATGCTGTAGACAGTGTAGACGAACCAGTACAGGTTTGCTGGGACAGGATTCAGGCAGCTATTCTTGAAGCGGGGAGGGCGGCACTCGGTATGTCTAAGGGTGGACGCAAGTGTGACAGGGACACTTGTTGGTGGAACAACACAGTCCAGATAGATATCAGGGCAAAGAAAGCCCCCTATAAAAAGTATCTTCCGTCCAAATCTTCCGAAGACCGCGATGCGTACAAAGATGCAAATTCGCCCCCTGGAGAGCCGTAGCCAGGGCCAAACGAGACCACTTGCAACGGCTATATACCAAAGTTTAAAGTTCAAAGTTAAAGTGCAAGTTCAAAGTTCAAAGTTCAAAGTTCAAAGTTCAATGTCCTTTATTTGTTGAATATGGTACAAAAATGATGTTTACAAGTGGAATCGTCTGAGGGGCAAAATTTGGCGCGGTCCAGGGCCAAAACGGCACAGGGTCTATCCAAGTGCCGCTGCATTCAAGACCCTGGGGGCAATCTGTTGTACGAGAAAGTCGCGGTGAAGGAGAGATGGCGCCCATCTACCACCAGCTGCTGAATAAGCAGCATAAAGAGGTGCAGCCACCAGACCTCCCTCCGAATCAAGGAATAGTGCCACCGATTACGCCTGCAGAAGTCGAGACTGCCATTCGCCGCATGAAGAACCAGAAAGCTGTAGGACCCGACGAAGTCCCTATCGAGGCTTGGAAGGCAATGGGTGCCCATGGTGTGAGCATTCTAGCAAATCTCTATAACCGCGTACCCGGTGAGATCCCGAGCCAGTGGATGCTAAGCATCATCACACCAATCTTCAAAGGCAAGGAATCGGTGCAGGAGAGTGGCAGTTACCGCGGATAACGTACTCCCAGATCCGACAGGAAAGTACACTCTCGGGTTGTCAGTACGGGTTTCGTCCCAGGCACGGAACCACGGACCCGGTGTTTGCCCTAAGGATTGTGGCGGGGAAACACAGGGCGAAGAACACGCCTCTGCACTGCCTATTCTTAGACATACAGAAGGCCTTCGACCGTGTTCCTCGCGCAGTGATCTGATGGGCATTGCGGGCCAAGGGAGTCCCAGAAACTTACATTGACACCATCCGAGACTTGTACTACGATTCCGGCTGCTGTTGGTGACTCGAAAGCCTTCCCCATCACCGTTGGGGTACACCAAGGATCCGTCCTTAGTCCATACCTGTTCAGCGTAGTATTAGACGTTTTGTCGGACAGCATCAGAAACTCGCATAAGCAGCCCCCGTGGTTGCTCATGTATGCTGATGATATTGCGCTGATGGACGTGGACAGGAGCAGATTGGTGCGACGCGTGAAAGGGTGGAAGGAAGTGCTTGAGAACGGCGGCTGTCTGAAGCTAAATGTAGCGAAGACAGAATACTTAGCGTTAAACTCCACAGATCCCATACCCATTCGCATAGGCGAGGACTTGGTCGAGCGCACGGACTAGGTTAAGTACCTGGGATCTGTACTTCATGTGACTGGTGAAATCAACTACGACGTCAGGGCATGGATTGCTACCGCGTGGGCCAAGTGGCGAGAAATGACTGGCGTCACGCGTGATCCCAAAATGCCAGTTAGGTTGAAGAGGCAGGTCTATAAGACGATCATTAGACCTGTCTGTCCTCTTATATAGTTGCGAGGCGTGGCCGCTGCTGGAGCGACAGAAGCAAGAACTACGTGTCACGGTGATGAAAATGCTGCGATGGATGTGTGGCGTCACGCGTAAAGATTGCGTGAGGAACTCTCGCAGCCGCAACCTTCGCGTCCGTGACATCGCGAATAAAATGCAAGAGAGCCGCCTTCGCTGGTGCAGCCACGTCTTGCGGCAACCGCCAGGCTACGTGGGTAACAAATGCCTAGCAATGGCGCGGATGGTGCCTCCACCGGGTCCAGGTAAAAGGGGTAGGCCCAAGAAGTCCTGGCTTGACGCCACGGAGGGTGATATGCGTGCAAATGGTCTCACTGCCATTGACGCCCAAGATCGTGCGAAGTGGAGGAGGAAGAGCCGGAAGGCGGACCCTGAGCTCCGAGGTCATCTTGGCCACGGATACAATCAGGAAATTGCGTCTTTATGCAGATGGTGATGATGATTGCCAGATATTTTATAATAAAGTTGATTGAAGATAATGACCCCAATTCTGACGTTACCATCTCTAAACTAAATTTCTCTAAAATTTTCTTATTTTAGTTAAGCGATTGACATTTCTAACCGTATTCTGTTGTTATGTCAAACTAAATTTAGTGTTTGCTAAGCACAAGACAGCACTAAATTTGAATATGACGTCGCTAAAACGAGTGTTACAACTATTAAAAAATTAAGAATGAACGATAAAGATTTTCATAAAATCTGTAAAAACTTATCTTAATAAGTCTTTAGAATGCCGACAAATGATAATTAGTGCATATTATTGATCAAATAGTAAACAAACTGTGATATTTCTCAGTCTTAACCAAGCAAATACAGTTTTTCTCGGTCCACGTACCTGGCAAGTTCGCGGGGTCCGCTAGTTATTTATAAAATCCAAATCAATCGACGATTTATAGAGCTTTATAAAGGCTTTAAGCGTATATAGAACGACAATTGGCATTATTTTAGATGATGTCTAATTTTAGTTTGACATTTCGTATTTTAGTGCATATACGTACAACAGAATACCGTTTAACCAAAAATGACAGTTGAGTACTTTCTCTAATTTTAGTTGTGTCAAGCTAATTTTAAGTTAGTTGTGTGTTCTCAGAATACGAAATTACATTTTGACAGGACTAAACTGACATTTAGAGATTTTTAGCTTATTTTAGTTAGCTTGTGACAAGACAGAATTGGGGTCAATATGTTATTCTCATTTAACTGCATGCTTCTAATTAATATGGTGCAAAAGTCCATTCATCTGCCTTGGTCATCATTAATCTGGTTGACCAATTTATCAGCACAGTCTATTTCCTAAACTACTGGGTACAAATCAGTGCCTTCGAAATATGATATAACATATAATGATCTGGTCACGATTTTATGTGAGTTAAAGTCTAAAAGTAAAAAAAAAATTGAGCCATATCAATGAGGCAAATACACTCGGTTTCAAAGAAACACCCATAGGTTAAATATCGCTAAATAACTCAAGGAAGCGGAGCAGTATTCAATATTCTACAACATTCTACACGACGCTATCTAGACCCATGGTAAGCTTAATTAGCTTGTGTTATGGAATCTAGAATGCGGATATACATACTTAGATACTTTTTTTTTGTAAATACATACATATTATATACATAGAAACACCCAGACCAATGCAAATATTTATATTCATGCATACAAATATTGGCACTGAGCGGGGATCGAACCCGCGCCTCCTGCGTAGCAGCCGCGTTCACTACCGCTACGCCACAGAGGCAGTCAAATCTTAACAATTTCGGCAAATTCACATACATTATTTGAAATGCGGGCATAATGTATATTTTATATGGCTATGGAATTCCGAAATATATCACGGGCGTAGCCGGGACGGGTCAGCTACTTTATAATATTAATAGGAAGTGGTATTACTCATCCTTCGCCGTATCTGTTTACGATCTACCGCATCCACACCTTCCAGCGTCCAAGTCCATTCAAACTCCATAACCAGCTCTCATCATAGAGCCATCAGCAGGGATCGGGTGCGCTCTGATAAGGATAATTAATCATGTGCCAGCAGACCGATGACCATTAGCCGCGATGCTGAGTCACCTCTACGCGGTGGTCGGAGTTCCGGATAAATACCCAGGCTCAATGGCGCACTTGTTAAATACTGTTTATAGGGATCAGACCAACAGCCGAGAACAGTTCTCAGGCCTTTAAGTCATCTAGTCATCTATTAAGAATCGTTATATCAGTTAGTTGAATTCGTTTTTTATTTCGTTTGAAGTTAGTGTGTTGGGAAAAAGTGTTTCATTATATTGATTGTATGTAGTGGACAAAGAACTTTTGAATTGATTTATTAAACGTTTTAGTTGAGTGGCATATTTTGCAAAGTGGATATTCACGTCTTTATCACTCCAGGGTAGGCAGAAACCATTCTACTAATAAAGCTTATTTTTACACATCTCGTTGCTTAAAAACTTCGTACCTAAACAATTTTTACATTGTAATAAAAACCGAATCAAATGTGAGTTAGAGTCTCACACGAAGGGTACCATACTACCGAATCAATCTACAAGAGCAAGCTATTCACTCTTAAAAATAATAATCTTTTACACTTTACTTAGGTATTTGTTGTTATAGTGGCACACTCAGTCAAAAACTCAACGGTCACATGGGTCAAACTATTGCTGTTTATGAGATACAGCCGACTGACAGATGGATATTATGTAGGAGAGCTTTGGCAATTGGGTTCCGTTACCCTTCGAGTAGGTATATTACTCTAAAGTGTAATAATCGTGTTACCTAAGTATCTGCTTTACGTTGACAACTTAAAATCTCTCCATTGCAAGACCAATAACGCATCCTTGCTTCATAAAGTATTTCACTAGATTCAGCTTGCAACTTCGTTGGGCAAAATAAATGCTTATTGATTTATTTTCTGGGTTCCTTCAAACCACCTCTTTGTAAAATTTCATTAGCTACAATCGTTCAAGAGGTAGGTAAATAGTAAAAAACAGCCTCATAACCAGAGCTACTCGTATGCCATTACATACTTTTCAATTCTAAATAAATTTTATCAAATTGAGTCTTCAACAGCTGCCAAGTTTTTGCCACGCCACGTGTGGTTCAAGCTTTGTCACCAAGGTGGTCAAATCGTAAATTAGTTTATCAATTCTGTGGTATGGTTATTGGCTACCAATAACAAATGGTAGCACTCATTAATGGCATAGGTTTGACAGCTCATTCGCCAACAAACAGCGGGGGAGGTATTGTGGAGTCCGGATATGCGTCTGTGAGATATATATTGACATCTCAATTCCACAGCTTCCTGTCTCGTGCTGCTCGATAATGTATTATCATTACAAGTATTAGTAATTTTGTTGACTCAAGCGGTTTGGCTACGATAGTCTCCGTAATTTATTACCACATTATTGATCATTTTATGATCAACGCTGTGGTAGGTAGCTTGATAGTCGGTTAAAATTGTTATTTGTCGGAAGAGAGAGAACCAATGAAGCATTGGTTTTACTTTCGGGGTTTAGGGGTCAAACAACAGTCACTCTCGTAAAAGCCTTTTTTTAAGTGGACTCCAAATGCTCTTTATTACTTACGCAAGAAGCAGTTACTAGATTCAAATCGTAGCATTTATTTCTAATTCAATATTTAGCAAAGTTAGAGAAAACTGCCTTCACAACTTTTTCAATTCTATAAACAAAAAGGTTCTAAGAAAAACCAATAAGAGAATTCAATCAGTTCTTCAGTGACGTGGGACCGTAGGGCGTAGACAAAAGTGGAAACTTTATAAATTGAGCGGACGCACGGCGGACGGCGACGCGCGACGCAATAAATGCGCGCCAGCGGTACACAATTATATCGATTTTCTGATTTAGCTTCCCCAACAGATAACAATAACAGGTAACAGACCACCATTGTACACAGAATCACCTTTTTCCAACATACCTACTAGACGTTTTCATACTTGGGTCTGCTGAATATGAAAACCTCTGGGGGATGAAAAGGAAATTAGGAAAATTAAGCTTAGGTATATCAATTATGCTTAGGTATTTAAAAAAAATTATGCACTTTATATCTTATCTGTTGCAACGGCTTTAGTTTCAAAAATACCGTATATCTAGAGGCTATCAAAAATCGTTAAAATGAAACCCTTGATTTTTCTCTTCTTACAGTGGCATTGGCCATCCCACTTTTGGGGTAGGTAAGGAGACCCATGTGTTTCCATTGCTACGATCCTGAACAACCACTTTCTCTTATTCTACTTTCATAAATGATTGCCAGTAATGGGTACTCTTGATCAGGCCTCTCTTCAAATTAAGTTCTCTTGTTCTAAATATAATTAGCCCAGCTCGGTCATTGACCACGAATTGCATCTGCGGTAACCTTACGATTAAAAAACAACATAGAGATAAACTACGCCCGCTATCAATTAAGATAAACGTATAACAACAATACAACCGATAAAAAACCCAATAAAATAAAGTGTAGTACTAACAAAGATATATGATATACACAGTGCAGAGATTCCTTTGATTGGACTCCGATTTATTGTGCGGAAATGCCGTTACTACGTAATATTTCCGCCCCACACTATTCATTTTCCCTTTTTTACAGAAAAAAGGGCGCGATACGTCTTAATCGAAGCATCTACTTTGTCGAGGGCAGGAGCCACAGCGCCAACGCTCACAGATAAAAGTTTTACTATAAGCACCCCCATAAAAAGATACAGTCTGCAAGCTATGGACAGGGTACGTTTTTAGTATATGGTTAAAAAAGAGACAGTTTTCGCTGTAGAAGATTTTTTTGGTGTGATTAAAAATAAGTTTTAGGGTAGTATTTATCAAAACTGAGATTTAAATTATACCAAAATCTGTTCAATGGTTTATTTTCACTGATTACCTACTGACAGACTGGCCGAAATTGTCATAAGCTTTCAGCATAAAACAATTGCCAAAAATATAACTTATTTAAATCAGTTTTGTGAATATAAGTCAATCAGCCATTACCAACTCTAGTCGATAAGACAAATGATAGATCGGGCTCGCCCTGCGGAATCGAAACATAACCCCAAAATGCTTGCATCCGCCGGGGATGATATATGCGAGGGTATTTCCTGACACCGGCCAGTAGCTACTTGATTTAGCGGAAAGTCAGATAAAACCTAATGCGCACAACAAAAAATATATCACAATACCAGCGCCATAAATATGACGGCCTGTCGTAAACCTTTATGTCTGTGCGTTGTTGCTGGCACGTGAAAAATGACTGTTGCGATACATATAGGAAAACTAAAACATTTTTGTGTGAATGGTGGATACCAGGAGAATTATTACGCTACAAAACATAACTTGCTTCATAAAACATACGTAAGAAAAAACTAAGAATCTACGTAAAAATCACTGAATTTTCCAATGGGGATTTGCAGTTACTATGTAGCAGATAATAATTTTATAGAGAAATTTATGTGGCATTTCATATCGACTCTAATATATTCATATTTGGTTTTGGCTAATCCGTGTAAAAGCCGTTACGACGTGACGACAGCCAATAATAAAAATGAAAATCATCGGGCGCTCCAGGAAGTAAGTTATTAATATTCGTTAGGTATACAACATAACGTGTTTATTAGAGAAGGGCAATAAATCCACTTGGTCGCGAGGGTGCGCGACTCAGGGTTAGCCACAAAATGGTTCCAGCGCGTGCCGCCTAAGCTCTAACGACGTTCTTCAGATGCTACTAACATATTTGTGACGGTGATTTACAATCAGATCAGATTAGGTAGTATATTTTGTTAAAATAACTACGCAACACGTGACTAGGGTGGAACGGCTGAGTAGTTGTTGCTTATTAATTTTACATGTTTGTGCCTACTGTGAAATGAACTGCTGCTTAAGTAGTTGGAATCAGAAAATAAGAAGAAAACCCTTTAGATTTTTAATAACGGTACTTTTTCAGAAGTTTGTAATTTGTCTTGAGGAAATCAACTAGAAGCAGATTGTCATAAAAATTAAGAAGGACTGCGAATGGAGTCCTCACAATAGAGATACAGCTTTCTTATAGCATGATAGTGATGGACCCTAAATGGCTCAAAATCAAAATGGGTTATTCCATTATCGCCTGTCTTCCCTCAAAGATGTCTATTTACAACAATGTGTTCTTTTCTAAATATTATTAAAAAACATATCATCCTTATACCCTCTAACCATCATTTCCTATCCTGATGCCAGGTGCATAGGTGCTTTAACCACGTTATCTGTTTCAAGTCGACTGCGCGCTGACCGCCTCACCACCGCACCGCTCGTCCATCATAACGATATTACGCTTACACCGACAATATTGTATCCATCCATATTGCTGTTTCGTAAACCTCGCTATACTTAATAACACACCTTACTGTATTCACAATAAGATTGAAAGTCTTTTGAACTCTGGTAACAAAATCAATACAACCCGCTGCCGCTGGAAACAATCCATGCACTATCAGCATGCAATGATTTCATGCGACTTTGGATCTTATTTACCGTGTGAAGAATGCCGATTTGCAATATTTTGCTGTGTTTGGTAATATTTTGTCCAAGCGGCTATTTTGCGAAGTCATAAATATGAAGCACTTATTAGCTGTTATCAGAGTTACAAATGTGCCAATGACTGGGGATAAAAAATAAATATCTAATGCTTCCAATAATAGCGAATAGAACAAGATTAATAGATTTAATAAGTAAAGTATACACTATCATTCTCTAAAAATCTTAGTTTTTTCTTTTTTAATGATAGGACACATCACTGAAATCTTACTATCTCTATTGAATTTCTAAATGCGGAAGTTTATGTGGAAGAACGTTTGCAAGTCAAAACCGATGACATTCGGCACAGTTTTCTACTTTTTTTTATATTACTTAGGTTGCAGACAAGCACACGGCCCTCCTGATGGTAAGTGGATACCGTGGCTTATGGGCGATTGCAACACCAGGGGAGTCACACTCGTGCTTCCGGCCCTGTAAAAACAGAGAAAGTCAATAATAATTAGGAATTTCAAATTAAAAACACTCAATATATTTTATTCATAAAATATGTGACTTAGGTAGTCGCAGTTTACTACATAGCATATTTGTAAGTTTTACACAAAATCAGTTCAGTAAATAAGGTACAGCAATTTGATAATGAAGGAGTTTAATCACAAAGGCATGTGTATCATATAAATTGAGGGTTAAACCATATTTGCTATTTTAATCAGTTACTTAACATTTGAGCTGTAGACCCACATGAACGTTTAGAAAAACAAACTGACAATCTGTCAGCGGTGGGACCCCGAAAGCCTGTATATCTTCATGTTGTGTATTACACTAATCGGCTTATCGCTAGCATCAACAATCAATCGCTCCCATTGGGCTCTTGTGAAAAGAACGATTGAATCGAAGGCGTTTCAAGAATTTATTGGAAATAATTCTCAGTTTGTTTGGGCATTGTCCTGCTACCGACGACTTCAGCCTTTGTGATGTGTTATTATTTGTTAAATAAACGGCGACACTTTATTGTTGGAATGTTTCGATCAATGCCATAGAGGCGTTGGATTTATTCTTAGCTTTGTCAAGGAGAAGGTATTCACACATCTGTAATCAGACTTTAGAAACCTTTTACAAGGATTTCCGACGAGGAAAAAGTGCAAGTAATTATTAGTTTGCTTTGTGTGTAATATATAGGAAATTAATTTCAATAAGAACTTTATTAGCATAATTATTTGAATAATTCTTCAAATATCAATTCATATCGTTCAAGGAGTTCTTTTAATGTTAATTTTAAGAAACCAGAAGAAAGACTCATCCAGCACACACAAATCGGTTTACAACTTGATCGATTTTAGTCATCACTGGTGCCTAGGAATCCGGAGTTCGCTTTTCCAGTCTAACTGCTAAGTGGCTGACTTGATATTTTCCGTGAAAAGATGGCAGGTACTGCCATCTTTCCTCCACAACCGATTGGCGATAAGAAAGGTCTGTGGTTAAATCAGTTGTAAGATTTTTTAGGACTCCTACATACGAAAATCTAAGGCAGTCCTTACGAGTGGACTGCCGTAGATGTTCGTATGGCAACCAGGCCCGAGACGGCTTAATGTACTCGAGTTAACGCAATCCCCATTATAGGTAATCCAAATAGAAAATGTTCAAAAATTTAAACACAACAAAAAACACATTTAAATCCAATATTAAATAAAAGAGACAAGCATTTTCTCATCTGGTTTCTCACATAATACTTATTGAAGTTCATAGAGTAAAGCGTAGTATAAATACGACTAGTACACTCAACTGGTGAACTATAACATGAACGGAACCCAAATAAAGATGATATCTTTGCAGGCTTGCATTACAAGTAGGTACCTCATAGAACAAAAGAACCTCTAAGCTTAATCAACGACTCTACAACAGTGCAGTTATAAGTGGGAATAAATAGAACAGGTGGATAGAAAACACTAAGGCTACGGGTATTTCAGTAATCGGGTCGCAAGCTATCGCGGTTGGCAGCTCGCGATTAGATAAACGCCCGGGACTGGTAAATATTGAAACAGTCAACAATCATCCGTCACACATCGACCTGTCGATGTACTCGCCATAAACATGGAATATTTTCGCATTGTAAACAAACTCTAGTAAAAAAGTAATAACATTGATTAAGATTGGAAAAAGTTTTGAAGCAGGATAAGCAAAAGAACTGTTTCATTATTGAAAAGAATATAAATTTGAAAAAATGTAGAGCACTTATTCATCATCATCATCATCATCACAGCTTGCATCCAAAGCTTGCGGGTCCGCTCTCCTGCCCTTTCTATTAATTTTGTTTATCATGGCATTTACAAGACGCTGCCGTCTGACCCCTGACACTGAGAGGTAAACGCTAGGGCTTAGGCCTCGCTCGCCCCGTGGATCTTGCCCCCGACTGCTTTAATGTTGCAACTCGCCCCCTTGAACATTAGATACCCCAAATCGCCCCCGATTGTTAGTAAGTTAAAAGTACTGTCAGCAATAAAGAGTTTTACAACACACCTGCTCATAACATTGCTATTATTTCACCGCAATTAGGTATGTAATGACAGCTATTATCAAACTGTGACTTTTTCATTGCTATTATTCACAAGTGAGTTATAGATTCTTTTTTAAATTTTATAGGTTAAGTTTCTATGTTTATAAAAAAGTTTCGATACAAAAAATAACGTGTTTAATAGTACGAATAAATTAATATGCCTATTGTATGGTCATTTGATGCATTTTCGTATTTAAATAAATAATTTCAACTTGTAATACTTATATAATAAATAAAATTTTCACTCAAATTTAACTTTTTTTTTCTCTAAGTACAGAAAAAAAACCAGTGTAAAACAAACCTCATTCTTTTAAATATGGCCGATCGCCATTGTTATATGCACGCGCATAGGAAAACGAATTAATTTGTAGTATTGTTTATCCTTTTTTTAACGTCACGTTTTTCAACGTTAACATTATTTCAATCTATCAATACCAACAAGATACTATTGTTTTAGTAGTCAGAATACGATTTTGTTTGCCGACTAAAGAAATATTTAATTCAAAAATTAGATTATTCATTTGTGAATAAAGCGGGAAGCGATATTAAAACGACTACTAAATAAAAGCCAAACAAAAAGTAAAGAATAAAACTATTTTGCAAATTTAATTTACATAAAATATCATAATACGATTGTAATACAAACTTACCTGACTTTCAATCCAAAATTTATATATGTTATAGGCAATGTGTATAATCCGGCATTGTATAGAATGCCTAGGCATTCTATACATTGCCTAAAACGTTCAGGCAATGTGTATAATACGATTAATTTCAAACATTGCCTAGGTGTTGTATTAAATGCCCGAAGCGCATCAGGCAATGTGTATAATGGACGGGTTGTTGTAAATAAATTCGTCTCTTTAAAATGATATTTCATGTGCGAAAATTCGTCTCACCTTGATAAATAAGTACTGTTAGCAAACAAAGTAATAGATTAACAAAGCGTCATTTATTTGCGATCCTTTAAGAAGCCCTCTATGGATTTGAAAAATGGATATTACTGCTGAAAGAAAACCTGTTCATTCCAACTTGGATAGATTAGGTTAGAAGGCGGAGCGGAGCTCTAGCATTAGCCTTCGTGGTTATTTTTTTTAACCATGCAGAACTTCTATAGGCCACGGTAACAACTCTCTTTCCATCAGGTTAGGTGGTTGACAAGCACAGGGATGGTGGTAAGAGAGTGGTTGCCGTGGCCAATAGAAATTCACTGCTATATGAGAAACATTCTACGCAAAAAACACGTAGGTACTTAGGCATACCTACCAATAGAACACAAATGTCTTATCAGCAGTGCCTGCTGGTGGAAGTTGAAATTAGGATTAGCTCTCAAAAGATTAGTATCTAGGTATCTAATTAAATCATAGAGAAGAAAAATAGATTACATACACCTATGCTTCAACCGGCATTCTATACAATGCCTAGGTGTTCTATACATTTCCTAGGTATTGTATAGAATGCCTGCATTATACACATTGCCTATAACATATACACAATATCACAATACTCTTAAATATTGTGCATATTCTGTTGCACTTAGATGTCACTAATCACTACTATAGCCCGTTTTTTAATCTCAGATACTAATTTGAAATTACCTGTTGTCGGTTTTTTGCAATTAAAAAATAGTCATGTGCCACCAGTATCGAAATTTATCGATAAATTAAATTTAGTACAAATATTTGTAGGTTAATCTATAAAATTTATAAAATACTAATTTAAATTCGGTATGCAAGTTACCTAAATGAAACAAAACTTAAATAGGTATATTGTCATTGAAACAAAATGGCGTCCATTTTGCGTCACTTGGGTTGTCATTGTAAAAATCTAACTTAAGGCTTCATAAGTTTCATTTAATCGATTTGCAGAGACTATCGATAAAGATGACGCTATACTAGTCTTAGAATCTGAAAATTGTAGGTATGTAAATTACGGTATTTAAAATTTTTTGGTACTCTAATTTAAATTTAAATTCAAAATAAAAACAAGAATTCGACTGATACTAAAAAGATCAACACAAGTTTCAATAATTTATTTTATTTAAAACTTTTTAGTTATATATTTTTGTAATCGTTTTCAATTTTCTTCCATACAGTCATGCGAAGTTTTCGTCTTTTCATCGTAAATTTCTACTGTCTAAATTAATATGTTAGAATAGTTGACACCATCCGAGACATGTACTACGATTCCGGTTCCGTGGTTCGGACTGCTGCAGCTACAGCTGTTGGCGACTCGAGAGCCTTCCCCATCACCGTCGGGGTACACCAAGGATCCGTCCTTAGTCCTTACCTGTTCAGCGTGGTATTAGATGTTTTGTCGGACAGCATTAGAAACTCACATGAGCAGCCTCCGTGGTTGCTCATGTATGCTGATGATATTGCGCTGATGGACGCGGACAGGAGCAGATTGGTGTGACGCGTGAAAGGATGGAAAGAAATGCTTGAGAACGGTGGTCTGAAGCTAAATGTAGCGAAGACAGAATACTTAACGTTAAACTCCACAGATCCCACACCCGTCCGCATAGGCGATGATTTGGTCGAGCGCACGGACCAGGTTAAGTACCTGGGATCTGTACTTCATGTGACCGGTGAGATCGACCACGACGTCAAGGCACGCATTGCTGCCGCGTGGGCCAAGTGGTGAGAAATGACTGGCGTCACTTGTGATCCCAAAATGCCAGTCAGGTTAGTTTATAAGACGATCATTAGGCCTGTCCTCTTGCATGGTTGTGAGGCGTGGCCGCTGCTCGAGCGACACAAGCAAGAGCTGCATGTCATGGAGATGAAAATGTTGCGGTGGATATGCGACGTTACGCGTAAAGATCGCGTACGGAGCTCTCGCATCCGCGGCAGCCTCCATGTCCGTGACATCGGGGATAAAATGCAAGAGAGCCGCCTTCGCTGGTGCGGCCACGGCTTGCGGCAACCGCCAGGCTACGTGGGGAACAAATGCCTGGCAATGGTACCCCCGCCGGGTCCAGGTGAAAGGGGTAGGCCAAAGAAGTCCTGGCTTGACGTCGTGAAGGGTGATATGCGTGCTAATGGTCTCACTACCATGGACGCCCAAGATCGTGCGAAGTAGAGAAGGAAGAGCCGGAAGACGGACCCTGAGCTTCGAGGTCATCTTGGCCACGGATGCAATAAGGAGATGCAGATGATGACGATGAGTTGTAGCGCAACTTTAAATCGATATAGATCCTAAACGGTAAGTCAAATCGAAAAATGGTGAGAAAAAACTGAAATGATTTTTAAATACCTATTCAACGATACCCCACTTGACATAGTTTGTTGACATTAATGTGTGAATCTTAAAAATCGGGCCAGGCGTTTGGTATGTATAGAGTTTAATAAAGGAACATACAATTAAACACGTAACCAGTTCACTCTAGCCTTGAAGACTTGAATACTGAAGAAGAGTTGATCATAATAAAGCCACTGCATATATTTATTTTTGAAATATTACCTACAATACATAACTCTTTGATTTGGCGGGGAATCTACTAGAAATTCATGTTATGATAAAAACCTTAGGTACTCCTAATTGTTCAAATATCATCTCAAACGGCCACCATTGAGTGTTTTAAGAGATAGATGTTGACGAACAAAGTACTCAAAATGATCTTAATGTCTTGGTTTTCCCCCCTTCCTGTTGACTAATTGTTCTGATATTTAGTGGATAACGGTGTGTACCTTTAGTCCGGACAATAATACAATTTATATCCATAAAACAGTTTGATTGGCCCTCAATACCTTGATCTTATGATGATTTTGAGAATTTGCAGTCAAGATTGCTCTGACGCTGACTGTAGGTACTAGATCAAGCCTAGATAGAGTTGTTCTATCTTAGATACAGGAAAACCCGAAATACCGGCTCCTCTCGATCGTAATGCCGACTTCTCAACCACTAAGCTACCGGCGCTGACTGGTGACTGGTTGGTGGGTAAACAAAACAGTAGGTAAAATAGTTTCAATCATTTTAATCTGATAATAATTTATATGTAACACATTTTTACAATCTTGCTTATACCTATACCTTACCTAGTGGTAAGGAGAAAGGGTTAGAATAGTGTGATCGCTGGATTATTGTAAATAGTACAAAGGTATTCTTTGATATTATTATGATTACTTCTAAATCACCATAATCTATTACAGGAATGTAAACTAGGTACAGTAGAGCATCGATTATCCTGTCTTCGGTCAACATAATAACCCCTCAACTATTGGTAGGTATTCGTATTTTACTTGAAAAATTAGAAACTAAAAGGTTTTATACATATTCGGTTTGCTAGGCTCAAGGCTGTCTTTATAAACTGTAATTACTTCGATTCCTTATAGTAGACCTAGTTTTAACAAGGTTATTATTGTACAATTCTACGTAAAGTACCTATACAGTTCAAAATATCTTTAAGAGGGTAGGTATAATAATAATCAACTCTTCACTGTACCACATATATTATCTACTTTTCTCCAGTCTCGGTAACTAATCACACAAATATGTACACAATATACATTCGTTTTTAATGTTACTAGTACGTATTTAATATAAAACTTTATTTGAAATATACATAAATAACTATGAACTAGGTATATTCGACTATGATAATACTGAAACTTACAACTATATATTGCATTTTGATAAAATCTGGTCATTTCTCATAATATTACTTATCTAAAAGTGACGCAGGTTTTTTACACAAATATACAAACTCCAATCAAAATGGAATGCATTTGATCACCAGGCACCCCTAGATACCTAAGTGGCAATTCGTTGCTCGGCGTATCATGGAATAGAATGACTTATGTATAGGATTTGACGTTTTTGACATTCGTTGACGCCTGTCATATATGTAGGTACGTCAAATCCCATACATTTGGCATTCTATTCTACCAAACGCCGGCCGACGAACTGCCACTTGTCCAGGAGGCAGTTTCATGAACGCTCACGACAAAGACATTCATGTCTTCTGAAAATTCACTCACAAGTGTTAGAAATAACTATATTACATATATTATAAGTAGGAACTCCAGATACCATTAAATTTCCAATTTAAGTACTATAATGAGTACTCGTTATTAGTATTCGAGTTACTATTTGCTTTGAACAATACTTTTAACAATTTCATAACGAAAACTACGAAAATTTTGCTCATTAAATAAAATGTCACAGTTTTGCAAACTTTAATATTAGTTTTAGTTTAAAATACAAGGGCCAATGCCAATATGCTCGTTTCTACTAAAGAATCAACCTACCAACACTATTCAAATGTCTTCTATTTTTAGAGATTCGGAGACAAATTCCAATTTGATTTTGGATCTTAGTTACTAATGATAACGATAAAAAACATAATCATATCTTTCAATTTCTTTTCCACTCACCATTTTAAACGCTTTGAGAAGACGCAGCAGATAACTAAGCAAGTGTGGTTAAATAGGTTATTGCGGGTTATGTTAACTGTAATCAATAGGCCAGCTTTGTAAGTGAGAACCAAACTGAAAATAATATTAAAATTACAAACTGCGACGAATCGACTAGTAAATCACATTAAAAGCTGCGCATAAAGCGCTATTCACCACCAACAACCTCCGGTCTGAGGTCCGTGGCCCGCCACTGAGGGCTGATGATGCATTGACTGATGGTACGGAGGAAGGGACATACCTAGCGGCGGCAATCCATCAGGCTTTCCAACACAAGGCCTGCCGTCTTTCACCAAGACGGGCACAGCTACACGCCTTGGAGAATTCAACCCACCAACATTCAAATCATGAGCTCCCTTCTCTTGTACCGCCCGTTTGGTCTTATATCTATGGTTTTGGAACCAAATCTTGACCTGCGTCGGCGTCAGTCTTATCAAACTTGCCAAGTGTTCCCTCTCTGGGGCTGACAAGTATCGTTGTTGTCGGAATCTTCTTTCCAATTCATAAGTTTGCGCTTTTGAAAAGAGGACTCGTCTTTTACGTTTTTTGTGGGACATATTTGGATCAGAACTGGCATTTGCATTAGATTCGTGATCGTTATCATCGTCGTGGTCAATATCGTTGTCGTCTGGTTCATGGTCGTGGTCATGTTCGTTGCGTGGATCGTTAACTGGAGGTGAAGCAGCCGATGGGCCAACGTAGGAAAGCTCGGAAGCACGGGAAGTGCTATCCGGACTTGCTTGCTGACCAATCACACCTAGAACAAAAGAAACGTTACATAAGTAATTGTATTGTAGACCTTCAGTACTCAATACCACTTCTCCAAAATGAGCCCACCATATTATTATTATTTTTTAGATGTTTAGTACTATGAAATGTTGTAATGATGTAGGGCAATCGGTAGTCGCTCCTATAAAAATGAAAATATGCCACCTAAAGCGGCGCATTAAACTATTAAGGTAAACGAATTAGATTTAGGGATATTTTAATATCTCAATAAAATACCCCTCCTTAAAGTTAACCCCCTACTATTAGTGTAGTATTATGCTATACAAATAGACGAATGGGGAATTCCATGTGAACAGTTCATCCAAGATATACCTAATAAACTCAAAATAAAACTATTACAAACACTCACACCCAAAACTCCAGTTAATCCCTGCGATGGTTATGCTCTCGTAACGAGACGTGATGTTTAAGCAAATAATAGAGAGAGAAAAATCGACAAATATTCACATTAATTCGTTATTCACCCCTCGAACATTTAGTTGTTTCACACGGACATGATAATACCGGCGGGCGGGAGCGCGACTGGGCGTGGTGGACATCAGGGGCAAGTGCGGGGCAGAGGCAGCAGGGTGGGCCACACCCACCCCCCGGCAGCTGCTAGCTTTTGTTCAACGATCGCCCTGCTCACCTTCATAAGCGCATCCAGCAAATTTAATAAAAGTATTGAGTCACGGATTGTCTTTATCTCCGAGCTTAGCACCTCCTTATTGTTGTGTTTGTGACACGAGTATCGTTAGATGGCTTTTCTCTTTAAATAACTTCTTGTATAACGAATGTTTATGGGTATTGATGGTTACTTACTGATATGATCTAATTTCAACAATTATTTAAATATGCACTAGAGTTTTAGTACAACATAACCTAGGATTTATTATTAAGATCTAGCTAAATGATGATATCCACAATAGGGTAGAAACTATTAGTACCTTGATTAGAAATATCCCTGCCTATTCCCTGGAGCTACATTATCGGGTGCTTCGTAAATTGCATAGGGGTAGATGGGCTACGGTGACTCATCAGGCGAGCCTTATACTTATTCCACATCAGTGATACATCAAAAACGTTTAAAATGAAAATATGTGGCTTTGGATTTAAACAGAAACGTAAAATTAAGAAATAGAAATCAGATTTAACAATAAAGAAGATGCGGTTATAATTCCTTCTCAAACACTACCTTTACTTGTACGGATAATGAATCAATATCACGGCACTATAAACTGTAACGTGTATCTGCCTAAATGTCAGTATTATTTTATTTTTTTCATTACTATTTATACAGATTTAACCCGAAGCGCAGAAACAGTTACTAAATAATAATAATAAAAATACTAAATGAAAAAAATAGTGTAACTCTGTATTTCATTATTGAATGAATGAATGAATGAATGAATTATTTATTCACTATTTTTGTAACTATAATTATTATCTAACATCACCGCCTAAACATCATCAGTGAAGTCCAGATATACATCAGAGCATCTGTAACGCGCCATTTTGAATGGAGGCAGAACAATAAAATCTATAACTGTCATCGAATAATGCTCAAATTGCATCCCTAACAACCGCAAACAACGTGTAATTGATAGCCGACAGCTGCCTCCACAGCGTTCACGAGCTTGAACAGTGTCTATTGGTGACAAATTCGTTCCACGACTCACCCCTCACATTAAACAATCGACGTGTTTGGTAGCACCCCAAATTACCCTCTAGGGCGTGAACTGAACCCAACCCCATTTAAGACTCATGAGATTTTATTTATTTTGCAACTAACTGATATATCCCACAACATCAACTATATTGACTGCCTACTTTATATTCGAGTAGAAACGTATTGCTTTTAATTTTAAAATCGTAGCATCGTGATACTAATTGCGGACCTCGTCTCTGTATGAAAAAGGTTCACCACGATAGCCTAGCACTGTTTCACAGAATTCTTAATATGGAAGACTATTCTAAACTGTCTTACATGGAAGTTTCCTCAGCTTTGCCTCAACAATAAAATAAGTCAATTAATTTCAAATAGGCACATGCATTTTGAAATCACTTTCAGGGATATACCATAATACATAATTAAAGATGTTATAAGGCCTATCATCAAACATCTTTAATTATGTACCTATTATGGTATACCACCAAATTGGTTTTAAAGTTCAGGTGTGTATTTGAAATTAAGTAACACTTGACATGGTAGGTATGAGTAGGATTATGTTAAGTAAAGATATTGTAGGCCCTCTGTATCACAAGATTAAAAAGGCCTAAAACCCAAGGAGTCCACGTGTAATTTTTGTTCATAAAAATGAAAATAACGACACAAGAAATATAAAGAAGAAATGTTAAAGTATCACAAAAATGTGTGAAACAATATCCTAAGCTTCTGTCCTTCGATCGACATGTTATGTCAACTGGTAACCTACATCGGTGAATATTTGAATGTCAGTGGACCAATAAAACTCCTAAACAGGCAATCGATCAACGCCAGATATGTAGAATCGTTGTTTTACAAGCAATCCAATGTACGAGTGCGTGTAGTGTGCCGAAAGTGTTAGATAAGCGATAAAAATAATTAATGACAACACTAGATTAGCGGGTGAAGGCACTCGAATGAAGGAGCATTTCAAAAAATAATCTCTGCCTCTCCAACCGCTACCGAATACACATTATTTTCGAGTGGGTCAACTTATTTGAGTACGATAATTCAAGAGATGACAATTTGAAACAGATATACAGGGCTGATGTTGAACATGATAATGAAGTGTATTTGCTAACAAATTACCGACGTGTCTCGGTGGCTTAGTGGTCAGAGCGTTCCCCCTGTAAGGGAAAGATCGCGGGTTCGAGTCCCGTCCGAGGTCGATTCTTTTTCCCTTTCTTAATCGAATTAAATTACCGATAGATTTTATGTTTAAAAAGCAAACAATTCATCACAGTATTTAGTCATTCCGGTACTTGTCTATAAGCTATAAGCAGAAGATATAGAATATTATAATAAAACTTTTTTCTTTCTTTCTTTCTTTCTTTCTTTCTTTCTTTCTTTCTTTCTTTCTTTCTTTCTTTCTTTCTTTCTTTCTTTCTTTCTTTCTTTCTTTCTTTCTTTCAAGCAGTAGCCCCTCCTAGACAAGAGGCAATTCGTTAGCCGGAGTATTGTAGAATAGAATGATGAATGTATCAAATCCACAGATATCCGAGTCAAATCCCATACATTCGTCATTCTATTTGACGATACGCCGCCGGCCAACGAATTGCCAGTCGTCTAGGGGGGTAGGTATAAATAGGATTTCTGGTCTTCTGTCAAGAGTTCCGCTTGAAAATAACATGCTCTCAAAAATTTAAATACCAACTTCTTATGGTTTGTTATGGAGACATTACCATTATTTTAAACTAAGTAGGTATTCATAGCCAGTCCCAAATTGAATGATACAGGCAAGTAGGTCCTACATATCACATAAAAAGGTACCTAAGTACACCAAATATTTGGACAGTATTGATGACTATGAAAATTTAAGAATTATTGAAACTCGTGTTAATGTTATTTGGTAGGTTCAGTTGTCTTGTCACCTTATCGCGTATCAGCGGATAAAAGTGTCTTGAGTTGACGACTTTATAAACTGAGCGGTAAAAACCTGTCTGAAACTTAACATTGTTATAGCGAGATAACGATATCCACGAGATAATCTGTACCTACCTGCCTAAATATTTATTTAGGTTTCGCGTGATTATGTAATACAAAACCAGAATTTCATGACATGTTTTCCTTTATGACTTTTTAATATTCTCTGTAGTTAGTATAACCTTCCCTTTACAAGGTTATACGTGATATCATTAGAATTAGACCCCGTGACGGTACACCGCGTAGATTTCATCCATTTAATTCCGTCAATCAAATCTAAAAATGCGATAGAAAATTCTACAAATGCGGTACTTGTAGAATTTTCTTTTCTACCATACTCAGGTAAATATTAAGATGGTTCATAATTCATACCTCTTTAAATGTAATAGACAATGACACCAAGATATTTTTACCTTTTTTCTCGCTAGCCCCTCTTAAAAATTTAAGAACCTACTTACTTGTACTCTTACTTAGCTAAATTGTTTGGAGTAAGAGTTGGTTCATGTCAGTACTGTAATGACCTAAATTCCAACCCAGGACCTCTCAACCGTAATGCTGACTCCTTAACCATTAAACTACCAGCACCAATTACCAAGTGAATAATTAACAGAACGAGAAATCTCGTTGAAATAGACAGAAGCGCCACTTAGTAAAGTGTTCAATGTTTATTGCCGTACTCACTGCTACTCACCGACTGAAAAGCTAATAACTTGATTGGAGCATCCTTCATGAGCTACTCGTCACTTATGAAAGTTGAATCAACACATAATACATCAATTGTGGTGTTATCGGTTAACCAACTTTCGAGCGTATGTCCAGTCATATTTTAATGGAATACAAATGCCGAAATTAATTATTATTGAATCATGTGACACATAGATTAAGAAAAATCGAACAAAGGTGAGGAAAATACTGTCAGTTAAGGACAAAAGTGGATTAACACATTGCAATTTTCAGATCAATTTTGTTCTAAAACCTAGGTGGTACTTGGAAACCAGGTGCGGCGTCCGCTATCTTAGACCTCCATGGTTTAGTCACCGCCGTACATCCCTAAAAAGAAAGCCTACATCAGACCTCGTCCGTTAATCAGCAGTTCTACTGGAATATGGGATTGGTTGGTTCAAAAATTCGATGTCGCTTTGTGCCTCAGATAGTTGTAATACCTAAAATACCCTGAGTGTTATATCTCCACCAATACGTCACGCTGTTCCAAATTAAAACAAAAAAGAAACTAAACATGACAAGAATACTTACAGGTGTTATGGCTATCGTGATGGTCCAGCGTCAGCCACGGCTGATGGTGTCTGAGCAGCTCGTGTGAGTACGCATGATGCGGCGGCGCATACGGTGGCAGTTCTAGCGAGCAGCCGCCGATCCCACCCTGCGCCGGCGTCGCCTCCAACCCTTTACCCTCATTCAACCCTAGGATGTCAGAGATCTGGAACCCTGGCCGCTGACCGGGCATCTTCATACTGTCCAAAAGCCTGCGACAAAAGAGATAGGACTTTCATAAGGATTTTAGGAAAGATGACTGACACTGACAGGGTTGGCTGCACGAATGTGTTATCGTAACGTATGGACGCATTTTTTTTTACCACTTAGTTGGCAGACAAGCACACAAGGACGTGTGCAACATCAGAGGTAAATGCCTCTGATGTTGCAATTTACGATATCCACTTACCATCAGGGGGATCGTGTGCTTGTCTGCCACCTAATTGGTAAAAACAAAAGACAGATCCCAAGTAGTTTAAAACTCAAAGCAATCTTAGACTAAATTTCACTAGTGAAAACCGTTCAACCAAAAACCAAACGAATAAATCTCAAATTCTACTCATTGAAAGTCATTGAATAAAACGCGGTAACGCAGGTTAGTTTTAATTAAGCTCGGTTCACATCATTTATGAGACATTCATTACATTGATGAAATCAATCTATCTACAGTGTATAGACAGACACTAAATACAGTCTTCAGCAAAAGTAATATCAGTATGAAAGATTTAAACGCGCTTATGTTTGTATGTACAGATTTTTGTTAATCTGCATAAAAAGGATCAGGTTATAGTTTCTTCATGTATGAACATAAAGAAAACCACCCGGTTTTCTCGCCTGATAGTAGGCTAATGCGGCAGCGGTTCAGCATCGACGGCAGCTTATCAACAACATTGACTTAACTACTACCTATAAGGGGCCCCACTAAGCCCCCCGTTGTATGTGAAACTAATAACACTAGGGAGAAATATGGATGTTAATACACCTCTGTCTATTCCTTCAAGATTTACTACCATAAGTAGATACTTATATGAAAAAAAAACCTACTCTACTACTATAGTCACATGTGATTTTAATATTATAAGCATTGAACAACCGAATTAAAATATCACTGTCTACATCTACACAAACCTACACACCTTCACCTATATACATACAACAGTGGACTATTGAATAACTTGAGTACCTACCCAGTCAATAGATCTTTAAACATTGTCCGAGTAGGTACCTACCCACGTATCCTGCTCAAACAAACTTCAAAACTCAAATCATCTAAAAGGCGACAAGCACGTCTTGATGGTGTATAATTGAAAGAAAACATTCGAAATTCCATCAATTCATCTATTATTTGTTAGAGAGCACCTCTCGAGAAAACGTGACCTGAATAATAGAACGTTTCTAAACACGGTACATGAGAGAACATGGGTTGTGTCAATCACTGCGTTGTTACATGTGCCCGTGAAGTCGCCGCCGAGAGCCAGCCCGTGTCCGTACGTGACGCGATGAAAGGGCGGCTGCACAAGAGCTGCAGGTTGTAAACACCACTATTAACGACCTCTCACTTCGAGGTGCAAAAACTGTCACGAGGAATGTCACGATCACGACACCTTGGGTATACAGAACCATAATGAAAAAGATTGTGAAAAAACTGGTTGTATCGAACGTTATTCAAGGATAGGTATTCCTAAAAGGAATATATTAGATAAGTTCAATAATGCGTTTCATTATTTAACTTCCATTATTAAGTACTTTATATAATAGCATTTTAGTACCAAAATCTGACACTGAATATTTCAGAATGATACAAATCTTGCAATACCTAAACCTATACTACACAAAGAAAATGAATACTATACCATATCAAACATAATACCATATTATTATCCAACAATTAAAAATATTACCTAACCAATAACCATACAAAAATATGATCGCTAAAAAATAATAAAATTAAACCTTCGTACTTATTTTATATTACAATTTTAACCCTTTATTTTAAATACGGTACCACTTGAGCACTTCATATTCACAAAAATATCACTAGATCCGTATCTCACCCAGGAAAAGCGGACCGGAAAGCCGCCGGGTAGAGAGCCGGCAGGAAAGCCGGTCCCCACGGCGGCAGCAAAATAGGGCTCCAAGCCAGCAACGACGCCGGCGGCAGCAGCGGCGGCGGCGGAGACCGCGCGCTGTCACCCTCCTCGCACTTCATCTCCCGGCCGGGAGAACTCGTTTTCGGGATAATGTTGATAGCTATAGGTACACTCGCGAGAACACGTGCTGCGCCTTGCGACGCCGCGTCTACACTAAACAACCCTCGAGTGGTCCTCGGGGTGAAGAACACCCCGCGCCGCCCTCTACCTCGACAGCCTACTCAGCTCCGGACTAGCCTCGAGGGTGCTCCAGTGACCTCGGCCAATAGCGGCGCGTTGGCAACTGGGCGGGACTCGCGCCGGCCAATCGCGCAGCAGCCGAAGCCTTCCCAACAAAAAAACTGGAGTATACACTTTGAATAGAGGAGCTTTCGACGTAGCGCGTTATGTTATGTCGCTTTTTGTAATGAGTGCGAGCATTAAGCCCATTGTTGAGGCCGGGTTCGTTATGGACGCCGCTCCAAATGCACGGATAACGATTTTCATTTAGAGTGTTTTAATAAGCCCGTGTAAGCTCGTGTTACTAAAATATTTGAAACGTTTCTTTTATGATCTGCGCATACAAAGGGGCATAGTAACCTTATTTGAAAGTAACTTTTTTTTGCTAGATCGTTCCAATACAAGGTTACTCTACACACCATTCACAATGGGTGTTATTATTAAGCAAGTCCTAACTATAAACAATTGAGTTGCTAGTGGTACTTAGTACTCAGTCCTTATCAGCAATTAGCTATGGATATCCGTACTATAGGTATATCCTTGATTGGTAGATCAGCGCGTGCGACGGCGACGACTGGGTGCGCATCAAGTCCCGGGTCGGGCAATTACGTGGAAGTCTTGTTAAGACCCTAATAAAATTTAAGAAGGAAAAAGCCTCGCTGACGACAATTGGCACTCTATGACGTGGGGATCTAAATATCTGTGAAGCTAATTCTCCTTAGAATCGAACTATTGTCCAGTCCTTAAGCAGGCAGTAAAACTCTTGCACATGTTGAACTACTTAGCGTATTGAAAGTCCGTAGCGTCAAGATCAAGACAATGCGGACTTTTGCGAACAGGTAGAGAACGGCTACAGCTATCAGTTTATGACTTCCACGTGCACTCCAACGGATTGTTTTCTTGAAATTCCCTTCCTTCGTTATTATAAAGCTATATTGTTTAACTTCTCTCCTAACAAAAAGACCGCAAACACATGTTGCAACTTCACAAAGTGCTTACAATTGCTTTATACTATTTAACTACGCAAAAAAATACACGGGTAGATCCGTGTATTTTTTTTTCATACCGCGAACACAGCTAGTTTATAAAATTTTAAAATATTTTAATAGGACCCACGAGGTAGGTAATTAAACAGCATTTCTATCAGGAATAAATATTAGTTGCTCAAAAACGAACTATAGGTACTTCATTCGGTTAGATATGTCGCAGCCAACTAGCTTAATCAGCCGTTCAACTAACTGCCTGAATGATATTCAGCCATTTGATTAAACAGCTAAGCAAATGACTTGGATCGATGACGTTTAATTATTTGCCTAGGCATTTAATCATACAGTTAGGTAAATCTCTTGTTTCTGCATGGTTATAAAAAAATAACCACGACGGCTAAAGCTCTGCTCCACACCGCTCCCGCATTAGCCTTCTAGTTCTAACCTAACCTATCCAAGTCGGATTGCACTGCTTTTCTCAATAAAGATTGCGCTGCTTGTCTCAAAAAAGCATTAGCCAGCCAGTTTATTAAATGTTGTAATAAACGATACGGCCGAATATCATTCAGGCCGCTAATTGCAAGGCACCGTTTAGTTAACAGCCTAGGCAGTTAATTGAACGGCGCGCGGCGGTTTAAAGCTTGTTGGCTGCGACAGACGGACAGTATACATTATTATGCAATGTATACTCTAAGTACTAAACAAACAATTTTGATTTGTCTATTTCATATTTTTTATTTAAAAATTGAATACTGGGTTTATAAACGTTTTTCTGTTTAGAAACTTTTTTGAACCACTAGTTAATCAGTTAGTTAGACTAGATAGTTTATTTGTTTAATATGTGTTTATATAAGAAGTCGCTACAACTACTTTTTATAGGCATAACTGAAAATGGTCATAATAATCTTTTGACGTTGACTATCCGAAGGTAACATTATAAACGGGTAATTATTATGCCTAAATTATTAGGTAAGCAGCTTACAAAGCTCGATAAATAATCTACTGGTAGGTACTCAACTACTTTTCAATTGCTTTATTTTCAATAACATGTAGCTACTTACAGGTACTTGTATAAAACAAAGAACCCTGTTTTACGACATGCAGGTGTGCAATTGAAGACTAAGCAGTGAACAATAAGAATAATTGTTTTAAAGATTAGTGCCCAATAGTCAATAGAGGACTTATAATAGTATTAAACGTTTGCTTTAAGAAGTTTGTTAAACTTCTTATTCTCTGGATACCTGAGCCACTTTCATAGAAATATGAAAAATAATAGTTTGTTAAGAACTACCAGATGTTGTCGAAAAGAGAAGATAATGATGTCTAAAAACATACTTATACCACTACCTTGGGTATCTACAATAATAGTACCTATTAATAGGTACTAATGATGTGCACTCGAAATGTTACTAGTTAGGAAGGTATTTGAAGTATATAATAATGAACGAGATATTTAGATAAATTAATATTCTTTATCACCTAATTAAACCATTTTTAGAGTTCCGTAGCCAAATGGCAAAAAACGGAACCCTTATAGATTCGTCATGTCTGTCCGTCCGTCTGTCTGTCTGTCTGTCTGTCTGTCTGTCTGTCTGTCTGTCTGTCCGTCCGTATGTCACAGCCACTTTTCTCCGAAACTATAAGGCCTATGCTGTTGAAACTTGGTAAGAAGATGTATTCTGTGAACCGCATTAAGAATTTCACACAAAAAAAAAAGCATTAAATTTTGGGGGTCCCCATACTTAGAACTGAAACTCATTTTTTTTTTTCATCAAACCCATACGTGTTGGGTATCTATAGTAGATAGGTCTTTAAAAATGCTATTGAGGTTTCTAACATATTTTTTTTCTAAACTGAATAGTTTGCGCGAGAGACACTTCCAAAGTGGAAAAATGTGTGTGTCCCCCCCTCTAACTTCTAAACTAAGAAAATGATAAATCTAAAAAAAATATATGATGTAAATTGCCATGAAAACTACCACTAAAAATTGGTTTGAACGAGATCCAGTCAGTAGTTTTTTTTTAATACGTCATAAACCGCAATTTTCGCCTTTGCTACTACGGAACCCTTCATGGGCGAGTCCGACTCGCACTTGGCCGATTTTATTTTAAATGGCACTAATCTAAATAAACAGCAAAAAATTAATGTGATGAAATTTGGTGCAGAGATAGATTGGACCTTGGGAAAGGACATCCATACTTCAATACTTCCATACTTATATTATAAATGCGAAAGTAACTCTGTCTCTCTATCTGTCTGTTACGCTTTCACGCCTAAACCACTGAGCCGATTTTGATACAATTTGGTTCAGAGACATATTAGACCTTGGGAAAGGACATAGGCTATATTTGGTCGCGATAACAGGCATCCACGCGAGCGGAGCCGGGGGCAACAGCTAGTATAACATAACCCAATTTTTTTTAATATCTCTAATGTATACAGACACGACCACTTTACAATTATATGATAGCATAGAAGATTTACACCCGTATTCACAAACGATACTGTGAGGTCTCATAGTGTGCTCGAGCGCATAGGGCTGGTAAAATTAATTCACAAACATCACGGAGCAGTATCTAACGCAGTGCGTTCCCTCAACGAAGTATTACTTAAGTGTTATCACTTATCAATGAATAAAAAGGCTTGCCAAAACGAACGCACTGAGAATTTGTCGTTCTTTGCACAGTTTTTGTGGTACGCATAGCGAAGTATTGTTTGTGAATACGGGTGTTAGAATTCTAGATTTTCGGTGTAGCTGCCAATACAGCCGGCAGAGCCTCGTGCGCCTGTTTTTACATATCCAGTGGTTTTTAATCATAACCGGTTTATCTATTATTGTGTCGTTCTCATTAGCAAGTTAAATACAAAACTAGAAATAATATTTAAGACACATTCCATTAAGTATATATACATATATTTACACTAGCTTTTGCGTGCGGCTCCGCCCGCGTGGGTGTCCCGTGTCGGTTATCGCGACCAAACATAGCCTATGTTCTTTCTCAAGGTCTAATGTAAGTACCCCTTTACCAAATTACATCAAAATCGGTTCAGTGGTTTAGACGTGAAAGCGTAACAGACAGACAGACAGAGTTACTTCCGCATTTATAATATTAAGTACTAGCTTTTGCCCGCGGCTCCGCCCGCGTGGATGTCGGTTATCGCGACCAAACATAGCCTATGTCCTTTTCCAAGGTCTAACCTACCTCTATACCAAATTTCATCAAAATCGGTTCAGCGGTTTAGTCGTAAAAGTGAGACAGACAGACAGACAGACAGACAGACAGACAGAGTTACTTTCGCATTTATAATATTAGTAGGGATGGATATGGATACATATATTCACGCCTGTAAATCCCCGTAGAGACAGACAGAGGTGTATTAACCACCAGCCACATTTCGCTAAACTATGATTTTCGGTCGCACACAGGCTTAGAAGCCCTAACTATTGTTTACTGTCACGTGGCCTTTGTCTTCTATGACACCCACGGAAAGAGATTGTGCAGCCCTATTCAACTCTACCTTTGGCTTAAGTCTTTTTATGCCCGAGAACAGTTTCTCGCATTTGGCCACTGTCTCACCTATTGGTTAGTGATGACGTGGTCGACGGTGGAGCGCGCTTGTCTAGAAGTAACCTATTCACTCTGGTCATGAGGACACCCAAGTTATAGCTATCCGGAAACAGATTCGGGCAGGGCATTCCACTCCTTTGCAGTACGCATGATGAACGTATCACTGAATCGTTTAGTACGTATAAGTGGAATGTCCACGACACCCAGACAGCCTCTGTGGCTTAGCGGTAGTGAACGCGGCCGCTACGCAGGAGACGCGGGTTCGTTCCCCGCTCAGTGCAAAAATTTGTATGCATGAATATGGGTATTTGCATTGGTCTAGTTGTGCCTCTGAGCACGTTACGCCGTCGGTCCCGGTTGTCATACGAACATCTATGGCAGTCGTTACGGATAGTTGGAGCCCTAAAAAGTCCAACAACAACGGTCTAGCTGCAATGATTCGATATCGCCTAATGTCACCATTAGTCACTTCATGGAAAATATCGAGGTCCTGCCAAATCCGCAGTTAAGACTGGTAAAGCGGACCCCAGGCTCCGAGGTAAAAGCATCGGATACGACTGGGAACTAACGCTAGGATGAAGAAGAAGTAGTAGAATGTCCACGGTATATCGATAGAGTTCGATGGTGAAAGGGGCTTGGAGGAGCTTCCCATGGGTTGCGAGAAGTGGATCAAAATTTCTTGCGAGCGAAGCCGTCGGCAACAGCTAGTACTCCAATAAACCCAATAAAGCACAACACGATAACCGTGGCGTGTACGCACGATTTTTCCCTATTAAAGAGCAGCAATAACAAAGGGCAATTATTTATATTGGAGCGGCGAGCGACCCTAAGTGGCGTGCAGCTCACCAAATGTTTAATTGACTTATTGAGAATGAGTTTTTGAATCTATCGCTGCCATCGCTCCGCGCATCGCTTGTATTGTGAAGGGAGGGAATACGTATGTGGAAAAATATCAGAAGCGCTATTTTGACCTATTTTAGAAATAGGTCAAAATAGCGCTTCTGATTTTTTTTTCAGATTACAAAAATATATGACTGACTGACTTGGAAAGTTCTGTATAGATCTGATCTTTACTAATTGGTGGGTCATTTTTAATTATATTTTCCTCTCACATTCAACGTAAAACCTAAGTGCTGATTACTAATTGATTGATTGATAGCTTTTCCTATCGCTCCTAGCAGCGTCATCTGAAGGGTCCAACTGTATTTTCATACCATCCAGGAACTCATTGAAATATACACCGAAATTTCATTCAAATCGCTTCAGTCGTGAAGAAGGAATTAGGTTAAACACACACGTACAGAAGAATCATAATAAAGTGTCTGTACTTACATAAGAAATCTATATATATAAAAGAAAGTCGTGTTTGTTACAACACTTATAACTCGAGATCTGCTGAACCAATATTCATGGTTATTGATACGTTGGATTTGTCTCCGCCCTGAATAGCATAATAAATATGAAAAACAATGAAAATGAAATGAAATGAAATGAAATGAAATGAAAATCTATATAAAAAGAAAGTCGTGTTAGTTACAACACCTATAAGTCAAGAACGGCTGAACTGATTTGGCTGAAAATTGGTGGGGAGGTAGCTTAGAACCAGGTGAAGGACATAGGATATCTTTTTTTTTTTTTTTTTCACTCAAAGGAAAATTCTAAGGTGAGGAAGTTCTCATTCCAAAGATCCCGATGATCCCAACCGACATGCCGTTTGAATTTAAACGACTTCAATTTTCAATCCGTCTTGCATTGGCCATGACCATAAACAAAATCACAAGAACAATCCTTAAAAGTTGTGGTCTGCATCTAGAAAATCCATGTTTTTCCATGGTCAATTATATGTGGCATGTTCACATTGTTCACGGGTCTGAGACGGTGCAGCGGGAACGGGATCAGAATCTAACATGGAAGTTTGAATAGAAGGTACAGCGGGAACGGGTCTGAATCTAGAAAAGCTATGTTTTTCCCATGGTCTATTATATGTGGCATGTTCACATTGTTCACGCGTCGAGGACGGTGCAGCGGGAACGGGATCAGAATCTAACATGGAAGTTTGAATAGAAGGTACAGCGGGAACGGGTCTGAATCTAGAAAAGCCATATTTTTCCCATGGTCAATTATATGTGGCATGTTCGTGCACAGGTCGGGAATGGTGCAGCGGGAACGGGATTAGAATCTATCATGGACATTTGAAGAGAAGGTACACGCGGGCGGCAAATATGGCGGTACGAAGTTCGCCGGGTCAGCTAGTAATATATATAAAAAAGCTTAGATTGTGTTAATTAACGATTCTGAACATAAATCTTGTAATATAACTTGTATGTTTATCTGTTTGTCCGCGATGGACTCAAAAACTACTGAACGGATTTTGATGCTTTTGTTTGATAATACACACAGCACAAGTCACGATAGCCAACATCCGCACGGCCAAAGCCGCGGGCGGAAGGTCAGTTATATAGGCATACAAGCATTAAGATAGATTTCGGCCGGGGTGCGAGGGATATGGCTACGACAATCTCACCTCCGGCAACCGACGGCCCACAGACGGCGTGCGTTTTAGTCGGTTCGAGTCCGACATAACCTCCTCCTCCGGCTCCGGCGGGGGCGGTATCCGTGGGGATTTTTCGCACGATAAAAAAAGCATTAAGGTAGATTTAGTTGACTTCTAGCTCTACAAATTCGGCTCTTAGATTTTACATATACTGTACGAGAGAGGTAAGCTGCAGTGCCCAGATTTGTGAAGGGCGGCAAGCAGGTGCGATCGCCCTCAGTTACACGGGTCACTAGCCACGAGCTTTACGTCCACACTCTACTCTCCCACCCATCCAATAAATGTTTTAAAGTTCACTGTAAATTATAACCAATTATAGATAGAGCACCCTGTAGTGGAGAATATCATCAAAATATTTGTGTTTGAATACAGCGTTAGATGTGGATGAATGATTTTCTTTTAAATTACAAGGTCAGCAAGTTAGCTTCTTAGTATGGAATGTAGTCTTGAAACCTTAGTTTTTTTTTAATATCCCATAGATAGTAGGTGCCGTGTTGGATCCCGATGGAGTAGAACAGGGCCACCACATTCCTATCTGTGGGTGTCGTAGAAAGCAACTAAGGGATAGGGCTGTTCTCCATCCGACATTAAACATACAGCCCATGACGAAGTGCCCGCTTAACGGCAATAGGCTATTATCAGGCCTATTATGTGGGACCGAAAATCATAGTTGGCGAAATGTGGGTGTTAATACACCTCTGCCTACCCCTACGGAGATTTACAGGCGTGAGTATATGTATGTAGATAGTAGGTACCCGGCTTTTGATTCCGCATGTGTGGTCTGATTAAGATCAACTTGCTTCAGTTTTGTAGAGCGTTTTCTAATATCGGATTATATGTAGAGAAAACCGAAGCCATAGTACTTATATTTTTGGTGTCAACTATTCTATACAAGTATCACACTGTCATGTCGATCTACGATAGACAATGAGGTGAGTCGGTTTTTAACTTGATATTTCAGTTGTATTGTGTTCGTTTCTTGAAACATTGACCGAAAATACCCTTTTTCAGTTGAAAACCCATCCTTGCCTTCCACTGCCCATAATTTAAACCTACGAGAGCCGTCAACCCCTCACAACCACAGAATGTTACACCGAAAACTTTTCAGCCACTTTATTTTTTGTTATAATTTTAATGTGCTTTTTTTTCAAAATTCTTAGACATGCAAATAGTATCTATAGTGTACTAGTATTATAATTTTAAAATGGTCGTGTCTGTTCATTGAGGATATTTATTTTTAAAAAAATCCTTGCCTGATTGTTTGTGATGGACGAAAAAACTACTGAATGGATATACAATATGATTTTTCTTTGTTTACACAATATCTAGGACGGGATTTTAACCCTTTTTTCTATTTCTTTTTTCTTTCTCTTTTCTGAGAGAATACTTTGATTAACTGAACTCCCCGAACACGTCGTTTTCCTGCGTTTTCTGATTCGAATTTATAAGAAACTTTAGCATACTAATTGCTTCAAATTATTAGTATCCATATAAATACAAATAGAAATAGATGGGTTCCTAAAAAGTGGAGCCAAACCAGCCAGGTGCAGTAACCTAATAATAATAATCCATACTTATAGGGTGGAGAGTTAATGAATTATTGTTCAAGTTCAATCATTGCTGATATACCTACTACAATAGTGATGATTACATTATAATTTATTGTAAGATATCATTAAATGCTCGTCTTTTTAAAAATATATTCGGAGTGTGATGCTTTTGAAGCTTGGTTGGTATACCTACCTACATACGGTACCAACCAAACCTCACAACTATTAACTCCTCCATTTTTGGACAGCTTACGATCAGAATCGTATATGTGTGATGCCTTAGTAGCACTCAAATTAAATATCTTTACTTTTCCTTTTGACTTTTTTAGTTTTTGCTGGGAGATTACCACAAGGATCGCTATCTGTTACCGTATGCGTGTTGGCACCGCTCTGTAAGTTTTTTTTTGTTATTCTCTTTTCTCTGCTGTTCCTTTGATGCTCTACATAGTTTATAACATACGTTAATGCCTGTCTCCGAGACCGCAAAGCAGTAGTTAATTTTTTCTAAGACCTTATTCCCTGTTGTCTATTTACTACGCAAAAAAGTACGTTACTCTACAGTCTCTACATATATTTTTCACGCCCCAAATAAACAGAGGCACGTAAAATCCTCAACAAATTCTATTGTGAATTAGTCACTGAATATAAAAAGACGATTGTCCTATATTTGCATTGGTTAATGATAAAATAATGGGGGTTGATGGTGAGCACGATAGAAATGTAATTTGTATAAAAGTATAATATTGAGGAGTCGCACCGCCCGTACCACGCGGCGCCGACACCAGAGAAAAAAATGCCTCATGACCAAACTAACCTGCTACCATTACACAATGTACTGCCTACAAATTACACGACAACTTTTGCATAATGTCTGACTTTATGAACTGAGAAATGTGGCTAGCGAAATGTAAGTTCAAGGGTATTAAAAGTTGGCATATTAGAGTCATAAACATAAATCTTATAGAAGCGCCACCGCAGTCGTGACCCAGATTAGTCAGTGGAAAATGAAACAAACGATAGTCGGTAACACGTCAGTCAGCACCTATGTCACTTAAAGCGAATTTATAGCCCACGAAGCTCCTTTATCTAAGTTTGTGCGCCTCGCGAGTGAATAGAGTAGGTCGACGGAGTTTCACGAATATTCCGTTATGGCAATCTGGTTAGGCGCACTGAGCCTAAATGGGTGAAAGCACGCTAACCTGCGAAGAGGGTTTCCAAACCAATTAAGGGCTCCACGAAGGCATGGGAGAGCTCGCAGCTGGTGGATTACGAGTTCGATGGTACTCAGTGCGCCGATTCATCGCCGACGGGAGTACAAGTGTGCGACACGCGAACTATAACCGTTCAACCGTAATGTTCAATGCCGGTAAACAGTAAACATATCTAGCTACAGATAGAGACAACGTTTTTGGAATTTTAATACCAAGGAATGAACCTATGTTTATACATACTGATAATATTTTGACAATATACTTGATGTCTCATATATATAACCGATCCCGTATTTACGATCCACAGGAACCTACTTCCGGCAAAAAGGAAAGTAACTTATGGGCTATTCCAAACCATTCATACACTCATGCGAAATTTCGCATTCATAGAAGTGTCTACTATCTACCTACATACTGCATACCTACTAAGTAAAATAAGATCAAATGAAAACTAACAAGCATCTACATCTTTTTTTTTTGTTATCGGTAAATAGATTAGCTTGTTTTAATTAAATAATAAAATCGACTAACTAGTTATGCAGTTAGTAAGTAGGTAACAAGCGATTTAATTAATGAAATCGGCGGATTTAACTCGCTTTAATTAAAACTTTTATTGTTTCTCGTTGTTTCCTCCTACACAATTTGATTTTATACAAAAAAATTGGTAACATTTTGTACGTTACTACATTTTTTGGTAGGTCTACTAGACTAGATATTTACTTAGGTTAATTAGTTACTCCGCCAAGTAGGTATACCTTCCTAAACGAGTGTCGAAAATTTTCGCACTTTTGACGAAGTAACTAATTTGAATACCTATCTAAGGTCCATTGCGTGTATAATCTAATAGAAAGAAATATCATTATGACCGCTCAATTCGGGTTATTGAAGGAAAAGTCCAAAAACAAATAAATTATAGGATAAGCAGTTATTTGCGCACACGAGTCGATAGCGCAGGGCGCGGCGGTGAGCACTGGTTACCACGGTCGGGTAAACAAGAAAACAAGCAAATATGACTAACAATCGATCAGGACAGAACCTTTCCATGTGAGCAACATTTTGAAGGGTAGCAAACAAGCACGTTGCGTACCTTATCGTACGGATACCGAAACATGCGGACGCTTTTAAATTTTAACACCAATCAACTTAAGTAAAACTTAGGGACTTTAACACTGGACTCTGGACACAGGTATACTATGTCACCTAGTTTAAAGAATCATAACTTACTACATATTAAATGGTATATTAAAGAAATATAAAGTTGTTTTACAGCGCTCATAGTCAATTTCAGTGCACTCAGTTAAATTTGTCCACAAGACATTTTTCAACGACATTGTCGGCATCGCGTGCTGTTCACGATGCACTTCGTTTTAGGATGTTAGCTACATTATACCGCGACACGACTCACGTCTACAACTATTCAAAACCGCTTCTATATTTAACATTCACTCCCTACAAACATGAACGTAAACTCAAAATGTGTGACTCACGCATAAGAATTATATCTGTAGTCTTCCTCGATCTGTGGTTGCCGTACTTGGTAGCTGAGGTCAGCGCCATAATCCGGAGGGATGATCGACCAGTTGTTGTCATAGTTGTAATAGTCTCCATAGCCCATATCACCTTCCCCCATCATTCTCATCATACACTATACAATCCACAGTCAAGTTCTATACACAGTCACTACTAGACCTCACAAAAGCTTTGCTGGAGAAAATTTATATCTGAAATTACCGTGCGTAAAAAAACATTTGAAAAACAAAGTTGTAATTGTTTGTACTAGGTAGGTGTTAGTGCAACCGCGAAGGGCCACGAAGGGACTGAGGCTGATCGTATCGACTGATCGATGGCTCACCGGTCCTTATCAATAAAATTGTATCGTTATCATATCTAACAGCTTTCCCCCGCGATATGGGACTTTTATAATATGTACCTACGCGACACCTCACATCGACAGCGGTATCGTAGGTACAGATAGATTAAGTAGATACTGTGGCTATAACTTTATCTGTGTCAGATGTTATGTGTAGCCAAAACGTGTCATTGGTGACGTTATGAAATCCTGGACTGACAGGTGACGAGCGCATACTTGATACGAAATATCAACCTTTCTGATTAACGACATCTAGTCAGTATAGTAAAATGCTTTTACTACTAAAACTTGTACCAATTTATATCAATACATATAAGTAGGTACCACAGAGGACAGAATATGGTAGGTACCTACTCATTGCATTTGCCCATTTAATGCAATTTAACCTTATTACGGTATATACCTACGTTGTGGGGTGATGTGTCACCCCTCTATCCTTTCGTGTTTGTAAAAAAAAAGCCTATCCTTCCGAAGGTTAAAGCAAAGATTTAGTTTATTCAGGCAATAATATAATTGTAGAGTTTAACAAAAAACCTCAAAAAATCTCTTTTAAACACATAATACGTATTAACTATTTATCTAGGAATTACTAATAGCGAATAAGTAAATTATTTCAAAACCGGTCATTTTATCAAGGATATGATCACAATTTCTTTACAATTTAGCTTATAATTTTCACAAATCTATATTCAAAAAGATCCGCAAGTACCTCTGGTGGGACTCGAACCCACAATCCTCGGCTTAGGAGGCCGATGCCTTATCCATTGGGCCACAGAGGCGAGCGACAATGCCACGCGAGTAACCACACACGTTCTCCGGCGCGCACGGCGACGTTGCGTCACTCCGCGTCATCGCACCCGCGTTCACACATAACATTAATTTATTACATCACCTACATAAATGACCATCGGTACATAACGAAATGGCTTCGAACCAATACCTCCCAAGCTTAGGTACCCTCCGGCAGGTACCGGTTTAAGGCCATGTTGGTTTCGATCTCTAAACAAACTGTCTAGTTTAGTATCACAACGGTGTATCTATTTACATAACATCTATTTATTTACAGCGTCGAAAGAATATTCATAGATCAATAGTGACGGTGTAGATGACGTAATCGCTAATACCTGTATAACACAGATTGTAATCGAAACGTAATAAATAAAATAGGCGACATTTCTTTCGTTGAAAGATTACAAAAAAATGTCATAGTGTTAATGACGGTAGCTCTTATCATCGCATTGATTTAATTCATTTACCTACCTGTTTACAAGGCTGATTATTTTTATCGGCGAATAGTACGCATTCACAATTATCTATCGTTTGTTTTGGTCTAGATTAGAATCTGGATGTTTGCATTCCAATTGCCAGAGTTATATCCCAGATCCCTGTATCAGAATCTATAGCATTAGAATATAACAATCTTAGATACTTATACTGCATTGCGTTGCTAAAAAAGACGTCGTTTTGCATTGGTCTCTATCACTCTACCTACCCATATACCAATGAGGATGAATCACATAATGGAATATTGTATTTTTAATCAGTATACCAGGTGCGCTATACCTTTCTGAGTATCCTATTTTTTAAATAATCAAAATCCGTCAAGAAATGACGAAGCTATTAAGGATTTCTTAACGAGTACTTAAAAACGCCCGCTTACACTGCGATTTAGACGATGACGTCATCTGTTATGAACGCGTCCCGACTAGCGCAGTCGCCAGTCAGTCAGTACAAATTCTTTCGTGGATCGACTAGTTTATTTTATTGGTTTTTTTTATTTTTTTGGTACTATTTTTTATTTTTTATTTTTACTATATATTTACTATTTATTAGTACTATTTTATTGGTTTTTCTTAGTACTTTATTTGTGTTTTAAGTTCTTTGGTGATTATTCAAATACAGTTTGTTTTAAAAATACTTTATAATATACGTAGTTCGTCCTAACGCTTTTACCTACTTATTTACCTACCTTATGTTCTGTCGAAAGTTGTACCTACTGTGTTGTCAAGCGAGTAATAAACCACCTAACTGAAGCTAGTATAATACAGGTTCAGAAAAGGAAAAGGTATTAAGTTTTATAATAAAACTAGCTTTTGCCCGCGGCTCCGCCCGCGTGGATGTCGGTTATCGCGACCAAACATAGCCTATGTCCTTTCTCAAGGTCTAACCTACCTCTATACCAAATTTCATCAAAATCGGTTCAGCGGTTTAGTCGTAAAAGTGAGACAGACAGACAGACAGACAGACAGACAGAGTTACTTTCGCATTTATAATAATATAAATATATATAATATATACACGAATATTTTTTAATTACCAGAGAAATTTTGGCAAAGTGATAGGTATTCGATACTGAACCCATCCATGCTATAAAAAAAGAATAAAGTATGTATGTCAATTTTATCCCTAAAACCACCTAATATTTGTTCACGACGTACTAAATTTTACTCAATAGAATATGAAGTAGATAATACTAATTCACGAACAAAATCACTCAAAGAAGTCATTGATAAAATACGCGCTCTCTTTCTCTACTTTAATCCCCTACCCCCCACGTACCCCGCACTACACGTGCCGCGAAACGAGCGACCCGGCGGCGGCGGCATCTCTTTGATGCAAATGACCTTCAGTTTTAATAAAATTCAAATCATAAAAGCAATGCAGTTCCGGTTATGACGTCTTGACTCTTGATGCGCGCACGTTTCCTTAAACAATCGATAAATTATCGAGATGGCGTACCAAATTATCAATCGCGAATGTGCATTAATAATTATGTTACGTACCTACTTACTTTACACCCGGTGAAAATGTGAGTGCCGTTTTACGGATGTGCGGTAAGATACTACCTCAATACGCAATTTGAAGGCAGGTGAATTGGACGGAGGACCCCGGATCTGAGGCCAATTTACATGTGTAGTGAAGTGAAATGTGTATGTCAGTGAACCTATCAACCTACTCGTAATACCCCTTCAGACGGTTCTCAGTCCTCAGTTTGAAATTTAACTTATTAAATCGGGCTCGTTTATGCATCTACTTGTAGTGGTAAGTCTTGCACGTTTCGTAATAGATACATCAATCAATCATTAATTTTGATTTTGATTAGTGTTTGACCTTGAAAATCGCTCGCGTCTGTCGTAGGTACGTAGGTACATTGTCGGTCGTTCTCGGAACTCATCGGCTTTTTTACGACGAAAGTTCATTGATATGATAGGTACCTATTTACTATTCACACATAGTACGTAAAATGAAACGGTGTCTTTGCGTGTATGCACGTATTTTGAGATTTTAAAAACGTCAATAACTTTGTTTTTTTGTATGGTTGGCTATTTGTATTATTCCATATATGTTGAATTATATACGTTCCCTATCAGCCCCTGCAGTTTCTCTGGTAATTAAAAAATAAGGGTGTATAATATAATATAAAGTAGGGATGAAGTACTTAAGTAGGTATTGCCGTCATGACCACTTCAAAAGTATTTAGGAGACTTATTCGTAGTGGTGCATGTCTGTAACTTTTAAAAATGATAGAATAGGTAGGTATATAGTATACGCCTGCAGGATAATCTCTAGACTGAATTTTGTTATCATGTATAGACATAGGTAGGTACGCAATATAGGTATTTAAACTTTCATGGCCTTTCACATTACTATTAAGGTCCAACCCCACCAAACGGACGGCATCGGAACGGATTTTACATTACAATCTTTAAACAAAATAAATCTTATATCACAGCATTTAAAGTTTATATTATCAAGTCACGCATGACAGCTTGACGTGCGTCATGCCGCCGCACGTCGCTGTCAAGCTGTTGTGCGTGACTTCGTAATATAAACTTCAAACACTGTGATAATAAGATTTAATTTTGTTTAAAGATTGTAAAATCCGGGCCGATGCCGTCCGTTTGGTGGGGTTGGACCTTTATTGGAAGCTCCAAACAATACATGGTAAATATCTCGATAGTTTTAATAGTAATAGGTACACAATACCTACTTACGTCAAAATGATCTTCGCAACTATGTAAAACACTTTCGCTTGAAAGAGGAGTTTTATCATCTCTTCTCATTACTTTAACCCATTTTTTTCTTATCTTTGCATCTCTCGGAACATAAAAAAAAAACAGTTTATTAGACGTAGTATGTAACACTTGTATTCTTGCATTTTGGCACAATACAATATTTGTATGGGGGCATTATTACCACCGAAACAATAACAATCGTTCCAGTCTATACACTACAGTGGACTGCGTTGCTTTGCTGCGTTGCGTCAGGCCTCCGTCACTCGCTCAAGTCCGCGCGCTATACACCTACCGCTCGGTGAGTCGTCGACGACACAAACTGGCAGAGAGAGGGCTGCCGAAAGTGCCGAACGCCCGCCTGAGCGCTCGCATCACACCGCACCGCACGTTTCCCGCTCTTACGCTTACCTAACGCTGAAGTTCTTCATTGTAATCAAATAGTTTGAATAGCAATTTTAATCTACATTAAATGCACAATATATTGAACGTATTTAATTGGATAAGGAATGATACTGTATTGTTAAAAATAGCTTCGATAATGACACATTATTATTTTGTAATTTTTAAAAGATAAAAATGATTGCTGTGGGTTTTTCTTAGGAGATAGACATATGCTATCGCGGACTTTTATGTAGACCTTTTTAAGTTATATATTTCCGCAGTACATTATATTATTCTATCATCAATGGTTTTCGCAGCGCACGCGATGTAAGAAATATTTAAGTAATTTTTTTACATCTTGGATTTCATTATTGAAGTTTTAGTAAGGATTCCTAATTTGTTTGAAAATAAAATAAAGTCTATGTTAGTCAGTGATAATGCAGCTTTCTAATGGTAAAAGAATTTTCGAAATCGGTTTAGTTGTTTTTGAGTTTAATCGAATATTAAAATACAAACCTTCCCTCTTTATTACTATGTTAACATAGATGTATGGAAGTCTGCCGGACTTGTTGACATTTATGAATACTGCTCCGCTCCCTTTTGTAGTAGCGTGATGTTATATAGCCTATAACCTTCATCGATAAATGGACTATTCAACAGAAAAAGAGCTTTTCAATTCGAACCGGTGGTTCCTGAGATTAGCGTGTTCAAACAAACAAACTCTTCAGTTTCATAATATTATAAGTAGGTATAGATATAGTTATTTTTATTAAAAAAAGTATTGAAGTAAATAGCACAAAAACTATATTATTAGAAGCTTTGTAAATTACTTAAAATCCGTACAAAATTTCAAAATTATACGTTACGAAATAAAACAGCTATGGAGTCTTAACCCAAAAGAGCCCTAAGTCTTCATACTCTCCATAGCGGCGGCGCGCGCTGTCATAACAGATGACGTCACACAGTATTTTGGCGCGGCGGCGAGCGTTTTTGAGATTACTGCATTAATATTGCTGTATCTTCGTCATTTTTGATCGGATTGAAATAATTTTTTCACAGTGTTTATTGTTTTTTTAATCATTATAAATCTGCATACTCAGCTAAAAACGTGAATGATCCTCATTACCTACTATTGGGTAAACTTGGATTGGTATGTGGACATAAATGTATCACAGATCTTGTATGCCGACCTATCTCGTGACTAGTCAGAACAGTAGAGAGACAATCGTCGCAGTAGCTATGTAGAGTGGTAGAGACCAATGCAGAAAGAGTCTATGAAATCTCTTTTAGCAATGCATATTTACTTACTCACGAGAAGAAAAAACTGATCTACTTAGATAGGTGGTCAGAAAACATAGCAGTAATACACGCAGTAACAGTGGAGTATCTATAGATCAGAGATCTACGTGCGCTTGATCTATGATATGCCAGTGATGATGTGATGTGATTTCGTATATGTTAGTGACGTATGAACGCCTAATTCTTTATTTCCACATAGGTACCTAATAAGGTAAACACCAAAATAACACGGAATTAAAAAGTCAATGTGATAAGAGCTTTAGAAAAAATGTCGTTGGCGGTATGCGTCACCTATTAAACTGGTATCCGCATAGTTCTAAATTTAATATTTCGTTTTTTCTATCACAAAAGTTGCTAATAGGTACTTCCGTATATAGACGCGGTAAAGGAATACCACAACTTGATTAATACATGCAACACTCAGATGTCACTAGATATTGCTCGCCACCTGCAGAGGGTAATGCAGTTCAAAAAAAAAGAAAAGAAGGAAGACAAGACCTCTGGTACTTTCACAAGAATTGATCTGTAAATCCGCGAAATGCTGGATGGCAAAAAGCTGGGGTGAAGTCCAGACATTACGGACCACAATTTCAGATGCTGACGATACTAAAATGGTGTTGCATTACTTGACGACCTCAACGAATACTTTATAACGCCCTGCTTAAAGGATCCGCGATTGTAAGCAGAGAGAAACACGAGTGCGGGTAGAGCAATCCAGTTGTTTATCTGCTACATTTGCATTGCAGATTACAGTGCATTCGAGACTGTATTGTTTCTACCGTATGTGGGTGACACCGCAGTCCAGCACGCATTGTTCTGGATAGTATGATAGACGGAATAGTCGAAAGAGCTCATCAGAACACTCACCGCAGTGTGTGTGGGCCGTGAAATACAGCCAGAGAAACGCCAACTAAGCAACTGTAAGTGTTAGTAACCTCGAGACTCCCAATGATACGGACTGAACGATGTTGAAATCTGTCGAAAACATCTAATAAGTACCTACTGAACATTTTACAGCAGAAGGCACATCATTAATATGCAGATGAAATAGAGTGGGCGATAGGACAGACCCTTGAGACACGCCTATCCTTATTACAACTAACGCGAATGCTACGCTCATGCAGGAAGCTAGCAACCCCGTTGCACAATCGATTACGTAGACCGTAGGCTAGAAGCTTGGAAAGAAGTGAACTGTACCAGACTCTACTGATTGTTTTGGCGATATTAAGACTGATAGAGTCAATGACTCGAATTAATTGGCTATAGATATACTTACAAATGTCTTTAGAGGTCTAGACCAAGCCATGGTCGAAATAATGAGGCTAAAACACTACAATAATAGATATAATCAGTTTACAGCTTCTATGACGTAGCGGTAGTGAACGCGGCCGCTACACAGGAGGCGTGGGTTCGATCCCTGCCCGGTGCAAATATTTGTATCCATGAATATGGGTATTTTCCTCTATTCTCACCTGTTCTGTTGAGTTTCATTGGTCTGGTTGTGCCTCGGAGAGCACGTTAAGCCGTCGGTCTCGGTTGCGATACGAACATCTATGGCAGTCGTTACGGGTAGTTGGAGCCCTAAAAAGTCCAAAAACAACGGTCTAGCTGCAATGATTCGATATTGCCTAATGTCACCATCTGGTTGTGGAGGTCAGATGGCAGTCGCTTCACGGAAAATATCGAGGTTCAGCCAAATCTGCAGTTAAGGCTGGTAAAGCGGACCCCAGACTCCGAGGTGAAAGCTTCGGATGCAACTGGGAATTAACGCTAGGATGAAGAAGATATAATCAGTTTAGTAGCTTGATACATACTTCGGTAGCACTTTTATCAATACGCTGTTATATCCGGTTTGTGCTGTGAAATTCATTCATCTCCCTCAACTTCTTCCAACCCATATAAAATTGGGTCAAACGACATATCAAACAATGAAACGGTGTTAAGGTTGATTAAAATAGTAACAAAGTCATAAAAGTTTTGATACATTTCATGTGATGGAATATTGCCAGTGGTATTATACTTTTGAAATAACTCTTTCTTAGTCGTCCATGGATACATCGTACTGGTACCAAATCCATCGCTTGGCAGATAGAGGCTACGACCACTACCCAGCCCCCCTAGACCAGACAAGTGTAAGCTGGTCCAATAAGACATTTCCCTCACATCATGGCTGACTCTGGGCCATTTCCCATGTTAATAAATGTAATAATGTTGACACTAATATCAGTGTGTATGAGATTACGAAAGGAAAATCTCATCTATCTCTATGTAATACTTCGTCTAATACCAAAATTATCTACCACTACTTTGAAATAAAACTATTTATGAACAATTTTATAGTGATTTATTTTCTTTGTTTTTTTAATATCCACACTGTTTTAAATTATTTTTAGTTTTATTTCAATATTCGCTAAACTTCCAACAATACGCAAGTGCTACTTGTCAGGTTTACAAGAGAAATGTACGATGTCACCGTTAGGGTATCTCACGAGGGTGATCTGGTTCCTGAAGCGCTTCTTACACACCCGACATGCATCGTCGTCGTGTATTACAACCCACTGCGATTCGAAGCATTGCTTCTTTTCCTCTTCCTGTAAAGGAATACAAAAAAAAAAATAATTAAGCAAATATTGCCATTTCACTAATCAATTAGTGCACCATATTCCCTATAATATGTATTCTGTTTTGTTATAATCGTAGATAGTTTATGTTCATTCTATTTCTTCATCCCAATGCAATCTCCCCCTCCATAACATCCAAAGCTTGCACTTCGGAGCCTAAATTTCGCTCTTACTTCTCTTTTTTGATAGACTTTTACGAGAGCAACTGCTACAAGGGACCAACCCGAAAGAAAAACCCGTGTCAGAGCCTCACCTATCAATTTGCGGGTGAGGTTGACTTGGCCCCGAAGGTCTCATTCTTAGAAAATCTTCAATAAAAAAATGGCTGACGAAATGACCATTCAGATACCCTACCCCAACCCCCAATCTCCAATCACCCATGTTATAAAAAAAATAAGCAAAGTTGAGCTTTAGTGTTTACGTCATACTTAAATAGTCCCTTGGTTGGGCGCCAAATACCCATGAGTGAGTTCAACCTAACTTTGTAAATTTCAAAACCGTAACTTGTTAAAAACTCACGTAATTGTGTTCCGCATACGACAATCCTTTCAGAATCTGCGTACTTCGCTTCAAATTGTGATGCCCATCAAGAGCGCTCTCCAAGTAATATTTCAATCGATGCAGAGGCACAGAGTCTGGAAATACAGATAACGCCTGGAAAACATACAATAAACATACTTTACTAATGCCCATCAAACGATCATCTACAACGCACAGCTTTTTGGCCGATACAGATGACATTTTTGCCATTAATTTTTTTTTTTCATTAACCCATTTATCTGTGATCCGTTCCTGGTAAAAATCCGAAAAGAAATTATAAGTACGACACTATTATACATACATACATACATAAAGTCACGCCTCTTTCCCAGCGGGGTAGGCAGAGACCACTGCTTTCCACTTGCTACGATCCTGGCATACATCTTTCGCTTCTTCTACTTTCATAATTGTTTTCATACATGCTTTGTGTTTTATATGAAACTAATTCTTAAGATCGGTGTAGACCCATGATGGCGTTCGGATTTAGTCGGTTCGAATCCGACATAACCGCCCCGCTACGCAGCGGATAGGTATGCACGGGGATTCCGTATGAATCAAATAGTAGGGATAAGGGCAGGAAGATGATGATCAACTTACTTTTAAAGGCGATATTTTATCAACGTACTTTTCCAAGATATACAGTACTGTTTCTAAGTCCGCTACAGAGGTTTTGGGATGTCTCGGAACGTTGACTAGGGGTCCCATTAGTGAGGCACCTAGGTCTGGGTTCATGAGGATCCGCATCAGAATTATGAAGCTGTCATGGTAGTTGTCGCTGGAAGTGTTACTTACACTTTCGGAGTAACGTAATGCTTGATCGATATCACCTGGAAATATTGTAAAGATACGTGAATTTTGTCTGTTGTTAAAGTGTATATATGCGCCCATATGCTGTTCCAGCATATGGGCGTTTTTTAACCGAGTTCTAAAGGAGGCGTAGGTTCTCAATTCAAACGTTTATATATTATGAAGTCACAGTACAATAGGGAGGCAAAAAGTATGGAATTGTATAGAGCCGCTTTTATATATCCGTGGATGGTAGTTTTATGTTGTTGCACTTGCACACATCTAGACACTCGATCTAAAATCGAGGCGGTAATTTTGACCATGTGTTATCCTTATTATTACCCATTGACTGGATGAAGAAGAAGTAGACAGCAGTTACCACACACTAGTGCTATACATATAGTTATCGGTAAAAATCATGAACCAATGTCAAAAAGTTCACGCATAATATGCACTAACTGGTCAATCGAAAAACCAATAAAAAGGGCTGATTAACCAATGACGCGAGCCGCATCCGTGATTAACTTGATATAAATCTATGATTGGTTGATTGGCGTGTCTCGCGTCCCGCACTTTCCACCAAAGAGTCCGAGAAACTCGTTTTGGGCAGTGTTCATCAAGATTGCCGGCCACCGATATAGTATTTTACAGTCTTTTGTCGGTATGGTAACACAATTTGCAACTTACCTAAAATAAAGACATATATAGCAAGTGCTTCTTCGTGTCTTCTTAACTTTCCCAATACAACCGCTCTCTCTTCGAATAGACTGTCTGTCGGCAATTGCAAAATAACTTTTTCTGCAGTATAATATGTGGACTTCGCTAGAAACAAAAGTAATTTTGACTTCGCACATTGCAACTCTTCTTCGGTAAGATTTGGATTCTTGTCTGTTATTTTGTCTCTATATCTATTAATTAAAGCGTCATGAAATAAAGAATTCGTATCATTCCAAATATGTATGACGTGCTCCAAATATTCCGTTATCAATGTTTCGTGTTCTCTCTGTAGAAAGTCTAATATCTTTGGACGAGGTAGGTTTTCTACTACGTCTATGTCCTCGGTAAATATCTTCAAACCTTCCTCTGGATGCTCTTTCAGTATCCAGTCTGAGAACTCGAAAATTAAATTTATGTGGTCGGATCCTGTAAATTACAGAAGAAAAAAATTTTTGAAAAAAAAAAAAACTTTACATAGAATTTGATTGATTACCGTAGGTACGTACCTACATTAGTACACACCGACGACTATGTCCTGAACGCATACGTAGATTAGGTACACAATCAAAAGCTACAGAGAGATTGCATATCAAGCCGTCGGAAATCATAATTTAGTTCGTTACAATGTAATAGTTATAATAATGTAAAATGTATCTTCTATTATATAAAAATGAATCCCTAAATGTGTTGCTAAGCGCAAATCTCGAGAACGGCTGAACCGATTTCGCTAATTCTTTTTTTAGAATATTCCCTGAAGTACGAGGATGGTTCTTACGGCGAGAAAAATAAAAAAAATAGGCGGTACGAAGTTCGCGGGGTCAGCTAGTTTCTAATAATTATCCCTGTACTATTGTTTCATAAACGTTCATACTAACCCAGCTGCTGCAAGTAGTTTCTAGTGGCAATGTAACCTTTTAGTGAAGAATCCTGTTTTTTGGAATGATCTCTCAGATGGTGGAGAGCTTTTACATGTTGTCCCTTGATCTGGTATAATATTATCAGTTCGCTATGTTTCCCATAATGCAGTAGTGCTTTCTCGGCTTCTTCTAAATTACAGTTATTGGCACGTATCAGCGGTACAACGAGTGCATTGTTTGTCTGTTTAGGGAAAATAACAGCATTAAGAGAAATTTATATCATGGGGGTAGAAAACCTAGGTAAGGAAATCAATTTAGGGAAGTTCGTGGGGAAGTGACGTCGTCTGACCTCCCAATCTCACGAACAATCATTTTTTTACCTCCTACAATCTCGCCAATGCAGAAATTCTAATAGGGTGCCATCAAATTTTGAAGATTTCTTGATATACATCGGTACGGGTAAACGGCACCATTGAGAAGCCGCAATTAATTAAAACAATAAACAATATGTACCTGCTTATTATATTTATCAATTTCAAGTCTATTTCACGGTAACGCTGCAGCCTGAGATATGGGGGAGGGGCGGGAGGTTAAGTTTTTTTAGTGCGGAAACGCTTTCAATTTGACACGATTTTGGGGGGAGGGAGGGTCATGTCCCCTGTAACCCCCACTAACAAACTCCTATAAGATATGAACATGGACTGGCGATATTCAAATTACAAGACAATTCTAGATGGAAAGGCACCTTTATTAGTGTTTGTATTAATACCAAGTAGTCACCTGCAAGTAGCACTTCAGCAAAGTTGTGTCTATTAACTCTAACTGCTGCGTCATATTTAATTGGACATCACTATCTGTTTCTGTTCGACTACCACCGCTGGTTTCTAACTGACTACTAGTTATGCTGCTTTCTGTCCCACAGGGTTTATCTGCTCTGGTTAAAACCTTCCCTTTGTATTTCGTCAGATACACCATCAAAGCTGTCACAGCACTATCAAGGTCTTTTGCTTTTATTTTTTTCACTTGGGCTTTCTCTTCATTAGATTTACCGTCAAGATCGGGGTACAGTTTGATGACTTCGGCAGGATCGATGTTGACTTTCAGAAATTCAGCCATAGCTTGTGAATATTTTTTCATGTGAAACAATTCCTGTGCGAACAACACTTGAATGGAATGTATTCTCTGTTTCTTCTCTTCTGGCGTACATTCCGAAAGGTTCTAAGGGTTATCAAATAGGTATATACATATCAACATTTTATAAACACAATACACAACAATAGAAATAGGAAATGCCCAAAATCTTTCGCTCCGAAACGACTATGAAAGCAGTATAAGCGCCTTCGCTGCCTTTAGCGGGTGCGGGTCGCGGATGCGCGCGCAGTGCATCCGCCTGTGACGGGTATCCGCCTCACGCAACGCTGCTCTTGAAATAACATGAAACAAGCACGCGAAGCGGACGTCCGCGCCGTGCGCCCGCTAAACGCAGCGAAGGCGCTAAAGGCGCTAAAGGTGCTATTGCTCAAAATCAAATTCTTTGCCTTATCCCTTATCCAGGTATGTTATAGCAAAAGCCTTCTACTTTGGTAGGTATATTAGTAGGCTAGATAGTACAGAAAAAAACTACAGCCCTTCCCCATTAGGGGAATGAAGAACATTAAGACCTTACGGTTTCAAGGATCCTTTCGATCGTAAGGTTGACTCCTTAACCACTTGGCTACTAAGTGAAAAGATTGTTGACTGCAATTCTTTCTTTTTTCATAGACTAAATTAAATAGAGCATGACTGCGAAAACATAGCTTCCATTGGGGACGCCGTTGACCGGAAGGGTAATTAGCCCTACTGAGTGGGCCATTTCACCCATTGAACGACTTCCATAGATGTTAGTATGGCAAACGGGCCCGACGGCTGAACGTGCTCTCCGAAGCACGACAATGCAAATAGCCATATTTTCATGCATTCAAATATCTGCACTGAGCGGGGATTGAACCCGCGCCAACTGCGTAGCGGTCGTCTTCACTACCGCAGTACCGCCGCGCCACATAGGCTGTCTTTTCCCAAATTCTAGGTTTTGGCGTGAAACCGTAACAACAGACAGAGTTACGTTCGCATTTATAATATTGGTACATATGGATGATTTATTAGATAGGTACTCACATTTAACAAGGATATTATTTTAGCTTGTCTTTTTTTAATACTGGTGCTGAACATTTTGTAACTAAAATAACGACGTGTTACCGTCGTCGTAGGTGGGTTGTTGACTAATACTGCTATAACTAGCAAATGATATTTTTCTTATCATTACCATAAATTAATTAGTTACGTATTTTTGCTCATTAACATTACATTAGGTACTCAGAATAATGTAGTACATGATATAAATCAATCCCGATACAGCTTTATCGTACCCCATTAAACATTCAGCATGTACATTATAATATTTAATAGCTATAATATACCTACTTTTCAAATAGATGCAAAAAATTCTTAGATCTTTTTAATTTTTAACAACTAGATACCAATTGTGACCTTTGGCAACCGAGACAGAAGTGCCTCTTTCACACAGGGGAGAAGCTGCCACCTATGGTCAATTCTAGTCGAGGTGGGTGCAACCCTGTGGACAGCTGCTTGAAGGCTTTCCACATGTTCCTCTGACTGGCAAAGGGTAGTTGACTAGCACAGTAAAGAGCAGATGGGTTGTTACCAATACAGACCTTTCACCCCAGCAGAAGTAGGCCAGTGCGAAGTGTGTTCCTCCTTTCTGGGTAGTATGGGGTTCACCAGGCTGCCAAGACCCGAGGGGGCCATCTGAAAATAGCAGTGATGTTTTCACTTTCACTACTATAGTAAAACAATAAAAATTACAAATAAACAATTACAATTATTTTAGCACCTTCACATATCAAAAAACTAATCTGCTATATTCAGTAGGTACTTGTAATCTCAGTAAAGTAGTGAAGCAAATACCCAGTGAGTGGAGCCAGGGCCATTAGCTAGCCGGAAAATAAAGCTAGTTAGACTAAAAAAGTGACTGCAGGGCTAGCATTGTCACCAAATTTTAGGCTGGGCCCATCTAATACAGCTGAACTTTGCCATCAGCTTGATGAAGAAGTTTACATTACCTTGCATTTCTTACATTGAGAATATTATCCATAGCACCACAAAAGACTGGTAGTGAGGTGTGTATGTCTTTTAGATTATTCAAGTCTTGCAGGATTGGCAGCAGGCAGTTGATTGACAGTAAATAAATCTAGCAGCAGCCATTAGGTCCTCTGGAAATGTGCACATTGAGTAACATAAAATATGACATTTAACAATACAAGAAATTATCTCTACATACATAATTTTCTGTTTATGCGGTTGTCATCTAACTCCTAACGGCTAAATCAATTAAAATTCATTCATGTGTGTATATTTCAATGGATTTTTAGATAGTTTGAAATGGGTTTTTGAAATTGAGGAACTCTCGCATCCGCGGCAGCCTTCATGTCCGTACCGTAACATAGCTATAAAATGCAAGAGACCCGCCTTCGTTGGTGCAGCCACGTCTTGCGGCAACCGCCGGGCTACGTGGGTAGCAAATGCCTGACAATGACGCCGGGTCCAGGTAGAAGGGGTAGGACCAAGAACTCTTGGCTTGACGTCGTGGAGGGTGACAGGCGTGCAAATGGTCTCACTACCATGGACGCCCAAGATCGTGCGAAGTGGATGAGGAAGAGCCAGAAGGCGGACCCTGAGCTAAAATAGTTTCTTGAATCAGAAAAATACATTGTTGTTTTCGTATTTTTGTACTTTCATTCAACTTTTCGTTTTGTTTTGATAATTTGATTATGACTTTACTGATTGACAATTTTGGAGATAAGATTGACACTAAAGTGACAACTGACAAAACAATGACGTTCTCTACAAAAAAAAAGCCAAAAACTGTAAAAACCACACAAAAAATGGTACAAAATGTATGCGAGTGCTGCGTTCGGAATGAAGTTATTATAATTTTTCCGTTCTGAACCGAACGTCGGGTTTTTTCCGTTCTGCAAAAAGTAAGGACGTGTGCGCCTAGTAGAACATTTTGTATGAAAATGGAGCATTCGGTTTTACGAATCTGACTTTTTGATCAGGAAACCGTGGACGGAAACCGTACGTGTGCCCCGTGTGCCCGCGTGCTAATACGGACATAATCTTTATAGAAAACCGTAAAACCGGTAAATCTGACAACTGACAAGAGTGACACTGTGTGACAGTGAAGTGACAATCATAATTTTATGTTATGGTGATTTGTGTATTTTCTTCAATTTTCTTTTCAGTATTTTGTGTATTACAAATTACATACACAACTATTTGAACTCTGTCTGCTGAAATTAGACTATTTCAAATAATACAAATGATTATTTACTAATAATCTTTGATCGCAAAGCGTATTATAAAACATCTTTTATGATCGCAGTTTGTTATTGTTGATAATTTGAAGAATATTACATTGAATCACAATGCACGAGGCTTACGAGATATTTCATTTGCTCAATGCAACCGTTCAAATAGAAACCATTGCCGCATATGGTAAGTAAATAACAAACCATAATATCAGGTAATATTACACCACTGGATGATAAACCGATATACAGATGCGATATAAATAATATAATTATGTATTTAAGCAAAATCTGACGAACGATCGACGATTTTAGTACTTGATCTATTTATTTTGATGATCACAAAGGAAGAATAAACATCTCTCATGATAAACTGCTAATCAAAATTGTTGTGTTGAAATAAATAATAATAGCACCATATTCAAATTTATCTTTTATAAATGAAAGTAGTAAGGTTATGGAATGCCATCAATATCTTTGAGGTACTATCCAACCTCACCTGCAAGCTAGAACACCTACTGGTTATATAGTACTAGCTCTTGCTCATGGCTCTACCCACGTGGAATTCTTATATTGTTCACGTTACACCTTCTGCTCAACTGACGCTACCCCACAACAATTGTGACATGTTTTGAATCCGTATTGCACCTCTTTACAGTTTCAAATAATGTATGAGAATCTTTTAAATTTATTGATTACTGCTCTGCTCCCTTGGATAGTAATGTGTTGATATAATAATATAGCCTTTGTTATTCAGTGATAATATAGCTTTGTAATGGCAAAGGAATTTTTGAAACAGGCCCAATAGTTTTTGAGTTTACTTGTTACATACTAAAATGCACAAGTACAAATCCTTCCTCTTTATAATATTAGTATAGATAGATTTTATATAAATAAAAATTGTAGGACATCCAACACAATGCCAATGAACTGATTATTCTTTCCTTTGCAGATAATAATTTGTTATTGGGAACCAGACAAGGTCACTTGTTGATGTATTCGTTATCTACAGGCAATGCCAATCAGAAATATGAGTTGCAGCTACTTCGCTACTGTAAAAATTTTAGCAAAAAACCTATACAGCAAATTGAAGTTATACCAGGTTAGTGACAAACAGTCCTAAAAACCTGAGACCAGTTGTTGGTTTTTTTATCCAGTTATTGGACCAGACCATATAGGTTGTGAAGGTCTGATGGCAGTCGCTTCATGGAAAATAAAATAGAATCAATTTTCAGGCAAATCTGCAGTTAGACTGGTATAGCAGACAACAGACTTCAAAGTGAAAGCTTTGGATGCGACTTGGATTAACACTAAGATGAAGAGAAATGACAAACTGACTCACAGTTAAGAATGTAGATGTACAAAAGTAGTTTTAATGGAACACAATTTTTTTTCATTATTTCAGAAGATAACTTATTGCTGTGCCTGACTGATAATGTACTTTCTACACACAACATGAATGGTTTTAACTTTCCTATTGTGAAGACATTTGAACAAACAAAAGGAGCATCATTGTTTGCTTTAGATAATAATAAGGTAAGCTTTTTATTAAACTGCTAGTCTCAGAAACCATCCTGTATACCTTTATACATGAAATGTTAACAATATGTGTTATAATTTTATTATAATTAGCACCATTTGAAATCATAAAAACATTGAAGCTGATTAATTTGATTTCAAATTTCGTCATTACAGCCCACAACATCAATGTCTGGGGAATCAAAATCTGTTTCACGTCTCTGTGTTGCCGTGAGAAGAAAATTGCAACTGTATCAAGGAATAAATGGAGAATTTAAACAACATCTATATGACTTCACCATTCCAGATGTGCCAAAGGTTTTGGCGTGGGGCCAGCAATACCTATGTGTTGGATTTAAATCGGAATATGTGTTGTATGATGTAGGTATTAGTTGATACCTTATAAATTCCTTTTAAATATAACATAATATATACAGGTATGCTTATTTCCTTCGTGTTGTACTCATATTTTGCCAACTATGTTCTAAACCCTATTATTATTATTTTTTTTAAAAGAATATTAGCAACCGAAATTACTAATATTCCTGTTAACCCCTCCAACTAAGCTAAATTGCTTGTGCTAGGAGTGGGTTCACGTCGGTAGTGTAATGGCCAGGATTCGAACCCGGGACCTCTCGATCGTAAGGCCGACTCCTTAACCACTAAGCTACCGACGGCGACGCTTCTAAATATATATAGCAAGAGCGAGCCTACTGCCGTCATCTGGACACTTTTTCAAGACTTAAAAGCTTCCTAAGTGTCTGCCACCTAAAGCCGGGTACTCACTTGCGAGCCGTAAACGTAACCGTTGCATGCACTGTGACCAAAAAGCATAGTGTGTACGTGGTTCGCTAACCTGTAGCGAGCGGTACGCGTGCGATTTGCAGTGAGCCGACGTTAACAACGTACTCATTTCCGAACCCGTAACGTTGCACGTAACTGTAACCGTTGCTGTTACCAAAAATATAGTGTGTACGTGGTTCGCGAGCCTGCATCGAACGCTACGCGAGCGAATCGCAACGACCCGAGCGATTGTCGGTTTTAATCCAGCTTGTCAGTTGTCACTGTTGTCAGTGGCCTCCTCGTACACATTAGAACCTCGTTACTGTATCTGTTTGGTTACAGTTACAGCTCTCAAAATGAGTACGCTCGGTGAAGCGTTCCGGCGACGCGACGCGACGTCGCCGTCGCGAGCCTAAACTGTAGAGCCTAAACTACAAGCGTACACATTAGAACCTCGTACTGTATCACGCAAGTTCGGTTACGGCTCGCAAGTGAGTACCCGGCTTAAGTGGTATAAAAAAAAATTTAGCGGCAGCGCTCGCGGTCTATCTATAGTTCAACTAACCATTCATAATCTCAATTTCATAGTTCAAATTTTGAAAGGGTATGTACTGGATGTTTTTGCCAGTATTGTAACACTATAATAACTAAATAAATAAATATTGTAGGACATTCTACACAACGCTATCTAGACACAAAGTAAGCATAGCTTAACTAGCTTGTTACGGGTTCTAGAATGCAGATAAACATACTTAGATACATATTTTTTCCGTTAATACATACATATTATACATAGAAACACCCAGACCAATGCAAATATCCATATTCATGCATATAAATATTTGAACTGAGCGGGGATCGAAGCCGCGCCGCCTGTGCGTAGCGGCCGCGTTCTATACCGACCTTGTATAACTTTGATGTGTCTGTTATTTTCCAGATTTCATCTGGTAATCCTAAAGAGTTGTTCCCGACGAGCAGTTCAAAGGAACCCACTATAGTAAAATACTCGGAAACATCGTTCCTCTTCGGCCGCGATCAATCGTCCGTCCTCGTAGAAGAAAGCAAAGATCCTAAAGATGACATGGAAGCTAAATGGAAATCCAAAGATGTTGATGCAAGAAGAGCTCGAGAAGACAGTGAGGCAAGAAGCAAATCTAAAGATGTTGATATCAAAAAAACTATTAAATGGTCTGAATCACCAATTGCTGTTGGTAAGGATTATGAATAATATTAAAAATAATCAAATTCCAATTTATTTATTGTTTGTCACAGGTAGATAGTAGATGTTGTCAATTACATAAATAAGATTTATGAATCACATTAGACTTAGTCTTCATTCCTAAAATATTAATATTTACACGTTACAGGGCCACATTATCTTGAATCCACTTTCTTATGATTATTTCTCATAGAGCCTACATAAGTAGTACCCAGCTATACTCATTTTATTCGCTCCCCTCGCGTCTTTTAATACTGACCGAATTATCCACACTATCTCCTAGCTAGAGATAGTGGACAGGACTTCAGAGTCACTCTTTAACGAAAAATAGCTAGATAAATTTTGGTTAAACTAGAATATGGCAGAAAAAGAGAATAGAGGCACAGAAATATGTTTCTGTAGGCTGAGAAACCAGTATTTATTCTTGTTCTGTGTGCTGGTTACCGACTTAGCGAGGTGAACTAGTTAGAAAATAAGAATTCCTTTTTACAGTATGGGATGAGCCATTCTTGTTGGGACTGCTGGCAGACCAAGTTATTGTGCAAACTGTAGAACCAACGCTGTATATACAATCATTACCAGAATTGAAGCAAGCAAGACTTATGTACAGGTAGGCTATAGATTTTTTACCATTGACTGCATTGCCACTCGACCAAGGGGCCGCGATTTTTCAAAATCAGTGAATAAAACACTCTTTGTCTCACTGAGTGAACAAAAAATATTCAATTTGGAACATGCATGAATATACGGAAGAGGTTGCACACTTTCGCTATAAAAACTTACTAAACCACCAAATCGTAATAACTGGCTGAATGGTATATGACTCAGTTTAAAATTTTAAAATAAGAAAAAAAAATGCCGCCAATTTTCTATGCAATTTTCCTTGTTAAAGTTTCTGTTTGTCTCTTAATCTTAAAATGACTTCTTCCAGTGATAAAAATGGAACTCTCGTTCCGGAGTCTTTACGCGTTCACGTGGTATCTACTGTTGATAATTTGCTGCTTCTTTTATGTATTACTATGATAAAATTTGATTCATAACCACAGAGTTATTATATCGTAGTCAATGATAAAAAAATTGAGTACCTAGCACGTGAAAAAAAAAACATCTCGGCTCTTGTATCCTTTGATCCGCTCAGGATTCCATTCTAGAATCCCTCGCTACGCTCGGGATTCTACTTTAGAATCCTTCGCTCGTTTTGGGATACAACTTAGTGCCTCAAAAAGGTAATCTACCATTATTCTATTCTTATTCGCTTCAAGAAAATTATATTATTCCAGGGCCTGTAATAACATTTGGTTTCTTTCAGATGTAAACGGGGTTTGATATTTGTATCTTCAGTGGGCCAAGTGTGGTGTCTCAGCTCCGTCGACGTGACTAAACAAATTCAGCAATTGCTTAAAGATAAGCAGTTTCAGATAGCCATTGAATTAACGGTAAGGCACACTAAATGTTTTAAGGTCTATATAACACTTTTAACGCATCTTTCAACGATTTCATTTCTTCAAGAATGGAAATCGAATCGTTAAATTTTTTCTGACCTCGGCAAAATATGAGCAAAATTTTACTTACTACCTACGCTGCCCCATGAAGGCGGGCGCCCGACGTACAATTTGTATAGATTTTTTGCACGATATTGTGCAAATTTCTGTTAAATCAGTATTAATGGCACGAAACAGGACTGCATGCCTCATTGAGTAAATTTCGTACGGTACTTTGTTTTATCGAGGTAGCAAATAAGAACAAGTAGTTATCTACTTTTTATAAATAGTTATCTACTTGTTCTTATTTGCTACTACGATAAAACAAAAATACACTACGCCTAGGGATGCACAGTTATTTTAATGTCGATAAAAATATTCATAAACAAAAGAGCTAGAGATAATGGTACTTCGCCTTGTGAAATCTCAGGAATTAAGGTCACCAATATAGATACCAAATACCAATGCAAAAAAAACTAGACAACTGGAGGAGTGCTTTTTTAAAGGCTCCGGGATCGTAGTAAGAAAAGAGAATTATATATTTTTTTGCACTAGATAATGGTAGTAAGAGTGTGATAGATACTTGTCGACCTATTCTCATACCTACCAAATAATCAAAAGAACTAATTCAAATCGATCTAGCCCTTTCAGAGGAATCAATTTAGACCACCCTGTGGACAATAAATATTGTCGTATGCAGGATAAATGTACATGAAGTATCCTGTATATCATAATAAACATAAATATTTTTAGTTTGTTTTCCCTATGACATCACGTAACCACGAGTTACTTGCTATCGGGGATATTTTAACATTCAGTAGTGGTTTGTTTTGTGACATGTAAAGTGGTTGAAAAATAACTATAACTATTAATTATCCTGCCAATTACAAGTGATTTTTACTTTTACTGATATTTAAAAAAACTTATAACGTTTAACAAATCTTTTCTAAAAAATGCCTTTTACTATAAAAAGCCGTGAACGAAAAGAAGTAACGAAGTTTTTAATTGTAGTAAGTTTCAGTTTTTCTTGCTATTTACAGCTATTTTTAGGGCGTATTGTTGATTTAGTTATCTATATAATATGTGTATGTATTTGATGAATCAACAGAGCCTGTCAGAATGCACGCCAGAAGAGAGAAAACAGAGAGTACATTCAATACAAGTTCTATTCGCGCTGGAATTGTTTGATATGAAGAAGTACTCTCAATCAATGGAGGAGTTCATTAAACTGAACACTGATCCTGCCGACGTAATTAAACTGTTCCCCGAACTCGACAACAAGTCGAATGAGGAAAAAGAAAAAGTTGAGACGAAAAAATTGAAAGGAAAAGATCTAGAGAATGCATTGAACGCTTTGATAGATTATTTAGTTAAACTGAGGGCAGAGATCTTAAAGAGTTCCGAAGAACCCAGCAGTAGCCACAATGACACCGGTAGCGGCAGTCAGAGGAATGTAACTCAGCAATTAGAATTAATAGATACTACTTTGTTGAAATGCTATTTGCAGGTAAAGTATTGAATAATCTTCTTATAATATAAAAATGAATCCCTAAATGTGTTGCTAAGCGTAAATCTCGAGAACGGCTGAACCGATTTCGCTTATTCTTTTTTTAGAATAGTCCTTGAAGTACGAGGATGGTTCTTACGGAGAGAAAAATTAAAAAAAAAAGGAATGGACTGTTAGGTGGTACATAGTTCGCGGGGTCAGCTAGTTTTTAATAATTTAATGTAATTTAAAAGGCCAGTATAATGTTATGCAACTTTCATTACCTTTGAGTGGAATTTACAGTGTTGAAATTTATGAACAACAACTTTCAATGACCCACTGTCAAACAATGTTATTTAATAGATCTTTTTAGATGTGATCGACTTTAAAAAAAAAAGCTTTTCCATGTGGATCTGTCTAGTGTCTACAGCTAAGTGTTTTTGGAATTTCTCAAATCATTATCATCATGGAGATGTATTTTCCTGATCACATCCGAGGCCTGAAAAGCGTGTATAGATAAATTTCATGTATTATTTTCCGCCAGACGAACGACGCGTTTGTTGCACCGCTGTTACGGCTCAACAACTGTCGTTTAGAAGAAGCAGAGAAGACACTCCTGCATCATGGGAAACATAGCGAACTGATAATATTATACCAGACCAAAGGACAACATATGAAAGCTCTTCAGTTACTGAGAGAACAGTCAAAACAACCAGATTCCTCTCTAGAAGGTTATAGAGGCACGAAAAATTACTTGCAGCAGCTGGGTTAGTACTAAATTTTCTCGAATAACTTATATATTTTCCAGATTGTGTCCAGGATCTCATTGTATTTCTTCCTTGTGTCTTATGAAAGATTTGGAGGTATTTTTAAAAATACTAGTCGCTATTTTATGACTCCCTGGAATCGGAGACTATTTAACACTCGGCGTCATTAAGTAATCTACAAATTAGGACACCAGTAATCTACAAAATAGTAACACCTTCAATTCGCCCCGCGATTATTTAGATCCGCTTTACCAGTCTAACTACGAATTTAAATGAACGATATTTACCATGAAACGACTGTCATTTGACCTCAACAACCCAATGGCTATATCGAAGAATTGCAGCTAGACCAGAGGTTGGACTTTCTTTTAGGGCTCCAACTACCCATAACGACTGCCATCAATGTTCGTATGGCAACCGAGACCTACGGCTTAACATGCTCTTCGAGGCACGTCCAGACCTATGCAAATGCATACAAATATGTGCACTGCGCGGGAATCAAACCCGCGCCTCTTGCGTAGCGGTCGCGTTCACTACCGCCATGCCACAGAGACTGCTGTTATTTAGGAATGTGAGTTATAAAAGTGTTATTTTTTTCAGGCTCCGAACATATAAATTTAATATTTAAGTTCTCCGACTGGATACTGAAAGAGCATCCAGAGGAAGGCTTGAAGATATTCACCGAGGACATCGAAGTAGTAGAAAAGTTACCCCGTCCAAAGATATTAGACTTCCTACTGAGAGAACACGAAACTTTAGTGATACCGTACTTAGAACACGTCATACACACTTGGACTGATACGAACGCATTGTTCCATGACGCTTTGATTAACAGATACAGAGACAAAATAGCGACTAAAAGTGCAACTCTTACTGAGGAAGAGCTTCAACATACGAAGTCGAAATTACTTACGTTTTTAGAAAAGTCCATACATTATACTCCTGAACGAGTACTCTTGCATTTCCCTACAGACAGTTTGTTTGAAGAAAGAGCGATTGTTTTAGGAAAATTGGGAAGGCACGAACAAGCACTGGCCATATATGTATTGATTTTAGGTAAGTTGATCTTGTCGATATAGTTTGTGAATAAATTAATAGATAATTGTAATCAAATTATTATTGGCGATTAGAAAATGGTGATTGTGAATTTTTATTACCAAATTCTTTTCTCACAAACTTCACCTGTAATAATATAGGTAAATATAATAATAATAAAATATCTTGACATTTAGGTATACGTGTTATGCTGTTACCTACAAAAACTGATTTAGGATTTGAGTTCTAGCACCAAATAGTTGCTGTATTAGAAAATAATGAAAATTGCTATTATTCGAGATCGTTATATTTATCAATCGCGAGTGTTAGGCCCCAGGATTTCCGAACCTAAGGCTGCCATTGACGCGGAGCGGAGAAATATTAACCAATAGAATAAAAATCCGCTCCTGCAGCTGAGCGGAGTATTTTATGCAATTCTATTGGTTAATCTTTCTTCGTTCCGCGTCAATGGAACCACAGCCTAAGCCTGTCTAGCTAGCAAGCTGGTTCCATCCATATTTATTTGTCTATAGGTGATGTAGAACGAGCAATACGTTACTGTGAAAATGTAAGTGGCACTGCAAGCGATAAGTACCAAGACGTCTATGTTATTCTAATGCGGATACTGATGAACCCGGATCAGAGAGCCTCGCTCAACGGACCTCTGGCAAACGTTCCAAAACACCCGAAAACTTCTGTAGCGGACTTAGAAACTGCATTGAATATTCTAGAGAAGCATGCTGATAAAATTTCGCCGTTGAAAGTAAGTTATATGTAAAATAAGGTATTTCTGTGAATATACTTACGAGTTTCTTTCTTCGGAGTAGTCAGAGACCCGCCGTCTGGTTTTGTGCTTACAGACTTATCAACCATTTTCTACTATCATAAAACCTTTCGAGCAAATTCGCAGGTTTTTACTCATACGAGTGCTTTTGTATTTTTAACATAATAAAACCGTATATTGGGTCCACCAATACACATTCGCGATTACTGCAGAGTCACAAGTTCCTCAAAATGGTCAATTTATTAAGGCAACCTAAATTGGAGCTTTCATATTGAATAAATCACTTGTACTTTTCCACATTGTGGAAAAGTACAAGTGATTTATTCAATATGTGTAGCAAGTTCCACCAAGTGCCATCAATCTCCAGTATAAACAGTCTAAATTGGAGCTTTGTTTTGCCAAAGAATTTTCTCTTAATAATCTCTGTAACAACTCTAGAATCAACAAGGAGTACCAGACTGAAGGCAATAAACTTATGACATTTATTAATGTATTTTTTCAGGCATTATCAGTGTTGCCAGATACCGTTCCTCTAACTCGTTTGAAACATTTCTTGGAGAGCGCTCTCGATGGACAACTCGCTTTAAAGCGACGTATGCAGGTTCTCAAAGGGCTGTTGTACGCTGAACACACGCAGGTAAGTCTTATATTAATTTTGGCCACCGCGTGGTTCCCGGCAGAGTAAAATTTGGGTCACACCACCCCTTCCATTGTGTTGTCATATAAAGTGACAGGTCAAAGGGATAGGGCTGTTTAACATCAGACAGATATATACAACCCCGGCTCAGCCTCAGAAGCATGGCTCGAGTCAAAACAGTGCCCGGATTACGGCAATACGCTCATCCCCGTCATCCCCATCCCAATCATTTTATTCGGTCCTACGTGATACGTAGGACCGAATACAATGATTGGTGAAATGTGGGAGGTAATTCATCTCTGCCGAACCCTCCAGGGATAATGGCGTGATTATATGTATGTATGTATATTTTGACTGCCTCTGTGGCGTAGCGGTAGTGAACGCGGCTGCTACGCAGGAGGCGCGGGTTCGATCCCCACTCAGTGCAAATATTTGTGTGCATGAATATGAATATTTGCATTGGTCTGGGTGTTTCTATATGTATTTAATGGTGCTTCTAAACGGGCGATGTTTTACTGCAATTAATGGCTGCAACACTGTGGCCCGGCAACATTGCAACTATTGCAAGCAATACCGGCCAATATTGCAGTAATGTCCCGGCTATATAGCCAAACATGTTTGCCATATAGCCACATACGGCCGATGTTACCGCGATGGGTTGCCGGACGATCGCTAGGCGGTCGATTTTACTGCAATAATGCTCGGCCAGTTCTATTGTTGTTTCAGTCGCTCTCTTTGTTATAGCACAGTCTATCCGCGAATTGTTAAATAATTTACTATCAAGGCTTATTTCTAGACTTAAATTATCTAAAGTTTCACGCCTATTTAAGTAAGGTCGAATCCACAATCTCTTCTTTTTCTGTTTATCTATACTATTATATAATTGTAAAGTCGTGTCTGTACATTGGAGGTATTTAAAAAAAAATACTTGGGTTATGTTATGTTAACGATACTGAACACGAAAATATTTTTTTTTCATTTCCTGTCTGTTTGTCTGTTTGTCCGCGATGGACGCAAAAACTACTGGACGGATTTTGATGCGGTTTTTTTTGTTATAAAGGGCTTACTCAGACTTAAAATCTTACGTTTGTTTGATCGCAATCGGTTGAGTAGAACCGAAGATATGAGCAAAGGTCGCGTTAACCGAGATGCACGCGGGCGGAATGCTAATTTTTTAATAAAGCAATATAAGCTGCTGCAACAAGTATGATTTCGTCACTAATTGTGGCCGGTTTGTGTAGCCCGTTTATGAATCTGCATCAAAAGCCATACTATTGCAGACATATTTGCAACACATTGCCCAGCCATTGATTTTTCGGCCATCAGTTGCAATGAAATATTTTTGAGATTGCCGGGCAATCAGTTGCCAATAGTGCAGCCACATATTGCAGAAAAACATGGCCCGTTTAGAAGGGCACTAATTTACAAAAAAAAATGTATCTAAGTATGTTTATCCGCATTCTAGAATCCATAACACAAGCTAGTTAAGCTATGCTTACTTTAGGTCTAGATAGCGTTGTGTAGAATGTCCTACAATATTTATTTATTTATATTAATGTTGGAACTGGCTTGAGATGCAGTAGTAAACTCAGACACGACAGTTAACTTCTCAACAACTTTTTTATACGTAATTTGTAGCTTATTTAAGTCGCAGTGGCGAAGGTAAAGTTTAAAAGGGCAGCCGCTGGAAAAAAAATCATACCTCGGTTTATCTAGTTTGCCATGCGACCCATTAGGAACCCGGCAGAAATCGGCTTATAGGAACCCTTCGCCACTGGTGTGAAGTGGTGTGTCGTATATGAGTGAATATGGGCCTCACAAGGAATTTCGGGGCTGGAGCCAATTTCAACTGCAAACCGGTACCCCTATAGATTCCCGACGAGGCTCTGGCGCAGGCTTTGACACTTATCTTGGACCTAAATCAAACGAGGCCGACACCCAAAAAACGTATACTGCGCATATAGAGCACATTTTAGATCCAATAATATGTTCTGAGCTACGAATAATGTATCCTAATGTAGGATACATTATTCGTAACAACGCGTTTGACTACTAGCGAACCTTAACCATCTTTAAATCTTGTTCTATTGAAAATATTAATCAATCACGACCCTCTTCTTTGTAATGTGTTTGACAATACTACTTGACATACCCACCATCCTCTTGATTTTATATTTTTAATAGTGAATACATTCTTATGTCCCTTTACAGGTACAAGAACTGAAACATTTCCACGAATCTAAGAGCGTCGTAATAAACGATTACAACGTATGTCCTGTCTGTAAGAAGAGGTTTGGACACCAAAGCGCTTTCATAAGATACCCCGATGGTGATATCGTACATTACTCGTGTAAAATTGACAAGTAGCTTATACATACTTAAAACTCCAACACGGGACAGATAGCTTAGAGGCCTACAATACTGTAACTATTCATTTTCATATCTCTCTATTGTTTACCAACCCATTTATGAGATTATCCCCCAATTATCTTTGCTAAATGAATTTGTAAAACTTTATGTAGAGAAACTCGCCGTATTCTCTAGACACACATTCCAATTCATATTATTTATTACTCTTGCCTGCGGCTAATGTATCATGAGTAGGTATTTGTTAGTATGTTGAAATGTAAAACAACTAGATTTAAGTAGCCTAATCTGACTGTGTCATAAGACCTTAGATGTTTTTCAAAAACAAAACAAGTTTATCAGGAACGGGAGTTTCTTGGCGCAATAATGTGTTGACAATATGTTTCATACACATCAGGTTAATTTAGGCTGTAGCTCACTCTTAAAGTTCGTTAGCGTAGCACCGAATCACAAACGACTTGGCCACTGTCGGGCGTACGCGATTGGTTTATAGATGCTCTCCCTCCTTACACAAGTAACAAATGGAATTTTGTATTTTCTATTTCTATAGAAAATACAAGACTATCAAAATACAAGACTAGAAAATACAAAATACCAGTACCTACTGGTAACAATATTCTCAAATGAACCTGTCAGAGAGAATCTTGATAAATATACATATACCTCTTTATAGCGCCGTTTATATGTACCTACCAAGTTTACAGCAGCTGAACGCACGCCATAGCCATGCAAGTAGCTCTTCATGCTCACAATAAATTTTAATCGATACTTACATATATGATTCGCTCTTAAAACGAATGGAATAGTTGATTTATGTGTAGCTGCGTATGTATAAACCAGAATCATTGTACAGATGTGTGATATTCTTATATAACTTTAGTCATGTATTATACCACTCTATTGATTATTTGCTGTATAAAAGCCCTATAAATTATAATAATATATACATTTTTATGTGTCCAATTGTGTATTATTGAACTCGTTTGGTGTCAGGAACCTATCTTGGGCAACGAGGACTGCAGCGCTCTCTCAAAGTGAGGTAAACGCTACCGCCTACGGCCAATCTCGACCAAGGAGGAAGCGGCCCTGGGGCCTTAGATAAAGTGACGTTCTATTGGCGAAAATGCAAAAAAAAAATGCGCTTCAACGCAATTCCATCAATAGAATGTCACTTTGTCTAGGGCCCCTGTTGAGGGTTACTCGGAAGCTCTCCACATGTCCTTCATTAGCAGGTGACATAGCGGAGAGGAGGCAAGAGGGTAAGCACTCTTTTTTTTTTACTTGGCCTTTCTCCACAATGCCATCAAGGAAGCCCTAATTGACGTGCTATTTTAGTCGGTTTGACATAACCATCCCTGTTGGCTGGCAGAGCAGTAGTTCTCTTGGTTTCGTTCGCCTTAGTTCCATTGCTCAGTTCCATGATGGTACTAATGCGAATTTGGGTATTGCCGCACGAAAATAAGGTACCTACATGTAAGTGGCTCGGCACGCGTGGTGAGGTTTTTGTCTTGCAGACTATAGAGACAGAAACTCACGTGCCGTGTTCACAAGAACAGTCATTTGTATCAAGCCCTAGATCGCAGAATCTCTCAAGGTGTTGTCCGCTGGTAAGACCGTTTTAATGGCGCTGCAGTAGCATGACTACGTATCCATTCATATTATTGTTCTAGTTCTGCTAAAGCTTGATAGCGTGGCGTAATCTCGTGCGATTAGTCTGTTATTGTGACGGGCGGCGTGTAGTATTTTGCAAATTATCTATGCTAACATTGTAAATGAAGCTAACTTACCCACGTAAAACACAAACTGTGCATGCTTCAGACTGCGTACTGAACCTTTTAAATTCTTATTTTTTCTTGGCCGGCCGATTGCAGGACTGTTAATCGGTGAAGCCGAGACTTACGCGGTGTCCTGCGTGAGCGACGAATACGACGCGACGCGACGCAATACGATGCGACGTAATGCGACGCGATGCTACACGCGACAAATGTCCTACGTGATTTTGGTCATAACTTCGCGAATCATGAAGAAGTACAGTACAATATTGCTCGAGTTCGCAGTGTCGCGTCTGGTCGCGCTCAAAACAAGTACGCGTTACGTCGCGTCTCGTCGCAGAGTGTCACATAGGACGCAGATCGCGTTCGTCGCGTTCGCAGCGTCGCGTCGCGTCGTATTCGTCGCTCACGCAGGACACCGCGTTAGCTACAATCTTTCAAAGTCGCCTTCTGTTACTCGGTAGCCAACATCTCGGTTAATAACTTTATATAATTTACTACACTTGGCGTGCAACACTAGTAAAATCTAATGCCGATTTCGCTTTCATTTCATAAATGACCTACAATCGTAAGGTACATCACATAATTTTAGCTATACTCCATTCGGTTAGGTACTAAACTAAACGTAAACAATCTTGATGTGTAAGTTAATAAATATGTTTCTGTTTAGAAATTCATTTTGAGACGTGAAATCGTACCACTAGTCACGTTAGTTTTTTTTTTTTTTGTTAAATATGTGTTTTTATAAAAAGTCGCCAAAGATTGTTTACCTTTAGTTAAGTACTTAACCGAATGGAGTATAGGTAGTTTAAATACAGGATGGCGGTACCTGAGTACCTGAGATCGGCTGTACAATTTTATCAGGGCATTCCATGATCTCTCGAAGCTTAGCACATCAGTCTCGCATGCTGGTTTTAAGATGTAAAGATGTAAAGAAAGTAAAGAAGGTAAAATATAATATGTGGAATATATAACACAAAAATACGTAAACCTTAACGGTATTAGTATTAGAGTCTATAATTTACTGTAGTATGACATAATCACGTTTAGAAAATAAACGGAATCGAAACGAGCTCTAGATGTTGACTTAATTTTTTTTTGTAATAAAAAGAACCCAAGCGATTCGCCAGTGGTAAACTAAATAAAAAAAACTATAACAGGGTTCTTAATTATTTTATAAATAAAAAGCCACGCTTACTATTCTTTAATTATTTACTTTTAATAATTATGTTATTTTCATTCATAACTAACAACGATATGAGGGTTATGAAGTATTTAAATTCAGTAAAACAAATATGAAAACAAAATACAAATTTCACTCACTATTAAATTTAATATTATTACAGTAATAAGAAAATTTTACTTTAAATAATTTATATAATAAGTCATAACTCCATTTCGAACTATGTATTTACGGGAAATTCTCATGTTGTAAATGTGCACGCAAATCGTGAAAGTGAGAATTCAGTGGGATAAAGATTTTTAATAACATCGCTTCAAATATTCAGGTCACTAGTATGTCTTATAACTTTTTACACAGAAGGTCTTAAGAAGCAACGTCGATTACAAAATTCATATTAGATAGATAGACTTAATAAAATACATGTAATATCTAAACTACTGTCTCTTACTGAGTGCGGTGCGATCTGCGTCGCGGAGCATTCGCTCGGCTCGGCCGCACGCGCCCTCCAGAGTCGTACCATACAGATAATTATAATATATTTACACGAATTACGGTGTTCCAGCAAATTAATAGCCTTAACGACAAAAACTAAGATCCACTATTTATGTGATTTCAAAGCGATGCGCGGAGCGCGTTCTTAAAATACAATAATTTATATGTAATTACAGGTATAATATTATAAGTGAACTCGATCTTTCACCGAGTCGAATGCACCGTGAAGTGAGAAAAGGGCCTCGGTACACCGTGACGTTCTAGGAGGAAGACCGAGTTCGATACTAACCTGCTAAAATGTCGGTACACAATAAATGATACGTTATAATTAATTAATTTAATGGTCGGGCCCTGGTATTGTGGCTAGAAAAATATGCATAATTAACTTTACGTTATCAGCTAAGCGTGTAAAAATATTTTAGTGAGAATGTAACAGTATTACACTGAAATAATTTATTAGTACTGGGTTGGGTCACAAAACGTTGGCATGCAGAGCTGATGTGTCTACGAGTTGGTCCAAACAAGGTTAGGATATTACTTAAATCGCGAAATCGTGCTTTGCAGCTGCCTTTGATTTGAATATGCCAGATTCCATTTTAAAAAGTGGTGCAAGAGGTAATCGACATACACCAACAAGTTAATGCGTTTAGGCTACTTCTACACCATGAAGAAAAGATTTTGTTAGTCTACATTTAAAGGTTCAAAACCTTTCCTAATTTGTAACTGTATTCAAAATCGAAGTGCAAAATGAAATTACTCGAATACTTAAAACTATGACAATGAAATTTTACCATTATTAAACATTGTTTCATAAATGACTACTAATAACCATAGTGTTCTCAATGACAAATTTCATATAATATTTAGAAATATCATTTATTGAATATAGAATACAATATTATCCAAAAACTATGTCGTTATAATTAGGACACCGACAGTGCTATTAAATAGGTACATTACATTTATCCAGCATTGGATAAGTTAAAATACACAGCAAAAAAATGTTTAACATAGAAGTTGCCGAAAAAAAAAACAATATATATGTTTAGTACATCTAAAATTTATATCCTCTGAGTTGTTTATACAAATATTCTGAGATATCATATCATTATTATAAATTATCTGAGAGATCAGTTTACGCTAGTTATAAAAATTTACAATGCGTTCTATGGTTGCAACTAATATTCCGTTTGCTAAGTTTTCATCGTTGAAATAACACACTAGGCATACGCTTCGTAAAAGTTTCTCGAGTTAGTGATACTTCCCAACAATAAATACTCTAATACACTACTGAATATGTCTTCCCTACTGATTACACGGCCCAAGCAAGGTAAGTTATCAGGCGTCTACCCCTCGACAAGTGATCCACGTGAAACAAACGGGTGACTAACCTCTCTCTATGATAAAACGTCTCACACCGAGTACATTAAGGCTACAAATACAAGCGAAATCATCTTCAAGAGACGGAAACGGGCGAGATACTAAAATGTAAATAAAACAAAACAATTTATCCAGACGGTAATTATCTGTCGTTTACTAAATAAACATTCAAACTCAGCATATAAGGTATGTACATAAGGGGACAATTTGAGCTTACAAAAGTACAAAGTAATCACATCGCGACGGTTTAGAATCTACAACAGATTTACCCTTCTCACCGACTACGACAGCTCAAGCTTTATCGACAATTACACTACAGTATCACACGATTACTCGCCGAAAACACCTATTATGCATGTAATTTTCCCGATGGCCAACACGAAAGTAAGTATCACTGGCGGCGCGCGGCGCCTACGAGGTGGCGGGCGCGGCCGGGCCGGGCGCGGGCGGCTCGTCGGCCGCCTCGGCCTTGGGCTGCAGGAAGTCGTTGAGCGACGGCTGGATGCCCAGCTCGTACTCCGTGAAGTTGAACAGCGGCGGCAGCGCGCGCCCGTTGGGCAGCCGCGCCGCCGGCTGGCGCAGCTCGTCGAAGAACGCGTGCGCGCACGCCTGCAGCGGCGACAGGCGCGCGCCCGGCGTGTACTCCAGCAGCCGCGACACCAGCGAGATGGCGTCGGGCGGCGTGCACGCGCGGAACACCTGCAACACACCGCCCGCCGCGGGCCTCCTACACTACCGCACTGCCGCACGAGCGAACACGCATCTTGGACCTAAGGCGCTGGACTTGAGGCTGTCCATTATGGTATGGTATCCACGACAAGGTGCGGCTTTTGCGTGAGGGTGGGCAATTCATTTAATCCACCCAACTCATTGAAGATATGAGCTCGAATTCACCAAGCATAGCTTATTATTACAAAAGGGATGTCCATTAATTAAGTGATGTTTTTTTAGCAATCTTTTACCTTAGGGTGATACGTGGTGAGTTTTAGACTACCCCTCACCTCCTAGCCTAAATCACGTGTATTTTTATTTATTTAATGCTAAGATTATTTATTTAATGTTAAGAACCGTGACAAAAATCGCGCGTTATGAAAAAGTAAAAACACGTGATATCTCAATATACCCCTACCTCATCCCTGGTGATAATTCGTGATTTTTCACCCCTGTTGAGCCTAATTGGCGTGATTAATGGACAGCCCCTTTGTAATAATCCATGCTTGGTGAATTTGAGCTCATCCACCACCGCAGCACCCCGTGCTATCTTCAAAAGACACAAAGAAACCACTGCGCGAATAGAGTACATTTAGGTCCAAGATAAATGTTCCGAACAACAGTCCCTCCCAGGTCAAAACTTACAATACGATGTAAGTTACATTGATTGGGAATAACAAATTCTTTAATATGTAAAAAAGCACGATCTACCGCACTTTGAATCCTATTTATACAAGTTTATATTAATGTAAATGTTACATTGTTAGCGGCTGAAATAAATAATTCATGTTATGCACACGTAGAAGAAATACGAATGCTTGTCTAAACTGAAATGACGCGTTTCCCTTCCCACACATTCACTTGTGTAATTACATTATTTATAAAAAAAACTTTTAAAAACAAGGTTTTCTTTAAAGAATTTGTTATGCTGATTTTAAAAGCTTGTAGCGTGAACAGAAAACAGAGAAAAAACTTGCACGATACAAGCTTTTAAAATCAGCATTTAGTACAACAGATTCTTTAAAGAAGAGCTTGTTTTTAAAGAAATAAGTTTATTTCCATTTTTTAGTTTTAGTAATATCATGTAGCACAAGTGCTTACCAAGACCTGCCAAATGAACCCAAATACAACTACGCTATCCTGTTTAGTTCAGACATTCCAATGTCCCACCACCACCTCAGTTTTCAGACCCTGAATATTATTTAATACAATAGAAATTGTTAAGACAAAACAAATGAGCCCAAACTCGATAGGTTTATCTTGTTTAGTTAATGAGTTCCTTTGGCCATCTTTCTACTCCATCATCAGACCGGCTCCAAGGTACCTATTAATGCATTGTCATCCAAACTAAATGTGTATGTAAAATTTCATCAAAATCGGTTGAAGATATCTGCTTCAAAATCGAGTTGCAAGATTCCACCCGAACAAATGACATACATACAGTGCAAGTTAATACAAAGCTTGTAAAAACGTCGATTCTTCCATGAACCTTGCGATCGACTAGTCGCTTGATCAGAGTACGCTTTGTATAGCGCTGACATATTCTTTAGAACGAGACATCCGCTCGCTCGCTCGTTCTATCAAATTTAATTATAATTTATTTTATTTATTTATTTTTAATACTTGATCACAAATCCGAAAAAAGAACGTCGTCAATAATTTGCTTGTGTGCGTAAGAGTAGGTAGTGGGGCGCGTCATCTCTGCATAAACAGACTCTATTTACAATGTTAATGGTTAAAAAACAATCATTGGGCCTACCGACATAGTGATTTAGTTGAACCTAATTTTTAAATAATAGTAACAATGATTTCAGTGCCACTCTGCATGTTTGTTCCTTATAAACGTTAAAGTTGAATTTAATGCCGCATTATTAACCATATTAGAGAAACAAACTGTATACAGAGTCGCACAGTACGAATGCACACTGAACACCAACAAACAAATTGCAGTAAGAAACAGCTTAAACCGATTAGTTGAATGCGTTTAGGTTCAGAATTTCCATTTCCCAAAATGTTCAGAAGGTAAAATACGTCCATATCCCAGAATATCGATATCCCAAAATGTCCAAATCACAGAATGTTTAAATGCCTGAAAGTCCAAGTCCTAAATAGTCCAAATCCCAGAATGTCCAAATCACAGTTTGTCCAAATCCAAGATTGTCCAATTCCCAGAATGTCCACTATTTTTTTTTTTTGAAGAGTGACGTAATTTTTAAAACTACATGATTTTATTAGCTGATCAAGCAAATTTTAATTTTGTTTTACTACATACACCATAGGTATATCAATTTTCTTTTAATTTTTCAGTTCAGTTCAATTTATGTACATATACTATGGACTGAATGGATTTGGACGTTCTGGCATTTGAACATTCCGGGATTTGGATATTCTGGGATTTCGACATTCTGGTATATGGACGTTTTGCAACCTCTGGACATTTTAGAAATTGGACATTCTGTGTCTAAACTGTTGAATGTGGCCTTCAGATAAACTCATGCCAAGGCTATTTCATAAATTCAAAATTATCTATCCTAAATGTCTTCATTCACATTAAAGTATTACTTGACTAAATCATTATAGACTTTTATTCGACTTGAATTATTTGTACACAATGAAGGCATCTAGATAGCGCGCTGAGTGGTATCTTACTCGGATGCGCTGGTGGTCAGTGGCACACTTGGGCGTGGCCATACGCTCCAACATGTACTGCAATGACGCGCGCTTTTAGTATCTTCATTTAAGTTTCATAGTAAGTGTTACTACACCGACAACATTGTCATGCACCGATGAAAATAACAAGCAAGAGTCGTCTAGGTCATGTAACCGCCTTTTTTGATTGACCAATAGACTGAAACTAAAGTAATGAGACTAGCGAACACTGTTTTACATCCTGAAAAAATGATCAAGCACTGTTTTTTGATCTTTTTGAGTATGTCGTAGATAAAAGATCTATATTGAGAAGGTAGTTAAATCGTCGACCTTGTTGTGGGTGTAATAACACTGGATATATGTTAGCAATAAATAAATTTAGATAATTTTAGAGTAATATGGGATAAATGACTGATAACCGCTAATTTATTGACTCATCACAAAACTATTTTATAAGTATAGTGATAGTCTATTGAAATTAATAGGTATAGTCCGTATATAAAGCAGGAAACAAAAGCAAAATGCAAAAAAGCGGTACATGACTATTTGAAAACAAATACACAAAAATCTTTCAAACGGTGAATTCAGAATTTTCTTTAATACGGAATTTTGAAATTTTACAATAGCCGAAAATTGACACGATATTTTTTATCTGAATTTCAGTTAGTCACGATGACACAAAATGATCGGGCATAATGTCTTGAACTACTTTTCCATCAGGACTAGACATGATAAGTTTTAGTGACAAATGTGCGTGTTTAGTACACTTCTGTCCACCCCTTTGTGTAACGACGTCAAAACGTGTGCCAAAATTATGTGTATTTGATAAAAAAAGTTCTTCCGACTTCGTCCCTACTTAGTCATCGTTACAAATAATGATTTAATTTAATATTTAATAATATTTAATATTTTCTTTGGTACAATCCTAAAATACATGATGGCCTTTAACTGATTAAATTGTAACGTTTTCAAGGATTTCGCGATATCTATTCTAACAAAAAGTTAGCCAAGCTGACGGTCATCTTCCAATAATGGAGACGCACTAGACGATGACGACAATTCAAAGAGCGTATTTTTGAACGCGTTCATTCTAAGGGTATACGAGTATTTTTTTAGATTAATTCATCAAGGAAAGATAAGGCTAAAGAGTGAGGCTTCTATCATGCCAATTTAACGCGCCCGTAACAAACGGATCGGACCTCAACAAGCTGCCGTTTTAGGAAACTGTTTTTCTCGGAGTAGACATTCCCGGAACAATAGTTTTTTCCAGGGACTACGTAATAAATAGGCTTTTCAGTTTTCATCTTTCTCTTCGGGGAATGATGATTGTCACAATCATAACGATTGTTTTTCGATGTCTATACCGACCGTTCCAATTGACGCATGTATTCTAATCTGGCTATGTTTATAATTTAATATCAGACTATGGAGATTTCAAATAAATTAAAGAAAATATGTAATAAGAAAAATATTTTACTTATTTATTACTAGACTTAAATATATAAAGTATCTCTCTTAGAACTTTATTTTAAAAGAAAAACAATTAAACAAAATACAAAATAAGACAGGTTTGCTGTTGAATCATGAAAGGACTGAAATTATTCAAATAAATCATCACCCATAGTAAAACATACTAGTTATTTGTATATTTAATTGTTTTTGCTGGTTTACTTATGTAATAACTAAAATATAAGAGCATATTTTACTTTACCTTGGCCCAAGGGTGACTCTTGATTTGTGGAAATTTGAATTCTGTGTAGTTAGGATTCATCTCTCGAATTTGTTCTCGTGTTGGTGTACCTAGCACCTGCAAAAGAAACCATTGTTAAAGTATTTAAATGAAATTAATTTATCCAATGTTATTGACATCTGACGAAGCTATCAAATGATTTGGTTAAATGAAGTCAGCTCTTCATATGATGAGAAATAAATCCATACTAATACATATAAACGCGAAAGTAACTTTTTCTGTCTGTCTGTTACAACTTCACGCTCAAATCACTGAACCGATTTTGATGAAATTTCGTACATGGGTAGATTAGACCTTGGCAAAGGACATAGGCCATGTTTGGTCGCGATAACCGACATCCACGCGAGCGTAGTCGCGGTCACTAGTAGTTCATAAAATCAGTATTTAGACGGTTTTATGTTAATGTATTCAAAGTAATTGGACTACGAGGCCCAACAGGCACTCCGCTAAATTGTTTATCAATTAATTACGACTTACCTTAATGATCTCGACAAGTTGATCAACACCAGAATCGCCTGGGAATATTGGTTGGCCCAATAATAATTCAGCTACGACACAACCAGCGCTCCAGACATCTGTAAAAACATTTACAGTTAGATTATGAAACAAGCATTGTTGTCTTTTGTCTTCCGTTTTAGAACATAGGCAGGTCAAGTAAATAATGTAAAATGATTAATTTTTATTATGTCATAACTAAAATGTTAAATACAGCAATGTCCAGTAGCCAGCTGAGCTTCTGTCATGCAAATAACCAGCCACGGGTCGTGTCAGATGCAAAGGAGCCCAGAACACTGGCCACATTTCCTCGTTGGATCGCAATGGCCTTTGCATCAGGTACGAGCCTGAGCAAAAGTCAGCAGTTTTTTTCCCTTATTCGTCGACCTATATCCGTCACCAGTTTCTTTGCTTCATAATGTAAATTAGTCCATTCAATTACGTATGCAGAAGTCGTGTTGTGAATGCGTGATTAAATTGCTACTTTCTATCCCTCTACTCGTAGCTTTAGTCTAATTCGACTAGGGTTACATAAGATATTTGACAGACACAACCACGATACTTTGACTTCACAAGGAGTTGTTTTGTGTGTTGAATCTATCCCAGATTATAGTCTGGAAAAACACTTTCTATCGCGGGAATAAGATCCAATGGGTTGCAGGAAAAGGCTTAGAATTCCACGTGAAGCTAGAATTCAATAAAAGGGTGATTTTTCTGTTCAAGCCTGTCCAATCGAGCTGAGAGAATTATGGCTTTACCAATTGAAAGAAATATTTACGATCCCAAATCACGAACAATAGTATTGAACCAGAAATTTAGATGTAAGTATTCAGAACTCCAGGATTTATATAAAGGGAACAATTTTTAAGGGGTACTTTTTTGTATCACGCTGCGGCATGAAGCTGACGTGATGAATACAGTGGACGTCTTGAAGTAAAGAAAGAATAGGATCTTCTTCACCCTTCATCCTAGCGTTAATCCCAGTCGCATCCGAAGTTTTCACCTCAGGAGTCTGGGGTCCGCTTTACCAGTATAACTGGGGATTTAACTGAACCTAGATATTTTCCGTGAAGCGACTGCCACAACCCAATAACGATATTGGGCGGTATCGAAGCATTGTAGTTAGACCAGTTACGACTATTTGGGGCTCCAAATAGACGCAACGACTGCCATAGATGTTCGTATGGTAACCGGGATCGGCGGCTAAACGTGCTCTCCGAGACATGACCAGACCAATGCAAATACCCATATTCATGCATACAAATATTTGCACTGAAAGGGGATAGAATCGAACGCCTCCTGCGTAGCGGTCGTGTTCACTACCACTACGCCACAGAAGCGGTCCTCGACAGAATAAGATAATTATGAATCATTAATATTTCGTTATCAAAATCTTATTAGACATCTAATAAGATTTTTAAGCAATGACGCAGAGCTACACTTAGTTATAGTAAATATTGTGTACAATGGTGATTCCAAATACCTACTTTCCAGTTACATTTATCGGCAATTATCATATACTTTATCGTCACAAGTCACCAGCATAGCATGTGATATCGTTCTATGCACTACAAAGACTGTTTGTCGCCCCAGACACAGAGATCAATAAGTCCTTATATAGATAGAGCAAGTATGTACATACAAGTAAAGCTATAGGCGACAAGCTTTTTAAAGATATGATTGACAATAACAACTGATAATCTCCAATATGAATGACAATCATACCAACTACGCCTTGGTAGATTTATAGCATAATCAGTCAAATATACTCACTATGGCGATAACAACGTATTTCCATCTTAGGAGCTACGAATCGTTAAAATGCAACAGTGACTGTACGATAATGTTTCCGATCAGATAAGCATTACTCGAGCTCAGTTAGAAGCCGCAATTGAAAGATTTATCTTAATTCATCTTTTAACTACTAGTCACGTTTTTTATTTTGGAGTTGGGAGTTACAGATTGATATATTACAATCGTTTAACTTGAAATACATTATTATAGCAATCGTTAGGGTCGTGATTCGTGGTTTATATACAAATATTCTCACGCCTTTTTCCTTTAGGGGAGGTTGTTTCTGCAACAGCCCGTCATATGCCTCTCTCTTTACACATTGAGCTTCGATAATGACATTAAATTTTTCATGCAAACCCGCCGGATTCAAGTGCTTATGACCTGCCATTTTGCGACCGGAACGGAAGATGATAAGAACTCGATGAGATGATGATGATGATGATGTGTGTCAGCGTAGATGCTTATGTATATAATAAAACCATCGTTTTTTTTTTCAGGTCCCAGCCCATCTCGTTTTCAAGTTCACAACAAGTATACATTAAGTAGGCTTACCTATCTTAGTGGTGTAATCTGTAGCGCCAAAAATGAGTTCTGGAGCGCGGTAGTATCGCGAGCAGATGTAGGAAACGTTAGGCTCGCCACGGACAAGGTGTTTTGCAGAGCCGAAATCACAAAGTTTGAGTACACCAGTCTTCGGGTCAAGTAGTAGGTTCTGTGGCTTGATATCTCGGTGGCAGATGCCTAGCGAATGTATGTACGCAAGGCTTCTGAACAACTGGTACATATACAGCTAAAAAGGAGGAAATAACTTAGTAAGCCTGTCGTAGTAATCACTATTAATATAAATTAATACATATACTACTTACCTTTATAAAACTAATGGGTATGGTTTGTTCATCTTTGGAGTAATGACGTGCCACTTTATACACAGTCTCGGGTATATACTCCAGCACCAGATTCAGGTACACTTCGTCTTTCTGAAAGAGATACATTGCATTAAAATAGTACATTGAGTTTGGCCACAGGCATAATCTTTCACGTGCCTATCTAACGCAAGGCTTTCTGTGAAAATAACCACTGAAAAAATTACTCGTACGGTACTTATATTTTCATATTATACAGTACGTATAATATTGTGTGTACTGAAAAAATTTACAATTGTATGATGTTCTATAGACAATGTTAGATATGATAATAAACAGGAAAACTCTAGCTTCTATTAAGAAAAAATCATTTTATAAAGACAGGTGTTTTATGGATATTTTCTTAATAGATGCGATAAAGAAAACTAGTGCAAGAATTAAAGTAATTTGAGGTTTATGAGTTTTCCGAACTGAATATGAAAAAGTGACAAAAAAATAAACAAGAATTTCAGTAGCGACTTCCAAAATTGGCTTTTAACAATGTCTTTGGCTCTAGTAAAACTTTGATGTTCCAACCTTGAACTAGATACACGAAGAATAGGGTTATGTGCCTGCTAAGAAGGAGTAGTAGTAGGTGGTAAATTAGATACCAGTATCGACCTATAACTCGATTCTTGCCGTCTTTCTAATGGATCGCATAGTGCATGACAAACTAGATCGTGACAAGTTTTTTTTTTTCAATCGGCTTCCCTTTTGAACATTTTTCACCCTTTGTTACTCTTAGATATTCGTACAATAATTTTCAAACAGCTATATAATTCTGTAAAGGTATTTCGACAAGTCATAAAAATATTGAGTTATTTTTGAACTTTTGATGCAATTCTTTTTTGTGATAATCTAATGACTCCATAGTTTGTTTTGTTGCGATAGCATAATATATTCTTTCAACGAATTCCTTTTCTGTAGAGACCCTAATACTAAATAACAAAATGTATTTCACGATGAATACAATAGAATGAGGACTGGCAGTAATAGATGAAGTACACGAGATATGAACACAAAACCTATTAAGATAACTGGCTCATTTATCGGTTTAGACACATTTTTTACATTTGAGTGTGCATATATTTTGTGTAAAAATACTTGGCTGTTTTCAAAGGCTGGTTGGTGCAAATAAACCACGTACATGGAAATGAAACACTGAAGCTATTCATAAAACGAAATGTATCAAGCAAGCATTAGTTAGAATAATAAACACAACTTTCATGACTCAATTAAGAATGAGATGATGAAGAATATAGTGGGCAACGACCCGTTCAGATGTAAAAGCTCATGGCTGAAAGATTACGCTCATGACGTGAAAACAACTTGCTCTCACACAACTGTTCGACGGACTTCCAAGGTTACCGAACGATACTTCATAATTGATTCCACGCAGACTAATTGATTCCATGCAGATTGCACACCCAAAAAAAATATTGTTCGGTAGCCACAGTCCGAGTTGATAGGCCTAATTTGTGCGTTAGCACACTAGCGCAACAATCTAATTTATTCATAAACGTACTGCGACATCAAGAGACTGCATTGCGTTTAACATTGAGCTCACTGCTGCGGGCACTGCCGCCTTCCCCCAAATAAAACACACAAATAATACACCCTTAGTAAAGCGAACTAAAATATGCATCGGTCACACAAACACATTATAACATCGACTTCACATATTGAAGAAATAATTCTAAAGGAGATATATCACGTTAATGCAAAAGAAGCACGCTATCAACGTATATAAACGTAACTAAAAATACATTGGTCCACGAAAAAGCTTGCAATTTCTATACATTATCTAAATAAGCTTAATTGTCAACAACAGTATATATTCATATAAATAGAACAAATTATATAATTATCAGAACACATAAATAAGCTATATACATGGAGAATTTTAAAAGCACTTACTACGATTCTATAATATGAAATATCTGCTCGGATTATTAATCCGTTCTGAACTCACAGTTCAAAACGAAATTTATAAATAGGTCCAATCATACTAGTATCTATATAATAAATATATGTAAATTTAAAATATTCGAGGAGCATATTAGACACAATACGGAAATTATATACAAGTAAAAGTACTCACCTTCTCTCCACTGGAATAGAAGAAATATTTCAATTTGACAATATTACAGTGCTCTAGTCGTCGCATGATTTGAAGTTCACGATTCTGAAAATATTCAATATAATAATTACTTTTAGTCTTAGCCTTTAGCAACATTTATAACTACATAATACAACGCCTACATTACATTGTAAGTTTTAACGACAACAGTACATATTATTTCGAAAGCAATTCTTACAGCGGCGGCGGCGGCGATGTTACATAAAAAGTAGCCTTCACACAAATGATTTTAGTTGCTGATGTTCAACAGTACATTTAGGTACCGGAACGACTCAGTATATTCAAATATTTCAAATATTATCAGGACACATTATCTTGGCGCTAACTCGCGAGACAAGCGGGGTCCTGGCGCGCGCTGATTGTTTTGTTTCTATCTATACCTTGGTGAATTTGAGCTCGGCCACCGCCATGTGCGATCCTCAAAAGACATCCAAGAAACGTGTACTGCGCGTATAGTGCACATTTTAGGCCCAAGTTATGTCCGAGATATATTCATAATAAATATTATATAATGAATATCTCATTCATAAACACGCATTCAAAAAAATACCCCCTCCAGTCGGTAACGTAACGGTAAAACATATAATTCGCAACAATCTTGTTATTACATGACATGTTATTTTATTACCAAACAGTAAAATAAGGTTTCTATGACCTTATAATTAATTTATCCAATTAGAGACTGACGCTAAGTAAAATATAACCTACCTATACAATACAGTTTGTTGAAGATATTTTTACTGAACTATCAGGTTACGTATTAGTATTAGTTTATGTAGGATATACGAGGGTCATATGAAAACTTCTTAGCCTAACGTACTTAATGAAAATCACATGATTTTCATTTTATTTTCATTTCTCACCAGGCCTCTCCCCCGAGCTCAAAAGGCTTTGATACCGGTTTTAAAAAAATCTTCGCCTAAACATCTACGGTGGTTATGATCTCTTCAAATTTTACCACCAAAATTTTTTTTCAGTTTTGGAAACGGTCGACGAAAAGTGAATAGGGGGATGAAGTCAGGCGCGGTCCGAGGGGGGGGGTCACAGGGGACATGACCCCCCCCAAAACCCAGCACGTCAAATTGAAAAGTATTCATAAAATTTGCAAAGTAATTATATTGCAATATTTAATTCCTTGTCGCGTCTTTTAAAGGTAAAAAATTGGTAAAATTGTAATTTAGGTAGCATTAAATACTCTTAAAGATACGAAAGTTTTGCTACGTAAACGGGACAATGCTGAAGGATTGTTAACAACTTACGTATCAAGGCACAATCGAAGCCCTATGGCGCCAAGCGTGGATGAGGACGACCTGTCCGAGGTCAGTTGGATAGAATTAAAGCTGGTGGTTCATAAGCTTATGGCTGAACTGCGGCACTCCGGGCTGAGTAAGCTTTAGGCGGCGACGACGACCAAGCGCTAGTTTCCGAAATTGTTAAAGACGGGGAAACTGGTCCTCATACGGAAGGCGGGTATCCGGTGGATTCGCCGCCCGCCTACCGACCTATAATGCTGCCTGACGAGGTGTGAAAGCTCTTTGAAAGAGTTATTGCAAAGCGCCTCGTTGAGCACCTTTTTAGACCAACCTGGCGGGTGGTCAATATGAATTCCGCCAGAGACGCTCCACTGTGAACTGTGGATGCCCACTTGTGGCCCAGGAGATGTTGGTGGTTTCTTTGGACATCGCCAACGCATTCAACACTTTGCCCTCGAGTTGCATTAAGGAGACGCTCATGTCTCACGAGTTATGAAGTGCCTCTCCACCCTCGCCGCATAACCCGCGTAACCGATGGAGAGAGCCTTCAGTTACCCAACCGGATCCGACCTCGGCTGGCGAGAGATGTCGTGCTGTTTTCCGCAGGGATTGGTTCTGCGCCCGCTCCTGCGGTATACTCCATCGGATACGTCTGGGTGTTCGCGGTGAGCTCGAGGACGGTGTCACCGTTACGTGCTATACGGATGACACGCCAGTCATGACATTGCGTTGCTACACAGCGCAAAGCGACCCTGAAAGGCACGACCGCGGTTGCCCATAACGATAGCCCATGGTCCTGGATAAAACCGAGGCCATGCTCTTTTATGGACCTCAGCGTGCGCCACCTAGGGAACCAACCTCATAGCTCGAGGCACTCCCGTCGGCATCAAGCCCCATATGTAATACTTGGCTTGTTCTCGATGGCCGATGATACTTCGGAAAACTTTTCCGAAGTCTGGCCCCCAATCTGAAAGGCGCAGCTGCCGCTCTGGTGGGGTTGCTGTCCAAATTGAGGGGGGCAAGAAGATGGCCAACTAGGTCTTCAGAGGGTACCGCACGATCTCCTTCAAGGTGTCGAGTCTCATTGGCGGAACCATACTGTGGTACCTGGAGGCGAGAGCCTTTTCGGTGCAATACAGTACCGAAGGGCGGCGCGGATGTCCCCGCTGATATGAACCCGAGCCTCGAGAAATCGAGGCAGTGAAGTCCCAGCGCCGCCTGGTGGAAACTTCGGCAACCAAACATAAGGCACGTCGTAATAGCGGCGGTAAAGCACATCATGGAGGACTAACTAGAGAGGCCTCACGGGTGCCTCTTGTACCGGCTGTCACAGGTGATCACCGGACACGTGTGTTTCGGGAGTCACCTACGTCGGATCCAGAAGGAGCCAACGCCTGAGTGTCATCACTGTGATGCAAGCGAGGACACGGGGCTGCCCACACTGACTGAATGCACGGCGTGAAAAACACCGAGGTAGATCTTTGTGGCGGCCCTGGAGTTGGAAGTTATCTCCCTCAGCACGTGCCTCACTCACAGTGATGTTACAGAGTGCGAGTGTGTGGGGTGCCGCCGCCGCTTCCTTCTGCAAGCTAGTAATGCTCGAGAAAGAGGTGGGGGAGCGGGGACAGAGAAGACTCCGGTCCCTGCTGTCTCGCATAGTCCGCAATGCGCGAAGGCGACTCGGGCGTCGGAGGCTTTTTCATAAGCGTTAGGGGTGACAGGTAGAACCCGGAACAAGATGGGGACACCGAAGTGTGAGGGATATGCCAGTGGCAATCTCAACCTCGGCAAATAATGATCCAACCCAAGATGGTGTGCAATTATAGTTGGTTTGAGTCCGACATAACCACTCCCATCGGCTTGGGTTTATAACAGGCATACAAACATCAGGCAAATTCAAATATACAGATCCATGTAATTTTATTAATTTTAGTCGATTGGAGTCCGACATTATTCGAAGTACGAGGGAGGGGGGGGGGGGGTAGTTGCCGCACTTCGGTAAGTGACCCCCCCCAAAATGTGAAGCTGCGACCGCGCCTGGATGAAGTAACAATTCAAAGCTACACAGATAGATTTTTTACCCTGGATTGTACAGAGGTGTGAACGCGTGTCCTGATGAAACGAAGACCTTTCTTGTCAATATTTTTTTTAAATTATTTTCTCAAAAGACGCAGCAGGTTGCAATACAAATCAAAGTTTATTGTTTCATCCTTATTAAAATTATCTACCAGAATTATACCCTTTGCATCCCAAAAAACCGATGCCATGACTTTGGCTGCCGATATAACCACCTTGGTCTTCTTTGGTAATCGTATTCTTTCCATTGTTTCGACTGTTCTTTTGTCTCTGGTGTATTGTGTTAAACCCAGGTTTCATCTTTGTGAATAAACTAAACTGTGCATACTTGTTACTAAATAATGTAGCTACAAAATGAGGATAGTTATAAAATATATCTACCAATGACTGACTATGTTAGGCTAAGAACAAAATATGATCCGCGTAAATAGTCCTCTCAAGGTATCCTCATTTTATTTACTCACAATTTGTTCAACCTTTTCAGCGTCAAGGAGTTAAGAAATATACATAAAAACTTTGGTTTTGTAATATAGCAGGCAGGATTAAAAAAAATACTAACCTTAAATCTTTTGTCCTGGAGCACCTTTTTGATGGCAATGAGTTCGCCGGTGTCACATAACTTAGCTTGGTAGACGACGCCGAAGCTGCCATTTCCGATGAGTTTCATGTCAGCATAGCTCACCTCCTGGGGCCGGTCGGGGCCTTGCCCCGGCGTCGCCACCACAGTCGTCACCTTTGAGCCGTCCTTACCTGTAATATTATGAAATATTTGATTATTGAAAACTGAAAAATGCAATCAGACGGGGTTATTTGTAAGAACAGTTGAACAAGGTTATAAATTACCCTAGCATACAAACAGCGAATTTGATGATAAGCTGTTACCGTGGTCTATGATAGGTAGTAAACACGGGTAATAAGAAAGGGATGGGTGCCTGATATATTTAGTTTTCATTTTAGTATTAACCAACATTATTCCTATCGTATAGTTTAACCCGCGGTATGGTACAACCGTGTCAAAATGTCCTAAGAAGATTGAATGGCCTCTCTAATGCTATTTAGTAATGACGTATAGTAATCCATTTCACAGAGAGTATTAAGTCTTGTAAGTAAGTTGGAATGGGTGCACATATCACACTTCTTTCTTTACTAGATTTTTATCATTTTCATCAAATTACATATCGTTAGTATTCACAAAAAAATTATGAGCTAACCTTCAAGAAATATACCATTGTTTGAACTACATTTTTTAACCCAACGTATTTGACTCTCCACCATATTTAACTATTTCAATGAAAAAAAGTGTAGATAATGTAAAAGATAATTTTTTTCTAAAATTATATCATTTTATAATAAAAAAATCTTGACCATCTGGACATAGATTTGACGGGACTACAGATAATTTTGACAATTTCTAATCGCATTTAGAAGCGGTGCACATTTAAATAATTTCCACTTTGAAGTAGTAGTAGTAGTATATTAGCAGGGCCGGATCTAGGGGGGGGCAAGCCGGGGCATGCGCCCCGGGCGGCAGCATCAGGGGGCGGCAAAATCAAATTTTGCAGATGGGGGCGGCCTTGCCTTATTTTATTTTATTAAAACTTCATGCACATAAGTACACAGGCGGACTTAATGCCATAGGCATTCTCTACCAGTCAACCTAATAGGTGGTGCAGAGAATAAAAAAGTACCCTGGACCCCGTATAAACGATGTCTCCACCAGTGCTATTCAGAGGAGTTGATGGCTCACTGTTTCCAGTGCAGCCGACGAAACACGTTCTACCGCAAACTACTGAGCCTCGGTCGCCTATGGCGCCCAGTGTGGATGACGACGACGACTCGAGGTCACTTGGGTAGAACTAGAGCTGGCGATGCAATGCTCAGAGCCAAGAAGTAATAAAACCGCCCGGGACGAGGTGCGCAAACTCTTTGAAAGAGTTATAGGGAATTGCCTCATCGGACACCTCTCCAGGTTGTGGCCGGAGATGGCGAATGGCCAATATCGCTTCAGCCAGAGGCGCTCCACCGTAGATACCATCATGCGCATGACGGCCTTGGAGAACGAAGCGGTGTCCTTGGACATCGCCAATGCGTTCAACACCTTGCCCTAGACTTACCTCAGGGATGCGCTCGTGTATTATGAAGTGCATCTCTACCTTCGGCGCCTAGTCGGGGCGTATAATCTGATGGAGAGAGCCATCATCTACTACCTAACAGTGACCGGCCTTAGTCGTCATCAAAGGTCATGCGGTACTCTGCAGAGATCGGTCTGGGTCGACCCCAGGGGTCGCTCGTGTCAACTCCTGTGGAACATCGGATACGACTGGGTGCTTTGCAATAAGTTCGGTTCGCAATAAGGTGTAAAGCTTCAGGGTGCATCTCCGAAGTCTGGTCTCGAAATTGCTATATTAGTAGTGAAGCTTGACGTGAGAGCAGGGACATCCAGCTCCACCAGGACGTCATGGTGGAGTAGAAGGAACGACTTGGCCAACCGAGCGCAAGGCAAGCCGTGTAATCGGCGGTAAGATGCATCATGGAGGACTGGGTAGAGAGGCGACACGGACGGAGCCTGCTGTACCGGGTGATGCAGGTGATCTCCAAGAGAGGGAGAGCGTGAGCGCGCACGGCGCGATGTGCCGCCCAGGAAAAGATGGGTTATACTTTTGACTCAAAATAAAATCCTATCGAATAGAAGACACCCCCCCCCCCCCCCCCGGTATACGAGGGAATTTACGCACGGCGAAAAAAGGGCAGGGGCGGCATTTTCGGTTTTTGCCCCGCCTTAAAAAAATTGAAGATCCGGGGCTGTATATTAGTACGGTTAAACGCACACCACATTTCCTACGGTCGGACGGGTCACTTCAGATCAAAATAACGCGACCACACTATATTATGTATATGTAAACCTATTTAAAACATGAAGGAACATGAAGTAAATTGTACGACTGGAACAGAGCACTTTGACAAACTATGTATAAAAGTAATATTTGACTTTTCAGTCCTATCGCTTTCCCTTTCTATGAGTATTTTAGTCTCAAAAATTATAATTCTTATATTTACCACGAACCATAGATAAAAATTGTTGCTAAAATTCATTCCCACATACAATAAAAATAGATTATCTTGAAGTAACGTTAAATAAATATCGTAGCCGGCCTAGTCACACATAATGTAACCAGAAAGAACCTTATAATGTGAGCCAAATGTTTTATAATGTCCGTGTTATTCGTATTTCGCCTGGGGTAACGTTATGCTCGTGGTTAGATCTCCGTAACTCTTCTATAATTTTGCTCATTAAGGAAGTTCCAATATTTATTATGAATTGTCTTATAAACAAAACCAGGTCCTAGACCCCAACTAGGAAACCTAGAAACCGAATGCTAGTTGTGAATCCCATATTATGGGATGAGTCCCATGAACCTTATGAAATGAATATTCTATTTCTGAGCAATAAATTATTTTAGACTCAAAATTTTCTAGTAGAAAAGGAGTGAACATTACTGAATAGTGTCAATAAATTAGAGCCAGATACCATATGATATATTATTATGTATCCGTTTGAGTTAAAAAGTTTAATTTACATAACGTTACTAAACAACGAATTATGACAATTTTAGAGCTATTAACAGATTAATTAAATGCATTAAGTGAAATTCGTTTGTACCTCTACCGAAGTTGATTTGTATACCTATTTGTAAATATTATTTACTGATCATTTGCTAATCTAATTAAATCTATTTTTCTAATTTATATTCGTTTGTTTCGATTTCCGTTTATTTTGACTGATAGGTGTTGCTTTGATGCATTCGTATACCTACTATGTATGTAATAAACACCTTGTGCGAAAGATCCATGCAAAGTGCAACAGGGTAATGGTATGGAAAAAAATTATCACCCCTGTACTGATGAGGAAATTCAAGGTTCTTTGTAATTTAAATTTCATCCCTTACCACTGTTATCCAGTCACTGTGTGTATTTGAATTAAATCACACACACACAAATGCACTACATGCACTTCTAATTCTAATACCTAAGTCGTTATCACATTATAACGCTCGTAGCTGTTAGATTAATTATTTATCAAAACAAATTGAGGTCACACCAATGACGTAACGTAGGACATCAATTAAACCTAGCACAAGATAATAAATCGCACAATTTACCATCATGACGCACATTATTTTAATTAGTGTCAATAATATGACAGACGGTACCGCGGTAAGATCCCACAACGTGAATGAAGCAACGCCATGCACTCGTAACAACCACCAGTGCGATGCACGGTGCAGAAATGCAGACCCTGGTGCTCGGTAGATTCGGTAGCTAGAGTGGGTGGAAACCGTGGAATGCAACCGGCTTCTTTTGCGAAGTAATGATGTGCTCCAAAGAGGCAGCGAAAAAGGACATGGATTCTCTAGTGCCACATTTTACCAGAACTCAAAAACAATTCCTGCGTGAACGCAGGCTTGGTTCCGATGAAAAAAACATCGCTTCCGAAGAGAAAAAAGGCGCAACGGAATTAAAATCAATAGGAATACCCCGTAGCAATCGCTTGCGTGACACAATGCGTTGAAGATATTTAGCATAATTCGCAACGCGATTGGCTACTAACAACTAACTGGTATTTATTTTTAGGCTTGTTCTCTATTAAAAATTACAACCAATCACGTCACTGTTTTGTGTGATGTGATAAGCCATAATACGTGAGAACGGAATATAATGGACAGTAGTGTCGTCAGTTACAATTTTATAAACTGTGAATTTTTGTAAGATCGAAGGTTTCAATGTCATTCACATGTCCGAGCTCATATCTCTGCCCAAAGACACCAGAAGCAACTACACACCACCAGCAGCACGTAGAGACTATGGTACTTCCCTTGTCAAGTACATCCAAATTTAGCCAGTTTCAAAGACGAACGCTGCGATCGAGTTATAACATTTTTAGGAATTCATTCCCGGGCGAAGTTAGGAACTCAGGCAGGACACAAGCCGCTATTTTAATATATTGTAAAGCAATGATTGAGCAATGTACTGCCTGATGGGAGAAAAAATAACAAAGGTATTCATGAAAGTTGCAAAATGCATCACTATTTTCGGACATCTTAAACGAATGTACCTAATAATTTAATTCTTCTAACAGGATTGAGCAATGTACTGCCTGATGGGAGAAAAAATAACAAAGGTATTCATGAAAGTTGCAAAATGCATCACTATTTTCGGACATCTTAAACGAATGTACCTAATAATTTAATTCTTCTAACAGGATTGAGCAATGTACTGCCTGATGGGAGAAAAAATAACAAAGGTATTCATGAAAGTTGCAAAATGCATCACTATTTTCGGACATCTTAAACGAATGTACCTAATAATTTAATTCTTCTAACAGCAAAGTTAATTTTTCCTAGACCTAATAGATGTAGACATGTGATATATGGGTATTGTTTGTCGTAACCTATACCGACCGTGTATGTACACAACTTACCTTAATGACTTGGACCTGCCCTTAATCAATGTTAGTACAAACGAGTTCATACCACGCCTATGACTACCAACTATGGGTTTCAATATGAATTTACAAATTTGACTTATTGCTATTATCAATCCTCATCTGATTTACGTGTGTAAGCTTCAACGGTTAGCACCTCACCAGGGCTAGCGTGGCCATGTCAGGATCGAACCGACTAACATGTTACAGTATTAGCCTTTTACCAGGGACCCGGGTGTACCTACTCTAGGAAAGAACTCCTCAAATACCCTGATAGACTGATCACCAATCATAAACCCAGATGGAACCTCGTCGTGAATTCATGAGCAACGTTTGGAGAGGCTCGAGCTAAACACTTCACGTTACCATCTCGGGCCTGCTTCTGTTAGGGCAAAGGGCATAGCTGTAGTAGCTAGCTGGCCCTCTGGCCTGGAACCATTAACAGTGTGTAAAATATTTTTAAAACTCACTTCAGGACTGCATTGTTTCAATTCGATACCGTATTAATTTTATCTTAATGTCCTTATTACTATTATAACAGTATGTACAAAAACTTTTTTTTGCCTTTAGTCGAGTAACTTTAAATACGTTGCCACGATGTTCCTCGTATTTTTTTTAGTACTTATTAGGCGAAGGACCATCAAAGGGCGAATATGTTTATTCACTTCCACATCTAAATTAGAGAGTTCACAGTTTCCTCCAGTAGTTCAGACTGGAAACTTTAGGTCATCGCTATACACCCTGACAAAATAAAATCCGAAAATGATGTTGAACAAACGTATCAGTATCGGGTTGGACTAATAGTTAAACTAGCACCGTATTCCGACCCATCATGTATCAGTCGCAGTAATCTACTTAAAAGAACGTTAAAACTGCCGATATAAACGTTGATTAAATGAAAAAGTTGCCTGATAGACAAACGCTTGACGTAAATTACTTTTGCCCTCGGCCTCTTCAAATTACGATAGATACGTTGATCAATACTTTGTACGTAAACAGTGTTTCAGCGGCCAAGTTGCAGGGATAAAACCTTTTAAGGCTCAAATGCGCTTCACACATTATGTACATATAGGTTATATGTACGTCATCGCATAATTGCATTTAGTTAGTGATACTATTAATAGGCGTAGTTAATAGTTTACATCAATCATGCCCACCTTGGACATCCAAGTATGCGCTGGGCTTGCCGCCACACCCATAGCAACCCTTATTGACATAAACCCCACGACGCTCCCACCCTTGTTTATCTGTTTTTATCTAACTACGCTTTTTATGAGTTATTTCTTGTTTAACGAGATTACTTAGATAATTAAAAGTTAGTTGTTGATTACGTACATAGAATATCTAGATAGTAAAATTTATTGCACCGATCGATTTATCAATATTCAAAATAAAGCTGAATGATTCCATTGTTTGTTTGAACGCTATAATAGGATAAAAGGATTTTTCAAATCGCATAAGTAGTAACTTGTGCGATTTGAAAAATCCTTTTCTATTTGATAGCCCAACTTCTTTTGGAAGGTTATTGGCTATGTAACATCAAGCTACGACCCTTGAGTGCCGAGCAATTAGAAAAATAGGTCAGAAAGACTCGGGCGGGCGACGAGACGCAGTGGGCGGCCGATGCCATGAGACGCGGTGTACCGAGTAGGTGTAGGTACTGCAGATGAAACCGTGTTGCACAACTAACATAATATACATAGTTATATTTTATACACATATAGGCTATCAATCAATACGTATTTTTATATACTTAACTAGATTCTTAATGTTGTTATTGTTATTATTTTACAATTTACATAATCATAATCGATTGACACCAAACGAACCCCGGTAATTTGAAGTTCGCTACAGTTCTGAATAAGTGAATTGTCATTATTTTGTTGAATGCACATTTAAAAATTATACTTTCACCAGTTGGTAAAATGTACAGGCGGCTGACGGCCGTTCCCTATAACTTATCTACTGCCAGTGTAGAAATTCTAAAGAACAAAAACGTCATCAGTCTCTATGGGATAGTTAGATAGATTAGATGATAATGATTATGGGAACGCAAGGAACCGAATACCACGCAAATTGAAATTTAGACTGCCAGTGATCTCCCGCAACGAATTCCGAAAGAAAATTGCTACTAGGATTTTTTTTCTAGGTTTGCCCCTTAATTGAACTATAGATACAGATAGATGATCTACCTTTAACTACATCGAATGGTTATGTGGGTGAGTACCTAATATTCCCCTGAAGGTGAAAAACAAAGAGGGGAAAAACAAATGCAAGATCATATTAGCTCTTTTTTTATTTTTATAGCATCAATAACACTACTTTTTTCGTAACGAACGTGATAGAATTTGTTACCTTAAATTGTTGCAAACTGATTGTACCTACAAAAACATTTATCACTGTTAACGTCATACGTTGTGCAATCCTATAATTTAACGTTCGTATTTTAATAACACAGTAGTAACGGTAACGTAGCGTGTTGGTGTGAATTATTTAGAACATGTGCATTAGAAAGTAAAGACGAAGGCTCATTACGCCGCGCTTTACATGTGCAGACAGATGTTCACATGTCCACAGCAGGAAACGTTACGAAAAATAATTATAATTGAGCCCAAATATTATTAAGCCAAAAGTTAAAAAAAAAAACTAGAGCTGTCCCTGTAAATTTATGGAACGGTGAGTAAAAAGTGTTAAGTACCTTTTAACTAAGGCATCGTAAAAGTGTAATTATGTAATTTTTTAAGTCTAATACGTATTATTATTATTTTTTAAGTCAACTCTCAAGTCTACTGACAAATCTTCGAGAATTTATTGTTCTCAAGCTTGTTCACCGTTTGATGAGACTACCATTTGTCCCGCTTTCGGAGAATCTCCCACCTGGAGATGATCTGCCCTGGATCAGATGGAAGTCTCTGAATAGACTACGGACCCAGGTCGGCCGTAGCAAAGAAAATCTGGCTAGGTGGGGCGGACCTGAGATAGGAATGTGGAATTACACCACAGACAATGGTCAACCTGATGAAGTGAGCTACATGGCCAATCACATGTACACTGGAGGATCTCATGTGCGCATCCGAGAGCGCTATCCAGGTAGCAGCACACTGCGAAAATACTATCAGAGAGTCAAGGCGCCACGATAGAAGATAGAAGAAGAATAATAACTATAAAACTAGCAAAATCCTGAATCTCGTATAGCTATGTCTTTCGAGTTCATTATAGCTAGTGGATATTTCGATACAGTAGACATTTTGGTATAGTGGACATTTCGATACAGTGGACATTTTGATACGGTGGACATTTTGATAGAGTGGACGAGATGGCCCTAAAGGAATCCATAGCTATATTATTAGGTAGAGGTAGGCACATATCTGGAGACTATGGCTCTCTTTATGGTGACTAGCGGCAGTTCGTAAGATTTTGTCATATCATTCAGCTAGATGATCTATACTACACCGAAGAATTGAAAAAAAAACAATCAACCCCCCGTATTTTCAGAAGCGCCTGAGAGAGAAGAAGAATAGCCGATATAAGCGCTGTTCTGCCTTCAGAACAGCGCTTATATCGTCACCCACCATCCACCATCAAGGTATGCTGGGAGCTCAAATCTATTTCACCCTAGAACCCATATAGGATTCCTGCTCGCAGTCCCGCGATGGGACACTTATTTTGATTAATATAAGTTCAATAACCGAGTCCGCGATACGATACTGAAATTTTACCAACTTCTTCCTCTTAGCGTTAATTCCCAGTCGCATCCGAAGCTTTCAGCTCGGAGTCTGGGGTCCGCTTTTACCAGTCTTAACCACGAATTTGGCTAGACCTCGATATTTTCCGTGAAGCCATTGTCATCTGACCTCCACAACCCAATGTTAACATTAGGCGATATCGAAGCTTTGCAGTTAGACCGTTGTTTTTGGATTTTTGAGGGCTCCAACTACCCGTAACGACTGCCATAGATGTTCTCATGGCAACCGGGACCGACGGCTTAACGTGCTCTCCGAGGCACGACCAGACCAATGCAAATACTCATATTTCATTCACACAAATATTTGCACTGAGCGGGGATCGAACCCGCGCCTCCTGCGTAGCGGCCGCGTTCACTACGGCTACGCCACGGAGGCTGTCTGAAACTGAAATTTTACTAACTATAAAGGATTTATGAATGTATGATTTACAGCAATACATAACTTTAAATATTTAACACAGCAAACGATAGTAAAATACCAGTTAAAAATAATGGTTATTTCGTCACAATAACAGTACAGACATATTACGATTTGTCCAGATGTGAAAATAAGTTTGCCCAGTGATGATTTATCGTGTACTCTAACGCTCACAGAAAATTATATTTTCGAGTCTTCCTTATTAGTAGGAACCTACTTAATACTATTAGCAAAAATAGCAAGAAAATCAATATATATGTATTCTCATCTCGGTTTAATTTGCAGCATCAGTCAATCCTAAAAGTAGCATACACCTAAATAATTATGTAGAGATAGAGCAAGAATTAATAATATAATTAAAACTCCACACAGAATGTAAGTAAATTTAGCAAAACAAAAATAACTAGTTAATTAAAACTGAATTAGATAAAACTGTACTTCATAATCATAACTCATACATAAGACATGTAACCCCACATAGCAATCTAAAAATATGACAACACCAACAATCAGGACAAATACATAAAACAGATCAGAAATGATAATTATTGTGAACTATCTTATTTGCTTTATTTGCGATTATCCTCTAATATCAGATTTCAAGAATCACGAAACGACGTACATGCTAATACATACAGAATGTAATGTGATTTTGTGATTTCAATTTTTAAGCATGTTAAGTGTAGTTTAGTGGTTTAGACATGTAGAGGATGCCCGCTTAATAAAAAGTGAAATGAGAATGAAATTTCTAACAATCAATCTGTGGCACTACAGCCAAACTAAAGTGCGTCAAACCTAGCACTTACGATGCGAGGACGTAGCCTTCTTTTCCGGAGCCAGCTCTGTCTTTTTAGGAGTATCCACGTCGCCTGCGAGTCGCAGCAAAACACAAAAGCAGCATTAGAACATTGATAGTAAACATTCATGTACGTAGAATTACACATTTACCGCAAGTGCAAAAGTTAGGCGCATTGAACAGAATCGGTAAACGAATAATGACCGATCCATGGTCAAAATACATCAATATTCGATTACATAAACACTCACTGATGGTACGTCGGAGTTTTCGACAGAAAGAAGAGACACAATTACGGGCACGGCTCAATTGACCACTTTTGTCACTATCAAGTAACCGAACTAGCGAAGGTTCGGAGCGCACAGACACCTCTCCAACAGGGCGCAAAGCCACTGTGGGAATACCCTCTGACACTCCTATGTTGTCGAAGCATAACTGCCCTACGGAGTCCTCCAGTTTGGCAGAGGATCGCACGCGAGCGCGCCTTATGTGTGACTGCCGTCCGGTGCGGGGACTAAAACTACCGCCCCCGCGCCGTGGACTCGACCCACGTAGCAATAGCATGTGCCTGTGGTTCTAATTGAATCTTTGCAACTAACTTTTCCTGTCCATACTACTTCTAGTCAGTGCCGAAAGGTAATAACTTTATAAACTCTAAAAAAATAAGATCTAAGCTAAAAAAAAAACAAGTAAAATGAGAAGACTCCTATCTAAAAGGATCAATTTTAGATACACGTTGTCAACCACATCCACTTATTGAACACAATCCAATTACAGTGCGTTGGTAATGAAAAACAGTTTCTGATAAAAATATTATAAGTTTGGTTATCTTTTCGCTTAATTTGAATTAAGCGGTGAATGAATTTTGATGCTAATGAAATTATTGTGAATAATATAGATTGTATTATTTAATGGAAAGAGGTAGTAGCAGAAGTAGACCTAAGAAAAGATGGACGGAATGCGTGAAAGATGATATGCCAAGAAAGGGAGTGATTGAGGAAATGACCTCTGACAGGAATGTTTGGAGGAGAATGACATGTAGCGTCGACCCCAAAAATTGGGAAAAGGGCAGCCAGATGATACAACTTTGCCCAAGCGAAGATATAAATTGCATTGGATTTGTGGCACTAGCTAAACGGTTCAATAAACCCAAAATTGTTATTTGACTCTCGCGTAATATTTTGTTACACAATCTGAAAAATCAACGATGACCGATGACGTAACTGATTCACATGTTATGTACTTGAAAGTAATATTTATATTTCGTGGACCCTATCATTGCTCTATTGTAATAATGTTCATAGTTCTCGGCATGACATGGCATGCGCGCGTGTCTACCTCTTTATACTTACCGTGATAATTTAAATGTGACGTCTCGTCCACTGTGAACTTTAAATAATTTTCAACTTTAAGTGACCGAGTACATAATATAAGAACTAGAAAACAGTGCATTATTGCTGCTACCCATTCAATTATTTAGAAAAAAGTTGGAAAGTTTAGGCGAATATACACTGAAATAAATTTTAATGGGTTGTCTTGCGATTTACAGATTTTGGGTTTTTTTGTGTTGTTTTAAGTTCGTAACATTCAATTTTTTTATACCATTTAGGTAGCAGACGAGCACACGACCCACCATTATAGGAAGCGGTTACCGCGACTCTATGAACGCGTGCAACACCAAAATCGTCACACTCACGCTGCCGATCCTGTAATTGCTGCTCTTTAGTCATGGTTAAATACACATGATTATATTATTAGTATACCAGTCATTGCTTTACGTAATAAATACGTATCTTAAAGGGGTTTTTAAATGATTACTTTAGAAATAAGTTTGCACCTTTGTTCATATTTAACTAAAGTTGACTGTGATGCAGTCAATTTCAGAATCGAGCGCATAAGGTGATGTTATTTCGTGTCTGGTAATAATTAATTATTTGTGTAGCGCTGGTGTTTAGCTAGAAAATCAATGTGCCAACAGTGCTAACTTTGAAGGTGATATAGACTAATGTATAGCACTATCAATTTTTATGTCAGTACTTATAATGTAGATCAGTAAATTAGTAAGGCTAGGTAGACTATCATACAAATTAATTGGTTTATAGATTGTCGTGGTTTCGTGGCAATTGGATTAATATATTTGTTGGAGTTTGTTGGATTCTCGACACGTGAAATGTCTAGAGGCCTTGGAAAATATTTAAAACATTTTCAATAGTCACTTATTAATTACTTAGGCGTACAACAAAAACAACAACAAAAACAGGCACAATGTTAAAAAACATTGTTATGAATTTTAAACAACATTGTGTTGCGATTATTCTTACTAGCTTTTGCCCGCGGTTCCGACCACGTGAAACACTGCTTCGTTCCTGCGACCAGTTCTCAAGATAGAAAGTGGCTAATATGATATTCCGAATCATAATTTAGCTCTATACCAAGTTTACCCAAAATACGTGCACCAGTTTTTGTGGCGGAGCGGTGGACATGGTCTGGCACAGATCTCCACTCGGTCAAGCCGTAACCCGAACCGAACTGGCTACGGAAAGGTGCAGCCCTGCAACAGTCGTGACTAAAACGTGCCAGGACTGAGACAACTTCGAAAAAAACTTAAATTTCGCACGATGACATCTTAAGTCTCAGACATACGACTAATTTGGCACTTTCCTTAACGCTGCAACGGAAAAGTAAGTATGTTTAGGGGATAAATTCTAATTGGCAAATGAAAACTGCATATTCATCTTAGCAACCTGCAATATAAATAATATGCTTTCACTTTTATCTTTCCAAATACAAAAGAAGCGCTAAAAATGATGCATAAATGTCACTTCGTGCCAAACTGTTGGAATCGTTATGACTATGCGTATACTATACATATCATATTATTGAAGAGCGGTGTACGCCATTGTTCTTGTAAACCGACACCGCGTTTGTGGTTCTATACGCTTTACGCGCACGCTCTTCGTCTCTAAATTCGACCAAGGCTCTGTTGTCGCAAGAGACTAACCGCAGATAATGGAGGAACCGGTCGCGCAGCTCTATGACGCATCGTTCACCTTAGACGAGCGTCTCCATGTTGCTAAGGTCTTTCTCTCTCACTTAATACATCGTACTCGTATAATATTAAGTACCTGTTTTCTGAAGATTACTTAATCGGTAACAGTAACAACAATGATTGTTCAGTTTGTAATATTAATATCGCGCTGTGAAACTGACCATGAATGCATGTTCTTGTTAGGCAAAATAACGTAGAGGCGTCAAGGTATCGAGATTTACTTATGTGCGTCCCTTCGTAAACATTACTCGTTTATTGGTTAGTTTTAGATGATGAGCAAGTGTGCTTCATAAGGAAGTTTAAGAGTGGGTGAGCTGAGTCGACAATACAAGGAGTGGTACTTTGGCTACCGTGCACTGGTGTGTACTGGCAACTATTCACTGTCACAGGTACCATCCTTGTACCAATTATTTTAAGTAGGTAGACGAGGTGCCCTGCATGGTTGAAATAGCAGACGATAGGAATATTTAACTGTCCAAATTAGTGGACTATTCCTATTTATCACGATTATTCAATAACCTGAATAACGTTACCTCCAGAGAGATGAAACAAACTTACTGCCCAAGGAAACGTTGGGGCAATATGATTACTTTTGCTTGTCGGACAAAAATATCAATGACATTCTAAATACGAGGTTAAATGTACTTGCGTTTTGTGCTGTTTATTTTTATTTTATTCTAAGCTTGTATGTATTGTTTTTTCTTTTAATGTAATTATGTAAATAATTGTAGTAAACAAAATAAATATATATACTACTAGCTTTTGCCCGCGGCTCCGCCCGCGTGGATGCCGGTTATCGCGATCAAACATAGCCTATGTCCTTTCTCAAGGTCAAATCTACCCCTATACCAAATTTCATCAAAATCGATCCAGTGGTTTAGGCGGAAAAGCGTAACAGACAGACAGAGTTACTTTCGCATTTATAATATTAAGTAAGTATGGAAGTATGGATAAGCTCGTATCATTTTGTAAGTAATTTTATCCCCACGTGAATGTTTCGCTAATTTTAATATTATTGATGTTTGATTTATCGTCACTCAGATAAGTACAAAGACAAACCTCTGTATCATTTTTTTTGTTCAGAATTATTTTAATATGGATTGATAGTGTGTGTGTATGTTTTTATATTTGTTAAATTCCAGTAACGATTTCTATTATTATCAGTTCAGGAATTATAATTTTATAATATTTTCATGCCTTGCGTGGCGTCTTGAATTAAGTATTACATAAATGCGTACTAACAAAACTTGTTGTCTTCGTATTATTTGAGTCTTTTAAAAGAACCTTGTCCAGAAATAATAATTAATGCACAAATAAATAAATGGTTATTATTTTTCCTTCTTCGAATATACTTCTGTAGTTAGTTGGTCATGAGTTATTCAATTAAATACTTCATTAGTAATTATTATCTAGTTAAGGTGTTAATCCATTCCGTTAGGTACTTAACAATCTTGATGCGTCTATTTAATAATGTTTTATTTAAAAACTCAGTCTATAAATATTTTTTCTGTCTAGAAACTTATTTTGAAGAGTAAATACCGAAATCGAACCACTAGTTAGTTAGCCCAGTTTATTTGTTTAATATGTGTGTTTTTAATGTTTTTATAAAAAGTCGCTACCAGATTGTTGATTGATCGATTGCTGAAAATTTAAAAAAAAATGGTTTTGCTATAACCACTCAAATGCATTTCAAGTATTACAACGTTCCACATAGATTTCAATTTAATTTTTTTGTATAGTATAGATGGAGCGTTTTACAAAGCAATAACACCAAACAACCTTGCACTCTATACAGTCGGATATGCCATATTAATGAATTTTTCATCGTCGATAACTAAACCAATCAAAATGTTCTAGTAAATAATACACCAGTTTAGACTGGTGTATTTTTCTAAAAGTAGTAAACCTTCAAGGGTGTGTTCTACTTAAATTTTGTGGTATCCTGGGTGAACATATAGTTCTAGTAATCTAGTCCTAGGGAAGACTTTCGGTGGCAGTCTTTCGGGGACCTCCGATAGAAGTGAAGAAGAATAATAAGTTTCTTGTTAAAAAAGTTAAAATTATTTACTTCACAAAAAAGTTCATACATATACCTATGATTTACAAATATGAAATTAGAATATGAAACATTATTATTTGACCTTTTTAGATATCATTTCGAGAGATTCTTTAGGGATGTTACAAGGGAAAAAACGGATACTTCATAAGTCTCTGTCTGTTTGTCTGTCTGTCAGCTGTGAAAAACATAAACTTCTAGGTCAACACAAAAAAAAACATTGCAATTGATGTAGCTAGTTCGTTCCTCAATTCTGTTTTGAAGAATTGAGGAACGAACGGAACCACGGTGGTTTTTTTTTTAAATTAGTTTGAGAAGAGAACACGACGCGACGTTATAAGTGGCTAATTAATACCTTTACGATGCAGATATAAATCTATACGGTATATTATATTAGCATTACCGGCTCGCATTAAGAGAATTACAACAATCTGCCGATTGGACCATCTTTTACGTACCCATTTCGTCACTAAGTTCTAACAATACGTATTTTAAAAATATGCGCAACGTATTCGCGACGATATGTATAAAAACATATTATGTACAATCGCGAATGTACTAATATTTTTTCACACGTAGTAGATAGAACTTAAGCGACAATATGCCTTTAGCTTAGATATACATACAAGTAAATACAGTATGCACAAGTTGGGTAGGTTCGACATTTCGCTACTTAGATGTATCGATTATGGAGGGTTCCAGTTTGTTAATAAGAATTGGAGCAGAAAAAGCGTTCAAGCTTTTTTTTAGAATTAAAAAGGCAGTTGAGTATTTCTCACAGTTCTATACTATAATAAGAAGGGTCAGGAAAATTGTTTGGACCATTTTAGATCGTAGATGCAGCTTCTTCCAGCTTTACAATAAGCTTTGAGTCAGAAAAGATTTTCAATACCCTTTCTTGGATCCAAAAAACAGTTAGGTAACTGTACATTGTATGCGTCCTGGGACGAGGAACTTAGTAAATATCAATCAAATTGAGTACGATAAATTTACAGGATTTGATACCAAATGTATTGTTATCACAGTACTAGTGTAATCATTTCATGGTTTTCGCTTACGTATGTATTAACCGTCGAATTCATTTTTGAAAAATATTCACTTAAATTGATTATTAAACTAGCGTGGCAAATTAGATACCTAGCTTGCTATCAGGCGGATCAGAATTACCACCCATACCAATTGCGCGACTTATATTTATCCCAATAATCGTAGGAATATTTTAATCGATTGAGGACGTTTTAAGGAAAAGTCAAGTAAGAGTACATGTACAACTCAGTTACAGTTACAACCGTCGCGTCGTGCGTATGAAAAGTATGAAACATATACCAATGAAAGCAAAAGGAAGAAAGGGCGTATGCTAGGATCGTAGCAAGTGGAAAGATGTTGTATCTACTAGCTGCCTACCCCAATGGGCAAGGGGCGTGACTTTACGTATGACAAATATGACAATGTTCTTTTGTTTCTAACACATAACCTCCTATATATTACTTACACTGCATTGAGGATATGCTTTTACTCGGCGGCATTCGATTAAGTAAAATGTATGTACTACAAAACAACTGGTGATAATCAATAGCGACGTAAATATATCAAAGAACAGTGGAAGACACGAAGTAAGCCTCACCTACGTCCATAGCAAAAAAAAAATCTATCAAAACTTTCCTAGCAGAAACTGAGCCGAATAAAGAATAATCTGTCGTTATACCCGGTTACACATTGAGGCTTTCACTCTTATAAACGTTATGTATTGTATTTCTAATAATAACTAGGTTATTAATCTGTGCGAAAATTCTGGGCGTATTTCCAAGGTACATCATGGTTATGACGTTAGTGTTGTCGCCAAACCACCTAGTTAAAGGTCAAATTTAAATCACGGTAATATTATAAACGCGAAAGTACAGTAGAATCTATATTGAGGCGAAAGTTTGTAAGTATATACATCATCTTTCTATACTAAGGAGAATTATATGGTTATGTGGATGTACAGATGGATTTTTGTTACTCTTTAACGCAAATACAGCTGTGAGCAACAACTACAAATTATGTGTTACTTAGGTTGCTCGTCAAACAAATATTTATAATAGTTCGTGTTAAAAAACAGCACAGAAGTAACTTCAATTTCCTTTGCACACTTACGGAAATAATTCTTTATTCCGTACGTAATTAATTATTACACTTCATGCTTAATAGGTGCGCCAATAGAACACGAACAATACTATGTACACTATAGGACATGCATGCATACTTACTAAATACTGTAAAATGATTGCATACTTTATATAGTTTATATAAACAGAGTTGTCTATGGAATATATAATCTTATCGGCACATATAAAACGATACAAGGTATATTAAATTTAAAATTGTTGCTATAAATTCTTATTTTCAGCGGTTATCGACAGCTCTAGCTGCGAAATTAAATGCCATTATAAATCTTAATAAAATTCGTAACATACGAGTTTTATACGTATGATATTGTTTTTCATAAACATATAGAAGCGTGACACTGACAGCATCCTTAACGCCTGCCAGTGTTCAATTTCCACTTAGAACGACAACGACTGGTCCGTGCGTTCAAGTGTAAGGCCAAAGATCGAACTGAAAGTGATGGGAATGAACAGCAACACAGCTGAGCTGTGACAGGACACAACTGTAACTTTGATGGACTGAACTAAAATAAGTTACAAGAGAAGCTATCGGATAAACCTTTTCGCGACGAGAATGTGCAGCGAGAAACCTTTAGACAGGTTTCGATAATACTGCAGCAAGAAATTTCTTTGTTTTAGTTTAGGTGGTGGTGGCGGTACAGTTTTCTCGCTCAACTGTTTCTAGAGGGAAGTGTCACCTCTCTTGCTCAATGAAGAGCAGTTGTGATAGTTTTGGGGCGTGTGCACATCAGAGGCCTTGCCTTACCGTTCCTTTTCTCCTTCATCTTATCACCCTCTCCCTTCCTGTCTGCAAGTAGCAACGCGCGCGCTTAAGTTTATTATGCCTGCATAAATTGAGTCAATATTTTAGGTAGTCTTACTATCATGTGAGATATCATAGCCAACGTCAGTTCATTGTATCTACAAGATATATTTTGATGGCTCTAGTGCGTACGATTGATAGACAGATTCTAGAATACATGTAAAAAATATTAGCGTTAAGTTGTTACCTACCAATTCTTTTCAAAATAAATGAAGCTTCCGTCGAATTTTCTCCGCTATGCCGATTACCAGGATCAGCATTGACAGTGTAAGTACCCCGTCGTCGTAACATAATTTTTATATAATTGTCTACACAGCAAAAGGTTTTGTTCAGGTAACGCAGCACTGATTGCTATCATACTAATTTACCTCTTCAAAGTAATCCTTTGATACAATACATAATCACACCATGTTCCACTAATGGACACTATATATTAAATGATACACAATTTTTGTATCTCACTATTACTCACTAATATTTCACATGACCGTAAGTGCTAAACTAAACGACAGATTGTTTTCGAATTACTCGCGTACCGGATAGTTACCGCAACGACGCAAAACTGAGGAAGTGGGTTAACGAACCAATTGGTAATTTTGCAACATGCACCGGCTCTGGTGACCACGTCAGTGGACTGTGAACGGACCGCCGAGCGAAAGGCAACTCGAAAACCGAGAGTGCGTTAGCTCGGTTCTTTCGCGAATGACAGGATGGTGCGGTCATGTCGACCGCGAGATAGCGAGATCGACGACAGTCACTGATAAGGCTTGCGATAACAATCAACAACTTACTAACACCATATGAACTACAGTGATGCATATTATAATAATATTATGTAAAGTCCGACCAATAAAATAAAAAACCCGTACTGGGGGCGCCAAAAACACTATGATTATGACAACACCAAGTATAGTGATACACATGTAAAATGCCAAGTGTACAAATATTTTTTCAACACACTTGCTTATGAACAGGCTTTTATTTCCCCGCAATTAAGCACGGAATGACACCTAATATAAAACTGTGACTTTTTCATTGCTTCTTCTTCCTCCTAGCGTTATTCCCAGTCGCATCCGAAGCTTTCAGCTTGGAGTCTGGGGTCCGCTTTTACCAGTCATAGCTACAGATTTGGCTAGACCTCGATATTTTCCGTGAAGCGATTGCCACCTGACCTCCACGACCCAATGTTAACATTAGGTGATATCGAAGCTTTGCAGCTAGACCGTTGTTTTTGGACTTTTTAGGGCACCAACTACCCGTAACGACTGCCATAGATGTTCTTATGGCAACCGGGACCGACGGCTTAACGTGCTCTCCGAGGCACGACCAGACCAATGCAAATACCCATATTTAATGCACACAAATATTTGCACTGAGCGGGGATCGAACCCGCGCCTAGTGCGTAGCGGCCGCTTTCACTACCGCTACGCCACGGAGGCTGTCATGTTTTTCATTGCTATTATTCACAAAAGTGAGTTATAGACTTACAAGGACTGGGCACAAATCACAACACAGTAGTATCCGTATAATAGTTTACTGCTTGGAATGGTAAATACAAGTTAGACATACAGTTACATTACACTATGTATAGAACAGGGACCACGCGATATTGTTTTTCGGACTGCATAAAATTCTTGTATTTTATGCCTAACAGCACAGAGATCAAAATAATCGAGCATGATTTTCTTTTTTGCGTTAGGCTTATTTTTCTTAGGCGTAGAAAATACATTTGACGTTTGACCTTCTCTTCGTATTTTTATTACAGAAGATCGGGATATACCTAAAAATGTGAATAATAATTAGTCACAGTAAAATCAGTAGTTTAGGCCAATTTCATTGCACGTACTCTATGATGTACTTACCCGTCATGTTGACAACAAGGTCCGTGATGTTATTTAGAGGAACAGAGTCCAATCCTTCCTACTTTTTATCCGACAAATACTTTGTTATATTATAAATTACTTTTCTTAACTGGCTTTTAATAGTTTTCGGCATATTACTATAGTTTTGTAGTTTTGTAGCGCTCTCAAACTCAACAACACGCACAATTGACACCACACTGACAGATGACCATAATGACATTGTATAGATTGTTACCATATGAAGAAATTAGTTCCAATAGTTTACCGCAATATGGCGAGGTATTTTATTTTACTGGTCGGGCTTTACATATAATATTTTATACGGTATTCGCCTACCTGTTCAAATTTGGCGCCATCCACTTTCAAATGATGAATTATAAATATTCATCTCATTCATATTGTATGTCAGGTCAGACCCATTGTTTTTTTATTTAGTATCAGGTAAAGGTTTATTTTTTAGATTTATTACGCTGGTAAATATCGTTTGGCGATTACGTTGTTATAATGACAATTACATTGAATTCACGTTGTTATAAATTTTATTTTGTATGGGGTTCGTAACGCCCGCGTGAAACCATCGCGAGCGAAGTCATTTTGAATGTAAATTCAGCCTATAAGCTACGGTAACCAATTAACTTTTATACGCAGTATCAAGCATATCACTTTATATTATAAAAAATGACCCCGTAGTTGTTATGGAAATCAAACGTTTTAACATTAACACTATCGAATTTTATTCACGCGAAGTGTAACCACGATCTCGTTAGTAAGCTACGAATCGCACAGTCAAGGTTGTGTTGCTATGTTATTAAAAACGCAGAACTCGCGGTTATTTAGGTGTTTAACCATGAGGGGCCTACTTGTGAATTTTAAATAACGCACTACGTTCATACTTTTCAACATTGTATGTTACATTATTAGATTGTAACGTCTCTTTTTCATAATAGACTTTTATTGTAGAAAAAAAATATTTTAAATACTTTGATGTGATGCAATTTTGACTTGGTTATCTAATAAGTAGGTACATATTATAATTATTAGATAACCATATGTATCTAAAGTCAATGTTTGTGTATACGTATTATGCGCTGGCGTACCGTTCATCCGATTGTGATAAAACTGATTACTTGTTCTTACGCGAAGATTAAAGGCATAGTCGGAGTGTCGGACACGGCACATTTCTCTTTAGGCACCTAGTTGCGAAAAGCGCAGGATCGTCTGCTATGACGCACATTGAGAGAGACCTATGTCCACCAGTGGACTGCATTGATCGAACTACCTAATTGCTAATGAAAATTAACATCTTGTCAAGTATAAGTACCATATTATTTCGCTGTGTGAGTTTAAACATACATAATTCGCTATAGGCCAAAATTTTGAGCAAGTCGGTCAACAACTGCGCCGCGTCCGTGAGCTTCCTCGTTGCGACATAGGACGCTTTGTAAATAAACTTCGTATACATACCTAGCTTAGCAAATAGCGAATTAATTGCAAACATATGAACTCGTACTTCCGGTCTCGAAAAACATTTAAAATATATATTTATTTAGTGGCAGTCCAATAGTCACAGCCTCCGTGGCGTAGCGGTAGTGAACGCGGCCGCTACGCAGGAGGCGCGGGTTCGATCCCCGCTCAGTTTAAATATTTGTGTGCATGAAATATGAGTATTTGCATTGGTCTGGTCGTGCCTCGGAGAGCACGTTAAGCCGTCGGTCCCGGTTGCTATAAGAACATCTATGGCAATCGTTACGGGTAGTTGGAGCCCTAAAAAAAAATCCAAAAAAAAACAACGATCTAACTGCAGAACTTCGATATCACCTAATGTTAACATTGGGTTGTGGAGGTCAGATGACAATCGCTTCACGGAAAATATCGAGGTCTAGCCAATCCGTAGTTAAGACTGGTAAAAGCGGACCCCAGACTCCGAGCTGAAAGCTTCGGATGCGACTGGGAATTAATGCTAAGAGGAAGACTGGCAGTCCAATAGTCGAGTTGTTAAGTAAGTACCTAGTTAGCTGCACTGCATGCTTAGATATGATGAGGAAGGAGGAGGATTGGGTTTGGGTGCTATGCTATGTCACACGGTGTCCTATCATAAAAAACGAATGACAAATTTTCATTTGACAAACAACGTTTAATTAAATTATACTTGATAAATGTATCATTTGACAAACTATTGTTTAATAAACTACTCATTAGACAAAATATTTATTTGGAAAAAAATCTTGTTAGTTGACAAACAGACAGTTATTGATAGATTATTGAGAAAGCTGCTCATTCCAACTTGGATAGGTTAGGTTAGAGGCTAATGTGGGAGTGGAGCGGAGCGAATTAAATGTGTGAAATTAAATGCGAGATTAGCCTTCGTCGTTTTTTTTTTTTTATAACCATGCAGAACTTTATTTAGTAAAATGAACATTTTTAAAATAAAATTTTAGCAATCGATATGTTTTCGAAGTAATACATTTGCGAAACGTGTGTTATGTCAAATGATTATTTTTAAAGTAATATGTTTGCGAAATGAAAGTTTGTCAAAATTATTAGTTTTTCAAACGTTGTTTGTCAAATGATGTTTTGTCATACGTATTTTGGTCAAACAAGGGTGAACCATGTCACACATTAGGACCAGGCTTATGTCCAGCAGTCGAATGCGATTTTTTTTTTATTGGACACGTAATATGACTTCACGTCGTCTGATGGTAAGCTAAAGCCTCAGGTAAGACGGTCACCATTAAAGACACTTACAATGTCACAATGGTGGCTTGCATCTTTTCACACCACAATTTTTCAGGACCTGGGAAATACATACCTATTTAGGGTGGTAAATTCCAAGATTTTATGATGAGGCAAAGACAAGAGGTGCCAAATCACTTAGTTCTTGCTGGAATTGTTTGCACCATATGTTGAACTTATTGATTGATCCATACAGTTTATGAATTCTAAAATATTGGTCCCAGATAATAATTTATTGGGGTTGCCCTTGGAAGAGGCCTTTTGGAGGTTTTACATTTTTTATATTAATCATAGAAATAAGTTAGCAGCACCTGTGCATATATTTTATGTATACCATCTAAATTTTTTCACATTATTAAGCCTTATTCAACAATTTGCTGCTGAGATTTAAGCCTTCAAATGAAAAAGGATCCATTTGGCTCTGATTACCAACTACTACTACCTACTGCCAATTTTGGCTGCTAATATTGGCTGCCAATTTCAGCCTCATCTTTGTTTGGACATGTTAGTAACAGTAGCATGACAAAATTCACATAGAAAGTATAAGATTAGAACACTGATGATCCTCTAGAAGGGCAGGGATCTTATTGATTGATTTGAGTAAGGTTTTAAGTGTAATATAACTTAAATTCAAATTCCACAATTTTGAAGCTACCAAATAACTACTGTGGTCAAATTTTATGTGAAAGTGGAAGTAGTATAGTATTGGATCTAACTTTATATTATTTAGCTGTATTAACTGCTTTAAAAACTGACCCTGACTATTTGCCATAATGTGACTAGGAGAAGAGGTTTGATTTGCCCGGTATGAATGAGGCGAGGCAGTTTGACCAGAGAAAAGCCATTCTCTCCGTGTTTGCCTAGTTGAACATACATTTTCCCATTCAACAGTTCTTCCCTATTATACTTTTCAATTCCCATTTTGTGCTATATCTTGCATTACATTCCCATTTACATGCACCTGTTTAACAACACATGAGTGACACCCATAGAGCTGCAAGCTTTCATGGACAACAAGGACCTGTTCAAATTACTTAGGTCATATGCTTGTTACTTTAGATGCAAAAACAAGCAAAATATTGTTTTAATTCTCATAAGACTTAAAATTATTTATGGGATTACAAAATAAATGCCAAGTAGCCTTTGTTAGTTAGAAGCGTCATCAGTTCAAAAATCATGCTACTGCAGTAAATACATATGTAAATTATTTTTCCAAGTCAGGTACTCATAGTGCCAACAATATCTTCTAAGTGGATAAACAAACAACATAAAGCTCTTTCAAAATTGTCTTCCTAAGTGCAGACGAAATCATTCTTGAAAATTAAAGATCCAACAAGTAACAAGATGTATAGATATGCGAATAGGAAACTATATTTGTGTTACAAACAGTGTAAATAAGTGTTAGGTGTTGTTGTTAATAGGTATTATTTGTTGCCATATTCCTATAATCTAATGTGATAATTGAGGTGCAATTAAGTAATATGTAAGTACTTATGTTGTATCTAGAAGTCACAGAAAACATTCAATCAGCCAACTTCTGCATCCACATTTTAATTTCTGTTCTTTGTTTTATTTTTGTGGAATTTTAATGAATAATTACAGTTTAATGTATAATGTGGCGCATATTAGGAGAGGCCTATGTCCAGCAGTGGCCTGCAATAGGCTAATTGATTGATTGATTGTATAATGATAATGCACAAACTCTTTGCTATGCACCAATCATTTATGGTGCATAGAATGCTAATATATTTTGAACAAGTACTGATTATTGAAATTACTCATTGAAGCCTACATAATTATTATAATAATAGTGTAGGTATACATGTAGAGGGTTGCATCTAGATAAGTTTCCCCTTAGTAACAATACATAGTACTTTGTAATTGGATGATAAAATTTTCTTTGTATTACAAATACATGCCCAAAGTAAAGTAGGTTACAGGGAAGTCCTTTAGATGTGTTCTACATAAAATAACGATAAGACGAGGGTTAGAGCATAGACTATGTGCGCAATTACATCCACACCCTGAACATGAGGATCACCTATCAGCTAGTCTAGAGCTGTCTTGCCTTTGAAAAAAGGGCAAGAATGTATGTTGACGAGCAATTAACGATGATTTACCGTAAAAGAACTTAATTTATTACGTCATGATAGATAGTAAGTAACCTCAAAGGCTCATTATAATTTTTTACTAAATTTGATCTTCCATTATGTGGACGATATTGGCGTGACAGACAGAAATCTAGTAAGAAACAAAAAAAATAACTCATGTTAACACAAAAGATTTAGGAGATTATCTTGAATACGACGCATTTCTCCTCCAACAGATATTTTGACACGATTTATCTGTCAGACGCCAGGCTTATGTGGCAGAGGCTAAGCACCGCCTGTGGCCATTTTAGAAATACTGCGGACATAAAACGCTGTCGATATTGATTACTTCACAAATTATCGTAATTTACATGACTAGAACTCGAGTAGTAACAGTTTGCAGCCATTTTTAAAATTGTCAGTATCGAAATACGTCACAGGCGTAAGAAATCACGATGGCCGACAAAAGAATGGTTAGGTAGTAGGGTACTTACTACTGATTTTTACGCCTCCGAGAGGTGGTTTCGGTGGTTGATTTTCGAAAGTCTTTCGAACGGATTTGCTGCCCTCGGCGAATGACGTGGTCCTAGGGCGTCCGCTCATTATTATATGTATAAAATAAACGGCCTTAGAATCCTGAACTTCATAGATGCTTCACATTTCTCGTTACCACCCTTGCACTCGCACTGAACTCACTAACGACGAAATACAAGTTAATGATGGTATAGTCAAAACAATATCACTAAGATACAATGGAAATCAAAATAAGACTGTCTTAGTACGGTTTTACAATATCATTTTGTTAATTTTTCAAATTTACATCACTAAAGTGTACGATAGATTTTAGTTTCTTCAGACTTGTACTTGCTCGTTCGGCTACTTTCGGCATTCACTCGGACCTTCGATCACTGCACGTACGAAGGTGACGTCACATAAACCTTTTTTAGCGCCATCTATATTTTTTACACCTCCACTAACTACTCAAGAGATAAAACAGTGTCTTGCCACAGATTAATAAAGCTACACAGATTATTATATTTTAAATTAAGGCAGTATCACACCATCGTCTATTCGGATACGACTTGACCTAAAGGGCTTAGTTACCCGGTCAACCATTTTTGTTTTGGGATTCTATATCCCAAAACAAAAATGGTTGATAAATTTGATGCGCCATGGTTATCGTTGTGTTGACTTTCTCTTTCTAGGCATATTTTGCGTGTAGATAGAACGCATGAAATCTTCCATCGCTATTTGTGATTTCATAAAGAAAAACCTAGAGTACCTACGGACCTATTATAGCTATTAAATAAAAAATTCTGACATTCTCGTTATTATACATTACTATATAGAACAAAGTGTAGAGCAAAGAGTATAGTAATATAGGAGGTAGAGCCTATTACCACAGCTATTACCTATTCCAAATCCAATGAGAATACACGTAAGATGACCTTCATTCAAAAATTAAAAAAATAAAGAGTTTAGGTCTAGTGTGAATGTCTAAAATAATGCCCCACATAAGCACAATCCCCACAAATTCGCTAATCGGCTTGAAAGTCCCCACTGCCCCACTCTCTTGGGAATTAACAACGCTGAACACAATTTAGGGTGGCCGCACATGTACGGTTTCCGGAGACGGTTTCCGTCCACGGTTTCCTGATTTGGAATTCCGTGTGCCGAGCGCACACGTCAGGTTTTTTGCATTAGGTTTTTTTATTATTAGTTCGAAGCGAGCAGTGTTGCCAGTGCTAAATTATCAAATGTAACACAAGCTGGCTTAAAAGTTGCATTTTCGGGGGAAAAGTTACGTATTCTTGTTTTTTTATATAGTAGAGACAAATCCTCTCGGTTTATCTCGGGTATCCGCCCAATTTAGGAGCCGGCCTTCCGAGATGCTCCTTGAAATCCAAAGTTACGCAAAATGTAACAAAAGTTACAATACAATCTGGCAACCCCGGAAGCGAGACACAATCAGTGTTGCCAATTACTGATGATCTGAATTCCCCACAAACCCAACAGTAAGGCCCCAATATTAGACATTGATAACTATATTACTTCTCTTGAAGTTTCCCGCTATATTCACCACTTGCGATGTTTATTGCGGCTCGTGTACATATATTGCCAATAAAGAGTTAAATAGTACCTTAATGTCGGATATTTTGCTTTAATAATTTATCAATATGTATAATACTTGCCACTTATTACTTCTGAGTTTAGGTCTAGTGTGAATGTCTAAATGCCCCACATAAGCACAATCCCCACAAATTCCCTAATCGGCTTGAAAGTCCCCACTCTCTTGGGAATGAGCAGTTTTCCAGTAGGTATAATAATCAGTTGGTTTTTAAGTCATCAGGAGATGGCGCTAGCATAGCTTTTGGTAATTTTAATGTACTCTGTGGTTTGTTTGTAGTATTTTTTCATGAATTTGCGATGTAGCCAAAGTTTAATTTAATTTACCCATGTAATAATAGATAAAATATAATAAAAAGCTTAATTCTTAGGGAACACTAGATGTAACACCACACTCTTACCAAAAGTGCCGGCTGCGCCATCTAGCGCGTCTTTGGGAACCCTATAAATACCTACTGGAAAACTGCTCATTGACAACGCTGGACACAATTTAGGCTCCGCGCAAACGTACGGTTTCCGTCCACGGTTTCCTGATCAAAAAGTCAGATTCAAAAAACCGAATGCTCCATTTTCATACAAAATGTATGAAAATGGAGCATTCGGTTTTTTGTTCGGTATCGGCTTGAAAGTCCCCACTCTCTTGGGAATTGACAACGCTGGACACAATTTAAGCGCGATTCCGGATGGAAATTTCCTGACGTGTGCGGCGATTAGTACAAAATGTATGCGAGTGCTGCGTTCGGTATGACGTCATTAGGTTTTTTCCATTCTGAACCGAACGTCAGGTTTTTTCCGTTCTGCAAAAAGTAAGGACGTGTGCGGCTAGTAGAACATTTTGTATGAAAATGGAGCATTCGGTTTTTTGAATCTGACTTTTTGATCAGGAAACCGTGGACGGAAACCGTACGTTTGCGCGGAGCCTTAGGGTGGCCGCACATATACGGTTTCCGGAGACGGTTTCGGTCCACGGTTTCCTGATTTGGAATTCCGTGTGCCGAGCGCACACGTCAGGTTTTTTGCATTAGGTTTTTTTATTATTAGTTCGAAGCGAGCAGTGTTGCCAGTGCCAAATTCTCAAATGTAACACAAGCTGGCTTAAAAGTTGCATTTTCGGGGGAAAAGTTACGTATTCTTGTTTTTTTTATATAGTAGAGACAAATCCTCTCGGTTTATCTCGGGTATCCGCCCAATTTAGGAGCCGGCCTTCCGAGATGCTCCTTGAAATCCCACCGGCCATTGAGTACGAGCCCCAGCTATTTCATCTGGGACTTAATGCAGCTTAGAGCGTCTACCACTATGGGGCTGGGTCGTAAGAGAGTCAAAAGTTACGCAAAATGTAACAAAAGTTACAATACAATCTGGCAACCCCGGAAGCGAGACACAATCAGTGTTGCCAATTACTGATGATCTGAATTCCCCACAAACCCAACAGAAAGGCCCCAATATTAGACATTGATAACTATATTACTTTTGCTTTTGCGATTCCGGATGGAAATTTCCTGACGTGTGCGGCGATTAGTACAAAATGTATGCGAGTGCTGCGTTCGTCGATATGACGTCATTAGGTTTTTTCCGTTCTGAACCGAACGTCGGGTTTTTTCCGTTCTGCAAAAAGTAAGGACGTGTGCGCCTAGTATAACACGCGCCACGTATCTTGGACCTAAATCGTAAGACATACGAGGCTCTGGCGCCCGCGAATTGCTTTGTAATAGTCTATGCTTGGTGAATTTGAGTTCGTCTACCGCAGTAGCATCCCGCGCTATCCTCAAAAGACACCCAAGAAATGTGTACTGCGCGTATAGGGCACGTTTTGAGCACATTTTAGGTCCAAGATACGTGGCGCGGGTTATAGAACATTTTGTATGAAAATGGAGCATTCGGTTTTTATTTTCAAATCTGACTTTTTGATCAGGAAACCGTGGACGGAAACCGTACGTGTGCGCGGAGCCTAAAGTGTGAGAAAATAGGTGCAGCGGGAACGGGATCAAAAATTCACGCGGGCTGAAAGAAATTTGGCGGTCGGTACGAAGTTTGCCGGGACAGCTAGTAGGTAATAAATGAAAGTAAACATTCAAATAAAAAAAAATAACAATACATTCTTAAATTCAACCCACCACACGAACACGGAGGGCATTTTGATTCACATTCTATTCATTTCATTCGATGAGTATCATTCTCAAAGGCCAAGGTTTACTACAGAAACTACTGCTATAACCTTTGGCCATGCCAGCTAATCATAACCCCATTTTTTATTGCCTCATAACAACGTTGCCGCCTTTGCCGAATCTAGTAGGATTGTAGGAAGCTGAAGCCAAAAAAGCGTAATTTTTAGAGTTGTGCGAGTCCCGTGATTTTGGGCACTGGCTCACTGCGTTTGATTTCATAGAAAACTCATTGTTCGCAGACAATGAGACAACTCATTTGGCGTCACTGTGTGAATCAAGGACTTTTGTATGAAACCGAATTCATTAGAAATTACTAAAACCGAAATTATGCAATTTACAACCCAAAAAACTAAGTTCGTTTGTTGTTTGACATCAGCCTATTTATAGTGGTCGTATGATTGTAGTGGTCGTATGATTGTAGTGGTCGTATGATTGTACCACCTAAAGTGGTAGTATGATGTAAAGTTTTCGTGGTCGATTACTTACGTACGTAGTTCTTATTATTTTAATAATGTGATTGTGATTATGGTCTTTTCGAACTGTCATAAAAAAATAAAGTTTTATCCGCTCAATCAAACACTAATACTTAAGGTGTGTCTACAGCTAGTAATTTTTCGCAACATAACTACAACTCCTACTTAAGTAACTTAGGTACCTACCGAATAAGCATCACTTTCGACCAGTATCATCTCAGTAATAAATTTGCACACAAATCTTAACATAATTTCATGAGTACAGTTAATAAACTTCATACTAATTAGAGCACATTAAATCCATGAAACTTTCTAATTAGACTTTTCTAGAAACTATGTAGGTACAGTAAGCAGTTTAGATAAAAGGTACTTTGTAATGTAATGAACAGACGGAATACATCATTGGATACTGCATCTAATACTACAACTAATCATTTATGTGGTGGGTTATGGGAATAAGAAAGTAGTAGAAATGTAATTCGTAGGTACTTACCTACTTACACGAAAAGCCTTGTTGGCCTTATTAAGCACTGAAATACAGCGCGGCACTAACGTTAGGTTCGTCAAGCACTATAGCATTGTGGAATAAACACTAGTACCTAGTACCTAGTTAGTTTTTATACATATAACTATGGCCAGAGTTGGACTACGCCTCCTACCTCCGCCGTAGTGTGGAGTGGCATTAGAGCGGTCGACTGCTACGTCTGAAAGTATAAGGCCATCGATTCTGCTAAAGCAAAACTACTGTCATGCCACTGCAAGAAATTTCCATTTAATTTTAGCCTCCGAAGTAATGTCGTTAAAGTTTAAAATTAAATGAATTTTTGTAGAGCGAATGAGAGAGTGTAATGAAACTTTTTTCATTTTATTTTGGACTTTGAGTCAATATATAAATAAAGTCTAAAATTTAATGCCATTCTTTGTAGTCTCTGTGGTATGAAAATGGTTTTGCTTTAGTCGTCGCCCAGGCCTTCAATTCTACTAAAGCAAAACCACTGTCACACCACAGATATTGCCAAATATTCATTCTACAAAAAGCCATTTAATTTTAGACTTTAACGGCATTACCTTAAAGACTACAATTAAATGGATTTTTTTTCCAGTGTTCGTGGTATGACAGTGGTTTTATTTTGGCAGAATCGAAGCCCAGGTTCTCAGTTTTGAATTGAGCGGGAATCGAACTCCATTTACACGCGTCTCTACCATATTATGTATTCATATTTGCAGTGGCCTGGGTGTATTTCTAAATATGATAAATGTAGTGTGTTACAAATGAAAATGTTCATATCTGAGTAGGTATGTACATCCGCATGTTCATTAGTCCCAGCTAATGATGCTTAGTATAATAGTATACATAGTTTTATATATATATTTAGGTACTTAGTTTGTAAGTAGGTACCTACGTATCTACCTAAAAAAAAACACTTTTTATATAATTTAATTACTGAAGCGTTTTTTCATAATCGTATTGACTCCACAAAGCAATAGGTAGGGTAGGTACTGCCTATTTATTTTTTTGATATCTACTTTGCTTTTTATAACTAAATTATTTGTTATCATTTGGGTTTGTACCTACCTGCCTACCAAATAGGTAGGTACTTATATCAACATAATGCATAAATCAATACAATGCCACAAATATAATTATGTGAAATATCACGGCTATTGTTAATGAATGCGACCATTAACGGCTTGATTAAATACATTACTCGATTACCATAACATTAATACATTGCTCTCTTATAGCCCGCAATGTACACAAAAGATGTTTACGCTACGTATACTTGAAGGAAATTATGGTTTAGTTGGTTTAGTCAAACACTTTGTACAAAGACCGACACACGCTACGCTGTCGCTATCGCCACCAAGACAAGAGTAGTTGTAAGTACATAATTAAGTAGTTGCGCGCGCGCCGCGATCGAGGCGAGCGGTCTGCTCGCGAGTGGACAGCTGATTAGAATAAAAATACCATTTTAAATGATACTAAAATCGACATATCGCAACGCAGTTCACAAAAATGGAATGTTACACATCGGATAGCTGTGATAGTGACACGAGGGAACAAAAAACGCTCGATTTATCAAGTCAACTATTGGAAACGCTTGGTCTATCGTCGGAACTAAAAGGCATTGTTGACGAGAAGGATTGCGCAGAAAATTACGAGATATGTCTCCTGTACAACAATAGAATAAAGGCACTGCCTGAAGTGATAAACAGGTTTACAAATTTGAAGATATTGGATGTGAGCAACAACAGACTGACGATCCTGCCTGACATATTCAAATATTGCCCGCTAACAATTCTGACAGCAAAACACAATCAGCTTACCAATGAATCGCTTCCCAAGTCATTTTCGAAGAGTTCTCTACGGGAGCTTAATTTGAGTGGGAATCAATTAAATTTCTTTCCAGAACAAGTGTTACAGTTAACATCGCTAAAGTATCTTCACTTAGGTGGTAATAACTTAGTCAACATACCAAAGGATGTTTGCAAACTGAACAAGTAAGTTTAAGTTTTACAATATGTACCTACCTACCTACCTATAAATAATATAGCTATCAATAAAATTAGTGCCAAAATCACACCTGTTCCTATTGTAAAATAATTGTACACGTATTATGCTGCTGAATCATTATCTCATTCTCACGATAACAATGTGGATTTATAAACATTAAATATTGGCACTTTGGTCTATCACGGTCAACGGTCTTCACGGGTCACTGTATAAGATAAATTATTTTATAAGCCAATCAGGATAGTCTCTGCACACCGACTGGACACATTATCGGGCCTACCATTTTGACTACAAACAAACTATAATCATGCCTAATATATCGCCAAAGTGCTAAGCAGAGTTGTTTAATACATATATTATAAACATTTCATAACAGGAGAGGAGTCCTATCCTATTGTTAATAATCAGGCACTTTGGGATTTAAATGGCAAAATTTAAAATGAGGCGAAAGCAAAAAGAGACTTCGATTTTACGGAACGATGACGGACTGAAAGTACTTCAATATGTCTATAATTCTCCCAAAAAATATACAAGTAGAGCAATAAAGCAAGACTAGTCAATAATACCGCAAAAACATAGGAAAGCACTACTAAAATCTCTTTGTAAAGACCGTTTAAAATAAGTGATGTGCGTCACTGTGAGTTATATTGGCATATCATTCCGAAACTGATATCATAATGTTTGTTATCAGCCGGTTGACATATATATATAAAATATATCTATATACATAGACGCTATACAGATGCTGCATCATTATTTACTAAATGATATCACACTGAAAGTATTGGATAAGCAAAGCGGAATTTAGTTTTAATAACCTAAATGGTTTTATATATTTTTTTAAATACTTTCTATATACATAGTCTCAGTAAAACGTTTACACACCTAAGTATACGAGGATTGTATTAGTTTTATTCATACGACATCGTCTTAAGACTACGTAAATAAAACCTCTCATCAGCCTAAATAGCTCAATTTTGACGACGAACCCACTGGTCCCTTTAAATTTATACCCTACGCCCACTAATCTCCTCATGAGGCTCGCCTCGCGCTCGTCCCGTCTGGAGAAGAAAGAGAATCATTGAGAAAAAAGTTAGAAAAGCCGGTTTAGTTAACGCACGCCGGGCGTCCAGTGCGTCGTCTTCGGGATGCTATAATTCATCTTGTGCCGTGAGCACCAACAGCAGAAGGATAGGTAGCCTAGTTTTTCCTCCATTCCAGCTTGTCACCTATGGCGGATTTTATAGCTTTAATTGTAGCGAAGGAAATCAAATCCTAAGAAGAACAATCTTAAAATAAACAATGAGGGCATTACATTGTAAGGCCCGGGCAATGGGTAATACATAGGTTGCCGTTTTAGCACCGGTACCACTCCACCAGCATCGATTGGTTTCGTTTGATCACTTGGTTATTAAAAAAATACTCCTAGTAGGTCCAGAACAAGATAAAAAACTAAATTATAAAAGCCAACGAGTGAAATCGAAACAGAGAATGCGGAATTATAGAAAGATGGAAACCATGGATCATAATAATAACCAAATGAATTATAAGTGGATTTATTCTCATTGATGGAAAACGACGCAACATTCCACTGCGGGAACAGGGCAAAACATCAAAATGCAGCAAAGAAAAGAGATCGATATTGAACCGTTTAATTTTAGATGAAACCGTTAGCACCGTATGGGGATGGCACCTTAGCCTTGCACGTGTTCAATTGTTCTGGGTACGAAAAGAGGGAGTAGGATTTAGCTCATTTAGCTCTTTCAACATTTGAAAGAGCTCATATTAGAGTACCCATGCAACTAAAATGGGTCAAGGACGTTAGTATGGTGTCCTCTTCTTCTATCCGTGACACCGTTGCCGCGGCCGTGCCCCATATAAAATATGCATGTATGATAGCATTGATAGCGTAAAATTAGTAGGTACGCATGATATGCGACAGAAAGTTTGACAGTGAAAAATTAACCTATACTTACATGAGATTTTACCTGCAGAAACTCTAAATGACTTCAATGGGCGAAGTTCAGAAACTGTTCAGGAATCAAAAGATAATGATGATTTATGTAGAGAATTGTGTTTGAGAGAACATTTTTAACTCGCCCCAGAAATGTTCTATTTAAGTACGTACCTAGGTACTGCAAAAACATAATACTGGGATCTCAACTTATCATTGCAAAATAAAATACTCTTCTCATGTCTCATCTGAGAAGAGTACCTACCTACAGCCCTCTACTGGTCGAGAGGCCAATGACATGCTCACAGGCGAATTACTACCACGCCCCGCTAATAATTAAGTAGATGAGCCTCCTTATGTACCCAAACTAGGGAAAACAGTGGATCAATAAGTATGCCTTAAGAAATCTACTACCAATATTTTCAGATTTTTTTATTAATAAAATAAGAATGCAGATAATATTTCTTATATTATTATGTATTTTATAGTACCTACCTACAGTCAGCATCAGATTGATATTGTTTAGAAAAGTACATAAAATTATCTGAATACTAAAATTCAAAATACTTTGTTGTGTTTTATGCATGATAAGCATCCAGAGTGGTCAAACCATCTTAGCAATCAGTTTGCCGATATTAGTTAGTAGAGTGTTCATATTACGCCGGTCGATGTTACTTAATTAAGTATAAGCTCAAAATTATGTTAACATGTCATTTAAACACATTTTTGTGTTTTTTATATGTGACTACTTGAGCGGCTCAAGTTGAGCCGCAAACACTGGGCCTCGATTCTGCTAAAACAAAATCACAGTCATACCACTGACATTTAATTTTAAACTTTAACTGCATTACTTTAAAGGCTAAAATTAAACATTTGTGAAATTTGTGAAAAAACAGTACCAATACGTAAAAAATAAAGTATTGACGTATGCAACACCAGGGGCGTTATACTCGTGCTGCCGACCCCGAAGGAACTTTTACTGCCCTTCTTGAAGAACCCCTTACTTTAGTCGATTGGGAAAACCACAGCAGGGAGTTACTACCTACCTAACTATACAATCAATTATCAATATTATTGGATAATAAAATTTCATAACGTCAAAATAAACTCTGTCAATTATGTACAATTTAACAACAGCGACAGCCTCTGTGGCGTAGCGGTAGTGAACGCAGCCGCTACGCAGGAGGCGCGGGTTCGATCCCCGCTCAGTGCAAATATTTGTGTGCGTGAAATATGAGTATTTGCATTGGTCTAGTCGTGCCTCGGAGAGCACGTTAAGCCGTCGGTCCCGGTTGCCATAAGAACATCTATGGCAGTCGTTACGGGTAGTTGGAGCCCTAAAAAATCCAAAAACAACGGTCTAGCTGCAAAGCTTCGATATCGCCTAATGTTAACATTGGGTTGTGGAGGTCAGATGACAATGGCTTCACGGAAAATATCGAGGTCTAGCCAAATCCGTAGTTAAGACTGGTAAAGCGGACCCCAGACTCCGAGCTGAAAGCTTCGGATGCGACTGGGAATTAACGCTAAGAGCAAGAATTATGTACAATTTAAATTGTAAATTTAAAATTATTTATAGGTTGTTGTGCTATCTACAAAAATAATTTAAATGAAGTAGTTTCGATACATAGATATGGATAAGTAAATTGACTAGCTACCTATACCTAAGTACGAGTATAACAACATCGAAAAACGTTGAACATAAGTAGGTAAGATACATAATGAATGGAGAAAATTCTTGTGCTTTTCTATCCTACATAGGTACCTACATAAATCATTGATGAACTAAGTATATGTATATCGCTATCTTTCTTCACATTATAATTAGTAACTGGGTACTTTTATAACTATTAACAGTAATCATCAGCATCGCGAAAACAGCTGTGCAATTCACTAACAAGCACAACGATGCGACAACGATGCGAGTCGCAACGTTGTGCTCGATAGAGATTGTCATTGGTCGGATTGTATCACGTCATTGGAAATCGATCAATGACAGTGTCTATCGAGCACATCGTTGCGATTCGCATCGTTGTGTTTACTTAGTGAATTGCACAGCTGACCAATGACAATCTACGTTGCGCCTCGCATCGTTGTCGCATCGTTGTGCTCGCTTAGTGAATTGCAGCTGTGCAATTCACTAACAAGCACAACGATGCGAGTCGCAACGATGTGCGCGATAGACACTGTCATTGGTCGATTTCCAATGACGTGATACAATCTGACCAATGACAATCTACGTTGCGCCTCGCATTGTTGTCGCATCGTTGTGCTCGCTTAGTGAATTGCAGTGCAGTGCTGATCGTATCCGAGGGCGGGGTGAACTCGGAGCTCAGGGTCCGCCTGCCGATTTTTCCACCTCCACTTCGCACGGTCTTAGGCTTATAATCCAGTCATAATTGAGCTTGCATTAATTCGCATAAAGCTGAAAATTGGTGGGGGGTCTTAAATACACCATGAAGAAAGAAATATCAGAAGTCCCCATCGATTGCACTTCTGCATTTTAAGACCCCCACCAATTTTCGGCTCTATGCGAATTTATGCAAGCTTACCATTTTATTCCGTCTATTTTTACATAAATACGAGTTATATAGGTACTCGTATAAGTAAATGGTAGGTAGGTACTAACTTTTTATTTCGGATTCGGTACACATACGTGTAAAAATGTAGGGCAACCTACTAACCTAAGTTCGTCTATAAATCAAACTCATTAACGCAACATAGCTTAAGTACCTATCTTATTCATTTCATTTACGTGTTTTCATTAACAAGTTTCTGAGTTTTCTTTTTCTGTTCACAGGTTACAAATGCTAGCATTAGGAGGTAACCAAATCCTAGAGGTTCCAGAATCAGTTGGCCGCCTAACTAGTCTTCAAGCTTTAGTATTGAGTGATAATCTTATAGAACAATTGCCTTCGAGCATTGCTAACTTGAAGCAGCTGCGATCTTTGCTGATCCACAAGAATAGGTTGAGGACATTGCCCACTCAAATAATCAAACTAAAATGTTTGACAGAGGTAAGTGTTAACGACTATCAACGGCTTATATTTATGAAATTAATATAAATATTGACTCCCGAGGTCCGAGGCGAGACAGGTGCCACCAGTCGCACCCCTGCTCCGTGCACCGACATCAATTATTGCCAATTTTTTTAAATCTCTTATCAACAACAATTTTGTTACTATTAGAGCTATCGGGAATATCGGGATATTTACCATTTTGTATCGTTTCGAGCTTACGAATGCAAAAGCAACCATAAAATCGCGAGTGAATAAGCATCGTGTGCCGTGAACGTGATCTAGATAGAGTTCCGAGTTTGTAGTGAGAATGGAACCAGTGGTAGTGCTGATACGCGCATGAAAATAACTCGAAAGAGGGTAGATCGATATATTTACCCCTAAAAAATGTTCACTGTATGCCGCCAGTAATCCAGTTCCTCCGTGATCATGGTGCTTGCAACAGCGCTGAAATATCGGAAACTAGAAACAATACAACATGGTAAATATCCCGATAGCTCTAATAATAATGTGAGTGGCCATTATAGTTTAAACAACAATTTTACATTTTAGTTATTAAATTTTATGTGGCCCCCGATTCTGCTAAAGTAAAACCACTGACACCACTGTCATAACACAGACTCTGCAAAAAATGGCATTAAATATATCATTGCATTAAATAGACTTTATTGATATAGACTTAAAGTCCAAAACTTTGATAAAAGAGTTTCTACAATCTTTCATTCTACAAAAAGCCAATACATTGCTTTAAAGTCTACAATTAAATTAATTGTTATGCAGTGGTCGTGGTGTGACAGTGGTTTTAGAAGCAAAACCACTGTCATTCCACGGACACTGCAAAAATATTTAATTTAATTTTAGAACTTAAATGAATTCCTTTAAAGTCTAAAATTAAATGGCTTTTTGTAATGTGGATGAAAAATTGTAATGAAACCAATGATGTATTATATTCATAGATACGTCATACAAGAAGATGGCGGCTTTCAAAAATGGCGCAAACACTAAGTATACCAACAGTTTAGTTACTTATTAAAAATATGTCAATGTTATTACTTTATATGAATTATATTAGTATTTATATTATTATATTTTATTATTATGAATTTATTATTATAATAGTTTTTTTTTTGGTCGTGATTCTGATTGGTGCATAAAATGATGACCAAAAGTCATCATTTTTTTGTCGCCATTTTAGAGTGTGGACAACATATCTATAGTTTATAATATATCATTGAATGAAACCCTTTTTATTGAATGTTGAACTTTAAAACTATATCAATAGAGTTTAAACTTGCCATTATTTGCAGTGTCTGTAGTATGAGCGTGGTTTTGCTTTAGCAGAATCTAGGGCCTGGAAGCACAACCTACTTGCAGACGTCATATTGTATGTTCGTTCCTTGGTAGTGGCGCTCTGCGCTCTACTAAGCGGGTGGGCCGATTTTTATGATACGTCAATCGGTTTGTCTCGATGTGGTCTTAAGTGTTGTGCAGCCTTAAATTTTTTAGGGGGAATATTTTTTTAAAATTCGGTAACTCCTGCCTCCTGCCAAGTTTAGTTGGGCCCCAAACATCATATTTAATTTTCTATACGTTTATAATACAAACGCGCTAACATTAATATGAGCGAAGATCAATCTTGAAAATCTGTTTAATGCCTAGGTATTATGAGATCGTGAGACGCGATAACAAAAGATACTATAATATTTGCGTCATCCATATAAGATTGTTACAAAGTAAGCACATGAGCGATTAAAAGAAAATATTATTTTCACACGTAAATAAGTATACCTACCTATAGGTCGACTGGTCGAGTTTATAAAGAAAAAAATATAATTATGATGCCTTTTCTTGAGTGTATGTAAATAGAGTCCTAGTCCGTATCGTATAGATAGAGTCTATACGATAGACCCCTAGAACTCAATTTAGGTACTATTATAAGTCTATAGTATAATAGTACCTATTATACTATATAGTAGATATCTATAGCAGTGGTTCTCAAACTTTTTAAATGACGGAACCCTTTTGGGAAGCAAAATACTTGATGGAACCCTACAATAAAACAATTATTTTTATAAGTGTATTCTTTATTAATCAGCATAATAAAAGTACAATGTATCAGTTACTAATTATTATTTACTTCACCACTTGGTAAGGACAATAATAGAAAACATTAAAAAAGAAAAAATCTAACTAGTGGGAGGTATGAAACTGTTTTTTATTTTTCATCAATTGCTTGATATCAGGTTTGATGAAAGAAAGTTGGAGTCTCATATCAGCTTCGGCGTCCAGTCTATTGCGATATTTTGTTTTCGTGGCTGCGTAGGTAGAGAATCCTGTTTCGCACAAATATGTAGTTGGGAACGGGAGAAGAATATCCAGAGCCATTTGGCCAAGCATTGCATATTCATCTTGGATTCTGCACCAAAAATCATTAAGAGGCGTCGTTTTGAACAATGACTCCATACTTGTGTCTGATGACATTTCTAAAAGAGATTCATATATCTCATTTGACATGTTTTCAGGCTTTTCCAAGTTGGGTAAAAAAGGATTATGAATCCAGGAGTTCACTTTAATTTTTGTATTGTGTTCTTCGGGAAAATACTTTTCAAAAGATGCGCGCATCGAACTGAGATATTGGACCAATTCTTCAAACACATTATCTTCAAACATTTCTGAGTCGTTTTCGCTAACAAACTCACTGAGTAATGTAAAACTTTCTATTTCTTTCTTACCAATGCAAATGATCCAAAAATCTAATTTTCTTTTAAAAGCAGTTATTTTATTATAGGCCTGAAACACTGTTGTCTGTTTACCTTGCAACGATAAATTTATTTCGTTAAGTTTTTGAAAGATATCCGCCATAAAAGACAATCGGAACAACCAAGTTTTATCATACAAACGGTCCTTCAAATTAAAAGAAGTATCTGCTGAAAGAAACATTTGTAACTCGGCTCTAAGTTCAAATAGCCTTGTTAAAGTTTTTCCCCGAGACAGCCATCGCACTTCTGTATGGAGCAGCAGTGTTTTATGTTTGCTGCCATAATCTTCACACAATAATGAGAACAATCGGGATTGTAGTGGTCGTGATTTGATAAAATTAATTATTTTTACCGCTTCATCCATAACTAATTTTAGATTAGACGGCATTTGCTTCATCGCAAGTGCTTGTCTATGCAGAATACAATGACTGGAACTACAATTAGGCGCTTTATTTTTCATTCGTGACACTGCTCCTGCTGTTTTACCTGTCATCGCCTTGGCCCCATCTGTACAAATGTCAATGCAATTGTTCCAACTGAGATTATGTTCTTCAAAAAATATATTTATTTTATTAAAAATTTCTTCCCCGGTAGTGTTTGTAAGCAGCGATGAACACATAAGCATGTCTTCTTCAAAAGAACTTTTATATGGATATCTCACAATAACCAGCAGGATAGCCAAACCAGCGACATCAGTCGACTCGTCCATTTGCAAAGCGAATCGTGTATTTTGTAGACGTGTAACTAGTTCTTGTTTGACGTAGCTTGCCAGATCATGGATTCGTCGTGAAACAGTATCGTTTGATTGCGGAATAGTAGAAAGATGCTTTGCAGATTTTTCATCAAGCATACATTTTGTTATGTCTAATACACATGGTTTTATTAATTTCTCAGCGATAGTGTGCGCTTCACCTGCTTGTGCAATGCGATAGCTAACTAAATATGATGCCTCCGTGGCCTTTTCGTTGGTAGTTTGTGTTACATGCATCATATTTTTTTGATTTTCTAATAACTGATCTTTTTTGCGAACAAAAAATTCTTTATTCTTGTCTTTAGTCTCGGGGTGTACGGTTTCTAAATGTCGACGCAATTTGGCAGGTGCCATGGAACTATTAGGAAGCAGTTTACTACAGAGCATGCAGAGAGGTGAGCCGTTGGAATCAACAAATCCGAAACTGATATAAGATTCATCATACTTCCTTTTTTTCGTCTTTGAAACCGTCGAGCTTGACGTCGTGGCACTCGTGGCATCATCTTCTGGATCGGTGATTGCTAAATTCTCCGCGCGCATTGCTTTTGAACATTCAGCGTCATTAGAAGATGTTGTTGGAACACGTTTAACACCTTTAAGCCAACGTTCCATTCTTCTTTATTTATAATGTTACAAGTCAGGATAGTGGGGTTTAAATAATGCACAATCGTTACTGTGTATAAGAGACTAAATTTAGAACCTACAGGGAAGAAATGTATAAAACTGAGACAACAGAATACAGCAGGCAGTAAAACAATGAACACTAGTTTCTCGCTAGCGAGCTTGTAAGTAGGTAGTAACTTATCGCTCCGAAGGCTAATCATCAACTGACGACGCCAACGCGCGATCGCCGCTTTTATACTTAGTCCTAGACTCGATCTCAAATATTCTCGAAAATACTCGAGTCGGCACCTTTGATAAACAAAAAGCAAAAATAAAAACAGAAATTTAAAAATAGCGTTGTAAACAATATCGACTTTATCCTTTGAAGTTAGAGACGAAAGTCGCTTGTTGACAACTATAGCGTCTAATTCAGAGGCGGCTTTTATCAAAGAGACTGAGCGCTTACAAGTATACTACCCGCTCGTTTTAAGTTTGCCGCTGGCGATAGGTATGAGTGTATGACGTTCGAAATTTTTTATTTAATTGTAACAATAAAAATTGTGTACGTTAGATATTTGGGTAAAACTATGACACATTATAAGTTTTGTTGTCACGTGGGGGAGGGTACGCGCATTCCACAGACCGGCAAACTTAGAGCGAACGCGTTGTACAAGTATAAAATTGTTGAGACCAAACTTATGAGATATTGTACCAGCTAATGTAACACAAGCTTATACAAATACAAATAAATAAATAAATAACATTCATAGCGTTTTGTCTCCGCGCGGCCGCGGAGTCCGCACAGCCGCGGAGCGACCAGAGAGAGGTGTTTTGATTTTTTTATTTCTAAATTCTTGCGGAACCCCGACAGAGGTATCGCGGAACCCTAGGGTTCCGCGGAACACACTTAGAGTATAGCTGATCTATAGTATAGACAAACGGGGGTCAATCGAGATCGAGATTGGTGTACAGCAATAGGGGTGCATGTCCTATTGCTGTAGGATCAAATCTCCAAAGAATAATAATCACTAGATCACTATATTGTATAGCAATATATATATACTGATAGTATATATTGAGATACTGACGTCATACGCACTGTATAGTACCTATAAGTATAAGTAGAGTTGCCAGGTGTCCCGATTCACGCGGGACATCCCGATTTTCAGGGGTCTGAGGTGAGGACGTGTCCTAATTTGCACCTGATCGGGACGCTAAATGTCCCGATTAATCAATCATGGCAGGTCTAGGAGGACTACAAAACTATCTACTGAAACATTCGAAACTTCACCTGCTGACCCTATAAAACCCTTAGTATTTTTTGTTCGTCCCGATTTAAAACCCCAAATCCCAATTACTTTTGTCATCTACCCCGATTTCAGTCGTATCGGACCTGGCAACACTAAATATAGGTAAAGAAAAAAGAATTAAACTTTACATTTTCCTTTTTTCAGTTGAGTCTTCGAGAAAACCCTCTTGTAGTGAGATTCGTGAGAGAAATGAGTCTGGAACCACCGACTCTGCTGGAGTTAGCAGGACGTACTATTAAGCTACACGAGATTCCTATCCGTGCGGGCGAAATACCTCTCACGTTGATGCAATACCTTGGAGCAGCGCAATGTTGTGTCAATCCTAAATGTAGAGGTAAATGTTAACAATTATTTTATTTTCTTTTTCATTATTTTTGTGATAACTGATAAGACCGATCCTAGGTAGTACCTATAAACATATAACCAACTAGCTTTTGCCCGCGTGGATGTCGGTCATCGCGACCAAACATAGCCTATGTCCTTTCTCAAGGTCTAATCTACCTCTATACCAAATGTTTAGTGGTTTAGACGTGAAAGCGTAACAGACAGACAGACAGAGTTACTTAAGCAATTATAATATTAAGTATGGATATAAAATATGTGTCCTCCTCTCCAACTCCTCAAATAGCAAATAACTGTGAATCCACATTATCCAGTGACCTATCCAAAAACATGCAAAATTTCATCAAAATCGGTTTAACCAATATTTATTTTATAAGCCGTTTACTGGCCTAAAGGAATAAATTATTTATACGTCATGTTACAATGTAGCACAAAAGATTCAATAGGTACCTAACAGATAACTAAGTTTCATGCATTGATATAATATTGTTACTAAAGGTTTCATGTAGTTTCGATGTTCATTCTTATCTTGAGTTTATCTTACATACGTTTTTTTATAGATATATCTACCTTAAAGTAAAGGTGGGACCATTATGAAGCTACCAATATGCTATCATCAGATGAATATATATTGTCCTTGCAATCGACTCTTCGGGAGAGCACGGCTCCCTTTTAATATTTGTGACCCATCCTTCGACCGTAATCTGTCGATAGTCTGACAATTTCTTTACTTTGCATAAATAACGGGAAACTAGCAAAACGTCGGTACCTTAGTGGTTAAAGAGTCGGCCTTATGATCGAGAGGTCCCGTCCCGGGTTCGAATCCTGGTCATTATACTACCGTGAACCCAATCCTAACACAAACAATTTTGCTTAGCTGTAGGGGTTAGGGGGAATGTTAGTAATTTCGGTTACTATTCTTAAAAAAAAAACAAATACATGCCGTCTGCAGTCACCGATTGGCAGTCACATTATCTGTTTTTGCAGGTTTTTGCCAGCCTTAGTACCTAAGTACGTCAAACCCGCAAGACGGCATCGACTTTGGTACATTACACTGGCAGATAATATTTCAATTATCTCAAATTTCAACTGCTTTACATCATACCTATCTATATTTTTTGTATCACTAAAATGTGTAAAATGGCAAATAAACTAGCCCCGCCCAATGAAAAACGGTAATTGTAGTTAACGTTTTCAACCGCTACACTTTTACCAAATTTCATCAAAATCGGTTCAGTGGTTTAGGCATGAAAGCGTAACAGACAGAACGTCTGCCTGTCTGTTACGCGACGCGACGTAGACAAAGTTACTTTCGCATTTATGTATAATATTATTAAAGTATGGATATGGATTTACATTTGCCGTTTAGAATTGTCATTTGCTGTTGGTACCTATCTACATTATTATACTCAGACTGTTCGTATAAGAAGGCAAAGGTTATCTGACTGTGGCTAGTGATAAATGGGGAACAAAAATATAAGTATGCAAATAAGTATGAATCGTTTATAATATTTATCGTATTTAAGTAATGTAATTCGGCAATTAATCTGATACATTAACTTATTCCAGTAATAAGAGGTCGGCTAATCTCTTAACGACCATACTGTCGGTTGTTGACGAGTTCCACTTTATATGAGGTACACTTTATAAAAACTTTACCATAGGTACGTAATTTATTTATAGAAATGTACAAAATATTTTTTTAATTTCTACAAATAAAATAGGTAGGTAACTTTTGTTTATAAAGTGGGTTATGTACCTACTTTGCTGAAGCAAAAAATAACTATAAACTCATAAAATTATGTCATTGTAAAGCGTCCAGTAGGTGCACAATGGACAATGACTCATGATGGGCCACGATATCTAATGACGGTGGTCCACAGGGGGCAATGTTAGCTATAGGTATAGTGTCACAAGATTGGCGATCGTAGCACGCAAAAAAAAATCACTACCTAATGTGTGAACATTAGGTATCGCAACTTAGGTAGGTTGGTTGGAGATGATGGCCTACAATCACGAGCCATCACTGGCCACAGTTCAATGGGGACACAAAATGTTGACATAACCATCTGCATAGATATTAGATAGCCTGGCCATGTTTAGTAGTGACTTGTAACTAAATGGAACTGATTTGCTGTAGGCTTCTTTTTTTTTTACCAGGCTACGGCATAGTAGTTTAGCCGTTGCCATCATGAGTATTCAAGAGTCGCCCTGCTACTTTTTTTTTTCATCGTGCAAATAATCCCCACTGATACCCCTACCGGAGCCGGAGGAGGACTTGAACCGACAGACCGACGAGGTAATCGTAAACATAATCACTCGCACCCCGGCCCCCGGCCGACCCAGGGCCATATTTCTCGATCTGGCCCTCTTCCGGTGTGGGGACCACGGAGTCTCCAACTCGCTCCCGGGTATGGGGAGGCACGCAATGCGCGCCGCCGCCGTGGCCTGCTTCTGCTAGGGTGACAGGCGGCCTCACCCGTAACCCCTGAGTCGCTTTGGTACTTACAAATGCTGTATTGTACTGATTGTGCATTTATTTATTACATAAGAGGTAAATTGTCTAAGTATTTGTACGTACATCAATCTACACGTTCGTCTGCTTTGATATGCACAGTAGATTATGATCTGCAAATTACTTACTTAATTACCAGTGATTAGATTTTATATAGAGCTCAGTAGGTAGGTACCTATTTTGAGATTAATTAATTATTAATAAAGTGAAGAGATAAAAATTGAGGATACGTCTAAGGCCTGAATTCTACGGAAAAGACAAAAGGCATAAGATAAGGTGAGCTAGCGCACAGATAACATAATACTAGGGCTAGGGTGCGCTTAAGACATTCTTCAGGCGTGGAACGGACGCCTGCGCTTCAAAACAGCGTCGCTCTCATACATTTTGTATGTTTGCAGACACTGTTCCACAACCATTCTGTGATTCTTAAGATGGCCCAGGGTCATCCGGGGTGCGAGGTAAATGATTTATTGGGTAACCGCACACTCGGGTCTTAATACCCGAGACATCGTGCGAGTTTAGTTGATAGTTGGTCAGAGTCCGAGGTCAGAGGTATCCATGGGTATTTTCGCAGAAAAAAGAAGGTACCTGGGTATTAAAATGTTTCTTCTGATTGTGGTTCAATATAATATCTAACTGAATTTAGAGTAATTTCCTGGTGTAAAAGCCCCAGACGTGTACGGTACGCGGTGTATTGGCATTATGCCTGTTTAATTTATCGCAAGTTCATTAATCTATTGTAGCCACGCGCGATAACGTGTTCGCGACTATATTATCCGGCCCACTCAAAAGTCTTAATATCCGTAGTGAACTCACTGATAAATACCTATTAAATGGCTTGTATGTAGGTACGTAGATACGTCTTCCAAGCCTGTTTTCACTGTTCCCAAGCCAAGCCTGTTTTAGGTAAACATAATAAAGGTAGAATTTTTGAAGTGGGCGAAGCCAAATATACTCAAAGGAGTCTCGATAAAAATTTAATGCATTGTTGGATTTTTGCATCAGCTGTGGTATAAGTCATGTTGAGTGCAAGCGATGCATTAATTGCCAGGCAAGTGCTAGCACCAGTGTGTGACAGTCTTGCACAGACTCAGCTTACATTCCTCGAAAACTTGCAGAGAAATTGGAGCCAAGTCAATTGGTCGCCGTTTTATTTTTCTTTTTTAAACAAGTATGTGGACTTTTGCAAGATCTTAATTCAAAAAGGAATCCTTAGAAACTTTCGGCTTAGACCACAGACCGAAAATATTGCCAGAATTCGGCATTCATCAGTTTTGCATCTATAAGCCGTCTACACTAGTTCATCTTGCAGTCAGTCATCTTTCGAGTCGTTGAGTTAATTCCTGTCCAAACGAAAGGGGGTGGATATGTTTCTTTGCTTTTCTTGTATTACCGGTAAATCCTTACTGCCATCAAAACCTACTGTAAATAGCGTAGTCTTTAACCTCTCATATTCATGTCTTTGTTGAATAATTATATTGTTTCTTTCTTCCAGGGGTGTACTTCGACAATTGCGTGGAACATATCAAATTCGTTGATTTCTGTGGCAAATACAGAATACCATTATTGCAATACCTGTGCAGTTCAAAATGTATCACTGGATGCTGGGAAAGTCGAGAAGCTGAAAGCAATCCTCATCCTCATATGATGAGAAAAGTTCTTCTGGGTTAAGCGAACCTACAGTCATCTGCTAATTTTAAATCAAGGCCTATTTTTAGTTCAATGTAGTTATACTAGTTATTCGGACTCGGACAAAGGAAATAAACCAGAATAAATTATAATAAAAAAAATGCTCTATCATGTCTGCAATCAACCAAACAACAAAACATTGATTAGGTACCTACTCTTGTGACATCAAACCAATTATCTGTAATGTCATTAATAGCGAAGTATCTAAAGTACCCGGCTTTTAAATTGATATGTCGCGTCATCGTAAGGAGAGTGAGTGTGTCTAAAATCGGCTTGCTTTGGTTTTATAACTTTTTTTGTGCGGGTATCCCCACGGATACACAAGCCCACCGGCCGCTGGTTATGTCGAACTAAAACCGACTTAAACCGCACGCCACCTCGGGTTACCGAGGTGGAAGGTTACTCTCGGTTTTATAGTCTAAGCAAGCCTATTTTAACTGGACTCTCACATCCGTATTCACAAACAATACTGTGAGGTCTCATAGTGTGCTCGAGCGCATAGGGCTGGTAAAATCAATTGACAAACATCACAGAGCAGTATCTAAAGCAGTGCGTTCCCTCAACGAAGTATTACTTATGTGTGGTCTATGAAAAAAGGCTTGCCAAAACGAACGCACTGCGAATTATTTGTCGTTCTTTGCACAGTGTTGGTAGTACGCATAGCGAAGTATTGTTTGTGAATACGGGTGTTACTCTTCACTCTCCTGACGTGACCCGAAAAGCCAGGTATTAATAAAATCGAATGTTAATAATTTTAAAAACAAATTGATTAAAATAATAGAAGTTCAATGCCTAATCTATAAGATAGACATTTTTTATTATATAGGTATGTTACGCTCAAAGAACGTGTGTATGTGTGTGATTCATTCAGGCAATGAAGAAAAGTCATGCAGGATCAGCAACGCGTAAGCGACCTCATATTGAATCCGGCAATATTGTCGGCATCGATTACCATAATAAAAAAAATAGAATCCTTCCTGCATTACCCGTGTCCCGAGATATATCTATCAATATACCAGAGGTATTGACCGATCTTATGAGTTTCGAAAGCAAAGAAAATACAAGTCTTTTACACTTCAAAATAAGTCTAAATAATTAAATATAGATTAAGTGGAGGGAATTGGAATTATCATTTGAATTAGGTACCCTGTTTCTTTTTGTGCTTATTGGTAAGTAATTAAAATCATGTCAATGTAAAAACTGCCCTTCAGCTCTTAAGACAACCTAATCCATCAAACAATAATTATTTCCTGAAATATAAAGCTTTCTAATTGTACACACTAATGCTGCAGTCCCACTACACCACTGGCAAACTTATTTCGAGCTAGAATACCGCCTTGGTATACCAAAATAATATTAAATATTTCTGTTTTGGTAATTAGGTGATCTGTGGATTGTCTGGTCTAAATCAAGTCTTTATTAATGAATGCAATATTAGTAATTTAGTGCAATACTTATTTAAAAGCAAAACTTTTTATTTATGATTGCATTGCCTATATAGAGTGATACTATTTTGCTCATTCTTGATCTCAGGCTCTGAATGGGTTCAAATTTTGAACATACATGCTACCATTATTGATATTCAAAAATACTTTAGACTACAGCCAGTAATTTTGTTAAAAACAAACTACATTGCCCAACTATTGTAATACCTAACAATCATGCTATTGATATATTTATGCATGCATTGAACAAATCAATTTAAAAAAATATATTTTGTTATAAATAGAATTGATTTTTAATCTAGGAAATGTTTTTATACTAAGGATAGATATTTAATAAGTCCTAATAAATACAGATGAATATGGCAATACCAAATAATTGTTACTTTTTTATATTGTGATGTTTTATTTACCAAGTCATGAAATAAAATATTGCAATTTAAAATAATGTTTTAATGACTAACCTGTACTTAAATGCTACCTAGTTTATTATGATTTGTTAATTATTTGCCTGCAAAAATTTCATTCTTTCTTCTTTGCCTCTGAGGATTGCTGCTTTGAAGAGGTTGCAATACAATTCTATTGCTGAAGGAGAGTCATCATTTCCTGGTACCGGGTAGGTGATCAAGTTTGGGTTACAGTTAGTGTCCACAACACCAATGGTGGGTATCAGCATTTTCGCACTATCTCTTACTGCGGTATGTTGGTTCAAGATATTATTTTGAGTGTTTAAAAATATACACAAATCTGGTAGTCTTGTAACTGCACCAAATTGATGGTTAGCATTTGTAAATATTCCTCCACGCCAGAATCTTGTGTGTGCATATTCTCCACATTCTAGTGCTACTTTTTCCACTAAATGAGTATTTAAAGCATTTCTGTTGAAGAAACAAATAATTCCTCCTCTGTATGCAATGTGTGCAGTAAAATTGAGAGCTCTCCTCAGGTGTTCTGCAGTTATATCTAAGTCAAATATCAAATGGCCAAGCCTAGATCCATATAAGTAAGGCCTCATAAAGTCATTAAGGGAACCCTCTTTGTGTCCATAATGAACTCTAGCATCGAATAAATCCTTTACTGTAAATAAGTTGTGGACATGGAAATAATCTGGATGATCCAAAGGATTTTTCTTAGGTTCTGAAAGATTCATAATAACTTATTCATACATAAGATCAAGTAGGTACCTAATATACTAGGTATACTAATTAGATTGTGGCCGATTAGGCAATAGATTTGTTAAGAAAATGTTTATATTATACCTTCAGGTGCATGTACAGCGGTTGATTCTATTACAGGCACAGCTTCAGTAGATAGATATTTTAATAGCGGTGTAGCTAATCTTGACCGATGTTCTGAAATATATCAGGAACCATTTTAAATAACGTAAACTTTATAACTAAACCACTGCACGATCAAACATGTACTTACTTAAATAGTTCGATAACATTTTATAGAGCTTTAATTTATAGTGGTTTCCTGAAAATTCGTAAATATTTTATTAAAAACTACAATAACCTAGAAATGAAATAACAAGCAAGAGACTTGACATCTGTCTGTCACCATATCTGTCACTGTCACCTGTCAATATATATATATTTTTTTTTAAATTTGTTCCTTTCGGAACAGGCTAAGGTTCTATGACCATGCTGCCTTGTCATCAGTTATTTTTATATACATTTACTTTTTTATACTTTGTATTTGGATGATGATGAGGATGAGGATGATGATGATAATAATAGTGAGTTAATGATGATGACGATGATGATGATTGCTGCCTCAGTAAAGTGGTGGAAACTTTACTAAAGGCTTCTTACGGAGATTTGAAACCAACACGAGAAGTCACAATCCACTGTAATATTTCACTTTCCTACTCTTGTGCGCGTTTTCCAAGACGTTATGTCTAAAATTCCACCATATTTACACATAAAAACTCGAACTCACACTAATTTTGGAAAATAAAATAACACCGGCGACCATTCATTCTCGTTTTGGCGGCAAAACTCTCTGTCAAAATATTATATATTTTTATAAGTTTTTAATTTGTTCCTTTCGGAACAGGCTAGGGTTCTATGACCATGCTGCCTTGTCATCATTATTTTTATTCTTATTTGGATGAGGATGATGATGATGATAATGGTGAGTTGATGATGATGATGATGACAATGATGATGATTGCTGCCTCAGTAAAGTGGTGGAAACTTTACTAAAGGCTTCTTACGGAGATTTGAAACCAACGCGAGAAGTTACAATCCACTGTAATATTTCACTTTCCTACTAACTCTTGTGCGCGTTTTCCTTGGAAAACGCGCACAAGAGTTAGTACTTGACGTTATGTCTAAAATTCCACCTTATTTACACATAAAAACTCGAACTCACACTAAAACTTGGAAAATAAAATATAACGCGCCAAAACTCCCATTATTTTTACCATTGACAATGCACACGGAAGGCACATGGCATGCACCGACTGCATCAAAATCCAAAACGATAAGAAAAGTAAAATATCATAATATTCAAAATACATTCTTATACGTTATTATTATTACAAAATGTTTATCAGCAATAATGGATGCTTTGACGACAAAAAGACTAGAATCCAGATCAGCAACTGTCAACAAAAAGTAACACGCTGGTGTTGCCGATGTGTGGAGAACTCCCAAAACTGTAGGGAAACTCATCTGGATCAGATTTTTTGTGTGGTGTGTTTTTGCATGCGTTTGATTGATACTACATGTGCTCGGTGATGATGTGATGATTGAACACGTTTACTTAGAAACAATTTATTAACTTCTTCAAATTCTTTGTTAGTTGACGGTCTTTTCTATTCCAATACCTACTACTAATTGAAGTTGTTATGATTTGAAAGGACTTCATTCCACGCACGCTCAAGCTGTGGAATGAACTCTCTGTTGCGGTTGTTCCAAGCGACTACAATATTCGTCAAGAAGGATATTAGAAGATTTGAACAGGTTCGGCAGAACGAGTGTGGCACTCCTGGGCCCCTGGTATTGCACACGTCCATAATCCACGGCCTCTTTACCTTTACATCAGGTGGGCCGTGTGCCTATCAGCAACCTAGGTGGCATAAAAACGAGCACCCAGAGCATACTAGTATACTTATAACTTGGCGGGGGCAATGCAGTGCCTCCCGATGAAATAAAAAATCAAGTAGAATGAATACACAGGCAGGAATAGATATCCACTCACTCTAGTGCAATGAGAAAGCAGTGGATGCCGGATTAAATATGAAGTTAACTTAATTAAAACGTCATGCATCATCATCCGTGCTAAATCTATGTCTAAAGCTTTCGCCTCAGAGTCCGGTCTAAAATATCAGTGATCAATTAAAACAATCGATATTTTCATGATATAAATTGTATACTACAACAGTCTACAATAGGTAGGTACTGTTCCGGTTTTGCTTATTTCAAGAAAAAAAAATAATGATCTGGATGCGACTGGGACTAACGCTAGGATAAAGAAGAAGAAAAGTTTGGAAACAAGGGGGCCGTATTTTATTGAAGTCATCGGAAAATATTAAATACCGATTAGTGGGTTAGTGAGGCTTGATTCTAGGGGATTCTGAAAAATTAACATTGGCAACATTTGGCAGATTGAAATGTCAGGCAATATTTTGCAATAGTTGCAAAGTTGCAATTACATATTTATATTATAATAGTAGATTATTTATTTAATTAAAATAAAATTGTTTTGTAATTACCCTTTGTCAGTATCTACAGGTCGCAGAGTATATTGTATCAGTCACACAAATAAAAAGAAACTATATAGTTAAAGTTAAAAGTTGAAGTAGGGATCATTTTGGTGGCAAACTCATTTTGTATTTAATAAACAAACTAATCGTTGAACAATGGCCAAGAAGAACATTGAAGATGTCGATCTATATGCTATATTGGATCTTACTATTACAGCCAACGAATCAGAGGTATGTTCATATTATATTTTGAAAGATAATTTTATTAATTTAGTGGTCTAGTATGTTGTTGTTGGTAGTTTTCAAGGAACTTTAACTCCTACCACCTGCTCCTGCACAGTAGGATGAATAGCAGATAATCCCAGGAAAAATTACTGTTTTGGAACTCCCAACAAATTATATGGTGGAAATTTGAAGGAGTTAAATAATAAATGAAACATAATATACATATTTTTGTAGTATTAATAATATTTTAAATTGTTGTAGATCAAAAAAGCATATCGAAAAAAAGCACTGCAATGCCATCCTGATAAAAATCCAGATGATCCTAAAGCTGCAGAAACCTTTCATGAGCTCTCTCGAGCCCTCGAAATCTTAACAGATGCATCAGCTAGGGCTGCTTATGACAAAGTACTTAGAGCAAAAGAAGCTGCAAAACTCCGGCATCAAGAACTAGATAGTAAGAGACAAAAGCTGAAAGAAGATTTAGAAAGGCGAGAAAGAGAAGCGGAGTCAGGAAAAGGATCATGTAATCTAACAGATGAACAAAAATTAGCTGCAGAAATTCAAAGACTACAAAAAGAAGGTAGTCGCCTCCTGCAAGAAGAACAACTGAGAATGAAAGAAGAAATTAAAAGAACTATGAACCTAATTTCTGAACCAGAGTGGGACTCAAGTTTGAACAGAATCAAGATAAAGTGGCAAGTAGATAAAGCTGATCCTACTAATGGTGGTTATGATGAACCTATTTTAAGAAGATTCCTTAAAAAATATGGTGAAATTATAGCTCTAATAATGTCTCCGAAGAAAAAAGGTAGTGCATTAGTAGAGTATGCAAGTAAAGAAGCATCAGAAATGGCATTAGAGTTAGAAAAAGGTAAGTGTCCGCAGTAGTTTGGTTTTTATGTTGGTGTAGAAGCAAACAACCTGTGTGGCAAATGCTTAGAGGTGTATAAAAAAGTTGAAATAAAAGACTTTTTTTATACCAACCACATGGCCCACCTGATGGGAAGTGGTTACCGTGGCCTATGGACTTCCATGGTCCATACAGGTGTTGCATATGTATGCAACGTCACACACAAAAGAGCGTCACACTCGCACTGCCAACTCATAAGGAGAGAAACAAGAGTTACAAGGTCATGATTGTGTTAATGACTGTTTGTCCCTTATTTATTGTGTAAGAAACCTAGGATCAATCGTTCATCTTAGCATTGCTCTCATTGCAGAGCCCCATTTCATATACTCCTCCTTTTTGCTTTGGCCTACAGCGTTTATGATGGCAACTTCTGTTTGACCTACTCACCCCAAAAGGAACACCTTGTTTATCAATTATTTATTTATTTATTTTTATTTATATATTTATGAACAGGCAGCTATGAGCTGATGTGTTCACTTCTAGTGATTAAATATAGGCACAGATAACATAATACTAAAGTACAGATACCCCATCCCATACAAAAAAATGAGACCACCTTAAGTCGGGTTATTTTGCGGGTTATTTTTAAATATTATAGCCCGTCACTAGATGGCAACGAAATAACCCGTGTTTCAGCGTACTTTACTTAGTAATAGCTACTAGATGGTGCTGTACTTTATTTTCAATCTCAAAGAAATGTCAGTCATAGCAAAAAAAAAAAAATAGGATTAATAAATATAAGCACATAAACTATTTAATTTTATATAGTAAGATTGACTGTGTCCTCGTAAGTACAGATCGCATCTCGAATCGGGTTATTTCTAAAGCAGCTACGAATGCTACGATTACCTATGTAGGGAAAAAGTGTAATACCATCTTTTCGCCAGCTAAGACTTGGGGTTCTTGGATGTTGTGCTGCATTTTTGGAATCCAATATGGCCGCCGCGCTGTAGTATATAACTTGCAATATGGGTATGGAAAAATGGGTTTTTGAGTATGCTGAGTACGAATTTGATGCCATTTTTGGAATCCAATATGGCCACCACGCTGTAGTATATAAATTGAAATATTTATGGGTATGGAATAACGGGTTTTTGAGTATGCTGAGTACGAATTTGATGTAATTTTTGTAATCCAACATGGCCACCACGCTGTAGGTAGGTAGGTACCTACCTACCAAACTAGAATAGGTAGGTAGGTAGGTACCTACCTACCTACCTATTTGGTAGGTAATCAGGCTAATTTGGTAGGTACTACCTACCTATTTTAATTTGGTAGGTAATTAGGCTAATTTGGTAGGTAGGTACCTACCTACCTACCTATTCTAATTTGGTAGGTAACCTACTTACCAAATTAGCCTAATTACCTACCTACCTATTTTAATTTGGTAGGAAGGTAGGTACCTCTACCTACTAAATTAGAATAGGTAGGTAGGTAGGTACCTACCTACCAAATTAGCCTAAGTATACCTACCAAACAGGTAGCTAGGGTACCTACCAAATTAGAATAGGTAGGTAGGTAGGTACCTGCCTACCAAACTAGAATAGGTAGGTAGGTAGGTACCTACCTACCTACCTATTTGGTAGGTAATCAGGCTATTTTGGTAGGTACTACCTACCTACCTACCTATTTTAATTTGGTAGATAATTAGGCTAATTTGGTAGGTAGGTACCTACCTACCTACCTATTCTAATTTGGTAGGTAACCTACTTACCAAATTAGCCTAATTTACCTACCTACCTATTTTAATTTGGTAGGTAGGTAGGTACCTCTACCTACTAAATTAGAATAGGTAGGTAGGTACGTACCTACCTACCAAATTAGCCTAAGTATACCTACCAAACAGGTAGCTAGGGTACCTACCAAATTAGAATAGGTAGGTAGGTAGGTACCTACCTACCAAATTAGAATAGGTAGGTAGGTAGGTACCTACCTACCAAACTAGAATAGGTAGGTAGGTAGGTACCTACCTACCAAATTAGCCTAATTACCTACCAAATTAAAATAGGTAGGTAGGTAGGTACCTACCTACCTACCAAATTAGCCTGATTACCTACTACCTAAGTATCTAAGTAGATAGCCTAGCCTAATAAAATGCCTATACTGCATTCGGTTAGGTGTCCACTTAACTAAAGTCGTCCATCTCCATCGCAAGGCGAATACTGTATGCGGGGCAACGCGATGAACATCGCGATGATGCGAGTGTTGGGCAACGCGATGAACATCGCGAAGATGCGAGTGTTTGAATGCTAGGGCTTTATCCGCGTGAATATTTTTTCCGGCAAGGCGATGAGCAATGCGAGCGGCAGTATGTAAACGCGGGGTTAGAGTAAATGGTATACGATCACGGCTATTCTTGATATTTTCTTGCTTATTACTTACTTCTTAGAGCGTGATTTGCAGTAGTCGGATTTTAGTTTTAAACTTGATTTTTATTTGTATTATTTTGATGCAAGCAACACCCAATAATGTATACATGTTTTTAATGTGCTAATAGAGCCCTTTAATTTCATACCAAACACGTTCTAGGTATATAGGTATCTCAAGTTTTTTTCCATTATAGTCAGAGTTTCAGATAGTCATTCACACGTCATATTGCCTATAACCAGCGGACGATCAAGACGTTTCTAACAATACTTACCACAATTGCCTAAACAGAAGACATTACAATTTTGTCAATTCGTATTTCTTCAAAAGAGTATATTTTTGTAAAGAAGAATAGTTTCGTCGTCAAATCATTTATTGGAGTACATCACTATTATGAGTAGTATGGTCTAGAAAAATTCAACAATGGCTCAATGGCTGTCGCAAATCATTCATAATGTTGGCGCAAATCATTCATAAATGTTGGCACCGTCGCGGGCACGCTGTCAAATTCTCATACTCATTTTCCCAAGTGAGCAATAACTTAAATTTTTTGTCTCTTTTTAGCAGATACAACTGTATATTGGAAAAAAAGAGACAAAGTGATATAATCAAGGTTCAATTCATGTTTGCCCCATATTTGTATAACTAGAATTTCTATATGTAGAACGGGGCCCCCCTGTGACAAAAACACAGCTCAAACTCCCAAAGTATATCCGATAATCGAATACAATACAAAACAAAATAAGGAAGTAGGATCTGTCAAAAAATCGAAGGAATGTTAAATAGCGCCATCTATGAACAAAAAGAAACGAAAATATTGGATTATGGAGCGGTATCTATTTAGTACTGAAAAAAAGCGTGGACGGCGCTGTTATTTTAACCAATTTATCGAAATAAGATTAAAAAGTTCGTTATTTTATGTTTACATGGTACATGTATTTTAGTTTTATTAAAAAACAACATTTATAGTACTCAATTCTTGTTCATTTAGAATTCTAATTGTAAATTGATACACCTAACGCCATCTAAATTTTTTACAAGTCATTAATATTTTCTACTATGTAGTGAAGACCCAGTGATATAGGTAATAGTCTATTTTTTTTTTTTTAACTGTCCGTCACTTTTTTAAGCGCCATATTGTCCAGTCGTAGCCAGTTGTCAAGCCGATTTTTAAAAGAGTTTACTGAGGTGGCAGTAACAACCTCCTCCGGTAGAGAGTTCCAATTATGGACCACTCTATTACTGAAGAAGTGGTGGGCAACCAGCGTGTCAGTGGGAGCTCGCTTCAAACGAAGGTCGTGTCCACGGGAAGGCCGTTGACTGTCTCTTCTGAGGAGGATGTTCTGAATATCTGGCAGATTGTAGTGTGCTGTTAGGATCTTATACACTTCTATCAGATCGCCTCGAAGTCGTCTTTGTTGCAGTGTACTCAGTTTCAGCGCGCGAAGTCTCTCCTCATAGGGCATGCGACGTGAGGCCTGCGGTATTTTGGTGGCCTTTCTCTGGACACTCTCCAGCAGATTGATATCTTTGTGAAGATATGGGCTCCAGATCTGAAAGCCATATTCAAGGAGTGGTCTAATATAGGTCTTGAAAATTTTCCTGAACACTTCTACTGGTATGGTTTGAAAGGACTTTCGAACAACGTACACAAATGAGTTGGCCTTCTTCACCATGTCGGAGATATGTTCTGCCCACTTCAAATCAGGAGTCATACACACTCCTAGATCTTTTTGGAGAGTGACTGAAGCCAAAGTCTTTCCTTCAAGATTGTATGTTAGTCTTGGATTATTACTCCCCAAATGCAGGACATTACACTTTGAAGCATTTAATTTGATGACCCAGTCTTTGGTCCAGTTCTGGATTCGATGCAAGTCGTCCTGCAGCTGTCCATTCTGTATAAGTGGGTTGGCAAAGAACTTTCCATCGTCAGCAAAAAATGCGGACTGGGACTCGATCAGCTCAATTAAGTCCGAGATGTATACTCCAAATAAGTGGGGGGCAAGCACTGAGCCTTGGGGTACGCCACTCATAACGGGTCTTTGCTTGGAGAGCGAGTCACCCACCCGAACTTGGAATGTTCTATCTTCCAAATAGTCTTTTATCCAGTTGAGCAATGATCCACGTATCCCAAGATGTTCCAGTTTGTTGAGAAGTCGTCGGTGTGGAACCTTGTCAAATGCACGCTCGAAGTCCAGATAAATGACATCAAGCGGGTTGCGGCTGTCCAGTTCCTTGGTCCAGTCCTGTAGACATGTCAGCAAATTGATGATTGTTGACCTCCTTCCAACGAATCCATGCTGTTTGGTTGAGATAATGCCTACTCGTCCCAGAAACCCGGTCAAACTGCGTGAAATTATTGTTTCCATCAGCTTCACAACCACACTGGTGAGGCTGATGGGGCGAAAGTTAACAGGTTGTTGCTTGTCTCCCTTCTTATATACTGGGGTGACAATGGCATGTTTCCAGTCCCGTGGCAAGCGTCCGGTTGCAAAGGATGCATTCATTAAGTGTGTAAGAATGGGAGCTAGTATATGCATACAGTTTTAGAAAACACAGCCTGGTAGTTGGTCTGGACCCGGAGAGGAATGAGCATGTAAACCTTTTATTGCTTTCTCTACATCATCAAGTGAGAAAGTGATGTCGCTCAAACTGTGTTCCACACGCTTGATTGTAGTTATTTTAGGTAATTGGTTTAGAATTGGTTCCACTGTGTAAGCCTTCCCAAATTCCTCCGCCAACACCTCTGCTATGCCACTTGGATCTGTTACCAGGTCTCCATTCCGATTTCGCATAGCTTGTGGGATGCTGACCCTGGTGCTGGTACTGCGTCGAATGTGCGAGTAGAAGGCCTTGTCGCCTCCTTCTAGTATGTTGGCCTCAAACAGACTTCTCTGTTTCCTTGTTTGTGCTACACACCTGTTACTGGTGTCCCGGAATGTCTTGTAATCATCATTAGATCCCGTCGAACGGTATCGATCCCACAGTTGTTTTTTCTTAGATATCAGATCCAGTATAGTCTTGTCAATCCAGGGTTTATTTTTGGCCTTGTAATTTATAGTTTTTTGTGGCGCATGTTTGTCGATTGTTTTATTAAGAGCCACTACAGTTTCTGACCATATTTGTTCGACACATCCAGTAGGGGTCAATGCTTCGAGATTATTTAGTAGATCCACTCGGAAATCATCGTAGTCGATATGCTGGTAGAGTCGTCGGAGTTTAGGAGGATTGTTTGATTTTTGTGTTAGAACCTGCATGCTAAGTTCAAGAACACAATGGTCGCTCTTGCCTATAGGTGGTTTAAAGACTATATCTTTTATCAATGTTTCATCGTTTACTAACACTAGATCCAAGAGTGATGGAGTATTGCCCAGCCTAAATCTTGTGGGACTGTTTACTAACTGGTATAGGTTGCAATTAAAATACATGTCCTTAAATTGGTCTGCTGAGCCAGATAGGTGTTGGTCTATGTGAATTGGCCATCTGATAGTCGGATAATTAAAATCACCAGCTACTATTACTGTGTTGTTTTCCGAAGCTACTGTAAGGTTTTGGAATAGCTTAGTGTCATACTGTCTCTGGGCTCCCTCATCAGCATCCTCAGAACGGTATACTCCCACTACAAGAAAATGGTATGAACAGTACTGTATGTCTATATAGAGTGCCTCAACATCATCACACATGTACCTATGGTTAAGTTGGGCTATAATTTTAGTACCATTAAGGCTACCCTTTATGTACATGGCAACACCTCCACCTCTAGTTTTACCTACTGATTTTTTTTTCTTATGTCTACGGCAGGGACTGATCAAGAGTTCGGACCGCCCTAGGCTAATTTTGAAGACGCACCCCCATCAAGTGTGTCTACCGTTCTGGTCACCTTACAGAGTAGTATAGCCGTTTTGACTTTGTTTACAAGTGTGAAAATTTGAACATGGTTCGTATTCATAATAGTTACTATCAAAACTGACGTTGTTCTTTAATTTACTCGACATTCAACCTTAGGGTGGCAAACAACTTTTATAGCTGAATATACATAAAGGCAAAGCACATTTTTTGTCCATCATCAGACCAGCTCCAAGGGCCATAGTAAACATCAAATAATTTTCCAAGACATCACAAATAAGCCCAATCTCGATAGGCTTATCTTCTTTAGTTCAATAGTTACTGCAGCCACTTTTCTACTCCATCTTCAAAACCTGACAGTCATTAATGTAACAAAAGACAGTTTTTTTTATGTCAAAACAAATGGGCCCATACTGATTGAATTTATCTTGTGTAGTTTAGGAGTTCCTATGACCACCTTCTACTTCTAATTCCATTTTCTGACCCTGAACACAATGTAAATATAGTGTTTGCCAAGACTACACAAATGATCCCAAACTCTATGGATTTATCTTGATTCATTTAGGAGTTTTTTAAGATCCCGAGTTAGTGGAGGCTGAGTAGTAACCACTAGTTTTCAAAGGCAAAGGATTGCCGCAGGAGTATGGCAGCGATCGCGTTTTAAAGGTAATGTTTCACACCATGAAACTCTACCGGAGGATAATCGACTCTCGGATCTGGCAGGACAGTGCACTCACGGAGTGTCAGTATGAGTTTCGTTCCGGTTACGGTACCATGGATCCGACGTGTGCCCTAAGGATTTGCGGAGAAATACAAGGCGAAGAATACGCCTCCACATTGCCTATTCCTCGTGCGATGATCTAGTGGGCACTGCGGTCTAAAGGCGTTCCAGAGGCTTACATTGATACCATCCGAAACATATACCACGATTCCGGATACGCCCTGTCGGTGACATGAAAACCGGATCCTTCACTATCGTGGTACACCAAGGATCCTTCCTTATTCCTTACTTACTACTTCACACTTCAGCATCAGGATGTTTATGTATCCTCAATGGTGATGATATCGCGATGATGGATACGGACAGGAACAGATTGGTGCAAAGTGTGAAAGTGTGGAAGGAAGCGCTTTAGAACGGCAGTCTGAAGCTATATGTGGAGAAGACATAATACTTGGTGCTAAACTCAACGGATCTCACAACCAGGTTGATTACCTGACTTCACGTAACTGGTGAAATCGATTACGACATCGAGGCACGTTTTGCCGCCGCGTGGTTCAAGCGGAAAACGACTGTCGTCATATGTAACCCTTAAATGCTATTTAGATTGAAGGGACAGGTCTATAAAACGATCATGTCCTTTTAAAGTGCAGTGAAGCGTGACCGCTGCTGGAGCAGGAACTACGTGTCACAGACATGAAAATGCTGCGGTGGATGTGCGGAGACACGCGTAAAGATTGCGAGAGGAACTCTCGCATCCACTGCAGCCCTCATGTCTGTGACATGGCAGATAAATGGTAAGAAAGTCGCCTTCGCTAGTGCGGTCACGTTCCGTCATCTACCCAAGTACGACCGGTGTCGGTCGGAGAGAGATGTCGTGCGGTGTTCCGCAGGGATCGGTCCTGGGGCCTCTCCTGTGGAACATCAGATACGACTGGGAGCTTCGCAGTGAGCTCGTGGATGGTGCCGCCGTGACGTGCTATGCGGACGACACGCTAGTGGCGGCGAGCGGTGTGTAGCCCACACACCGCGAAGCGACGCCACGACCGCGGTTGCCCAAGTCGTGGAACAGATCCGGCGGCTAGGTCTCGAGGTGGCTCCGCAGAAAACCGAAGCCATGGTCTTTCATGGACCCCGGCGCGGACCACAGCCACAGGCGGGGTCCAGCATCACAGTGGGAGACTCTCCCATCGACATCAAGCCCCAGATGAAATATCCGGGGCTCATGCTCGACGGTCGGTGGCACTTCGGGGAGCATTGCCGAAGTCTAGTCCCCAAATTGGTTGTAAGCTAACTTTTTGATGCGTCTGCTGCCCAATTTGAGGGGCCCGGAGGATTCCTGCAGGAGACTCTACGCGGGTGTCGTGCGGTCCATGGCTCTATATGGATGAACAGTATGGGCGGAGAACCTAAAGGCCAGGCACGTGGACCAGCTGCGTAAACCACAGCGGAAAATGGCCTCCAGGGCCATCACGGGGTACCCTGCACGATATCCTTTGAAGCAGCGAGTCTCCTTGCTAGATCGCCACCGTGGATCCTGGAAGCGAGAACCCTATCGGCGCTATATCGGTTTCGAAAGGAGGTGCGGGAGCGGGGACACGATCCTGAGCCTGAAGAATGGTGGTGGAGGTGGCGGAGTGGGAGCTACAACTTGGGCGACCACGCGCAGGGCGCGCCGTAGTAGTGGCGGTCAGACCCATCATGGGGGAGTGGCTAGAGAGGCCACACGGCGGCCTCTCGTTCTGGCTGACGCAGATTATCACCGGGTACAGCTCGGGTGCTTCGGGTGGTATCTGCTTATGATCGCGAAAAAAGAGCCAACGAGTTCCATCACTGCGACGCGAGCGAGAACTCGGCCCTGCACACAGTGCACACGCTCACCGAGAATCGCAAACCGCGCGGCCCGCGACGAGCGGTGGTAACTCGGGTGTCGGAGGTCGCCGTCCCCCATGAGCGCGGGCCTGGGGGTGACGGGTGGAGCGGAGGGATATCCGTGGGGGTTTTTCGCACGATAAAAGTGCGGTCACGCTTTACGAAAACCGCCAGGCTAATGGCAATGGCGTGGCGCCCCCACCGAGTCCAGATAGAAGGGGTAGGCCCAAGAAGTCCTGGATTGGCGTCGTGGAGGGTGACATGCGTGTGCGATTAGTCTCGCTACTATCACTCACAAGATCATGCGAAGTGAAGGAGGTAGAGCTGGGAGACAAACGAAGCGTCTGAAAAATGGTTTGCTTATTTTGAACGGACAACTTTCCTAATAATAGGTAGATACTATGTAATATTTCGCCAGGGGTAAAAGCCAGCTCAGATGGCCCCGTTTATAACTCGATTATTCAGTATTAAAGTGATTAACGCGAGTCATACATCTTTTGCTAGAATTCCACTTTCCAGGGGGGGCGGCTGCCATACAAAGTGATTTTTTGCAAACTATTTAATTCGAGTGACTCGATTCGAGTCGGTGTTGGTTTTGTGCGCACTTTTTAATATTTCTTAATATCAGGGACTCTCAAAATTAATCAGTTCATAGTGCATTAAGTTTCAGTGTCTCTTTGAAATATGTAGGGTGGATGCAATGATATTGATGAATAGTGCATGCGAAGACACGGTTTCAGCGCGCGCGCCCCCGATCCTGCGCCCCGCCCCGATTCTCGCGCCCCCCCGATCCTCGCGCCCTAGGCTACAGCCTAATTAGCCTAAGGGTTAATCAGGCCCTGGTCTACGGTCTTGTCTGATCAAAGTATAATCTGGTATATTGAAGGTACTATTACGGTCAGTGCTATTCAGCCATGTTTCTGTTATGATTGCGATTGTTGGTTTTGATGTGTTCATGTATTGTAAGAATAGGTCAAATTTTGCAGGTAGTGAGCATAAGTTGGTATACATGATTGTAAGGTCGGTGTATGGGCTTGTGTTTGATGCTATTAGTTTTTTTGATCCACAATTTTAGGTACACCCTTCACGTATTTGATTGTGAGGTTAGGTTCACCCTTTTCAACCCTAGACTTAAGAACTTCTCGAAGATAGTTCAGTTCCTCGCGTTGTTTGGGTGTTTTATCATCATAAATTCTTACCTCATTGCTTGACTTGTTTTTATTTTTCAGTATCCGGATGGCTACTTGACGAGATGTTAGCACTACCTTTAATAGTCTGGTTTTACCTGCCTCCCGACGTCCCAATCGTTGCACTGCCACCACCTCTGAGCCAAGGTCGCTCTCACTGGTTATGTCCTGTACCAATTTCTTTACACTTATCTCATCGTGTGACTTTCTTTCGCTGCCAGCATCCGATTCGCACTCCTTCACACCAGCTATAATTACATTGCGAGTTCTACGTTCCCGTTCCGCAATTTCTTCCAAAATAGCACCCGTATTAAGAGGAGACGGTTGATTTACTACCGGTACCATCGTAGCGTCGTTAGCGGCGCAGGCAAGGATTGCGAAATTGTTTTTTTAATGTCGTCGAGTTCCTGGCGCAGTCCATCGTAAGACTTAATCAGTTTTGGCACCTGGAACAGGGCCTCTCGGCACGCGGGGCACAAGTACAATAGTGTTCGCTTGCCCTTCAATCCCATGACACGGGCCTCGCTGGAAGTTAGACCACTACACGGTGAGCAGATGTTCCGCTTGCAACCATCGCATTGCACAGAAATATCATCATTGTGATCGTTTTCACATTGGAAACACTTCATTTTTGGGTTTAAACACGACACTGGCACGACAATAGTAACGAAATTTTTGTCACCAAATTATCACTCAACTGACGCGGTTCTTTACTTTAATGTTTATTTGTACACACTTATTAGTCAGTATTTAACATAGAACTAGCACTTTAGAGGTCGATTTTGCGAAATTTCTATTTTTTAAGACGAACTTTAACTAGGAGCAAATTTTATCACTGTTAGTCGTTCTGAGGGTAGAAGCAAAAAAAAATTAGCAGGTTTACCAGCTTTGTGCAGGGGCCAGTCCCTGCTCAGTGCTCAATTTATGAGTCTATTCTTTAGAATTCTTCTTGAGAAATAAATGCAACCTGTGAGCACTGCCCCCCTGGTCTAACAGAGCAGTAACAAGCTAGCAGTACTAATAGGAGGCTAAAATGACACTTTTTGGTGACAATATATATTTATACAAAACTCACTATTTTCAGGTTTGCCAGATAATCCATTAGAATTGAAGTGGGTCAACAAGAGACCAGTATTGACTACTAAGAAGACTTTGTCTGATGGGCCATCATTAATATCAGATAGAGATTATGAATCTCTAGTTTTAACAAAAATGAGGCAGGCAGCAGAAAGGCAAAAGTTAATAGAAGAAATGATGAAGGCAGACGAGTCATAGCATAATAAAATGAAAAAATGTATTTAATAAAGTCAATTTTACAAAACTATTTTTTACTATTACTATCTTTTCATAGGATCATAATGTCTCCACTCTTTAAGAAAATCAATAACTTTTTTCCTTTGAATATCCCCATTGTCTTTGCGTGGGTTCTTCCATAAATTGTGCTCCAAATCTAAGATTCCGCAAATGATTTCCTGCAAATCATAATAACTTATAACTATTCAAATATCATTAATATCGCGATCCATGATACGGATCGCGTCGCGTTTGAGAACGTGTTCATACAATATTGACTTTCTAATTGCACCTACACATTAGAATACTGGATATTAAAAACATTTGCAAGTACCTACATAATGAATTCTAAAATAATAAGAAAAGACGGATGTATAGAGGAATTTGAATCAGCTTCGTGCGGACCTTGGTGGCTTAGTGGTCAGAGCATTCCCCCTGTAAGGGAAAGATCGCGGGTTCGAGTCCCGCCCGAGGTCGATTCTCTTTTCTTTTTCTTAATAGATGGGTAAGTGAATGCCGAAACTAATCACTGTCGGCATTTGACAGTGATTTGTTTCGGCATTAACAAATGCACACAACAGTTTTGAGATAGGTTCGAATTTTTTTATAGCCCTATTTCGAAAAAGAACCTATGTACTTTTAAAGGGATCTTACCAAAGAATATACTACATCAATCTCATGTGACATTTTTGTTATTAGAGATTGGAGTCAACTACCTATTAGATTAAATAAGAAACAAATCATACCTCAGCAAAAGTTTTAGGGAATAGCTGCTGATCCTCTATGACATGAGCAAAGCCTGGGTCCATTCCAAAATCAATCCAGAAATATGGTAATCCTTTTGGTATTCCTTTTCTTATAGTTTTGCCTTTCAACTCAACAACTTTTCTATTCATAGACCACTCTGCTTCACATTCTAGGAGTGCTTTCTTAAAATATATAGGAGCCATGTCACCAACATCTCTTGGTAATGGCACACAGTTAATGACAAAATGTGGGTATTTGTGCAATTTTGTTGCAGTTTCAAAAAATACTACATCTTGGTTTTGGGAGTCGAAGAATTGTGTGAGAGCTCTTCTATAATTCTGTAAAAAAAAGTAGCAATACACAAATTCGTCTACAAAGTAGTTTTAAGTTAAGTTTTGGCTTACAAAACTTATAAAAAAAAAGCCAAAGTATAAAGTTGTAAGAATAATAGGTACTTAATTTATATTTGACCAAAAAATTGGAAAATGAGGTAATAACATGACAATAGTAGTACAATGAAATTATTATCCTGGTGGTACAATGTTCACTGTTGAATTTCCTGGTGGTACAACGATCATGAAAAGTAACAAATGAAATAACTTTTTTTACTTGTACTCAATTCCAGGTTCCACTTCTCAGTTCCAGGCATAACTCAATCCAGAATTAAGAGTAATTTTTTTTTGTTCTACCTATCTAGTCTAGAAACCATGCAACGCTGTCATACTAAACTGGCAGAATTGGGTTCAACCGTGGATGCTAATGATAAACGAATAAAGCACCTGGAAAAGCGTGAAGAGGACATGAAGCTGCTCGAATCGAAGGTCTCGGAACTGAAGCAAGAACTGAACGGACAAGCGCAACAACACCTGCGCAATGAACTCGAATTAGCCGGAGTACCTGAACACACAAATGAAAATCTACACCATATTGCACTCTTGGCGGCGCGGAAGATTGGTGTTGAGTTAAGCGACTGCGATATTGATTGGGTTGCCAGAGTGGGTCCCCGTATCAAGTCTGCATTATCTGCTGAGCAAAACGTCAAGTTTTCAAGACCAGTGGTAGTGCGCCTTCTACGACGGAGCAAACGAGATCAGATATTGAACGCTTCGAAGTCCAGAAGGAATGTGACAACTGCTGATTTGGAAATTCCTGGTTCCTCACAAAAAATCTACTATAATGAGCGTCTAACCAAGGAAAATCGACTGCTTTTTCGTGACGCAAGAACAAAATCAAAAGAAAATAACTACTCCTTCTGCTGGTGTACACAGGGGAATATTTATGTTAAGCAACGCGAGGGCAAGCCTGCCCTGCCAGTACGCACACAAGACGATCTTCAGCGTATTTTCAATACACCCATCTGAACTTTTTTATAAGACCTCATTTCATGCACACATTTATAAGCTCTTTGTATACAATATTATCTTTTTATATCTAATATTATGTAATAGCAATGTCAACACTAATACCACACTACACACCATTATCTATATATCTGATTATTTGATTACTTTATTTTTTTATTATATATATTACTGTAATTTTATATTTAAGCACATAATAAGTCACAATACCTATTTTATACAAAAAACTTACAGTACCATAACAAATAAATATATTTTATATTATATGTTGAGCGGTGGTAATCATCATAGTCACATTCAATCAATCAATCAATCAATTAGCCTATTGCACATTGTTCTATGCCTAACCTTCCTGAGACCTTACTTATTACGCAAATATGACTGATAAACATATTGAAGAGTTAGACTCTTTAAGTATAAACTGTCTTACAGTTCCAATGCCTGAACAATGCGCATCAGTAATAACAAAGAATTACAATTTTAAAATATTAACATTCAACATTAGGAGCATCACAAAAAACTATGACCAATTTATCGTATTTCTTAATAGAATGAACATTTCCTTTGACATATTAATATTAACAGAATGTTGGCTCGATGACTGTACTATAATACCACAAATGCCATCATACACTAGTTTTAATACGAATGGCATTATTAACCAAAACACAGGAGTAGTGGTTTACGTCCACGATTCGCTGAGTGCAAATGTCACAGAGCCAGATATTGGCGATGCTAGCGTATTGCAGGTAGAACTTAACAATATGATTACTCTCCTCGCTATATATCGGCCACCCTCAGGTCACCGCAAAAGGTTCCTGCGTTCTTTGAATTGCCTTCTGGAGGAAATGTCATCCAAATCAACGGTACAAATCCTTACTGGTGACATAAACATAAATTTACTTTCACCGAAATGTGAAGAGGATCTAGTGGAATATCTGTCCTTAACTGCAGAACACGGCCTTTTTCCTGCAATTTCAGAACCAACTAGGATGGACGCATGTCATGATCACATATTTGTAAACGCTGTCAGAAATGTGGTTGGTGTAGTTTGTAAATCGAGTATAACAGACCATGACATGGTGTTGCTTGGCCTAACTGTAAATAGAACTGTTAAACGTTGCCTAGACCGAACTATCACTAAACGTGATACAGAGGCTATAAAAAACAAACTTGGGACGGTTGACTGGCTCCAATCGTTAAGCAGTTCAGGGGTGAACCAGAGAGTAAATAGTTTTTGTGGCCAGCTAGCCGATATTGTTGGCAAGCACACACATACAACACGGATATGCCACTCAAAATATAACATCAAACCCTGGATCACACCTGGACTTATTCGATGCATGCAACATAGGGATCGATTACATCTCAAGACCAGAAAAGCACCGAACGACTGCCTCTTGCGCATAACTTACAACAGATATAGGAACTTCTGTAATGACTTGTTGCGTAAGCTAAGAACAGAGTATAATAACAATGAACTTTCGAACAGCCTAAGAAATCCTAAAAAGATGTGGAAGACAATAAAAAACGTATGTAACATATCAGCAAGTAAAAAAGAGCCTAAGGAACTTCTAACTTTATCTAACGGCACAGACACTGCACAATCATTGAACATATGTAGTACTTATTTTTCAACAGTGGGACAAAACCTAGCCAATGAAATATTGAATCAGCTTCAACTGAGCCAGAAAGCATTAGCAGCAAAGATCAGTAGCAGTCTTATAACAAACTCATTCTTTCTGCAACCCACTGACGAAAGCGAAGTTGAATCACTAATACTATCATTGCAGAATGATAAAGCACCGGGTATTGATGAACTGACTAACAGCTTGTTAAAAGAAATAAAAAATGTAATTGTACCACCCTTAACTGACATATTCAACTTAAGCTTACAGTCTGGTGTATTTCCAGATGCCTGGAAGATAGCGTCGATTACGCCAATTTACAAGCACGGCCCAAAGGATTCGCCGGAAAGCTACCGACCGATCTCGTTGCTGACAGCGTTTTCCAAACTACTCGAGAAACTGGTTAATGACAGACTGGTTAAATATATTGAATCTCACAATCTTGTCTCTGATAGGCAGTTCGGGTTTAGAAGAGGCAAATCGACTGATGACGCTGTAACCATGTTAACATCAACAGTTTCTTCTCATCTTGACAAAAGACGATTCGCCATAGGTGCATTCTTGGACCTAGCTAAGGCGTTTGATACCGTTTCAGTACCGATCCTTTTAGCGAAACTGGAAAAGAAATTTGGCATACGTGGTATAGCATTGAAATGGTTTGAGAGCTATTTGTCAGGAAGGAAGCAGTGTGTTAAAGTGGGTAACTCTAAAAGTGAGCTACATACAATAGACTTTGGCGTCCCACAGGGTAGCGTGCTTGGCCCAACGCTCTTTATAATGTATATGGATGATATTCACGATGCGATCAACGCCAACATAATATGCTATGCCGATGACACTGTTGTCATATTTGATGGTGCAAGTTGGGTTGAAGCGTTTTCGAAAGCCGAGTCGGGCTTGGGGCAAGTGTCAGCATGGTTACATTATAATTTACTGACACTGAACGGCAGTAAAACTAAATATGTATGCTTTCATAAAACAGCTACATCGGCCCCTTGTAAAACCCTAGGCATCAAATTACACAACTGCCAAGATATGAAGGGTTGCAACTGTGGATTTATCCAAAGGACAGCTAGCATTAAATACCTTGGCGTAATCATTGACGAAAACTTGGACTTTAAAGAACACATCGTGGTTTTATCAAACCGAGTCCGAAAAACCGCAAACATAATGAAACTGCTCCGTTCTTCAGCTCCAACAGACGTCCTGAAATCCGTTTATTTTGCCCTGACTCAGTCGCTTGTGACGTATTGTATACGAAGCTGGGGTTCTGCTCAAAAGACCTTCCTTATGCAACTGGAAAGAGCCCAACGCGCAGTACTGAAAGCCATGTACCAGAAGCCCGCTAGGTATCCCACAACACAGCTCTACAAGGACAGTGGAGTGCCTACCGTACGCCAACTGTTTATACTGAGAACGTTTCTTAAAGCCCATCGAACAGTTATAAACAGTGAAAATTATGAATATCTACTTAAGCTTCGGGTGTATAGAGTAACGGTACCTAAAGTTAATTCGACATTTGCAGAACGGTTTGGCCCACGCATAGAGTATCACATATACAATAAGGTAGCTAAGTCTTGTGACATCAAAAACTGCTCACTAAAAGAGGCGAAAATGGTGGTTACAGAGTGGCTGACTTCATTGACATACGAGGCTACAGAAACTATTCTACTGCACTAAGTTGAATGCCTATTAGTGGGTAATGTCCGAAGTTTGTAGGGTGCATTATTATTATTTGCCCATTACTCATTTATTTATACATGCAATATATTTATACATTACATACAATATAGGTATACATATACATTTATATATTTATATATATATTTATACACATACATTACATATCCTATCTCTTCTTCTTCTAACTTTTGTAAGTGTGATGATACTAAACTTGATGACCGAGCACTGAAACTGTACAAGGCAAACGTCACGGTACCCACAGGACAGGCTTGCCTAGTGTGGGGCCAACGGGAAACTTTTAAAAATGTCAAATTGTTTTTGGGAATAAACTATTTTTTTTTTTTTTTTTTTTATGTATACTTACCAATATCTCTTCCCAGACATCTTCATCTAATGACGTAACACATGTAGCATGTTCAACAGTAGTAATAAAGCATTGATCTTTAACAAGTGACTTTCGTGATGGAACTGCTAAATAAACTTTGTTTCCCATGCTGACTATAAGATGTTTCAACATGTTCTTGGAGTTAACACAATGTGCACATCCTTGTAAAGATTTTTCCATTTTCACATGTTGATTGATTGCCCTCTGTTTTTCACTTTCACTGTCCTTGGCTGCATTTCGGTTCTTAGATATTTCATCCATAAATATATCTTCCAGATCATCATTAGGGTTTTTATGCTTGGATGCAATTTTAGCCAGCTCAGCTTCATTATCATGATTACTTCCATATTTTTCTTGTTGAAACTAAAATAAAATTGTATTCATTATTTAGTATCATTAAGCTTGTGCTACTTACATACTTCCTCTTCCGTAGCTGGCCGCATACGACAACTGCGCCCGGCATGTAGCACATACAGCATACCCATTACTTATCAGACTCCGATATGGATAAAGGGGACCATTGAGAAACCGCAATGAATTACGTGCATCGGCTGCGTGGGTCGGCAGTTGTCGTATGCGGTTGGCTACGGAATCATACCTTTAAGCTTGCTTTTAAACCAAAAATATTTCCCTCATTATTCCTAATTACAGTACTAACTGTGAGAATTAAAATTGATCAAATACTGAAATATTAATAAAAATCAAAAACTTACCATTTCTTTCAAATCATATTTGTCATCATTACCAAAGTACTTTGTTCTCTCTCCAGAAACATGTGTTTCCACTTTCCTTTTGCCACCTTTACTCCTCGGATCTCCTTTCTCGCCACTTGTAAGTGGTCTGCTGTTACCTGCACTGTTAGTGGATATCAACATTACTCTATCATCCTCTTCCTCCTTGCCTGCATCAGGATTCTGTTTTCTATAAAGCCTTGCCTCTTCTAATTTAGACTTCAATTTCTCAACTAGTTTTGTATCTCCTAATATCTCGGCCTTCACAATCTTTGCAGCAAGTTTGTTCATCTTTTCATCACTTAAGTATTTACTGTCTTTTGACTCTGGTTCAAGAGCTTTCATGTTATAATCACTGTCATTTTTGGCAAAGCTGGTCACAGATTCTTCAAACTTATGTTTACCTGCAACGGATTATTAAATGCATTCAATTAATCATTCCTTTTTTACATGAGGATAAATAGTTATTTTCCACTACAAACTGCAAAAAAGAACAAGTACTTAAAGTGACACTCCCTATATTTAATGGCCAGTACACAAGACCCATGAAGAGTGATCAGGCCATCACTATTTCATGCAGAATAATTAAGATATTTTTGTCCTATAATCTGGCAATATAACTAAAAATCATCAAGAAATATGATTGTATTAATGCATGTTTTTAATAAAATTGCAATTAGAAACTTATAAATCACTTGGCTTCTAGGCAAAATTCGTTTATATGTATGTGTAGGTGTTTCAAACCTGACTGTGCAGCACAAAGAATAGAAAAATATTATATACCGGGTGAAATCATAGTAGTTTCGGAGCGAACAATTTTGGACACAGTTTCAATAGTGAAATCATCTGAAAGTATTAATTTAGCTATTTATTTTTATTCATATAATGTATGGGAACACATGTACCAATAACTGTACAGCTTAACCACATACACTTGCCTGTCAGTTATGCATGCACGGCTAAAACAAATCATGCAAAACCTAGCGTGTATGGCCTCCATTAGTTGAAATTGGTCAGGTCCAAATTATTTTTTTGTAAAAGTACAAGTGTTTATTCAATAAAGAATAATGTATGGCTGTTATAAAAAATCAAATTAATATTTTGTACTTCCAGACAATTTTGCTATTGAAACTGCCCCAAAATCTATCACTCCAAAAATCTGTGTAAATATTACATAGGTACCTTTGGATTCAGTTGCAGTATACACAGTTTCTGTTTTAACATCAGTTCTCTTATCACTCTTTTCACTTTGTTTTCTCCAGTTGCTTGATGTCCTATATGATCCACTATCATACCTTTGATCTTTGTACTGTCCTGTGCTAGAATGTGCCTCAGAAGTGTTTGATCTTGAGCTTTTAGATCTAACATAATAATCATCATTATTATCATCAGAAGGTCTAACAAAGCCCTTTGATTTTCTGCTTGAATGCATATTCATATTATTTGATGTTGAACTCTTAGATCTAGAGTAATTTTTATCATCATCGGGTTGTCTACTTGAATAAGTTTCAGAAGTATAGGATTTTGAATATCTAGATTTAGCATAATAATCATCATCATCATCTGGTTGTCTCCTCGAATAGGATTCAGAAGTATTGGATTTTGAATATCTGGATTTAGCATAATAATCATCATCATCAGTTGGCTTAACAAATGGTTTAGACTTCCTTAAGCTCTCAGATGTTTGTGGTAATCCAGTGCCTCCATTCTTCCAATATGGATTCAACTCTCTGCTGCATGTTGCAGGATTATATGAATCTATATGTTTTTTATCTTTTTCTTCTCGTTTTGGCCTAATATCATCTTTTGTATATGTTTTTAGCATCCCAGTCATTGACATCCAATCTTCCCTTTGATCGTTTCCAGTGGGTCTTTTATCTTTTTCAACCCATTCGCTAGAGGAGGAGCTACTAGAATCGGAACTCTAAAAAGCATAATACATAGTTAATTATGTTATACCATATGGGTAAGACTAAGAAGCAGTTGATATTTTAAAAAATATTTATTAAAATCTAATAAAAATATAATAGTCACTGTATTTTTATATAGTCATGATCATGTATTGTCATGATATTCTATGTAGGTAATAATCAATGAAATTGTTGTTTACTTACACTGGATCTCCTTTTATTTTTAGTGCTATGGTAGTTAGATTTATGTATGTTTTTACGATTGTCCTGCATGATTATTATTGGTTGTATTGTAACGGTTGTGTACACATTAGTAAGATTATTTAATCCTTTATATGTACTTATGTTTTCATGTATTTTAACATTACCGTCGAATTTCTGATGTAAACACTACAATGTTTGCTGGTCGCAGGATTACTTTAATCAAAGACTACTTAGCTTTATTAAACTAATATGGTAGAAGTGAGAAAATAAGAGCCCATGAATAAATTATTCTTATTTATTTTATTGTAATGTAAATTATTTAATTTTCTTTTAAACTTTATTCTTCGATTCCTAACTTAACCTAAAAACGCTTTTAAGAATGTTGACAGTGTTGACACCAAAGAGTGTTGACACTAATGACAGGATATTTTTTCTTTTTATATTTTATGACCTGGTAACTAAAACCTAGACACGACTATTTGTTTCTAGTCTAGTGTCGTTTCACTAGTTTGGACGATACTTAATAGGGAGTTTTGCCGCCAAAACGAGAATGAATGGTCGCCGGTGTTATTTTATTTTCCAAAATTAGTGTGAGTTCGAGTTTTTATGTGTAAATATGGTGGAATTTTAGACATAACGTCTTGGAAAACGCGCACAAGAGTAGGAAAGTGAAATATTACAGTGGATTGTGACTTCTCGTGTTGGTTTCAAATCTCCGTAAGAAGCCTTTAGTAAAGTTTCCACCACTTTACTGAGGCAGCAATCATCATCATCGTCATCATCATTAACTCACTATTATCATCATCATCATCCTCATCCTCATCATCATCCAAATACAAAGTATAAAAAAGTAAATGTATATAAACCATAAATTTATAATATAACAGATGGGTTATACCTACAGAATTAACGTGTATTACCTACGTTCCATTTTTATGAATGAACGTTTGCCGACGGTTACTATGCTAGGGATTACCTTCTATTATCGTAACATTTGTCGATATCTTTCTATACTACCTGTTAAAGTGTACTAACCATAACTTTAAAACTAAAACCCGACTACTGCAAAATCAAGAATCTCTAGAATGTATTGTTTTATTAGAGTAAATGGTATACGACCACGGCTATTCTTGATATTTTCTTGCTTAATACTTCTTAGAGCGTGATTTGCAGTAGTCGGATTTTAGTTTGAAACTTGATTTTTATTTGTATTATTTTGGTGCAAGCAACACCTAATAATGTATACATGTTTTTAATGTGCTAATTGAGCCCTTTAATTTCATACCAAACACGGTCTATACGGTCTCAAGTTTTTTTTCATTATAGTCAGTTTCAGAGAGTTATTCACACGTCATATTGCCTATAACCAGCGGATGATCAAGACGTTTCTAACAATACCACAATTGCCCAGTTCTAATACGGAAAAACAGAAGATATTACAATTTTGTCAATTCGTATTTCTTCAAAAGAGTACATTTTTGTAAAGAAGAATAGTTTCGTCGTCAAATCTTTTATTGGAGTACATCACTATTATGCTTGTAGTAGTATGTTCTAGAAAAATTCAACAATGGCTGTCGCAAATCATTCATAATGTTGGCGCAAATCATTCATAAATGTTGGCACCGTCGCACGGTGGGCTGAAAATCGGCTCTAGAAGACTTAGGGATTTCAATATTTAAGTGTCGGTTTTTTTGACGGATATTGATTTCATTAGTTATTACTTTATATAAAAATGACATCTGAGTCAAATCTTTCCAAAAAAAAATGAATTAGAATTTTTTTACAAAAAATTTGTATGAAGCTAGTATGAAAAATCCAATTTTCTCTGAAACGGCAAAGAAAACCGTAATATCCTTACAGATGGTTGTAGTACTAATTATTTCTGATTTTTTGATACATAACGGTTGCAGCTGCTGATTTTTTTTAAAAAAATCATCAAGTTTTTCAATAAATTTCTATACATTAAACGGGGTTTTTAAGGGTGAAAGGAGAAAAATCAATGATAATTAAGCATGCCATTTATTTAAATATTAAGTATATCCTACTTCCTACTTATACATTTACATTATACATAATACATTGTACAGTTTTGGAAGTTTAGATGTTTGTTATTCATTCACGCTCTAACGGTTCAACGGATCTATTTGAAACTTGGTACAGGGATCATTTGATCTGGACTTTTTATCCAGGAAAAAAAAAAAATTCCACACGGGTGATACCGCGGGCAACAGCTAGTGTATAAATAAAATTATTTAACGATAAAAAGGAACATATAGAATAGATAGAATATTATATAGTTCTTTTTAATCGATAAACTTAAACTTAAATATAATTTATACACAAAAATGATTAAAATATATTGAAGATGAGGTTGTTAAAAAGACTAATTTATTAAAAACAATAACAAAACATATTTGTAGTAAGTTATGGAAAATGAGTTATTAATATTCATTTCTTATTTGGAACCACACATACAAGGATTTTGAACTCCAGGATTTTAATAGAGCAAAAAAAAAAACAAAAAAGTATGATAAATCATGTTTATTTACCTACGTAATTGAGTTGAACTCAAAATGTGAATTAAAACATATTAACTAAATATTTGTGTGCATGAATGTGAATATTTGCATTGGTCTGGGTGTTTCTATGTATAATATGTATGTATTTACGAAAAAAAATGTATCTAAGTATGTTTATCCGCATTCTAGATTCCATAACACAAGCTAGTTAAGCTATGCTTACTTTGGGTCTAGATAGCGTTGTGTAGAAAGTCCTACAATATTTATTTATTTGAAGCTATAGCGGAGCGGAACATCCTTGTATGGGTGGTTAAAAATAATAACCACGAAGGCTGAGATGGGAGCTCCACTCCGCTGCACTCCCATCGTAACCTTCTAACCTAAACTATCCAAGTCGGGGTGGGTGGTTTTCCGCCCCATGCAATTGGACTTGGATAGGTTAGGTTGGAAGGCTGAGACGGACGCGGAGCAGAGGCGAAAGAATTTGCACTTTAATTTGATTTCTGTTTGTGTGTTCTTTTGTGTTTTATTCCCTAAACCAACTTTTACTAGCTGTCAGTGGTAAAAACTTAGCATTTACTAAATTCTGATAGTAAAAAGTAGTAGAAAAAAATGTCCCATTTTCTTAAAGCCTTACATTTACCAACTCATGTTGGTAAATCCTAAGACTTACCTACTGTTAAATCTTAGGATTTACCGTAGTTCGAGCTTTTACAGTAACATAGGTATATATTCCTTTTTATCGATAAATAATTATATTTGTACACTAGCTGTTGCCCGCGGTATCACCCGCGTGGAATTTTAATACCGTTCCCGCAACCCATAGGAACCTTTTTCCTGGATAAAAAGTCCAGATCATTTATCCCTGTACCAAGCTTCAGATAGATCCCTTGAACCGTTAGAGCGTGATTGAATAACAAACATCCAAACTTCCAAAACTGTACAATGTATATGTATAATGTATATATATTAGTAGGAAGCAGGATATACTTAATGTTTAAATAAATGGCATGCTTAATTATTATTGATTTTTATCATTTCACCCTTAAAAACCCCGATTTATCTATAGAAATTTATTGAAAAACATGATGATTTTTTTAAAAAAAATCAGCAGCTGCAACCGTTATGTGTTGTATACCAAAAAATCAGAAATAATTAGTACTACAACCATCTGTGAGGATATTACGGTTTTCTTTGGCGTTTCAGAGAAAATTGGATTTTTCATACTAGCTTCATACAAATTTTTCGTAAAAAAATTCTAATTCATTTGTTTTTGGGAAGATTTGACCCAGGTGTCATTTTTATATAAAGTAATAACCAATGAAACCAATATCCGTCAAAAAACCCGACACTTAAATATTGAAAACCCTAAGTCTTCTAGAGTCGTTTTTCAGCCCACCGTGCGTCGGCACGCTGTCAAATTCTCATACTCATTTTCCCAAGTGAGCAATAACTTAAATTTTTTGTCTCTTTTTAGCAGACACAACTGTATATTGGAAAAAAAGAGACAAAGTGATATAATCAAGGTTCAATTCATGTTTGCCTCATATTTGTATAACTAGAATTTCTATATTATGTTGAACGGGGCCCCCCTGTGATATAAACTGATGACAAGGCAGCATGGTCATAGAACCTTAGCCTGTTCCGAAAGGAACAAATTTAAAAAAAAAAAAAAAAAAAAGATACTTAATAGATTTGATTTTATGAATATTTACTATTAACAGAATAACTGAATGGCTAAATTCTGAAATAAATGTCTAATAATAAATGATTTTTAGTATCACTTCAGATATGCTTCAGATTGTTCAGATGCGTTTTTATAAATAGTTAACTATTCGGTTTTTGTGTAGGTACGTCACTATAGCTACGCATACGCATCTACGCAAAACATTCATAATTCATTTCATTCAATTTCATTTCAATTCAATAATATATTATTCATTCAATACATTTTGAGTGGTCGGTTGTCGTTCGTTGTATTGTTACTGTACTGTCCTTTCTAGTTTTATTTAACATAAAATGTTGTTATAGTTGACTAACAAGTTTATAACATTCCTTGTAAAGGTATATCGTTTTAAACCTTGTCCAAGAAGTGGGGTATTTAATATCATTACGTTAATTTAATTTACAACACTTATGTACCTGTGGTGTCGAGCATGGGTGCATGTCTGCTAAGGAATGTCGGAATACGTTCTTGAATCCTAATTTAGTATTCAGTTTGTGTACAAGAGTACATAAAGCTCGGAGTACACACCTCGAAATAACAGTGAGTTGTTTTTGTTTGCTGAACCTTGTACGATAAAAGCGAAGCAAAGTGTCCGTATCTAATTGACTGTACTCAATGTCGATAGGTGCTATCAGAAAAGAAAGTATTGGTAAGCTTTCATTTCATTAGTTTCCGTTACCTAAATTTAAGTAGTAAGTGTTTTCGATTGAGTATGAATGAACCTATAATTTCACAAAGTGTTGCTTGCAGTTAGATTACACTATGTTTTCTAAGAAGAAGAAAAAGCCTCTGATTTCGCCGCCGAGTAATTTTGAACACAGAGTACATACAGGTTTTGATAAACGAGAGGGAAAGTTTGTTGGACTTCCTTTGCAATGGGCCTCACTAGTTGGTAATAACCAGGTATGTTTTGATTGATTTCCTAAAAACACTGTTTGTTTTTACAAAGTGACCATAGTATATCGTTCTTTTACTTGATTGTAAAAGATCTTGTTTTGTAAAGAAGTTTTATGTTTACATTTTATTTTTTAATAAGTGTTCTTGCAAATTACACAATGCTACCTGGATCCAAAGTAAGCAGAACTTGCACTATGGGTTCTATAATACAGATAAACAACTCATAACAATATTCTAATAATAATAAACTTCCCACGCCTAGAATATGAGTCACAAGCTCTATAACTTTCACAACTTCCTGAAATTAATGTTTTTGTTTTGATTTACAGATTTTAAAATCAACAAACAGGCCATTGCCATTAGTGGACCCATCTGAAATAACACCCACCGAAATTTTAGACTTAAAAACCATAGTTAGAGGTGAGCACAGAATTACCTCAGTGTCATCAATAGCACGGCCCATACCTGCAAATATCCCTCAGCAGCCCGTTCAAAATGGTGTCATACTGCCCAAGACATCCAATGTTGCAAGATCCAACTCCTTGAGAAGTTCTAGCCCACCGAGAATTAGAAGAGACTTGAGGAACCAAGCGAATGTTCCACCGTCTGTACCAGAGGAGTCACCACCTGTACCACCAGCCCCACAGCAATATACCAGTTTAAGAAGGGAGCATAGTAATTATACTTTAAACAAACCTATGGCTGAATCTCCAGTGGAATGGGGTCAGCATCCACATGATGGAGTAAGGAATGTGCCGGAAATCAATGACAACCATCATCCACCTACTATGACCTATCAGAATATACAGAATGCAAATGTACCTTATCAGCACAATCATCCACCACAACCAATGGCTCATGCTGTACCTCATGGACTAAACGGAAACTCAGTTAACATGGGTATGATATTTATTTCATTTTGGTAGATTATAATTATAACTTAGCTAATGATGTAGTGTGTAGATCAGTAGACTGAACTGGACTGAAGGAGACTGAACATTATCAAGTGTGATAATCAGTCATTATTATGTGGTTTACAATGAGAACTTGCCCATAAACACAAAATAATTCAATTACAACTTTAAAACTTAAGTATCTTCTTAATATTTGAAACACCCAATCATCACTTGAGTGCCATAGGTTGTTGTGGAAAACTATTATTGGCTTTTATTTTTGAATATTAATTGGTTAAGAATGCCACTCTGTATAGATTGGCTGTAAATATTTTAAAAGTATAAATAGAGATATAAAAAAATATATATTTTCAAGGAATAGCATATTTTTCATCTGAAAAACAGTTGCAGAGGCATTGTTTCATTTACAGTCATAATGCTGAGAGTAATTAAATATTTCTAAGGATATGTATGACACTTCCAGTTCTTTTTAGCACACCATTTGATGAGCCCTGATTTAGTACATAAAATTAGTATATTCGGTACAATATCTAATACCTAATGAAGCATATCTTATATTATGTGAAAGTATACTGTAAAATTTGTTGAGCAACTTCAATTTGTAAACATTTTCACTCATTACTTCATCACTCAAGCAAGACTGTTGAGGTTTTTTTAAATACTAATATAAGACTTTATAGTGCTGTATGTAATTCTAGAATAAACTGGTTAATTTACCCATTACTTGTTAAGGCGAGCCATATCCAGTGTCACGAGGCAGTGGAGCACCCGCTGGCCCACACCTTCCTCTTGCGGCATCTAAACATGAGCTGAGATTGACGCATGAACAGGTAGGTGACGCATTCTATTAAATCAACTAATAAAGTACTTTTTCTTAATACATCATTAAGGCAAACTGCTTTATCAATGCATCCTAAGTATCCAGCCTACACCGGACGGAAATTCCGTCACAGATGTTCTGCTTCATGATATTGCATATAAATGATGACGGAACTAGGAATTCCGTCGTATTATGCCATAAGTATTATTCTAGTGTATAATTGCTTACATTTCATGGGTAACATTTTTTGTTTAGTATATTTGTATATAATTTCAAAAGCTGTATCAGAATTTTAGGTAAACATTTCATCATTGTCGATTGTGTAATTGGAGTTAAGTGCTCATCACCCATTGTCTATATATCATATTGTTTTGTATTGATCGTTTTTTAAATTGAATTTTAGTTATAGTTCTGCATAATTCGAATCACAAAAATAAAACACTAAACAGAAAACAGTTATAAACTTTAAGCCTTTTACAACTATTTCTTGAAATGCTTGTATGAGTTGGTTCTGTATTATTTGTTTTATTTTATAACTTATCATAATGTACATAATTGAAAGTACGAAATGTCGAATGATTCATCAGAGTAATAGTAGGCTTATGGGGCCTCAACAAGATTTTTGAAAACAAAAAATACAACTTCACCTGTATATGGTACAACTACTGATTAAAGGACGAAGCTCTCTCTGTGATGGCTTCGGGGGTGAGACGGCGACGGCTGTCGATAACCGTCCCTTCAAAGTTAGGCTTGCCTGAACATGGAAAGGAGTAGTAGGAGGGCCTGTAGACTCAGGTTTGAAAGTGCAAGCTTTGTATGCGACCGGGATTGGCGCTGCGACGCTGATGGAGAGTCCATTATTTGGCTGCATCTGAGGTTTTTCACCTCTGAGCCCAGGGTTCTCTTACTGTTAATAAGTAGGTAAGTAAGTAATAGTGATATATCTAATGACTTGTCCGCAGTTCCGCGCAGCGCTTCGCTTAGTGGTGAGCGAGGGTGACCCACGAGCGACTCTGAGTGGTTTCAGCAAGATCGGCGAAGGCAGTACGGGCGTGGTTTGCGCGGCAACTGATACCCGTACTCGTCGCCGCGTGGCCGTCAAAATGATGAACTTACGCAAGCAGCAGAGACGAGAACTGTTGTTCAATGAAGTTGTAAGTCTATGATTTAGCAACTTTTAATTCTGTTTTTCTATAAAAATGATAGTTAAGTCAAATACCTGCTAAATAACATATTCTATCAGTCCCAATACTACCCTATTTATATATTTCATCTATGCCCAATACACTGATTAATAGGGTTGCAGTCCCTTAACAAGTATTCTTCTTCTTTCGAGTCAATGATCCTCTTTTTCATTGCTTTAAATTATTCGAGAATAAAATCTCGCCATCTCGACCGCGCTGTCAGTGGCATTATTGAGATCTTCTTTAGTGCAAGAGGTAGGACATAAGGGACACGAAACCAAGTGCGCCATGGACTGCACGGGGGCTCCGCAGTCACATGCGATTACGTCCGGGTCTCGCATTCCCCACCTGCATAGATTTTGTCTCGACCGGCCGACTAGTGTACGTAAACGATTCAGAGACCTCCATACTGGCCATGGCAGGTTCTGTCCGGGAGGTAGTTTTTCCTGGGGAGGTAGGAAGTCCAAAGGTGGTGGGAAATTCTCTTCCCATAGGGAAATTCTCATCGCAGCAGGGTCTTCGTGTGCGACTTTCGTGGTTTGCATGAAACTTTTACGACTTTTTAAGCGGGCTCTAGGCGGTTGATGTCCATATAGGCAGTGTCGGGAGTCGGTTTTCGTTTTCTGTCAGTCGGAGTATTCATCATAGTAGAGTTAAAGTTAAGTTAGTCAAATTCGAACAAAATATTTATGTGAAATTGGGGACAATCAGAAAATCAGCATAAAGAAATGTACCTTGACATAACTTCAAAAGAATTTAATCAAACTCAACTATACAACTTTTAAGGTCATTCACTACATGTACAAGTTTTGTTCGTATAAAATTATGAATTGACTTGTGAATTCGAGCCATCTTGATTTATTACAATTAGTACAAGTAATTTTCCTCTTTTAGTTTCTTTCAATAATTAGTTTTGTGGTTTAGGTCATAATGCGGGACTACCCTCATCCGAATATAGTGGAGATGCACGCTTCATACTTGGTCGGCGATGAGCTGTGGGTTGTGATGGAATACATGGCGGGAGGCGCGCTCACCGACATCGTGACGAGAGCGAGGATGGACCCGGAACAGATTGCTACTGTTTGCAAACAGTGTTTGAAGGTAACTTTTTGTATACTATGTTAAAATGTGTGACCTCTTGTGTCTAAAACTCCTTTTAACCATTAACAATGCAGCTTAATACACGCACACAACATCTTAAAAGTACAAAGTGGAACAATACTTTGTCCTTTAATTTGAATTTTTAATATACATTTAATTATTTTTAACGAAACTCCTCCAGCTTTTAGATCCTTAAAAAATTCTGGTCTGTTTCCTTGTTCATTACAATACTGCTTCAGTTATGATAATATTTGTTCCAGGCCCTAGCATTCCTGCACAGCCAAGGAGTAATTCACAGAGACATAAAGTCGGATTCTATTCTTATGACTGCAGACGGTCGCGTTAAGCTATCGGATTTCGGCTTTTGTGCTCAAGTATCAGAGGTAAGTTCTTAGCTAAAACAGAAGCTAGAACTATATTAAACTAAGTGACCGTATAAAAATATAGAAACTAGAACTATTTCGAAGAGTAATCATGTATTGTCACACAAAAAAAAACGCTGATAGAAACTTCCTTGGTTGATATGTGTAATATTTACACTGAAGAATAATAATTGTATTATGGCAATAGGCTCACCCCTTATTACGTGGGACCTAGTACAATGATTGGTGAAATGTGGGGATAAAGGCGCGATTGTATGTATGAATATAATAATAATTGTAATATTGTTCTCTTTTTTTGTCAGGAACTCCCTAAGCGAAAGTCATTAGTGGGAACTCCATACTGGATGTCGCCAGAGGTGATATCGAGATTGCCGTACGGACCCGAAGTGGATGTGTGGTCGCTCGGCATTATGCTTGTCGAAATGGTTGACGGGGAGCCACCTTTCTTCAATGAACCACCTTTACAGGTATGTGGAAACTAACTACTGTTGAAGTCACGTGTATAATTATTATGTCCAAACTGACATGCATATTATTTCCAAACTGACATGTAATTATTTCCAAAGTGAAAATTGGTGATCCAATGCAACAGCTACCTTGCGTGAGCTACCATTTACAGCGTCACATCGAACCTATTTTTTGAGAAATATTATGATCTGTTCTACCTTGAGATCCTCCAGGTTTTTTGTAGAGCAAACACAGAGGTGTTGTATCCACAGAGCAAACACAGAGAGGTGTTGTAATTAGATTTCCCACTGAAAGAACCCACTCAACGACAAACGACAAACTCAACTCTCGCGTCGCAGGTGGAAGGTATATTTGCTTGCAGCTACTGCTGTTCAGTGAGTTATGTCGCGCCATCTGGTATGAAGTAATTTAGTTTTCATCCTTTCTATTCGAAAATTGTCACATTGTTCCTCTATACAAAATAGCACTTTTCTGTTAAGAACTTTTTAGCGTTCGAAAAAGTGATTTGAATTTGGAACATTATTCATAGAAATCGAACGCTAAATTGCTGAATTACTGGCTGATACGTGTTGGCTGCACAACGCCGTGACCTGTGCTAATTAAAAAAAAAGCGCACGTATTCTGTCTCTGTTCTTGTAATCAGTACGTACATATTTATACAACACACCTGCTCATAAAAGTGATATTATTTCACCGCAAATAGGCACGTAATGACACCTATTATTAAACTGTGACTTTTTCATTGCTATTATTCACAAGTGAGTTATAGATTCTTTTTTAAATTTTATAGGTTAAGTTTCTATGTTCTTAAAAAAGTTTCAATACAAAAAAGAACGTGTTTAATAGTACGAACAAACTAATATGCCTATTGTATGTTCATTTGATGCATTTTCGTATTTAAATAAATAATTTCAACTTGAATACTTGTTTAATAAACAAAATTTTCACTCAAATTTAACTTTTTTTCTCTCTAAGTACAGAAAAAAAAACAGTAAAAAAAAGTTAAATTCAAACCTCATTTTTTTTTAAATATGGCCGACCGCCATTGTTAGATGCGCGCACATAGGAAAACGAATTACTTTGTAGTATTGTTTATTTAGTATTTGTAGTATTATTTTATTCACAATTCGTGTGTTGTAAAACGTCGTATGGCACGCGTGAGTATGATGATTACCGTCCTCGGCTCTTCATCCATCACCAACTTTGCTCACTTGTACCATAATGTACTATTATCATAGAATCGGGACGAAAGTCGGAGTATTTATGAATCGAGAGCGAATTATTTTTCCCTCGGGCGATGTATTTTGAACCCCTCGCTGCGCTCAGGATTCTAAGTTGGAATCCCTCGCTATCGCCCTTGCCGTAAAAATATAATTTTGCTCCCTTTTTTATACAATCTACTATTTGCTGAATGCCCTTAGGCGATGCGGCGCATCCGCGACATGCCCCCGCCGCGGCCGCGCGGCGCGGCGCGCTGCCCGGCGGACCTGCTGTCGTTCGTGGAGAGCGCGCTGGTGCGCGACCCGGCGCAGCGCCAGTCGGCCGCGCGCCTGCTGCAGCACCCCTTCCTGCGGCGCGCCGGCCCGCCCGCGCTGCTCGTGCCGCTCATGCCGCCGCACGCGCACCACGACCCGCCCAACAGTGAGTACCCAGTACCCACCTCACGCGTGTCGTGAGTGCCGACCCGGCGCAGCGCCAGTCGGCCGCGCGCCTGCTGCAGCACCCCTTCCTGCGGCGCGCCGGCCCGCCCGCGCTGCTCGTGCCGCTCATGCCGCCGCACGCGCACCACGACCCGCCCAACAGTGAGTACCCAGTACCCACCTCACGCGTGTCGTGAGTGCCGACCCGGCGCAGCGAGTGTCGCTGTCGCGAGTGCTGTTCAACAAGTTTTCTGCGGCCGAAACCTATCTCGCTTCCGTCGTACCAACCTGGCGGTGCTTACACATTAGAGTATATAACTCGAGGGCAAATTATTTTTCTCTCGGGCGATATATGTACTTTGAACCCCTCGCTGTGCTCAGGTTTCTACGTTAGAACACGCTCTCGCTACGGTCGGAGTTGGAGTTCTATACTAGAAACCTTTGCTACGCTCGTGGTTAAAAGTGGCGCCCTCGTCGTAAAAATACTAATTTGCTCCCTTGTTATACAATATACTATTTTTTATTACTGGCGTCCTGGCTGCACGGTAGCGCAGCGACCCGTACTAAGAAAAAAAAAACAACTGCGCGTAATTCGTCTGTGTTCTTGTAATCAGTACCTACAATTTTTCCATAGAAAAGGGACGTAAAATAGAGTATATGACTCGAGAGCAAAATATTTTTCCCTTGAGCGATGTACTTTGAACCCCTCGCTGTGCTCAGGATTGTGGTATTCACAAAAGTTTTTGTTTCAGATCAATCGATGCCGCCTGGTCAACCACGCTCCGGATGATAAAACTTAGTCTACAGTCCTATGTAGAAATAGATGAAAAATATTGAACATGACATACCAAAGTTGTTGTAAGGCAACTTGTTAAGTTTGTATTTAATGTGTGCAGCACTACAATAAGATAATAATTCTTAACTATCGCAGTTCCAGTGTAATCATTCCATTATTTACATTAATATTTTTATTATGAACGATATGGTATTTATGACATTCCTTCTTTCTATTAGTGATTCTACAAATATAGTTTATGAAGTATATTGTTACTGTTACAAGGGCTTTTACTGTCTTGAGATATGATTAAACGTTAATGTAAAAATTAGGATATATCAATCCCAAATTAATGCCCCGTCCAGTTAGTCATTTGAATATTTTGTAGTATATCTCTAAAGTAAAATAGGTAAATAAACACATTTTCTTCGACATATCGTCATTATATATTATGAAAAGGTTAGTGTTTGTTAAATTAAATCTTGTGTAAAAATTTCTTTAACTATAATTAAAATTACTACCACGAAGTGCCAGAAAAATTTAAAAAAATTGATTTATAATCAGTATTATGGATGCCTTGTACTTATTATTAAACTTATACACTTTTCTTTAGGTTAAGATTTAGGAGAACAATCATGTATTACTTGCAATTGGCAGCTGTACATTCCGAAACGTGTCTTTCATATCGTTGTTTTATTTTCACAACACAAGCCATGGTCAGTCACAATATTTTCGAAGTACGCTTTAATATACATTATGTTATTAACGATTATATGATATTAATGTTACTTATATTTCTAAAGTAGTCATATTGTTGGTCTGTAAATTACTGTGATTCGAAACATCCATGATATAGAGCCTGTCTTGTCAAGCCTAACTATATATTTTTTTATTGTCGTATGTAACAGAAATGTACCTAATATATTATTCATTTTGCCGTATATAAATATACAGCTAGATAGAAAAATCATGATTAGAGTTATAATTTTAGATATTGACAACGCCTTAATAGGATTCGTAGTGCCTTAATTAAAATCTTATATTGTTTATTGTATACTAGTTATTGCACGTACTTTGTTACAATATTAAGATGATAATTACATTGTTAATATTAAGCACATCACAATGATATTCGTCCCGAAGTCTCAGCGGATGGAATGAAATCTATTCTAATTTATTGTTTTACATTCACGTCATTTTTTATAAGGTTTTATGCCAAATATATTGTATTATTTCATATTTGTAAAATCACATTGTTAAGAACTGTTACAGAATATAGACTTTGAAACTACATTTGCGTATTATTATATGAATTAGCAAGTCACTCTTGCCCCGGCTGTCTATTTTTGTCCATCGTGCTTTGGGCCGCGATCCAAAAGGAAGAGACATGGAGAAGGAGAAAGATACTTAAACCCTAGCTCAGGCGCGGTCCGAGGGCTGGCGGAGGTCACAGGGGACATGACCCCCGCCAAAACCATGCACGTCATATTGAAAAGTCCCAGTACAAGGGGAGGGGGTTAAATTTCTTAAGGAATTTCCGAAGTGACCCCCCCCCCCCCCCCCAAACTTCAAGCTGCGACCGCGCCTGCCCTATCACAGGGATAGCGAACCAATGACACGCGTGCCAAAAATGTACAATTTTTGGAGAAGCAACCACGGCCACCACGAAGTAGGTATTTAAATGCACAGTGCCCTTCTTGCTATACCTTAGGCGCTAGAAAATGAACGAACAGACCACGAATTTTTCCTCCTCCATGGAACTGACGGATATTTTTTCAGAAAGCGTAATATTATTAGAGGTGGACTATGCCATATTATCATCCTGCTGCACTTAACATACCCCCAGCGGTGGCCCCAAATAATCTGGGAATTTTCTTTCGTCGGCCATACTTATAAATTGTGAAACAATCGAATATCAATCTTTGTTTAAAATGGGCGTGAAAGCATAGCAAACAGACAGAGTTAACTGCCGTATTTATAATATTAGTATAGACTATTATTATACCAATAATCACGAAGTCAAACCATGGGCGTCCCTCCCTACCCAATTTTCTTTAAAAAATGGGACAAAAGTCAAATCGTCGTGTGCTCTAAATTATTTTGCGCGCCACTTGCCCTAGTCGTCGTCATGGTATGCCCACTGGTCTCTACAGCATGTCCAGTGAGTATATAACAAGGGAGATGCCTTGCACACGCGTTCCCCTTGCCAAAATTCATGCAGTCACCAAAGTTTGGTTAGAAATAAAAGATCAAATTCGCAATATTAATTTTATTTATCTGTATTAGTGTTGTAATTCAAACAATAGTAAGAAATATTAGACAACTTATTTGTAGAATTCATATTCACTCTCATCCTTCTTGATGTTGTTTTTGTAGCCCTTTTCGAAGTCTTTCGGCAGGACAATATACCTGAAAGAGACAAAACGTTATTATTTATTGCTTTATACATAATGTACATGTACAGACTTCTTTCACATCATAACATATAGGATTGTCACACGGTCACAATGTAGGATTTTCAATGACACAGAAATATTCTGTAGATCATTTTGTTAAGCGTGGGTGGTCAAATCAGTATTCTACTGGGTGGCGCAAAAGTAGTGGCACTAAAGAAAATACCTTTATTTTTTTTATATGAAATTTTCTGTCATTCTGTTGTTGAAAATTGTGTAGTGAACAAATGTAAAATACACTGAAAATAAACATGGACCGTTTTACTCCCCAAGAACGTGGAATAATTGTGTCAAACGCTTTTCCAGGCCGAGTTATCTCTCGTTTTGGCGATTTGCCTTGGCCTGCAAGATCACCCGATCTGACCAGTCCAGACTTCTTTCTTTGGGGTTTTTTGAAATCTCGGGTGTATGTGAACAAGCCACAGACTCTCGCAGCTCTAAAAGAAAACATTCGTCAAGAAATAACGAACATATCGCAGGAAGTGTTACGGCAAGTTATGCAAAATGTCATAAATAGGGCTCAAATGTGTATCTCTGGAGGTCACCATTTAAAAGACATCATCTTTAAATCCTAATGGTACGAAATTTAATGGTACAAATATACATTTAAAAAAACCTAAATCTAGTTTTCTAATTTAGAAAAAATGTTATAGCCGAACCAAATAGGGTCTTTACTTTTGCGCCACCCGTTACTTTCTTAATACTTGGGGGATGTTACTTGTTATATATTATCAAGATTTTTTAAATGTAATTTAGAATGGAAGAACATAATGCGACACAGCCCCAATACAAGTATGTACATAACATAATGGGGCTGCCTCAGATTTACATGTAACAAATTACTGGAAAATGAAATAAATACTTTTTATTTTTTTACTTTAACAGCAAACAAGCATAAAGGCATCATTGTCGTCAATACAAGTAATTGCTATTAAAGCAAATTAAAATGATTTTATCAAATGTTGCTATTCGTTTACAAGTAGAAGCTTCTTCTTCTTAAAGAGCAGCAGAATGAGAAAAATCGACACGTCTAGCGATTCTACAGCAATTTATTAATACCGTCAATATAATAAAATAGAGATAGAGTATGTGTCACCTGTTCTCTCGTACAGCGTGCATACCCGCCTCCTGGCAGATGGCGTTGATGTCAGCGCCCGACACGCGGTCTGGCCGCGCCACGAACTCTTCTAAATCAACTTCTTCCGACAGGTTCATTTTAGCAGTGATCGTTGAGAAGATCAATCGCTTTTGACGCCTGCCAACATGGGAATAATAGTATTAAATAAATAAATTTTTCCATAATATAACAGTCATTTGTTGTTGTTTTAATATGATCAAAACTGGTAAGTATCTAATTCCATCACCCTTCAACTACACATAAGGCCGCCCGCTGTCTTACGCATATTATGTATTTGCACGAAACAATGTGGCGCCTGCTTGCGTTTGCATAGTATACTTGCCTGTCAGGTAGAGGGAACTCAATTTTTCTGTCCAGACGACCAGGTCTGAGAAGTGCAGGATCTAAGGTATCAGCACGATTTGTTGCCATTATGACCTGGAATGATAGAAAATTATATAATGTTGGAAGGTATAACCATTATCTTCTACATCATACTGATCTGATAACCCTGGTAAACCTCCCAGCATGAATGGGTTGGCATAAATATTGTGACCTTCAAACAATTAGCATCAAAAATACGATATAATGTGCATAAGTATATTATTGTGAAGCGCATCTGAATGTCATTAGATGTTGTACAGGCTTATGATACTCTTCTGTTCTTCCTCTTTATGATCTAATTTTATTTTAATACCAGAGTGTGATCATTAATATAAGGTATCCTTTTGTTATAAACATATTATGTACATAGTACACAAAATGTATTATCAAAAGTGTAATTTTGTGAGTAATTTTATTACCTTAACATTTGTAGTTTGATCAAAACCATCCATTTGATTGAGAAGCTCCAGTAAAATTCTCTGGACTTCTCTGTCTGCACCTGTTTGTGCATCAAATCTGAAAACATAATAAACAAACATACATAATCATAAACCCACTTATAAAGTATTTTTGTTTATTTATTTTTCTCTATATGAAAAAGTTAATTGACTGTTATGATTGTATTACCGTTTAGTAGCAATGGCGTCAATTTCGTCTATGAAGATAATAGCAGGACTGTTTTCTTTAGCTAGCCGGAACACGTCGCGAACCATGCGAGGCCCTTCACCTAGGTACTTTTGCACGAACTCGGAGCCGACCACACGGATGAAGGCGGCTGAAATTAAAAATATTAGAAATCGTAAAACACTTTGGATGTATTGTAGAGTGGAAACTAGGAGCTGTTGAAATTTTTTTTAATACCACTTAGTTTGCAGACAAGCACAAGGCCCACGTGATCATAGGAAGTGGTAACTGTGGCCTATAGATGAGTGCAACACTAGGGGAGTCACACTTCTTGTGCTGCTGAACAGAAGGCAGAAGATGAAAAGTAGAAGGATTAATGACAAAAATATTATACTCTCAGAAAATGTTCTTGATTATATCTAGTATAGGGTTGCCATACGTCCCCGTACGCCGGGACATGTCCCCGTTTGAAGCCTAGTGTCCCGGCGTCCCGGCCGATAAGCAAATTGTCCCGGTTTAAAAAATATAGTTTTATATTTGAGGGCTGGACTTGGTAAACAATCAATCAATTAGCCACCGTCGCAGGTCGACAGTCCGCCTGGCTAGGGGGTGTCTCCCTTTCCGTTTTCCTTCTCGCGCTCTCCACTCTAGGACTCGTCTGCTCCTACGGTCATCAGTCCTTTGACAGATGTGGCCAGCCCACTGCTACTTCAGCTTGATTATTTTGCGAGCTATGTCGGTAGCTTTGGTTCTATGTCGGATGACCTCGTTACGAATTCTATCCTTCAAAGAAAGCTCGCTCCATAGCCCGTTGCGCAACTTTTAGGTCGTGGACTAACCCTACCTTCAATGGCCACGTTTCGGCACCGTAAGCCAAAACAGGCAGGACGTACTGGCGAAAAATTTGTTTTGAGGCATTGCGGTAAAGGCAAGAAGAAGACCCGACGTTACACCGAGGCCGACTTGTTGAGAAGCTCCATTCAGGCTGTGCAGCATTTCGCTCATTTGCTCCAGTGACTCCGCAACTATGACAATGTCGTCGGCGAACCGAAGGTGCGAGATGTACTCACCATTGATGTTGATAATTCTGGTCTATCCAATCCAGAGTCTTGAAGACGTCCTCCAACGCGTATAGTATGCGCACTCCACGCTGGAGGCTAATGGGTTTCGTTTTCTGGTCTTGGAGCTGGACAGACATTGTGGCAGTGTCATACAAGGATTTCTGCACTTCGATCCAATCGACACGACATCGCTGCAGAGCATCCAACACTGCCCAGGTATCGATAGAGTCGAAGGATTTTTCGTAGTCCACAAATGCCATACACAGCGGCTGCTTGTAATCTGGCGTCTTTTCTACAATCTGCCGAACAGTATGGATGTGGTCCACGGTGCTATAGCCTTTTCGAAATCCGGCTTGCTCAGGTGGCTGAAACTCGTCGAGCTTACCCGCGAGGCGATTTGTGACGACTCTCGAGAATGGCTTGTAGACATGGCTCAGCACTGCAATTCACTAAGCGAGCATAGCGATGCGAGTCGCAACGATGTGCTCGATAGAGATTTTCATTGGTCGGATTGGGTCACTTCACTGGAGATCGGCCAATGACAATCTCTATCGATCACAACGTTGCGACTCGCATCGTTGTACTTGCTTAGTGAATTGCACAGCAGGAGTCAGATGGGCCTGTAGCTCTTCAGTAAGGTCTTATCACCCTTTTTGAAGGAACAGTATCATCGCACTCCCACTCCATGCCCTAAGTGTTGGCCTTTGCTGGATGATGGAATTAAACTCGCTAGATCTTTCAGGATTGGAGCGCCAGATGCTTTCCTGAAAGCAGGTGGCGCTCAGTCGTAATTTCGTCATCACCAGAGCACCTGTTGTTCTTCAGTTGCCTGAGAGCCGCCTCTTCCTCGTACTGTTAGACATCTGGTATCTTCTCGGTGTAATAGCGCGTGAGTGGGGCTCTGTGGTCTTCATGGCTGTGTCCCGTCGGTTTACTCATCCGTGATGCATACAGCAGCTGTCCATAGAATTTCTCGATCTCTTCGAGTATCTCGTTCTTTGAGACAATCGTTTTGCCTTCCTCAATTTGAGTTTCGTCAGATAGGGCCTCCCCAACTGCTGAGCGAACACTTTCGACCCCCTATTGCGCTCGATTGCCTCCTGGATGGTGCGGGCGTTGGAGCGTCGGAGGTCGTGTCGTATCAGGTCGTATTGGTAAACAGTAATATAACTACAATAAACGCGACTAACTAGCTAGGCTATTCATACGTGGATAGAACGACATTTTTCCGTACAAGTATAAGTTAATGTTGATTTCGTCAAAATATTTTGTAAAATTATCAGAATTAACTTTTCGCCTTCGTAGCGAAAAGCCCCAACGAAAGAAAGCCCGACTGGCGGGTCGCTGCCCGCTGGCATTGAATAGCAGTGTTTAAAGTTGTTTTAAACCTTTAAAGTTACCCACTGTTGTAATAAAAGTGCCTATTTTTCTACCTGCACTAGTTTTTTTTCAAATGTCCCGGTCTGCGTCCCCACACTTATGGCAACCCTAATCTAGTAGAAGTAATTACTGTGAACCCTCTCTCCTCTGCAACTTAATAGATGCATGATTGAATGTATTTTTTATTTTATTATTTATTATTTATAAACTTTATGCAAACATGGACACAGGCAGATTTAATGCCATAGGCATTCTCTACCAGTCAAGCATAAAGGTGGTGCAGAGAATAATAAAGCAGGTGCATTTCATTTGCTTCTTTTCTATTTAGGTATTTGTTTTGTTTGAATGTTTTCACATTATTATGTGTAGTTAAATCACTACTGGCATTGATTCAATTTCTATTGTCTGTTCAGGTCTCCCTGTAAAGGACAACTAACCTCAATTCTTAATAAGAATAGCAAATATGGTTGAATCTCATAGCATAGAGAACATACCTGTGGTGTGATGGGCGACAGCTTTAGCCAACATAGTTTTGCCACAACCAGGAGGACCATACATGAGAACTCCACGAGGAGGTTCAATACCAATTTGTCGGTATAACTCCACATGTGTGAGTGGAAGTTCCACTGCCTCTCTGATCTCCTGCTTTTGTGTATCCATGCCTCCAATATCTGAGTACTGGACATCGGGCTTTTCATCTGTTACAGAAATAAAAAGTTAATTATCATAGAACCAATACAGATGACAAGATTAAAGGGTAAATTGAATTAATGAAAATATTGTAAGAAAATATAACATTTCCCTTTAAGACATTAGGAATAAAATTTTATGTGTGATTATTATTTCAATAAAATGGATTGAGATTAATTTCAATAAAATGGATTTCTTCAATAATTGATTTAGTGAAATTATCTTCAGCATATAAAACTTAGATCTAGGATTTCAGATGCCAATATGTATATACTTACCAGCTTGGAGCATAGAAATTGAACTGTCTGCTTCTGGGGGTAATACATCCACAAGTGCATTAGAATGTTTGTGGAGTGCCACAGAGGCTGATGGTTTTAGCAGCTCACGATCAATTGTTGACAAGATACGCACATAGTAATTAGAGCCTGTTGTGCTGCCAACTGGAATACAAAACATTTTTAGTGAGATATTTGAAAAAAAAAAAAAAAAAAAACTATGTGCTTGCAATGTGAAAAAAGAGTTCTCTATTTACCTATGCCAGTGTTCTGGTCCACAGCTTCAAGGAATTGTCCAATGACGAGTGGCACAGACTGTATACGCTTCACTTCTTCCTGAGCATGGAGATATTCCTTCTTGAGGTTTCTTTGTTCATCTTTTATATATTCTTCCTGTACTTCTAAGAATTCGAGCATGCGTTGGAGTTTCTGTAAATTAAAAGGGATTTGAAAGTGCATAAAACTTTTAGTTTATTCAATACTGTGACTTTATATCATTAAAGTACCTTTGTGTGTGAAGTTCTCAATATTTTGGCACAAATGCAAGTTTGGTAAACAAAGACGTATTATGGAACTTAAAATATATTCTCACCTTGTACTTGGTATATAAATCTTCAGATTCTAGTTCTTCAAACGATTGAGGTCCTGCAAAAGTTAGACCCTTTGCATCGGTGATTTGGTCATCCTGAAAATAGTATATAATGTAGAAAGAATATTTGTGTAAATACAGATTCTTATATTTGAAATTATTGTACCTTTTCCGGGAGTATAATACCAATTTCTTCCATTGTTTTTTAGCTATTAAATCGGTTGTTTGACGATGAGTTGAAAACAAAATTCACGAATGTGAAATCTACTGAATTATACACGTCTAATATGAAAAGGAAATACAAATTTCAAACATCACATTTACTTTAGACAGAGAAGGAACATACAAGTCGTCCCTTTATGTAACAGAAACAGATAGAGCCACATGTCATATTTATATAACTCTGAGAATATGGAACTCAATACCGTCATGATTATGTCAAACTTCTGAAACGCATCGTCACTTACGTTTCGCATTACGCAGCTATAATTATTAAGAAATTTTTGAGAGAGAAATTTTGTTTTGATAATATTTTTTGGATGCAAAGTAGAATTTTTTTATAGGTTTAGTTTTGATATAAAAAAGTTGTCAACAAAATCGATAAGTAAACACTTCAATAACAAGGTCTAAATTCTACCCCAATAAACAACACATTTTTTTAGTTTAGGACTTTATTTTGGATTCTCCTCTGTGACCGTGTCAATTTGAGTTATTGTGTTGTATAATCTGTTGTCGACATCTGTCTCGAGACATAACCTCAAATTAAATTTGAATTGATTTGAAGTAACATTTTAATTTTTATTTATATATTTGTGTAAAAACACCAAGTGATATATATTGCAGGACGATTTCTATTTGGAAGATTAATTTGACTTTTCTCGAATATATTTTGTATAGAAGATGGCTGCGCCAGAAATGAGTGAGGCTGATCAAATTAAAACAGTAAATATTTTTTGATTTGTGTATTAAAGTTATCTATTTAAGCTATTATAACAATGAAATTATGTAAACGTGTATAATTTTTACAAATATTGCAATGTTTAACCTTCTGTTTCAGTTCAAAGACTTCCTTGTTCAGTACAACAAACTGTCAGAACTTTGTTTCTCTGACTGCATACATGATTTTACGTCCAGATCCCTAAAATCTTCAGAGGTATGTTATATCTTGACTTGACACCTTTAATAAGGGTTAAATATATAAACACTTGTAATTATATCAACACTCATATATGACTAACTGGCCAGGTTAAGTTTTAAGTGTGGACATTTTGTCATGGCATACTCGTTCCTAGATTTCATGCCATAACTTGAGTTAGTGGAGCTACTTGTTTATACAATTAATCAATCAATTAGCCTATTGCAGTCCACTGCTGGACATAGGCCTTGTTTATATATTGTATAAAAAATGTAGAAGCAATAAGCCTGTAATTCAACCCAACACCTTTGTAACATGTTCACAATTTATCAAAGTGCTGATGGTTTTCAAGAGCTGGCAATACAAAAAGCTATTTCATTTCGTAACATAATGTAAATAAGTAATCTATAACAGTCTGTTTATCATTGTAGGAACACATACTTATTACTTCTTTTGTGTATGTATGTTGTTGTCTAGGCCATAGTTTAGTGAACTACACAATTATAATAATGGTCATTGTCACAGGCCCCTGAATTTTTCAATGAGATCAAAATATCAACAGCACAGGCAAAAGTACACTTCTATAGTTTAGAGATATTCTGTAATTGCATCTCAATTAGTTCAGTAATTTAAAGAGAAAAATTATATATAATAAGATATTGTTGTATTACATACTGATTTAAAATATGTTTTGCTTATATTTTCAGGAGAAATGCACTCTAAACTGCATGGAAAAATATTTAAGAACAAACCAGAGGGTGTCCCAAAGGTTCCACGAGTTCCAAATGCTAGCTAATGAGAACATGTTGGCTTTAGCTCAGAAGTCTGGCAACCCCAGTTAGCTCTAGTAAAATTAATTCAATACACGTGATGTATTTATTTTATTAATTTGTTATAGATGTTTGTTGTGTGTTAGAAAATAAAGTGTTGTTGAACAGAGTGTACAGAGTTCCATTTTTGTTTTATATATTGATTTTTGTATATCATCTGACTTTCATCTCGAACTCTAGCACTCTCAGCCTGGTCCTATAGACATAATAATATCTTGCTTCTCTTTGACCAAGGAAGTCAAAAAGATAAATTATATCTACATTATGACATTTTGGTCATGTGACCCCTTTTTCAAACGATTTTATTGGTCGAAGATATTATGCTTATGTCGCCATGCTGAGATTCCAGGGTCGACTTACACCACCTTATGGTTCAACTTGTATGGCTTTTATGAGAGCTAGCCCCGGATCTACAATTTTTTTAGGCGGGGCAAAAGCTTAAAATGCCGCCCTCACCCACGTTTTTGTAGTGTGTAAATTCCTTCGGATATAGGAGGGGGGACGGTGTTCTGAATGGATTGGACATCCATGTGTTGCACATCGCGCCATGCCGCTTTTACTAGGATGACCGGCATCCTGTCACCCCCAGACCAGCCCTCATAAAGCTTGGAGTCGAAGGTTTCTACCTTCGACTCTCTCGCCCCATCGCTGTGAGCAAAGGGTTGAGCGAGAAGACTCCTCTGAGGGCCCGTGTCAGCGTCTTCCACAACAGGCACTCCACCAGCGTGTGCAACCCTGACTCCTCGCTCGCATCACAGTGACGATACACAGACATTGAATCCTTCCTGATCCGAAACAGGGATGTGGACCACCATGAAACTCCCCCTCCCGGAGATCACCTGCATAAGTACGCTCCTGTGTCACCTCTTTAGCCAGTCCTCCATGATGGGTCTTACTGCCGATAACACGGCGTTATCCAAGTCGTTCCCTCTACTTCACCATGATGTCCTAGCGGAGCTCGAACTTCACAGCCTTGATTTCTCAAGGCTCTGTTCCCGTCCCTGTTCCTGCGTCAACTTTCACGACTAATACAGCAATTTGGAGACCAGACTTCGGAGAATAACCCTGAAGTCCCATTGGCCGTCGAGTACGAGCTTCAAATATTTCATTCAGAGCTTGATGCTGATAGAAATTGCTTCCACTATGAGGCACCATCCCTAATGTGGCACGCTCCATGGCCCATGGAAGAACAGAGTCACGGTTTTATGCAGATCCACCTCGAGACCCAACCACCAAATCTGCTCCACGACTTGGGATACTACGCTTCACGACTACGGGATACCGAAGTACCGGCCAGCTTCAGGGTCGTTTCGTGGTGGTAGCGCCGCACGCTTTAACGAATCTGTCATCCACATAACACGTGGTGTCAGTACCGATGCCGGGCTGGTTTTATTACTTCTGGCTCTGAGCATTGCACTGCCAGCTCTAGTTCTACCGAAGTAAGGCGCCCCCAAGGGGGCGGCTTTTCCAAGTCCAGGGCGGTTTTTCCGCCCCCTGATGTTGCCGCCCGGGGCACGTGCCCCAGCTTGCCCCCCCTAGATCAGGCCCTGATGAGAGCTATAGCCACACAGCTCATTCGAGAGTTTCATCTGTGAATCAGATAGTTTCGTCTGCCTTGCAGGTGTGTCGGCTTGGCCCCAAATGATTTGGAGGGCCCCTATACACCGATCAAAATACTTTATAATCATATTAACTAACAAACGTTAAAACTTAACTAAAATAACTCAACTTACATAGTATTGATAGTATCTTATTCTGTTTACTAACCTAGCAAAGCATTATCATAATTACCCCATTATGATAATACTTTACCTACCTACCATTAGTTAGGTAAATTTTGTAGCTACAAATGGGTTGTTGTAAATTCGTCTCAGTTGAAAATAGTAGTAAACTCGTCTCAGTCCATATAATAGTACATTATGGTACAAGCGTGTAAATTTGGTGATTACCGCTGAGGCGACATTGAGTCTTAAGAGAGCCGAGGACGGTAATCACCATACACGCGAGTGGCATACGATTATTTTCAACACACTTGCGAATAAAATAATACTAAAAATACTACATAACACAATCAAAACACAATAGTAAAAATCTATTTGTTGTCATACTTGTCATAAATATGCGCGCGCATCTAACATTTTTTTTATTTGTTCCTTTCGGAACAGGCTAAGGTGCTATCACCATGCTGCTTGTCATCTACTTACTTATTTGAATTATGATTTTTTTTTCTCTGTAAATCAAAGATATTATATATAAAAAGAAGTAGATTCGTTATTGCGCGAAAATCGTGAAGATTCGAAAACGAGTCAATTGGAACGTTTGCCTCTAGTACCGCGTGCCGAGCGGCGCCGGCCGGACGTTGAGCGGAAGCATCAGTGACTTATAAAAATAACGAAAATGCCATCGTATGTTTATAGACACTGCACGAACTATTACTCTAAAGTTAATACATCGAAAGGGAGTTCATATCACATGGAAATAATACATATTTCGACTGATAAAGACCAAATTTCTGACTTTCATAATATTCAAGTTAAAATTGTTAAAAAGAGACAGTATGATATAATTTGGTGCGTGAGCGACAAGGACGTGTGTGATCCGAACATAGATTAAAGTACAGATGAGAATATCGTAGGCATTAAACTCACTACATACTACCTCCCAATTTTAATTTGTTGTTTTTTATAATTGCCTACTAATACTATGTGGTTCAAGTAAGTTAATAAGTGCGAACTTCACTTCACTGGCAAGTATCTACTTAGGTAAGTACCTACTTGTTAAAATTTGTAGGTACTATTGGCAGCAACAAAATAATGAAATAGAATAAACATACCTAGCTTTTTTATACTTAACTAGCTGCCCCGGCGAACTTCGTACCGCCATATTTTCGGCCCGCGTGGTATTCAAATCCCGTTCCCGCTGCACCCTTATCACTTTGGGGTATGAAAAATAGATGTTGGCCGATTCTCATAGATACCGGATAAGCACAAAAAATTTCATCAAAATCGGTCGAGCCGTTTCGGAGGAGTTCGATTACGCACCCCGTGACAGAAGAATTTTATATATTAGAAGATACAATAACAATGACAAACAAACATCTTTGTCTAAACAAAATTACGCAATTATCTCAAACTTCACTTTACTGGCAAGTACCTACTTAGGTACTTGTTAAAATTGTACTACTGACAGCAACAAAATAATGAAATTTAAAAATTATACCTAGCTTTTTCATAATACATTAACAAAGTTAAACAAACATCTTTGTCTAAACAAAATTAGGCAATAACCTCAATTCAGAGAGCTCTGTACCTTCTTTTTCAATAATTTTGTTAGCCTATGTCACCGACTAGCAACTGCACTGTGATTGGTACATTGTTATCATTAAAGTCCAAGTGACAAACAATAGCTGTCTTCTTCTTTTTAACCGACTTCAAAAAAGGAGGAGGTTCTCAATTCGGATGTTTATATTTTTTTTTTTTTTTTTTATGTTTGTTCGCTCATAGCTCCGCCATGCGTAGACGGATTTGCAAAATTCTTTTTTGTTCGAAAGTAGATTGTTCCGAAATGGTCCCATTTAAATTTCGTAAAGATCTGATGATGGGTTTCCGAGATTAGACCAAGGAACTCTTCAAAAAATACCAGGAAATCAGCCGCGATTGCTGCAATCGCATATTATTGCAATGTCTCTGCCATTACACATCATAACATCACGCCTGAATCCTTTGAAAGGGTATGCAGAAGTGTTCAGAATATTCAGCTATATTTCCGGTGTATAGGTATGCGTTGATTTTAATTATTCGTTTTGGTTTACTTTTGAGGTAGTCCTGTATTAATTTTATTGCATTGCTTATGCAATCACATACCATAACATCACGCCTGTATCCTTTTAAAGGGTTCTTAGGCGTGTTTAGTTAATAATATACTAGCCGTAGCACGCATCTTCACCCGTTCGGATTGCTCCAACCGATATTTTTACACTATTTATGCACCTTATCATATATTTTTAACATCACGCCTCTACTTTCTAAAGAGGACAGCAGATGTGTTTTCAACAATTATCTGATGCTGAATTTCTATTTATTGATGGTAAATCATAAGTGGTATCACTTTATAGCGGATCAGTTTCTTTGGGTTCTTGTATATATACTCGCATAGATACGGCCGGTTTATGATGGTAAACTAAAGGTAAAGAAAGAAAGACAGAAAGAAAGAAAAGAAGTTTATTTTATACACTGTACACAACAATACCACTGTAACCTCGTATAGGTCGCAGGTATAACAATAATTCGAGTTACTTTTATTGCTGTATCGTTAACTACCGCAGCCTCAAACGCACGAGGGATGCACCCGGGAGGGGTGCACCCTTTCTGAGGTTCTTTTTTTTTATACCACTTAGGTGGCAGACAAGCACACGGCCCACCTGATGGAAAGTGGTTACCATGGCCTACAAACGTAGACAACTCCAGGGGCGTCATACTCGCGCTGTTGACCCCGTAAGAACCTTCTAATGCAACCTGGTGGCAAGGCATCAAGCAGACGATACGCTGCTGGGTTGACGACATACAAGTATTGCGTAATACCTACGGCCACGGGGCACGGTTGCCGCCGCACAAAGTATATATGCGTCTATTTGAAACCCACCAGGGGGATGAGTCTACAAAGGTATTCGTGTGCAGAGCGAGGGCTTTATTTAGTCAATTACCACTTAATTCTCTGTCTTCGGAGACTCAGATATGATATACGGACTGTTGCATCGGCGTATTAGAGAGAAGCTAAGCCGAACCGACTATAATACTTTCACCGAAATGTTACATTTGACTCGCCGTATTGAAGAGATGTATAATGAAGGTCGCCACAGCGTACATAACCCAAGTCCTAAGGTACGCGACCGTTGAAAACACGGGCTGGGCATGTTACCGCCGTGTTGTACCTACTGCAAACAGTTTGGGCACCTACAGGACGCGTGTAGGAAGTTACTAGCGAGGCCCACGGACGAGAAAGATAAGTGCGATAGGGCGAAAAGTGTGAAACCGAATATTGTGTGTTACGGTTGTGGTGAAAAAGGTTATATTCGCGCGAATTGTCCGAAGTGTAAAAATAATGTTAGCAATAATGTAAAACCTGCAACTGATGAATTGTATTCTTTTGACTGTGTGGACTCTGACTACTCGGAGCGAATGAGTTTGAGCTCGTGTAGTATCGAGAGATACGAGACCCAGCGAGGCAGGCCACTGTTGCGCATAGGTATTGAAACCTATAGGGGTACCGCGTTGGTAGATAGGTACCGCTGCTCGTAGAAGCTTGGCGGGTAGGTCGCTTTACGCTCTCCTTCAACGTATGGGGAAGGAGTTTCGTGAAGACAACTTCTCTATCAAACTCGCTGATAAAGTTAGTCACGTTAGAGTGTTGTTAACTTACGTAAATATAAATCTCATCGATTCATATATCGGAGCATTCGCTGCGAGTGATAGAGCCCTATTTTCTACCTGTGCATTGTAATATGAGTAATAAACGCGTGTGAGTCTTACAAATGGTGTATTCATTACAATCTCAAATAATAATAATTCTAGAACACAAAGGGCACTAAAAAGAAAGAAATAAAAATTTTTTGACAAAAAAAGAAACCGACTTCAAAACCCCTTTAAATAGATAGGTACTAAAAAGAAAAAAATAATATCAAATGTAACAAATCAAATATAGAACAATTAACATAATTTAGCCTAACTTTAACCTTAACTTGTAACAAATTACCAATTTTTGGAGTCGGTGCCAATCTTCTACGCGGCCTATTTTACACGACAGATATACAAACTACTAAACACATCAAAAATGAATGTAACGCAACTCTTTTATTAGTCTTATCAATCAATCAATCAATCAAATCAATTAACCTTTTGCAGTCCATTGCTGGACATAGGCCTCTCCCAATATGCGCCACGTTTGCCGATCCTCCGCCTTCCGCATCCCGTCCGTCCCAGCCACCTTTCGCAGGTCGTCGGTCCACCTGATTAGGGGCGTCCCACCTTCCGTTTTCCTTTCTTTCATATTGTAATACATTTATGTACCTAATAGAATATTTTCTCATATATTATATGTTATAGCTATCGAGTTCTCTTGTACCTATTTTCTTCCATTGATGGTCAAGATTTAAATGCTATAATTACATGTCGCTAACTTAATAAACTATTTTTTTTTATCTAATTCGCTAAGAATTTAATTGATAATATCAAGTCTGTTCTATATTTTGATTGATTTCATTTCATTTTTGATGTGTTTAGTAGTTTGTATATCTGTCGTGTAAAATAGGCCGCGTAGAAGATTGGCACCGACTCCAAAAATTGGTAATTTGTTACAAGTTAAGGTTAAAGTTAGGCTAAATTATGTTAATTGTTCTATATTTGATTTGTTACATTTGATATTATTTTTTTCTTTTTAGTACCTATCTATTTAAAGGGGTTTTGAAGTCGGTTTCTTTTTTTGTCAAAAAATTTTTATATATTGTATTTTTCATGTCCTCTCTTTTCAATCCATTGGTTATGTAGGGAAGTGTAAATGAATTAAAAATGTGTGTGTGTGAGTTCGGCACATTTTTCTACGTTGATTTGTAAGCATATGACATGTCTATGTTATGAAATGTCTTTGCTGTAAATACTCACAGAGAAAAAAAAATAGTGAAAGTTTTGTTTATTAAACACGTACTACAAGTTGAAATTATCTTTTAAAATACGAAGTTGCATGAAGTGAGCAAGCAATAGGTATATTAAATCGTTTGTAATATTGGACACGATCTTTTTTGTATCAAAACTTTTTTAAGAACAAAGCAACTTAATCAATGAAATTAAAAAAGAAGTCTATAACTCACTTTTGTGAATAATAGCAATGAAAAAGTCACAGTTTTATAATAGGTGTCATTCCGTGCTTAATTGCGGTGAAATAAAAGCCTGTTTATAAGCAAGTGTGTTGAAAAATGATATTTTACTTGCGAAAATTCTTACCTTGATAAATAAGTACTGTTAGCAAACAAAGTAATAGATTACCACTCTTCTATCTCTACTCTCTCTCTCTCACTAGATCAACGTAAAGCTTGAGAAAGCTGCTCATTCCAACTTGTATAGATTAGGTTAGAAGGCGACTGCCTCTGTGGCGTAGCGGTAGTGAACGCGGCCGCTACGCAGGAGGCGCGGGTTCGATCCCCGCTCAGTGCAAATATTTGTGTGCATGAAATATGAATATTTGCATTGGTCTGGGTGTTTCCATGTATAATATGTATGTATTTACAAAAAAAAAAAAATTGTATCTAAGTATGTTTATCCGCATTCTAGAACCCATAACACAAGCTAGTTAAGCTATGCTTACTTTGGGTCTAGATAGCGTTGTGTAGAATGTCCTACAAACATACACACATAAAATATGCTTGCAACAAACGCTTATCTTGCTGACAGTACTTTTTAAGGTGAGACGAATTTTCGCACATGAAATATTTTAAATGGACTGAGACGAGTTTACTACTATTTTCAACTGAGACGAATTTATAACAATCCCTATAAATAATGTTACCATGTGCTCTAGAATGTTTATAACATTTTATGACATTTTACCTACCTGTAAAATGTAAATTTTAAAATGTAGCACTTAACTGTTAACTGTAGCACTTAACACTTAACTGTTGCTATTAAGGACCAAAATAAAACAACGGGTTTGTATTATGGGTTCTAGACTGCAGAATACTAGTGCATTGTGCCAGTACCAAATTTTATAATTTTATAAACAGTCTTTCACAGTTATTTTATTAATACTTTTGATCCATAAAATGTATGTATCCTGGGCAAAGGGTGCTGCGGAATCGAACTCGCAACTCAACCTCAAAAATCAAAATAGTCGAATGCTCCACCGCTACTCCACAGAGGTCATCGAATAGGCTTGTGTCCTATTTTTTTATTATCGTAATCTGTACATTTTTCAGTAATATAATTAACTGCTAAAGTGAAATATTCTTACGACAAATAGTTTTAAAAATATTTGATTTTGAAAATACAATTTCTCGAGTCGCCCGAAAACGCTCCATACAATATCGTCGCACGTGGTGACGTCACCGCGTGTTTGTCGTAGTGCAAAATGTATGGAGTGCAAGAGAATATCGCATTTATTTCGGTCCACGTTGCGTTTACACGTGTACAATGCATAATAAGATCGATTTGAAATTTAATAAGGAATCTAAAAAGTTATTACATAATTGTGACTTAAGTCGATTGTTTATATTTTGACCTATTTTGGAAATTGAAAATAATGAAAAGTCATAGTTTCAGTTGAATTGGGCAATATCTTAGTTTAATATGTATTTTTTTGAGGTAATTCTAATGATAGGTATGTACACCTACTTCATTAATGTAACAAGTGAATACCTAGGTACCTAAATGCTTGGCTTAATAGATAATAATCTAATAATTTAACTTATCAAAAAAAAAAAGTTAACAAGTCGTCTTTACAATCGATAGGTTCTAGATTCGAACCCTGGTCATTACCTACTCTACTCTACCGACGTGAACCCACTCCTAACTAAAGATACCTACGACGAGTAGACACGACGAAGCCCTTCAGTGGCGAAGGGTGAAAATTGCAAAAGGGAAGCCGGTGGATATTTGTTACCGCGATCTAGTGGTTCACGCCTCATGCGATTCATTATTAGCCATCTCTACAAAGACAAGTCGGCTGGAATCGCCACTGATGTGGTGTTTTAGACATTCGTGGTTCAGACTGCTGTTGGCGACTCGAAAGCCTTTCCCATCACCGTCGGGGTACACCAAGGATCCGTCCTTAGTCCTTACCTGTTCAGCGTGGTATTAGATGTTTTGTCGGACAGCATCAGAAACTCACATGAGCAGCCTCCGTGGTTGCTCATGTATGCTGATGATATTGCGCTGATGGACGCGGATAGGAGCAGATTGGTGCGACGCGTGAAAGGGTGGAAAGAAGCGCTTGAGAACGGCGGTCTGAAGCTAAATGTAGCGAAGACAGAATACTTAGCGTTAAACTCCACAGATCCCACACCCGTCCGCATAGGCGATGATTTGGTCGAGCGCATGGACCATGTTAAGTACCTGGGATCTGTAATTCATGTGACCGGTGAGATCGACCACGACGTCAAGGCACGCATTGCTGCCGCGTGGGCCAAAAGGCGAGAAATGACTGGCGTCACTTGTGATCCCAAAATGCCAGTCAGGTTGAAGGGGTAGGTCTATAAGACGATCATTAGGCCTGTCCTTTTGCACGGTTGTGAGGCCTGGCCGCTGCTGGAGCGACACAAGCAAGAGCTGCGTATCACGGAGATGAAAATGTTGCGGTGGATGTGCGGCGTCACGCGTAAAGATCGCGTACGGAACTCTCGCATCCGCGGCAGCCTCCATGTCCGTGACATCGCGGATAAAATGCAAGAGAGCCGCCTTCGCTGGTGCGGCCACGTCTTGCGGCAACCGCCAGGCTACGTGGGGAACAAATGCCTGGCAATGGCGCCCTCGCCGGGTCCAGGTAAAAGGGGTAGGCCAAAGAAGTCCTGGCTTGATGTCGTGGAGGGTGACATGCGTGCAAATGGTCTCACTACCATGGACGCCCTAGATCGTGCGAAGTAGAGGAGGAAGAGCCGGAAGGCGGACCCTGAACCTCGGATGCAATAAGGAGAATACGTCTATATGCAGATGAATGTGGTGTTTTAGACATCCGACTTATTCCATAAAGAAGCTAGTTGAACCCCACCAGATCTTGGAGGTCTGCCTACATTTTCTTACCGAACGAATCGAACCGAATGTTACGGATAGTTGGAGCCCCATAAGTCCAACTAGTCTCACTACAGAACTTCGATATCACTAATCGGTTGTGGAGGTCAGATAGCAGTCATTTCACGGAAAATATCGAAGTTCTGCCGCATCACAGTTAAACTAGAAAGCCGACCTCAACTGAATTGGGAAAAGGTTCAGAGAATAATGTAAATGAAATTCTAAATATAAAGTGTTTTTACAGTGTCTACTACTTAGTAACCGAAGATTCAGGCTTCTAGGTTTAGGTATCCACAACGAAGTTATAGGCGGTCGAAAATGGCCTAAAGTGCTTCGAGAAAATAGTGTTACAGCCGCCGTGCCGCCTTTTTTTGCTCGACTTGGTGGGGGCACTGCGCCCCCAGATTACGTATATTCCTAATAGGAATAGGTACAATTAATTTCATTGGCCTTTTAGGTTGAACGTCGCTCAGGTTGAAGGTAATAATAAGTAAATGAACTAAATACTTTCATTTACTTATTACCTTTTCTATTTATAAAATACCCTTGGCTCTCCTCTCCATAGATGAAGTAATAGGTATTTGTCACATAGTCGAGTTTTCACATCAATTCTTATCATAGAACAAATAGTTACGATATCTGCCATTGTTTGAAGTTATGTTTTATGTATTTGTGTACGTACGGAGGATTTAGGGTGAACGCAGACTTAGCCGCACCCACTCCGCACTCAACGCAGTCCCCGCATTCCGAATTCTTTAGGACTGCGGTGAGTGCGGTGCGGCTAGGTCTGCGTTCACTTTTAAGATCCTGCACGCCAATAGACCTGCTGATTGACAAATCAGGCTTTGACGTGGGTTCTCGGGATGAGCACAAAAAAAACCGGTCAAGTGCGAGTTGAACTGGGTTTTTCCCGGTCCTCCGATCGGAACTCCGATTGGTAGGAGGAGCGGGAATCGCACTGAGCTATTTCTTATAAATTGCAACTTGATCCATCTACACATTTCCGAGAAAAAGGTCTGGACAGACAGATTAGTTTCCACTTATCATGACCATTGACCATCAGATAAAGAAAACCATTAGGTAGGTACGCTGGGTCCCATCGCAGCGGTTATCCTGGTTGCAAAAAACCACCAAAAACCATTGCGATAGGTACCTACCTACTACGTAAAAGGAAGCTTGTGAATTATCTTTCAGATAATATCTTTGGAGTAAAAATAAGAACATTAAGTATTTATTTGTAATAATTGTTTTTATTAGTGTTTTAATATAACCTTAGAACTAGATGATAAAATAGAAAGTATATGTTTCGAACCTGTTCATCAGTTACACGATTGATATGTAGTTAAGTAGGTAACTAAATACAAAAAAAGTTTTCAGTGATAAATAAGGGCGTGGACGCAAGTGTCTATGGTGCGGACCGGCCACCGTGTACCTAATCGCTCGGCTACCGGTAGACGGCACGACGTCGTGCCGCATCACGATATCGTGTAGTTGCACTGCATGTTGCTGGTTTACTGTTGCTTGGTGCGCATGTGTTAATAAAAATGGCTCAGAATGAAGATGTCGACTTTCTCATTTTGCTTGTACAAGCATGTCCCGTTCTCTAGGACAAGACAAACGCGGTTTATAAAGATGTAAATTTGAAAAGAGGGATAAATTTGTCTCCTGCGGTTCATGTTAAGTAGTAGTAAACTGTATTGGAAACGATGGCGTGACGAACGCAGTGCACCGTACATCGGTACATGGCACGGTGCTGCGGCACGACACCGGCCGTCTCCCAGTAGCGGCGCCGTGCCGTTACACGGTGGCTGGTGCCGCGTCGTAGACATCCACGGCCTAAATTATTTTTTGTCCATCTTATGTTTGTGTAGAATGGTGTGCATTACAGTTTGTTCTAATTTATATTGTCGGTACTTGAGCCAAATTATTAAATTTATATTTTTAGTATCAGATGATTCACTCACGTGAGAAAATGCAAAAGAAAGAAATTTTATCATGATCTTCTATGTATTAAAAAAATTATTTGCAGCCTAGGTCTGACTGACTCGGTGCAGGTACAATTAATTTTTTAGGACAACAAGCCTTGACACACTTTTCCGGTGGAGAGAAGTCTAGAACGAATGACGTTTGTGAACTCGTATAGTCAAAATGGTAGTCGTTGTATTTTGCTTCTACACTAAACTTCGCGTTTTCATTAGGGGGGCTATTCTTATCAACGTCCAGGACGTATTTTAGAGGGCACATTCCTGATGGTGAAGTGTTGAGATTGGAGGGTATTGTGGATATGGTATAATTTCCATTATGCCTAACGATCCTGATGATGGCTTGACTAACGGGACAAGGCAGTTTGCAACAAGATGGCGATAGTTGGAGACATGACGGCGGTCGCGAGCATGGTTTCCCACAAGGCGGCCGCGAGCATGGTGGTGCCCGCAAGCAACTCACTGGTTGACAACATGGTTTGGCGCAACTAGGTATAGAACATATTTTCGACGAGCACGGTGTGCACTCTCCTTTTGTCCAACAGTTATGCTGCTCGATCTTTCTGAGTACTGAACAAGATATGTGTCCTGGGCGCCAGCCACATCTCAACTGAAATTACACGTTTAATATTAAAGATGTTTCCGGAAGAAATAAAAAATGATTCTCATGTTGCATCCAAATTTTGCATCTTGGAACTAAGGACCCATTTTCCTACTCCATTTCCATTAAGTGTCATTTACGGCAGCGGCTGCTCTCACAACCCTGAAAGAACAACCACCGCTAGAGCGTTAGAGCGATGGATTAATTAACATTATTAGTGGCCTAAAAGACCTATTCTACACAACAGAAAGTGAACACTACATATACCTGATGTTCAGGAGAATCTTTTGCGTTATAGAGCCATCCCATGTATCTTGGAACAGGTCCAGTCCTAACATCGTCCCTAAATAAGCATCTGTGTTTCGGTAGGTAACAGCGTCCCAAGCAGCTAGCAGAAGCTTTGCCTGAGAGGATATCATTGAATGAATTAGTATCTAAGTAGTTATACAGACTTGGTAAAGTTATATCTACGTATGTAAAATGTTCCTACATACTCACATTTATCTTTACAGCAACAAGCCATCTTTAGGGTGAGTGGAATCTGAATATGAAATTATTATGGAACTGAAGAAACGGGGTCCTGTATATCGGTAGTCACGAAATTTATATATATGCCAACCTTTAATAAGATGTTATGGTAGGTATGGCTCTGTCATCTTGTGTTTGTCTTCATGTTAGTTTTAAATAGCCATATCTATTGTTTTTTATGGAATGTATTGCCGAAAATATTTCGTGGGTTACATGGCTGCGAGACACATTGACAGCAGTCAAAGTCTTTAATTTTATTCTTCGAATGTCTTACTTTATTGCATGACGCAGTTTTTAATAAAGAAATAAATCCTCTTGCTATAGGTACATCCCTGTTTGGTAGAGATAAAGACACATGCAAATATTTAAATACACATGTAGGTACGTGGTCTGTGTAGAATATTGTATTACATAAGGTGTAACTGTTTCAAGCAATTGGAAGCCTTAACCTTGAAGTAGATGTACAACAATACAGTGTCATAGTTAGGTATTCAATAAAAGAGAAACTTAGTATATCATGTAGGTTCATTGCTTTCGTAATGTAAGAGGCTGGGTCAGTTGTTAAAATTTTTAAATTAGTTGGCCCATATTCAACAGTCAATAATAGTCAGTTTCCATCTAACAGATCAGTGAGTGCGTCGTGTTTCTATTATATTTGTGTGACAATAAATAGGTACGCTACCGGCTTACTTAAATACCTTTGCCAAAATTAAAGTTTAGTAGCAATAATATTATTTATTGTTCTGAAATGCAATTCATCATCAGCTGTTTATTGTTGTGGTTTACTGTTAGTGATGGTTACAAAATACTTGGTATTTTTCCTTATGATGGTCGAAGCCATCATATTTTATATTCTTCTTTAGTAGAAGAATTAGCAAATCGAGGCCATGATGTGACTGTAATTAACTATCATCCTTTGAAGAAAATCCCTAATTTACGGCAAATATTCCTTGAAGATCAAGAAGTTACCAGTGACAAAGTTAACATAGAAGAACATATGAAAGTAATGTCTAATGATCTAATCATGGCATATAATACTGCCCAGGCGTTTAAAAATATGGCGAACACAAATTGTCGAAAGTTGATTACGAATCGTGAAATACAAGAAATGGTAAAATCAAGGGAGTCCTACGATGTGATTATAGTTGAGCAATTCATGACAGACTGTGGTTTGGCAATCGCCTATAAGTTGAATGCACGCACAGTAGGCATGACCGCTCATATTTTAATGCCGTGGACTTACTCAAGGTTAGGGGCACCTAATAATGCGGCTTTTGTACATAACCACTTCTTCGCTTCTGGAACTATACCGAGTGTACTTACTAGAATAAAGAGTGCATTTATCAATTCTGGTATGAATTTATACTATACGTATATTATACAGAAAAGTGACCAAGAAATTGTAAATGGCTTATATCCTGAAGTGCCACCCTTGGAAGAAATTGGTAAAAATTTGTCTTTGATAATGTTAAATCAATATTTTCCTCTAACTGGCCCACGGCTGTACGGCCCTAATGTAATAGAAATAGGCGGAATGCACATAAATGAAAAGGCTCAAGTCCTAGATAAGGTTTGTACATTACTACATACGAACTATCAATCTAGAATAGTTTAAATAATAAGTTAGCAACACAATAAGTTACGAGCATTTGAGCCATACCTAAGCACGTTCAGTCAAAAGCCTGAATTGACCACTTTTATCAAGATAAAATGTCACCGGATGATATTTAAAACCTTAAGGAAAAGAGAAACGTAAAGAGAGGCTCTCTCTACGTTTCTCTTTTCCCACAATTTTTACCAAATCAGTAAAACACTCCAATGTACTCGTAAGGTCATTTAAAACCTTAAGGAAAAGAGAAACGTAAAGAGAGGCTCTCTCTACGTTTCTCTTTTCCCACATTTTTTACCAAATCAGTAAAACACTCCAGAGAGGCTCTCTCTACGTTTCTCTTTTTCCACAATTTCTATGAAATCAATAAAACACTCCAATGTGCTCGTAAGATCGTCACTGACCTTCTCTGTTAATATATCTGACGTTTAGGCTCGCCTCCTACTCGTATTACGTGGCACCGAAAATCAATACACCTCTGAAAAAATGAATACACCTCTGAAAAAATGAATACACCTCTGCCTTCTCCATGGGGGGGTTACAGGCGTGAATATACATGTATATTGTGGTGGATGTTTTGCGGTAGCCTAGTGGTATGGGTAATGGACTGCTGAGACGAGGTCTCGGGTTCGATCCCAGGTTTTACCATGGCACACACCAATGACTTTTCGATGCTTTTCGAAGTTATGTGTGTATTTATCGCAGGTTTATAAGTGCCCGGTTAATGGCAATAGGCTCGCCACCTATTACATTGGGACCTAAACATAAACGGCGAAATGTGGGTGCTAGCACCTCTGCCTACCCCTTCGGGGATAAAGGCGTGAGTTTATGTTATGTTTTTTTATGGTCACCTAATAGGCTCGAGTTAAACCATCACCTGAAGGTAAGTGATGATGTGGCCCACGGTGGAACACACTCACCTAGTAGTAACGTATTCACTCTAGTCTTGAAGACTCCTAGCTTATAGCTTTCCTGAAATACAGTCAGGTAGGACATTTTATTCCTAAGCAGTACCCATAATATCTAAATGTATCGACCAATCATGGTAGCGCGTCGCCGCACGTCTGCATGCATCTGCTGCATCATTCAACGATGGAAGGGGCTTGCAGGATTGTGGAACTTAAGCGCATACTTCATCAATATTCTGGTCTCTGAGTCCGAAAGCTAGACTCAACTAAAACATCCGTTTGACTCAGCCTGTAACAGCAATGGATAAGAACGGAAGCTCATCGGAGTGGCAAGGCAGAAGTTCTTGTTTAAATACAATGCAGCTGTGGCGGATGGGGGTATTGCCTTTGATTGGTTACGAGGTCATGGATATTGGCGGGTATTTATCAAAAAAACCCGCGAATATCCATGACCGACTCTTCCTGATTTTGAAAAAAAAAAAACTATAAATAAATGAAAATTTTAATATTCTTATTAGTTTCCTGTTACTGCGAATTTGCGTAGCCTCGGCATGCACGGATGCGTAGAAACGGCATGTTCAGCAGCCGGGCCGGGCCGGTAATGAATATGAATGATGGCTCATCGAGACTGAAAAAGAAATCTTTAGAAACACTTTTTTTTCACGCAAACTGTGAGTACCCCATTTCCCCCCGCTGAAGCGGGAGCGGTAAGCGATGGTGGTTATTTCGGACTCGAATCGACTAAAGCGGATCTTCAGTTGCCGGAGGCAAAGTAGCCGGAAACATATCTCTCGCACCCCGGTCCCCGGTTGACCCAGGACCAGGCCTTTCGAGAAGAGATGGCCCTTGGTGATCTAGCAGTACCTAGTGGAAAGGCAGCCCGTTACCCGATTAATGGGTTAGAAATATAACTTTCTTGTGCGCTAAGCAAGGATTATTGCTACTTATTTTTAAAATAGGATAAACATTTTTAGACATTAAGTATACTGATATAATTTATATTGTTTTTCAGGATTTACAAAAGTTTTTAGACACATCTGACACAGGAGTGGTGTATATTAGTTTTGGAACAGTTGCGGATAATTTTCCTCAAAAAATTATTGACGAAGTTAGAAAGCTGATTGCACAAAGTGACATGAAGTTCATTTGGAAACTTGATAAAAGTGATTGGGCACAGCCTAGTAATGTGTTTTTAAGAACCTGGATGCCACAAGTACCTGTCTTATGTAAGTTAATCTGTTTTCTAGATAAAATGATATTTGTATTGCAATTAGTACCACCATTAAAATCGACTGCACTATCCGTGCTATCTATGATTTAATTTTTATATTCATTGATCACACATTATTTCTTTTCAAGAAAAGGAATTCAAGAAATCATACAAATCAATTGCAGAAATTTAATATTGCATCTTACCTTCTATGCCATACATCGTGAACCTAAAATATATTAATTTTTAATATAATTTGACTATTTTCTCAGGTCATCCCAAAGTTGTAGCATTCGTAACTCATTCTGGTATGTTGAGTTCTTCGGAAGCTATGCATTGTGGCGTGCCGGTAATAAGTATACCATTGTTCGGCGATCAATTTGCAAACAGTGCGTTAGCAGTTGAACGTGGCTTAGGGGTCACAATGGATGTGACTAGGCTTAACAAAGACGCCTTACAAGATGCGGTGACGACTGTTCTTCAAGATAAGTAAGACTGTTTTTTTTAAAGTTTGGTTATCATACTTAGTTTTTATTTGGTACGTCTTCGGGAAGAAAAGTGAGAATTCTGCTAAGATCTGCTTGCTTTGGCCTTGGTCGAGCCACCTACGGTTTTTTGAATCACCGGTCAAAAGCACAGTTTGCGATCTATCTGGATGGATAAGTTAAGTTTTGTGATATCTATCTGTGTGTTGTCATTGAGTGTCATTGAAGGTGCCTCACCGATTGAATCTAATCGACGTTCATTAGTAAAGGTGTATTCATATTGGTCCCAATTAATTAATAGATTGGTATCCGCGTTCGTATTCGAAGCTATCGCATCAATCCCGGGTGTCCTTACTTTTCCTCCTTATGATTTTGCTAAGATATTTTGGCTTTTATGAGAGCAGCTGTAATTTGACCTATCAAACCTGAGAAGAAAGCCTGCACAAGAGCCTCGTCCGTTAATCAGTAGGTATACGGGTGATGTTGGTTGGTGCTTTATAGCGTTTGTTGGGGCCTCCATGCACCTGGCCCTCGATTCTGCTAACGCAAAACCACTACCGTACCACAGACACTGCAAAAAATGGCATTAAATTTTAGATTTTATTGAATTAGACTTAAAGTCCAAAATTAAATGCAACGAGTTTTGTTACACTTTTTCATTCACTCTACAAAAAGCCATTTAATTTTCGACTTTAACGGCATTACTTTCTGTCTCTCTCTCTAAACTTAAGAGCAGCGCACTTTTCGGTGGAGTGATTGCCCTCAGATAAAGTCTAAAATTAAATGATTTTTAGGTGTTTCTTTTTTTAGGCCCTAGATGAAAGTCCGTAGAATTAGGTATTATACAATAATAATATGTAATCCTAAACCGAATCTAATTTACCTCTGTTGTTTACTAGATACCAAAAGCGAGCAAAGACATTGTCAAAGCTGTGGAGAGATAGGCCTTTGACACCTATGGATACGGCGATATATTGGATAGAGTACGTTGCAAAGAACAAGGCGGATGTCAATATGAAGCCGCCAACTGCAGATATGCCTTTCTATGAATTCTTTATGTTCGATCTACTCTTTGTGTTTAGCTCAGTAGTGGTCGCAATGTTTCTTATTTTTTGTGCAGTAAAAATGTTTATCTTGCTTAGAAATATATTCTACTGCTCGATAAAACAACCTTGTTCAATAAAGAAGAAAAATAATTAATATAAGCTGTCAGGATGGAAGCTATTTCTCATTATTTAGATGAGCGTCTCATTATAATATTTAGATAGAATAAAAAATTGTATAAAAAATATAATACATAATGATATGCAATGCTGAAAAAGTTGAGAATATTGTTTCTTTATAAATCTCTTGTATCCAGTAATCCAGTGTCATTACAAGGACGGATGAGACGGATTGCGTCTGCGCGTCAATAAGGACAATACTTAAGGATAGGCTTCGTACGTGTCTCGGTGGCTTAGTGGTCAGAGCGTTCCCCCTATAAGGGAAAGATCGCGGGTTCGAGTCCCGTCCGAGGTCGATTCTTTTTCCCTTTCTTAATTGATTTGAACAGTTAGCATAATAAATGCCTCAAAATTTCATTCAATACTTAGGTATACTCTTAACAGAATTGGCATTGGTAGTATGATTCCTGCCTTGCCATAGAATTCTCTTTTATAACCTTCGATAAAGTATTAATGGTAAAAATAAATATAATCAAATAAGTGAATACAATTTATTACACAACGACATGTGCATTTCTAGTTAAATTGGTGCTTTATGACTTCTTCTTTTTAGGCTTGACACGTTTTTGAGTAGATATACTACTGTTACTACTACTATTACTGCATATCGAACGAACTATTTTGTAACATAGAACAAATATTAAAGAAAATACTCCAATGAGAACAATTGCAATATCGAGGTTAACATGCTGGTAAAGTGGTACGTCGGCCGCAGCAGTTCTGAAGGTAAAGTTGGAGTATTTTGCTACGAATTCAGTCCAAAATATTGCAGTTTCTAATGGTGGCATCGGTCGGTCGTGCCACGCTGAAGACACTCTTTTTGAGTTCTGCCGAAATCTGAAAGAATAAAATATTTTTAATTACTGGCATATTATTCTATAGCTATCGTATGATTCAATCACATGCCGTGGCGTAGCGGTAGTGAACGCGGCCGCTACGCAGGAGGCGCGGGTTCGATCCCTGCTCAGTGCAAATATTTGTGTGAATGAAATATGAGTATTTGCATTGGTCTGGTCGAGCCTCGGAGAGCACGTTAAGCCGTCGGTCCCGGTTGCCATGAGAACATCTATGGCAGTCGTTACGGGTAGTTGGAGCCCTCAAAAATCCAAAAAAACAACGGTCTATCTGCTAAACTTCGATATCGCCTAATGTTAACATTGGGTTGTGGAGGTCAGATGACAATCGCTTCACGGAAAATATCGAGGTCTAGTCAAATCCGTGGTTAAGACTGGTAAAAGCGGACCCCAGACTCCGAGCTGAAAGCTTCGGATGCGACTGGGAATTAACGCTAAGAGGAAGAAGATCGTATGATTCAATCACAGTAAAAGCTCAATAGAAGAAGTAAAACCTAGACGGTGTAAATGAAAACTAAAACTACGGCAATATTAGCTGATATTAGGTAATCGCAGCACCGCCGCCGCCGACTACTAAATACATAGTAGAGTAGAAATTATTTGTACGCCGGCTATACTAATTAATCGTTGCAACTGACCTACTTACGTTACTTTCTCTCTCATTACCTATTATGCAATGAAAATATAAGATGATAGTAGGTGTTACCTACCTAAATATTTTGGTTCTGCTTAGGTGGGCTACTAGTTTATGAAATGCAGTCTTTACAATGTTATTAGTAGTATACTTATTCTTACTCTATCTTAAGTACGTTTTCCTAGTTACGTTTACCTTTAGTAGGGGAGAGCGGGGTTGGTAGTAACGGAGGTAAGTATTAACAAGCTTATTCCTGCCAAACGTGAAGTCTTAAAAATATGAGACTCGGTTTACAATATCTCTAGACACAGCCGAACATAACCTGACTTGTCAGTTATCGACCGGCCGTCGGTAGTGATAGTTGTGCGCAGTGCCCTCGGATTGACAGGTAAACCAACATTTTGTACTTCGTGATAAATTGATTTAAGACTTATTTTTTCGCTAAAACGAATCAAAGTTTATCCTAAGTGAAAATGTATTTTATTGACCTTAAAACCAATATACTTGTTTGAGATTATTTTGACTAAATTTTTTTCTGTGATTGATAAAGTATAAAAAGTGGCCTTGGGGCTAAAAGTAACAAATTGAGTGGGGTAAGTATTAACATGTTAATACTTGCCCCACTCAATTTGTTATGCAGGTATTTGCTATTAAGTTATGTCTATTAAGTTTGCCATTAATTGTTTTTTGCAATAAGTATGTTTTTTTTTGTAGAATGAGAACTTACAAAAGAAAGAGCACAAGGGGGTGTACGTCTCAAGAAGTGTATGAGCTGGCTGCTACAGAAGTTTTAGTGAACAACAGGAAATATAGGATTAAGGTTGATTAAACTAGTTACCTTTTTATTTAAAATACTTAAAGACTGATACTAAAAGTATAAGCACTGTGACAATTGTTGATAAATATGCTAACTCATTGAGATTTTAAGACTGTTGATACTAAAAAGTTTATTTGATTAATAACTACCTAATTATTAAGTTATACAGATAAATGTATAAGTTGTAGGTTAAAAAGGCTTTACTTCTTGATAATGGTTGTTCATTAGTGCAGATTTATAAGTAATTACTATTTTTTCTTACGTAAAACTATGTAAGCTGTACCAATGTTTGTTATTAAGAATAGATTTGAAAGAATCTCGTATAATTTTTCAGTTCCTATGATAAAAATGACTGATTTGTTTAAAATTAAACACAATAAAACTTTTTCATCAGTAAAAGTGACTTTTTATTCAAGTATTTGATAAAATTTTTATCTCTGTTAATAATTGCCCCTTACGTTAATACTTGCCCCAGCTCTGTTCATATTTGCCCCACTTGCGGGGTATGTATTAACAAATGACTTTTTTTGTTTGCTAGACTCTCTTTCGGAAAACACTTACTTATTTGATAGTTTTTGTTACTAATATTATAGCTGAATAACCAAAGCATGTTTACAATAAAAAATAAAACCAAAAAGTTCACTTTCTACGAAGATATAAATCATAATACAAAATTTGTTAGTACCAACCCCGCCCGCCAAAAAAAATTAGAAACGTTACTAGGGGATAGTAACGTTTCTAATTTTTTTATAAGTTTCAATAATCTTTTAAAAAAGTTACTTTTGTGTTTTGCGCATCCAGCTAGACGCCAGATAAGACTTATCCATACTTACGTGGGATCCAATACTTTTTTTAAAGTATTTATCAAATTTTCCTTGTTCAAGTTTCTGATATGTAGCTGGACTCCGAATCCGCTTTCTTCGATGGAGGCAGCATTACAAGGCTGGTCACCCGTGACTGGTATGGCTACCATAGGCACGCCGTAGTGAATAGCTTCGGTTGTACCTCCATTGCCAGCATGAGATACAAATACTAACGTTTTCGGATGCGCTAAAAATATTAACAAAATATATAAAAACATTGGTATGTTGGTTTTAATATAGAGGATGCAAATTAACATTTTAATGACGCTCCCTAAAAAGCGTAGAAGGTCAAAGTTAAGAAGGCGCGTAAGGAAAAACACAACTTAATACTATACCTAATATATCAACTTGAGGTAACCAACTTGCTGTATAAAGTTTATTTTTATCAAAAACGAGTGTTTCGTCTTCCCATTTCCAAACAAACTTCTGAGGTAGTTCTTTCATAACTTCCAACATTACTTGTACTGTCTCAGCTGGCATAGTTGCTGCTTTTACCATTGATCCAAAGCTAATATAAATTATACCATGTTCTGCTTTGTCAAAGAAATCTTTAAGATCCTATTAAAATAAACAATGCAAGTTATGATCAATTTTTTCTTGAAAATTTAAATAACAATCATATTAAATTGTGGTACGTACTCCTGTTAATGGATTTGATGTGGTAACGTGGTAACCCCCAACTTCGATAACATTAGATGGTAATAATTGTGAGCCAGTTAATATAAAGTTGTGATACAAAAGAAGAAATTTTATGTCTCGTCCTAATTCTTCCAGAGGTGGAATGTCGTTGAAGTATTTCGCAAGGGTATTTTGATCGATTCTTTGACATAAAAAGTAGTAAACAAATCTGAAGTAGAAATCGAATATAACTCTTTCTACTCTTTGTAATAGTGTAGGCTTCGTTCCTCCTTCAAGAAAATGGAAAGATACATATGCAGGGTTATTAGGAATCCCGAATCGTTTAAAGTGATATGGCATCAACACATGAGATGTCATTCCAACAACTGGAGCTTCAAGTTTGTAGGCAATTCCAAGAGCACAGTCACTATTGAATTGTTCTATGGCAATAACATCAAACTTTTGTTTTTCTTTAATAAGATTTTGGACCTGTTTGTTTGCTAGCATAACCTCACAATTTTCTGTTCCACTGTTAGCTAAAAATAAACTAGATGATAACAGAGTCTCGTAAGAGTTTTCGAATGGTTCATCGCCTTCTATAGCCTTCAGGCTACCGGCTAAACTAATGTCATGATAGTTTGGTGGTGGATTTTGTTCCGGAAAATGAGAAATCACAGTAACATTGTGGCCACGTTCAGCAAGTGCGCGTAAGTATACACGGAAAACAAAAAAATGGCTTTTGCCCTGATAGGGAAATATGCCCAATATATTTAAAGTAAAAGCGTAATCTAATAACACAAGATGTTGTAATAAAACGGTTATCACATTGGTCTTCATTATAAAAGTTGAAGGTCGCGCGACTCGCGAGTTATGCGAGACCGGTATATCAGCCAAACGTCAGTCACCAGTCGCTATGGCCACCAAAGATTAACTGAATTTGAATAGTAAACGAGTGTCTGTCAGCGCTCGAATGTGTTTTGTTATTGCCATGCCGTTTATAGGTAGATTTTTTAAAAAGTGTGGGGACCTAAATTATCATGGTTTTTTAAAGTCATAGACGTTAAATTTCATATTTTTTGGATAAATTCTTAAACACGAAGTCAGTCTGTTATTGTAACTTTAGCAGAAGTTGGATACAAAATAATAGTTTGTTATTTTTATTCCAATTCCGAAGCCACTTGTGGTGATCAAACTTCATATCATCGTCTTGGAAGTGCATTTTTTTAAATTTTATTAATATATGTATGTATGTATGTGGTAGTTGTCTAGTTGTAGATTATTTTTAGGGTTCCGTAGCCAAATGGCAAAAACGGAACCCTTATAGATTCGTCATGTCTGTCCGTCCGTCTGTCTGTCCGTCCGTATGTCACAGCCACTTTTCTCCGAAACTATAAGACCTATGCTGTTGAAACTTGGTAAGAAGATGTATACTGTGAACCGCATTAAGAATTTCACACAAAAATAAAAAAAAGCATTAAATTTTCGGGGTCCCCATTCTTAGAACTTAAACTCAATTTTTTTTTTCATCAAACCCATACGTGTGGGATATCTATAGATAGGTCTTTAAAAATGCTATTGAAGTTTCTAACATAATTTTTTTCTAAACTGAATAGTTTGCGCGAGAGACACTTCCAAAATGGAAAAATGTGTGTCCCCCCCTCTCTAACTTCTAAAATAAGAGAATGATAAATCTAAAAAAAATATATGATGTAAATTGCCATGCAAACTACGTCGTTCGTCGTTAGTTCGAACGAGATCCAGTCAGTAGTTTTTTTTTAATACGTCATAAACCGCAATTTTCGCCTTTGCTACTACGGAACCCTTCATGGGCGAGTCCGACTCGCACTTGGCCGATTTTATTTATATCTAGATGCATTTTCCCCCTTCATTAAGTGGATGTTCCTAGTGAAAGTAAGTTAAGTAGGTACTTACCTACTTACAATTTACATAATTTTTTGAGGCAGGTACCTCCTTCAAGGTCGGTGTATAAGTTAAAGCTATTTCCTTTGTGATAAAAATGCTGAGTAATTGCAGGTAATTGAAAAAGAGTAGCCGATTTATTTTACAACGCTACTGTCAGTTTTCTTATCACTATTCTGTAGACGGCAAGTCTTATCATAGTAGATAGGTTCTTATCATTTAAGGTGATTTGAGTGAATAAGAGTTATACTTTTTACAACGTTCTAATTATGGGATCAATGATCTGGTACCAATGGGAGATTGAGAAAGTTAAACGAATTGAATAATAATAAAAATAATCTAATGTTATAGGGGAACTCTCAGTACTCGTACCTGAAGCAGACTAGCTATTAACAACAACATATTGGTGATAAAATTATAGCCATCATAATTTCATGAAATATTAGGTATAGGTAACTACCAAAGAACGGGAAAAGATCGTAAAAAAGGACTTATAACTCGATTATAGTACCACCAGTCGGGCCCAATACTTGTAATAAGCCCATATTCTTGACGCAAGTGTGAAAAGTAATATCACAGAATTTTACTGCAATGGGATGAACAGTGGATGTAGGTATAGTATTTTTAAAAGTAGGCATAAGATTAGATATATATTTATTATCAGTTCGAATTTGTTTCACATTCTACAAAGTCATCAAGTTATAAATCTGCTACATCATAGTGAAGTAACAAATTATATTGATACCAATAGCGAGCAAGAATTGTCACAGCAGTGAAGAGTCAGGTCTCTGTTTCTTATGGAAATGGCGATATACCCAGTACCCACCTAGTGGATAGAGTACATCGGTAGAAATGAGGAATAGGTACGTCAATATCAAGTCGCCTACTATATTATGTTTGTGCTTCTATGAATTCTGTGTGTTTCTATGATCTTCTTTATCGTCGTATGCGAACGGGTTAACGCTAGGATGAAGAAGGTCTTTATGTGATTAGTACTGTAGACCAAAGTTTGCTACTTATAGTACTATAGGTATATGGTATTGCTTGCTTGCTTGCTTGATAGAACAGAGTGCAAGAAAGAGTTGCGGAATTAATTTTAACTTGGACAGACTTGAACCTAGTTGCCTTTATTTTCATAAATACTAGATAATAATGTTTAAGTAGAAAAGACATTACCTACAATACATTATAACATGAGTATATGCAATGAGCCCCCAGAAATACTGTCAAAATTTGAATCAAAAACCCTTTAAATATTTTTTGTACCTTAAATATTTACGTCTATGTCTAAATCTTTACCCACTACAATTATTGTAGGTAAATGTATTATGACTTCTTTTTCTTAGATTTTTCACGATTTTGAGTAGACTTGTTGCATATTCGACGAAGTATTTTATAACATAGGATGAATGATAAACAAAATACTCCAATGAGAACAATCGCAATATCGAGGTTAACATGCTGGTAAAGTGGTACGTCGGCCGCAGCAGTTCTGAAGGTAAAGTTTGAGTATTTTGCTGCGAATTCAGTCCAAAATATTGCAGTTTCTAATGGTGGCATCGGTCGGTCGTGCCACGCTGACGACACTGTTTTTGAGTTCTGTCGAAATCTGGAAGAATCAAACATTTTTCATTAATATTATGCTTCTCTACTGGTGCATGTCTTGTCACAATTCTGTGTCCGCTGAAACACATATGATCAAAATAATTGAACCTGCGTCTTCATTCGGAGTGCATATAAGCAGTACATTAGCAGACTTATTTAGGTGGATTTAGTTTTAGGCAGTTCTTTTTTCCATTTTAACTAATTGAAATCCATCGATTGTTCACGATATGACTGTGATAAAAATATTTAAAAGTGGATCTCACTCAAACAGAATAATAGCTTCTTGTTTATTCTTCCTCAGCCCTGTGTGATAGTGACACAAAACTGGCCCGGCATAGTTACCTACCTTAATATAATTGCATCTCTCGTGCAATCTAAGAATTTATGACTATCGATGTTAGGTATATAATAGTCCTTGCTGCGAAGATCAAAGTTCAGTTTTATAAATATCTATATCTATTAGTTTTTATAAGTACTACTACTTTTCATAAGTACCTACCTAATCTCAGATCAAAAGAATAACATAGGCGAAATGCATCGAACTAATTTAAAAAGAATAGGTCATAAAGTAAAGATGGGACAAGGTCTTTTGGACACCAGAGGAAAAGACGGGGAGACCTATTCATATTAAGAGTGGGGCGCACTGGATGAACAAAGCCAGATATAGGACTTACTGGAAATCAATGGGAGAGGCCTACGTCAGAGAGGCGACTGCTACCTAAAGGGAACTGAAACTTTATACATCATACTGACGGAGTTCTTATAAATTAAATTACAACTAAATTAAAATTACAATTTTCTTTTTTATAACTTAGAATGTTGTTATGGAATAAAGTGACTAATGAAAATGATAATGATGACTTTAATTGTGAGGATAATTGAAGAGCTCTTTTATTTATTATTTATTTTATAAGCCATAAACTTATCAAAAAAGTGATTTTACATTAAAATTTCATCTTAGATCTCGATACTCTAATCCCGAAGAAGGCTTTTACCAAAGAGACTCAGATTTCAGATATCGATAGCTACTTACTTGGGATCCAAGATTCTTTTTAAAGTATTTAACAAATTTTCCTTGTTCAAGTTTCTGATGTGTAATTGGACTCCGATTCCACTCTCTTCGACGGCAGCAGCATTACAAGGCTGGTCACCCACAACTGGTATCGCGATCATAGGTACGCCGTAGTGGATAGCTTCTGTTGTACCTCCATTGCCAGCATGAGACACAAATGCAAAAGTTTTTGGATGCGCTGAAAATTTAAATGAAATGAAAAACCTGTCTGATTTTATTTTATCACATGAACAAGAGTTAATATGTCGAATGTTGTTCAAAAAGATAATGTTTATAAGATGCAATAGTATATATTCATGTTAATATTAGGTAGATACATATTCATATTTTACCTAATATATCGACTTGAGGTAACCAACTTGCTGTATAAAGTTTGTTTTTATCAAAAACGAGTGTTTCGTCTTCCCATTTCCAAACAAACTTCTGAGGTAGTTCTTTCATAACTTCCAACATTACTTGTACTGTTTCAGCTGGCATAGTTGTAGCTTTGACCATTGATCCAAAGCTAATATAAATTACACCATGTTCCGCTTTATCGAAGAATTTCTTAAGATCCTATAAAGGAAACATTACAATTAACAATCCAATTGTTCTTGGAAGATTGAAAACTAATGATTGTTTATTTATATTTTAAACTTATGTGATACATACGCCTGTCAATGGTTTTGATTTAGCAACATGATAGCCTCCAACTTCGATAACATTAGATGGTAACAATTTTGAGCCGGTTAGTATAAAATTGTGATACAAAAGAAGAAATTTGATGTCTCCAGCTAAATCTTCCAAAGGTGGAATATCGTTGAAATATTCTGCGAGGGTGTTTTGATCAATTCTTTGGCAAAAGAAGTTGTAAACAAACCTAAAGTAGAAATCAAATATAACTCGTTCTACTCTCTGAAATAGTGTAGGCTTTGTTCCTCCTTCGAGAAAATGAAATGATACATAAGCGGGGTTATTAGGAACCCCGAATCGCTTAAAGTGATATGGCATCAACACATGAGATGTTATTCCAACAACTGGAGCTTCAAGTTTGTAGGCGACTCCAAGAGCACAGTCACTATTAAATTGTTCAACGACAACAACATCAAACTTCGATTTTTGTTTGATAAGGTTTTGGACCCGTTCGTTTGCTAGCATAACCTTACAATTTTGTGTTCCAGTATAAGCCAAATATAGACTAGACAATAACACCATCCTGTATGAATTTTCAAATGGTACTTCACCTTCTATAGAGCTCAGGCTACCGGCTAAACTAATGTCATGATAGTTTGGTGGTGGGTTTTGTTCCGGAAAGTGAGAAATCACAGTAACATTATGGCCTCGCTCAGCCAGCCCACGTAAGTATACGCGAAATACAAAAAAATGGCTTTTGCCATGATAGGGAAATATGCCCAATATATTTAGAGTAGAAGTGTAATCAATTGATGCTAGAAAATATAATAAAACAGGTATGGCACTAGTCTTCATTATATAAATTTATTGTTGCGCGGAAACGATTCGCTTATCGGCCAAAAACCGCCAGCCGTTATGGCCACCGACAATCAACTAAGTTCGATTGTTTGAATAGCGAATGTATGATTGTCCGTTCTAGTGTCTTGTTATTGCTCGCAAGGCCGTTTATTGGCTTGGTTCTCTATATTGTACTTTTGTTAAAATATAATACAAATATTAATTACTATCATATTAAATTCTTAAAGACTAACTGGATTCCAGAAGAAGTTATGTACATAAAATGTTGATATTGACTTCAAACAAGTTTATAAAATTATAGAAAGAGCAAAGAGAGGAAATAAACCTTAAACTTTACGGAGCAGTGTGCCAAGCGCCTTGGCCCCGGCACTGCCCTATACTGAAGGAGGGTGGAGGCATCCAAGAAGGTATGGATGGATTATTATTTAATCCATCCATACCTTCTTGGATGCCTCCACCCTTTGCGTGAGAATCTAGGCATTTAAAAGAATTAAATGATAAAATAAAGAGTTAGGGAAACCTAGTGGTCAATAAGAACTAGTGATAATATTGATTGAATTTCAGTGGATAAATTTTAAAATGAACGGGTCTAATGAATATCAACCTATGTTGATATAGTTATATACAATATGATTTGCATTAAACAAATTACGCGAACTAATAGTTACTATGTCTTTATAGTCATAGCTTAACGTATCTACCTATAGGCTATAGCCGAGCGACCTATTCGCGAGCGCCGCCTCCCGGCACGGTATCGGGATTGAATTTATATAGTGGCAACACTTTGTAGGTATAATAATACCAACAATGGTAGCATAATATACGTTGTTATATACTATATAAATTATACCTACCTTTTATCATACGTAACATAATAATACTCTGAGAACTGAGAACAACTTTACCTATTATTTTGTCTTGTAACCGCACGTAGCTACCTACTTGATAGGTATTATGAGATGATTTAAAGTTATCGTCATTGCTACGCCCTCCCATTATTTCCAGGTATTAAAAGTATACTTTTACATGTATTTTTAAATACCATGAAGCTGAAAAGACTCTGGTGCTGAAGAAACTGAATGCGCCTAAACTTTAGGGTTTGGCAACATGGCAGTTAGTAAGAGCTTGTACAGTAAATACATAAAAAAAATCTATCATAGTATTTAATTTTATTTGATTTTCAAATATTGCATCTCAAAAGAATAAAAATGAACTATTTAATATAATCTGTTCATTAGAAAAAGTCTAAAACAACTAAGAAGGGCGTTAGAAGGTTCTTACGGGGTCGGCAGCGCGAGTGTGACGCCCCTGGTGTTGCATACGTCTATAGGCCACGGTAACCACTTTCCATCAGGTGGGCCATGTGCTTCTCTGCCACTGGTATAAAAAAAGAACAAGAGTGTTTATCAATTAAGATGAAGGAAATGCTTTAAATTCTCATTCAAGGGTGTTCATGTTCTAATTATAGCGATAGTTTAGGTATCTCTTACACATTATACGATTTGTCAATAATGATAACTTAATTATTATCATCAAAATTTTCTGAGCCATTTCCCAACTCCAGCTGAGTTGGGAAATGGCTCAGAAAATTTTGATGATAATAATTATATTATTATTTATCCAAAACAAAAACAATCTGCCACACTGCGGATGTTGATCAAACTGTTTTGCTCGTCGACTAAACGAACTAGATATTACATACCAATTCTACAAACCATGTCTTGATACTAAAGAAAGATGGCGGACTACACAGTTTGCACCAGCTGACGTAGATGGCGCTGTCGCCTTTAAGCGTTCAAGAAAACAACGCTACGTAAATAAATGTACATGAAAACGACATGAAATAACATTGTGAAAAATAACAGAAGTATATTTTGAATCCAATAAAAAAATTCGTTGGTTCTAAAATCATGAATTAATTCTATCAAATAGTTGAGGTTAAAATAACACTGCAGTGTACCTACTTTTCAAAACCCCAATAGGTATACTTTTCCAATATTATTCCAAAAGTTTAATCCACAAAGCTATATTTGTCCAGAAACACACAAATTAGCTTTGAAATGAATTACTTAGCTTTGAAATGAATTTGCTCTTTGCATGCCACTCAAATAAAACATTGCAATTATAATTATCTAAGTTAACTGAAAATGTTTGTAAGTATACAAGAAAGCCTCGTGAGTATCTTGCCGATGTCTTGGTCCATTTTTGAAATATAGGTTACTCTGGTTATTTTTAAATCTTACTAGCTGATCCAGCGAACTTTGTACCGCCATTTTTTTTTCGTCCGCGTGGAACTCAGATCCTTTTTTCCATATTTTCGCACCGTTTAACCCTTCCCTGGACATCCACGAATATTTCAACACTAAAATTAGCCAAATCGATTCAGTCATTCTCGAGTTTAGCGAGAATAACAGAATTTGGAATTCATTTTTATATATAAGATAGCGTTTTGTAAGTGTCATTTTAATGATCTATGCGTAAAAAAACTATTTTTGAATTTGTATTTCAGAATCAGGTTAAATATTATTAATAAAAAATCGTAAACATTAGAATACTCTTGTTAAAACAGCTGATGTAAATCCAGGTAAACTGATTGTATCTGGGCAAATAGGTACATATTCCGCATATTCGCCGAAGACAGGAGTCCTTCGAAATAATATGCATGATTGATGCCCGACCTTACCGGACAGATGGTATCCGCGGTACGGCCCCTCAGGTATTGCTATTTCCGGTATTTCTTCGTCATAACGACCTCGTCTGTAATTGTAAAGACAAAAGCGCAGTTTCACCGAACCGTAACCCAGATACAGATATAAAACGACCATAATAAAATAACTCATTGCCCTTCCAATACATCCGTACGATAAGTAAGATTGAGTAACATAGGCTTGTGCTAGTTTTCTTCAGATCTAGGGGGATGGGATTAATCTATATTATCATACGCACTCACATCTCTGAGGTTTCTTCATCTCTGAAATTCTGCAGAATATACATAAGTACTATTACCTCTCTTTGATGGTTCAGCAAAATACTAACTCGATGCGCTTGAGTCGATTGAGAAAACGGCCAAGGGCAACAACAACGGCCATTAACAATAAACAATAATGCGTTGGTAAAGACCAAGCTTTGAGCTGGACATGGACCAGAATATGGACACAAAGTTGCTAGTCTATCGGTGTTTTCTAGGATGCACTTCGTTGAATGTGCGCTGGAATTGTATAGCCTAAATTGTCCACGCTCCTTCCATCATAGTACATGGCTGGGTACCTACGGTGGCATGCCACCGCTAAAGCTTGATGGATATAACATTTATATGCCCAAATCTTTTTCCCAATACGTTCATTGCGCGTACTTCTTAAGAGTAAAACGACGTATATGTTGCTTCTGCGCAAGCATGTTCTACCCTCGACTATAAGATTAGGCTAATTTAATATTCATATAAGAACTACAATATTATTATTTATCGTGTTCCGCCGTATCATTTCTGCCAAGTATGAATATTATTGTAATTGAAGACTATTTACTTAGAAAAAGAGAAACAGTAGATAGTAATTAAGTATAACAATGCTAATGCGCATAGATAATGCTAATGGGTAAGCTGTTAATGAATTAATAGAACTAATTATCGGGACAAGTAATTAGATTGTTTACTGGCATAATAATATAATAGCACTATAATCTCGTTTAGCAATTCAAAGTCAAGTTAAAGTAAAGTTTAGTCATTCATATATTTTATATTTAAGTTTACTTACATAGTACTAATTTCCTTCAAACTAAGTTACTATAATAACTTCACTTTTTCCATGTTATATGCCTTATGAACAATTGACCGAAACCTCTCTAAATATCAAAGGTTTCAATTTCGATGAGCAAAGTTAGACTACTAGACTCCTTCAGCAGAGTCAATTCAGATTGAATGTGGTAAAAACAACAATATAATCATATTCTAGGACATAAACTGCACACTGTCATCTAGATCGAAATGAAGAATTGCAAAGAATGAAAGAAACCTCAGGAATTAACATGCCATGTTTAAAAAGGTTATATAGAAGTCAAACCAACTAAAACCCTACGGTGTCTTCAAATATCAGACTTATTGTCAGGAAGTTCTGCTTGCATGCGTTGCAAAGTGCCCATCATTCAAGAAGTCCTAATAGAACCTAGAATAAATAATAAAAATAATTCACATTTCCCAAGTATTTTTACAGATATCTACCTAATGTCGTATTTAATTTTGTAGGACGACGAAATTGCTTGATTGAACATACTTTTAATTTTTTTGAATCTTGATTGTTTTCGCACGACCAAAGTTTCATGACTTTTGTTTTAACAATTTGCATGAATATCCTTTACCTAATTAGTTTAAAAAAAATTACTGGCAGCTTGTGATACTCCATATCTTCCATTTATCTATCCATCAGGATAATCCATTTGTCTCTTCATTAGATGAGAAAACATATGACGAAATAAATTCATTAAATTATTAACACGGACACTCGTTTTCATAGAAGAAGTGTCTCAGAAAACTATATATTATATTTAACACCTGAAGCGATTGCAGGCGCTCGGACCCCATGACCCAATGTTTCGAGTCCAAATGGCACATAATTTCCGATATCTTAAATTTGACACGGAGGTATGTATTTTAAAACGTCAAAAAACGTTATATTTATGTATTTTTAATGATTATTACACATTTCTCTTTAAATACTTAATCGCCCTTTATTTTCTTCGAGTTTTGATTAGATTTCGCTAGTAGTACATTTTTTATTACAAATACAATTACTAGTAAAAATGCAACTGTAACCAATATAATATCTAAATAATAATACTGGTAGAATGGAACAGTAGAAGCTGGTGATCGGAAAGTAAAGTTTTTGTTGCGTGCTGCAAACTCCGTCCAGAAAATGGCACTATCCATTGGAGAAGTAGGACGGCCGTGCCATGCGCGGGATAGCTCTTTTACTTTCTTTTGAAATCTGAAATACATACAAATGGATTAAATTCATGTAGTTTTTGCTGCAACAAATATAACAACTGTTATAATAATGAATAGTGCAATATAGGGCCTGCACCAACCACTCGCGTGCATGCATGACAGTAAACTTTCCCGAATTTTCGAGTGTCAGTCATCGGTCTTTCGACCAGTATGTGTATACCAGGATCAACACCAGATCACTGGTGTTGATCCTGGTAAATAGTAGTGGGATTGCGAATGAAGCGTCGGTAGTTTAGTGGTTAAGAAGTCGGCCTTACGATCGAGAGGTCCGGGTTCGCATCCAGGCCATTAAATTACCGACGTGAACTCACTCCTAGCACAAGCAATTTTGCTTAGTTGGAGGGGTTAACGGGAATATTAGTAATTTCGGTTGCTAATATTCTCTTATACACAGGAAAATTAAACTTTTCTCAATAAAAAACTTCAAGCCTTATGGAATTTGGTGCAGTTCTTTGTACCTGAACTATTTAGGTATAATTGTATATAACTTAAAGTCTTATTTTTTTTTTACATTTTAATATTATGTACTTAGTAAAAGTTCCATATTATTCAATGTGTGAATTACGAATGAGATTATAAAATCTAAAGTAACTACTTATTATTATGTGCTATTTACTAACTTGGGATCCAGAACGGTCTTCATTTTGTGCAATAATTTTTCTTTGGTTAGTTCTGGAAGCTGGATTTGGACACCTAAACCACTCTCTTCTACGGCAGCCGCGTTTGTTGGTTGATCACCAAAAATTGGCATACCAATCATTGGGACTCCATGGTACATCGCCTCTGTTGTGCCTAACATTCCACAATGTGAGTAGAATGCTACAATGTTGGGATGAGCTGAAATTAAATGCGTACAGTTTTTGTGATGCGTTGAGCAGCGGTTTACGGATAATATCGAGATTCGTAGAAAAAGTGAAAGCCAATTTTACCAGAGATGGGAAATAGTTAGGTGGATGATGGTGATTTCAAATTGGATTTATCTTTCAGTGCATAATTGCATTATTTCTAGGCGTGATTTTACATAATAACCGCTCAAGACTACCGCACTGGGCGATCAGTGCATTTGCACTTGCGTATCTCGATCTTCCTAATCAGTACGTGCGCACATTTATTTTTTTACGAGTTCCGCTCTTCCAAGATACAGTGAGGCAATGCATTATGTGTTACTATGTAAAATACTTTGATATATTCACCAGGGATTACTACTATTGCAAAATAGTTCCACGGCAACATCTGAAGAGCTGCAGTTAATTTTGCCCACAAACTGCACTCCAATGACGCGTAGCTAGTAGTAGATATTCGCACAACCGATTTTGCCGTTGACTGCGACGCATGTGACATATAGATCAAAATCTAATTAGGCTAGTGTGTTTAATATGCAGCAGAAGGACATAATTATTTGGTTCAGTCCTAATTAACTTCCTTTGGAGTAACCATAATTGTAGTGAAAAATTATTTTTGCGCGTTGTGAATTTTTCTTTGAACTTTTTTCGAGAGGGGCAAAAATCCGCAAATCCGTGACACCGTTACCGACACCTGTAATGACAGATTATGACAATTCACATGTGACTCCTCTGTGTATTTGCCTACATAAGTAGGTATTGGCCAAATGTCGACTTCTGTTGGCACTCCCGAAGAGCCACTGGTTTTTAGGTTTACTATTACCAAAAATATCATCAATATCATAAACTCAACTTAAAGTGTTATACCTACCTAATAGGTCATTTTGTGGTAGCCATTTTGAAAGGTACACATCTTTAGGGTTCCCCGGCAACTCTTTTGCATCCCATTTCCAAATCACTCTTTGGGGCAGTTCTGATAAAGCACCCAAAATGTGATCCAGTTTTTCTCTCGGCAGCGACGTAGATTGCACCATTGATCCAAAGCTAATATAGATAACTCCATGTTTCGAATCTTCAATAAATTTCTTTATTTCCTGAAAAAAAAAATCAGGTGAAGCTCATTTCAATTTATGTATGATCTATTTTAGGAAATACATTATTGCTGATCTGTCTATATAGGTACTTTATTATAACACTTGCTGTTACCCGCGGCTCCGTCTGCGTGGATGTCCGTTATCGCAAGCAAACATAGCTTGTCCTTTCTCAAGGTCTAATCTAGATAGATTAAAGAGTGTGCGTTGTGATAATGTGCATCCAATTTCGGTTCAGTGGCGTAAATACCTAACAGATAGACAAAATTACCCCGTAGTAGCGGCGGTAAGACTCATCATGGGGGAGTGGCTAGAGAGGCCACACGGCGGCCTCTCGTTCTGGTTGACGCAGATTATCACCAAGCATGGATGCTTCGGGCGGTATTTGCATCGGACCGCGAAGAAAGAGCCAACGTACGAGTGAGAGTTCTCACGCTCGTCACTTTGCTCGCAGCGATGGTTCGCTGTGCAGATGCGTGGGCCGCCGGCGCCTCCTTCTGCGAGCAAGTAATGCTCGTGAAGGAGGCGGCGGGGCGGGCGCGAAGGAGAATCGCAGAGCTTGCGGCCCGCGAGGAGCGGAGGAGAATCGCAAACTGCGCGGCCCGCGACGAGTGGCGGCAACTCGGGCGTGCGTCGGAGGTCGCAGAATGACCTCCGTCCCCCATGAGCGCGTGCCTGGGGGTGACGGGTGGAGCCGCCTGTACCCTAGCGGAAGCAGGCCGCGGCGGCGGCGCGCATTGGTCTCTGGTCATTGGTCATTGGCGCGACTCTCTGGTCCCCACACCGGAAGAGGGCCAGATCGAGAGATATGGCCCTGGGTCGGCCGGAGTGCGAGGAATATGGCTACGACAATCTCACCTCCGGCAACTGACGGCCCACAGACGGCGTGCGTTTTAGTCGGTTCGAGTCCGACATAACCTCCTCCTACGGCTCCGGCGGGGGAGGTTTCCGCGGGGATTTTTCGCACGATAAAAGAAAAAGATAGACAAAATTACTTTCGCATTTATAATTTAGTATGGAAGTAGGTATGAATATGGATTTTGACCAGTCATGCTAACAGCTAAAACACAGAATATATAGGTTTTATCTAACTTTTTTCCAACTTCAAGTAATTACCAAACTCAAAACTCATAGTCGTCATTATATCGTATAAAAGCCCAATTAATCTAATATTACTTGCTTACTAACTGTTGCCCGCTGCTCCGCTCGAATAGATCAGTATTTCACGCGGGCAGAGCCACAGGCAACAGCTAGTTATACATACAAACCTTCCTCTTGAATCACTCTATCTATTGCTGAAAACTGCATCAAAATGCGTTGAGTAGTTTAGAAGATAATTAATTAGGACACTTGTACTTTTCCACAGTATAGTGTGCTAGTGTATACTGTGGAAAAGTACAAGTCTCTTATTCAATATGTGCAATAAGTTCCACTAAGTGCCATACATTAACAGTGTAAATACTAAACAGCCTGTTTTAAAGATCTAAGTGAACAGACAGCGGAAGCCACTTCATTTTATACTATGCAAGTATGCAATAAATTAATAAAGATTTATAATGCTTGTGACTGCTCATGTATGTGCTAAAGTTACGATAGATTATGCTAAATTTGTATATACCTGTATACAAAGTTAGCATGTCTATAAATCTCATATACCAAAAAAATAAACCGTCATATTTTCCGTTCTAGCTATTTTGTACTTGATATGTGATTTACCTAATAATGCTATCGAAATTATTTCAGCCTTGGTGGCCCCCGAAGCACTTTAATGTCACCAAAATGTTGATTTTTTTCTCAATCATAATTGTATGGATTATATTACTTCTACGGAAACATAATGATTGCAGTTGTCGTAATTGCCTGGGTCAAGCTGGCTAACCAAGGTTGTGTAACGTAGTGCAAAAAGAAAGCAGTATGTAGGTCCATTTTTTTAAGCATGTCACAAAAATTTCCAGTGCATAGCCCCTTGCAATTTTTGTAGGCTGCTGTGGTATGTCAGGCTTATTATATATATTGTTCCGTGTCTCATGTACGTTATGTATGTTAATTATAATCATGTACAAGTTATATTTTGGTTATTGATGGGTGTACAGCAGCACCTACAGAATTTTTGGCATCAACCAATGGCAAAATATAGGTGTTAATTTTCTTCATTCTAGCGTTAATCCCAGTCGCATCCGAAGCTGGGGATTCTGATTCCTCGGAATCTGGGGCCCGCTTCTGATATTTATCGCTTCACGTGTTTATAAATACTTTTAGAAAATGAGCGTAATAGAACGTAAAATTCACTTTTCGGAATAATATAAAACGATGTAATTTCGTTCTTATTACATTATATTATCAATCAAAATGAAAAATAGACAATCAACATAAAAGAACATAAGAAATAAAATACATAATTTTACAAGTCTAGACACTTGTTAAGTTTTACAGATTAGACTAGATTGCGTAGACAATAAATTTGGAATCAAAATATTTTGTTTAAGTTAAATATATCAACATTAATAGTATTGATATTCTTGGCCCAAAAATACATTAAACGGATAATATAATGTAACAATTTCACGTCTGTAGCTGAGCTAGGATTGTTACCTGTATTTCAGCATAGGTACATAGCCGTCCAACCCTAATAATGTATGTCATTTATATTTTATATTTCACTTCACTAAGATATCGGGCATAATTGTATGATATGAAAACTGTAATATTTCTTACAATTTGGGCAAATATTTACTTACTTGAGGTAATTCCTTTGGCTTGGCCACGTGATGACCTCCTACTTCTATAACATTTGGAGGTAGAATATTAGGTGCATTGAGAACGAAATTTGAATACAACAGCATAATCTTCACATCCCGAGCCAATTCTTCAAGCGGAGGTACTTCAAAATATTGCTGTAGTTGCTTTCGATTCGTCCTTTGACCAATATATTTATGTAAAGCATTCCCTAAGTGCTGGAAAACCATTCTTTCTATCCGTTGACATAAAGTAGGCTTCGTACCTCCTTCCAACAACATATACGGCATATACGAAGGGTTGTATACTATCCCATTAGGTTCGTGGTACCACGGCATTGTCACGTGTGAGGTCATACCGACGACTGGGGCTCCCAGCTTGTAGGCGATACCCAAGGAACAGTCACTGTTAAACTGTTCAGTCACCATAACATCGAAATTTGCTTTTGTTAGCCACAGATTTTGCACTTCCTTGTTCGCCAGCATAAATTCACAGTTTTCTTTACCCAGCTCCAATAAAATTAGAAACATCTGTACAAAAGCCCAATATGATCTGTCTACCGTAGGCAGAGTACCTTCATATGATTTGACTGTTCCAGCCAAACTAATATCACGGTAATTCTCTATATGTTGCTTTTGAGGGAAATGGGATATTACCGTTACATTGTGACCTCTTCTTGCTAGTTCTAGAAGATACGGTTGAAACACGAAGAAATGACTTTTCCCTTGGTATGGGAATATGCCTAAAATATTAAGAGAGGAGACGACATTGCAGCTGAATAAAACACTCAGGATCCACAATATTTTTTTGGGCAACTTCATTATCGGAATTTGATATCTACGATCACTGAACGAGCGTACTACCCAGCTGCGCTTTGCAGACTACCTACGATGTACATTGTCACACGTTGATAACTGATAATTTCAAAACGGGTTCGTAATCTATCCCAAATCATGGATTGTTTGTAATTAATAGCTTGATTACTACACATTCATGGATAATGCGGTACATTTAAGTATACAAAGAAATAAAAGAGTTATTTTAAAATAAAATGTTAAAATAACAGTTTAGAAAATTAATTACCATTTAGAATACTGTATTGTATTTCATTGAATAATATGTTGGAAGTTTAAAGAATGTGTTAGATAAAATAAGTTGTGAGGATCAGCGGCCTTACCATAAATTCATAAAACAGGTCATTAATTGAACTGCTGTCATTCTACCAAATGTCACTTTGTAATCCTATATATTTATATGACATAACAAAGTGACATTTGCAGTTGGTAGAATGACAGCAGTTGGGCCCAGATCTATAATAATGATGAACAGTTTACAATTAGATATCTATATAAATAAAAATGAAACCCCTTAAATGTAGGTAGGTATAATGTACGCGCATAACTTTTGAACGGCTGCACCAAATTGAATAATTCTTTTTGTTTCATGTGTTTTTAAAGAATATTAGCAACCGAAATTACTAATATGCCCTCTGACCCCTCCAGCTAAATTAAATAATATATATGTTATAGTCAATCCCCGAAGCTCCGGCCATCCTAGGTTTGACTAGTCAATCCTCAGGTCTGACTGGAGATCTTAGTCAAAGCCCAAACAATCGGCCTCTGACTAAAGAATTTTGGTCAAACCTAGGATTGACTAATTTGGTCAGGCAAACTTCAAAACTCAATTTAATGAAATCGGGGTTTGACCAGTCAAAGATCAATTAGGTATTAGAAAGTCTTACATATTAAAATCCCGAAGCTTACAATACTGAATATCATAATACCGACGACGTACGAAAGACCGAAATGCAAAATCCCCTTATATTCGTTAGACCGAATGTTCAAAATACCGAAAGTATAATATACCAAAAGTACAAAATCCCGAAAATTTAATTTTTGGGTAGTCATGAGAAAAATAACCACGAAGGCTAAGGCTTAGCCTTATAACCTAAATAGATTAGTCGAATTGCGCAGGGTGGACATGAGTGTTTTCCTTGCATTGACCGAGTCTGCCAGTCTCTTCTAAGATCGACTAGGCAAAGTCCGAACCAGATTATTTTACTTTCGACGTTTGACTGAAAAGTTAGGAACTTCTAGGTTTGACTAAAATTACTTTAATCAAAGGCCGAAATTGAAATTTATTTGGGGTTAGCCCGAAGGCGTTGGTCAAACCTAGGATTAACCCAAGGGTGCCCAACCCCAGGCCCGCGGGCCAGGAAGTGGCCCGCGGACGAATTTCGGGTGGCACGCGCAAGCCACTGCGAGAGAAAAAAAAAATAAAGCTTGTACAAAAGCAATTGCATTAGTCGCAGTCGCAGTCGCAATGCTATACTATTTTTTCTTTTCACTTAAATCTATCGAGTACCTATTCATCAAAATGATATCTCTTTATATCATAATTAAAAAGCTTAAAATAAAATTTAGTTTAATGATTTTGATTGTATTGATAGTTTGGTATTATAATACACCTAATATTGTACTAGTGCACTTTGTTATTATTCTAATTTTTGTAGTTATATTTCATATCATTGAGTTTTCATTTAAGTATAAACCATTATAGACACGTCTATAATGGTGACCCTCTTTTCCGAGACTGCCTTCAGCTTACCTTTAGGCAAGGTGAAGTCAAATTGACGTGTCCCATATCGTTACCAAAAGAAGGCGCGGGAACGGAGACACGAACCCGAGCCGTGAAGGGCACACCGTAGTAGCGGCGATATGACCCATCATGAGGGAAAGCTAGAGAGGCCGCCATGTAGCCTCTCTAGCCACTCCTCCATCCTGCAGGTTATCACCGGGCACGGATACTTCGGGGATTTTCTGCGTCGGATCCGGTAAGAGCCAACCTCCGCATGCCATCGTTATGACGCGGGAGACGCCATCACCCTAGGAGTGAGAGTTCTCTCGCTTGCCACCTTGCTTACGGCGATGGTACGCTGCCGCCCCTCCTTCTGTGAGCAAGTAATACTCCAGGCGGGGTAGGAACGGAGGAGATTCGCAGCCCGTACAGCCTGTGATGAGCGTAGGGGACGCAGGCGTCGGAGGTGCCGAACAGCCTCTGTCCCTCATGAGCATGGGCCTGAGGGTGGTGACGGGTGGAGCTGCTTGCACCTCCCCATTCCCAGGGGCTAGATAGGGACATGGTCGTCCCCATACCCGAAGAGAGCCAGCTCGAAGGAGATGGGCGAGTGAGCGCCAATTTCATCTTCTGAAACCTGGGGGAGGGGGGGGGGGGGTGTATGCAGTGAAAAGATGCACTGGCCCGCCAAAAATGTCTAAATCGTGAGTTTGGCCCGACAGCTAAAAAGGTTGGGCACCCTTGGATTAACCAGTCATTCCGCGGGGAGACTGCATATCGACCTTTGAGTATAACATATACCTACATTATGCATCGATGGAAAGATTGTTTTAATACTTAAATTTCAATGTTTTTAGAAATAATTCAGTTTTGCAAAACTTTGGAGCGACAATAAGTATTAATTAACCTATATTTTAGATAAGAAAGATTTCCCGAATCCTGTTATCATAGTAGGTATTGCTTATACCGAGTCATTGATGTACCTATTAAAGAGGTATCTACGTATCTACCTATTTGCAATAGCACCGAATGGATAACTGTACTTGCCATAGCTATATTATACTGCATTACTGCATCATTAAATAGATATAATCAATTACTATCAAGGATGTATAAAAAATACGATTGATTTGATGAAGATAAGGTTTTCGGTTTGATAAGATAAGTGATTTCACAAAATGTCAGGGCAAAATATCTTACGTAACAAAAATAAGAATGTTCTAGTTGCGTGTGGAAAAAAAAAACGATAAATGGACGTTATCACTTTGTTGTCCTATCATTTGAAAAACAACTTTTGTCAAAATTATACTTGATAAAATCATTTGACAAACTATTTTGTTTAATATACTAGGTATTCATTAGACAAAATATTTATTTGGAAAATTTTTATTATTTAATTAAGGCATCATTTGACAAATTGATTATTTTAAAAACATGTTAGTTGACAAATAGACAGTTAGTGATAGATTTATTGAGAAAGCTGCAGCTGCTCATTCCGACTTGGATCGATTAGGTTAGAAGGCTAATGCATTGCATGTAGAAGGCATCAGCATTCGTGGTTATTTTTTTTTTTTATAACCATGCAGAACTTCAAAGTAATACATTTGCGAAACCTGTATTCTAATATTCTACATTCTACAACATTCTACACTAAGCTTAATTAGCTTGTGTTATGGAATCTAGAATGCGGATATACATACTTAGATACTTTTTTTTTTGTAAATACATACATATTATACATAGAAACACCCAGACCAATGCAAATATTTATATTCATGCATACAAATATTTGCACTGAGCGGGGATCGAACCCGCGCCTCCTGCGTAGCAGCCGCGTTCACTACCGCTACGCCACAGAGGCAGTCTTATGTCAAATGATTATTTTTAAAATAATTATGTTTGCGAAATGAAAGTTTGTCAAATGATTAGTTTGTAAAATGATGTTTTGTCATACGTTTTTTGTCAAACAAAGGTGAACCCTTCTCTTTATCTGGGAATAACATTTTTGCCTTTATAAGAACACTAGCCTTCCGCCCGCGGGTCCGTCCACGCGCATGTTGGTTAATGCGAATTTGCTCAATCTCCGGTCCGATTGCGATCTACAAACGTAAGATTTTGAGTATGACAAAGACCTTTCTAAAAAACCACATTAAAATCCGTTCAGCATTTTTTGCGTCCATCGCTGTCACAAACAGACAAACAGACAAGAGTTCCAAAAAAGTATTTAGTGTTCAGTATCTATACTAATATCTATACTTGTATACTAATATTATAAAGCTGAACAGTTTGTTTGTTTGTTTGTTTGTTTGGGGGAACGCGCTTATCTCAGGAATTATTGGTTCAAATTGAAAAATTCTCGTGTTGAAATATCGCAATAGCGTTTAAAGGTTGCATAAAGCGGCTGTTGGTTTTGTGTTAGATAGATAGACAGTTGTCTATCTGTTTCTACAGGGTCCATATTGGCTCACAAAAAATTCTAAATTCTATTCTTTGTCTTACTACCGATTTATGCTCATAATAATCACTCTTCATAATTTTTTTTACATACTTACCTTTTTTATTCATACATTTTTATTACTACCAACGGAGCTCATAACCGTTAGTGCTCATATTTTTTTTATTAATACTGTTACTGCCAAAAAAACTTTGAAATCATAATTTTCATAATTTCATAACAATCATAGTTTGAAATAAAAATCACTACTGAGAGGGTGAATTAGGCGTTGAAAGTTTATACAACAAGTCCGTCAGTTTAGAAAAAATACTTTTGATGGCGGTAGCCGACATCCACGCAGGCGGAGCTGCGGGCGGAAAGCTAGTGTGACATATTATACGATTGGTCAATAATGATAATTTAATTATCATCATCGAAATTTTCTGAGCTATTTCGCAACTCAGTTGGGGTCGGCTTTAATTATTCTTTATCCAAAACAAAAACGAACTGCCACACCGCGGATGTTGCCTAAACTATTTTGCTCGTCGACAAAACGACTTAGATATACTCGTACATACCAATTCTACAAACCATGTATTGATACTAAAGGAAGATGGCGGACTACACAGTTTGCACCAGCTCACGTAGATGGTGATGTAGCCTATAAGCGTTCAAGAAAACAACGCTATGTAAAGAAAAGTACATGAAAACGGCATAACAGAATAACATTGTGAAAAATAACAGAAGTACCTATATTTTGAATCTGATAAAAAATTCGTTGGTTCTAAAATCATGAATTAATTCTATAAAATAGTTGAAGTTAAATAAAACTGCAGTGTACCTACTTTTCGAAGCCCCAATATACTTTTCCAATTTTATTCCAAAAGTTTAATCCACAAAGCTATATTTGTCCCGAGCACACACAAATTAGCTTTGAAATGAATTTGCTCTTTGCTCTGCCATGCTACTCAAATAACCGATAGACCCGGCGAACTTTGTACCGCCATATTTTTTAGCCCGTATAAACCTTCCCTGGACATCCACGAATATTTCAAGACTAAAATTAGCCAAATCGGTCCAGCCGTTCTCGAGTTTTAGCGAGACTAACGAACAGCAATTGATTATTATATATAAGAAGAAGATATAGAAGAGAAAATAGAAGATTAGCGAGACTAACGAACATCAATTGATTTAATATATAGGAGACAGAAGATAGATATCGCTCGATATCGCTTGGTGAGTGTCAATGTAATAATCTATGCATAAAAAAATTATATTGTATTTCAGAATCAGGTTAAATATCATTAATAAAAAATCGTAAACATTAAAATACTCTTGTTAAAACAGCTGATGTAAATGGGTGAATATCAATACGACCATTTTTTTTTAAGTTTCGGTGGCGCATTTTTTCAGGTTTTATCAGAAATTACTAATTGAAAATTGTATAGAAAAAAGGGAATATTTAGCAATATTCGCCACCAAAACTACATTGAAAATTTAGAGAAAAAAGTCTACCGGAGTTGAATGAATAAGTTAAATCTTATAATGACAATATAGGTGAACAACAGAAAATATAACTCTTTAATGATGCATTATGCCAGTGCATAAAGTAGAAAGGAAGCAAAAAAATCGATCCACCATTACTTAAAAATAGTTGGACAAAACGCCACCCAACGTGTTTACTTAAATTTTGACGGAAAATGCTGCACAATGTCACACCAGCAGCCTGCGTAAGCACTAGCGCGGGCCTAAAGTTACAGGGTAGGTACAAGCAAAACGACACGTCTCGGGTATTCAGTAACGATTTAGGAAATTTTGAAATTTGATCACCAAAACTTACCTTTTTGCTCCGACAAAATGTAAGCTTAAAATTTTTCATGTTCTAATGGAACAATTCATAAATGTTTTGCACACTAAAATGCTGTGACTTTAAGTTTTTAATGTATTATATTAACTTTCAATACATCGAACTTAAAAACCTACTCTTGACGACTTTATGTTTAACATGAGGTAGGCTCGGGACAGGCCACCAAGCGAGCATATATATATTTGTTTTGAATACAAATAATAACATTAACTGAAATATAAGCATGTAATCAAACGTGCTTTATGCTAAAGCTAAAGTATAAGCCAAAAAAATTTAACAATATATTAACGTTACACTACGATTCTCACACTGGACACTCGAAAAATGGTGTCGGGATATTCACCCAAATCCAGGTAAGGTAAATTGTTTGTATCTGGGCAAATACATATTAGCCGAAGACAGGAGTCCTTCGAAATAATATGCATGAATGATGCCCGACCTTACCGGACAGATGGTATCCGCGGTACGGCCCCTCAGCTATTGCTATTTCCGGTATTTCTTCGTCATGACAACATCTTCTGTAATTGTAAAGACAAAAGCGCAGTTTCACCGAACCGCAGCCGAGCTAAAAACGTCCATAATAACTCATTGCCCTTCAGGCCCTTCTAAACATTCGTACGATCAGTGAGGGGAATGCATTTACGCACTTTCTCCCACCCTCAGGGGGCTCGCTTCGTGTGGGACTCCTGGCCTCGGAGAGAGGACAGACTACCCACTAAACTACTACGGTGTCCCTCCGTCACCTACTCCGAGCCACGGGATAAGATGCTCACCGCGACTCGGCTAGGGACGGCCCTATTAATCGGGCTCGGCTCGTCGAGGCCCCACCATCAATATAGTGGGGCCTGCCCTCTTCCGAGAATGCGCCCCCGGAACACTCAGGGGCGCATTCCGTTATCCTAATAGAACCAAAAATAAATAATAAAAATAATTCATTTGCCCATGTATATTTTACAGATACCTAAACCATATTTGCAGGACGACGAAATTGCTCATGATTGTAAATACTTTTAATTTTTAAAATCCTGATTGTTTTCTCGCGACCAATGTTTCAAGACTTTTGTTTTAACAATTTGCATGAATGAACTTTAATTAGTTAAACAATGAATAAAGGAGAACGGGCACTTTTGTATGAGCTGCGTCCCAACCCTTGTAACAAGTTGCGACTAGTGTAAACATGTTCATTTAGTCTATTTATGTGTAAAAATGAAAGATTTTTATCAGAAATTCGTGCAGGTCCAAAGTTATAAGGGTGTAAGTAAAAAATATTTTTTGTGCAATTAGGCTTTGCAGTATAGTTCTACGGTTTTGTATCATTTCGCCGACGGTCATTACAACTACGGTTGACTCAACTAGGGTTAATTCACCTACTGGTTGACATGGTTCATGGTTGTACCGATCACATATTTTTAACAAAAAAAGAGGGGTGTTATAAGTTTGACGTGTGAGTGTGTGTGTGTGTGTGTGTGTGTGTGTGTGTGTGTGTGTGTATGTGTGTGCGTGTGTGTCAGTCTGTCTGTAGCATCGTAGCTCCCAAACGGCTGAACCGAATTCAATTCTGTTTCTTTTGATCGAAAGATGGTTTAGTCGAGAGTATTCTTAGCTATGTTTCATAAAAATCGGTTCAACCATTTGAAATATATTATGAGGAATGAAAATCAATCCAAAATCTAATCTATTTTCAAATATACCCGTATTGGGTATCAAATGAAAGGTCATAATTTATACATCACGAATCACGATACAGCAGGTTTTATGGAAATCGGTTCAGCGGTGGTAACCGCTGAACCGATTTCCATAATACCTGCTATTATTATAGGTATATAAAAAGCATGAAACAAAAAAAATTAAAAGCAGAAACCAATATTTTAATTTTCTCTTTCTAAATCGATTTAAATAGTTAGCATAATAAATGCTTCAAAAGAACATTATTCACGCTGCATACATTTTTGGTCCAAAATTGAAAGTGCTGGCCAAATACGATATTTCGTTAGAACTTGTTCTTATTGGGGCGTCAAAGTTGAGGGACCACTTCCTTCGGTTTTATTTGAGTTCGAAAATCCTGAAAACATACATTTTTATGACACAAACTATTGAAAATGGATAAAAAATGTCGTGCTACATTGGAAGAATAGTTAATAAAACTAATAAAAAATAAACCCCATACTGCACATCGTTGTTTTTCGTCTATTTATTTAGGTGCTAAATTGAAAATAAGTAGCGGCCAAAGAATACAAATATGACATTCCGTTAGTCGGGCAGTGGACCCTCAGCTTTGACGCCATAATAAAAAATGCTAATGAGGACAAGCTCTAACAGAATATCATACTCGTATTCTTTGGCCGGCACTTTCAATTTTGGACCTAAATAAATGGGTGAAAAACAACGGTGTGCAGAATGGGGTTTATTTATTATTGATTTTATTGACTATTCTTCCATTATAGAACAATGATTTTTATTCGTTTTTAATCATTCATATCATAAAAATGTATGGTTCCAAGATATTTGAACTCAAATAAAACTGAGAGCAGTGGTCCCTCAGCTTTGACGCCATAGTTAAAAATGCTAACGAGGACAAGCTCTAACGGAATTTCATATTTGTATAGGTACTTTGGCCAGCACTTTCCATTATGGACCTAAATAAATGGACGAAATACAACGATGTGCAATATGGGGTTATTTTTTATTGCTTTTATTAACTATTGTTCCAATATAGAATAAAGTTTTTCATTTATTTTTAATAATTCGTATCATAAAAAATGTATGTTTCCAAGATTTTTAAATTCAAATAAAACCAAGCGCAGTGGTCCCTCAACTTTGACGTGGTAATAGAAAATGCTAGCGAGGACAAGTTCTAACGGAATATCGTATTTATTTACTTTGGCCGGCACTTTCAATTTTGGACTAAAATGTCCTTTCATTCAAAAATCCCAATAATTTATACATATATTTGAAATGTACTAATTAAGGCCTTTAATTTGATATCAAACACGGTATATTTACCTCAATTTTATTTTTTAACGCAGTACTTTATGACCGCTAGAGGGCGCCACATTAAATTCAGTGACACATTATATAGCCTATAATAAGTGGACGATCAAGACACTTCTAACAATACCTTACTTGTCCAGTTCTAATTAGTAGTTGAAGAGCTATGAGGGAATTAGTGAATATACATACATAGTTCATACATACATACATAGCCTGTCAAAATCATAATCCTCCTTTGGCTTTAACGTAGTCGGGTAAAAATAGTATAAATAAATAAGTATTTTGTCATAAAAACACTAATTATTTAAAATAAATTAAATACTTTCTTAGTAACTGAAACCCCCACAACTTTTACCCTGCACGAAATACAGATTTATGTCCATACAAAAAAATAATACACTCACTGAGACCTTTCATTTGATATAGGTCAAAAAGTGTTACACCATATGGGACGAAACGCCCATTCGCCTTTGCTGGCAGCTTGTGATACTCCATATCTACCATTTATCTCTCCATCAGATGATCCATTTATATTTCCATCAGATGAGAAAACATGATGAAATCAATTTATTTAATTTTTAATACGGACACTCGTTTTCATAGAAGACGTGTCTCAGAAAACTATATATTTAACACCTGAAGAGATAGCGGGCGCTCGGACCGCATGACCCAATGTTTCTACTCCAAATCATACATATATATTTTTTATACCACTTAGGTGGCAGACAGGCACACGCATATTCATAACCCTTAAATTTGACACATAGGTATATAGTTTTCTGAGAGTAGTTTGTGGTATTTTTAATGATTACTACACTTATATCTTTAAATAATTAATCGTCCTTTATTTTCTTCGAATTTTGATTATGTTTAGCTAGTAGCACATTTTTTATTACAAACACAAAGACTAGTAAAAATGCAACTGTAACCAATATTATATCTAAATAATAGTACTGGTAGAATGGAACAGTAGACGCTGGTGATCGGAAAGTAAAGTTTTTGGTGCGTGCTGCAAACTCCGTCCAGTAAATGGCACTATCCATTGGAGAAGAAGGGCGGTCGTGCCATGCGCGGGATAGCTCTTTTACTTTCTTTTGAAATCTGAAATACATACAAAAATGGATTAATTCATGTAGTTTTTGCTACAATAATATCTGCCGGTGCAGTATAGGGACTGCACCAACCACTCGTGTGCATGACAGTTAACTTTCCCGAGTTGTCGAGTAACATTAATCGATATTTCGATAGATCACTGATGTTAATCCTAGTAACAGTAGTGGGATTGTGAGTGAAGTGTCGGTAGTTTAGTGGTTAAGGAGTCAGCCTTACGATCGAGAGGTCCCGGGTTCGAATCCTGACCAATGAATTACCGACGTGAACTCACTCCTAGCACAAGCAATTTTGCTTAGTTGGAGGGGTTAACGGGAATATTAGTAATTTCGGTTGCTAATATTCTCTTATACACAAAAAAAATGAAACTTTTCCCAATAAAAAAATTCAAGCCTTATGGAATTTGGTGCAGTTCTTTGTACCTGAACTATTTGTAATATAACAGATAATCATAATTATTTTTTACATTTTAATATTTTGTACTTAGTAAATCATCATCATCTGCATATAGACGTATTCTCCCGATTGCATCCGTGGCCAAGATGACCCCGGAGCTCAGGGTCCGCCTTCCGGCTCCTCCTTCTCCACTTCGCACGATCTTGGGCGTCCATGGTAGTGAGACCATTTGCACGCATATCACCCTCCACGACGTCAAGCCAGGACTTCTTTGGCCTACCCCTTTTACCTGGACCCGGCGGGGGTACCATTGCCAGGCATTTGTTCCCCACGTAGCCTGGCGGTTGCCGCAAGACGTGGCCGCACCAGCGAAGGCGGCTCTCTTGCATTTTATCCGCGATGTCACGGACATGGAGGCTGCCGCGGATGCGAGAGTTCCGTACGCGATCTTTACGCGTAACGCCGCACATCCACCGCAACATTTTCATCTCCGTGACACGCAGCTCTTGCTTGTGTCGCTCGAGCAGTCACGCCAGTCATTTCTCGCCACTTGGCCCACGCGGCAGCAATGCGTGCCTTGACGTCGTGGTCGATCTCACCGGTCACATGAAGTACAGATCCTAGGTACTTAACCTGGTCCGTGCGCTCGACCAAATCATCGCCTATGCGGACGGGTGTGGGATCTGTGGAGTTTAACGCTAAGTATTCTGTCTTCGCTACATTTAGCTTCAGACCGCCGTTCTCAAGCGCTTCTTTCCATCCTTTCACGCGTCGCACCAATCTGCTCCTGTCCGCGTCCATGAGCGCAATATCATCAGCATACATGAGCAACAACGGAGGCTGCTCATGTGAGTTTCTAATGCTGTCCGACAAAACATCTAATACCACGCTGAACAGGTAAGGACTAAGGACGGATCCTTGGTGTACCCCGACGGTGATGGGGAAGGCTTTCGAGTCGCCAACAGCAGTCCGAACCACGGAACCGGAATCGTAGTACATGTCTCGGATGGTGTCAATGTAAGTCTCTGGGACACCCTTGGCCCGCAGTGCCCACCAGATCACCTCGCGAGGAACACAGTCGAAGGCCTTCTGCATGTCTAAGAATAGGCAGTGCAGGGGCGTGTTCTTCGCCCTGTATTTCCCCGCCACAACCCTTAGGGCGAACACTGGGTCCATGATCCCGTGCCCGGGACGGAACCCGTACTGGCACTCCGAGAGTGTACTTTCCTGTCGGATCCGGGAGTCGATTATCCGCTCATAGAGCTTCATGGTGTGGGACATTATCTTTATACCGCGGTAACTACCACACTCCTGCACCGATCCCTTGCCTTTGAAGACTGGCGTGATGATGCTCAGCCTCCACTGGTTCGGGATCTCGCCGGTGAGGAGTACGCGGTTATAAAGATTTGCTAGAATGCCCACACCACGGGCGCCCATTGCCTTCCAAGCCTCGATGGGGACTTCGTCGGGTCCGACAGCTTTCCGGTTCTTCATGCGGCGAATGGCAGTCTGGACTTCCGCAGGCGTTATCGGTGGCACTAGTCCTTGATTCGGAGGGAGGTCTGGTGGCTGCACCTCTTTATGCTGCTTATTCAGCAGCTCGTGGAAGTATGAGCGCCATCTCTCCTTCACCGCGACTTTCTCGTACAACAAATTGCCCCCAGGGTCTTTAATGCAGCGGCACTTGGATAGACCCTGCGCCGCTTTGGCCCTGGAACGCGCCAACTTATATATGAGCTTTTGCCCCTCAGACGATTCCAACTTGGTATATAGAGGTTGCAAGTGGTCTCGTTTGGCCCTGGCTACGGCTCTCCTGGTGGCGCGTTTTGCATCTTTGTACGCATCGCGGTCATCGGAAGATTTGGACGCTTGCCACTTTTTAAAGAGGGCTTTCTTCACCCTGATCTCTCTCTGGACTGTGTCGTTCCACCACCAGGTGTCCTTGTCACACTTGCGTCCACCCTTAGACATGCCGAGCACCACCCTCCCCGCCTCAAGAATAGCTGCCCGAATCCTGTCCCAAGAAACCTGTACTGGTTCGTCTACAGCATCGGCGCACTTGTCACCGATGGCTGAGACGAAACTTTGGGACTTAGCTTCATCAAGCAGCCACCACCTGATTTTGCGTTGGGCACGCTCGGCACGTTTGTCTTTGGGTTTCACGCGGAGGTCCATGACAAGAAGACGGTGTTGGCTAGTGAGACTCTCCCCGGGTATAACCTTGCAGTTGGCCACCCTGCTGATGCTGTGCCTCCTAGTGAGCAGGAAATCAACCTGGGTTAAGCGCCCCCCGCTCTTGTAGGTGACAAGATGTTCGGATTTCTTTTTGAAGTACGTGTTCACGATGGCCAGGTCGGCAGTCGCACACGTTCTAAGGACAACCCAGAGGGTGAGCACCACCCTCTGGGTTGCGACTACCGTATCCAAAACCGCCGTGGACACGCCCAAACTCCTCACATCCGTCACCCACGTGACCGTTCAGGTCACCGCCCAGGACAATCTCCTGCGACAGCGGGACGTCACGAAGCACTCCCCCGAGTTGGTCCCAGAACAAGATCTTTTCGGCTTCGCCACGCCCAGCCTGTGGAGCGTAAGCACTTATCAGGTGGGTGGATCGATAAGCACCCTCACAACCATAAGTCGGGCGCTATAGCTCTTCACCTCCAAGATGTCATCCTGCAACGCCCGGGAGAGCACCACGCCCACCCCGGCCTGCCCGTCAGGTGCACCTGTGTACATCAGCTGGTAGCCCTCCCCAATGTGCATGGTGCTATCGCCACCCCACCGAGTCTCCTGCAGGAACGCCACGGCCACTCTCCGCCTGCAGAGTACGTCAGCCAACTCCCTCGTGCGACCGGTCAACGTGCCGATGTTCCACGTTGCGAAGCGGAGTTTTCGTGAATCACAGTGTTGGCCTAACATCTTTAGCCGTGCCCGGCTCAGGCACGGTAGCCCTTGCCCACTTGCGACACGAGGCGGGCGACCCTCATGCGCGCCGTTTTGCGGCGGCGCCCTACCCTCATTGTGATTCCTTTTATTACGAGCCATATTAATTTTAAATTTGGCAATTTTGGCTTTTCCGGGGGCGACTGCCGTCCGACCCCCCAACCCCGAGGGGAAAGCCAGCGCCAGAGCCTCGTCCGTTGTTCAGCAGGTGCACCAGCTAGCAGGTGAGGTTGGCTTGGGGCTCAAGATCTAGGTGAGCCCCCATACACCCATACTTTTGTACTTAGTAAATGTTCCAGAGTATTCAATGTGTGAATTAGTATTATTAAAGTACTTAATATTATGTGCTATACTAACTTGGGATCCAGAACGGTCTTCATTTTATGCAATAATTTTTCTTTGGTTAGTTCTGGAAGCTGGATTTGGACACCTAAACCACTCTCTTCTACGGCAGCTGCGTTTGTTGGTTGATCACCAAAAATTGGCATACCAATCATTGGTACTCCATGGTACATCGCCTCTGTTGTGCCTAACATTCCACAATGTGAGTAGAATGCTACAATGTTGGGATGAGCTGAAATAAAATGCGTAAAAAGTACAGTTTCTGTGATGGGTCGAGCAGTCGTTTCACGGATAATATCGAGGTTCGTAGATAAACTGAAAGCCAATTTCACCAGAGTTGGGAAATAGTTAGGTGGATGATAGTGTTTTAATTTCTAGGCGTGATACTAACCGCTAAAGACTACTGCACTAGGCGATCAGTGCATTTGCACTTGCGTATCTCGATCTTACTAATCAGTACGTGCGCATATTTATTTTTTTACGAGTTCCGCTCTTTCAAGATACAGTAAGGCAATGCACCATGTGTTACTATGTAAAATACTTTGATATATTCACCAGGGATTAATACTATTGCAAAATAGTTTCACGGCAACATCTGAAGGGCTACAGTTAATTTTGCCCACGAACTGCACTCCAATGACGTGTAGTTAGTAGTAGGTATTCGCACAACCACACGATTAAAAAAAAAGGTATTTGCACAATCGTACAAGAAGGACTTTTAGAGGATGCAGGGTACGTGATTGTTTCTTATTGGAGTTATGATTGGACGGCAAACAAGCTTGGCAATGAACTACTTCCTCGATAAACCAGCTCAATCAAAAACATCGTTTAACTAGGTCAGATCAATATGCTTGTAAATAGACTACAAAAAAATCTTGTCGTAGTGTCCTCAGGACGAAGCCGTGTTACGAACCGGTGATCGGGTTGTATTTAGTACATGGATTACTCATAACGTTTTTTGACGTTTTTTGAGGTCCATAAATAAAGAGTAATGATTATTGCCATTGACTGCGACGTATGTGACATAATAGATCAAAAACTAATTCGGCTATTTAGTTCAGTCCTAATTAACTTCCTTTGGAGTAACCATAATTGTAGTGAAAACTTATTTTTTCGTTGAACTTTTTTCGAGATGGAAAAAACCGCAACTCCGTGAACTCGCGACACCGTTACCGACACCTTGTGTGACAATTCCCATGTGACTCCTCTGTATATTTAGCTACATAAATATTGACCAAATCACTTCTGTTGGTTCATTATCACCAAAAATATCATCAATGTGTTAAAATTCAACTTAAAGTGTTATACCTACCTAATATGTCATTTTGTGGCAGCCATTTTGAAAGGTATACATCTTTAGGGTTCCCCGGTAACTCCTTTGCATCCCATTTCCAAATCACTCTTTGGGGCAGTTCTGATATAGCACCCAAAATGTGATCTAATTTTTCTCTCGGCAGCGACGTAGATTGCACCATTGATCCAAAGCTAATATAGATAACTCCACCATGTTTCGAATCTTCAATAAATTTCTTTATTTCCTGAAAAAAAATATCGATTCAGGTGAATCTCATTTCAATCTATGTACGATATATTATGGGAAATACGTTATTTCTGATCTGTCTATATACTTTATCATAACACTAGCTGTTCCCCGCGGCTCCGCCTGCGTGGATGTCGGTTAACGCTAGCAAACATAGCCTGTCCTTTCTCAAGGTCTAATCTAGATAGATTGTGTTGTGATAATGTGCATCAAATTTCGGTTCAGTGACGTAAATACTTAACAGACAAACAGACAAAATTACTTTCGCATTTATAATATTAGTATGGAAGTATGAATATGGATTTTAACCAGTCATGCTAACTAACACACAGATGTCGGGTTTTGTCTAGCTTTTTTCCAACTTCAAGTAATTACCAAACTTAAAACTCATAGTCATCATTATATCGTAGAAAAGCCCAATTACTCTAATATTGCCTATATTTACTAACTGTTGCCCGCTGCTTCGCTTGAATAGATCAATATTTCACGCGGGCAGAGCCACGGGCAACAGCTAGTTATACATGCAAACCTTCCTCTTGAATTACTTTATCTATTGCTGAAAACTGCATTAAAATCCGTTGAGTAGTTTAATAGATATTAATTAGGACATTTGTGTTTTTCCACAGTATAGTGTACTAGTGTATACTGTGGAAAAGTACAAGTATCTTATTCAATATGTGTAGTGAGTTCCACTAAGTGCCATACATTAACAGTATAAAGATAAACACTAAACAGTCAGTTTAAAAGATCAAAGCGAACAGACAGCGCAAGCTACTTCATATAAATTCCTAAGATTTTAATGGTTGTGACTACTCATGTACGAAGTTACGACAATAAATAAACCATCATATTTTTCCGTTCTAGGTATTTTGTACTTGATATGTGATTTACCTAATAATGCCGTGGTGCCTTGGTGGCCCCCGAAGCACTTTAATGTCACCAAAATGTTGCTTTTTTGCTCAATCATAATTGTATGGATTACAATACATACTTCTATGGAAACGTGATAAAATTTGCAGTTGTCGCAATTGCTTGGGTCAAGCTGGCTAACCAAGGTTGTGTAACGTAGTGCAAAAAGAAAGCAGTATGTAGGTCCATATTTTTTTAAGCATGTCTCAAAAATTTCCAGTGAATAGCCCCTTGCAATTTTTGTAGGCTGCTGTGGTATATCAGGCTTATTATATAAAGTGTTCCATGTCTCGGGTACGCTATGTATGTTAATTATAATCATGTTCCAGTTATAGTTTGGTTATTGATGGTTGCATAGCAGTACCTACAGAATTTTTGGCACCAACCAATGGCAAAATATAGGTGTTAATTTTCTTCATCCTAGCATTAATCCCAGTCGTATCCGAAGCTTTCATCTCGGAGTCTGGGGCCCGCTTTGCCAGGAAAATATAGGTGTTAATACGCTTCTGATATAGCTTCACGTGTTAATAAGTACTTTTAGAAAATGATCGTAATAGAACGTAAAATTCACTTTTCGGAATAGTATAAAACGATGTTATTTCCTTCTTATCCTGTAGGTAGTATTACTTACAAATCGGGATAATATTTACTTACTTGGGGTAATTCCTTTGGCTTGGCCACGTGATGACCTCCTACTTCTATAACATTTGGAGGTAGAACATTAGGTGCATTGAGAACGAAATTTGAATACAACAGCATAATCTTCACATCCCGAGCCAATTCTTCAAGCGGAGGTACTTCAAAATATTGCTGTAGTTGCTTTCGATTCGTCCTTTGACCAATATATTTATGTAAAGCATTGCCTAAGTGCTGGAAAACAACTCTTTCTATCCGTTGACGCAAAGTAGGCTTCGTACCTCCTTCCAACAACATGTACGGCATATACGAAGGGTTGTATATCATCCCATTAGGTTCGTGGTACCACGGCATTGTCACGTGTGAGGTCATACCGACGACTGGGACTCCCAACTTGTGGGCGATGCCCAAGGAACAGTCACTGTTAAACTGTTCAGTCACCATAACATCGAAATTTGTTTTTGTTAGCCACAGATTTTGCACTTCCTTGTTCGCTAGCATAACTTCACAGTTTTCTTTACCCATCTCGAATAAAAATAGAAACATCTGTACTATAGCCCAATATGATCTGTCTACCGTAGGCAGAGTACCTTCATATGATTTGACTGTTCCAGCCAAACTAATATCACGGTAATTCTGTATATGTTGCTTTTGAGGGAAATGGGATATCACCGTTACATTGTGACCTCTTCTTGCTAGTTCTTGAAGATATGGTTGAAACACGAAGAAATGACTTTTCCCTTGGTATGGGAATATGGCTAAAATATTAAGAGAGGAGACGACATTGCAGCTGAATAAAACACTCACGATCCACAATATTTTTTTGGGAAACTTCATTATCGGAATTTGATATCTACGATCACTGAACGAGCGTACTACCCAGCTGCGCTCTGCAGACTAGCAGACGATGAACATTGTCACACGTTGTTAACTGATAATTTTAAAACGGGTTCGTAACCTATTCCAAATCATGGATTGTTTGTAATTAATAGCTTCATTACTACGCATTCATAGTTAGATAATGCGTTACATTTAAGTATACGAACAAATAAAACTGTTATTGTAAAATAAAATGTTAAGATATCACTGTTGAAAATTGATTACAAATTAGAATTTCGTATTGCTTTTAATAGATCTTTTTGGAAGTATAAAGAATGTTTTAGATAAAATAAGCTGTGTGGGTCTACGTCTATAATAATGATGAATAGTTTACAATTATGAAATCAAAATGAAACCCCTATATGTAGTTATGTACGCGCATAACTTTCGAACGACTGCACCAAATTGGATAATTCGGCTGTTTCAAAAAATTCAATATTAAGTGCAGCGGGAACGGGATCAGTAATAAAGGCGGAGAATAGAACGTGCAACAGGAACGGGTTCTGAATTACACGCGATCGGAAAAAAATCGGCATTACGAAGTTCGATGGGTCAGCTAGTATAAAATAAATATATACATTACTAGCTGTTGCCCGTGGCTCCGCCCGCGTGGAATTCGGATTCCGTTCCAACTTTTTTTCGTGCTAAAGTTCGGATACCACCCCCGTCGGCCAACAGGAGTGATTATGTCGGACTCGGACCCACTAAAAACGCATGCCGTCTCCTATCTTCAGTTGCTGGGGTGTAAGATTGCCTAGGGCATATTGCGCACTCCCTGGCACACCCTGGGCCTTCTACAATTTTAAGATGGCCCCCTCAGGAGTAAGCACGGTGTCCCTATCGAATCCCGGAAACCTGTAAACCCCACGCGTGAGCTCGGTGCCTGCTCTCCATTGTGCCCTCTAGTAGTCAGAGGGGCTTGTGGGAAGCCTCTGAGCAGCCCTCTACAGAGCCGCTCCCAATGCGGCAGGCAGGTATTTGCCGTAGGCGGCAGCGCCTCCCGTGTGGGTGAGAGGCGCTACCGCCTCTGTTGTCCAAGGTGTATCGTATGGAGGTTCCGACCCCGCATTCAGATCCCGTTCCCGTTGCATCTTCTGTTCAGCTGAAGTGATATATTTTGAACGCCCGTTGCACCCTTTTAGCTCATGCCCGTAATTAAATAGTTTTCATATACCTAATGTATGGGAATGTACTGGATTTATTGACATTTATAATTTCGTAATATCTTTTGAATTGAACGTCCGATTTCAATACCTATGTCAAAAAGTAATCAATAGGTATTGAAACATTCTTTAATACCAAACAATTTATTTAGACAAGAATTAATACAAAGGTATAGATGCCGTGGTCTGACTTTGATCGGCATTTCAGCTTAGATTTATTTCGCTGCATTTTTTTTCATATTGCGATAACTCTTAAAATATTCATTGTAATAATTATAATAGAGTAAATGGAAATTTTGATCTACATTAAATATACAACGTATCTAACGTATTTAATTGGATAAGGAATAACACTGTATTGTTAAAAATAGCTTCGAAAATGACATACTTATTTTTTTTTGTAATTTGTAAAAGATAAAAATGGTTACTGTTGGCTACCCATATTAGATAGACATATGCTATCGCGGACTTTTATATAGACCTTTTTAAGTTATACATTTCCACAGTACATTATTTTGTTGTATATTCAATAGTTTTCGCAGCGTTTTTTAGGTATTTTTTTTACACCTTGGGTTACATTATTGAAGTTTTAGTAAGGATCCCTAATTTTAAAAAAAATAATAATTTAGCTTAAGTATGTTAGTCAGTGCAGCTTTTTAATGGTAAAAGAATTTTTGAAATCGATTCAGTAGTTCTTGAGTTTACTCGAATACAAAAATACAAATAATACAAAAATACAAATATGTATGGAAATCTGCCGGATTTATTGACATTTATGCTCACTGCTCCGCTCCCTTTTGTAGTAGCGTGATGTTATATAGCCTATGTTACTCCTAGATATTGTAGCTTTCTATACAATATTCTATACAATATGTAAAAATTAAAACATGTAGATTTTCCATCTGAATGTAGAAATTGTGTAGAAAAAGGATGTACAAGTACTAGTCACTATTCGTTAATTGATAATCTTTATGAATGTATTGTGAACACGCTATGTGAGGCGGCTATTAATTCTAAGGCACCCCGTATTTTTGGTAAGCCACAAAATAAATGTATTAGGGGTTGGAATAAATACGTTAGGGATGCACATACGCAGGCGAAAAATAAATTACAAAACTGGTTTTTAAATGGGCAACCTAATATGGGTGTTAGCTTTGAGGAGATGACTTTAACTCGCAAAATATTCAAATCAAGATTGCGATGGTGTATAAAACACCAAGAACAAATAAGCATGGATATTTTAGCATCTCACCATTCCAATAAAGATTTTAAAAACTTTTGGAAATATACAAAAAAAATAAACAATGGGCCTAGCCACTCGGAAAGTATTAATTGTATAAAAAACCATAATGAAATCGCAAACCTATTCATGGATGAATTTAAGAGTGTTTCACTGAAGGCGCGGGTATTGCAGGTGGACGATGCTGTGGTAACAGGTTCAAATCCATGCATAGTGTTAACATGTAAACAAATTAAAACTGCAATTAAAAGTATGAAAAGGGGCAAGTCACCAGGGCATGATGGGCTCAGCATCGAACACCTGCAATATGGCGGTGTACATCTGCCCAGAGTTCTAACTTTGTTATACAATCTTTGTTTGAGTCATCGATATTTGCCAAAAGATTTAATGAGAACCATAGTCGTGCCTATTGTTAAGAATAGGACAGGAGACATCGCGGATAAGGGTAATTATAGACCAATATCGTTGGCTACTATTATTGCTAAGATATTGGACAGTGTGCTCAACTCATATCTCGCTAGACATCTTAGTCTGCATGATGCCCAATTTGGGTTTCGGCAAGGGTTGTCTACTGAAGCAGCCATATTTACATTGAAGCACACTGTCCAGTATTATACAAATAGAAAAACCCCGGTCTACGCGTGTTTCCTGGACCTGTCCAGGGCATTCGATTCAGTGGTTTATGATAAACTGTGGGAAAAGCTTGGGGAGCAGGGTGTCCCTGCCGACTTAATTGAAATACTAGCATACTGGTACGGTAATCAGTCCAATCAAGTCAAATGGCAAGATGCGCTTTCTGAGCCGTATGGGCTGGAGTGTGGAGTCAGGCAGGGGGGCCTTACCTCCCCTAGACTTTTTAATGCATATGTGAATGGGCTGATTGAGGAGCTCAGCAACACCTATGTAGGATGTCGAATTGATGACGTAAGTCTCAATAATATTAGTTATGCGGACGACATGGTGTTGCTGAGCCCATCAATCAGTGGCATCCGAAAGTTAGTAGCCATATGTGAAAAATATGCCACTGAACACGGGTTGCGATATAATTCCACTAAGAGCGAATTGCTAGTGTTCCGAGGAATAAACAAAGGTCCACTGTATGTACCACCGGTTACACTGTGTGGTTCGCCATTGGTACGGGTGAGTAAATTTAAATACTTAGGACATATTGTTACAGAGGACTTAAAAGACGATTGTGATATTGAGAGAGAGCGTAGGGCGATATGTGTGAGGGGGAATATGTTGGCTCGCAGGTTTACTAGATGCTCTATACAAGCTAGGATAATGTTATTCAAGTCTTATTGCCAAACATTTTACACAAGTAGCCTGTGGACCACATATACCCAGAAATCGTACGGCACCCTGCGTGTGCAATATAATAACGCCTTTAGGATGCTGCTGGGGCTCCCCCGCTACTGCAGTGCATCCGAAATGTTTGCAACGAGAAGCACGGATGACTTCTTTGCGCTCATGCGCAAAAGAGTGGCCTCGCTGGTGCACAGACTTTGGGCGAGCCCTAGCAGCATGTTGAGGGTGTTCGCAGGCAGGATGGAAGGTGCTGTGTTGGGTAGGTTCACCAAGTTACATGTTGAACGTGGGACTTGATGAACCTATCTACAGAATGTGATTTAAATGTGTATGTTTTTATTATTATTAATTCTCATTGTTATTTCCTTTTACTATTACTATTATATTATTGTATGTGGACTAAAATTGTCTGAATAAATAAATAAATTATATATTATAGGTGAAAGAATTATTGAAATCGGTCCAGTAGTTTCGGAGCCTATTCGTTACAAACAAACAAAAAAACAAAAAAAACAAAAAAACAAATCTTTCCTCTTTATAATATTAGTGTAGATATGGTGTATATTTATGTATATATTTGAATGGAAAGATAGTTCTTCAATACTTAAATTTCGATGATTTTTATTTAATTATCAGCATTTTAGTTTTTAGAAACAATTCAGTTTTGCAAAATAAAACCTGGAGCTACAATAAGTAATAATTAACTAATTACCTATTTATATTTTAGATAAGAAAGATTTCCCGAATTCTGTTATGTTATCATAGTAGTTATCGCTATTCATCGATGTATTAAAGAGGTATCTACCGTTTTGCCATAGCACCGAACTGATAATAGTATCCATGCCATAGCTATGTTATACTGCATCATTAGATAGATATAACCAATTACTATCAAGGATGTATAAAAAATACGATTGATTTGATAAAGATAAGTTCTTATCAATTTGATAAGATAAGTGGTTTCACAAAATGTCAGGGCAAAATATCTTACGTAACAAAAATAAGAATGTTCTAGTTGCGTGTGGAAAAAACGATAAATGAACGTCTTCACTATATCTGGGAATGACAAATTTTGAATTTATAAGAACACTAGCCATCCGCCCGCGGGTCCGTCCGCGCGCATGTTAGTTAATGCGAATTTACTCAATCTCCGGTCCTACTGAACCGATTGCGATCAAATAAATGTTTTGTTTTGAGTCTGACAAAGACCTTTCTAAAAAAACCGCATCAATATCCGTTCAGCATTTTTTTGCGTCCATCGCGGACAAACAGGCAAACAGACAAGAATCCAAAAATGAATATTTAGTGTTCAGTATTTGTACTAATATCTATACTTCTATACTAATATTATAAAGCTGAACAGTTTGTTTGTTTGTTTGGTTGGACGCGCTAATCCCAGGAATTACTGGTTCGAATTGAAAAAATCTTGTGTTGAAATATCAGAATAGCTTTTGAAGGTCGCAGAAAGCGACTGTTGGTTTTGTGTTAAATAGATGGACAGCCTCCGCGTGGCGTAGCGGTAGTGAACGCGGCCGCTACGCAGGAGGCGTGGGTTCGATCCCCGCTCAGTGCAAATATTTGTGTTCATGAAATATGGGTATTTGCATTGGTCTGGTCGTGCCTCGGAGAGCACGTTAAGCCGTCGGTCCCGGTTGCCATAAGAACATCTATGGCAGTCGTTACGGGTAGTTGGAGCCCTCAAAAATCCAAAAAAAAAAAAAACAACAGTCTAGCTGCAAAGCTTCGATATCGCCTAATGTTACCATTGGGATGTGGAGGTCAGATGGCAATCGCTTCACAGAAAATATCGAGGTCTAGCCAAATCCGTAGTTAAGACTGGCAAAAAGCGGACCCCAGACTCCGAGCTGAAAGCTTCGGATGCAACTGGGAATTAACGCTAAGAGGAAGAAGAAGATAGACATTGTGTCATACACACACATATCTGTGTCTATATTGATATAATTGCTAGTACATTGCTAACAGACACTTTCAGCGACCTTCAAACGCTGCTGCTACCACTTTTGCCGGTGTTTTGGAATTACAGCACTGATTTTCATACACTGAATTTGATGATCTTTCAGATGAGCCAGGTTTTTTCTTAATCTTATCATATTAAATAACGATTATTTTTATTTTTCCATATTGAGTTTTGGTGTCAACAACAGGAATTTAACCATGCAGCATAACCATTTCGTGTTCTCCAATTAAAGACGCATCTAATGATATGCATATCATCTGGTAATCTGATCAGACTAGATTTAATGTTGTCGCCTCTCATATTATTACCAGCCGGTACCTGCTGATTGACGGACGATGCACTGGCGCAAGCTGTCCCTGGCCCTGGGACCGGTAACGATAGCACTAATACCATACAAACAAAATTAATTGCTTCTGTTTCGATGTCATATAGACCTGGAACCAACACCTGTCATCATCATCATCTGCATATAGACGTATTCTCCTGATTGCATCCGTGGCCAAGATGACCTCGGAGCTCAGGGTCCGCCTTCCGGCTCTTCCTTCTCCACTTCGCACGATCTTGGGCGTCCATGGTAGTGAGACCATTTGCACGCATATCACCCTCCACGACGTCAAGCCAGGACTTCTTTGGCCTACCCCTTTTACCTGGACCCGGCGGGGGTACCATTGCCAGGCATTTGTTCCCCACGTAGCCTGGCGGTTGCCGCAAGACGTGGCCGCACCAGCGAAGGCGGCTCTCTTGCATTTTATCCGCGATGTCACGGACATGGAGGCTGCCGCGGATGCGAGAGTTCCGTACGCGATCTTTACGCGTAACGCCGCACATCCACCGCAACATTTTCATCTCCGTGACACGCAGCTCTTGCTTGTGTCGCTCGAGCAGCGGCCACGCCTCACAACCATACAAGAGAACAGGCCTAATGATCGTCTTATAGACCTGCCCCTTCAACCTGACTGGCATTTTAGGATCACAGGTCACGCCAGTCATTTCTCGCCACTTGGCCCACGCGGCAGCAATGCGTGCCTTGACGTCGTGGTCGATCTCACCGGTCACATGAAGTACAGATCCCAGGTACTTAACCTGGTCCGTGCGCTCGACCAAATCATCGCCTATGCGGACGGGTGTGGGATCTGTGGAGTTTAACGCTAAGTATTCTGTCTTCGCTACATTTAGCTTCAGACCGCCGTTCTCAAGCGCTTCTTTCCATCCTTTCACGCGTCGCACCAATCTGCTCCTGTCCGCGTCCATGAGCGCAATATCATCAGCATACATGAGCAACCACGGAGGCTGCTCATGTGAGTTTCTAATGCTGTCCGACAAAACATCTAATACCACGCTGAACAGGTAAGGACTAAGGACGGATCCTTGGTGTACCCCGACGGTGATGGGGAAGGCTTTCGAGTCGCCAACAGCAGTCCGAACCACGGAACCGGAATCGTAGTACATGTCTCGGATGGTGTCAATGTAAGTCTCTGGGACACCCTTGGCCCGCAGTGCCCACCAGATCACCTCGCGAGGAACACAGTCGAAGGCCTTCTGCATGTCTAAGAATAGGCAGTGCAGGGGCGTGTTCTTCGCCCTGTATTTCCCCGCCACAACCCTTAGGGCGAACACTGGGTCCATGGTCCCGTGCCCGGGACGGAACCCGTACTGGCACTCCGAGAGTGTACTTTCCTGTCGGATCCGACTTTCCTGTCGGATCCGACCAACACCTGTGTCCCATGATAACAGCAGCACTCAAATCGAACTGGTGTAACGTCTGTACACAGAGTGCACACGTTTCTATAGAGTGCTCAAGGTCGGTGTAAGCAGCGATTTTTCCATCGACTTTCCTTTTGAAAATGTATATATCTTCGGCACAGTCATCGGTGCAGGCAGCCTCTTCGTGAACTTGGAGGGTACGCGGGTCATATCGCTATCAGTTTTAGTATTACATAAGTGTGTAGGTACTGGTTAGATATCATTTATAAATACAACTTATCTTGAGATTTACATAACTAGTGTATTTATAAATATAAATTGAATGTTAATGCGTCATGAGACAGCACATTGATTCGGTACAGCTATTTAAATACATGAATTGCGTGGTACTTCAACGAATTTCAGATATTTATCGTACAGCCTGTTCGCCTCCCTAACACTTGGCGTCCAAAATCTATACAAATATTATTATTATAAAGCTGAAGAGTTTGTTTATTTGTTTGTTTGTCAAGGGAGCAGTATCGAACCATAAATATCAACAAATCCAGCAGATTCCCATACGTTATTTGAAAATGAATAAATAGGGGGGATACGGTGAGTAGGGTAGCCAGAGCTCACTGGAGAGACTTTGTGCTGTCAGTGGGAAATCCAAAGGCTTTCTCCTACTTATCTTTTGCGCTGACGTCACAGAATCTCTCTGTTCTTACAGGGTCGGCAGCACGAGTGTGCACTCGCCCATAGGCCACGCTAATCTACCATCAGGAGGGCCGTGTGCTTGTCTGCGACCTAAGTAGTAAAAAAATAGTCGAAGCAGGGGCAGGTCGGCTAGTCATACTAGTCACGTATAAAAGTACATATAGGTAATCAATGCATCATACGACTTTGTATAGAAGATATTTGAGGTTAGCCTACATGCGGTTGTGACTTGCGGTCGATAGCGACCGTGACCGTCGCCGTCATGGCCTCAGGGCCGTCACCGACAGGCAACCATGAATCACGATGACATTCACGGAATGATTCGACCCACTTCCAGTACCCCTAGCACGAAGAACTATCGTAATCATAACTTAAGCGTGTCGAAAGAACGGAGCATTGCGATTGGCCGCCTGCCTACTGTGAACCTGCGAGTGTGTGTGAATCCAGCCAATCACCATGCTCCATTCTATCGATACGTTTACGTTACGACTACGATAATATTTGTGCTAGCGATACAGCACGCAGAGGTTTTAGTCCCGTATTCTAGAACAACATCAGCCCTGATCCTGAATCATGATTTACTGTGGACAGATTGGATAGACAATCTGTCAAATCTGCCAATCTATCTGTATAATCTGTAATCAGAAAATCGAGATTCATGACTGTCTTTCTAGAATACGGGCCTTAGTATTTGAGAGCTACTAGACTGCAGCTGGTACAATATACTAAAAATTTAAAATATTTAGGTAAAAAATTAAAGAAATTAAAACAAAATTCATAGATCTTTCACAAAAATAATTTCGTCGTTAAAACATACACTTGCAAGCAACATCAGCTATTTCAACTCATGTTAAGTTATAATTGATCATCATATTAAGATTAATCAATCAATCAATTAGCCTATCGCAGTCCACTGCTGGGCATAGGCCACTCTCAATATTGGGAGGCTTTGGCCTACTGTTTCCACGCTGACCAGACGGGTTGGTACAGTGTTTTATTTCGAGTATTCCTTCTGTCACTGAAATATCGTCTGCGTATTTTTCCGTTAGTCGCCTCATAGTCCGAGAGCTGAAACTGAACTGAAAATTTGTCACACAACTCTCCTGTTATACCCCAACACGAAGCTGCGGACCTGGCTGGTGGGTACGGGGACTAAATCAACACCTGAATTTTTAAAAATAAAAAAAAAATAATTCCAAAAAACATGTTTGAGGCAATTTGCAATTTTTATAATGTTGTAGTTTAATAGTTGGTGGTGATACTTGTATTTCTTCTTCGTCACCACACAGCTCATATTTTTTTTTAAAAATTACGAACGTGAAATGGGTACCACTAAGATCTTCGAGGCCCAAGTTAACCTCATCTGTAACCCAGTTCATATGCTACTTGCCGGACGAGGCTCTGGTGCAGACTTTTCTTGAATTTACGGGTCTTACGTCAGCTGCTCCTTTAAAACTAAGATATACCAATAATGAAGGAAATCGAATCCCGGGAGCCGAGATGGTAGCCGAATTGGCGCTCACATGATGATTCGTCGATTCACATCTGCCTAACCCTCCGGGGATAAAGGCGGGTAGGGGAGGCCTATGTCCAGCAGTGGACCTCCTATGGCTGAAATGATGATGATGACGTATGATATGGACGAAATATTGAACAGTTAATAATGATTTTCAAAGTGCAAGTTTTGGATGCAATATTCGGATGAAAAGACTTGAACTACAAATATAATACAAACTAGGTATACGAACCCGTAAAATATGTCTATATAAAAATTTCGAATACTTTTTAGCATAAACGTGTTTAAAAAAATTGCCGTTTTGGCAGAAGCAAAAAATTAATGCTTTATCCTTTGAACAATTTATTTATTTATTTATTTAATATTCATTTAACCAACTTATACTTACAGCTAACTAATATCTATTTGGTTTTGATTTTTAATGGTTTTTGTCGTAGTTTCTGTCTTATGTATGACCGGATACTTTTTAATACCAAAATGGTAACAGTTAAAGTGCAGATTGCTACTAATGTAACATCTAAATGATAGTACTGGTACATCGGGACAACTGGTATTCTGAATGTAAAGTTTTTGGTTCGAGCTGCATATTCCGTCCAGAAAATGGCACTATCCATCGGCGATGTTGGTCGTTCATGCCATATTTTAGATAGCTCCTTCACTTTTCTTCTAAACCTGAAATCAATCGATTACTTAATTTAATTCCCAATTTCAGGGTGTATAAGCAGTTCCTCTGACGCAATTCCTCAGCAGCTATATTTTGGACCCATGTAACCGTGTCCATTCGGTCCATTGAGATAACAAGACAAGAAAATTGGGAGGTTGTTAACAGGGAAAGGTAAAAAGGAGACTTTTATGGAATGGCTTGGGAGTGTTAGTAAACATTTGTGAATGTTTGGTGCCTCACCGTCCCACCAAGATCTTTGGAGCACAATCCATTCTCACATGTTGGCTGGTATGGTATATCTACTGTTTAACGGAAAAGTGTCTGACTTTTCTATCGGCGTTGGGGAGTTAGACGGCAGTAATAACTATGATATGCCAAATTAAGAGACGAAGTTGGAGCGTGGACATTGAGCTCCAAAATAGAAGTGTAGATTGCTTCGAGGATCAAAGGTGCAGTGGTGGTAATTTTTTTGTGAAATTGCTTTATAAGATCAATCAATTTAGCCTATTATAGGACATACGCTTCTCCCATGTGCGTTATAGCATCCGATATACCGCTTTACACATCCAGTCTATCCCAGCTCTTTTTTAAGATTAAAAATGAATTATTTTACGATTATGGTTACTAACTCAGGTGCCAGGACGGTTTTAATTTTTTCCAATAAAGCTTCTTTGGTTAGATCTGGAATCTGGATTATAACGCCTAAGCCGCTTTCTTTTATTGCATCCGCGTTTGCAGGCTGGTCTCCTAGTACTGGCATACCGATCATAGGGACTCCATGGTAAATAGCCTCTGTTGTGCCCAGCATGCCACAATGTGAGTAAAATGCCAAGACCTTTGTATGTGCTGAAAAGTATGTTAAGTATACTATTGATTTGTGGTATCCAATATAAGAACCAAAGGAGCGTATCGCCATTTTGCTAACTTTACAGGAGAGCTAAAAAACTGTGCAAATACCACTATTCTCAACTTTGAAGTACTATATTATACATTAAATAACAGGTAATCGAGAAAACAAAAATGCCTTAATATGGACTAGTTATTAGAGAGTGAACATAGCAAAAAACTAATAAATAATGTCTTGAAATATATTAAATATTGATGGTTTTTCAAAAAGTGCCAGGCTTACGTTTTTTTGGCTCTTATTATTTGCACACATTTTTTAAAATAATAGGAGCCAAAAAACGTAAGCCTGGCCTAATTATATAGCTAGGCCTAGTTTAACTAACTTTGAAGCATTTTTGGGAAGAGAAAAACAATAGGTACGTTTATAAATCTTTATTATCAAGAATGGCACAATATTAATAATGTTACTTTAGGAAGTAGTTGTTAGGTGACGTCTACTCAAGTTCTTCATCATCCGTAGAACCAACTTTAAAATTACGATAAAAATCGTGGTATTGTGTGGGAATGATTCCCTGTCTGCATAAGTTTATACGTTCTATTGTCTGCGTAAGTTTAACGTTTATACGTTCAAATGGCTCTTTATAACTTAAAACTGGCTTATTTTTTTATGCTATAGGAGCGTATAAGTTGTTACGTTTTTATGGCTGGTTAGAAATTGTCAATTATCTAAAATTTCAGTATCAATTAAACTTATAAACAAATACGTTCATTTGGAACTAACTAAAAATGAAAAAGATAACATTGACATACACCTATCGACCGTTACGTTGTTATCGTCGTAAAGAAAATATACTTTTTTCTCATACGTTACGATGGAACTCTGAAACTATTGACTATACGAATACGTCCTTTTGGCACATGGTGTAGGACCACTTAGACAACGTATTTATGAAATAAAAAAAAAATCGAGATTTTGATGATACGCTCCTTTGGTTCTTATGGGACGTAATATGTTGATAAGTTAGTATCTGTCGGATAAGATAAATGAAATAATTAAAATATGAGGCCAAAATCACTTAATTACAAAATTTTTGCGAAAGTATGTCATGTATTTTAGTAGTAGGTAACTACGAGTACTAAAATACATGACATACTTTCGCATACATATTTTTCGACTCGCCTAGGATCAAAACCGTGGAACATACCTACATAAAATATACTGACTCAAATCTTTGACCTAATTATTTATAATAAGTAATAAATATCTAATAAGTAGGTACCTAGTATGTCGTTTTGTGGCATCCAATTAGATAAGTATACATTTTTTGGATTGCCCGGCAATACCTTTCCGTCCCATTTCCACACTACTCTCTGAGGTAGCTCTGATATTGCTCCGACAATAGCTTCCAGTTTTTGTTTGGGTATTGATGTACCTTGCAAAGTAGTCCCGAAACTGATATAAATCACCCCATTTTCTGATTCTTCGATAAATTTCTTTAGGTCCTGTAAAAAAGTTTACGATAGAAAAGGGTATATTTTTTATTAGTAACATATTGCAATTTAATGGATTTAGTACATTAAAAGTAAATTGCACATGATAGTCTAGCTAGCAGACAGACCGACGAGTAATAACAGCAGGCAAGCAGGCCGTAAGAAAGTTTCGAACAATCGAACGGACTCGACAGCTGATTTTGCGGTGAGATTTCATTTTCGCATGCTGTAAATTTGGTGGTCGAGCACAAGTCGACAATGATGTATGTTTATGTGCTCTACAACGTGACGTCACTAAATTTACAGCATGCGAAAATGAAATCTTCCCGCGGAATCAGCTGTCCAGTCCGTTCGATCGTTCGAAACGTTCTTACAGCATGTGTCTGCAGTTCCGTTTATTCGTTCGGATTTTCGAATGAATAAATCCCGAAAACTGACTAAAATAATATGAACTACTGACCTTCGGTAATTCTTTAGGTTCTGCGACATGGTAGCCTCCCACTTCTATGACGTTTGGAGGTAGAAGTGAGGGACCACTGACCACAAAGTTTGTGTAGAGAAGCATAACTTTTACATCACGAGCTAAGTCCTCCAGAGGTGGTACGTCAAAATACTGCTGTAGCTGCTGTTGATTCACTCTTTGGCAAGTATATTTGTATAAAATATTGCATAAATTATGAAAAACAATCCTTTCTATACGTTGATAGAAATTAGGTTTCGTACCACCTTCTAGGGACTGGAACGCCATATATGAAGGATCAAACTGTACTCCAAATCTATCATAGTGCCAGGGCATTGGCACTGTCGACGTCATGCCAACTACTGGAGCTCCCAACTTGTAAGCAAGACCCAAGGAACAATCACTGTTAAACTGCTCTGTCACTACTAAATCAAACTTTGTTTCAGATTTCCACAGTTTTTGAACTTGGTCGCTTGACAGCATCACTTCACAACTATCTCTTCCCATCTCATTGAGAATTATAAATGATTCCAATATGCTCCAGTAGGTGCCATATACAACATCATAGTTTCCCAATATTTCTCCTGGTAGAGTTATATCATAATAGTTCTCACTCGGTTTTTGTTGAGGGAAGTAGGATATGACTGTCAAATTGTGACCTCTTCTCGCTAGCTCTAAAAGATAAGGTTCAAATACGAAAAAGTGACTTTTACCCGTATACGGGAACACTCCTAAGATGTTCAGAGATAACACGTCATTGATACTAAAAATAAACTGAATTAAAAACAATGATATTATTTTTAATATCATTTTGTTTTATGCGAATGTGATAAATGTAGGTATTGCATTAGCACAGACTGAAGGACTGAGATACTTTTATGCTCCGATAAGGTTATAAAAATGATAAGGCTTATATCTGATAATAAACAAACATTTTTACTTGTTTGAAATTTGGTAACTGAAAGGTTTTGTCTTAAAAATTGTAATTGAATTAATAAAATGTAATAATTAACATTTAGCGCTGACATTTTTGTTGTGGTTCTTCCGAACATTAGGGATGTGTAATTAAATCACTACGTAATTATTATAGCATAAAGTACGGCGGCGTGCATTGAAATAATCTGAAAACTAACAAACGAAGTTCCATACGGTTTTTACAAATGGACGGACTTACACATGAGGTGGATACAAAATTATTGATGATATTTAAGACGAATATAGGTATTAATCATTCATTAGTCACAAAAAGTAAGTAAAGCTGCAAGGCTGTACATCTAATGATAATAATAGTTAAGTTATATATAATAACGAATCAAAAGATGATGTAATTTGTAATAATAATATGATTTTTTATTCTTATCTAATTAAATGTTTATGATTGAGGTTGTTTATGTACCTACAAGTGAATTACGAGTTTATAAATGCTAAAAGTAAGAAAAATGTCAAAGTGTTGTCGCTCATGAGTAGTTACGAGTCATGCTCGAAAACAGCTCAATGGATTTCAGTAAAACTTACTTTATATCTATAATCTAAAACTCTGCTTTACATCCCAATCGGTTGGTTTTTATGTAATCCTAAACAAGCTGGAGCCATAAATAACTGATACAAATTGATGCCCGTGTTTGAAGTAAATTTCGTGTTCGAGTATTTTTCATAGAATTAGACCGTCCCTCCGTAGCCGGTCAGGGTTAGGGCCTACTCTGAAAAGAGCTCGTTTACCAAGGATTATCACTACATTCTCTACATTGCCGGGGCTTACTTATCAGAGAGAGTCGCCAAGTAGGATATGACTCAGATGTTCGCTGCAAGATGAACAACAAAAACGACATCAAGAGTATCATTAAAACAGCTTCTCGTAAGATCTTATCAAGGTTAACAAGGTTACGGTTATGCAATACGCTGTAAGGCTAAGCAATCAGCCAATAGTCCAACAGACGCATCTAATACGTCGTCGTCGACAGCTGCTCAGAATGCGGTCTGGACATAAACGCTGGTGTCCCAGTAGGCTCCGTGTTGCCTCCGACCGAATGTCTGCTGTATATCAATGACATACGGTCTGATGACTTCATTCATTGCTATGCGGACAGTACCGGAGACGCATGTTACATGGACCGTACGTACATCTCTCGGGTACGAAGGGGAGGAAAGTCGGGAACAACTTAGCGAGACTACTCTCACTAGAGTATCCGATTGGAGAAGACTAAATTTAGTCCGATTCAACCCCTCTATAAAACAAGCATTATATAGATGTGCATTCATATCTCTTCGAGTATTTTTGGTGTCGATATATGTATCAGGAGACCGCCGCAGTCACTGGGAAGACTAGGTCAATTTACCATCTAAAAATTTCATTGCTAAATAGGGTGAGGTAGTACTTCACTGCAGGGCAAAGATTTCTTCTTTACCTTGTTACCGTTTTATCGGGGCAATGGACTTGACCCTTTCGACTAAGTACAAAGACGGACACAGAGAATCGTCGACAATTCCATTCTCACTGGTAGTGAGGAACCGCTCAGCGTCCGGAGAGACTTTGCCTCGCTATGCCACAGGCACAACGTATGAGGGTAAATTTCCTATTTACCCTCATAACTTCATTCCGCGTACACTTAAGCTGTAAAACGATCTCCGTGCTGTGTATTTTCCAAGCGTCTACAATGTGGAGTTTTTCAAGAAGTACATCAGAAGGTTCTTACAGGGTCGGCAGCACGAGTGTGATACACCTAGTGTTGCACACGTCCACAGGCCACGGTAACCGCTTCCTATTAGGTGGTCGGTGTGCTTGTCTGCTACAGTAATATAAAAATATACAGAAATGATTATAATTCTTTCTTCTTTTCTTCTTAATCTTTTTATTAGTAATAACCACGGAGGACAGAATATTCCTTCTCCATGGTAATAACGAATTAGATAAATAATATAGTTATTAATAACAGTTAAATAGTAATTCAGTTGCAGTGGATCTCTTCAAAACAATTGTTACTCTAGAAAAAAGCATGATTTCTTTAATTTATTTTAATTTTTGTTGGCTTCTGTAGTTTTTGGGTAAGGAATATACTTTTTATCATCAAAATAACAATGACTGAGGTGCAGACCGCTGCTGCAATTATATCTAGATATAAGTACTGGTACATTGGGACACTAGCTGCTGGGGAATTAAATGTAAAGTTCTTGGAGCGTGCTGCGAACTCGGTCCAGTAAACGGCGCTGTCTATGGCTGAAATCGGACGGTCGTGCCAAACTTTGGATAATTCCTTTACTGTTCTTCTAAATCTGTCAAAAGTGCAATATTTTTATTTAGGTTACAGTTATACTGAGCTTTAGTACTCCACATTTGAGTTGTCACGTAATTCGAAAACTAGAGACCTTTGCAAGCATCTCTTTCTGGCTAAAGTCGATTTGCTTCGGATTTATTTAGCGTTTTTTCTATGGCATATCGAATACAGTTTGATATCTTTATAGAGTTGTTAATGCCGTTTGTGTTTGTAAAATATAGCTGTAGACTTGTGTTGTGCGATAAGGAGAACGCTCTGCAAAACCGATGCAAGCCAACCGTAGCCGGCTTCTTAAGGCCGGGCGCATACGCTCGGAACTAATTCCGGAACCTAATAACGAAAAAAAAAAAAGCCATTTGTTGCGGAATTCATTCCGGATAAATGAAACTGACCATATAGATTTCAAAAAAAGAACCATAATATGCGCTAGGCAAATTTCGAATCTCAACTCCTGATTAGGAAACCGAATAGGGAAATCGAGCGTATGCGCCTGGCCTAACTCTTGTGTTTGATAACTCTAAGTTAGCCTTAATATGCATCCAAAATGATGTGTGTAACATTGTTGTCAGGCACGCTTATAATTTTTCTAAGAACATAATAAAGAGTTTGAATGGTGTAGATTGTATAAGATAAAACATAGTTACTAACTCTGGATTCAAAACGGTGTCTATTTTTTGTGACAACGTTTCTTTGGTTAAATCTCGAATCTGGATTGTCACACCTAAGCCCCTCTCTTCAACAGAATCTGCGTTTACAGGTTGATCTCCAAATACTGGCATACAGACCATGGGTACTCCATAGTGTATAGACTCTGTTATGCCCAAGAGACCACAATGGGAGAAAAATGCCAGGACTTTCGGATGAGCTGCAAAAACACGAAATAAATAATTAAAAAATTAAATCATCATCAACACAGTGGAAATGTGAAAACGTATTAAGGAAATTTAATATTGACGTTACTACGTTGACGCTTCTACTTCTACTTTCATATTATAACAAATATGAAAGTAGAAGTAGAAAAAGTGAAAGCTGTATGCCTGGATTGTAGCAAATCAAATATGTCTGCTGGGGTAGGTTTTAGTTATTGTCCTAAATTATCCTACCCTATTTCAGTCACACCTCTTTTCCACAAGCTTTCTCAGGCAGTTCCAAATTTAATTCATTCATGAAGTCAGAAATAACTTCATGCATGAAGGTAAAAATAAAAACATAAATTACGAGCTGTCGTGTAGGTACCTAGCAAGTCATTTTGTGGAATCCAGTCAGACACGTATACATTTTCCGGCGTCCAAGGCAAAGCTTTTTCGTCCCATTTCCAAACTACTCTTTGGGGTCGTTTCGATATTGCTCCGACAATAGCCTGCAATTTATCCTTTGGTGTTGATGCAGCTTGCACCATCGTTCCAAAACTAATATAAATCACTCCATGTTCGGACTGTTCAATAAAATCCTTCAGGTCCTGTAATTAAAATACTTATAGTTATTTTTTATCCAACTGCGCCAGGCAGGTAATGTTGTTTCAATCTTTCAAATAGCAGGTGGGATTTTTTTTGTCTTGGCATTTATAGGTACGTGGCAAGCCTTAGATTGGAACCTCCAAAGAAAGCGGTAAACTAAGCTCATCTGCTACCCGGTACAGGATCAGCAAGTACTGATACACGGACGAGGCTCAAATTACAAAAGAAAATTTACAAATTGTACAAAAATATGGAGCTGCAGCTAATAATAGCACCAAACATCAAAATAATAATCATAAACTACTGAGAAACTTGGTGTACGGGATCGGCAGACTATAACACCACACCATCACAAGATATGGTTCTGCTCTCCATTTGCTAGTAAACATACAGCCCGTGAAAAACTACCAGGTTAGCAATATTTTTACTCCTATGAGATGAAAAGACATAGTCGGTGAAATTTTACTATGTGTGAATATCGAGAGCCAATCCCGAAAGTAACGTAAAGAAAGAAAGTAAATGATTAAACGAACTTACCTGTACGTGAAGTTCGATCATAATTACTGGAAGGGATTGGCTCGAAGATATTAGCATCCCTCCTGCCCTAAGACTACTCTAGCCCTAATTGTGAAATGCCAACAGACATACCTCTGTTTATCTCTTCGTGGAACCAGAGGTATGCAGTAGCCGTTTTATGGTTTGGCATATAGTCGGCAAGAAGAGTAAGACTGACTAAGATCAACTTGTTTCGGTTTTGTAGCGCCCTCTCTGTCGTACATCGGACTGACAGTTTCATATCTTTATAATCAAGCTATCAGTTTGGTACGTATGTACGGAATAAACACGAAAATACTTACTTTTGGTAACTCCTTTGGGTTTTTGACATGAAAACCGCCTATTTCTATAACATTTGAGGGAAGAAGAGTGGAACCAGTGACCACAAAGTTTGTATACAGCAGTCTAATTTTTATATCGCGAGCTAAGTCTTCTAAAGGAGGTGTGTCGAAATATTGCTGAAGTTGGTTTTGATTCACTCTTTGGCAAATATATTTATATAAAATATTGCATAGATTATGAAAAATAAGTCTTTCTATACGTTGATATAAAGTAGGTTTCGTTCCTCCTTCTAGTGACCCGAACGCCATGTATGAAGGGTTAAACTGTACTCCAAATCGCTGATAATGCCATGGCATCGGTACATGTAGTGTCATGCTAACTACTGGAGCAGCCAACTTATAAGCGAGCCCTAAAGAACAATCACTGTTAAATTGTTCTGTCACGACTAAATCGAAAGATGTTTTTGATTTCCACAAGTTTTGAATTCTTGTATCCGACAACATAACTTGACAATACTGAATCCCAATCTCATATATGAATAAGTATGATTTTAATACACTCCAGTACGATCTATATACAGGAATAACTGTTTCCAGTACTGGCATTTGTCCAGCTAAACTTATATCGAGATAGTTCTTTGTAACATTTTGTTGAGGAAAGAAGGATATCACAGTTAAATTGTGGCCCCTTCTTACTAGTTCATGGAGATAGGGCTCATATACAAAGAAGTGGCTTTTACCCGGATATGGGAACACTCCTAATATATTAAGCGAAAGCACACCATTGCAAGTGAAAATAAAACTTATGAACCACAATAATATTTTCTTAAGTTCCATAGTTGTAACTATAAAGTTAAACAAGTTTGACGACTATATGATGTCACCGTGATTAGAGGACTGGCTACCTCGTGGTTTATTAGTACCTAATATGAATATATTTTAAAAGTGAAAGGACTTCCTACAGTAGTCTTCATTCACTGTATGTTTCGAAACGAGAAATATTGTTTATAATTATTTCTATTAGTAGAGCGGCGCAGTAACCCAGCTAGTTGAAAGTAAAAATCGTTCAAAATGACAGCAGAATATTATAGTCCTAGATAAAATAATATAGATATTATTGGCAAATGGCAACATTTTCGTGTTTTCATGTGATGCTGATCCGGAGAGGCACGTGTATTCTATTATAATAATTGCTTTTGTCTATTTTTTGTTTCTTTTATAAGTACTTTTCAAAACAAAACATTATTTGTACAATGAATAAAGGAAATAATTATTTTTGTCTCTTTTGACCTCTTTTTCTCATTAACTTTTTTTAAAACATGGCCTTAAATTTTATTAAATTATTAATTACTATTCATAACTTAGGAGGAGGAACTTACCAAGCAGGATATAAAAAAAAACGTTGAACGCGTTGAAAAGATACAAAAACATAAGCACTAAACAACAGTAACGTTCAATGCTGTATATCATCTGTATTGTTGGTTAAAGTTATATGTTACTGATTAAGATATTTTTTTTTCAATCATAAATCGATTTGAATAATTGGCATAATGCTTTAAAATTTTATTCAAAAGATATGTTACATACTGAGGCTGAAAGTCGGAGTAATATTTTATTAAAAACTAGCTGACCCCGCGAACTTCGTACCGCCTAACATTCAATTCTTTTTTTTTTTTTTTTTTTTCTCTCCGTAAAAACCATCCCCGTACTTCAAGGAATATTTTTAAAAAAGAATTAGCGAAATCGGTTCAGCCGTTCTCGAGATTTGCGCTTAGCAACACATTTAGGGATTCATTTTTAGGGTTCCGTAGGCAAATGGCAAAAAACGGAACCCTTATAGATTCGTCATGTCTGTCCGTCCGTCTGTCTGTCTGTCCGTCCGTATGTCACAGCCACTTTTCTCCGAAACTATAAGGCCTATGCTGTTGAAACTTGGTAAGAAGATGTATTCTGTGAACCGCATTAAGAATTTCAGACAAGAATATAAAAAAAGCATGAAATTTTGGGGGTCCCCATACTTAGAACTGAATTCAAAATTTTTTTTTCTTCAAACCCATACGTGTGGATCTATAGATAGGTCTTTATTGAAGTTTCTAACTTATTTTTTTTTCTAAACTGAATAGTTTGCGCGAGAGACACTTCCAAAGTGGAAAAATGTGTCCCCCCCCCCCTCTAACTTCTAAAATAAGAGAATGATAAATCTAAAAAAAATATATGATGTAAATTGCCATGCAAACTTTCACTAAAAATTAGTTCGAACGAGATCCAGTTAGTAGTTTTTTTTAATACGTCATAAACCGAATTTTCGCCTTTGCTATTACGGAACGGAACCCTTCATGGGCGAGTCCGACTCGCACTTGGCCGATTTTATTATATTATAGAAGATGTCCGCGGTTTCACCCGCGTGGAATTCTGTACCCACTCCAGCTGCTCATGTGTTTTTCCCGACTGTATTCTATTCCTACATTAAATTTCAACCAGCCACCTAGACACGAATGTATGGGATTTGACTTTTATCTTCTTCTTCTTCTATCGTGGCGATGGCGCCTTTACTCTCAAATGGTGTTCTCCCAGTGTGCTGCTACCTGGATAGCGCTCTCGGAGGCGCACATGAGGTCCTCCGGTGTACATGTGTGTGGGCATGTAGCACACGTCAGCAGGTGGGCCATTGTCTGTGGTGTAACTCCGCATTCGCATCTCAGGTCTGCCCCACCTGAGAACCCCCACCTAGCCCGGCATTCTTTGCTTGGGCCGACCTGTGTCCGGAGTCTGTTCAGAGACTTCCATCTGATCCAGGGCAGATCATGTCCAGACGGTAGATTCTCCGAAAGCGGGACGAAGGGGGTCGGTAGCGAGCTCTATGCTCAACAGTGGTCTACTCTGGCTTGGGAGGGGCGCATGCCCAGAAGCTCCTGCGTTTATGACATACCTACGTTGACGACTGACTTATTAATAAACCTACGTCAAATCCCATACATTTATCATTCTATTCAATACGTTCGGACGTTAGAGTGTGATTGAATAACCAACACCCAATCATCTACATACACTTTCACATTTATAATATTATTACTACTTTTTGCCAGCAGGCTTAGGGAACAGTTGGTAGAAAGTGCAACGATCGGAGCATGATTGTACGCGCCACCTGCGCCTCACCTGTCTGCTTTATTGGATGACAATTCTTTGCGAGTGGCAGCTGCCACCTGAGCTACATCTGCGATTCCATGGTGGTGGACGATGACCTTCATGCATTAAGTTGTCGAAGAAGCATATATTGATGATGTAGGTATAATAACATTACTTTAACGTTAATAATATTGAACTTTCATACAAACTTCCATCCCCTGATTTAACCCTAAAAGGAGGTTAATTTCTAAGGATACATTACTAGTACACCTCCACACCATCTACTGAGCAACAAATAAAAAGCATAGGTACATTTTAAATTTCAAGTCCCTTACTTCAAAAACATAGGACTTTCTCACAAACTCCCAACCCCTTAGGGTTGGAGTTTAGTAAAATCCGAATCTCTTAGCGGATATCTAAACCCCATAAGGAACCTACCTGCCAAATTTCAAGTTTGTAGGTGATAAAGTTTCGAAGATTACGTGATTAATTAATGAATGGTATTTAAAATTAGAAAACAGAATTAGATAAAAAAAATGTAGGTATATAAAATGAATTGTAATGAGATCAATAGAATTTTCGCATGGAGCTTAAATAAGTAAGAGATATTCTACCAGAGTTTAAGAAAAAGAAGGAGTGGCAACAATGAAGCGGCTAAAAACACTAATTTCTAATTTACTGATAGGATTCGGACAGAAGAAAGAATGTAAACCAAATTCAAACGAACGATTTTATAACGAATGGTGAAAGACGGTACCGACATCTATTTGACAACTGACAAATTAGCAATTGAAAAATAAAATTGTGAAAAAATACGGTTCCTAACGGCGTTCTTATATAGGTCCACTTACCTTATTCGAAAATGCGTGGTACGCTCTCTAATTGTATTTTTGTAACTATCTTAGAATTCCAAATTTCCAAATTTCATAATAAATTACGTATTATTTACACAATTGTGTATATAGAAATAAAGTATATTTATTTACATAGTTGCTCGGATATATTAACCCGTAGAAATTCATTCATAACAATAATCTCAAGCAAAAATGCGACATCTGTAACCTAACTCAGATTCAGATTATTACAATTATATTAATTATTCACATCTCTGGTTCGACCAAACAAACGTAAGATTTTAAGTCTGACCCTTGCTGCGTCTGAGTCTTGCCCTTACTAAAAAAAAGCGCCTCAAAATTTGTTCAGTAGTTTTTACGTCTATCGTGAACAAACAGACAAGAATTACAAAGAATATATTTTCGTGTTCAGTATGGTTAATATAACATAGCCCAAGTATTTTTTTAAATATCTCCAATGTACAGGATAAGGTATTATTTCGCCAGAAAAAGGTTCTGCCCCCCTAGATATTAGAAATTCGTTGGCCAGCGTATTGTAGAATAGAATGATGACTGTATGAGATTTGACGTTGATGACACACCTTGACGACGGTCTTAAACGTCAAATCCCATATATTCATCATTCAGAACTGATTAATAGTAGCCGTTCAAAAAATTTGGAGATGATTAACAGAAAATGGCGATATTGCTTCGTCGTTGATTTTGAATAGCGGCTCTTGTGTTTTGAACATAATTTAAAATCTAACTTACATTTACTTAAAACCCTATTTTCACTTAGAAAGTGGAGTATAAATAAAATATACTGTTACTTACAATTTTAATTAACAAAAATAAATAACAAATATACAAATTATCCAGTCATGTGTTACATATTTATAACTTTCTAACCTTTAAGTACCCTCTCCGTGCTGTGTCTTACTACTACATATATAATCTTTTTCTCAGAAATAAATCTCTAAGGTTTATTCAAATTTCACTCTTTTTGAGTTCCTTTCTTCTATAATCTCAGACTGCACTTCGCTTTGACAACAACAGCAGCAGACAACAGAAATAATCTTATAAAGCACATAACTTAGAATGTATAACACTAGTCCAATAAATGCTAATACGTCAAGCTGAAACTGTTGGTAGAAGGGTACCGTTGGTGCCAACGGCTGGAGGTTTGGTGCCCCCTGGTATCGGGCTACGTATTCTGTCCAATATACGGCCGTTTCTAAAGGTGTCATTGTTCGATCATGCCACAATCTTGATACTAACTTAGCGCGCTGTTGATACCTGTAAAAATTGTTATATCGTATTAGTTTGGTGAAAATGGTAAATGGTATAAATGTGCTTCCGAATATGGTAAATCTGTCGGTAAATATCGACTATTATCCGGATAATATGACACCACGCACCCCGACACGTTACAAATAGGTTAGAAGGGATTGCCGATCTCTAGGTTCGTCAACGACCTCTCGTCGACGTCGCTCGAGACTAAAATTTGGCGGAACATCTATTATTTTGCTGACAAACCCTATTATTTTGGATAATACTACATTTTGTAGGAAATCAAAATCTAGGCTCTTAAATTTTCGCATTGTATGATCGATAGGGGGATAGCGGGAATTACCACGTTGACGGTATTATAGTCCGTATATGCATGCCGTACGTACACACGACAAAGGAGACAATTGTACACCTTCACATGTGCAGTGGTATGCACAGACGGTGGTATGTACTAGTGGCACAGATAACATAATACTAAACTAGTGGTATGTAGAGACGGCTGAAGATAAAAAACCTTTGAACTGCCTGACATTTAAATCACGGTTAGTGCATCTTGGTCAAAACGAAACGTCACTTCAGGCAGTTAAAACTGTGAAATACTTTTAGCTGCCTGAAGTGATGCCCAACTTTTTACTTTGTTAATTCTATCTTCTTCTTCATCATAGTGTTAACACCAGTCGCATCGGAAAACTTCACCTCATGTCAGTTTGGCGTACGGTTTTTCCAGTCTAACTGTAGGTTTAGCTGAACTTATATATTTTCCGTGAATTGACTGCCATCTGACCTCCATACCCATTGGTGATGTCGAGGCGTTGCAGTTAGACCAGTTGTTGAACTTTTTAGGGTTCCAACTACCCGTAACGACTGCCATAGATGTCCTTTAGCAACCGGGACCGTTGGCTTAACATGCTCTCCGAGGCACGAGACCAGAACAATGCAAATACCCATATTCATGCATACAAATATTTGCACTGAGCGAGGATTGAACCCGCGCCTCCTGCGTAGCGTCGCGTTCACTACCGCCACGTCACATTGGCTGTCCATTTAATATTCAATTCTATGTTCCATGAAAAACACTTACACTGGGTCCAGAACTTCATTGATGGCATCTAAAAGATACTTCTTCTTTAGATCTTGGTAGGAAACAATAGTGGCGACTCCTGCATCTTGTAGGGCTGCTGCGTTGCCATACTGATCCCCAAATAGTGGTATGGCTACCACTGGAACTGCGGCATCAACTGCTTCTATAGTACTTAGGATGCCAGCATGAGATACAAAGGCTTTCACATTTTCATGTTCTGAAAATAGTGAAGCAAAATATTATTGAATTGTATTTATAAAAACTATTAATTATCTGGAAATAATGCTCCAGTTAATAAAAGTTTCAATTAATTAATATAAAATTATACTATTGGAAGTTTATACCTATGTGAGTATTATACAATGCCATAAAAGTATATTTTAACGGATTTCATTATTTACAACGTTTCGGTTGTTTTTCAGGACCTTCTGCTCAGCAATGATAGTTATAGGGGTCATACATACATACATACTTTAGTTCCCTCCGGGGTAGGCAGAGACAGCAACCCGCCATTTGACTCTATCCTTACATAATTCACGAGCTATAGAATACGTTAAAAATTTATAATGTAAGGTAATGTAAGGTAATGTAAGGCATCATGCGTGGGTGAAAAGGCGAAGTCAAAAAACTAGCAGTTTTATTATTTCTACTCGTATAGATATCTATATAGGTAGGTATGTTTTAAAAACTTCTAAAGATTTAAAATAAAATTAGTAACATAAAAGTTAAGCTTTGATGTTTGTTTTAATACCACAATCTTGTTTAATCAAGTTTGATAAATAATTACTAAGTCACACACACACACACACACACACACAACTGTGAATAAGTACTTACTTAAAATATCGTATTGTGGGAACCATCTCAAAGTCATAACATTTCTCGGCAGCTGCAGATTGGCGCCGTCCCATTTCCAAAGGACCCTTAGGGGCAATTTAGCGAAGGTTGATAACAGCTCGTTTAATTTATCACTTGGGAGTGTGGAGTCCTTCACCGTGGAGCCTAGGTTCACGTATATTACTCCGTGTTCCGCCTCGTTTATAAATCTCTCTATATCCTGAAATGTATTACACAATTGCTTTTACTGTTTAGCACCGATCACTTACATTAAAAAATCGAATAAAGGCTACATTTACATGATAAATGAGTTTTGGACCTATTGTTGTTACTATTGTCAGTTAGATAAAGCTATTAAAGTAATTGTAAAGGGTAAATGTAAATTAATTGAAAAGTAGTCGACGAGTAGAAGTTTCATTAGCCTAATGGCATTTAGTAATATGAGTTGATATTGATGAATAGGAGTTGAAAATATTTGTCTCAACTAATTCTTGGTGTTATAGCGTAATAAAAATATCGAGGTTCAGCCAAATCCGCAGTTAAGACTGGTAAAGCGGACCCCAGACTGCGAGGTGAAAGCTTCGGATGCGACTGGGAATTAACGCTAGGCAGAAGAAGTTATAGCGTGTAGATTTAGCATTATACATGTGCGTATTAGATTACAGCAGTTTGTTTCAATACATACATACATTTCTAACATTTCTTTCTCACATTAGGAACTATTTATAAGCGGATCAATAAAAATACTCACCGTCGGTATAATTTTTGGCGGCCTTACATGAATACCGCCGATGTCAATAACATTATCAGGTTTGGCAACACCGCCATGCAATGACTGATGTGTGTTTACAAACGCAAGACTGGCATTTGATGCAATACTTTCTAAGGTCGGTAAATCATCGCCCAGGTACTTGTAAAGGTACACGTGGTCGGTCACTTGCGAACCAACGTAATAAACCCAGTTAGTTATGTGATATAGTATGTAACTCTTTAACCTTTCGAAATACCAAGGTTCCTTTCCGTAATCTAGACCAGATTGACTTACAAAAGCACTATTGAAATGAATACCTAGTCTATTATATTGCCAGGGTTGTAATGGCTGTGGATTGAAGGTAATATAAGGTGCACTTAAATTAGCTGCCAGTGCCAAACCGCAGTCACTGTTATATGACTCCACTAGTATTACGTCGTATCGAGGCCGCGTTCTTATCATATGGAGCACTTGATGATTATTCATTAGAGTCTTGCAGTCGTCGTTGCCGGCTTTAGTCGCTACTAGCGTTTCAAACGGTACTCGCGACACTTCGTTCACTATCACAGATTCGAAAGATAACCCTTTGTACACTTGTTGATCACTGAGCAAAATATCTTTGTACGAAGCATCGACATCTTGCATTTGAAAATGACTGATCAATGTCACTTCATGATTGCGATTTGTCAATTCCCGGAATAGTCCACGATAAGTGAGATAGTTGTTCTTATCCAAAGACGGAAAAATCCCGAGTATTTTGTAACTGTCTGTTACGAATATTGTTGCGATGAAGTAAAACACGAAAATTGTGTGTTTTGCCATTGTCCATGCGGACGCGTTCGTGTTGCCGCACAGTTTGTTGGTTACTAGGGCGTAAATGGATGCCGCTTACGTTACTGTCTAATAATAGGTAGATGTTATGAGGTAACCATTCCGCTGACGCCACGATAGTTTCGTAATAAACAAAAATATTCGGTGACTAAAGAGAAGTCATTGATCGTGACCTCGATTCATTTTATGCGCGAGCGTGTTCATGCAGCGGAATCTTGTTAGAGACTGGTTTACGTCCTATGTTTCTATATTTACTAACTCTATAGAATGTTGTAAAGATATGCTCTCTCTACCCAAACTAAAATAATATTGTGTGGATACCGGAAAACATTTTATCACGGAATTAATAAACAAATATTCACACAAAGATTACATAATCGAATGTAGATATGACTTAATACCTACCTATGAGTTATTTGTTTATAATATTTGAGTGGCTGTTATCAATGAGTAGTATTTAATGGACTACCTACTTAGTTATATCTTCGTATGAGCTACTCTACAGTCAAAACAATGCGTGGGTCAGCGGAGCATGACTTTACGATGTTGCAACACAAAACAACACTAAAATTGTTCACTGCTTCATAAACGGGCACACCATAGTACCTGGTCGTCTATTACCTATGCAGACATGTGAACTGAGTAGGTTTCTACTATTATTGTATCATTTCGAATAGTTGACGTTCCAGCCTGGTAGATTTAGTTAGAATTTTTCTTTCTTACGAATATATTAAAGGATATCAGACGAACAATACTTTTCTTCTTTTTTCTTTTCTGTTTCTTTTACCTATGTTTCTACTCTATATTCCGTTTCTAATAGTAAACAACAAAGAAAAACTCTTACAGAATTTTTACTGCTAATACCTACTCTCTTATTTTAATCATTAGGTAATACCTAATCATTAGAAAATCGTTTGGTATACGTATGCGTTATAGTTCGTCCTATAGGTGTTATTAAAGAAATGTGTGACTTAACAACTTTTTACTTGAGCAGGTTAATGCCACATCATCAAATTGATTGGTACCTAATAAGAATATATTGTTACGTGGGTGCCACCCACGTTAACAATAATCAAGTCGATAGTGACTCGAGCTGCATTACAAGTCCATTACCTTTCGATTGTGAGGTCAATGTCTTAACCGCTGCATATCAATAAATTGAATAATATTCTATTTAATCAAATGTATCACATAAGACCATTTAGTTACTACCAGTTTAGTTGTATTATTCTTGATAACAAGACAACATAAAATAGAATAGGTAGTTTTATATATACGAGAAATGAAATTTACAACATAACAATTTTGTAAAATTTGATTGAAGACCCGCTGCTGTGGATGGGCGCAGACCTGCACCTGCAGATCTCACTTCAGACCGATATAAATAGTCCCAGAGCTGGTAGGACAATTTTTATAATGTTGTAGTTTAATGTTTAAGGAATAGGTACATAAAAAAAGACAGGCGTTTTGGTGGCGGCTTTACCATTGCCAGGCGGGTTCATGATGCCACTCTTTCTATTTTTCTTTCTCTTCCTGGAATCTGATATATATTATAATTATTAATTGGGGAAAAAAACTTTATTAGCTGATTTGATGAATATAATCAGTAATTTGAGCAGTTTTGAAAGAATCATCTAAGTTGCTTAAGTGAACGAAGTTATGGTAAGTAGTTGACCTTTGCTTGCTTCGTAACCACTGGTTATTAGGCATGCTATTGTGATATATATTTATGTATGAAATAGCATACAGATAACAATGACGAACAGGCAGATATAAGAAAGACCAACAAAAACTTCAATAGAATTTTTAATATTAATTATTGATTTGATAGTTCGAAAAGATGCTCTTCTTCAAAATATTTCTGTGTAACACTAGGAGTTGGAATGGTTCTGTTATAACTAGATGCACTTACTTAACAGTTTTAAAAGATACCTTAATCTAGTCTTATTAATAAAATAAAGGAGTCAAAATCAAAATCAAATCAAATCAATTAGCCTACTGCAGTCCACTGCTGGACATAGGCCTCTCCCAATATGCGCCACGTTTGCCGATCCTCCGCCTTCCGCATGCAGTCCGTCCCAGCCACCTTTCGTAGGTCGTCAGTCCAATAAAGTAGTCAATATTTCATTTCAATACTTCAATATACAATTTGAAAAGCAGTAAACAGTTACAGTTACTGTAGGTGCCTAAACGATACACTAATCTGTTAAATTACTTTGAATGCGATGTAATTGTCTGAGAAAAAAGCTTTTATTTTCTTTCAGAACAATGTGTAAAGATTTTTTTAAATTTTTAGTTTTTGTCATAGGCATTAAAACTTGAACAAACTGAAATTTTTACAAGGAAAAATGCTCCATTTGTAGGTATGTCATAGAGTATAATTTGAATAATTGGGTTTTAAATGTTTAAAATTTAAAACACTAGCTGAACCCGCGAACTTCGTACACATAAACTATCTACTAAATAGTCCGAACAAAGCCTAAACATTAGGGTTTGGATAGGTGATTCCGTTCTTGAGTTATAAAATTAAAACGAAAAGTGGCATTGATTTTTATACATTAGGATTCGCACACACGGGCAGTAGAAATTGTCCAAACACAATGTATGTATGACGTTAGTAAACTGAGTCCGGCAAAGGGTTGCCGTGTGTGTGACTCCACTCATCACCGCGACTAGACACCATTGTGGGGTTTCAGCTAGGGCTACTACCATACAAGATAAACAAAAAGTGCAAGCCTGTTCTTGTTATCAGTTATTTTTTTAATAGTGAAAGTACATGAGTGATATGATTTTTTTGTCCGTGATGCATCCTAGTTTTATAGGGTGCTTAGTGCACTTACCTATTATTTTCCTTTATTTTGTCTCGTGCTTTGCTAAATTATCTCTTAAATAAAATTTAGTTGCGAGTTCTGATTCTGCTTCAGACTATATTTTTCATGTAATATCGAATACCTACTATTTATACAATGAATAATAAATGTATTATTCGATTCCAATGAAAGTTTCAAGTAATTAGTAGTACGCTAATTTTCTTATAGATTTAGATTTCGTCCTGGATGTCGTCGTTTCCGATCGAAATCGATTTTATGTTCAGATCTGATGCAATATTGTACAATCGGATCTTGCGAGTTGTAATTTGTAAGCTAAAATGTATCAACATTCCCGCTGCAATACGATTAACGGTAGCCCTATAAATTGTCGGAAAAAAGCGCCCGACTAACGGATTAAGAGGAATTATGGTCTATTACTTAGGCAGTGTTTACTTGTAACCTGCTCACCGTGGCTTTAGCTGAGTATCATTGATGTAGAACTTGGGTACAGGGCTGTGTAGTTCATTTTAGTAGTTTATGGTGGTGGTGAAATGCCTAAGAGGAAAATATTCATATCCTTTTTGTATTAGTTACACATCGCCCTTTTTTCAGGTTATAATTTAACTTGATACAGACTCAATTACTATTACTATAACAAAATATCTCATAGACGCGATGGAGTTTACGAACTTGCAATAAAAAAACATAAGGACATCCAGCTAAAATCATTTAAAAATCATAGTATCGTCTCATTTTTATTAACAAGCTACCCGGAATATAATAAATCAAAGAAATATCTGTAAACATTTTGCTTTATATCAAAGCGTCATAATCTTTGCTCCCATTTTCCGTTTTTCCCCATTTGACTTAACAAAACACCGGTGCTCACAAACGAATTTGGTATCCTGTTATCTAATAAATTTCGCCTAGAATGTGTACAAAGAAGCCCCGCGACTGGTCTCTGAAAGAGATCTCCGCTCGTCCAAACCACAGACCCCCGGTCTATTATATTCGCATTTGTAAGAGACATTAGTACCGAGTTCGGGTCTTCGACAACATAAAAATGTAATTACAAGTGGGAAGTTCGAGGCCCACTTAAATATAGATTTACCCTTTGAAGAGCGATTTGATGGGCTCGTGAGGTGTTAGATCAATCATATCTCGATTGTGGGCCCCACTCTCAATTATTCCCTTCTCAGGATTGATAACTTCATTCATTTTTCAACGTTCTGCCGGTTATTGCCGATTTTGGCGGTATTGATATATATTATGTATTTATTGCAAAGAAGGAGGGATTTAATAAGGATATTATGCCTTTGGATTTGGTTACCTATATATTTCGTGATCGAATATAGTAGATTAATAATTACAAGTAAAATATATGTGGTTAGCATTTCTGTTGAACTCTACCTGAAGAAATTTAATACTGGAATACGATGTATGAGAAATTTTATCTAAATCGATCTACGTTTATAACATTAATCGTTAAAAAATCCCCGACAAATGAAGGTAATTTTTTGAAGTTGATTTAAACATGAAAGTAATATAAACATTTTATAAGAATAAGTGAACAAACAGGCCGACTTGCAATAAAAATATATTAGTTCTCTATACGGAGTGGATCCAGTTATTAAAGGAACCTATACCTCTATATGTATATATACCGCAATCCAAAAAACCAACCGCATATAGCACGTCATGAGGCCCACAGGTTGAAGGATTACTGATACTAGGGCTTAACAAATCGTAATAATTACAGGATTTTACTGTATTAAGAATGGTCAATGGTCATGCCTTGTAATATGCTAAACTACTCAGTTACTACATCTAGATTCCAGAAATTCATTATTGTAATCGTAAGTTTATAATAACTCGGTGTATTTTGGCGAACAAATTCGGTTCTCAACTGACGTAATGGAACACTGTTTACTTCTATTAGTAACAATAACCATATGTAATATAAGAAATGTAAAGTTGATTGGTAATCCAAAATGAAGAGATAGTTGTAAGAGCGAAAAAATACAGACTCTCTCTTGTTATTCCATAACCGGAGGCCAAAACGGTGAAACCCACGTAATTTTGCTGGATTTCGGTACCCGATGGTAAACTAATTGGTTGAATTGTCACTGTGAAATAAAAACAACATTTATTTATTGAAACAGGCAATCGATACCTAACTTAAATAATAATGATTGTAATTGCTATCAGCTTGTCAGGAACTGGAAGGTACATTTGATATTTTATCTGTTTTGGATTAAGCGGAGTTGGACAGAATGATTTCCTTTTTTTTACTTATCTGTCCGCGATTAGTGATGTTATCCATTATTTATTTTGTGGAATAAAAAATATTTAAAACCATTTTCCATGAGAAAACCCTTAAGACATGTCAATTATCAAGTTCATGTGCCAAACGGTGTTTGAGTTTAGATCATACGGATAATTTTAATCAATTTCAAATTAATTAAAAAAACTATCTATCGGTTATCTATTAGGTTAGAAGAGATTGAGAGAAGTTTTGCAGATATCTCCGCCAGTTTCTTATTGTTAGGTTACTTGTGATATACACAAAGAAAGGGCTCTGCGGACATGGCTAAAAATGAATTATAGTACGAATAGTTTTTTAAATAATAGATACTTGTCGTTCATAACAATCATAATTTATATGTTCTTCATCCCAGCACCAATTACGGTTGCGTGAAAAGCTTCCGAGGTCTCCTAGTATCCTTTCCATGATAACAGAATAACGTCCGACTATGTTCTGAATAACTATATTCTATTTGAGAAAGTAACTCCAGGAATGCGGATGATACCAAGATCGTTGGCAATTATATTGGGATTGTATTCGGGGTACAAAACAACATTATTTGTAGTAATCCTAGTGCCTCCAGAGAAAAGCGTGTTTGACAACTTCCAAGTTGTTGGTTGTCCTTATCTGCTCCTTGCTATAGCAACAAGTTTTCTCAAAGTCAGAATTGTTCAACCATTGTTTTCTCCCTTCATATTTGCAATGATGGTTCATAATTATATTTACTAAATCTCTTTATGTTGATAACATTTTCGTACAGCTTATTAGTCATAATCTGTTTGACAAATGTGATTATTTTATCATATCATTTATATACTAACGATTTTCTAAGACATGTTGTGTTTGAAAACAGTCATTATCTTATACGTAACTTCATTGCGTATTAAAAATACCACAGGTGTCAACTGGATTACCACACGTACACATAACACTGTGGTTATACAGATATATAAATAATATAATAAATCACGGTCATTACTTCAAAAAAAATCTGAAAATTTAATTCAGTACAGATGAAAATGGTCGCTTATTTATGTTATTATTATTTTGTTGTTATTTTATCCATGTTTGAATATTTTTTTCATAACTGTATACAGTTGTAAAAATGCTTTGTGTGAGAATTACATACATACATATAATCACACCTTTATACACGGACGGTGAGGCAGAGGTGAATTAACACCCACATTTCACCAATCATTGTATTCCGTCCCATGCAATAGGGGGTGAGCCTATTGCCGTATTCCGGGCACTATTGTTGACTAGAGCCATGCCTCTTAGCCTAAGTCTGGGCGCTGTATATATGAATGTGTCTAATGTTGGACATTTTGTATTTTGGACATAAGTCGTGCAAAGGGATAAACAGCCCTAATTCTTAGTCGCCTTGTATGAAACCGCATGGGAAGAGATGGAGTGGCCCAAATTTTACTCTAACGGCAACGTAACGGGAATTACTTAAAAATTATAAAGGTTTTCTTTAAAACGTGGATCCATCCTTAAGATTGTTTCTAAAATAATGGCTATATCCGGTTTCAACATGTTCAAAAGACAAACAGGAATTTAAAATACTAACTTTTTAAAGGAACGGTCGGTAAGCTCAACTGTACAGTGTACAGACAGACGAACATAAACCCATATTGACTTTCTGAAACTAAGCGGAACTGGCACGACCGCATATATTATGCGTAATGCTTCATGGAAACTATTAGTAGAATATTGGCTAATTGGATACGATAGAACTTCATTTCCTTAAGTGCCGCTGCGGGGACTGCTTTTAGGGCCATCTAAAATTAACGTGAACAGGCTTCAGGTACCAGAATGTACGTTTATGTGCGACTGTTACTTACTTGAATAGTGAAAGGAGAACCCCAGTTTTGTGTCTGATGTCATCTAAAAATCCAGAGTTCAATATGTGGTTAAATTTATCTATTACCCCCATCACACGTACAGAATAAACGACACACAACTCATGGAGGTCAAAGCTCAGACAGATCTAGGTGTGAAGATTACCGAAGACCTGAAGTGGGAGGCCCACATAACATCAATAACTAAGAAGGCCAACTCCCTAATCTACCTTATTAGAAAAGCATTTGGAACCTTAACTCCGGAAATGATGCTGAAAATCCACAAGGCTTTTGTAAGGCCCATCTTGGAATATGCGTTTCAAGTCTGCAGTCCCTACTTCGTAAAGGATATCGATCTCCTAGAGAAAGTGCAGCGTAGATTCACCAAAGTCCCTAGGAATCTTAAACAACGTACATATGAGGAGCGTTTGTCCATGCTGAAACTCACATCTCTGAAGGAACGCAGGGACCGTGGTGACTTAATAGAAACATTTAAAATCTTAAGGCCGCTTCCCACCGTCCGCGATTCTGCGGATCATCACGCACAGCCGACGATCGCGGACGGCAACGCACGCAGACAGGGCTCTTCCAACGGTGCGTGTTGGTCTGTGTAGATCTTTTGATAACTTCATTTCAAAATGCAAAGTGAAAGAGAACGTGTCGTCGCTGCAGCCGCGGCTGTGGTATTAGTTAATAAACAATTACCAAATTATGCGATCTAGTAAAAGTAAAAAGAAACCACGTCGCTGGTGGATATCAGCATACAACAAAATGTCGTTTAACGTAAGTGTACATAGACATACCTATATCAAATTTTATTTATTTTTTGTTTTGTCACCCATAGCAGTGGAATTACGGTAGAAAATTACCGAATGACATAAAATACTCCTTGTCCTGTGATCCTACCACCGGCGCGGTGGGATTATGATTCGGAAATTGATCGCGCCGCACCGCACCTTTGAAGTTACCGCCTCGCGACGGATACCGGCGCACCGCCACGGACGTCCTCTGCTACCACGGACGAGACCCTTCCCACGGTGTGCCGTGCGAGCTGGTCCGCGTCCGTCCGCGATATCGCAGACCGTGGGAACCGGCTATTAAATGGGCACTATGACATAAAGGACTTTGACACCCTATTCATTCGTAATGAAAATGCACACCTAAGAGGACACCATTTAAAATTATGTACCAGCTTCTCAAATAATAATCCCCACAAACATTTCATAAGTAACAGGGTTGTAAGAGCGTGGAACAGGCTCCCGGAACATGTGATATCAGCTGAGAGTATCAACCAGTTCAAGAACAGACTTGACAAATATTACCATACTCTACTCTAAATAGTAAATAGCTTGTAAAAGAAAACTGGATACAGGCGTTATCAGTCGCCTACGACTGCCTGCCTGATAAACTATAATAATAATAATAATAATAACCCTGGCAACCCTACAACATATAATGTCAGATTTATTTTGCTCTGAATAAATATATTAATTTAATATTCTTACCGTGTCTAGTATAGCAGATTTTGAATACAATATTGGCATTGCTCACCATAACAAAAAGTGAATGAATTTCTTTGTAAATATGCATACTTTAATTCTATTATATAATCATTTTAAAAAGCCACATTTGACATAAGCTTCATAGTGAGGTGACATGTTTGAAAACCCAATTCTGTTGGATAAATCGATAAGAATTTCAAACATCTCTGAATCGAATAAACTGAAATTTATTCCTAAAAATATTTATAGATTAGGTACCTATGTACTATAATTTTAACTGAACATTGAAATTCAAATTAAAAATTGATACAAATCCGTCTTTTATTTTTTTTCTATCGTGTTATAAATTTAGGAAACAATAAGACACGTACATTTTATCCGGTAAATTTACACAATCCAAGGTTATAATAATTCATACCCACCTGAAATCACAATTCATCAAATCACTTTTACCTAGGACACCAGTGACAGGCCAGTATCCATAGCATTAAGAACAGGGGACAAGACTGTGTGCGAAATTCTAAAAGAAAAATATGGACCCCATGGCTAAACAAGAATATCCTACACAAAAAAGCTATCTGGTTCCTTATATGAAGCAGGTTATTTTCTGGTTGTCAGTTATCTCTGCCAATGGTTTTGAAATCAATTGGCTTTAGATACAAACAATCTGACAAGCGGTAAATCCTACTGAAACGCTACGATATTATTTTGAAGAGAGTTTGAAGAGAATTACTGATTTTTTCAAGGATAATGCCACGTTCTTTTCCCTGTAAGTTGACAGGAATGGAGTGGAAGCAAGAAGTCCAATCTTACTGAAAGTGGACTTATTGCACTTGGTAAATGCAACTAAGTCGTCCAATCCACGCTATGTAATTCATGAACTAGCTTTAGAATATGGGCACAAAGTCATAAGTTTGCCTCCCTACCACTGCCAATATAACGCTATTAAGCTAATTTGGGCACAAATAAAAGGAAATGCAGCGCGCAACAATACTGAGCCACCCGTCAGCACTGGAAAGGTGCTGAAACTGCTAGAAACTGCGTGTGCAGATGTTATTGTATAGGACTTCAGAAAATTCGTCGAGAAAACGAAAAACATTATATTGAACGACTTTCAATGTGATATAAGCATAGGCAATACTATTGAAAATGATTTAATCATATGTTTGAGGGCGGATAGCAGTGATGACAATGATTATGACACTGATAGTGTTCATCAGAATAAATACTTATTTTGTCAAATTATTGACATTGACACGCTGCGGTGCTTTGGGGTCCACCAAGATCTTCGGGCACTAAGCCAACCTCACCTGCAAGCCGGTGCACCCGCTGAACAACAAACGTGACTCTGGCGCTGGCTTTCCTTTCGGGGTAGGGGGGTCGGACGGCAGTCGCCCTCGGAAAGGCCAAAAACACCACATCAGAAAATTAATGGCTATATTATTGGAACATGGGAAGGGTAGGACGCCGCCGCCCTATAGATAATTGTATGATCCTTAAATTTTTATTAAGTATAGATTATCATGGATAACTTCATCCCTGAATTAGGTTAAACATTCCTTCGCAAGTAATCATAGCATTTAATTTAAATTAACCGTTCATCAATCTTTGAATGTATTTGCATAATTTGTATTAAATACAAATTTTATAAATTCTTAGTTTTGATCATAGATTTATAGAAGAAAGGTTTTTATGTATAAAAAAAACCGGTTCTGGGTATCATCCCTAGTGTCAATGAAGAAAAAAGGTGCACTAACGTAACCTTGTAATGACGACTGTGCGACATGAGGAATAAATATACGATATTTTCTATAGTTTACGCGAATGTCACTCATTGAAATAAAACTATAACCCGCGCCATGTAACTTGGACCTAAAATGTGCTCTATACGCGCAGTACACATTGCTTGGGTGTCTTTTGAGGATAGCACGGGATGGTACTGCGGTAGATGAACTCAAATTCACCAAGCATAGACTATTACAAAGCAACCCGCGGGCGCCAGAGCCTCGTGTCTTACGATTTAGGTCCAAGATACGTAGCGCGGGTAATACTTTTTAATGGTTTCTATCGCGATTTATTTGTTAGTTGTCGGACTAAAAGTAACTGATAACAAATAAATCGCGATAGAATCCGTTAAAAAGTAGTTTTATTTTCATTTTCTTTCCCTATTTTCTTCTCCTATTTTCTCTCTCCATCCTCTTAAGGCTTTATCCCCGGGGAGGCAGAGGTGAATCTACACCCACATTGCCACCAGTCATTGTATTCGGTCCCACGTAATAGGGGGTGAGCCTATTACCGTATACTGGGCACTATTGGGCACTACGTATACACTCGAGCCATCTGAGGCTGAGTTTGAGCTGTCTGGTGTTAAACAGCCCTATCTCTTAGTCGCCTTGTACTACACCGCATGGGAAGAGATGGGGTGGCCCAAACTCTACTGTTTACGAACTATAATAAATTGGAAAAAGCGAAATCAATTCTCGGGCGGGACTCGAACCCGCGATCTTGCGTTCCCCCTGTAAGGGAAAGATCGCGGGTTCGAGTCCCGCCCGAGAATTGATTTCGCTTTTTCCAATTTATTATAATTTGTTTAGTTTAGCAAACTAATTGCTTTAAAATTATCTCAATTGTTTACGAACTGTCGGACACTTTTTATATAGGTACTTTGTAAGGAATGCCGTTGGGGTCTGGGCAGATTTGGAAGTTTTCTTTTTAATTTAACAGTTTATTTCATCTTCGTTGGGTGGAGTACTTTGAAGATTAATCTGAAGATCATACGTCTTTGGATGTTTGGATCTACGTATTGGCTCGCGCGTTTAGCCATTTCGTATGGCTTCAGTCAAATATAGCTTTCCCATTTCAATACTCGCAAAATATTTTCAAGGCTGTTCCTTGAAAATATTTTTCGTGTATTGAAATGGGTTTTTAACCGACTTCAAAAAAGGAGGTTCTCAATTCGTACGCAATTTTTTTTTTTTTTTTTTATGTTTGTTACGCCATTGTGAAGCCAATTCTTGACGGATTTTGAAAATTCTTTTTCTGTTCGTAAGTAGATTATTCCAAAGTGGTCCCATTTAAATTTCGTAAAGATCTGATGATGGGTTTCCGAGATTAGACCAAGGAACTCTTCAAAAAGTACCAGGAAATCACAGCCGCGATTGCTGCAATGGCATATTATTGCAATGTTTCTGCCATTACACATCATAACATCACGCCTGAGTCCTTTGAAGGGGTACGCAGAGGTGTTCAGAATATTCAGCTATATTTCCGGTGCTTTGCTTTTAAAAATTATTTTTGAATAATGCTTTGATATTTTTTTTATTTAGCGTGGCCGGTTCGATCTGTAGTGTAGCGTCAGCAGCGCATGTACAGTCAGGTCACTATACATGCGATGTACAGTCGTGAGACTGTACAAACTCACTAAAAAGAGAAAAATAAATTCATTTTTAACAAAAAGTTTAACCGACTTCAAGACACGAAAAAGAGGCACTGAAAAGCGAAAAATAACTTAATTTACAGACTTACTGATTTATTAGAAGTCGGTGCCAGCCAACTTTGTTTGTTGTGTCTGAACTACATTACTATGATGCAATCAATTGAAATATTGCCTCCCTTGGGTTAGGCACCGACTTCTAATAAATCAGTAAGTCTGTAAATTAAGTAATTTTTCGCTTTTCAGTGCCTCTTTTTCGTGTCTTAAAGTCGGTTAAACTTTTTTGTTAAAAATGAATTTATTATTGAAGTCTACTTCATGTTTGACTCTGTTGAAATTATCACGACTGAACCGTAAAATTGCCTAATTTGTTCCCTAATGCAATAAATATGCATTTTGAGCTATACAATATTTTGTTCCTCCGTTACAAGGTTACGTTGTCAAATTTTGATGAAACTTCAAAAGGGACATATTAAAATGATTCTATATTAATTATACCACAAACAAAAGTTCCGCAGCACTGACAGATGTCACTAACAAAATAAATAAGCAAAATCAGGCAAAATCAATGACGAAGATCATATGTTGACCCGCGCACAAGCTAGGAGAAACGCTAATGCACCTGCTACACCTCCGGACTCGTCGCTAAGCTCCGCCGCGCAGCCCCCACCAAGGGAACCAGCGGCGTCGAGTTCCTCTTCGAGCGACGAGTTCTTCTCCCCGCCGACGTCGCCAACACCTGTACGTCGGCCGGGGAGAGGCCGGCCACCGATATGCTTGGGACCCCGACGCCCTCCGGCTTCGAACAGGGCCCCCGCTGCCGGTGGTGATGTGCACCGCATGCGATGGACACCATCAATAAACGAAAATGTCATGCGGGCATATTTTGCGGCTACAGAGGGGGGAACTAACCTCAGTGCGTACCGTACCCGAATGCTTCCTTTGTTTCAGGCGCTTGAACCTTCCGTCAACACATCGTCACAACGACTATCGGACCAAGTGCGGGTCATTCAACGCAATCGCATGTTGAATGAAACCGTTCTTGAGACTCTACGGCAAGAATGCTTGCGAAATATCTGTGTCACCCCCGCCCCGGCTCCTGCTTCCACACCTGCACCAGTGCCTGTGAGTCACATGAATGAAGAGACAGGGGATGACACACTTATTCCAGTAAGTATTCAGTACAATGAACAAATTAAGGAGGCTTTGGAATGTGCGTTACGGGAATATCGATCGATGTCCCTGAATGACAGGCCACGTCTGCCTCGTTTGCCTATACACAGACGAAATATGGCTCTGGTGGGCGCCCTTGATTCGCTATTGCCTAGTTATCTAGATAATAGCGAAAATCTCGGGGACACTCATTCAATCCTGTATTGTACTGCTGTAGCGGCATGTCGTATGGCAGGGGTTAAATTCCCTAATAAAGATCCTGCCATACGACCTAAGTCTACCATACCAGCATGGCAATGCAGGATTGAGCGACGTGTGGCCGAGGCAAGGGTGCTCATCAGTAAGCTAATCTGCTTCAGGTCGGGTAATACTCGCCCGAGAGTGATGCGCTATGTGACCCGAGCGTTTGCGGGAACTGGTATCAGTCCCCAAGAATATACGTCTCGGATCACAGAGCGCATTGATTTCCTGAAGCAGAAAGTCTGTGCATGGGCAAACCGTATTCGCAGATACAGAAAACGCGTCGATCGATTTACCGTTAATCGCATGTTCCGAAGAGACCAGAGGTGGGTATATAGAAGCTGGGAGCAACCAGATGAAAGTGTGGATGACGTGCGACGGCCGGAGGCTGCAGCCACAAATACGTTTTGGCGCAGCATCTGGTCGGTGCCCGTTAGTCACATTGAAGGCGATTGGATGTGTGAGGTAGAGAGAGCGTGCGAGTCCATTCCTGAAATGGAAGATATATATATCGATGCCATTGATGTAGATTGTGCGGTCCGTCCGCTGTCTAATTGGAAATCCCCGGGACCGGACGGATTGCACAATTTCTGGCTGAAATGGCTACGGAGTTCGCACGCTCTTTTGGCTTCACAGTTTCAATCTGCTGTAGAATCTGGGACGCTACCAGCTTTTATGACGACCGGGGTTACCCACCTGCTCCATAAAACAGGTAGTACTCTGGAGCCCAATAATTATAGACCGATTACATGTCTGCCAACGGTCTATAAACTTCTTACATCCATTCTGAGAGTTAAAATTAACAATCATATAAATAATAATTCTATTATGTGTGCCTCTCAGAATGGATGTAGGAATGGGGCCCGGGGTACTAAGGAGCTCCTCCTTATTGATATGGCTATTAGCCAACAAGCTCGCCGTCATACTAAGGATCTGGCAGCATGCTGGATAGATTACAAGAAAGCGTTCGATTCCGTGCCACATACATGGCTTTTGAGGGTGCTGGAGTTGTATAAAGTGAATGCAACTCTATGCACCTTCTTAAGGTCATGTATGAGGCAATGGAGGACCGTTCTTTTCTATCCAGGGTGTCGTCAGGCTTTGGGTGATGGCGAGCCGATAACAATAGAGCGGGGTATTTTTCAAGGGGACAGTCTGAGTCCCCTATGGTTCTGCTTAGCCCTGAACCCACTTAGTACTTTACTAGTGAATTCAGGGTTAGGTTATAGGTTACGAAGAGAGGGTCAGATGGTATCCCACCTGCTTTACATGGACGATTTGAAGTTGTTTGCTCACACTAATCCTCAATTAATGGCTTTACTGAAGATTACCGAAAATTTCAGTAATTCTATTAAAATGGGGTTTGGTGTGGAAAAATGCGCAGTCATTCATGTAAAGCGAGGCCGGGTGGTGGAATCGCAGGGTATACAGCTCTCTGATTCCACTAGCCTGAGATCACTCCTCATAACCGAAACCTATAAATACTTGGGTATGTCACAGGCATTATGCATCAATGAGGCCGGCATGAAACAAATGTTACAGGAGCGTTTCTTTGGCCGCCTGAAAAAGGTACTTAACAGTCTTTTGTCAGGTGGTAACAAGGTGCGTGCCTGTAATAGTTGGGTCATGCCACTCTTGATGTACTCCTTTGGCATACTCAAGTGGACTCAGACTGAACTCGATACCATCGATAGGAGAGTCCGGACTCAGTTGACTGCATTTCGAATGCATCATCCGCGGTCGTCAGTCATGAGATTGTACATCCCGCGGAAATGTGGGGGTCGAGGATTTTTAAATGCAAAGACCCTTCATAACCGCGAGGTGTGCAATCTCAGAGATTATTTTCTTAAGTCGAACGTGGATATGCACCGTGATGTAGTCAGCGTGGATACCGGGCTCACCCCGCTCGGTTTGGCTAAGGAGAACTGGCGCAGACCTATAGTAGTTGGCACTGACAGCCGGAGGGAGGTATGGCAGAGTAAGGAGCTACACGGCAGGTTCTATCGGGCCCTCCACAGGCCCGAAGTAGACCTACTTGCATCCGTGTCCTGGCTACGTTTCGGTGACCTTTTTGGGGAAACGGAAGGTTTTGTCTGTGCAATTGCGGACGAAGTTATCAAGACGAATAACTACCGGAAGTATATCATGAGGGATGGCACAATTGACATCTGTCGAGCGTGTCACCAACCTGGTGAATCCCTCAGGCATATTACTTCCGGCTGTTCTCGTCTTGCTAACGGCGAGTACTTGCACAGACATAATCAAGTAGCCAGGATAATCCACCAGCGACTTGCTCTGAAATACAACCTTGTGGAACTTGAAGTGCCGTACTATAGGTATGTCCCTGAGCCAGTTCTAGAAAATAGTCATATCACATTGTACTGGGATCGGTCTATCATCACTGATAGGACTGTTGTAGCCAACAAGCCTGACATTGTGGTGATAGACCGATCCGAACGCCGAGCATTGATTGTTGATGTTACCATTCCTCATGACGAGAATCTCGTGAAAGCTGAGAAAGATAAACAGGTTAAGTACTTGGACTTGGCCCACGAGATTGTCGACATGTGGAATGTTGACTCAGCAATCATTGTACCGATAGTCGTGACCGTGAACGGCTTAATAGCAAAGAGCCTCGACCAACACCTGAAGAGGCTCGGGTTAGACGGTTGGGTCAAGGGCCAGATGCAGAAGGCTGTGCTTCTTGATACGGCGCGCATCGTGAGGAAGTTCCTTTCTCTGGAGCCCTAACCACCGGTAGCTTGGTCCCTGTACCCGATACTGGTGGAGCACTGTTTTTTATATTTTTAAATAGATGTTTTTTTTGTATATATGTATTTAAAAATGTAATTTACAAGTTTTAAAGCGAATAAAGAGTCATAATAATAATATTTTTTCTATTAATTTAAATTTCAGACTCCTAGACAGTGGCCAAATTTAGAAAAATAAAGAATTTGAATATGCAGAGCACTGTAAACGTGCCAAGCCATTCATTTCACTAAATACTTTATACCAAAGAGTGTTTGTTCTCATCTTAATCAAGAGAACTGATGAAGTTTAGTTTAGGCCCTAATAATCGACATACACCGAATGATTCTAGTTTGTCTCATCTTACTTTTCTCCAATTTTGTTTATATGTTTACCTGTTTTATATGTTTTCCTCTTTTCTCTTCCCATTTTCCTTTTCCCCCATATTGTTTCACTGTACAGGTGTTACCGCACGGACGCTTTTATTAATTGTATTTTTTTTTCTGTAACGGTTTAGACTAAACGAACATTGAGCTAGAGTTATAACAAGAGCATTCTTTCTTAATATTGTAGTGTAAATGAAACCTTATATTCAGCGTTTACATGAGAAAGAAAAACGAACGAATGTTCTGTCACTGTTTCGAATTTGACGTTGAACGGCTAGATTGAGCATTCGCTCATCTGAGTGGCAATTCGTTGCTCGGCTTATGATGGAATAGAATGCCAAATGTATGGGATTTGACGTATATGACAGGCGTCAACGAATGTCAAAAACGTCAAATTTCAAAAAAATCACATTTGTCATTCTATTCCATCATACACCGAGCAACGAATTGCCACTTGTCTAGGGGGGCAGATGTAAATCAACCTTAACAAGATCAATATAGTATTAATATTATTTTGATCTTGGAAAGATATGATGATGCTTTTGCATAAAACTTGTCCGTTTTATGTAGGTGTAATTTCAATTAATTGTTGTAATTTATGTAGGTAAATTAATGTTGACTGATGTAAGCGAAAGTTTCACGTGTTCATAACGAGATTGCAATCGAAGAGAGTTCATTAGAACGTTGCGGTTTAGTTAGAGTTTGCAGGCTGGGAATACATCTAGGATTAAAGTTTTAACTTTGTGAGCGTATTGGAGCCCCTGTTCCTACTGGTTATCTTTCCATAGCTTGCGTTATTAATATAACATGAACATTGAACAAGTTTTTAAATTGAAATGAACTTCTACAAGGCTTCTACACGGTAGTGGCGTTAATTGAATCCACGCATACCTACTATGCACCGTACAAGGCTGTACACACAAAATCAATATTACTATTCGATTCACTGCCTTAATTTAACGTACTTCATAAATGTTGGCATTAAATATATAAAAGTTTTTCCTGGTTCCACCGCCAAACAGTTGTAATAACCGTTTCGATATTTAAGAAAAAGAATCTGATTTGACAAGACAGTCATCTATCTACCTCAGTAGGTTTTGCTATCGAATAATCATGTAAATATCAAGTAAGGCGTAGGTGTGAACATGCAAGTGGGTCACGAAGGTGCCTAAGACACACAACAAAGGGTGTGAATGACTTGTGGGGGCGGGATGTCTGCACGCTGGCTGATGTTACCTCAAAGACCTAATGCACTAGTACAATAGAACTTAGCTTTTACTTTACCCACAATCCTTTCCTGAAATCGCTAGGCGAATAAAGTCATATTTGTGTTGGAAACTTACTTCACTCCACCTATGAATTCCAGCTCGGCATATTTTATGTGGTTTATAGATTTAAAAAATTGACTTGATTGACTCGATAGTCAACTACATTATGGTTTATGGACTATCGAGTTTAAAATCTTTTCTTCATCACAGCGCTAATTTCGGTCGTACCATACCTAAGCTTGCATTTTCACCCCCTGCTTCACAATGCGTTCTCTTGCTTTTCCTCTTGTTTTAATTTTTGCGACAGCTGGTTGAATCCCTAAGTCTGAGAGGAAAGTGTGCACCAGAGGCTTCCGTCAAACAGCAGCTGTTATATGGTCCGGCTCGCATATAATAGGTAGGAGAGTCATCCATCTCTAGCGAGAAGGAGTTGACTCGAACTGTTAAGTGACAGTATGCTGTATTCGATTGGTATAGTTTGTAGGAGCACTGGAGGCTATTATGCCTCCCAATTTTTCTCTTCTTGCTCTGCTTTTTGCTTTTTCCTTTCAAAGGGGGTAGCTCTTTTAACCATAATTAGGCCACAAAAATCCCTTTCTGCTTGTGGACTTTAGTGGAATAAAATAAATGCCGTTTACAATGTATTTGACGAGAAGGCATCAGTATCCGTTTGTAGATATCCATCTACAAGGTGAGGAATTATCTTCAAAGATTTTAATAGCCCACAGAATTTTTCAACGGCAAACTTAAAGTTTAGTTGTTGTTATCAGAGAAAATTAACGGATGCAAAAAGTGCAAGAGTTTCAAGCTTACACTGGTTGCTTTTACAAAAGGAAAATGTTCTATGAGATAATATAAAACAGTGTGAGGGAGGGACGCGGGGGTAGGTGCTCGTAATCCGCCCTCGCGCTTCGGACTCTGCGCCCTACTCTTACGGCAGTGAGAGATGGAGAGGCTTTCTATAATATTTCTTACTTGAAACGTCTAATGCAGATATCACTTTAAACACTAGTAACAATGAAAAAAATCATACTACCCCCCCCTACCATGGCTCTAACTATGATAGTCACTAAGTTACTAAAGTTGGGGATGGATGGAGTTTGCCCTCCATCAATAGTAGAAATGCTTGTGAAGGGGGAATCCTAGTATCTCTGGTCTGGTCATCGCTTAGTTAGAGTGGCCCCTTGATGTCATATTAAATGAGTACCGGAAGACGTAGTATGACAAGGTAGGTTGTTTCATAGACTAGTCTATTGTTGTGAGTAGGTACAGAGAAATGGTGATGGCGAAATACATAACAGGCGAATCGTGTTCTCATCACTCTCTCACTTTCCCTAATCAAAAGTGCTCTCAGTTATGTAGTTTATGTTTGTTATGCTATTTATTAATCCCTTATAGGTACTACTATATTTTATTTTAATCGCTTATTCTTTTTAAACGATTAAAATAAAATTTTGTGCACTAGCTACTCCACAGCATTCGAAGTTTTCCGTAACAGGTCAAGTTTAAAAGAGGTTGCACTAAATTTTCGACTCGAGCGACAAATCTACGGCGAAATGCTGGACCATTATTGTTAGTATTGTTATAAAAGCGAGATTTAGTGGTTTAGCAGAAAGAAATGGAACAAAGAGAATCTACACTACGTGCCTAAAGTAGATTGCCTTTGTCCCTTTTCACGTATAATTAAAATTTATTAATAATGCCAAGTAGGCTTATTTAAAATGTTTATTACATTTTACCCAATGATTTTATATTCAAAAGAGGTAGATACAGCGCAGGCGTAAAAAAGGGAGACACGAAAAGAGGTTAATTTGCCTGCATAACTTGCAGTAATCTACTTGTTATCATAATGTGACTGCCGTTTAGCCTTTCTAGATAAGTGGCAATGCGTTTGAAAAATAGAATAAAATAGATTGATTATATGGTATTGACATACATTGACGAACGTCATAGACTTCAAAATACGTGTCAGTCCCAAAAATTCTTCATTCTATTATACAGTATAACCAATTGCTACTTCTCTTTAAATCTGTTTATAGCTGGTACAGGACCGATTGTGGAAGGCCCGCGTGAGGAATTTTCGCCTTCGCGGCAGCTTTCATGTCCGTGACATCGCAGGTAAAATGCAAGAGAGCCGCCTTCGTCATCGCCACCTCTTGCGGCAACCGCCAGGCTCACATGGGTAGCAAATACCTGGCAATAGCGCCCTCACCGGTAGATAGGGTAAACCCAAGAAGTCCTGGCTTGATATCGTGGAGAGTGACATGCGTGCAAATGGTCTCACTACCATGGACGCCCAAGATCGTGCGAAGTGGAGGAGGAAGAGCCGGAAGGCAGACCCTGAACTCGAAGGTCACTTTAGCCTCGGATGCAATCAGGAAAATACATCTCCATGAAAAAGATGATGAGGGCCCATTGTAAAATTGAAAGCTAATCGTAAAAATATATAGCTCTTCCATTGTAAAGAACTCAAACTTTTCCTGAATATTTCCTGAGACTCATTAATATTCTTTGCTATGCCGGCCTAAAAGTAACCTCATGGCCTGTAACTAAAGACACGTATCTTGGACCTCAAATATGCTCAAAATGTGCCCTATACGCGCAGTGCACATTTATTGGGTGTCTTTTAAGGATAGCACAGGATGCTACTGCGGTGGACGAACTTAAATTCACCAAACATAGATAATTACTAAGCAATCCGCGGGCGCCAGAGCCTCCTTTGTCTTGCGATTTAGGTTCAAGATCGTGTCCGGTGTTATATATTACATAGGTACTGTGTAAACATATTCAGCTTAATTGGGAGCATGTTGCAATTGTTCAATAGGTACGAAAATAATTAAAAAATCAAAGAAGTAATCGTTATTTTTAACTACACCAAGCTTAGTCTGACTCACCGAATCAGAGCTTTAGATAATTACTGAAAATCAATCAATTCCTTTAGAGTGAGGACACGTGTTTAATCGCGGCAGATTAAACGGGTGTCCTGTCATCATGTGTTCAGTCCCACGGATCTTGGGCTGTAATCCGTTTCGTAATCAAAATGAATCTCGGTCAAACCTATCCCACTTCTATCTATCCTCTCACAACGGTTCTAAACCTTTAGGCGAAAATGTTAACTAATTTTGAAACTAAAGTTTTGAATGGTTTTCAAATATAGTTCGAATTGAGTAATAGAAAGTTATTTGATGAGTATTGTAGTTTGTTACATAATCAATGTTATGAAGATATTTGTGGGTGCCATTAAAATATTATGACACACAGGTGTTTTCACAGATTTTTCTACGCCGATATGACTATGGAACTTAGTGATTTATGCTTAGGATAAGTGGAAAATGTTTAACACTAAACGTTTCTCTACGAGTACCTTAGTTAAATTAGTGGTGAAGAGTGAAAACTTACAAAAGGTAAGCCGGTGAAAAAAAATTTCTTACCTTGATTTAGTTTGTCAAATCTAAACATTTAGAGATGCTCACATCATACATCTCTGATAGGGGAAGCCGGCGGGAATCGGGTTATAATGACCTCTCGCCACCGATACCTATATAATGAAATTTGAAATTCATTCAACATTTACTACTGAAAATGTATTATGAAAATTTTAAAATAAAAGCGTCTTTTCACATCAGTCGCAGCGGCGAGGCGGGTGCGGCGGCATAGTGTTTAACAGAATGCAGAGCAATAGAGGCACACCTGCTGTTAACTACTTTAATTACATGGCCCATTAATCGTAGTCACAGAGTAGGGGTTGTGGACATAGATGGATTGGCCCCCAGCCTTCAATATTTTAGCTATATATGCTGCGGACGTGTCTGCGAATAATTAGTTAGACATTATTGCAAGAAGCATAAAGTTAAACAGTAAAGTTAAGCCACATCAAGCTCTTGAGTCTTGATATAGAATATGAATAAATTTGACTGAGAAAGTCTTACATTCGCTATCCTGAAGGAAAATGTGTTTGCAAAATTTTTGACGTTGTTAACTGAGCGAATTATAGTTCAATTAATTATGAAATAACATGTAGTTTAGTAATATTTATAGATTGCGAGGTAAAATGAAGACTAATAATATAAATGTTTGTGTTAATCAGCAACAATGGCTGCGTTGCAAGAATTTTACCAGTATTTCGTGACGGTGTGAAGCTACGAGCCTTTTTACCACCTTTACCAGTGTTCTGATGAACTCCTACAACTAATCCTAACCTCTTCTTTTCCATCCAAAATAACACGTACTAGATTACGGTGTCACCCTCGCGCTCGCGGCACGCCCCACATACATTGGGTACAAACAATTTCGTCTCAAACCAAGTGGTTCGGTACTCCTTTCGTTGTTGTTTAATGAATTGAAATACTAATTTCCTTTTTCTAACAATATCGGGGCGTGAAAAAGGCAGTATAAAAAAAACTGTCAAGGCCTTCAAGGTAGGGCCCACCATTATAGGAAAATGCTGGTCCGCATTTACTCGTACTGGATTTCACCCTTACCACGGAGCCATTTGACTGACTGATTAAATGATATGTGCATAAAAAGCATGTTTTTATAAAAAATACAATCTATAGGTACATATTTATTAGTCCCCAGTATTTGAATGATTACATTAACATCAGTAACATGCCGCAAAAAACAAATGTGTGCTTTATGTTATCTTTAGCCATTTCTAGAAGATTGGCGTACCACAACTCTAGTGGCAAGTGGCTTTCGTGCTTATAAAATAACGGTGGCTACGTTTCATGTCTACGTTTTGAGGTTGTTTTTGCACGTATGCTGTGAACTCAACAACCGTGTAATGACCCTTCTATGAATTTATAAAGTCTTTTTAACCTCTTTTACAGGAATTACATTCTTTTAGTTTCACGTCGAGCAGAAAAGTAGTAGTAGGTTTTATTTTTAATTTCTCACAAAAAAAATAAAACTTCTCATAAATAGGATTTTCATATAAGAATAGTAAACTGTATAGTTCATATATTTTTAACTAGCTATTGTCCGTGGCTCTGCCGAGTGGAATTCTGGTCCTATTCCCAGTAATCTATTCTAGGTGGCCTATTACACCTCTTGTGCCTCTTGTTTTGGTCTATTCTGGTGCTGGAAATTTCATTTCATTATAGGGATAAAATGTAGCCTACCTGTTACTCCAGACTATAATATATTTCTATGTCAAATTTCATCCTAATTCATAGCCGTTTTTGCGTGGACAAGTAATCAAAACTCAAAAACATATTGCATTCTACTCACAAACTTTGACTTTGATAATATTAGCTATCCAGTTAATATCATCACAGTGAAAGTTTGTAAGTGTTTCTCCTGTTAACCCTCCAGGACCAGGATAGTTATGAATATTAGTACAGTAAAGTATATGCAGATCATTCAGACATATCATCAGCTTTAGTCAATGAGTATGGTAATAAAGGTATTTTAGAGCCTATACTGCAATTTATGCTTAGTTTGAGCCTAGAATCTAGATAGCTCGTAGATATTATTATTATAGCTACATGTGTTGTCAGCTGGCTGATTTCCAGACAGTATTAAAAGTTGATGTCGTCTGAGCCTGGCGTGCTGAGAGTCGTTAAATACATCATTAAACGTCTTCAAAAAACCGGTTCATTCAGTATGCTATAACTGTGACCCTCACAGTTGGCTATAGACGAAAAGACAGCCGAAAAGACATCGTAAATAACATGAAAAGTTGTTTAATTTTTCAAGTAGGTAGGTAATGTAGGCACAAGTTGGAGGCGAATATAAAAACAGTGAAGGATAAAAGTTTTCGTTTGAGGCCGGGGCTTGCGTAATCCGACAGTTTCCCGATGGAGGTGCGTCCTCTCTATGCCGAATATTAGGCACACGGATTGCATAGAGTCGTCTGCAATTGTGTCTCATCTTTTGTGTCTTTTGTCTCGTCTCGTCTTGACTGCCTCTGTGGCATAGCGGTAGTGAACGCGGCTGCTACGCAGGAGGCGCGGGTTCGATCCCCGCTCAGTGCAAATATTTGTATGCATGAATATAAATGTTTGCATTGGTCTGGGTGTTTCTATGTATAATATGTATGTATTTACGAAAAAAAAGGTATCTAAGTATGTAAGTCCGCATTCTAGATTCCATAATACAAGCTATTTAAACTTACCATGGGTCTGGATAGCGTTGTGTAGAATGTTGTAGAATATATTATGTAGAATTTTGGAAACATTACTTGTGCTAGCACAAGTAATGTTTCCAAAATTCTTTATTCTTCATTCCGTATAAGACCATTCTGGAATTTAAAAAACATCTTAAATTTAATTGAGAAGATGGTTGAAGTGTTCCACCAGACTGGGACCCAGTCATCCACTTAATTAAACCCAGTAAACAGCAAAATGCAGCAAGACTTAACGACACAGTGAGCTCATTCTGCTTAAATAGTAACACCAACAATTTATCATGATTCGGGTACTTTGAGAAAACTTATACTTCAAAACTATGTGACAACTACCATCTCTAGTCACCCCGCGACCATGGCTGCTGAAAAGTAGTCGAATCGTCGGGCTAAAAGTTAATCTTAACAAGTAAATGTCGATAGAATCCGTTAAAAAGTGATTTTATTTTAAGAAGCCTGCTGAGTTTCTTGCCGGAGTGTTCTCAAGACGGGACCGCAACAGGAATCTGTTGTTAGTTGCTTTTTAATTTTTTCTTTGACGTTTTGTAAGCGCTGTTAATATGCACTAGTTGCTGACAAAACAACCAAACAAAATAAAATTATAGTAAGTCCACTCTATAAGTTTGTGTATCCAAAAGGCAAGTTTAAGGCGGGTGAACACTGAATTTTCTACTCTTGTAACAAATCCACGTCAGACCACTGGCGATAATCCAAGAGTTTGTGTCCTATCAGGACTGTTCTCTGAATACCTATATCCGCAAATTGCATTGCGACTTGTTAACAAACTGTTTCTGCCTTAATTTGTCTTTCAATTTGTCTATGGATGTATGTAACACCAGGGGCGTCACAGTTCACACTCGTACCGCCGATCCTGTAACAATGTTTTAATGCCTTTCTTTAAGAACCCCATGGTGAAAGGTTGTGGCTATGTTTTACCCCGCGTTCACATACTGCCGCTCGCATTGCTCATCGCCTTGCCGGCAATATTCACGCGAATAATGCCCTAGCATTCAAACACTCGCATCATCGCGATGTTCATCGCGTTGCCCAACACTCGCATCATCGCGATGTTCATCGCGTTGCCCCGCATACAGTATTGCCTTGCGATGGAGATGGACGACTTTAGTTAAGTGGACACCTAACCGAATGCAGTATAGGCATTTTATTAGGCTAGGCTATCTACTTAGATACTTAGCTAGTAGGTAATCAGGCTAATTTGGTAGGTAGGTAGGTACCTACCTGCCTACCTATTTTAATTTGGTAGGTAATTAGGCTAATTTGGTAGGTAGGTACCTACCTACCTACCTATTCTAGTTTGGTAGGTAGGTACCTACCTACCTACCTATTCTAATTTGGTAGGTACCCTAGCTACCTGTTTGGTAGGTATACTTAGGCTAATTTGGTAGGTAGGTACCTACCTACCTACCTATTCTAATTTAGTAGGTAGAGGTACCTACCAAATTAAAATAGGTAGGTAGGTAAATTAGACTAATTTGGTAAGTAGGTTACCTACCAAATTAGAATAGGTAGGTAGGTAGGTACCTACCTACCAAATTAGCCTAATTACCTACCAAATTAATATAGGTAGGTAGGTAGGTAGTACTTACCAAATTAGCCTGATTACCTACCAAATAGGTAAGTAGGTAGGTACCTACCTACCTACCTATTCTAGTTTGGTAGGTAGGTACCTACCTACCTACCTATTCTAGTTTGGTAGGTAGGTACCTACCTACCTATTCTAATTTGGTAGGTAGGTACCTACCTACCTACCTATTCTAATTTGGTAGGTAGGTACCTACCTACCTACCTATTCTAATTTAGTAGGTAGAGGTACCTACCTACCTACCAAATTAAAATAGGTAGGTAGGTAATTAGGCTAATTTGGTAAGTAGGTTACCTACCAAATTAGAATAGGTAGGTAGGTAGGTACCTACCTATTCTAGTTTGGTAGGTAGGTACCTACCTATTCTAGTTTGGTAGGTAGGTACCTACCTATTCTAGTTTGGTAGGTAGGTACCTACCTATCTACCTATTCTAATTTGGTAGGTACCCTACCTACCTATTTGGTAGGTATAATTAGGCTAATTTGGTAGGTAGGTAGGTACCTACCTACCTACCTATTTGGTTGGTAATCAGGCTAATTTGGTAGGTACTACCTACCTACCTACCTACCTATTCTAGTTTGGTAGGTAGGTACCTACCTACCTACCTTTTATATACATATGTATTACCTATATTATTTAATTAGATCCGTAGCAAGCATTTCAATAAATTCTATTGATTTTTCGTTGGACCATTCGATTGGTTGCGTCATTGTCATGATAATAAATTTGAAGTAATCCTGTGACTGTGACACGCGCGTACACAACGAGCGCTCGATGCGAAGTGTGCGCGACGCGAGTATGTGAATGCTTCATCGCGCTAGTATTGCCGCTCCTTCTCGCGCCGCCAAGCCGACACTCGCAGCAACATACGCGGCAGTACTCGCGGAATGACGAATATACCATTCACACCACGTCCCTGCCCACTTCTCTCGCCACTTCCCTCGCTCTGCCGCGAGTATGTAAACGAAGCATTAGACAATATGTGTAAATCTGTTATGAATTTGAATTTTTTTAAGCTATTGCATAGCTTTTATCGCGGGCCTCGGGCCTTGAGCGCGGGGACCGAATCCAGAAATTCCGTAACGAAAATTTGTAACACCTCCGAGCTCGCACGAACAGAGCCGAGCTGCTCCGAAGTAGCTTCGCTTAACGTAAGTAATTATAATTGCATTAGTTGTTAGTTTTCAAATTCAAATTCAAATTCAGACTCGGACTCGGACTCGGACTAGGACTTCTGACTTCGAAGTCCGAAGTCCAAAGTCCAAAGTCCAAAGTCCGAAGTCCGAAGTCCGAAGTCCGAAATCCGAAATCCGAAATCCGAAATCCGAAATCCGAAATCCGAAATCCGAAATCCGAAATCCGAAATCCGAAATCCGAAATCCGAAATCCGAAATCCGAAATCCGAAATCCGAAATCCGAAATCCGAAATCCGAAATCCGAAATCCGAAATCCGAAATCCGAAATCCGAAATCCGAAATCCGAAATCCGAAATCCGAAATCCGAAATCCGAAATCCGAAATCCGAAATCCGAAATCCGAAATCCGAAATCCGAAATCCGAAATCCGAAATCCGAAATCCGAAATCCGAAATCCGAAATCCGAAATCCGAAATCCGAAATCCGAAATCCGAAATCCGAAATCCGAAATCCGAAATCCGAAATCCGAAATCCGAAATCCGAAATCCGAAATCCGAAATCCGAAATCCGAAATCCGAAATCCGAAATCCGAAATCCGAAATCCGAAATCCGAAATCCGAAATCCGAAATCCGAAATCCGAAATGCGAAATCCGAAATGCGAAATCCGAAATCCGAAATCCGAAATCCGAAATCCGAAATCCGAAATCCGAAATCCGAAATCCGAAATCCGAAATCCGAAATCCGAAATCCGAAATCCGAAATCCGAAATCCGAAATCCGAAATCCGAAATCCGAAATCCGAAATCCGAAATCCGAAATCCGAAATCCGAAATCCGAAATCCGAAATCCGAAATCCGAAATCCGAAATCCGAAATCCGAAATCCGAAATCCGAAATCCGAAATCCGAAATCCGAAATCCGAAATCCGAAATCCGAAATCCGAAATCCGAAATCCGAAATCCGAAATCCGAAATCCGAAATCCGAAATCCGAAATCCGAAATCCGAAATCCGAAATCCGAAATCCGAAATCCGAAATCCGAAATCCGAAATCCGAAATCCGAAATCCGAAATCCGAAATCCGAAATCCGAAATCCGAAATCCGAAATCCGAAATCCGAAATCCGAAATCCGAAATCCGAAATCCGAAATCCGAAATCCGAAATCCGAAATCCGAAATTCAAATTCAAATTCAAATTCAAATTCAAATTCAAATTCAAATTATTATTTATTGTAAATTTATTATAAAATGAATAATCATAAAAAATGCTATGCAATAGCTTAACCGCGGCAGTCCCCGAGTGCCACACGTCTTTTTTATTATTTTTTATACCAATAATAGTACATTATGGTACAAGTGAGCAACGTTGGTGATTACCGCCGAGGCGCCATTGAGACCCGAGCCGCCAGGCGAGGGTCTTAAGACAGCCGAGGACGGTAATCATCATGCTCACACGTGCCATACGACGTTTTACAACACACTTGCGAATAAAATAATACTACAAATACTAAATAAACAATACTACAAATTAATTCGTTTTCCTATGCGCGCGCATTCAACAATGGCGGTCGACCATATTTAAAAAAAAATGAGGTTTGAACTTAACTTTTTTTTACTCTGTTTTTTTTTCTGTACTTAGAGAAAAAAAAAAGTTAAATTTGAGCGAAAATTTTGTTTATTACACAAGTATTACAAGTTGAAATTATTTATTTAAATACGAAAATGCATCAAATGACCATATAATAGGCGTATTAATTTATTCGTACTATTAAACACGTTATTTTTTGTATCAAAACTTTTTTAAGAACATAGACAATTATAGACACTTCCTATAAAATTTAAAAAAGAATCTATAACTCACTTTTGTGAGTAATAGTAATGAAAAAGTCACAGTTTTATAATAGGTGTCATTCCGTGCTTAATTGCGGTAAAATAATATCACTGTTATGAGCAGGTGTGTTGTAAAGATAATTTTCATCCCACCATCTCGGAAAGAGTACTTTTTTTCTTCGATATCTGAGTGGAAAAGTCGCTTTTATCCTCTAGAGTGGAAAGTAAATTTGAATTTAGAACATCGTGTGTACTAGGTTTGTGAACTCAAAACATCATTAAACCTATTTACTTCTACCTCTATGGTGCCGATTTATCATACAACTTTTTTTTAATTTATGAAAAACTCAACTCGGAACCTCCTTGGTGTACCTACTTTTTTTTTTAAATTTGCTTTGCGCGCATAATTTTTTTTTTCACGTCCTATGGTTGAACATTGTTGTTGAATTTTATTTGTTGATATTTTATTATTAGTATTATTACACATAATTATTATACAGCCTCCGTGGCGTAGTGGTAGTGAACGTGGCCGCAACGCAGGAGGCGCGGGTCCGATCCCCGCTCAGTGCAAATATTTGTATGCATAAAAAGTTCAACAACAACGGTCTAGCTGCAATGCTTCGATATCGCCTAATGTCACCATTGGGTTGTGGAGGTCACATGGCAGTCGCTTTACGAAAAATATCGAGGTCCAGCCAAATCCGCAGTTAAGACTGGTAAAGCGGACCCCGAACTCCGAGGTGAGAGCTTCGGATGCGACTGGGAATTAACGCTAGGAAGAAGAAGCATTTCATTATTTCCTCGCTGAGGTGGGATGAAAAGTTACGTGTTGCACTCGAGTGCAAAGATTTTACACCTTGTGCTCTTTTGATTCCCTCGCTAACGCTCAAGATTCTAATTTATGAATCACTCGCTATGCTCGTGATTCAAATTTAGAATCTTTCGCTTGCTCGGTCATCAAAACTGAGCACGCGGTTAAAAAGCAACTTTGCACTCTTGTATAACAAATAACTATTATTATGTACCTAGGTACTTTGTTTGCATAGTACATTAAAAAAAATCCCTATTTGAAATTGAATTACTTATATCATATTTTTACTAAAGTAGATAAAGTAATAAAGTGCTAAAGTATACATAAAAATGTTCCTTTAATTTTATTGCAGTGCAAATAAAAGTTACGATTCACGAACGACTTTTTAAAGTATTTACTATGTTAACTTTATACAAATTTAAATTTGAAAAAGTGAATTGCTACGTCACCTACGTGGGTGAGAATTACAGTCATCTAGGAATAGTTCAGGTATTCCTTTGACTTTACTATTAGGGGTAGACTAGACAGGCCTAAAACATGTACTTAAATTGTGAAATGTAGGTCTATAATTCACCTACGCCGATCCTTTTGAGGATATACAAGTATTGTATGGATGGAACCATCAATCAAAACAATATTAAGTTGACGTCAAAATACCATTGTATATTCATATCATTTCGTGTAAAATAGAAGCTAAATCATGCTTTTTTTCGCAACCAAACCAACAAAGGGATGACACGAAATGTGATTATTCAGCTAGAACTAGGGTTTGCATGTCATGACGGCAGTGAATTACTGACTGCGGACGGTACACGTTTTTTTTGCCGTTTTTCAGGTGTGTGCAACAAAAGTCAACAAAAAGTTATGTTGCCACACGTTGTACGGCAAGCCCTGCCGGTAAATGGTCGCACTCGGACGTAGTAAGCACACAATGACATGTGTGGCCTATATAACAACTTTTAGGTACTGAGGTTGTTTTGTTTTAGAAAAAATACTAGCTTTTAAAAGACCGTAATCTGAGGATCTGAGGAACTTCAATTTTTGTCTTTGACTGTACATATTCTATATCTATTTTATACGTCTTATTACTAATATCAAACAAATAAGTCATTAAATTATATATCGTAAATATACATATTGTTGGGCGCAGCGTGAGAATTCTCTGAACCAACAATGAATAGATAGATAATATAATTATATTTATGAACATCCTTCATTAATATATTAACTAAAATATACCTAAACACCAGGCTTCAACCATATATTAAATAACTTTAACAATATTGTGACTAATTTTCTTTGTGACAAATACAAAAGACTTTCTATAGCACCAAAAGTTTATTATTGTCATTAACGTCCAATTTAAAATTCCGAAAGTTGTCTTTCATAAATCATGGCCGTGTATAAAGTACGCCTATTATTATGCTACAAGCAATAAATAGGTTGCTATAGATATAAAAGTTTGTTGGTACAGTTGAACGAGGGTACGATATAAGCTGCTTCAATTACCCTATAATCTAAATCTGGAGCCGCGGAAGATATGGCCAACTTTAACTAAAAGTTTAAGCTTTAAATTGGACTGCGGCGAACTCGTCCTCCGGAGGGGTGAAACTTATTTTAAGGAGTTATAAATTAAAGTAATACGCAGCCAGTCAATTATCTTGGATTTCAGATATATTTATGACACGTTGTACGGCAAGCCCTGCCGGTAAATGGTCGCACTCGGACGTAGTAAGCACACAATGACATGTGTGGCCTATATAACAACTTTTAGGTACTGAGGTTGTTTTGTTTTAGAAAAAATACTAGCTTTTAAAAGACCGTAATCTGAGGATCTGAGGAACTTCAATTTTTGTCTTTGACTGTACATATTCTATATCTATTTTATACGTCTTATTACTAATATCAAACAAATAAGTCATTAAATTATATATCGTAAATATACATATTGTTGGGCGCAGCGTGAGAATTCTCTGAACCAACAATGAATAGATAGATAATATAATTATATTTATGAACATCCTTCATTAATATATTAACTAAAATATACCTAAACACCAGGCTTCAACCATATATTAAATAACTTTAACAATATTGTGACTAATTTTCTTTGTGACAAATACAAAAGACTTTCTATAGCACCAAAAGTTTATTATTGTCATTAACGTCCAATTTAAAATTCCGAAAGTTGTCTTTCATAAATCATGGCCGTGTATAAAGTACGCCTATTATTATGCTACAAGCAATAAATAGGTTGCTATAGATATAAAAGTTTGTTGGTACAGTTGAACGAGGGTACGATATAAGCTGCTTCAATTACCCTATAATCTAAATCTGGAGCCGCGGAAGATATGGCCAACTTTAACTAAAAGTTTAAGCTTTAAATTGGACTGCGGCGAACTCGTCCTCCGGAGGGGTGAAACTTATTTTAAGGAGTTATAAATTAAAGTAATACGCAGCCAGTCAATTATCTTGGATTTCAGATATATTTATGAGTTAAATGTTTACTGCGTGTTACGGAATCAAAGCTGCTGTTGAAGAATATTTCTGGATAAACTTGTGAGATACTTCTTAATTAGGTCAGGAGTAAACGTAGTATTTACACGGTGAATTGCTCCACTGGGTGTGGAGGGCCAAATCAAAAACGAAGAAAGTCTCGACCTCAACTTAGATGAAAATTGCATCTTTGGATATTTATTTTAGAAATATCATTTTTCACTTTGATTATGAAAAAAATACATGCGGTATTATTAAACCATTCGATCAGCGACGCTATGTCGATGTCGCTATAAGGAACAAATTCTAGGAATGATATAGGTACTTACAGTAAACTTAAGGAAATATCTCATTTTAAACAAAAATATTTTTAGGGTTGCAAAGGAACGGGCAGGAAAAGGGTAAGACTGAAAGAGATATAAATGATATCGTCATTTACGATACTGCCATAATTACTATTATAGGGATATTAACGATGTTTGTATCAACAGTGCCGACATATTGGAAACTCAACAAAACACACAAAATATATGGTAAATATCCGGATAGTAATTATAGAGATAATATTGTTGTCTGACTACAACGAGGTATCGTACAAAATTCTCAGCAATTCATGATCAAAAGAATTCACAGTATCAGTGATATTTATTCAAAAAATAAATACTAGACCGATACTACTAGACCTATAGTTCAGAAAGGTACAAAATGGCAGTAGTCAGTCAGAACCGTTGTAGGGGTAGTAGGAGTCCAATAAGATTATACCTAACGTCCATTAAAAATTGATTTTTTGAAAAAAAAAAGTACATTTTAATTTATATACGCCTAGTGGTATGGGTAATGGACTGCTGAAACGAGGTCTCGGGTTCGATCCCAGGTATTACCATGGCACACACCAATGACTTTTCGATGCTTTTCGAAGTTATGTGTGTATTTATCGCAGGTTTATAAGTGCCCGGTTAATGGCAATAGGCTCGCCACCTATTACATTGGGACCTAAACATAAACGGCGAAATGTGGGTGCTAGCACCTCTGCCTACCCCTTCGGGGAATATAGGCGTGAGTTTATGTTATGTATGTTATGTTATATACAAGGATGAAAATGAGAAGAAAGACAGGATAATTTAGTCTATTTGTCTGTTCCTGACAAGATAGATTTAGAAAACATATACGAACAAAACAATTAACATGCATAGCGCTGGGTGCATGACGGTAAAATAAAATACGTATTACCTAGTTCAAAATGTCCCTGATTGCCTGACAAAGATATTCAAGGCGATATGTCTGCTGTCTAGGTACCAAAGTATTTACAGTATAGGTACCTATAGTGTCATGGTAGTAGTGACATCCAGGGACAGCTGCTTGTCCACTCCACAAACAGTTACGTTTATTTCACTGAGACAGTTACGTTTGGGCAGAGATTATCACATTACAGACATTCTTTGAAATAGTTTTATTTTTATGGGAGAATTAACTTTAGAGACGCCCGCTTACTCATCTGCTCATAAAAATAAAATTAATTTAAATAACAATTAATTTTAAAAATTTTCAGATTTTTATACTAAAATCCAATAATAAAATGCATTGTTGAACCAAAAAATATCGTCTGCTCATCCTTTGGGAGCGCAGTCCTTGTCGCTTTGTTACACGATTCTCTTCTCTGTTCTGTAATTTAATATGAAACGTGACGTAATTTAACCCCAGTATTTTACGTAACTCTGACTTTATATTTGAAAAATGTGCCTTATGTAGCATTATCTGATTCTCAAAAGTGATTTTCAACGGAAAATATTGATTTATCCTCGGATTTTCACTTGATGCAACAACGGATTTGTTTATATCACATTTAACGTATTACGGTGCACCTCGTAAAAATGATTTTTATACAAGTATTTCTTTTCGCGTTTGTTTTTTGCTGAGTAATGAAATATGCGGCAAAATGGGACATGAATTGGGAATTTCAGCGCAGCTGACTCGGCGGAAATTAGGGTATCTACAAATTCTACATAGGTTCAGCCGCAGAATAGAAAATAGTACTGGTTCAGTCTATTCCAAAGTACCTATTGTACGACTTATACCTACCTACTAACTACAACATGATTTATTATGTCGGTAGACAGTAGAACAACTGAATCGCACTTATACAATACGCAATACGGTGAATATTCTACGACATTTAGAATCAAGTCAACCTCACCTGCAAGCTGTTACACTTGCTGATTGTAATCCTGTCGGGGTTGAGGGCAAATGAGGAGGAGAAAGAGTAAACGAACCTCAGATGCCGAGGTGAGAGTCTCAGATGTAAACCTGGATCAATGCAGCAAATGTTGGCTGAACGTTACCCTATTGTTCCGAACCTTTTGATTATATAAATTGTATAAATATCGTGGTATTCATAGACTTGCAAATGTAATGTCTAGAACACTGCCTAATTAACTCGTGTTCTCTGTAATTAGTTCAAAGATTACGTTATGTTTGAAGTTCGTAACCTTTTGTCAATGAGTGGAAACCAATTCTCCCAATCTTGCGGTGAAGTGGCAAAGCTAGAATCGAACCAATTAATACCATGTTATTTTATCAAAGGAGCATATAACGCCCACAAACGGTCTGTTTCAGGTCTGCTAAGACGATGCAAAGCCTGACGGGGAAACTCTTGTCTCTTGTTTCTCTTCGACCAACGAAATAAGTAGTTTTGATTACGAAATAGATTTTACTGCTGTTTTATTAATCGAAGAGAAATGAGAAATGAGTCCTACCCGCTATGTTAATGATGCTAATGAGGCTGCCACGTCTGCCACCGGTCTCAATCTGCGTTTTTTACGAGACGGAGGAAATTATCATACCCACTATTTTCAAGTCAATAAATATCTATTGCAGTTGGTAGCTTTGAAAATCGCCTTAAGATATTTTGAAAGTTGAGCTTACTGAGATGGTCTTTAATTAGCTTAATTGGAATCTAGATTTTATGTTTCTCTGTCATGAATCCGTTTCAAGGTCTAAGTGATAGGTTCTAGATATACATTTAAGTTAGCCTTTGATTCAGATTATGTTACGTAACCATTTTACTTTACAAGTACCTAGTGTTTTTTTATATCTTGAAGTTAAACACGAGGGTGTACAGTGTCTTATCAACATCTTTAAAGCCCAAGCTAACCTCACCTGATAGTCGGTGCACCTGCTAAATAACGGATAAAGTTCTGGCGTAGCCTTACCCCTTTGAGTTGGGAGGTCAGATGGCAGTAGCAAACTGAAAAACCGAAAGACCAATCAAAAAGTACAAACTTTGGACGTAACTGGAAATAGCTATGAAGATATTGATTACTTACGAAGTCATCTATCCAATTAAGATTACAATGCAAACGACGTACAGACTAGTGGAAGTTCGAACAGTGCACTCTTTAATAGAGCAGTGCTTCGTTCCAAGGGACTTCGCGTGAAGATAGTCTCGGTAACAAATTGTTAATGAAATGCCACCCTGCGAACAAATAAATGGCTTCCATTGAACGTTTTGTTGACGCATAGTCGTTGTTCATTTCCATTTGTTTTGTCGTATGCTATTGTTTGCAAAAATTCTAAAACGAGTCACAGATACCTTCGGTAGGCAACACATAAATCGCATTCCGTTTTTGTTTTCAGGCGACTATTCGCACCTGCCAGCCGATTTATTTTTCATTGTGCCTATGATTTACAATTCTATTGTAATTTAACTGAAATTGTAGAACTATTCAAATGTGAATACAGAGTGACACTGTTATCAAAATTAGTTTGGTTTATTTGTTTTATTTCTATTAAAGTGACCCGTTTTGTTTGATGTTTTAAGTTTTGATGTTCATTTGTTCGATCAAAGAACAAACAAATAGCCGCGTTTAGAGATAATTGATTTATCTAATAAGAGACACAAAGTACCGCTCGCGTTTAATACTGATCCCGATGCCGATCCTGAGAATCACAGGAACTAATCTTTGGTATAAAAAGTACCTTATGTATCATTCCAGACTAAATTACCTATACGTCAAAATGGTAAAACGGGGGTTAACTAACTCCAAGCGTACAAAGACGTGAGTGGTAGCTAGATTATAATGTAGTAGCTAGTTTGTAAGATAAGAAGTAGGGTCATGACCCTTCTTCACTTCACACTTCGCGGAAAATATTGAAGTTTAGCCGCATCACAGTTAGACTGGAAAGCCGACCCCAACTGAGTTGAAAAAAGGCTCAGATAATGATGATGATAAAAAAAAGATGTTAAAAATCACACTATAATGTGAATTGTCGAATGTAATTGTAATTTCCATTTATTAATATTTTTTTTATAAATTTATAAATAAATGGCAATTACAATTCTTTACGTAATATAAGTGGATAATTCATAGTGCAATACTAGTATCATATGAGATAATGAGTTAAGTCTCTGCACAACCGTGCACTGTGAATAAAATACAATATAACTTTTACTAGCACATTGCCACTTTTATTATCGCCGTTTACTAGGGGACTGAATTCTTAACGATTACAGTTAAAACTATTTCAGTGGTGGCCAACTCGTTATTTAATTTTCCGTCACTAACTGAAAGGTTAGTGTCGTTAAGGTTGTTAAACTGCTATAACGTAACTTAATCATTTATCGAAAAAAAATATAACTTACTTTATTGAAAAAGAAATCATCATGAGAATTTGTCAGTTAACATACCAAAAAGAGAAATTATAGTTAAGTAACAGTTAAATAAGTTCTTATAAAATATAAAAGCAGAGAGGAGATTGCCCCAGTTTGAAATGGACTGGTGCGGCGTGAGCGGTACAAGCACTCATCTTGCAATCGCTGTTGCATTTTATTACTTTTCCATTTCCACTGGGGTTTCAATTTCCTTTCTCATAATATTAATAGCCTTTCTACGAATCACTCGACGTTTTCTATTGGTACATCGCAGATACTTTGATTTATTACTTTACGTGGCATCTAGGGCTTCGGTTCGCCATCGTTAACTTATCAGTTACTTCTTTTTTTATCGTGCGCAAAATACCCCCGCAGCAGCCGGCAGAGTTGGTTATGTCGGACTTGATCCGACTAAAACGCATGCCGTATGTGGGTCGTAGATGGCCGGAGGTGAGATTGACTGAGACATATCCCGGCTAGTTACTTGCATAATGTTAGTTTAGGTTTGAAATTCTGTTCTGAATTATGTATTTCATATTTTGATACGTATGTATTTATTTCGAATATTGTAATCACAATATAGGTAGGTACTATATACTAAACCAAAATAATTAATAAATTAAATCGTAAATACCTTGATTTGAAAAGAAAAATAACACAAATTATTGTAACGAGATTTCAGTCAGTGTTAGTCGATTACATACTGGAGTAGAGGTATGTGAACGACGGTGAACGTGGAAGTTTACGAAAATTTTACAGAAAGGTAATGGGAATGAAAGATTGTAAATAAAAGATAAACAATGCAATATTATAAATAGAAAGTGTTGAGCGATGTGCGAAATGATAATTCATATGACGATTCGAATAAATGTATAGAACGTAAGGGAATGCGGGTAGGGTAACAAATTTAAATTGACTATATCACGTGAGATACAAAAGTGCTATTTATGATTGTCATAACTTGCATTTGCATTTGGCACCAGTTTCACAATACGAATAGAATAGATAGAGCCCGTGAGAACGAATAAGATAGAAAAAGACAAAGTTCGTACTCAGATTTTTGGTTCAGATTGTTGTTTATAGATCGTTATTATGTGTGTATTGTGTTAAATTTATGGTGTTTACATACAAACATTTATAATCACTCCTTTATCTCCGGATAAGAAAGGTGAATTAACACCCACATTCCACCAATCATGTCATTAGGTCGCAGGTACTAGGGGGTGAGCCTATTGCTGCATTCCGGGCGCTATTGTTGACTTGAGCCATCCAGGCGTCTGAGGCTGCGTCTGGGTTCTATTAACCTGTCTGATGTTAAACAGCTCTATCACTAGGTCACCTTGCATGACACGGCATGGAAAGATATGAGGTGGCCCAAATTCTTTCTTTAATTCTTGCGTTCGTCATCGTCCGTAATTTTTTTCTAAAATTAAAAAATTACAGGACTAAATCCTATTTAGGTAGTTAGGTTCAATTTAACAATAGTAAAATCTTAAAATTGAATCATCCTTAGCTTTCATTCTCATTTTATAATTTGACCATACATTTCCTTTCTTTTATTCTGCGTAGTGTCAAAAAAGCTAATAAAAACAATGAAATTTTACGGTTTATTAGAAATTTTATGGGTCGTAAACACATTGTCGTTACTTTATGAGATATGACGAAAAACGTGGAAAAGTTTATACATTTTTTATGCCGTGTACCGACGCGTTTTCATCCCGAATATTTCATGTGATTTACTCGAATGGGCCGTGAATAAGAATATAATATTATTCATGTTTATTGACATTAATGATCTATTTATATGTAACAGTAGTATTCGTATTTTGATGGGAAATTTTATTAAGATGCTTTTTACTATTTACATGAATGTCGTTCAGTTTTAAATTCAATATTGAGGATGTGTGATGCCCCATAAACACGTGAAGATCGAAAACACCCAAGTCAATACCACTTTGCATGTCGTTACATCCACTGACTGATGGATGAGGTTCTGGCAAAGGCTCTCTCCCTCTCGGGGTTAAATGGCAGTCGCTCTTGTAAAAACCATGATAAAGCAAATTAGGAGTAGGAGAGGGGACCCCGGAATTGGCACTCGAATGATAATTACTATGAGTATTTATAAACTCCACCCAATTATAATTGCATAATCGATTCAGCGTAAATCAGTGCGCGATCGGATATAGCGTAAAAAGCGCTTTCAAAATATAACATTTTAATTGAATATTAACACAAAAATTATATGAAATATTATTAATTTCATGTAATTTTGGTTGCGGCTCAATTAAGCTTATTGGATTGATTCATTATAGGTAACTGGAGGATATATTTCACGGAAACCTCCATTATCGATAAGCTTCATACGTGTTATAATGTGTTCGCTTGCATATTAAAATAAAACTAATTGGATTATATCGCGAATTATTATATTTGTTGAAGTGTATTATGGTTCTAGCACAGTGTATAATAGCACAAATTGTGCATATCTACAGTTTACTGCCTATATGTTGAAGAGGAGATGAAACTTTGGGCCTGCACAACGAAGGCAAGACGTAACATTTACCTACATCGTAGTAGGTAACCTTGAAGTTGCTTCGGATTTTTTCGGTATACTTACCTGATTCCGGTATACGATATACTTTATTTAGGCTGAACGAAATGACACGCGACTTCATCGGGCTATTTTATGGAATAAATGCGTTTCATGGTACTAATTACCCGATTACACTTAAAGTTACTCTTTAGAACCCAGGGATCGCATACTATTTTGGATTAGTTTGTTGTCTTGACGAGAGCGACTACCACCTCACCTCCCAATGACGAGAGGAAACCCCACGCTATTGCCCATCCCTTGCTTGCCAGGCACACCACCGACCAGCAAGTGAGCTTGACATGGGGCCAAAATTTTTGTTAGGGCACTGTACAGTACACTCGTACTCCTACCAATTGTAACTGTATGAGGCTTTAGGCCCGTATTCTAGAATGCCACTCAGCTGAATCTCGATTTACCTGAGGCAAGATTGTATGCACAGATTCCTCAGATTTCACTGGCTGTCAGACAGATTGTCTATAGTTCTATACAATCTGTCCTCAGATAAATCGAGTTTGAGTTGAGCGTCATTCTAGAATACGGGCCTAAGTATGACTAACCCAACCTACTTTACCTCATAAGTACGTAAATACATATACTGAACGTTGGGTTCAAAAATTATGTTACCTTAATAGATAATTGCAGGAACCATAAAACGGCGAGTGTGTTAAGTTCCCGTTGAAAGTAGGTTCTAAGCCTCGAAACATATTGTTATTCAGTTCCATTAGATGTTCTCGGTTGCCCGTGAATCAGATGAGATGGGGCTATTCCAACGGCTGTTATAGAGTTCTCAAGCGAAGATCGCACGCGTTAATGGAATTTGATCGGCTTTGATATTGACACGAGGTACCGTAGGTTATTTTCACACGTTATTGGCTCTTCGCCGAGTGAGTAAGGGTAGTGTTACTGGAAGTTAGTATTGTAAGTAATATGGATCGAGTGTATTACGTGGAGAAAACTTGTAAATTCTGTTTTTACTTAAGTATACGGAGTTTAGGACTTACGCGATCAGTTCCTTACAGGAGGAATATATTTTTAATAATAATAAATCTTTATTTGCGAGAAACTTGGTTTTACAATAGGATGTAAGGCAGTGTTCAAATAGTACAGCATGTTTCACCGTATTCGGTGTGCAAATATTTAAAAGAATTAAATTATAACTAGATAGAAATTAAAAATCATTATACAATTAAAAATAAAAAACACAAAAGTAACAATAATTTTACCTACACTATTTATATTCTACTACTTATTCTATATTCCTAATAAACTAAACTTAAACAGATATTTTTGTATCTGTAAGTAGTGTCTGCCATAAATTCTTTTATTGTGTAGAATCCCTTCTCAATAAGTCACTTTTTTAGACGAGGTGATGGTTTATACAACAAGTGGTTTATACAACTTAGGTGGCAGACAAACACACAGGCCACTTGACGGAAACTGGTTACCGTGGTCTATGAACGTATGCAACACCAAGGGCGACACATTTGCGCTGCGGACCCCGTAAGAACCTTCTAATGTCCATCTTGAAGAACCTCATACTGCGGCCTTACCATAAACCTTAAAACAGGTCAATAATTGAACTGCTGTCATTCTGCCAACTGCAAATGTCACTCTGTAATGTCATATAAATATATTGGATTACAAAGTGACATTTGCAGTTGGTAGGATGACAGCAGTTCAATTATTGACCTGTTTTAAGAGTTCATGGTATGGGCCCTGTAGTCGCTTGGAAAAACCACAGCAGGGAGTTCATTCCTCCCTATTCCTAAATTCTTATCATCATGATACAAAAGTCACGTATTCCTATTTCCTTTGTTTTTTTACTACTCCCACAGCCGTCACATATTATCCCAACCGGCTCATACTATTATTTATTACAGCCCTTACGTGTTTTGCGACATCCATTTCAGAATGTTCATAATATAACGTACAAGTACTCAACGAAAAGCTTGTTTTATAATAATGACTAGCTGACCCACCCCGGCTTCGGCATATTTCGAAACCCTGTATCTCCTTTTTAAAACTTTATAAATAATACTTTATAAATTTTCAAATATATGAGAATTGGTTCACATTTTTTATGGTTACTGCTCCGATCCTTTGAGTTGTAGTGTGATGATACCCTTACCTGTACCCTTCCTCGATAAACGGACTATTCAATACAATAATCATTTTGCACTTCGAACTAGTAGTACCTGAGATTAGCGCATTTAACCAAACAAACAAACTATTCAGCTTTATAATATTAGTATAAATAGATAGTGATGTGCTGCACTGGAGTGTATGGCACCAGCGAGTGGTGAACCTGCTGATTGATGAATGAGGCCCTGAGGTCACAGCTCTGATCACAGCCGCTCACGCAAAAGTCAAGATAAGTAAAACCAAGCGAAGGTAATTTATATAGTTTTTTATGACAGTTAATTTAACAATTACACGTATTAAAAGTTATAAGTTAGCCAAACAGTCAACCTATTACGGTTAGCTGCTTGACATATCTATAGGTATATAATCCGGATTCCAGCTATATTTTAGGTCGTCAATCCATTTGGCTGAGGCGACCAGCCCAAATTATATCAGTTACATATTTGTGATCCCCAGGATAAGGATTCGAAAAGTTTTGAAAGAACCTTTTCCTTCGAAAAACTTAATACTTTTGTTGGGATTGAGGTTGAAAACATAGATAGTTTGTTTAGGATTGAAAACAAGTGCGGTTTTTGTAGTTTATTTATGTATTTTTCGAAAGGGATTGCAGATATATATTTGTGTCCACTAAGTTCAAGTATTATACACAGTTAGGTTCTAAACTATTCAAATCTATTTTACGACAAATTCTCCATATTACATACATACAATCACATCTTTTCTATAAGAGTAAGCAGAGAACATCTTTCCACTTGCTACGATCCTTGACATACTTACCCAATTCTCGAAATAGAGCGCATTTTAGTTAAGAATTATTATAATGTAGAAACCACAAATATGCCCTTACTCCACCTTTGTCTGACTATATATTCTCACTAGTCACAATGCGAAAGTCAGATGAGTTTCCTCGTGTGGTAATCTCCGGGTAAAATTAGGAAGCAGTCGACCGCAACACACAAAAAGCGACTTCATATTATGTTCGACTATTTGTGGTTTTGTTTTTTAGTGTTGTGTACAGCAAACATGGTTTGGTATGAATGAATAGGTGCCTTAAAATACTATTACTAACTAACGACTCTGTAACGTGTATTCCTTAACCCCTCTTGCTTAACTGAATTGTTATATAGAATGCGTTCACGTCGGTAGTGGGTTAATCGGCGGGGTTCGAGTCCGCGACCTCTCGATTGCACGCCCGTTGCCTAACCACAGGGCTACATTAATAAAGTATTTTTTATATATGTCATTGACTAATAATAAAATTAAAATTGTTTATTTTCAATAATTTATAAGAAATATTATACGTATCCCTCCAATCTTTGTCAATTAATTTTCGGAATGTCTACTTTTACCTACACATACATAAACTCATATTTCAGAAAAGAAACAAAAATAATATTGACATGAGTACGGCATAAGTATCAAAACTATCAAGGAAACTTATGTTATGATCCACTTTTTATTTGAGATATTGTTACTCCATAAATACTCGAAGCATGATAAAACTTGTAAGATATTTTGTAAAGAGGGAAATCTTTCAGTGAATCTAATGAACGAACGTTTTAATATTACATAATAGGCTGGTGTAATTTTTAACGAAGAAACATGGCTTTACATATCGTTATCAATAATGGCAACAACTTCACTTAAAATTGAACAGCAACTTCTTAATGAGGCCAAGAAATTTCGTGCGCGCCGAGTGGTAGAACTTAAGAAGCGTGTAAACTTTCATTCGTCGTCATTAAAAGTTTGGAGTTTGAAGATTTGTGCCAACACTAATTAGCCAGACACTTATGAAAAATTCTTACGTCTGGGCTCTTAAATGGTGGCCAAATAAACGGACCAATGACGGGTGTACCCCCTGGCCCTGCTTCAATTTAAGGTTGTTGAACAAAAACCTTTCTTACCTAGAATAACTCGCAGTTCTACTGTCAAAGGTGCTTACATATTCATGAAGCTAAGTGGTTTTTATAACAATTAAAGCGTTTGACTTTAGTTTTCTATCTTATCTAGTTTTATTTTGCTGTTAGGTTTAATAGTTTTAGTTTATAAGCAAATAAAGTAATGATGCAAATATGTGGGATAAATTTAAAGAAAATTTTACATGTTTTAGATTTTCTGCTCTGTTGTTGCTTAATGTATAAGAGTAGATTGAGTCCTATACCTAACTAATATACGAGTATGATTATATAATCACGTACTCAAGCACCTGCGACTCTTTTCATCCCGTGAATAGGTTTTAGTAAATCGTGGGAACGAGATCTGTCTTGCCAGTGGAGCTTCCCTCGAGCATTATTGCAACCTGCAATAATAGTATTACCTATGTCCTTTTTTACTTATTGTATTTTTAGACTTAATGCCGAAGGCATTATCTAACAGTCTACCTTAGGGTGATGCAAAGATACACTGTTAAGTACTGTCGCTTAGAAACAACTTAATATTTTACTTTTACTGGGAATACAATCCCTTACCTTAACTTATAGGGTTAATTTACACACAGGAACCACGTGCTAAATATTATGCCTTCTCGTGTATTCCTTTATTTACCCTACCTTTACAGATATCTCATAAACTCGTACCATAAACAGTACTTTGCATACAACATTTTCATTAATAACGCGGGAGTATTTACAGTTAGATAGTAATAACTCAAAATAGTCGTCGCTGTAGAGGAAGCAAACAGTTAGGAGCGTGCTGTACGGTGGCGCGGCGGAGTCACGATCGGCTCATAACTCGGGCACGTGCCAGGGATGCACTTGCCCGACACCCGCTAAACTTTAATTGCACCACGCGCTTGGTGGTACGGAAATATTTCTATGAGTTTAGTAGTCACCTCTTTAGTTTTAGTTGTAAAGTTTCCTTCTTGATGTTCTTTTTTTATGAAAGGGACCTTAATATGACTTCACATCGGTTAATAAGTTAAAGGTGAAGTGTTAGGTATGAGGGTCACTATTACAGGTACCGATAATGCTACAATGGTGGCCCCCAGTACTCAAAATGTATCTTGTTTTTTTGAAACCCAAATATTAAATAATTATTATAGGCACTACAAACGGACGCTGGTTTTGCATGAAAAGAGCACAGAAACAGAAGGTGTGCTGTTATTATTTGCAAATATGCAACTGGTTTGACTCCGCTTTCAGTTTATTTGTGAATGACTGAAGATAAAGATAAAGATATATAAATACTCTTTATTGCACACCAAACATAGGATATATACAGTGGATAACATGATAGAGAGTTGTACAATGGGTGGTCTCATCGCAGGACTGAAATATTGAAGTTTCAAGTGAAATGACTGCCATCAATTAGACCTCCACAACCGGATTGGTTAGCTCTTAACTTAAAATTAAAACAAACTATATTTATATTATGTGATAAGTTCTGTATAAAGCAGTAGTACTAAGTATGAGGCGATCATAATTACATGCTTACATGTTTTATTCAAAAATCATTAGTAGGTAGGTATCACAGTGAGAGCACTACAGGCGTTTTGTTACTCGTTAGCTAGCACAAATGGTGCAATACCAAATACCGCAAGAAAACAATTTAGAGCTGTGAGGGGAGGGCGCGCAGGCGTACAGGCGCAACGGGGGCATGTCCGAAGGTGCAAAAACACTCTGTGAATGCGACAGCTGACCCTGCACCCACAGGGACGGACTTGGATAATTATCTTTACGTTTACTAATTGGAAGGTATGACTATTAAATTATTTTCCACCAATTTATTATTCGGTAAAAATGATGATGAGCATGAAAAAATGTAGAGCAATTTGCGTGGGCGCCTGCGTTGGTGTAGCGTTGGTGGTTGCTGTATTGTTTTTTGAAGGCACCGTAGTAAAAAAGCTTTAAGAGGTACAAATATTTGCAATTCTATGGTGATTTGATATAAATAATCTCTTGGGAGGATCGGATACACTTCGTTAAGTAGGTATTATATTATCTGTACATGACCACTAAGCTACCATCTGTGCTGCTAAGATATGATGTTGTGGCATCATATCACACGTCAAATTTATAATACCTACATCTCTTTTTGCATCGAGAGTTAAAAATAGACACCTCTAATGACGCGAGTAAAATTTAACTCAATAAAAGAGACAATAGAAATAAGGAAGAGCACTCAATAACAGCAAAGTTTTCTTATAAAAATACAAACTACAAGTCTTATTTTCACGGCTGACCAAGTTTACGCCCTCCTCAATAAATTTATTGTCATTGTATTTTCCATGTTATCGGGTATTACCTCCATTCCGTGTCTGAACGCCCCAAACGACAGGGATTAATGGCTAGAGCAATTAAAGTAGTAAACAGCAGGTGCAGTGAGACGTCTGCCCTCCACGAATGGCGCTAACAAAATAATGTGGGAAACCACCGACTGGCGGGTAACTAAATGATATCACATGGCACCCTACGGTGTACCGCGTTAGCGCCGTGTTCTTCCGACGCGGCGACGTCGGAAACCGATGGCTGGCTTATTGCCAGTTATGTGTCGAACGTTCTTCTTTATGTTTCTAAGTTACGTACTAGAGGATGCAGGTAAATTCTTTGTGGAATTGACCTTTTGAATACAGAATCTAGCAGATATTGTTGGATCTTTACGCGAATGTTACATTTGGGTTCAAAACCAACTTAGTCTAAAGGAACAACCAACATACATACATATACTCACGCCTGTAAGTCCTCGAACGGGTAGGCAGAGGTGTATTAACACCCACATTTTGCCAACTGTGATTTTCGGTCCCATGTAATAGGGGGCGAGCCTATTGCCATTAAACGGGTAATTAGTCAATCAAAGAATCAATCAAGAATCAAAATTTCATAATAAAAATAAATGCAGTGCAAAAAGTGAACGAGTATATGATTTACAGTTCAAGAAAAAGTATCTGGTAGGTGGGCCTATATTACGAGTATACCATGCTACTATAGCACCATTAGCTATTCAACATAATTTTAATTGAATAAAATAGACTGAACCTGCTTTTAAATATTTTTAAAATGTCTTCAGTCGTTTGCTTGAACACAATTATTAATTACAACAATAATAAAATAAACCTAATGAATTATAAAACAAAATACTGTCGTATACATGTCAAAGACACTCAAACATCTAGAGCCAAGAGCCAACCTTCTTATTTGAAATCTTCAAATGCAATGCAAAATAAAATAGAAAAGTAGAATGAAAATGAACAAGACTGTAATTCCACTGGGCTTGAGTCATGTGTACCGCAGTAACGTGATACGGTTTGTTCAAGGAAATAATCTCTTAAAGTAAACAAGTAGTGCACTTTATTTGAACCGAAGTGTACGTGACTTGTATGCTTGTATTACTACGGTGTTGCTTGTAGGTGAAGGATAAAGCACATAATTGCTTCAACGTGTACCTTTAGATAATGTTGCCAACAAAATTCAGTGTAGAACTATAATTTTCAATAATGAAAATGTATTAACCTACTACAGTATTTATTATCTGTGTGGTGTAGCCGTAGAGTCGACTGCTACGCAGGGGGCACAATTACGATTCCCGCACAGTGAAAACATTTATATGCACGAATGTATACTCGTATTTGCATTGGTTTGGGTATTTTTATGTTTAATTTGTATGTATTTCCAACAAAAAAAAAACTATATTTATCTGCAGTCTAGTTCCCGTAACACCAGCGAGTTAAGCTATGCTCACTTAGGGTAGAATGTCGTAGAATTATTATTGTTATCTCTCTTTATTCAATTAAAGTTTATAAACTATATTTTTAAATATATATAAAATATCTATTAAAAAATATGAAAACTATTATAGTGCTCCACCGAAATCGGGTACAGGGACCAAACTGCCGGTGGTTAGGGCTCCAGAGAAAGGTACTTCCTCACGATGCGCGACGTATCAAGAAGCACAGCCTTCTGCATCTGGCCGCTGACCCAACCGTCTAACCTAAGCCTTTTCAGGTTTTGGTCGAAGCTCTTTGCTATTAGGCCGTTGACAACATACTGTGATGATTAAATATAATAATTACATATTATTATAGGTTGGTCTTTCACCGAATTAAAACAATTTCAATCATAATTGAACGTGTATTGTGTACTACAACCTTTTTTAGACATGCGCGTTCTCGGGTCCCAATCTACCACGGATTTGTGCACTCTACTGTCTTAAGCCTACAAAAACATTATACACACACTACTCAGTCTGGTAAACGAACCGTTATCCGCCACTAAAAATGTCTTTTCTCCCCAATTTAGTGTTGGGGAGAACTATAACTAACTAATATACGTACACTGTGATGTATTCCAGTGTACACTGTTAGTGAAGTGCAATGGAAATAAAGTGAAAATCAAGAATAACATGAAAATAACTGCGGGCTTACCATGACGCGCTATAGGCTTTTGTTTCCAGGACGAGGAAGGAGAAGAATGAAGCTCGGAAGAAAAAAAAGAAGAGTGATGAAGCTGAAATATTTAAGAATTTCGGAAGAAGTTGGATATGAAACAAACGGTTAACAGAACTGAAAGACATAGACTAATCTCTACACATCTCCTGTACAACAATGACACTAACCTTGCCATTGTTAGACAAGAGATGTGCATACAAGGACTTTGATTGTTACTACATAGATTTTTCCTTATCCTAATCGTGGGAATATTTATATAATTAACAAAATTATTTATATGTAAAATAGTAAAGAATAACCTCATGTTTATAGCACAAGGAAATGAATTTGGATGCATTGTTGGACTCGTGAGATAGAAAAAGTACTAGATTGTGTTTTAATGTAAAACCAGCAACAAAGAGAGAACTAAAAAAATGCTAATTAGAACTAATGTTATATATATGTTTTAGATATAAAGAACTGATTAAGTACAATATAATGAGTAAAAATATAATGTATAGTGAAAAATGTGGTATTTCAAACCTTTTGAGATGTGTAAATAATATGACAGATTACTACGATATCACAGAACAAATAATAGTGCTAGCGTAACGATATCAAGTTTTATACGCTACGCCGATATAATCATATAAAGGAGTGGGAATGTAAAAGAACCCGCGAAGAATCTAGGCAAGACTCAACTTTGTGTTTATTTCTATCTCAGAAAAGATTGCGCTGACAAAGCTCTATAGAATTCCTTCAAATAATATACTCTAGAATTCATTGTTCATACTGCGGTTCGGGGGAGAAGAAATATGTATATAATCATTATATCGTAGCGAACAAGTGTTGGCACGTTCAGAGAAGGAATGAACACTAAACTGCATTATTGCCTGACCGTAAAAACGGGACATAGCTGGAAGTTAATTTTTCGTGTGGTAAGGCACGCGCCATAGGGATTTATACCCCAGTCGTGCGCGGCACACAAACGCCGGGCAATAAAAACGTCCCACTGACCGCTTGTAATGGTAAGGTTTGCTTTAAGCGATGCCTATCTGTGTCGTATATCTATTGATGCCAGGTGGGGTACATGAATAAATGAAAATGAAGATTAATTTTCAAATTATAACAAGAAATATAAAATCGTCTATGAAGTTCTTGGACGTTTTACATCATCCTCCGGCTTCGTGTCGGCTTTACAGTGTAAGTACGAAGGGCTTGATATTTTTCATGAGACAACTGTCAAATGACCTTCAGATCACACTGACGATGAAGAACCAACCCACCCATATCGAAGTTCTGTAGTTAGATGAGTTGTTGAACTTTTTAAGGTTCCAACTACCGGTACGGACTGCCATAGATGTTCGTATGGAAACTGGGAATGACAACACTTGCTCTCCGAGGTACAGAGTTGCCTAATTGCATTATGAATGGTCATCCATCCTAGGATTGACACTGTTAGTATTGCTGAACTTTGCCATATTATGTTAACCTACTCAATGTCCACTTAACCACGAGCCCTTCCTTTTTGAACAATGTGTTTAGTGTTTTAAAACCAGTGAACAATCAGCAAAAATATGTTTTTATTATTATTAAGGATCCTCCTTAGTAAAGTCACATTTTTTTTTAAATGTATTACCCTACAAAGGTAGAGAGATGGGGAAGCATGTTTACATTAAAATCAAAAATTTTCGGTCACTGACTTGGACTTTGCATTCCCCTAATTCTTATGTTCCCAAACCCTATTAGAATCATGAATACAAACAGCGGCTGCTTTTGATGTTTTCAAAGCAATTTAAAAGAGCGTAAGCTTCTTCTACGGTCGAGGAGTGCGTCAGTAATGAAGTTAGACAGTTATGCCCTGGAGAAAGGCTCCCTTTTACAACCCAAGCGTTTACGGCCACTAAACTTGACTTCAAGTTAACAGCTGCTAATCGATTCTGAACTGTATTTGCCTCAATGAGGGGTTCCGTAGTATTTCACTGTGTTTCTTTGCAGAGTAAAAATATATTGATGTAAAGACGGTGTCTCTGTGAAATATAAATTATTCATAGCCGACGGTATTGCGTTTTGATTTCAGTTAAAATTTGTCGCATAGCTTTAATTGTTTCTCGAGTAATTCTCTGGCATTTGAATTATTGTTTTCATCAATATGCTATAAGAATAATTCCATGGAGAAGGAAATGATCATATTCTGTCCTCCGTGAATAATTCTAATTGTATGCTTCTTGTATGCTCATTGTATCGCTGCATCTTATATTTTTTGGTTTATAGTCTACTATTTTTGTCAACGAATGTTAGCCATTTCTCTATCTAAGTTATTGTTATATACTTTAAAATCAAAGCTTCTAGTATTAACCACGGAATTATGACGTATTATGAATTTTTATAATTATTACTTACTAGCTTGATTTTTTATGCAAAATACGCATTGTTTTAGGGGAGACTACTACCGTACAAAAAACTTACGTTAAAGTTAATAAGTGCGAGTGGGGCTCGCACACTGAGGTTTCCATACAAAACTGAATTACGTAAGGGACGAACTTCTGTTACATAAACGGCAATATCTTTTTATTGCTTTGTCCTAGAAGTTTGATTTTTCACCTTTCTAAGAGGTTGCAGACTTGAGTACTTGGTTTATCCTGGCGTAGGTTTTTTTTGGTTGCAGAAACGGAATAGTAACACACGCGGGCGAAGCCCTTGACAATGAAAACTTCACACTTTAGAATTTAATTATTATCTTCAATTACACAATCTTTAAAACTTATGTAACGTGAACACAAGGTTTATCGATCTTGTCTCCTGCATTATTATTCCCGTAGAAAACCGCTCCTTGCCTCGGGAGTTCCCCTGGGACGCGGTGTCGGACCACCGGTCTTACATGAACCTGGACATACGCTAGCGAGTTCGTATTATGGTTGAAGATAGATTCTATCTTTATTGCGATGCGGATATAATTTGATTTCGAAATATTGCCATGAAAGCAATGGTAAAAAGATTTATTTGGCTAACTAGCGGTAAATGTTCGAAAAAAGATATATTTAGCGCCATACAGAAAAATATATGCGATAAAAATAAATATTGGACTTTGAAATCTCGATTCTGCAGTTGAGCATTCCCCCTGGGAAGGTACCAGTCACAGGTTCTAGTATCATTCTGAATAATGATTTTTTCCGATTTCCAATTATTTACATCATACCTATGTATGGTAAATTAGCTATTATAAGAATTAATGTAGAAGTTTGTATTTCATCGGTGTCTACTTTTTTAATTTAGTCTGAGAGAATAAAAGAACTTGATTAGATTTCTGTCGACTGGCTTCTGTAGTTTTAGAATAATACATACTTCACTAAATTAAAGATAAACTAGGAAAAAAGAACGAAATTTAAAATTGTTTGAAAAAAAAAAAAAAAAAAAGTCTTTTATTCACAGACTTTATTCACGTGCTACAATATAGGAGCAGTGTGACTCCCCTGGTGTTGCACTCGCCCATAGGCCACGATAACCTTTTACCATCAGGAGGGCCGTGTGCTTGTCTGCGACCTAAGTAGTATATGAAAAAAAAAGTGTATTGTTTCAACTCAATTCTAAAATAAAGAAAATGAATGAGTTGTATACTCGTAGCTATACTTCTTTATTTTCAATTTCATTTCAAAATTCAATACGAAGTAAAACAAAATCACGAGGCGAGAGTTGCCAATTGGCGAGTGTTTGTCGTATTGGTGCGGAGTGTGTGTGCCAGCCTGCCCGTGATCTGCAGTCGAATGCATGGAAAGGGATGTTCAATGCATACAGAGTAAACGGCGGATTCAGTCAGCCGTGATTTTTCCTCCGGTATATCCTGCCTTCAGATTGTTACGTAGGTTGTGACAAAGACTGATTCTCTTGAAGATTTGTAGGGACGTAAACGTGATTCAGTTGTTTGATTGTTATCGTTTGTGATTGTACCTTTACCGTATTATTGTTTAACATACGGTGTCTTTGTCAGCTGTTTATCTAGTGAAGCGTAGGTACAGCTTTTTTTTATTTGTAGTTTAGTTGTTACAACAATTAAGTTATATAAAAAACGATGACACGGTTCTAAGTCACTGAAATAGGCTTTAGGCCACAGTAACCACTTTTCATCAGGTAGGCGGTATATCTGCCAACTAAGTGATATAAAAATTGTTTGTGTTAGACATGGGTTAAATACAAAAAATCTGAGACGTAGACGAGGGAGGATTAACTCAATTAACATTGAGCCAATATAAGAACATAGAAACAGCAGTAAAACGGCTACAGTTATATACGCGAGTTATATATAAGCGATCTTCTTAGAATCAGGCTTAGCCACAAGGCCTACGGAACAGAACAGCCGTACGGAACTCCTCAAGCTCTGTTTGCTTCCTTTGTTAAAATATTTTCACTATTTATTAATTAAACATATGTGAAATCTCCGTTAATACGTTGGAAATACGACACAGAACTTTCGGTATGTTCTAGAGATTGTGTTCTTTACATGATATACTTTTTAGACATATTATATTTTTTTTTACACTTGTTTTTCGCATTTTTTTACACTTTTTACATATTTATACACAATTTTACAATTTTTTTACAAAAGAATAAGGTCAAATTGTTAATTACAAACATTTGTACACTGTAGTTCGAAATATGTATAAACACTGTCAAAAGTTACTTCAACTCTCCGAAAACGTTAATACTCGTGTAGTCATGGTCAATATTACTTATGTGTGTCGAATTGGTCTGATAAACTTCTATTGTAGTACGTACGTATGTACGTAGTAGTTAATACTGATTGAACATAGAGAAATAGTAAAAATTAACAATTATTGGAGGATAGTGTGACGCAATATACCTCTTCTGCTAGCTTCCTTGCAGGCATATATCAATTTTTAAAATATAATATGTATATCCTTTTACTGTTTATGACTCTTTGTTCCGCATGTTTGCAACTGCTCGTCATTCATAGTCATGTCATGATATTCGTGATTAATTTAGTTTCCGAATTTTAACGTGACATTTTGTAATAGCTGTGATAGTACACTAATCACTCAACTGTAATAAATTAGTAAACCTTACTAGGTACATCTGCAAAACATTGGTGATTCGATATTTATTAGCTGTCGCCATAAATATCCTCACTTAGACGCATTTGGCATGCTTTTTTGTTGTTTTAAACTTCGAAAGCAATTAAGAGGCGAGTTGTTCCATGGAAGTTCTCAGGAAAGGGACATTGTTTCACGACACTTATAAATATGGGCTCTATAGAAATGAGTCCTACACGTGCAAGTGGTAAAGCTTTACGATAATGGGCTATGGTTCGGACCTATGGAAGTGATTGTCGCAAAAAAAGGCTACCTGGGTTACTACGGACGTGGGAATTGCAACGGGTCCTTTGGAAAGGAAGGGACAGGGATGCTAGCGAGGTTGGACGAGGGCGGAGACTCGGGGCATTCGACTTCGGACCGGGGAAGAGAGCGGTTAGGAGATAACGACTTGACCTGTGAGGCGTGCGGAGGACCTGAGGTTCGTGATGACAGAGGCGTGATCCGAGTAAGTTACGGTGCGGCGTTGCCAAGTGAATCACTATTAATTCCCTACAACCGTGGTGAGTTACTTTCATACGAATATTAATAGTTTATAGTCTCATAGTTAATGTTGTATATATATGTATGGTGTGTACTGCTATCCTGAGTTGAGTAACGTGACATTTATTTTATATTTGTGTACGGATAATGTTATTAACTTGATCTGACGAACCGCGGAATGCGTTGATATATATTACACGGTACCGTTGCCCTCGATGCCTAGAAGAATATCCCACGTAACGAGTCATGGCTAGTCCAGGACCAGAATCATGATTAGCGGAGGCCGAAGTTATCCTTTGTGTGTGCCTAGGCCGACGACGCTCTTGCAAGTCTGCAATCCGCTAGCGATACGGCGTTACGCGAGGATGAGTGTTTGACGAATACCGTACGGACAAGAGGGGAGCAGTATATCGTACTGAGACCGTAACCAGCCGTAGTATAAATTCTATTATACCCGCCCTGCCATATCTGGAGGGCTAGGTTCAAGTCCTAGATGAGTACAGCATGCAAGAGCTGACTTAAAGTTCAGATTGACGGAACACTGGCTATGGCACACGGGAGATTGGGGACCTGGAGCTCCTCGGGGGGTCCACGTGTCGGAAGTGCTGTATAGTGTTATCCTCACTTGGAAGTGCGGTTGAATGTTTGTGAGACAAGTAATTGTTATCAACGTATATAATCGTTTGTTGTATTTAATTTTAATCTCCTTTTATTCGCGGTTAATCTATTGAAACGGCCAAAGCCAGTGGGGGAACTAGTGTCCTTGGACGAGTTCCACAACATCAGCGCGGAGGCGGGGCGCTAATGTCTTCCGTCAAAGGGCGGGGGCCGGCATTAGCGACATATTTCCATGTCAAGTTAGTAAAATCGAATTCTACTCAGCTTTGGTTAGGCGGCGTACAGTCACATAGCTGAACACATTTTTTTAATTTTGGACACATTTTTGATATTAACGTTTAAATAGGTATATTTATTCAAATTACTCTAGGTGAATTATATAAAAATACAATCGTCAAAATGAATGTACGCGCATACCTTCCGAATGGCTGCACCAAATTGTTTTTTTTTGTGTTGGTTGTTCTCAGGACAAGGCTTGTATAAAAAGATTTTTAGAAAGTCCACGTGTAAGGTGCTTTAATTGCACGGAGGTCTATAATAGCAATTTTAATGAAACAGGAAAACGTTATTCAAAATTTAGTACCTAAGTAAATTGACAAAGCATTCTAGCATCGACTAAACTTTTCTTTGACAGCTCACTTAGCGCGACTGAAACTATTTTCAGTTAAAATGTTTTCGCCAAGTTAAGAGCAAAAAATGAATACTTCATTTTAGTTTCATTGAAACTTGCTCCGGCTAACAACTTCGATAAGAATATTCCGGTAATATAATAATTTTTTATCGTCTTTTTAAATAACTAAGTATGATGAAGTTTAATTCGAAAGTATAAAAATGGCGGTCTTATAAAGTAACAATTTTAAAACCTTTGAAGCGATTTTCAAATCATGGTGCACGACAGTATAAAACATATTGCATTGAATAATAGAATTAACTTCATTGTGTCTGTACAAATTAAAATTTGAATCCACGAAATTGCTTTTTATGTTGACAACACAACAAACAAATAAATGTCAAACAACCTTAAAGATAACGTTAAATAAAATAATAATGTAATTATTATTATTCTTAAAGTATTTTTATGCAATTACATACTTAACTGTAGATTAATTTGGCAATTTAAGAATTATACAAACTGGGACTTCGCTAACAAACGTTAGATGACATAAGTATAATAACTGGTTATAAAATTAATCTATTTATTCAAAGACAACAATTTTGGCAAAAAAAAAACAAATAATAAATGTCTGAGCTAAGCTTATCCCATACCTATATAGGATTAATTTTCAGTAACCTATCTAATCAAGTATTACAATAATTATTGAATTGAAAAAGTAATTCAAGTGAAATAAAAAAAAATCTTTCAGAAGAAGACGTTATTGAAACCTGTCCGAAAGTGAAAACTGCAACTCAGTAGCCATTTCAACTTCATATTTACCTAATTTAGTTTGAAACGTAATTATGCTAATATTATATCTAATTTATAGTTCAATAATATTTGGAAGTACCTACTTCTTTTTCTTCATCCTAACATTAATTCCAGTCAGTGCGTGTTGGGCTGATCTCTTTTACAACCGATTGGCGACATCGAAGCATTACAGTTAGATCAGTTGTTGGACTTGTTAGGGCTCCAACTACCCGTAGGGACTGCCATAGATGTTCATATGACAACCGGGACCGACGCACGGCTTAACGTGCTCTCCGAGGCATGGAAATACTCAGACCGATGCAAATATACATACATATTAATGCATGCGACTTGAAAATACTCATTATAATTCACATTACAGAAAACAACAGAACAGTTAATTATTTTATTACGAGACAATTCACAGCTCTCTTTATAAAAACAGCCAGTATAATATCTACCATCCCGTCAAAGATATTGGAAGTAATTGACATTTACGAAACAGGACCGCGTTAATAGCGCCTGCATTTGATATTCTTTTTAAGTCAGTTAGCACTGCAATGAATGAGTTTATAGATTGGCCCACTTTCCGCATTTTGCCGTCGAGGCTAGATTGACTTCTGCATTTTATTTCTTACCAGGTACATTTAGATTTCCATTTCCCTTTATAATTAAATAGTGGAAGTTTGCTAAAGTTCCAAGCTATCTCAGAGTTGCTTAACAATATTTTTCCTTGTTCCAGTCAAATTAAATTAAGGCTTATCTAAGTTTTAAAATACGAAGTTTTGTTTGCGTTGTCTTTATTGTTCTTGATTTAGTATGTTGTTTTACTTGGCAGTATTTGTAACAATAGCTTTGATAAGTAAAGCTATTGTTACAAATAATACTCGTTTACATATTTACTTTCAATGTATCATATTTGAATTATTCTTACATAATAGGTTGAAATGTATCAAAATAATGCGGAACGACTAAATATACATATTACTGTTATGATGACTAGCGTACGTAATAATTTACTTTCGATTTCAATACAAAGCATTCGCCTGACAAACAATTCTCTCTTTGAATATTCTCTAAAACTATATCCAGGGTGTGTGAAGATGAAAAGAGATATCTAGTAATTATAAAAATATTTAGACATTTACTAGTAAGACACTATAGTTCTTTTCTAAACTCGTAATAGTTATTACTTTTGTATTTCTTATGAACCCCGCTTTTAAAACAAAGATAAGGTTATTCAATGTAGGACGTATCTAGACGTAAAATTGAATAACCTTATCTTTGTTTCACGAATAAAAACTTTCTTTTATTATGAAACTCGTTTTACCGTTTTCTATTTTGAATTAAAATGATATTTTTAAAGGTCTAATCAGTCGTTTGCCTTAAATAAATTTTTTATATTATTATCCAACCATAATATTATAAATTTGAAAGATTGTGAAGATGCTTGAATGTTTGTTACTCATTCACGCTCAAATGGCTGAACAGATCTGACTGAAATTTGACTCAGGGATAGAGTCTGGTAAAGAAGCCCATGTCTCTTTTTGTACCCCTGATGGTAATGTAAAACCGTCAATTGAGTAGTTAAGGTAATCGAGTATAACAAATGAACAAATGTGGGCCGTGTGCTTGTCTGCCACCCAAGTGGTATAAAAAAAAGTTCGTAATCATAATACACCTTGTTACTTTCGGAAACGTGATCAGTATTTCATGCGGGGGACGGGGGACCGTATGAAGTACTCATCCCGTTCTGGTGACCCACACGAATCTATCTCTGTGCTAAATTTTTCATCCTGATTGATGCAGTCGTTATTGCGTAAACCAGCTACTTAACTGTACATAAGTAACTTTCTAACTTGCAGTACTCCAGTACAACTGTTGTCCTGCCACTTGCAACAGTTCCGAAATATTGGTAGCTCAAAAAAACAAATAAGTATGGTAAGTATCTCGCTAATTATCATAATAAAATTATATATGAGAGTAGTAGCAGAGAGACTTCGGACTAAATATTATAATTGACTTATTAATGACGAAATTACTAAAACCTACCAGAAACAATTTGAGAAATTATTACTGCCGCACTTAATTTTACAAATCGACCGACAATATTGATTTCGACAACGTAACAGCACCAAAATTGTTTCAAATAACATGCGATTGCGTCACACGTTCTAGTGTAGTGTATCGGATATAAAACAATCACTCCGCAATAGAACAGACATAACATGTGGTTCCGAAGGCGACCGCATACGACAACTGCAGACGCAGAACATACCGCGAAATAGTCTTGAATATGATAAGTTTGTTTATTGTTTTAATTCATTGCGGCATCTCAATGGTCCTCTTTATCCGTATCGAAGTTTAACAAATAACGCATGTCATCCGACCGGACATAAATCGTTCATAGAAATAAAATAAAACCAGTCCCGCAATCCGCTCATTTATCCATAACTATACATTTTTTTCACATACATTACTGGCTTAACTTCGATACAGATAAACGGCACCATCGAGAAGCCACAATGAATTATAACAATAAACAAAATTATCATCATCATCATCATCATTTCAGCCATAGGAAGTCCACTGCTGGACATAGGCCTAAATTATCATATTCAAGACTATTTCACGGTACACTCTGTGTCTGCAGTTGTCGTATGCGGTCGCTTTCGGAATTATACAAACGTAGATTAAATAAAAACCTATGTATGTAATTATGGTGGGAATTTCGATCGACATTTTAGAACATTTTATCGGTACAATTTTGCTATTATGTTAAAATAATAAATGTCACAGTAGTCCAAACATTTGTTAATCAATAATTCAACATTGATTTCCATTCCGTAAAAGCTTATTCATACGTTAAATTGGGATGCTTTGTTCAAATGTTTAACTTTTCGTTGTGCTTTTCCAGTTGACTTTGTTCAGCCATTTTAAGTTGTGATTATGAATGTAAATTATTGTATAGTATTGATCGGTCGGCATTTGAAGTAATAATGAAGTTGGTAAAATGAAAGGTAGGCGTGGCAACGGCGGACCGGTTTGGTATGAAATATCCTTGTGTCAGTAGTAAAGGTGATCTAGTTACCCGAGTCTTGAGGTAGTTTGTGCAAGTGCGGTAGAATGCGGACGCAGCCCACACCCTACCTCTTTATCTACGTACAAGGAAGTCGGCTTCGGTCTGAGTTTATGGATTTTTATTTCTTTTTTGTGTTAGTCATTTTAGGGAATATTATTACTGTGTATTATTTTTATTGCGTTTTCTTTGATACTATATATAACTACTTTTATGTTTCTGGATCAAGACTCAAGTAAAAACATAATATTATATGTTCAGAGCATGTCTTTGTCACGTATGGCAGGTATAAAGTTAGGTATATCTTACAAATAAAGTAAGTAGTAACTATAGTATCAAAGATATATTGTTTAATTTTTGTACTGATAAAAACACTTCCATTGTAACAAAAAAGGGTAATAAATAAATAGTTTTCTTGTGTTAAGTCTAAATTTATTTACAAGGTTCAGTTTTTTTAGTAAACTGACTTGCGTTCAGCCCACCCGCAATACTTCCTTAGTAACAAAATCGAACAACATATACTTATATACTTGTCCATTAACTCACAATATCACAGCAAACAACAATTAAGAAATGCTTTTGAAGCGGCCGAGTACGCACACGTCGTCGGTCGCCCTAGGGTGACTCGACGATTTGATAATTGATGCGTGCTTTTTACGTGTTTCGGCTCTTTCAAATCGCCGGAGCCCTATTTATTATAAACTATATTTATACTTTGTGGAATGAGTAGGTGTAACCGTCGGGCGCCCTGTTCAAACTGAACTTGCCGGGAGGGAAGAAGTGGGACGGCTGTGGTGTCGTCTCATCATAGTACTGTTGTTGACGAGCACTGGGTTGCGAGTACTGTGACTGTGAGGAGGGCAGACCACTGTATTGTGCTTGTTGTGTGCCTGGGTAGATGTTGTTGCTTTGGTACTGGGGCTCAGGTTGATATTGAGCTCGTGATTCGTATTGAGGCTGGGCTTGATACTGAGACTGTGGTTGATATTTAGGTTGAGCTTGGTACTGTTGTTGAGGCGCCACATAGTTTTCCTCGTACAACTCGGGGTGATATTGTCCATCTTCGGGATCTTTGCCTCCGAAGTTGCGGGAGGGTGCTGTGTACTGCTGTGGGGCACTGTACTGCTGCTCTTTGTAATTCGGAGAGTTGTATCGGGGATCCGGGGTGTATCCAGGGGTGGGTGCAACTTGTTGGGGTGCAGTCGGGATGTGGTCACCGACAGCTTGGAATCCATTCTTGCCGGCAATGTAGCTCACTGTTTTCTTCTGGCCACTAGGATCGATGTAAGAATAGCTGCCTCTTCTGTTTCCATCGGCATCGGTTTCTTCTTTGAAGTTAATACCATCTTCTTGTTGGTAAGCGGCACCGAAAGCTCCATTGCCGCTGAGGTAGCGCGCTTCCTGCACGATGGCTGCCGTTCTTGGATCTCCAGCATATTTCGGGACGCGTCTTCCCCCTTCCTGTTGCTGGCACATCGCGGTGGCGATCACAAAGGTAAATATAATGAGCCTGTTCATTTTGACCGTTCAAAATGTGCACTGCTCGCGTGAAAGTAACGAAGTGCGTCGTTGCGGGCGGGTAAACTTATTATATACTGCTAGAAGAGGCCTTGGCGTGTATTGGAAGGGCTCACGGGTGCGACCGCGAGATTCTTACTATACAAACCCCCACTCGCGTCGGATGTATGGCACGCATCAGGGAAGTGACATTAAGGTGAAGAAAACAGGTGTCGTCCACCTGAATGAGATCGTTGGCCCTGTGTAAATGTCAACAAGTATTGGGTGAATTTTTAATCAGCCTTTTGGACACATAAAATCGTTCATGAAAGTTTTAGTTTCTATGAAAAACTATGATCGTTATGTATTCGTAGTTTTAAACATGGGATACTTATTATTAAAAAAAGTAATGTAATTTTAATCAACTCACAAATCACTCTCTTTTTAATATTATTTTGAGAAATAGATACAATACAAAGTAATGAGATGATAAAGGTCTACTTTTTTCTATCTAATCGAAAGATAGAAAAGAAAATACTGTCTGATTAGCATTATTTAAGTGTTAATTACATTATATTTGAACTCCAATCTCTTTTGACAAAAGAGGACTCTTCTTCTAGCGAGGTATTGTCTAGCCTTTGCTCTACCAGCACTAATTTCTATCTTGTCTTTTTTGCAGCATGGCGTGGATGATATTCAAAACAATATTTTTTTATAATTTTGGATATCTAAAAACAGAATTTAATTAATTTATTCAAGAAACAATTACAAATCAAACGATGTCACCTTAATAATTTGGAATATTAATAATAATGGAATAACCCGTCCCTGATCGATCCCGGTGCAAAAGTGCCCATATCGCTTGCCACGTTTCCACGCTGGATTGCGACGGCCAGGGACCGAAACAGTAACCACTATAAAGTGTTTTAACACTGTTTTTTGAAACTGTTTTAGAAGAAAACCTTTTATAAGTGTAACCGAAACGAAAGTGTAACCGATTGAAAGTGTTAAGGGTTTATATCTGTTAATAACGGTTAATAAGTGTAACCGTTATAGATTTATAACGTTATAACGTGATGATTTAAGTATCTGCACGGAATGGCAACAACACGTCGCGTCCTTCTATGTAGGCTCACACACACCACAGAAAAAATACTCACACCGAACTTTATGGCCGCTTTAAGTCCGTCACACGCCGTCACACGCGTAGCTATATTATAGGATACCTATATACCTATAAATATCAATCATATAGCAAGGCACATTACTAGATACACATTGCTCAGGAAATTATATCTTGGGCCTAAAATGTGCTCTATACGCGAAGTAGGTACTCATTTTATGGGTGACTTTTGAGGATAGCACGGGCTGCTACTGCGGTGGAAGAGCTTCATCAAACATAGACTATTACAAAATAATCTGCGCGCGGCAGAACCTTATTTGTCTCGCGACAATGATCTTACATAACAACAACCAACTTCGAATACCAGAAGAGCAAAAATGATGCTAGAGTAGCTGGGCTTTTAGCAGTTTGCCACGGCATGCCGCGGCATGCCACAGCGCGCCGCGGCATGCCCTGGCACGCCGTGGCATGCCGTGGCAAACTGCTAATAGCCCAGCTACTCTAGTGGACCGGCGGCGTTGGAGAGACGCAAACCGTGCGGCCCGTGACGAGCGGAGGCAACTCGGTCGTGGGAGGTCACAAAATTACCTACGTCCCCCATGAGCCTGGATGTGACGGGTGAGGCCGCCTGTGACCCTAGCAGAAGCAGGCCACAGCAGCGGCACGCATTGCGTGCCTCCCCATACTCGGGGGCGAGGTGGGGACTCCGTGGTCCCCACTCCAGGAGAGGGCCAGCTGGAGAGATAAATGGTCCCAGGGTCGGCCGGGGTGCGAGGGATAGTTATGTTTACGATTACCTCGCCTCCGGCAACCGATGGCCCAGAGACAGCGTGCGTTTTAGTCGGTTCAAGTCCGACATGATCTCCTTCACCGGCTCCGGCGCGCGGCGGGGGGTATCAATGGGGACTTTTCACACGATAAAAAAAAATGCATACCAATTAGTTTGAACATATACAGGGTGGAAAAATAAGTCGGGCCCTGGAAGGAAACAACCATAAATCCTTAAGTGGCTCATTTTACTTAAAGAAGACATTCCTTTATTTTTAAAAAGAAACAAAACTGCATTCAAAGATTTTATAAAACTAGCTTGGCTCACCCAGGCAGCACCCTCTATTTTTATAGCACTAATCGATAGTGTCAATCATAAGGATCCAATGTTGCCAAGGTACGGTGCTGTATACCACGCGAAGGTTTCCGATCAAGTACCTACCTACCCCAAATTATTACCTAATAACGTCACATTGTAAACAGGAATCAAAGTTCAGTCATTTAGTACTTATCTATTTGAAAAAGAGGTGGATACTTGGATACTTATCCATATCCATACTTCCATATCCATACTAATACTATAAATGTGAAAGTAACTCTGTCTGTATGTCTGTCTGTTACGCTTTCACGCCTAAACCACTGAACAGATTTTGATGAACTTTAAAAGGACATAGGCTATGTTTGGTCGCGATAACCAACATCGACGCAGGTGGAGCCGCGGGCAACAACTAGTAATATTATAATAACGTGTCATCAAACTAGTCTCTGCCCCCCTAGACAAGTGGCAATTTGTTGCTCGGCGTATGATGGAATAGAATGACAAATGTATAGGATTTGACGTTTTTGACATTCGTTGACGCCTGTCATATACGTCAAATCCCATACTTTTGGCATTATATTCCATCATACGCCGAGCAACGAATTGCCACTTGTCTAGAGGGGCAGTTCAGCTAAAAACCTCTCTTTATCGAATAACACGCGGCGAGGCCAAGCGAGGTGTACAACAAAATGCCATTATTTCAAAAATTTGTTAGCTAAATGATAGAATAGTAAGAGTGGCAACGTAGCTATTTCGGTGCACCCTTATAAATCGGTTAACAGTTTGATATCGGTTAGGGTTCTGTAACGGTTACACAATCGTCCGTGGTAATGGTTAACAGTTTCAAAAACACTTTTATAAGGGTTACACATTCAATGTGTAACCTTTTAAAAGTGTACCCCGTATATTTCTGTACCCTTTATGAATGTGTTTTTAAGTCCCTGGCGACGGCCAACCTTTGCACCAGGAACGTCACCAATAGCCTCTACGAGCCTCAACCTAATCACCCTTATATGGCTTTTGGCCTTTTTGCCCCAGCTGCCCATTATTGGGGGTCGAGGGGTCGAGAGTGGACTAAACCCAAAATATAATATAGGTACAGATTTTTTTTTGTTGATAAAAATCTCTCTTTATTCACAATCCAGTTTCGAAGTTAGAAGTTCATAAATGTAATTAGTTTGTTTTGCGGAGCCAGCGGTTAAATAGCCACATGTTAATCAACAAATCTACGTGGCTTGCGTTACCAACCATTGTTTACAAATCCGTAACTCGGAGAGCATACTAAACTAACCATGTATAGGGTGAACACTGGGTGCATAGCATTAATTACTGTGAAATCAATTAAGTAGGTAGGTACGTTTAAGTAGGTTTTGGCAAAATATATACGATATGGATACGACATATGTGCAAATACTGAAACCGCGAAGCATCCTGGTCCGTAGGAATAGAACCAAATTAAATTTAAACTTAAATTCCCTGATTTATAAAATCCGAAATTTTCTAACAAAATAATTATTAAAATAAATGTAGAAAATGCAACCACTTGTATAAGTCATTAAATAGTTTCATCCATTGCTTTAAAGTCATTGACTGTGTCATAAGTCATTAATAAATACGCACACACCTTCACACACACACACAACAACTTCACACACACACACAACAATAGGCATAGTAGGTAACTTACTTGAACAGCTAAGCGGCATCATGCGATTCTACAGAGTGCTCAAAGTTGTTCAAATTCTATAAAATTAAAACTCTAGTTTCTGCCCTTAATACTGGACCAATTTTGTTCAAACTTTTCCTGCTTGAAGCTTAGGGGGTACCAAGTATATGGTTTCAATTATTGCCTATATGTCGTATCCATATTGTATACCTAACTAAAAAGAGATGAAAATGAGGAGAGCTGAAAAAATGTCTTATTTTATATTAGGATATAGTCAATAGATTACATTCTGCTGGACAGTAAGAAGCTGTGATGAACTCCTGATGATATGCACCACCATCCTACCAGATGCTGATAATCCCAAAATGGTGGTCCTTACTTTATGGACGTTATGTAATGTATAATCGTTTCTTATCATTCTCATAGCAAAGGCCCAGTTACGTCCAAAGGTTTCCTTCAGAGCATGGTGTCCGTTGACAGTTTTTGATTGGTATTTCCGCTCTTCTAGGAGCGACAAGCCTTCAATCGTGAGCGGAACGCCTGCGCCTGAGCCTCATCTGTTGTTTAGCAGGCGAAGGTCCTCTCAGGGTACATACCTTATTACAATATACTTAATAGGTTTAATACTACCCTAGAAAAAGGATGTACCTAATTAACTTTTCCTGTAGATACCTACTTTTTAATTTAAATTATACTACTTCATTTTATAATTAAATCAAATTGACATATTAATTGTGCGAGATGATGGGTACCTAACAACTTATAAATACATCATGCATTTTAAAAACAAAAAAATTAATTACTACCTCAGGCAATATTTGAGGAAGCTCGTTTTAAAGTGACGCGACACGTTGTAGAGGTTATATCACCGGATTTGCATTTAAGAAGTTCCTGGTTCCTTCCCAAACATGACGTAAAACATTACGTAATTATTTTAAGACATTTATCTTATTTAGAAGGATATACTCGTATATAAGACTGTCCTTGAGTTAGTCCTAGGTTAAGAATATCGTTTTGACAAATTCCTGTCAAGATGAATATCAATAACAAATGTATACTTATAGTCGAATATTGATCTGGTGTATAATTTTAATTATATTTTCACTCAATATGCTCGTGACTTCTGCCGTGAAGACTATAGTACAAAGAAAACGCGCCAAAATAAGCGTAACTTGAATATAAAACAAGTTTTCTGTAGAAACACTACGTTTTGTTTTCAGAAGTTCGTGAACCTATTAATTATAAAACTGATATTTTCACCATTGCTTCTCCTTTGACCAATTTATTCTATGACAGTACAGATAACATCTTGTTCAAACTCTGGGACAACCAACTAGGGAAAAACTGTTATTCTACAGAACATCGCAGCTATTTAAAATCAGAATATTCGCGTATTGTACGCTTCGAAACGAATCTCATTTCTTGACACTTTTATTACCTACTGTGCAATAAACTTCTTACTGTGACTCTCCCAAGTGACTAGTATGACATTTTTTCAAAATGAATTACATAGGTGTGTGATGCGTGCCTGATACATCTAGTGTCACAAAAGTTAATAGGTTACGGTGACTGCTTTGCTTTAGGAAGGCCTTACACTTATCCAGAACACTCTATTCAGGTCTCTGACTGAAGGCACTTACAGCGGCAGATAACCTTGGGCTAGTGGACGGAGCTATGACGTACCTACTCCCCGCGTCACCCGAGTGAGTCAATAAGTAACTTTAATATCAAAATAATAATATATCTGAAAGATACTCTAAATGGAACAAGCACCCAGATTTAGTAATCTGGGTGCTTTTTAATTATGTAGGTACCGCTGCTCTGATAGCAAAATGGGATAGTTCCCATTTTGCTATCAGAGCAGCGGTACCTACATAAAAATATACCTATTATGTTTTCTAATCACATTAGCGTGTCTGTCTATAATCACATAGGAAATAAGTATTATACAAGGATATTTAATTTACTTTATTAGAATCAAAATGTTATTAAGTAACTAATATTTAAGCTAATTTAAAATGTCTAGGATGTTGGTAATTGTTCACAATTTCTCGTACCTAAGGGTATGAGGCAACCATGAGCTTAATGCAACTTTGCGTCATAAGTAGACCGGTAGATGTATGATTACATTTAAGTGCTACCTCCGTAATCATCGATGAACGATAACGTGTAACAGACTCATAGGACAGCATAATGATAAAAACGGGTCAAGTACAAGTCGGACTCGTACGAAGGTTCCGTACACAACTAGGTTGAAGTAAAGCCATTTTACGGTCTCCAATGCCAAACTCTGGTTGTTAATACGCTGTGAATTGGCAAATAGATGGTAGGACGCCCCAAATTAGATAAAAAGGTGACTTGAAAAGGTAGCTGAATTAACTAACTGCTGAAACCGGAGGATCAATGCTGTAGTGCAGAATTATGTCCAGCAATATGTATAATGAAACTTATTTTATAGAAACATGTATTTGTACTGTCAGACCTCACTTTCGGCTAAATTTAATGGTTAGTGTTCTCATGCCTAGCTCGATGTACCTTATGGATTTGTTTCCTTGCAATAGTCAATATTATGCTGCATGAAGACCTATGTGATAATTTCATAGCTACAAGAGGTTCAACATAATGCCTGCGATCCTGAGAAAAGACGGATGTAAAACGAAATCATAAATGGGCTCTGTTTTTTCTCTTGCGGTATGGAACCCTAAAAAACATGCGTAATTGAAGTTGCCTTTCGTAACTTTGTCTGTAGCTATTTGTGACATATATATATCGTCCCATAAGAACCAAAGGAGCGTATCATCAAAATCTCGATTTTTTTTTTATTTCATAAATACGTTGTCTAAGTGGTCCTACACCATGTGCCAAAAGGACGTATTCGTATAGTCAATAGTTTCAGAGTTCCATCGTAACGTATGAGAAAAAAGTATATTTTCTTTACGACGATAACAACGTAACGGTCGATAGGTGTATGTCAATGTTATCTTTTTCATTTTTAGTTAGTTCCAAATGAACGTATTTGTTTATAAGTTTAATTGATACTGAAATTTTAGATAATTGACAATTTCTAACCAGCCATAAAAACGTAACAACTTATACGCTCCTATAGCATAAAAAAATAAGCCAGTTTTAAGTTATAAAGAGCCATTTGAACGTATAAACGTTAAACTTACGCAGACAATAGAACGTATAAACTTATGCAGACAGGGAATCATTCCCACACAATACCACGATTTTTATCGTAATTTTAAAGTTGGTTCTACGGATGATGAAGAACTTGAGTAGACGTCACCTAACAACTACTTCCTAAAGTAACATTATTAATATTGTGCCATTCTTGATAATAAAGATTTATAAACGTACCTATTGTTTTTCTCTTCCCAAAAATGCTTCAAAGTTAGTTAAACTAGGCCTAGCTATATAATTAGGCCAGGCTTACGTTTTTTGGCTCCTATTATTTTAAAAAATGTGTGCAAATAATAAGAGCCAAAAAAACGTAAGCCTGGCACTTTTTGAAAAACCATCAATATTTAATATATTTCAAGACATTATTTATTAGTTTTTTGCTATGTTCACTCTCTAATAACTAGTCCATATTAAGGCATTTTTGTTTTCTCGATTACCTGTTATTTAATGTATAATATAGTACTTCAAAGTTGAGAATAGTGGTATTTGCACAGTTTTTTAGCTCTCCTGTAAAGTTAGCAAAATGGCGATACGCTCCTTTGGTTCTTATGGGACGATATATAATTACTATTTTATGTTCACTAATGTAATAATAATACATTACGAAATTGGATGAATGAATTGTATATCTCGATAAGAAATAATGTGAATTATCAATGCCATTCGATATTTACTTCGATATATATTCGATACTAAAAGTACAAAAAGAAAATGCGACTTCGAATTGATCATCGAAAAGGTATGTTTCGTAGCTGTAAGTAATGTAGTTTTTTGACAAGGGTCAGGTAGGTTATACCGGTATTCTAGGAAAATTGCGGGCATGGGAGTTAATTCCTGAAAACTTTTAATAGATAAATTGGAATGGTATGACAATATCATATAGAATTAGCCTAATTGATAACAATATCCACGGACATTGTATGTGTCCAAGGATAATAGACCTGTAGTTCCTTAGAATGCATAAAGAATATCAGCCATTTATCAAAAATATCCTTGTGTCTAAAAAATCCTTCACCGTGCTCGTACTTGTATTTCCCGGTGTGTTTTAATAGCGAAAGAATTGTCTCCTACAAGCGCCGAATATTGATATAATTCATATTTTCCAATGTTACAGTAAAAAAGTTAAAGTACATTAAAATCTAGCTAATGAACACAAGTCTTTACAATGTGTACAAATAGTTAATTCTTTTGTTCATACGTTTTAGTTCACGCCAAATCGCAAACTATTCTCACAGTTGCAAGTTTACGTAAACGACACTGTCACGTTGGTAAATATTATATTTTTATAGTGCTTTGTTAGAATTTAATTCGATAGTTAACATTAGCTGCATAACGTAAATGATACTTACTTAATCCAACCCAAATATTTGTCGGTTTGCGCAAAGTGACCTGTCAAGGACGTTGGTTTTGTAGAGCAAGATTATTTGTGTTCATTTGTACACGAGTGTTATTTACTACTTAACATAACATTTAAACAATTTACAGAATAACGTAATATAAATTTATTTGATGACGTCATCTGAATACTGATACCGTCAGCGTTGAAAGTCGCTAAACATAGGTGTTAAATGTATAGGAAGACGGAGGATCGGCAAACGTGGTGCCTATTGGGAGAGGCCTATGTCCAGCAGTGGACTGCAATAGGCTAATTTATTTATTGATTGAAATGTGTAAAATACTCGGGAATCTAGCTCCAATTTCCAGATACGTAATTCTTGTCCCCCCCCCCCCCCCTATAGGATAACTAGGTATAACCGTAGAGGATAATAATAATAAAAAATAAAAGGAGAATATTTTACACAAAACTGTTATATAAACATAGATAAATATACCTACTTAGAATAGAAACCATAACCAATAAATTATCAAGTAGTGAACATTTTAATTTGGTCTTTCAGTACTTAGGTACTATACTTACATAAAATATGAAGTTTTCTGTTGTTGGTGCGGTGGGTGTTTACGATCTGAAGAGACTTTTACTTTAAAATAAGGGTACAGCCCAAAAAATAAAATAAATAATGTTAAATAATTATGCAAAACTGATATGTGAATTGAAAAGAACTAAACTCATTTAAATATTTTAATAACTTCAAACTATTTGAAAGGAAGCTTGTAGCCTTTAGCTATTTATCAAATATTTTATTAGGTACTTTCTATAACCCTAATCGTACCTATACTTTGTACTTTACAACTGTATTTTAACAAAATAGGTACAGTCGGTAAGTACTCAAAAACTGTCTCAATACCGCTACTTCCTCTAAAATTAGGAGATACTGCCTTCGAAAAGGGGTTAAACAAGGACTTTATTTTCAAGGATTAATGAGCTCTGACCTTAACGCAACAATATGGTGTCGCACTCGTCCATAGGCCACAGTAACCACTTACCAGCAGGTAGACCGTATGCTTGACTGCGACCTAGAAATATATAAAAAATATCATTATTCATCGAAATACCTTGATATGGTCGGTCTAGGTGTAGAATTTTTTAAAATGAGTATTTAAAAAGACAAAAAAACCGTTGATCTAAATAGTTTTTCCTCAGACTAAAATAATAAAATATACGGTACGTATGGAACTAGCGAATGAAGTCACCTAAAGTAATACTAAAGCAGTACCATCTCATTTGCACTCTTCGTATACATGCACGAAAGCAAGCGAAAATAGTGTACTTTAGTATAACCACAGTATAGAAATTAGTTTAGGTGGCTTCATTCGCTGTATCTATACGTTCCGTCTATGTTATTCTTTTAGTCTGAGATAGTTTTTTATATCTTTTATTGCGACAGAAAAGCACTACCTCACACGGTAATTAATGATGAGGTTGACGGAAGTTTATTGCAACTCTGTGACTATAGGACGCACCTACGTTTCCTTTATCTCTTGTGGTTTCCTTTATTCAGTTGTATTCTTCTTTTATGATTATTGTTAGTATTAGTATCCACCCACTGCTACTTCTTTTTATAATTTCGCGTTCTTTTACCGGAATTACTGCGGTCAGATCGTGCAGCCTCTGAGACGATCGGTTCCGAGTTTCGGGGAATTAGTTTTGATATTATATCACCAACAGTGCAATCTGTATCTAATTCTGTAGAGAGAAGTCACCATTCTGGGTATTGTAGGGTGACGGTTGCGCCCGTTGAGTCATATAGGTATACATGCAATTATTATATCTAAGTAGGTCTCTTGAGAGTAAGATCTCCCATAAATACCTACTGCCCCAAAGATGATATGATGGACCAAAAGGTTGAAGGACGAATGTTTATGTTATTGATTCAGTTTATATGTCAATAATATGGTAGCTGAATTTTAGCATTCTAGGTTATTTGATTTTCAACATGATATTACGATAAGTAAAAAGCAATATTACGAATTATAAACCTATCTACCTCCCTTAATCAAATAGCAATCGTTCACGGTCACAGGTTCACTATTAATTCAATTTAAGAAACGATTCATTTATCCAACTGCCAGTCGGAATGGTCTAACACTAACTTGTCGATTCTAAATATAAAACTATGGGCCTCTAAAACGACAACCTAGCTAGCTACTAGAAAAAAACCTTAACCCAGAGTAACAACAATTATATTTTTAATTAACAACTGGTACAAGAAATCACTCGACAGAATGCAAAATGCAAAACTTATCATTTTCTAAGCACGTGGCTACTGGCCTTGTCTGTCTGACTATAATTATTATAAAGAATTTATTATGTAATTGGTCCGATATGAGTGCCAGTGTTTTTCACTCTACTTGAAAGCAGGTAGCGTGGATTTATCATTTTAAATAATTATGATAATGAATGATGATTTGAAGTAATTTCTCGTTTGAATTAATAGGACTAGAGGTCCGATTGTGAATAGCTTGTGAAATCGACCGTTATTCATAAGATTTTGAAGTTTGAACGTCATTTGGGGTTTTCGGTGCATTCTTATTTTGTGAACTACGTCAGCTGCGAATATGCATAAATACGTCATTATGCGTATGACATTGGCACTTTGAACGTAAACAATGAATAATTTATTTATTTTCATATATTTGTAATATACAAATGCATTTCATCATAAATTTTTCGGTGAGGATTATTTTATTTATAATTTCTTACATATTTACTGTATTGCAATTCTCCTAACCTTTTTCCGTATATATTAATATAGTATTTAACGTTTGAGAAGTAGTAAGTAATAGTATTTCAGTAGAGAGGTAAGTTATTTTTTCTACAACAGTTTAAAAAAATGGAATTAATTCGACGTGAAATGCTAAAAGACTGACCATTCTCTAATTTATGCACGCAGTTTAAATTTGCAATACCTATTCGAGTTTTATTTGAATCTCTCGGTACGGTATAATTTCACGTTGCAGTATTCTGCATTTTTTTGGAACGAGATGATAGCAGTTACATAATAATCTATATGCCAAGATCTTTTTTTTACCATAAACATATTTATTCTGTGATCATAGGTTAGGTATAAAGGTCTTATAAGCTATGTTATGTACGCTACGATTACACTATTATATAATGCCACGTCGGTCGCTTGAAGTAGAATACAAGGGCCATTCTATCTCTCATAGCATGGGTGTCGACAAGGTGAATAAGTTCTTCGGCAATGATCTTTCATATTCTTTGGTCATTCTGACAGTAATAAAAATTAAAAAGTACCGTATAAGTCATAGGTTGCCCTATGTCCCTGATACATTCCTTGTTTGACGGCCTCGACAGATGCTTTTTCAATCACCAATTAAAGACAGTCTCAATACCTACATGTATTGTATAAAACAAGTAATTATATTTTGAAAAATCTTCTACAAGTTTTGTATCAAACAAGTGTATTTTTTATGGTGGAAGCGAGGGGTAAGGATATGGAAATAAATAATGTGAGTAAAGCGTTCCAGCTCTTGATCATGCGACAAAGAACAAAGAGAGAGGAATAGCCGAACCACTTAGTTCATGACGGTTGTCTTATTTTGGTAGACAGGAATCAGGTACTGCGTGGTATTTTTTTCGTTTGACTCATATATCACGAGGATTTTACACAAAGCGAATGTTAGCGATCTTAGTGTTTACAAAATTTTGTAAAATATGATAATATACTAAGTAATAATGACGCTTCTTGTCCTTCATGCTTATACTCAAAATGTATTTCCTTCTTTCACCAACCAACTTCTTTCAGTCTAATAAGACTGTTGGAATGAAATGCTGTGTAGTCACTAACAGTAACTCAAGGTATTCTAATTTAGAGAACTATGTATTGTAATGTAGTAGTAAATAAATATTGTAGGACGTTCTACACAACGCTATCTAGACCCAAAGTAAACACAGCTTAACTAGGTTGTGTTATGGATTCCAGAATGCGGATAATACTTAGATACATTTTTTGGTAAATATATACATATTTATAAATAGAAACACCCAGACCAATGCAAATATTCATATTCATGCATACAAATATTTGCACTGAGCGGGGATGGAACCCGCGTCTCCTGCGAAGCGACCGCATTCACTACCGCTACGCCACAGAGGCAAAAAAATAATGGGTGTTCTTCTATCTTCTGCTACCATCGACAGTACTTAATGGAGAAGTACGAGTACCTTCTCCTTGTATAATTATTTTTGTAATAAGTAAAACAAGTATCCTATGAAGAACTTTATAGAGAGCTAATAACTACATCCTACTAATATTATAAATGTGAAAGTTTGTGAGAATGGATGTGTGGATGTGTGGATGTTTGTTACTCTTTCACGCATAAACGGCTGGACCGATTTGGTTGAAATTTGGTATGTATATAGGTTAAACCCTGGATTAACATATAGGCTATATATCAGCGATGAACGGGATCAGAATTCCACGCGGGCGGAGCCGCGGGCAACAGCTAGTACGTACATACAATCACGCCTTTATCCCTGGAGGGTTAGGCAGAGGTGAATTAACACTCACATTGCACCAATTATTATATTAGGTCCCACGTAATAGAGGGTGAGCCTAATACCGTTTCCCGGGCACTATTGTTGACTCGAGTCATGTATCTGAGGCTGAGTCTGGGCTGTATATATCTGTCTGATGTTAAACAGCCCTATCTCTTAGTCGCCTTGTACGACACCGCATGGGAGGAGATGGGGTGGTTCAAATTCTACTCTGCCGGGAACCACGCGGCTAATAACTAGCGCACACCTGTACCTAATGGAGTAAAAATCGTCACGAAGCGGCTGTTCCGCTGCTTCCTAATACGCTTTTCCTATATCATTGAGAACCAGTTTCATAATATTCGTCTAATCAATAAATTATGTCCATTTACATATATTTACTTGCTGCAATTAATTGTTTTCAAGGTAAGTGCTTACCCGTGATCAAGGTCTAGCGAAGTGCCAAGTAAGCCACGCTGGTATGCGGCTTTTGAATCCCCTCTACCTATTTAATCTGACGCATTGGTTACTTATGAAATCAGCGCATAGTTTGTATAGTTAAGAAGAAAATATTTCTAAACACCTATTTATGAAATTTAAATCGAATGGAACCCATTGTATTTGTGAAAAAAATATAAGGAAATAAACTTGTTTTTACTTCCCGATGATAAACTGGTTACCACACAAGATTTAAACGCAAGAGTAGATTTAAATTAAGCCTTCCGACTAATTTATAATTCTTGTAAAATGTAAACTATTGTTATTGACGTGATCGTTTTTGACATTTGGGAGATTGAGATTAGAACAAAGCTGAATTTTGTACAGATTATCAAGCCCTCCTATTATGAAACTCATATCAGTATAATTATTCTATGGAAGTGATTTGTGATTTACCCGGTGAGGTGTTAAAAATTGAAAAACTTTTGGCAATCGACTGTCACCAATATATGCTAACCTTGAAACTTTGTGGCATCTACACATGAAGTTATCCTAGACCTTTAAAAAACACATTTTAAAATAAATAAAATTGTGCGAACAGCACAAAATATAGGTACTACAAACAAATAAGAAAATAGGCAACACGAAAGTTATAGACATAAAAACCAGTTGTTGTACTAAAGTTCTGCTAATATTACTCAATGGGTAGGTGCAAGCTATTAGACGTTATCATAATCATTTCTTGTTTTTGTTATGGTAGTTTCATAACCAATTAGAACACGATCGAGGCCCAGAAACAGTTTATATAGGTACTTATGGATATAAACGATTCGAAAGTAATCATGGTATTTGCATGTTTTGTTTTATACATTTTACTAAGCTACTGTTAGATATTTTTACAATATTAATATTAATACAATAAATAAGTTAGCGGCAAAGTAGAATTTGGGTCATCCCATGCGGTATCGCACAAGGCGACTAAGGGATAAGACTGTTTAATATCAGACAGATATATACCTACAGTCCAGACTCAGCCTTAGGTGCATGGCTCGAGTCAAAATAGTGCCCGGAATATGGCAATAGGCGCATCCTTTATTACGTGGGACCAAATATAATGATTGGTGAAATGTGAATGTTAATCCAAATCTGCCTGCTCTTTCGGAGATAAGGGCGTGATAATATGTATGTAATAATATAATTGTTCTAATCTTTAGTTATAAATACGTAATATTAGTTGCCTACATTGCTATTGTATTTGTCGGAGAGGGTTCATAAACTGGAATCGAATCGTCTTGTTGGTATTTCGTCACGGATGTCACTTGCCGGGTACCCGAGTGTATCCTGGGAAATGAGCCTCCGCGAACCATAACAGACGCTTGCGAAGCATTATCTCTTCCGGTTCAGAGAGATGCGTCAAACAGCCCTCTTAGGCTTGCTTCGATTAGGATGAAGATTGTTTTTTTGATGATTGATTGAGTCAAATGTGACTGTTATTACCTCCCACTTTTCAGAATATTCATTCTCACATAATGTACAAAAAGCCATTACCCGAGAACTACTTAACCTACGTACCTTTTAAGTGAGCTCGTGTTTAGTGCCAAGAAAATTATTTCTGTTATGTACTGCACGTTTACGGCAGGTAGTCTCAGCAAAGAAACGTTGTGGCAATATCTTCTTTGTGTAAGTAAAGGAAGGAATGTTTTACTCCGACCAAAACCGGGCTTTGCCATAAACTCAGGGTTAGTTTTACTTCCCTTCCGAAATAAGTTTTTGCGTGTTTGCAAGTAGTTTTGTTCGGAAAACATTTTCTTTGATTAATTACTTCCTTACATTTTGGTGTTCAAACTAGGCAAAATTCTTCCTTATTTTTTTTGGAGATATACAATTATATAAATGTAAGAAGTCTTATCAGTGTATATTATTATATACCTGCAGATAGAGTCACAGGTACTATATAGTACTTCGTAAATAGGTATGGCCGGAGGGATTTGGCTGAAATTTGGCACAGATACACTACGAGAGAATAGGACATACTTAGGCTACTTTTTATACTGTGAATAGCTATTAGTCACGGAAATGAGATCACTTTTTCACACGGGTGAAGTTGCGGGCACAGGCTAGTCTGCTACAAAGGTTACTTTATGAAAAACGTCAGAGTTACGTAAGCATTTAGAAGTTCTGTTATTTATTAATACCCGCATAAGCTCACACAGCGTGTTCACGCACGCACGCGCTAGTCGCCAGCAGCTGGAAAGTTACCGGCTGTTCATTGTTTTGTTGGCTGCCTTTCTTCGAGGTAACAGGAAAAACTGCGAATGGAGATTAATTTATTACGTCGCTGAGAAAACATGGAAAGCGGTGGAAAGCTCTCTATTAAGACGAGCGGGCGGGGTATGGGACGATTAATTATGATTTCTTTTAACGCTGCCGGACGTGGTCTACCGGTCGAGGCTGTATTACGTAGCCAGATGGCGATTTTAATTAATATTTAGTAGTAATTGAAGTATCGGAAAATTGTAATAGATTTTACATTTTAATGAATGGGTATTTAGGTATGGGTTGGTGGGTGCAGATATCCGCTAAAACGGATTTTACGAATCTCCATTCCTAAGCGGGTAAAATGAACTCCACGCGGACGAAGTCGCGAGCGATCGCTAGTATAATATTATATAAACGATCTAATTTGAAACTGAATATGAGTTTTCATCCGCAACCAGCAAGTGAATCTGATATTATTACGGCGAGTTAGTTAAATTTTAACCCATTATACAACAGTAGGTAATACCATATTCTTGGAGAGCAGACTTGTTTATTATAGTTGCTCTCAGTAGTCCAGTAAGGACGCATATATTAAAAGAGGTCTATGTCTGAATATTTAAATAAGATATAGTTAATTAAAAGGTTACGAGTTAGACTTACTACAGAAGCACGGTACCATTCAGTCTTAAAATGGAAAGAAAGAGCAATTATTTAATCAATTAGTAACTATGTAAATCAATGTATTTAATGGGACATAGGAACAATTCAAATAAAATAAAATAAAATCTACAGTACTAAAAAAAAAAAAATTAAAACTAAAACTAATAATAGACAAATTAATGGGATTATTAAAGGCTCCCGTGGTGAGGTTGTCTTGACCCCGACTGTCATGGTGGGCAAATGTTATAACTGAATTTTTGAATCAGTGAGTCAGTCAAAAAAAAAAGATATGTTACATATTTTTTTGTTTTCTGATATCTAAAAATGAATCATTGTGCGTTATTAGGTATTTGATACAGGGTATATGCCCAATGCCCATTCAGTAACACCTAAACGAGTAACAGCGCTACCATAAAATTTATCCCATTGCGATAAAACTTTGTCAATATATTTTTATGCTTCACAAAGGAATACGATATTCAATTTTTGATTGTCTTTAAAAAATTAACGGTACTTTAAAAGGTCTTTGTGAATGTAACGAGTGAACATTTTCACTCTCTGATGCATTATGACATTCGCTGCGGTCTCAATCAACAATGGAGCAGTGATAGAATTCGATTGGCATTTCATGACGAAACCCCATAAACTGCCATTGTTTATAACTGGCTCAATAAGTTTAAATGTGGTTGAAGCAATTTCACTGATGATTTACGTGAAGGTCGTACTTCTACGGCAACCACTGAAACTAACACCAGGTTTTTGTGGTTTTCGACAGAAATTGATACAAAAAATATCACTTACAAGCTCTTATCAGCACAGAAGTTTTCCATACAAACATGGACATTTATGGACGATCTACGTCGCCAAGTCAGCGCTTCTTGGACATATCTCTCCTACCGAAGTTTGGCGGTGGCAAGGTCAGAAATTTGTTAGCCAAGCGATCGCTTTAAAGGTGTATAACCTTTTAAACGTGTACAATAAAATATCTTTATTACAACTTAACCTAAGTGGTCATAAGTACTCATTAACATACACAATGTTTCTTGTAATTAATTCAAATTACCCTTAACATTTTTCTGTACCGTTTGACTTTTAAAATAATAACTTTTCATTACGAGTATAATGTCTAATCGGGTAGCTTAATGTGTTATAATGCTTTCCTTTGTAACACCGAATTTGAGCTTATATTTTGAGAGATGTCGTCAAGATGTCATCGTCATTTCTTCTAATTACTTTGTCTCCCTGTGAACAAGTTCAAGATTAATGCCACTTAATTGCCTACCTATTCAGAGTGCTCATCGGTTTAAGAGTTTCATTAATATCTATTAACACTTCTGTGCCATTTCATCTGTACCTGAAGTATTTCCTTTTATGTCTCTCCTTTTTGAATCAGTCGACCAGATTTTAAGAGTATACAATTCTTCTAAATGCATCATCATTATCATCATCCCAGTGTCAGTCTTGGTTGCATACAAAGTTTGCACTTTGGTGTCCGTTGGACCACTTCCTTCTTCCTCCACTATTGGTTTATATTGACTTTTACGGCAGCGATTACCATCTGACCACCCAACCCCAAAAGACTTTACCAGAACCTCGTCCGAGAGGTGTATTGTTGCAGGTGAGGTTGGTTAATATTTTTATCAGTCAGTTTTATAAGTCAGTTTTATCAGTGAGTTCAAATTTCAACAGTGAAAATAATTGCGGTCAAGTTCGACTAAATTAAGTCCTCGTGTTCTACTCAATGAAATTCATTGGTAACTATAACGTTTTAGCAAAGTTCAGTTCGCTGTTTACTATCATTTGTGGAAACAGAGTGTCAATTGGTATTACTCGGGACTTATCTTGGACTTAAAATCTGCTCTATACGCGCAGTACATGTTTCTTGGATGTCTTTTGAGGATAACACGGAGTGTTACTGCGGCAGAGGAGCTGAAATTTACCAACCATAGATTATTACATAACAATCCGCGCGCGCCACGCCAGGGCCTTCCCCCCTAGACAAGAGGCAATTCGTTGCTCGGCGTATGATGGAATAGAATGACAAATGTATAGGATTTGACGTTTTTGACATTCGTTGACGCCTGTCATATACGTCAAATCCCATACATTTGGCATTCTATTCCATCATACGCCGAGCAACGAATTGCCACTTGTCTAGAGGGCCTTGTTCGTTTCGCGATTTAAGTCCAAGATACGTGTCCCGAGGTATAAGTAAAAAGGCGCACTATAAATTATAAACACACCTAGGTAGTTTATAATAACTATTTGTATTTTATTTCTGAATTTAAATCAAAATAGAAATCTTACTTGGAATCAACAGTAAAACGAATTTCATAATATAAGAAAGTTATGCATTCGTAAACAAAGATAAGGTTATTTCAATATTTACGTATCTATCTAGCATTGAGTTTATAAGAAATATAAAAATAATGAATAATGCGAGTATGGAAGTGAATCGTGTATGCGACCGCACTTAAATATTTTGGGCCAACCTTGCATGAGAGCCTGAACCGCCTGATGATAAAAAAAATAAACATTCGAATTGAGAACCTTCTCCTTTTTAGAAGTCGGTTAATAAATGAGGCACTAACGTAGGATTTCCTCTTGGAGTTGAAGGGTCAGACGGCGTAAGATACGCTACATTAGGGAAAGTGCAAGCTTTGGATGCACCGGGGCATGGCGCTTGTATAAAGAAGATAATATACTTTTGAAGGAAAATGAACCGAAAATGAAGATATTACAAACTTATCATTCTCTGCCATTTGTCGGTCATCATGCTCCAAGCCCTTTCCCAAATCAGTTGGGGTCGGCTTTCCAGTTCAACTGTTATGTGGCTATCGAACTTATATCGAGATTCTGCAGTTAGACTAGCCGGACTTTTGTGAGCTCCAACTACCTGTAACGGCTGCCCTAGACGTTTGTATGACAACCGAGACCGACGGCTTAACGTGCTCTCTGAGGCACGACCAGACCAATGCAAATGGCCATTTGCATTCATGCATACAAATATTTGCACTGAGCGGGAATCAAATCCGCGTTCACTACAATTTCCAGGTCTCTGCAATTTCCAGGAACAGTTACGAAATGTGCTTTGAGAATTGCAAACTAGATAAGGGTAGTCAACAATGTCCACCTCCAGATTGCAATTCAAAGCTTATCAGTCACGTTTTACGAACCTACACGATTGAAGACCGGCCTAAGGATAAAGTAATCAAAATAAACCAGTAGGTAGGCTTGTGTTGGGATATCCGACTCAATAATATTTTATTGTTATCACGGGCACGCCTCCGATCATCGGAAGTAATGTGGTAGGAGTTATTGTGTTCGCTATTTTCGTCAGGCACTTTTTATATTAAAAGTACCAATAAAAGGGGTCTCTATTAGGCTTGTTTTAGGGGTAAATATTATAATAATGGTTGGTTAAATTAACTCTACAAAGGGTTTGGTAAATTGTATAATTAAACCATTTGATTTTTGCCGATTTAAATGTTTTAGACATTATTTCATATTAATATTATTTTGTAACTAACTAATTGAAAAAATATAAGGACAAGTTTCACTTGAATGCTGTGTTTTGCACAATAGTGACGTACTAATTAAAATAATAATTCGTCCAATACGTGATTGACTCTTGAAAAATAAATAGAAGTTCTTAAACTATTATTTTCATATTCCATACAATTGATTCTCCATATATCAAAAGTATATTTACAGTTACTAGTTTGTATAGATGTTTACTAGTAACTTCATTATTGTAACAAATATGCTGCAATCTTTACCCGTTCTGAACAAACGAATACAGCGTAGCCAATTCACTATAGATAATACATTTTTACAGTACTATTATGTTACAAGCCAATACACTGTTGCACCCTATGGCTTAGATTCGTTTAAGGTTGGAAGTTTCTCCCCTAGAGCACTCCCGCAGTTTAGATTATTATCTAACCGAAACTCACATTGTATCTAGGAATCATTGCTCTTTGGTATTTAATGATGGAGTTTGAATATATTTTAGGAAACGCATCTGAGGAACTCTTGAAAAGCTAGCATTAGAACTTCTAAAAGCTCTAAACGTAAGGTACAACTGTACAAGGTACGTTTGATTTCTATGACTTTGAAAAGTTTGTACCATTGAGTTTTAATATTATGTACTGTACTGTACATGCGTGTTGGTTATTACGTACCTACCTAAAAATGTACTGTAGTATCATAATGGTTTCAGAATCACAAATTGTTATCAGTAACACGTATACTGAATGGATAATCTGGAAAAATAATGACTCAATCTATCGTGTTTTATTGCGAAGCCATTTTTCTCTTCGTAAATGGGCGTCCGTTGGTAGTTCCCTCAGTTTATAGAGAAAAGTAGATAGTGAGATATTAACAGTGCTGTAGGTGGATCATTAAATTGCAATTATAATATAATTGTTAAGTAATTAACAATTACATCAATTATGTAACGCCTATAATGCAAACATATTTTTGTTGGTTAATTTGTTACAAATTTTTACAACTATGCGTTTATTTTCAGTCTGTACTGCTGTATTTTCTGAAAGAAATGTAAAATATACTATGTCTCGAGAATTAACTTTCTCGCTTAGTAAATAAGCATCTAATTATATTATTAATGACTTTTTGTACCATAGTTTCATTGTATCGTAATTTAATTGTGCCATAGTTTAATTGTATCATGATTTAATTGTACCATATACAAGTGGAAGTGGTACAATTAAATGTACTATAGTTCTTACTGCCGTCTTCATTATTTTAGATACCTACTGCAATGCAAAGTTTTTCTGAATTGCATAGGTACGTAAACTTTAACCTTCTAGTTTCACACTACCTAATTAATTCGATATCCCTCAATATTATCTAAATAGAAAGCCTCACTTAGATTACTATCGACCAACAAATAAATAGGCTCAAAGGTAATGTAAAAACCCAATAAAAGCGGTGGTAGTTACACAACAATACGCTATGTAGGGCGCGGGCAAGAGCGATGAGGGGCATCGTTTCAGGCCATTTATTTAATTAACTATCTCCCTCAAGAATGTCGCCGGAAAGGTTGCGACTGACTTCTTTTATCTGCGACGCTCTAGTAAAGAACCTCATTGAATATTAAAATGAGCCACGAATTGTGTACACGGTATATTGTGGGTGGTATAAAATATGACTGTATTATGTAAGTACACAAGCGGACCTAATGTGAGGCGATGTGCTTATGGCCCTTTTGTGCCTTAATACATAGATTACATTTGTGTATTTGTGAACAGTCGACAAAGGAGATATGGTTACACCTTTGCATACAACTTTTTATAAAAAGTATACATAACCAGTACAGGTACTTTTCACTTTTCCAAATTAAGTTGTGTGTAAATGTGTACCTATTATTTACGCACAACTTAATTTGGATAAGTGTACTTATAAGTAGATACTTAGTAAGTTTACACTTTTTCATATAAGTTATGTAAAGTTGTACCTAAATCGTGTCTCCTTTGTCGACTCTACATGGATGGGTATGGGCCTAGTTTATACTTTGTATATTTCAACACGTTGGATATTATGTGGCCTGAAATTTAAGAAGACCTCTCGGTTTTATGATCGAGAGGTCCCAGGTTCGAAGGTGAGGTTATGAAGTTAGATTAGGTTAGCGATCCGAGGAAATGGAATGGTTAGTTTAGACATTAAGTATGCATATTAATTCCTTAATAATAAAAGCAAAAATTATTTTCTCTGCCTACTGCCAGCTCTCTGCCTCCGCACGATTATAAAAAAAGGTTACTTCGTTTATCATCTATCGATAATATTCCCAGTAGACCAACCCAGATCTACAAATACGGTGGGCTATCTAGTTAAAGTTTGACATCAACAGAAACGTTTCAATTGCTATGCTACTTTTGCCATTCTTCACTTACTACTTCCATTCTTCAAGAATCTAATCACCCTTAAACGGTAATTCAGTTAAGAGCGATAGTGTAATAGATATCGCACTTGTGATCGTGAGGTACTGGGTTCAAAATGGCCGGATTCAAATGACCATTATCGACGGTATGGGTGCACCACTTCTCTTACACAAATTACCTTAATTGGAGGGTATAACGACGTGATAAGGAGGTAGGTAGGGTATAACTGAATTTCCTGTTTGATATAAATTGGTTGGGCGAAGCCGGACTTTTTATTTAAATTTGTAACCCTCCGATTGGGAAAGTACTTGAACCCTACAGAAAACTTCAATAAAATAACTCAAAATAGGAAATAATCTGCATTCTGGAACTTACAATAAGAACTAGTTATGCTTTTGGGTTACTTTGGGTCTAAATAACAAATTGTGTACAATATACAAGAATATGTATTTCTATTTTATTATATACATGAACCCTGAAAATACTGTACTCCTTTTTCGGGTAGTCGTGTCATAACTGGTAGTCGAATGAGAGGGAACTCTCAAAGGTGAGCAAATGTAGAAGAAGGTACAATATGTCTGTATTCTTATTTGCTACATAAATATCTACTACATTAAAAACGACTAAATTATACCGCACTTGCATAATAAGTAATGCATTCCCACCACACATTATCCTATTACTCACACTCACACAAATTAATAAAATTAGACTGACAAATAAGTTAAGTAGAACTAGACACGTAATAATAAAGTTTTTGAGGGTGTACAACAAGTTTTAAGCGTGTCAGCATACATAAGTTAGCGGAATTATTTATTGTACAAACTCTCGCATCACGTAACACTGTTTCAACAAGAACAAATCGCACGTAAAGGCAAGATCGCGTGTTATCCTCGATTTAGCCTAGCCTTATCAAAATATGAATGTTGAATTTAATTTGTTTATCAAGGTACAAAATTTTCGTGCTTATTTTAAAAGTTTTTTGTCCTAATTGAAAAATTTACATACTTATCAAGAATTTAAAAACGTCCTTTAAATACAATGAGGGTGACAAAATTTTTAGTACGTACTTTGTGTATTATTTGGTTTTTATATCTAAGTGTGACTTGAAGTAACAAAGAAATATTTATTAACTAGCTTTTGCCCGCGGCTCCGCCCGCGTGGATGTCGGTTATCGCGACCAAACATAGTCTATGTCCTTTCTCAAGGTCTAATCTACCCCTATACCAAATTTCATCAAAATCGGTTCGGCGGTTTAGTCGTAAAAGCGAGACAGACAGACAGACAGACAGACAGACAGACAGACAGACAGACAGACAGACAGACAGAGTTACTTTCGCATTTATAATATTAGTAGGGAAGTAGGGATTTCGTTAGTAGAAAAATCTAATTTATTACTGAATTAATGACAATTCATTCTTTAGTCTATCAGATGTAAACTTTAGAAAGAGGTCCATCCCAAGACCTTAAATTTCTATCGGGAATCTGAGGCATGCCAGATGTTCGATTTATTATAATAAGCACTACAATGGACCATTAATACTTTAAATGGTACGACAAATCTGAATTACCTATACTTTGACCTAACATCAGATGGGGCAGGCAGAGGGCGTCCACAGTGCGGCGCTATCCCTGTCGGTTTTGAGCTTCATACTTCATTTCGCTCCAAGTCTTTCCGAGGAGGCTCGCCACTTCTGCAACAATAGACGGCCACGCTCACGATTAACTTGCGAAAACAATAAGTAGTCATTGCTGTATAATACTTAGGTGGATGGCATCTTACTAAGATCTTTTGGGAGTATGTCAACCCCCACAACAAACGGTGCACCTGCTAATTAACGGACGAAGTTCTGGCGGAGGTGAAAAAGCTAAAGAGGAAAAAAAGTAAGAGAGTGAGACCCGGGTCAGAGTCCGAGTCGCACACTCCTGATGAATGCTGTATAATACCTACTACGAAAAAATACATAACGCATTTTGTTAGTAAATAAATTACGCCATCTAGCGAATTTTTAATGCAACTATTTAATTACACTGATTTTTAAATATTAATAGTAATAATATAATGTTGTGTGTGTAAACAAATCAGTATCACTTGTTGATAGCTGGTATCATTATATCATATTTTTTACTGATTTCATGTAATATTATGAAACATTTTTTTAAGAAAGCAGCGGTATATTCTTGCAAATAATACTTCGCATACGTATCACCTTATAATTTAATTACATAAAAAATGCTCTAAAAATTCATATTAACGCCATCTAGTGACGTAATTTTAAGAGACGACCGATTTCAGTTAACGACATAGTTCGCAGAATAAACAAGCTGAAGTAGCAGCGAGCTAGCCACATAATAAGTATATTATGTATTATGTCGAAATACCGATGGACGATGGAGCAAGGAGCAAAGAGTGCGGGAAGGCAAACGTAAGGTGGTACGCCCCTTAGCCAGATGGACTGACGACCTGTAATAGGTGGCTGGAACTGATTGGGTGCTGAAGGTGGAGGATCGGGAGCAAGGACGCCCATTGGGAGAGGCATTATGTCTAGCAGTGGACTGTAATGGACTAATTGATTGATTGATTGAACTGGAAGTAAAGTTAATAATAAGTGGTGTGTTTCTAACTTTTACCTAATTAATATTTTGCTTTTTCTAATCCAAATCGGTATCGAGTCAGGTTATCAGAACTAGGTTAGGAAGGTATAAATTAACAAACATCGTAATAGAACTTTTAAAAAACAATTTTTACCTAAGTCATTAAAATACCTCCAGTATATTTCAAAAATTGTACTCAAAGCTTGTACTTTGAAGCCCGAGCTGCGTTCTTCAAAACCTTCATTTTGAATTGTCTTTTAGGGAAGCGCCGAGCGACTGCCGTCTGCCCTCCCAAATCACCAATCAGCAGGTGTTTTGGCTTCAGGTGCCTACAAATCGGCTTGGTAAACGTAATATATTCTAATTTAACATACGATTTGTCATTCATTTCAAGTTTATTTTTAAATGTAACCCATTCTTAACATTTTCATATTCTCTCACATTTTTGTCACTTATTCACTGTCCCCATCAAAAGTGTCATAGGTTGTTCAATCCCATTTTATTTCGATCATAAAAGTGATAAAATAGTCTATTAATGTCCTGGAACTTTTACTTTCTTCTTTCATAAGAATTATGATGTCTAAGCCGGTTGGGTCGGTTTATAGCGCAGAATATAAAAAGGTATGAACCACCGTTTTTACAATATAATCTGTGACGTACTGGGTCAACTTAAAATGTTATCAAGTTAACTTAAAGTGTAAAGTGATTCATGAGCTGATAAGAAGAGATATTAACATACATTCTACGTCACCGACACACAGGAGTTGGATGAGGTCCATCCAACGTTATGTCCACTTGCATAATGCCACTGTCGACACATTATCGGATCATCTAGGGATCGTCGGTGCGCACTGTGCGGTATGAAAGGAACTTCATCCCTCGCACACTCAAGCTGTGGAATGAACTCCCCGCGATGGTTTTCCCAAGCGACTACAACATGGGGTTCTTCAAGAAGGGCATTAGAAGGTTTCTTCAGGGTCGGCAGCACGAGTGTGACGCCCCTGGTATTGCATACGTCCATAGGCCACGGTAACCACTTTCCATCAGGTGGGCCGTGTACTTGTCTGCCAACTAAATGGTATAAAAAAAACATTTGCGAGTTTACAGGGCAGAGGACTACCAAACGAAGAAGTGAAAAACCAGGATCAGAATCGTAAAAAAATTACCTACCACATTGGGCAAATCCCAGAATATAATGATGAGGAAGATTTCTAGATAAGTAGTACTCCTTGTGTAATTCGCACCAGCAGAAGTCTCAAATGGATGAATTTTCATATCCAGTTGAATCTCTTCTACTTCATGGGGACGTAAGTTAAAGGCGGTGGTTAACAGATAACTAGTTTATTATGGAAAAACACCTACCCACATTTTTTTATACCACTTAAGTGGCAGACAAGGACACGGCCCACCTGATGGAAAGTGGTTACCGTGACCTATGGACGTATGCAACACCAGGAGCGTTACACTCGTGCTGCTGATCTTGAAGGAACCTTCTGATGCCCTTCTTGAAGAACCTCATATTTTAGTCGCTTGGGAAAACCACAACAGGGAGTTCATAGCACAACTTCAGCGTGCCGTTTCCGATCGCAATGTGTGTTATTCGTATTCTAAAACCCTACACCTTAGGTATTATATACCGTTATTGGTTTAATGCCCGCTACAGACGCTCCAATTCGGTCGGGTCCAACCATCCGACAGCTTCCGCAAGCCGACAAGTGTTGCCGTTTCGGGAAAAATAAAAAAGTCAGTGTTGCCGTTTCGGGAAAAATAAACTTTACCAAAATGTCACTAGATTGTAAGGAATAAAATAATTAAAATATAATAATAATAAATAATTAATTGTAAGGAATAAAATAATTAAAATATAATAATAATAAATAATTAATTTTTTATTTTATTCCTTACAATCTAGTGACATTTTGGTAAAGTTTATTTTTCCCGAAACGGCAACACTGACTTTTTTATTTTTCCCGAAACGGCAACACTTGTCGGCTTGCGGAAGCTGTTGGATGGTTGGACCCGACCGAATTGGAGCGTCTGGTACGGGCTTAATTTATCATAAGGACAGTTACACAGAGCTATACCAATGCATGTAAAACCAAATTAAAATTATGCTACTATTGCCCAGGGGAAAGGTAGCTTTGCAGAATTCGCAGTAATATCTTAAGTGGGTACGAAATCAAACAATTTTGAAACGATTAACAGTGAATTCGTAAAGCAAACAAATCGACACACAATTTATCTAATTACTAGGGCGTAACATTCCAATTATCCGAGAAGATCGGTAGGGTCCTCAAGACGGCGCTCAGACTCGACGGGGATGCCACCAAATATTGATTTACACTCCTCGATACAGAAATGGAATAAATTGGAATATTAATTTCGCATAACAATGGCACCAAACAAATTAAAGTGTGCCAGATGTCTTCCACAGATTCACCCTTGTTCTCATTTATTTCTAATAGTTGATTTATTTTAATGATGTCGTTTTATTTGTATTATTGTTGTGACGATTGTCACGGGGATTTGATTGGTTAGAACTGTTGCAATAAATTAAGAAGTATTTTATTTTATTAAGTGTGTATCGTTTGGCAAATGAAAACTAGTACATCCCACCAGCTAGATGGACTGACGATCTGAGACGAGTGGCCGGGAACACAAACGATAGCTGCACGGCTGTTTCTGTTGATTTGGTTCACGTAGTTATTTTTGATTCATATATTGATGGTTCCAACATTGGGAGAGGCTTACGTCTAGCAGTGGACGACGATAGACTAAATTGATTGATTGATATTGACGGTTACAAAAAGTATGAAATTGAAGTGAAGTATATTTGATTGCATACCGAAATCCCATATTTAAGAATAATCGATAAATGAAGAAATACAGATAAATATTTGTCATTTTTCAAGTTCTTTTTTGTGATTAGCGCGACGTAACTCGTTAACTTAACCATTCAACCACATATAAGTAGATGATACATAGGTACTAATTATTAGGATTGACAAACATTCAAACTTTTCAACCTATCAAACATGACTGTAATCTAAATATGTTTGACCAAATTAATTTCGCGCCCGATCGCGTGGTACCAAATTTCGCGATAAACTCTAGGAAACTGAACCGCGATTGTTAATTAGTAAGGTAAAAAAGCGGGATAATCGGTTGGAAACATGGGAAATAATTATATTATCTCGTACCAGACGTTATTATAGGCAGAAATGTGTTTGCACATGCGATGGTTGCGTGCCAACCGGGTCTTGAGCGCCCTATGCTATTGTTATGAATATCTTGCCTTCGCACCGAACGTGTTAGTTTTCCTATTTACATTTTTATGATGGCTATTGCAATATCATGAGCAATATTTTCGAAGTTATGTACTATTAGAAATAGAAATTTACCAAAGTGAATAGCGTAAACACAGTTTATGCGGACGTTTTCGAAGTTATTCGATTTGGATGTCCCAACTGAAGATAAAAGATGTGGAAAGTCGTCGAATCTGAAGGTTCAACGTGTATAGGGTCTGCTTTACCTTGGTATACAAAGAGGTCTAACCATAATGGAACATAACAAACATCCAGGAGGAATGAGAATATTAAAATCTTATATTATATGCTTCATACTTAATTCATATTCAAGCATTACGCTATGTATCAAATGTACGATTTACTTTACATTTTTTATCTAACGCCTGTTCAATTTTTTACTTACAAACACTGGACAGCCATAAACCGTAACATTGGTGTTTCGTTTTAGCTTATATTTAACTTCAGTTTTTTTATGAAACCAAGTGATTAACTATTCAAAAATGTATGTCAATCGATGTTTCCTGATATTTGAAAAACTAGGTCAATATCAGAAAATTACTACTCCTTTAATAATGACAAACGATCTGTGAACCATCATTAGTACTGTATATCTTCGGGTATTAATAGCTGAAAAAAGGACGTTTAAAAATATACATTAAAACCTCCATAATGGAGGGACGCCACACGCTTTACATTGTGAAGTCATTTTTTAAGACCGGTGTAAAGTTGGTGATCTTCTTCACGTCAGAAGTTCAAAGATTGTATAATTTATTCGATTTGTGTTAATTGTTTGTTTCCCTGAACTGCTGCTGGGTCCACATTTGTATCATTTGCCCGATCCGATCACCGCATCCGTATCGGCGACGCGTATCCGATGTGATATCGATTTAAGCTAGAGCTCAAATTAACTTCTAGTACTTCACAAAATACATACCTACGTACGTACATATATGCATAGATACATCATTCACGACTGTGAATTCCCGAAGAGGCAAACAGAGGTGCAATAGCACCCACATTTCGCCAATTGTGATTTTCGGTCCCAGGAAATACGGAGCGAACCTGTTGCCGTCAAGCCGGTGCTGTGTCATGGGATAAATGCTGTCGGATGGAAAATAGTAACATCCCTAACAGTTTAAAAATAAATAGTAATTAATGTGTTCTAAAAGATATTTACATAATTTAGCGTATACTATGCAATAATAAGGGAGCTGAAGATCGAGTCGTGCTGAACTCGAAGTAATTGCAGCACAATGCCTGAACTTCTGAATAATTTGACAGGACAGAAGTGGCCCACGCTGAGCTTCTGCCAGTATATTTCTTCGCGTGTTGTACGTTGAATTTAAACGTCTGATTTTAGTTCTAGTTTCTAGATTCTCATGTTTTACTCAATGCGACTGTTGTGATAACATAGTTTGGTTCAAATTGACTGCGGTAGCTATCAAAGACGAAATCCCCTGTTAATAGTGTGGTTAGTTTGTACCAAATTAAAGTAGATAATGAGAACGAACCATAATAATAATAAAATAATAATGTTGCCTATTTATGTTCTTAATCGGGATTTCATAGTTCTAGATACAATTTATTGTTTCTCTCTGGTGAAGGTAGCTATTATTCTACAAATGTTTCGGATGCAAAAAATAAGAAAAAAATGAACCGGTAGCTTGCAGCAGCAGCTGGTGGCCTGGTGAGGGATATTACTGTGTGATATGTATGAAGTTCCAAGTTCGATTCCCTGATATGGCAATATAATATATACCTACTTAAGTTTTAGCTGTTTCGAGAGTAATTACATCTAAAGACAACAGTGACAAGACTTGTAAAATTTTAAACATTAGCTGTACAAAACTTTTATTTCAGTTTGTAAAGCTTTAACTTAGGGAATAAATCTACCACCGGGTAGCAAATCCGACATACTAATGGATTGTTCGCCAGCTAAGTGTGGTGTGTGCCAGTTGGAATAGTGCCTATACCCACACGTGCAGGCCAAGATAATCTACTAACTGAGCACACAGAACACTCCACGCCCATTCTTACTCTTGACCGTAACTAACGCGCCTAACATTAAATTATCTATGCTGTATATCCGCCAACCCACAATGTGCCAAATTTGCTAAAGAAGTTATGTGATTCAATTTCAAATCTGTGTATAATTAAATTAACCATTTTATTGAATGAAATTTTGAAGCATTTATTATGCTGACTATTCAAATCGATTAAGAAAGAGAAAAGAGAATCGACCTCGGGCGGGACTCGAACCCGCGATCTTTCTCTTACAGGGGGAATGCTCTGACCAATAAGACACCGAGACCCGCACGAAGTCGATCCAAATTCCTCTGTACATACGTCTTAAGGGCGACGGTGGAGCCATCTACCGACATTCATACGAACATCGGAATCAATGAATGATGTTATAATCATTTTTTAAACATTGATTTTTGATGACTCCGCCCAAACATTTTTTATTTACTTGATTTTATATACTGATATGATAATGTAGTTGCTTGATATGTCTTTATGTATGTAAATCTGATTATAGTATGTAAATCTGCACACCACGTGTCGGCAGCGCGAGTGTGACGCCCCTGGTGTTGCATACGTCCATAGGCCACGGTAACCACTTTCCATCAGGTGGGCCGTGTGCTTGTCTGCCACCTAAGTGGTATAAAAAAAAAAAAAAAATGTGGTAGGACATAGCGAACATAACATAGCTTATAAGACCTTTATATCTAACCTATGATTCACACAATTCACAGAATAAATATAAGTTAAGGTATGAACTACAGCACGAGTTTAGAATATGTAAACAAGGAAATCTCGAATATTGCGTTTCGAATAACTTTTTATGTTTGAATTTTCATTAGTAGTATTAAAAGTTTTTATTCACTTGAACTATAACTTGTTGAGTATAATGTATAAGTCATATTAACTGCCCTTTAACTTCCAGTATTTGAAATATTTTTGCAGTGGATTCTAAGTGCCTACTAGGTATAGGTATGTGTTCCATATAAGAAGTTCCTTCACCTTTATAACTTACACAATTCTCTCTAAAGGCTTCAGTTGGAGGTGTATTCTCAGAATTATCACGTGAAAACACAATGAGGAAACCGAAACCTGGGGCATTTTACCCGATTTCAATTATATTTGTGTACTTTCCTGTGTATTTTATTGCAATATTTTGATGTTATTAGTTCTACTGTTATTTCTAATAATTCATGTTACATCATTTGTTAATAAAATAGAGAACGCAATTACAAAAAAGCTTAAAAAGGCATGCTAGTTTTACACTTAGCCTGGAGTAATCCTGATAACTACAACATTTTTTGCCCAGATCGCCAATAAAAAACTCTTTGACATTTACAAGCTACGAAAATATGATGCTTTGCACTACAATATTCACACGTACGAGTATGAAATTCTATGAAAATAAAAAATAGACGCTTGACGCCAACACCGCCTGTGCATCCGACATTCGCATTTTACTTGCAAATTGCTTATATCCATCGATATCGGGATGCCAACGGTCCACCTCACAGCTACACAATAAAATATAACTGACACATAGGTATATACACATAAACTGTATTTAGTTTTCGTGCCGTAGTTACCGGAAAACGCAGTGAAAATTTAACTACAACACGTTTGTGTTTTCAGCGTCGACGAGTGTGATTTTAGAGATAAATCAACAAGTACGTTTTCACATAAATCTTCACGTTAAATCTCTTATCGTGAGTAAAATGTTCGATATTTTATTTATTCTATTAGAGAATGTTTAAGTTTGAATTTCCCCGCTGTCACGGCGGAGGGTGACGCGACGCGCGCGTAGTGCGTACAATCGAAAATTTCTTATTCAGTTATTTCTTGAGAAGTGTTTGGGATTTCCTTTTGGGAGGAAGTTTTAAGCCCGCAGTAAATTATTCCATCGACAGGTGAGGCCGTAAAGGTAAGATTTACGCCTACGGGCATATCGGGTGAACCTCCCCTTTGATAAGATGTATATTACCTAGCGAATAACGTTTCCTATAAGTATGCATCAGGGATTGACCTAACACTGGGAAGTTAAGAGCAGCAATAAATTGGAAAACTTCTTTATACTTCGCTTATCAATGATGTGTGTACTTTTAACTATTCTTTTTTGTAGTTTGACTTTATGATACTATCTAAAGTTTACGCGAATGTAATTCATTGAAATAAAACGACTTTTTAACGGATTCTATCGCAATATATTTGTTATCGATATAGTTGTCACCCCGCGACCACGACTGCTGAAAAGAAGTCAAAACGTCGGGTTAAAGTAAATAATAACAAATATATCCGTTAAAAAATTGTTTTATTTCAATGAGTTTGACTTTAGTTATTCTCGAATTTGTTAAAGGAATAAGTAATAATTATTGTGTGTAGTAACGCCTGAAATATAGTCTAGCTGCTCGTTCAGATAGCCGTATGCTTTTATTTCGAGCAATGAAATTCGTTTAAAACTTGGAGAGGGTTCAAATTGTTCAGTCGAAGAGGTGCTGCCAGCGCAGTCTTAATCATTGTTAGCATTATTGTAGGCTGAAGAGCTGTTTCATTTTAATACACTTCTCACTGCATTGCCGTTTTAAATTATTCATTTAATTTTGTATAAACATTTTCTTTAGTAAGTTTTACTATCATATAGGTATGTACTTAAAAATATACTGTACTAAAACGGCGAAGAAAGTGTCGGCTTTAGGATATTAACGAGATCAAGTGATCCGATAACTACGTCGTTGCAGCTTTGAGGTGCATGCAATTTTCCTGAAGCTTCAAAATTGGAACGTAGTGTGTACTAAGGTCGCTTTGAAAGGCAAAACTGAAGTTCGTTAAAACTAAGGAACCGTCGAATTTTGTGAAAGGTCGCATCGTTAATGTCCCAAAGTAAACTGGGGCGTGTCGAGCACGGGTCAGCTTCGAAATCAAAGCTTCGCAACTTACCCACTCGATTACCATAAACAAACGAGAAAGACGCTTCTATGTTTTAATGACACTGTTGCAACCCTCACGGTTGATAGCTTAGCAATAAACGGTAACTAAATGATATTAAATTAAAATTATGTTTGTTTATTTATGCATATAAGCTCACCAGTGGCCAGACTCAGCCTCAGATATATGGCTCGAGTCAACTATAGTGCCCGAGACACGGCAATAGGCTCACCCCCAGTACGTAGGACCTGATAGGTACATTGTTTGGTGAAATGTGGGCATTAATTCTCCTCTGCCTAACCCTTCGGGGATAAAGGCATGATTGTTTGTATGAATGAATAATCTAACCGTCAGTTCGAGAATATATAAAAAACTCTTACCTTACCTCACAATTTTTCGACTTTAATCGAGTTCGTTACAAAAATACCTCAGTAATTTGATTGGAATAATAATTTCATGACTGATTGACTTCACGATATTGGCTATACCATTACACTAACCTTGTTCAATTTATCATTTCGTGAAATCATTATCATCACATTAGCTTTGATCCTGGTTGCATCCGAGATTTTTAACTTGGAGCCCAAGTTCTCTCAGGCTCATACCTTTCTTTTCTCGTCCTTTTGGTTTTACTTAGTTTTTAATGGGTGCGACTGTCGTCCTCTGAGCTCCCAACCCCATTAAGAAAGCCTTTCATTAGGGACTCGTCTGTCAACCACCAGGTAGCATACACTTTGTCCATTTTATAATCTACTAGCTTTTGCCCGCGGCTCCGCCCGCGTGGATGTCGGTTATCGCGACCAAACATAGCCTATGTCCTTTCTCAAGGTCTAACCTACCTCTATACCAAATTTCATCAAAATCGGTTCAGCGGTTTAGTCGTAAAAGTGAGACAGACAGACAGACAGACAGAGTTACTTTCGCATTTATAATATTAGTAGGGATTACCTAGTATTCTGCATTCATTGACGAACAATATAACCAGAACAAGCTTAACATTCACGTGAATTTTTTTCTCATTGGGAATGAAAAGAAACAAAGAAGTAATATACGAAGTTCTAGGACGTTTAAGGAATCAGCTATATGCAAAGCTATCCGGCCACAATCTGATTTACATAAACAGATAAGGGAGTCGGCGCTAATCCACTATTGTTTCAATTGCAAGACCATTCATTAGGTCCGGCCCGGGACTTGCTCGTTATGCTAATAACCTGCCAATTGTACCGATGAACGAAGCTGCCTTTACATCATACCTTCATACTTGAGAATATTCCACCTAATTGGAATACTACAACATACAACATCACTCAAGTGTCTTGAATCCTTAAGAGATATTTTCTGTTCAACTAACAACGTTATTTTTAGAGTAAATTCTTTTTAAATTTTGACGTAGACATAAAACGTGTTTAGACTGAGAAGTACTTTTGAATAAGTCCAGGAGTACACGAGAGGCTATATATAGCTCAGTTGCATTTTTCTTGTTTATTTATTAGATGCTGTACTCGTTCTTCGAGCATGGATGCAACCGCAATTGACCGGTTGCATCCAAAGCTTGTACTCTGCAGCTCAGGATCTACTCTCCAAAATATGGTTTCCATTCACGTTTCTATAATTTAGTTAATTTGGCATTTACGGCAGCGACTACTGTCTAACCTTCAACCCCGAGAGAAAGCCTGCGATGGAGCATCGTCCCTCTATCAGCAGGTGTACCGGTTTGCCAGTGGATTGACTTCCACTCCACTCCTTCACCCCAGGAGTTATTAATAAATATTTATTTATCGAGTCAATTTGTTGAAACGTGTAATTATTTCAGTTCTACCAGCTTTGCCAAAAAATGAATATCAGTATGATATATGGATCAGATAAATGTGTAAAATATTAAGGATTAAAAAAAAGTTTCGCTTCTGTCGATGCGCGTTTGTAGCTTGTGGATTTTTTATGATGTTGCGTGAGGAAATGTTGAAAATTTAATCGTGTAGGAAGGCGGCACGACCGCATTATTGCTGCCGTCATATTGAGCTGACACGGACCGATTGGGTCAGCCTTCCGCCCGTTCGCACACGGCGAAAGGACCGCTCTATTACATACAATTGTTTACGTTTACGGATTCCTGCAAAGGATTCCATTATACACATCGTATAATCAAACAGACCCATATAGTACCGAATGTTTTTTGGCATCTACTCAGCGAAATTGTTCCCAGGTAATATAATTTCCTTATTTCAATTTGAGATTAGGATCATTTGTTTTGTTTTCAAAGTGTTTGTATTGTTTCTATAAAAATAAATCAGCGGTACTGAATACTGTGTGTACGATATTCACAACATATTACCGACTTTTGTTGCGATATCATTTTGATGAGATACTTCAATTGCTTTCTGTATTTATACAATATTTTCTTAATATATTTTGCTTATAATGATATAAGTCTGATGCTTTTGTAGATACGTTAGCATTGTATATATATTTTATTTATTTATTTCCAAGTTATTTGGTACAAATGATACATATTAACAAAACTTATACATAGCATAAAATTATATCAAAACACATCATACAAATATTCAATTTATGTAAGAGAGCAAACTACAAAATCTACATATTATGTTAAAAATTCACTATACTCCCATGACATAAAATTTATTCCATGAAATACAGCTAGTTACTATTTTCAGTGCAACATCTGTGTCCGAACTAGATAAATGAATATTATCTGTGCTTCAGACAGTAGCTATCATCCCTAGTTAAGCTTTAAGATATACATAAGATCACCAGTTTATGATTAGATCACCACATACAGTCACGCCTCTTTCCCAGTGGAGTAGGCAGAGAATATAGTTTTCCACTTGCTACGATACTTCCGACATACTTAAATATTTTTATACATGCTCACCAGTTTATGTCACGTAATATAAAAATAATAATAGACATATGTCTTCTACAGACTACCTACATGGTATTATACCTCATTGAAGTGTGGGAACGAGGTGAGATATTCCTCCGGCACAAACGGTTCGACCAGGCAAGGTGACAATGCCTGGAGGGCCGACACCAACGTTTGATGTTGGTGTTGTATGAATGTATCATTGCGATTTTTTTTACAGTACAAGTACAAACGCTCCTATCCTATTGTTCAGATTTGTTTTGTTACTCAATCATGCTCAAAGCATGTGAATGGATGTGTCTGAAATTTGGAACTAAATCTGGAATAATACTACTTTTTATTCCTAGAGTAGATTCCCATGGGCTGTGATGCAGGCATCAAAATTCCATTCAGGCGGAGTCACGGGTATCAGCTAAAAAAAGTAATAAAAAATTTGCAATAGGGTAAACCAGTCAATCGTGCCCCACTATTCGAAGAATTTAATTTTAAAAAACGGTATTATTTAAATCATGTTTATTATATTAATTTTAATGAACTAGGCACGTATCCCTGATTTACCCTACGTACGTATACGTAGTAGCTTGAACTATTCAAGCTGAATCACACAGGCCAACGAAGTCCACTGTTAAAAATCCAATTGTATGCGGGCAAGGCGGCAGCTGTGACCGCATTATATCGCGCAGTGGGTCCGGTCGACCAATCCGGGTCATCTGGACGGGTTGATGAAACGTTCTCCCGGTCGGCACACCTCATTTTCAATACTGACAGATGTAGTTTAGATGGAATTTATTAAAGGGATTGTGCATGAGTTAATAGCGAACTGTGTAATATGCACAGTATTGTTTATCTTACAGTGTAGGGCAGTGGCTGCCGGCTTGCTCTGTAAAGGAAAGGTGCTGAATTCTATACAAAATTGCTATGGTCGTTCCGTAATAGGTAAGATTTTTTCTATAGGCTTCCTTTTAGAAAAAGTTCACCGTTTGCTACTGGTGTAAGGCTGTGTTCACGGTGGAGTAGAAAAGGGTTCTCTTTCCGTGGGTATCGGAGAAGGCGGTTAAGGGAAAGGGCTATTTTTTATCTGACAGTAAACATACATCCCATGATGTAGTGCCGGCTTGACGGCAATAGGCTCACCCTATTATTTGAGAGGCGAAATGTGGATATTAAAACACCTCTGTCTCTGTCTTATAGGCGTGAATATATGTATGTTTTTTTTTTATTTTTTTTTTATTTTAGGGTATATTTTAGGACAGAAATGTTCAGAACAATACAAATTAATTCATGCGCACAAACATTTGCAATGAGCGGGAATCGAAACCGCAACTTTGGTTCTACAGTCAAACGCTCTTTCACCTTTAAGCCACAGAGGTCGTTAAAATAATTTACTCAACCGTGGAATGGAAGTTAGGTCATCGCGGTCACTCTCATACATTTACGAAAACTTAGCCACGCGATCAATGAGGCAGAATAAAATTTATTTGTGAAGTAGGTACTCGTAAATAAAGCTATCGAAATAAATCTACTAGTGTCCCTTCTTTAAGAGGCCGTTCATCAATTGGAGTGTAATTTTGTGTTCAGGTATATTTGATTTAGGTTTCTCCAACAATTGATGTGGTATATAAATACAAAAGAAGATATATACTAGTACCTTTATTGAATATAAATGTAATTGGATTTTGGATATAAATTTTGAATTACTTAATAAAAAACTTAATAATTCAAAATCAAGATCTAGAATTTTTCTTTAAAATTCAAGTGACTAAGTGTGCTAGTAAGACTTAATGCTCCTTAGACGTTTCGCGATGTTGGTCATTCAGCTACTTAAACCTTCTGATCAGGAGGGAATTTTGAAGAATATTAAATATTAATTACAGATGATGTATATGTCTTTGGATTTAAAAACCTATAGCAGGTTTTTTTTATACCACTTAGGTGGCAGACAAGCACACGGCCCACCTGATGGGAAGTGGTTACAGTGGCCGATGGACGTATGCAACACCAGGGGCGTTACACTCGCGCTGCCGACCACTATGGGTATTTAGACGGTCAATAAAAATAGCGATCGTGTGTCAACATAGGTATAACTCACATTTGCATATCAATAATATCAAATTATATTGACAGGGTCGCGAAAATAGTGATATGTATAATAATAATAAATGTTGACTGTCTAATCCCTGCCTATCCTATAGACTGTTTTCGTAGAACCGCTACGCCGTAGCCGTAGCAAGCGTTTTGGGAATGCACTTTTATACGTAAAATTTCTTTGTGTTATTTGAAATATTTGAAGCAAATATTATAAAAAATAGTATGATCCATTTTTTATATTACTAAGATACCAAACAAGCATATAGCCCGCGTCATATACCTATATAGTCTATAAGTGGTGACCGGAACTCGCAAATGGTTGTAATACGAGAGATGTCACTTACACGCGGCCAGTCCATTGTCCTCTGCCCAAGGAGATCTGGTGACCATACCCACTATACGAATATAATACCAAGTAAGTGGTATCATTTGACTGCGGCTTTCTGAAGGATTGCCGTAGTACCCAAGTCGGACGACTCCGAAACCGGCAGTCTCGGGGCAAATTTATTATGTTGTACTAATATTATAAACTAGTGGCCCTTCTCCCAGCTTCGCCAGGTAATAAATTCACCGTGAAAGGTATTATCGTGAAATTGTGTAAAATGCTGATACATATGTATATTTATTTTTCTAATGAATTATTGAAAGAGGCCTATATACAGCATTGGACTGCAATAGGCTAATTGATTCATTGATTGATTGATTCTATTATCCGATATTCATTTCATGCGATCGTGCATGCATTATTTAATTCTTTCAGCGGTGAAATGTTTAAAAATTGGCAAACTTCGTACCGCCAATTTTTTTTCAACCCGCGTGAATTTTTGATCCCGTTCCCGCTGCACCTATTTTATCACCCTTTGAAACTTCCCTGGGCATCCACGAATATTTCAAGACTAAAATTAGCCAAATCGGTTCAGCCGTTCTTGAGTTATAAACTAACAACGAAAAGTGGCATTGATTTTTATATACAGGGTGGAAGATTTTAACCTTACCTGGAGGGAAAGTACTTTAAATACTGGAGATAGCTAATTGCACTCAAAGGAAACATTCCTTTATTTTTTAAAAGAAACAAAACTGCATTCATAGTTTTTTGAAAATTCCCTTGCCATGCCCGGTAATCGAACCGACTAAAATCCAAAAAAATAGCATTCTGTATTTTTATAGCATCAATCGATAGTGTCAATCATGAGGATCGAAACTCTCTAATAAACATGGTAAATTAAATGAAAGGAAGTCAATAAAATCTTAACTTATAAATTCCATTCCAACAGATACAGTACTTTTGCTCAACGTGCCATCACACACCTTATCAACAATAACGCCATTTATTTAGTAAAATGAGTACTAAATGACTAAACTTTGATTCCGATTTAGAATGTAACGTTATTGTGTGACTGCATGAGGTAGTCAAGTCTCCCGATTTTATTTTTATAAAGAATATTAATAACCGAAATTACTAATATTCCTGTTAACCCCCCAAGTAAGCTAAATTGCTTGTACTAGGAGTGGGTTCACGTCTGTAGTGTAATGGTCAGGATTCGAACCCGGGACCTCTCGATCGTAAGGCTGACTCCTTAACCACTAAGCTACCGACGGCGACGCTACTATTATGTCGATTTAGGTCCAAGATACGTGTCTCGAGGTATACTTGGTTGGGCTTGGAAAGCACTTCGTGGTACACCGCATCGCACCCTGGGCAACGGAGATGGCGAGAGAATTGCCTTATTGGTTCGTCTTATAATACGTTAATTGAGACTTTTGAATTAACCTGAGACGGCATGCGGTTTTAGTCGGTTTGAGTCGAGAGAATAAATACCCCTGCTAGCCAGTGAGGGCCAGCCATGAAAAACAGGGACAAGTAATTTAAATATGGAATTTTATTCTTAATATGATAGGTGATGGATCCTTGAGTTAAGTTCTCTATTTTGTTAAATCGAATTTGAAAATTGAATTTTCAGGGATTTCCTTTAATTTAATTAACCATGTTTGTTAGACAGATTTGATCCCTATGATTTATACTATTGATTGATGTCATAAAAATACAGGATGTTATTTTTTCGGATTTTAGTTGGTTCGATTACCGGGTGTGGCAAGCGAATTTTCAAAAATCTATGAATGCAGTTTTATTTATTTTTAAAAATAAAGGAATGTTTTCTTTGAGTAAAATTCGGTATCTCCAGTATTTAGAGAACTTTCCCTCCAGGTAAGGTTAAAATCTTCCACCCTGTATATAGATATAGACTGACAAAAATCAAGTATGTAGCTGCAGTGCTATCAGTTCTGCATAGAGGAATCAGTCAATCATAACCAGCAGTACATGATAATTATAGATCATTAATTCATAAAGAATCGCCCTATCCCATTGTCATAAGCAAAAATAGACATGGGCTGGTCATGGTGGCACGTATGAATGTAAAAAATGGACGTATAGAGTGACAAACTGGCATGGACTATGGACTGCCAAGAAAACGAAAAAGGGGGAGACCACTGGGAAGATGGTCTGATGAGATTGCAAAGATTGCTGGAGAAAATTGGACGGAGCTTGGTAAGGATAGAAGGAGGTGGAAGGAGATGGAGGAGGCCTATACTCGAAGAGAGGTCCTTAATAAGAATAACTAAAAGCATCAAACTAATATTCAAGAAAAATATTGACAGATTTGTAAGTTAACAACGATTTATTTTATTAATGTAAACCAAATGTAAACTGACTTATTAAGGAATTAAATGGCTATAATAATAATAATAATAATTCATAAAGAAAAAAAGTACAACAATAAATGCTATTTTAAATAGTAAATAAGAAATCCGTTTTAAATACAACTTCAGCGAGTGAATCAAGAAGACAAATAAACTTTTTCCTTCTACAATAACAATAACAATTAAGGAATAATTACACCGTTTAGATAAAGAAAGTCGAGAGAACGCCCCGAGCGCGGAGTTGCTATCGTCTTATTTTCTCGATTGACTACTCAGAAAAATTCATCTTAATAAATTTCTTTTACGCTTCCCACGTAGAGTTATAACAAATTTAATCGACCGATTTAGTAGCCTTATTTTAAAGATAATTCTTACCTCAAAGCTCATTATCGTCACATGTTTTATAAAACAAAACAAGCTTGTTGTGACTCAAAACTACTGTGAACAAAGTTAGGGACAAAATAACGGCCGACGTCCACCGCGAGGGAAGAGTCACACATCCAACTACGGAGGGACGAATCCCTTTCGGTGTGTTTGCACTGTCCTGTCCGCCTTCAAAACTTGCTCGTGTATGTTAGGCTTTTGTCACAATATTTGTCTTCCCTGAACTCGCGCCGGGGACTACGTCGTCACACAACAGTTCAACCGTGCCCTTACTTACTCTATAATCCTCTTTAGAGCTTTCGAAATGTTTAAATTTAAAATATTTTCCGAAGCTCAGATTGAAGCGAAGACTTTATATTAAATACCTTCTGTTGTTTCAGATGACAACTTTGTTCCGTGATTTTGTATATAGGTATTATTAAATCATAAAGGTTTTATAAACATTCTGAGGAAAGTAAGTTTGTGAGTTCGTTGAACCTCTAAGAAGCTTTAACTTGGTAATGTTCTTACCAAACCTTTTCAGTAAAACCATTTGTTATTCAATTTATTATATTTTCCTTCGACCTAATATTAAACGGTTGCGTTTTCCACCGTCTGGTGAGGATATTAAAACGTACAAAAAGAAGACGAACTGTAACAAACGAGTTGCAGCGACTCAATTAAAGTAACGAGTATTGGTCTGTTAACGTGGTGTTGATTAGCGAACCCTTTATCGCTAACAAGATCCGTCTAACTTTACCAATTCGGGGGTCGACAAATCGAAATCGCTATTAGCAAAACAAGTATTAATTTTGTATCGGCGTCCTGGTACGGTACGGCAGCGTCGGCATGGCAGGCTGGGCGGGCGGCGCGCAGTCTGCAAGCGTGCGAGCGGCACTCGCGGCAGGTCGCACCCCCGCCCCGGCCAGTCGCTGCCGCGCCACCGCCGCCGCGTCACGTCGCCCTGCGTCACCACACACACATCACACCTTCCTTCATTAAAACCGCGGCACAACACGATCACCTTAATAACACTGCCCACTGTCACCGGACCCGAACTGCGGCACGCGTGTGACCCGTGCTCGTTGCATGCAGTGACGTCCCAATATTTACGTTTACACTCTACACGTAACGATGTAAATATATTGAAGAAATATCGTAAACACACACCGTGAAATTATTTAGTGGAATTTCTAGTGTATTTACTGTTGTAATAGTTTGTTGAGTGGATTTTAATATTGTGGATGCTACCAAATAATAGTCCCTGAAGCGTTATGATCGAGTTTATTTACAAAGGTGAGTGTTTAGATTTTCATTTGAAGTATTGATGTAAATATTTCGGTTACGATTTTATTTTTGTTGTATTTTGTAGTAGATAAATGTGTGATTGTATTATTTAGAAGTGTCACTGTTTTCAGCATGCATGTTTTCTCTTGTAATAGCAATAATTCTAATATTAATCTACATTTCAGAACTCGTATTGGGATTATCTTAACAACTGATTACAGCATGAGTGTCTAAATGTAAGCTCAAAGGATTATTGGTATTTTCTTTTTTTGTTAAGTTCTTTTATTATTTTGTCAGATATTTTATCCTTAATGTCAAAACTACACATTTGTTATTTGATAATCGTTCATACATTCTAGCAACATGGTGCGTAAGTATGATAAAGAATTTAAATGAAATATGCAATATTCTGAAAAACACCATTACAGGCGCTGGACCATCCAAATAGGTAGGTATAATCGGTAGGTACAAATACTAAATACTAAAGAGGATGTCATCTAAATAGTTTTATTGCCTCATTCTCTTCATTCCAATCCTGTCCAATCCCAGTCTTTAAACTTCATTAAATTTCTTATAATTTAACCAGTAAAATGAATATCACCGGTTTTGGAGTTGATTTCATCTGGGATTGTAAGTGACCTTTATTTTTGGATGAAGTCATGCCAGATATAAAAATAAATCTGGTTTAGAATTGCCCTTAAGGTCAACTCGACAGATTGCGGCGGCGTACAGTCTGTAGTCCTGAACTTTCTAACACCTGAGAACCTATCCACAACAACAAGTGAAGAACTATCATGTTTCCATGGTATTATCCACATGCACTAGAAGCTATACCATGTCGTATCAAGGCATTCGGGTCTTCCTTACATTGTCGCGAGATAGAGAACTGCAATACACTACCCGCACACGTGTTTCTTTCTTACAGTCCCGTCATCGTCAGTCTGTTGAGGTCATCAAGGTAGGGACCATCGTTTTAGGATCAGCATCTCGAATGGTGGTGACTATCCGTCGCCGTCTAATCAGCTAGGGTCTCATTACTGCAAAAGTCACATTACAAGGTTTGAAGCGATACCTGTGACTGTTACAACTTGATAAATAATAATAAATTTGTTTTGATAATTAGTTACGTAGGTGCTTGAGACCCCACTAAAACCTTAAGAGTCAGGCCGACCTCACTTGCAAGCCGGTATACCTGCTGATTAACATACGGTACTGCTCTGGTGCAGGCTCAAACCAAGACTCAAAAACCAAGTACCCGAATGAAATGAAAAAAGAGGAGAGCAGACTCCGAGCTTCAAAGTATAGGCTTTGGATGCAATCGGGACGGGATCGGGATTGCAATAGCAATGTGATTAGGTATATCGATGACGTACTTTTTATATTAATCTTATCAATCCATCAACTGACTATTCTCTGCTGGTTGGTGAAAAGCTGAGGTGCAGTTCAGAAGATACAGGCCACCATTCCAGATGCTGTTGATCTTAAAAGGGTGGCCTTGATAGATGGTTTTTCACGTTCCGCTTAAAGAACTTTTAAGACGAGGGAAGCACGTGCGCGGGCAGAGCTTAGCTACACAGTTGATGACAAATGAAGCCGAAAGTATAGCGGGAATGAGCCCGGAGAGTGTAAATGTGAACCAGTGGGAATAAAACGTACGTTGGTCAACACTGTTAACCAGTAGAACAAAACATTCCCAGTAGTCAACAGTGTTGACCAACGGGAACGCTTCGGCCGTCTAGGAAACCGGAGTTTCCTAACCGGTTTCCTTGAAGGCTTTTTTAATACGTCTACGTAACTGGTTTCCATGAAGTATTTTTTCTTTTGGAAGCACGTATACCTATATACCTAAATACAAAGTCGGAGACCTTATGACAAGGAATATGTTATAGGTAATGAACAAACTCCTACGCCTCGTACCTGGGGCAAAGGTTGGACATCGCTATTCAGCAGGGCAATGCTGTCAGCGTGATGGGCACATTTGCCCCGGGTACGGTGACGGTTAATAGATTAGTTATATGTTATATGAACTATGTAACTTCGATTATATAATAGGTACTTATTTGATGAACACACTACTAAAACCTCGAAATTGAATAGCGAAATGCCTGTACTATTACTAGTCCTGTCATGTGAATCTAATGAGGAATTACAATAAATCGACGAGGCATGGTTACCTGCAAAATTGAAATCTGGATCTAATATCATAGTTGTTGCCTTTACGAATTCGAATACAATACAATATGTAATAGAAACATTGCCAATTCACGTGGAACTTGGAGCCCATGCCCGAAATACTCAATACGCAAATGTAATCATGATATAAGATTTATATTCAAGATACTGTCCGGAGGCGCTGTTAAGATTCATACTAAAAACCTCTCGATACACGAGTACATTTTCAAGCCTATTTTGTTCATACAAAAGAAAGAATGCCTGAGTTAAGATCTCTATCTAGAAATTCAGCAATGAGAACATTTTTTTTCTGAATACATTCTTGTTCATTCTAACATCGTATTTAGTCGCTTGATATCTTGATATATCAACAGGAATTGGTTAAATCAAACAGTATTTACTTATTATTCTTTATACAAGTTTCTGAGCTGGTATTTAGCAGCAACTAACTAGATCTAATGACCAGCGTGATTAAAGAGATGCAACCAGATACAGCAAAAACTGATTATTTGTTAACAAAGGACAAAGGACTTTGCTAAAACCTAAGTATCAGCTGACATTTCCCGTAGCTCCTCTAATCAAGCCAAAATGCTTGTGTTACAATTATAAGTGAGTTCATATCGCCAGGGCAAGTTTAGGTTTCGAACCCGGGATCTCTCAATCTTAAGGTGCGCATATTCGCCACATATCGTTATGAAAAAAAATATTAGCATGAATATTATCAGAATGAACTGTTTATCTGTTCTATTTTTAGGAACAGTGAGAATGTTGTATACTATTAGTTACAAATACCTATGACCTAGATATGGAATAAGTACCTGTAATCAATTGACCTGCTAAAATTCCATCCTTAGATCCTATCAGTATCTTTACGGATGCGACTTACCCAATATTCAGCAACAGTTACATCACATTTATTCCAAAAATAAAATAATAATATTGTAAGGAAATTGCGTAAGTTTGTATAGTACAGCGTATACTTCCAGCGAAAATAAGGGGCTTATGCATGTAGAGTACGTGCTCCGAGAATACAATAAATATTGTAAGTTATCGCTTATAGGCAAGATGCAAGCACATCGAAGTAATGGTAAGCGGTTTTGCCTGCGAAAATCTTTTTAAATCACAAAAGCCAGTCGTCAAGATCGCATGTCGGCGGAGGAAAAGAAAATATCCTGTAGGAATAGCGCAGCTGCTCGGATTTGGCGGCAAGTTGGAGCAAATCCGAAATGAAAACACGCCCACCGCAGGATATAGGCCATCGAGTTTTCGCTGTAAGATAAATTCAAAAAGGATTCTCTCCACACGTATTACCAACTCAATAAGGATTAAAACTTCATTCGCAGACGAAGGCTTTAAAACTTTCCGGTAAACGAGGTTTATCCCTCTTAATTACGCATATTTACATGACAAAGGTGTTGGCGTCACTTTCGTTTGTACCGATAGAAAAAGAGAGGGCGAGATTACTTACGACACAAGTATTTGAAAGTCCACTTTTTGTGTTTGAGCTTATAAATATTTCCATGTTAACCTCATCCGGGTCGACCCACTTACCGCGTTTAGGTGTAGGGCAACTTAGTGCCGGGCAGATTAAACTTTACTTAAAAATTCACTTTAAACCCTCATATGAATTACGAGTTTATTATACGCAATATTTTGAATACCTACGGCTTTAAAGAAGCTTGTTGGTATATTGCTTTACGGTTCATAATGGGCATAAAATAATGCGTTCAAAATTAAAAACATTAAAACCTTTGCCTGGCTTTCGATCATACCTACATGAGGAAGTAAAGTATTTCATGTACAGTCAACAAAGGATCATCATCATCTTTATGATGATGAAGATGATGAACAAAGGATATGAGATGAGTGTACAACTTTATATGAAAAGCTGCAGAAGTAAATGGTGGGCTGTTATCTCTACCTACTCCGGAAGGCAATAGGCGTGAGCATATGTATTATGTATGTGTATACTTATATAATTTGTCAAGAAGTACTTTATGTACACATGAGAAAGGAAATAAGTATACCCCTTCACATGTACAGGTGTGTACTCGTATTTAATTCTTTAGCTGTGTGTACACTTATAACTGTGTGAAGTAAAGAAATAATAATATGTAGAATAGCTACGACCTTCAACATTGTATTTTCATAATTAACCATTTATTATCACAACTGTACATCATCGAAGGGATAGGTTAGTAATATTGACTTTGAAATTGGCAAGAGACCGGATGGCATGTCTTTGGTGCCTTGGAAGATGGGCAGGCCTTTGGTGTGGGACGCAACATGCGTCGACACCCTTGCGCCTTTCCATCTTCCAAGTACGACGGGCTGCGCCTGTGCTGCTGCGGCATCTGCGGAGACCCTCAAACGGCGCAAATATGACAATAACAATTATATATTTGAGCCGTTTGGGGTCGAAACGTTGGGTTCGTGGGGTCCGAGCGCACGGTCGCTTTACACGGAAATTGCAAAGCGACTGGTCGATGCTTCGCGTGACCAAAGGGCTGGCCTGTATTTTGCCCAAAGGATTGGCATTGCCATCCAACGGGGTAATGCCGCCAGCCTTTTGGGTACGTTACCAGTCGACATCGATGGGGAGGAATTCTTCGACACCTGACCCCTTTTTCCTTTCCCTTTCTTTTTTTTGATCTTGTAAATATTTTTATTTATTAATTTAGTTTTGTTTATCTGCTTTGAAATTTCACTGACTATTCAATCTCCCGAAATAGGACGCTAGACGCAAGTCTATTGCTGTTGACTGGGATCTGGTGACTCGGACCGTGGCGTGGCATTGAAAAGGATCGTTCGTGTAAACATAAAGCACGTCGTGCATAGCAATCGGTCTCGCTATCACTACTATTATTTATTTATAACTAGCGTTTGCCCGCGGCTCCGCCCGCGTGGATGTCGGTTATCGCGACCAAACATAGCCTATGTCCTTTCTCAAGGTCTAATCTACCCCTATACCAAATTTCATCAAAATCGGTTCAACGGTTTAGTCGTAAAAGCGAGACAGACAGACAGACAGACAGACAGACAGACAGACAGACAGACAGACAGACAGGCAGACAGACAGACAGACAGAGTTACTTTCGCATTTATAATATTAGTAGGGAAGTAGGGATTGTATATCTAAGTATGTAAATATAGGGTAGGTATCTATTTTTATATCTACGCTTGAGTGACTTCCTAGAATACGAAAGATTCCACTGTAGTTCTCTCAATCCTAAAATTTTAAAATAAAACCTTTACGACCATACGTATAAATTACAATTGACAACTATAATTTGTGGTAGTAGGCGAGATTATTGCCGTCTACAGCACTTTGACATGGGCTGTATGAGTACTATCGGATGGAGAACAACCCTATCCCTCAGCCGCCTTATACGACACCCACAAGAAGAGATGGGGTGGCTCTATTCTACTCCACCGGGACCAACACGGCAATAATTAGAACGTATAAATTAGAATCATCCAAAGATATTATATAAAAAGAGGAATGTTATGAGAATGAATGAGAATGAGAATGAGAATGAGAATGAGAATGAGAATGAGAATGAGAATGAGAATGAGAATGAGAATGAGAATGAGAATGAGAATGAGAATGAGAATGAGAATGAGAATGAGAATGAGAATGAGAATGAGAATGAGAATGAGAATGAGAATGAGAATGAGAATGAGAATGAGAATGAGAATGAGAATGAGAATGAGAATGAGAATGAGAATGAGAATGAGAATGAGAATGAGAATGAGAATGAGAATGAGAATGAGAATGAGAATGAGAATGAGAATGAGAATGAGAATGAGAATGAGAATGAGAATGAGAATGAGAATGAGAATGAGAATGAGAATGAGAATGAGAATGAGAATGAGAATGAGAATGAGAATGAGAATGAGAATGAGAATGAGAATGAGAATGAGAATGAGAATGAGAATGAGAATGAGAATGAGAATGAGAATGAGAATGAGAATGAGAATGAGAATGAGAATGAGAATGAGAATGAGAATGAGAATGAGAATGAGAATGAGAATGAGAATGAGAATGAGAATGAGAATGAGAATGAGAATGAGAATGAGAATGAGAATGAGAATGAGAATGAGAATAAGAGAAATGTTATGAAATGTCATTGGAATCATCTCAAATAACATATCCCTGTAAACCAATTAGGTCAGAACAGTTGCTAGTCCACGTGTTTTACATGAGGACACAAAGGGCCGATGCATTTTGAATGGTAGGGCGGGCGGCGACCGATGCCGACAATTAGCTGCACGCAACCATGTTCGCTGACATTCATACACCATACAATGGGCATTGTTTACTATTTCATAATATATTGTATGGTAAACAATAACTGTAATACATTTTATGTTCGGTTAATTTATGTTACCGTGTTTCCATTGATTGAAAAGAAAACAATATTGTGAATTATTTTAATATTTCGTTCAATTACATTTTCTGGATTATGTAAATATAGTTAGCTAGAAATAATTAATGTATTTATTTTGTATGAAATATGAAATTAATGTAGGTACTATATATACAATACTAGCTTTTGCCCGTGGCTCCGCCCGCGTGGATGTCGGTTATCGCGACCAAACATAGCCTATGTCCTTTCTCAAGGTCTAGTCTACCCCTATATCAAATTTCATTAAAATCGGTTCCGTGGTTTAGGCGTGAAAGCGTAACAGACAGACAGACAGAGTTACTTTCGTATTTATAATATTAGTATGGAAGTATGGAAGTTTTTCCGTCCCAATCGTGGACTGTACGACTGGGGAAGTACCTCCGCCCTACAGAATACCGCAGAGAGGTTTTATGCTGTCAGTGGGAGGATCAAAGGCTTGTCTTGATTATTTTCTGTGCTCACGGCACAGAATCTTTCTGTTCTTACAGGGTCGGCAGCTCGAGTGTGACTCCCCTGGTGTTGCACTCGTCCATAGGCCACGGTCATCACTTTCCATCAGGTGCGCCGTGTGCTTGTCTGTGACCTAAGTAGTATAAAAAGAATACTAAAAAAAGTAATAGAACTATTATACAAATTAAAGATAAAAATCAAAATGCGTCGTGGAATTTCTCCCCATTGCATGCCTCTTGTTGTATCTAACGTGTTCCAAGTAGATTGACAGCATTGCCACGTTGTATGGCAATGCTCATTCTCTATATAAAAAAAATATTAGGTAGATTGACTGACATGTGCTATATTATAGTAAGTAGTGACTATATTAGTGCCTTAAGTTCATGAAGTTATTAGAGAATTTAATAAGCAAAGTTCAGATCCTCGATTTGAATATCATACTATAATATTTGAATATTACATCATACTAATGTACTGAAATAGATTACAGTACTTACATGTCAAATGCAAGGCACTTTAGTAGGAGAGTGAGTGAAGAAGAAAAAGAGTAAATTAGTATCCCATCAAAAACAATACTTGTAAAAAGGTACCAAGCCTCGCCGCCCTCGTTTCTTCTACCGAAAAAAGTTGTGAGATCCATGTAATACCAAGTCGGTTATTTTATTCAGTCCCTACTTCAGGGACCTTCTGTCCTAAGTTATTACGTAATAAGCTTTTATGTTTTAAATATAATAAATTGTCTTGGCAATCGCACTAAACAATCTTATTTAATGTGCGATAGATTGTTTCCATGCGATGGCCAAGTCAATTCATTATATTTAAAACTTAAAAGCTTATTACTTAATAACTTAGGACAGAAGGTCCCTGAAGTAGGGACTGAATAAAATAACCGACTTGGTATTACATGGATCTCACAACTTTTTTCGGTAGAAGAAACGAGGGCGGCGAGGCTTGGTACCTTTTTACAAGTATTGTTTTTGATGGGATTTCAGTTCTTTTTGTAGATTAGCAGTATATATTAGCACGCCCACTCCCGGGACAATCCGGTGTGGGAAAGGATGGTCATTGACATACAGAATTTTCGAATTCATAGCGAAATGGCGACAAATAGAACCTAGGAGATTAATTTAAACGCGCAGAAGGAATACGATTATATTATTATACTAAATTAATTAATAGACTTAGACAAAGGTCATACTTCCCGTGCCCGCAATCATCAAGTGCCATCTGTCGATAAATCAATCCAACCTAAGATTAGTTAGACAGCAAGTCGTGGTGACACGACCGAAGTCATTAGCTTGCGGAGAATCTTAACACCACCTTGCAGAAAATGACGTCACACGCAGAGCGCCATCTAGCTTTTGGATTTAGAGGTTTTTACTCCCTAAACCCTAACTGTTTGTTCAACATTAGGCGATATCGAAGCTTTGCAGCTAGACTGTTGTTTTTGGATTTTTGAGGGCTCCAACTACCCGTAACGACTGCCATAGATGTTCTTATGGCAACCGAGACCGACGGCTTAACGTGCTTTCCGAGGCACGACCAGACCAATGCAGATACCCATATTTCATGAACACAAATATTTGCACTGAGCGGGTATCGAACCCACGCCTCCTGCGTAGCGGCCGCGTTCACTACCGCTACGCCACGGAGGCTGTCAACGCGCGGCTGTGGCGCGCCACGTATCTTGGACCTAAATAGTGAAACATACGAGGTTCTGGCGCCCGCGGATTGCCACTCCCACTCCCACTACCACTCCCACTCCCACTTCCACTCCCACTCCCACTCCCACTCCCACTCCCACTCCCACTGCCACTGCCACTGCCACTGCCACTGCCACTGCCACTGCCACTGCCACTGCCACTCCCACTCCCACTTCCACTCTCACTTCCACTCCCACTGTCACTGCCACTCCCACTGCCACTCTCACTCCTTCACTTTTCATCAAGTTTATTCAGTTAGTAGTATAGGAGTGAAAGCGTAATAAAATAACAGACGCTCAGATAGAGTTAACTTTCGCACTTATTATTATAATACGTTAGACTGATAATAGTATGGATGGATTCATGTACACTCGTTCACTGCAAATGTAACTTTGTAATCCTATATATTTATATGAGATTACAAAGTTATTTATGCAGTTGGTGAAATTGCTGAAATTGAAGAATATTTTAATTTTCCCTTGAGTTGTACACTAAACCCTACTTATCTTCTAAATTTCAGGCTTCTACGTCTGCTAGAAGTGCCTTAGACTTTTGATGATCGGTCAGTCAGTGAGTGACAAAATTTGCTAAATTTGCAAACTTTGACTTGCTATAATTCCTAAACCACTGGTTCAAATTGAATGAAATTTGAAATACATGGCGTTAATACAGAGCCCACTTGGTAACCGAAGATTCAGGCTACTAGGTTTATCCACAACGAAGTTCTAGGGGGTCGAAAATGGCCTGAGTTGGTTCGAGAAAATAGTGTTACGGCCGTGCCGCTCTTTTTTGCTCGACTTGGCGGGGGCACTGCCGTGCCCCCAGATTATTTAACCGAATGCAAGATTGTTGCATTATTACAACTCTAATGAACCAAAAATACAGGAAAATTGAGTAATTCGTTGTTCTGATTATGCGGATAAATAGAATTTTGTTTGATTGCATAGTTTTTACTTTTCTTCAGGCATTTTATTTCAGGTATTTTTTTTATTTCGTTGTTCGTTGTTATGACAGAAACATTAATTTAAATTAGTTAAAAGGTGAGCAGAAATACTGGTTTCTCACAATTTTACAATTAGTGTAGGTGTAAATGTAGATATACAGGGCGTCCCACGGCGATGCCACATGGAGGGAAAGTACCTTAAATCCTTAAGTTAGCTCATTTTACTTAAAGGAGACATCATTTTATTTTTAAAAAGAAACAAAACTGCATTCAAAGATTTTTAAAAATTCGCTTGCTACTCCCGGTAATCGAACCGACTAAAATCCGAAAAAGTAACATCCTGTATTTTTATGACATCAATCGATAGTGTCAATCATAAGGATCAAATCTCTCTAAGAAACATGGTAAATTAAATAAAAGTAATATTAACAATAAAATTCCAGCCTCCGTGGCGAAGCGGTAGTGAACGCGGCCGCTACGCAGGAGGCGCGGGTTCAATCCCCGCTCAGTGCAAATATTTGTGTTCATGAAATATGGGGTTTTGCATTGGTCTGGTCGTGCCTCGGAGAGCACGTTAAGCCGTCGGTCTCGGTTGCCATAAAAACATCTATGGCAGTCGTTACGGGTAGTTGGAGCCCTAAAAATTCCAAAAACAACGGTCTAGCTGCAAAGCTTCGATATACCTAATGTTACCATTGGGTTGTGGAGGTCAGATGGCAATCGCTTCACGGAAAATATCGAGGTATAGCCAAATCTGTAGTGAATACTGGTAAAGCGGACCCCAGACTCCGAGCTGAAAAACGCTTCGGATGCGACTGGGAATTAATGAATGCTAGGAGGAAGAAGATTAACAATAAAATTCCATATTTAAATTACTTTTCTTTTTTTATCGTGCGGAGGCCGCTGCTGGTCAGCAGTAGTTTTTAGGTATGTCGAACTCAAACCGACTAAAACCGCACGCCGTCTCAATTAACAGGTTATAAGTTGATCCAATAGGGCAATTCTCTCGCCATCTTCGTTGCCCAGGGTACACCGCGTGCAGGTTTCCAATCAAGCACCCAAAAATAACTACCTACCCTACCTACATACCTCATGCAGTTACCCAATAAAGTTACATTCTAAACAGGTAACAAAGTTCATTAATTTAGTACTCATTTTACTAAATAAATTTCTAAAAAATCAAAGATATCTCTAGTGTTGATACCTTATAAGAAAGTGTTTTATTTTACCAAATTGAATTTATAATTTTAGGTTTCAAGGACTTTCATTTAATTTACCATGTTTCTAAGAGAGATTTGATCCTTATGATTGACACTATCGATTGATGCCATAAAAATACAGGATGTTGCTTTTTCGGATTTTAGTCGGTTCTATTACCGGGTGTAGCAAGCGAATTTTTAAAAATCTTTGAATGCAGTTTTGTTTCTTTTTAAAAATAAAATGATGTCTCCTTTAAGTAAAATGAGCTAACTTAGGGATTTAAGGTACTTTCCCTGCATGTGGCATCGCCGTGGGACGCCCTGTATAGTAGAGAACCCTGATCGCCTTGTTCACTTAAATACATTTCTGAAAGAACGAGATGTTATGTTTCTTCAACACAAAATGAACTTTGGACTGTACTAGGTGATCCCGTGTGACACAGTCCAACGGATGAGTTTGGCGAGACGAGCCAGTATTGTGTGGATAGGTATCTACCCAGTATAATATGTAGAAGCGAGTAGGGGGTAGGACACGACGGTAAATCCGTCCCAATCGAGCAGTCCGACTGGAGAAGTACCTCCACCCTACAGGAGACCGCGGCCTCGTGTTGTGTTTCCGACGGTGAGTAGGTAGCCAGAGCTCTCTGGAGAGATTTTATGCCGTCAGTGGGAAAATCAAAGGCTTTGTCCTATTTATCTTTTGCGCTGACGGCATAGAATCTCTCTGTTCTGACAGGGTCGGCAGCACAAGTGTGACTCCCCTGGTGTCCTCCCACTCCCCATAGGCCACGGTAACCTCTTACCATCAGGAGGGCCGTGTGTTTGTCTGCGATCTAAGTAGTATAAAAAAATATATATTTTCAATTCTCGTCACCACATTCTTACCTGTGAACCTTAATTATTATTTTCAAATCTTCGTAAACTTCACTACCATCGAACCCGCTGAACAGATAAAATAATATTACCGACAATAAATCAATTTTATTATCTATTCTGAAAAAAATCTGAAACGGAAGATTGATGAATAAAATTACGAACTAATTTCAACTTTTACTTTCTTTAGATGTCACTGAAATTGTCTTATTTTTTTATGTGAACATAAAACTTTTTCTCCCGTAACTCAAGTAATTAAGGACTAAACTCGTTGTTTATGTTTTTCGATCATATTATGTAATCTGTTCAATTGTTTTTATTAGGCCGGTTTGTGACAGGGTTTAGTCTAACGCGTGTGCGGCAATTATGTATATAGCCTGGCTATGTAGCGTTATATTACAGTAACAGTTACCGTTAAACTCAATGTATCGTTATTTTAGGCAACCGGGAAATGCTTTAGTTTTATGTAAAATTGTTATTTACAGAAATAGGTCATAAAGTTCAATACGCATAAAGTTCTCACTCCTACAATTTTCTTGGGCAGCAACAAGGACGATTTTTAAAAGCTTAAATTAGATTTCAGAGAGCCTGTCAGAACCTTGATACAACAATTCATCAATTATTATGAAGCGTAGCACTGAAGAACGTTAGTAATCGAGGTTGTATGCGCAGAATACTTTTCGAGTTGATTCACTAAGTACTTATCCTAACTTCTTTGCGCTACGTGTGCCAAACAAAATTGAGCAAAAGAAAAGTAGCTAAATAATGAAAAGATAGTAAAATTATATTAGAAAAAACTCAATATTTTCGTTGTCAACCAATGAAAGAAAATTACATATATTATGTTTAATACCTTTGCATTAGTATGCTACTACAATAAGGTTCAATACAATGATATTCAAATATCATTCTAGGCAAGTGAATAAATTCTAATCTATTATTTTTCAAAGCACGTACAATACGAGCGTACAGTCAACACTTTATCAAATGCAACGTCAACCCTTGAAAAGCGTACAAGACAACAAAATTCGGAAACCTTCGATATTTTAATTAAAACGTTTTCAATTTGAAAAGTCAGCGGCAGTATTCTATTTCTAAAAAAACGGTCTTGAAATGATGGCCGTCGCGAGTAGCACTTGAAACAAACGGCGTTATCAAATCAGTGCACCCGAGTTAAAGTGCCGGTGAAATAGAAGGGGGCACTTATTGCCTCGCTGAACCACCGCGTCGTGCGTCTCGCCCCGCCAGCCCCGCGCCTGCCCGGGCTCTGGCAATGTTCTTTCACCAAAGCCCAAAACTTGCGAGAATGACAAACTTAGGAAATTAGAAGAAACAATTTTAATGAAAATGGTTCGGTTTGTGTGATTTTGTTGTTTATAATTTCAAAGGGGTTGTGGAGTAGTTATTTCTGCGTCAATTACTTTTATCCCGCCATTAATAGTTGTTGAACATTGTATTAAACAAAATTTGTACTTGTAATTTTTGGAAGATGTTAGAGTTTAGGCTGCTGATTTTGTAAATTAATCTCTTACTGTTTTATAAGAAGTGATTGGGAGGACCGGGAGTCACATAGTATTTTAACTCAAAATTAGTTACACAATAGTCTCACAAAAACGTGATCGTTCAAGAATGAATAGAAGATTCAATAAAAATCCTCACTGTTTTAGCCGCTTTTTTAAATTATGTTTTCATTTTTGTAGCTAAATCAACATAGTAGATGCCAAAATATACTTAATTCTCTTCGAAAATGATGTAACAAGGTTTTCATTTCCAAGTAGCTGTGTTAAACAAAAATACAGAGGGATATAAAAAGCAATTTAACTTGTTTTATGCGGACCTTCAACACTTAAAAGATTACTGTAATTCATCCTTCTGAGAAACTGTTAGTGCCAGTTGGTTCGTGTTTATTTTTGTATACAATATGTTCGCATTTTGAATACGCAGTGTGTAGCATGTATGTATATCTTGCCCTTCGCCTTATATTTCTTATAATTCATCATCATCATTATTCATAATCTTCACCTCATCACAAATCACTCATCACATCACAATCATAAATCAAGCAAAAAAATCGAAACAAAAGTATATAATTTAATGTTCATCAAGATGACCTCTTCCTGATTGGAAACTTTAATACAATCTTAAGAATGTAGGTCAACATTAGAGATGTTATTTATCTGTAGATTCGGAGATTGCAGATTTAGGGGGATGAAAATACGTATGTTAAGATTTTTTCAGGATATGGCAAGGAAGAGTAATTATACCAAATGGAGTGGAACTGTCTTTATTCTGCACATATTGTTCTAAGCTGGAGTAAAGTAAAGGGCGTTGTTTATTAAAAAATAGTGAGGATAGTACCGGACAATATTGCCTGAAAGGCAACGCGTGAGATGTCGCAACTGCAGGTGTTAGATGCCTTAGAACTATCAATGAGGCGAACAACACGCCACTTCAGTGTAGCGTGCAGAGTCATCCTAGAGTCGAAAACAGTATTTCACAAACATACGAACGTGGGTCTTAATACAAATAGCACCTCTGTTCTAACGTGAAAAGCCGTCTCACCTTGTTTAAGACTCTGGGTGTACGTGAGACCATTTAAGTGCACTCTCGCAATGTAATTTGTATGCAGTCATAGTACCGTAGGAAAGAACTCTTTTGCCGAAAAGGAGTAAAACAATCCTTTTACTTAATATTGACTTTAAATGGCAAGGCGCTGTATTTCCTTCAAGAAGGATATTAGAAGGTTCGTAAGGGGTCGAGAGCATAAATGTGACAATGTGGTGTTGCAAACGTATTAGGCCGCGGTAACCACTTTCCATGAGGTGGCTGTGTGCGTGTCTGTCACCTAAATGGTTGTACACAGGGATAGTTGCAGTGTTTTTTTGCTCTTTAATTGTATCTCTATCAAATTGTATTATAGTTCATATGCTATACAATAATATTGCCCGGAAGAATTGTACTATTAAACTGTATACCTATATGTTATCTACTTGTCCTATAGTAAACCTATTGGTGTATAATATAGAATTATCTATCTACTAATTAGATACATAGATAGATAATTCTTTATTATTTATTTATCATGTATTCAAAGTATATAATAAATATAAAGAGTTCGTAAATTGATAGATACATGAATAGTGTATTTAGTGTTATTTATGTTATATATCTCTGATGATTAATAAACATTTATACCTACTACACACGTTCGCAAAACATGTCTATCAGAAGTTGGTACTAAAAGGTATCTTCATCTTTTATACATTATACAACATTAATATACATTTGGCGTTCACGGTGATATAATAAGTTTGTTCGCCACATACAATTACCCATTTCTGTATCATTTCCTAAGTATAATCAAATATTCTTCCGCTACGATCGAAACCGGAAAATTTGTTATTACAAGCCTCCACTGTTGATATATTTACTATATTATTTTGTTTGTTACATATGTCATGGACGAGCTTAGTAGCCTATCTTGTGTTGAATGATTTTGTGTCGACAGTTTAACTAAACAAAATTATCAGTATATTCTTTAAGTAGCCAGAAAGATATATTACAGCGTTATCACAGCATTTAAGATAGGAGAAAGTGAAAGTCCAAGACGGGACTTGAACCCGCGACTGGTTCCTTAAGGCGGCCACCCACTAGCAGTTTATCGAACGACAACCGGATGATATCGGTCTGTCAGTTCATCGCAATATCCCACACACTTACAGTTTCGTATATACGATTTTGGACTGACGGCTAATATGTGTGTGGCCGTTTGACGATTTCGGTCAGCAAAGACAGTTAAAGGCCGGACAGTCTATGGCCGTCGGCATTTTATACGTAATAACATCAGACTAAAAGAATAAAATAATGTTATTATTTTAGTCTGAGGTAATAAAATTATGATGACATTGATGACATATGGACTGTAGGCCGCTGGACAGACGAAAAACTGCAGGCGGACTGTAAATGGGTGGCCGCCTTTACAGAGGAAATACTCTGATCAACTGAGCTACATGGTTCACGTCTTGGGCACTCGAAATTTTTCCATATAATCGTCTTTGGGATGACGGGTTTCCAATCTAAATCGATAGGAATAGTTAGCAGTGACGAAGAGTAAAGATTTTGAAAAAGGAAGCCAGTGGAAAAAATGCTCACCTAGATCAAGTTTGGGATCAAGGGAAGCCGGTAGGAATCGGGTCATAAGGACCCCTCGTCACTAATAATTAGCATACTAATTGCTTTTAAATTTAATGAAACATTACATCGTTACGCAAACAACTAATATTTTGTTCAACATGACTGAACCAGAATTCAAAGTTTGACTACATTGTCATCCGATCGCCCCGCTTCTACCTATCGAGCATGACGCCTTCAAATGCCGCATAACTCTGAACATATATCTAAAGCTTTCTCGCTCACAATATATTTTAAGAAATCTGGTTGAGAGTCATGCTCGTGTTCACGCTCGAATCTTTGCGAGCTATTGTTATTGAAATTGGAAATTAGAATTCAATTTATTCTGTATACGAAGGCATCAGTGATCGACCCTCCGCTCGTTATTAGTGTTCGAATTATTACTGAATATGTTTTACATTTTAGTTGGGAAATCTTGTCATGATAAATTGCCGATACTCTCAGTGACGTCTGAATTGTAAATAGTACAGTCAACGACAGACGTAACTTCACTAATTCTAATCGATTGAGCATTTTAACTCTTTAACCTTTCCTAAAATAATAACCCAAACATAAAAATATATTATTATGAACTTTACCCCGCAAGCATTATGCAACTTCTTATACATTATTATTACTGCAGGTATTCCAATGTAAAACAAAAAAGAGAATATTTTAAAGTTACGAGACTTTTGTCGTTGGCTGTACGATGAAGGTGATGCTACACGTGTGTAGTTTTTAATTTGCATTTTTAAAGAAAATTGAAATACTTGCTAAATAGTCATGCTGAAACGATGCGACCGTGGTGATGTCTGCCAACCACACTTGGCAACAAGAAGTTTTATTAAGTACGCATTTACTAATTGACTTTTAAATGTACCTATAGTGTAATATTAATAAAAAACAAAACATGTTGTACCTATACAGTAGGTATAAACTATTTAGTAACATGATACTTTCTGATGTTTACGCGAATAACGTCGGTCTAAAAGTAAATAATAACAAATAAATAGCGATAGAACTCGTTAAAAAGTGGTTTTGTTTAGTAACAGTTCATAAAAAAGTGGTTCATAAAATTAAATGCAGTTACAGTTTAAATATTTCAGCGACGTAACGTAAAAATGAAAACCAATTAATTTATCAATCAATCACAATAAAAGCTATGCTTAGGTACTTTGGATCTAGACAACGATGTGTATGAGTGATTACTTTAATACCAAGACAAACGAATCTTTTGATTCACTTACATCAATGAATAAAACTTCAATAAATTATTTTTCAGACGTGTGAAGTTATAATCGGCAGTGTGTAAAACGTAACAGTTAATTAACGTTCAGTGAGCCAGTGGGGCGATGATCGAATAACTGAGAATGAACGTAGCTCGAGTGCCGACGGCGAAACTGCACGTAAATAGCGACACCAACTGTACTTGCGGCGGTTCCGGACATTTTCAACGTTATTAAGGATGAGTTTTAAATTGAAGCTGTTTGATACATTCTGAGGACTTCCGATTTTGTGTTTCATTTTTTAAATATTTTGGAGATCTTCCATAAAAGGAATTAGTCTGGGTGTGCCTATGTCTAATATTATATGTACCTACAAAAAAGATGTATCTAATCCGTTTTTTTTTGAAAACTTATATTACAAACTGCTTAAGCTATGCTTACTTTAGATCTAGACGCGCCGTGTAGAATGCCCCAGAATATTTAATTATTTATATTTTTTTTTTTAAGAATAGGGCTGTTCACCATGCGACAGTAAACATACAGTCCATTAATAAGTGCCCGCTTAGTGGCAATAGGCTTGCTTTCTATTACGTAGGACCGAAAATCACAGTTGGCGAAATGTGGGTGATAATAAACCTCTACCTACCCCTTCGGGGAGTTACAGGTCGGTGAGTATATGCATGTATGTATAAAAATATTTTTAGAGTAAAATGTAATTATTGAATCCTTTTTTAAGTATTATAGTCTGACTCCAACCATTTTTAGTCAAAATACTAAGAGAAATTATTACCCAGCGCAAAATACGGTAACATTGAAAACATGGAAATCTAATAATATTATAATAATATGAATTAAAAGCAAAACATTACCGTAGCTCCGGGGCTTGTAACATAAATCTGCATTAAACTGTACGAGCTTCTATAGTTACAGGTCTTTTTTCATCCCAACGGAATATGGTAAGGCAGAATTTCCCATTGTTCTTCGCACCCTGGCGTATGTTAAGGCGTTTTGAATATTTCATACTTGATAATTTATTGCATGATTTAGTGTGCGAGGGCCTCCTATATGATTGCTCTCTGGAAAGTTCTCGGCTATCGCTACCTACTCCAGCTTTATGTTCGACGAATCCCTTTTTATACAATTTACATATCAAAATACTACACTTTACCCTGATATGGAGTGTGCTCAATTTTGTGTCACTTCATTGCTTTTTTGCGCTTTATGCGGAATTAGAATTCGAGTAGGTACCGGTCGATGACTTCTGCTTTTTAATTTTGCTCAATAAAGTTTATTAGATAAAACGAAAACCGTCGTTTTTTAAAGTATAGATATCGCCCGTTTTTTTAATATCAAAAGTTTACATAGGTATTAGGTATCATTTTCTGTTTTTACACTTATGCTATTAACAAGATTTTCTCCCTTCTTGTAATAATACTATCATTATAGTTGTGTAGGAAATCCTCAGCACATGAGTCTGACACGCACTCGATTCGCATTTTCTTTTTTTTTAATTTTTATGTGCACTTGACTGCAAACAATGTAAAATTGTCCCAATTCAATCAAAAAAGGAACGAAGACACATTACTCAGGTAAAAAAATCAATTTATAATTTACCGAATCTACCATTCCTTATCACCCCTAATATATGAGATACGCTACGAAAATTCTTAACAGTACCTACATACCTACGTTGCGTATTTCCTCTTCATTTTATTAATATTCTAACCCGCACTTGTACACCCCATGCAGGAAATGCACGGAAACGAACGCACTAATGTGTTCCCGGCGGTGAATGTGTTAACTTCGATTGACTAGAAAATATCTACCCCACAGGCATGTTTCTAAGTTTTGATTCTTTTTATCTTAACTTACATACATATATATAATCACGCTTTTATCCGCGGAGGTTAGACAGAGGTACACACCCACATTTCACCAATCATTTTATTCGGTCCCACGTAATACAAGGTAAGCCTATTGCCGCATTCCGCCCAACAAACATTTTAGTCGTATAAGTGAAAATTACACGACTTAATGTTCTATAAACGTCGTATAGAAGTCATTTTAGGTTTTAATACGACTCAGTGCCTCTTTATCCTTATACAACTTGTAGTCGTATAAAGACGTCGTATAAACGTCTCCGCGACTGTTTTCTATGACCATTATACAACTTTCGGTGGTAAAACCGATGATGTCGTCTTACTAACGTCTATACAACTTTTACACCAAACTGAATCGTATTAGAGTCGCAAGAACTACTTATACGCGATAATCGTAATAGAGTGATAAATTGCACTCTTACACGACTTTTAGTCATTTTGAACACTATTATACTACCATTAAGTGACTGAATGTCGCATAGCTGTAGAGTACCTTAACATTACAAGTCAGTCATTCTTTATCTCTATTTTTAATGAAACTGAAGGTGGTTCCGTACAAAATTTAATTTTGAGTTCAGGAGAGTTCCTTGCAAAATCAAAGCGCAGAAAGCGGATCTAGTTGTTTTGAAGTAGTAGAGACAAAGCAAGATAAATAAGATGAAATATTTGAAAAAATATGTTTCAGTGATAGTGAAATAGACTATGAAAGCGAAAGCGAAACCAGCAAAAATGATAAACTTCGGATAATGAAAAATTCGTTAAAGCGAGAAATTCGTTATTTCAAGGGTCGTTATATCAAGGTTGCACTATATAATACAGTGGAATTACGGAATTTTCCTCTGGGGCAATTCCGTGGATATAAATACAATATTTATACTGTGCTCAAAATCTCTTGTTCCGAAATGACTATAAAATCGCCCTGTCTATTTGCATATTAGAAAAAAAAGAGACAAGTGATATTTGAAGGTCCGTTTCTTACCTATTTGATTCATATTTATATAGGTAGGTAACTAGAGTTTGTATGTAGAATTACGCAGCTCTTTATGTATATCACCATGGAAGTTATAAGTAAATAAAATAGTCAAGTAATATTGGTTGGTTTTATTTATTTTATATGGTGAGAGAGATGTGTGTGGATATCCATAGCCATCTCAAATACATAATTATGTATTAACTTCGAAAAATCTATCTTGGTTAAAAACTTATCGACGTCCATTAAATCACATCATATTATTTTTACTACTAAAATAAAATTTAAAATTTACTCGTTGAACCCTAATTTTGTTAATATGGCGGCTAATTATTGCACATAAAATTAACTGCACAGAATGAAAGGTCGTTTTGTAGTCGTATTACGGTTGTGTCGCGTCTTAGAGTCGTATAAAAGTAACTTTTAGCACGTGCGCTAAAAATATAGTGAGAAATGTTGTTTAATTTTAAGTATTTCTAAGGCGCGTGCATTATACTAAGAAAACTAGCGCATATTACACGATAAAATTAATTCCCCAATAGATTAATGCACTTCAACACGCGTTTCGAGATATAACATATTGAAATTAAATGAATATGGCTAACTTAAACTAGGTAGAGTTTTGACAACTCTAATTTATAATGTCTCTTTCACTCTTCACTGTTATGAGTACAACAAAATTCAATAAAAATGTCGTCATTTGCACTGGTATTCGACAAAGTGTCGTAAAACAGTGGTATTGTAGACCATAATGCAGCAAAAAATTAATTTCACTACATCTATGCGACCATTATACGACTGAATATGTCATTGATACGACTACTATGCGACTCTTATACAACTCTAAGTCGTATAAAATGGGCCCTTTTTCGGTCGTAACGACGTGATAACGACGTTTTGGCGACATGCTTATACAACCAAAAGTTACATTCGGCACGTTGTGGCGACTTCAAAAATGTTTGTTGGGCGGGCACTATGACTTTTTGACTCGAGCCATGTCATCTTAACTTACTCAGGAAAATTTGAATTAATAAATATATTAACTGTTAACTTTAGCTTATCTTTGAAGAATGTTTTAATAAAGTAAGTTTACACAGATAGGTATGGTTATGAGTAATTTTAGAGAGCTTAGAGACAGGCAGAGGCTTAATAACTTCAAAACAATTAGATCGCGTACATGCCTGTCGCCAAGTTATTAACCCTCGTAGCATTTCTATTATTAGAAGACGTGAGTGTTACACAATGTTTACGGTAGCTCGTATGTGTAATATAAAAGTTGAGAATAGATTACGTTTTTTCAAAGTGGCTACAGCTTCTTCTTTTTCCTCTTAGCGTTAATTCCCAGTCACATCCGAAGCTTTTCAGCTCGGAGTCTGGGGTCCGCTTTACCAGTCTTAACTACGGCTTTGGCTAGACCTCGATATTTTCCGTGAAGCGATTGTCATCTGACCTCCACAACCCAATGTTATACATTATACATTAGGCGATATCGAAGCTTTGCAGCTAGCCCGTTATTTTTGGATTTTTAGGGCTCCAACTACCCGTAACGACTGCCATAGATGTTCTTATGGCAACCGGGACCGACGCGTCGCGAGGGCTTCACGTGCTCTCCGAGGCACGATGCAAATACTCATATTTCATGCACACAAATATTTCCACTGAGCGGGGATCGAACCCGCGCCTCCTGCGTAGCGGTCGCGTTCACTACCGCTACGCCACGGAGGCTGTCATAGTAGCTACAGCTATCTATTGCGAAGGTGAAATAAAGATACCGATAGTTGGTCTATCGATTTATTCATCGACTCTTATTATATACCTACTAGTATTCGTGCAGTGGAAGCGGTCGTGGATGCTATCAGTAAAAATACTTCTCTCAGGATTTGATACGGTAGTTTCTCCCATAAAATATAAGAAAAGTCAAAGCCAGAAAAAGTAAGTAAAGGTTGTCATTTGGATGGGTAACCACTATTTTGAAGCGCAGCGTGCTTTGGAGGGCACGTAAAAGGTCGACCCCGAATGTCGATAGTCGTTATGTCAAGACGGAGGCCCATACGGCCGACCTGAAGAACACTGTCATAGGTTGGACATAAAGCACAGTTATCCCAATTACTAATACTCATTACTCAGGTCTAATAATTTGTGAAAAGTTAAGCACAGGTTACTAACTAAATTTCCGACAAACAATCTATGTTTCGCAAATTAATTTTCCCTCAGAGTTTTACTGTAGAAATCATCTAACGTACGAACCGTTGAACAGTATCGCACTATGTATAATAAAGTTCATCCTTTCAAATAAATCAATTACACAGAAAATTATATTTCTGCTTCCAATGCCAAGCTAATTTCCATCTGGATTGAAAATCGAATCGATTGCTTTAAGCGTACACAAATTAAATAATAACTGGATTAGCTCAGCTCTTTTAAAATGGCGAGCGGATGTGACCATTGACAGTTATAGCGATTAAGTCAAACGTAGTTATCCCGTTTTATTTAATGGATTTCATTGAGTAAGACATGATAATCGAATTTCAATTATTTTAATAATATACCTATGCTTAAATGTTTTAAATAGTAAAATACAACCTAGGAAATGTTTTAGCTAAATGGTAAGTGGTCATCTTACATACTTGTAACATCAAAAGTATCATTCACAGAACGTTGTTTGCCGGAGAAAGATCCGGAAAGAACGACAGAAAAGGCTTCCAGCACTCCTATAAACCTTTCACAATGCCCTTATTGCTGATTTAGATCGATCATTCTAAAAAAGTATGGATCTACTACACATTTCAGTAAAACTGTATAATATTAAAACATTAAATTATTAAAAGTGGAACTCTTATCTTCACAATGACCTTAAGCATTTGTACGATTATCAAAGTATTTACGACTTCTCTACTTCTAAGTTATATAGTTTATTTAATTCGGTGTTTTCGAGTTTCTTCGAACATAAACAGAACTTTATTTACGTCAATATTTTTAAATACATGAGCAGCAATCGAGTAGACAAATTTAACCCACTAAACTAAGACAATAATATTGTGTACCCCTATAAAAAGGTTCTCTAATTTTTCCATTAAGTAACAAGGCCATAGAACATTAATCACAATATTTTTATGACATAATGGTTGGATTAATTTCGAAGCAGTAGGGTGTGCGATAAGTGGATAGTCTATTTGGAAGCTTTATCTCCCCGCCCTGATAACACCATTTTGTGTAGAATACCTTTTTAATAGCGGCTCTTACTGGAGATGGGCTAACGAATAAAGTCAATCTCTTCGACATAAATCCTGGGAGCAGTCATAATTCAACTTTATAGAGTTTTGGGACTTTTTTTCCGATAGAATTTTAGGGGGTGTTAAAGTTTATGTGTTATTTTGTACGACGACGTTTGAAATGAAATAAGAATTTCTTCGATACAAATGTAGGAGTTAGATCTTCGATTGCATTTAGGGGTTTTAAACATTTTATAGTGGGTATCAAAGATTTATAGGTTGGACATTTATTGCAATACACGGTCACTATTTTCGTTTGAAGTGGATATTTTTATCACGAGATCTGCATTTAGATGGGTTAATTTTATTTGAAGTCGTAAAGTTTGATGCGCCTGGCCTATGGCTGATATTAATATTTCACGGGTTGTACTACAATATCGCTTTTAGTCAATCAATTACTGTGAGAGCAGTGATCAGAATATTTTGGAGTGCGTATAGATTCTCAGGGAGTGCAGAGCAAATATGCTATAGAGATGAAATGTATTCGCACTAAAGGATGGGTTAGTGGAAAAAAAATCGTTTACCTACATAAGTAAAACGTGCTGTGTAAAGTAAGATTTAGAGTTATCGTATATGTATAAGCGATAAAATTAACATATTTGGTTCTATTAACTATTAGTCTGCAATCGTAGTGATCTGCACTGATCTCCACTCAGCCCAAACCTGTCCAACAACGAATAGCCTTTTCAGGACATAGAATATTTCAGCCAGAAAGAAAATATTATGAAAAATAATCTAAAATAGCGCTCGTATGCTTGATAAGTGAAGATATCATCTGTAGATGGACTTACGTCCATCCAGTACGCTGGTAGGTGCAAACACCTCTAAGAATAATACCTAAGAATTGTAAAAAGTCTTCTTTATACCTAGAAGCACAAGACATAACATTATTTGCATTTTTTTATTTGTCTTTGGATTTGAAAACAAATGCGTACATGTTTTTATTTCAAATACAATGAATTCGAATAATTGGAATCAAGAATGTTGTAAATGATCATAAAAGGAAGCACAAGAAAATGTTATTCTGTTTTAAAAATAACATGTACTGAACACCGTTACGTAAAAGTGTATCTGCGTCATAATAACATAATTAAATGAAACAGGAATATAATGTACGCAATCGCAATGAAGATGAATAAATGAAAATCTTTTGCATAACAACAACCCTTGGCTGCTTAAGACTTGGAATATCCTTATAGGTATTTTTTTTCATAGGTACTTTGGTAAATCGGTAACTGTATTTTGTTCTTTGAATGCTCTAATGTCTGGAATTACCCGTGTACTTTGATTTTTTTTTGTATATGTCGCAGCCAATTTGCTTAATCAGCCATTCAATTATCGGCCTGAATGACAAATGACTTGGTTAGATGACGTTTAATTACTTGCCTAGCCATTTTATCAATCTCTTGTTTCTGCATGGTTATAAAAAAAACCACGAAGGCTAATGTGGGAGCGAAACGAAGCGGAGCGCCCGCATTAGCCTTCTAACCTAACCTATCCAAGTCGGATTGCACTGCTTTTCTCAATAAACCTATCACTAACTTTCTGTCTTCTTTCTGGGTCGTCGTAAGAATGGCCTAAGCATTAGCCAGCCAGTTTGTTAAATGTTGTAACAAACGATACGGCTAAATATCTTTCAGGCTGTTAATTGAACGGCGCCGTTTAGTTAACAGCTTGGGCAGTTAATTGAACGGCTGATTAAGCTAGTTGACTTCCACATAAACATCCCGTGAATTTATTTTGTGTGTGGTTAAGGGTGAAGTCCAGATGATTAAGATCACTAATTTTATGTTGATTTGATGGCCGTTTATTGGTAATTATGATATCTTTTGGTATGACGCACATTTAAATTTCACTAAGATCCAATGAAAAAATATAGGAACAATGTATTATGTGTTAGTTTCTACTGCAATTTCGTGTTATTACTGCTCAATTCGATCAACAGTACGTACTACACCATACTTAACTATCAATGCTATAATATTATATATATTGTATTGGTATAGATAAACTAGGTGATCAATATTCAGGGTAAACGCGGCTAAGTATTCGGTTCGCTCATTTCCTCCAAGTACGGGACTGCCATTAGCAATACAAACATTGCATGAATTTCGGTGACACCTGCGACAAAACATATTGCGTGAGCTTTTAATATTTAATGCCCTATATCTGGTTACAATAATAAAGTTATATACTTATTTTGAAAAAGATATTTCAGGGGAAAATATCGTTAGGGCTCATTTACACGGGGTCCGTCATTGACGGAAACACGACACGTCATGTCGGATGGACGTTCACATTGCATTTTTGTAACTATGTTTTTTCACGATTCGGCAAAATATCCGAACTGATGTTCACAGTCAGGTCAGTCCGCATCAGTAAAGCCGACACAAAAGATTCACGATATGTGTTTTTTAACAAACGTGTTTTAAAAAGGCAATACGTACCTACGAACTACACACTACTCCGCCGCGTGGTTCCCGACAGAGTAGAATTTGGGCCACCCCATCTCCTCATGCGGTGTCGTACAAGGCGACTAAGGGATAGGACTGTTTAACATCAGACAGATATATACAGCCCAGACTCAGCCATGGCTCGAGCTAACAATAGCGCCCGGAAAACGGCTATAGGCTCACTCCCTATTACGTGGGACCTAATACAGTGATTGGTGAAAGGCGTGATTGTATGTATGTACAGTCAGCGTCAGAGAAAACAGACCCCCTCAATACTTAAAGAATATCGCCGCCTGCGCCGGCCGCGTCACATGACTCACGAATGACGTCACGCGATGCGATCGTCGCTGAGCTGCAAACAGATCTGCCTTTTATTTGCATGTTCATGTTTGTAATTTTCTGATATTTTTCGTCTTTCGGCTCAATTGTATACCAAGATACAACATACTCACAAAAAGATGCCACATTAATTTATGTGCCGTTTGAGGATACGAACCCGCATCTCCAGCGCCAGCCGATTACTTAGACCGCGCCTTACTCCACTAGGCTACGGTTCACTTGATAATAATGGCGAAAAAATGAATAACATTACCTACTCCTATTATCGAACAAAGTTGATTACGGTGTTATTTTGTAGACGTTAAGGTTTAAATTTCAACTACATTATGTGATAATAATAACTTCTCAATTGACTGAAAGATAAGGTTGAAATTAGTATAGATTTCTCGTTTAGTTCAATAGATTACGCTTGATACAGCTTATTGCACTACCGTCATTTTGTTTTTTACTTCAAAAACTTATCTGCTGTATGAGCTGCGGCTATAGTATTTTAATATCTGTGACAGCGCGCTAAGGTTGCAATTAGAATACTTCTTTGCCTTATTTACTAAACTGTGATTGAAGGTAACTTTATAATTCGTGATAGCTAATTTGCATTGGTGTTAATCCTCCTCGTAATATTATTCAATTTATTAAGTTGTTGATCAGTTTTTTGAGTAAATTGAAAGTATGGTTCGAATAACAACATTTTTGAAAGCTAAAATTGTTATTCTCTGGGAGCAAGAATAGAGGCATAACGGTAAGAGTTACGATAAAAATATATTATATACCTATTTATTGCTTAATCATGTTACTTTTTCATTTACAAGTTAGATTTTTGGAGTTTCTTTTATTTATTATCATTTTCATTACAGAGAAATACAGTGCGTAGATGGATTCGAAGGTATCAAGCGACGGGTGATATAAAAAATGTGAACGCCAAGGACCTCGCCCAGTTGCTTACACTCATGAATCAGAACGGCACCATGATATTGTGGAAGTTCACTCAGTGGCACCCTTCAACCCTAAAAACATATAAGACTTAAGAACAAGCGGCGGTTAACATTAGGTAGGTAAGTAAATGATTATAATAATATTCTTTAAAATAAAATCACAAAAAAAAACAGATTTGAAAAGGTTTATTATTTTAGGTTACTGGATATGGATGTCTTCAATGGGCCCAGGCGAACTAGTGGAAATAGGTGGCCGCATGAACAGTGAGCGATACCTTGAAGTGTTGAAAGACGTAATGCTGCGCATAATCAGTGCGGGTCGCATATCCAGAAGGACAAATTTACCTGGTTCAGGATAACCCTTTAGTGCATCCCGAATTGTGCAAGACTGGCTAAATGCACAAGAAGATATAACGGTGTTTGAGTGGCTGGCTAAAAGCCCGGATCTTAATCCTATAAAAAACTTGTGGGGTCAGATGGTTTTAATCTGGAACTAAGGTAAACAGAACTTGGGAACTAATGCGAAATAGTGTCCTAACATTCATAATAATAATATTATATTATTATTAATACCTAATCCCATTACTCTTGTTTACAAGTTTAGTAATCTTCTAATGTGTTAACGATGCACCATCTGACCTCACATATTTTTCTAATGTTGTGTTAAAAGGGTTACTTATCAGAAAATGTGATCAAAGAGGAAGATGTATATTGCTATACTGTTATAGTTTAGCATGTTGGTTCTTTCTTTGTGGTTCACAGGCATAAATAACATTTCATTTTTCAACCATTCTTTTATATTCAAAGATTATACAGAGTGTAAAAAATTAATGTTTGCAACTTTAAATAAATAAGCAAATAAATATTGTAGTTATGTTTCTAGAACTATGTATAATATTAAACATTTTATACTTCACTTAGACCTTTTCATTTTATTTTCATTTTATACTTAGGGTATTGTGTTTTGTCAATAAATTTACGTTCTAAAAATAAGTAAATCTAAAAATAAGTAACCCCAATTTAACTCAGATAGAAAAACTGTATACTCAACCAGGAAATGGACTCCATGTAGTCCTAGAAATGTAATTCGAGAAATAAATTAATATTGTTTATACAACAAGCCTATCTTTTCTTACAAACCTCATACCTACTATAAAATTTGATTCCTTAAATAATAATCAACAAAAGTGCTTATGAGAATAAAAAAATTAATATACGAAATAAAAAAAGAACTTTGTGTCCGAGGATTTGAACCCCCGGTTACCGTATTCACAAAGCATAGGTCATAACCACCAGACCAACATGACATTTACACAAAGTTTCAAAAAACTTCAATGCTTTCATGTCATTATCAAGGGGGGTCCCTTTTCTCTGAAGCTTACTGTACGTACCTACGTGATTTAAGTAGTGTCCGACATTTTCACGATTCGTGATGGCAAATCGTCTTCGTGTGGGTTAACTGGCACACACTATCGATTGCAAGAAGCCCATAATATAACCCTTAACCATACCGCATGACAAGCGTTTTATAGACATCTCGTAGATAATTATAGACTTTAGTCCTTACCAAATTCAATTTTGTTGTCCAAGATCGTATTGTAATAAGAGCTGAATAATCGTTTCGAAAATCGCCAATCGTATAATGACGATTGGCAATTATTTGGACGATGAAGACAATTATTGGAACTAGACGGTCTCTATATTTGGGTTTCATATAGTCGATAGATTATATGTATTTTGTGGCAACTTACAATCGATTATTGAAATATTAGTTACGTACATCGGAATGATTGGATAAATGTATCTATTATTCATAGAACTCGGTACAGGATTTGGTCACATACTGCTTCTGTGTTCTAGTTTTTTTCTCATTAAAGTGGATTTACAAAAAAAGCACAATGTCCACTATGTCCAGCCTTCATGAATAGTGTATTAGTTGTATGTAAACAGTCAGTTTTTATTCTGTTTCCACAGGCTTGTTATTTTGCGAATTTGTTTTATTTATTGTCAAAGCATACTTTTGTTATTCAGAAGTGTTATTGTGTGGATCAAATGATAACGAAATATTTGATTTCGTGATTTGAATAGCATGAGAAAAGTTTATCACAGTGAAAAAATAAATTCATATTACAAATCAAAATAGCACGCAATCCGATTTAAAATCTGCGTAAATGGTCAAGAAAAGATATAGGTTCAAGACCATTACTACTTACTTCTTTATCTGACTACAGGACGGAAATTAAACGTAGACTGTGCCTGAATATCGTACGAGTAGGTATACTTACATCAGATATGATAGGAAGTCAAGATGTCAAACTTTCGAAAATCAGTCTAAGTTATTCGTGTTTGGTTCAAAGACTGCAGTTCACTATAGACAGTTACGGCATGTCAGGTTATCGTAAAAACACTGCAGTAATATATTTACCTCCACTGCTTTAAGCTAACTGCACGCGAAGATGTACCACTGATACTCAAGTTTTTGTTTAAATCTGGGTGAAATGCTGCTCTACTTTAACAGAAAACACGCCATGTAACTTAATTTTATTTTTTAAGTTTTAGTGATAATACTTTTAGATAGGGCACAAAACTTTTAAACATTGTTTTACACAGTACTATAGTATTCGCGCAAGTGCAAGCAATAATTTTAAACTTTTATCGCATTGTAATGAAAGGAGTGGCAGCGTATAAACATGAACAAACACATAAACAAACTTGATAATAGGGAGGATTTACTTTTCAAAGATACTATGAAAGATACACGGGATACACCCTTAAGTTCTCATTGATACACAGAGCTGAATATTTTTTGTGAAACGAATACCCACGACACGAATTACACTTTTACCCTAATACACAACGACTCGAGTATTAGGGTAAAAGTGTAGTCTGGTTATTAAGGTATTAGGACCTAAATTAGCTATCAAGAGATCATAGATTAGAACCCAATGACCGATTACACAACTCTACTAACACAACAATTTAGCTTAGTTGGAGAAATTATCGGTAAAACAAGCAATTTCAGTTGCTAGAATTATTTGTAAGTAAAGTAGAAAACAAAACAAACCTGGGAAATTGATTGCGGTTTATTTTAAAATCTGATTGGTGGCGTTTTATACGCAGAATACGATATCTGTAGGTTATATTATTACATGCAGTGATGAAGTGGATAATACTTGACGCGGTAGTAATTTGTAAAGCAACCAATACAATCCTCGACCAAATCTCAACTCCATTTTGAACAAATTGTGAAATATGGAACAGAAGCTTCCAGTGATTTCATATGTGTGCGATTTCTGTAATACAAATTCGATCGGACAGCTATTTGCATAGTCTGAGTATATATTTGCTCAGACTTCAGACTTCGAACACAAAACACCCAGGTGTTTGTAATGTGATCTGTTGTATAATGGCACACGCGATGCTTGCGCCAACGCTATGGGGCTCAGAGTACAAAGGTAGAACGTTCTTTGTCGATCACAGTCCTTTTTAGCTTACTAAATTGTAAATAGTTTTACGTTGATATTGTAAAATGTATATTAAAAGTTGACGATTAAGTTACAATATACTTTTTCTAATGTCCTTAAAATGATTGAATGTAAATTGTATTACTAATACTAGGAAATCCTACCACAGACTGTCCATGAGATTATACGACCAATTCGCCCAATTCCAAACACTGCCGACCAATAATTCATTGGTAGATGTCAAAGTACAAACCAGGAGGAAGATATTTATAGTCTAACCTCCATAGATGCAGGTACGATGTAGAATATAGGTACTTATGATGGATGTAGGTATAATGGACATGTGTAGGAAAATAAAGTATACCTTTCAAGTGTTTTACAAAATAAGATATGTGATATGTACTAACATTGAAAAAAAATAATAGCAGACAGTCTCTGTGGTGTAGCGGTAGTGAACGCGGCCGCTACGCAGGAGGTGCGGGTTCGATCCCAGCTCAGTACAAATATTTGTATGCACGACCAGACCAATGCAAATACCCATAGTAAACGAGAGAAACTTAAGTCAAGGGTTGGTTAACGTATTATTGTTAGTAGTTGACTCATACAAAAACACATTGCCACTCGCCACCATGTCAAGCAAAGTGGTCTTACTCTTAACGTTATGCTACTTCGTTTTATGAAAAAAAAAAGCGCTGGTATTCTGCTAAATCTCATTTATGCCTATTCAAGTCAAACTTTATACTTTATTTAGTTGATGCTGTCCTGACTGAATCTTGCTATCCCTCTTGCTCACATAGCCAAGCAATTTGCCTATTGTTATTCAAATCGTGAATTAATTATTCATTCACGTCATTTTCAGACGTAAATTTATTTCCTGCTTATGATGCCGAGGAAATTAAACATGATTCCTTATATTTCAATACCAAATTGTTAATAATATATTATAATAATGGGTTCATACGTCATTGCTCTGGCTGCTGTAGAGCGAGATACCCAAACTGTGTCTAAATACAAGTGTGACTTTATACTTCTGTGTACGTAAAAGGTAAAATGTTTTGGATATTTTTAGGAAACAGTTGACAAATTATTCACAAATTTGTGTGAATAATTTGTCAACTGTTTCCCAAAAATATCCCACAATTAACATTCAATAAACATCGGTGAATTTCAACCGATGTAATTTTTTTGAATTATTTGAAAATTAAGTAAATTAGAACTAATGATGTATTGATACAATTCATCACAACATAATTGTAATCAATAGTTGTTCAATTTTATTAATGACATTCTTATTATTTCCTTCTCTGACGCTTTGTACACAATTTAAATATTATTAAGTTGCTAGTACTAGTAAGTGGTGTGCTATTACCGGCATCATACAAAAGATTTGAGCGACTAAATTTAGTGACATTACTCCTTCAGTGTCCTCATTTTCACGACATTCAATCCTATCACATTTCGATGTTGGCGTTTTCTCGTCGCCGCCGGCACTCAAATCAGTCCAATATCGAACACAAGTTGTGTTTTGTTTATCTTATTTCCATAATACGTTTACCGATAGTTTGTCAATGTCATCATTTTAATTAATGTGTATTCATTCATTAAACGATTACTTGAATCTTAAGTATAGGTCACGGTCAGAGCAAAGGAAGAGCTTTTTTTGAAGTAGGTAAGTGTTAAGACACAAAATGAAAAATCTTTTTGGAATATATTTTAATGTCTAACCCAAACTGTTGTAGTATTCGTATTCTTAATATCTATTTGATTGTTGACCAATCAATTAATATTAAAATAAAATCTTTTACCTTTTAGTGTATCCAACAAGGCTGAATTTCACCGATAAGTATAGATAAACTCGTGTTGTTAAATTTATACTGCGTTAGTGCAATTTACTCAATGAATTTAATTATATTAAGACGTGAAAATACAGAGCAGTTAATTGTTTAGTGATAATAGGCCTGAAACTTTACCTTAAACTGATATTGAATAAAAATATCTTCGGCGACACAATTTCACGGCTATTTTTAAGAAAGTATTTGGAATTTCCGTTTGAATTTGGAGTCGTTCGACCATGGAAGCGCTTCAATTCAGGAAACGATGGTTTAACGATACCTACTGGTAGCCTAGTAGCTAAGCGTTATCCTAAAGCTCCACTTAACATCAAAAACATTACTAGGCTGCTAGTGTCGTTTTCGGTGGAAAATAGCGTCTCTCTGGTCCTGTAACCGCTAATAGGGGCTGGTAACCACTTACCAACAACAGAGTCGAGTTTATATTTTAATAACTTTTCCGGTAATTGAGGCAACTCATGAGGTATCTTAGGACGAAACCACTGTCTATTTCTGACAGATCAAGGTATGTTACGTAAGCACATTTTCTAAACATTTCACGAATATATTCTATGTTTAATTGAATGTAATACAGTTTTCATGTATATAATAGCATTATCTGCTAGGTATTATATCCTTCGCTTTGTCAGTAAAATCGGATTAGAGACAATCGTGGGACATTAACATGTGCAAGTGAATTCTAAGTTGTACCTATGTATAAATAGGTGCGTGTGTGTAGAAATATTATATTATGTCTACTCCCGTGGGTAGATTTATAACACTCATTTGTCTAGCTGTTCCATTAAATGGCTAGGCAAGTAATTAAACGTCATCAATCCAAGCCATTTGCCTAGTCGTTTAATTAAATGGCTGAATATCATTCAGGCCGTTAATTGAACGGCCCCGTTTAGTCACCAGCCTAGGCAGTTAATTGAACTGCTGATTAGGCTAGTTGGCGGCGACATATATATATTGAGAGAATTATTGTGCTAAATTGTAAGTTATAATGTAAAGATGATATAACACTTCAAAATCACTGTTATAAAAATGTATTTATTTATAACAATGACCTCTGATCTTACCAAAAAGTTTGATAAACATTGTTTTACCCATTATTACAATATTTTAATATGTCAAAACCTTGATTTATGTTTAATAGTTCGTTAATTTCAGTAGTAGTTACAATTTAATTAACAAATTTATTACAGGCAGATTACGTTATTGAAATATTTCAAGTGATAAAGTGGCTGTCAGATAATGAAGTGTCGCCTATCAGAGAGTTAATCCGCTTTATGTTCAATTTATTAGATAGGCGTACTTAAGTCCAATATCAATGCTTCCGCTCATAGCTCCTTTATAGCTTTTCAACTTACTTCCTCTTCTTCATCTTAGCGGCAGTCGCATCCGTAGCTTTCACCTCGGAGTATCGGGTTCGCTTTTTCCAGTTTAACTAAGAGTTTGGCTGAGCTTCGATATTTTCCGTGCAGCGACTGCCTTCTGACCTACACAACCCATTGTCGATCGAAGCATTGCAGTTAGACCAGTTGTTGAAACTTTTAAGCCTCTAACTACCCGTAACGACTGCCATAGATGATCGTATGGCAACCGGGACTGACGAATTAACGTGCTCTCCGAGGCACGACCAGACCAATGCAAATATCGATATTCATGCATACAAATATTTGCACTGAGCAGTGATCAAACCTGCGCTTTTTTTGTAATGATCGCGTCTACGAGCGCCACACCACAGGGGCTGTCAAGAGCCGTGATAGCTTTTAAATTTATTACCACAGTGCAATAAGCATCAGAAAATTGAACATAACATAACATAAACTCACGCCTATATCCCCGAAGGGGTATGCAGAGGTGCTAGCATCCACATTTCGCCGTTTATGTTTAGGTCCCAATGTAATAGGTGGCGAGCCTATTGCCATTAACCGGGCACTTATAAACCTGCGATAAATACACACATAACTTCGAAAAGCATCGAAAAGTCATTGGTGTGTGCCATGGTAAAACCTGGGATCGAACCCGAGACCTCGTCTCAGCAGTCCATTAGGCTACCGCGGTAAATTGAACAATATCATTTTTCAATAGTGCCTACCTACGTATGTTATGTCATTACACCTTAACTTTCGCTTTTTCAGTTACGACCGCGCTGTTTTCCTAATTTTTCCTTAACTTAACTATCTATAAATTAGTAGTCGATTCCATTTTATTTTCGCCAAAGCCATAATAATATGTTGCTAGAAAGGGTCAAGCCTCAATTATCTGTGTATCGGTGAACTACACTAGCGTGTGATTTTAAGGAGGTGTATGCCCCAGTGACTTGTCTTAATGCCTCAGCATTTTATTCAGTGACACGTACGGCCCTCGTCGCCATTAGAATTTCCTTACCGAATTTCCTTAGAGACGGAAACTGAGACGTTGTTTTCGAACCCATTTCCTGTTTTATTGCAACTTAAGAATTTGAAAGTGGACGAGACGGTATCTATGTCACTTAATAGATTAAAAAGGGTCTTTGTTTTGATTGTTTAATAGTTCTTTGATCAATTAGAGGCAGTATCATTTTACTAACGATGTACAAGGTATCGTGCCATTACAGTTATGTCATTGTTGCGGTGGTTTAGATTTCAGTCGTACAATTCGATCGAAATACGAATACCTACATCTACCTATAGCATTAAAATAAATGGTTGAGCAAAACTATGGATAATCCTTGCTTTTGAGCAACCCACATTTCATTCCGAAGAATATGATAAAATATTGTTTAGGCGGCACCACTATAAAAACGGTCAGTTCTGAAATATTAGGTAGGGCCGAAACATTTTTCATCCGTTTTCCTTGGAACACCTTCAGTTCGTACTTCATGAATATTTCAACCGGGATCAATTATTAAAATGATTTACTACTCCCCACTACGCTGTGTAAATGTAGTGGCATAGTATGTTACATTTTTTTTGAGAAAACATAAATTTGTTTCTTTTTGTCCTGTTTCTTCAAGCCGCCAAACATATTACCATATGTTTGCAGAAGGGTTTGTGTTTTGTTGTTGTATTATTAACTAGCCTTAACCATTTTGTTTTCGGAGAAAATGTAACGAGTGTATAGAACTTGCCTAATTCTTTTATATATCTTAAAAAAATTTACTTGTGAAAGAAAGTCATGTCACCACCTTAATCAATGAAAATTAAAAATAGTACCTACACCTACATTATTAGATTAGTGAGGATTGAATGCTGCAGGGTTGTGTTATATAACTACAATAATCCATATCCATACTTCCATACTCCATACTAACATTATAAATGCGAAAGTAACTCTGTCTGTATGTTACGCTTTCACGCCTAAACCACTGAACCGATTTTGATGAAATTTGGTACCTACAGAGATAGATTAGACCTTGGGAAAGGACATAGGCCATGTTTGGTGGCGGTAACAGACATCCACGTCGCGGAGCCGCGGGCAACAGCTAGTTAATGCATAAAAGTGAAATTTGGAAAATATTCTAACACAGCATCCATATTTTAATTGTATATTCAGAGCAAACTGTAATTTAATCCCAACTTAACACTTAAAAAATACTCCAATAACATTCTGAACCATCCATAATGCGCTGCAAAGCAAACACGAGTACACAAGAGACTTCGATAAAATGACAAAGTGTAAGCGCGTGGCATTTTGCTTGCAAATTGCTCGTCGGAGGTAGAAATATCATGTTACGTCATGCCGCTCGAAGACATTAGCATATCGATGTGATGTCAAACCAAGGCGCTACTAAAACGTGCTCAAACGCTTTTAAACTTTATTGGTCACTTGCGTAACACCATAATACAAATTTTAACGTAACAGAGAGCTCATTTATTTAATATAGTCTTCTTTGAGTCTCTTTGAGTTTTCCTTTAAATGTAGCATCGTTATTCTTATAGCGATGCTAAACTTTGAAACCTGGGGAACGCCTATGTTTTTGAATGGAATATCAGCTTTTCCGAAAGCGACTGTCGTCTGAACTCCGAATCCTGCGTTAGAGCCTCATTGCACCGAGTAGCAGATGAGGTCGAATTGAGCCCCAAAGTTGTTTTGTCTTTTATAACAAATAAAATTATATTGGTTATTTAGAGATGGATATAAAATGTGATTAAGATGATGTATCAATACTCACAATTATGTATTTTTTATAATAAGGTGTATATTTTACCGAGTTTAAGAAGGTATTAAAAAAGTTTCACCAACCGTATACGTAGATAGATACATTTTGCTAAATATGCTCTATACGATTTTGCTTGTGTACATATAATAGATACATTACCATGCCTCTGCCTATGTTGGAAACTCTGCGTAAAATTTAAATCCGATTCGAACTAATTTTGGTGAGTAAATGTAATTGCTGAAAGAGATTATAACCGCAAAATCTCTGTTATATTATTGCAATTTCTATTTCAAATTAGTTTATAGTAGATAGTATTTTATGTTTATTGCAAAATAATGCAATGAATGGTGAAATGTGGATGTTGATTCACCTCTGCATAACCCTCTGGGGATAAAAGCGTGATTTAATGTATGTATGCATATGCAAAATAATACTTATTGTAATATTAAAAACATTTGGCAATATATAAGAAATAAGATAAGCATCTTTTGCTAGTATTGTGCTGTTACTTGTGACCTTACTCTGACTTATATGATTGATGTCGTCCTTCTAATCCCATCTCTCTTTTTCTCTCAAAATGAACGTTATCTCGCCCCTCACGAGGCCACAGTTATTTACAGAAATTGTATACATATCGCCACCATCAAATTCCCCCCGGTTAACATTACATTAGCCCGTTTACGGACCTAGCGGTACACCTGACCCTTTATCGTTTACGATTATCTTTGCAGCAAGGGACCCCAGAATGTGTTTCAATTTAATTTTAATAGATATTCAGACCGTAGTAAGGAGGGTTCTAAAGGATGCAATGTAAACGAGCCAGATAGATAGTTCTTAAGATAAAGAATTTAACTGCGAACTGAGGCACGTATTTACAAAAGCTCAACATTTACCTGGCGCGGTATTCAAGGCGGTCGATTGTGCTCGCCCTCTCAGCCGTGCTACATGATAAACGATGAAAAGACCTACCACCGGACACTCCATTCATGTGTATCATTGAGTGCCTACACCGGAGGTAACTATGTAGAAAACCGAGGCAACGTGCCGTTCAGATAATGTTCATGCAAAGTAATGGGTGTAGTCTACCTTTGCTGACACGTCGCATCTTCTACTTGCTACATCATGAATTAAGTTGTAACAAAACGTTCGCTTTGTTATATTATTATGTTTCCGGATGGAATTTTCCTGTTGCCTTTGAAGTCACGTGTTGCAAAGGAAAAAGGTTAGAATGACGGTTTCTGGTTGTTGCTTTGAAGTTTTAATACATGTCTGTATGCGACCCCTGTGATGTCTGGAGAAGTGAGTAATTGTGTTGCTTTTCTGGTCCAATGTGTTCTTTTGTTATTTTGTAAGCCTATAAAATTTATTGCTTGGATAGAATTGGATAGACGTGTAATATTATTATTAAGATACTCTATGATACTTCGTTACCGAATGGTGACAAGTCATCGGTATGACTACAGTTTGCCAGAGTTGAACTTATGTGCAATTGAAGAAGTTATTTTTTATAATCCGAATGAACAAAACAGTACAATTGTTAAGTATACTTAGTACTTTTTTCGTTTATGCACCTTATAAAAAATGATTTATCTAACATCCTGTCATAAATTGCTTCTGCTATTATCTTCTCTTTCTTTCTTTAGCATCTAAAAATTACAAACACTATCTGGTATTAAAACATGAATATGAGACTTTTTTCTTATTATTTTACAATCACAAAATACAAATTTAAAACAAACATCACATCAATATCTAACGTAATAAATTGCAACATTTGACGTTCTAAATTCAGACGTTAAAAAATTTCGTTACAAAAAATGAGCCTAAACAAAAATCAAATTGAATTTAGATCAACATAAAATCTAAACGTATAATTCGACACCATTTTGCTGAATTAACGGTATTTTGACAAAGTATCGCTCGGTATCTAGTCAACTATCACCCTCGTACCCAAACACTTTTATTTGTATATTCACTAGAGTTTACTCAATTGTTCGGATTTTCTCGCGCGTAGAGTGCGATAAACATTTGAAAAGATGAAATATAGACCGGCAGAGCGACCCACTGGTCAGTGTTGTTGTAAAGAAGGGTCGTAAATATAATCATAATACGTGAGTGACATAACTAAATGTACCAGTATTTTTTATTTAGTTCGTCTTAGCTGTTTGTATATATAACGAGGAGTTTTTGCAGTAGATTGTTTGCTCTCGTTAAGGCGATGTAAAGAAGAAATGAAATTGAACAAAAATCTACTTTAAATAATCGTAACTTATCATTTAGCAATTTTTAATTAATTTTATATCACTGTGTACCATTTTTTAGATAAAATTCACCTTCTCTTAATTATGTACATGTCGATGTCACTGGGCAATGAGGATATCTTGAAATTTTGCGAAATCTCTAGGGATACGGATCACAAAATCATAAGTGATGACGTTCGCCCAGTGTTGCTTTTCGGAGCCCTTAGGTATTATTGGGACAGACCTCCATTTTAAAAGATATCACAACATACACACATTAATAACATACATTAAAATAATATTAGCATAAAAGCATTGGTCATTTGAGACACGTATACGAGTGAAATCTTTAGAAGTATATAAAGGTTTCGACCCGGGCATATAATTATAATAATACTTTGTAATACTATGTAAACCTACTTATTTCATCTGACAAAAAAACTTACATAAAATAAAATTTTACATTGAGAAAGGATACAACCTTTTGACAAAGGTCAACGGGGATTCTTGTTATCATTCTAATTTAATAGTATATGTGGTTTATATTATAATACCTATCGTATTTCGTATGATATTATTAAAAAAACGTTCTAAAAAGCATTTAACTTTTTAACAAATGACGTTAACATTTTATGACCACGTAAGTGTTAAAACAATATCCTGTCACTAATCCCAGACGCATCCGAAGCTTTCACCTCGGAGACTGGGGTCCGCTTTTTCCGGTCTAACTGCGGGGTTTGGGTGATCTTCGATATTTTCCGTGAAGCCACCTCCATGACCCTTTGGCGATTTCGAAGCATTGCAGTTTTAGGGCTCCAACTACCCGTAACGACAGCCATAGCTGTTCGTATTACAACCGGGACCGATGGCTTAACGTGCTCTCTGAAGCAAGACCAGCCAGACCAATGTAAATAGCCCATATTAATGCATACAAATATTTGCACAGAGCGGGAATCGAACCCGCGTCTCCTTCGTAGCAATCGCGTTCACTACCGCCACACCACAGGCAGAAAATTATTCTATTACATCCCTTACAAATTACATTATCAAGCTGTCCAGTATATTACAATTAAAGACCGTTTTCAATAACGTTTGTGGAAGTAATACGGCCATATTGTCACACGAGGGGAGGTTCAATAATGAAAATATTTATCCATTGATCGTCATTCCGCGCGTGACATCAGAACGGCCGACCTATTGCCCTAATGACGTTTGATTGTCCCGCAGTCCCGCTCACATTTCACCACGTCACGTCCGTCCACAATATGATCTGCCGTTTTATGCCTTGTATTCTGCTAATGAGTTTTTGTCAATGTGTGTATCTAACTTACACGTTAGTTTAGTACATCAGTAATCTATTCTCCGATGAAAGTTTAACTAGTTACGTAGTACTTATAATTATTGTTTTGGTTTCCTAGGGACAAATATTCAACAACCTTCCACATAACGCTATCTAGACCCATAGTAAGCATAGTTTCACTAGCTTGTGTTATGGAATCTAGAATGATATGGTAATATTATGTGTTAATGTTATGGAATCTAAGATAAACAATAAACATACTAAAATACTTTTTTGTAATTTATAAATACAAACATATTATACATAGAAAAATACCAACGCAAATATACATTCATGCATACAAATAACTGAGCGGGCAGCTAACCCGCGCCCCTTGCGTGGCAGTCGGATGTTTCTACCGCTACGCCACAAGCTTCTGTGGCGTAGCGGTAGCAAAAAGAAATTATAACTTCGTTGACTATGTACTTATGTTTTATTATTTGTTCAATAACTCATTACGTCACAAAAAGATGTTCAGTTTAGATACCATACACAAATAGGTACTTTACCTAAAACTTCGATCGCGTGTTATTCATCGTTGTTACATGCTTGATTATAAGTTTAGACTAGCTATAATAATATACAGCTTACGTACAATAAAGGAAAGGTATAAACTGAATATTTTTCTTTTATCATACTAAAACAACCTTAATTTGAACTTGATTAAATGGCTGCGTCTTTAATCTAGTGTAATACAAAGCCACTTCAAAGATTTGATTTTACCATATTCTTTATTCTTCTCAGAAAAGCTTTTTATTTGACTCCACCACTCTTAGATTAGCTACTTGCCTAGATCACATTGAGTCTATTTTTTGTTTAAATTTATTTATTCAGAGGACGAACAACAGCTATAACAAAGGAATAGTGATTGAAATTAGTTACATACAGCCAATAACAGGTCCTCACTACAAAGATTATGTCACTTTATCGAACTGGAATGGTAGGTAAATGTTACAATATTTCTCTTTGTTAATAATATGACTGTGCTGTGTGAATCGTGGTCAATACAAATGATCATAATTCTATATTGATGGCATATTCTTTTTTAACATAAGTCTATATTGAGTCTTATGATCAGCTTAAGCAGCTCTAATTTTCTTAAGTTTCATTAGCCCTATTTATAGGATTTTTAAGAACCTATATGAAACCCACAATAAAGCAATGATTATTACCTGGAAATTGCGACTATTAGATCGATTAGATGGGAATATTAGATAATCTTTGCAGATTTCAGTAGACTTACTATGAAAGTCATAAAGAACAGTTCTACATTGTATAAACGTATCGTAACAATAACCATTGTGTATAAACTACACAAGTGTACATCTCGATTTTCCTATCCTCCATCACTATCAGATAATCAAACGGAAACGAGACGTTTTGCTCCACAGATCATTAGATAAGGGTTCCATCCATACTCACAAAAGCTTTACTTCAACCTTCATCATGCCTATCGCCAAGGAGCTGACCTCTATTTCAAGTATCGGTACTCCCTGATAAATATAATCTGGATGTTATCGAGTGACTAGTAATTGGATTTCTTCGAGGTGAACATACGTTACGTAGACCGCATTGGTTAAATATTTTTTGTAGTGTAAAAGAATCTTCAATCTTCTGTAGTAAGGAAGTTCTTTTTTTCTTAGATGGCACTGTTTTGATCGGCAAGTGTAAAAAAAATACTAAAAGTCATGCTAATGAAAAAGCTGTTACATTTTCAACTAGGCTAGTAAAGTGTCCAAAAACCACGCTGTAGTCGCGATTAAGTTACTGCCGGCCATCCATCATCAACTTACGTTTTATTTAATTTAAGTACCTCATTTGTGGCCAAAGGACGGCACGCAACCATATCTTGAACTCTCACTATAGGCCGTAAAATATCGGCCCATGAACGCCGTGAGTACCTGCTATGGTTATTTCCTCTAACAAAAGCTTTATCTGCGACTCGTTTATCGACGATGTGACATAATATTGATGTCAGCAGATGTAAGCGAATGTCAGAAAGTTCTAACGTCATTATCGTACCGTTTGTTTGATTGCTTGCTGATAGCGGGAAAGGAAATGCCTCCAGCGACTCGCATTATTCCTTAACTTACTTAAATGTTAACGGGTCTATTGCCGAAGATTGTACGTATATCTCTTTTCTTTCATAGAGTTGAGGTTGTGACCTATATACCGATCTTTATAGGGTACCGATTTTACTTGTGAAATTGGTTGCGTACATTTTAGTCTTATTAATTGATTAGTTTTCTATTAGATAGTCGAGTAAGAAATATTGATATGTATATCATTATTATTATCAGTTCTCTATGCGTCTTCTTTCTCATCATGAATGAAATAAATATGTGCATATATATAATACTATAACGGCACTAAGTGCACCTATGTAAAAGTACATAGGTGCATAAAGTTCAATAAATAAATAACAGGGAGTTTTTATGTACTCCAAATTAAATTATTTTAATACACCCCGGTATTATAACCCACTTACTGTAAAATAATGTTACTGTAGCCTAAACTTGATTTAAAGTTAACGCAAAATTGTACAAAGACGGGTAAATTATAGAGAGTAATACATTACCCCCTACATTATTCAAATGCAGCTTCGGTGCAGTTACGATCGGAGATCGAAGTGCTCAATGGATTTATCCAGCCCGTTGATAATTTATTGCTAGTCGCCACGAGAGGGCGTTGAATAACAGCTTCCTGTACAATGCATACCAAATGTACATAAGGCAGATCTATTACTTCTTGTGAATATATTGTCTTATTAACTGCTTTTATGTCAATGTGAAAATTATTTTGTCAATTTAAGGTTGCTTTAATTGTAAGCGGAGGAATTTATCACACGGTATATCTCACATAACATAATATTTGTGTGATTAATCATTTGCCTATTGCACTCCAATGTTAGACATAAGCCTTTTCCAATCAGTACATAGCGCCCCACACAGCGGTTCGCGTGGCAATGATGCAGCAGACGAACTTGCCAGAAGAGGGTCAGATATGGTCGCAATCGGACCTGAGCTCATTATACCAATCCCCTTCGCCTACCTACGAACAATCGTGGAGAAACGAACGAGAGATCAACACAACAACTACTGGACCAACCTGGAAGTATGCAGGCAAGCCAGGGAGGCTCTCCGTCAGGCCAGGGAGGCTCTCAGTCTCTTCTCGAGCACAGCTCGAGAAGAGACTGACCAGGCGTCTTAGACAACTGTCAAAACTGCAGCTACGCACGGCTACAGCTGCCATCACGGGACATGGCTCCTTTAATAAACACCTTTTTATTTTAGGCATCACCGACAGCCCCCTTTGCAGAGCCTGCATGAGGGAGGAAGAAACGGCGGCACACGTGCTCCTACACTGGCCTGCAACCGCCACATACAGGGCTAAGTACTTCCCAGACACAGGTACGCTCCGGGAGATCACCAGCAGCATTAACAGCCTGCTGGCTTTTTCAGCGAGCTGGGGTGGCTGGAATAAAATGCCCACCCTTACGCAAAAACCGCGCCATGACGTGGAGTTGCGGAAACCAGCCCGCCATACCATACCATAGCGCCCCTTTGCACATACCGTTTATCGCATTTGTGTAAACTATAATAACACAGATCTCTGTGGCGTTCCGGCAGAGCGTTAGTTAAGTTCGAATCCCGCTTAGTGCAAATATGTGTATGTATATGTTTAACTATACCTTAGATATGCATCCAAGCTAGTTAACTATCACTTTGAGTCCGGATAGCATTGTGTTGAATGTCGTAAAATATTTAAAATGAAAAGAATAGGTGGACTCCGGGCTCCAAGGTGAAGCCCGTGATGATTATGAGATGATGATACAGAATCGTGCTCATACTTTCTAAAGTTCGGTAAAATGAATATATATGACCATTTATAAATCAAAGAAGTTTGAAGGGAGCATAGAATGTTTGAGATAATATATTCGCTACGCCTCTAAAATCTAGTAAAAAAAGGATTGTAGTAGATTATATTATTTGTGTCCATTTTAGGCCCAATTGCTTTTAAAGGAGATTGATCCACTTAATAAGCTTAAATCAAGTCAAGTTAAAGAGTTTCTTGAGAATATTTTCGCAAGATTCTCTTTTTACTAGAATATTGTACCTACAACTTCAGCTGCTTAAATAAATTTTCAATGTATTATCTTACTGCTGTTTCAGATTTTGATTTGATTTAGTTGATTTGATTTAATTAGGAATGTATGGGATTTGACTTTTATGACATACGTTGACAACTGTCATATACGTCAAATCATGGCATTTGTCCTTCTATTCTACAATACACCAGCCAACGAATTGCCACTTATAAGGGGGCTGGATGCAATTTGCACAGAGATAGATTTTCTAGTTAGGCCTGGATTTTTTATTTCGGAAATAAGTTCCTGTGGGTTACGAGAACACGATCAGTGTTGAGAGGATGAAGCTGCAATTGAGCAATATATATTATTATAGAAAAAAAGTTTTCAGTAAAATACTACAATAATATATTACGAAGGCATATTCTGACTATTATCCAGCCGTATTTAGAAGGTAGCGGTTATTCGTTCGGGGTGTCGCAATCATCGTGTTCCCTGATTTTGTCGGTCTTTTCTTCTAATGCGATCGCAAAGTTCGCGTGCCCGCACCAATTTGTGTCGGCGCCTTATCGCCGAGGCTAATGTTCAGTGTAATGCCACTTCCGACATGAAAACTGTTCTGAACTCATTGTTCTCTCCATCGGCTTGCCTCTTTAAAGTACTGTGTACGGATAAACACGGGCAATAGGAAGCGACCCATTTCCGTAAATTCGAATTAAGACTTGCTAGTGTATTGTTAGCGTTGTGATTGCTTCCCTTCTAGCTAATTATTGGCCGTGACGTTGATTTGCATTGTCAGAATTCTGGGTGTCCTCTACAATTGAATAAGGCGTCCGCACGCTGTTTGCCTTTTGTGGACTAGGCTAGGCCTTTCGCATAGGAGTCATTAAGATGGGCGCCCTGGGTGGCATAACAAACGTTACTTAATAAGCTTATTGATTTCATTTATTGATTTATTTCTACAAAAAATACAATTATTACATTTTGATTTAACTGTTTGATGTACAATTATTATTCAGGTAATGATCAGCTGGTACCTAAAAAAGGAAATCCTGTGCTATAGGTAGGATATTCGTGGGTCACATGAGGTCTGGTTGAAAATTTGCACTAGGCACCAGTTCGATATCTACATATCGCCGCTATTGCGGTAACTTTTTCATATATTGTATTCATATATTGAAGACATTATTTTTCTTTCTTTCAACAAACAGGTGTAAATTATAACAAGTCTTATTCTAATACCTGATATTTACTACTTGTACGTTCGCGTCAAAAATGACATTTTTATTAAACAGTATGCTCATAAATTCGTGATATAATATTTATCGTGAATACACATATTTCGCATGTCAACGTAAGCAGGTGCTCGGTTCAGAATTTGTCCCGTCAGCAAACATAACATCGGCCATTATTACACTTGCGTAGTTTCCCTCACCTCGCGCACGGCCGGCGCATCTTGATATATCGCCGACGCGATGTGAGCCACGAAAGAAAACACTTTTTCATTGATTCAGTGTCACATCTGGCGACAAAACGCCTTCGGCTTTCCATTCTGATGACCTGACTTGACATTTTTATTGCTCTCCATATTTTTCTGCGTGGCCTCCGAGGCATTCGTCGTTTATGGATACTGGCGTAAAATATTGTGAAACTTGAAAGAGGACAGAACAGATATTATGATATTACTGACACGATATATTGAAGAACTTTTGACGGCGATGGGATGCTCGTAGCACTGGCCTTTCGCTTTTTATCGCGATTCTTTTATCTTTTATCGTAACAGTTTGTTTGGGTGAAGTTGTACGTCAAAATTATACCGTATTATATTGCTGTGTTAAGCTTTTGTGAATTAAATAGACTTGATGTTTCTTTGAGAAAGCTTGACTTAATTTATGAAATGGTATAATTTTATTTTCAAACAGTTAATGTTATGAAGTAAGAGCGAGTTTTGGTAATGTATTTTGTAAAAAGTAAAAAGAAACATAATTCTAAAACATCAAAGTACATCAGTAGGTAATTTAATACTTCTTTAATGACTTATTTGTCAAACTTTGTCTAGCAATAGGCAGACAAGGTTTGATACTAGGTAGGCGAAGGCCACAAACATCTACATATTATACGTGATCTCAATATTAGATATAATATGCGAATATTGAATTTATTTATAAAAATTTGCAGCGATCATGCCATGTGCTAAAAAAGCATACAAGTAGGTATAATTGCGGCTCGTTGCTCGATTTTTTCTCAGTAGTGACTTTACGAATGCTCGCTTATTACGTACCGGAACGCCGCCGCCGCCGTCGGAAAGAATCCACTTTGAAATATGTTTAAATATTTTTAACATTATTATCTTTAATCATATAAAACGTACATTAGCAATTTATCTACCAGACTTTAGTAACGACATAAATCAATGTCTACCAGTATCAAATACCAATGCACGCACTATAGTATATTATAATGTTCTCTTAGGCTACTCTGTCAACAATTCCCAATTATCATGGGCGTATCTTGTTATAGGTCTGTAGACAATAACAATGCAATCACCCACATTAGTTGTGCAAATAGCAAGTAATTAATTTGCTTAACACTGAATTGTAACTCACAGCTTCATATTAATAGTTTCTTTGTTATTGAACTGGCTAAAGACACAGTACAGACAATAATACTAGTTAAAGGTAAAGTACAACTAGCTAAAATCGATTTCAAGTATTTTGATTTATCACTTCTGTTTTTGTTTTAATTTTTTTCCTAATTGTTTTGATTACTTTTTTTTTTAAATATAGGACACGTCAATTTGACTTCACCTTGCCTGATGGTAAGCTGAAGGTAAAGTCTCTGAAAAGAGGGTCACCATTACAGACACATATCATGTTACAATGGTGGCACTCAGCTTGACGGCCTCATCAGATGCTTTTTCACGCCCCGCTTAAAGGACCCGGGACTGTAGGAGGAGGGAAACACGTGTACACATTAACACGAGGTAATTTAATAGAAATTGAATGGTAAAAAAACAAGAATGATATCTCCATGCTGTGTAAGTCCGGGCCCAACCTTCATACGTTCATGAAACGTCTATTTTATCGTTAATGTCAGCCGTTGACAGCTTTAGTATTTTCATATAAGTTTTCTTTGACTGCTTTTTGTAGACCAAATGAGGGTAGTCAGAAAAAACGCGTAGATTTTCCGAGAACGAGTCTAAGGCGGACAGGAATTTATTTCGAGAAATGTCCGTAAATATAAAACGTGAATGAAAATATCTAATTTGGCTTGTACCTTTACACTAGCACGTGTGCAGGATATATGTACTTATATGTGAGTGTGAAAAAGAACAATATATTTTTGATATCATGAATGGAGTATATTTGTTGACCGCCTTACTGGGTAAAGAAAACCATTGCTGTAAAATAATGAGTATTTAACATAATCCCTACTAATATTATAAATGCGAAAGTAACTCTGTCTGTCTGTTTGTCTGTCTGTCTGTCTCACTTTTACGACTAAACCGCTGAACCGATTTTGATGAAATTTGGTGTAGAGGTAGGTTAGACCTTGAGAAAGGACATAGGCTATGTTTGGTCGCGATAACCGACATCCACGCGGGCGGAGCTGCGGGCAAAAGCTAGTATATATATAATATAGGCATACCTCGGGTCATGTATCTTGTACCTAAATTACGTGACAAACGAGGCCCTGCCGTGCGAGCTCATCCACCGCAGTGCTATTCTCAAAAGACACCCAAGAAACGTGTACTACGCATTTAGAGTAGGTACATTTTAAGTCCAAGATGTATGTGTGAGCAATATTTTGTTAATTCTAGCTGTTCTTACAGATATCATCGATTTAATGTCATAAACCAATTCGTACTCGCTGGTTTATTTATACGGTGAGAAACTTTTACCAAACAACTGTCAAACTTTTTGACGGGGTGCTCTCAGAACAAAATACAATTTGTCATGATTGATCAAAGAAGTTGGCCAAAACAAAGACAGGTCCCTTAACAAAGCCTTCTTTATCAAAGAATTTTTAGACATAGTATTAAAGGTTTTTAAGAAATCAGTCGTGTTGTTGTCTCGAACTTCTTGCCCGATATTTATATCTTTAAATATCATTGAAATAAAATTAGGTACTTTGTATCGAATTCTATCGCGATTTGTTTGTTTTATTTACTTTTAGTCCGACGTCTCGGCTACTTTTCAGCAGTCATGGCCGCGGGGTGTCTAGCTAAAAAGTAGATAGTTTTATGTCAATGACTGATATTCGCGTAAACTTCAGAAAATATAATCATTAAATATTTTTAAATTATTCTCCATTTTTATTTTCGTAGTTGTTTTTTTTAATGATCGGATAAGAACATTTCGGGAGAACATTTGATAAAAATTATGCACCGCAGGTCTGTTTCTCCAGTTATTATGCGCTTGATAAGGATACTGGAAAACCTTTTATTGCTATATACTTACTGTATAAAATTTTAATTAATTTAACGTTTACCCTTTCAAATGAACTTACCTAGTTCATTTTGTGCACGAAATTCTAAGCCCAGGTTTGAGTTTCCGAGAACTGACTCCAAACATAATATTTTTTGAAGAACTTAGTTCTGCTAATAAATAGGACGATAAATATTCATGAGGAAAGTAAGCCGCCTTGTCATAGGCCTCGAGAGCCTGATGAATGGCGGCCGTGCTTTACTGAACTTCTATGCCAGTCTGTCACCCATCTTCCTGCCATCAAACAAAATTATAAAAGAAAAACGATGTTAAACGAATATTTAAAGAACAATATCTATACTATTATATAATTGTAAAGTGGTCGTGTCTGTACATTGGAGATATTAAAAAAAAAATACTTGGGTTATGTTATGTTAACGATACTGAACACGAAAATATTTTTTTTGAATTTCCTGTCTGTTTGTCTGTTTGTCTGTTTGTCCGCGATGGACGCAAAAACTACTGGACGGATTTTGATGCGGTTTTTTTTGTTAGAAAGGGTTTACTCAGACTTAAAATCTTACGTTTGTTTGATCGCAATCGGTTGAGTAGAACCGGAGATATGAGCAAAGGTCGCGATAACCGAGATGCACGCGGGCGGAGCCGCGGGCGGAAGGCTAGTAATAAAATATAAACAGAGAGTAAACAGTTAATAATACACTGTACAAAGGTATTCTAGTATGCAGGGAGCCTAGAGCGGTTTGATCCCTTTAGATACACTTTCGTGGTAAATACACTCTTTAAAAATTTCCTTTCAGATACACTTTTTGCAAACTCAAGTAATAATCCTTTGAGATAAACTTTAAGAAGGGCATTAGAAGATTTCATCAGGGTCGACAGCACGAGTGTAACGCACCTGCCATTGCATACGTCCATACGCTACAGTAACTACTTTCTATCAGGTGGGCCGTGTGTTTGTCTGCCACCGAAGTGATATAAAAAAAGTAAATTTTTTTTATAATTATTTTCACTAGTTTGCATTCTCATTGATGATAATATAAGGATTTATAATCCTCTATCTTTATCCGAGTACCAATACCGATTGCATTCAAAACTTGCACTTTGAGGTGGAGTGGACCCCAGGCTACTGCTCCATTTTTGTTTTAAGTTGGATTTTAAGGGAGCGACTGTCTTCTGACCCTCAACCGCGTGAGGAAAGCCTGCAACACTCATCAACCGGAATGCTTATTTAAAATCATAAAAAGTTTATCTAACGGGAATGAAAGCGGTCTTTTTTCAAAGTGTATCTAAGAGGAAAAGGTATCTATGGGGGAATCCACGATCATCTTTTAATTTTTAAATGTTTAAATGAAACTGTATTTGCCTGTACTAGATGACAGTGTATCTAGAGGGAATGAAAGTGGGAATTTTCAAAAAGTGTGTGTACCAGGGAAGTGTATCTAAATAGAATAAATGCTTCGATTAGGTAATCTGTACTTATCATAAATTATTCAGAGTGGATTAGGAATCAAGGAATCAGTTTCGTTTATTCAGTTTAGGCACATAAAGAGCACATATGAACGTCTAAATATTACAATTATGTCAAGCAGTAAAACAATAATAATATGATAAAGTAAAATAAATCATTTGAAAATGATTATTTTGCTGGTTCGGTAAGTTGGTTCGAGACCAACAAAAAAACTCAGAGAACTCGATTACCCTTTTTTTTTTAAATATGGTTTTTATACAATTTATAATGTGCGAGCAAGCAAGTGATTAGGATGACCATGCATAGTAGACCACTTGTGTATAGGTACTTCTCCCTTTCTTAGACAAATAGGCAAAGCGTGAGCATTCTGCTCACGCTTTGCCTATTTGTCTCAGTGAATCTTGCCTTACATTACGTATGATTACGTAAACATGAACGCCGTACATACCATCACTTAAATAAACATACATATTCACAAATGCACACACTCACACACATACACACACATACTCACACATACTCACACACAAATACACACTCACCCACACAAGCACTCACACGCTCACCTCTTACGATTGCGCACTTTCGAATTTTCTATCCTAATTTTGCATGTATTTGTGTAAACTTAGCTTAATCTACTCATAATCCTAACTATATATTATAATAAAGTGAAATGGAAATAAAGCCCTGCCTTGTAAAACTAAAAGTACAACTTGTAAGACTATACTGGAAGAGCGGAATTTCCAAACACAAGCATCATAATTATAAGCTTATATGGAAATTCCTTCTGAAATTACTTGTACTAAAATTGTGAAAAGAAATAAACATTTTTTATTTTTTATTTTTATTTTTTAAACTTATTAAGTGGCATGTCAACCAAATCCTGAGGAATTTTATTAAATATATTTAGTTGTAGGAGTGCTTTTGGGTCAGTAGGATCTTCGGGGCCAAAGTCATTCTTTCCTCAATGTGCATGCCGGTAGACCTGCTAGTAGACGAACGAGACTCTGGTGCTGACTTCCTTCACGGGGTTGATAGGTCATACGGCAGTCACACCTATACAAACAGTATAAGTTAAAAAAAGGAGAAGGTGTAAGCGATCGCAGCGCTAAGATCATGTTTATTTCCAAACGATTATTACAATTTACTGTAAAAAAAAACAAAATTCTAATTTGTAGGTTATCTATCAAATTAGATATTTTATGATACTAGATACTATCGGAAGTTTACACAAGTAGCACTATTGAACATACCAAATAAACCATTATATTAATCAATACTAAGTAAATTTGGTAATTACGTTTTTTAATTTTAATTTCAGGTACACTCCTAATTACCAGCTGTAGACGGCCGTGACAGTCGATGTTATGTACGCTATAATTCACATAATGTGGTAGGTGTTAATCATTTAAGTTTTACTATCAACGAGCTTAGCTGTGGCAATATTCCTGACATCATCTAGAGGGTGACAGTTGAGAGCAATGTCTTGAGGTTGACGGGAATATCCTATGTAAAGTTCGCCCTATTGTTTACTTTAAGTTTGATAACAAAACACATTTCAATGAAGCAAGCAGGCAATGAAAATTATTTGGTAGTGATTAAAAACAATCAACACGAATACATAATAATCTAAATCAAATATAGTCTAATCGGAAACTGCCTGTATCCTGTATCATGTTTAGGAGGCAGGATTAACATAAATTGTATTACAATAACATTTTAGATTGGAAAAAGTCAACCTGCAAACAGACACGAATTTCGAATTTACATGTAGCTTCATTGGTCAGAATATTCACTCTAAAAAGAGGCTAGTAGTGGTTTTAAACTTTTCTAATCTAAGTTTACAGGAAAGGTTACCATATTGCTTCCAAAATTCAATATAATTACAGTTATCATTTGAAATTGTATCATAATAACACATAATGTACTTTTACAACACACCTGCTCATAAATGTGATATTATTTTACCGCAATTAAGCACGGAATGACACCTATTATAAAACTGTGACTTTTTCATTGCTATTATTCACAAAAGTGAGTTCTAGATTCTTTTTTAAATTTTATAGGAAGTGTCTATAATTGTCTATGTTCTTAAAAAAGTTTTGATACAAAAAATAACGTGTTTAATAGTACGAATAAATTAATACGCCTATTGTATGGTCATTTGATGCATTTTCGTATTTAAATAAATAATTTCAACTTGTAATACTTGTGTAATAAACAAAATTTTCACTCAAATTTAACTTTTTTTTTCTCTCTAAGTACAGAAAAAAAAACAGAGTAAAAAAAAGTTAAGTTCAAACCTCATTTTTTTTTAAATATGGTCGACCGCCATTGTTAAATGCGCGAGCATAGGAAAACGAATTAATTTGTAGTATTGTTTATTTAGTATTTGTAGTATTATTTTATTCGCAAGTGTGTTGTAAAACGTCGTATGGCACGTGTGAGCATGATGATTACCGTCCTCGGCTGTCTTAAGACCCTCGCCTGGCGGCTCGGGTCTCAATGGCGCCTCGGCGGTAATCACCAACGTTGCTCATTTGTACCATAATGTACTATTTTTATTTATTTTTTATTTATTACTATAACAGGACAGTACATGAACTATTACTAATAATAGCACAAAAAACCACTAAGGTTTAATACCACTAAACTATCTATTTATAGTGTTCGAGTTGATAGTCGAGCTAGCAAGAGTACACTTAGTGATACTACCGAAACTTCTCCCAGTGATATGAAATTCAAAAATATTCTTACGAAATGCGGCCATTGATACCTTACCCGTTGTAGTGATAGATTATATTGAAGTTATTCTACAAATGGCATACTACCGTTGGTACTTTCACATTTTCGGTACCGTTATCCATCATCACCCTGTCATATTTTTATCAAGGCTATTCAATAACCAGTGTATTTACAGTAAAGGAAAAGGCTCGAAATGGTATGAAATTTCCTCGAAGATTTTCCATGTAACATATTCATATCTAGTGTTTCGAAATACGTAGGTACCACTAGCACATTGCAATTCATTAGGCATTGTTGCATTAAACATATTAGCATTTTATTGAAGGATTTAGGATTTATATAGTATGATTTAATATAAGTTCTACTTAAAATAGGCAAGTCCTTAATAATGATTAGTACGTTTTCATGAAAAAAAGGCTGTTTTTTTTTATCCATACTTCCATACTAATATTATAAATGCGAAAGTAGCTCAGGTCTGTCTGTTAAGCTTTCACGCCCAATCCATTAAACCGATTTTGATGAAATTTGGTACAGGGGTAGATTAGACCTTGGGAAAAGACATAGGTTATGTTTGTTTGCGACAACCGACATCCATGCGAGCAGTGCCGCGGGCAACAGCTAGTACCAAATAAATTGCTAAAGAATCCGTTCAAAATAGATTTATTTCCATTATTTAGGTTTATTAAAATCTCTTTTCAAAAAAGTCCGTACAGTGAAAAGTTTTCACTCCATGTTTTTGGAACGTACATCTTTTTGCGCTGCAGCCAAATAATGAGTTAAACGCTTAGCATCAACCGCATCCGCTTTGAGCCGGAGCCAATGGATTGCTGATTGATTTCCTAGAAACTATTATCTACGACTTCCGCGATAAAAAGTTAAATGGCATTTCGTTCTTGTATCAAGCTTCGAGACGTACTGCACCATTCTAAGTAGTTTGATATTGTCTGTTTGTTACCGCAGTTATCTCGTTTCTATACCGCACTATAAAGACTTGGAATTCTTTACCGGCAATTCGTTTTGCTAATCCCAGGTCCTTCAATCAGGGCGTGAAATCAAAGGCCACCAATACCGCACTTATTAGTACCTACACTGGTAACTTTTAATTTCTGAGACTTCTTTAACTTTCCTCTCGCGGTTGGGAGGTCAAATGGCATTCGCTCCTGGAAAAGTCGACATACCAATAAAAAAATGGATTAAGATTGAAAAAAGTGAATACAGCTTAGGCGGGATTCGAACTCGCGATCTTTCCCTTACTGGGGGAATACTCTGACCACTGAACCACCGAGCCCCACCCGAAGCTGTTCCGAATTTTTCTATACATCCGTCTTGGGGCGACGTGGGAGCCATCTACCGACACTCGTACGAACTATTGGAACCAGGAATAGTTTAACATACTAAATGCTTTAAAATTTCATTAAAAAATTTACTTCAAATGGATGCAATTAAGAGGATGATGATGATTTCACTATATGCAAAAGATATGCAATACAGAATGCATACAAAGGTGTGAGGACTGTTTCATTCCGTGACCAATGAGGGAGTTGGGAGTGAAATTTATTTAGTCTATACCATAGAGTATCCAACTTCTGATTACAAAGCGTAAAACAATCAGAAATCTCCTGTTCATGAATAACTTTCTAGCTAGATACGCGTTATTCTCTCGTGTGCCTCACATCTCATGTGTACGTTATTGTGATGTGAGCATATTCCAAGTGAGAAATGGAATTCTCAGGTTTCATTTTATAGACCATTGCATTCTAATATCGGTGAAATATAACGGAAGATTATATTAATATACTGTTCACGACTTCTAGATACACGAGTACTACTTATTGAAAATAAACAGCCAGAATTGAAATAGATTATACGATTACAGGAAGCACTGTAACCATTAAAAGCTATCATAATATGATACGATGGCCGTATTTGCCCGTACGCAAATATGCAAAATGTTTGCGTGGATGTCTAATATTTTGCCAAATACAACAAACGCCCAATAGCAAACACAGATAGTCATGTGAAGTGCCACCTATCACAATAATCTATACTAATCCATACTAATATTATAAATGTGAAAGTTACTCTGTCGATCTGTCTGTTACGCTTAAACCACTGAACCGATTTTGATGAAATTTGGTACAGAGATAGATTAGACCTTGGGAAAGGACATAGGCTATGTTTGGTCGCGATAACCGACATCCACGCGGGCGGAGCCGCGGGCGAAAGCTAGATATTTATAAAAGAAATGCAACTTACTGTGCAGTTCTAAAACTGTATGGATAGATTAGTTTACTCGAGTTTTACGCAAAAATACTGAACAATCGTAAATTGTAGCTTAAAAATTGTCATATTATTACGGTTTTTATAAGATTTTATAAAACTTTATAGCAAAGCAGTGGAGAAACTAGTACGTACCTATTTAGTATAAACTTCCTCAATACTGTAGTTATCACGTCACGTTTAACTTCAACGTAGAATTTAATAACTGCTAGATGTTCAGTCGTGAACGTTTTCAAATATTAACTTTGAATGCTGCAAAAGCGAAGTTTAGTTATTTATTTTTTATTAGGATAGTTTATAAGCTACTTAAACTATTCTTACTTCGGGTCTAAATAGCGTTGTGTAGAATGTCGTAGAGTATTATTTATTACTAGCTGTTGCCAGTGTGTGTGCGTGGATGTCGGTTACCATGGTTTATGTGTAATCTATCTCTGTACCAAATTTCATCAAAATGGGTTCAGTGGTTTAGGCGTGAAAGCGTAACAGACAAACAGACAGACTTACTTTCACATTTACAATATATTAGTATGGATTATGAGTCAGATATTGTTTCCCTCCTGCATAAAGGTAAACGGATACTGCGTCTATTAAACAGTTGCAATCATGGCATCATGGCGTCCCCAAAGAGCATTGACAAAATACATCGGCATAAATACAGTAGTTTTAACAGAAAATAAGTGAAAATTTGATGAATATATTAATATGTATTATCAAAACCTCAGACCATAATTTTATTGAATCACGCAGTTTAAATCAATAACTCCATGGTCCATTGAACATACAACGTAAGCATACAAAATTCAATCAACGAAAACTAATATAACCCAGTTTATCATACTCATAATTTAATTCTGCTTAACCGCATGGATAAAAGGAAGAGTCGTTTACACGGCACTTTTACCCGAAAAAAGTCTCATCTAATTTTTGCTCGCCAAATGTTAGATTATCCAGTTTGTGTTAACATTCAACGGAGGATTAACAAGTAATCAGTACAAATTAGTGAGGCAGCACCCGCTGTAATACGGCGCATTAAATTCTGCATTAATTAAGCGTTAGAAACTCATTTACCGATGCACTAATAGAACGAAACATTAGTTAAGTATATTTTTGTTGTTTTGGATAGTGGGGCAAAAGTCTCAAGAATGGTTTTACTGATGGCAAATCAGCACGCAGATGGAATTTTCTGATTAATTTACTGACGGCTTGCTTAACCTAGAACTATCCTCTTCCTAGTGAAGGTTTGATATCTTAGGAATAAATACATCAAGGAACTTGCCGTTGTTTTGTTGTAGTTTTTATTAAGGTTATTCAAGAAGGTGTTTATTCTCCTCAATTATTTGCAATATTGGTCGGATTTAATAAATCTTTAGTAAACCTATTTTCTTAAACTGACCTTTAATTTCACTTTCTTGAATGAAATTGTAAAGCAAATTTTTTTTTTAAATATAGTGCGTTGTGAACACATTTTTCCGAGAATCCAGCCTAACAATAATGAAATAACAGACTGCCGTACGGAAAAATTCGTGGCACGCGTAATGGTTTGTGTAAAGCATTCACACGTGGCTCCTGTGACGTCCATGAATCACTCTGTCATTGTCCAGATATTTAAAAAACACTTTCACTATACCTACTGGGTGGTGAGATGAGCATAGCATAAGACCAATACGTGGGTGTAACGGACAGGGATGTACACAGTTACCAAAGTGTTACATGACACATATATGTACCAAGCGATTAGGGATTGGGGCATTACCGTTTAGGGATTACATGAATAAATCGAATTTGTTGTTGGATTTTTAATTAATAGAAGGGCGTTACAGGCTCTGCGCAGAAGATGACGTGGGGTGAGTCACTTATATTTTTTTGATTTATTGAGAAAATGCAAGTACTTAGAAATAATCATATTATGATAATTCATTTATAGAGTATGCATAAAGTAACGTGGGACCTAATAGGGGTTGGTGAAATGTGGGTGTTAATTCACCTCTGCCTAACCCTCCGGGGATAAAAGTCTGATTGTATGTATGTATGTATAAAGTAACGAAAAAATGTCAAGTATACCTGATGTAGTAACGGAAAACGGAAATGATTTGTCTGCGACCAAGGCCGTGGTGACCTTTTGTATTAACTTACTCGTAGAATCTAACATTGGTTAGTGTAAATTGCGACGCGGGCAACGATGGACTTCAACAACAAAGTAGTTGTGATCACTGGTGCTAGTTCCGGTATTGGCGCAGCTGCAGCTTTATTGTACGCCAAGCAGTCTGCCAAAGTTGTCTTAGTTGGACGAAATGAAGAATCTTTGAACAAAGTTGCGAAACAGTGTGAGGGAGCAAAAGGTGTAAAACCTCTAGTTATTAAGGCGGAGTTGTCTGTAGATGAAGACGTGAAGAAAATTGTTGCAATAACAGTGGAGTCGTTTGGACGGATTGATGTACTAGTAAACAATGCTGGAGTTGGTATTCGTGGAAGCATTCTTGACGGAGTGGAACTATTGGATCGCGCTATGGCAACTAATGTGCGTGCCGCTTATCTTCTTACAAGTCTGGTTACACCTCATCTTATTAAAACGAAGGGTAATCTCATCAATGTCTCAAGTGTGGCGGCGTTTGGGCCGATCAAGGACGTGAATTTCTTACCCTACTGTATATCTAAAGCAGCTCTGGACCAATTTACAAAGTGCGTTGCTCTAGAACTGGCATCCCACGGTGTTCGCGTGAATTCTGTCAATCCGGGTGGTACTAAGACTCCATTTGCAGAATCAGCTGGTTTCAGTAAAGAGCAAGTTTCGACACTATATGAAAAGCGCAATGAGGTATACCCACTTGGAAAAATGGCGGAAAGTGATGAGGTCGCCGACCTGATACTTTATCTATCAAGCGATCGCGCTCGCAGTATTACGGGTAGTATATTCGTTATAGATAATGGTGAAATGTTGGTGTGATTTTATTTTGTTTTTGCTAGTTTACTTCCGTGATGTAAATATGACATGCCTTTCAAATATTATTTAATATTTGAACGGCATGTCGTAGGAATAGTTGTAATAAATATGAGTTTAATCTCTGCTTATTTTGTTTTAAGATTATACTTTTCTGTGAATTTGTACATCTTATTAAAATAAATAAATAACTACTACATACAAGCTAGAATAGCTCAAAAGCGAATATTTTGGATGCTTTACTATGAATAAAGTATGTACTAGAAAGAAATGCAAAAATTATTTCACATTCTAGTATAATTAAGTGCTTACATTAGTAATCAGTTAGTAAACTGAAATATTATTTATAACACATATTCATAGGTATATCCAATATCAAGGTAAAATTTAATAAGTCACAAACGTAGCCCAAAACGTAGTAACTTTGGGTGCGGAGCATCAAATAAAGTAGATTACGGACTTGTAAAGGCTTACATGCGCACTATTTCGTGATTTTCTTTTACTTAGTAAAAAAATAAATAAACCAACGTATGTAAGCAGACCATAAACTACAAAGAACAAGAAGATAGTAAGCGGAAGAAAGGTTATAGGGGCTAACATAAACAGGTCAACAACTAAGTCTGTAAGCTCAGTTAATATAGTTCGTGTTTTCTTGGCCATTAGTTTTAATTTCGCATGCAGTGAACTAGATTGTGTGCGACGTAAAGCAAAACTTATGGTAGACGCAAATGAGGAGTTTGGAAGGAGGAGGAAGGAATTGCAAGGATTTTGATAACAATTTGCTTGAAAGAAGTTATATATAGTAGGTAGTCAAATACCTACTTACAGAAATTTTAATTTACGTTAGGTATGCTAGAATGGAGAAATTTTAAAATATATATTTAAAGATAGAAGTAAGCAAACATTGTCTGGAATTCCTGGAAATATATTACCGCTAATAAAATTTGAGGACTTTTATAATAAAATTTTATTTAAATAAAATAAAAACAGATTTTTATTGTCATATAATGGCTAACAAATACTATTACAATCTATAAGATTGGATAGCTATGCTTTTCTCTGTCTGATGTCTTTAAAGTAGAGTTTAAGTAAGTAAGTAAGTAAGTTTACTAGAGTAATACAGTATATTGTCGCCTGTCTTTGGTTCTCTGCACATTAATTCTTTCTAAATTCAGCTTTCGAAGCCGCTATACGACATCTGTTTCAGTATAGATTTTTGTAATATAGGTATCACGTATTGAGAGTTTATTTGAAGGATTCGGCTATTATCATTATAAATCAAAAATACTGTTTTTTTTCTATTACCAAAATGCGTTCGAAAAGCCCCAAGACCAAACATTTTAAATCATATATTAGACGGTTCATTTCCATAATATATTTATTTATATAAAATTTTACGAAAGTGAAACGTTTCGAAAGCTTGTCAATAAGCTTTAATAAATAAATAATTAAATAAATAACGTTACTGTTCTGCTCTTTGTGGGGACAACGGTGCGTGTAGAACGTGCACGAAGCAACCCTCAGGGGATTTGCGCCAGAGGAATTTTCCATTTTTATTTGCGCTTGTAAGTGCTGACAGTGTAGTGTGATCGTGAGAATAGTAGATGCATTCACAGTTCATACTAGTTTTTTTTTTTTTGTAAATATACATACCAAGCCAATGTCAGGCTGTGTGTTTGAACACTCGAGTCCAGTTTCGCCAATTGCTTTTTGAAAATGCCAGCCCGACGCACGTTCAGTGTTGCGTATCGGTCACGTCCTGCGGCTGTTCACCATTGGATTGACCGATCGCAATCAATTCACTTTCTGATATTACCTTCGTGATGGGTTTTGATCATATGCCTTTTAATATTAAACTGACGTCTCGTATTTTCAGTTAACTGAATGCTTTTCTTATTTTAACCTAAACGCTGCCAACATTGGTAAAAGGTGATAGTAAGCACCTTCGATGAAAACGTTAGCACTTAAGGATATTCCACGTAGGAGAATGCGGTTATTATAGCCAGAGAATGCTATCCTAACCACGAGTGCGACGTGTATGGGTAAGGCTTGGCACGGAAGGGACTCCAGTTTCCAAAAGCTTTCACATTGTACAGTAAATAAACTCAGAATTTTTAGTGACGTGAGAAATTTTCGTGATTAAATATTGAAAAATATAAGTGATTTATAAAACAAAAAAAAAATGATCAAAATTTTCAAAAAAATGATCATTCTGATAAAAAATATGTGGCTTATTGTGTGCTCTATTTTTGCTTTATGCAATTAAATCTTTATACTCTGTTTGTATATTTTTGATAGGTATTTCACATTCAAAGATTACGCTCAGTCATTTTAGACAAAAAATCCTTGAAACCTAGGACTAATTCCGGCGGAAGGTTTCTTTGTTTTAAAATGTTCCTTAGGTCCCCCTGAACATATCTGGAAAGTTCCCCATAGATCCCATGTACGCTCCCCCCTCCCCCCCCTCAAACGTCTCCCTAAATCCAGTTTTTTCTATTTTTCTCAGAAACGGTGAAAGCTATAAGAAAGTTGTCCAGGTACCATATAATTGCTATAAAATTACCTACCAAACGACAGTTCATTCATTTCAATGTGAGCTATAGTCTCTGAAATATACCAACAGAAATTTCACCCAAAAAAAAAATTTGGCGTAAAATTATTCTTTGTACTAAATTTGAAGAAAAATTACTGGAGTTGTGGCAAAATGATGTAGGCACAAGTAAATCTTCATACATTTAGGAATAAAATGACGTATAATTCATTGTTATAGCAGCATTGGTTCTCGAGTTACAGCGAATAGTGTCAAACACCACAATATAATTTTCTGGTGTGAAGAAAGTAGGAACTTAGAAAATGATGATGCCTAAGGGTCAAATTATGGTTCAATCAATCAATTAGCCTATTGCAGTCCACTGCTGGACATAGATTAACATAACATAACATAAACTCACGCCTTTGTCCCCGAGGGGGTAGGTAAAGGTGCTAGCACCCACATTTCGCCGTTTATGTTTGGGTCCCAATGTAATAGGTGGCGAGCCTATTGCCATTAACCGGGCACTTATAAACCTGCGATAAACACATACATAACTTCGAAAATCATCGAAAAGTCATTGGTGTGTGCCATGGTAAACCTGGGATCGAACCCGTGACCTCGTCTCAGCAGTCCATTACCCATACCACTAGACTACCGCGGTACTTACATAGGCCTGGACATAGGCCTCCCCCAATACGCGCCACGTTTGGCGATCCTCCGCCTTCCGCATCCAGTGTGTCCCTGCCACCCTACGTAGGTCGTCAGTCCACCTTATGGTTATAAAATTTAAATAAACGGACCACGGATATGCCACATTAAGAATAAGGCCATTGATCGCTAGGGGTCTCCCTCGACATCTCAGAGGCCTTTGACAGGGTCTAGCACGATAACTTATTCAACAAACTTCCTTCCTTCGGCTGTCTTGTATGCCTGGATTGGGGAGACACGAGTCCGCGATCTTTGCAAATAAACGCTGGGGTCCCTTAGGGGTCGGTACTTTCTGTCACACTTTTCCATATCAACGATCTGCTCAAGCCCGGAGCCATTGAGTGCGCAGACGACATCACAATGGTAGAGAGTTACGAGACGGCCGTACGCTGGCATGGTTGAGATCCGGTCTCTTAAGGAAACCATGGTTGAGCGGTTGAACTTTCCTTTGCAGGCATCCTCCGATTGGGGAGATGCCAACTTGGTCAACTTCAACGCAACCAAAACCCAGTCAGGCGTGTCTCTTCTCTGCGAAGCTGCTAAAAAGCTGAGAATGCTATCAAAAGTAAGATTAGTACTTCACACTGGAACAACTTCTCATTCTCCAACAAGCGCAAGTTCGATCGTGCATAAAATACTACTCGCACCTTTGTGACGGTTTAGCCAAATACCAGCTTGAATCCCTTGAGTCAATAGAGAAACAAGCCTCTTGGAGGCTCATCAATAACGACGCTCTAGTTGAAAATAGGCTTCAGAGCCTAGAACATCAGCTAAGAGTTGCATGACTCTCGATTTTTTATCGGATGCACTTCATGGAGTGTGCACAAGATTTGCACAACTTAATTCCGCCAAACCCTTTCCACCATCGAACGACCATACGCACGGTGACCCGCCACTGATACACCATGGACTTTCCACTTATACGCACCAAACGGTCTTGCCCGAATCTGTGTTGCCGGATAGCTATAACTTGGGTGTATTTAAGACTAGAGTGAATAGGTTAGTTAATTCGTTTTTCAGGAACAGCTTATCAGTTTCATAAGCTTGTCAGAAGCGGGGAAGGCTTCCATGGGGACTAGTTATTATTCATTTTTTTAATAAACAGATAGTTTTTGATATAGTTAAAGCTTTTATTTTTTTTATAATAAAATATGACAAGAAGTAGGTATTATTTGACACCTCATATATTAAAATCGGAGTAACGGTTTTGCATATTTTTTTCCCATTATATTTATAATGTGGCGCTACATCGTTACTGAAAGGATAAATCGTTTAGTATTTCAGGGGAAATGATTTTATTAAGTCCGTTTATTTAAACTTAATTGCGGCGTGGTTCCCGGCAGAGAATTTGGGCCACTCCATCTCCTGCCATGCGGTGTCGTACAAGGTGACTAAAGAATAGAGATGTTTAACATCAGAGAGATATAAACAGCCCAGGCTCAGCCACAGATACATGGCTGGAGTCAACAATAGTGCCCGAAAAACGGCAATAGGCTATTACTTATTGCCTGAGACCTTATACCATGATTGGTGCAATGTGGGTGTTAATTCACCTCTGCCTAACCCTCCAGGGATAGAGGCGTGATCATATGTATGGATATTTAATTGCCATAATTTAAACCTTAGGCATCATTATCTTCAAATTTTCTACTGTCTTCGTACTATAAAATTATATTTTGTTGTTTTTTGACACTATTCGCTGTAACTCGAGAACCAATGCTGCCATAACAATGAATCATACATCATTTTATTCCTTAATGTATGAAGATTTACTTGTCCCTACATCATTTTGCAACAACTCCAGTAATTTTTCTTCAAATATAGTACAAAGAATAATTTTGGGCCAATTTTTTTGTTTTTGGTGAAATTTCTGTTGGTATATTTCAGAGACTATAGCTCACATTGAAATGAATGAACTGTCGTTTGATAGGTAATTTTATAGCAATTATATGGTACCTGGACAACTTTCTTATAGCTTTCACCGTTTCTGAGAAAAATAGAAAAAACTGGATTTAGGGAGACGTTTGAGGGGGGGGAGGGGGGAGCGTACATGGGATCTATGGGGAACTTTCCAGATATGTTCAGGGGAACCCAAGGAACATTTTAAAACAAAGAAACCTTCCGCCGGAATTAGTCCGACCTTTTTGCTTAAAATGACTGGCGTAATAAAAAATCTAGCATTACAGCATTCCTTAAAACTTTGATTTGGTTTGTAATGGATGCCGCGGATTAGTCTATAAATCTAAATCGACATACTTATCTTAACTTATGGTGGTTTGGTGAACTTAGGTATATGAAAATAATGCCAGCTAAATAGTAAATGTCACATAGTTCTTATTTCAGTCCTATTTCGTTGTTATTACTTTTTCATGTCGACTGAGCGGATTCAGCTATATTTCTTCATTTTGGCGGTCGTGTTGCATAAAATTCCACCATAGAGAACTTGTACTTTCATATATCGGTAGTGAAGCTCAACTCTAGTAATGAAAATTTATGATCAAGGACAAAATAAAGGAAACCATTATTATGTACGTGCGTATCGTGAGAGGCATACCTATTCATACAGAATTTATTTTAAGATGACGCTTAAACAAAACAGAATGTGGCCGAGTGGCAATGGTTCCGTGCACTTTAAACTCGGAATACTATTAGAAAAAATACTGTTAGAAAATGACAGTTCATATAACAATTTTTTTTTATTCTTTACATAAATTTTCAATTAAAAGATAGCTATTTCAGTTTTTAAAAAGACAAGGAAAATAGTTTTCTTATTTTGTAAGCTATCTGTGTTATATATCTATAGATTCCGTTGAAACGCACTGTAAAGTTAATAAACATTAATAATTGATAATTTGGCCTTAAATTAGTCGTAATATTTTATTAAGAACCATAATTACCTCATAATAAAAATATGATAGGGTAAATATTTGTTTAATCACAGTTCACAGTGATGCCCAAAACGTGAAGTAGGTATAAGGACAAATCAAAATGTGAACATGATTTCTACGGTACCCTATGAAAATATTATTTGAAAGGAAGTAAAAAGATCAATCGCGACACGAGAAAGAAAATTTCATGCAACATTTTGTTCAGTTGGCTGCTTTAACGGGCGTATGATGTAAATGTAATAAAGCAAATGGTCCTTCATGCCACTCGCGTGGATGCCACTCCATGACTCGCTGTAAAATATTTTATGCTTTATTAACTTAATGTTACTATGCTTCTTTTACGCAAATAAATCTACCTGGAGTAACATATTTCTTTCCATGAAAATGTCGCTCGCTTAGCACAGAATATAACACGTCAGAATTACTACACTCTTATCAGATTTAAGCTAAATGAAATATCGTGTCATTAGTGTTATGTAGAGTAGCTGTCCCATGCGGAAACAAAAACGAATGAGCAAGAAGTAAGCATATATGACTATTGTTTCATTATTAACTAGGAAGGAAAACTGTGTAGCTCATTTCCCGCTGTTGAGGGGAATATTCGTGTGCAATGTTCTGCGTTCGAGTTGTCCGTCTTAGGCCGTAATGGATGGATTCATTTCCCTCCTCCCTCTTCTGAGTGATCTCAAACCCGGTATTTATCTATTAACAACCATCAGCAGTGTGACGAATTGCTTGTGTATATTATTTGAAGAATTCACCCTATATACCAGAGAGTCTAATTATTCTCGTGATAAAGAGGCAATCGTTTTGGTATAAATCGTACGTCGAAAATTAAAAAAAAAGGTGAAATCCGCAAGTAAACTGTCAGGAGACGATCAACAATAATTAGTTGGAGTGTTGAGTGCGGAGGAAGCTCAAGATTGATGGCACAGGCACAAAGGTCTGTCGGTGATAAATTGCCCAATATTAGGCCATGATTTGGGGTGGGTATTTGCCTATCGGCTTCACTATCGGCCTTGCATTTTTTGTTGTAGGGTTGCCAGTGTAAAGTGAATATGAAATGAGTTAGTAAGATTTGACAAATGATGTGCTAAATGGCCTGTCTTAAAATATTGTTATCCCGTATTATATACAGACATCGTTTGTAATGACATGATATTAAAATTTTATTTAATTACATGGTTAAGCGTTTAATTTTCACTTGTAGCACAAAATTAAGGCTATTAAGTAAACATTTCCTACCATGTACGTTTACGCAAAATACCTTTATTAATTTGACCCTTCCTAACCGTGTTGCTAAACTTTGTATAGACATCATATGACTTTGACTGTTCAAAGATCCGCTTCAAAGGCAAATCAAACTGTTCGGTAATCATACAGTCTGAACTTCTGTTTATTAACATTCCCCTAATGCGTTCAAATGTCTTTGAATCTGTGTGTGAGAATTGATCGGACGCAGAGCAATTCGGTACGGTTAGCTAACGTAAAGTAGTTCTTATGCCATGAAATTTACGGTTTGAAATCGAGTTAGAGTAAGATGTAGTACACTTAGTTCGGTTATTATGCAAATCATGTGCTGCGGAAGTGCTCCGACGTTACCTAGTTCCCTTACTAGAGAGGTGAATTATGACAAATGAAATTCCACAATATTCAAATGACAACCTTGTCTGCAAACACATAATGGAATGCACTGTGATTTGGTGTTTCAGGTAATTGAAATTATTATTATTCAGGTAGATTTAATTATACGACATTATGATTTAATAAATGTCATGATTAAAAAACTACGCTTGAAACTGGCGAGCTTAATGATAGTAGAGAAAGCACGAGAAGTGAGTAAGCCGAAAGCAGATAGCGGATTATTATCACTGCATACCCCAAATAGAAAAAGGCTTAAGTATATGTATGAATTTATTATTAAAATATTATAACAGTTTATGTAACAAAATGATTCTTAATCCTTAATTCTTTATTGTATACTGAAATTAAAACAACAATCTTAAACAGATTTTGATGTACAAAGGCGAGCTTAACTCAGTATTGAGTTTTCTCCAAGCAAACCTTTTAGGGATAAAGGAAAAAGCGCAACAAAAGAGTAAAAGAGTACAATAACAAAAAAACAAAAACAATGATAAATGAGACAGAACGACGAATGTATAGGATTTGACATAATATGACAGTCGTCAACGCATGTCATAAACGTCAAATCTCATACATTCGTCATTCTATTCTACAATTCGGTTAACGAATTGCCACTTGTCTAAGGGGGCTGGGAAACTCAACTAGCGCTCATAAGTGTGTATTATTATAACACTCTAATCTAAATAGCCAAGTATCTATATAAATCTAACATAACATATAACATAAACATAAACTCACGCCTATATCCCCGAAGGGGTAGGCAGAGGTGCTAGCACCCTCATTTCGCCGTTTATGTTTAGGTCCCAATGTAATAGGTGGCGAGCCTATATAAATCTAATGCCACGATATACTAAACCCATCTAGATAGAAACTTACTTAGCAATGTTCGGAAACCCCATTACGCCAGCACAAGGCAGTTCGTTTGCAACTACAAACATCATCCGAAATTTCGGCAGTACCTAGTGACACAGTTTGTGTTTCATCAACCTCTGAAAGGGCTCCACGGACCGACCTATTCAAGAGAGAGGATGTGCAAACAACGCTCCAGATCACGTATGTTTACGATCCTCTAATTTCATCCAATCACTGTCAAGATAAGGAACGATGGATCAAATAACTAAGGGTAATATTGGGCGGAGTTATCAAAAATCAATGTTTAAAAATGATTGCAACATCATTCATTGATTCCGATAGTTCGTACGAATATCGGTAGATTGCTCCACCATCGCCCTAAGATGGATGTATTGGAAAAATTGGATCAATCTCGGGCGATGCTCGGTGGCTCAGTGGTCAGAGCATTCCCCCTGTAAGGGAAAGATCGCGGATTCGAGTCCTGGCCGAGTATTAATTTCGCTTTTTCCAATTTAAAATAATTTGTTTAGTTTAGCATACTAATTGCTTTAAAATTATCTCAATTTAGGTACCTATTGGTAGATGTAATGCAACTACAGAATATTAACAACATGATGAAGATATGAACATTTTGAAGGCCGTGTTGGTTCCCGGTGGAGTAGAATAGGGCCTCCCCATCTCTTCCCGTGGTAGTTGTAGAAGTTGACTAAGGGATTAGGCTGTTCTCCATCCGATAGTAAACATACAGCCCATGTCTAAGTGCTCACTTAGCGGCAATAGGCTCGCCCCCTATTACGTGGGAACGAAAACCATAGTGGGCGAAATGTGGGTGTTAATACACTTCTGCCTACCCCTTTGGGGATTTACAGGCGTGATAATATGTATGTATGATACATGTTTTGTTGTTTTAAAATTACTTCCTTTATTTTATTAGTGAAGTACAATACAGTGAGGTGTCGAGATGTCGTGTTTTTACTCGACTGCGCGACGTGTAAAGGATGATCAGTTGTGTTATGTGTTGTGGTACTTGAGATAAATAAAAGGGGCAGATTTTATTACGATCATCGATTCGTCATAATCGAAAGTGACATTGGCGACAGCCAGACGCGATAGTGTAATAAAAAGGACAGTTTACTAAAGTATGTAAAATGGAATAGGATACTAATAAGTCCTTTGTTTCTTTGAATTTTAATGTTTATTTATTTTAAGATTTATAATGATTTAAAGTTGCTAACAACCTTTATTTAAATTCCCTTTAATTATGAAGTAGAGTAAAACAAATAACGTCAATTTAGTTTTATATCGTACACATGTTTTTTATCAACTTTTTCTAATTATAGTTACTTACTTATTTTTAGTATTTCCCGCTACACTATCATTTGCAGCGCATGTTTTATAATTATGAAAATGTCAGTTTTCTCCATTTCACGAAGAATAGTTGCCTAACTTGACGAAGTTCATTCTGCTGGCGCGTTCATTATCTCCGGGCTGACAGATTTGCGAAGCTCGCTCCATCAATCCAATTAGGCAAAATCGAGAAAAATCACGAAAAATTTCCAAAGGCTCGTGGGAACGAACAGGAAGAAAATGATTTATATAACTTAGAAAATATGTCATTGTTTAAATGGCTTTTGTTAATGGAATTAATCAAAAGGAGGGTAGATATTATGTTATTAAAAACGAAGCGTTGGTAGCTTAGTGGTTAAGGAGTCGCCCTTACGATCGAGAGGTCCCGGGTCCTCTATCGATGTGAATCGACTCTTAACACAAGTAATTTAGCTTAGCTGGGGGTATAAGTAATTTCGGTTGCTAATATTCTCCATTTAAATAAAAATAAAACTTTCAAACTAGCATTTATTGGGACATTTTTGCCCCACCTGTCGAATTCCAACCATTGGGTCATTAGTAGTAGAAAGTAGTTTAATGTTTTGTGTCCATAACACAACAGTAATTTATTAGCTATCAAACAAAAGATTAAGAAAATTGGATCACCAACTACGAAGCAAAACAAACCGAAAATGTTTAGAATGTCACTCAGAACATATAAGTAATCGAATTTTACAATTATGTCGATTTAAAATATGTAATTTTTGATTTCAAATTTATGGTTATTTAAATATACTTACTTCGAAAATAAACTCATTTTACCATACCATCTGCATTTTATGAACATTTTACCAACTAACATAATAAATGAGGGTACAGTGCCAAAAACGGAAGTAATGGTGTACACTCAAACCGACATGAAAAAATACTCACGGCCACCATTAATTTTCATTTCACTATGTGGCCAAGGATTGGTGTCTTAAGAAAAGTAAGTGGGAGACAGACACGGAAGAGCGAAAGTCATTTCATTCATGTGCGAAATAGTTTTCCTGGATGTGATTTACGGAATGCCGCCTCGCATAATTCAGTACATGGAATTGCTTTTGTAATTAAATTACTAGCTTGTACTGTCGGTAGCTTATTAGTAAAGAAGTCAGCTGGGGTGTCCCTGTTTCGAATCATGGCTATTACACTACTGAAGTTTACCTTCTCTTAATACAAACAATTTAGCGTAGCTGGTTACCACTAGTACAACGGGTAGAATATAAGTATAGGTATAAAAATATATAGGTATAACATCGAGTTATACCTACAAACTATAGGCTCGTCCCACTTCCATTCCACAATAATTATGATAAACTTTAAAAATCCTTGCTTACTGAATTCAGACACTGGAACAAGAATTTATCAACACATATCTACAGGTACTAGCTGTTGCCCACCGCTTCGCCCGCATGGAATTTTAATTCTGTTACCACAACCCATGGGAATCTATAAAGATAATTCCAAATTATAGATATTATCTCTGTTCCAAATTTCAGCCAGATCCGTTTGGCCATTTAAGCGTGATCGAATAACACATTGTAAAACTTTCGCATTTATAATATTAGCAGGATTATTCCGATAGGAAAGAAGGAATAGTTGGATGATAAAGAGTAATTAAAGATAGTGCTGCCAAGTTAAGTCGTCTAAATATAGGTTGCATACTTGTTCAAAATACACATCTCTATGAATTACTATTATTAATTCTTTACATTATTTAGTACAAGGTCATATAATTTCACACGTCTTGTCTCTGTCTCCTCTTCAACCAAGACGTAAAATTATATTAATTAGCATTATTAATTCTAATGCATTATCATTATTAATTCTATACATTATTTACCATACAGTTATATAATTTTACACGTGTCTCCTCTCCAACCAAGACGTAATATTATATTAACACAATTTGCAAGTAGATCGTATCCATTACCTGAACAATTGAATAATTAGGTGATGTTTGAAATGCAAACTCAGTTGTATTTACTCTACCCTGAAGCGGACTGCCCGCATATTATTGTATAATATATTATGTAAAGCGATATATGTCTTAACTCCTAACTATTTGATTATACATCTGAAATTGATGGCTAGTAGTTTAAGTAATAGGTATATAGGATATATAGGATAGGTAAGGTATATAGGATATGTAGGATAGGTAATAGTAGTTATTATTAGTTATCTTATTTTCAAAAAATATCATCAAAAGTAATCAATCAATCAATCAATTAGCCTCCCTAATTAGGCAAACGTGGCGCATATTGGAAGAGGCCTATGTCCAGCAGTGGACTACAGTAGGCTGTTCAAAAGTAATATATAGGATTAATTATTTACTAACTTTTAATAGAAATTATTAAGCATTGAAATTGCAATTTGTCTGGCTTCTGGTAATAAAAGTATTTTCATTCGGTCCTCTTTAAAAAAATGTAGTGGGTTTTGTCGTGAAAATTTTTGAAGATATTTTGAATATTTAGCCCATTCTCCCGTATATATTTCGATATTTGTAACACCATCACGCTCAAACGGCTGAACGGATCTGGGTGAAATAGTACAGGGATAGTTTTATAATATGGCTTAATATATAAGCTAGTGCCAAGCCGCTGGCAAACAGATTGTACACTATAATATTCACTTGAACCATTAACTTTATGGCTATGAATTCTTATACTTCTTGCCGAAACAAAATTTTAGCGTAAAATTTACATAATGTAATTTGTGTTCAATTTATTTGTTAAACAGTCTAGATTTCTTTCATATTTGACTTTCACAGAAAAACAGAATTGAGTTTTATAACTTTTTTATAGAAATTATTACTTTGTATTTGTTCACTCTTTGATATGTTTTACCAAAGAACAATTTCCTTTTACTAAACAAGCACTCAGTATCGTAACAATATATTGAAATCAAAGGTCACGTAAATAATAATATCAATAGTATTGTAGTTAAACGAAGAATAAATTAGGTACTTACGAAGTTTCTTATTACATTTTAGTGGTTTCCTATTAAAATATTTTTACATAATAACTTTCTATCAGTATACCTAAATATTAACTTCCAATAGGTATAGTATCTACGAGCATAAGCACAATATCTACAAAAATAATGATGTAAAACAAAAAATATTTGACGAAACAAGTGACTTCATAGTACCACCGATATACTCGTATTATATTTAAAAAAAATATAGAAGGCCGAATAGCTGAGGTAGGTAGCAATTTATCAGAGAGTGTCCTCCTAAGAAAGTAAATCCTAGCAATCACTCTTCGCAATTATCTGCGATTTTTTTGGAGGAGACTAATTAGTTGAATGGACTGAGCCGTTCAACGTAATTAACTTTAATGATAAATTATGGGACGACGTGGACTTGCTACAAGGTTTTAAGCCGATGAACTAAGAATTTAGGGTTAGAGAATCTGTCTCAATTAATTAGTTCTGATGACATTGCCGTGAACGTTGGACTTGGTGATTAAGTAGTTGTGTGGCGGTTGGGGGTTTATCCTTGGACTAAGAATAGTTTTAATTTGATGTTCGTTTGTCAGAAACGTGTTCTTATCAGGAATATATATTTGGGTTTCTTATACATACATACGCCTTTATCCCTGGAGGGTTAGGCAGACTCGAACAATGCATCTAAGGCTGAGTCTAGGCTGTATATATGTTTGATGTTAAACTGCCCTATCCTTTAGTCGCCTTATACGACACCTCCCAAGATGGAGTGGCCCAAATTCTACTCTACCGGGAACCACGCGGCAACCACATGGGAGGAGATGGGGTTTTCTATAAAGTAAAATAAGCTATACCTACTATGTACTTATATATGCATAACAACTTAAACCAAATTACTATAGACTTTGATTTTAGAAATGAAACACAAAAATATAGTAACATATTAAGATAATCACGAAATATCAACACTGATTCAATTATTAACAATCCAGGAACTACAAAAGCAAGTGGGAATTAGCTTGGCTTTGTATCCTGGACTTTTTAAATATCTTTGGCGTAAGCACAGACTGAATATGTTGTGAAAGAATTAGAATACATAATTGTACTCTCTGAACTTCGAAGAAAAAGCTTGACTCTTCTAATAGATTTAGATGTTTATCTTTCAACTTACGGACTCCAACTACGGTAGAAGTCCCTCTGTGAGTTTCACCGTATTTTATATATTTTCCTAACGTTAATTTTACCTTACTTGTTCCTAATTTAGGATAAAATATTATTAAGTTTGAATAAGTAAATCTAATAAACGGTCAAGAGTGCTTGATACTTAATTAATTGAAAGTAATTTCAAAATCCAATAAATAAGAAATAATCTCAGAAATTTTATTTTAGATTAACATCCTTATAGTTGAATATTTAGATTTAACTACATAGGACACGAGAAATTGATGGGTTTATGGTCTCTGCCTAATCTGGACAGAAAAAACCTTCATTATAGTATAATGTATGTACGTGAAAGCTGGTCATATCACTTTATTTTCAAATTAATGTCCTTTATATTCAATGGACGTTTTCATGCATGTTGAAGTGTTAGCAGGTAATACAGGCACAGTTCTGTCTGTGACACTTCAATCGGCAGATAAGCGGTTTCCTAATCGAGAACCGATTATTGACGATAACTTGAATTGTTCCGACCTCATTTCATCGTACTCCTACCATACAACACCTCTATCATTTTTGTCTACAACATTTCTATTATGACAGCCTCTCTGGCGTAGCGGTAGAATATTCGACTGCTACGCAGGGGGAGCAGGTTCAATTCTCTGTGTAAATATTTGTATACATGAATATGAATGTTTGCATTGGTCTGGATGTTTTTATGTGTTATGTGTATATATTTACAAAACAAAAAACAATGTAGGTACCTATATTTATCTGCATTCTATATAACACAAGCAAGTTAAGTTATGCTTACTTTGGGTCTAGATGGCGCTGTGTAGAATGATCTACAATATTCATTTATTTGATTATACAGACGTGACCGACCACGTTATTACAAAAAACAATAAAAGTCCCAAGTACATTTGATCTAAACTTAGGTTTGATAAAACTGTTCCCATCAAGTCGACACATGTTACGACAAATTTTATATGTGTTTAAGGTGTCTAATTTCCCATCCCACCAAGGACTTCGGGCGCAATTAAAGTGGTGCACTAGATGATTTACCAAAAACTCTCTGGCGCAGGTCAGTCGATAGTCACTCACACAAAAATCAGATAAGCCAAGCTTGAATGCGGTTTAACATCAGATAGACAGTCCAGAATCAGCTTATACATGGCTCGAGTTAACAATAGTGCCCGGAAAACGGCAATAGGCTCACCCCCTGTTACGTCGGACCTAATACAATAATTGCTGAAATGTGGGTGTTAGGTAATTCACCTCTGCCTAATTCTCCGGGGATAAAGGCGTGATTGTATGTATGTACTAGCCTTCCGCCCGCGGCTCCGCCCGTATGCATCTCGGTTATCGCGACCTTTGCTCATATCTCCGGTTCTACTCAACCGATTGCGATCAAACAAACGTAATATTTTAAGTCTGAGTAAGCCCTTTCTAACAAAAAAAAACCGCATCAAAATCCGTCCAGTAGTTTTTGCGTCCATCGCGGACAAACAGACAAACAGACAGGAAATTAAAAAAATATATTTTCGTGTTCAGTATCGTGAACATAACATAACCCAAGTATTTTTTTCAAATATCTCCAATGTACAGACACGACCACTTTACAATTATATAATAGTATAGAAGATGTTGAATGCGGTTGAGATTAACGCTAAAATGATGACGATGTCCAAAATACGTAATAATATAATTATTACTTTTGAATGAAATTTTTAAGCGTTTAGCATGCCAACTATTAAAATCGAATAAGGCAGAAAAAACTTAATACAGCTTAGGTAGGACTCGAACTCGCTATTTTTCCCTTACCCCGCGTTTACACGCTGCCCATCGCATTGCTCATCGCGTTGCCGGAAGTATTCCCACGAATAATGCCCTAGCATTCACACGTACGCATCATCGTGTTGGTCCGCATTACAGTATTCGCCCTGCAACGGAGACGGACGTAAACGTATGGAGAACAACGCTGTAGCAGTGTACGCATTATGCTTTTACAGCATAGCAAATTGATTAAATAGATTAATAATAAAAACTATCACTTTCAACTACCTATACACTGTCCGTAGATGGATATAAATATTTTTAAAAGTAAATATTCGAGGAGCAATAACGAAAGCCGTGTTTACTGATTAGCGCCATCTAGCGGTCTCGTATAATAGTTCATCGCGCTAGTATTGCCGCTGACATTCGCAGCAACATCGCGGCAGTACTCGCGCTATGACGAATATACCATTCACACCACGTCTCTGCCCACTTCTCTCGCCACTTCCCTCGCTCTGCCGCGAGTATGTAAACGAAGCATTACCTGTAAGGGAATGATCATGGGTTCGAGTCCCGCCTAAGCTGTATTTACTTTTTCTATCTTAATCGATAATTTTTTACTTGTTAATTCAAAGTTTAACAGTTACTATCCTATATCGGTGAATTTGGTTATTTTAGATTGCTTGATAGTAGAAAATATTACAGAAGATAGCAGCTAGTGAAACCGCGATCCAGCTCATTGTTTTTTTTTTTCAACAAAGGTGTAATCCATGGTTGTGACGTCACGTTTATTTTAATGTGGGTACGTGCGATTGTGCTCGGTGATAATGCGGTTAATCGCGATGCGAGTTGTTTACCGATTTGAACTCTTCGGTGCCACGGTGCTGTCCGAGATATTGACACTTTTTTATTTTTTTAATTTTTTTTAATTACAGCTTGTTAATCTTAACCTCTGCCAAACTGCACAGCAGTTTGTTGGCAGCTGCATCCCCCGTTGTTTCAACAAAGAGCTATAAGTACATTATAAAATAATAACCTCCATACATACAACCTCGGAGTCTGGGCTCCGCTTTACCAGTCCAACTGTGGATTTGGCTCAATTTCGATATTTTTCATGAAACCCGGTGTAAAAGTGTCCATGAAGTGAGATGGGCACTGTTGCCTCTTTGAACGGCGACGGTTAGCCTTCGCACCAGTCTGATGATATACCATATTATCGTCACATAACCAGATAATAAATTTTATTCAAAATATCGACAGACGTATTGTTCAAACCAATGTAATAATAATCAAAATTAATCATCAATTTATCATAAGAAAACAGGTAAGTAGTTTATTTTGGAACAAAATAAAATCGGCCAAGTGCGAGTCGGACTCGCCCATGAAGGGTTCCGTAGTAGCAAAGGCGAAAATTGCGGTTTATGACGTATTAAAAAAAAACTACTGACTGGATCTCGTTCGAACCAATTTTTAGTGGTAGTTTTCATGGCAATTTACATCATATATTTTTTTTAGATTTATCGGGATAGATTAGATTTATAGGGGTTGCAACGAGAGTAAAAAAGGCTATTCCTATTAGAACCGCATTGCTCGTTCATCAGAGCAATTCCTGCGGTACAGTCGAGGGGTGTTTCTTTTTATTTTAGCACTAAGAGCACAATACGTTCGTTACATATTCGCCCTTAACCCTCACAGTTCTATCTGCTTGATTGAGTGGTTCAAACCGGTCGGCCCGGGCCGGATTGAGTTATTTGTTATTGGAAATTTTTCAAATACAATGTTCGTATTGACTTACATTCAATACGGACCGGCAACCCTAAACTCTTCAGACAAATAAAGAGTACAACCTGAAATGAATGTTAAGCTTGATAAACTTCTACAACAACTGCTAATGGAATTGGTCGACATTCCAACAAACTTTTTTTAAACAAAGCAGAGTTGTTACTTGTAACGAGCTCTGTTTCGATCAATAGTTGATTGAAATGAATTTCATTTCAGTAATCCGGGTAAACAAACGTATCTGTAAAAGCTTTGAGCGAAATAGTTTGTTAAAAAACAATTAGAAAAAATGGTTGGTATTACTTTCCAATTTAACTTCACCGGTGAAACTTTTATAAAAGTGATTGAACTGTTTGAATGGTATCTTTTTGTACGACCACGAATTGAATTGCGAGAATTCCACATTACCAAAGCTAAATGCGATACGTAAGCGTTTTCCACAAACGATAAAGGGTTAACAAAACTCGTTCACGTTTCGTTTTTAAAATAGGAAGCCGATACACTGTTGCAGAAGATTGATGGAGCTATCTGAAACGAGATCGGGGACGCCATAGTGCCGTTCGGCCATTCCAATGCAATGTTGCAGGAAACTCAGGCACAGATGCTATTTAAAATCAAATACGTGTTCCATACCGACGCGACGTCCATGCCTGTGCCTGCTTGTATATTAAATTACATGTTTTCGGCTACTACTTTAGCATAGAAATAGCTTCGAAACAAATATATAAAACAAATAAACATGTTCAGAAGTCTATAGACAAATAAAGAAATTTTTTTGGATGGTCTACTTATCTTGGCTGATATATTTGGCCCAAGGACAGATTATAATCAGGAATAAGGGTACTATTATCCTTAAAATAGGTTGCGGAAATAAACCAGCCAATGAGATAAATCAATGGGACCAACATTCACGCGTGCGAAGCCGCGACCAACAGCTAGCTATGAAAATAAGTACAAAAATAAACCAGTTTTTATGAGCTTCACACAATACAACCATAAATAAATTCTTAAAAATGATAAATGATAGCATGTACCGATGAGAACGTACCAGGCGTTCATAGCTGACAAGGAGATATAAATGAAGTCGTTAGTGCTTGGTAGCTCAGTGCCTCGTCTACCACGAACTGAGAATAATGTCTCACTACACTCAACAGGTAAACGGTACACTTGGATTATCATATCATAGTGGATGGTGTATTTTATGAATTCTGTTTTGACATTATTTTCATAAAACTTTATGTTTAAATATTTTTGATGTTATGAAGATTTTATTTGGTTGTCTAATAAAGTAAATAATTTTATTAGTTTAATTTTTAAATAAAAAGACCCCTGTAAAGTCGGACTCGCAAACAAAATAAGTACAGCTTAATCAGCTTGTAATCGATTAAATTAGGTAAGTACATTTACCGAATTTAAATAAAAAATATACATAGAACCAGAACGTCCAGAACCAATGCAAAGTCTGCACTAAAATATCGAACGTGCAATATTTTAATGCGAACATTTTCATAATTTTCCTGCTGAAGAAAAGTAAAAAGTTCCTTCAACGTATAATTTATGTTTGCACAGCGACTGTTGAACTTGAGCTTTCCCCATAAGCCAATTTACAAAGAACTGTCCCTTGGGGTCAAAGCTATAATCCCATGCTGAGCGAGTCACTTGGCGTAGGCATTTTGAGTTTATTTAGGCAACGAGATATTCTGCTATTTGTATTAACTGTTATTTAAAATTGAAGAGGGGTATGAGACCCCATCAAGATCTTCGGGACTCAAGTCAACTTCACCTAGAAGTTGGGCACACCTGCTGGTTGCAGACGAGACGGAATCACGCTTTGGGTCAGATGACAGTAGCTCCCGTAAAAGCCAAAACAAGAGAAATAATAGCCGACCGAAATCCGGGTTCTTGGATGACGAGCACTCTTTCGTAATATCATAATATTATGAGGAAACAATCATTACACCATAAGATATCAATTTTTTTTCTATCGAACTCACGGTAACTGAGGCTGACGATAGAAATGAAGTGCAGAATATTACATCAAGAACCAAGCGGTTCGGTGGCTCTTTCCTTTGTCGCAGATCTGGAATTCCTTACCAGCTCACGTGTTTCCTTCTTCCTACAGTCCCGGGTCTACAAAGCAGGGCTTGAAAAAGCATTCAATGAGGCCGTCAAGGTGAGTGCCACCATTGTAACATGGTACGTATTTATAATGGGGTCACCATTATAGAGACTTTGCCTTGGCAAATTGACGTGTCCTATATAAAAAAAAAAAATCCAATGCACTTGGCTTGTAGAAATACAATACATGTTGTTTATAGGTATACGACATTATAATATATGGGCTTCCGAAGTGTCGTATCGTAGCTACATATGAGTAGAGAACGTGGGTATTCGCTGAAATTAACATTGTAATTGGATGGACCAATCGAAGCATGACTGTTTTAAATGTCCCACCTGGTTGATGTTTGTCTTACAAACTAATTAGGATCTGAAGCCTTGAAATTTCACGGTTCAAGCCAAGTTAACGGGTAGCTTTCATCTCTTATATAAATTGCTACATCGATGAACTGACTGACTACCCGTGAACTGTTTGAGTAATGATCTCTCCTTTTTTAATTGCGAAGCAGTAATAAATTATTTTATGCCATTATTTTGTGTCTATCTCAGCATTTTACCGACCTTAAAACTATTGTCAGCGGTATTTCACAATAAATTCGAATGGTACTTTTCAATCTTAACTGAAATTTTAATATTGAGAACACGTGGGTATACTTTTTTATCGAAGAAAGTTCAGTTTCTACTTTTAGTCATTACATTCATTCATTTCAAATTCAATCAAATATTTAAAAAAAAAGTATGATATTAAACGTAGCATAAAATATTAAGAATTAATTATAGAATAGAAAACTATATTATGCAATACAAACTAAAAAAGAGATACTGCTAGTTTAGGCATCGAAATTCCTCCCTAACTACCTATATCTACTGATACCATGTCAAGAAGGCTGGCGACGTTACGACAACGTTGCCACATTGAATGACCATACTAATTCTTTGAGTGAACTCTATGGTCACCACACGGCTGCCTCTTGTAGCGGCTGACACAGGTACGGACTTTTCGGAGATTTCCTGCGTCGGATCCGGAAGGAGCCATCGTCCGAGTGCCATCACTGTGCTGTGGTGTGAATGGGGACTCGGGGCTGCACACACTCACCGAGTGCCTGGGGTGGGAGACACCGAGGTTGGGACCTAGGCGTCACAAGCACTCACTAGTGGCGGTCCTAGAAACGGAAGTACTCCCGATTCACGGCGCGAGTGCGTGGGCTGCCGTCGTCTCCTTCTGTGAGCAAGTAATGCTCTTGGAGCACATGACACCCGATGCATGTTTTCCACACCAATAGTTTAACAAGAAACAGGGCCTCGATTCTGCTAAAGCACAACCACTGTCACACCACAATGACTGCGAGAAAATTCCATTTGATTTTAGCCTCTAAACTCTAAAGTAATGCAGTTAACGTTTAAAACGGCTTTTTGTAGAGTGAATGAAAGAGTGTAATGAAACTCTGTTCATTTAATTTTATGATTGTAAGTCTATAGAAATAAGGTCTAAAATTTAATGGCATTTTTTGCAGTCTCTCTGGTGGGACAGTGGTTGTGCTTTAGTAGAATCACGTACAAAGAAAAATGTCACTCATAATTCGTAACAGAATTAGCTAATGTTTGTCACACATTTTATCCTCGCCTAATTCGATAATAATAAACTGGCCATCTGTCCAACTTTGGTCATTCATAGTACGTGGACTTTTGGTATCCCTCCCAAGTGGTTGTCTGTGGTCACATAGCCTGCGGAACACTTAGATCGAGTTAGGGACTCACCCGAAAATAATTAAATTCATCCCGGACAGCAGTGAGGTCACTGTGGCGTTTATGTCTGGGATTCGTGTATACTACTGCGTAAACTGTGTAGATGAAATCATTTTGTTGTGGATACTCCGTAGTGAAATAAAAAAGTATCTACATAATGTTTAATTAGATATCACTCCTTTTTATCAACGGTATCATTTTCTTTTCGTCCTAATAAAATATTCATTATAATGGGATCATAATTGGTAATTATTAAGAAAAAAGGAAAAGTTAACTTCCCCGTTTTAAAGTAGGTTAATTACGGATTACAAACAGTAAAACGTAAAGCAAATGTTTGATGTAGATTGTATCTTATTAAGGTACATATGCTCGTGATACGTAACGTCACAGAATAAGTAATAGTACTGTAACGTTGGTATACTATACCTACCTACACCTATAATACATACGGTATATTATAATAAAAAATGTACCTACTAAAATAACACGTTGATTGCAATCAGTCAATTGTTACATAATATAAAAGTTTAATTAGATATCACTCCTTTTTATCAACGGTATCATTTTCTTTTCGTCCTAATAAAATATTCATTATAATGGGATCATAATTGGTAATTATTAAGAAAAAAGGAAAAGTTAACTTCCCCGTTTTAAAGTAGGTTAATTACGGATTACAAACAGTAAAACGTAAAGCAAATGTTTGATGTAGATTGTATCTTATTAAGGTACATATACTCGTGATACGTAACGTCACAGAATAAGTAATAGTACTGTAACGTTGGTATACTATACCTACCTACACCTATAATACATACGGTATATTATAATAAAAAATGTACCTACTAAAATAACACGTTGATTGCAATCAGTCAATTGTTACATAATATAAAAGTTAGAAGTATGCTATTATAATGGACTTATATAAGTGTATTTTCTTTGGATTAACCAGCAGTGAATAGGTACTTGAAACAAACAAGTTTATATTAGTCGACACGTTTAGGATAGTTTAGTTTTGAGTTAATTTCTCCATTCAATAAAGAAGATAAGATGTAAAATTATTATATTAGGTTAAGATTTGTACTAATTTTGTTCATTCTTCCTTAAACCGATTTAAGCCTAAGTTTAGTTTGAGCTATGAAGAATTTATACAATAGGTGGGTACCTACTCTTTATTTCTGACATGGATTTATTTTATTATAATGAACAATAAACATGATATACCTTTAAATACAGTTTTTCCTTTTGCGATGCAAAATCCTCAAAAACCGTTTTGCCCTTCTACAAGTTAACGGTATCGTAATTTTTGAAATATTTCGACCATTAAACAGAAATATTGATAAACTGTTAACTACCGCAGTCACCGGAATCAAGATAGAGTAGCCACTTAATAATAGCGGTTAAATAACTAGGTAACGAAAGGTTGGATATACAGGTGGCTCTTGCCGATACACCGGTAATTAAGTTTGTGTACGCTTCAAACTTCATCCCTGTCTTGTACTTGTAGCTTAACAGAATTCCAAATTTGCTACATACGTACACGTCACGTCACGTTAGATTCGGCACATTGAACGGTTAACGTGCTCTCCGAAGCCCGGTTCGCACTACATAATGATCCAAGTTATTACAAACCTTTTTAAAATAATTTTAATCAATTACTACCAGTCTTCTGGGAAACGTTCCCAGAAGACTGGCAGTAATTTTATTGATTAAAACATCGGTCGGTGATGATGCGGGGGAATTTCACGACGCATTAAGTATGTAAATATTTATTCATTTATTTTATCTCATGATTAGTTTAATATTATCTAGGTATAAGTATTCAGTTCGATTCCGTTTAACAACCGGACTACTGCTACTGAAAAGTTGCAGTAGTCCGGTTGATCGGACTACTGAGATTATAGGATTCTGAGGACGTTAATTTCTAAAACAAAAATTTTCTTTGTTACAGGTATAACAATTCGGCAATCTATCAAACTGCTCCGCAAGAATCTAAATGTGAGAAGCATTGTCTAAATTTAGTTAAAAAACAGAAAAAAAGATTCACCATAATTTTAAAAAGACCGGAAAGAATAAATTCATTCTATTCTACTTATAGAATGCCTACAAATTTTCCAAATTAGACCGTATTTTATGAGTATTAGAATTCATAATGGTTGTGCTAGGGGCAAAGTGGTTATCAAAAGAGTATTCTAAGCATTGCGCTATGGAACGTCCGAGGTTCGTAATTAAAAGAGTATTCGCTCCCGTTGTTTTACAGCAGCCTTCGTCTGGAGGCGTACAGCTGTGTAGTTCAGAAACACAATGAATATGTATACCCATAGAGCTGAGAGGGAAAATGTGAGGGACACCGACTACCTGCCTTTTTTGTCGCATTTTCGCACGGTGTTCGGTCTGCAGTAATGAAATAGGGTGTTTCTAAATGATCATTTTGTTAATCACTTTACGCTGCCGCGCTGCTAGCCGTTTTGGAAATGATTTCTTTCTTGCTATTTTATGATCATACGTAGGTAATACTCGTATGTTTTACACATATCGGATGATCAAACATGAATATTTCACTTACAGTTTATAATCATTAAACTAATCTCTACCTTCTATAAAAGTTAATTGGTTTCAATCTAACCAAGAAATTATAAAGCTATATTAAGAAGATAGTATTTGCATTCAAACGGCGAAATGTGGGTGCTAGCACCTCTGCCTACCCCTTCGGGGATAAAGGCGTGAGTTTATGTTATGTTATGTTTTATTTGCATTCCATAAAAGAGCTTCGTTTCCATTGTACCTAAACTTCAAGTTTCCATTCATGACTAACGTTATATTGAAAGACAGGGTTATTTCACAAATCTCGTCTCTGACAAGTGTGGCTTGTTAGTAATGCTTTCGGTATAGTTCGGTAGGCCTCGGCAGTGCGCTGGCGTCTTCAAGCCTTTACGCTGTGCGAAACCTGTACAGCTTTCCACTTGTAGTATGAATACGTGTAAAAGTGAAGAACACGCATAGAAAATATTCTTTGAATGCCTGTTTTGAAATATAAACTACGCAAATTGGAGGCGCTGTCGCAGTTTTGTTTAATTGCTTTATTACTATAACCTACACTGTATAGCAACCATTCAATGACTTTTTGTTTCGCTGGATAATAACTAACACCCTTAATACTAAGGGACTTTACGGCTTGAGTGAGAATTTATCCATTAGTGACTAACAAAAGAGGTTTGTTTTCTAAGTAGAAAAGTACCCATACCTCTATAGAACTATTTGTACAAGGATTTGTCAACCTTACAATAGCTGTCGATACTAGGACTTGGGTGCTCTCGGAATCGAGAGAAATAGAATTGTTGACTGGCATATTGTTTGTAGCTGCATTGCTATTTTTGACATTAGATAAATGTTGCTCACTTCATCGGGGCTGTGCTACTTTTCGTTCGTATATTAGCTCCATTATCAGCACTGTAAGTCATAAAAAGTTGGAGGCATAGGTAGTAGAAATTTATTTCTCCGTATAGTCCTTTAAGCGGGGCGTGAAAAGCATCTGACGAGGCCATCAAGCTGAGGGCCATCATTATAACAGGGAACGTGTCTGCAATGGTGACCCTATTAACTGAGACTGTCTTCAGTTTACCATCAGGCGAGATGAAGTCATAGTGACGTGTCCTATAAAAAAAATACCTGGTTAATAAACTGACTGAGACCAACATAGATGCATATATATAGCTACCGGCATCTATCTGGACCCCAGTCTCATCACAAAACTCGTACTCTATACAAGCAGTACCTACGCTGTTTTCGGTGTCATTTGTAGATAGCAGGGGGTGTTATGCGGCGGCTCAATCTACCAATCATAGTAATATATGATTGGTAGATTGAGCCGATACAAATCAATACGCGGGTGATAAAGGACATGATATATGCAGTTGATTATAGAACAGTTACCCAACAGCAACGTAAAGTTTATCCCTACATTGGTGCGGCACAACCTAAAACGACCTCCCTAGCTTGCACTATTTTATATTTTACAGCCCTGATTCCCAAATCACGCAACAAATCTGGCTGTTGTAATTAAAAAGGTGTTGTTAAAATAACTCATGTAAATTAAACTCATAAAAAGGTAAATATAACGTCCTACATGTTTAAGCTTTCAACTGATTTAATTTTTAATACTGTCTCATAAAAGTCATTACTGAAAAAGCATTCACTATTTTTAATTAAAGGTAGCGATTTACATAATATGACATACATTGCTACTGATCAACAACGTCAAAAATCATTATGTTTCTGGAAAAAATATGCAACGACGGCTTCTCAAATTGTATTTCTTCTTATTTTTCCTTTTTCAAGTTTGAAACACAATTTTAAAGATAATTATGTACGTGGTAATAAAAAGTACAGATCGATCTTGACTAGCAAAGTACTCAAAATGATCTTGATACCTTGGTATTCCCCATTTCCTGTTAACTGATTGTTCTGATATTTGATACATACCTTTAGTTCGGACGTTAATACAATTTAAATCAATATAACAGTTTGGTATCAGGTAATATCATTTTTATCATTTTAACTAGCTGTTGCTGAATTCTTGTGGCGCTCTCGCCAGCCATGGGATAGGTTCCCATAGAAAAAAGCCTAAAAACCTATGTGTTATTTCCGACTATAATATAATCTATCCTTATATCTATCCTAATCCTACTAATATTATAAAATGTGAAAGTTTGTGAGAATGGATGTGTGGATGTGTGGATGTTTGTTACTCTTTCACGCATAAACGGTTGGACCGATTTGGTTGAAATTTGGTATGTATATAGGTTATACCCTGGATTAACATATAGGCTATATATAAGCGATGAACGGGATCAGAATCCCACGCGGGCGGAGCCGCGGGCAACAGCTAGTATAATATAAGATGTTTGTTAAAAGCTGTACCTTTCAGTCAGATATAACAAACATCTTGACACACTTTCACATATAATATTAGAAGGAAGAAAGTAGTATCAGTTAGTTACTTGTATCATTTATTTGATGTGCAATATGGAGTATCAGAATCTGTCTAGCTAAACTATTTTCGTCTTGTGCTTTATTGTTAATCCAAAATTAACCGTTTCATTTTGAACATCGGACTAATAGCGTTTAGTTACAGCCTTATTACTAAGACGGTGCTTTTGATTATATAAAATAGCTCTCATTTTCTCCTACTACGCCGCCAAGGAGCATTTGCGCGTTTTTAACGAACAAGTTAAAGTCTGAAAGGGCTTTTGAATTCAACTGTGAATAGTGAAGTACCTTGTTAGGACCGCTCCAAATGTCTTAAATACCCAGTTTTGAATAGTATGCAATCGTATTTCGATTTACGCACTTAGATTTAAACACAACTAACACTATTTTCTTATTGGGGCAGCAAAGATTATATTTTCCACTTGATACGACCCTGGTACACATATTTCGCTTCTTCTACTTACATGTGTAATTTCATTTCATATTAGCTAATTTTTGATATTTTTGATCTTATTTTTTCCACGCATAATCTCTTCTTTACAATACAATCACATTAATAGCGGTCATATACTAGTTATAGGTTTTATTTGGTTTTATGGCCTGCTGTATCTATTATGCCATCGATCAACAATAAAAATAGTATTATTATGTTGGTTGTTCTAATTAATCTGACATAATACATACCACAGAACAGATAATAATAAAACTGTGTTACACTCTGTTGTTTGTTTTTGTCGATATCTTATTACTTCCAGAACTAAGCTATCAATGAATAACGAACAGAAACATAAAATGGTGCAAAAAGATACTAAAATATCACCGTGAGTAGCGATAAACGTTCCGACGGACAGTGTATTCAGTCTAGCCCCTTGTCTCACGGTAATGGTCAGTCGCTATAAAAGACCTTCCCCAGCCTCCCTCATTAAATTTGCATCAAAAAGCCGAGCCATTCATATGGTTCTTACCTTGTAGACATTACAACTCTTTACTTGAAATAAACTATAAGACTTGGTATCTTACGATTTTATTTGAATGAAATTTTAGGCATTTAGTGGTCAGAGCATTCCTCCCGTAAGGGAAAGATCGCGGGTTCGAGTCCCGCCCAGGCTGTATTCGCTTTTTCTATCTTAAAACGATTACGATTTCATGTTTGTTATTACATCTAAAAATGGATTGAATATTGACTTAAATCGTTGTAAATGTGTCAAAGAATACCTACGTGTTGGGCCCGTGTGTGTAGTTTATAGTTGAGTCTTTTCACCACAGGGTCTTTACCATCGGTAATCACTTAATTTACAACCAATTTCTTATTGCAAAAATAAATCAATATTATCAAATAACGTGTTTATTTGTTGTGTATATATATATTATATATAGTATATATATTACAGTCTGGAATAAAACATAGGTTACTTATATCCTAGAATAGGTTTCCATGGGTTGCAGGAACGGGATCAAAAATCCACGCGGCGGCGCGGCGTCTAGAGCAAATACTAAATACACATTTATAAATGTGAAAGTTTGTGACGACGTTTGATAGTTAATTTGACCCAAACGACTGATTGCATCTCGCTGAAATTTGGTATAGGAATAGAATATAGTCTGGAATAACACTAGGTTTTTACTCTGCGATAGATTCCCATGGGTTACGATAACGGGATCAAAATTCTACACAGACTCCGAATCTGTTTAAACAGTTATAATAATTGAAGTGGAAGTCAAAATACCTAAATAGACTTAAAACACAGGTCAGCCGAAGCAGGGAGATTCGGTCTAGGTGGGGTTTCTCGAATAACGTGGACCTGCGGTTTGAGTGTGAAGTTTCTCCACAGATCATGGCCCAAATGCTAACGTGTCCATCTACTTATACACCGGAGGACCTTATGAGTGCCTTCGAGAACGCAATCCAGGTAGCAGCACACTGGTAATATAGAATTTGAGAGTAGAAGCACCATCAATTCGACAGAAGAAGAAAAATAGTTTCTTCCCGTATCTAACAAAATGCAGTTTGTCGTGAATTACAAAAATGCTAAGGTTCGCCCACTTGGCTAAATAAAATTCATTTCCCGCAGTTACGTCCCGCACTGCCGTGCGCCTCACACATACTTTTGAATAGAAACGAAAATTCTTCAGTGTAAAAATATTGGAAATATTTTTCAGTTTTCAATCGAAGGATGCTTCAAAGTCAGGCGTGAGTGAAATAAGCTTTTCGTTTATTGAGAAACGTGCGAATCACCAGCAGTGTTGTGTTGTGTGAAGTAAATTAAAATTCTGTATTGACTGGTGGCGAACACTTAATATTCTGTTTTGTAAATGCAGAACCTTTATGTGGGCTTTCCAATAAATCGTACTGTGAATGAGTACGGCTTTAGACAGATTTTTTACACTTTACGCCGCGTTGTATATTATAATTTAACACTTATTTAAAATAAAATATGATCATTAAATTTAGATTTAATACGTGTGTTCGTTTAGATCCTTATTTCAGTAAGAAGTTAACACAATTATAAAATAAAGAATCAATTTTTTATTTAAAATTTATGAATATACCTTTAAATATTATGAATAATTGAATGGTCTGTATTCTATAATCTCTTGTCAGGTTTTGTACCTACAAACATGAAAAACTAGAGGAAAGTGTAGTACGGTACTTTTACTATCTATTAGTGAACTATCCAAATATTTTCGCTTCGTAGGTAACTTGGTTTACGAATAACCTTAATTGCAGGATAAAAATAGAAGGAGGTAAGACACGACGGTATTTCCGTCCCAATCGAGCAGTCCGACTGGGGAATCCTCCACCTCCGTCCTACAGAACACCGCGGCTATAATAACCTAGTGTGTTGTTCCCGGCGGTGATTAGGGTAGCCAGAGCTCACTGGAGAGGTTTTGTGCCGTCAGTGGGAAGACCAAAGGCTTGTCCTGCAGGGTCGGCAGCACGAGTGTGACTCCCCTGATGTTGCAGTCGTCCATAGGCCATGGTAACCACTTTCCATCAGGTAGGCCGTGTTTGCGTCTTAATCGGTATATAAAAAATGCAATCATACAGTCAACTACACCCATTATAAAATCGTTAAAGGATACATACAGCGGCAAAATCTCTACGTAAGATAAAGGATCCAATACCGCGTGTGAGTTTAGGATTGAACGAGTCCTTAAGGCGTATCTTTGTACCGAGCCAGAAAGTTTTCGCTGAGAAATATACAGAGCCTATAAATAAAGCTGTACACTCTTAGTACGCTACTTGGGGTTGAACTAGCGATTTGCAAAGAAATAGTGGCTGTAGTAGCCTTTGAACCACAATGAAATTCCTGCTTTACTGTGTTGCGTTTGCCGGATATCGCTTTTATGACGTAGGCTTAAACTTCACCAGGTAACTTCAATATTGGATGTTTCTTGGAGTGTAGGATGCGGGATGGAAAGTAGGTACTCAACACAAATTTAAGTTTTCGAAACACTATGAGCAATATAGCTATCTCTCACTTTAACTTTTGGACGTTAGGAGAGTTTGAGAAGAGATGAATACATACTACTAAATACCGTTACCTTATCATTATAAGGCCGCCCATTGTACATTGAACTGTAACATGCCACCAACTTGTAATACTGTAAATCTATAGTGTATAATAAAGAATTGTATATCTATCTATTTACCTACTACAAATTAAGGCAATCTGTGATGTTACCTTGTGTTAAATTTTAAGGCGGGTTCATCTAAATCTAACACAACATACAAGAAATATTATTATTATTATTCTCCATGGCACATGATACAGTACGCAATGTTCCAGTATATAACGGAACATTGGGTATTGCAATTTATCCAATGTATTTTTCAGACAGAGTAATGAACATACTGGTTTTCTGATATGTACGTGTAATAATTATGAAATACAGACAACGTGCAGAAGTTAATCATTCTGTTGAGCTCACTGTAGATTGTCCTGTATTCCACTCGAGCGTTCTGTTAATGGTGGTTTCCATTTACAGACTATTGCAAATTGATTTTATTGTGTTGACTGTGTATGAGCTAAACAGAATCACCAGACAATCTACTACACGTATTTGTGAAAACACTATTTTTGTAATTAGTAGTGCTTCTACGCCATGATCGTCTTCAGTACTATTAATTTATTTTGTGCCACGACGCTCAAGGCCATTTGCTTCTTCATATTCATAAGAGTATATTGTATACATTTGAAATGTGTTACATTATTTATTTCAAAGTTATTCACAGATTCACAATAGCAGATTACATTTTTTAAAGACTGAATTTATATATTTTCTTACGTATTCCTTTATATAACTCTAAATCTACATCCTCAAGCCAACATACCTTCAGGTTCTCTCAAAGAATTCCGCCAATTATATAAGTCATTTAAATTCCTTTTATAGAGCCTATTTGCCTTGACAAAACACGAAGGAAGTTCTTTTCATTTTATGATAAAGATCAAAAAGGCTCATTCTGTTATGTATATTTGAGCAGACTGTGCATTATGTAGATTTGTTCCAACGTGGTAACAAAATTAAGTAATGGAAGATCTTGATTTATAAAAAGTTAATATAATATTTTTCAACTCGTTGTTCATACATCTGTATAGCTCTTGGGATTTGCCCCAGTGCCGCACGAGCTTTAAACAGAACTATAAAAATGACATTAAAATAATAGCTTTTTAATGAATGAAGAAGATATGACGATCTTCTTTTTCATTCTAGCGTTAATCCCAGTCACATACGAAGCTTCACACCTCGGACTCTGGGGTCCGCTTTTACCAGTTTAAATCGAGGATTTGACTGAACAACGATATTTTCTATGAAGCGTCTGCCATCTGACCTCCACAACAATGTCGAAGCTTGTAGCTAGAGCAGTTGGTGGACTTTTTAGACCTCCAACTAACCGATACGACGGTTATAGATGTTTATATGACAACCGGGACCGATGGCATATCGTGCTCTCCGAGGCACGACCAGACCAGTGCAAATACCCATATTCATGCATACAAAAATTTACACTGAGCGGGGATCGAACCCGCGCCTCCTGCGTAGAGGCCGCGTTCACTCCCGCCACGCCGCTGTCGTATACAGTAACTATAACAAAATATTACTAACGTGTAACATGTAATAAGTTAAATATTTGAGAACCACATTATTGTATTAATGTTAGCCATAAAGATAGTGGTGTGGAGAAAACACAGATTTTTTTATAAGTTATCTGCCTGTCTATCTTTCTGTCTCTTTGTATTGGTTAATTTCTGAAGTAATCTATTTTACTAGGTGCACCTTAGGATACTTTCATTTTGAAAAGTGAGAATTTTAAATCCACAGATGTTAGGGACCTCGCGAACAAAGTCGAGGGCAAAGCTAGTTATGTATATTAAAAGATATTTTAATTATTGATGGACATAAAGACACACTATATTTAATAGCTCGAGTAAGTAATTAGCCTATATTGAAAACGAACTACTATTACTCGATTTAGGTCAATGTTTTGGTTAAATGACGAAACGCAAAGGGTATATATCGCATGAAGCGATACCCGACATAGAAATAAGCAGTAAGTAAAACTTTTGTAGTAAATCCAACGTTAGCGTACGAGTTTCCGTCGGTTTATTCTCTCAAGTTAAATTGTATTAGCTCTCTGAACGTACGTGACTGTAGCTACTTATTGAACCTACAAATCAGAACGAGTGTTGATTTAATTTACTCTGTGTTTTCATTACTGATTGTGATGTTACTTTGATCTGGAAATACTTTAATACTAAATTTTATCAACAAATACTTCATAGATGAAAGAATGATTTCAGTGGTCATTCCAACTGATTACCTATATCATACAAAATAATTTATATATTTATAATTATTAATATAATACATGATGTTGTAGGATATTCTACACATAACTATCTAGACATAGAAACACCCAGACCAATGCAAATATGCATATTCATTCATTCGAATATTAGCACTGAGCGAGGATCAGATGATTTAAATAATAACTGTAATAACCATTCTATTAGTTTTTAGAGAATCTTTGCATTTTATTTATTTTACCTTGAGCCCGTTTGTCATTTCCCGACGAAACTGTAATACACATCTTGTAAGACACTGGTACTACATGATGTGTATAATTCGCAGTTTCGTCGCAAAATGACAAATGGGCTCTTTTTAACACAACACGGATAAAACCATAGGAATAGTCAAAGTACGATCGCTAGAATAATTTAGCTAGAGAAATTGAAGGAACAAATAGTCTTGCAAGAACTTAAAACACTTACAAACTGAAACACTTGTACAAATTCAAAAGCGGAACAGAGCTTGCTTTAAACTTATTTAAGTCTCTTCATATCAGTTACACAACGATCAAACTATAGCTTCCAAAAGTCCACTAAGAACATCTTCGAGTGATGTACGAGTATGTACTACGGTACTACATAATCTCCTCATCTAACTTCAGCTTAAAATTGTACCAAGGTGTAGTGAGCATAGAGTTTCACAGGCAAATTTGCAATTATATTATCTGAGAACTGTTATTACTCAGCTCTCGTGCATAGCGAACTTCGTTCAAGACCATATTGCGAAAGTTTTCATTTTTCTCTAACCCAGTTATGATGTCAAGAGTTCGGGGTAGGGCGGTGTCAACTTACCACGGCCATGGAATTTTATTATCACCTTTAAAACTTTCTGAATTTTGATTTATATAATGAAAAAAGTGCCCCCAAAATTAGATTATCTGAGAATTGAGCCATTTGCTTTTTTCGTTCTTAAAACTTTGGAATTTGGTTATTGAGATGGTATAAAGTTTTACGTCATCAAAAATCATCATAGACTGGGAGCCCGGGGTTTGCTTACTCCTTCTTATTTTTGATTTGGCTTATACGACTTTTATGGGTGCGAATACCGTGACCGTGAGTCAAACTCACGGCCTCTCAGGTCTCTCACGGTCTCTTGACCTCGAAAGGAAAACCTCATTCAATAATCGGCAGGTGACATGGCTCAGAGATGGGGTCCCATTCGTCACCAATTTCCTTTTTACGTCGTCATAAATGCATTAATGCACTCATCACTCTGCATGTCCCAAGTAAGATCAGAGTAATGTTTGAATCGTAAAGTGAAGCTCATATGTCTGTTGCATATTATGGCATTTTTATGCGTCGGCATCCTGTTGGATACGAACGACACCTCATAAAGCGACCTTACTGGCAAATTCAATTCAATATGCTAGATAAGGTTTATTACATCACTCTGCATAAATGGACCTTGTTACCGAGGTGTGCCTTAGTTGTACTTGTATATACCTACCAGTAACTGAAGATATCGGCTTCTACTAACTCCCTTACTTTATTACCAAGCTGTGGTTTCTTGTGAGTCGTAAAGATAATCTTTTACTTGGTGTCATGAAAAACATAATATAAAGCTTGTAAATATTTACCGTACTATTGCTTACCGTGTAATAATATTTTATGTTCGTGTCTAGAATTAGGAATTTGGAATTTTCATAACAACATTATTGTCGTTTGAAGAACATCTACAAGACATAGGTTTATTATCAGACATGTTTTCTGAAACTATGAATGTATTCAATCCGATTTCCACCCCTGATTTAATATTTTTATTTAAAAAACTTTAATTTTTGACTTGACTGTAGAATATTGTTTGAATAATGTTTATTAAAATTATTCAAAACAATATTGTGAACTTCACATTTAGATGATTTCATTAAGTACTTTTTATTTATAAGTGCGCATCGCAGTTAATTCTGAAAAGTAAATCAAATATGCGCATATAAACTACTTTACCATAAGTTTATAAGAAATGCTGAAACTTTCATTTTATTCAAGTAGATAATTACAAAGTTTCTACTTACAAACTTTATTTGAGTGAGGACGAACTTCAAAAAATTACAGTTTACGACTACCCATTTTACATTTTAATCGCTATAAAATAAGATATCCGCCTGTATTAAGTTTCCTGAGGGGAAAGTTTTAGGTCTTTTTTCATGGAGACATTGCGCAGTGAGGCCCACGTTCGCAAAGTTCAGGGGTGACCCGGTCAAAGGAGCTGGGAGAATGTGGAAGTTCTCTATTCAACCCTCATCGCTTACAATATGAGTTACCGTGTGGCGACACACCGATTTATTGTTTTTTTTTTCTGCGAAATGGATTGTTTGAGCGAGTTTTTCGTAAAACGTTCGATTACTGTTATGAATTTCAGAATAAAGTCTTATGTAGATTGGCTTTGACGTGTGTGTGTGAATTTATATCCTATCAGAGAATCGGGTTCGAATCCAGACAATTACACTACATTCGTTAACCCACTCCTAATACCTACAGGCAATTTAGCTTTACTGAATTGACGGGACTGGATTAAAGGTAATAAGTACTTTTTAAAGAAATACCTATATAAATGTACTTGAACCGATCTAGTCTTATAGACTTTTAAAATATACGAGAAGTATTTAAAAATTGTTAACACAACTTTAACCATAGCATAATATACTTATGAAACATCTGTCTGTAGCAGACTCAAGTAATAATTTGCTTAGGCAAAACCAACGTATGCACAGCTTAATATGATCACGTTCGTTTAGCGGTAATACCCACTTCCACTGCTTCCTACTCGGACTAACTTCACTCGCATTGTCTTAAGGATATTACTGAAAATTGCTCCAAATACTGCATTGCAGATCTCTTCAGTAGTGAGGTAATTAGCGAAACGTTTTAGTAGATACTGTTATAGTTTGTACTATTCGTGCAAATTTAGATAGAGTGCGTGTTAGTTTTTATTTTTAGAGCCTATTGGAGCATACAGTTATATTTTTAATTCCTATTTTTTTATTTATTTATCCTATTTTCTTTATCTTCTGGACAAAGGTCTCCCTCATAGCTTTCTACATCTCTTGATATTTTACTTGTCCCAGCAAAGGAGTCAATTTTGTCCCGCCAATGTTTCCTCGGCCAACCAGGACCCTGATTCTTTATCTACCATTGTCATACCGCTATAAAAATGCAATTAAATTTTAGATTTTATTATTATAGGACAAAAATTCAAAATCAATTGAAATTTATATAAAAAAAATAAATGTAGGTAGTATCTGGTATGATAGTGATTGAAAATTGGCAGAATCGAAGGTTTCCACTTTTAATCTTCTGGCTTCTTAGCCCACTTATTAGGTGTCATTCAACAGATTATCATCCACCCAATCAGGTATAAATTTTTCTATTTCTGAGGATAAAGTAGGTACATACATAATGATGTACATACATATATAATCACGCCGTTATCCCTGGAGGGTTACGCAGGGGTGAATTAACACCTACATTTCACCAATCATTGCATGTGTGAGCCCATTGCCGAATTCCGGGCATTATTGTTGACTGGAGTCATGCATCTGAGGCTGAGTCTAAGCTGTAAACAGCCTTATCCCTTAGTGGTCTTGTACAATACTGCATGGGAAGTGATGCCGTGGCCCTAACTTCTACTCTACCGGGAACCACGCGATATTGAAGAAAAAATGTTGACAGAAAAACCTTAGAGTATACATTAATATATAGAGCGCGCCTATCACTCAGGTCTTCGGTGCCGAATGTTAGCAGATACTTTGCGATGGTATAGCGCACCTATAGTGACGTTTCATGCATTAACGAAAATATCAATAGATGCACTTATTAATGTAGTTTGTTGTTATGAAGTATGTTTTTTCGATTTAATATGCATTGATAAAATTAAAGCCAAAATACAAAACAATGGCGTCATTTTACGCTATTTTTGCGTCATTATTACTACAAATATACGATGTTGTATAAAATTTTGATTTAACATATCGAATTAAATGTTATTTGCGAAGTAATTTTGACGGGTATTGTTTTGCTACCGATTGAGGTTGAGCCAGGAGCCTTGGTACTGTTCATACCCGTGATAGCAGTTCATACTTGTAAGGCGCGCTCTACAGAAAAACAAATAACCAAGTGAGGTACAGAACCCTAAAACCCATCTTTTCTACAATTCACCGCAATGCGAATGTTAATTAATTGTAATTTACTTCAATCCGCTTTGTAGGTGGAAATAACAAATTACAAAGCGTCTGTAATGCTCGTAATCAGCGTTCGATTCAGGTATGTAATCAAAGGGAATTGGTGATTAAAGCGGTTGACTGTTTCTCTGTATATCTACCTATGGGTGTATTCTAGAGATATATAATTTACCTATTATATATTAGGTATCCTATATAATAGGTAAATTATCTCTACATCGTCAAACTGTTAACGAACTATATTGCCGGAAGGATATCTTTGGGGGTGGTTTCATATCGATAGTGTTCAACAGCCAAGATTCGAACCCGGAATTTGTCGGTCGTAAGGTTAAGGAGTCGATCTTTAACCACTAAGCTATCAACTCTTAAATAGACCTCTGTGGCGTAGCGGTAAGGTGTTCCACTGCTAAGTTAGTGGTTGCTGGTTCGATTCCCGCTCATTGCAAATATGTTCATTTACATTGGTCTGGATGTTCCTATGCATAATATTGTTTTTTTTTTTTAAAGAAAGTAGGTATTTCAGTAAGATTTCGCATGCTAGAACCCATGTGACCAGCTCTGCTTAGTTTAGGTCTAAATCCCTTTATGTATATATCCTAGAATATTTATCTATATTTAGAATCACACAAGTTTTATGTTCCAACAACCAACCAATTTTTATGTTCCAAGATCAATTTCAACACAAAGCAGTCACTTATGCAAAGCGAGCACTTAAATCATGGTGCTCAAGTAATAAATATACACATAACATATACACATCACATATACACAGACAAATTACGTACTGTTGAGCTTATTACTACGGAACTCGGTAGTCCCCGAGGGATTACACTCCAGGATTATATTCGCACCGGATTCGGATGGGCGATTATGACCAGCTACTGTTGCTAGAATACTAAATCGATATTCGGATTTTCTTGAAATACAGTTTTTTATTTCACCTGCCTATAATCTTTTTCATTTCATTCTACAATCGTGTCTAAATGTATCAAATTAAATCGTACTAAAAAATTCAGTAGTTACGTAATCAAAGGAATTGAATAAAATAAAATATAGACAAATTCAATGCTATGTCAAATAATACAATCTATAATGTGTTATTGTAATTTATATTATGAGAGTTGTGAAACTAAAATGTCATATTCAAATAAATTGGCAATGTCAACAATACAGATGACGACAGTATCTCCTTGTCTACCTTCACGTGAAGTGCTGATCCCGTTCTCGCGAACCCCCGCTGACCGGCAAGTGCGGTTATATCGGACTCGAACCGACTAAAACCGCACGCTGGACTCGTGTCTACTATGTACTATTCTGCATTTTAATCTATCTCTGTGCTATATTTCATCCAGATCCATTACGCTGCATTTGATGTAATAGAAACTATGCTGAAATAAAAAATCTACGGCAAATACATACATTTATCCATCCCCACTTACCTACATATTAAAAATGAATAAAATAGAATAATCTTAGTAATTTTACAAAGGTCCTTTACGTAGGTACTATTTCATTTTTGTGTTTGTATCGGTAAAAACGCAGACGATCTCGTAATACTACGAATGCGGTCATCATAAAAATAACCCTCATCAGCTTGTTTAAAAGTGCAATAGTAGCGTAGGTAAAGGTTCAACTTTCAACCATTTCTAGCCACCGCACATCTTATTCATAAATTATTCCAAGTGTTCAAATGCAAATGAATTAAAAAACACGGAAAAATAAATTTGTTTTAGCAGTCTATTCGGAAGGGCTACTGGTCAAACGTTTTACTGAAGGTTGACGCAAAGTTTGAATAAATAATATCACGATTAGTGTAATTTCCAAGTTTTATATTAAAAGGTAAGAAAACACGAACAAACACTAAATAAGTGACAAAGTGGACAAGTGGTATAAAGAAAATATAAATGTCATGAAGGCTCTTTAGTTGTTTCTTTTTTTTAACTTCGTCAGTTCTCAATGTGACTAGAAGGCCAATTGACCTGATAATATGAAATCAAATTCGTAACACACTTTTCAAGAAAGAACATTGAAATCAAATATCGTATTAAACATTTATAAGATCAATCAATCAATTAGCCTACTGCAGTCCACTGCTGGACAATAGGCCTCTCTCAATGTGCGCCACGTTTGCCGATCCTCCGCCTTCCGCATCCAGTCCGTCCCAGCCACCTTTCGCAGGTCGTCGGTCCTGGCTAGGGGATGTCCCACCTTCCGTTTTCCTTCACTCAGTCTCCACTCTAGGACTCGTTTGCTCCAACGGCCATCAGTCCTTCGGCAGATGTGGCCAGCCCACTGCCACTTCAGTTTGCTTCTTATAGGTTCTTATAAGAAACCTTTGAAAAAATAAGTGTTATTGAAATAAAACTACTTTTTAACGGATACCAGCCCGATATATTTAATATTATTCACTTTTAGCGACGTTTTCTGTTTATGTTGACTGTAAAAAATAGTTTTATTTCAATGAGTAATATTCGCGTAAACTTTAGACAGTACCTATCGAAAATGTTATTACAAGAGTTGACCCTCTTTTAATTGAAATTGTGGTCATTTTAAACATTTTATTTGATTTTGAGAAAGTGAGACTGCAATTTGTTCAAATAAAAATCATTTTTTAATACACTGCTTAATACATTGCTTGCTTAATACACTATAATACCAGAGGGCCATTCCCATATCATTATGGGAATGGCCCTCTGGTATTATAGTGTATTAAGCACTGTTCTATTTTTTTACAGGCCACTTTTTCAGTTTTCATAAATAATAGAATAATTCCTTTATAAAATTTATGTACATTTCTAAATTACACACCAATAGCTTGTCCAACCTAAAAATATTGGTTGAAACTGAAACGAAAAATTCGATAAATACTAGTTATCAAACAGAGGAACATTTATCATGACCGCATTCAGCCATTAAAACGCTATTACTGTGTTACTTACCACATTTTAAAAGTTCTGTGTAACTAAAAGCGAACATTAAAAACAAATTAAACTGTAACAATATTGATTACACATAATTTTTCTTCCAATAGCGTCCGCGTTCGAAAATAATGTCAATTGGTTCCATATTTTGTTTCTTTTCTTCTTAATTTACAATAATTGATCGTGTTTGACCACTATCTCACCTATTGGTCGTTTCGAAGTGTTTGATGCATTTATTATGTTGATTATCCAAATCGATTTAGGAAGAGAAATGAGAATCGGCCTCGGCTGGGACTCGAACCCGCGATCTTTCACTTACAAGGGGAATGCTCTAACCGCTAAGCCACGAAGCCAACTCAAATTCCTCTATACTTCCGTCTGTGGGGCGACGGTGGAGCCATCTACCGATACTCTTTCTAACTCTAAATACGATTTTCTCTTTCTAAATCGATTCATTATTCTATCTACTAGAATGATATTAGTAGGACAAATAATAAAATTCGTTATGTAACCAAAAAAATCGGCAGATGACTCGCTTTTAAACGCTAAGACATACCTAAGTAAAGTAATATATTCTCTCATTTCCTCGTACGACCTTTATTTACGTACCTACGAGTATCTATTGTATCAATTTATTAGGAATTTGAAAAGAATACCATTTATTATGGAATTATTTAAATAAATAATAAGTAAATGAAATATTCTTTATTGTACACCAAAAGAATTAAAATACAGAAATGTTATACATTCTAATGTACAATGGGCGACCTTATTGCAAACAACAATCTCTTCCAGGCAACCCTTATTTAACTCTAGATAATACATAACTTTACCTCTATTTCATGGAATACCTCCAAATGTTTACCTTTTGGGATTGTTCGCAGTCTAAACATAATATTTAATACGATATTTTGAACACGTACAGCTACTAATTTTATCTATCGAATGCTTCGTACGCCCGCAATACATTCACGACCTACTTGCGGAGTGAATGTAGGGTTATGATATGAAAATACCGTATCGCACATCACGAATATTACTTTATCTATTAAAGATCCATAAAATATTTGAATAGAAAACTGTATTTTTGTTATGCTTATCACTACATAAATTATAAAACAAAGTCGATGTCGCTGTCTGTCCGTCCCTATGTATGCTTAAATCTTCAAAACTACGCAGCGGATTTTGAAGCGGTTTTTTAAATAGATAGAGTGATTCAAGAGTAATGTTTATATGTATAATACATGCATAATATTATAGAGAAACACTGATAAATTGGGATCAGAATACCACGCGGGCGGAAAATATGGCGGTACGAAGTTCGCCGGGTCAGCTAGTTAAACATAATTTCCATAGATCAAAATATAACCATGAAGAAGTGAAAGGCGTATGTCAGGATTATAGTGAGTGGAAAGCTGTTCAGTCGTTTCTGCCTACCCTAATGGGAAAGTCATTGTATGTGTCATACGTATGTAGCTTAAAAGAATTCATATTAAATGAAGTAAAACGTGATAACGTAGTTTAGTTTGTCTTGACCGCAGTCATTTTCACTGGTGATCTTATTTGTTACATCCTGACTGTACTATACAGGGCGTCCCACGGCGATGCCACATGGAGGGAAAGTACCATAAATCCTTAAGTTTTATTTTGCCAAATTGAATTTATAATTTTAGGTTTCAAGGACTTCCTTTTATTTAATTTACCATGTTTCTTAGAGTGATTTGATCCTTATGATTGACACTATCGATTGATGCCATAAAAATACAGGCTGTTACTTTTTCGGATTTTAGTCGGTTCGATTACCGGGTGTAGCAAGCGAATTTTTAAAAATCTTTAAATGCAGTTTTGTTTCTTTTTAAAAATAAAATGATGTCTCCTTTAAGTAAAATGAGCTAACTTAAGGATTTAAGGTACTTTCCCTCCATGTGGCATCGCCGTGGGACGCCCTGTATAGTAGAGTACATGAAAGTCTTGGTATACATACATTCCTACACCACTTTTGTCAGTGGTTAATGAATTTCAAAAAATCAATAAGCATATATCAGAACGACGAAGGAAGGCTTATTTCATACATAGAACTTCATTGAAATATTCCTGGTGCTAAGGTTAGGTCGTATGCTTGACCATTAGAAATTCACTGAGCTATACGTCGTCCTAGGTTAACGCTGCAGGTAGATCATATCTGTTGTAAAGAGGGCGTACGAACTACCAGAGGGCAGAAAATGCAGGTCAGCACACCAATCAAGTAGAAACAGACAGAACACTTGATCCACGCGGGCCTCTCAGTAAAGCTCGGAAAATAGATATCCCAAACAATGCGAAGGAGGGTTCAAGTAGGAACGGCTAAGACCTGTTGAAAATGAAGGAATGTAATTTGTCAGGGATCACCAACATAAAAAACTGAGTTTGTTAATGTATAAATCATAAATGCATAGATGCGATTACGGTATAGGAGTATGGCAGTAGGTATTAATGTTTCAAAAATGTTTATAGGCTATTCTTGCAATCAAATAATTATTTTTTTAATTAAATAATTTATTGAAAGTCCTTAGTATATATAAATTCCATTGAGACATTTGCGACCTATTTATACAGTACAATCAGTACATACACGTTTTTATCCCCGGAGGGTTAGGCAGAGGTGAATTAGCACCCACATTTCACTAATCATTGTATTAGGTCCCACGTTACTCACGGAAACTATTGCTGACTCCTGTCGTGCATCACTGAGGCTGACTCTGGGCTGTAGATATCTGTCTCTTTGTATGACACCGCATGGAAAGAGATGGGGTGGCCCGAATTCTACTCTGCCGGGAACCACGCACCTATCGGTACATACAATATTTCGATTTCTTTATTCTCTATTTTATTTAACACCATTTTTCTTGAGGTATTAAGATTTCTTCCTATTCCTTACTGTTTACAATCAAGCCACTGTATTACACCTAGCTACGAGTAGGTATATTATGAAACATCATCATTGAATTTTTTATTCAACTTGACCTTCTTGATTACAATCTTGGGTAAATGCTAAAATGTTAAAAAATTCACCGTTCTCATTATTTTCTCGGTAGAGAAGCTTCACTGCGGCTACTTTATTAATTATTAAACTCCACCTCTCTGCCTTGAGTCTTCATTTTTAAAGAGTCGTTGAAAAATACGAATGGAGTGACATTCTCATTCTGCATTTACTTGTATTATAATCATGATATTCATTCGTCATACATCTATATTATTATTATAATTTTAAATGACAATACTATATATAAATAAATACTAGTATTTTATGATATTCTACGCAGCGCTATGTAGATCCAAAGCAAGGATAGTTTAACTAGCAGTATTAAGGGTTCTACAGTGCATTATTATACCTACATAAATAAATAATACTAATATTTTATGGTATTCTACGCAGTGCTATGTAGATCAAAGCAAGGATAGTTTAACTAGCAGTATTAAGGGTTCTACAGTGCATAAACATACTTTAGGTCCGTCTTCCAGAACGGTACTCAGTCGATTTATATCGAAATTTGAGGTTTGAGGACATTGTATTCGAGATGACAGTTATTATTAGAGTCGATTCACAACTGAGTGTTGTTCAGGTATACGGGACTTATTTTATTTATAAACCCACATCTAATATATATAATTATCCATAAAAATATTTGCACTGAGCGGGAATCGAAAACGCGACCTCTGACTTCAAACGCTCTACCGCTACACCATAGACGTCCACAAATATAAGATTATTCTATAATAAGTAAACAAACCTTTACTCAAACAAATATAAAGTCATTCTCACAGCAAAATTAATTTAGACTTCGCCGAGTGACTCAACTCCACAAATATAGGTAGTTACGAAAATTACCACTAAATTTTGGGTGAAAATAAATAAACAGGCGTACACACCTTGCCAATTTGATTGTTGAATTATTCATGATGTCTCACACCGGCTCACACGGAGTAACCTGGGCAAGAGGGCCAGAGGGGAACGCGAGTACTCTCCAAACAACTCGTACCGTTACTCGGGGGGAATATAACGAAATGGGCAACCGAGACACCGTCTCATTTAAGAGCCAAATAAAAAAAAATACCCGAACTTATTACGGTGGCTCGAAAGGCTACAGAAAACATAATTATGATGAAGTGAGAACACGAAATAACTTTTAGCTGTGTTTAGATAGGTGTTATATATTTTTAACATTCTCTTTCTGAAGTAGGTACCCGTTCACATGTTGTACCTTCTCAGATCAGATGTAATCTTTTAAAACTTCAGTAATCTCTTCAAATCGATTATGATTTGTCGATTTGAATGGTTAGGATAATAAATACTTTAAAATTTCATTTAGTAAACTTTATTTATCTAAATTATATATTTACCTGGTTGATACTTCGAGCAGGTTATGTATAATTTTTCTATATTCTACAACATTCTACACAGTGCTATCTAATCTAGGCTCAAAGTAAGCATAGCTAGAATACGGATAAACATACTTAGTAAAATACTGAGCGGGAATCGAACCCGCACGGCGTAGCAGTCGAACGCTCTACAGCTAAGTCACAGAGGCTATGGTTATTTATGATTATGGTTACTGGCTGTATCTGTTTTTATCCTATTAATTTTACTACGGCTCATGTCATAAGTTAGGCATATTATCGTAAGTTTATAATTTACATGTATTATATTAGTTTTCTATGCATGTTCTAGTGATAAAAGTATTGTAATCTACATTTATATACTAGCGGCCGCCTACGACTTGGTACGCGTGGAGTTCATTTTACCCCTTAGGTAGTTTAGTCAAATAGGTTCTTATCGGATGTCTACACCCAATAAGAAACCTACTTGCCAAATTTCAATTTTGTAGGGGTTATAGTTTCAGAGATTTCGTGATTAATCAGTGAGTGTTATTCCCCTTTTGCATAGATTTTTACCGTAATTTTTTTAGGCACTGAACATCCAGTCAACGAGTTCGTTTGGTGTTTAAAGAAGTTGCACAGACACTCAAACAAAGAATGTGTGTGTGTTAGATACCAATAAACGCCTCGAATTGAACATTACCTGTTTGTTTGGTTTTAAAACCAATTTATGTCGTGGATAAATCGTAGACGGATAAAATGTACTCATAATAGATAACTTGAATGAAATACAATGAAACCTCATTCTAAATTATTTTAATATTCGCGAATGTCATCCAAAACACCTACTTGACAGTTATTATGTCAACCAACAAAACATATTTACATCAATGTGATTACGGCAATTTTGGTACAAAAGTCATTAATATAAGGAACGAACAAAACTGAGTCGTTAGCAACATAACAAATAAAAGTTAAAGCTGAGAATATATCAATTTGAGTACCTAATTAAGTTGTTGTATTTTCTATGGCTACGATATATTTCCTTCTACCATCAGCCCATGACTTTTATGCAGAATTACAAGAACGAACCGACTTCGCTGAAAATCATCGACATGAAAGGTTTACAGCTGTAATGCTCTTTATCAGCCTGTGTCGTCGACATCTTATCATCAAACATGTTGCGATGCTCTCGCATAATGCTACGATAATACAATGTGCGTTCAGAAGCCACAGGGCAAGGAAAGCATACCGAGCGGCACTCAGAAGAGCCGTTCGAAATAAACACGATAGGCATTATGCCCGAGCTGCTACGATAATTCAGGTTGGTACTAAGTTTGTCATTTGGTGCATCGATCCGATTGCGTCGGGGGTTTCCATCTTAGAGCCCGGGGTCCTTCGTTTTTGTACCTACTAAGTTGGATTAATGAAAAGCCAGGACAAGTGTAGTGTATAAGTGTATATGTCTTGGACCTACGATGTGCTCAAAATGCGCTATATGAGCGCAGTACATGTTTCTTGGGTGTCTTTTGAGGATAGCACAGGGTGTTATTGCAGTGGACGAGCTCAAATTCACCAAGAATATATTATTACAAATAAATTGCGGGCGCCAGGGCCTCGTTTGTCTCGCGATTTAGGTCCAAGATACGTGTCCCGAGGCATATTGCTACCGGTGTTCATGTATGAAAGCAACCGCGAAAGTAAAATACGCGAGAGGCTTATGCCAGGCTGAAAAATTAAGACTGGAAGTACATATAGAAAGTATTATATCATCAAAAATACTTATACATTTTTGGTTATTTTATAGGCTCTATGGCGTGGACATTATTCGAGACGAAGCAAATTCTGCTATCGTACATATCGCCGTTGGTTATACACTGTAAAAGAAAGAGGAGAAAGGCGTGCCGCAGAAGCAGCAGAATTTGGTGTCAGGAGTCGTGCAGATGACTTAAGAATTTTAGAAGAGGAAGCTCGCCAATGGCTAGCGTTCGTTGTCTTCAAATTGCATCATTTACTCAGAACCTACGTTTGTGCTGGCGTATATTCTGAACCAGCTACAAATGAATTATCCGAATTCGAAAAGCTTCTCAAATCTATCCAATATACTGAATATATGAAGAGATTGAAGCGGAAATATGATGAGTTTGTCAGAAAACACCGACCGGCTTTCTCCAATAAGAGGTTGTTTCCGATAATAGGGGACGGGGCTGACTATTGGTACTTATCGTTGGCTGAAATGTACGAACTGACTACTCAGTCTCCTCCCAAAACGGATAACAGGCATAAAGCAACTCATCACGGACGGATACATGAGGAGCCGTTTCTTTGGAAAAAAGTGAGGCCACCGGCTGTTCGCCAAGGTAGAGGTCCTTTTACGCCGCCTAGATCAACACGCCTAATGGGAACGCCACCCGCTCCAACACCAACACCAATTTACAGCGATAAACCGGAATATTCGAAAGATCCTAGATTTCATCTTTATTTGAAACACTACAAGCCCGAACCAGCCTTATTCGACTATGTTAATTTTCACATCAACGTGCTGTTACGTCGAAAGATCTCTGTGCAAAATATAGACCGCAATTAATAAAGTAAGACGTTTTTATATTAAATTGAATGAAATTTTCATTAAACATTATCAACACTAGAGTGGTTTGTTTGAAAACACTTGGATTTTTTACATGGTTGGGTATTATTTCTCCCTTTATTTTTTTTTCTCGGAAATCCGTAATCAGGCTGCTAAGTTTGGGAGGGTCGTCCGGATGTTGCGAGCCGCGAGCCTTTTGTTGTTACGCTTTTGTTGTTGTGAATTTTACACTTGTAATTTATTTCAGGAAACGCCTTGGTGAGAAAGAAATTACGTTAAACTCTCCAAGGAAAATGTGTTTTGTAAATTAACATTACGCTTGTATAGGTTTTGAGGTCGCATATTTTTTATTCGCAGTCCTAAATTATGTTTTCAGATAAATGTTTGTGTAGCAAAATAAATTGTGTAATTAGTGTGAAAAAGAGAGACGTTTATGTGTTCAATTTTGTTAATAATATAACTGCCTACATCATAATTGAAAAATATAAACGTAAGGCTTTTATAGTCTCTTTCCTGAAAATACAATTAGTCTTAGTTGTTTTTGGAATCCAGCATTATGTTAATGTTAAATAAAGTATATTTTTTATGTTGTTAGTTTAAATACCATGAAGTTTTTCTGTACAATCCCACGAAATCCTGAGAAAGGTGGTAGATAATGGTAATCTCCAAACTAGAATTAAAACTTCTAGAATTTTCTGGAAAACTCTCAAGCGTTCAGTGTGACAGCAGGCGCGGTCGCAGCTTTACATTTTGGAGGGGGTCACTTACCGAAGTGCGGCAAATACAACCCCCCCCCCCCCTCGTACTCGAACTATTTCGGGCTCCAATCGACTAAAATTAATAAAATTAAGAGTCTCTGTGGCGTGGTGGTAGTGAATTCGACTGCTGTAGGAGGTACGGGTTCGATTCTCGCTTAGTGCAAATATTTGTATACATGGATCTGTCTATTTCAATTTGCCTGATATTTGAATTTGCCTGTTTTTTGTATGCCTGTTAACTCGGACACCAATGGCATTAAGCCCAAGCCGTTGGGAGTGGTTATGTCGGACTCAAACCAACTATAATTGCACACCGTCTTGGGTTGGATCATTATTTGCCGAGGTTGAGATTGCGACTGGCATATCCCTCACACTTCGGTGTCCCCATCTTATCCCGGGCTCTACCTGTCACCCCTAACGCTTATGAAAAAGCCTCCGACGCCCGAGTCGCCTTCGCGCATTGCGGACTATGCGGGACAGAAGGGACCTGAGTCTTCTCTGTCCCCGCTCCCCCACCTCTTTCTCGAGCATTACTAGCTTGCAGAAGGAAGCGGCGGCACCCCACACACTCGCACTCTGCAACATCACTGTGAGTGAGGCACGTGCTGAGGGAGACAACTTCCAACCCCAGGGCCATCACAAAGACCTGCCTCGGTGTTTTTCACGCCGTGCATTCAGTCAGTGTGGGCAGCCCCGTGTCCTCGCTTGCATCACAGTGATGACACTCAGGCGTTGGCTCCTTCTGGTTCCGACGTAGGTGACTCCCGAAACACACGTGTCCGGTGATCACCTGTGTCAGCCGGTACAAGAGGCACCAGTCAGCCCTCCATGATGTGCTTTACCGCCGCTATTACGACGTGCCTTGTGTTTGGTTGCCGAAGTTGTAACTTCCATTCCTCCACCACATCCAGGCGGCGCTGGGACTTCACTGCCTCGGTTTTTCGAAGCTCGGGTTCATATCAGCGGGACATCCGCGCCGCCCTTCGGTACCTGTATTGCACCGAAAAGGCTCTCGCCTCCAGGTACCACAGTATAGTTCCGCCAAGGAGACTCGACACCTTGAAGGAGATCGTGCGGTACCCTCTGAAGACCTAGTTGGCATTCTTCTTGCCCCCCTCAAGTTGGACAGCAACTCCACCAGAGCGGCAGCTGCGCCTTTCAGATTGGGGGCCAGACTTCGGAAAAGTTTTCCGAAGTATCATCGGCCATCGAGAACGAGCCAAGTATTTCATATGGGGCTTGATGCCGACGGGAGTGCCTCGCGCTATGAGGTTGGTTCCCTAGGTGGCGCACGCTGAGGTCCATAAAAGAACATGGCCTCGGTTTAATGCAGGACCATGGGCTATCGTTATGGGCAACCGCAGTCGTGCCTTTCAGGGTCGCTTCGCGCTGTGTAGCAACGCATGCCATGACTGGCGTGTCATCCGTATAGCACGTGACGGTGACACCGTCCTCGAGCTCACCGCAAATACCCAGACGTATCCGATGGAGTATACCGCAGGAAAGGGCGCAGAACCAATCCCTGCGGAAAACAGCACGACATCTCTCGCCAGCCAAGGTCGGACGCGGTTGGGTAGCTGACGGCTCTCTCCATCGGTTACGCGGGCTATGCGGCGAGGGTGGAGAGGCACTTCATAACTCGTGATACATGAGCGTCTCCTTAATGCAACTCGAGGGCAAAGTGTTGAATGCGTTGGCGATGTCCAAAGAAACCACCAACATCACCTGGCCCTCAAGTGGGCATCCACAGTCCACAGTGGAGCGTGTCTGGCGGAATTCATATTGACCACCCGCCAGGTCGTTCTAAAAAGGTGCTCGACGAGGCGCTTTGCAATAACTCTTTCAAAGAACTTTTACCCCGCGTTTACATACTGCCGCTCGCATTGCTCATCGTGTTGCCAGAAATATTCGCGCGATTAATGCCCTAGCATTCACACACTCCCATCATCGCGTTGGTCCGCATTACAGTATTCGCCCTGCAACGGAGACGGACGTAAACGTATGGAGGACAACGCTGTAGCAGTGTACGCAATAAGCTTTTACAGCATAGCGAATTAATTAAATAGATTATTAATAAAAACTATCACTTTCAACTACTATACACTTTCCGTAGATCGATATAAATATTTTTAAAAGTAAATATTCGAGGAGCAATAACGAAAGTCGTGTTTTATTTAGCTTAGCGCCATCTAGCGGTCTCGTATAGTTCATCGCGCTAGTATTTGCGCAACATACGCGGCAGTACTCGCGGCATGACGAATATACCATTCACACCACGTCTCTGCCCACTTCTCTCGCCACTTCCCTCGCTCTGCCGCGAGTATGTAAACGTAGCATTACACATCGTCAGGTAACACTATAGGTCGGTAAGCGGACGGCGAATCAACCGCATGCCCGCCTTTCGTATGAGGACCAGTTTCCCCGTCTTTAACAATTTCGGAAACTAGCGCTTGGTCGTCGTCGCCGCCTAAAGCTCGCTCAGCCCGGAGTGCCGCGGTTCAGCCATAAGCTTATGAACCACCAGCTTTAATTCTATCCAACTGACCTCGGACAGGTCGTCCTCATCCACGCTTGGCGCCATAGGGCTTCGATTGTGCCTTGATACGTAAGTTGTAAACAATCCTTCAGCATTTTCCCGTTTACGTAGCAAAACTATCGTATCTTTAAGAGTATTTAATGCTACCTAAATTACAATTTTACCAATTTTTGACCTGCAATATAATTACTTTGCAAATTTTATGAAGACTTTTCTATATGACGTGCTGGGTTTTGGGGGGGGTCATGTCCCCTGTGACCCCCCCCCTCGGACCGCGCCTGTGTGACAGTCATCCCATTATGGACTAGCGATCCCGTACGGTACCACTTTTTCGCGCGTTTTGTTTTGTCATCCTGAACCAACGGATGATGCGATAGATACACTTAAATTACTGCAATCGAAGCGAGAAAGTGTGCGCTATTATTCGATGACCGGTGTTTGACAGTTATTGTCTTCATTTGAGTGTAATTGATTGCAGAAGTGGATGTGTCAATTTTTTTTCCCAAAAATGGATAAGCTTTTCAAGTAAGTACCTATATTTCTTTAGTTTTGTAGTTATGCGATCATTTTATTATGATTATATATTCTATAAGAGTGCTTCGATTGTGTGAATCAGTTACATTAGGCCAGTTCAAAAAAATGGCGGTAATATGGTTTGCTAAAGTTGCTGGTACCATATGGTACCGCTAGTCGCTTACCGTGGCTTTCGAATTTTTCACTTTTTTGGAAGTTAGTGTCGTAAAAGGGTATAATGTTGTAGTTATATTTTTATAACATCATTATAAATACGTAACAATAAACATAATATGAATGTTTTCCAAAGTAAATTATTTTTTGTTGTTATTTAGCTGCAATTCGAGTATACACAAAACTATTTTGCTGCTATTTTAGAAGATTATAAAGAGCTTGAGTTTCACCAGATCTACATAGCAGCTTCAGAGCCCGCCATGCGCTTAGACGAGGATTCAGAAGATGAATACACTGGTGCATTCAGCAACAATCTGAGTGGTCGGCAGCTCAGCGCGCCTTGTTGGTATTGTTAACGAAAAGTACATGAAAAAGACCTCGTCGTGAATATCGACCACGTAATGTATATTCACCTGAAATTCAGCCTCGAAACAAGATCTCAGATCAAAATACTTCTGGGGGCGAGGACGTGGTCGTATTATTGCACGTGTAACTGGACGTGGAGCAGTTCTAGGGCTAAGTCATCAAGCTCCAGTTGCTCCGGTGATGATACAGATAGATCGGTTGATGAACCTGCCCGAAAAACGCAAGACTACCAGCGCGTACCTGAGTGAAAGGAGGTCTATCAAAGGAGTTACCTGCATTTTCTGAAGGAAATGTGAAAAGTGCGCTTTAGAAAATTGCTCATCGCGAAGAAGATAGCATTGCGTGAAGTGCGATGTAGGGCTATGTGCTGCCTGTTACTATCAATTCCATACTGTGTTATTGTAAAAATATAATAAATAACACATTTTTTACCTTATACTGTGTATTTTATTTTCATTCTTGCAGAATATACCTAATAGTTTACCAATAAATGCCAATGTTAAAATTAGAATGTTGCTACAGTAAGAGACTAGCGATCCCATATGGTACCAGCATATTCCGTGTGAACTAAGCCTTAGATCAAATTTTAAATGCTTGTATCATGTTAATTAGGCCCTAATCAAAAACATACTAAGAGAACTCAGTCCATAATGGGTTAAATAAAGTATATTTTTTATGTTGTTAGTTTAAATACCATGAAGTTTTTCTGTACAATCCCACGAAATCCTGAGAAAGGTGGTAGATAATGGTAATCTCCAAACTAGAATTAAAACTTCTAGAATTTTCTGGAAAACTCTCAAGCGTTCAGTGTGAAAGTCATTCGAGGTCTGTAAATCATTACAATAACCTCAACCCTCTTTACCAAAGAGAACTGGTGACTGTCCTCACCTGTACCTACGTTATTTATTATCTGTACAGCATATTCCCAATTAGGCAATTTGGTAGCTTAGGGGTTAAGAAGTCCCCCTTCTTCCTCGTCGTTCCACCAACTTGTTCCACCAGTGGCACGAGAAGGAATTGTCATTCCTCGTCGTACCACTGAATGCAGATACATGCCGGGACGGTAGCTCTACTTAATTTCCCTTTAGATATTACTCAATAATTTACTGTGATAAGTGACATAAAATACTCGGCTTTACAATCGAAAGGTTCCGTGCTCGAATCCACTACAAACGTAAAACAATAATGTCGTTGTTAGGAATTTTTTCAAAAAACTTATTTGCACAAGAAGTTTGTTTTGGCTCTATCTTTTCCAATATTTACCAACTTCTAACAGTTGAAATAAATTTAATCTATATGCTAATCGCGTAAAAATCTCCAGTTTGTGAATTCTTAAAACATCAAAGTTAATATAAATAGTACTTTAGTAATATTTATATGTGGTTTCTAATAGAAAAACTCCCAGGGGGCTTCAACAAAAGACATTAAGTTTAATTTTAAGAAAGTGAAAAGTATTAAATAACAGTAGTAATTCCAGTAAAATCCCTTTCATCAGTATTTTCTTGAACTGATATTTAAGCTATATAATTTTTAAAGCATAAAACAAAATTTTAGTTGGAGTATTTGAATACAGGGGTATTCAAATGGTACGGGTACCTTGAAATCATATGTATAAACTGTAATATAGCCGTGCAATTCTCACGTTTATGTTTTCACTTCACTCTCTATTATACTTGGAGTATCTCTAGTGTATGTCTTCAAACTCATTTGTCTTACAATGCCCGTTTGACTCGGCAAATTTATTAGGGTCAGAATAATGCAGGTTGTGGGCTTCTGAACCGGCTCCTTATTGCACAGCCCGACTTAAGGCGGGTACCCATTTGTTAGATGTATAATGGTTGACCCACTTTACTTATGTGCCATGGAACTGCTAGAATGGAGTGTGATTTGCGTCGCGGAGCCACAGACAATAATTTTAGTCCTATCATTTATTTGACAATAGACTCTAAAGAAAGGCTGCAAAATTCAATATCAGTTGTAAGTTTCGCGTTATAAATTCAAGGTTACGTAAACTGTGGCACATTATAGGTTTATTTCTCGTTCAGTTTTGTGAACTTTGCGTCAACTGTAACTGTCAGCCTCGCTCTAAGGGTGTTTGGGATATGAATAATGTATGGGGTAAATTTGCAAGTGTTTCAATTTACACCCGCCAACACTCCACGGCGTTGATACGCACCCGAGTAGTTGAAGTGCAAAAAAGAAAACAACGAGGTGTGGCACGCGTGAAATGGGGGCTAGACGGCTGAGCGCGAGCTTACACTGACTGAACTAGCTATTTTCAAATATGACTGAAGTGCGACACTGATTTACTGTTTGTTTTACACCTCTGCTGCGTACACTCCTACTTATCGCGTAAGTTAGTATTGAATGCGATTGCAATTAGGGTTCGCATATGAAGCTTTCTTCTGTGGTAGTTTTAAATATTTTGCACCAAGCAATGTTTGCACCAAGTCACGTAGCCAAAATATAGATGTTGTACGGTACTGATAAACTTTTATGTATGTGTAACGTGAACACATAATTATAATAAAATAATGTATTTTGTTTATTTTTACGGGCTTATAAGAGGTTACAACGACATCTTCGTGGTTCAAGCTCACCTTATCTGCAAGGCAGTACCACCTGCTAAGCTAATTGATGAGGCCTTCTGTGATAGGCTGTCCTCTCGGGGTGAGTGAATTTCGGGTTCTAAAGTGTAAGTTTTGGAAATTTTAAGCAGGCCGCACACTAAAGCAGCTAACAGCAAAATTACAGGAAACGCTGTTTACTTTTTGCTCCTCAACATTTAGCACTAAACAATTTGCGAGCAGCAAATGCTTCTCATGTGTGCGTACTGTACCTAATTAGTAAATGTGTGGGCGCATTAATTACATCTATGAGCATTTGCTGTATGCTCTTTGTATGTGACCTGCTTTATAAAGTTTCGTTTACAAGGCAATATCTGACGCACAGCGCGTGATGCTTGAACTTCTTCAGAAAAAACCAAGCTGTAAATTAATTAGGTATTATTCTTAGTTGTACTATTCAGCAGAATCTAAAACAAGATTTTATAACGTTAGTTACCTAATGCAGTGTATCTACCTGCTCATTAAATTTTGATAGTCTATTATTTTTATTGATAAATTATTATTTATCACACACATCACAAACCAAAACTTTGTGAAGTACAATAAATGATTTGCAATACAATAAAATATATTCGTGTTACGAAACCTTTTTTCGCCGAGGACAAAGGAGCATTCCCATGACTGCATTCCGTCGATTCTTAGACGGAACCTCAAGCTATTCCCGGTAGAAGTACGAAATCGATATCGTCGAGTTGAGTGGGTCCGTGATCTGTATGAAAAATGCGGAACGAATCGTGGTACGCAGTAATTAGTGGCTCACGGTACGCTTGGGCGCGCAAGGGCGAAGTAAAGGTACCACAAGGTGCTTATATTTAGATGGATATAAATAGCACGCGTATTTTTACATCCTTTCCTGAATTAAAAATGCCTTTCGCTGAAGAATTTTTCGGGTTGTCAACCTACACCTGACAATACCGAACTTTTTGAGCTCAATAGGTAGGCGTAACGGGTCCTGAATGTTTTAAATATGTGAACGAATGGTTGAAAAAGTCGGTATTACAGAAATTGTGAGTAAAATTTAGTTATCTATAATTTTTATTCTATAAATGGACTGCATCTTAGCTGGTATCGGTCTACCTTAGGGTTAGATTTTCTAATACTTGCCCGTCCCTGCTTTCGTGGGATTTTGCCGGAAACTTCCCAGTCAAAAGGCAGATTAAATAATGACATAACCACTTCATTGTTATCCCTAGTTTTTCCAATCAAATTACATTATTTTCAGTACTTGTTTTGTGGTTCAATATAAGCGATCTGGTCACCCTACTGTTTCCGGCGGTGGTGGTAAACTGTACGCGCCTTTCATGTTCGTAGGTGTTGCAATAATGTTGAGTGAAAGAAAATTGCTAACCTCGTTACACGTGGAGCGGGCGGAGATTGGGAGGTCCGACGCTCGTCCGCTGTACGAGTGCGGAATATCTTTATTTGGTATTAAACTTGTTTGATATTTATTTTTTTGAATTATTTATTGAATACACGCCTGTATTATTACACAATATTTTAATATTGAACTTGGGTCAGTAATAAAGTAGAATGTATAATAGCTACTCGATTCACTCGCGTCCGACCCTAAACTTATCTAAAAACTTACAGTTCTCAGGCCGGGGTCGCGTTTCGAACCGGTGCACGGTGGTCCATTTGCTAAGCTAGTTTAGTACATAATTATGTATATTTTTGACATTTTGTAAGTGCCGTTTATGGTCTATACAGAATAAATGATTTTTCTTTGACTTTGACTTTGACAACGTATGTGTTATTTAATTACTTACGAAATACGTTCATAACAAATACAAAATACAATCAAAGCGCAACCATTTCAAAGTGTCGCTTGCTAATAGGTAGTCGCTTAGCAGCAAGCGTACGACACGATGTGCATAAATTGACGTCTTCTGTATAAAAGATATAATCTTCTACGGTGTCAGCAGTGCTACACGTTTCATGCGATTTTTCTCCACTTATCTAAGCTTATCGGTGAGATTTGCAACCACGTGATATAACAAACGTAGTAAATCTTATATTAAGCTAGGTTTTTTTGCACCTAGCTTGGCCAGCACAGAAGAACATCTAGTACTGCTTTCATGGGCTCATATCTTAATAATTGTCTACGAAAGCGAAGGGCATTGTTCTTGAGGAGGCATCTGAGCCTATTGCCATATTCTGGGCAGTATAATTGACTGAAGCCATACCATCAGAGGCTGAGTCTGGGTTGTATTATGTCTGACATTGAGCAATGAACAACCATATCCCTTAGTCACCTTGTACGACACCGCATTGGAAGAAATAAGGAGGCCCAAATTCTACTCTGTCGGGAACCACGCGGCATCGGAAAATCTAAATTTGTATAGAATAAAAATTAAGAAAGATACAGTAATAAAAATATACAAAAGTAATATTGAAGAAAAGAGGTGAAAACCACTCGTTTCACCTATCTTATTTACCTTTATTTGTGAAGGCTTCGGCGCAAGTTGAAAACCATGCAAGAGACGGGAGAGAATGCGATAACAGTTTCCATGAATATAACAAGGGTTGAATTTATAGTATAGGTACCTATTGATAAGGCATTGTATGTGTAACATTTTCCTCTGAGAAACAGCAGAAGAAAGCCGGCCTAGAAAGTTTTAATTAAATATCTAACTACATATAAGCTGTAATATTAATTATACGAGGGGGCACTAATATTATTATTCTCCTTTATTCATTTTATATACATATAAATTATATTTCTAAATATACTTAAAAAAAAAAATACATTTAAAAGTATAAAAAATAGTGTCCCACCGGCATCGGGTACAGGGACCAAGCTGCCGGTGGTTAGGGCTCCAGGGAGAGGAACTTCCTCACTATGCGTGCAGTGCCTAGTAAAACTGCCTTCTGCATCAAGCCCTTGAGCCAACCGTCTAACGAGAGCCTCTTAAGATGTTGATCGAGGCTCTTGGCGATAAGTCCGTGAACGGAAACGACTATCGGTACAATAATAGCCGAGTCAACATCCCACATGTCGACAATCTCATGGGCCAAGTCCAAATACTTAATTTGTTTTTCCTTTTCTGCCTTCATGAGATTCTCGTCATGAGGGATAGTGATATCAACTATTATTGCACGGCGCTCTAATCGATCTATTATCACTATATCAGGCTTATTGGCAACAATAGTCCTGTCAGTGATAATAGATCGATCCCAGTACAACGTGATATGCCCATTTTCGAGAACTGGGTCGGGCACATACCTATAGTATGGTACCTCTGATTCCACAAGGTTATACTTCAGGGCAAGTTGCTGATGGATTATTATTATTATTATTATTATTATTTTAACAGGCAGGCAGTCGAAACAACTGATAATGCCCGTATCGTGCTTGTGCCCACTAGTGTTTATTTATTTATTTTTTGTTTAAGGTGTTGGTCTAATCTATTCTTAAATTGGTTAATGTCCTGGGCTGTCACAACATCATGTGGTAGCTTATTCCACTCTCTCACTACCCTATTACTTAAAAAGTTTTTGTGTGGATTGTTATTCGAGAAGCTGGTGGATAGTCTTAGGTGGTGGCCTCTGAGGTGGTTATTATTGTTGCGTGTGAACAATTTGTCAAAGTCTTCAATGTCGTAATGTCCACTTAAGATCTTGAAAGTCTCTATTATGTTCTTTTAGAGTTGTAATTTTTAAAACTTCCAAGCGCTCTTCATAGGGTCTCTCTTTCAATGAACGTGGAATTTTGGTGAAGCTACGTTGTACCTTCTCCAGATTAATCGATGATAGACTGAGAAATGAGAATGAGACATGAGAGTAGTGTGGCTTGAAAAATGACATAACAACAATAGTATTGAAAGCGATATCTAAGGGTAATATTATTGACTCATCATATAAATTGGCACTGAATAAAACCACTAATCAATTTTATTAGGTGTATAGAGCAAATGCAAGTTGACAGCCTCTGTGGCGTGGTGGTAGTAAACACGGGTTCGATCTCCGCTTAGCGCAAATATTTGTATGCACGAAGGTATTTGCATTAGTCTGGTCGTGCCCAGGAGAGCACTGGGTCCCGATTGCCATACGAATATGTATAGCAATCGTTACAGTTAGTTGGAGTCCTGAAAAGTTCAACAACTGGTGGTCTACCTTCAATGCTTTGATATCGCTGAATATCCCCATTGGCTTGCAGAGGTCAGATGGCAGTCGATCACAGGTTTTGGAAGAGACTGGGATAACACTAGGATGTAGAAGAAGTCGGGGTCAACCTCAGAAAACATAAAATAACCGGCCGATTCAACATGACAATTTTATATTTTTTCACTGCACTTACTTAAACCATAAATACAAATTGAATTAATAATATAACATTTTCGCACTGACGAACATATAACAATTAAGTTGTTAAATTACATCCACGCATCCACCATCCACCGCAGCTCGTGGATCATGCATAATCTTCCTACAGTATCAGTAGTATTACAGTTAACACTTTTATAGTTTCACAGTTGTTACATTTAAATAACTGTTATATTTCTGATATGATTTCATTAATGATTCTGTTGATTAATTTCTCACCTGTCACTCATGATTATGTCATACTAGGTGTTGCCCGCGGTTCTGCCTGTGTGGATGTCGGTTATCGCGACCATAAAAAGTCTAGTTTGTTTCCTAAGCTCTATTTTATATTAGCAGAAAAGCTTAACAGATAGACGGATAAACTAAGTTATTTCTGTAATTATGATATTGGTATGGTTATGAATCTATGATAGTTCACTGAAAAATTCAGAAGTCAGAAAATTTAGAGAGATGGTTGGTGTTAAGTAAAAAACCAAGTTTGTGAGTTTGCAACCCTTGTAGCACGACCACTGTCTTCTAAAAAGGGATATGAATACTTTTTTTAAGTTATAGCAGGCATCTCATCGTGCATAAAAATTGTTAAAATATTTTTGTTGCAAATTCAATTTTATACAACTTTTGTTTTTTTAACTTTTAGTCGTAGAATCTCTCTGTTGTTGAAGGGTCGGCAGCACGAATATGATTTCCTCAGTATTCCACTCGTCCATAGGTCACGTAACCACTTTCCATCAGGTGGACCGTGTGCTTGTCTTCGACCGAAGTAGTATAAAAAATCTTATCTTTGTTATTTAACATTGTTAATAGCAGTCCAATAATTGCATATCGCTAAATCAAAATATCTATTCACAAATCCGATTTGATTTCCAGTTTTAAGTTATCTTACCCACTTATCAAATGAAAGCCATTTTCATTGCGCAAATTCAAACTATTTTTTAATTTTGAGTTGATGGTACTCAAAATTGAAAAATACTTGTAACAGAACACGAAATTCGCGTATCGATAAATGCTTCACACTAAAAGCTAGAGGTTAACGTGAGGGTTTTCAATTTAGTGAAATTTTAGTTCGTTGGAAGTGTTTTATCGGATGCTGTGAGCGTGTACAAGTGGGGTGTAATTTGCCGAGAGCCAATGCATCCGCACAGCTAATAAAATCGCTCACGCTTGTGAGGCGCGTTGCCTGTGGTACTATTGAATTTTCCGGTCAGTTCACTGGATATTCACTTTGGATATTTTGATGAAAACAGTGTATTGTCTTGTTGCCCGATTCTCTTTTTACTTTATTATGAAAACGGGAACTTAAATGAGTTGTGATCTCGTTTTCAGTTATTTATATTAGTCTGAAAAAATATCATATCAATGATTGAATGAAATTTTTAAGCATTTAGTATGCTAACTATTCAATCCCGCCCGCAAGAGTTCCGCCCGAGGTCGATTTTCTTTTCTATATCTTAATCGATATCATATCGATGGTTAGGTAATTGTTTTCTTTAATGTTAGTGTGAGACAAAAATATTATTCTTAGGGTTCAGTCCTTATAACAAAAATCTAAACCCTTATATGTCTTGTTCATATGTCCTTCAATCCAGTTTTGTTCGGAACGTTCACTGCGGAAGTCCGACTTGAGGTTGACCCGATTATATTTTCAGTTTAAAATATTTGCTGGCTTTCACACAACAACCACAGTAACTTACCAGTTAAGTTTATATAACAATTCGGTGAATGGTACAAGAACAAAGAAAGGGGAAGAAAGATTGACGCCCGTAGCACATCTCCGCCGTTTCGCGGCGGACAGCGGAACTGCTAGTTGAGTTTCGCTGTGTTCAAGTGTAGCTGGAGCAGCGAAACATGAGCGGAACTTGACACTTGTTATCTAATATGGAGCGCGTACCCGAATCTAACTGGTCCGTGTAGAACGCATGCGCCAACTACCTGACTTCTGATTGCTCCGTTCAACATGATAACGTCTTTTTCGCATGCGCGAACTTGATACCGTGCGTCAAGAACTTTCAAAATCAACAGGGCCGAAATTGGGTAATTGGCTGTCTAGTTAAATTATTAGTTACTTTATGGTGAGTGACAGGGAAAGGAGATGTTCACTTTTTGCATGGACAATGGGGACACTAATTTGCACAAATATAATATATATAAATTAGTTTTATATTTGGTACCATTATACGTTAACATTACATTTAGATAAATATAATACAATTAAAAGTCTATTATTATAATAAAAAGCTTACCTTCCACATTTAATTCCCTCTGAATTTCTAGCCATGCTTGCAATTTTTTCACGTTATTTTTATAATGTGGATGGCTTATTAAATAAATAACGGGTCTATTTCTGATCTCTATGAGAAGCTTTTCGGTATATTCCACGTCCATCATTAAAAAAAACGTAGTTACGCTCAGTAGCTTTACCATGAATTGACACCAAAATTTGACAACTTCGTTACCAAATCGAACTGTGTATGCGTATCTGATTGGTCTGTGTAGAACGCATGCGCGAATTTTCTGACTTCTGATTGCTCCGTTTAAAATGACAACGTGATTTCGCATGCGCGATCCTTCGCAACCGTGTGTAGATTTCGAATTGTCGTCGCCTGTCAAAATCCAGGGCCGTATAGGGTATTTGGCTGTCAAGTCAAATTAAATACTTTTTACTAAACGTAACAGTAAGTTATAAATATGTATACAAATATAATCGATGATTAATAATTATTAATTATATTGACCAATTATTATTTATATTATGATTGGACAATTTCTATGGTTGGACAATTAAAGAGTGATTGTCATTTTTCATAATTGGACATATAAGTCGTGCAAAGGACACATTTGACGTTATTGCTGGACTGGTCGCCGAGTGCAGACCGAGGGTTCAGATTCAGCCACCTGTCACCGCTTCAACCCGCTGGCGAAGTGGTGTGACATTCATATCCTTCCTTTCCGGAGTACAATGGGGACACCGTGCTTTTCACACCTGAGGGCTCTTAAATTATGGCCTAGAATCAGTCGGGGAGTGCGTAATAGGAGGCGTGCGGTTTTGAGTAGGTGCGATGGCCGACCGGAGTGGTATTTGAAGGGACTACCGAAAAAAAGTAGGAGCGTGATCAGAATTCGACGTGTGTGGAGCCGTGGGCAGCAGCTATGTATAATACTAGCAGTTGCCCGCGGCTCCGCCCGCGTGGAATTCGGATTCCGTTCCCACTTTTTTTTCGTGCTAAAGTTCCCTCGGATATGGTCAGGAGTGATTGTCGAACTGAACTGAACTCTGACCCACTAAAAACGCATGCCGTCGCGGGACTTTATTTGCTAGCCTATGTTACTCCCATTATTGAAATCAGTCAACAACAAACAAAAAAAAACAAGAAAAGGACTTTCCTCTTTAGAATATTAGTGTACCTAGATGTAGGTAATACCATCCTGTACAAAAAACTGTAGACGGCGAAAAAATAATCAAAGAAAAACTTTTTTACTGATCTTGATTCATTTGGAATTTAAAAGACCCCTAATGCGGCCCTGCAATTTACGTGTTACGTAAAATTGTCACGTGACAACACTGACAAAATAGCGGACGAAGCGCGGAGGTGTGAACGGCATAGGCGAAACTGCGCGGCGAAAGAGATAGAAGATAGGTAAATCTATGCATTAGAACATGCCGTTTCGCTAGAGTTCCGCTCCTCGTACAACTGACAGAACATGGCGAAACGACCGCGGTTCCGCTATACGCGGTTTCGCGGCGGAGATGTGCTACAGGCGTTAAGACAACGTCGAGCTCTAAGTACGTCGAGGTACTGTAACTGTATTGTTGGGTAATCTAAGTTATTATACGAAGTAATACAATAATGTTCAAAAACTCTGACTTGTATGTTATCAGGGTTTGTTTATTGTATTTGTTTTATTTCACGGTTGCCAAGATTGTACTTTTCTATTTTTTTACAATTTGCTACGGTAATTCTAGTGGTTGACATAGCTGTGTGATGTAGGTACCTACCTACCTACATTAAAACTCTGGTCATAGTTGCGATATTTGTTATTGTTGTGAAAGTAAGTTAGTAGGTATTTAATGTACGCAGCTCAAACTTTAAAAAGAAATGTTATACTTCATTGAACTACTGTCAAACTATTGTAGACATGATGTTTTTAGGTGCCTATAACCGGCATAATGCCTAGTTGATGATGAAAATGAAAAAAATATGAAAATATACCATAATTTATATTTAGTTGTTAGGGAACGGCATTACAAGCATACAATAAAGCATTCAAATATATTTAAGCCGTGGCAGGAACACTTCTTAACTGCATCTGCTACAAATCTAAACTGCTGGTCTAACATAGAACTTTTATTAATGCAAATACAGTGCAGTGAGTTATTGAAGAAAGGTAAGTGAAAATGGTTATTTATCGTCCCGTTCTGGAATAGTGAAAATTTAGTGTACGAAATATAATTTCATAAGCAATTTTACTTTCAACCGAGTATGACATGTGTATTTAACCCTCTTAGCGTAATAAATATACATAGGTAGCATTGTTTGAGAAGCACTATAGGTACTAAAGTCTTGAATAGCAACGCTTCAGCGCAAATAACATTACGTTGTACCTATTCAAAGAGCTGAGAATATTAAAACTTGTTTGCGAACAAATGTTACTCCTGTTTGTTTTACATTTAATACTAACATAAATGATGATGGACGTGATAAAAGAAAAAAAGAAAAAATATTTATTCATACATAAACCTGATGGACAGACCTTATTAAGTCATCTACAAAATGTACACTTACTGAGTGTACGCGCTGGGCCACGAATAGAGAAAAGTAGAGAAGTCTCGCAAAAGCTGCGACCAACCTACTGGATGATCCATGACCACGACCACTCCGCCAGGAGTGCCTAAGAAGACTAACATAAAAATTTCATGAAATTCAAAAAATATATCAGTATTTTTTTAATATATTTCCCGGCAAAACTCGCAATTAACTTAACTATAACTTACGACTTTTCACACCGATACGGCAAAATTAAATAACATCTAGTAGCAATTCTCTCAAACTATTACAATTTTAACTTAGTTTGCATTCTCTACTCTGAGAACACACATACATCAAACGACAGAATGCAGTAAAAAGCGATCCTTTAGTACTTGAAAGCACGAACGGTACTTGTACCGACACGCCGCGCCCGGCTACGTGTGAAACGTATAAACAAACATGAATGTACGAGGTGTGAGTGGCTGTGACTTGAAAGGAGGTTTTATAAAGGCATGTTAGGGCGCTACCATATGGTCTAGCTAGGTTAAGTGAGATGTTAGTATTTCTTCAGTACATACATATAAGTACAGTAGAAGTGGTTCCCGGCAGAGTAGAATTTGGGTCACCCCATCTCCTTCCTTGTGGTGTCGTACAAGGCGACTAAGGGATAGGGCTGTTTAACATCAGACAGATATATACAGCCCAGGCTTAGCCTCAGATACATGGCTCGAGTCAACAATAGTGCCCGAAATACGGCAATAGGCTCACCCCCTATTACGTGGGACCTAATACCATGATTGCCACTTCTGCCTAACCCTCCGGGGATAAAGGCGTGATTGTATGTATGTATGTAACAGTAAAAACGTCTTTATTGTACACCATAGATATAACAATATAAAATAGAGCTCTAAGTTATGTGAAAGTACAGATGGCGGCCTTATCGCTCTGCGGCAATTTCTTACAGGCAACCTTAGGATGGATGAAAAAATAGGTGAAGATCGTTTTCGGGTAGTTTGGTGTACATAGAGAATATAATAAAGAAAGAGAACAATAATAATGAAAATACATATACTCACGCCTGTGAATCCCCGGAGGAGTAGGCAGAGGTGTAGGTACTATCTCATCACCCACATTTCGGCAATTATGATTGTTGGCCTATTACCGTCAAGCAGGCACTTAGTCATGGGCTGTATGTTTACTGTCGGATGGAGAACAGCCTTATCCTTTAGTCGCCTTCTACGACACCCACAGGAAGAGATGGGGTGGCCCTATTCTACTCCACTGGGAACCAACACGGGAATCATTTACTTTATCTAATTTTGACAGTCACAATGATCAAAAATTATTTGGTAGATACCTATAGCTAATTTCTGTATGGAGAGAGGAGGGGGGATCTTGATCCCTATGAACTCATTGGGGTCACTACTGTTAATGGCCAGCCCCCCTAGACAAGTGGCAATTCGTTGCTCAGCGTATGATGGAATAAAACGACAAATGTATAGGATTTGACGTTTTTGACATTCGTTGACGCCTGTCGTAAACGTCAAATCCCATACATTTGGCATTCTATTCCATCATACACCGAGCAACGAATTGGCACTTGTCTAGAGGGGCAGGGCCGGTCGGGGTTTCTGGGATATCCTTATTAGGTTATATCAGATACCCTGACCACAAAGGCCGATCGGTGAGACGAAACACCGTACGATTGTAGACGGTTCGTGTCCCATATACTTACCTCATTAATAACTCCGATGAGGTGAAGACCAAGGGGGTTTCACCACGTAAAAAAGAAAGGTAGATATAGCCGTATATCTGCGTACTATTTCTGTGCAAAAATCATTCAAGAAGCACTCTTAACCCGTTAGGGTTAGTGTTAACCTCTTAACACTATTAACCCTATTCGGCTGCACTGCTTCACGTTTTCGGTTAGCTCGGTCACACTCATAAATAATTGACATATCATCTATTTGGAAGATTTGCACCTGTTACAGATAGGCATCATCCCCATCATAAAGGCTTTGCTAATCTCCATCTCGTAGTCCGGGCTCCATTTTCCGCCATTTACATGCCTCGTAGGGTCCCACAATCTTTTTTTGTTCAATATTGTGCGTTCGAAATTTATACGTTGCTCTCAAAAATTAACGCAGGAAACTGATAATCGCACATAGATAAGTGTGCCTATGTGCGATAGTGTAGTGGCACTAGTATATCAGAGTCTCTAACCACATAACGCGTTTGATTTGACAACGTCACGCCACAAAATTACAATCACTCTAACTGATCACTATTGTGTAAACCGCATGGGACGAATTCGTTCAATTTTACACTAAAATAGATTTAGATATATTATTTTGATAATTCTCATAAATATTTTGTTAATTTCGCAAATCATGTTCTTCTCTCTATAGGTGTAAATTGTTAAAGAAATTGACTTGCCATCCTGTCCTTCCTACTAATATTATAAATGTGAAAGTTTGTGAGAATGGATGTGTGGATGTGTGGATGTGTGGATGTTTGTTACTCTTTCACGCATAAACGGCTGGACCGATTTGGTTGAAATTTGGTATGTATATAGGTTATACCCTGGATTAACATATAGGCTATATATCAGCGATGAACGGGACCAGAATTCCACGTGGGTGGAGCCGCGGGTAACAGCTAGTATAATATAAAGTAATGATAGAATACCGCTAAAAACGCAAAATCTCTTCACAATAATGTCTCGAAGGTTTTAGTAACTTGAGATTCTCAATAACGTGGACTATATGCAACTGCAGTCGCTTGACAACGTCTTATGAGCACTGTGCGTCATCTCAGGAGATAAGAATAGTATTCCACGAAGGAGTGAACCTGTGTCATAAACAAAAGATACCAATGTTTCGCTTCGGTGTGAAAAACCGTCTCACGTTGTTTAGAACTCAAAGTTTACGTGAGGCCAATTTGACAGCGTTCTTGATGTAATTTTTAGAATTCCGTACCCAGACGGTAAAAACGGAACTATATTTGCTAAAACTTTGCTATCTGTCTGTTTGTTACCACGCTGTATATCATGACCCCTAAATTGCTGGGTAGTTGATTTTGTTACTGATGAGTAAGTATTTCTGTTAGGTAAGTTAAATGGTGTTTAGACCACTATTAATGGCAATTGTAAGATTATTGCCCCCTTTTTCGCGGGGTGAAGTACAATTACGAAGAATACGTGGAGTGCGTATCGATCCAACTTGTCTATCCGAAGCAATCCCTAAGGAACAATATGGGCACACTACAACACTTAGGTACACGGGTAAAGAGAAGTCACTTACCGCGCGCTGCTCCTCTGGTGATTTGTTGGTGGCCACCAACTGGTTTTTTGAGGTTCAAGCAAGGGAGTGGGAGTGGGAGTGGGAGTGGGAGTGGGAGTGGGAGTGGGAGTGGGAGTGGGAGTGGGAGTGGGAGTGGGAGTGGGAGTGGGAGTGGGAGTGGGAGTGGGAGTGGGAGTGGGAGTGGGAGTGGGAGTGGGAGTGGGAGTGGGAGTGGGAGTGGGAGTGGGAGTGGGAGTGGGAGTGGGAGTGGGAGTGGGAGTGGGAGTGGGAGTGGGAGTGGGAGTGGGAGTGGGAGTGGGAGTGGGAGTGGGAGTGGGAGTGGGAGTGGGAGTGGGAGTGGGAGTGGGAGTGGGAGTGGGAGTGGGAGTGGGAGTGGGAGTGGGAGTGGGAGTGGGAGTGGGAGTGGGAGTGGGAGTGGGAGTGGGAGTGGGAGTGGGAGTGGGAGTGGGAGTGGGAGTGGGAGTGGGAGTGGGAGTGGGAGTGGGAGTGGGAGTGGGAGTGGGAGTGGGAGTGGGAGTGGGAGTGGGAGTGGGAGTGGGAGTGGGAGTGGGAGTGGGAGTGGGAGTGGGAGTGGGAGTGGGAGTGGGAGTGGGAGTGGGAGTGGGAGTGGGAGTGGGAGTGGGAGTGGGAGTGGGAGTGGGAGTGGGAGTGGGAGTGGGAGTGGGAGTGGGAGTGGGAGTGGGAGTGGGAGTGGGAGTGGGAGTGGGAGTGGGAGTGGGAGTGGGAGTGGGAGTGGGAGTGGGAGTGGGAGTGGGAGTGGGAGTGGGAGTGGGAGTGGGAGTGGGAGTGGGAGTGGGAGTGGGAGTGGGAGTGGGAGTATTCGGATCCCGGAATAGCACCATTTTAATGCTCTAGCTGGAGAATCATAGAAGAACAGCAATATCATTAGGATTTACTGAGAGAGTCAGGGCTATTTTCCAGGCACACTCCCAACTCACATCAAAACATCTTTAAATTGTACTTTACTCAAAACCTTAATTGATTATTTATATAAATATTATAATTAAACCACGGCAAACAACATCCCAACGTTAAAATTAAATAAAGTTTGAAGCATTGATCGGCTGTCTGCTCGCAGAAACTTATGTTGGGAGGCAGTCAATATTCCTGTAATTAAATACCTACCTATTACTAACTTTTAAGTATAACAATTTGTAAGTATTAATTACTATCTTCATCTTATAAGTAGAATATAAATTGGTTGAGAGTAAACTTTTGTTATTTGGTTCTTTACAATTGAAATAGTGTATACTAGAATTCACTTAGACAGATATAGTTTATAACAAATTGTAGAAAATACGCATCTTTAGGTATTTATATATTATCACTATATATTTTGTAATATTAAGTTTGTGTGTGTAATTTATTTCACTCTCGTTCATCATCATCTGCATATAGACGTATTCTCCTGATTGCATCCGTGGCCAAGATGACCTCGAAGCTCAGGGTCCGCCTTCCGGCTCTTCCTTCTCCACTTCGCACGATCTTGGGCGTCCATGGTAGTGAGACCATTAGCACGCATATCACCCACCACGACGTCAAGCCAGGACTTCTTTGGCCTACCCCTTTTACCTGGACCCGGCGGGGGTACCATTTCACTCTCGTTATCGTACACAAATGCGTACGCTGATAGCTTGGGTACAATAGCTTCGTCCCCTATTACGTGGTACAGTAAAGCATAGTGTTGGCAAAATGTGGGTGTTCACATACCTCTACCTACCCCTTCGGGAATTCACAGATGTGAATATATGCACATAATTTTAAAATTCTATATCTGCAAGTGAATACATGCACAAGCTTTCGTAGTTCAAGATAGGTACTAGATAAAAATAAATCTAATACTTACCCAACTCCTTAAAGTTAAGTGTTAACTAACCGATATTCTATTGAGGCCTTTAGGTGAGCAAACATTATCACGGGGTGAACTGTACACATAACGGTTATTACCCTCGTCAACTGGATGGCAGGTTAACAGATTACTGGTATAATAGGTGATTTATAAAATTGTCCTCTATGTTTCATACCAGCATGTTTTTTCGACGTTGGAGTTCCGTTGACATTTTATGTTATCAGTGTGAACAAATCCTTATAATATTTTTTTATACGTCAGGTCGCAGACTAACCACTAACCACTTTCCAGGGGTCGCAGGCACACCTGAAGAAAAGTGGTTACCGTGGCTTATGGACGAGTGGCAACACCAGGGGAGTCATTTTATGAAAGTTTGTGTAAAGGTCTGGACGTTTAAACGAATCTGACTGAAAGGTGTAGATTATAGTATGGATTAACACACAAGCTACAGTTATCTGGTTGCGGGGACCGGATAACAATTTCAGCCGCGGGCTAAAGTTAGAAATAATAAATATTTTTTTAAGAATGATCTATAGGGGAGGCCTATGACCAGCAGTGGACTTCCTATGGCTGAAATGATGATGATGATGAAGAAAGATATTTAGACTCATGCTTATTTTTAAAGTAGGTAATCTTTGCCAATCATAGAAAGTATATTTATAGAGATAGTAAAGTCTCTCCGATATTATTTTTCTAAATCAATTTAATAATAGATTCATCAATCTTGTCTTTGAAAACTGAGGTTAATCGCCTAAGATCCTCTATTTAATCGGGGACTCCAGCTACTAGATTCAGCGAAAGGGTTTTTAAAGATAAAAGTCGAATTTATAACAAAAATCTTATACTTATCTTATATCCTTTCCTCGTTTCTTTACTATAATTTTAGGTATGTACATATTATACATATTCTTTTTAATTTTAGCAACCGGTAATATTCCACGAACTCGTGTCGATCGTCCTTGTTACTGATATGTTGTGCCCAAGGTCGCAGGTCCCATTAATCACAACATTTCTCATTTCATTGATCGCTATAGAAAACTTCACAAAACATTATTGCTGAGTTATTACTTTTACAATATGTTCGAGTAAAGTACCAGATACTGGCTTGTAGTTACATACCTGTTCCATTTTTATACACTTTTTGTTGTTAGTGTTGTGTTAAATTTTATAAATTTTATGTTGGAATGTTATGTAATATACCTACATTCCAACATTTTACCAGGGGTACTTGGTCTAAAAAATCCACGTAATGTACCCCGGGTAATGGATACGGCAGTGCCTCACTCATACAGGGGAGACGCTACCGCCCGCGACTAGTTCCCACCGAGGCGGGAGCGGCCCTGTAGATGGCTGCCCGAAGTGTCTCCGCTTGCCCCTCTGAAGCGCTCCTAGCAGAGAGCACAGTAGAGAGATCTCGGGTAAGGAGCTGGCTGGGTCTCCAGGCGCAGGTATGGGGGCGATAGGTACAGCTGCCTGTTACGCTAGTGGAAGCAGGCCTGCGTAACGGCAAAAGGCCGCACTTTGGCCTTTCCCATTTCCGGGGTAGGATGGGGTCATCTAAAATAGTAGAAGGCCCGGAGTCAATCGGGGTGCGATGGCAATGCCTTATTGGATAATTTTACGCCCGGTATTTGAAACCTATGCATTTCCGCATGAAAAAAAAAACAGTTAAGGTTATCAACTTATTAATGCTAAATCAACAATTTTAACATATTAATAAAGCAATTCCGTATTCAAACATTTTGGATATTATATTTTTGAAGAACTAATAAAGTTTGTACATTATTGTATTTGGAATGCGTGTATGAGAAAAACTGTTTTCCAATTTAAGCATGGCATACCGAAAGGTGCTTAAAGAGCCCCTCTCATTCGTGAAGTCTCCTTGACATTTTAGCTGATTTCCCTCCTACATATTTGTCTTATATTGAAAATGTCTCATATACCTATAAGTAATGTGTTGTAGTTGATAAACTATTGCCAGTAGAAACCATTATTAGTCTGTTTTTATATACTCAAATTGCATGTGCTTAAAGTTAAGGTAGAGATAAAATAGGTAGGTAGGTACCTATATACCACGCAGAATGCGAGTTAAATTTTTTGTTCTACATTATTCCTACTGCAGTGTGCCTATTACCTACTATCGGGTACATTTCCAGATTTCATATTGTTACTGAAAAATTTTAACCAAAATTTTCAATAATACTTCGCCGCCGGCCTGAATTCGATGCATTGCAGTCGCACCCGCTATCGCTTCACAACTGAGGCAGTATTAAAAAATAAAAGAGCCGAAAAATCCAGTGAATGGGTTGTATGCCATAATTTGGCTTATGGTAGCCGTCCACTGGCTTCACCCACTGGCGAGTGCAGGGAGAAATTCAGTTTCCCCATACACCCACTGTGATTGGCGCTATGTAGCATAAAACTGAGGCTTTGTGATATGTACCTAATGCGCTTGTCGTATTGTATCAAAATTTCAAAATCAAGGGTCAATTCTAGTACAGTCAGCTTCAGATCGATTTATGAACAAAGTACTAAAAATGATTTTAATTGTTCCTTCCTGTTGACACATCTTTAGGTCGGACTTGCTCTTAATACCATTAAGTTCATTTTGAGATATTGTAGTTAAAAAAGATCTGATGCTGACTGTACTAAAAACAGTTCTCCCGAACGTTCAAAATGGTATTCACGTAGTACAATTTTCAAAAAGGAAATTGACATCGTGATTGTTTTTGACATTTGGGATCTTAGATCTAGACTGAATTTTGAATAAATTTTTATTACGAGAATTGGCCCTCAGTCATAATGACTACACATTCTTCGTTTATCTATCTACTTAGGATGAAAAACGTAAATAGTGAGATCCAATTCTGAACATCGATCTATTCTCCAAAAGTCCCTAGAAACACCCTAACCGATTAAAGCCGATTAGCCCATCTGTTTAAATCATATACGAAACTGACAAAAGGAGAACGCATGGTCGCATGAGACTCATCAAGATTCATTAACACGTCGAAGTTTTAATGATGATAAATCATGTTTAAACACGTATTCAGAATCGTATTCGTGGCGTGTAATGAGAATTCCCGTCTTAGAAACATGAATACGGCCACCATTAATAACGAACACGGATGAAACACGGTGTTAATAAGACGTTAAGTCTTGACAATTATGTCGTAATTCACTGATTTATACAGATTTTTATACTGTTGAATAAATTTAAATTTTAAAAAGCTAAGCCTACCTTTCCGACAGAGATGTGCTGTGCAGCTATGCTACGAGGATGTAAACTATGTGACCGTTTCCACAGCACTATACTAAGCGAGCGTAGCGAGTAAGATTTGCTATGAAACTTCCTACAAAAATTCAAAATACGAATCTATTCTCTACCCATAGAATGCACATTTCTATATTAAAAAACATTACTTAGCTGAACCCCTTTCCACCAGTACTATGCTATATGTATGTGGACCAATGATTATGATTGATGGATATCAAATACATTCATAGCAACGAAGCATAGCATATTCTTGGTGGAAAGGCATCATCATCATCATGCAAAGGTATACTTTATAGCCCGGGGTCCTCTCTACTACTCTTTCTCTTGATTTGGTTTATCTTGGTATTTGCAGCGACTACTGTCTAATCTTCCAACCTGCAGATCAATCTGCAGATGTACTGACTTTCAAATGAGGTCTTAGTGGGACCTCTCACCATAATAATTTAAGATCTGCGTTTCAGTACTAGTCTAATCGCCAGTAAATTGCTTCAAAGAATTTATTGCACCAATACCTTGTATTTCACCGTACCAGTTTATCTGATCGCATGTCATACCCGCAGGGTGCGAACTGCTCATAACGTAATGGTATGGTCGCACCTAAATCATCCCAAATACTCTTATCACCCAGTGCCGCCACTCAAACGCATAAAATATTCCACATTCCACATTCTTCTTGCTCATAAATTCATCTTGCCTGATGTCACGGGTGAGACAAACGCGCCATAACTCAAACATACGGACCGGCTATAAACAAGCTAGCAAGATACGCTGTGATGTCACGAATGCAGCCAAGTGACGCAAAACACACGGGCCGTGACCCCCGTGTGACGTCATTAGTCAATGTCATTCAGAAGTAACGGTTGTTGTAAATCAGTCGCGGTACCGACGAAATTAATACTACACGAGGTACTATTCCAAATAAAGTTCTAACTACTACTGTTCGCCACTGAAAAGGGTACACCCGACAGTGATAAATAACAGGCAAAGCAAGTAAATTACAAGTAGATTGTATCTGAAATAGTTTAACTCACCTGTGTAGATGAATGTTTTAATTTGGCTGCAATTATCATATTGACAATATTGGTGGATTACTCCCTTATTAGTGAAAGGTAATCTAGAGTATTGAGTATTCTTTAATATGAATGCAGCAGAGAACAGACACTTTTTGTTTCATTTTGCCTCAACTTTTCTTATATACTAAGCTAAACCGGTGTGGTTTAGCTAACCAAAATCATATAGAGAAATTTTGTCAGTGTAGTTTTGCAATCTATTGAAAGTTTTAAGTAGACTAAATCTCCCGAACCTAAGGAAATTTTAAGAAGTAAGTATTCTGAACAAAATCTTGTTCTCGTGGTTCTGAAATTGTAAACTGCAAGCCCTCCGAACAAAATGCATTCAACAGAATTTAATAAATAAATGAATATCCAATTTCAATATAACTCAATAACTTATAAAAAAAAAACCCAATTACAATTACATTTCTTAAATAAATCCTAGGCAACAAAATAATTGTAACTACAAACCTAGATAAATTGTAATAGTATTTGACTAATTCAGAAAATAATGTATCTATCCGTTTCTGCCACAATAGTGTAGATACAAATATACCAATAAATAAAAATAAATATACTTGGTATACAATCTCATGATGTCTCACGCGTAACCGTGCACAGCCCACAAGCCAATAAAGACACCAATATACTCGTATTATATTTGAACGTTTTTACCAAGAATATCCTCTTAAAGCAATCAGTGAATGAGAAATAAGAAACAAACAATATTAAATGACATCTGAAAATCGTCTTTTACTTATAGGTACATATTGTTTTTCGCTTATTTTTATTTGGGTACGTTTTCTATATAGGTATAATACTCCAATCAGAAATGTTAAGCGCTGCTCATAATACCATGACTGGCTAAGTTCAACACATAATTTTCACTCAAGTTATCATTGGCAATTCAACTTTCATTTCGTTCCCGTGCCAGTACTAACATTTTTCATTGAAACAATGTCTAGCAAAGTTCCCAGTTCATAAAGATACGTACGTTAATCACTGTCAAAACGTACAACTAAAATATCTTGAGGTACGAAATTACTTTGTTGAAAACGTCTCGTGTCAGAATTTTCATATTATTCGTGTCAAAACCTGAACAGCTTGTTGTTAAATGAAACTTTTGATTTTACTGAAGAGTTGGCATCTTATAATTTTCCTTCTCCATGAATTATTTTTTTGGCACATCAATCTTGGTAGCACGACTAGGCTTCTGGTGGCTCTTTATTAAATTTACCGAAGCGCAAGCCGTCATGTATTGGGTTTGGCGTCACGTTTCGAGATTAATTTTAAGTCATGTCAAATTTACGCTTTAATATCGTATAGGTATGTCGTAATAATTATCCACCGTCGGGTGTCATGTATGACACGTGAACGTAGCTTAGACTTAATGATTCTTGGTTCAGAACCGTGAGCGTGAACACGTTCATGTTCATTTTCAGAGGCAATTTTGCATGCAACTTGGGATATAGGTTAATTATATACGTGCTTAATGAAGCTATTGATTAAAACAAAGTGAGATTAATTACTTTCTGTGCCACTGTGTCGTGTACTGACTTGTTGTCAATTCATTACAATGTTTTAAACTGTTATGACATGTATAATTTTCTTGATGTGTTTTGAGATTAACTTCTTTAAATCAATTATGTAATCTGTAACTATGTACCTACTATACTTATTATAAGTTTTATCATCATTAAGCTTTGGTCACGGTTGCATCTAAAGCGTATACCGGAGCCCACGGGGATCGCTCTCCTAATCATTTTCTTGATCTGGCGCAGCTTTTGTGGAACTGCCGTTTTACCTACCAACGCCAAGAAGAAAGCCTGCAGCAGGGTCTTGTCCGTGAACCAGCAGGTGTACTATGTGAGTATAGGCTTGGCTTGATCTCCGGAGATTTGTGCGTCCCCAAAAACAGCGCAACAGTTTCAAAAGAAAATTGGTACATGATTTTATTGTACCAGTTTCCAAGTAAACTTATTTCGAAACTATTCTTTTGGCTATTTATTGCCGGTAAATTTAAATTCAGTACTAAACATCATCGTAGTGAGAACATTATTCAACATAATAAAAATCTGAAAAGTTTGTGATTCCGTGCATAGTTTACGGATGGTGTCGGGAATAAAAAACGTGTTTTTTATGTCCCCCTCACAATCTCATGGCATGCAGATTGCTAGTACGTGATCTAAAAGTCAATGTCCGCTATCTGCGGCTGACAAGCCGATTAGTGGCTTATGGTGACTAGAGGGTGCCTGTCATGCCCGTTTGACGACCGCTATCGGGGCATGAGGCCGGGACTTTTTAATATACTTTTTATAGTAGTAAGTGCATAATTTAGTGTATTTGGTTGCTGAAAATTGAATAAAACTGAAAACAGTTTACTAGATAAATTAATAATAATAATATTTGTTAAAATAATTCCTACGAAAACATGATAAATAAAAACCCATATCCATACTAATATTATAAATGCATAAGCAACTCTGTTTGTCTTTCACGCCTAAACCACGTTTTGGATGAAATTAGGTAAAAAGATAGATTAGACCTTGGAAAAGGACATAGGCTATGTTTGGTCGCGATAACCGAAACCCACGTTACGAGCAATACTAGCTATTGCCCGCAGTGTGGATGTCTAAGCTATAAAAATGAAGAAAAATAATTTGCCCTGAGTCGATTACGAGTGCAATACAACCACACTTTCTAAAACAACAACTTCATTTAAAAAACTTTATTGTAACAAGCAGGCCAGAGTAAATCCGATGTAATCGACGACCCAGATACATTGATCTAATATACTTCATTATCCTATGTCTAATTACATAGAACAATAGGCGGTATTATCGCTAAGAGCAATCTCTGTCTGAAAACCTTTTAGACTTATAGGCTGACGTACGTATGTGTGAAGGATTATATCCTTTTACTCGCGATAATACTAAATTATATATAGCTACATTTTATTCGAGGATCCAGTTTCTTTTCACATGAACAAAACACTGTAATGTGGTTAAAATAAATTGGGAAAAGCGAAATCAATTCTCGGGCGGGACTCGAACCCGCGATCTTTCCCTTACAGGGGGAACGCTCTGACCACTGAGCCACCGAGCTTCGCCCGAGAGTGACCCAATTTTTCAATACATCCATCTTACGGCGAGAATTGATTTCGCTTTTTCCAATTTATTATAATTTGTTTAGTCTAGCAAACTAATTGCTTTAAAATTATCTCAACTGTAATGTGGTGTTTGTTTTGATATAACTTCTATTTCGGCAATTACCTACTGTTATAATTCCCTGCCGCCTGCCTTTACAATAGGATTTAGGTTAGCATACGACAGTTTCCATAATACTCCTTACTTACACAGGACAACACATGCAGGATTTAGATGTATACGGTGCAGAATATTCCATCAAGAACCAAGCGGTGCAGCTACTCCTTTCTCTGCCACACCATTAAATCCTGGAATTCCATACCAGAACACGTGTATCCCTCTTCCTACAGTCCCGGGTCCTTTAAGCGTAGCGTGAGAGCAACCATTATAATAATTATGGTACGTGTCTAGATAATGGTGATCCTCATTTCCGAAACTTTGCCTTCAGCTTACCATCAGGCAAGGTGAATTCAAATTGAGGTGTCCTATATAAAAAAGGTCGGTTAACATTAAGTACCTACTCATAAGTCTGCCAGTTTTGAAGTCTCATTGGTCAGTTTTATATACCTACCCATCCGTTTTCCCAATAGGCCATTCATTTATTAATAACTTAGTTTCGTCATCATGATAGTGTTAGTCTTGGTTGCTTTAAAAGTTACTACACTTCCTATTGTCTGTCTGTCTGTGTCTGTCCGCTCTCCTATTTTCTTTTCATTTAGCTTATCTTGGTTTTAACGGGAGAGAATACGGTTGGCCCCAAGAGGAAAGTCTGCACCAGAGCCTCGTTCATTAATTAGTGAGTTAGCAAACAATTTTTGTAAATCAAACCATAATATAATTTATTTACGTATACAATTTTTTTTTCTGTAATACGAATATTAGGAACTAAAATAACTAATATTTCGTCTAAACTCTTCAGCTACATTGCTTATTTTAGGAGTGGGTTAGCGACGATTCGAACCCGGGACCTCTCACTAAGCTACCGATGCTTCAATTAAGTGATTGAATCAATATCTCAATTAAGTGAATCGCTAATCAAATTTACGAGCAAAAGTGTTAACAAATAAGCCTAAAACTGATTTTGATTAATAATTAAATACGCGTCAGGCAAATTTGTTTGGTGACAAGAATTAATTGAAATGTATGACGCGGGCAATGCGCCAGATGTACAGGCTTTAATTAAGGAGCTAATGTACTGGCACCGCGGATTCTCTCGTCTAGCTGTAGGATGTGATTGATGACACGTATACCTAAATATCTATGACTACATATAGATACATACAGTCGTATTGCCGAATGCCACGTCGAATCCCACGACAAATTATTATTTCATTTTGTTTCTGTCAACGGCATAATGGATTAATCCTTTTGGTGATGGCATTTGATTTTCACTGAATGTTCTTTGTGTTGTTTAGTATAATAAACAGTGAAGTATTATGCTGGTGGTAAATTGAACGGATTGAACATGATGGGCTTTTGTTAAACGTTTTGGGTTATATAAGATTTATGGAAATAATGGTGTTGTGTAGAATGTTAATAACATTTTGACACAAAGGTTTAATTTCAATACATTTTGAACAGACTCGTACTTTTCCATAATATTTTTTTTCACAAACTGACCAGTTTCACCTCGCTGCATTTCCCAGTTAGGATCCTACTAATATTATAAATGCGAAAGTTTGTGAGAATGGATGTGTGGATGTTTGTTACTCTTTCACGCATAAACGGCTGGACCGATTTGGTTGAAATTTGGTATGTATATAGGTTAAACCCTGGATTAACATATAGGCTACTTATGAACGGGATCAGAATTCCACGCGGGCGGAGCCGCGGGCAACAGCTAGTAAGAAATAAATTATTATGGAAAAGTACTATTGTCAATTCAAAGTAAGTTTACAAGTTAAGGTTAATTTATCATTTTGATGATATTTCGATAAAATGATATTCCTAATGATTTTCTGGTTTCTCACTAATTCATTTCTCTATCATTCACCTTATTACAGTGAAACTTTAGTAAGATACTATCATTGCGTGGACAGGTGGCGCATTTTTCCTTCAGACCTCAAGGACGGCAAGAAAATTATGTTTTTTTTTATTAATTAAGGCTCACCAACAATAAAATTGTTTATATTGCTGAGATGAGATGACCTACAGCGAAAACGCGTATAGGTATACTTAACCAAAACTGAAACGATAAAAATGGAAATTTAATACAATCTTATGTTGTACCATTTTTTTAGGTAGGTAGGTACAGTCAATGACAAAAGTTGCTTAAGACTACCTGTAATTAGTTATATTATAATCCACGAAAAACAAGCAACCATATTTCATAATTCGTTGAAAGGTTTAGACGCTAAGGCGATCCGTAAATTAGAATGTTAAGCTACTTTAGTCGTTGAGTGTACTTCAAAATTTGTTGCATGATCATATAAATATTAAATTCGATTCCAATCAATTTGTGCCCAATTTGCCTAAAGCTCTTGCGGATGGCTCGTATACAGATATGTCGAAAATTCACTTTTTGCCAGCAGAAAATTGGAAATTAAGAATTTTCAGAAACCTGCCACGACTGCTAAACAAACTTTTTACTTATCGCGAGGTTCAGTTAAGCATTCTTTTCTATCGCAATTCATTGAAAGTTGCGATCTTTTGATGTAGCTGGTTTCTCCTCAATTAGATAGGTACTTACCTAGATATTTTATGCAAAAATCAATGTTTGTTTTTTCGTTTTTTATATGCTTTCCGATAGATCATTAGAAAACCATTTGATTATAAGCAAACCGTATAATTATTTACGCATATCTACCTATACCTACTTGCAAAAATACTATGCTTTACAATGAAAAAACTCATAGGTATAAGATGTCATTTACAGACTCCAATGATCCCGTAAAATTCTCTACAGTATCTACCTGCCAATTTTTTATGCAAAAATTTTCAACCCGAAAACTTTTTGGTAAATCCATTTCGCATTTCCTTTGGGGCACACAAAAGGACTTTTTCGAAATTTTATGAAAATTGGTTGGAAACTGTGTGGAATTGTAAGTTGGGTTACAATGGTATGAGATACAAATGGACCGAATAAGAAAACACATTGTTGAATATTATTTTGTGACAATATTCTTTCTATTACAGATTCCTATAGCTTAAGTTAAGGGAAGCTTTCTTACGTTTTGACTATAAAACATTATATTTCCACTCTTGCATTACATTTTACTACGAGTAATACTCGTATTATAAAATTGAAGAGTTCTTTGGTTTGAATGATTGAATGCGCAAATCTCAAGAACTACTAGTTCAAATTGAAAAAATCTTTTTGTGTTCAATATTCAACTACTCAAGGGAGCGGAGTAGTAACCATAAATGTCAACAAATCTGGGAAATTTCCATACATCATTTGAAAATTAATAAAGCTTAAAGGGGGTGATGCTGGGTTTCGAATTATGCCACGGGCAAAACCGCACGCACATAACTTCCGGACGACTATATCAAATGGGATAACTCTTTTTTGTTGTGTTCGTTATCGTCAAGAGAAGGTTTGCAAAGAAGAAAATTTTTAAAAGTATCTTCTATGAATCAGAATTCCACAGACGTGGATCCGCAGGCAACAGCTAGTTTTCTCATGAATCTAAAGTCATATACCTAGTTACTTATAAGTAAATTTTAGACTTTCATTTCAAAGTCATCAATGTTATTTGTGAATTCGAGTAGAGGTCCATATTTCATGTGCCGACGGCCGCGGTTGGACGTGGACGTGAGTTATGACGTCACTAGTCGAGCAGGATACGACCTGCGACACGTCATTCGATCGGAATTGGGCCCTTGTTTCCGATAGCTCAATAAATCTGTTTAAACTTTGTCATTTTGAGCGGTTTAACGAGGGTTAAAATGCAAAGTTATATTGACGTATGTTTACTCGACTGCGGTGAAACAAAAATTGCTCATTGTTCTAAAAGGATTTAAAATGTGGTCTACAGGTCTAAAATATCACTTTGCATGTTTCATCTTTAATGACGTTCGTTAGCAGATTAGTAAGTGACATATTATAATAAGGACCTTAAAATGTCGAGATTAAGCATTTTCTGATGTAAATAAACAACAAGCTTTAAGTAGACATTATCGGCGCTTGAATTTTCTTTCAAATTTTGTTAAATTATGAAGCTTAGATGTTAAATGCTCATCATCAACTTAGAGTCATTCTCAGTTACATTACATTCGAGACTTTTATCTCCGAGTTTCTTCTTTTGGTTTGGCTTATACAGCTTTTATGGGTACAAATGCAGTCTGACCTCCCAACTCCGAGAGAAAAGCTAGCGCCAGGACCTTGTCCATATATCAGCAAAGCTGCCTAGGCAAGACTGCCTCTGTGGCGTAGCGGTAGTGAACGCGGCCGCTACGCAGGAGGCGCGGGTTCGATCCCCGCTCAGTGCAAATATTTGTGTGCATGAAATATGAATATTTGCATTGGTCTGGGTGTTTTCATGTATAATATGTATGTATTTACAAAAAAAAATGTATCTAAGTATGTTTATCCGCATTCTAGAACCCATAACACAAGCTAGTTAAGCTATGCTTACTTTGGGTCTAGATAAAAAAAAAAAAAAATCATACATATAAATTAATTTTCTACTTTAGTAAGAATATGTATAAATGCTTTTCCAATCCAAATAATGTTGTTTGTACTCTCTCAAACTGTTAGTTTCACGTTTCACATTGTTTCAATAAAACCTAGTAGGTAGTTACTATACTTCTACTCAGTCCTACGTAAAAGATAAGGTAACTAAAAAAATTACCAGCAATAAAATGCTCATTTGCTAGATCTCCATCACGAGTGTGGACGTGGAACATCTCTTAATCCTAATAGAGTGTTGGACGTTTTGCTATGTCTTTAACGAAGACAAATTAAACCCACCTGCGTGGTAGTATGGGTACTAGGATTAAGGACCCGTAAGACATTAACTGTAGTGTAGATAAACTGAGATGTTAATAAGTGATATTTTTTGTTATTATAACCTAACATTTATTAATCTTGAACATAATAACAGTGTTCTTAAATAAAATATACAGATAATAGAATAACCTAATTATTAATTTAATACGACAGCAAACATACAGCCCACGACAGCCGGCTAGACGGCAGTAGGCTCACCCCCTATTATGTGGGATCGAAAACCATAGTTGGTGAAATTGTTGTTGGTGGTGAAGGAGTGTTAATACACCCCCGCCTACCCCTTCGGGTATTTGCAGATGTGAGTATGTGTGTATGTAATTAAATTTTTAATAGTATGCCAGCTCCAAACGTCGTCCTGACGTCCAAGGTAGACGAGAATTTGGGTTATTCAGGACAGGTCTAGGTAACTCGATTGAACAAAGTATTCCCCTGAAGCGAGTCGCGGGTTTGACTCCTGTCATCCACTGAAGTGAATATAAATTTAAACTACCACTGTTTTTCCCACAGATAATTTCTTCTCTCTGATTCTCTGTTGCAAATTATTCATAGGCGAAGTTGTTAATTTGCTATTGGCAACAGTATCTAATGTTACACGGAGTCTACGATATCAACAAATATTTTTGAAATAAAATGGGATATAATAAACCGTGCGACAAAAACAATAAATAGATGACTGATAATGAGTTACATTAAATACTGAGTGGGCGACTAAAATACTAAGTGACCCGTGATACAGAAAGTGTTTTGCTAAATTGTGAAGTTATGAGGATTCGAGTATAGCGCGCCCCAACTTGGATAGGTTAGGTTAGAAGGCTAACGCGGGAGCGTAGCGCCCGCTTTAGCCTTCGTGGTTATTTTTTTATAACCATCCAGAAATAGTAGCTCACTTAGTATTTTTGTACGCCACATTCAGTAATTTTGACACCCATAAATTGAATAAAATGATTCTTCACCTCAAAATAGTTATTGAGTCGACTTCGATAAATCGAAAGACAAAAGACTACAGTCTAAGTCGTTTATATCTGTTTATCCTGTACAAAAATATCTTACGTTATCATAAATATATTTTACGTACTTATTTTCTGACACACAAATTGGTACAAGGCATTCAACCATCAAAAGCCGACGTGGAATTAAGGATATGATGAGGGATGGATACACAAGTATAACGTAGGATAAAACAAAGCATGTATTCCGAAATTCTAATACGGTAAAAGTGGAGCCGCAGGCAAGCCCCAGTTATATAAAACTGATGAAAATGTGGACGCTATCGGGAGTTTAGCATCTCCTTACATTATTCCAGCTCCGTGGGTTTCATACCATTTCTTAGCCTTGACCGATTTTTTATACATTCAACTATAAATATTTGATAAGTTTGCAGAACCGGGTCAAACTCGTCCCTTTGTGTTACGTACAGAATATTTTATACGTGTATCTGCATAGAGTTTTATGATCTTGATCTTTATTGGTATGGTTTTTTTATGAATAATCCTCGCAGGTCGTAAATATATCGAGATTAGGTAGCCCTGGTAGCTCAGTGGTCAGAGCATTCCCCCTGTAAGGGATTGGTTGCGGCTTCAAGTCCCGCCTTAGTCATTTCTCTTTTTCATGTCTTAATCGATCCCACGGGAACTGACTGAGGCGGGGTGTGTGGATAGTCTGTATAGTTACTTGAAGGTACTTAGCGCGACAACACGAATGAATTAATACTAAAGCAGTTATAGCCCAAAAGCAAGAGCTCTGGGTCTATTCGACCCGGCGCGAATACTCGCGGGTTAAGGAGCCCTAACGAGTGCACGAGGGAGTTGGTAGCGAATAAAACCTTCCAACTCAGACTTAATGCTATTGGAAACATTTTTTTCTTCCTTAGTACTATTATCAGATCTATTCTGGACCTCAGTGTAGAGAACTGAAGGAATTTTGTGAAAGTATCAATATGGTCTGCGGGTTGCAAGTCAAACGAACCACGGACTCCGTAGTGAAGACCTCGGATGCGACCGCGACTAACGCATTGATGATGATGGTAAGGTTCAGAACAAACTAACTGTGCTAGAAGTGTTTAATAATCATACAAAATAAAATACTATTAAACTAACTTTCATCTTTTTTACGTTGAAAATCTTATAATTGATTTTAAACTGGCATAGATATATTTTATGTGTGGCTAAGATGACGATAGCCTGAAAGACATAATTTTATGTCAAGCGAGTATAAAAAGTTTGCTACTAATAAAATACTAAACTCTTTATTTCCTTTTCACGTCTGAAGTTTTTGTTTTATTAACCAAACGTAAACAATAGACATAAAAAGTTTCCCCGTGGACGTGAATTACGGATTCAAAAACATTGAAGTACGGGCAGCTTTTAATTTTTTTCAAGAACACTTCTTTCCGTATTAGAGTACAAATCCTGTATTACAAAGGCTTCTAAAAGTAAACAATCAATGGACATAACGTATCGGGCCCCCAGCTAGACCATTATTTGTTGGACTTTTTAGTGCGCTCGGCACGATCAGACCAATTCATATTCATGTATACAAATATTTTCACTGAGCGGGAATCGAACCCGCGCCTACTGCGTAGCAGTCGTGTTCATTACCGCCATACCACAGAGGGTGTTCACTACACTATCCGTCAATTAATACAATTTGCTAACTGTAAACAAATTAATATGCCATATAATTATTAAATACTTGAATAATTGGTCGTCCCCTGCGGTTGTCCCTATGGTCTTCATCATACAAACCTCAATGACGTCATAAGTTGATATTCTGTATAGGCTGTGCACAAATTAATTCACTCAATATACAACCCTGATGTAACACTATTGCGGTCATTATGGACATAGATACATAACGTTATATATTACCCTATAATAACTGTAGTATGAAGGTATAGGTCTACCTGCTTTGTAATACGCAATTATAGGTATTGTTAAATATTAATGTTAACCGCATCAAATGGTAAGTATAATTAATAGTGGTGGAATAATTTGTTGTAGTTAATCTTATACGCAAATCACGTTACGGTTAGGGTAATTTAGGGCGGAGGTCACGTTAGTACCTCCCGCTAGAGACGAGACCACGCTTTACGCGGAGAGAGTGCGTGGAAATTCTGAAGCACCATTTGTAACATTTAAAATTCTGAATTAGATCTTGGTAATACGGATCTGGTAGCGACATCTATGCATGGGGTTCGGCCGGAGTGTAGCAGCGTTCAAGCAGCGTTGTTAAGATAGATGCAAATGCAATAAGACAAAACAAGTAATATTCTTCTTATTATAAGAGGAAAGATTTATATTTTCGTATGTGACAAATAAAATCAAAACTATTGGACCGATTTCAAAAATTCTTTCGCCATTCGAAAGCCACATTATCAGGTACCAATATGGACTATACATCATCACGCTGCTATCAGCGTTGAACGGGATCAGAATTCCACCGCACATGATATAATTATTACAGAGAAAACCACCGAACTACATCGAGGCTAGCAAAAATTTCTTGGATGCATACTTTTACCCGCTTATACCTCGGGACACATATCTTGGACCTAAATCACGAGACAAACGAGACCCTGGTGCTATGCAATCTATGCAATCTATGCTTGGTGAATTTGAGCTCGTCCACCGGGGTTATTCCCAGTTGCCCCCACTGTCGACGCCACCATCGGTGACAAATGGGATTTGTAGCACCCCACAGTGGCACCCCGTGCTATCGTCAAAAGACACCCAAGAAACGAGTACTGCGCGTATAGAGTACATTTTGAGTACATTTAGGTACAAGACATATATCCCGAGCAATACAACAGTACATATGTTTACTATCATATATTTATGTTGATAATAATCTACAACTTGCCGGGTGTCACAGAGCGTCGCAAAAAGTGCAAATGTTGTGTGTATTACGTTTTTCTTCGCGAACTGGGTCATCTTATTGTGCCTTTCTGTTTGCTGTTAAGTAATGGCGTGTTCTTTTAAATTCGTGGTGACACCATTGTTTCCTTTATATTAGACAACAAAACATCCAAACTTTGTCGTAGTTTGAACCTAAGACGTCGGAAATTATATTGTGCTTTCTGTTATTCATTAGTTCAAATGATAGAACAAAGAGTTTGAAGCTCAAAGCACCTATTTTGTAATGTAAGGAGTTATTTTGAATAACGAAAATTATGAAGTTCAGGAATTCTTTTAGTTCTGTATAAATAAATGATATTCTTCAACATTCTACACAGCGCTAAGTATCTATGCTCAAAGTTAAACTAGGAGGTTTGCTAGGTTGAAATTTTGTGGGTTTTAAAATGCGGTAACACATTTATTTTTTGTACCACCACAACAAATAGACTATTCATGGATACAAATATTTGCACTCAGCAGGAATCAAACTCACAATCTTCGTAGAACTGTTGAACTGTGTATTGCTAGGTTGAATAAAAAATATTTTCTTTCTTTCTTTTCTTTCTAGTAGCAGTCGAACGCTCTACCGCTACGAGACAGAGGTCGTCGAATAATTTTATTGCTATCTCAGTGAATTAGTGGTACTTAATAAGATTGATTAGAGTCAGAGCTGACCCACTATACATCGTAATGGAATCTATACTAATATTATAAATGCGAAAGTAACTCTGTTTGTCTGTCTGTCTGTTTCGCTTTCACGCCTAAACAACTGAACCGATTTTCATGAACTTTGATACAGAGGTAGATTAGCCAGGCTATGTGTTGTTTGGTTGCAATAACCGACATCCACGCGGGCGAAGCCGCGATCAACAAAATACCAGTTTCACAATTACCCATTCGAGATTTGCGGGAAAATTTAACATGGTCATAATACGCCAGGTGGTTAATTTTCGTTATATGTATGCAATTTATATAAGGAATTTTATATTCATGTTATTGTTATTGAATCATTTATTATAATTTCCATTTTAATGGAGCGTTGCATACTGAAATGTTTTTGCCCCGAGGTCCCAATTATCCAGTTTACTGCTAGATAAATTATGTTATCAATTTTAATCTGACTGGATTGCAGTGGTGAGGGGTCCCTAACCTGTATATAAATGCATGTAAATACCTGCCGGCTTGCTCTACAAAGGGAAGCCGTAGTAGAGATGTTTAAATTTTATTTATACCTAAGAACTGAAATTCACGCCTAGAAATCCATACAAAATAGCTATGGTCGTTCTATAAGAGGCACCTAAAAATTCTTTCCATCAGTTTCCTTTTTTATAATTTTCATCTACTGCTGGATTGTATTGTTTTTTTTTTCTATTCCGTTGTAAATACCTACCAAATGTCTATGCTGCCACTGTGAATAGTAGGTTATCAGAAATCTAAGTAGGTAAACACTTACATGTCTTATTTTCTTTTTAATTTTTAAGACAGTGAAGGTACCTTTACTTATCGAACTGTTATAATTGTAGAATTAACATGATCAATATACTAAGAATGTAATTTTGTGAATTTATATGTAACTCTAATGTAATAATAAATTTATCATCTTAATACAAAAGTTTGTAAACGTAGTCAACAATATTTACACAAAACTTTTTGTCAAATTTGACTAAGCTAAGAAAAATAAAGGGGTGTGATACATAAATATTGTCAAGTAAATAAGTTTGGATTAAACGCAATAAAAGACCTCATAAACGTAATATCTAAGCGTGTGCACTATTCCTTATGAGATATTTTCTAATAAAACTTCCTATTATATTCACTTACTTTGACCCATATTAAGGAAATGTGTATTAGTTATTATAACAGTAAATTCTCGCGAAATAATATTGTTTACTTCAAAGAAACGGTCGTGTTGCCCGTTATGCCACCAGATCCATTAGGAAATAAGCTTTTACTCTTATCATTTGTATTTAACTCAGAAACAAGCATCAAAGGGACAATCAATAACATTGCGAAAATGCTTTTCCAACTTTTCTTGAACAGCGCCATCTATACACTTTACCGGCGTCAAGTTAGGAGCAGTTCTTCCAATTACCGCATAGTGGCGTTAGTGAGCAAACTCTATTGTGCTGAGGGAGTGTTGTACAGTTACGTAGTGTTACGGACTCTGTCACAGATGGCGCTGAGCAAAATCATATGACATTGTAAAGGTTTTATAGTAGGTACTGTCTGAAACTAATATAATTTGACAAGTGATAGGTAATGAACCAACTTGTGAACTTCGCTTATATTGTTGTGGCTAAACCCATTTTGATGATATTTTTACTGTAACTTCGGCTAATTTTATTTTCGAAAAAATGGTTAGGGTTCCACGCATAAAAACCAGCTCGAAGATACGCGGACGAAGTTGCGGCACAGCTAGTTTTACATAAATGTGACCTCAAACATGTTATCTTAACCAACAATTAACAAACTAAGATTATTCTTTAAAAGCTGATAATAATAGACACAAATCTCCAAACGCTTCACAGTCTACAATCACAAGTAAACACGTGAAGCGAGCTGATTATTACAATTTCCCTCGGTTCTATTATTTATCGTTTATTAGTAGGGGGCGGTTAATGTGCAACTGCTTTAAGCTGATACAGCTTAAAATATATTTTTTTTAGCTTGACACATTTCTGGTACTTATAAACAGATGTAGAAGTACGTGAAAGGTTTGGGGACCATTGGCCACGCCAAAAATGGCAGAAGATAAGAGTTTTTTTATAGCCAATTGCTGAGAGCTTCGTCGATGACATTTTAACAATCGCTAAAAACCATCATGTTATTAGTGAGTAATTAAAACGTATTTGGTTCATCGTTTTCGGGAAACTGTTCTTTAAAATTATGGCAAGTAGATGTTTTGAAATCTACGTCCCAGTTTTTTTTTCTACTTAAATAACAGACTCAACACCAGAAATATTCTACAAATCCGGTAATAATCGATCAGAATTGGCACCGTTGTGACTCTAAAACCAATATGAAAACGAATGTACCTACATCTTTCTACATCGTCCTAAAGACGGTACAAGAGAATTGTGAATATCCAGGACTTAAATAGGTAGCTCAATAATTGGAAAGGAGTTCCGAATGGAAAGTCATGGGTTCCAATCCCATCTTGGATGTTAATACAGATGACGAAAGTAGCACACATTATTAATATTTTTAGTATACTCGTATAATTAATATCACATTTATCAGACAATGAATATTCACCAATTTAAGTTATTAGGTCCTCATTATATTGGCAACACAACACAATGCCCGTCATGGCTCTTCATCCGTGTTCTTGGGTAGCAATCAGTACCGGCGGTACTTTAGCATTATTTTCAACATGAGTATCAAGTTACATGGGGCTCCTCTTCAGAGTTATACTCAACTTCATTAGAACGTTATTTTAAATTTCATAATGAAATTTAATCCAAACAGACAAGATTTCGGTAAAACAAAATAAATAATTTAACCAAATGAAAAATAATTTGAAATAGGTAGGTATGGGTATTAACATAGTGAAAATAATTATTTAATCTCAACCCATCACAGTGACAAGTCTCGATTGCATCCAAAACCATCACCGTGGCGACGCGGCGGCGTCTGCTTCTTAACTTTTATTTCTCAACTACACCTGATCAGTGGCATCTCTGGTAGATAGACCATTGACACACATGTCATCCCCTAAGTACGACACCGGGTCACCTCCTACCGGGTTCCAGCGGAAGCGGCATAAGTAGATGTTTATTATGTACGTAACCAAGCTTATTTATAGATGCGGGAGCTTTTCACGTAATCTTTACTTATGACTTCGATAACTCGTCAGTGTCTCTTCAACCTAACCAATATTCTGAGGTGAGAAATTCCCTCAGCTACCTGCCTCACGTAATATATAGAGTCCTTGTACGTTATTTCGTACTACAAATTTAGTATCCATACTACAAAGAAGTAGATTGAATCTAAATTCACGGTAAATTTTTATTTTACGTCGACTGGGGAGTAAATGCTAGGAATTACAAGCAATACCAAATATTACGCGCAATAAAAATAGTTGAATAATCACAAGCAAGTTTATTATCGGTCGACTTGATTATATGCCCGATACCTACATTTTAAGCTCACATTGTATTACGTTTTTCCTAGAGCTTTCATCAAGTATACAGCCGTACCATACTTCTAAGTGCGATAATAATCAGAAAAATACCACCGCGGTTATTATTGCCCTCCCCTGGCGTTACAATTAGAAAATTAAATACCTAACAAGGCAGGCAGGGTACTTTTTACGAAAATTGCGCTACAGATAAGAGTTATAACAGACTTGTTGCCGATTCCTAGAAATATTATTTTCGAGCTTTTACGACTAGGTAGGATTTCTGGATCTAGGATTTCTGGTCAAGGATATCTGGATATCCGTCTGTTTCTTTAAAAAGCCTCTTGTTGAGTACCTACTCAACTATGACAATGTTTTTTTTTGTAACGTACGAGTCAGATAAAGTGCCCAGTTTACAGAAATGAATTCAAAAAACCTGATGTAACACGAGAGCGACCGCAGGGCAACACTATTCTTCAAAATTTATTTGACAGCCGGTATCCTACAACTACAACCAATATCTGTAAGTATGATAAAGAATGAATATATAAACAGGTAAAACAGGTAAACTTATTACCTGAAGTATAGGTACCGATCTAACCGACGTGACACCTGCCTTATTGGATTTGCTAGGAGCAAATATTTTTACGAACAATTTCAGACGAATATCGTATTACTAATGCTTGTGGTTCCAAGTAAAGAAGGCATAACTAGTAGGTTTTCTTTGTATTCTTTTTGCGTTTCACAAATAACGCGGCTTGTAATGTAATCTGGTGTGGGTAATTTTATGGATCAACTGGCGTCTGACCTTCGTGACCCAGCTAGTATTTACTGTTACCTTAGGTTAAGCCAGCCGACAAATTTTATGCTCTTGAACACAGTCAACGTATGTGGAGATATTGTTATAATAATAGCTAGCGAAAGATGTATGTAAGTATAGTAAGTTGAATCATGCGTTGTACTAATGTTTTATGTTACGTGGTAATTTTTAGACGCAATTTTAATATTTAAAAGTCATTCAATGCAAATATTATAATAGGTACCGACCTATAAATGGCTACATAATTATTTGGGTAAGTAAAGATGATTTTATGTTATAATAAAACATACGAGTAAAAAGATTGTGGATTAGACATTTTACTCGAGCGTTTTCTGGCATTTGTGGCATTTATGTATGAAAACCCTAAAATAACAAAACTTCCTGCAATATATTTATGCAGGTCTTATTACACTATAACTTAACTAGGAAGTTTCCCATTGTAGGTATAATTTATTAGGGGCCACACATAAAAAGTTTTGTTTAGGACTCAGTGGGATCGGTTTAATATTAAACCCGTTTATTATTTTAGTTTAGAAATTCTCCGGATAAATTGAATTCCCTACACAAAGTGGCGATCCTTGAAATTCTTGGGCGCCAATTAAGATTTTGGCTTATAACCCCAGTTTGTTGTGGGCCTTATTTATTAGTATTTGATTTGTTAAGAATGTTAATTGTTCTCATTACAGAAGTACAGACTATTTTATTAAGCCCAATTTTGAGAGAATAAATTTAAACTCAAGACTTTCGCCCTTCTAAACCTGTCTAGAGTTATTTGTGACCTGTTTATAGTTTACTAGCTGTTGCCCGCGGCTCTGCCCGCGTGGATTTCGGTTATCGCGACCAAACATGGCCTATGTCTATCCCCAAGGTCTAATATATCTCTGTACCAAAATTCATCAAAATCAGTCCAGCGGTTTAGGCGTGAAAGCGTAACAGACAGACAGACTTTCGCATTTATAATATTAGTATGAATTTTTCTCGTTCCTTTCACCAACTCAGTGTTCTTCCCGGTTGCATCTGGGGTTTTAACTCGGAACCAAAAAGTTTAAGCCTCTTATTGACTTTTACTCCTCTTTTGGTTTACGGTATATGGTTCTTTGGAGGCCACCATCATCTAACCTCCCAACCTTGAGAGCAACTAAACTAGTAACGTAGGCTGTTAGAGCCTCACCCGTTAATCGGCAGGAATACACACAGAGAATATCAGTGGCCTGAAATAAAAAGTGTCGCTATTGAAATAAAACTGCTTTTTAACTAATTCTGTCGCGATTTATTTGGTATGATTTACATTTAGCCCAACTTTCGGCTACTTTTCAGGAGCCACGGTCACGGGGTCGGACTGTGTAATATAAATTTCCTAGATAATTACAATATTATGTAATTTATTTCTATTTCTAACTAAATAAATATTCTCATTATACCTATCATCAGGGACACAGCAGAATTTCCAAGTACCTAATACTTGTTATTACATAAAAGTCTAAGTGTAGTCAGTAGTTAACGTGTAACACACCTTACACAATTATTACACTACTGTAAATGCAACCTTTGTAACGTGGCAATTAGAAGAGAGTGGCTGGGAGTTTTTATTGCATTGTTCTTTTTTCGCACTCTCTAACTATTGCATTGTAGTTTCTGCATCTGACACTGCTCTAAATGTAAATTCAGTTTTTTTTTTACAATTGTACCTTGTAACCTATATAAAATGAAATTTGTTATTAACGTATTGTTTTAGAAACTTTAGAACAAAAATTGTATCACGGTTTTGGGAGTAAGATGGAAATTGGGGAGGCCTTACCCTCGAAATAATTGTGACACAATGATTTTCAGACACCGGGACGTAGACTAGATGAGTTAATAAATTTTAACACCTGACTTTATAGTCATAGCGTGCCTTTTTGTAATATCATCTGCATGACAGCTACTAAAAGTTGCGCGTGATTGCTGGTCGGTTGATGGTTGCTATACCTACATTTTTTTTCAGTCTAGTAATAAATATGAAAAATGATTATTCATAAGTTATTTATTAACCGAAAGAAATTCATTGAACCTTTGTAAAACAGTTCCTCAATCTAAATATCCAAACAAACGATATTTAATAATGTTAATTTAAACAATACATCATGTCTCAATAGTTACCAAACGCCCCTTTTGTCTTGGTCTTTAATAAGGGTTACGAAACGAGAAGTTTTCCAAACGAGACAGCCGTCTATTATAGAAGTTCCATTTTTTTAATTCAAATTTCTAAACAGTATCACCAGTTCAAAACATGAATATACGCCCACACTAACACTTTGTAGAAGTCTTAGCCTATAATTATTGTATATTTTGTTGGTGCGACAGGGGAAGTTCGTCGCAACCTCTGTAGAATAAAGCAATTATATGTAAGTTCTAAAACTTCCCAGGAAAATGAGGAAAACAACAAACGTCGTTTTAATTCCCTGTATTTGCAATTCAATTGGTCTAGCTAGTTGAAATGACTTTGCGACGTCGGATTTAGTATAATTATTGGTGTTGCTATTTTGAAATATGAATTTCCTTGTTTTGCATACTCCTTAAAAAGTTTAATAAGTGTTTGAATGGATTTCTTAATTTATTCTCCTGTGACAAACGGGAGAGTAAGATAACCATTGCATCACTTACCTCCCCCACCTATTTATTTACACATTACCATTTGACAACAATTAAATGTTTGAAAGGGCTGAAATACTGATCCATGATGTTATTGACTCACCTCTAAGAATGATGTAGAAGGTCTCACCTCCATCAAATGTTCGAACTTCAATACTATTTATTCTTATCGTTTTATGGAATACTAGCTGACCCCGCGAACTTCGTACCGCCTAACAGTCAATTCTTTTTTTTTTCAATTTTTCTCTCCGTAAGAACCATCCTCGTACCTCAAGGAATATTCTAAAAAAAGAATTATCGAAATCGGTCCAGCCGTTTTCATGCTATGTCGTGACAACGGAAAACGGGTTTCATTTTTATATATATAGATTAGAGTCAATTTCTATTACCAGCCCCGTCATCATGACATGACATGATGACGGTCATATACGTCAAATCCCAAAAACTTTTCATTCTATTCTACCAAACACCGACCAATGAATTACCTCTTATCTAGAGGGGCAGATTGTCAAGAGCATGTAACCATGTAACCTATTTGATTTAGGAACGTACGTTCACATCGGAGCCTATTATAAAAATAACCTATAATCTGACCACATTTGAACTACCATAATGAAACCACAAAAAGCAGGCATCACTGTCCCTCTAAAATTTCATTATTTATATTTTCCGTTGGTCCAAGCGTTGCTTTTATGTAAATATGATTGTGCATGACGCACCGCACAACTTTGGCGAAATGAGTTTGTAACGAGGGCTCGTGGACGCGTCGCGCGCTTGTAATACGTGAGGACCACCGCCATACAATAGTTCTGGTTTGTACTTGTGTACTATAAATTGTGCGCTGTTTTTGTCTGCTTTGACGGGTAAATCTTGTTGTGTTATTATTTGTATGTGGTAAAAGAACTGCAGTGTAATAACTATGCTAGCATACAAAGTTAAAGTAATTATGCGTGTAGACGTGGTTTCTGATTTTAACGAGGAAACAAGTGAATTAGAACAACAACCATTTCTTTAAATGAGTATTGTGCAGGACGACTTCAGATCCCTAGATAGTGGCTAACGGGTTTCACGTTTATAGGGGAAGTTCACAGCGAGACCACCAGCGTTATGACTGATAGTGTAGTATACAACTATTTTATGATATACATCTATCAATAATTCTGTTTTGTGATCCCTAGAGGGTGAAGTTAATATATTTTATGGTTTGTTCATTATTTTATGTGAGGTTTATGTGGGCCACATCATCATCATCATCATCATCATTTTGCATATAGACGTATTCTCCTGATTGCATCCGTGGCCAAGATGCCCTCGAAGCTCAGGGTCCGCCTTCCGGCTCTTCCTCCTCCACTTCGCATGATCTTGGGCGTCCATGGTATTGAGACCATTAGCACGCATATCACCCTCCACGACGTCAAACCAGGATTTCTTTGGCCAAGCCCTTTTACTTGGACCCAGCAGGGGCACCGTAGGTTTATGGGCCACAGTGACCAATAAATTAGAATTGTTTAAGCTACTTTTGATGTTGACTGTACACACGTGGAAGTTGCATTACATACCACTATGATTCTTAAAAAAAAAGTATAAAGTGTAACATATTTTTTAGTATAACTGACTCTGGATTCTGTTAATATGTGTAGTATTTTAGGTTTAATATAATCAGAAGAACTTGATATTATCCGTGAAATTGTACCAAATAAATTTATATCCTATGCGACATAATTCCTAAGAATTAGCTCAAGGTATGATTCTAAGTAGCTAAACAATATTCACTCGAATATGTATGGAACACAGCATGTTACACGATAACTCGCGTGATACAAGCATAAATTGATTTTATTTAATAGCTGTGGACAGTAATTGCACCTAACAACAACCGTCACTTCGAACACCGATACCCACTTCAATTTTAAAGATAGTGCACTTAATAATAGGTAATCGTAGCTTCTATAATTACATACTGTCAAAATCATATCCCCTTTAGCTTCACAACCGTGGGGTAAACCCAAAACGTTCATGCCGCGCGTATAAGAGGCACTTATAACTGGCTTATGTTTAGAAACAAAGCGTGAATAAGTAATTAAGTAAGAGAATTTACACGTCATCGTCGGAATTAATAACTTTCATTCAATAAATTGAAATTTCACAAGAATTGAAAGTCGAGTTAATATCTCCTATTATTCGGAAGTTGTAACCGAAGCATTGCCACACTAAAGGGAATGCCGCATCCTTCGAATTGAAACTGGAATTGCTAACAGAAAGTGCTTGGAGAAACAATGGGCGGGATCTAATTGCGGGGTCCCGGGTGGACGGGAACGCAAACGGAACTGAACGTACCGCAATCCACGTAGCTGTAGCTCGCCGTAGCCTCGTAGCACTTACAGATGCCAAAACGTAGAGAATGCAAGTGCTACGCAGATTCACTTATCGATTTTCTTTTAGGTATTTACAGGTATGTATTAGCTCGTGTCGCAGTATATTCAGTAGATCAAATTGGAGTTCTGTCCGCATTACTGACAACTGTACCATCGATAAATGATCTTAATGTGTGGGATATTTTATAAAAAGTGGCCCTAATAACAACAGTGGGCCTAACCTAACATAGTTATCATCCGCCGCATTGAATAAAAACTATTTTAACTGATTCTACTGCAATATATTTATATAGTTATGTGATGTGATTATTTGCTTGTAATGAGTGACCATGAATGCTAAAAGCAATTGCTGAAACCGTTAAAAATAGTTTTAAATCTTTCTCGTAAACTTACGAACATAATAATCTTAAAAGTGTCTGTTTGACAGCTCTCTTGTATTACTGTAATAATTACATTACATTTTAAAAATAAGTAATCTAAGTCTCGAAGTTGTCGGAAGCCGTAACAAAAATGTGTATTTAGATTCGAACAATTCGGTCGTTAATAGAATTCGTATTCATTGATCATTCAAATAATTTGTTTATGTCCATTCCGGCATTCTGTAAACAATTCACCGTCCGTCGCTCAGTTAGACAAACATCAAATGAACAAATCAAATTTTAGAATTTGTCGTTATTTGTCGATCAAATAGAAAAAATAACAGACATAATATTTTTGAACGTTTGTAATTTTTATTAAAAAAACCCGGAATATTTCGTAGGCTTCATCCTCCATATGCCTGAGTTTGCGTTCCACTCATTCAATTATGCAAAGCTGCCATTTGTTAACAGATTTTAGGGTAATTCGGTGAATGTCGAGTTGGTTTTATGGTAATCAGCTTAGTGTCCGTTATTTATGAGTTACATGCTTACAAACGTTTCACGGTATAATGTTGCTATTCACTGATAACGTTATTTCGCAATTAATAGCAGAAACACTCAGTACCATATGATTTAAAGCCATATTAATATTCGCTGGGATTGTTTTTGTTTAACGTTTATTTTGTGTTAATGTTATGCAAATATCGGTTACGTTAACGTTATCACAGTGTAACTGTGTTATTGCATTGGATAAATTATGTAGAACTCATTTTCGTGTTAAGTAAAATCCATAACTACCTACTAACCGTTGTTTATTCGTATTTGTTGTTTTTTTATTTTAATACACAATACATTTAATTTATTTGTATTTATGTTACCAAAATATAATGAACTGGATTTAGGTCAACCCATTTCGGATGAGCAGACCAGACCACCCCATAAAAGAAATTAATCTCGAACTTTTTTGACTAACTATACCTATAAATAATTAACTATAAAAAAATAGGTGGGACCGAAGATCACAGTTGGTGAAATGTGGGTGATAATACACCTCTGGTATTTACATGTATGAATATAGGTACAAGTAAAAATTCTTGATTTATGTCTAATAGCGTACTGAGTACAAAATCAAACCTGCCTAATGATAACTTAAACGTTACAGAAGTGCAGCGCCACTTAGAGGTTAACGGAAATATTAGTAACTAGTTGTTGCCCACGGCTACGTCTGCGTTTAATTCCAATCCCATTCCCAAAATCCATTGGAGTCTATTCCAGAAATAAAACGTAAGCTATGTTATTTCAGACTACGAGTATAATCTATTTCTGTACCAAATTTCAGCTAGATCCGTTCGGTCGTTTGACCCTGATTGAGGGACAAACCTCTAAACTTTTCCACATTAAACAAATAAAAAGCAATAACAGAAAGTTAATAAAACGAAATCAAACAAACAAATAACAATAACATAGGACAATTAATGGAAACAAAATATTCATTGCATTGTATGTCACATCACAAATAGAATGTCAGGTATCAGATTACTTCCATATTGATTGCGGTGGCTTTAAGCACTTTTATCGTGTGCACCGTGGATTCATTGCAGTCACAACAGACGGTAGTATCGACGTTCCATGGCCACAAAAAGTGAGTAATTTTCTGATAGTGATCAGACACGATAATGGTTACATTTGACATGCCAGTTATATTACCATTTATCAAACAACTGCCGTACCTTGGTGCGCCAGGGAATTTATCAGTAGCCAATAAAAGAAAACCGAAGGCCGTCTAATACTAATTAGGCAATAATATAGTGTTTTTATGACTGGTTTTATAACTTTTTCTGTGAATTTTATTAGACTACGGCACATTGAAAATGTGGTTCGTGTTTATTACTAGTTCAGATAATAATTTAGCATTCGTGTCAATCATAAAAGTTAGATCAATATTATGACCAAAATTTGAACTGATTGCTAAAAAAACAAAATGTTGCATGGGGATTATGTGTAATTGCATCAGATGACAAAAGTTGTGAGCATCAGGTAACAAAAGTTCTAACGGACGTCCATCCGAATTTATTAAGGTTCCTTGATTTCTTCAACACACTGCATTATCATGTTCACTCGAATTCTAAATTCTAGATGACACTTACACAAACATTAGCCCTGTTATTACAAGATGTGTTCTAATATAACCAAAAGGAACCGTAATTTTTATTATTTTACAAATTATTAAGTTCAGTATTTTGTAGTGTTTTTAGTAGTTCATATTTCGACTAAGAAAGTTAAACCACAATAGTTTAACCATGAATTAAAACCTTTAACCCTACAGTAATTACCACCAAACAACTTAATATCCGCTCCTTATTTCTCCATAACTAATAAATGTAATTACTTGTTCCAGATGTCGAATGAACCAGTAATCGATCGAGGTATGTAATTAAAACGATTAAAACGAATTATTGAACTGGTGTAGACTATAACAACTGTTTTCGAGATTGTGGTATAGGATATAATTAATCCAGTAGAAGTTATTACCTCACAAGCTTTTACGACTGCTGTGGACGCTTTAGTAATTTCATTATGTACGTTGCTTATGGGAGTAATAGCATACTGCATGTGTACTAGTGTTAGGGGTGGAGAAATATTTTAATGTGCACAAGGAAACGCTCTGGTCGCAAACTTATATTTAAGTAAGGTCGTTTGAAAGTCATAGAGGCAAATATAAGATTTAAAGGAGAAGTCACATGCTATCCACTGAATCATCATTCTCCAAACCTTTCCCAACTTATCTGGGTTTGCCAGTCTAACTGTGATGGGGCTGAACTTCAATATTTTTCGTGAAGCAACTGCTATCTGACCTCCACAACCAATTGGATATCGAAGTTCTGCATTTAGACTGGTTGAACTTTTGTGGGTTCCAGCTACCCGTAACGGCTGCCATACATGTTATCCACTTATCATAACAAAAAGAGTTTTCAATGGTGTTAATATTACGGATGCCAAGAATGGGTGAAATGGATTTGAAGGAGGTGAAAGCCTCTGGTGCAACCAGCAAGATGCTAAAGGAAGGTTCATTATTTAAATACTTTTTATTAATTTTCAATTTTATAAATATTGTATCCTTACCTAAAACGGCCCAGTCAAATCTGAAATTATGATAAACTAGCTGTCCCGGCGAACTTCGTACCGCCATATTTTTCCCGTTCCCGCTGCACCTATTTTCTCACCCTTTAAACCTTCCCTGGACACCCAAGAATATTTCAAGACTAAAACTAGCCAAATCGGTTCAGCCGTTCTTGAGTTATAAAATAACAACGAAAAGTGGCATTGATTTTTATATATTAGATAGATATAGTCTGCTACCTAATTTATTAGAACAATTAAGTTTCTTATTGACATTATTTTGCATACATATATTCACGCCTATTTCCCTTCGGAGTACGCAGAGACTACAGCCCATAATCTGTTTCTATCCTTACATACCTACTTCAGGATCTTCGTCTATTGTCATCAAATCTTTCACCCACAGATTTCGAGTGCTTCTGACCTGTCCATTTTATATTTTCTTAATTGTCATTTCAATTCCAATTGGACAAACTCTCCATTTATGTGTACATAATCGTATTACAGTCGCAAATTAATCGTAGGAGGGAAGTTCGAAGGGTATTATCCTCACATATGCATGATTCGACTACAAAGGGTTATTAATACAACAAAGCTTATGGACGACTGGGTAAACTTAAGACTTCGGACTGTAACCAACTTTATTATTTATTAAGATTAGCTAATATGCAAAGCGTATTACCTTTTAGAGGATTAATAGACTGTTATATTTATAAGCCTTTATATGTACTCTAATTTAGTGGTTCTAAATTTAGCCTCCGAGCGTTATCTTCATTTGCGTCATTCGTGCGAATCGAGGCCATTAAATTAAAGATCATCATTGTAGCATTATTGGTATCTATAACCAATGATGATGCCAAGAGTAAAAGTAGTAGACGGGTATCTGAGGTCTAAAGAAAGCTTTAGTAACAACCAAGACTTCTGACCATGACGAATAATAAAACTAACTGCAGAATTTTTTCACGATGTTCTTAAGACAGAAACTTTTACCACCTTCAAGAAGTAGGTACTAAAAGAGGCATACTTATTTATAACGTTTATTATGAAAGCCACACGATACCTCAACGAGATCTGTGAACAGATAATTTTGACGCTTTACGATACGCCAGGACTCTTCACTTGGTTTCCTTCAGGCATTTCCCGTCACAAAAATGGAGTATACATCCTCCCATAACATTTACTTCTCGTAAAAAAGCTGTTTGCCTTTGCCTAATAACAGTTATTCGGCTTATACTGCCATCTTCGTATGTATTTTGCGCTCGCGAAACAGAATATTTAAGTTTTATGTTGGAATATTAACATACAAGATGATAGGAGAAAAGTTGACTACTTGAAAATTCATTTAAGAAATACATAAATGAACAAAGATTTGAAAGTAGATTTTTAATATACATTCATACTAATATTATAAATGCGAACTTAACTCAGTCTGTCTGTCTGTTACGCCTTCACGCCAAAACCGATTTTGATGAAATTTAGTACAGAAATAGATTAAGATCTCGGGAAAGGACATATGTTTGGTCAGTCAGTCAGCAGCTAGTATAAAATATAAAAAAGGTGGTAGAGGATTTTACATTTCATCTTATATTTAAAAATAGATGTTGCTAACTCAAGAACGGCTCGACCAATTCGGTTAATTAATAAATAATTTAATCTATTTTTGTATGTTCCTTAACTTCCACAGAATTCCACACGGGCGAAGCCACCGGCATCAGCTTCTTCCTCTTAGCGTTAATTCCCAGTCGCAACCGAAGCTTTCAGCTCGGAGTCTGGGGTCCGCTTTTACCAGTCTTAACTACGGATTGGCTAGACCTCGATATTTTCCGTGAAGCGATTGTCATCTGACCTCCACAACCCAATGTTAACATTAGGTGATATCGAAGCTCTGCAGTTAGACCGTTGTTTTTTTTTGGAATTTTTTAGGGCTCCAACTACCCGTAACGATTGCCATAGATGTTCTTATGGCAACCGGGACCGACGGCTTAACGTGCTCTCCGAGGTACGACCAGACCAATGCAAATACTCATATTTCATGCACACAAATATTTGCACTGAGCGGGGATCGAACCCGCGCCTCGTTCACTACCGCTACGCCACGGAGGCTGTCAAAAATTATGATGATAATTATGTTAAATGAAGCCACCGGCATCAGCTAGTAAAGTATAAAGTAAACTATAGTCAGGAGACACTAATTTGAGACACCTATGATATTTACTATGCCCTATGAAGATACTATGTTTAGTTTTCTAAAACAGATTCAATCAAAACAAGTGATTTTTAATTAATTGGTACACAGTGAGAAGGTGCTGCGATACCTTTTTTAATTTAAAATGAATAGTAGCTTAACCTGAAATTTGCCTTATCTCTTTTATTAATTCTACTGTTTGATCTTCAGTACCTAGTAATTTTACTTCATTTATTATTTCCACGCCTTGTATTTTAGCTACAGCTTTAATATACTAGGTATTAAAGCGTCACTTACTACAAACTCTAATTACAATGGCATTGTAGCTTATACTAATTTTCTATCATTTCCGTTTGAGGGGCCTTTGTGACTGTAGCAGTTATTAAGACACAAAGGGAACCAGCGGGGTACAAGCCTTTCGCGCGGGACCGTACTCGTACGTGCGAATCGATGGTGTGGAAAAGGCTTTATCGATTTTAAACTACCCTTATGTTGCAGTTTGTTAAACTCATATTGTTATTGGCTTTTAAAGACTAGAAATTTATAGGAATTGTTTGAAGTTAGCTTTTTGTTACTTATTATGTCGGTTGTAAAAAATTACGGTATGTGAACCTTGTTATTGCGTATTTATGCGGCATATTGAGTTCATATAAGTGATGAGTTAATTTGAATAGGAGATTTTTTTTTCTGTATCTAAGATACTTTTCGCACTTGCAACGGTGAAGATGAAAGTGCGTCATCTTCATTTGAAATTGAAGTAAATTTGAATTGAAATTCAGTCAAAATTAGAAATTTCACTATGTCACAAAAGAGACATTACTTTTTGCTTCACTTTAATACTTTTAATTCGAACATTTTAACAGTATAAAACGAAATGTAAAACGCCATTTTTTTCATTAAAATTGCATTTTCATTAAAACTGGTCTTTTAAAATCAAAATTATCCTCAACTACCCACTGACAAATAGTGAGTAAAGTCATCCAAAGGAAAAACAGTTTTTGTGGGAAGTCTATAAAACTTGTTTAAGCAAGCAGGCACTTAAGAGCAGTCAACAATTTTTTTAAACATTTTTTTGTAGTTTTGTTCAGAGAGCTTCGAAGGCATGTTAAGAGGCATTGAGAACTCCAGCTTTACTAGAGTTAAATGGCTTTGCGGCGTAGCTTACTAAATATTTTGTACTAATGTTCAGTTCTGATGTTATTCATGAAAGAACTTTACTGTACAGTCAGCAACTTCTCTTCAGAATCAAAACGATGTTAACTGGCAGTGTGCTCAAAAAGATCTTAATACCTTTACCTACCTAATAGTAATAAGGTCTTTTTGGGTACTTTGCTGATCAAGATTATTTTGATGCTGACTGTACTTAACAGGAAGAAGTAGCAGTTCCTCAGTGTTATAATAGTTCATTTTGTTTGGTTTACTGCTGTTGCACGTGGCCCCGCCTGCTCACATGGATTTCTAATCCAGCTCCCGAAATATATGGGAAGCTATCCCAGGGACAAAACTAGCTAACTTATGTGTTATTCCAGACTTTAATGTCTTCTTATGTCAAATTTCAGCAAATTCAATTAATTTGAAAGTACACTTTTAAAAATAGTCTACTAGACTACATCAATACGATGTGGGTTAAATTCGATTTTAAAGTGAGACGGTGGTAGGTCCCCGGTCGAGCTGGCGCATTTGTACCGGTAAAAACAGGGCTCTGCCATCAGAAAGAAATAGTCGTTTCACACGAACGTAGTTTTCGGTAACTGGCGCTTTTAATGGAAATAGGAAAAGAAAATGTGCATTTTATTGACGTGGCAGCTCCGTTCATTGACGTCGTATAGGGACTTTAAATTAAATTAAAAAATACAGTTATTTTAAATGGCTCATTAAGTTTATGCCACCATGGCAATCAAATTACGTGTTTTTCTATTAATGTACTGCTAAAGAAAACGTTTTGAGACAGATTTATTGCAGCTTGCAACTAGGAATAATAATCTTGCCTCATTACTAAGGTTAGTCCAATGCAAGGTTAAGCAAAACTAAGCAATTCAGTCTTAAGATGGGTAACCATTCTTTACACATTGAGATTGAGGCACGGAGGGGTTCCCGGTTGCACTATGAACACCTGTGGTTATTCGTATTCGCAAAACCTGATTTAACTACTCATGTCCAATCAATCAATTACCCTATTGTAGTCCGCTGTTGGATACAGGCCTTTTGCAATGTGCACCTTAGCTACTGATCCTCCACCTTACGCATCCAGTTTATCAACCTTGTCACCTGAAAAGGTGACTGGTGCTGATGTGGTTAATGATGATAGAGAACAATCCTTTTACGTATGTACCTACATTACCCCAGTTACAAATAAATGAAATAGATACGTATCGTTCGAAAGCCTTTTAGTCCATTAGCCTGAAAAAGTGAACGAAATCGATTTTTAAACTGAGATACTAAGTGGTTTTTTTTTTGAGTCACTAGAATATGTTAATAGTAGAACTAATGGTAGTAGAATGACTTGAAACAATAAGAACCCGTGATCCGAATATATCTGAAACAAAATGTAACTTATAATAAATTGGAAAAAGCGAAATCAATTCTCGGGCGGGACTCGAACCCGCGATCTTTCCCTTACAGGGGGAACGCTCTGACCACTGAGCCACCGAGCTTCGCCCGAGAGTGACCCAATTTTTCCAATACATCCATCTTACGGCGATGGTAGGAGTAATCTACCGATATTCGTACGAACCCTGTAAGGGAAAGATCGCGGGTTCGAGTCCCGCCCGAGAATTGATTTCGCTTTTTCCAATTTATTATAATTTGTTTAGTCTAGCAAACTAATTGCTTTAAAATTATCTCAATTGATTGTGCGGAGTTATCAAAAATCAATGTTTAAAAATGATTGCAACATCATTCATTGATTCCGATAGTTCGTACGAATATCGGTAGATTACTCCTACCATCGCCGTAAGATGGATGTATTGGAAAAATTGGGTCACTCTCGGGCGAAGCTCGGTGGCTCAGTGGTCAGAGCGTTCCCCCTGTAAGGGAAAGATCGCGGGTTCGAGTCCCGCCCGAGAATTGATTTCGCTTTTTCCAATTTATTATAATTTGTTTAGTCTAGCAAACTAATTGCTTCAAAATTATCTCAAAATGTAACTTATTGCAATTAGTGCTTTCATGATAGTAATAGTTTTAAATATATAAGAAATAGAGACCCAAAAAATAAACTGAGTATGAAAGTTTCTACTTTAATACGGAGCGATTTATTTCTGTTGCCTGCAGTTTTGCTGCTAAGTCCATAGGGATAGGGACCTAAATATTTAGAAGGAAAACTGAAGGTGGTTTTTAATATAATATATTTAATTTTATTAGACCCTAGAATTAAACAATCTTTCCCATTGTAACCAGATTTCATTGCAATATTTTAGTTTCAATAGTTCAATAGAATAATTCAAATATTCTAAATTAAATTTTAACCATGCTAAATGAACTATTTTTAAATATTATAATATGAGTTCAACTATGTTTAAGGTTTCAATTAATATAATCTTAATTATAAGTATAGTTGGTACGGTAGTGGTTTATTTAACACAATATTGTTAGAATTCATACGGTCTTTTGAATCAGTGATAGTGAGACCCTGTCATCTCCTACCACAATGTCAAGTCAGCACTTTTTAGACCTTCCCCGCCTGCCAGGATCCGGTGGTAGTACCATAACCAGACAATGTGGTCAACTTGAACACACTGACAAAGCAAACTTTGTTGCATTTTAATTTCCATACCATACCATTCTGTAAATTGTATCTACCTAATTTGATAAAAACATTATCAGGCCGTCTTTAATATAAGTAATATAACTGTATTTAACCTGCATTCATATCAGCTGTGCAAGATGAGCGGTAATTCTACACGTTTCTCCTTCTACGTCAACCTATTCAAAACTACAAAATTATACTTGTTACAACTGTGATACATTTCCTTGGAGAATAAAACAGGTGTTGTTTTGTTCGTAGCTAAGAGTCACGTAACGTTAACACCACTGCAGCTAGTGGCGATTGTATTGTGAGTAACAAGGGCGGAATTTTTATATATGACTATAATATGTAATATTATAAATGTAAAAGTTTCTGAAAATGTTTGGGTATTTGTTACTCAATCATGATCAAAGCGGTGAATGAATCTTGTTTAAATTTGAAAGATGGATTAAAGTCTGGAATAAAACATTTCTTAAATAGGTTCCCGTGAGGTGCGGGAGTGGGACCAGAATTGTTAAAAGATACCTATTTAGCAAACCCTTATCAGTCATTTCACGAATCCTAAAAAACATATCTTCTCCCTAAATGTGTTGCTAAGCGCAAATCTCGAGAACGGCTGAACCAATTTCGCTAATTCTTTTTTCAGAATATTCCTTGAAGTACGAGGATGGTTCTTACGGAGAGAAAAATTTAAAAAAAAGAATAGACTATTAGGCGGTACGAAGTTCGCGGGGTCAGCTAGTTATATATATAACTGTTATACTTATTATTGAAGCAGCTAGTATAACTACAGATTTTCGATATCGCCAATTGTTTTATAAGGTCATATGACAGTCGCTTCACGGTATATATCGAATTACAGCCGCATCACAGTTAGACTGAAAAGCCAACCCCAACTGAGTTAGGAGAAGGCTCAGAGAATGATGGCTTATTATTGAAATGAAGTCGGTAGTACTTACAAGTTCTTTTTAGTGTATTTCAGTCCACTGCTGGACTCTCCCAATGTACGCCACGTTTACCAATCCTCTGCTTTCCGCATCCATACCGTCACAGCCACCTTTTTCAGGTCGTCAGTCCACCTGGTTAAGGGACGGGAACTTCCGTTTACAAACTTATAGTTAAGTAATTGAGCCTTTTAAATTATAAGATACGATACATCTATACTTTAGTTCACGTACTCGTGAACATTACACGCCACTTATCTACGACACAATAGCGACACAAATCGCGCGCAATCACAATATTAAATCCGCAATGGCGTCACGTTAGCTATCGCAACGAGCTTCATATTTAATTACGACCCCATAACTGGCGTGATTGCATTTCCTGCAACTGACGTACTGGTTTATTATTTTACCAATTTCAAACTGTATTAAATTCTTGGAGGTGAAGTCTGGGCGTGTCATGAGGAGCTGTATTATTAAGTGTTTATATTGCTTCTATATATTAGTATATTATGTATATTGGATATATGGGACTTGAATTCACTGTGAGAAAAAAAAGCAAATTAAATTTTCCAAGGCCGTGCGACCCCCCGGTGTCATCTAATTTTTAACCGACTTCAAAGACGGGGAAGGTTTTAAATTAGTCGGTAACTTTTTATTTAATTATTTTACTCCGCAACAACGACCTCTACCATTTCATTATCTATTACTCCTGTATTTAAAAACAAATATTTAAGACTGTGCTATAAAACTGTCTAGTCTAATATTATTAGCAATAAAAATAGTAATGATCATTAGTCTCATCTTGTACAATAAATGCATACCTATTTCATAAGTCATAAATATTCTCTAGAAACATATCTAATGAACATTCCACATGAATTACGCACAGAGAATTCTCTTTTACTTATTAAAACCCTTTATCACGTACCAGTTTTATCTTTATTCGCTCAGTGAGCTTTTATGCTTTATGAACATATCAGTTAACTTCAATAATGGCGATAGCCTCGACTAGAACAGACGTTCAACTTTCTTCAACTTGACGTACCGTTCAGAAGCAAAATTATGACGAAATTCGTTTGAAAACTCTCATCCAACGTTCTTCAGGTGCATCGATCGAGTTCAAACTCTCCTGAGGAACTTTCCCGATGACCGAATTCAAATATTTTCACTAAGTGTAGAATCCTTTTGAATCCTTCTTTGATGCGAAGAAAGAGTGAGCCTTTAAAGATTTACCGGTAAACAGTCATAAGATGCGAAGTCAAGTCTTGTTATTTCTCTGTCTTGAAATGCTTGTAGATTATATTTTAGCATAGAGACAGAAATTATTTTTGGCTTTTAACAGGAGTCGGTTTTTTTTGGTTTGTAGACCTTATCACATATACCTAGGCTGAATTTCACCGTAGCACATAAGCGAGTTTAAATTGAGTTATGTTCCTCAATCAATATTACATAAAACATTAAGTTTAGGATAAGTCTCTCTCAGTTCAGTCATATTATTATTATTACTTCTAGAAGATTACGAATAAGAAACATAAACGAGAAATAAATTACGCAATTAATAAATTTTTCGTTTATGTTTTTAGTTTTAGTTTATGTGCAGATTTTCATTACCCTATGCTGTACAGATGTTAATTCAGATATATAATATCAATACAAGACATACAGTCTCTAAATATAATTTTATAATATTATATTTTCAACCGTATGACATACTAACATAACATTCTTGACGCCAACGTCCCATAATATATCGACTAAACATACAATTACTAAAATCTTTTATTCATATAAATACGTATAATGACAAAGAATCGCTGTGAATTAAAACTAAAACAAACTTTCACTCTGTAATTTGGTAAAACTTGGCAGTGAACACGCTATTAAGTATTTGAAATAATTACAGGGAACAATTATCAAAGTGGCACCCGTTTGTGAGGACGTCAGCTGTTAGCTCCGCCGACTGAAATGTCATTTCTTTTATTTAAACGGCGCTTAGATGGCGTGAACACGATTGTTGTCTCACTCCTATCTGCGAACTTTCAACAATTCGACGTTTATAGACCATCTGGTGCAGCCGTAACAGTGTTCAATTGTCGCTAAACTGCCTCTTTATTTTTATCCCCTACTTGTGATTAATGTAAGTTGAAATAGCTCGTTCAAATATACGTGTTTAAGGTTATCGTTGGTATTTATTTTTATTACTTTAAAGTTTTATTTTACCTGTATTGTAAATCTTTTTGGTGGATCTATGAGGCTTTAATATTTCTGCATCTATTAGAGCAGGTTATTTGAACTTTGTCTTTTGAAGGTTACCTATCTTTTTACGCAATTAGGGTGGCAGACAAGTACACAGCTTACATAATGATTGTATTCACTATCATCATCATTTGTTCCCGGTTGCTTCTGAGGCTTTCACCCCGGAGCCAGGGGACAACGCTAAGGGTGACGCTTACTCTACTCGTCTCCTTTTGATTTCGTTTTTATGATGATTTTTATAGGAGTGTTTTAGTTTTAGTCGTTTGACGAACTCCAGCAAAAAAACCTGAGTAAGAGACTCGTCTATAGTTGCCTAGAACTATTCCTGAAGTTTTGCATATCCAAAGGTACTTTACCTTTGAATTAAACCATAGTCGTAATTCTCGTTTCTCGAATGACTTCCGCCGCCATCGTAACTGATTATTCCAAGAATATATTTATTTCTATTAAACTACCTGCAATAACTTCCTGCACTACTATTAATATTCGTCCACAAATCTATAATACTACCATGCTATCAGTAGAAATCAGTAAATATCAAAGTAATATAATATATTTCGCCTTTAACCTCAATAATTAACGGAATAGATACTCCGCTAAGTTGAAATTTGACGAGACGCCTCTATTAATTAATACCGTCCATTAGCATCGCTTGCTCCGTCTCTCAGAGCTCTATCGCTCTAAATGCAATTAGTTTACTCCGAGGCACCGACACCGCGCGACACCGCCCGCTCTCAACCTAAATGTAATTCGCGCCCTAATAAGATTATACCGCGGAGTGTTCATAAGAAAATATTGTAGTTCCTAATGAAATACGCGATGAAGTTTTAGCTCCATTCCCAGCGTAAAATCCCGGCTAACATTGTAGGTGGGTCTCTTATATCCAATTCTGTCTAGAGGATTAAAAGATGAAATGTTAATAAAAATAAAGAGTTTCTTTTTTTTTACTTTTTCTCTTCCTTTTCTTCATAGCTCGTAATTATACCTACAAAGAAAAATTAGACGCTCGTAATTGAGATTATTATCAAAACGGGATTGGCTTCATATTTAAATGTAAATGTCTTATTATGAAAATAATGTTTGTACTGTTAGGTAATTTGCTTTAGAATTTTGGAATAGAATTTTATTTAGGTCATATTTTTATTCTTAAATCTAATAAGTAGTTTGTATTGATAGGCGATCTTTTCACTAATATGGATATCTGCTTGACATCTTAGGTGGAGTTATTAGTATCAGTAAGTTAGTAATATTGTAGAAATTCACATAATATATATTATTATGCAAATTTCTCTCTCCATTTTTTCTTAATAATTTCATCATTTAGTGCTTTATGCATAGGTTTTCATTATTTTCTTTATACTTAAATGTCTTTATTGAGCCACCAGATCAGTAACTCAGGATATATATTTTAAAGCACGTTAAGGAAGGTTGTTGATTGAAAAATACAGAAACATTTTATTCAAATATAGCTCAGTAAATTATTGCATAAAATTTACCAAGTCTATGTAAAAGTTGGAACGAAAGCAAATGGTATTAGGCTCCTCGGGTCACTGGATCGCGACGGGCGAGAGAGGCGACAGTGAGCTCGCAAGTGTCTCGACACCGGAGGCCTGTACCGACTCTAACACAAATTATTAGCGCAACTTTAACCCCCACCCTCTCCTTCGTCCGGCTCGCTCTACGAGCCCTCAATAGATTCATTAAGACTCTAACGAGATCTTCCAGGGTGAATCACGAATGCTTTGTTTCGTTAAATGCGATTTATTTTGTTTGTTAATACTGTGTAGGTACAAAGTTTCAGTTGTAGACTTCTAAGAATTAGGCGCTTTTAACTTTATTTAGTAATTAATTTGGAGGAAATTGAGCTTTGAGTCTTCCTATGTAGACGGAATATCGTTCTGCAAACGATCAGTAGACAAGCATCTTTTATTTTAGATCGGAAATCCAGAATCACAATGCCCGCTTAGCATACTTACATAGTTAGCATACTAATTTTATTGCTTTAAAATTTCATTTAAAACTTTTTGTTCTAATAAAACATGTGATAAGGTTTAAGGATTATTTTAATCTCTCGTTATTAAGGTTGCAAGTTGTTTTACGGCCGTTCCCAATAACCTATCTATCGCCGGTTTTGACATTAGAAAGGATAAAAACGTCATCAATCTCTATGGTAACGCAATTCATAGTAGCAAAATAACAATAGGATTTGACAAAAGAACTATCTCTACCTTTACCTTAATCTGTAGATATGTTATTGGGAACAGCCGTTAGAATGTAACATTCTAAGTGGCCCTTATTTTGAAAATTTCACTATTATATTTTCCATTACCATGTTTGTCTTACATCGTTGTGAAAACCCACCCACTACGATGTAAAATGTACCAACATAGGTATAAGTTGCCGCAAACCCCGTATATAATATCTGAACTGCGACATTAACTTCCCATTACGTATTTAGAGTAGCAAATCAACGATCCACTATCGTATTACGTGTATAAGCAGGTAAGTGCGTAAGCACGTATATTTATTATGCGAAAGCGGTTAAAGCCGTCTAATTATCAAAGCCGTTGGTAAAGTAAGTTATGGAGGGTGAATTTTTAATCGGTCTCTCATTTCAACTGCGCGTTTCTTCTATCAAAACGTATTTGAATGCAAATATTATATTGATTCAACTGCCAACCAAGATATTTTTACATGGCCGATTGTAAATTTACAATTAGAATAAATTAAAATTGCTTACGATTGTTATACTGAATACATAGCACAGTGGTTTAAGTGATCAGAGTAAACTAAAGGATGCAGATTACGCAATCACAAACAAGACCAAGAATATTTTGCAATTTAGGAATAGTCACTAGAGTTTATTAAAAATAGTTATAAAATCTAAATAATATAATGTATATTATACCCTTTCCTACTTAATATTATATCCTACTCACTAAAATTATAAATGTGAAAGTTGGAGATGTTTAGTTATTCAATCATGCTCTAACGGCTGAACGGAACTGGCTGAAATGTGGTACAGGGATAGATTATAGTCTAGAATAACACATGGGTAAGCTCTGGAGGTTAATTTACAAGTATGATCACAATGCATATACCTAGTTAGTTTTATTTGGCAACATTACCGAACTTAGAAGATCAATGAAGAAGCAATCACCGTCTTTTCTGACCGAATTCAACCTCTCCTACTATGGTTTGAATCAACCTTTTAAAAAGAAATGTTGGACGATTCGAACTCATTCAAAAAGAGCTCCAGGGCAATTCATACCATGGTTCATCCGCGGTACGAAACGACTAAAGAGCTGCCCGTACAGATCGAAAATTTAGTTTAAATAGATTGTATTCTCGTAGTAGGTACCTAACTCGTGATTGTGAGCTCACAATTACTGTGAGCATGGACAGAATACTAATGCGACAAATGAAACGTTAAATGTAGGTATACTATACTGGCTTCTCTAACTTTTGAATTCACCTACAATTAGAACCTTTGTTCTCGCAGTACGTAGGTACAATGAGGGCCTAATCGTACTTTTTAAAATTTGCACCGCGTCGGCCTAGTTTTCATGATGATTCTGCTACATTTCTCTAGCATTGTTCATGAGTATCTATATTATGGTTCAAAACTGTAGACACAAATACACATCCGAAAAACCTGCACGTAATATAAATTATTAAATGAATGTGTATTTTTTTTTCATAAAAAATACGTTTTGCTTAAAACTGTGATGAGTTGACAGTAAACCGTACAAATAAAACATCTAACACGTCCTTATTTATTGCCATAAGAATTTTTTTATACATTTTGTTTATGAATAATAATAACTCAATTGACTGAAATGAAAATACGATTAGTAGTCGATTTTCTAAGTCTCAACTCACGCCTTTATCCCCGGAGGGTTAGGCAGAGGTGAATTAACACCCAGATTTTCCCCAATCATTTTATTAGGTCCCACGTAATAGGGATTGAGCCTATTCCGGGCACTATTGTTGACTCGAGCCATGTATCTGAGACTGAGTCTGGGCTGTATATATCTGACTGATGTTAAACAGCCCTATCCCTTAGTCGCCTTTTACGACACCGCATGGGAGGAGATGGGGTACATACCTATCCAAATTGGCAAAAACCTATCCAGATGTTTATAATGTAAGCACATCAGGGGACGATATCCTTGGAGATTTAATTGCACTTAAAAATGTATCTCAACAAAAGCACAATAGACACTATCAACGTCGTAGTGTCAACATTAATTAGCACAGTGCACTAACTTGGTTTCGGAGCCGAACGGTCCACCCTTTGCTCCCGTGGGTGCCATAAGAGGTGGCTAAGGGTCCAAATTGACGAGGTAGGTTGCTTCAGTCATTTGTTTCCTTTTAGTGCAACTTTATATGCCATACTGATGTATTTACTATACGAGTATATTTTATCCTATAATTATTTATCTGTAGGTATACAAAACTTTGATTAATAGATGGAGAAGAATGAAGTAATACATATTTTATAAGTCGATTAATTTTTTTGTTGCTATGTTCTAAAAAAAAAAAAAAAAAAAAAAAAAAAAAAAAAGCAGGGTAGTGAACATACATACATTTTTTTTGCTCCCAATTTAATTATTAATTTTAATAACATTTTAATAGTAATTACAACTTTAATGCTTACATTACAAAGCTAAAGTGACTACCTGCCGGTTATACTCTTTTCTTTATTGATTCGCTACACTTCACTTCACATACTTTCACAATTGAATTTCAACATTCACTATGGACAAGACCATGGCGGATATGAAGGCTGACTTCCACAGGAGAATGGCAGCATTTGAGGAGGCTCTGCAGAAGACAACCACCACAAATTCACCGGCTACGGTCTCCACACTGGCAAGTGAGTTTGCTGCTTACCGAGCTGAAATCACAAAAACCTTATGTTTAATGCAGCAACAGCTTGAGGCTCTTACCCAGACTGTGGATAACATGGAGACACAGAGGAGGCGCAAGATACTGCTGTTCCATGGTGTCAGTGAACAAGCAGAGGAGAGCACCGCTGATGTCATTGTCAGTGTTGTGAAGCAGAAATTGGGCGTCTCAAACTTCAGTGCGGGGGATATACGTCGGTGCCACAGAATGGGTCGTCCGTCCTCTAACAAGGGGCCGAGACCTATCATAGTCAAGCTGCAGACCGTGGATACTCGCGACAAAATTTGGTTCAGCAAGACGAAGTTGAAGGGTTCTGGCACTACAATGTCTGAGTTCCTCACTAAGGCACGGCATGATCTCTTCATGACAGCGCGTGAAAAGGTGGGCGTCTCCAAATGTTGGACCCGGGAAGGCAACGTTTACGTGCTAGTCGCGGATGCACCACAACGAGTGACTTCGCTAAGCCACTTTAGCCGGATCTGCGCGGAGTCTGATAAGCCAGCTGTTGTGACAAAGACGGCGACAGTGCCCACAGTGCCGAAAGCCCGACGAACTGCTGTTGCCAGGAAGTAATCTCGTCGGCTCACATTGTAAGCTGGGTCCAGGTAGACAAGTACAATTTTTAATTTACCCACCACTTTCTTATCTTTTTCATTTTTTCAAACTGCCTTACATATCGTGTTTTAATTTTGTTTTATATTCTTTTATTTGAGTAACCAGTGCAGTGTAACTACAAAATGACATGTTATAGTGACGCTTGTTACATTTTGTCAGTGACAGATGTGACGGCTGTCACTGTCATAGTCATCAGTGTCACTGAGGTGCGTTCCATTTCTTTCATTGTTTTGTTTAACTTAGCTTCCAAGTACATAGTGTTTTCCTTTTCTTATATTTATTTATATTTATATTTATTAATAATTTATCCTCCACAAACTAATAGATATGTTTTGAATGCCTGGACCCATAGATTTTGTATTTAGACGTTTATATTTCTTTGTTTCTTTTTTTCTCTATGTGTAGTGTTGTACAATTAACCGGCAGATGGACCAAAAGCGTTTAGTTTTTGCACTAGTTGACTTTGGCTATCGTTACTTTTATTTATTTAATTTTTCTCAGGTATATACTTAATATATATACCTATTCCAAATTGTATTAATTTATATATATCGTAAGGTACATATATACACATTTATTCTATTTATTTATTTTCTTGTATAAGTAGATAATATTTGGAGTCCGTGAATGCCCTTTTCAGACCACAGCAGAGTCTCTGTCAGTGGTAATGCTAGTCCTCAGAGGGAACCTTCACTTGCTGAGTCACTCTCGTCGCAATTCTCTGATGTTCCCAATAATTTTAACGTTATTCATATAAATGCACAAAGCATTCCGGCTCATTTCCCTGATATGCTGGCAAGCTTTGACTGTGCGCATGTACATGCAATTCTTGTTTCGGAATCATGGCTAAAGCCATGTTTACCCACCTTACAATATTCCCTACCAGGATTCAACCTCATCAGAAACGATCGTGTGGAGCGTCGGGCGGGTGGTGTGGCAATCTATCTGCGCACGCACATAGCATATACTGTTCTCAGCATGTCGCCACAGCCACCGCACGCTGGTGAGCATATCTTTCTGGAGGTTGAACTCCTGCACTCTAAACTTCTACTTGGCGTTTTTTATTGTCCTTCTTCCAACATAAATTACTTTTCTTCATTTGAACTTCTCCTTGATACCTTCGTGCCTGCGTACAGTCAAAGTATAATCATGGGTGATTTCAACACTTGTCTGATTAAGAACGACTCACGTTCCTCAACTCTTCATTCTATTGTGCAATCTTGCAATCTGTCAATTCTTCCTACCGATACCACTCATCATGCTCCTCACCTTGCTCCTTCTCTGCTTGACCTGACCATAGTTTCTTCTCTTCAGCATGTAGCTAGGCATGGTAAGTATCCTGCTGATCAGTTCTCCTATCATGACTTGCTATTCCTATCTTATCAGCTTCGTCCGCCTAAACTTAAATCTAAATTTCTTCTGCAACGCAACTTTAGTGGTATGAACCTCCACAACTTGCGCAGGGATGCCGATGGCCTGGACTGGGGTCCGCTTTTTGACTCAGGATGTGTTGACGAACAAGTAGAAATCTTTACCACTAATATAATCAAATTATACGATGTACATGCACCAGTTCGCAGGATAAGGGTGAAACATCTTCCATCGCCTTGGTTAACGACAGAAATAAAGTCACTGATAACTAAAAAAGCAACAGCCAAGTCGAAATACAAAAGGCGTCCCTCAGATATAAACCGAGAAAACTACATTGCTATTAGAAATCACTGCAATCGGGTGTGTAGGAACGCGCAACGCCGTTATATTCATAACTCGGTGGAAAACGAAGATCCAGCAAAAGTTTGGAAATTTTTAAGGACATTGGGAGTTGGCAAATCTCGTCAAGACTCGATCCCTAACTACGTTAATTTAGATTCTCTTAATAAACACTTCTCCTCTTCGTCAAAGTTTGATAAAATGACAAAACAAAGTACACTACATCGTCTTTCATCTGTCTCAACTCCCAACTGCTCTCCATACTTCTTTAGTCAATTCTCGGCTTGTGATGTTAGGAGGAGCATAATGTCAATCACGTCTAACGCGACGGGTACAGACTGTATCAACCGTAATATGATTCACCCTATCATTGATGAAATCCTCCCTGTCATCTGTCATATCCTAAATTTTTCAGTAACCAGCAACGTATTTCCAAAGACGTGGAAAGAGGCTCAAATAATTCCTATTCCTAAAAAGAAAAATCCTTCCTCCTTTTCTGATTATCGCCCTATTTCTATCTTGCCTTTTCTTTCTAAAGTTCTTGAACGACTCATCCACACTCAACTTTCTAATTTCCTGTCTAAAAACGCACTATTGAATCCTCTCCAGTCCGGTTTTCGTCCTGGTCACAGTACTACTACTACTTTGGTTCACATTACGGAAGATATCAGATCAGGTATGGAAAGCGGTGAGCTGACGGTATTAACTCTGTTAGACTTCAGTAACGCATTTAATACCGTGGATTTTGACGTGTTACTTGGCATATTGAGCACTCTTAACATATCTCCAACGGTGATTGACTGGTTTCGTAGTTACCTGTTTGGTCGCCGGCAGCGTGTTTGTGTCAAAGAGTCTATCTCCTCTTGGTGTACAACAACTGCCGGTGTCCCACAGGGCGGCGTTTTATCTCCCCTACTCTTCGCAGTTTTTATAAACTCAATCACCAACGAACTATCTTCTTCCTACCACCTGTATGCGGATGATCTGCAAATATATTCTCGGGCTCCGCTGGATAAACTAGCCGAAGTGGTCAACACTGTAAATACTGACTTAATATCGATATGCAGCTGGAGTGCCTCGTACGGTCTTGAAGTAAATCCAAGCAAGACACAAGTCATTATTGTCGGCAGCTCCAGGTTGATTGATAAAATAGATTGGTCAACCCTACCCCAAGTGACCTGCAACGGAACAACAGTCCCTTACAGTGACAAAGTAAAAAATCTAGGCATTGTTATTGATAGTCGCTTATCCTGGGGGCCACAACTCCTAGAACTAAGGCGTAAAATTTTTGCTGCGGCGGGGTCCCTGCGTAGGCTCCAAAATTTCCTACCTACTGCCACTAAGATTGCGCTTGCACAATCTCTGATTTTTCCCATTCTTGACTATGCTGACGCCAGCTATCTAGATCTCACCGAAACCCAACTTGACAAGCTTGAGAGACTCCAAAATGTATGTATACGATTCGTATTTGGATTACGTAAATACGATCATGTTTCAGAATTTCGAAGAAAACTCAAGTGGTTACCTATACGCCTTCGCCGGAATGCTCATATTCTCTCCCTATTGTATAATATCTTGTTTAACCCATTAACTCCTTCTTACTTGAAACAGCGATTCGAATTCTTGCACAACACTCACTCGAAGGTTTTGAGATCATCAGAGAATCTGAGACTGAAAATACTGAGCCATTCCACTAACTTTGCCGATAAATCTTTTTCGGTTCAAGCGGCTCGGTTGTGGAATGCTCTTCCAGTGACTGTCAGGCGTGCTCAGTCCTTGGCTGTGTTCAAAAGACTAGTCAAGGACCACTACCTGTCTCTCTGACAATGTTGGAACAACTGATTAATAGTGTGATTCTGTATAATTTATGTGTGTGTATTATTATATTATTGTTTTTTCTGGGATATTTATGTATAATGTATGTACCTATGTATGTTTATATATAATATTTGCCTATACTTAGGTAGCTATTATGTTTGTGTTTCCTTTTTTTTTTTCTCAATAGTATTATTTACTTTTCTTCAATATCCAATGTACGCCAAACTGCCCTAAAATTTTCTTCTCCTATTTTCTCTCTCCATCCCATGGTTGCCTGTAAGAGATTACCGCAGAGTGATAAGGCCGCCATTTGTATGTGCCACATGTATTATATTTCTGACTATGTATTGTATTATATTTGGTGTACAATAAAGACGTTTATTATTATTATTATTATTCTACACACAGCAACAAAAAAAATTAGTTAATTAAAACTTTGCCTTGGTTTTGGTTTTAACGATAATAAGCGTTTGGAGAAGAATTAATTAAATTTACCTATATAAAGAGCACTTTTACTTGATTTCTGAAAACAAGCTTTAATATATTTATAAATATCAACAGCTAGCCGTCTAGCTGGTTTAATAGGTTAGTTGTATCGTAGCCTTCTCTATAATGTGTCAGTGGAATTTCACTTCAGCTCTTTCCCTACTTTTTCTCACAATCCATCTTTCTAATCTCGTGAACGTGACGTTTCTCAAATTTGCTATGCAAATGTCGATATTAAACACGTTCATTGTCGCACTAAACGTAAATCGATCGGAAGCGTTGACTCAACGTCTCTCAAATCACGAATTTAGGGGCGAAGTATTTTTCAAGTCGACTGCAACTTAGCGATAAGCGCCGCTCGAAATGTGACCGAATTTCAATCAAATTTATGAGTTATAATAATGATTATAGGTACTTTATCTGTGCGCCGCATAAAATTTGCAATTTCACTGAAAAGGTGAACTCTAGTGTAACAAATTCGTCGGCAATCGTAAAGCGCTGATAACGATTCGGAAAATTAATCTTGACGAAAAAACGAACTGGGGAGACTTGTGAAATGAGAGCGAAACACGGATGGATTGCTTCCCGTTTGTCGCAGTTAATATTTATTAGTTACCTTTTACAGACGATTTGGAGCAATGGTGTATTAGGGAAAATACGTTTTTGCTTACTTTGTTTAAGAGGCACTGAGTTCGTGACTAAAAATGCTTCACTGCTATTACAATCATTCATCTTTAGACCGATAAATTTTAATCTTAAGCACAATATTATGCATTTCAGCATATATTAACAGCTACAAATCAATATCAACATAACTAAAAATATAATAAATATAAAATCAGAAATAAACAAACCATCAAAAAATTATTCTTTTAAGTTCCCTACTCTAATAAAGTACAATGAAGTGCTTATATCAGCGCCGAACTTACTACGGCCGTGTTACGGTATGTCCTTTCCTCTCAGGGTTAGGATAGGCCACCGTCTGACCTCTCATACCCAGAGGAAAGCCTGCACCATAGAACCTCATTCTTTCATAAGCGGATGTTGCTGTCTTGATCTCGTAGGTCTTGGTGGGATCCCTGTACACCTATTTAGCTTATAATGCATTATAACCAAACCCAGATCCCAACCCAAAAGTAGGACACTCGTACAAACAGTTATACAAAGGTAAATTTCCCATAAAACAAACATTTGTAATACGCAGCAATATTTCAATAATTTCCCGATATAATAAGTTATTATAACACTTAGCAAAAGTCGACGGATAAAATCTTTGTTCTACACCGCCCGGGGAGTCACTGGACCGCTCGCAGCGATTGAAATTTAAAATATTGTACCCTTTGCCATTATGCGAGCTTATTCACCCTTGAAATATCCCTAGGGGGCTCCAGGTACAACGATTGGGGAAAATATTTTACACTTGTTACTAAGGATGTCGCTTTCAAGTCTGCCATTACAAACTTCGTACCAAAAGAATTTGAAACTTTTTATTCAGTAAACAAGGTTCAAACTCGTTTGTATTGTCAAATGATTTCACCAGAATATTTATGAAAAGCACTTAATTAGTGTGTCGAGAATGAAAAATTGTTATTGAAACCGAGTTGATTGAACTGGCGATTCATAACTATGTCATTTTGGATGCGACGCTAATGAAAACGCGATTAATCACGGCGACGAGCGAACCCGTTGTGCGTTGGAGAATAAAATGGTACGCGACGCGTGATTCTGCAAATTGTACTGCACTTTGTTATTATTTTCCCTTTCGTTTCGTGAATATTCGCTTTTTCTTGATGCGGTTCTACAAAAAACTAAATGGAATAAATATTGCGGTGTAAGGGTTGAGGGTTCGTTCGTTTTAAGTGATCATCTATTTTGCAAGCGTTTTAAGGATTAATTTGTTAGTAATTGTAGGAATATTATTATGATTTATGTTTCTGTTTTTATGATATTTATGTGGATGACTCTAAAATATAATTAACTACGGGTGAACAACAGCCTCTAGACATTAACAAAGTAAATAAATAAAATTCAGTCTAACAGTTTGTCTAAGTGTTATAAACCCTGTTGATTGGAAAGTCGTAGGTTTGAATTTCGGACATTTCTTTACAGATTTCAACCCACTTTTAAGACAACTAATTTAGCAGAATATTAGTAATGTTGATTGTTAGTATTCGTTTAAAAAATATAATAAAAAGTAGATTCCACGACAATTGACTACAGCTAAAATAAAACGCCAATATACCTACCTAATCACAGAGTGATTTCCACTTGTCCATTCAATCAGTTATTGACAAACACACATACAGTAATAAAGTCTATCATCAAATAGTTCCCGCTGATACAACACTTTCCACTGATAGAACACTTTCCACTCACAAGTAATACCTACGCGCACTAATATAAATTCCTGTATCAAATTAACTATCCCGCTAGAGGAAACGTTAACACACCGTTATAATCTGCACAAAAATAATTAAGCGAATAACTTCACTCATTAGTCGGTACCGAATACTTGTCGGAGGTGGAAACTAAGGGTGCACAGTACTTTGCTCGCATTACTGCATATTAGGTCCAGCTCAGTGAGCGGAATGCCAACATTTACTTGATAAAATAAATTTGAACAAAACAAACGCATCCGTTGCGGCAATATGAATCCACCTCTGTGAAGTTGTGCTAAGCCGCATGGAAGTGGAAAAATGGTAGCCGGCATCGGCTAATATGCGCATACTTGGAATACCACCGTATGAAGACTCGTCGCCTATGCACAGGTATTCTTATAGGGTGAGGTGATGGTGAAGAAAAATAATCGGTTTGTTCTTTTATTTATACTACGGAAGTATCAAATGAACACACGGCAAATTTGATGGTAACCAGTAATCTTGTCCTGTGAATCACCCCATCATTTTATATTATGACACATTATGTTAATATTTAGTGAAATTGCAGTGTCTCGATACAGTGGCTTTTCTTCTTTCCATTTTATATCCTGGCTGTGTTACTACGTTACCTTGTATGGAGTCGGATCTGGACGTTTTTGGTTGATAAATATACAAATAACTCCTTCAGCACAAAACTACCAACGTTTATCTTAATTGTCTTATTTTGAAAACATTTTAATTTTTTAGATACTCCTTATATGTATATTAATCTACACCTTTTTCTGTATGGAAACTTTCCCAAAGAAGCAGCGACGAAGTGGTTATACCAGACAGTGTCTTCGAAACCTAACTTATTACAACAAATCCCTGTAAGTCCAGATCAACATTTCTAATGTCCCCGTCTACTTGTAGGACGGTACAATATTTTTCTGTAACAAAAACTCATGAATTGTATTATATTTTCATTTAAATTTAATCTGAATCAGCATTTCTTAAACAATGTATACTTATTTACTTTAGACAAAAGTTTCTCGAGGCCCTTGAGGGAACATAATGTCCTATAATAATGTACAGAATAATAAATTTTCAGTGTTCTACTACTATATTTCTCAATATTGTATAACATTGTTATATCTTTTTGACATTCTATTTAACCTAAGTTTACCACCGCTTCCTAGGTGCTGTTGGAGAAGAAGTGGCGCAACAAACTCTACTGTACAATTATCACACGCGTACGATGACTATAACAGAATTATTTCTCAAGCACGTGCATATATTTTGGAGCCTACAAGACTCGCCAGAAAACCTAGAGCTATAAAATCGAAGACACACGCGATAAGGCCACCGAATCACACAAACACTATGTCGAAATAAATTTGTAGCTGCATTTAATCCGAATTGAAGTGTCAAGCGTAACGAGAGTCACTCATGCCGGTGTAGGGCGACCATTCGTTAGTCTAACTCTTTTGGTAAAACGAGTCGGGGATAAGCCGGGTGCACTGTTAACATTCTTTTCAATAATGACGATAGGGGAGATGTGAGTGCTCTGTGTCTTGTTTATTGGATTTTTTGTCGCAATCTACATATGAATAGAACGCCAATCTGTTGGACATTGGAGGGTATCGAGCCGACTCCCATTGTTAGTTTGTCCTACATTGTAGCAAAAATAATATTTGCACGCAGCGTAATGTAATTATCGCATGTGAGCAAATATTTTATAAGTTTTGTTTGATGGTAAATTGTTTGAATTGGCTTTTAGGCATTTTGTTAACTATATTTAAGTTATTGTTACGTTGTTTCCCTAAATTTTATATCAAGAATTTACTCACTAAACAAATTCACATCATAATTCTATTTTTTTATTAGTATTAAAGTATTTATGTATTACTAAATATGTTCGACTCCAAGTATTTCCATATCTGCTTTAAAGTTTTACTGTGGAGTAACAACACGCGTGTTGGTTGCTTTAATAAGACCCGTGCATGATAAATAGGATCAAGTGCAGGGATGTATGACTTTGTCTCTCTTACTACACTATAAAGTAACATTTCGTACTCTTCACACTAAGCTGAGGGCGACGGATTTAATACGACGTTTTTTGGACTGTAAAACTTAATGAAAGTGTGGCTGCTCTAGTTGTGGGTATCATTATCGACAGTTTTGCACTCAGATAAAAGGTTTTCGGAACGTTATGAAAACGTATGCCACTATAGGGTTAAACTAAGTGAAGTGGAATAATTTGAATACCACAGCCGCTGTGGGTATAAGTTTTTTATTTTAACCAGTAGTAAACTCGGATTTTTGGCCAGTTCTCTCGTTGTCTACATTTTGTTTCATTGCATTTATTTTCGCGCCGTTGGGTACAATACATTTAAATTATGTTTCAATTAAGTTTCGTCTGTAAATTAGTTTGCTAGTTGGGAATTTAACTTAAATTTAATAAGGTATAACTTGGTCTAAAACTGTAATAGGCTTGGGATTTATGGCTTATATTATTTATTATTACGAAGTGAATGTAGTAGGTAGGTACCTGACTATACCTACGTACTAGTATACTTTTTTTTTTATCGTGCGATAAATCCCCACGGATACCTCCCCGCCGGAGCCCGAGGAGGAAGTTATGTCGGACTCGAACCGACTAAAACGCACGCCGTCTGTGGGCCGTCGGTTGTCGAAGGTGAGGTTATCGTAGCCATATCCCTCGTAGCCATATCCCTCGCTACGTACTAGTTTACTAGTAATATTAAAAAATAAAACATTTCGAAAAACATTGCGAAATCATCATTGTATCCCATTTCCTTCCAGTGTAGCGTAGGTCTAATCATTTTGCCATCAGTCAGGTAGGTACTTAGAAGAATCACCAATATCTCCTTTAAGATGTGGGAATATTAAGTGGAGTCCTTCTGGTTGGTAATCAATCAATCAATCGACTAGACCATCGCAGTCCACTGCTGAACATAGGCATCTCCCAATGTTGGGGCCTCCCAACATTGGGCTATTGTTTCCACGCTGGTCAGACGGCTTGGTACAGGTTTTTATTTTGAGTTTTCCATTTTTCGCCGTGATACCGTCCGCATATTTTTCTGGTTGGTGCTGGTTAGCTTAAACAGATATTCGTCATTGTGGTTCCTAAAGACGACTATAATGTATTGCATACTTTCTCAAACCCCTTTTTAATTATGTGTTCGGTTTTTTAATTAGAGCCTACACAGAAGCTTATATCAAATTCTACCCTTTCACGCAAATAAATTGTCAGTACCCCAAAATTTCAAAATGTTAATACGGATGTTTTTTTCCACAACAACAACAATATTATGGCCTGGCAAGCGTGACGCACGTGGCATTCTTCATAATAGCATTCTGGTAGTACATTGAAATCTTCGTTTGATAAAGAACTTTATGTATATTGAAATAAGATTTAAATTTAATGGCACGGTGTACAATTTTCGTACTACCCTCCAAGAATCAGTCACGCACACATGCACCTCTTTAATAGGTTCTAGGGACAGGGGTCTGTTGGTATAGTAACCGGCAAGTGTATCAAGTCTTAATTTGAATTTTGAATTTCGAACCCGTCTTGATTAACTGTTTTGGAGTGTTTTGTCAATAGGAGTGATTGAAATTTTAGTTCGAGAAATGCTAGGAATATCTTTGTTGAGTGCAAATTATTTGAACAGAGTAGGTATTTAGTTTTGGTAATTCACTATGTCCATTAGTTAATTAATATCAGAATTAAAAGACATACAAATAGTTGTGACTATAGAAATATATTATGCATACAGATACTCAAGGTTGTGAATTCCTGAAAGGCTACTTATATCTAGTGTATTAGCATCCCTATTTTGCCAAATTCATACTAATATTGTAAATGCGAAAGTAACTCTGTCTTTCTGTCTTTCTTGCTGTCTGCCTTTAACACTTTCACGCCTGAACCACTGAATCGATTTTAATGAAATTTGATACAGAGAGAGATAAGACTTTGGGAATGGACATAGGCTATGTTTGGTGCAACAGCTACTAGGTAATAAAGGGTGAGGTTATTACACATGCATAATGTATACTAGCAAGTAGATAAAATCCCTTAAACAGTACACAAAATCATTACCTACAATTAAATTTTCCTTCATTAAAACTAGGTAGGTACTTAAAATGAGAGTAATGTAAAACTAACCAGACTACTCACAAATTACACTGTATATTATCCCCACTCCAAATTACATTCGAATTTCCGTAGAATTAAACGAGGGAAGCCCTAACCATTTGAAAAGGTCGCATCCATTCGCAACAACACGTTAAAGTTACACAGACGAAACGGCCAGTCGACGTAGACAAAGTGACATCATCAATATAACTGAGTTTAGTTCGGTCGTATGCCACTAGAGGGCAAGGAACACCACATTAGTAGTAGATTAATATACTCGTATCGTATTAGACGGTATTGCCATCTCTTATTGGAGGCCCTTTGGTACACGCAATGCCTATTTGAGTTCGTCCGCTCCGTTGAATTCAGTATCGTGATTTGGGCAGATTCATTTTTTGGATCAAAGAGTCATATTATTTAATCAAGTAGAAAGGTTCAACTATTTATAAATAAGCAGTGATGTGACGAAATATTTCTTTTTGTTGTTTCTTTTTCTTACTGAATATTGATGAATACAAAGTGCGACTGTATTATTTGAGCTAAATGTGTTCTTTTGGTTGACGAGTTTACAGATATTTTCTATTATTAAGATATGAAATATTTTATTTGAATTAAAACTACATAACAGATTAGTTATTATTTATATTTTTTTTATAAAGAATAGAAGCAACCGAAATTACTAATATTCCCTCTTACCCGTCCAGCTAAGCTAAATAGCCTGTGTTAGAAGTGGGTTCACGTTGGTAGTGCAATGGCTAGGATTCGAACCCGGAACCTCTCGATCGTAAGGCCGACTCCTTTACCACTAAGCTACCGACGCTGCAGTTCAGTTCAGTTAGTTCGCGTTCATTAAGGATCCATAATATCGGGCTATCCTCAAATGTTCTGGCTGTTGAGCTTGTATTGTAGGTATACACAAAAAGTCGCACGTTTATCCGCAATATAGAATGAATATTTCAAGCTAGCTCAGCTATGCTCACTTTGGGTCTAGATAGGAAAACGTAGAATTTCGTATAATATAATAATAATAGTCTTATGTATACAATAGTGCACAATATATCATATTATATTGATATACCTATTCATTAATAACAGTAATAGTGCACAATGAAATACAAACCCAACCGTTTGACCAGCAATTATTCATTTGGCGAGGTTTAAAGTAAATTTGTTTAATAAACGCAATCCAAACCACGGTTCAATTAGTCACATCCAACGCCTGATTACACCTATTCAAATAAAATTGAATAGATGATTATTATTATTCGATATTCATTTTGGGAAAGAGGTGTTACTGCATTTACGCGTATAGATATTTTTTAAATATAAAAATGAATCGCTGAATATGTTGCTGACCGCAAATCTCGAGAACAGCTGAATCGATTTCGCTAATTTTTTTTTTAAATATTTCTTGAAGTACGAGGATGGTTCTTACGCAGAGAATAATTACGCTTCTACTTAAGGGAGCGGAGCAGTAATCATAAATGTCAACAAATCCGGATGATTTCCATGCTTTGCGGGCCTATAGATGACTGAAAGGGGCTTCGAAATGTACCGCGGGCGAAACCGGGGCGGGTCGGCTGGTAGTGAATATAAATCGCTTTCTAGCGAAAAAAGGGTTTTAACTGTAACATTGTTATACTAGTATATAGAATTTCAATATGTATTAGTATCCTGATTCATTCTACACATCTACACAACGCGATATTGTATCGATAACGCGTCCAATCCATCATGGAACGCAGAAGAGGCAACAAACGTTAGCAAAATTAGGTTTTAGTAACTACATCCTAATACTTTGATTCATCATGAGCTTGCCTGAGAAGAAGACCTCCTCTTAACAGTAAGTAAATCGCGTTTATCTGTATTATCAAATTGCAGTTATATAATGAAATGACTAATGTTCTATTCACGGTGTTAACACCGTGAATAGAACATTAGAAATATTAATATTTCGCACATACCTACATATTTGTACGTATATTTTCAGCCTAAGTAACAAGATTTTTATGTATTTCTAAGCGCGCGACAGGTAAGGTCGCACCTTTATTCAAATAAGAATGAAATTTGTGTTGATTGACGAGGGACCAGCATAGAATACCCAAAGATATTTAATTTCAAATGTCACGTTTTGGTATTTACTTCAAGGCCACATGGGCACTATCAATAGAAGAATACAACCCGAATTAACTAATGTAGCGTACCGCCTTTGAACGCACGTGTATTAATTTGGAACTATTAGTCTGATACATTTTATCGCCTTCAGTATTTTTGTACAAAAGTTAAAATTGATTAAGTTTATTAAATGAAAATATATAGTAGGTATACAATATATATGACGGCAATAAGCTCGCCCCTATTATGTAGGACAGAAATATCATTTTGTAGATATGCATAGGTGGATGTGTCCTTCTTGTATTCACACATTCACAATGCAGTACCTACTACGTTTATATGACACGCTTTCGCTGGTGTTTATATTAAAGCTTTGTATGCAGAAACCCCGATTCATTCTTATGCATGGTATCCGACGGCAGCATTTTTGATAGGCTATTCCATTTCTATTGCATTGCATGTTCTCGTTTCATTTCTGCTGTCTTTGTTTTTTTATTTTTAGGTGCTTACCTAATTATGGTGCTTTGCTGTAATTCTTAAGACAAAATATAACGTCAATTTGACCAGTCAATTAAGAATCTCATGACATTTTTACTGAACTAATTGCCATAAACATACATAAAAAAAAATATTCCGACGAATTGAGAACCTCCTCCATTTTTGAAGTCGGTGTAAAAAAAGTGCAAGGGATTCTAGTCATGTTTGTTATGTAAACTATGGGACTTTAAGTGACAATCTCTCTGAATGACTTTAGACAAATACGAACGAACTGGCATGTGCTTCCGTCAGTACGTTGTAGTTGATACATTAATGTTTGTACTAAAGTTAGGCCTTTTATTTTTCCTATTAAATTAATGTTATAGTTCAAATATTCCTTAAGAAATATTGATGATTGTCATTTAAGTGTAACTTTCGTAATTATGACAAACCTTGAGATGTTTTGTAGCACTCTCTTAAGAAAAAGTGAAACAAAAAAGCAAAACTAAATGGATAAAATGTTAAAAGAAATTGAAATTAACCATTTCGAGTCCTAACGGGCTAATGGAATTAATAACTTCTGTCACTCCACTTTGCTGAAATAAGAAATTGTATTTCTTTTTCAATGGTAGAATCACTGGTAATATAATTTATTCCCTTTTAGAAAAGATGAGTGGTAAAATATTAGAATTGAACAGAATTGATTTGCTTTTTATTTAATCAAACTTTATACACAGTTAAGACCGACAGTGATTGACATTACACATAGAATATAATATATATTTAGTTTAAATATTTTTTGGTTTTTATTACTTTATTTTTTCAATAAAAAACATAATTTATTAAACTCATTATATTTGACAGAATTGTATAGATTGCTATGAAATAAGTATTCATACAAACATATTCCCCCCCCCCCCCCCCTGCAAATTCCCTAATGGGTAGGCAAAGGTACGTACGTACGTAAGTACTTTGGCTACTTACTAAGTTAGGTACACACGGCGTCAGACCTCGGTTTACAGGCCACACCAACATAAAGGAAGTGTGCGTGACAGCAATACTATTAATACATTGCTTAAAGATGTGTGTCATAACAAGTAAACCAATCAGGGCCTTTGACGCACTCACACAATTGCTATTTTACTTACATAAAATGCACCAAGGTTATAATATCATATTCTAAACTAATTTTATGAAATGTATGCAGCATTTTGTTTCTATAACTAATAGGAGTTATCAAATTTAGTCACTATACTATCTGTTCTCATAGTCGAGATGGATAAGAATGCAAGTAAGTAAGTTTGGACCTCACCGTTGTCGCCGGTCGTTGGTTCGGAACTTAACAACGGAATTCTCTTTTTGTCATTCGTGCATCTTTATGTCAGTCAATTTAATAGACATAACATTTTATTTTATGTTCCAATATCTTTTTAGAAGTTTATAATAATTATACTTATATGTTTTTTATATTTTTTATTAAAGATCAAATATTTTTATCTGATACTTAATTAATTATTATCTATAAATAATTAAATTAATTATACCCATACTTAAGAAAAATATCATGCTTATAATAGTAAATATATTATTGCATTGCAACAATAAGTTAATTATTTTATTTTCCTTTCCTTTTATCCATTAAGAATAAATAGTATCATCAAGGAAATATACAAAAAATATATTAAATTATATTATATATATGAATTTTATACACTTAGTTTCCTGTAAATAAACTAGACCAATCGGACTTCAATATATTGAGGAACAAAAAGTGCACCTCGCTCGAGGACCGAACCCGGTATTGATTCTATTGGTTCAGCTGCATATTTAAACCATTCAGCTATATCTACTTATTCGTTTTTCGCTAAATATGCTATTATAACTTGGTGCAGTGGCTATCATCAATACCTATATTTCATGTAAGTAAAATAGCGAATGTGTGAGTGCGTCAAGGGCCCTGATTGGTTTACTTGTTATGACACACATCTTTAAGCAATGTATTAATAGTATTGCTGTCACGCACACTTCCTTTATGTTGGTGTGGCCTGTAAACCGAGGTCTGGCGCCGTGTGTACCTATATTAACATCCACATTTCGCCAACTGACATTTTTGGTCCCACATAATAGGGGGTGAGTCTCTTCCCATCAAGTGGGCACTTTGTGATGTGCTATATATTTACTATCGGATGGAGAACAGCCCTATCCCTGCCAGCATGTCCTCCATAGACGACGTTGAGCCAGCATCTCTCGAGTCTTCCCGCTACCGGGGCCCGGCGAAAGAGGCATGCCCCACATAATATGTTACTTTCTTAGACGGGCGATTGTAGGCGCCAAACATTACATAGCCGCACCAACAGAGGCGACTCACCTGCAGTTTATCAACATTTTTTTTTGTAAATATTTTCATCATCATCATCATCATTTCAGCCATAGGAAGTCCACTGCTGGACATGGGCCTCCCCTATAGATCTCCAATAGGACCGGTTGGAAGCGGCTCGCATCCAGCGCGTTCCCTGTTAAATATTTTAAAATACACTTATTGAAGAGGCAATTGCAATTACTTTTGTATAAAAACTACATAATGAAAAAAAAAGATGTAATCACTTGAAAGCCTTTTTAAATGAAAATAACTCCGTCAATAGGTACAGTTCACTTTTCAATTATAAAATGCCTCAGGAAAATAGTTGTATTCAATAAACAATGAAGTAAGCTTTTACTGTTATTCGTTTTGTTTCACCTTTTATTCGTATTTTATTGTTACATTGTGTTCAAAAGTTAACCAGTACCGCCAGTGCAGGTCAAACAAAGTTGTTTTTTATTTCACCGATATTTAATCAATAAGTAGTTAATCAAATTAAAAAAATAGGTTATTTTGAAGGGTGGAATTCACAACGAGGTCATCCGACATAGAACCAAAGTTACCGACATAGCTCGTAGAATAAGCAGACTAAAGTGGCAGTGGGCTGGCCACATCTGTCGTAGGACTGATGGCCGTTGGAGCAGACGAGTCCTAGAGTGGAGACCGCGAGAAGGAAAACGGGAGGTCGGACGCCCCTAACCTGATAGATTGACGACCTGAAAAGGGTGGCTGACACAGACTGGATGCGACAGGCAGAGGATTGGAAGACGTGGTGCCCATTGCGAGATACCTATGTCCAGCAGTGATTGATAAGTAGATATAATAAATACAATAATTAGGCAGATATATATATTTTTGTCTTATATTTCCATGCCAACTGTTAACTTTATGTACAAGGTAAATGACAGTAGAGGAAGCTCGTGAAATATATAAGGATGGAATCAAATGGTGGGCTGTTGTCTCTGCATACACCGGATGGAAATAGGCGTGAGTGTATATATGTATGAAATCAACAGATTAAAAACAACATATGATTTATAGCAATAAATCATACATTTTTCATGCTTAAACGTAAACTCAGCACAACTAAAATTATTATTGTCCCCAGAGCTCTGCAGTAATGGCAAATAAAATAAAATAAATTTAAGAAGCTGTAGTTCACAGAGCTCTGTTTATACTACGTTTTTTACTTAACATATTAAATAATATATGAGTAGAATACATTTTAGACTTCACTTTGTGCGCTTATATTTTTTCTATAAATTGACTAGTTACTTGAAAAATGCATTAAGATCGAACAAAACAAAAGTTGAAGCTACAAAACACCAAAGTCTGAAACTACGCCTTTCGCCATCGTTAACATTTTATTTATTAATATAATTAACTTTGAACGTATCGGACTTTGTACTTAGGCTCGTTTAAAAATTTAGCACCAGTTTTCTCGGCACAAGTTTGTTGGGCCCCAGAGCCTTCACTCTTAATTATTACTTTGGGAAAATTAAGACTGTCGTTTAGCGGAGTGCCCACGCTGGCTGAAGGTTGCCTCTCTTCCATTTATCTAAATGTACTTTATCTTGCCGAGGGTGCTACTCTCGATGCATAGAGACGGTATTGGTGTTGCGAATTTTGGGCACTTTGTGTGATGTTTACAATTTGAATATAGAATTATTTACTTTTGAGTTCCCAATATCATATAAATATGTATATTAAAATACAGGTATTTCTCAAATTAAAATAATAATTTATATAAAATTAAATAATTTTTTCTATACTCAGGTACCTAAGTATAATTTTTGTTACCTTTTATTACTTTCCTGCAAAAAAACTTGTGCTGTCAGTGGGAAAATCAAAGGCTTTGTCCTACTTATCTTTTGCGCTGACGGCACAGAATCTCTCTATTCTTACAGGGAAGGCAGTACGAGTGTGCCTCTACGGCCTCGGTAACCTCTTGTCTGCGACCTAAGTAGTATAAAAAAAATACATATACCTCAATGTTATTATAAAATAATTACGATCAACTATTTTAACATACAACCAAATCTTTCTCCCTAATATTGACTTTGTGATTCATCCCTAAAATCTATTTAGGTCTTTGATCACTAAATATACTCGTAACTACATAACGTTTGGTACGTAAGGTATTGCACTCTTTGTATAAAAAAAAATTCCACTAATGCAAGTTGTCGACTCTTCATCTTCCCTATTCTGAATGACGGCTCAAAGTAATGACGATACTAGGCACTACCGCGCGTTAAGTACATTACCTATTGTAAGTGTTCTTTTAGATGGTGCCCCACCGGCGGATACGTACGACGCTTTTACTCTAATTATGAGTTTCAGCATTTACATACACGCGGTAATGAACGAAATAACACCATAAATATTATTATGTTTATTATATCAGACACAAGAGGCTTTATTTGGTAGAATTTGGGGTTTTATGTAAGCCTTTACGGCTTTTTGTAAAAATTATTTCATTATCATAATATATTTTGAATTGGCATTCATTGTTGTACTTTTATTAATTGACTGGTAAGTAGGTACTTAATTTTTTTCTCTTACATCAGCATCAGATCAATGCAAAGATGCAAAGTAATTTACAAACAAGATCTGCAGTTGTGAGGTACCAAAACACACTTTGTACACCATACTACCCAAAAATAGACTCAAACTCTTTTCTCCATCCAATGGTTGCCTGTAAGAGATTGCCATTAGGTCATCACCTAAATGACTCAGGCCGCCTATTGTTTATACCCAAAATGTACTACCTACCTAATGATGTTTTCTCCTTGGTGTGCACAATAAAGATGTAAGTACTTTAATTTACATAATGCATAAAAAGACTTTTGAAGCTACTCCATAGTTGTTCTAATTTTAGTTGTTCTACCGTACCTATTCAAAACTACTTCTATAGAACAAACTTTTTGTTGAAACAAATTATAAACTTCGCACAAATGCCAGATTTCAATAGTAGTTTTGATATAAATATTGTGCTCAAATTAATGCGTAACCAATTTGGCAAAGATTTTCATTTGCACCGCGCAAATTGTGGTTACCTCTCATTTTCATAGCCGTTGTGAATAACATAATTTAATCCAGTTGTTGATATTATGATAATCTAAATGGCGCTTCATTAAAACATAATAAATAAATCTATAAAGGCAAATTAATCTAGCAAATAAATGAAATTGAAAAGACTATGATAAATTGTTAAAATAACAGCTTTTCAATAAATGCATATTATGAATATTTGTACGATACCTATTAAAACAACTATTCTGAAATGTTAGCCTATCTATTTATTCCGAGTAATATATAAAGTGGCTAGGTTGACTTTCATGGGATTTTCACTTGCAGATAGCAGATATTAGAAGCGTGCAACTTTGGTTACTTTTATTTTAGAAAAAGTATTAGGGTAGCGTGATGCGACCTACTTCACGCGGCAAGACGGAGACACCGTGGTTTCCACACCCGAGGAGGCCATCTTGAAACCAGAGATAGCCCAGAGTCAGTCAGGGTGCAAAGGTAATGCCCCATTGGGCCACTTCACACCCCGGCATTTCAAGCTCGAAATGGCGTGCGATTTTAGTCGGTTCGAGTTCAACTCCATTTGCCGACGGGGGTAGAGGGGGAGGTTTCCAATGACGCGGGCACAGCTAGTTATTCATAACAGTAACAGCCGTGTACATGAAAAGTAGGGAAATCCATTAAGCCGTAGAAAATTTCAGATTACATCAAACTCTTTCTACAGCAGTTTTTACGACTTTTTATACCGAGTTTTCTCGTTAAAATTTGGCGAAAGTTACGAATTGCTTTTTAAATATGCACTAGATACATACACAGGTATATTTAGATAAGTACTCGTATCTAATTCCACCCCTGCCCTTCTGTCAACAGTAAAAAAAGTATTATCTACGACGTAAAATTAACGTTTTTGTCATCATAAAATTTTCCATCTCTTGGACCATTCTCGATGCGAATAAAGATTAGCGTTGCATCTTTAATTAAATCTGTTTTATGGCAGGTCAATGAACTGTTATAACGCTTCAATATTTTATTGAGTAGCAAAGGTTCAAATATAAATTGCTATGTTTTATGACTGTACTACGTTTATCCTAATCATGATAGTGGTGAATGATGTTAGAACCTAGAATTAGTCTCAGTTAGTTTATTAGATTGCTATTCACTCTTGAAGCCTTGGTTGACCATTGACCACTGGAAAAAATATATATGTTAAAAACTATTTTTTCTTTTTTATGCAATTATGTGTATGTTGTATAATATTTGTGAGAAATTTTTAGTTTCCTTGACATTTCAGTCAAGTTGACACATTTGTCATCAATGGAAATAGTAACGCGATCTTTATTATATCATTACTTTCTTTTTGGTAGTCTTAGCAAAAACATAGCGATTTACACTTTTAGTCCAGCACTTGTTACCTATTTATAGGTACTTGAACACCACCATTTAACTTTATAGGATAAAGTACTTTATCACAACACCTACTAACGACCACTTTTCGTCGTCCTTCTACGTTGATATTAAAACTTTAACTATTTATTGTAGTCAACTACGTCAGGTGCTCTTTCCTGAAGTCAACAAATCCTGAATAGCGTAAAAATAGTCCTCGAGATGAAAGTAAACACACTTAAAAGCTAAAGTACGAAATGGAAAAATATTACATCAAGATAAACCGCTGCTTACAGTTTGTTGTAAGGTTTTATTTTAAGTGCTCCGTGTGTGTACGTATTTTTTTATTTCCATAACTCTGTATGTTTCGGAGTAGCTGTCACACGCCACCCGGAGCGGGAAGCTATTGTAGATTCTTAAACATATTTTCAGCTGGTACAGGCGTATAAATATTTATGGAAACACTGTCCGAATTAAATCCAGTCTCAACGTTTACGACATAGCATTGTTCACGTTTTTTCACAGACGTCTGAGCAATAAAACGTTATGTACTCGTTGACGTTGAATGATTAACTGCTTGTTGGTTTAGGCGGAAGCGAATACCGCTAACTATTTGTGAAAATGGATCAAATTCTTTTTAACTGTACCAATTAAATTGACAACATTTCAGATCAATACAAATTATAATTTTCATTTTCTCATTTGTTTATTTATAGGATGAATTGAAAAGAAAATTTTGTTCAAATTTCACTCCCTTCGCCTCATATTCTCTTTTCTAATTCATAAGAAAAAAGAAAGCAGTATTGCTTGTTTTTCTTTTGATAGTTTTATACCTACTGTTGTCAGTAGAAAATAGAGATTCCATGACCATTATACCATGACCATGATCGCGTTAATTCTCGGTAACATTATTGCATATTATGGAACGTGAGAGTTTAAAAGTTAGTATTATGAATTAGCTTTACACTGTGGTTGGTCTTTTTATTTTTTGTTATCGGCTAACTTTCACAAAATATTTAGTTACTTTCGACAGAATGTCCCTATAATTTAATTGATACCAGAAAATCCATTATCATTTAATTATTTATTCCGAGAATGGGTGAAGTACTGTATGTTATTTCTGTTAAGTTTAATATTTCTAGCGTTGTCTGTAAAATATGCCCATGAAAGGAAACTCCTCCGGATACAAGATATATTAGGTTATCTCCTGAGACTACGGAGATAATGTACCAACGTACTTCAGTCTGTAGACGATGTCTAGGGGGAATCAATAATCCCATAACACACTATCCTTCGAAATCCATTTATGAAATATCACATAAACCAGCCCGTGGGCGATTTTATTTATTCGTACTAGAGCGAAGACAGAAAAGATCAAATAGCCTTTGTCCTTAGTTTCTTACCCCTCTTTACTTATTCAAACAAAATTACATATGCCTGCTTCTGGATCGCCATTGCCCGAAATTTTACGCGTTGGAGATAGTGTCATGAATATAAATCTATCGTAAAGGACACCGCGGAGAGGTTAGTTCAGTTTACAGCGAAGCTCACTTTGCATTCTTTGTGCTCGGGCCCTTTATGGCCGCTTTATAGACTTAGGTCCTTTTGCATAAAGCCTCAATGTCCCCAATGCTTGTAGTTTCCGAACGTCACCGCTGACCGCTCGGCGTCATGAATGTTGAATTCAGCATCACCGTTATTGCTGCGATCTGGAAAACAAAGAATGAATAATGTGGTACTTTTAGATCATCTAGGTAGGTCACTAACTGATCTAGAAAAGTGGTGTAATGACTTTTGGGTATTTGTATAAATGAAATAAACTCTGTCTTTTTAATATTGTATACCTTTAGTAATGTGATTGTAGAAATCGTTTTTAACACTGCTTTTTATGGGTTTGATCCCGAAAAATAACTAAAAGTGTCTCTGATTCATTAGTATTTGTTTCTATACTTTGTATACCTCAGTCTATGTTATATCTGAATTTTATAAATTGTAAAACATTTTATACAATTCTGCGAACCACTTTCGCTAGTTCAGAATGAAGTGACTAAAATAACGAAATATTAAAGAAACAGTTCTAAACGTTGATTATGTTTTTCTGTGATAAGTAATTTTCTTTTTAACCCCGACATAAAAGAGGGGTGTTATAAGTTTGACGTGTGTATGGGTGTGTGTGTGTGTGTGTGTGTCAGTCTGTCTGTGGCATCGTAGCTCCCACCGATTTCGATTCTGTTTCTTATGTTTGAAAGATGGTTTAGTCGAGAGTGTTCTTAGCTATGTTTCATAAAAATCGGTTCAGCCATTTGAAAAATATAAGGAGGGAAAGTGGCAATGCAAAATCTAATATTTTCAATTATACCCGTGTTGGGTATCAAATGAAAGGTAATAACGATACAGCAAGTTTTATGGAAATCGGTTAAGCGTTTACCTATAAAAAGCATGAAAAAAAATAATTAAAAAAACCCCCGACCCAAAAAGAACCTATAAAAAGTAAAATAATAGGCTATTTCATTATGACCTACTCTAAGTATTGACCCTTTTGTCCTTTGTCTCGTCGGGGGACCGCCGTCTGACCGTCAGGGGGGTATAGAGCATGCCAAGGTACTTAGCAGTTATAGGTTCTTTTTGGTTCGGGGGTTTTTTAAATTTTTAATTAATAACACTTAATAGAAAAATCTTTTTAAATGTAAAGGAATAGTTAACATTGATGTTCTAGTAATGGTTTAGCGCCTCGGGCTTTTCTGTTAACTATTAATCCCATTTTCTTTTGCTGAAGATAACGAAACTCATTTAAGATATCTCGCGGACGCTTTTCAGACGTTTTGGGGAGAAATACTAAATTGCACAGGGACGCTGTGGAGACTTCCAATATTCTTAAATTGGTTAGAGGATTTTAATATAATATTCACGCCTGTTAATTTTCGGATAGGCTCCTTATTATAATACTCGTATGCAAGTTTGTGTATTTTAGTGAAGTACGAATGACGGGAATGACGAAGCATCATCATGCCCGTCTTTTCAAACTGCGTACTGCTTCTGAAAATTTCATAACAGGAAAATCGAATCGAAGAGTATTTCACGGAACCATTTAAATACGCACTAGAATTACTTTAAAATAATATATGATAAGTATTTTATATATTTTTATAGATCTTATCTATACGTAATAATTATTATAAAAAAATTGTGAATCCCTAATATAGTTGTCTTACAATTATAAACAAATAATCACATCACGCGGATACATTTTATTCCTTAAATTAGGATTAGGTCAATGTAATTATGTGCAAATTTCTATGAAACGTTGCACCTATGTAACAGAACAGATAATAAATTACATATTATGGCGATTGTTGAAAATCTGACATTAGACTTTGACATACATCTATTAATCAACCAAACTAAACTTTAAGTTTCATGGTTATGGTATAGGTATGACCATGATAGTTATTCTTAATATAAATCAACTACTCAACTACCGGCTCCATAGCAGTGTTGTTCTTTAATTCGTATTTCGTCTTAAGAGACCAAAGGTTTCACTTTATGTCTAATAAAATTTTCTTCAAAGTATCCCTAATTGAAAATTCAAATTTATGCATAAGCTCTGATTGTAGAAGCGGGCTAGGGAAGAGCTACGGTCCAAGACACAACCATTTAAGAGATTCAAGCCTTTCTAGACGGGATTGTTGGCAAATTGCGTTGATGAAAATTACATCATAGATTAAAAGGAAACGAGTTTAATTAATTCTTAGTTAATCGGTACCGATTATTCCATATAACGCCGCAGAATTTGATGAGGTATAATATAAATAACTTAGGAGTGGTGTAGATGGTACCTACACTGCATAGATAGATCGGAAAAGGTGAACATCTGAGACGGGAGTTGGGAATAGGAAAAGTTTGGAAACTAATTATTTCAAAACTTAATTAATATTATATAAATATTGATTATAAAAATATGATTCATGTATTATAACTTTCAATATTTTATATTCTAACTTATAACTCCCTCATTATAAATATTTTGAACGGCCAAAACTAAGTACACTACAACTTAATAATAATAAACTAAGTACTTACTACAAACTTACAAGTTTTGTATTTACCAATTTAATAATTGATGGACAAGTTACAATGTTATCTGCCAACTTAAAACTTTACATTTTCGTAAAACTTTAAGCCCTTTAACTTACTTATTAAAGTCTAGAATATTGTAGCGGAGCTTAAGACAGAAACTAAAACAAAAATAAAGTTTTACAAGTCTATTCAAATACTGATAATTGTCTTACCTACTCGTCTATCACTTCTATCAGTGACATACCTATTATGAGTGTTGAATTGTAGTTTTATAAAGATTTGTAAAACATCTGTCGAAAAATACATACCTATTTATACTGAATACAGTATAAAACATACAACAGAAGAATTTTCATTTTGCATTTTGAAACTTAAAAAAAAAAACTTTTAAATCTTGCAAAAACCAACATGACTCCTAGAAGCGTAGTGAACAAAGAAACCTTTACAGTTATCTGACAATAAGAATGAAAAATTATTAAATTTAAAACCTTTTATTAATAAATGTTTCAAAGGTTTCTAAATAAATGTATGAATTGATATCACTTAGTTTCACTAAATAAAAAATCTCCATAAAAAAAGTTTCATTGATATAAATCTTACACAAGAACAAGTACTTATACCTAAATATCTTTAATTGACAGAAGCCTGCGAACGAGGTGTACGCAATGAGCCGAGAGTAAAACAAATCGTTGTCAAATGATAATTTAGAGCAGTTTTGCGAAGAATATCTGTTACATTGGGGTGTTACAATCGGATGCGCAATCTCGCACCGTGCCCTCTTCCGGACATAAATAAAATCAGACATTTATTCTATAACGTCGGAAGTTTGATAAGGCGTTCGTGTGTTTCAGCTGAGTCTGTTTTGGTACTCATCTACAAAGATTTGGTGCTTAGCTGTCACACCTGCTGCTTGCTTGTATTATTTAGTACTTGTCGAAGAGAAAAGGTTTCTACGCGAAGCTACACTACATTGTTCTACTTGAGCTCTTTGTTGCAAAAGATCCGTTGTGTATGTTCTACTTTGAAGCGTATTCAACAGGGTTTAACAATATATAATGTAAAATAATAGTGTTGCTCTAAAAATGAAAAAAAAAAAAGTTAGGTACCTACCTATTCTGAGTCTATGCGTGACCATTTGACCAACCTGAAAATGTCAAGAGGCAGTCAGACCTCAGCCTGGACAATAAAGTAGATGTCCTGTAATTTTTTAAACGCTTAATAGTCTGCCTATTTAGCTTAGCTCCGTTTAAGTTTCGCAAATTAATTTTAAATAACAAAAATCTACTAATTACTAGTTTTATCGCTTAAAATAACATATAAACAAAATTATTACATGTACTACGAAAATGAAATCTCTACGAACGGCCATAAAAGGCTCAAAGCATGTTATCTGCACACAAGAGTACGTGAAAGCGATATTATCCAGAATTATCTTCATTAAACGGCCGACGTACCCTTAAACAAATTAATGTACACTGTAGACTCAACGTAAAGTGCTTTTAAAATCTCGGACCGCATAGGTGTGTTACGAGCATTAGGTAAATTGTTAGGCGTCGGCGTAATCTCTTTAGCCTTTGCAGTCGTTATTTTTTCAGAAATGTCCGTAACAGTTACTTATAAAAGCTGAAATAATTTAATAAAAGCGTTATATCTTTCTCGGGTCACGTAAGAGAGCGCTTCGGGGGAAAATTACATTTTGTTTGGCCACGTCCACGACACGGAGGCGACATGGGACAACTCAGTTAACGAACGTTCAGGATTCTTCGTATTCCCTCATATCCTGCTACATCTCTTCACAGATATAACCAGTTTACGAAATCACAAAACAAAGCGGTAAATAGGTTTTGTTTTATTATGTTTTGGTACATACGTATGTGGACTGACGTCACTCATAAATGTGTTTTTATTACTTTTAGTTAAACTTTTAGTAGCCATGTCGATGGAGACTTTATTATGTTCTCGGAATATATAGCTAAAGTAAATATATATGTAGGTATTGTAGATACCTACCTACAATACCTACATATATATTTACTTTAGCTATATATTCCTACCTATAGTATACCTACCTATCCCCGAAGAGTAAGTAGATGTGTTTTAGCACTTGCATTATCCTATTCTATATTTTTCTACTCATGCTCAAAGAGTTAAACGGATTTGACTGAAATTTAGTGCTGGGATAAAATTCATCATCACTATCAGAAAAATCTCTGATGCAATCAGGATACGCCGTCTTAATAGACCGCGTATCCTGATTGCATCAGAGATATTCTTGGGATCTTGGGCTTCCAGGGTAGTTAGCTTTACGAAGTCAACCCAGTATTTCTTGAGTCTACTTCTCCTATCAGGAGTCAACGGGAGCGCCACTGCCAGAAATGTGTTAGTTACGTAGATTGACAGTTGCCGCAAAACATGACCTCATCAGCGAAAGCGACTCTCCTTCCTGCATTTAACTGCAAAGTCACAGACATGAAGGTTGCCATAATTACGGGAGTTCCTCACAGGGTAGGTAATATGTAAATTATTGATCTACTTATTTCAAACTAGCTGTTGTCCGCGGCTCCGCCCGCGTGGAATTCTGATCCCGTTCATAGCTGATATATAGCCTATATGTTATTCCAGGGTATAAACTATATACAAACCAAATTTCAACCAAATCGGTCCAGCCGTTTATGCGTGAAAGAGTAACAAACATCCACACATCCACACATCCATTCTCACAAACTTTCATATTTATAATATTAGTAGGATTTATAATATTAGTAGGAAGGATAGATAACTACTTAAAGCTTTTTAAAACTCAGCTAAACATTTTATCCTTTATATTCATAAATCTTCATATCATTTTGGACCGTGGGTAAGGTTTGCAATTAGCACTTGGCCAGCGTAATGGCCCTTTACATTATCTCTGCCAGATAGAAGACTTGAGCCGCACGGTGGGATGAGTGGTTTCTATAGCTAAGTATATTTATATATAACCTGTGATTCCCTAATACTTCGTATAATTCATCGTAATACATAACGATATATTAAAAAAAGGTATATCCTTTTTGCAGTAAGTCAACTAAAAACGATTAGTTGACCAATTTTTAGTGGTAGTTTGCAAGGCAATTTACATCATATATTTTTTTTAGATTTATCATTCTCTTATTTTAGAAGTTAGAGGGGGGGGGGGGACACACATTTTTCAACTTCGGAAGTGTCTCTCGCGCAAACTATTCAGTTTAGAAAAAAAATTATGTTAGAAACCTCAATAGCATTTTTAAAGACCTATCTATAGATATCCCACACGTATGGGTTTGATGAAAAAAAAAAATGAGTTTCAGTTCTAAGTATGGGGACCCCCAACATTTGATGCTTTTTTTTTATTTTTGTGTGAAATTCTTAATGCGGTTCACAGAATACATCTTCTTACCAAGTTTCAACGGCATAGGCCTTATAGTTTCGGAGAAAAGTGGCTGTGACATACGGACGGACAGACAGACAGACAGACAGACAGACGGACGGATAGACATGACGAATCTATAAGGGTTCCGTTTTTTGCCATTTGGCTACGGAACCCTAAAAAGGGTCTTGGGCATAAACTTGTATCGATATGAAGTAATTGGGAACGACTCTACATTTAGTAGTCAAGTGGACCACTAAGAACAAATATGAAAAGAATCTGTTCCACCGAAATGAAAACAAGGGTTGTTTTCGAAAGTTACTAGGATATTCAATGTTGTAAGAACCAGTACGGTACCAGTTACCATTCAGTCGTGCTATATAACACTTAATTTGCATGAATATTATTAAACAATAATTACTCGTTCATTCCTAGTCACACACTGCACGTTTCCTTAAGGCTAATGACTTCTCCGGGCAACTTATATAGCCTGCCACTATTCTAACTAATACCCTATAAACCTACAATACAATATAAATAAAAACTTTCCCGTACCATTACCGGTTGCAAGGGCCGACGTACCCGCCGACCTCCGCAACTCTACAAACATTATTCCGACATTAGCAAAAGTTTCGTAGTCCGCACTCAACAACTTTCTACACGAGAATAAAATGCCACAACAAAATGTTAATTTCAACCCTTCCTTGCGACGAATTAGGTAATTTTTGATGAAATATTTGACCAGCCAAGGATTTTATGCGCTGTATTTTTTTTCGGGGAATATATTTTTTTTAAATTGTTCGCTATTTGCAGTTACTGTGTATTTATGTGCTCGCGACTTCGATCACGCGAAATACTGATCCCGTTCGCGCAACTCAGAGAATATTCTTCTCGTGGAAGAGTTACAAGCATCAATTTCACAAAATTTTACATTTATGATATGATGAGATATGACTTTAAATAGCTTATAAAGATCGCGGGTTCGAGTCCTTAATTTCGCTTTTGCCAATCTATACTAATATTATAAAGAGGAAAGATTTGTTTGTTTGTTTGTTTTTTTGTTTGTAACGAATAGGCTCCGAAACTACTGGACCGATTTCAATAATTCTTTCACCTATAGAAAGCTACACTATCTGGGAGTAACATAGGCTATATAACATCACGCTACTACTAAAGGGAGCGGAGCAGTGAGCATAAATGTCAATAAATCGGGCAGATTTCCATACATTCTTTACTAATATTAGATTTGTATTTTTGTATTCGAGTAAACTCAAGAACTACTGAACCGATTTCAAAAATTCTTTTACCATTAGAAAGCTGCACTATCACTGACTAACATAGGCTATAATTAATTTTCAAAAAAATAGGGATCCTGGATAAAACTTCAATAATGTAACCCAAGGTGTAAAAAAAATGACCTAAAAAATTCCTTACATCGCGTACGCTGCGAAAACTATTGAAGATAGAACAAAATAATGTACTGTAGAAATGTATAACTTAAAAAGGTCTACATAAAAGTCCGCGACAGCATATGTCTATCTAATAAGGGTAGCTCACAATAACCATTTTTATCTTTTACAAATTATAAAAAAAATATGTGTCATTTTCGAAGCTATTTTTAACAATATAGTGTTAAGCCTTATCTGACTAAATACATACGTTAGATACATTGTTCATTTAATGTAGATCAAAATTGCCCTTTACACTGTATAATTATAATCTATTGCAGTATGAAAGTAACGCGCGACGATATAAATTCAAGCCGAAATGCCGATCAAAGTCAGACCACGGAATCTATACCTTTATATTAATTCTTATCTAAATAAATCGTTTGGTATTTAAGATTGTTTCAATACCTATTGATTACTTTTTGAATTATTGCAATCGGACGTTCTATTCAAAAGATATTACGAAATTATAATGTCAATAAATCCGGTAAATTACCATACATTATTTGAAAACTAATTATTATTACGGGCATGGGCTAAAAGGGTGCAACCACGGGTGTTCGAAGTATTTCACGAGCGAAGACAGGGAAGGTCAGCTGAACACAAGATGCAACGGTAACGGGATCCGAATGCGGGATTGGAACCTCCATGTGATGCATCCTGGGTAACGGAGGCATTAACGCCCCTCACCCAGGGGAGGCGCTACCGCCTACGGCAAATAATACAGCAACGGGAGCAGCTCTATAGAGGGCTGCTCAAAGGCTTCCCACATGTCCCTCTGACTACGAGGAGGCCCAGTAGAGAGCAGGAAAGGGAAGGGCTGGTCACCGAGCGCGGACGTGAGGATTATAGGTCCGGCCTCCTGTCATCCCTTCACGCCCTAGGCAATTTTACACTCCAGCAACTGAAGACCCGCGACGGCATGCTGTTTAGTGGGTCCGAATTCCACATGGCACTCCTGATGGCTGATGGGGATGGTATCCGAGGCAATTTTAGCACGAAAGAAAAGTTTGTACGGAATCCGAATTCCACGCGGGCGGAGCCGCGGGCAACAGCTAGTTTATAATAAGCTTATATCGAATCGCTAGTAGGTATCATTTAAAAAGCCCATTGTATTAGGTCCCAGGTCAGCTGCTGCAAGACAAACCATGTGAAATTAGGTTACCTGGGTACTGGGTATGGTGGCTATGACTGTGGCTCACCTTTGCTAACCATGGACTACCTACTGTCGCACCCATTGTGCTCCAACACCTACACAGGTTGAAGACCTGAATGTAGCGAGTGAAGTAGCGATCAATGTCACCGAATTTTTGGCTGCCAATATCTAATACCTCTTAAGATTTCATAAATATTGTACGATGAAGAAAATATTTTTTATTATTTACATACTATGCTTCTAAACCACTTAAGGGAATTTACTCATGACTTGACGCGCGAACGTCTTCGAATGGATTGTGAGCGAAAACCTATATTTACAGAAAATCGAATTCAAATTCACTTTGTTTATGTGAGATTTCGAGAATGTTATCTACTAATATTATAAATGTGAAAGCTTAGACCATATACTATATAGAGCCAGTATTTCTAACAAAATGCATTACAAAAAATGTCTGAGTAGGTAAGCTAAAGTCAATATTGTTCTTTAGACTGTCAGTGTCTGCATTTTTTGAGAAGTAACACATAGGTGGGTCCATATTGGCTTACATAAACTTTTAAATCCTATTCTTTGTCTTACTACCGATTTGTGCTCATAATAATCACTCTTCATAATTTTCTTTTTATATATTTTTTATTCATACATTTCTATTCCTAACAACGGAGTTCATAACCGTTAGTGATCATATTTTTTTTATTCATAACTTTTTTCTTCATAATATTCAATTATCATAATTTTTGTATTAATAAAGGGTACCTATTACCAAGAAAATATTTTAACTCATATTATCATTTTTCTAGAGTGACAAATTTTGTTTTAAATTTGTTTTTGGGTTAAATATAGTTCTGCATGGTTATAAAAAAAAATAACCACGAAGGCTAATGCGGGAGCGGAGCGGAGCGAAGCTCCCGCATTAGCCTTCTAACCTAATCTATCCAAGTCGGATACGGAAAATACGGATAAAAACACTTATGATTAAGAAATATTAAAACGAATATTAGAATAAAACACCTTTATGAACTGTGGAATGAACTCCCCGCGGTGGTTTTCCCAAGCGACTACAATATGGGGTTCTTCAAGAAGGGCATTAGAAGGTTTCTTCAGGGTCGGCAGCACGAGTGTGACGCCCCTGGTGTTGCATACGTCCATAGGCCACGGTAACCACTTTCCATCAGGCGGACCGTGTGCTTGTCTGCCACCTAAGTGGTATAAAAAAAAAAAAGTTATTTATTGAAATGATTATGAGTTTCGATTATTAGTATAAACAAATATATGAAAACAAATATTAGTAACAACAAATTTATGATAAGTGATATTATGAATTTCAATGATTATATATTTCAATATTTATTTGTAAATTTTTTATGAAGAATGATCATTATGACTTTAAATGGTATGAGAAAAATTTTCGGAAATCCGATGATAGGAGTAAAAAAGTTATGTAAGAAAATGCGCACCCCACATAGGTACATAATGTTAACCTATACCATAGTAATAATTTTAACAAGTAGCTAATTTTTACGCAGCGTTGGAGTGACATCTACCGCGTCTATAGAGTTTGCATAATATAGTCTAAGTGAGAAAGTTTGTAATGATGTTTGAATAGATGGATGTTACTCTTTTACATAATAATTTCAGAAACGATGATATAAATAGGTTATAGCGTAGAATAACAAGTAAGCTACTTTTTATCCCAGGATGGGTTCCTGTGGGTGGCGGCAGCGAGATACATATTTCGCGTGTTTGGAGTCGCGGGTATAACATAATTGACTTAGTAATAATCCAGTAGTTATAAAATAGTTATTGCTATTCAGTTTTCTTCAAAACACTTCGTCAAGTAATTATTTGACGTTTTAAAAACTTTTCGTGAGTGTTTGTAAAGAAACGGGTCCGATACTGTTGACTTGGGACGATTTTGACGCAAACACACGTAGTAATAGGTACTGTTTGAAAATTAATATTTTGTATCTTTTGATGTGGTTCTTTGAAAGGGAAACAAACACCTACACTGAGAAAATAATGATCATCGTTTTCGAATTCTCGACACAGAAGTACAACTTTGAATTTAACATAAATGTTCAACTTGAGATTGTGGTTACGCGGTACAAATTATGAATATTTTATCTAAGTAATAAATCACCGTGATAAAGGAAGAAGATGAATATGAACTCAATATGACAGTGATAAAGACGAAACTCAAACACATGAGGAGACAAAGAAATGGATGTAATTGGGGCTCCTAATACAGAAAGACAACACGTTAGTCACGTACGTTACAGCACAAACGCGACTTGTTCTAAAGAGGGGGAAAGTAATCTTCTATAATGCCTTGTTTTAATTTCCAACCGTAAATAATAATTTGGCCAATTTTCCACAATTTCGGTTGCGTGCACAAAGTTTTTATTACAATTTTATTGTTATTTAGGCGTGTTTGTTCCTTGTTTCAGATTACATCGGAGGTTTTAAAGGAGCCGGGCGCTAATGTGAGTTTCCGAATTTCTTTTTTGTTTATTATAATACCATGTAATTGAATTTCCCGATTTTATATGTGGATTTAAATTTTTTTGATACGGTACAGGCAAGCTGCGGATGCATAAAGTGCGTACGTAAATAAAATTTTATAATAAAATTCTAGAGGAGTGAGAGGATGTAATGTGAAATGAAACTAACCGCCAGAACTTTTTGTGAGGGAAATTTTAGTCAACAGAAAGGTAGTCCAAACCATGAGCGTTAAGAAACTTTTATGAGCGGCCGAGCCATTTAACCGCGAGTCAAGAGCTAATCCCACTAGCCGGCCGCGGTGAACAACGCACCTGAGACCGAGCTTTTTATTTCTGTTTCACATTTCCACCTAATTTCAGCCCGGTGAGGCTGCCGAGGTGGGCTGAACTTTGTCGGGCGTCATAAATTTATTTAACGGCCCAAAGGCAATAAGAGGCGGAGTGTAAAAAGAAAAATACGATACCAACGTGCCTAGCCGTTATTGCAATTAAACAGAGGAAGTAAATCTTTCAATACGAGCGGCAAGCGTTCGCCTCCCGTTTCCTGCCTTAATTTATCGTTTTGTTTTAGTCAGTTGCGTCCCATTGACGGATTGCGATGTGTTTGATTAAAAAACGCAAGTTGATCTCGCCACCCCTTCTAGTCTGCCAGAATACTAATCCGACTAGACTCCACTGTGACTGCAATAAGTGCCTCTGACTTACGACATTTTATCACTACTGCATACCAATCACGTAGCGGGTCGCGTTCTGAATTAATCTTTTTATCTACTTAATTGGAAATACTTAAATCAGATGCAACAGTGATAATGGACGCAGTGAGAATAGAGACTAATATCTTCAAAGCCCGTGCCGATTTCACCAAGCAGCTGATTGATAGACGAGACTCTAATGCAGGTTTTCCTTTCGGGTTCGATCAGATGGCAGTTGACACGTAAAAATCTAAATTAATACTGTATCAATCTTCTTCATCCTAGCGTTAATTCCCAGTCGCATCCGAAGCTTTCACCTCGGAGTCTGGGGTCCGCTTTACCAGTTTTAACTACGGATTTGGCTAGACCTCGATAGTTTCTGTGAAGCGATTGCCAACTGACCTCCACAACCCAATGGTAACATTAGGCGATATCGAAGCTTTGCAGCTAAACCGTTGTTTTTTGACTTTTTAGGGCTCCAACTACCCGTAACGACTGCCATAGATGTTCTTATGGCAACCGGGACCGACGGCTTAACGTGCTCTCCGAGGCACGACCAGATACCCATATTTCATGCACACAAATATTTGCACTCAGCGGGGATCGAACCCGCGCCTCCTGCGTAGCGGCCGCGTTCACTACCGCTACGCCACGGAGGCTGTCTCAATATAATATAGTAGCTAAATTATAGAAAGAGTAGGTAAATGAATGAAAAATTGAAGCCTCTCGCTGTTCTAGAAAACAAAATCAAAGAGTAAAATAATATAACATCTGCGTTGAAGTGCCCCGTATGATATCGTTTACTTTATTTTACTTTTACTCCAAGGAGTTCCGATAAAAAGTATTGGATTGGCTCACAGCTCTATTTCTCCATACACGTATGTATTTAATTTGCTTTCTGTTGATTTATTCTACATCGATCACTTCATTCGTCTTTGACGGATTCGATTTGGTAAACGATTTTGGAAGTTTTCTGAGCGATGTGATTTCGATTGATGATGAAGATAAATACGCATATAACGTTTTTAGGTTATATTTGCGTTACTTAACTTACAAGATGTTAATTTCGCACAATATTTATTCAATCGAACTTTTATCCATTGATGAAGGACAAATTAAAAAAGCAGGCTATTTTGGTTCGATATTTTTTCGAGAGGCTTTACGCCAATCTTAGATATTTAAATTGTATAGGTACTCTTTTATAAGCACTCTTAAAATATTAAACTTACTGAAATCCTTTTAGAAGATTTATTTTGAAATACCAAAGGTCGTGGGTTCGATATTTATTTATTAGTGTAAGAGACATTATTTTTAAAATTTCAGGTTATCATAAAAATATGGAAAAAAATGGGTTCGATTGAAAAAAAAAAAAATGTTAATTTCAACTTTCCAATTTTTATAAAGGTAAAAAAACGATTCCTTCCGTGGGTTGAAACCACGACGAGTAGTCAAAACGCAAACAGACTAAAACATTAAATTTAACAGGAACCCCTCCTTTAAAGGGTTAAAATTGTAGTTAGGTAGCAATAGCTCAGCAAGTAACACTTGTATCACCGCAGTCTTCTGAGGGTTTGTGAGTAAATCGCAAAATTTCTGCGGTAATAGGAAAATGAAGGGACGAGTGTTAAATTCAAATTGCTTAATGGTTCGGAAACAGACATTTCATTTTCCATTCGAATTGTTGCGTAATTTACTACCGCGTGCGTAAACGACGCGAGCCTCTTCTTTTGTTTGTGAACACTAAAATATGAGCAAAATATAAAAATGTAGACCAAAATATGGGGTGGCAGGTGCAGAAATGCAGAAATTAAATTTATTACCCGATTTTCATTTGCAGAGTATGACGGAAAAATTAGGTCAACATAAAAATAATGTTTCTTTCTTTAAAATTATACACAGTCAGATTTGCGGGGGAATGCCACGACGAGTTTTAACTTTAGTTTTTAATAGATACAATAGTTAATTCATTTTTATTTTTATAATTAACTATGTGTTGCCGGCTGCGTGGATGTCGTTGCCCTACGTCCTTTCCCAAGGTTTAATCTATCTCTGTACCAAATTTCATCAAAATCGGTTTGGTGCTTTAGACGCGAAAGCGTAACAGGCAAACAGATAGAAAGACAGACAAACAGGGTTTGTAAACATTTAACTATAATATTAGTATGGAGTATTATAGGTATGGATTTTATGTATGAAGGTACATTATGTAAATATTCTTGACAAATGAATTAACATCTAATATATCGATAAAAAAAAGTATCAGATAATATTTGAAATGCCAATACATTCTTACTGTCCGTGTGAAAGCCGAATAAGAAGATTCCCATGAATTGATTGTACAAATTCGTATACTTACTTATATAGAAACTATTCACAGCTGTCTCTCACTATCTCTCCAGCAGTTCCTAAGAGATTCTGTTCTTATCCCAGTGTTAGGAATTAATTTTGGCCGCCTTACCTACCGTGTCCACCACTTCCAAATGAAGTCAAATATCAGAACCTAACCGCCTCTTTCACCACACTACAAATATACGGTAGTACTTTCATTCCGCTCAAAGAATTTAATAATCTATAATTATAATAAATACTCTAGCGTGCAATCATTACCACGGCATTCGTATTCCAAAAAATTAAATCGGTAGAAATAATTCCAGAGGGGTCGTTGATAAACAAAATTATTTCAATTAACAGATAGCCTGTCGCGACAAAAGTATGGACAGCACAAAACGCGTTCAAATATTCATACTAGTATCGATTCCCCCTTGCGAGCGAGGAGCGATCGACATAATACGCCCCAATGAAGATTTTATCAGCATCGCCCTTTCATGAACCGTGTATGCACGGCCTTAGAATAAACAATAATTACGCCTAAAATGTATAAGTCAATAGAATACTACTTTGTTTGATATTGAAATAACGAAAATGTATATTTGAACTTGTATTTTGGGCTAATAGTAGTCTATTAATGTCATGTGATAGATTACGTTTCTACATTTTTAACACAACATTATTGATTATAGTTTGTTATGATATTTGATTACTCCGGGTCATAATCTTTTTTTTAATTTTTTAAGGGTGTAATCAGTCTTTCAATAAATAAGAATCCGCAAGCGAACTCCCCACATGGAGTCGGTTTCAAATATGTGCTTGCAACTGAATCGACGAAGAACTTTGAACATTTTACACATCGTAAGCAAAACCCCACGTAGTTAATTGAACAGTTTTTTTTTTGTTTATAAACGTCTCCCTCACAAGGAAATTATCCTCCCGTCTGGCGGAGACCACAGACGTACAATTAACGGACACGAAGTATACCTGTATACCTGTAACTCCGAAAACAATTATCTCTAAACTGTCACAACAGTGTCAGTATGTATCCCTCATCCTGGTAATGTTAGTTGAGCAGATTTTCCCTTCAGTGTTGTCTTTAAAATGAGCATAAAATGATATAAATAACACTGTTTAAATCGTTATTTCAGAGTTCCATGACGTTTAATTTAAATACTCTAATATAATTTAAAATTAAACTTCTGTTCCAAATTAGAACGGTTTATTCATTTTTGATTCAATCATGTGCATATTTGGTAGACAACGTTTGGCAAAATGTTTGATAAAATTAAGTTTAACAGAGACTCGGAGGGCCAGTTAACGGATGAAATCGTTTTGAGATTCCTATTGAGTAAAATTAAATTTTAAATGTTTAACACTAAACATTTAACATTTAATTTTGCTCAGTAGTCTGACTACTTTAAATATTAGTCGTTAAAATAAAAAGTATTTCTCAAATATCAGTACGTAGTTTAATAGTTTGTAGGTAGGTACTTAATTGAAGTTATGTTTTAACTATATCTAGGTATTTTGTTTAGCCCTATAGGCAGTTGATACTGTCTGAAGTTTACGCAAATATCATTCATTGAAATAAAACCAGCTCTAAATGAATTTCATCGCGATTTATTTGTTATTACAGAGCTCACTGGAGAGGTTTTGAGCTGTTAGTGGGAAGACCAAAGCTTTATCCTACTCATCTTCTGCGCTATGGGCACAGAATCTCTCTGTTCTTTCAGAGTCAGCAGCACGAGTGTGACTCCCCTGGTGTTGCACTCGCCCACAGGCCCACCTTACATTCTTTCATAGCCCACTTGAAGGAAAGTAGTTATCACTTTCCATCAGGTGGGCTATGTGCTTGTTTGCGACCTAAGAACTAAAAAAAAATACTTTTAGCCCGACGTTTTGGATACTTTCAGCAACCATAAACGCGGAGTAGTAATAAATAAATCGCGATAGAATTAATAAAAATATGGTTTTATTTCAATAGGAAGTTATTTGGTATTAATACAAAGAAAGCGTGGAGAAGCACCTGTCAGGGCCGTCAAGGTATGGCTCACCCTTTTGTGGTTCTTATCATCTGCACATCGCCTTAGTTTCTTGCCATCCTACAGGGCGTAGGCAATTGACAAGCTGTAAATTAAAAGAAAAAATTAGAAAACGGATGGTAGGTCGCGCAACCTCGCGACCCTGTCGACTTGTACAAAGGGATTCGGTTGTGAGGTGTGACGTGAACAAGCCGCAACCGGGTTTGCAGTTATCATTATCGTGTATAGCTTATTACTTTAGGATACGGATCATATTATCCCTAGGGACTTACTACGTATGTGTATTGTGTATTTGGGCTACCACCGTACGAGAGGAATACGGCTGTGATCAGTAGGGCACCGGATCCTGATTGCGGAAATTCAAACGGGTTAAGACTACACCGGTAACATAGTCTAACCATTATAATGCATATATTTTTATACATACAAATAGCTGGGGTACATACACATTACTAGAGTTCCGGATGAGAAGACGGGTCAGCTACTTCTCTTTAGTAGCCATGTTCTTCTCATCATACTATTTTTCTTCACGCTGTCGCGGATTATTTTAAAGTTATGGTTGATTCTTAAATAGTAGTTATGTTAATATAATTCTTCAATTATATAGCCTATAATCCATATCCATACTAATATTATAAATGCGAAAGTAACTCTGTCTGTCTGTCTGATACGCTTTCACGCCTAAACTACTAAACCGATTTTGATGAAATTTGGTATAGGGGTAGATTAGACCTTGAGAAAGGATATAGGCTATGTTTGGTCACGATAGCCGACATCAGCCGCGGGCGAAAGCTAGTAGATAATAAATAACACTGATATATCACTTCCAATATTAAACTAGCAAATATTAGATATAGATATTTATAAACGCATAAATTATAAATACGTAAATCACTATAATGTAAGTCCGGTATCAGATTGGTTAGACTCAATTACGTCGACGCCAGCTATTAAGGCCTGATATACGGGTATATTATTGTTGTCTCATTGCGATTGCTTTCGACGATTAGTTTCGATTGTATCGACTGAGCAGTTATCGATATCTCATTCTTTACGTTAAATACTACGCTCAATGCATATCAATTATAAAATACCTATCTGCAGTTGGTCATTAAATCAAGGTCTATTAACTTTAATCAAAAACGTTAATAGGTATCTAGTACAGAACTAAAACACGAGTTTAAGAATGGGAATTATCACGGGATAATTCTGTTCTAGGAGACAGCCTCCGTGGCGTAGCGGTAGTGAACGCGGCCGCTACGCAGGAGGCGTGGGTTCGATCCCCGCTCAGTGCAAATATTTGTGTTCATGAAATATGGGTATTTACATTGGTCTGGTCGTGCCTCGGAGAGCACGTTAAGCCGTCGGTCCCGGTTGCCATAAGAACATCTATGGCAGGCGTTACGGGTAGTTGGAGCCCTCAAAAATCCAAAAACAACAGTCTAACTGCAAAGCTTCGATATCGCCTAATGTTACCATTGGGATGTGGAGGTCAGATGGCAATCGCTTCACAGAAAATATCGAGGTCTAGCCAAATCCGTAGTTAAGACTGGCAAAAGCGGACCCCAGACTCCGAGCTGAAAGCTTCGGATGCGACTGGGAATTAACGCTAAGAGGAAGAAGAAGAATTCTGTTCTAGGAGGAACACTCTGACCAAATAGGCTACCTAGAACCGTTCTGGATAGCTGAAATTCTGACATACCTAAGTTTTAGAACGAAATTAGAGCTATCTACTGAAAATTATTACGAATATTGTACATATTTCTAAACATGTGTCAAATCGCTAAAATATATAATTATTATTTAATGTGACAATGCAGTTTAAGATCAAATCTTATTGTGTAAGTGTACGACACAGCAAGAAACACAAATTAAGGCTGCAAGTAGTTAATGATTCCGCCCTACGACTAGCATATTATCAGAAAATTAACAGAGAAATGGAAAAACATCAAAATACGATAGTCACTATACGTCGATAGTAATCATTGTTGATGCATTTTTGTGACAATCACAAATACATTTTCATGTAGGCATTGTCATTATGCAAATTACATCGATGCATCCATATTATGCGGATATGCAAATTCAGCTAGGAACACAGGTGTCTGTTTATCCAACTGATTTAATAACTGGGCTCATCGCGAATCGAATGAACGTGATTGTATGCGGAATATCAATGCCCTGTTACTACGCATTAGTAGAATAGACAGCAAATAGTACAGGGGGGCACTTGGGATGTTTGAGTGCATTAAAGACACGTCGCCTAGGGACGAGCAACCCTAAATTTAACAATAATACCTTTAACTTTTAATAAAATTAATGTGAGTTGTCAGAGAGTTCTGGTTTATTCAATAAATTATACGAAGCAGTCAATTTCTGAATGATTCGAGTTGGAACTATGTAAATGCGTAAATCTTTACCCTTGCTAGCGCAGTCGGGTAAAAATTGATTAACCTGTGTATTGACTAATCTGTATAGTATCAAATCAAATAATAGCCCGTTACAGTCCACTACTGGGCATAGGCCTCCCCCAATCCTCCATCTTACGAATACTATCCATCCCAGCTACTTTGTTCAGGTCCTCCGTCCATCTTGCTGGGGGACATACCACCTTCCGTAAGATTTGTATAATAGTTATTTAATTAGTTACAGGTTAAGTAAATAAAAAGGAGCAAGATGAAATAAATTTAAGAAAAATCACATTTCCTTTTCATCTATATCTTGAGTTCCGTCCTGTCATAGATACATCAAAACTGATAAGGGAAGGGGGGAATGCACGAGTGCGTCCAGGTACTTGGGGCATCGGGGTGATACGGGAAAAGGGGCTTTGAGGCACGGTTTAGGAACGCACGTGATTAATGAATTCGCTGCGGCACGATAATGATAATGACCTTGTCTGCAGCCATGGACACATCATCGGAATCAATGCCGGTTGCAGGATGACGCTTTTTGCATAGTCTGCGCCCGAAGCGTTGGCGAGGGTGAGCGGACCGACTAATTAATGCGGGCTTAGTTAATTCCTGAAATGAATTTGCGTATTCACTCTCGTGAAATCACTTTGAGGAATGTCTTCTTGTTGATTAATTTTTTATTGTTATTATTCCAATAACGTAAAAAATTGGGTGGGTATAACGAAATTCAAGAGCGATTTTATTGTTAAGATGGTTAGTGTAATATAGATATGGAAAGCTCAAAATCGAGTTAAAAAATAAGGACCTCTATTCCAATTTTTTGCAATTTTGAAATATGGTTTTACGTTTTGACAGAATTTAGAGTATGTAGATGATTTTTACGCTGCGTTAAAAGAGCTATTAGGTTTTGCGCGAGGAAGGAAATGTACATGTGAAGCTGGTTTCGGGTATTTCTGATGTACTTACCCATTTCCATGACATAAACATTCATTTATATGACGTGATGTCATTTTTTTTTACTAGGAAAATAAAGGGAGATCTGAAACCATAATGCAAGAGTCTATTAACACTTACGAACCTTGGCTCTGTTTTTTTTTTGTAAAAATATTTTTGGTAGGTAATTATTTCCGTTAGTGCTTGAGTTCGTTCAATTGGGAATTTCTTACATTTTGATGTTAGATTTAAAAACTATCGCAACCATTGTACGAAAACTTTAAGTAGTTCAAGTAACAAGAGACAAGTTTGATGTCTTCATAGACATAATTATTATATATCAAATGGTCTACAATTAAAGCGAGCAATTTAAACAAAAAGTTACTATAAATTGTTCACACATTTTCACAAAGACAATAAGGGCTCTAATCGCTTGATGTCCATACAGCAGTCGGCGCTTTTCAGAACACCAACAATGGGTAGGTTCCATTATCGACGCCGCGGCTGAGCGCACCCCTGTCTCTGAAAATAAAACAAATCCTATGCGCAAAATCATTTCGTATTCGTATGGTTCGGTGCACATTCGTGGCTTCACGTTGTATGTAGATTAAATTCTGACAGTTGACTTATCAAAGATAATGCGCCGGTCCGGTCGAGTGCTGCTTTGACAGGAGCGACGCGAGGTCATAGTGTTAACGGTGCAGAATAATATCGGTAGATATGACAGTCAAATGTTCGAGTTATCTGCGATATATTGTAATAGCAGTAATAATTTTAGGATATTCTAGAAGAACTAAATCGTTAACCTCTATATTAAGGCTATTATTTATATTTGGAGTGGATTACCGTTGACTTATCAAAGATAATGCGCCGGTCCAGTCGTGTGCTGCTTCGACAGGAGTGATACGAGGTCATGGTGTTAACGGTGCAGAATAATATCGGCAGATGACATTTAACTGTTCGAGTTAGCTGCGATAAATTGTAATAGCAGTAACAATTTTAGGCGAATTGTAAATCGATTTAGAAAGAGAAAAGATAATCGACTTTGGGCAGGACTCGAACCCGCCACCGTTCCCTTACAGGGGAAATGCTCTGACCACTAAGCCACCGAAGCCCGCTAAATCGATTTGAATAGTCAGCATAATAAATGCTTCAAAATTTCATTGAATTGTAAATCGTTAACCTCGATTAAGCTAAACGTTTAGGTATATTAGGAGTGGATTGCCGTTGATATTGAATGACATTTGAATCCACGCTTCACGACAGTCTAATCCAACGCTTTAGTCAGTGTTGTAAAACTCACTGTTGATTATCTTCTATTTATAAATCATCATCAGCAGGGCCCCAATTCAGTAAAATTATGTTTCTAAAATTAGTGATTTTAAAACTCACGAATATGACTTTTTGAAAACGAATCACCTCATGAAAGTCAGTTTTGTTTGTACAGATCATATTTTAATCGTGATTGATTAACAATCCATCAAAACTTTCGCATTTACTTAGTTAGTATGATGATTTTGAAAAAATAAAACGTTCGTTGCAGTGTTCATATCTTTGTATTTTTTTGTATGTCTAAAAATGTTATGATGCTATAAAGTTTACAAAAAAAAAATTTAGTTACTTAATGTAGGTACAAATTCATTACAATTTAATGAAAAGTTGTACGAGTATATTACACTGAGCTCAATGACTGCGCTTAAAATCCATAAGTCAGTTACTGAAGTAGGATAAGCCGTGAGTAAATCATTCGGCGATGAATACGAGGTCTGGTCGTTCGCTTGATAACGATTAAATATGGCTCGACCGCTCATATTGTGTGTATTTAACGCGCCTGGAGTAGTGCAGTAAAAAGGGTTATGCGCACTTCGTCCCATTCGCACTTCGTCCTCCGTTCGCAAATGGTCCCATTCGCGGTTAGTCCCATTCGCAGTTGGTCCCATTCGCGGTTAGTCCCATTCGCAGTCGGTCCCATTCGCAGTTCGTCCCATTCGCAGTTGGCCCCATTCGCAGTTCGTCCCATGCATGTACTTTGTAAGGGAAGAGGTAGGTTTAAGGACCGAAGTGGATGGGATGAATAAAATATCATCAAAAAAATAAAAAAGTTCAAAATCCCGAATGTACGAAATACCGAAGTACGATATACCGAAGTTCAAAATCCCGAAGTTCAGAATCCCGAAGTTCAAAAGCCCGAAAATGAGATTTTGATACGTTACCGATGATAGGCGTCCTGGTTTAATTTTTATAGTTATTTTTTACAAAGGGGATAGTTTTAAAATGACTTCTTCGTTTCTTAGTCTACTTTGGCTAATTTCGAACATCGCGTCGTACGTTACTATACCTAATATAAATATATGTCGGAGGTCATTCTCATGCCCTTTTAACCTATATGTTTCCATGTCGAAGCGCGCAATGTCTACCCCGCGCAATCCGACTTGGATAGATTAGGTTAGAAGGCTAAGGCGGGAGCGGAGCGGAGCGAAGCTCCCGCCTTAGCCTTCGTGGTTATTTTTTTCATAACCACCCAAAAATTTAATATTCGGGATTTTGTACTTTCGGTATTTTATACTTTCGGTATTCTGAACATTCGGTCAAACGAACATTCGGGATTTTTTAATTGCGGTCTTCCGTACGTCGCGACCAACGCGTCGGTATATGAAATTCGGTATTGTAGCTTCGGGGTTTTGATATGTAACCTCTATTTAATGATATTTTATTCCATCCTACCCACTTCGATCCTTAAACCTACCTCTTGCCTTACAAACTACATGCATGGGACGAACTGCGAATGGGACCAACCGCGAATGGGACGAACTGCGAATGGGACCAACCGCGAATGGGACTAACCGCGAATGGGACCAACTGCGAATGGGACTAACCGCGAATGGGACCATTTGCGAACGGAGGACGAAGTGCGAATGGGACGAAGTGCGCATAACCCAGTAAAAACTACCAGATTTATGTGTGTCACTTACCTCACTTGAATATAATAACAGTGATAGACTGATATCCAGAAAAACAAAAGAAAGTGTTGTGATGTCTTGTGGCTAATTAAATTGGACGTAAACAATAATAACAAAGTTGTACTAAAATAAAACCTACCCATAAAACCTATTAAATAGGCCATTTGGCCTATTTAATAGGTTTTATGGATGCAATAATTTTATGTTAGGATGTTGGACCCTGGATTTCAAAACATAAACTTGACTGATAAAGAATCACTTTTCCATTCAAGTTATGGAAAAGAATCACTTTTCCATAAAAATCTCTGGTAAGTCACCAGAGATTTTTATGGAAAAGTGATTCTTTATCCAGGGTCCAACATCCTAATATAAAATTATTGCATCCATAAAACCTATTAAATAGGCCATTTAATTTCAGTAAAACTTTGTTATTATTGTTTACGTCCAAGTTAATTATAGATAACATATTAACGCCTACCAATAGCTTATCAATCAGAAAGTTTTTACCCCTAACTAATAAAAGTTCCAATAAATTATTGCAATAGCAGCTATCAACGCCACGCCAACCATCCGTTTAAAATCGACCATAGATTCGGTGAAACTAGTGTTGTTAACTTTTATTGAGTCATGGTAGAAATTTATATCATTTTTATGTAAAGTTTTTCCATATAAAGTTTTACACGTGTATTTCCCCGAAAGGGTAGAAATAGTCTTTTTTTTTTTTCAATATTATATTGCTAGCGATGGTCTATTGGCTCCTAAGGGCCGTATTTCCTGAAAGTAGAAGTTAAGTCATTAAAAATTCATCTATACTTCTAAGATCAAGTCTTTGAGTATGGAAGTATATGGAGATGAAATACCTACGAAAAAAAACTGTATACCTAAACTTGGATGAGAACGGAAAATGGCGTCTATAATAGGGAAGCCCAGTAAACTGTCGATAACCACCTTATCGATATAAAAGAAGCACAGACTAAAAATGTAAACAAGGGTTTAAACTATTAATCTATCTTCTATCTATCTATACTATTATATAATTGTAAATTGAAAATGTTTGTCCGCGATGGACGCAAAAACTAATAAATGGATTTTGATGCAGTTTTTTTGTTAGAAAGGTCTTGTTGGAATTTAAAATCTTACGTCTGTTTTACTGCAATCGGTTGAGTAGAACCGAAGATAAGAGATCCACGCGGGCGGAGCCGCGGGCGAAAGGCTAGTATTTAGCATATATTTGCTAAATATAATAGTTTGAACCATTGTAAACCTTTGAGAATGCCGTAAGGCGAAACCGGTTAGGCAACAAAAAATAAAACAATTGTGGAAGAGTACAAGTTTAGTGCTTTATTCAATATGTCCTTTATATTAATATATATCCATCAACAAAGGAGAACGGGCAGTTCGTTACATAATATTGTAATACTTTTTACCTATATTATCACAATTGTTTCGTTAAAATGATAATTATTGTATGTTTAAATACATATTTTTCAGTGCATGGTTATTAATACTGTCTGAAAATAATTATTACTGTTATTATAATAAATGTGACATTCAGTAATGTAACATTTATTAAATGTAGAGCTTATTTTTGCTAAAATATATTTTTCAACACACTCATAATGTAGCTTCATCATCATACTGAAATGTACACATTAAAAAATTAAAAATAAAACTTTAATGAAGGATAATAATATGATCTTTATGCCCAGAGTATCAAAATAAATTTAAAAATAGTACATTATGGTACAAGTGAGTAAAGTTGGTAATTATCATACTCATGCGTGGCATACGACGTTTTACAACACACTTGCGAATAAAATAAAACTAAATAAACAATACTACAATTCGTTTTCCTATGCGCGCGCATCTAACAATGGCGATCGGCCATATTTAAAAGTGAGGTTTGAATTTGACTTTTTTTTACTCTGTTTTTTTCTGTACTTGAGAAAAAAAAAGTTAAATTTGAGTGATAATTTTGTTTATTATACAAGTATTACAAGTTGGTTTTCGTTCTATTAAACACGTTCTTTTTTGTATCGAAACTTTTTTAAGAACATAGAAACTTAACCTGTAAGATTTAAAAAAGAATCTATAACTCACTTGTGAATAATATCAATGAAAAAGTCACAGTTTGATAAAAAACCGGACAAGTGCGAGTCAGGCTCGCGCACTGTACAGAACTAAATTAAAGAACAAACTCATAATACATATTAATAATAAAAATTTCAACTTATCCGTCCACACATTCCCGAAAAAAAGGTCTTAACAGACAGACAAACGGACAACAAAGTGATCCTATAAGGGTTCTAGTTTTTCATATTACTGTACGGAACCCTAAAAAGGAATATCTAACGCCGCCCGGCGAGTTATTGTCTAAATCTTATAGTATGAGAACCGATGAAATTAACTTTAGTCTGATCAAATTCGTGGATGATATGCGTATCATAATCGTGGAACCTATAAAAAACTTTGAAAACGTTTCAATATTCAAGTCGCCGACACCAACACGAAATAGAATCCATGACACTTAACACATTCATTAATTTCATTCAGAACACATAATTCCATCACATACGTTGTAGGTAGGCCATTCACTTCGTCATAATTATTTAGTTGTCTTTTAATTTTAAATATTAACAAAGTACCATCACACAAAAATCGTGAGGAAAACACGAGATTAGAATAAAAAAAATTATGCATGTCAATATGGACCCTTGCCTTGTACTACAAAATTTAAATTACGTTCCAATCTACTAATATCAGAACCCATCACACTCAACTTAGTTGGCAGATGGCAGCCGCTTCACGGAAAATATCGAGGTCCAGTCAAATCCGCTGTTAAGACTGGTAAAGCGGACAGACTCCGAGGTGAAAGCTTCAGATGCGACGGGGAGTTAACACTAGGATGAAGAAGAAATAAATATACTTCGTTTATGGTATATAAATGATACTAACCATACAAAATTCCCTCCTACAGTCCCGGGTCCTTTAAGCGGGGCATAAAAAGCATCTGATGAGACCTTCTTAGTTCTTAGATATTAAATTTTATTATCAATCATATTTAGAAATAATCATTTATTTTATTGTCGCTTTATCTCACATAAACCATAAAATTATCATTATCATTTATCATAATATCATGAGCTTAGCATTTTTCCGCTCTCTTTTGGTTAATACACATTAGATGACAGGATAGATAGATATCGACAAATATTACGATAATAGAGATACATGATACATCCCTAACATAGTAACCGTCTACAATCTAAGTCTATGGTCTACACACGTTCATTCATGAAAATAGAAGTATATGAGAACGAAAGATGGCGATTTGGCGTCAAGCTTGATTCGATTTTATGAATGAAATCGTTGTTGTTGCTACTCTTTAATACTCTAAGGATCAAGTCTACTAGTGTCATAAAGAAATACATCCAAGCAGTTTCAGTTAGGTTAATATTCCTCTTTGAGATTTTTTTACATAGTTTACTCATCTATCTTGTTTATAAGCAACATTTATTTATTAAAACTAAACCATAACACAAAATAACTAATGTAATATTACTTGCAGAAGTGCCTATATCATAACGATGTCAACAATAGAGCCTATCTTATTTTGGTGCCAAAACGGGGACCACGGTACGTTGCACACGGACATCACTATTCCCCATCCTACCCCTATCATCGGTTCCATATCCAACGCGATTAACACAATATAAATGTCGCATTGATAAAACTGTGTGCGTTTGCGTTAACTGCTAAATAGCGTGTGAATAATGATTGTGTTTGTATCTGTATCTAGCTATCACAATTGTATCATTCCCTATCGCTTATTATAGGGTTCATCTATGTGGTAACATACGCTAAATTTAATGGTATGTAGAATTTGAAGTCGAAATCTTTAAAAATTCAGGATTTTTGTTTTTGTTAAGCACACATGATAATGGTATATCATCAGCTTTAACTTATTTAATATTAATGCTTAGCATATATTTAAGATCTGGGGTCCCCCAAGATGGGTGTATGGGGACTCATCAAGACGTACGGGATCAAACCAACTAATCGGTATACGAGGCTGTAGCACAGTGCTTTTTATATCGTGGTTATCGGTATCGTTCGCTCTCATAAAAGTCATACTAGGTAAACCAAGAAGGGGAGAAGAAATAAGTGGATCCCGGGCTCTGAGGTGAAAACTTCGGACGCCTCCTAGAATAACACCAAAATGTAGATGATATTATTAGGTTTCTTAAGATTCAAGAGAATATAATCAATCAACTCGCGGCAAAATAGACTCTACATATATACCGTGCTCATTATAAGTTCCGCTACTCAGTCGCCAGCTAGTTCCTCATCTATTTTAAGTCCACACGAACGATGTCACAGGAAAAAATAATCTAAAATAATATCAAGTGTACTCACATAAATATTCACATTGTGCAACCGTTTTCAATTTCACCCGAAAATAGGAAAATGTACTCAAGTAAAAAATAATAAAGTAAATAGTAAAGATAAAAATCTTCCAGTTTCTTAAGAACGTAGTTTTTCGTCGGTCCATTCAATTTACATATCGTGCATTATGATCTTCGGTTCCCCCACTATAATTTATTTGTTTTAATAAAATCCTCCAAATGGGATAGTTTTCATAGCGTTAGTGCGGTGTCTGCGGTTATGGGCTGTTTACATGCGAGCCCATATACATAAATAGTGGTTGAAGATGTTTACTGACGTAGGTGCTATGGTTAATAAAATGTAACGAAAGGTATATTGGGGTAGGTAGCTTAGATATTACGAATATAATTTAACTAGATTATGTACGTGACTGTGTATACGTTGGATGGAGGTTGTACAGTCACGCGCCTTTAGACATGTCTTAGATTACCTTCTTATTGCTTTGAACTCGACATCTTTAGTTTTTTTAGACGTGCAATCAACGCTTATAGTAGCTTTTTTAGTTTTCTAATGTCTGTAGTAGCAGTTTGGCGTAATGAAAACGAAAAATATGTTTCATTTAAAAACAAATGTACTATTATTTGTAAATTCCGTTCACGAAAAAAATTGAATGTGAGGAGTTTGTCTTCAGTCTTTTAGTTTTTATTTGGTGGTATTTCACTATAATAGTGAGGAGGTAAATATCAAGTTACTTATCAAATGATCAAAAATATAGATGCATATAACATAGCATATAGATTCAAAGTTAGGTACACTAAACTCAAATAACCACTCTTAGATCAAATTTACAATTTCAGCATTGATATCCTGTATGTACATGGTATGCTTCTGTATAAACATAAAAATGTTGTGTATATACAGCACTGCATATGGTATTTGACTATCGAGGGGTTTGGCATCTATAAAGATTTCGTGCTGGGCAACTATTACGATGAGGCAGTTCCCTATCATTAAATAAATGCATTTTTTCATATAACTTTTATAGTTAACGTTACTGGATACCATTGTCTTCGAAAAGTGAAATCAGTGTTTAATTTTCATTACTTATCTTGTTCAAATGCAGTGACGTGCCATGCCATGTCAACTAAGTCTGACTATAAACTATACACTAAAATATTAAAATTAGTTTAAATAAAACCGTATCTCTGTATAAAATATATTGCCTCCTACAGGGCGAGCAGGTTTAAAGGTGAAAGCTGCAGCTTTACCCTTTTGCCTTTGAAGGAATTTTATGTGACAAGTTAATCACCCCTAGTGATTACATTTATAGAACAGTATAAAAATCTGACATAAAAATACTGCGGCGATATCTCGTTCAGCTGTGCAATTCTCTAGCACAACGTTGTCGAGCAAAACGTTGCGACAGCCTTGATATAGATTGCTATTGGTTGATCTCTAATGACGTCACCCTGTCCGACCAATGACAATCTCTATTAAGGTTGTCGGAACGTTGTGCTCGACGCTGTGTGCGACGCTGTGTGCTTAGAGAATTGCACCATTAAGTACCTGCTGTACTTAATGCCATCTAGCAAAGTTAAGCTGAACTACGTCAGAACTACAGTATCTGCATCTCGTAATGATTCAGACAGTGTTTTAACAATATATCATCCTTTAGGTTATAGCCCGCCAAGCGTAATCATCTGCTTCGTCAGACGACTGAGGTGGCTGTAAAATTCGCCACATCCTGGACTCATTTAGTAAGTACCTACAGCTGGATATTGCCATTGGTCAAGTCAGAGAATCCACCCTTTGTCAAAAGATTATCACACCCTGTTCCTCTACTATACAACATTGAGGAAAGCAGAATAAGTATGAACTAAAAAGGCTTTTGCTACCAGAATCACATCTTATTCCGCATTACAATATCTTCTCACAAACATTAAATAACTTCAATTGAACCTAACCTGACCGTTATGCGGCATAGTTCAGTACTACTTGGTGTCACTAATCTCATTAGTGAGTGTAGACACAGATGCTCCCGTGTAATCCGGTTGCTCCGAGCAAGGATTTGCATAAACAGTTCATGATTTGTGTTCGGTTTTACCCCTTTTAAATTTTATTTTTTTCCGTTAAACCAAACATTTTTTAAACCAACAACCTTATTTTAATCCTCTTTGGGTTTATTTTTGCTTACAAGCGCAGATACTTGAATACGTGTAAATGGAAATGGATTAACTATGAAGGAAAATACAATTATAAACTGGGGATGACGTAAGCGGCTTCATTAAGAGCACCCTTGCGATCTTATTTTATGAACCACATGCTGCGACTACAAGAAATATTAACTAATAAGAATGAAAATTGAGACTTACGAGTATATTACAATGTTATCAATCTTTCCCCACAGTTTTTGAAGCGTCTTTCCGATGCTACTACATGAAGAACCTACAACTTTGACATTTATAATGTGGTCCAATTATTAACTTTCTATGTGACAAGATCTTTGTTGATTTTGGAGCACTTCAAAACATCGAGTCGATTTTCAATTTTGCACACTTAGCAAGTACTAACGACAATATAATAAATACAAAACAATAACAGGTTTAACAACAATTATCATCTATTACGGCACGCTTTCATGGATTTTTATATTATTTATACGCACTATTAAAACTACTTCTGATAAATACGAAAAACTCATTTAATTTGAAATAGATTAAGATAGATTGCAATTTTAACTGAAACTTCCAGTCAATGACCTTCAACTCGTTGGGTATCTTATCCCAGTATTTTTCCTTATTTGGGTCGATATCCAATCTAAGTAATTCGGGACTGATTCAGTGTTTAAGCCGACCAACGAACGTACATATAGGTATCTAACATTATTATCTGATATAGATACTAGATAGCCCACAGTGCTACTTAAATATCAGAATAATTTTATTGTACTGAAGAGTATAACAAAATTAGTCTCATATTATATTGAATAGAAAAGCTCACTTATTGTTAGGTTTTTGTAAGATATTATACATACCCAAAAATGTGGAAATAAGTACTCGCAACCAGTGGAAAGTATTTTTTTTTTTAAGATTTTAAGTATTTTGACTATACTTAGTGTATGGAAGAGATAATAATATATTCATACATAATAGTTACTATGAATGTTGAATAAATATAAACTATATTTCAGGCATTTAACAACGATTTTAATAACAGTTGACCTGGTTAATAACAGAGACAAGAAAAACGATCGAAAACTCAGTTAACTAGCTGAGATTACGATGGATTCTTCTTATAGGCGGAATAATTCCGGCTCATCCTCTTTGCTTTATTCGTTATCGTCGTCTAGTTCCTCAAGTTCATTCAGTGAACAAGAAATCTGAGATGTTCATTGATTTGTTTTATTATATTTGGAAACTTATAGCATACTAGATATAACTTAGTATCCAGTTAATTTTCGTAATAAATACTTAGTGGAAGCCTGTCAACGCTTCACCTAACTATTGTAGAAATTGTAATCTTGAATCCAATTAGGCACACAAACTCGAAAAGGTTAGGTTGATTATTAATACTGTTATAATTTGTATAAAAATTATTACCTCAGAACAATTAGCACCTGACAATAGATCTTAAGCATTATTTTTGATTGATTCAAACCCTCTTTGTGTTAATTAAAGATCATGTAGATCGGTTGCGATTAATTTACTCAAATAACAATGCTATTTACATCAAAATCCAATTAATTAAATCATCAGCAATATCTAATATCCAAAGGGTAAAACAAATACGGGTATAAACTCAGCAGAAACGGGTTCGCTAGTGAAGCACTCCTGCAAAACACACAATGCAGGGTATCGATAAATTAAATTGCACCGATACCGCACTACAACCGGGCTCGTTAATAGGTAAATAATCGAATATGTGTGTATATCATTGCTAGACCGTAGATAGACAGCAGAATCCCTAATAGATCTAATTTTGGATAGACACGTTATATTTAGGCAACGTAGGCTGCTTTGTTTGTAAATTGATTTAATATAGGTACGCTTGCAAGCGGCGTGCCCCCCCATACCCGGGGGCGAGTTGGGGACTCCGTGGTCCCCACACCGGAAGAGGGCCATATCGAGAGATATGGCCCTGGGTCGGCCGGGGTGCGAGGGATATGGCTATGCCAATCTCACCTCCGGCAACTGACGGCCCACAGAAGGCGTGCGTTTTAGTCGGTTCGAGTCCGACTTAACCTCCTCCTCCGACCCCGGCGGGGGAGGTATCCGTGGGGATTTTTCGCACGATAAAAAATAAAAAAAAAATAAAAAAAGGTACGCTTGCAAGCGTACCTCCCGTTATTATAATTATGATTTACCTATTGTTGTGTTACTTTAACGAGGTCTAAAAAAGATATGCCATTTTATCTTACTTTACTGTTTGGGTATATCTTTTTATGGTAATCAATATCCTTATCGTTACTAATATTATAAATGCGAAAGTAACTCTGTCTGTCTGTCTGTTACGCTTTCACGCCTAAGCCACTGAACCGATTTTGATGAAATTTGGTATAGGGGTAGTTTAGACCTTGAGAAAGGACATACGCTATGTTTGGTCGCGATAACCAACATCCACGCGGGCGGAGCCGCGGGCAAAAGCTAGTATTCAAATAAAGAAGTTATGATATTCTATTCGTTATGATGAGAACCCTAAGTTGCTGTGATAATCGAAAATCTAGTGACATATGTCACAAGAAGTCTATCATATATCACTACGAGTAAAATTTCCATTATCACAGCAGCTTAAGGGTTTCATCGTATTGAACAGAATATCATATAAGTTCTACTTCTTATTCTCGTAAGTCGAATTGAGTTGGGAAAAGGCTCTGAGGATGATGATCATTCTATCACTTAGCAGATTTAATACCTCTAAGTCCCTAGAGACAACATTTTACACTTATTATCTAGTTTAATAACTCTTATGGACTACGCCATTATGAACGCAATTCATCAAATAAAAGTGTTGTATTGACAAACTGTATCCAACATAATATTTGAAAAATATTTTCCTGTACTGTTTATAAATCTACAGTAATCAATTATTAATCCGTATGTAACCTCTATATGTGCCTTAGGCTTATATCCTCCCTAGCGTATTTCTAACATAATCACTTAAACTAGGCTCCTATGAGAATTATAAACGTACAACACAAAGTTTACCTACTCATTGATGAATATGAACTAAGCAAACAATACTTCAATAAACTATAACGAATAAAAGCATAAGAGTAGTTGTTAGAGATCAAATAAAGAAAAGAGCAAACCCCTTAAGTAAATCAATGTACAGGCAAACATTGGTAGTCGCGAATCGATTGTACGGCCGGTACAACCCCTTATCTCAACTGTGCGCACGTGTGAACCCCGTTCAATTTTAATTTCATGCTCAAACAATGACGCTATCGAGCCGGCTATTATTTTGTATAGTCGCCAAGGGTTTCAGTTCATCTAAATCTGCCAGATAAGCCCTCAGTTCTTTGTCGTCTCCCGGTCTGATAGCTAATTTGGGGACGAAGCCGTACATTCAAGACCTCCTGTCTCTTACACGAACAGTTTTCATTCGTCATTTGAATATAGAATTGTTTATTAAAACAGCCTATTTCACGTAAACTACTTAGTATAATCAATGTTCACACATTTAATTAAATATCGTGGCGCTCGGCGTTGTGTGCGAAACAACTTCGATATAATTTTCAGCTCAAATGAGATTCCTTAAATTGGCATTCAAATCACGAATACAATCGAGGAGTCATGAATATTGCGATTGAATATTTTTTGTTGCCTATCTGATATCTTTCTACGGGAAAACGATGGTGAGTCGTTTTTCTCGGCTAACAGTGTTATCTACTAATAACTACTATGTTCTACTTATATGGAAGAAAAATACAGACAAGGCAGAAAACACTTCACTAGCAATTAAAAATATACAAACACAAATGTGATATACATACGTATCTGTGCCTGCAACGCGGCGTTTTCATGTAAATCATCTTTGCAGTAGACGATTGCGATTTGCCTCGGGGATATCGTACTTGCAACGTTGTAAATTTGTTTGTGTTCTTAACCATCATCTGCAGTGATTTCAAACTACTGCTACGCTCCTTTGAGATTGGCTGTTATTTCACAATTTTTAACAATAAAATTTACTAGGTACCTACAACAAATATGAGAAAAAAATTACAGAATTGAATATGGGTATTTGCATTGGTCTGGTCGTGCCTTGGAGAGCACGTTAAGCCGTCAGCGTTAACAGCTATGATAGTCGTTACGGGTAGTTGGAGCTCTAAAGAGTCGTTCAACAACTGGTCTAGCTGTAGTGCTTTGATATCGCCCATTATCGCTATTGAGTTTTGGAGGTTAAATGGCAGTCGCTTCACGTAAAATATCGAAATTAAGCCGAAGATCATACTCCATTTCAGAATGGACAACTACAAACAAGTAGCAATTCCGCATTATGATTTCATGTGCCTAGATAAGCGTGGCTCACAATTCAAATCGCTACGTGCTTCCCCATCGAGGATGATTTACCAAATTCCCAACTGTGAATCGCATCATCGCTAAACTCCCCTTGTCTGTGTTTATCAAAACACTTAACGATTTAATATGTTCGGTGAACCCTGCCCTCCCTTCATAAACGATGTACATGTGCCTCTGTACCACGTAGATTATTGTAAGGACCTTGATGAGTACAGCGAATTTGATTCTTATCTGCCAGTTATCGTAATAGGATTAGTTTGGATATCAAAGCAAAGGTGAATTCAGTAACAGCTTTGAATGTTCACATGCTTGGAGAAAAACACACGTTCTATAATATTCCCTAACTTTCGTGTGCATAAGAAGTTAAAAAGTAAAATAAAGTCTGAAATTATGAAAAATGGTTATAATAAAATTCCAACTGCCTCTCTCTGCATACTCCTTCGGAAATATAGGCGTGTGTAAGATGTGGCATACATCTTACACAAGCCTTCCTTCATTTTCTTATTCCTAAAAATTAGAATAGGTTAAAACTTAACCAAGCCTATTTGAAAAACCGATGTAAGCAAATTACCTCTTAATATTTAAGCAGAACATACGCTGTAAAACTTTACAAGACAAGTTTCCCGCGCAGAGGCCTTGAAAAAGGCGCCTCTGCTTTACGTTACCTGACCCAGTTTTCTTGTTCGACAGAAGAAAGAAATGCCAGTGAGAAAATACGTGTAAAAGTGCTTTAGTCCCCTTCGATGTTACTTTTCAGCTTTTCAAATCTGAGTAGTAAAGACAAATAAAAGTGATATGTGGGTATTTGTCGTTCTTTCGAACATTTTGTGAGAAAATACAAAATATTTGTTGGTGAACTGAGGAGAACTTATCCGTTACTTACTTGCGGTTCGACTTTTAATCCAGAATACTTTTAAGATATTCTTGACTATTGTTGTAACCTCTATTTAATCCTTATTTCATCTCTTTTTAGCATTTCTTTGAAATAATATCATTTTTTGTTTCAATTTGCTTCATAATAAGTACAGAACCGTTTTTCAGTGTATCATCTTCAAAACCTAATATTATGTCCTAAAGACGCTCAACGACGTTGCAATTTCTTTACAAGCCCTCTCCAACTACTTTGTTTATAAGTTGTCAATAACTTCATAACATTTTCTCATGGAAAAAATATTATATATATAAATATTTACCTATATGCTGATTTTATAATTCCTGCAACATGTCTAACCTGCCCGCCAAACCATGATTGGTTAAATGGTTGTTCCACAAAGGGTGACGTCGTATATGATTAGCCATAGGTATATCGATCTGTTCGAATACGTAGCCCGCACACCACCCAGTTGGATGGGCATTCGATGTCATATCGTAGGTAGCAGTCACGATGATCTACTAACTTCATGCGGTATAAATCCAATATGATTCATCATGGCTTCACTATATTGCGGAGTAGGCGGGTGAATGACATTTATTCCTACTGACCATAAATATAAGTCTTCTACTTGTGCAATACCTACACATAACAACATTTCAGAGCCTCGATTCTGCTAAAGCAAAACCACTGTCACTGAGATGTAAAATCTAAGTACTTAATAATAAAATAACAAAATACTAAACGTTTTCATATTTGTTGGTTGTTGTATACAGCCTACTAAAGTAATATAATATGGGTTAAAGTTTTGTGGTTTTGTAACTAATTCTGAACATATCTACGTACGCTATACACGTAAAGTACACAATTTTAATTGTAATATAAAAGTTTTTAACATTCACAGTACAGCTCTTAGGTATAATGTACGAGTTACGAGTAATAACTGCATATTTTGTTAACTATTTTCATAAAACAGTTTTTATAAACGCTTACACGGAAAGCGGTTAAATAAAACAAAATAATAAATGTTTCTATTTGAGATAATTTTAAAACATTTAGTATGCTAAACTAAACAAATTATTTAAATTGGAAAAAGCGAATGTTTCTATATCTAAACAGTGATGAGTACCTACAGTATATCCGTGGCTTATTCCTTGTTTGGTTTTAATTAACGGTCTAGACTCTACGTGGGATTTTCGCAAAGACTCAATATTATTAATTCGCGAATAACAAATATAGACACATTTTTTATTAACGACCGATAATTTCGGCGCCTGTTCTATTTCACGGTTCGTAAATTTTTACTGATCGTTAAAACAAAATGCATAAACGGCTATCTACAGTTTCAAGAGAATTTCACTCAAACTTTTACTATCAAGGGACTTTAAAATTAAGTTGCTTTTATACGTACAACTATATCGCTTTAGGATTACAATTTTAAGACGCTTTTAATAGCTCCACCTTGAATTAAGTATCTATTTAAATAAATCTTAGAAGTTCAATTTTATCAGCTTCTTATTATCGTATCGATTTTAAATTACTTATTATACGGTGTATTATTTGAAGTCAGACGGTGCATTCATACTATCAAACGTTCGCAGTTGCGTGGGCATCTACTTAATTGAACGTTCCTATGAGCTCTTTCAAGTAATCGCAACTTGTCCTTTTTTATCGAGAAAAAATATAATTGTAAAATAATTTATTTACCATAATGATACATAAATAAGTATATGTTAGCATACTAAATGCTTTAAAATTATCTCAATTAGGTATATGGATCTGTAAACGTGAAATAGGGGCTGTCTTATTGTCTATTTATATATAGAAATATTATGGATTGTTATAACAGAGCTGACAATTCGCTAAATCCTCGTAATGAGCCACGTTATAAATATAATGATTTACACACGAAGGAACATGAGTTGCTTTTGATTTTTATCGATGGGATTTTCTACTTCTAGACGTGTAATAGGGGAAGTTCTAATAAGAAAACTTCTAATAGACCGTTTGAAAGTCCGATCCAGAGCGCGATATCGGGCTAATGAGCTGAAACATTTTGGTGTGCAATGATTGCGTGATGTCTGGCAGGTGTAATTTAGTATAGTTATGGTTAATTCGTTTTGATAGAGATAACTTCACGGTGAGTTGTGTAGCGTGTTAATATTATTTAGCACTAAAAAGAAATGTGGAACAAGATTGTAGATGGGTGGTGGAAGCGTGTTTTATTTTCGGAAATAGTCTTGTCCTTGATTTGTGTTATTTTTTTATGTGCGCTGTTGACTTAAAACTAGGTGGCAAGTATTTAACTTAAGCTTATGATTATATTTTTTGTTATGAGCCTCAGCTCACCAGTTTATCGGTGGGGTATTAGTCAAATGATGAAATAAAAATGTTAAAAAATAAATAGTTATTTGTAAGTGGCAAAGATAATTTCCAACCTTAATAGGTCGTAATTACATATTTAACTTATAAATATAAAATAGTGTGAGTTTACAAATAAAAATAGCTATAAAACTCATAAAAATATAAATAATACATTCTATTTTTATATGACACTAAATGTAAATTATTACAAACATAACATAAACTCACGCCTATATCCCCGAAGAGGTAGGCAGAGGTGCTAGCACCCACATTTCGCTGTTTATGTTTAGGTCCCAATGTAATAGGTGGTGTAATTATTACAAGTCATATAAATTAAGAAAAGTTAAAATAAATACAATTCAAATAAAAAAAATTCATTGTACATTTATTAAATTTATAGCAGTTTGTATAACAGCATAATATATAATACCTACTCTTAATATCATATCTAGTTTACTTATTGTTCTTCAGAGAAGGCTCACTTCATAAACAGACATCATTCGTTCAAATAAATAAATGCAATGCTGATATCGTGAATTTCTTTGTTTACATAATCTCAATTAAGTCTATGCTCTGTTTACACCCCACCCCGCACAAAGGATTGAAATTTTCGTTTACGTGCAACTCGTGTACTTTGCACGGTACTCTTGTGCTAACTTTAACACGTTTTCATTATTATAGCACAAGTTAATTAAATTTAATAATATTGATATAACTCATTAATAATATTGATATAACTCATAAAAGAGTATTATTTCACTGTAAATGTGATTTCTACAAAATTCGTATTCTTCGGTATTCAGCTTATATTTTATTATCAAGATCAAGAAAAAATGTAAGTATTATTGAAACATACGATGACAAAATATACTTAAACAGTTGAAGTTTATATACTGCTAAATGTAGATAATACTGAATTAAATGATAGAATATTACTGCTAAAATTCAATGGGATAAAAATGACCTTGTCAATCTAAAATCATACCTACAGTGATAGAATAAGGTTACGAAAGAGAATAATTGAAATGGTGCAAAAGTAGCTTGAAATGAAATTATAAAGAAATTTAATTAATGAATTTAAGTAATTTAATAGCTGATATAAAATTCTGAATTACAAAAAAAAAAAACTATCACCTGTATGTATTTGTTTCTAGCATGAAGCAGGTAGACGATAATCCAGTCCCTACATGTGATAAATAAACTAGGCTAGTACCAAGAAACCATCTGCGATACTAATCTGGAAAAAACCAACTAAGCAGTTTTGTGAATTGAATTTCAAAAAGAGAAAAATATTAAAAGCTGTATCCTATACTTTTCTCGCTACTCCCCACACTCGCTTCATCCTGGCTATAATTCATAGCACTCTGTAATAGAATCTCTACTAGATTCTTTCCTAAAGCAGAAAAGAAAAACGATGGATATTTTGCATCTACAATAATAAAAAAGCAGGAATTGTCAGTGTGGACAGTGCAGGGAGAGGAGATGGAGAGCGTTAATTGAAATCAAACAAAGATTAGCTAGCGATTGCCAGCGGATCACGGATGCGCTGCGGCTGAGAGCACCTATCTCGTTTTAAATAAGCTCGGATTCACTGTAGATCAAATATTTAATAAGTTTGTAGTTATTTCATCTCGTTACATAACAATTTGCAAGTTTGTAATGAACTATGACTGTTAGAGAATCTGATTATACATGTATTTAAATATCACAATCTTCTTCTACTCTTTTGGTGCCATATTGTGTTTACTTCTCTGCTGTGGGACTGCTTTGCTGGTTACACAATAATCCTTAAGAATATATTGAGCGACATTTATTCACATTCTGCTTTTCTTTTGCGTTTTGTTTTCTCCTTCCCTGCTATGACATTAATGGGTGTTTCTTTGAAACCGAGTGTATTTGCCTCATTGATATGGCTCAATTTTTTTTTTACTTTTAGACTTTAACTCACATAAAATCGTGACCAGATCATTATATGTTATATCATATTTCGAAGGCACTGATTTGTACCCAGTAGTTTAGGAAATAGACTGTGCTGATAAATTGGTCAACCAGATTAATGATGACCAAGGCAGATGAATGGACTTTTGCACCATATTAATTAGAAGCATGCAGATAAATGAGAATAACATATTATCTGCAATCAACTTTATTATAAAATATCTGGCAATCATCATCACCATCTGCATAAAGACGCATTTTCCTGATTGCATCCGTGGCCAAGATGACCTCGGAGCTCAGGGTCCGCCTTCCGGCTCTTCCTCCTCCACTTCGCACGATCTTGGGCGTCAATGGCAGTGAGACCATTTGCACGCATATCACCCTCCATGGCGTCAAGCCAGGACTTCTTGGGCCTACCCCTTTTACCTGGACCCGGTGGAGGCACCATCCGCGCCATTGCTAGGCATTTGTTACCCACGTAGCCTGGCGGTTGCCGCAAGACTCGGCCGCACCAGCGAAGGCGGCTCTCATGCATTTTATTCGCGATGTCACGGATGCGAAGGTTGCGGATGCGAGAGTTCCTCACGCGATCTTTACGCGTGACGCCACACATCCATCGCAGCATGTTCATCACCGTGACACGTAGTTCTTGCTTGTGTCGCTCCAGCAGCGGCCACGCCTCGCAACCATGTAAGAGAACAGGTCTAATGATCGTCTTATAGACCTGCCTCTTCAACCTAACTGGCATTTTGGGATCACGCGTGACGCCAGTCATTTCTCGCCACTTGGCCCACGCGGTAGCAATCCATGCCCTGACGTCGTAGTTGATTTCACCAGTCACATGAAGTACAGATCCCAGGTACTTAACCTGGTCCGTGCGCTAGACCAAGTCATCGCCTATGCGAATGGGTATGGGATCTGTGGAGTTTAACGCTAAGTATTCTGTCTTCGCTACATTTAGCTTCAGACCGCCGCCGTTCTCAAGCACTTCCTTCCACCCTTTCACGCGTCGCCAAATTTCACCAATCTGCTCCTGTCCACGTCCATCAGCGCAATATCATCAGCATACATGAGCAACCACGGGGGCTGCTTATGCGAGTTTCTGATGCTGTCCGACAAAACGTCTAATACTACGTTGAACAGGTATGGACTAAGGACGGATCCTTGGTGTACCCCAAAGGTGATGGGGAAGGCTTTCGAGTCACCAACAGCAGTCCAAACCACAGAACCGGAATCGTAGTACAAGTCTCGGATGGTGTCAATGTAAGTTTCTGGGACTCCCTTGGCCCGCAATGCCCAGCAGATCACCGCGCGAGGAACACGGTCGAAGGCCTTCTGTATGTCTAAGAATAGGCAGTGCAGAGGCGTGTTCTTCGCCCTGTGTTTCCCCGCCACAATCCTTAGGGCGAACACCGGGTCCATGGTTCTGTGCCTGGGACGAAACCCGTACTGACAACCCGAGGGTGTACTTTCCTGTCGGATCTGGGAGTCGGTTATCCGCGGTAACTGCCACTCTCCTGCACCGATTCCTTGCCTTTGAAGATTGGTGTGATGATGCTTAGCCTCCACTGGCTCGGGATCTCACCGGGTACACGGTTATAGAGATTTGCTAGAATGCTCACACCATGGGCACCCATTGCCTTCCAAGCCTCGATAGGGACTTCGTCGGGTCCTACAGCTTTCTGGTTCTTCATGCGGCGAATGGCAGTCTCGACTTCTGCAGGCGTAATCGGTGGCACTATTCCTTGATTCGGAGGGAGGTCTGGTGGCTGCACCTCTTTATGCTGCTTATTCAGCAGGTGGTGGTAGATGGGCGCCACCTCTCCTTCACCGCGACTTTCTCGTACAACAGATTGCCCCCAGGGTCTTGAATGCAGCGGCACTTGGATAGACCCTGTGCCGCTTTGGCCCTGGACCGCGCCAACTTTTGCCCCTCAGACGATTCCACTTGTAAACATCATTTTTGTACCATATTCAACAAATAAAGGACATTGAACTTTGAACTTTGAACTTTGAACTTTGAACTTTGAACTTTGAACTTGAACTTTAACTTTGAACTTTAAACTTTGGTATATAGCCGTTGCAAGTGGTCTCGTTTGGCCCTGGCTACGGCTCTCCAGGGGGCGAATTTGCATCTTTGTACGTATCGCGGTCTACGGAAGATTTGAACGCTTGCTACTTTTTATAGAGGGCTTTCTTGATATCTTTCTGGACTGTGTCGTTCCACCAACAAGTGTCCTGTGTCCCTGTCACACTTGCGTCCACCCTTAGACATACCGAGTGCCGCCCTCCCCGCTTTAAGAATAGCTGCCTGAATCCTGTCCCAGCAAACCTGTACTGGTTCGTCTACACTGTCTACAGCATCAGCGCACTTGTCACTGATGGCTGAGACGAGACTTTGGGACTTGACTTCATCAAGCGGCCACCACTTGATTCTGCGTTGGGCACGCTCAGCACGTTTGCCTTTGGGTTTCACGCGGAGGTCCATGACAAGGAGACGGTGTTGGCTAGTGAGACTCGCCCCGGGTATAACCTTGCAGTTGGTCACGTAGCTGATGCTGTGCCTCCTAGTGAGTAGGAAATCGACCTGGGTAGAGCGCCCCCCGCTCTTGTAGGTGTTAAGATGTTTGGATTTCTTTTTGAAGTACGTGTTCACGATGGCATGAACGGCAGTCGCCCATGTTCTGAAGATGTGCTCACCCTCTGGGTTGCAACTTGCGACTACCGTATCCAAAGCCATCGTGAACACGCTCAAACTCCTTACACCCACCACCCACATGACCGTTCAGGTCACCACCCAGGACACCCTGCGACAGTGGGCTGTCACGATGCACTTCCCCGAGTTGGTCCCAGAATGAGATCTTTTCGGCTGCGCTACGCCTAGCCTGTGGCGCGTAGGCACTTATCAGGTGGGTTACAATTCCATTGATAAGCACCCTCATGCACAGCGGGAGAGCACCACGAATCAGGTGCACCTGTGTACATCAGCTGGTAGCCGTCCCCAATGTGCATGGAGCTACTGCCACCCCAACGAGTCTCCTGCAGGAATGCCACGGCCACTCTCTGCCTGCAGAGTACGTCAGCCGACTCCCTCGTGCGACCGGTCAACATCCCAATGTTCCACGTTGCGAAGCAGAGTTTTTGGGAACTACAATGTTGGCCTAACATCTTTAGCCGTGCCCGGCTCAGGCACGGTAGCCCTAGCCGACTTGCGACACAAGGCGGGCGGCCCTCATGCGCACCGTTTTGCGGCGGTGCCCTACCCTCATCGTATTCCCTTATTCTTATAGCCATTTATGTTGTGATTTGGCATTTTTTGGCCTTTCGGGGGGCAATTGCCAACCTCCAACCCCGAAGGGAAAGCCAGCGCCAGAGCCTCGTTGGTTCTTCAGCAGGTGCACCGGCTTGCACGTAAGGTTGGCTTGGGGCCCAAGATCTTGGTGGACCCCCTTGCACCTAAAAAATCTTTTAAATTAAAGCTCATAAAAACGTAAAAAAAACTGGTCATATGATGAAATTGTTGTTATTTTTAATTAATCCTAATTTATCTGGTCCGGTCAAATTCATCTGGGTATAAAAGCCAGATAAAACCAGACTAATGGGAGCCAGACAAATTAGAAATTTATAGTTAATCGAACCCTGCACCTTTATTTGTGAACAGATAGAATAAAAGGTGTAATTAACATGAATAGACAACATTATGACAGCCCTTGGTTTAGTTTCAAAACATAACTAAAAACCCGCAATCCATGAAAGAATACAGATTAATTATGCGACATACGTGACAAACTCCCAAATAACAACTTTCAATCGTATTTTTTAACAAAATATAACCCTTGAACGTGCAAGTGTTCAATAGCTTGCTACTGACTGACGCAAACAATCACGAGTTGGTATTCATATAACAAATATTCTGTGTTTACATTGAAATTATGCTTGAACAAGATGCGCCAGTTGAATTATTATTTTCGTCGGGGACATTTTTTAAAGTAATGTAATTACGAATATATCTAATTATTTTGAATTTCAGTTATAACATATCAAGAAACATGTATTCAAATATCGATGCAACATTCTTATTTTAATATATGTAATTGCTTCCTAAGATCGCAAAAAATCTAATAATTCAACAAAAAGCGGCATGGGGACACACCATATTAATTAGTTTTTACTGTTTTCTGTTAGTTAAATTATTGCTTCTATTAAATAATCCCAATTAATTAATATATGCGTCGATAGACATTTTTATTTACTATGTAACCTGAAATTTTTGTGATAATTGAAGAATAAATTGATGTGTTCTTCAGTAAAAAACATGTCTAATCTGGTTTACAAAGAATCACCCTAATATTCTTATCAAGTGTTTTATTTACACACATAGCTGTTAAAGAGTTTCTTTTAAAATATAAAGGGGGACTGGTTGCATTACATTTACTTCTAGTAGACTCATGAGATATGGTAGTATTCACGGCTTAGGTGCCAACTTCCTTCTTATGCTACCTACGTCAAGATTATAGACCACAAAGTTTTATTGCAATAGACATCTGCTTAAGTATTCCAGCTAACACGTTCAGCTAACCTTATGTTTCTTGTCTTAGTAGCGAATTTTATTTACGTCGGATTCGAATCCGGGACCAATGGACCTATATTAGGGTCAACTTCTTAACCATTAAAACTATCTATTGAACTAATTGAAAAACAGAAAGTAGCAAATATAACTTTAATCTAGGGCGGCTTTTAGCGCGATATATTATAATTATTTAAAACATTTGTTTTCAAACAAACCAAAACACTTTACATTTTAAAATAAACCTCTCTATTTCTAATGTGTTGTCCATAATTGAATTAGAGGCCAATAAGGATTAGAGAAATAAATTATTTACGTTTTACAGTTCCTCTACATTCTACATTATCCAGTATTTAGACTCTGATCGATTTACCTTTTATAGGTAGAGATAAATTTAATACTTACCTTAATCATCATTCTCTGAACCTTTTCCCAACTCAGTTGGGGTATGTTTTCCTCTCAGTCCAACTGTGATGCGGCTGAAATTTGATATTTTCCACAGCGACTGCCATCAGATCTAACCAATTGGCGATATCGAAGTTCTGTAATTAAACTAGTCGGGCTGTAGAGGGCTCATAACGTAATGAATATAATGATTTATTTTAATATCAATTAAAACTGTCTATATTTCTTTGAGGTTTAGTAATGAGATCATGCCGTGTGTTTGTCTGTCACCTAAGGCCCACATGCGCGTACCTGGGTTAGCTATGCTAACTCGAGTTAACTGCTAACCCAGGGTTAAATAAATAATTTGTCTTGCGCCGTCAAAAGTTAGAAGCAAACCCCGGGTTACTTTTTTTTAAATATTTACACTTCCACATGGCTGGGTTAAATATTTTAAAAAATAACCCGGGGTTTGCTTCTAACTTTTGACCAAATTATTTATTTAACCCTGGGTTAGCAGTTAACTCGAGTTAGCATGGCTAACCCAAGTACGCGCAAGTGGGCCTAAGTGGTATATAAAACATCTAGGTACTTAATTCACAATTCCTAAATACTAACAAACGATGACAAAAATAATGCTTGTCAATCAGTCTTGTATGATATTACTGAAGTGATTACCAAAACTAACCATCATCAATACGAAATTTTCTCATAAACAATCCAATTCGTACAACACAAGGCGAAAGAAAGAACGACAATTTTTCCCCGAGGCAGTACAACGCCTCCTTGAGATGCTTCAAACACCTTATTCACATAAAAAATATACCTACAACACAATAAAAATCTTGGTTGAAAATACTGCCCCAGACTGGCGTTTAATTTATTTTTGGGATCTTGTGTATAATTTTTCATTCATAGATCCCTTTCAACATTTAGTTTAGTAGTTCATTGGGTAAACATGTGATAAGTTTTTTACGATTTCTACGAGTAATTTCTTCTTGGATCTCTTACCAATGAATCAATAATTACATCTGTAAGTGCTGTATTGAAAGTTTATATTACGATTTTGAGGGTAATAAGTAGGTAATTATACAATGTATAAAATTTCTTCTTCTTCTTCTTCATCCTAGGGTTAATTCCCAGTGGCGTTCGGAGCTTTTTAGCTCATAGTCTGGGGCCCGCTAATGTATAAAATTTCTGTCGAACGATATTTGTAACGTAGAATGTTACGTTACACGATTATTTAACGCAACAAGAAATTAAAAAAATACAATTTATTTCCACAATTTGTTAAGCTTTGTAAAATCTATTAATGCGCTTTACATAAAACCATTTAACAGCTTACAACTCACCTAATCATCAAACGGAAGGCTTTACTCATTGTTATCTTCTTTTATTAGCTCCCCACTCTGAATTTATTACGCGGCAGTAACTCAAATAACTAAATTCACTTTTATGTAGAAAAAAAAACTTATAAAACTCACTGGTCTAAGAGTACTACCGCCTGAAACCGAACAATAGCATTTCAAAGATGCCGGTCACGTTTTGTCGCCTTAAAAATGTGACGCTTAAATCCATAAAGTACTCGCAAGTATTACTATTCCTCCTCGGTATTTCCTTTGAACTGCATATTATTATATTAGATTTTCCTTTCTAGCACCCGCCTCTAGAAACATTGTGTAAAAAAAGATTCTGTTTTTTTTGTAACTTGTAGTAAATTAATTCATTCATCATCGCTTTTCTTACCCAACTTTGCGTTGAAGTCCCCCATAAGAACAGTGAAGTGGGTCTTAGACGTATGTATGGCCCTACTTACGTCCTCATACATAGTCTCCACTTCATCATCTGGGCGTGCCGAGGTCGGTGCGTATACCTGAATGACCTTCAGCGAGTACCTCTGGGATATTCTGAGTATTAGGTATACAACCCTGCTCGACACACTTTCGATGGAAGACGAAATCCCTATATAAATATAACCCTAAAGAATCATTTGTTTATACTTGCAAAGTCTTCATTATTTCTTTTTACCTAATTACGGTACAGCAAAAGGAAGGTTATTTCCTATTGAGACATGTGGTCGGGGATGGAACACGCTTGCCTAGAAGCAACTTATTCATTCTATTTTAGCAACGCTAGCACTCATTTTGCTAGCACATGACCCCATACCTATTAGCCTAATACCTTACCTTAGTCTCAGACGTATATATATTACATACTCTCTGTATTCAAATTATTGATGAGACGCTACCAATCAAATGGCAGCTAGGTAGCTACTTCAGTCTGATTTAGCTTTGATTACGAAACCATATGATACGGGTTGAATAGACTAAGTAATTGGTAGAAGCAGTTACAACTTGTAATTATTCTATCTACTAATGGTAATAACGATGAGCTAAACAAAATCATTGTTCTTACTACTGTTAGAATTTCTTTTTAAGGACACGTCAATTTGCCTTCATCTCGCCTGATGGTAAGCGGAAGGAAAAGAGGATCACCATTATAGACACATACCATGGTGGCACTCTGGCACTCGGATGAAGAAAACTATACCCTGGATTTAAATAAAGAAGTACTGCATGGCTCAGCTAGTTTGGTTATTTCAACTCTGATCTTGGATTAAATTGATTATTCATTTCAACTATAAAGCGAGACGATAACAATACATTGTGATGATTATGCATAATTCATACCTGAAACCAAATAAACATCGTATCTGGAATGCTAACAAACTGAGGTGTGCACAATAGTCCATAGGTAGACGCGGAGACGGCATACCGATTGTCGATCTGCATATTCGAATATCTAAGTGAAATTCGAACTATTCACCTCCCATGTCTGACTATACAAACTGAAACATCATAAAATCTATGGAATGCCTATAACGGCGGACCGTGGGGTAACGCTGCCGACTCTGCGCGTACGGTAACGTGTCAATGTATTGAATTTCAAAGATGATTAATGGGATTACTGGAATTCTCGAACCTATTCTGTTTCGTTGTTGTTTTGAAGTGCGCATTCTGTATGTAAGGGTTGTCACGTGTACTAGTATCATTTGTAATACAGTACATAAAAATCGGTTCGGTTTGACGGCAGCGTAGTGGTGTAGTTGACATAGATAGAGAATTTGAAAGAGACGTGAACGTAACCTAATACATACATTTTGCTGAACTAGCTCCTAAGAGTTTACGAGTTTCAGCTATATACTAGGAATCAAAAACAAAGAATTTTGGTTGCTGGAAAAAATAACGAACAAGAATATCTAAATGGAACAGAGGTAGATTACGTATATTCTGGCATAACACACAGAGATTAATTTTATCCTAAAAATCCTATGGATCACGGGAACCCGATCGAAACCCCAGGTTCTTAGTGAATAACATTATTTAAGAATGACCATTATTAGTGAACCATCTCCTACTGATTTTTGATTTTTTTTTGATTTGACTAACAAGTATAATTTTATTCCTGGTAATGTTTATAATGATTAAATTATTATAAACATTGCTAATGACAATAAAATTATACTTGTTTGTCAAATCAAAAACAAAAAAAAAACAAAAAAAAAGAACTGATCAAAACCACCTAGCTGAGCCGGCAATTTTTGTAAAGGTGAATAAAGGGGTGTAAAAATATTACCTATCTAAATAATTATTTGGATTGGTAAAGTTTTACCACGAAAAACTTTAAAAAGGTACTATTTTTAAACTTCAGTCACAGTACGAATAAAATAAATAAAGCACTCAAAGTTTTACTACTTAGCTACGCATTAGAACTGGAAATTTAAACATTTAACAATAGTGTGTAATGAACACAGCCGTACAATCAGTATTTGTAGCCAAAGTTAGTACGCAATCAGTCTAATCTAAAATCTTGAGATCAAAGATAACATTCGTTATAGTTCGTCCTTTTTTGTAAAAGAATATACCTAAAGAAAAATAAGTTTTCACCGAAGCGGTATTATACTATACATTTATATGAATTGAATATTGTTTTATACTCGTAGTATTATACTAAGAGTTTAGAACAATATTCAATTCATATAAGTGTAAGTATATCTTTAAATAATACAGTAACAATATAAATCAATGGTTAATACAGTCAATCTGAGGTATGCCCTTTAAGTAAAATGTACATGAATCATTCTTTCTTGTAAAAGAGCGTAAGGAGCACCAAGATGACCCTCGGTGCCAAGCCAAATCAGTAGGTACCTACTTACTACCAATATAAGGTAGTAAACCAATTATTGTAAACTAGCTGCTGCTGGCGGCTCCACCCTCGTGGGTGGTCGGATCGCGTTCCACAACCCGTAAGAACCTATCTCAGGGATAAAAATAGCCTATGTTCCATTTCTTATTTTATACCACTTAAGTGGCACACAAGCACACGGCCCACCTAATGGGAAGTGGTTACCGTGGCCTATGGACGTATGCAACACCAGGGGCGTCACACTCGCGCTGCCGACCCTGAAGAAACCTAATGCCCTTCTTGAAGAACCCCATATTGTAGTCGCTTGGGAAAACCATATTGACTATAACCTACTTTAGGTTAGATAGATCAGTTAAATCAGATAAATAAATAAATAAATCTGTGGCGTCTTTTAAAAGCGTGTTTAAAGCATACTAAAAAAAACTATAGAAAATAAAAATGACCCTTTTAAAGTATCTGATACGCTAGAAAAGACATCTGATATTAGAACAAAATTTACTATCCTATAAGTTTAAGATACGAGTACCAATAGCCAAAAAGGCGGTAAAATATTATAATAACACTACAGTGCAATATGAGAACATATTTTGCTAAGCCAACAGCTTATTTCACAGTATGTGCACAAGACGGTATATCTTGTGTGATTTCTCAAGAGTGTAGCAAAAAATATTTTACACCAACCGCGACAATTTTACATAAAAGAAGAATATTTTCTTTTATTTCTAGAGGCAATGATGTCTGGTTGTCTAGGTAATATGACTTTGTGTAGTCGTTTTTAGGGTTCCGTAGCCAAATGGCAAAAAACGGAACCCTTATAGATTCGTCATGTCTGTCCCTCTGTCTGTCTGTCTGTCCGTCCGTATGTCACAGCCACTATAAGGCCTATGCTGTTGAAACTTGGTAAGAAGATGTATTCTGTGAACCGCATGAAGAATTTCACACAGAAATAAAAAAAAAGCTTTAAATTTTGGGGGTCCCCATACTTAGAACTGAAACTCAATTTTTTTTTTTCATCAAACCCATACGTGTGGGTATCTATAGATAGGTCTTTGAAAATGCTATTGAGGTTTCTAACATAATTTTTTTCTAAACTGAATAGTTTGCGCGAGAGACACTTCCAAAGTGGAAAAATGTGTGTGTGTCCCCCCCCCCTCTAACTTCTAAAATAAGAGAATGATAAATCTAAAAAAAAATATATGATGTAAATTGCCATGCAAACTTCCACTAAAAATTGGTTCGAACGAGATCCAGTCAGTAGTTTTTTTTTTAATACGTCATAAACCGCAATTTTCGCCTTTGCTACTACTACTACGGAACCCTTCATGGGCGAGTCCGACTCGCACTTGGCCGATTTTATTTGTATTCGAATAACTAAAGGATGCAGCGCTTATTACTTCAAAGATAGGTATAAAATACATATTCAAAATTAAAAATCGAATCAAAGAACAATAATTATCATCCTAGATCGTTAACTGTTCTAATAATGTGTTTAGAATATGTTTCACTGTTTTTTCTATCGATTTAAGAATTATTAAATTAGAATTTGTTAAGCTATCTACCTTTGTTACTTAAAACCTAACATGTACTGATGTTAGGTTTTAAGCGGTAAACCCTACGACCAGAAAGTTAAGATTATATTTTCCTCTTCTTTTGTAGTACTTTTTCCAATAACAGACGACAAGTACAATATCATATTTTGCACGTACATGTACACGTAAAACAAGCCTTCGCTTAGCAGCAGTACAGGTTTTATAAGACACTAGCTCTTGCCCGCGGCTCCGCCCTCTTGGATGTCGGTTATCGCGATTAAACATTGCCTATGTCCTTTCTCAAGGTCTAATCTACCCCTATACCAAATTTCATCAAAATCGGTTCAGTGGTTTAGGCGTGAAAGCGTAAAAGACAGACAGACAGACAGACAGACAGAGTTACTTTCGCATTTATAATATCAGTATGGATGGATATGAATATGGAAGTATGGATTACTCTTAAGTTCAATCCAATTGTACTCAACTTAATAACATTTTAAGGCATTCAAGCACACTGAAACTATTTATTGAAGGATTGTCTGTGTAATAATAACTTGAGTATAGTAATGTTTTGGATTTATATGTGTATAGCAAGAACGGCATGATCAAGCCCGCCTCAATTTATAATTTTTGGAGATCAGATGTAGATCTCCAAAATATCATAGAAACCATATTTATATAACTTATTGTTTATACTGGAGATTGATGGCACTTGGTGGAACTTGCTACACATATTGAATAAATCACTTGTACTTTTCCACAATTATTTATTTATTTGAACCTTACCGGTTTCACCTTACGGCACTATCAAAGGTTTACAATGGTTTTTGTAAACGTTTGTTTTTGTAAACCATTGTAAACCTTTGATTCCTTATATATAACTTATTGCCTTTTCTGTCCACTTACTAAGAACAAACCTCTAAAAAAGGATTTTATACTAAAACACGAATAAATTTTCATCCCACTATGAGGGTCAGTCTAAGTCTACTCACAAAACATAAACTACCTACTTCAAATGAAATATTTTCTCAGTATAATAAACATTTGTTGAATTTATAAAGTTTTCTCATAGGCCGACTTTTTCCCCTGTCGTTTTGGATGCCCAAAAGTGTGAAAGCATGTTGTACAAAAGAGAAGCCCGGGATAGGGGAATGTCTCCCATATGACAGGCATCACCTCAGGCGGTGCTGCTTTTTACTGTACTACCCTTAAAATGGGGTTGAAATTGGACCATCGTTCCATATTACAATTTTGAATTAACCTTACATGGTTTATCCTCTTAAAAGCTAGAGGTTAAACTGAAATATATTTTACTTATCTAGACAGTTATTATTCATATTGAAGTAAGTTTAGTTAGCATTTTAAGTAGGTAAGTCGGTATGCGGTTTGCTTCATACGATTTTTTGTCTGAAAATAGTATACAGATAGGTATGTACTTTTTCATTGTTTATTGCCGCTATCCCATAATCGTCCTGTGGATATATCCAGGTAATCTAATAATAAGAGCGTTGAAAGCGTTATAAAAAAAGATAAGGATATTTTAAATAATCGTGGAATTTGCAATACCTACATTGAAACTTGTTTAATGTTTGAACTAAGCTGAAAGTGTATGACTGAAAAATTTATAATAAAAAGTTCACGCCAATTTAGTGCTCTTGTCATAACGTAACTGGCAGCTTTAGAATTCCTCATAATACAGTGGCTGGTGGCATAAGCGAGTCTCTCCAACTTCATATTATTTCATAGTTGATCACAGAATGTGAGGCACGCAGTGGGCGCACGTCGAATATTGGTGATCGTCAGGTATTTCTGGCTAGCTTCATTATTATTTTATGAATATACCTATGTTTTAAGTGCTGGAAGACTTCGTGAAATATAAGTAGAAGTTACAAAATGTTTTATGGACAGACGCGACGCCAAAATTTTGTGCTCGGTCAAGTGATTAAAGAATAACTTTTTAATTAGTTCCTAGTCTTTTTTTCATGAATGATTTAGGGGATGTCATTCCTCATTAACCATCATGACACTTTTAGTGTTGCAAGTTTCCATAAACCACAACAACGAAAGCTTCAGATGACCCATAAACTCGTCCGGAACCATAATTGAAACACTGCGTATCTTAAAACCTTGGGCATACCTTGGACATACGTAGGATTGCTACTGCACTTTTGAGTTCTACTGCACATGCTCAAGTCTAAAGCAATGAATTTTCATAAAGAGTGTAAAAAGTAAGGCTCTGTTGTTCAGAGGTGCGATCCGAGTCTCGTATTACCGATAGACAAAACGACCCGACAGTGAAAACTACTAAACTTCGGTAACCACAACTATCTTGTACGATCAAAGCATTTGAAGCTCTATATAGAAATAAATACGGCTCAATTTTGATAGTCTGTATATCGACCTGAGCTGTATTGTTGCCGGCTCAAATTCATACTTTATCCTTGAAGACTCAGAATAGACAAAAGTCACCCCGCTTGACGTTCTTCTCCATTCGAATATGAACTTTATTTGTTAAGTGCAAAAATGGCATTTCTATTTTCGTTTTATTTTAGCTTCCATTGGAAAATGTCATCGCGACAGGACTAGGCGTAAGTGAACGCGTCAAAGTGTAAAATGAGGGGTTTTGCGCCGTGTCAGTGAAAGTCATTAGGAATGGAATGGATGAAAATTGCGTGCATATTTAGGTAGCTTTCTAAGTTAATATGAACGACGTGATGAAATGAAAATGTCCCGGCGTTTTTGTCATTTAATCTCGAATGATTTTTGACAATTGGAATTTGGATCTCTTGATTAAACTTAAAGTTAAGGGAGACCTATATTTATAAGTATCACTATGATTACTTAATAATTTGTGATGTATCCTTTTGTCAAGTTAGTTCATCTGCATGTACAATATGTAGTGTGTAGCACCGGTAGCACGTTGTGGTGGCTAAATCAAAGACAACAATGGTTGGGTCGGATTGTTTGCGCGCCGCGGTGAGCACTTTGCGCCACTTTCGCTACTTTGTGGATTGCGCGAGGTACCACACCGGAGGAGGTGGCTTGCAAAATTAGATCGTACTGTCTGAAAAAACATTTCCTTTCTTATGTTGATTTAGAATTAGGTCAGTAAAAATAATTGCACCTAGTTGTTTTTCTAGTCCAAAACTTATAAATTATTTGTAAATATGTATTATGAATGTTAGCAGTCATATAAAATCTAATAATAACATTAAATTTAGATAATTTAGTGTACTTTAAATTAAATAGAAATTCAAATCCCTTTTTTTTTTGTTTTTTTTTTGTGCCCGATGAAAGGTTACTTTTTTGCTGGCCGTATTGCTAACCAGACCATTAAAAACGAGGGTGTGAAAATTCGCTGCTTATTTTCACTGCATACAACCACAGATATACACACCCCGACCCGACTTTACTCCTGTCTGTACTTAATATTTGGTACTTTGCAACTGTTGCATAACATTACACTTATTTGAGGATTTTTTAATACATACCTAAGTACTATTATATAATAATAATAGGTAAATGATCTATCTAGCTATTTATCTAAAATAGATAGATAGATCATTTATTATTATTATATAATAGTAGGTATGGGACCGATTTCAAAAATTATTTCGTCTTTAGAAAACTACATTATCAGGTACCAACAAAGGCACATCATCATTCCATCATCGATGAACGGGATCAGAATTCCACGCGGGCGGAATATATTTTTTTCTTATGTAAATGGTACACTGATATTAAAACAAATTCACCTTAACAGTTAATTAAAAGCAAGTGTCTGTCTTCAAAGAAAGTCCATATTTATTTTCAATAACTTATAATGAAAATGTCACTGTCATTGATTTGAAACGTCAGGTAAAGACCGAATTCGAATTTTAAACAAGAATTTAGTTCCACAGGCTGCTTTAATTGAAAAGGTACAAACAAAAATCAATTAAAAAGCGTTGGTTGACAGGAGAAAATTAAAACGGAATATTAGAAGTGCAATGCCGCTGCAATATTTAATGTCATTCTACCTTTTTATCTGGCTGGTTTCTTTTTGTGCCTGGCATGCTGCTATCTGCAAGTCTAAAGATGACAGTTTTGTTATGGAATGGCAGCTATCTTGGTTGTACCCAAATAGGTAACTTGAAACTGGCGGCAATGGGACTTGCAAATATTATATTGGTCGTTTCATAATTTCACTATTGAATTATAAACAGTGTATTGTACTTTTATTACAGTACTCGGTAGATGGCTATAATATGAATATTCTTTTTCATCCCAGTCGCATCCGAAGTTTTCACCTCGGAGTTTGGGGTCCGCTTTACCAGTTTAAGTGCGGTTTGGATCGACTTGGTACTTGCTTGGCACGACCGGACTAATGCAAGTGCCCATGTTCATGGATACAAAAAATATTTGCACTGAGCCTCCGTGGCGTAGCGGTAGTGAACGCGGCCACTACGCAGGAGGCGCGGGTACGATCCCCGCTCAGTGCAAATATTTGTGTTCATGAAATATGGGTATTTGCATTGTTTTGGTCGTGCCTCGGAGAGCACGTTAAGCCGTCGGTCCCGCTTGCCATAAGAACATCTATGGCAGTCGTTACGGGTAGTTGGAGCCCTAAAAAATCCAAAAAAAAAAAAAAAATCAACGGTCTAGCTGCAAAGCGAAGCATTGCAGCTAGACCGTTGATTTTTTTTATCGCCTAATGTTATCATTGGGCTGTGGAGGTCAGATGGCAATCGCTTCACGAAAAAAAAATATCGAGGTCTAGCCAAATCTGTAGTTAAGACTGGTAAAGGGGACCCCAGACTCCGAGCTGAAAAGCTTCGGATGCGACTGGGAATTAACGGTAGGATGAGAGAGACAAAAAATATTTGCACTGAGCGGGGATCAAACCTGCGCCTCCTGCGTAGCGGCTGCGTTCACTACCGCCACGCCACAGAGGTTATAATATGAATATATCAAGAAGTAAAACGAACACATACAAATAACACGGACCGCAAAAATAATAATTTCCCTTTGTTCTATTACCACAACGTTAAATTTACTCAGATTTCCCCAAAGGAAGCTAACGGCCAATATTTCCACTCACTTATGTTGCTTTTCGCCAATATTTCATATTAATCCGTTTATACGTTTATCAGCTTTTCCTGTACGGTATCGGTATATGGACGGTAAAAATACGGTTTGGGAGGAAATCTGCATTATTGGTATAAGTACGTTCACATATAAGAAATATTGAGGATTATGAGAAGGTCTTAAAAATACTGGCGATTTTTATTTAGCATGCATTTTGAAATGTGAAAAGGAGTTCCTTATTTGCTTGTACTTAATCACGTAAAAACGGTTGGATAGATTTAGAATTTCAAGTTTCAGATTTAGTTTCAACATTTTTATATTAAAAAATAAATACTAATGTTTAATCCGAAGACCGTCAAGACTGCTCTGAATGTTGTAGCGGAAAAAAGTCTTAATTCCTCTAAATGACTGAATTTGATTATGATCCTAAACTAAGCCTGAACTGAAAACCCATACTTGGATATCAGTTATACGTGCCTTATTAGATGGGTGTACAAGGGTTAGACACCAGTACGGTCACCCTTCACCCTTCCAAAGGTCAGGTTATTCTGAAACCAGTGCCTATTGTATATTCAAATCTTTCGGTAAAAGATGGGTCTTTACAGATATAATGCTTATCTGGATATATTTTATCAGTTCATCGGTTTCGATAATGACATCAAGGTATTAATAGGTTCTAGGCTTTAGTTGTCACATAAATTAGGACTTCAACACTCTCAGCAGCGCACACAGTGTAGGTATAATATATCCGTACATATGAAACCACTGTGTTGCCGGCGTCAGGCCCACTGGATTTCTTTGTACAAAGAGCCACGTCGGCCCCACGTGCATCTACCTACATGCTCCAACTAGCCTTTGTGGGTGCACAACATAATGAAACTCGTAAACTGGAATAAACATTAGCTCACTTAATTAGTAAAGTCTTATTTTAAAGTTTGTACTCGTAAGAGCTTAGAACAATAACACGCCTATAGCCAGTATAATTCCGTTAATAAAACGCAATACAGCTCTTGGGACGCGGCAATTAAAACAAGATGGAACGAAGGAGCCAGCATTGTCTTCCTTACCCGACCGTCTATAATTTTGATAATAGGCTAGAAAATATTCTTTTGTCTCGAGCAGACTATCTGGTTGTAAGGCTCGTTCGATTATTTGCCAAGAATAAGGCGTTGTCGGCTTTCGTTAAATCTTCACTTTTATGGCGTCAATAAGATGACAAAGGGAATTGTCGTCTTTTGCATTCAATGGTAAATCATGAGACTGATTATCTTGAGTTGTTGCTCGCATTGTTATTGTAGTGATTACTCTAATCTTGATTAAGTAGAATACATACTTAAGTATAATATACTAAGGTATTTGATTAACATTGTTCTATTCTAGTGTTATCTTTTCCTAAAACGAAACCAAAAATATTCTCAAGAAATTATTTTAAACGTCCTTTACCCCAATTTTCACATCACCTATCGCTTGACCTACTTATGAAAAGTTCATAAAATATCAATAGTTACTTACTTACAAAATTAGTCTATTATGAAGGATAACATTTAATTCTTGTTACCTGTACAAAAGTCGATTCTACATTTAAAAATAAACTCAGCAAGAAAATGACCCAAACACAAAGCAAAGTCAAAAGTCACAAAGTTTTGTAAATCTGAAGCTGTTTTGTGACATCCTCATCCATCAAGACTGAAGTCCAAATTTTAATAGAAATAAGATTCGTTGAAAGGCTACAAAATAATAAGAGTTGCAATAATACTTAACAACAATGGATACTATATCGCAACTACAGGTTGTAAAAAGATTTTATAAAAATTGTTTAAAGTGCAATTTACTGCGAGCTGGGAGCATTCTAGCTATTGTTAATGACCCGCCAAGGGCATAATTACATTTTTTCACGCCATACTAATAGCAATTCCACTAATTTTGTTAATTCCATGGTCGTGAACTTCCACTCATTGTGAGATTTACATTCGAAGTGGGATTTTGAAACACAAAAAGTTTCAGTATATGAAATGAATTATCTGCAAACAAACAAAAAAATAGTCTCTAAAGGTAATAATATAGGTGATCTCTCATTGATATTTAGTTGGATCATCCTTCACTTAATCATAATCTCTTCATTTTGTAAATTAAATGTTCTGAATTTATTTTTATAACTAAGTAAATATTAATAAAATCGGTCTATATTTTTAACAAAATCAAAATAGTTTTAATGATATTTAAAACACATAACAGCTCTTAAATAATAATATCGAAATGAGAATATCGAAACTTCAATGACGGAGTTTTGTATTGACGTAAATAGCTTAAATCTACTTTTTGCTTACTAATTATTTGTTTGTGCTCTGATTACGAAATTAATGTTTAAAGTTGGTAACTTTTCGCAATGATTGTAAAACAAAACCCGCAAATCATTTGAAAAGCGGCTCTCTGCCAGGCTCAATTACTTTATAAAAGATAGACGAGGCTTTTATAACTTTTCTAGGGTATTTCATTAAAAATTTCCTCAAAGGGACCGGAGCTTGTCTCATTATTATATAGGATTTGAAGAGGACAAGGTGCTGCGAACGACGAAACTCCGGTACAGTTTACCTAAGGCGAATGTTCAAGCTAAAACGAGTTGCTATTAATATTTTATGCTCCGCGGTTGTATCTTTTTTGTTGCATATTAAATATTTGATTTGGGAACTTGGTGACTTAAATATCTGCTGAAAAATTAATAATACTGGCATTGAAATACAACCACTTAACAATTTTGCTTTCACTAGATTTTACAGGAGATTTAACTCTGTTGATTTCATTCTCTTGTGTACTAATTTCTAACTGAAGAGCTCACTAAAGATGTTTATCGATTGATGTTATCGTTTCTTGTGAGTGAAAATCTTTTCTTTCTCTTTTCTCATTCTCTTGTCCATCATCTTTTCTATCTGTAGGTAGAGCAACGCTCCAGTACAAATCTGGTACTATAAGTATTCATAGACTATAATAGTAACCGTTTAATATCAAATGAGCTTGTACTTATTGATATAAAAATACAAAAAAAAAGATGTCTTAACGACACTGTTTGAGATGTTAAATATTAATAGTTTTTTCGTTGTTAACCTTACCAGCTTACAGTTACAATTTGTTTCTTGACTTGAAAAACTATTTAGCTATATAGGTATCCTTGCCTTCTTTTCCTGTAGTATACATCTGAAAGGATCATCATCATTTCAGCCATAGGAAGTTCACTGCTGGCCATACTCTTTTGAGGATTTTTTTCTGAAAGGATAGCAGAGGTGTATTACAGGGAAAAATTAAATTGATCATTAAAACCATGCCTTTTTTTTATTCATCGCTTGATTGAGACTACATTCTCGTTCTGACTGTAGAACATACTGTAGGACCCTTCGTGCCATTAAGACTTCACACTGAAAAGCCAAATAATTACGAACTGGCTCATCTTTGATGCCTTAATCAGGTGACGACCCAGAGGCCACGCCTCCTGCAGTAATTAGAATGTCTTCCTGTATAGCCAAGGCTTGCTGCAGCTTTACCAAACGAATAGGTAACGATGTAGATGAGTGTCATATTCAATGAATGGCTATAGAGCTCTCTTTCAAACAATAATTACTAATTTTATCGATCAAACTGAGAATCCTTGTAATTTTTGACCTTGTACTTGACACATAAGCTGGTAAAGAAATTAATAAAGGTCGATAGGATTAAATTAATTACCCAGTTGGTACAAAGTTCTCGAGCTTAAATAGGGGGTGAAGTAATTAAGGAAGTAAGCTTAAATGGTTGCCTGGTAGAGATTGCCTTGTGCGATAAGGCCGCCAATTTTATTTACTGTATTTTTCTTTTTTCTTTTCCTGTATTCCTCTGTATTTGTGTACAAACAATAAAGAGATATATTATTATTATTAAGTAATAGGAAGGCTTAAGTAGGTATAGGTTTTAATTCTTGGCAATTTTATTTTATCAACGAAATAGAACTTAGCTTACTTAGCGTGTTAGAACGAGAGAGTAGATCGGTACTCTCCCTCAGTAGTACTAATGATGCACATTGCAATTATAGCAGGTTACCCGAGCACAATTAGAAACAACCATCTATTATTACTGCATCTTCATACACATAGGTATGTATGCATTTGCTTCATTTTGTTTCCATTTCATGTTCACAAAGGGTTGCACTCGTGCTGATTTTCGAGACCCTGATTGCTTCAACATTTTTGAATCATGTGAATATGTTAGCCACTTCTAACGCATTTTAAAATAGCCAAAATTATTTGACATTTTACTTTTTATGTACCTAACTTAACAAACATTTTTGTATTACCATGTCATTTTTTATTTTGATGTAGTATGTACAGTCGACAAAAGCGATACGGTTGTACCTTTTCAAATAAAGTGCAACCGTATCTCCTCGGTCGACTGTATTAACCATAAAGAATGGTCTACTTCACTGTCTATGAAATTTTAATTTCTAAACATTTATAAAATACCTACAATCTACGAAATAATTAAAAACAACTCTTACAAGAAACAGATTTGTGGAATACAAATGATAATAATTATTGTATTGATAATATAAATATACAGAATTTGGACGTTCCACAATCGTGGGTGCTCGAGGATGAATAATTTATGCCTGGTTTGGCTTGTGCTACCTGTACTTGGGTGGTAGTAAAAAGGTGAAAAACACTTTACGTACCTACTAAATATACAAAAACAGCCATTAAAATCGATTGAGCCCTTTCGGAAAAGACTAGCTGTAAGTAGTAGAAAGTTCTAGTCAAGGCGAAGATTAAATTAGAAATGTATTCACATATAATTTATTTATTTATGTTTTGTAAGTTGAAATTGTATTCGACGCCCACGGGACAGACTTACCTTGTCTAGGTCACAGTATAATACGACTCAACACTAGATACTATATGTTATTTAACAATAAAGTCATTTTTATTTTATTATTTATTTACTTATTTTATGCTTTATTGTACGCCAAATTACAATATTTTTGATACAGAAATTATAGAGACAGATTATAAAATATACGTTTTAAATAAAATAAATCCAAAAAAAATAAATATCACACCATCTGTTAAACTGACTCATTAGAGGAGAGTTTGTTTGTTTAGGACTGTTTAAGCAAACCTTTTCCTTTACATAAAAATGTACATAAGCAAGTCAACTAGTCAAACCTTTACAAATGAATTATTACCTTTAAACATGTTATTTGTAAAGGAAATTTGTTATGTACTTCAGTCCATTTAAAAGAATTATTTTATACATATAAAGATTTTATGCGCTACCTCCACCCACGTGGAATATTGATGCCTCTCTTGACTTACGAAAACCTATTCCTGGGATGAAAAGCATAGTCTATGCTGCCCCAGGCCCATTCTCCAGTTTCATTCATCCAGCATTTTATAAGCTATTTTGAAAGCAAGATAGCATTATCAATGTTGATTTAACATACCATGATTTCGTGATATGATCGTTCATCATTATCTACTCGTACCTGCCCTTGTCTTAATTATTTGGGGTCGGCGTAACATGTCATTTTCCTCCATATATTTCTGTTAGACGTCATTTCCTCAGTCACTCCTTTCTTTCTATCCTTTCTTGGGCTTATCTTTGCTAATAAATCCCTCGTGATAATGATCTTTAATAAGCTTATTTAACGATAACAGCTTGAGCAAGAGTAAAAATACATACCTACACTACACATTTTAAGGAATCGTATATACATATTTTTTTTATATATAGGACACGTCAATTTGACCTCACCTGATGGTAAGCCTAAGGTGAAGTCTCGGAAAAGAGGGTCACCATTATAGACATTTAATTGAAAGTTGCATTAACATCAATTAAAGTCTCATCTATCAAATGAATGAAATCAAATACAGTACTCCATCAACACGGTGTCAAATGACTTAATGCGTAGTGGATCTATGAATAGGGAGGTTGATGCTATTGGCCTGCAGTGATCACATAAAAAACTGATATCAAATTGCTTTTCCCTAAAGAAGATGGCATGAGTCGGGCACAAATGCCTACTTAGTCGCATGCAGAAAGCAAAAGAAAATATACCATACGGACTACCTGTGGGCTAAGAGGGAGATGAATAATATATCCTTAATTTGGTAGGTATATTATGATTATTTTTTGTTGCCATTGTAGAGTGCGGACAACGCATCTATAGTTTATAATATATCATTGTATTAATTTAACTGTGGAACAATATATCCAAGTACAATTAGTTATCAAGAAACATTAAAATATAATAATTGATAATTCAAGGATGATTAATTTTTTTTTTTTTTAATTGTTTTCACAACATAACTACTTCTAAGTCTAACAGTAAATTCACATAAACTCATAACTTCCAACTGGTAATTTGTTGCAGGTTAGATTTCCAACCAGATATTACAAATTCAACCAAAATCCATTTTTGGCCACATAATTTGAACTTAATACAGTAATACACGAACGTGCCACCGACAGTTTTAAAAGAATTGGACTTCTACGTGCCCTAAAATTGATATAGCTAAACCACTTTTCGGCAATCTATTCTCTTTACTCGTGCCTGTCCCAACATTGAATTGATTCAGATCGCATAAAACAAAAGAGGTTAATCTGAAATTCTGTAATAAATCCGCAAAAAGATATAAAACTCCATCTAGGTTCATAACAATTTTAATCCACCTTACAAACTTTGTCGCTGAAGAATAAACACCGTAGTATTTTTATAAAAAAGAATCCTCTTTCCTTTGGCGCGTTATCTTTCGGATCGTACAATATTCAGATGGAGTAGGATTTGTGAGTTTAACTTTTTCCAGTTATTATTCATAAATGCAAAGGCGCTAGATATTAGGCGAACTCACTTCAGAAGTTGAAGGATTGGATTTGTGAGTTGAATTGGATTTTATCAATATAACATTGAACTGTGGGCTGATATCATATTTGATGCAATAATTTTATATAGATATTTTTGTCTAGTTGTATGTCATTTGATGATAATATAGGCTGTTTGTGAGAATGCTGGAAGACTTGCTTTTGTTTTCCTATTACCATACCTGCCGATGAGACACGTTAACATAATTGCTTATCATGCAAGTGGGTCATATTATTTGTTACTATAGTAGTATAAAATTAAGAATCAATTTATTCTAATAAATAAGTCTTAGTGATTTTTTGACACAAGTGACAAAATAAAGTTATATTGACTCACGTCATAGTGAAATAAATGTATGACAATTTATGAATATTTGAACATTCTAAAAAATCGAATCGTCGAAAATTAACAATTGTCACATAATATTGAATTATAGTGTACCTGAAACCTCCCAATATGGCGACCGTAGGTATTGGGAGCAAACTAACCAAGGTATTATTATTCACAGGTTGCGTCGGCCATGGAACACATAGACTGAACTGAAGCAAAATGAATGAATTGATGCGTACAGTACGGAACGCCATGGCTCTATTGTGGATCTTCGCAGGATTAATAGCCGTCAACGCAGTCAAAGTTGTCATAGAGCCATTACCCAAAGGTACGTGAATATTAATTCTAACTGATTTCAGTGATCTATTACATTCCTGAAGTGTTTCCTTTTTAATATATCACAGACTGAACATTATTAAAAAAATAAGTAAAACGTTTTCCACGACATTGAGTAACGTAGAAACGCACATTAAAATAAAAGAGCGCCCAGCCTGTCGCTCACACTGTGTAAACAAAATCGAGCAGCAAGTCTCCTTTTAGTTTTTTTAGATCGAACGGTGAGCTCCCCTAAAATCTCTCCCCCAGATGCTGGCACGACTGACTTCTCTTTAGTTTAGTTTAATTTCCTATCTCTCGAGCCGTGACGTTTATTACCAAGTGGCTCACTCACACACACCATGGAGGTATCCAACCTACTTTTGTTAGTAGGCACTTATAACCATTTCGAATTAATTTTTATTCGTAGCTCTTCGCTATCTATTTTCGGACCATGCCACGACGCTTTATTGTTTTCGCATTAATTTACAGTCCACAGCTGCGGGTAACTGAGATTTCTAAGGAGTTTTTCGCCTTCAGTATTCTTTCTTTTGAAAGTGAGAGCTCCTATTAATATTAATTAAAAGTTTGAATAATTGAATGGATCCGGAATTGTTCGTCGTTGTTGGGTTTTCACTGACAGTAAATCACAGTAATAATTAAAACTCGAGAGATCCAATTCATTATTCAGTGTTTGTAAATGACAGTTTTTAACCCCACATTATGGACACCTAAATATAAATATTGATGTATCTAATAATGTCTGTGGATCACGTTTATATTTGAAGTGGTCGGTATTTTATTAAAGATTGCTCCATAAGGTAGGTAGGTACTTCTTAAAGGGTGCCTTTGATTGATCTTCTAAATGTATGTGAAAAAATATAAAATGTATAGTTATAAACAATTGAGCGGATTGTGAGATTGATATTTTATGTAGGTACCTACCTATCATTTCGATACCTCCTACGTAAACTGTTGTAACTTCTAAACTGTGATTTTACAGGAGAGCGTTTCAAAGGTACTATTGGCAATAAAAACCGCAGTTTTCAACTAATCTTTATAAAATTCAATATGTGACTTCAGTTAATAATACTTTAGCGTTTACCTCATGGTATTATTCAAAAATACCAAAGGTTTTAGAGATTTTGCTGTTACAACACTTTACCGCGGTATATGACCTTTATAAATTGTTGTATCAGTCACTTACAATTATGTACACCGGAACACATGAGTCGCATTTAGTCGTATGTACCAGATACAACAATTTACGCCGAAAAGCAAGAGAGAAAAAAGGTGTGGTATGTTTTATTTTTACCACTTAAGTGGCAGACAAGTACACGGCCCACCTGATGGGAAGTGGTTACCGTGGCCTATGGACGTATGCAACACCAGGGGCGTCACATTCGCGCTGCCGACCCTGAAAAAACCTTCTAATGCCCATTCTTGAAGAGCCCCAGAGATCCGATTCTCAGCACTCCATGGATTCACCGTGCGGTCGCCGGGTCCTTATGGACCCGTGATACAGAGCACACCGTGACGGCGACTGGGACTTGCGACCCAGATGTAGGTTAAGGGTGGCCATTTTGTGATGCATCAGCGCTCACCTCCACCGTCAGTAGTGTACCCCCCTACCTATCCAAATTTGGTAAGATCTTATCAATGCCGCTTTGGACATTCGATTTAGTAAAGAGCTTACTGAAGCTCTTGGCAATCCGAGGTCTTTAAGTTGTACAGGGATTTAGCTTGAAATCGTCTTGGTCCTACTTCTACGGCGTAGAGTTTAATCACGTAGCCATTTTTGGTTAACTCGTTAGTCAGGTCAAAGTATTTGTTCGTCTTTATAGCGTGGTCTTTAGGTTAGGTTATGTTAGTTTTCCACGGTACTGTGCGTTCTACAAGCACTGCTCGCCTATGCGATCGTGAAAAAAGGAATATATCGGGTTTGGATGACGAGGTACAGACATCCTCCTTTTATAGTGCTTCTCATAAGTGTAGTCTACAAGTATTGTCCAGTCAACGGCAGCTATCAATTTATCAATCAATTGTAGTCGCTTGGGAAAACCACCGCAGGGAGTTCATTCCACAGGTTGAGTGTGCGAGGGATGTAGTTCCTTTCATACCGCACAGTGCGTACTGTTTCCGGACGTTGTGTGTGACGATGAGAGAATGTAGCTGTGGGTATCATGTCAAATAGTTCATCTGAGCACAAACCATTGTATATTCGGTAGAACACACACAGTGAGGCAAAGTCTCTTCTGAGACTGAGACGTTCCACATGACCTGCGAGTATGGGATGGTCAACGAGCCTCAATAGTCGTCTTTGTACCGAGTCGAAGGGGTTGACCACTTCAAGTTTCAAGCTGGCACGTAGGCGCTTCGACAAAACGGTGATTGCAGTACTCCAAGTGGGGCCGAACCTGTGCCTTATGTAGGCGGAGTCGTTGCCCGACAGTTAAGTATTCACCCTGTTAAACACTCCAAGCTTCTTTGATGCTAGCTTCACCTTGTCTTCCAATTGACTACGGTATTGGACGTCGCTGGAGATATCGATATCAAGGATCCCAATACTCAAGGAAATGGTAAGCAGTGTGCCCAGGAATTGCGATGCTACAATAAATGGGATTTTCTTAACGGTGAATACACATACTTGTGTCTTAGAGGGGTTGAATTGTACTAAATTCAGTCTGCCCCAATCGGGTACTCTAGATAACGTAGTCTCGATTTCAGACACAAGTTGTTCGCGGCTTTCCTCCATCTCGGACTGAGGGATATTTGCACGGTCCGTGTAACAAGCGTCTCCGGTACTGTCGTCCGCATAGCGATGAATGGAGTCATCCGACAGCATGTCATTGATATGCAGCAGTAACAAGGTCGAGACAACACGGAACTTTGTGGGACACCAGCGTTTTATGTCCATGCGGTCCGAGCAACTGCCATCAACGACGGCTTGGATACTTCTGTTGGACAAAAAGCTAGCACTCCATTCGCATAATTCCTTGGGGAGTCCATAAGAGCTTTGCAAGAAGACGTCTGCCAGACCCGATCAAAGGCCTTTCCTATATCGAGACTAACCGCCAGTGCCTCACCTCGAGTCTCGATGGCTTGCGCGCAACGGTTTGTGAGATACAAAAGAAGGTTAAGATAAGATACACCGGTTAAGCTACGGTGGCGGAAGCCGTACTGTCGGTTGCTCAGTAGATCATACAGTTCAAAGTACCCCAGAAGCTATGTATTAATGATACGCTCCGTCACCTTCGAGAGGAGGGAGGAGATTAGCGGAACAGACAGACGGACCGACCAAAGACATTTAAATTATGTTCTTGTTAATGGTACCTGATATACATTCACATCCATTTAGTAAAAATTTGTTATTTTGAATATGATGATGATGATTGATGATCGAAGAAGAAGATTTGATGAAAAAGATGAAGAAGATAAGATGATAAGATGATTAAGTTAGCATAATAAATGCTTCAAAATTTCATTCAACTTCTTATTTTTTTTATTTTTTTTAAGTTCAAATGTTTATTCACTTGTTATTTTGACATTACAAACAGACACTTCAATTTTATTTATTTCTATAGATTTTTGATCACATCTATAAACCGCAAATGTTACTTACAACTTACACAATGTCAGTGATAAGCGAAGTAGATTGTTGTATGTGTTACTTAGTAACCATAAAATAGTTAATTTGACCACGTAAATCATTGTAAGTCATCTTGCCATGTACTTTAGTATAACTAATTCCGAAGTAAAATGTTGTATGTATTACTTAACACAAAATACTTGTAAATTCAGGAACGTATATTGTTGTATGTAATCAATACCACATTTTAAATAACCAATATTTTAAATACAGAAAATATGTGCTAGTACTAATTACGTAATAAATATCAAATCAACACATAAAATACGCGCGTGACATGCAACCTACAGCGAGTTCCAACGTAGTCTGTTTTATGTCACACATACGCGGGATGAGCGCGCTCGTCAGACTCACACCGCCCGCCGTAAACTATTGCAAGTAATAAATACCACAATATACGCCGGGATACTTCGGAACTTACGATGTTATACTTCTGAAAACTAACGAAATTAATAGATTTTTGGATTTGATCTAATTGTTACAGGATACTATACATAAAATTAGACACTTTTACGTGAAAAACACAAAATGGCAATTTTGTGGGTTACAACAACTTACGTGGGAGGTATCGATTTATGTGTAGTCGAATGACGTGTCGTCTCTTTTGCATACATTACTTGTTAAACTTCAATACGCATAAAGGGAAGCATGGAGAAGCCGCAATGAATGAAAACCATAAACAAAATTGTCATATGTCAATATTTCGCGGTACGCTGTATCTGCTGCATGCGTCAGCAGTTGTGGGAGAAGGAATTTGCGGACACCGGGCTCTGATATGAAAGCCTCGAATGCAACCGACAACAATGCTAAAATAATGCTGAAGGTACTTACTAAGTAGGTATACCGTATATATCGAGTTCAACTTTCAAACAACTTGCAAAGCAAGTCACGAAACGTAAGTACAATTAAGAGCTCGCAGTCGGCATATAAAACATGAAGACGCATTCTTTTTGCATCGTTTCAGGTAATTACTGAAGCATAAAGAGCTATTTGAAAACATAAAATTCTTTATTGATTTACTCACACAACGTTGCTATGTGTGTGCATGAGTTCTTGTGCATATATAAACCTGTTGGGTTAATGTGTGCGTATATATTGCAGTTGAACCCCGTGACGAATGTCATTTATTTCGTCTTGAATCTTTAATGTTTTGTGAATGGATTTTTCGAACGTCAAACAGGAAAATTAGAAACGTGAAAATGTGTTTAACTGCAATTTGAGGTGTTTTGTATTTTTTTTTGTACCTTTAAATTTATATTCAACTCGATTTTTAAATACTATTTTGTTTGAACAAAAAGTATTTCAACCTATACCTACCTATAGTTCTCAGTCTGAGGTTTTTTTAGTTTAGATGTAATAGTGTATACTTTAAATTTACAATTGATGATTGGGGAAGGTACAATATAGATAGAGGAATTTCCCTCTAGAATTTAAAGGTATAGTGGCAAAAAACATTTTCAACACACTTGCTTATAAACAGGCTTTTATTTTACCGCAATTAATGACACCTATTATAAAACTGTGACTTTTTCATTGCTATTATTCACAAAAGTGAGTTATAGACTTCTTTTCTTAATTTCATTGATTAAGTTGCTTTGTTCTTAAAAAAGTTTTGATACAAAAAAGATCGTGTCCAATATTACAAACGAATTAACAAGTATACTTGCTTGCTCATTTCATGCAACTTCGTATTTTAGAAGATAATTTCAACTTGTAGTACGTGTTTAATAAACAAAACTTTCACTAAAAGGTATTTTTTTTTCTGTGAAAAAAAGAGAGAGAAAAAAAATCATAATTCAAATAAGTAAGTAGATGACAAGGCAGCATGGTGATAGCACCTTAGCCTGTTCCGAAAGGAACAAATAAAAAAAATGTTAGATGCGCGCGCATATTTATGACAAGTATGACAACAAATAGATTTTTACTATTGTGTTTTGATTGTGTTATGTAGTATTTTTAGTATTATTTTATTCGCAAGTGTGTTGAAAATAATCGTATGCCACTCGCGTGTATGGTGATTACCGTCTTCGGCTCTCTTAAGACCCTCGCCTTGCGGCTCGGGTCTCAATGTCGCCTCAGCGGTAATCACCAACTTTACACGCTTGTAACCATAATGTACTATTACTGCACAGAAACACGTACTGTACTGTATATAATATATTGTAGTTATTTATTATTATTCTCTACCTATTTATGCACTGTTTGATGAGTGTTAATATAACTTTATTAAATTTAAAAAAACCGGAAAGATAAAAGTTAACTTTATTTATTTGAACCCTCCAGTCTACATGAAAGAAAAACAATATAGCTGAACTTTATATTGGATTAACTCTAAAGAACCCAGATATCGACATAATAAGAACTCCATCATCACAAACTCCATCTTCCATTTTGTTATGGTGGCTCACTCGGACCGTTACAAAACGAATCAACTTTGCCCTATTTTAACAAAGAACCACAGTGCTGTATGGTCCAAGTGGAAAGAATATTTCTATGTGAAGCTTTTTAAGAAATCTATTTCAGTCTTCAAATAAGAAAATATCATGAATACAATTAGTACTTATAATGGACATACAATATATACCTGTTTTCTAAAGATAGGTTGGGTTTAATGATCCATATTTATGTATTTTTTATATAGGACACTTCAATATGACTTCACCTCGTCTAATGATAAACGGAATGCAAAGTCTTAACAAAGTATAAAAATTTAAATAACAATCAAGATTATGACATTTCAGGGATTTAGGCTCGGCTAGGCTTAATTACCTATACCTACATAAACAACTAAGATGCTACCCAAACGATTTACAATTACCTATAGTTGAAACAACCATATAGGTAAAATAGATATTTATCATCTATACTCAAGACACACGGTTCATAAAATAAACAAATAAATTTAAAAAGTGACAAAAAAAAACAACGATAACACAACACGTACAAAGTTACAAACATCACCATTTCTAGAGCTGTACCGGTAGATATACAGTTGCCAATTAAAAATATGGATGGCAATATGTCGACGACGAATGGCCGAACGCAGCACGACGTACGGTCGCTCACATCCATTGTAGATGCAGGATGTTACAAAAGAGGGCCAAAGATCGTGTAGTCAAATGCCTTTCGGAACATGCCATCCGTTTCCCAATACACCCGTTCCCAAAACATCCGTTCCCTGTTAACCTATTAAATTATTTTTGGATTCGTATGACGTAGTAAAGTAATGGAAATATTCAGGTAAATAAAAGAAAATGTGTTAATATTTAATTATAATATTATAATGTAGTTATTCATAATTTCATAATATTAATAGAATTAACAGTAATATTATAAACCTTAGACTATATACAAATTCTATGGGCGTATTAAGTGGCACTAGGGTAAAATAGTTGACGTAAAAAAGATCTATTAGTTTGGTACACGTTGACAATACATTTCAAAACATGCACTTAATGATAAGTTTAAAGAACAATATTAACATCAGCTTACTCACACATAACGCGTATTTCAAGCCGTTTTTGCTGCATTTTGTTAGAATACATACTGTGTCTATACAGTTTAATATGGTCTAAGACTACAACAATAAAAAATAGTAAAAAAGGTGGTGATATTACGATTTTAACCTAAAACTATATTATTTAGTAGCAGTGTCAGCAACGATATGTCGCAGGTGACGTGTATTTTTTTCTAATTAATTTATTAGATTAGTTTTTGAATAGTCATTGATAGCTCGGTACAATCGAACGATCCCAGGTTCGAATCCTGGTCATTACGTTACTGGTGTGAACTTACTGAAACACAAGCAATTTAACTGGGGCTACTAGAATTGACGTGTAAATTTTTGGGTCAAATATCATTAAGCCCGTCAATTATACGCTCTCACTTTGTATATATTTGCCTCCACTCCTACAAGCCACAATAAAGCTAGTTACCATTATACGCCGCTGTCTAAAAATACACATCCTGTGTTTAGAAACACTCTGTTTTGTTTACCGAGGGTTCTTGTTCACTGGGGTCGATTTGTGACACTGAAACAAATGACGCGAGCGTCATGCCCGATTGACGGCAGTGACATGACCGTAACTGCAGTAACTAACCAATCCAATGGACTGCGTCTAAAAGGTAACTTAATTGTCATTTGTCTCGGGCATCGAGGATAAACGCTACCTACCTAATTAGATGAGTACTTTGGAGTTATATTAACTTTATAATGTTACCTTTTAATAATTTATGTTCTATCAGTAATGACGAAATCAGTTAAATCATACAGGAACGTTTTCACACATCATAGGAGCTTTGTGTTATTTTATTACAAAACGTAAATACTAAAATACTTTTATTGTGTGTACCTACTATAGTCGTAATAAATTACTGATAATACAGAACAACATCTATATTATTTTGGAAAGAAGTGACTGATAATATTTTGTTAATGCTTCTTAATTTAGATATGACTCCAAAAAATTGCAATCTTTATTTTCATTTCATAATTCTATAAAAACAATCTACTTCGTGCCAACCCTAAAAAGCAAGGTGAAGATAAGAGCAATAATTCTTCCTCTAAATTAAAATTCGAAAAAATATAATTTATTTTTTCACTTAATATACTCTGACGAGAAACGTTTTATCATTTCTGGCAGAAACATCATTGTCTGATAACATTAGACTCACTGAGGAGTCGGAAAGAGTAAATGTTCCCAAGGAAATGAAGGACGAAATCTGCGCAAAGAGCTCCCTTGGGTGACTCTGGCTGGGATGATTAACGTCTTTTATACAACTTAGTATTATTGTGTGTCGCACAATAACAACTAAATAGCTTCTCTTCATTGCTTCTGTTATTTGCTGCGGGCGGCTACGCAAGTTAATTAGTGAAATTAGAAATAATATGTGTTTTACTAGAACTTGCGGAACTGTAATGAGAGTGGAAAATGATGCTGCAATTTCTTAAAAGGGATTTCTTGATGTGTAACATCTTTTGGCGGGCTTTGGATATGAGAAACCTCATCGGCTGAAAAACGGGATAGGCTCTAGCACACGCTTTCTTATCGCAACTCGGAGGTTAGATTTTTTTTCCATATTTCACATGTTTATTCAATTTCTAATTATAATATCACATTAATTTAAATTAGTAATATTATGTATTGACGTCATTATTTTGGTTTATTACTTTAGTTTTAGTTTATTTGTAGGTAATTTATTTATTAGTTAGTCTATTTTATTTCTCTTCAATTAATATTTTTTTTTATTAAATGCTTTCGTTGACATATTATATTTTATTATTCTTTTTGTAATAAAAAGTACGTTAACAGAATTTATTTGAAATTTAGCCAATCGATGGTGGAACAAAAATCGATTCAAAGGTATTCAGAAAAAATGTGCAATTTAGTATTAGATATATCAATGTTTATAGACATCAATTTCAGCAACGCACATCACAAAGAAACTACCTATATTGTGCGGTAATGAGGTTTATGCTCAAAGAGCTTCAAAATAAATCTCTGTTCTATTTCAAAACGAGGAGATAAACTACTTCTAAACCAATACAAAAATATCTCATTTCAGCCCCACGTTTCCGATATTAAATAAAATTCCTCAAACGCGATCAGATAAACCTCCTATCGATAAAATGCCCCATATAAAATACTTAAAATATCGATATTCAAACCAGTTTTGTACTAGGCAAGAAATAGAGAAGAATCGACTTATTGCCTCACTAGCTCTAACTTTTATTGCAACATCATATTTTATTTTATTTTTATTGGGCAAGTATTGATTAAATCAGTTTTATTAGTTTGAAGAAATTTTTTGATGTCTTTACCATATTTTTTACCACCATTTCGTTTAGCACTATGTATTCCTTTTCATTATAAGATACTATTTGTTGCCTGCGGTTCCGCTCGCGTGAGTGTTGGTTATCGCGACCGAACATAGCCTATGTCCTTTCCCAAGGTATAATCTACCTCTGTACCAAATTTTATCACAATCGGGTTAGTGGGTTAGGCGTTAAAGCATAACAGACAGACAGAGTTACTTTCGCATTTATAATATTAGTAGCCAATAGGAGAATGGATTAATAACTGGCTGTATTATTAACGTATATAAAAAGGTGTGTAAATATTTACTTTACCGTATCCATTCACGTTTATACAAATCCAATGATATTTGTATAACTACAATCATGTTTCCGTGATTCGATTCTGGTAAAATCTTCATCGGATCCCGCCGCCATAACCGACAACAAAAGGAAAAACACGTTGTTAATCTCAAATCCTCGATGTGAAAACATCTGTTTTCCCTAAAGCGAAGCTATAAAATTGAAAATAAGAGGCGAATTTTTCATCGAGTAAGCTTTAAGGCGTGTAAGCTGTTTTGCATATTTTCGGTGGAAAATATTCAAAACAGTGGTTTTTTAACTGATAAACGTTTCCCTGTTAGATATATTTTTTATAGTGTAGAAGTCCCCTCGGATACCTAGTTAGACATACCTAGTGATTATCTTCATGACTTAGCATCGATCCCGAGAGGTGCCGGGTTCGCATACTGGCCATTACACTACCGACGTGAACCCACGTCTAGCACAAGCAATTTAGCTTAGTTGGAGGGGTTAAGGGGAATATTAGTAATTTCGGTTGTTAATATTCTTTATAAAAAAAGAGTATAATTTTTATTCTAAAATAATACCTAGGTATATTGGTATTATTTTATTTCAAAACTAATAGGTCTGTGTGAAGGTCCGTGAAAAGGAAACTATTTGCAAAATGTGAATGTTAGTGCCTACACTTCGCCTATCTTTTGGGTAGGTATATAAAGGCAAAATAGGTATAGTTCTTTATATTTACATTTTGATATGTATACCTACTATGTTACAGGCTTGAGTTCATAATGTCGTAGGAAAGAGTTAAAAGAAACTGCGGTCTTTGGCCTCCTCAAAAAATGTGCTTATATGTAAAGTCGCAGGCAAGAACTAGTATAAAATCGCCAGTAACCGTGAAGCTTTTGTTATCGGTAAGGCAAAACCAGCCTAATAGAGATAAGTCATCTGATCTTTATTCACTAATAGGTCAATATATGAGAAAATTTTGGTGGCGTATCCAAATTACGTGCAAAGGTATCGGTACGATCTATAAATACATACGATTCCCGATATACGATATTTTCCTTGTTTCGTGTAATATTATCACGTTGTTAGTGAAGACTTATGAAATGTACTTACTTCGCTTGTTTTTTCGTACTCGTATTCATGAAATAGGATATAATAGTATTATTATGAACGCTTAGTCTTATATGTTTTCAAGTAGGCGTGCCAACGCGAAACTTCTTAAAAAATTTGGTCTGTTTTTTCCTTGTTTTGGTTTATTTGTATCCTCTGTTTGAATATGAATATTTATGTAATATAATATCCGTGTTTAATTTTAGACTGTACGTGCCGGTGGAACCGCACTTACTCTGTGGTTGCCTGATTTAAATATAATTTTTGTTTATTTCTTTGTATGTTGATGTTTGTTTTTTATATGTGTACATGTGTGATCCGCAATAAAACGATTTTTCTTTCTTTCTTTCTTTCTTTCTTAGGTGTGATTTGTTATACGACTACCAAATATTATTCTAATGAGCGAACAACATGCATACCATCCACACTTCTTTGTGGTGATGTGCCAAACATGCCAAACATGCACCAATAGTGTTACTAGCTATTGCCGTGGTACTGGCGAGGTTGGGGTCTTCGGCTAACAAAAGGAGAAAGTAGAGGCATTTGAGGTCATCTGGCTGTATCCAAATTTAGTTAACTATATGTTTGGTCCCATTTCGGGATGAGCCTGTTGCCGTACACCGCACGCTTTGGAATAAAAAATGAACGAATTAAGAGTAAACAGGAGTATTGCAAGGGTGTATATTAAATTGAAGATATCGCCTAATGGAAGAAAAAAAGGGTTGCATCCCGGTCACTCATACCAAATAGTTGCAACGATTAGGAAGTAGTATACACCTCTAACCTTATAATAGTCTAGTAGTAATAATAATATAGTAAGAGATAGTGATACATTTATTACATACAATTTACTTATGACTCTTTCCCTCTAGGGATTCTGAATCATATAAAAACCTCTCATTAAAATATGGACACTTTTTTTAATTAACTCATTTGCTTCACAATGCATTGTAAAATCAGTATCACTAAAACTGTTCACGTTACCAAACTAACCACATTAATAGGGGCCCATTCAGTTAATATTTACGATCACGTAAATCAATAGTGGTCTGTGTCCACTTTAGGCGATTTATTCGATTGGTGGTCTACCCTTAGAGGGTCACGAGGGGCAACTCTTAACGTATTCTAGACAACGCCACCTGACCGTTCAATATCATCCGAAAACGTACTCGCCTGTGTGGAAAAAGGAGCCGATTACCCTTGTTTACGTACAAAATAAAGTTTTCTTCTCATTGGGTTGTAGATAAAGAAACGCAGAGATTAAATTCGGCTCGTGTTTACAGAAAGACCCGCGCGCCCCATGTAAACGACCCTAGGTAAGGAGACAAAATATCATTTGACATAGCGTAATGGCCGCTGAAGAGAGGTTACTTTACGACTTCTTATTTGGCGTCTTGTAATGAGTTTCTTAACGAGAGGGGCGTACCAAAGGTTGCTTTGATTTTTAAATTAATTATTTTAAATGTAAATAACGATTTTAGGCTTTTCGCACAGTTCAGCGACCCTCGATGTTACGTAGTTAGTGCGATAAGTACCTACTTTATGTTAATTTATTTTTTCTACCTTCCATCGCAGTAGCTTTCAAATATTTAGTCATTTAGGTTTTTATGTTGTTGTACCTATCAATGAGCCTACCGCAGTCACAGACTTTCGCATTTATAACATTAGTATAGATTTACTGCTTTCAGATCATCCTCTTAAAAGTAGGGGTATTCTACTTGTCCCCACCAATGGTGACAAGTTGGACACGGCCTTTGGACATGCCTCGCAGTGTGACTACTGGCCATTAAGATATCAAGCTAGCTCTTAGGTCTTGCCTTCCTACCTTTTTCAACCCTTAATAGTATAGAAAACATTATTTAACACTCTTTACGTATACCTAGTGTTAAAGTAGAACACTAAGTTACTAAGTTTACCCCAGCCAAGTTGGCATGTGACAGACGAAAGGAGTGCAAAGCTCTTTACCCCGCGCCGCACAGTTCGAAATGTTCAAGTAATCCTGTCACTTCGAATTTGGTTTCGAGTCGAAACCGACGTTACCTACTTTTACGTTCGAAATACTTTAGCTTGTTTATGGAAAAGTATCTTCAAAGTCAACCAACGAGTCCTTCGCTTTACTGTTTACGTATTCATTAGTTTGAAAAATATGTACAACTTTTCTATATAGAGTGGAGAATACGTCGTCAAATTTCAACGTTATTATTTAGGTAAATAGCTGTTTTTGACTTCAAATTACTTTAGAAGTAATAAGTATAATTACTTTTGAAAGCTACTTTCCGGGCACTTAACAAACGTTAATTATAAATTACCTAGATTTTAGAACAATTAATTATTCGTCTTTCGAAATGTATCCCTAATCCAATCTACTTCATCCAAATGTCAACCTTCTTGAGTTTCAGATTTTTTATTAGCTCACGATATATTACATTATTTAAGTCATCTTATATGATGTGAAGATCCGTTTAGGGCAATATATTCTAAGTGTTAAAAAATACAACTCTTAACAAGGACCGTAACACAGAATAAATAATAGTATTACAACCGTAGTTGTATTGTGAGCAGTTCGGTCTAATCCTTCAGTCAATCAATCAATTAGCCAATTACAATTCACTGCTGGACATGGGTCTCTCCCAATGTGCGCCATTTCACCTGATCCTCCTCTATCCGCATCCAGTCTGTCCCAGCCTCTTTTTCCAGGTATCGGTCCATCTGGCTAGGGGGGCGTCCCACCTTCCGTTTGCCTGCTCGCGGTCTCCAGTCTAGGACTCGTTTACTCTAACAGCCATCGGTCCTTCGACAGATATGGCCGGCCCACTGCCACTTCAGGATATCAGTAACTTATGTTCTTTGTTGGATAATTTCGTTGCGAATTCTCCAAAGCACGCCCGCTCCATAGCCTGCTGCGCGATTTTTAGGTCATGAACTAACCTCATTATCGGTGTCCTTCTTTTTCATGCTTACTGCATTAAAAAATATTATTTGCTAACTATTACGACGCTTTTAAACGTCAATGTCTTTATTTATCAGCTTACCATCAGGCGAGGCAAAGTCAAACTGACGTGTCCTATATAAAAAAAATAATTACAAAAACGTGTAAAAACCAAAAACCAAGTGATCCAACCAACGAAATACTCTGACATAAAACACGTACGTTCGTCCTTACATGTGTGTAGGCGAGCTCTCACGATATGATCCCACGTCTCGAGGGACCGCGACCCTAATTGGACGTGGCCAGCCTCCGGAATCAGCAGCCGATTATTTAATCTATGATACCACGTCTTATTCAACTTTTATAAACCTCGTACAAATTGATTGACGATTATGGCAATTTTATCTATACATTGTTACCATTATCTACACATTATTGTAATATTTTCTTATGTTGTTTGTTGTACGTATTAGTAAAATGTTTTTGCTGTGGGAGATTTATATAGTGCGAGGGATAACAACGCGCGCTTTTCTCCGCAACTTTTTTCCTATGCAGCTGGACGATTTTATTTTAATTTTGAATTCATTAAATTTGTATTTTCTTATCAAGAATATTTTTTTCCTTTATATAATAAATACATACATATTCTACGCAATTCTATGAAGCACTATTTTATATTGACTTTTTATACACAAAAAGAGGTAATTATACAACAAAAGGCTACAAAATGTTATGCACATTGTACTCGTATGACATAGTTAAGTCATACAGTTTACCCATTAATTTTAAATTAAGCCAATGGTTATGTACTGACGGCAGATGATAATTAAGATTGGAGATGTCAAATTTTATTGATGGTTGTTTGCTATTTATCATTAATATTATCTGATGTTCAAAAATAAATTAAATGAGATCAGCGATTTACTGGTAGTACAAAAATTTGATAAAGTAAGGAAAATAACTGCCTATAATAACATTAATATCTATTTTAGACTATTACTGTAGATTGATGGCACTTGGTGGAACTTATTGTTACAAATATTGATAACACATTGAACTTTTTCACGATATTTCCGGTTTCGACTTACGGCATTCTCAAAAGTTTACATTGACAGTCTGGTTCAATAAATAAATATCGCAGAGAAGTACAAGTGTGATAACAATATGGTAACATTAATATCTAATAATATTACTAGTTAGGAAAGCAATGTTGCCATCCTGTAGCTCTGTGCTAACATGGGACTTTCTTTCCTCCACTAACATCAACAATTAACAGACATTGTGACAAGATGGGATTTTTTTCCAACCGGTTGTTACTGTAATCGATACTGTACAGTAACACCCGAATGTGTGACAGTATTTTGTCACACGCTTAGGTGCTACTAGATGGGTATAATCCAGCTTTAGACTAATATTCAAAGGACAAAGAACACAACAACCACAATATGTACAATTATACTCGTGGTATCATAACAACAGTTTCATGTTAATCCATCTTGGTGTGTATTTGGATATAGGCTGTTTGACAGCTACTGCAAACAATCTCGCAGATGTAGCTTACTGCTCGCTAATGGCTTACTGCGGGTAGGTGAGCTGCGTGAGTAGCTTCAGGGTTCAGTATCATATAGTACGCTTTTAGAACTCTATACGACGTGTAATTTCATAACGGAAATATACGGGTTTAAAATCAATAGGACCAAGAAAAACAATAATTTTCGAGTAAAAATTTATTTTTATTCAATACAATTGTATTACGTACCTACAGTCAGTATCAGATCGAGCTTGACTAACAAAGTACACAAAATGACCTTAAACTATGGTAGGAAGGGGGGAAGGGAACCCTGCCAGCTGACTGATTGTTCTGATATTTAGTATTCAACTTTAGTTTGGACGATAATATAACTTAAATCAATAAAACAGTTGGTTATTAACGTCATTAGTATGTATTAAGAACATTTTGAGTACTTTGCTAGTCAAGATCGATCTAAAGTCTTTATCGTTAGTATAATTTTCGCCACTCAAGAACAACATAAATATACATGTCAATCAATATTGAATAAGTAATGTAAGTAACAGTCAATTGTACCAGATTAACTTGAAGTGAATTGTGGTATAGGATTAACTACTCAGCCGAGGCCCGCAAAACTTTGTCTGCCTGAGATCACTCTCTGTAATATTCAATTTAACTTTGACACTTCGCCCGTCCAACAAAACCACTGTCAGCTTTTTGTTTTAGGATATAATTTCTCACTCCCCGGATTAATTTATAGGTAGTGACCCGTGGGGTAGTCGAAATTAACCCGTAGTGCTTTTGGTTTTTTGGTGTGAAACGATAATGAGGTTCCTTGAAGGAATAATTAGTATCATATTATTATTCAGTAACAATTTACAATGTTTTTGGACATTTCTCCTATTGTGAATAAATAAAACTTATACATATACCTCATATACATAATCACGCTCACATTTCTTCAGTCATTGTATTAGGTCCCACGTAATAGGGGGTGAGCCTATTGCCGTATTTCGGGCACTATTGTTGACTCGAGCTACATCTTAGGCTAAATAAAAAAAAATAAAAAAATGTCATATGGTTTAATTAACCAAGGATGCGTGCCTAATCGTTCATCACGTTTCATCAGTTGTCATGTATTAATTTAAGATTCGTCATATAACAATAAATAATTTTAAAATCGTTGCCGTATTATACTCGTAACTACATTTTTAATATTCTGTTATTTACCGTGAACATTTTTTAGCTGATAGAACAGAGAAGGCTAAAGAATTTCTTTTATGAAGATACACCGATTTTTCTGAGATATCTGTACTGATTTGCGTAATTATTTTTTATCGAGGCAGAATATTTTTTGCGTTTAAATAAGTTTTTTTTTTGTAAAGGGGATACCTTTACAAAAAAAAAACGAGGATTAAGTAGATCAAAGCAATCAAAATCTATTTTCGTTTGCTTAGTCTTAATCAATGCACTTAAAATGTTGTACGAGTATATTTATCAGATAATTATTATAATTAACACCGGAGACTATTCATAAAGACTTGACTGGCGTGATTGCTGAATCACGACTGCAATGATAATTATATGTTTTTGCGCTGAAGTAATACACTTTAAACCATAAAGCACCTTGAGAATTTAATCTGACCCAGGAATCGAACACATACGCAACTAAACAGTAACACTTATTAGGTACTGTTAGACCACCGAGACAGTTACTAAGATATATATGGACATAATCACTGAGCACAGAGCTCTGACTTCAAAAGGAAGTCTTATATGAATTTCAGTAAGTAATTCGTACTGCTTTAAGATGTCTGACTAAGAAGCGAATTGTCTAAGTGCTTATAATATATGTAGTAGTATGAATATATTTCAGACAAGAGTAATCATGAACTTATTCGTAGACTTCTAACGTATAAGTTAGGTAACAATTTCCCAAAGTGGTAACTAAGTTCTCTTTGAATAGAAAGGCAACTCAAATAGATTATCGAATCGGTACGTACGATTACCTAACCATTGTAGAAATTTGTATTCGGTTAAATTGAATTCAAAGGGTTTTGTATTGAATTTAATATTCTAACTTTGTGAAGTTTGAGTTTTATTTTCATTTCTATAAAGAGTTATTGTACGAGTAGGTACGTATTCCTTTTCATGACTCCACAATTTACTCTATTCAACGTTTTGAACCAGTGTGCAATAACGATCGCCTTACTAAACACACGTAGCGTAGCAGAATACAATCGCTTACTTAGCTAAGCTGTTTACATTGTTATGGAAATAAATTGGTTCTTTATATTACACATACTTACACTCATTTCATCCGCAGTACTTCACTAGATCCCGTATGCCAGAACAATGCTCAGTTGTGAATCGACTCTCATAATGACATTAGAACTGTCATCTCAATCTGTCCTTTATAAATCGAGATTCACTAAACGTGGAATATGGACCTTGCTATCTTATATCACAGTACACTTTGTGGTGTTTATTCGAGTGAAAAACTAAGGTTAGCAGTTAGGTTTAGCAGCTGATAGTATACCTCATATTATGATATTGCAAATGACGTATTAACTTACATTAAAACTTTTTTTTATTCTTTGTTCACGGAGCTTACTGCCCCTCTAGACAAGTGGCAATTCGTTGCTCGGCGTATGATGGAATAGAATGCCAAATGTATGGGATTTGACGTATATGACAGGCGTCAACGAATGTCAAAAACGTCAAATCCTATACATTTGTCATTCTATTCCATCATACGCCGAGCAACGAATTGCCTCTTGTCTAGGGGGGCTGGTCGCAACATGACTAAGACGCTCTACAGCAGAACTGTAACAATATATCTTTTTAATAATCTCCAATGGGAGGCACTTTTCATTGTAACATATTAATACTTTTAACTACTTCAGTAGTTTAAACAATGTTTTACTGTTGAATTACTACTCTAAGTAAAGAATGGTATAATATTCACAAAGTGCTAAAATGAATTAACTAGGTACGTGATAAGAAAATTTTTACTCTTAACTCAGAGCCCTCTTTCTTTATCCTTTGACCACAGAGTATATTGTATCTGACAGGCAATTTTCTACGATATTATAATGTGTTTATTTAACTTTACTACTGTACGAGATTCTTACTGTTTTATTTCTGTAGAGTACTCAAAGCATTTCTCGTTTCACGCTCATTTGTACTCCTGAAACTTGCAAGTACATATTAAGTCAACATTTTCAGAATTTTTAAATAAAAATTATGTGTATATGTTATAGGCAATGTGTATAATGCAGGCATTCTATACAATACCTAGGCAATGTATAGAATGCCGGGGTCGTTCAGGCAATGTATGAAATGATATTCAATTTTTAAACTATTTTACACTTTGCCTAGGTAATGTATAGAATACCTAGGCATTGTATAGAATGCCGGTCGAAGCATAGGCAATGTATGTAATCTATTTTTCTTCTCCATGATTTAGTTAGATAGATACTAATCTTTTGAGAGCTAATCCTAATTTCAACTTCCACCAACAGACAGTGCTGATAAGACATGTATTGTGTTCTATTGGTAGGTATGCCCAAGTACCTACGTGTTTTTTGCGTAGAATGTTTCTCACATAGTAGTGAAAGAAAAGCTGCACATTCCGACTTGGATAGATTAGGTTAGAAGGCTAATGTGGGAGCGGAGCGGAGCGGAGCTCCCGCATTAGCCTTCGTGGTTATTTTTTTTTATTACCATACAGAATTTCTATAGGCCACGGCAACCACTCTCTTACCATCATCCCTGTTCTGGTCAGCCACCTAACCTGATGGAAAGAGAGTTCTTACCGTGGCCTATAGTTCTGCATGGTCAAAAAAAAAATAACCACGAAGGCTAATGCTGGAGCTCCGCTCCCGCATTAGCCTTCTAACCTAATCTATCCAAGTCGGAATGAACAATTTTTCTTTCAGCAGTAATATCCATTTTTCAAATTTTGTTTGCTAACAGTACTTATTTATCAAGGTGAGACGAATTTTCGCACATGAAATATAATTTTGAAGAGACGAATTTACAACAACCCGTCCATTATACACATTGCCTGATGCGCTTCGGGCATTGTATACAATACCTAGGCAATGTATGAAATTAATCGTATTATACACATTGCCTGAACGTTTTAGGCAATGTATAGAATGCCTAGGCATTCTATACAATGCCGGATTATACACATTGCCTATAACATATACACACATTAAATTGTATTTATTTTAAAAGTTGTAGTGTGTTGTGTGTAAGAAGTTGGGTACCTACTCATATTCTGCCACAACACCGGTAGACATAAGTGGATGGAGCAGGTGATCTTGTTGTAATCGATTCGTCATCTCTCAAAATACCCAACGGGTATCACCCATGGGAACTTACAAGGTGATTTGTTTTATTTCTATCGGGAATAAGCATCAACTTTAAAAATAGAATCTGTTATTATTTGTTCGCAATAGATATGAAATTGTTACCGCACAAAGAAAAATCAGGTACGTTTATATTTTATCCTTGAACTAAGTGCTGATCGAAATATAAATTACTAAATAGAACACATAATTATATTTATAAACCTTGATATAAAATGTAATTTTATGTTAGTTACTTATTCATAACGATCTCTATCGTAGGAATATTTAACATCGGATTTAGACAGTTTATAATAGAATATTTTAGACGTAATTATTTACACTAGTAATATCTGTCACTCTAACATTTGGAGTGTAAATAATTATATCTGACAGGTGAGGTATGAGTTGCTATATCTAGTTAGACTAGTATCTTTCGCAATACATTTTTTAGTTACTTCGTAGAGTAGAGCAATCTTATAACGTCTCACTATTTTCTTGCAAAAGTTACAACGTCGTCGAAAGGGTTTATGTCGTGAGCTGCTACTTTTAGTATTCACGACATGTCTCCTCTCATTTACATCACTTTTGATGCGTCTTACGGTCTCTTAGAAGGCACAAGGTTATGAGTGATAAGGCCAATATGTCATTATGTAGAAGTTAGTAGTACTGTACAGTAGTAGTAGTAACATCGCAATTCACATCACAATCTGAATGTTGTTCAAAAGAAAGGATACTGCCTTGTGGCCTGTGGCAGATTTTATTGCAAAAAGATATGTCAGTAGGTATACAGTCAGCATCAGATCGATTTTGACGAGCCCCTGTCCCCTCTCTAAGGAGCTCAGGTGATCTTTTTTAAATTATTGATATAATATTAAACCAGTACCGTTGTTTAACAATATTTTTTTGCAGGGTGGAAGTACTTTCATAATCGGATCGGGAGCTTTAAGTTCTAAGAGAATTTCTTCTTCTATTCTATAAACTCTTCTTATGAATTTTCATTTCATCTCACACCCGTTCGTAATTCACCTTTATAATACGAGTGCAAAACATTAAAACGATTGAAAAATCGTGTTTGCGTTTTGAACTCCGAAAAAAGGCAGAGCAGGGAAGTATATTCATAATCACCGTTTTTTACTCGTTTATACGTCGGGTATAAACGAGTCGGTCGATCGATCGTATGAAATATGACACCATAAATATGCCTAATTAGCCACCTCTCTAGGTGGTTTCAGACCTCCCGTCCTCTAATGGCTTGTCCAAATATTGTTAGATTTCTCTCACTAAACAGAGCTACAGATGATGATATACAAGATCAATTTGTAATTTATGAAATGGCTCGCATCGATTTCAACTGTTTCTAGCTAGAAGTATACCAATAATTACTGTATTATTTGGTATTTATCAATGACTAAAAGATAGTAACACGCCATCAAATAACAATTACATTATTACTATTATTACTGGGTTACTTTAAAAACTTCTTAAAATTTCTCAACTTCTGTCAACTGGATTTAAATATAAAGAAAATCTATCTATTATTATCGATGTCATTTAAGTTAAAAATCATTACTGCTTCAGTGTTTAACTATACGTACACTAGTCTTTTTATAGATCTAATGCTAAAATGTCTTGGTGTTAAATCAATACAGATGTAGGTGAGTATGTATGCAATTTGAGAGTACATGGTGTGTGCGTGGGTAAGACATCCTCTCATCCTAGCGTTAATTCCCAGTCGCATCCGAAGCTTTTTCAGCTCGGAGTCTGGGGTCCGCTTTACCAGTCTTAACTACAGATTTGGCTAGACCTCGATATTCTTACGTGAAGCGATTGCCATCTGACCTCCACAGCCCAATGATAACATTAGGCGATATCGAAGCTTTGCAGCTAGACCGTTGTTTTTAGATTTTTTAGGGACTCTGTTTACCCGTGGTCCCGGTGGGTCGACCCATTACCGGGTCCATGGGTAATTTTAATTACCCGTGGTTCCATTAGGGGTTGTTCGCGGAATTCTAACTGTCGATAGAATATACAAATCCGTATTAACAGCATACCAAATAGGTACGTCAAAAGAGATCACATATTACAATAATCGTTTTCTCAAATTAGTCATGTTGTTTATTCTCTTTTGTCATTTTGACATAATTATTTATAAGCAAAGTACTTACGCACTGAAAGTGAATTTTTTTTTTGGCAAATGGTACAAACATAATGCGTCTTCTAAACGTTTTGGTTAAATTATCGAAAATAAAAAGAATAATCCAGTTAGAACTAGAACAAAAATAGCAATTGAAAATGATGAATTCATAACCGATACGCTAAAGGAACTAATTACTGGTGAAATATCAGTTGGATACGCATTAGAAATGTTAAGATAGTTTATGAGTCATTCATTAGTCATTAGTGTATCGGTTATGAATTCATAATTTCCAATATAATGTAGTTCTGGTCAATCAATTAGCCTATTGCAGTCCACTGCTGGACATAGGCCTCTTCCAATATGCGCCACGTTTGCCGATCCTCCGCATCCAGTCCGTCCCAGCCACCCTTCGTAGGTCGTCAGTCCACCTGGCTAGGGGGTGCCCCACCTTACGTTTTCCTTATTTTTTACCATTACGTTTACCTTACGTTTTAGTTATAGTTCTGGTATGAGTATGTTTTTGTTGAAAAGGATGGAGTTTTTTTTTGAGTAAAATATTGTATGTAACTGATGGTTTTCATTTTCTATCGATATATCATTGCCAATCCCTAATGCCATGGGACCACGGGTAATTAAAATTACCCATGGACCCGGTAATGGGTCGACCCACCGGGAACACGGGTAAACACTCCTCCAACTACCCGTAACGACTGCCATAGATGTTCTTATGGCAACCGGGACCGACGGCTTAACGTGCTCTCCGGGGCACGACCAGACCAATGCAAATACCCATATTTCATGAACACAAATATTTGCACTGAGCGGGGATCGAACCCGCGCCTCCTGCGTGGCGGGCGCGTTCACTACCGCTACGCCACAGAGGCTGTCAAAGTGCGTGGGTAAGACAATTCTCTACAAAAAAAAACCTAGAAAAAACCAACTTAGTAAGACTCCATCTTACGTAACTTTAAGAATCATAAAAGTACTTACTCTGATTACTTTCATTGGATGTCCAATAAAATGATTGGCACAGAATTTTCTTTTCTTACATTCAGTAGCTGTGAAAACGGCCAACAAAAAGTTCCTTTCTGTATTTTCCGACAAATCAAAAGTAGTCAACGAAGTAACAGAAATTTCAATCAGTTCGAAACCTTTCAGTGTCATTATGTCTTTTAAGACTGGTGTCAATGGATAGAAGATCGATAGCCATAAAAATATATTATAGATGCGTGATTGGGTCATATTGCTCATGGTAAATTAAGGAAACAATGATGTGTTAGTATACAAAGAGAAGTTTAGTGATAACCTAATTACTCGTGGTGGAAATGTGCCCTGATGTTCTTTCGGGATCAATGTGGACTAGCAATAGATCTTGAAATCATACTATCGAGATCATCAAAATGATGGCACGTTGAGTCTTAAGTTGTATTTTAACAAAGAAAGGTCCATACCGATGATTGCGTGTTGTTTAAGTGGTGGTTAGACTAAGATTTGATATCTTACATTTATATAGCAAAAAAATATATCTATTGGTCTAAATATAACCTTACATTATAATCCTGTATTCGCATCAAGTACTTGTTTGTAATTACAGTGAAAGCAAAATTACTGTTTGTATTCAGTTACGTAAACCAAAAAAAATGGTTTTAGAGATTTGATGTATAGATCTCTAAAACCACTATATTCCTTTATACACCATGTAAATAGTAAAAATTTAGGGAACTTTCTGTGTATTTATAGCACTCTATTAAATGTATCGCATATTTACCATTCGGTCACCTATTTTACAAAGTAGGATTTGCTTTATAAACAAAGTTATGGAATACAGAAAGTAAACGGTATTACGGTTGTCGGAATAAAATAACTTGTACGCTCTGTGTAGTACAAACAAGATTATAAAATGCCATAAAATATGTACTCAATAACGGTCAAATATACTGCACTGGATTAGTATACTACTCGTATATCTTACTCAAGTAGACTTTCAATTTATGGTTTTGATAACGCAACACTTTGTTACATACGTACTTCGTAGCACACATGCTATCGTAGCATGCATGCATAACGTAGCATTCGTGCTGCCCGTAGCATTATACTCGTATACTTCTCTAGCATATTATCGCAGTCTAACGAATTTCTTCGTTATTCTGTGATATGCTGTCTTAGCATTCTTTTCGAGAATAATACAGCAGGCTGCCGCTACATTATATTGTAGTTGATAGCGGTATAGCACTTCTGTAGCCAAAGAGTAAAATGTGGTGGATAATCGCTCGCTACTGTGAGCGATAGTTTAAGAAAAGAAAAAGAATCTAAGGTTTAGTAATAATAAAATGTGGTAACATGTTTAGCAATCCCGTCTCCGACGGCGTAACAACATCTATCGTGGTATGTCATCGAATAAAATTCAGATTTTAAAATACTCTTTGAGATATTGTCTCTTAGCGACATTTTCATAGTAGGTATGCAATATTTTTGAACAAGAACGTCTATTATAGCACGAAGTCTCCAATCTCAGTTATATTGCAGTTACTTTCATGACATTCTCTTCTTCCTCTTAGCGTTATTTCCCAGTCGCATCCGAAGCTTTTTCAGCTCGAAGTCTGATATTTTCCGTGAAGCGATTGTCATCTGACCTCCACAACCCAATGTTAACATTAGGCGATATCGAAGTTTTGCAGTTAGACCGTTGTTTTTGGATTTTTGAGGGCTCCAACTACCCGTAACGACTGTCATAGATGTTTTCATGGCAACCGGGACCGAAGGCTTAACGTGCTCTCCGAGGCACGACCAGACCAATGCAAATACTCATATTTCATTCACACAAATATTTGCACTGAGCGGGGATCGAACCCGCGCCTCCTGCGTAGCGGCCGCGTTCACTACCGCTACGCCACGGAGGCTGTCAAATTCGGTTATGTGACATTTCATGACATTATTTAACACAAATATAACTACAATGTACGTATCATCGGAGGCCATTTTAGACAATATAGGGGTAGTCTATAAAATTCTTAAGTCGCAGATCGAACTGTATCCGACATGGGAGATAGTTTTGGTTTCGTGATTTCATTGCTATTAGGGCGAGCGGTCCGTTCCACGTTTATTGTTCAAGATACGAGTGGATTTGTGGAAGCAATTTCCTTTATACATTTTGTTTTGTCCTTTTTCCTGCAGTTTGATGGTCCACTTCGTGAGTTGTGGCCCTGGTTCGATTTAACAAAACTCCCTGAATCGATACGATACGCATCTTGACCGCAAGCTGCCTTCGCAAAGGGAAAATGTAATTATACAGTCCGATCACGTATCGAATTGAACAGGAACTAATTTAGCACCGAACTTCTTTGGCAAAAATTAAAACAGCCGCCTGTTTTCTTTTTGGTTTAGAAAACAAAAATCTTTGGATATCCCTGCTGATTGAATACTTTTTTTTGTTTATTTGACGGTTAATTTAGGTACATTCTATGGATAATCATAATGCGAAATCATACTGATCAAAATTATTGCAAAGAATATTTTTTTGTAGGACACTCAATCATAATCAAGACGTTCAAAAAATCTAAGAGTATGCATCAACAGTCGGTGAATATCGTTGCTCAACATATTTAGATATCATAAAAACATTACTTTTTTTTTAATCACTAGTAGGAACAAAAACTAAGTCAATTGCTTGTTAAAATTATTAAGATTCTGTTTTTCATTTAAGCAAGGTAGGATTCCAAATAGCGAAATTTAACATTTATTCACAAATAAAACAAAAAAACGTGTACACATTCTTGTGTTTGTAACATTCAATTAGATAAAGAATGTATAGACAGAAAAAGCACTTAGGTAGAACATCGACAATACACGCATTACAAAAGTAATAAAATAACCAGCATTATTACACTTGTTTACCAACAATGTCTTCAGGCAAACTCCAAAAACGTATTTTTATGAATCGTTACTGACTACGGACAAGGTAAAATATAAAACTGTTTACCGAAACACATCTTAAAGATTCATGTGGATCTCGACGTCATGCTTTCACTCCCGGCACACAGGTAAGAAAAGTTCCCTTTAACGCAAATAGACATGACATCGTCATTCAGATAGACGTGGCCTGTATTATTGTACAAACTAGATACTTTTTGTTGCCTTATTCTTTTATTGTATAACGGTATTATATTGTCAGAATGTTATGATACACTTGATGTTTAGACCGACTATGTTTATACCTAATATTATGTAGATGTGTGCATTTTTGACACGTAAATTCGATAAAAAAACCTGTGTATCGATCGATGGTTACAATAGAATAATAATATTATTATTAATTTGCATAGACCGCAGATCCAAACCCAACTGGCAATTTGTAAGTATAGATAAGATATTTCTTTTTAAATATCAAAAAAAGAACAAACTATTTTTCAACAATATCATTGTTGTTTTAACAGGTGAATTCAGTTTTAAGATCTTTTTTTATTCATTTGAAATTACAATCTTAACGACGATTGAATTTTTAAGGAGGCACGTACTGCGGTCAGCTACGAAAAGTTGCTGGTCTGTATTTCAGACCTAACTAGACCTCGCCCTTATACTTACATTCGTTTTGTCAATTCTTCCTTATTCACCCCTACGTTTTACGTTTCGTCCGCACCAACGTGACTATGCTTTGGCATTGAGTATTTTGTGTGTTCCGGTAAATTGTGTCCTATGTATGTCATACAGTCCCTTGGGTTCATTTAGTAATTAGATTGCCGCAACGAATTAAGTTGGAACTACGATTATTATTGGTGTAGCATGTTAATATTGTGTTTTGTTTGACATATCAATTTTGCAGTAGTAAATATATAAAATATGTATAAAATAAATTAGGCACGTAATACGTAGGTTAGTACCAGAGTATAAAATTCTTATTACCGTACCCAAAGTGTTAAATGAGACTATTATTACTAAGACTTCGCTGTCCGTCCATCTGTCTGTCTGTTGCCAGGCTGTATCTCACGAACCGTGATAACTAGGCAGTTGAAATTTTCACAGATAATGTATTTCCTTTGCCTCTATGATAATAAATACTAAAAAGAGAAAGATACGGATACCTTCGTTCGTGAGTCCAACTCGTACTTGGTTGAATTTTTCTTTCACGCAATCTCGGTTGAACGGTTTTGTTAAAGTCTTCACAAATGAAATCGTAAGTAAAAGCCTGATTGAAATGGCATACCTGATTAAAAGTGATTTGCAGATTTTAGCGGCTACATTTTTCGAAAGACAAAGAGGTAAAATTTTGAATGGATTCAAAATCTATCAGGCAGTTCTTGAGGATAGTTACAAACTTTTAATGGCTTTGAATTAGAAGCCGTATAGATGGACACCGTAAGGTAAAATAATGGTGAGGTCAACGTGGATTCGATAAGTGTTTGATCGTCTTGCACGCACAGGGACCCAAGGGATGTAATTGGATAACTGTATCCAGTTAGAGATGCCACAATAGTATGACTAGCAGTTTGCGGCGTTGCATTTCCAGATTAGAATGCAATTAACAGGATACGTGCATGTGGTGAAATTTGGATGTGGTACCTCTACCTACTCGTTTTAGCCATAAAGATACAACTTTTTTTAAAGTAGCTCTTAGATAAGATAAATGAAGCAACTGATTCAAGCAATATGTAGTTGATATTGTTGTATAGTTTTAATGTCTCATGATACATAACAAAACTAAACTAATGCATTTTAAAACTAAAACTAATAATATACAAATTATAATAAAAAAAAAAAAATTAAAATGCGTCGTGGAATTCCTCCGCATCGCATGCCTCTTGTGGTAACGTTCCCAGAAGACTGGCAGCATTGCCACGTTGAATGGCAATGCTTATTCTCTGACCTAAAAAGAGACCAGCCTTCTGGTCACGAGAAGCGTCGACCATACGTTTCGCAATCTCCCTGAAGAGATTGCGGGCGCTCGGACCCCATGACCCCAACGTTTCGACTCCAAACGGCACAAATTCATGATCTCCGATGAGATTGGAGTATTTGCGCCATAAAATATATTAAGGTAACTAAAAGCATATCATGCATTGTAGACTCCACTGTAGATTTTTTTTATACCACTTAGGTGGCAGACAGGTGCACGGCTTCTAGAAAGCGGTTCCTGCGGTCACAGTGTTCAACACCAGGGGAGTCACATTCGTGCTGCCGACTCTGTAAGAACCTTCTATTAGAACAACCCGAAAGAACCCCATATTGTAGTCGCTTGGAAAAACCACAGAAGGGAGTTCCTTCCGCAGCTTGAGCGTGCGTGCAATGAAATTCATTTCATATCGTACAGTACGCACCGTTCGTTGCTGGTCGTAATGTGTAAGGATGGACTCACTGCCTAAGGATAGAGATGTTGAAAAAGACAGTCGGGCTACGAGTAACATCGAATAGACTTCAAACTTCCAATAGCAGTATTTTCGTGAGCTAAGTCTGTTCATCGTACATTTTCATAATTAGTAAAATGATATATCTACTTGCTAATAACGATCATATTCTGCTAAATATAGAACATTCAACTGAGACGTCGCTAAACAAAATGTTGCAAACTCTACGTATGCTACATGAAGCATTTCGTATCCGAACATAATAATATATTTTTCCAATGAAACGTAGTCTAGAAACGGTGCCATTTGAAGGAATCAATCAAAGCCAAACGTTCGCACAATCAGCGTGCGTGGGGCGGACGAGCTAATCAAACTAATGGGTACCGGAGGGCCGGCCGATTGGACTGGAGCCGCTGCCGCAACAAATCACAACAATAACATTGACGCCTGATTGATTACCCTTAGCAGTGGACTCAATTCGATCCCTGTTACACCTGATTGATTCTTCATTAACATGTTCTTGGCTCAAATTGAAGTGTGTGTTGGGCAATACACGTTTGTAAAGATGAAAGAACAATAGTCTGTTTAATTTGTTAAATGTTTCGGTTTCATTAATGTAAATAATGTTAGGTATATTATAATCGTAATGTGATGTAATTCGAAAGGTATTAGATTAAACACTACACAGGTATGTGCTCCAAATAGCGGTTGTTGCGAAGTCGAACCGATTTATTTCATATCAGGATCTGTGGAACACTCCACAAATCAAACTCCCGGTGCCTTGTTACCTTCTACGTTTGAAGTCGGAGACGGTGAGTTCTTCACCCCATATCACGTAGGTACTCTTTCATATCCTGGGCTTATGAGACACAAAAATTATGACTCACTATACTCAAAGAACAAATTACCAGGCACCATTCAGTATATTCATGATGACAATTTTATTGAGACTAGGTAAATGATCACAACAACCTTGATCGATTTGTTTCCTTATAAAAAAATAATCTATAATGTAATATCACCTCCAAGTTATATATGCGAGTAGACTAGTAATTTTAATAACGTTTAACCTATATCAATCACATGAAATACTATCGGTATCTTATTCAATTTGCTAAACGGAGAACGTCAAGTGGAACAACTGCGTCATTTTTAGCCATAAAACGGTGAGCCGTCAGACTCACGTCAGGTTAGCGTCAGACGAGCTTCGCCTCCTCATCCAGACATTTATTAAGTAGAAAATGTGGATGAACTACCCACCCTTGCTTTTAAAGTGTTCTACAATTGTTATAACATTGTTTGGCAAATGTTTGTTGTTGTAAATTAAGTGGTGACCCCGTTCTAACTTCGCAATTGCTTCGTTTATCGGACGACCTGTATAGTGTGTGTCCCCGAACTAAGTTTTAGGACACGATTTTACGAGTGAACTAAAATATGTGTAATGACATATTTTAGTTCACTCGTAAAATCGTGACCATAATAAATTGTACAGTACAGTACATCCTCTACAACTTGTTAGCGTAGCGTTATTCCATGAAATGCTAGTTATATTCTCATAATAGTTGTTTCTACGTATTATATCTTACGAAGATTACAGCAAAATAACAAAAGCTACATCAAGAGCATCATCAAAACAGCTTTGAGTAAACTTGGTGTTCTGAACATGGTGAGACGGCTTTTAACGCCGGAGCAGCGGTGTCTTCTGTACAAGACACAAATTCGTTCCTGCGTGGAATAATACTTTCATCTCTGCGATGGCTCCGCAAAGTACTAACTAGATACTCTCGACAGGTTGCAGTGAATGTGGTTCATATTATTCAGAATCCTAAAGTCACCATCACCCCGTAGCTTTTGCAGATGTGTAGAAATGTTGCGTCTTTGGCAATTTTTCGGTGAATGTTCCGATGAGCTCTTCCAATTAGTTTCACTCTCTTCTTTCTTATACAGGACAACACATGCAGGGCTTCGATGTTAGTTTGCACACGGTGCAGAATATTCTATCAAGAACCAAGCAGTTTGGCAATTCTTTTTTTTGCCGCATTTGGAATTTTTTACCAGCATATGTGTTACCTTCTTCTTAAAGTCTCGAGACCTTTCAGTGGGGCATGAAAAAGTATCTGATGAGGGCCACCATTGTTACATCGTAGGTATGCTTGTTGAAATTTACTTGATAAGTTACAATCAATACATTTTATTTCCAAACTGCCAAATTATTTCATGCACGGAAAACAAAACAATCAACTTGGAGGTAGTGTACGTGCAAAGCTGATAAGTGCTTGCACATAGAACAATAAAACGTCACTTAGTATTCACCTGTCGCCCAGAAATAATACCATCGGGCTTACCATGGCGAACAGCATGCATTTTTAAGCGACAGCTACTGGTCAGAATTTTGCGGATGCTGCACAATGGCACTTATTTTTTTGCCCGACTAACATAAAACCCAAATCAATGGTTAGCTCGACTCACTTTTGTTATTGCTGCTATTATATTCTGGACGTTCGCTTGGCTGACTATTTTTGACTTTCGCGTCAGTTGAGCGGTCTTTCAAACATAATGGTTTTAACTAATATTATTAATTCTCATATATGACCACGCCGACATTTGAATAATTGAATATTGTGTGATGAATCATACATACAACTTTCTGATATTGTCAGAATAGAGGGGTGCAGTCATTTAACAGGCCAAACATATAAAAAAAGTTAATCCGAATATCGCATATTCAATACTTAACGAAGTATGTCGAAGTTACCCATCTCCCTATGACCAAGGCTGGTCAAAAACAACTGAAAAGTGGGGATCTATTAAAAGTAACCTGCAATTTCAATGATGCCTACTTTTACAAAGAACTAGTAAGAGAAATAAGCTGATATGAGTAGAAATCCTCATTCCTCAATATAGTCGAAGTACATTGTAGTGCACTAGCCTCCGGATGTAATAATGGCGGACACAAAAGATAAGTACGAAGGACTACAAGTTAAGATGACGTTGTCGTCATATTTCTTTTATCACATCTTAAGGTACCATTACGTCATCTGTCGTACGTCTTACTGTGCAGCTCGTACAGAATAAACCGAGAACAGCTGCTTATTGTATCGTTGACAGCAAAGCCGTGGTACGCTATTGTGTGGCTTCTTCGAAGAAATAAATAATAGCGACTTACTTGATCTCGCGACGCTACAATGCGTCGTCATTATTTCGCGCTTATGGAGCCACAGGCCCTCTTTTCACTCCATTTCCACAGGCTGTGCGACGCCTTATGTCAAAACAATTGAACGTTATACTGTCGAGCGAAGAGACATCAATTGAGAGCTCTAAATAAAGTTCTCTAAATGTCTTGTTTTAATCTTATTATGATTACAAATCATTCATTGTAAAATTTTGACGTTCATTAATTTAGTGCTATGCTATCTATGAGCCTAAACTGAATTCTTTGATTCTAATGGATACCACTTTTAATAAATTCTGAAATTTATTGCGAAACATCTTATAACGTAACAAAAATAATAAGAAAATAAATCGATACTTACCTAAAAAGGTTTGATAGAATCCACCACATTCATTATTTAAATTGATAATGAAAATGGTTTTTTTTTTCGTAAAAACAACATGAAACACCTAATATTCAGCTGGTTTATGTGTTGCATCAATCTAAATATTGCGTTGTACCTTAGTAGTTAAGGAATCACCCAAAGGTCTTGGGTTCGAATTCTGGCCATTACGATACCAACATGGACTCACTCCAAACACAACCAATTTAGCGTAGCCGACGGGGTAAGGGGTAATAATTATTATTTTAATTTCAGTGAATAATATTTTTCAAATTCTTATCTGTTAGTCCGTTGGTATATTTCATCTCGGCCGGGGTGCGAGGGATATGGCTACGACAATCTCACCTCCGGCAACTGACGGCCCACAGATGGCGTGCGTTTTAGTCGGTTTGAGTCCGACATAACCTCCTCTCCCGGTTCCGGCGGAGGAGGTATCCGTGGGGATTTTTCGCACGATTTAAAAAAAAAAGGTATATTTCATCACGATGGAGGCAAAATTACGGAATAGATTTTGATGCGTTTTTTTTTATAATCAAGACCTCCCTAGGTCTTGGTTTTTAAATCTGCGATAGGTTTGAACGCCATTGCTTTGTTAGAAACGAAGATGACCAAAAGTCGACATAACGGTCGTCCACGGACGAAGCCACCGGCATCAGCTAATATAATATACGGTATGTAATGTAGCCAAAGGTAAAGGTGTTTTTTGATTCAGAGTAACAGTAGGCGAGGTAAAATTACTAAATTGAGATATTTTATTTAGGAAAAAAAATCACCTCCGTATCGAGTGCTTGTTTGCACCTCTTAGTATTTGGGCTGTCAAAACTTAATGAAGTGTACCGCGAACAGTACCCGTGTCAAACTGTCAAAAGCACGTCATATTTCACGAGTTATTTTTTGTTTTGCAGGCGATCGCCACGTCGATTTTGTTTAGGATTACATACCAGGAACGACGCGAAAAGAATATAAAATTGGAATTCGTATTCAACTAGCGCAACCCTGAAAGAGAATACCGTGTGAGCATATTGTGCTGTCATTTCACGTGAAGTTTGACAAAGGTATAAAAATAAAGGGCGTGAACATAATACTACACTAATTTGTGTGTTAGTTACATGGGAAGGGATTGTAAGTTGTGATATGATGTCATAGTGCATTACCTTCAAGCCTCCATCCAAACGAGGCTCCGGTTTCGCAGAAGTGTTTCGCTTGACGCTCACCGATACCCGCACGGGTCGACTTCTTTTTGTGAAACGTTATACCAGCGACAAAAAAGCGTATGATTCAAATACTTTTGTGGTATTGCCTCTATTTAAAATAGTGACTAACATATTAAAATTTGAGAACACGTTCATTTCGTAAATAAATTATTCTGTCGCGGTAGCAAGTGTTAACTGTATTATAGGTATACCTACATGAGGTTAATATGTATGTATTAATATGATGTGAGTTAAATTTCTTAAATCGTGCAAAACGGTATATCGAGTTTTTTTTACCTTTTTTTTTTAACTGGGTACAAGGGGTTCAGAAATAATGTCCTGGTAACGTAGAGCCTGTCTACGTTACCAGGATATTATTTCTGATTCCCTCCTTTTATTTAGGTCGAAAGGTTAGCGCCTAAAAAGTTTCCTTTAAATTTTTTTATACCTATAGATAGTGCTCGAATTCAATACCAGCGCCATAGATGGATAATAATGATACTGATAAATTAAAGATAAGTAATTTTATAATTATCTAGTAATTTCTGTAATAATATTATATGTTCAATCATTTACGTGGGTACGAAATTTTATTTATCATGAAATTATAATGAGGGCCATTTATTTTGTGAAGTAAGAAAATTGACCTACAATTTAGTTCATAATGACCTACAATTTAGTTCATAATACTCATATTCAAATATTTTTAAATACCGACTTAATGTACTGATATTGAAAAAAAAAAATTGTAACACGTGGTAGGTTATTTGTACACAACAAAACCCAACCCAACTGTTATCCGACGATGATGAATTATGTGGGTCATAATACTCATAATAATAGACTCTATTACATAACCCTCAACAATACACAATTATAATTAAATATTTAATAATAACATTGTTGAATAGAACACCGTTTCCTTCAAGCAGATGTCTTCATTGAAAGATATGCAAGAAGTAGTCGGGGAGTTGTATGTGCAAAAAACGTACCAAAAATGTTGCAGCACACGTTACTTGGCTACACTACCTGCTACTTTGTGACATCTTGACGTAAGGATGCCCCCTGTCCTATGAATCTTTTCAAACTTGCAAAATATGTGCGTTCATCTTTTTCTTATTTTAATATTATGATTTTACTTTGCTGAACGTCGATATTTTTAACGGTTAATTTGTAAAAATTTCATTAAAATTTTCAAATTTACTTAATTAAATTTAGTTTATTTTAGTACACTCTTAAATAAATTATTATATCACAAGTAATATTATAGGTACATTTGTACAAAAAATATTCATACTTTATAATGAATATTTCAATTATCATTTTAATTATGGTACCTGCTTGCATAACCCCATATTTTGGATTGAAAATACTACTAATTGCATACTCATTTTTCCGTTATGCATAATCATCGATGACATGCATAACGGCAAAATGAGTATGTCGGTGACAACCCTAAAAGCTTCATCTGCCACTTGAACGATCGAAAGGTACGACGGCGCGCCGGTATCAGGAAGGAATGTACAGTGGGCGACTTGAACAGTTCCTGTCCCATTCCCGCACAACCGGCGTTACCTAAGCTAAATTTGTACTCCGTCTCATTCATGCACACCAACATTTTCAATACTTACCTGCGTAAAATGATATACATCTGTTGCGGTGACGACCTCTCACTCGCTCTTACGCGTCTAAATTCATTGTTGATATACGCGTCCCGCTCAGACGTCTCATGAACAGGGGGTAGACGGTGTTGGTGCACGTTTGTGTTGGTGTTCGTTTATTTAGTGAACTTGGAAGCTCGCTTTCGTGTTTGTGCATAGGGTGTCGAGCATGATGGTGTGCGTGAGTTGTAGAGGCGCGACATAGCTTTGCCGTCTCCATGACTTAAAAGTTTTGTACGGAATGAAACCAGCGAGCTAGTTCTGCGCTGGCCTGCACGCCAGAAGCACGCGTGTGGGACGTTTGCGCCCAACTTCTTCGTCGATCTACGAGTAGCAAAACTTGTTTTAAAACAATATCACTGAAACTTTTCGGATTGTATTTTAGTTAGTGACAATAAACAGTTTGCTGATAAATAAAGTGATTTTCATTTGAAAGTATTTAGTGTGTTGTTTGTTTTTTTTTTTCTGTGAAACTGCAACGTGTTTGGTTCAACGGACTACGGAGGAGGTTGGTCGTCGTATTCTCGTGTATAGGCTATTGTGTATCAACCAAATAACTCTGGCTTATTCTGTGTGTTGTATTCGAAGTGACACTTTAACAAATTTGTCACAAAATTGGTGGCATTCTATAATTCGGGTGGTGTAATACCTACAAAGGCATTACTCGTTACAAAACTTAAATAGAATAACGAATTCTGAACAGGATTTAACGATGAATTCTGGACATAAATTTAATAACGTAGTTAAAAATTAACGATACCAACAAGTTTGTCAAGAACCATAAACCATTGGCAATGGTTACAACAAAACATGAAGCACTAACCATCAACAACGAAACAACATTTATTACATTATTACAATCTAAAAACCAATAAATAAAGTAATTTTATTCGACCCGAACATAAAATCAAACCTATGGCCGACACCTATAAATCTCAACCCATGTTAGTGTAATCATATCACCAAAACCGTTTCGTACGCTTGTCGGGTTGAACAACCTTAGGCCACAAATAGATTCAGAAATCAGAAACATTAACGCACGGCAGACATCGGACTGCAAGACTCCCTTAGAAATCATTGCCAGTCCTCAGTTATTAATTAATAGCTTGGTTAAACTACAGATTTCTATTTAGATAACTGCTTTATAGCTTATCAATTCATTTTGATCTTACAACTTTCTTAATAATAATGTCGAAGTTACGAGTATCAGATACGATCATCGTAGTTGAATTTCCGATTATAAAATTACCATATCGAAGTAAAAATGTCAGTTCTCATTTCGTATTTGAGTGCCTACAGTCATTATCTCCATTCCTAAAAACTTTTTTGTTCACCTATAAATTCCTTTTTGGACACACCTACTCATTTTTAGAATGATAAAATGTTAAAGGTATGTAGATAATTAGATGAAATCTTACTGGGGCTAAATTTCAACAGAGAATATTCGTTCAATTATATATACCCACTTACCTATCTACTCACAATATACTCATTTTTACGGGTCTAAAATGATCACACGATTCCGCTAACAACGAGTAACTTTAAGAATTTCCAGTAGATCTTAATAAATATTAATAATTCATTTAAACTGCGTAAAATGATCACTAATATGAGCAGATCCTAATTTTGGGCTTATTTTCCTGTGTAACCCTAGCCGTACCCCTGGGGGTACAGTGGAAAATAATTTTAACCGCTGTACCCTTAGCCATAAAACCCAACCAAATATAAATAATGCCACATGACAAAATATTCTCCTAATACGATTCAGATAAAGTGGCCTTTTTAAACCTTCTAATCATTGAAATTCAAAGAATAATATTATGTGGAAAGTAAACAGAAATTGGTTCACATTGATTGGTTCTTAGCCGTTGGCGAAATTCGCTCTTTTTTTGATGACATAATTTCCTCATTATGTCATCAAATATAATTTATGGAACAAAAGTATTTAATATTTTTAATAACTTTATTTTTAATTGAAGGACCAATAAAAACGAATAATCTAAATAATTGACATTCAAAACGACTAAAATGTTCTGAAACAGTTTGAAATGATTTAAAATTATCTCAATTCTGAAACAGTATTTACATATTTTAAAAGTTCTAGTTCTATAGTAAAAGTAGTGAATTGTGACGACATCATTCTTCATTTCATTTATGAATAAATTATTCTGTGGAATACAAAGACCAGACTAGGTACTATTCCCAGAATAGTCACTATTATTGCCTGGTCTATGTAATCCACAGTTAAACACATGTATGACTTCTTACAAAAATATACTATAGGTACATCAGGATATAAGAAGCGTTCCAAGGCAAAAATTATGTCGTATGATCGTTCTGTATTAGTCATGTATTCTTTCAAAATAAAACGATAATTAATTTTCTGTCTCGTCTCGAACTAAATTAAATTTCTGCGTTACTCTGTTATAAATTCATTAATTTGTTGTTAAGGTAGCTATAATTAAAACAGGATTGACACAATTTTTCCTAATCCGATTCCTCCAACCTTTTGCAAATTCTTAATTAAATATTTCCAATCATGCGAAAAACGCCTATAAAGGTAAAATATACCTGACAAACAAATATAATTACTCAAGAATTGAATCAAGAAAAGATATAAAAAGTTACACTGTTTCAATTATGTATCTAACCACAGCGTGACCAATTGAGTCTTAAATATATTTAAGAGATGAGTCGACACCATCAAAGAGGTCAATAGCATTATGACGGTCCCGAAGTCCGTAAAAATCTCATTCCATAACATACTAAAGTTTACCCCGCAGATATCAAAGTGGTCATAAAGGCCCCTCACATCCCGTCAAAAGAATTACTATCATTGCCACGTTGTTGTTTCTCCTTGTCCTGAACAATTGATATCTCTATTTGTATCAATAAGATGGGAAGCAGACGTTTACGTGTATTTTGTACGTGCCTGGAATAGAGTGCAGTCGCCGAGAGCTGGACGGACTCAGCATTTATTGAAAAAACTATTGATATTTATAATACGTAGGTTATCATTTCTAGGATAAAAGGAACGATATTTGTGAAAACAATTGGATCTGCACATGATCATCACGTTTGATTTACTAAATTTAACTGGATGATGTTAATATTATCTGAAAATGTTATTTTAAATAGTAGTTAATAAATATACACTTTCGATGCAATAAGTACTTTTAAAACTTTTCGTAATATTCATATTCGCAACAGAAATGAATAGACGGGACTAAACAAATATAGTAATTTTTTTACTATCAGTCTGCTTGCAAGCTTCTTTGTCAGCATTACTATGCTGACAAAGAAGAAGGTTTAACAAATGATACACTAGATACTTCTAGTGTATCATTTGTTAAACCTTTTTCAATTATCCCTGAGTTTTACAGTTATTCATAAAGAAAAATATTAACAATATATAATAGTTATTATATTTCAGTACCTCTAACAGATAAGTTCGTAGTACGAAATAGATAAAGTTGAGAAACATGTCGGAATTTGATATTAATTTGTGTTCGCGTGAGCCTCTGTAGATGTTTGTCCATCCCTTTGAGTTGAACATTTCTTGAGGTTGCGGTCTGATCCGATAGCTCAGTTAGTACCATTTAATTGATTTTGTACAAGAGAAACTAATTAGAACTGAGGTTTATGTAACCGAATAGTATTAATAACTTATCGTGTTGGCCCTAGCGTAATCTCGTCTTGGTAATCCGTTTCGGTTAATTGAATAAATTAATATGTGTATAGAGAACCTTGACGAATAATGCTTCATAAATATTTTAAGATAAATTTAGATTTTTTTAAAGTAAGTACTTACTGTTCTCAGCAGTGGAATTAAAGCTTTCAATTGTAAAATCAAGCAATGTTAATATTGTGAGACAAAAATTTAACTGTATTTAAAATTATCTTATTGTGCAGGTCGGAAGGTACCTCTTTTTATTTAAATGACATAAATCACACACACACACACACACACGACGAACATGTTGAAAAGATGTACAATGATACATCTTTTCCATTTTTTTCATCTTTTTTATTTGAAAGACGAATAATGAAGATTTTATATGGATCTTGCACTGTACACAAATTTTCACACTAGAAGGTATATGATTTCGAGAGCTTTAAAACAATGTTTTATTTTTAGCCAATGAAAATACAATACAACTTTAGCAACTTACCTAAACGTCCTTTTAATTAATTCCTTGCGTTTAAATTTTAACACCTCGGCCCTATTATTTGTGCTCATACTATCAGGCTCAATATTTATTCAGTTCCCTTCCTAAGAAGCTTATTTCCCTGTTGCGGTGTTGTATTAATAATTCGTAATGAATTTCCTGGGTCTGCACGATATCTGTTCTGACCAGCCAATTCGTGAATTACTCATCTCATTTACTACACATTGATTACACATTGATTACAAAATATTCAAAAACTGAGCTTTATATTTTGCATCAATAATAAAAATTTCAATCCTGGTCTCACCCTAGAATACATTCCTAAAAATCCTGTGACCGCGATCTGCGAGCTATAAGACGCAAAAATAAAAAATGCTACGCAAAAATGAAAAGTTTTTGAAGCATAGGTACTACACAAACCAGTATGCTTAACTTTTTTATAAGGATTTTAAAAGAAAAACAAACGTTGCAGAATACAGTTATTTTAGTATGGGTAAATAATTGAATACAAAATAATAATAAAGCGAAACAATGTTACTCATGAAAGTTAGCACCTGAATAATAGGAATACCATATTAGGTATTTCATGGTAATAGTATATGCAAAAAGCATCCAAATCAGCAAGTTACACATTATGTATATTATTTTGATAGAACTCAGTTAAATTATGCTCTCAAAATTTGATACAGCTTGGATTTTCATTTACAAATCATTCCAAGTTTACTGTAAAAATCAAAGTGAATACCGTTCAATACCTAGTTATGGTAGCGTAACTAAAATTATATACATATTTATCCAAGATCACCAAAATAACACATAATATACCTAAATGTTATTATAATTATGATATACAAACCTCTAAATAATTAAATCAACATAACATCAAAAACATTAACACCATTTCAATTATAATGCGTGCAAAATGATAACTTACTTAACTCAGATGTTTCGGCAGATATTTCTACTGGCTTTAATGACGTGACATGGATACGGGTTGAGGAGGAAACATCAAGTATTGTGTTTCAGGGCTCACTGGTCTTTATCGAGGCGAAATTTCATTATAATCGTACCCCATTCCACCTATCCAACATTCAATTGGAACACCTTCATACAATTGGGAGGGCTGCCTCAATGGGTTGTGGGATGAAATTTCTTAACATTCTTCGCTCATAATGAGCAGACGCTGTCGTGCAATGGCCAGTAACGGTGTAATTGTACTGCGAAACGAGATCGAAAGATATTAAAGGAGATTAAAATCCGCCTAATGAATCCAAGTACTTAATAAAATTATAAGATTTAATATTTTAGATAATTCCAAGTATTTCTCAGAAAGTAATGTGCTTAAATTTTGTTATTATCGTTTTGACCTTTATTCATAGAACAATAATATGATGTAAAGAATATACTCCTAGTTGTAGTAAATTTTGATACTCAATACACCTACCTAACGAGTACCTATTATGTAGTAAACCATACAATGCATATCAGCTATTATACAGTAAATATGATACACGTATAATAATTATAAATCAGTTTGTTAACGATCGGATGTACCGCTTTAATAAATTACATAATAAATATTTCACAATGACATACAAGATGAAGATAAAGAAAGAATAATAATTTACATATTAAAAAGTCACCTAACAACTAAAATGACCGAAGTCGTAGTGAATCATTTTGGTAATGAAGACATCATTATGGAACCGGTTTCGTTTCTGATTGCCAAGGGCAAGGAATTGCCACAGAAGCGTCATTTATTCTCGAAAAGTTGTTTAATACATGATGAAAGTATTAACCAAAAGCTTTTTTCGATATTAGAAGGTATTAAATGTTTAATATTTGGTAAATTAAACCCTCTCTGTGATCATGCAACACATCACACACTATCTTTAACTCATTTATCATTTCAATTGGATTTTTCAACATATTCTGATCCCCAAGGATTTAAACAAAATAAGAATCTAGTATTCATCTTGATACTCTTCAAATATAATTTAAAAGGGGGAGATTTTAAATATTTACTGCGTAGGATCTACTGTCAATTGAACAAAAATCGTTCAAGCTTTAACCCGCAGAGATGTGATAAGTGCTACCGATATCATTAATCATACCAAATAAAAAATTTGAACCCGTCCCATACATTTGACAACCCCTAACGGAAGGTACATTATCATGTACATTTAGAAGCAGAATTTCATATAAAATATATTGAGCTCAACAAGCTATTGAAAAGCCTACATAATTATATTCTATTATATTTTCCCACAAAAGAAAAATGTATGAATTTATAAAATACACGCGATCATTTCGACGAACAAATAAAGTTTGTACGTTATTGAATTTGTATGCATGTAGACCACTATTTCCAATTTTTCAATTTTTACCTCGAATTCCGATAAATCGTCAAAAATAATAGAAATACGATGTTTGCTATTGACAGAGGGGTCAAAATTTTATGGTGAAAAGTCGCTTTAACTCTTTGAATAGTTTCAATCATACTAATTGGAAATTCTTTGAAATCGTGACTCATATACATACAGCTGATCACGTTTAACTATGAATTTATGATAATACATTCTAGTGATAAAAATAAGAAGTAAAATATAATTTACAAAGGACTACAGAATATCTGTCTAGAATTTTATTATGTTTTCAATAAAGGGATATCATAATGAGCTCATGTAAGTCCAGTTGAGGTCTAACTCTCTGTTTCAATTTATCACTTTTAGTAGTAACATAGGCAAAATCATTGGAACATAATATTATTATAATTTCATGACCAATAATGAATGATTAACCAAGTTTCGAGTTTTTAGTTTCACCCTAAACCCAAACGCGACACGTCTCTATCCCTTTCGTAGTCCCTTTTTGAGGGCCCTATCTATTTAATTCATCTCTGGACTCTTTCAACGGGCGATCCCTGACCGCATTCAACGAAAGATATCGGTCACATGACGGTCGCCGAGAAAGATTGGAGTTAAATTTAGTAGAAGACATTTATTTACTTATTCAGTCGTATCCCGGGGTAATCATCTCCAAGGGTAACTGTAGCGATAACGGATCACTGCTGATAATAAAGTAATGGATTATACATCTTATGTAAAGGGTATATTGAGATTCTATTTGCTTGGTTATTTACATACCTTTTAATGTTTCGTGAAATAAACATTTCAACAAGTCCAATGAGGCATGTGTACTCGTATTTTAACTTTTGTATGAGAGGAGCTTTCAAGAAGTTAATGTGGGTTTACTTAATCTGAAGTAACTGACTTCGGTTAGTCGTACTTGATATGTAGTGCCTATAGTACCTAAATTAATGAGTAAATAATGATATGAAAGAATTTTACAATTATATGTTTTAAGATTAGTTTAATGGTGTTGCACAATACGTTTTTCTTAAATAACACCTTATATTAGATAATCTACAAAATGTTTAGTAGGGAAATTATTTACCTAGTGCAAGTTTTAGAATTTTGAAAAGCAAACACCATAATTTTTCTATATTGTCCACAAACTCGTAATAAAGGGTAGTTGATATACCCCTGTTGCATATCGTCATGCGGTTTCCATTACACGAGGTGTGCTTAGTGCCATCGGTTCCTGTAATGGACTTTGCTGCCATTAAGCTACCCCACAACATGCTGCTTTTTAATGTAAACTCAACAAGCAAAATTGTCATTTTTATTGTCAAATAGGCGTACTCAGTGTTATTTTTTGCTTCCCCATAATTTCGTTTTATCGGTTTCATTATATTTCTATTCGGGGTACAATGGCCGGGTGACATTTGTGGCTATATTTGCTTCGTTTGCTCTTTCTCGTTTAGGTTTGATGGTTCCAACGATAAATCATGGTCTTTTGATAATATGAGTAAATTGTTTAGGGAACAAACAATGAGCTTTAACGATAGCTTGATCAATTCAATCCCACTGGGTTTATTTTTATGTGTGGAATCAATTTATAGGTACATAATGTTTTATATGTTTATCATAATATAACACAAGTCTTTTACAACAATATACATTAGTATAATTATGATTTTAGGTTCACTTAGACCTCTGCATTACAAAGAATTACGATAGTCGGGCAATTTGAACTTTGAGTTAAGCTCGCCTTTGTATATGAAATATCTCTGTATTCTATAATGTAAATTTGTGTGTACAATAAAGAATAAAATAAACTAAATGAAATAAATTACGTTCGTTTTACTGTACCTAAATTGTACAATAATAATCTAGCTAATATTTTAGAATATGTAATGTACTCCACTATCTATTTTAACCGGTCACTTTTCACGGTAAACATTACACGCATTTACCAAATTTTGTAGTAGCCAGGTTAATTAGTTTCGCCTAATCCGAATTAATTGCAAGTTTATAGCACGATATGTGTGTCGTTCACGATTAATTGTTGGTATCCAGGTAAAATTTGAATTTCACATCAATATGTAGTATTTATTCAGCTTTAGTTGGTTTGTTAAATCCTTCATTAGCAAAACCCGTCGCGTCGCTGAGTCAGACAGAATATAGGCCTAAAAGTTAGGCGTAATCTGCTTAGGACGAATAAATTTTGACTGTACGAGTAATGCCTTGGAAATTTATTTATGGTTTAACTAACTTTAATATCAGATGGAATTAGCCTGTGTTGGTTGATACAAAAGTTTGTTATGACAAGAAATACATAGAGTATCTTTTTTTCAGAATGGATATGTCGCCGAATTAAAAGACTAGACTAGACCTTGTGAACGTTTAGTGTTTTAGTGTTGTGATTAAAAACGATGTACGGGCTTAAAGGTCGGACTATGAGTGCTTTATCAGTGGTCGTCAGGTGGTGTGCCCTACTGCTCATCGGTGTCAGTTGGCACGTGCATTCACAATCAGTGCAACAGACTTCTGAAGTGGACAATTCCTATAATTTTTACTATGAACAGCCTTGTTGTTCTGCGTTAGTAACGAAGAGCAAATATCACATGAGACATAGGCGAGGTAAGTAACTTTTTATTGTTTTTTTTTCCTTATTTTTTTTTTTTTTTTTTTATAATAATAATAAAAATTTATTCGGGAAATAGTGCCCGGAAAATGGCAATAGGCTCACCTCCTATTACGTGGGACCTAATACAATGATTGGTGAAATGTGGGTGTTAATTCACCTCTGCCTAACCCTCCGGGGATAAAGGCGTGATTGTAGGTATGTATGTATTCGGGAAAACAAACAGTTACACAATGTTCTTAAATCTAAGGTCTTAACATTAACAAAGTTGCAATTATGTAACCTACTACGTTATCCACATGTTGTTTTTATAAAAAAACGAGAATTTTGAACTTTTTCAAGTCCGTTCTCTATTATTACTATAGCTACCGCGTGGTTCCCGGTTGAGTAGAATTTGGGCCAACCCATCTCTTCCCATGCGGTGTCGTATAAGGCGACTAAGGGCACAGCTAAGGGATAGGACTATTTAACATCAGACAGAAAATTATTATATACAGCCCAGACTCAGTCTCAGATGCATGGCTTGAGTCAACAATAATGCCCGGAATACGGTAATAGGCTCACCCCCTATTACGTGGGACCGAATACAATGATTAGTGAAATTTGGGTGTTAATTCACCTCTGCCTAAACATCCGGATATAAAGATGTGTTCATGTAGGTATGTATGCAGAAATTTACTCGGAAAATAAAATATATCAAATCAAGTTACTTTAACCAAAACCTGATCTGTAAATAAAGTAAATGACTAATACATGAACCTGTGAATCATGCATGGTACAAATAACTCACACAAACGTGAGTTAAGTATGCCTATCACTAACACATCAACATTGAGACGCTTTCAAGGATACATGACGTGAAGAGAGAAAGAAATATGCGTAAGTAGAAGAGGAGTAAGTGTGACAAAATATGTCTTTTGTTTCTTTGCGTACCCCGTGTCGGCACGAGTGAAGATTATAATAAAGTTGTAGTTAATATTTTCACTGGTGAATCTTGCAAGTACAATTAAATTGACTTGGTTTACAAGATTTAAATTCCTACTAAGAACGTATCAAACATTCCATGTAAATTTACACTATGATTTAAGACAAATTCTTATTATAAATCTATTCTTATTGTAAGTTCTTGTTATAAGTCTTATACTTATAATTCTGACACTCATCAAATATCGTAAGTTTAAAAAAATATATTTTATAAATTATAAGTAGTTACACCCTTTAATCATTCATTGCTGCAGAATCACCCTGTAAGTAATGTAAAAAAAAACTCAATTAATCAATGAAGGTTAATTGGTTTCAAAATACGTAAAGAAAAGCTGTAAACATCGATCCCTTTGAGGTTAAAATTTTCATTGTCAACCGTAAAGACAACCTTTGTTAGTTCGGCCACGTATTATCATACACGTACGTACATATCTCTCAGTTAATTTGGTCAGTCAGTCAGTCAGTTAGTCAGTCATTTGTTAGTATCGTAGTTTCAATGTACTAATAATGATCTACAGTTTAACACTATTCCTTACTCGCTCAATGTGCACTATTTCTAAACTTCTTGTTCGCAACTTATTGGCTCTTAAATTGTAGCTCATTTACCTACTAATCGTCTCATGGATATTTAACATGTACAAGTTTCCAATATTTTGGCGCTGTTGACCATCGATCATCTAGTTCCTCCGTGCTGGTAAAAATCTCGAAAGGTAGCTCTAATGGTGATGTCAAATGACCGATAGTTTAAATACAAATTAGATTTATTTGCAAGAATTTATTAGGTACATACCCATAAGTATTCAATCTGTCTTTCATTAGAGTTTAATAAATTTCAAGCAATTATCGAACGTTAAAATCAAATCATACTATTGTTTAGAATGTAGCTTATCCATAAAAAACAATTTAAAATATAAACATTCTCTTTATAATATTTATAACAAGTACAAAAAATCTATTTCTAATTGCTATTTGGTGCAGACGTGTATAAGGGGAAGTTATTAAACGTATTTAATACACAGATCATTAGTTTCTAATAGACTTTGTTGTTAAATAATTTCTCTAATTCAACAATATGAAACTATGGTTATTAGTATTGTGGTTTTAACGAGTTTATCATCGCAGACCGCGCTATTAATGTTAAATTTACCACATCCATTTAACATTATGGGCTTAGGCTTAAATAGTCGAAGCTTAAAACTGAATTTGAAATTTCTACTAAATTTCAATTTGATGAAGTGTTTTATTAAGTATAATAAAGATAGTAAATAAATTATGGTTATACTAATCTGTTCTGTGGTTATACTTAATAAACACTTTAAGAATTATCAATTCAAACTTATTTAATATAGAATATAATACCCACACAGAATGTGAATAAAACAAATGAAATTCTCATTTATCTAAAACATATTTGAACCCTAAACTGATATTGATTTTTGAAAACTTGAAAACGATTTGAAGTCCTATTACAAAATCACAAACTGAATAAAAAATCTAATAGTAGCACTTATACCTACGCAATATAAATACCATTATTTGAAGTAAAAAAAAATAAACACAAGCGACAATTTCATAAAATCTCGAAATGAAACGTGTGGTGCCACTCAAAAATATTAAAACTGAATCGTTCAAAAAGTACGTAGCAAAAACGTGACCGCTTTATTTATAGGACATTATTTAACGTTGCCTGTTGATATAATATGTATAGTATACACTGTATACAGTCCTGCCATGGTTGCCACTAATGACAGGCTGGGTGTACGAATACACCAAAGAATGATCACAAACTTATTCATCCCTTTAGCTGTGTTGGGTGTTCGAAGGATCCAACCCTTGTAATTAGCAACACGCTACTAATTCAACCGTTTTATTATTATTATTTAGGTGGTAGTGCGGTTCGTCTACTTATAGTATTTCTTTTCATAGTTAATGATATATTATAAATATATGACCAGGTACACAGGTTCCGTTTTGAATATTTCATTTTCATTTAATGCTCTCTGGATAAACGAATATGTATGTTTTATTTGAAAATTCTATTTATTTTTTGTCTCATTTTAAAGACTAAAAACCGAAATTAAACAACTAGTTAGTCTCGTTTATTTGTTTAATATGAGTTTTTTTTTAAATAGTTGCCACAAGATTGTTTATCCCCCCAAAAAAAGATATGAAGATAGCTAAAATTTGAGCTAAAATTGCTCATTGAAATTTACCTTTTTATCGTAATGATTTGTAGATTTTTTTATTGCTAAGAATAAAATCCCTCAAATTTTAATAAAAGTATAATCCACAAAATCTCGGAAAGTTATTATTAACGTTATCAAGGGTGAAAAATGAAAAGTAGACGTGCATGCGACGTATGCAGCTGACGTCAAAAATATGGGCATATTATGATGTCCCTAATCTGCTTCACGGTCTGTTGAACGGAACGACATTTGTCGATAACAATAATGGACTTAATACGCCCGATAATCGGTTTTGCTATTTGAAAACATCCGTGATTGACACTTGATGATGTCTGAGTTGAAGCAAACGCCCTCAACATTACCAATGATTTTCTATTAGGGGGAGTCTACGTTTACACATAATATATAACTATATCTGCGAACAAATTTTGTACATATTTATTCTCTGTTAGCTGTTTATATTTAATGCATTAAATGTGCATCAAAATATTAATCTATTCGTATTAAAACTTCATTGCACATGCAGGGTATATAGAATCTGAATAATCGGTCAAAGCTAGTTTGAATTTATTAAGGCAGTAATAAGCAAACTGAAAAAATATAAATTCATATCAAATTATCTGTAAATACCTACAAATAAAGTTTGTATACAAACAAAGTGACATCAGCGAAATACAAAAGAACACAATGTTTAACAAAAGTACTGAGTAACATTTCTAACTTAAGTGACCATGAACTGAAACACTCAAAACGATTCAGAAGTAAGCTGGATGAGTCTGAGAGGCAAATGTCCATAGTAGTGGCAAGCAAACAAAAAAGTATGCACGGGCTGAGTTAAAAGAAAGAGCGCACTCCGCCGAGCAAAGGGGAAAAGGTAAAAAAGAATCACACAATAACTAAAGGAGGCAGTCCGCTGTACCACGTCCGGGTTAGATGAAACTGGACAAAAGTTGACTCACTGACCACTCATTTCATGGAACTATTATATATATTTGAACATCATGATATAGCAAAACGCTTTGTTGGAAAGGTAATAGTGTCAGCTTCATACTATATAAGGCTGTTCTTGATTTAACGGCCTTTTTAATGGGTTTTGTGTAGTTTTAATACAGTTTAAGTAAATTATCAAACTTTTCACGTCACATAATTTAACTTCTGAATTTAATATTTGTTACTGCAGTCATACAAAACTAGTCCACGAAAATAGTTGGCAAGTATCATATATTGTAGTAATTATAATATGAGCTAAAATAATTATATTATACGGCACCTAGATGACCCAAACAGCTTGTGTGAATAAATGTACTTAGGTATTTACTTACATGTTTCTTTGTGAATACGAGCACAATAGGTATGCATATGATAATAACACCAATACGAAGTTATTGAGAAATTGATGCGCAAAAATACTTGGACTATTTGGTTACCGAGCCCGTGACTTTGTGCTACGAAAATGTGATAGCATTAAGAAGTTAATCCCTACTTCCCTACTAATATTATAAATGCGAAAGTAACTCTGTCTGTCTGTCTGTCTGTCTGTCTGTCTGTCTGTCTCACTTTTACGACTAAACCACTGAACCGATTTTGATGAAATTTGGTATAGAGGTAGGTTAGACCTTGAGAAAGGACATAGGCTATGTTTGGTCGCGATAACCGACATCCACGCGGGCGGAGCCGCGGGCAAAAGCTAGTGCTGAATACATTCAGGTTCCATAGTATAAATTACATACAACCTGATTTCTTACTATGAACTGAGACAAAGTAAAATAAAAACCTGTCTATGAAAAGACTTCGACGATTGATGACGTTGTGTATGACTGTAGTATACTTTAGATATCGTTTGAATTTTCCGTCGCAAGTATCTTCTACTTCTTCCTTGATCTTTCTTCGCTACAGTACGTATGACATACGACACCACACGACAAACAATACGTCGTTACTAGTTTCTATATACATTTGCCACAAAACATTTGCTTAAAATTTAGTCACGTAGTCATGAGGGGTGTCCCATGTCGCATCTCCAAACCATTGCGATGGTCCATTGTATTCTCACGAGACAAAAGGGTTGAGGGCCCTCTAAGGAAGCTTACCTTCGTCAAACCGCTTTTCGGAATCAAACGTTCAGGTATTTGGAATAGATTGGAACATTTTATCTTATGTTGTTGGTATTCGATTTCTATACAACCGTAATGTATGTGAAAGGATGCTTAGCAGTCGTAGGGTTATCTTACACACTTCAATGTAACAAAAACCATTCTACTATTTGCTTATTATTAAGTAAGGTATATCTTTACTTGCCAATGCGGTCAACATAAAGTATATCTAGACCTATTAGATTTTAAAACCTGTTGTTCCAAGACATAGTAGTTCAAGATAAAATTAATTAGGGAATATGTGACCAAATGACATCTATCATTTTACCTAAAATAATAAATATAATAACTGAGTACAGTCCTTCGACATAATCCTTAAGTTATATAATGAAGTACGTAACAGTATCAACTAAAATTAAAAGTATTTGTATTGAGCATCTCTAAACTTAATTATTTTTTACTTGAACTAAGATGGAAGACCGTTTGAAATGCTGCATCAACTGAAAAAAAATTCAGTTTTTGCCTTGTAGATTGCAAAGCGTCTCTTTAAATTATGCAAACAAGGGAAGAAAACTATTGCGGTATTTTATTTTAAAGTATTCTTGTGAAAATCGATATCCGTCTACTAATTAAAATTTAAATATTTTTACTGCGTGCAACAAAAGGAGATTTTTGTTATATTCTAATTTTAATTTTATGAAGTTGCTGACAAAGATATCAAAAGTATCAAAACTGCACAGAGCACTGACTTCACGAATTATACACCCGTAATTAATTATGCGCCTGTTTCCTCATGCAAAATGACCACATCTAACAAAATGCTTGCATTGGACATTGTTTTAAAGAACTCGGACACAAACTCCGAGCAACCGCTGCAGATTATTCTGAAATTTTCAACTAAAAGTGTGTTACATTTCAACATTTATAAGATAATGAAGTATCTATATAAAAAACATTTATTTTCATATTTTTGATTTTGCATTTTTGTTTATAACTGTACTAAATGAATATTTTTCTCGTTTCAATTATATTTCTGAATAATGTTCTTCTCTGCAGTTACATTCAATATAATAAATATCTGGTCTTATGCATATTATGGACGAAGCCATTGTCAGGCACATTCTGTCGATGAAATGGCTCTGATAGGGATGCAACTTCACATGTGAAAATAAAGCGTGCATTTTTACTGAATATGGTGAGAAATAATGGACAAAATATTGTTTTAAGTATGTGTATATTGTACTGATACTATAGTCAGATACTTAAGCAATAACCTAAAAAAACTAGTATATAAAACATGTAGGAAAATATAGGTAAAATGTAATGCAGTATTTGTCATCTTTCAACGCATTAAGTTCGCTATCATACATTTATTGAATTATAACGGTAATAAATTTGATTGTAATAAAACAGGAAAAACTTCCAGGTTTATTACAGAATACATCTATTAATTAATATATTCATATTACTTAAATAAACAATCCATGCAATATTTAATTTACTAAATCAATAGTGCTACTACGAGTACGACAAAGGCGACCCGTATACAAGATTACACGAATGAGGTTTAAGTACATATAAACAAACGTAGATACTAATTAGCAACAGAATATTGGTAATTTATGCAGTCGGACAACATTAATTGCGTTATGCCGCTGGCGTGATTCCGTCGATAACTTCAATTTACACGAAGCACTATTTCGAGCTAATTAATATAATTATTTCAATTTTACAATATACAATCTGTCACTATCCGGACATAATCAGTTTACTAAATGCTACAGTTGTCATGTAAATAAACAATTAATTACGACCAAATTGTATGTATATTATTAATGTTGATTAATCTGATTACCTTTTCTCTGTTACGGTGCGTTTATAAAAGTGTGTTACATTTACAGTTACCTATATAATGAATAACGACTATTCTCAATACCAAAATATTGATACTGGTTATTTATTCTAACGGATTCTAATGAAATTTTGTTTGAAAAAGTATATAAAAGATCATACAATTCTTCATTTGTAAAGTACAGCCAAATAGATTCATCTATAGCTAATATGATTTTTAAATCGTACACAATGCTGTTAAATTAAATTTCATTCAGCACTTTATCTCTTTTACCGATGAGACCTTGAGTCAAACCACATTAACTGTATTACAGTCGCTTTTGCTCACTTTAAAACAATTGTGGTAACGAGAAGAGAATCCACAAATTCCAGTCGTAAAACACTCATCAGGATCTTGCCGCTGACGTTTGCTGCGATCCATTGTTACTGAAAAGTATCAAAATTCTTCGCTTCTGGAAAATTTCTGCCTTTGTGTGGTGAATAGCCGAACATTGAAGCCTCACAAGTTACTTACTTAATCTCTGCTCCGCCCCCTTTGTGTTTTAGTCATCAATATTTTTGGAATTGCACCCAAAGCGGGTTTTGCGAATGGTGCTTGTTTGAGTGAGCATTGGAAGTCGGGATTTTGGCCTACGGTATTGCAATATCCTTTTAATTTTTGTTTTCTTTTTACATACATACATGTTTCTATTTTAATTAGCTTATGGATTTCTTATTGCATTTCTTGGATCTATTTATTCTGTTGATTGATGGCACTTGGTGGAATTTATTGTTACACATATTGATGACACGCTTGTACTTTTCCACGATTTTTATTATTGCACCTGACCGATTGACATACAATAATACGTATTGTGAAAAAGTACAAGTGTGTTATCCCTACTTCCCTACTAATATTATAAATGCGAAAGTAACTCTGTCTGTCTGTCTGTTACGCTTTCACGCATAAACCACTGAACCGATTTTGGTGAAATTTGGTATAGACGTAGATTAGACCTTGAGAAAGGACATAGGCTATGTTTGGTCGCGATAACCGACATCCATGCGGGTGAAGCCGCGGGCAAAAGCTAGTCAATATATATTTCTTAGAAGATTAATGAAAATGACAAATGTACCTATATACCCCACATTTGTGTGGCCTGGATGTGATTTTCAAATAATCACATATGCCGTTAGTGTTTTCCGTTTTATTATACGATTTTTATTCTACTTTAACACGCTAAATCTCAATAATATTACCATAATAAATTGTAGAGCATTTAATTCGTAATAATAATGAAATAATGGAAACGATTCTGACAAACCGTTTTAACGCAATAATAATAAATCTTTCTTTGCAGCAGATTGTCCCCGGACGTTCTCTTAAAATTTCGTTTGCAGGAATAATGGAATAAGTTTAATTAGTTTCCTCTGCAGAGGTGCCTAGTCTTAATTAAGCTTTGGTTTCAACCATAATGTTAGAGGCCCGCTGTTTGTTTCTGACGCCTACAAATCCTATTCTACTTGCCAATTGTAAACATTTACTTTGGAAAACATTAAATGTTCGGTCATGAGTTTTATTGTGCGCTGTATTACCGTTGTTGATGTTTCTCTTCATTTAATTGTATTCAAATATCGAATTCATCCGCAGCACTGTGTTTAAACATACATACGTTAAGAACTAGGATAATGGGTTATTCATTTAGAATCCAAGATGTTTGTAGCTACATAACCTCAGATATAGTTTTGCGTGATATGACAGTATTAAAAAGAAATTTGTTTATTTTTTTGTAATGCTAAATTTTCTTCGGGTACTTCCAGTTTGCCCCACCAAGCGTCCCCAACGGTAGGGCAAAATGGAATTCCCTCATCCAGAAAACTTTAGGATATTGAAAGGGCTTTCAAAGATGGACACCGTTCAAGGATACGTACAAAAATAATGAAATTGATTAATTGCTAGACGAATTAACAATTTTATAATGTCAAAAAAGATAACATACACAAGGACACCCTTTCTGTATGTTATCTTTTTTGACATCATAAAATTTTCTTAATTTAATATTATGGCGTCTTCAATAAAAAAAGACATGACCTGTGAGTTTCTAAAGCATAATAATACATAATAATTATAAAACAACGTAAACACGTAACATTCTGATGAATTGAGAGCAGGTAACGTCAGAAAAATAAATAATTTATGAAATATTACAAGAAATCGCAGTAAATTTAAGTCAAAAGCAAGTGTTTCGATACTCCAAACAATAAACACAAAGAGTCTCCGTCTCCTTTATCGAATCTCCTTTTATTCGGCTGCAATCCGCTTTCGTTAAAGGTAATTCGATACGTGAATCTTGTTCGTTTTCTGTTCGCACTTAAGTATTGCGCCTTTAGTTTGTTTTAGCCGTAACTTTATACCCGCGAACTTCGCGCCCCCTATTGACACATCGAATCAAAACATATGGGTTGAATGAAATCAATAAAAAATGCTTCCTTATAAAAACGAGAAACGGTTAACGTGTGATTGAATGAAAAAATATAGTTCAAAAAGGTTATTTGATCTGTAATGAAGATATTGCAACCCCTCGTTTACATCAAGATATAATGTGCACAATCGACAAAAGATATTTACACCTTTTCATACAACTTACAATCTTTTTTCGACGGTAGCTATTTATTTTTCCCAAGTTTTATGCAACAATAAATAAAATATATGTATAAATAAAATAGTTATCGTTCACACTCATATATAAGATAAAATGTTTTATACAAAACTTATGTTGTTAAAACATTTGTTATATTTCTAGAAAACACACCAAAAACATGTAGAAAATAAGTTTACAATAAGATAAATGTGCTTTGACACGTATGCTATAAGTTTTGTATGTATTGTAACTAATATTATACTTGTTTGTTTATGTGAATAAGGGGTATAATAAAGTTAGCACAGTGTAATGTAGTCTAATTCGCCTATAGAAGCAACACAAAATAACATTTTAAATATTAAATTATGTACCTAGTTTAATTAAAATGTTAAGTGAAATAAAACTCTTTTTCACGGATTCTATTGGCTATATCATAACGTCGGGCTTACTCTAAATAACGTACAGTCGATTAAAAATAATTTAATTTCAATGATTTCAATTTATTTCAGTGATATTCGCGTAAGCTTTCGACAGTACCTATCATGTAGAAAAATGTTAGTGTTGATCAAAACAATACGAAATCATTTTACACACATTTTATCATAGGATTCGTGCATTAAACATCGATCAATGTGCATTAAACGCACATTTACGATCATTGATGTAAATCGACGGATATCGATGCCATAAAACCGCAGGATTTAAATTTCGTCGATATCAAAGCAGTTAAAGGGGGCCTTTATAAATTAACGACGCCAATTTCCCTAATGACATTGTAAAAGGAAAATTAACGATTGAGTATTCACGATTGTATACTTATGCGTTATGTTGATATCTACATTATTTATATTTTCGCTGTACGCATTCAACAATTCTAACGGTTGAAAAACTCCCTGAGATAGTTTCTTATTATTGAATAAGTACATCAAAATCAGGTCAGATATGAAAGGTAAGAGATTGGAATGCAATTATAGTGTTGATCTTTTTTATTAAATATAAGTTTAGTCGCCAATTAGGTAATAGTGTATATGGCGAAAATTCTTTCAAATAAGTTTAGTTCTCAAGTTTTACTTAATGGAATTCATTGAAGAAAAAAAATATTTTACTCAATGAATTTCATTCATTAAAACGTAACATGGTTCGTCTTCATCGCAGTTCTTGTCTTTGATGAAACCAACTTGCTGCATACTGACGAGCAAAAATAAATTTACCAGATTATTGTCCATACTAATATCTAATTATTATAAATGGGTAACTAACTCTGTCTATTACGCATTCACACCTAAACCATTGAGCTGATCTTAATGAAATTTAGTATGAAAATAGACTAAACTTTGGGAAAGGAGATATGCTATATACGGTCAAGATAACAGGAATTCACGCGGGTGGAGCCACGGGTAATGGCTAGTAAAAATTTGAAATTAAAGTTCTTCTCGTTGAGTCTTTTTCTCCAACTGAACTAAAAGAACTAAGAATTCAAAACTTTGTAGAGTTGAAAGACTTCACGGTGTAGTTGCAAAAATATTATCAAAACTTAGTTACGATAAACTCTATGTTGATGTTTTAAGGCTACGATGAGGTCCTTTGATATTATCCATCAAATGCGAACTTCTGCGATGAAGACGTAGAATACTGTGTTGATTTTACCAGCCCCCAATCGTAGCAACGTCCCTCTATTATCCCCTAAATGTACTCTGACTTACCTAGCGGCCCGTTTTGTTTCGTCCCGGTGCAAATTTCACCTGAAAAATATTCATTTTTACAAACTTTTTCTCGATTATAACAATCATAGTAAAAATAAATTAACTAAATCGATAGAACCGTGCTTAAATAAGGATCGGAAAAACATTTGTCATAATTATTATTAGTTTATACATCGAGTTTAGACAGTTGAATTATTGCCAAGCAATACGATTAAACCAATTGAGAATGGCAAAGATTTTATTTTTAACACAAATCGCGCCAAGAACAATGTTTATACAATGTTGTAAACTTAATACAAGGTTTGTTACAAAATTAATTATCAAATGCCTTCATCAGGTGTAGCCTGAGGGCTTTGTTCAATCGGGAAATTTACTTAGATATGATTCGTGCAATCAGAAACAAATGACTTGAGAATATTTCCTGTAATTAAACTTGGGATCTGTATGTTATTGCCTGAATATTATGGTGTTACGAATGTACAGGAATGCATGTGTGTGTGTGTGTGTGTGTCTCGCAAATTATACGTTCAACACAATGTTTTCTATGTGTAGGTACTATCCAAGAATTTAGAACAAAAATTGTGTCTGGGTGTGAATTTTTTGACACCTGTCTGCGCAATTTCGTGATTCATCTGTATGACCAAAATTTTGTGGTCACAAATCGATAGGTACCTACCATTTTTTTTTGTCCCATACAGCGAGTTCAGTAATATACATAGATGTCATTGGTCAAATGTAGGGGTTTTCCTCACATAGGGTTGCATGTGAATATAAACACAACATTTCAAGTGATAGGAACATAATTAAAATTGTCATGCTATGATCTGATAGTACGTTACGCCAGGTTATTTTTTACAGCATATTGGTAAAATAGTATCAAAATAACAAAAGTATTATTATAATTACATGATAAGTTATTCAGGTAAGTGGTTTACAGAAAAGCTTTTCTTTTTATTCATGAATTTTTAACATATAAAGAATATAGATAACAGTGGCTTAATAGTAAGCTTTTATACTTGTTTTACCGGTAAACTAATTTGCTAAAAGATAATGAGTTTTCAAGGAAAGTAGACCCTAAATATTAACTCACCGACTACCTCCTTTATTTCTAAAAATGGTATCGGATATTGCTGTATAGCATTCCGAATATATTTTTTGTATTTAATTAACTGTTCAAGAGTGTCCGTAACGTCAAACTACGGGTTACATTATCCTGTGGTTTAAATAGTTAAGAACTCTGATAAATATAACATAACTGTCTTCGTAGAAGCATTTGAAAAACAAAAATGTTAATATTTTACCTCTAATATCCATTATTATGATTGTCGAATAGGCAAATGGCAGACATTTGCATTTTTAACAGAAAAATATCGGTGAAACAAGTTTGCGAGTTACGTGTATAATGTCCCTAACTTTTATTTAGATTATTAGGTTTAGTAATAGCACTGGAAAATCAACAACATGTTTTATTGCAAATACTCAAAACAGACCTTCAAAAGAATTGAGCTTTAATATTTATTTTTGATAAATAATTAATATTTTTTTATCAAAAATAAAACGAATGTTCTTGAAATAATGACTATTATAACATTTGGAATATAATTATTTTGACATAGAATTGTAAGTAAAAAGATTTTTCTTCTTCAAATAACAAGTGTCCAATTTCGATTACTTAGTTAATATTTTCATACCTACTCACAAATCATACGAATTAAAGATATATTTCAATGTTTGTAAAAATATTGGATCATAATCACTAGAAATAGTACATTATGGTACAAGCGTGTAAAGTTGGTGATTACCGCTGAGGCGAGGACGGTAATCACCATACACGCGAGTGGCATACGATTATTTTCAACACACTTGCGAATAAAATAATACTAAAAATACTAAGTACATAACACAATAGTAAAAATCTATTTGTTGTCATACTTGTCTTGTCATAAATATGCGCGCGCATCTAACATTTTTTTTATTTGTTCCTTTCGGAACAGGCTAAGGTGCTATCACCATGCTGCCTTGTCATCTACTTACTTATTTGAATTATGATTTTTTATACTCACAGAGAAAAAAAAACATTTTAGTGAAAGTTTTGTTTATTAAACACGTACTACAAGTTGAAATTATCTTTTAAAATACGAAGTTGCATGAAATGAGCAAGCAATAGGTATATTAATTCGTTTGTAATATTGGACACGATCTTTTTTGTATCAAAACTTTTTTAAGAACAAAGCAACTTAATCAATGAAATTAAAAAAAAGATGTCTATAACTCACTTTTGAGAATAATAGCAATGAAAAAGTCACAGTTTTATAATAGGTGTCATTCCGTGCTTAATTGCGGTGAAATAAAAGCCTAAAAAAAAAGAAAAAAAAAGACGGGTGGCAGTCGGGGACTGCCGCGGTAAAGCTATTGCATAGCATTTTTTATGAACTTATGCAATTATAATAAATAATAATTTGAATTTGAATTTGAATTTCGGATTTCGGATTTCGGATTTCGGATTTCGGATTTCGGATTTCGGATTTCGGATTTCGGATTTCGGATTTCGGATTTCGGATTTCGGATTTCGGATTTCGGATTTCGGATTTCGGATTTCGGATTTCGGATTTCGGATTTCGGATTTCGGATTTCGGATTTCGGATTTCGGATTTCGGATTTCGGATTTCGGATTTCGGATTTCGGATTTCGGATTTCGGATTTCGGATTTCGGATTTCGGATTTCGGATTTCGGACTTCGGACTTCTGACTTCTGACTTCGAGTCCGAGTCCGAGTCCGAGTCTGAATTTGAAAACTAACAACTTATGCAATTATAATTACTTACGTTAAACGAAGCTACTTCGGAGCAGCTCGGCTCTGTTCGTGCGAGCTCGGAGGTGTTACCATTTTTCGTTACGGAATTTCTGGATTCGGTCTCCACGCTCAAGGCCCGCGATAAAAGCTATGCAATAGCTTAAAAAGATTTATAAGCAAGTGTGTTGAAAAAAATATTTGCGTGATTTTATGTGTAAAATAAGGACGCCAAGAAAGATAGAAAAAAATAGAAAGACTTGAAAAAGAAACTGGGGTATGGTCCCTTATCGATCTAGTACTTATGTTCACTGCAATGAAAACACCCTTTATCGTTAATCTTTTCAAAGCCTAGCACCCTGGGATTGTAGGTTACTCCCTTTGAACCCCATTGAACGATACACTATTGTATCGACATGAACAGAACTCAAAAAGTAATACAATTTTAATCCTAAAAAGGGTTATATCGTAGACAGACCACGATATTATTTGACATAAATATAAGTTATGAAACTTTTACCTTAATTACGATTCCCAGATCTTTATCTTCGATCAGAGTATATTTCATCAAATTAGACCCCACCCCATAGGTCATGTGACTTCCAAATTGTATTAGTTTATTGTTATTCTTTTTACTGTGTTCCCCCAAACTGTAGTAAATTGGCTCGGGATCACGCCATTGTAGCTATAAAGTATTGGATTGGTATTGCGGTTTGTATTTAGTTTTATGGTGGGAATGTTATTTGAAAACGATTCCAGCTGTAATTTACTTTTGCGGTTCATTTTGTGTAAATGCTAGCAAACGTAAGTTTGGGAGATATTGGAATTACAAACTGAATCTAATAACTTAACAGCTTATAACTTTTGATCACATTTTAAGGAAGAAAATAAATTAAAAAAATAATAAAATTGTAATCCTAATAAATCACATTCCCAACTAAACAATAGTCGTTGCATTCTTAGATTGTAAATTATAAAATGTAACTTTATTATTTACATACCATTTGCGTTATCACGATAGGTTAGGTAAAAGAAAACTTTATACTTCTACTTATTTATGTTAATTTTCAACAGTTTTATTTACAATTAATTAATTTATATAACAATTAATAATAATGGCATTACTGCGTGGCTGGTACCAATAAATACTTCTATTACCAAAATCCACTGATGTTTGCAGTTACTGTTGATGTCTTGCTGTTTTTTATCAATAATTATTATAATTTAATTATTTTATTAATCAACAAAACGGACGAGCGACTGTGCTATGATGTGAGACGGTTCTGTTATGTTCTGTTCTGTATATGTTACGCAATTATTGTATGAAGTACTGTCAGTTCATTTATATGGATATTATTTAAAAAAAAATTCAGTATAGGCCACTAGAATGCATGTACTGAAATATTTTTTTAAAGGAATCAATTGGCACGTTGGTAGAACACGACGGTAGTTCCGTCGCAATCGAGTAGTCCGACTGGAGAAATACCTCCGCCCTACAGAATACCACAGTTATAATAACCTCGTGTTGTAATCCCGGCGGTGAGTAAAGTAGCCAGAGCTCACTGGAGAGGTTTTTTACTATCAGTGGGAAGACCAAAGGCTTGTCCTGTTTGTCTTTTGCACTGAATGCACACAATCTCTCTGTTCTTACAGGGTCGCCAGCACGAGTGTGACTCCCCTGGTGTTGCATCCGTCCATAGGTCACAGTAACCCTTTTTCATTAGGTGAGTCGTGTGCTTGCCTGCGAGTTCTGCGGTTATAAAAAGTGGTTATAAAAAAGTAGCCTGAAACCGTTTTCAAGAACAAATTCCACAGGCAATTTCTAAGATTCTCACGTTCAAACAAACAAACTCTTCAGCTTTATTATTAGTTTACAGATATAGATTATGGAACCTACCTACCCATTGTTCCACCGTGCGTGTTGATATGCAAACACAGATAATCGCTTCAATATTTAAGTGGCATTCCCTGTTTGCCCTTGAGCTTCGCAATTAGTTTAAATGTGTGTTTCATATTACAGGAGTGCTGTTATTATTTTATTATAGTGTAATATTTAAGTGAACTTTAATATTAATGCCTTTCACCTGATAAAGGATAGTTAATTTGAAAAAAATGAACCTTGAAAGCTGATAAATAAAACAATCGAAAATGTTAATTTTCCTTTTAGTTCATTCATCAATCGTGGTCGTCTTAATAAATAAACAAAATGTTGTGACCAGTGTTCATAGATTTTATAGGTAATCCAAACAGAATTAGAAGTTGATATGAAAGAAGCACATTATTATTACAATATACATAACTACTATTTATTAATACAGACAAATAATCGTTATTGTCTATACTTCCTCGATAATATCGTACTAATAACAGTACTGCTTCAAATTGAACCCTAAATTAGAACTATCAATATAAATAGGTAGCAATAAAAGGAAATCCATACTTGCGTTCACTCATTTTCGGCGATAAAGATTGTAAAAGGGTCATTGTTTTGTGGTTTGTCGGGAATAATCGATATCAATCGAATCGGTGATTTGGAATCAGTTATCGAGTGGATGTTGAAGGACTCTCGAATCGGTCCATATGCTCCTGTTCGCACGACGCCGACGCGACGGTCTAGTACATACTTGTCGTTGAACGTTCCGGACACATGTCTAGTCGAAACTCGAACTCCTGTTTCAGCGGATTGGCTAATTGAAAACCTTTCATCTCAATCAGCTTGAAATTTCAAGTTTAGATTCTATCACTAGACAATATTATTATTAGCTGAATTAGCTAATTATTAGATATGCAATGCAATTGCAGTTTCTAAAATGTCTTTTTTTCCTCAAATCACGTATATATTTAGGTATATTTTAATATTCATTCTGTTCCTATTTACTCTGGGTGGGTAACAAAGTGCGAGCGATAGCTAGCCGAGAATGTAGTCGAATAGAATGACTAATGTATGGGATTGACGTTTATGACATACGTAGACGACTGTCATATTATGTGTATGTCACATTTTGTTTTACAATACGTAGGTCAACGAATTACCACTTGTCGTCTAGAAGGTCTAATACTTTCGAATAAAAGACTGAGTATCCTTTTCTCTTATTAAAATTAATTCACATTGATTTTTCTAAAAATTAAGTATATTAAAGATATAATATTAATAAAATTCAACAAATATTTAAGATCATGTGAATGTGTAAATTTTAGACCATCCACAAAAATCTCATCAGTTATAAGCTCTGTAAATTGAATGTGGACACAAACAGTCCTATTCACTAATCTTGGATAACAGAATTATATATCTGCATTTCAAACTAACAGAACATCCGTAAAGCTCAAAATACTGGTGTTGTAGTCCAAACAGAGCGGTTCATCAGCGGTGGTGCAAATCAACGCGTTTCCGACGGCTGATTGTTTAGATAATCGCGTGTCACCCAGTTAGTCCCGACGTCGAATTTCAGACATTGCTGCTGACTGACGCTCGTGTAGACCGAACTTCAACCGAATCTGTTACTTGAGTGTCTTGCGTTGCTAAATATAAGCTTCAAGTGTTAAGGTTATTATGATAAATTAAACGATTAACTTGAATGTAAATAATATACAATCCAAGTATATACACGGGGCCAATTTTAAAACCAAGGTGCCCTTCGGAGACAAGGTGATGGTGCAATCCGGCTGGGTGTTCTAAGTGAACTACACAACAAAAATTATTTTATTTCGAGGCGATTTCGCTAATATAATGTCACTTTGTCTGCAGGCCCTGAATCCAATGCCCTTGTCATTACTGATCTATGTTGCTGGTTGCTCTTTACGTATCTCGAGTATGTAATCTGGCAAAATTGATTCAAAACGTATGGAGCATTTTGTATCGATGGGATTTCTACATCAATAATAAATATAGATGACTCTAAGAAAGATCATAAAATAGAATGCTCCTATGAATATACATAGAATAGTATAGTAGTATATACATACTATAGATAGTTTGAACATAGAAATATATTAAATCTAAAGTACAAAAGTGACTTACTGGACTTATAAGTACTGTAGTAAGCTTAAGATGTAAAACCGTACCTACTTATATTGGAATTTGTACTGAATTCGAGTTTCAAGTCGTCAGTTTCCTCACAAAAGAGTAAATGTTCAATTGATTGTGACATGGTTGTATTCAACGGGTACTTATATAATTTGCAAGATTTTTCCCTGAAATTCGTGCGTATCGCGAAATTGTGAACAAAAAATGTCTTCAGCTCAACCTATCCACTTAATCCGCTTTTATTAACAACTTCCCTTTTATTTCCTGACTCAAATATTTCAATGTAAATATAATTTGTTCCTCCAAACCATTAATGTAAAGGGGAAAAATAAGAGAAACATAACCGCTGCAGTCAATTATCAAGCTTAAAAATATCTCTGATATTTTCCGTTCTGATCTCTCAAAAAAAGGGTTCTCAATCCTTTAAATCTTGCGTAACAATTTAAGATCCAGTCGCGCAAAACCTGCAAAATCTCTTGATATCGCAAATAAATATTTTTTTTACGACCGGCTTACCGCTAACCCTGAATATTTTAGACATTTTGTTAATACCATAATCCTCCTTTTTTCCTCGGTTCGCACTCGAAGGGAAGTCAGTATTCACCGTTAACAGTTTCATGATTAATGACTGAAAACTCTTTGATGGCTTTTTAATTAGAGCTAAAATAGGGGTGTAATACTGGTTGGTAGCGAACGCTGGCGTCGGCCGCGGGAAGGTTGCTGCGGCCACAGCTATATTTCATAGAGGGAGGAAGGCGGCTTCGAATTTGCAAGGCTAATAAATTGCGGAATACCTAGGCCTTATTGGCTCAACGCTTAATCGTTCGGGCCGCACTGGATTATTTTTAGCCAAGTTCCCGGCGCTTCTTTGTGTAACTGTAGCAATTGGAAAGTAAAATGCAAAACGTATTCTTGCCTTTGTGCGCAGCCCAACGCGACGTAAGAGCGTTTACTTATCGGTAACATAGGAATGAAATTTCTAACTTTGCATTACAAATTTATTTCCTCCTACCGCGGCCTCCCAACTCGCCTTTCAAGTTATTCCAATTCTTCAGTGAAAATGGTGATTAATATTCAATATGAACAGCCTGTTTGAGTGATTGTTTCTATAACACGCTATACAGATCAGCTTTGAACAATGAAAATGTTATTAATTGGAAGAAATAGAACGCGCCTAACAATTTTCTTAAAATAAATGTTTGATTTTAAGTAAAATATTAATCTTTGGCGCCATAAATATTAATGTCGCCAAGCTGTAATATAACCAAATTGATTCTTGACATTTTAATACAAAATCCTATATCAATTTATTTTTAGACTTTTAGACACGGCTGACGTTGTTTATAAAACCTTCATTACACCATACAACACCATACAACACCATACAACACCATACAACACCATACAACACCATACAACACCATACAACACCATACAACACCATACAACACCATACAACACCATACAACACCATACAACACCATACAACACCATACAACACCATACAACACCATACATACTCTACATTTACAATGCCCAATCAAAAACTTCAGAGACAAGTCAACTCTGATAGCCGATGCATTTGCTAATCGATACTTTTTTTTTGGGCTCGTGAGGACGACAATCCTTAAGTATTTATAAATGTATATGAGTCAAATCAAATTGTAGAGAAGGAGTTAGTGGACCGAGGTGAAAACCTCAGATACAGCCGTTGCTCCCCGTTGCATCCAATAATAACTTAATCATTTACTTATTTCTATTGAGACTTTACATATTAAACATTGCTATTAAGCATTGCTTGTATGTATTTATGACTCGAACGCCCGACCAGATGTCTCACAGAGGACGTGTACTGCATAAACATTATATTAATTGTTATGTAATTCATCACATGGCTGCATGAATATTACATGTTGGAAACGTTGATCAAGAATAACCTGCGAAAACAAGCTTAACTCAACCATTTCACCGAATTTAAAAAAAGAACCCAGTTTAGTCGAAGTTAAATTATAATGATTTTCAATGTTGACATCCCGATATTCATTATTTTATCATTAAAATGCTACAAGTAACTGTAACACTTATAATTGTTGAAAGTTTACAGGAATGTTAAATATTAAGTTTATACATTCAATAAGTAACTGTATGCAAGAATATACAAATAATTAATAATGATATAGGTAATGATACTAAATCTAGTTGTACGTGACTTCATTGGTCGCCCTCTCAGCTTATATACTGCACGCCGTGCAATAACACCATCGCTATAAATTCGTTAAAATAGTTTCAATTCAATAACCCGTTTATTTATAGGCAGATAATTAATTATACTGTAGGTAATATAATGAAACATAAATACCGAGCATTTTATCCAGCTCGTTGTCACTACATTTGCCAAGTCACGAATTCCTTGAGGGGTGGCAACTGAAATATTCGTATTACCGCTTGGCCACGTCCAAAACAATGACTAGTCAGAAAGTACGCACTAAGCAGCCACTTTAAGCAATTAGGACAAACAAAACATTTTTATGCGAAGCTCGTTCGACGTTGACTGCAAGGGTTTCTTTGTAAAGATGGGAGTAACTTGTAAGTCGCAGATTGATATTTGCATATAGATAAAATATTACTTGTTATTTCTTCAGTTTATCAGTGGTTCGAATAATTCTGAATAATATTTAAAAATCAATGCTATTTAACTTTATGTTGACAATTAACTTAATATTATTGCTATTTGTCTCTGCCTCATATTTAGGAAACGCTTATATATATAACACTATTTGTTAAATGTTGTTTTCATAATTTATTCTTACGCAAATATTCTATAAGAGACTAGAATTAATTCTCTAGCATAAACTAAAGAAAGCCCCCTAAAATCCAACCACACGTCCCGACCATCTGAATCTCGTGGGGGATGGACACACGGAAACAAAGTTACTGTCGTGGCTAACGTGGCTCTGGTAGAAAATATATTGAAAAACTTGACATTGGCGTTTCGCCATTAATAATTTTATGAACATTTACAATTTACTTGACATTGGCAAATTGCGGCGATTTGCTGCAGAAGCCATTAAGAAGAAGAAGAAGAAACTAAGGAAAGAACGTTTACCTGACGATGGAGTTATATAAATTCACGCCTACCAACTTAATATGTTGACAAACATCTTTTTTGTCTTTTTATCTCAACATTAGTAATAATAAGCAAATATAATAAATAATAATAATTCGAATAGCTAGTCGTTTAAAATGATGTATTATGTAAATTGAAATACGCCATAAAATAGTGTAAACGCTTGTAATGCCAAAAAAAAACAGTAAGACATAAAATCGCTACGTTAAAGCCTTGTTTTGACTCTAAAAGTTATACCAAAGTATGTTAAGGCCAAAAAATAATGTGTTCAGGGATCTTCAGTAATCCGGGTCCCGCAAATCATCATAATAATTAAGTTATCTATTTCTGCGTATACACACAGAAACTAACCTATACATCTTAATTACAAATATTTACACTAATTAATTCATTGCACAGCTTATGCACTGTTTCAAATGTTACCAACATATAATTTACGACAGGTTGCTAAGTATCCAAAATCTATTTACATTATACCGCAGGGTGGGACTCAGATGTTCAAGAGAATCTGTTGTGATATATGGATGTTATTAGGAAAATAAACTTTTAATTGTTTGTAATCCCTGTGTTATGTTGTAAATTTCGTTGATACTGTGTAAACTGTAGGCTAGGTAACTACTGACGTGAACCCACTCCTAGCACAAGCAATTTAGCTTAGTTGGAGGGGTTAACGGGAATATTAGTAATAAAAAATAAAAATAAAAAAAAATTACTTAAATTCCTATTATGGCAGAAGAAGGTAGAATGCCGTAGATGACATTCAAGGTCGAAAATTGTATACTCGTGTCATCGCTAATACTTGAATTGTTTGTTCATGTCATATACTGCCTGCAATTCATCGGATGTGCGTGCTTGTAAATCATAAATATGTATAGGTAGACTCTACTTTGCTTTAGAAGCGCTAGATATTCATTAATATCTGCACAGGCTAATGACACAGGTATATACTACAAGTAGAAAATAATACTAGCATCAACATTTAGCAGCAATATAACTCGTATTAACTAAATATGGGAGAATTGCAAGTTGTTCTTCACAACTGGTCCTTTGTTTAAGCAATTTGCCTAAGCTACTGGCAAAATGTTTTCCTTTTCGAAACTCACACTAAACAATTTCTCACAGACTCGGCTCTGTCCATTCGGTATCCGGAGGAGCAAGTTTAACTCCAAACAATAGTTAAGCAACAAAGAAACTTACCGAGTAGTGTGCTGTGGCCGAATGGTGTGTGTGAACCGACTTATGGCTCCAACTGACTGCTCTACGCCTTGTAATCAGTACAAACAAACCCTTACAATGTTATTTTAGAACCATTTTCGTGTTAATATTTGTCTAGACTATTTCTTTTGAACTTTATTTGACTGCCTCTGTGGCGTAGCGGTAGTGAACGCGGCTGCTACGCAGGAGGCGCGGGTTCGATCCCCGCTCAGTGCCAATATTTGTATGCATGAATATAAATATTTGCATTGGTCTGGGTGTTTCTATGTATAATATGTATGTATTTACAAAAAAAAAAAAAAGTATCTAAGTATGTATATCCGCATTCTAGATTCCATAACACAAGCTAATAATAATTAAGCTTACCATGGGTCTAGAAAGCGTTGTGTAGAATGTTGTGGAATATTTATTTATTATTTATTTATTTGTTTTAGAAGCTCACGTTTTGAGTTCTTTGGCTTTGAATGCACAATACTTTCACTTTAAAGCATAAAGTAAGCTATTTTAAATTACATATTTTCGCGAGTTTTTTATAATACAATATATCACTGAGGAGGCAGACAAGCATACGGCCCACCTGACGGAAAGTGGGTACTGTGTCCTATGGACTTGTGCAAGGGTATCAGAGTAGTCACACTCGTGCTGCAGGCTCTGTAAGAACAGAGAGTCTCAGCGCCGTCAGTTCAGAAGATAAAGCAGGACAAGCCTTAATAAATGTAACCGAAAGAGAAAATAAGGCATTAAAGAAAATAATAAAGAACAAACAAACACGGGATCATCACCATATTCACCATCAATACTTACCACTAATCGGTTATCATGTCCTAAAGACGCTACAGGTTTAACTCGTGCATCTACCAGTAAAATGCTATACACCACGGTGCTAAAACCACCAATGGTCGTTCAGGTAAAATAGTAGAAATGTTTTAAAGAACATCTTACTTAACTGAGACCAATGTGTTCATTTGCTATGTACCCAAAAGTACAAAGCTGTCGTACGAATTCTAATTCTCATCCATACAAATTCCAACCGATTTGAGAATATTACATCGAATTCCTGGTCCGTAGTCGACAAGAACTTTGCTCGTTGGTAAAGTCTTGCAATTTTCCTTTCCCCCGTATCGGTGTTCGCGTAAGGGGTGCTGATTTATTTGCGGGTATGAGGCGTGAAGCAAACGAACTGCCCGGGCGAGATGTACGACGCGACCGCGCTGTAACTACGGTGGAAGGCGTCTTAGATCACACGGAAAAGCTATGTGCGGAATATCTTAAAACATGTGTAGCAATTTTCGCAGTTTGCCCGTGAGGAGAATGTTGTAATGAAGTTAATATTTGAGGGTGTACTTAATATTACATTGTGAGGTACCTTTGTACTGGGTGCTTTGTTGTTTTTATGGGTGGTAGATGAGATTTAAGCTCTTTATGAGTAATTAACAATGAAGAACAATATTTCTTACACATCACCATGTGTTTTCGTACCTCTTTCCCGTAATATTTAATAGAAGTAACATTACTCTACAAAATCTTCAGGCACTGTGTACTGTACCGTCAGTGGGTAATTAGTCTCATATATATAAATTTTTGTTATACTGAATTCTTAAATGGCTTTAAATTAACTACAGTACTAAATACGAGTATCAAACATTTATAATTTTTAATAAAAAGAAAAATAAAACAAATAGAAAAAGAGAAGATAACAGGCGGTTTTGAACGCGGCACCGTGTGGTGGCAGGCCGGCGCCGTTCCCACCCAGTTATCGACTCTGTGTACAATACTAAGCTAATAACCTGTCCATATTCCTAGGTTTTGTCCTATTGCCTACTCACGTGACACAGAAACAATCGTTGTTTGTGAATCCAAACCATACCACATATATTTTTGAAATACAAAATTCCATCAAAGTAATAGGCTATTTGACAACATTAAAAATATACTACAAATTGTGGCCATCCTATTAGAAAATAACGTTAAAAGACCTACGAGACTACAATTTACTCTCAAATATGTGTATTTTATGAGAATTTCAAATATAATAAATTCATTTTTAACAAAAAAGTTTAACCGACTTCAAGAAACGAAAAAGAGGCACTGAAAAGCGAAAAATAACTTAATTTACAGATTTACTGATTTATTAGAAGTCGGTGCCTAGCCCAAGGGAGGCCATATTTCAATTGATTGCATCATAGTAATGTAGTTCAGACACAACAAACAAAGTTGGCTGGCACCGACTTCTAATAAATCAGTAAGTCTGTAAATTAAGTTATTTTTCGCTTTTCAGTGCCTCTTTTTCGTTTCTTGAAGTCGGTTAAACTTTTTTGTTAAAAATGAATTTATTTTTCTCTTTTTAGTGAGTTTGTACAGTCTCACGACTGTACATTGCATGTATAGTGACCTGACTGTACATGCGCTGCTGACGCTACACAAAGTCAAAGTCAAAGTCAAAAATCATTTATTCTGTATAGACCATCAAAACGGAACTTACAAAACGTCAATAATATACATATATGTACTAAAGACTAGCTTAGCAAATGGACCACCGGTTCGAAACGCGGCCCCGGCCTGAGAAGACTCCGGCAAGAAACTCAGCGGGCTTTTTTTTTTTTGGTCTATTTACAAAAAATGCTTAGTCTACTTAGTCTAAATACAATCATTTGTTTGAGAAGCATGCATGAGTGAACAGCTCAATTCCAAGCAAGTTTATCATCTAAATATTCTTGTATTTTATAATAGCCTTTTTGGCACAATTTCCTCTTAACTTCATTTTTAAATTTATTTATAGGTAAATCCCTAATTTCATTAGGGAGCTTGTTAAAAAAGCGTATACAGTTACCCTGGAAAGAATTACTAATTTTTTGGAGTCTGCTATCACAGACTACAAGATTGTTTTTATGTCTCGTATTTACGTTATGCCTGTCACAAATTTTTGGAAATTTGGAAATATTTTTCCTCACATACATTAGGTTCTCGAAAATGTATTGTGACACTACGGTCAGAATGTCTATTTCTTTAAACTTTTCTCTGAGGGAGACTCTTGGGCCCAAATTATAAATAGCTCGCACAGCCCGCTTTTGTAATATAAATATTGTATTCAAATCCGCGGAATTACCCCAAAGGAGAATTCCGTAGCTCAAAATACTATGAAAATAACTGAAATAAACTATTCTAGCCGTATCCACATCTGTCAGAGTCCTAATCTTTTTTACAGCGTAGGAAGCTGAACTTAATCTACTGGCTATTTTATCAATATGTGATCCCCACTGCAGTTTGGCATCAATACTTAAACCTAAGAACACTGTTGATTCCACAAGGTTCAACACCTGACCATTGAGTTGTACATTGGTTTCCACCTGTTCAACATTAGGTAGGGTAAATTTAATACATTTAGTTTTATTCCCATTAAGGCAAAGATTATTTGTACTAAACCAATGGACCACTCTTGTTAGTGCACTATTCACTTCGTCATAATTGTTTAGTTGCCTCTTAATTTTAAATATTAACGAAGTATCGTCAGCAAATAAAATAATATTATTTTTGTCTCTTACGTAGTAAGGGAGGTCGTTTAAATTAAGAATAAAAATGGTCCTAGTATCGAACCCTGTGGAACGCCCATCGAAACCACAGAAACGGCCACGCTAAATAAAAAAAATATTAAAGCATTATTCAAAATAATTTTTGAAATTAATGCATATACACCGGAAATATAGCTGAATATTCTGAATACTTCTGCGTACCCCTTCAAAGGTCTCAGGCGTGATGTTATGTTGTGTAATGGCAGAAACATTGCAATAATATGCCATTGCAGCTATCGCGGCTGATTTCCTGGTACTTTTTGAAGAGTTCCTTGGTCTAATCTCGGAAACCCATCATCAGATCTATACGAAATTTAAATGGGACCACTTCGGAATAACCTACTTACGAACAGAAAAAGAATTTTCTAAATCCGTCTAGAATTGGCTTCACAATCGCGTAACAAACATACAAAAAAAAATAAAATAAAAAAAATTGCGTACGAATTGAGAACCTCCTTTTTTGAAGTCGGTTAAAAATGTTATATTTTGTTGATTTATTGTCTATGACAAAAACGCTCGTGATTGGTTAGAGCTCTGGGCGACGTCATTGCTACCAAAATATCTCCAGTTGTATGAGCTATTATTGTTTGTTTCGGTGTTATTATTTGCTTTTTCCTTGATTATCGCGAGTTTTATGGACATATTTTGTGATTAAGTTCGAAATGGATACAAATTTTGTGCGAGCCGATGATAACAGCAACTTACCTACTACAATAGAGTGACGTCACAAATCACACGCATCACCATGTTTAAATATCCTAGCGTTTTTCGCGCACTTTTGAAAATTTAAACTTTAGCATTGATTTTTTAACATAATGCATTGTTTTTTTACAGAAATATTAATGTGATATGTTTATACTGTAATAAGCAATCATTTGAAATGGTTTTTGAAAATTAGTCAAATAGCCTATTTCAGCTGCTAAGAAAATTATCATTCACATACACATACAGAGAGTTTATATTAAAGACATTTGCCACAAGCTAACGTTTTAGTATGCAGTATCGGTGCGACCAGACGACTTGGCTTGCGGTAATGCCTCGTCCAAATTCCTCTCGCCAAAACTGTCATCGGCGCCCAACGATTAGTCAAGCTGTTAAGTGCTACTTCCCGATTGTTTTTCTCTTTGCCAATGTCGGAAACTGTAATTTATGCGACTTTACAGTTCCACCACAGCGTCGAAATTTGCAATCGCCGGAGATCCCGGCAAAACCGAAGGTTTATTTATGGGATGGAGAGTTAACTTTTGAACTGAAAGTTCTGCGGGTGCAGCGGTCGCCAGACCTTTTTTTGTTTGCAGTTGTTACTGACTCCCTGGAATATAGTGTTCTATGTTCACATTTGCGTACGATTTCTTTTACAGCTCCCTTATTTTGTTTGAGTATGAGATCCAATTCAGATTTCATGTGAATTTATTTTGATCCTCTATTTTTTAGTTGTAAAGTCGAATTTCAGATGTCACTGTTTCCTATTTTACAACTCATCAGAAGACCAGAACAATGCTTAGGTGTGATTTCTAAATTCTTTTGTATTTAATTTAAATTGTTTTAGAGAACTTTTTTCAGGTTATTCATCAAAATAAAACAAACACTGTTTTCCAATGTAAGGTTTTTTAGTTAAACACCTAAAGATTATTACAAAATGATTAAAAAAAAGGAAAACAATAACTAAAAAAGCAGTCTCGATAATTTTCTGACTGACAGACTCGTGTAGACTCAGACTCATAAATTATTTCTACAAAAGAAGATCATTAAAATAATGCACCCCAAAACATTTTAAAGACGAAGTGTATAAAAGAGTTCACAACAAAAACAAAAACTACAGTAAAAATAAATTAGAAATATCGTGGATTTCGCAGTGACCCTTGTTCTGTGCAACTGTTTACACTGTGTATTGACAAGCGATGTTTTCTCTAAAGAGGTCTAAGCAAACAGTATTGGAGTGAGGGTGCCGACGTGATTGCGCCAAGGAAGCTTTTATACTTTGTTTGTATAATCCTCACCCTTTGATTAGCTACTTTAGGTTTCACTGGTGTAAAAGGAACAAGAAAAAGTTGGATTAATTTTATTTGCTAAGTCAATCTGACCTACTTCAACGAACTTAAAGTTAACGTTATCGTATTTTAATATCAGTCTTAGACAAAAGAGTCTTTTTATAAATCTTTACTATAATATTAGCTGGTATAACTTTTTAAATACCTTCAGTTCGATGATACTTTTTATATCGTTGTCTGTAAATCTTGAAAAAACAAAAGACTTTTTTCCAAGTTTTATTTGCAAACTTTGTAGTGAACATTTAGATACGTATTTAACAAGTATCTACCATTCCTTTAGTTTCGATTGATATAAATGGAGATCTTTTTGCCTCTTCTTAGCTAGATACTACGAAAGAGGTCGTAACACTCGATCTTCATTCCCTCAAGTCATCTTTCCTACTTTGATTTATGCCCTCTGTCAAGGAAATTGTCTGCAGGCTGCTGCATTGAGTACCTACCTATGTTGGATGCATTATGTGACACGGTGTGAGCGATAAGTAAATACGAGTATCAAAAAATGCTGGGCTATTGGTACCTACTGTTAGATAAAGTAGATGAAAAAGGATATAACTGAAAAACTTATGTAGGTATCCCTACTAAACCTGGTAAATTAATACTTGGTAAATCATTACATTCGTCTTTTTGAAGATCGCTATTACCGGTACACGTTCATATTTAACTGTCGATACGCGATTATGTGTCAATAATATATAGTTGAACTGTTTAGAACACAGAGTCGTCATTAGTGTAGGAACATACATGTTAGGTCAATTAGATATTACTAATACTATTACTGCGGGATTACCTTATGACATTACCTATTCATTTTAGACGCCCTAATTGGTTGCCGTTGACGTCAAGAGCCATTATACATAAAGACTAGAATATACTCAATCAATTCACTTAGTATGTTCATGTTAATAGCACTTGAACATCAGAAATACATAGCTGGTACATAAGGTCTAATAATCATTAAGCACTAAGCAACAAACTCCAAAATGGCTGCCTTTCCAAATAAACAACAAAGCCATGTAAAACTAAACACATCGTAGTGCTTGAACTACAAAAGAGTGTAGAGCTTAGATCCTCCCACCTTTCATGGGCAACAATTAAAACATAAGGGTTGAGGGGGCGAGGGAGTAACTACTAAGTGGAAGCGATGACGGTTCTCGCAGTGCGCCGACGGCTTGTTACACAATACAAAAATACATACTTGCGTAAATTATGTCTCGTCACGTTCGTTCGCACATTTCAATTGAAAAACTTCGCAGTTAATGTTCTTGGTTGGGGTATTTTTTGAGAGATAAAGTGAGATTTGTATTTATTTATTTATAGAAGATTATTAATCTGAGATCTGTATCGTTACGTACTTCGTATAATGATTATATGTGCCTATTGTGCCTTACCAAAAAAAAATATTTCTATGCTTGATTCTACACTATCCGTCACGAAACAAGGTTAACTATGTAATTAAACAACAATTATTTATAGGCTCTTTAAAAATATTACTAGCAGCGTGTGGGTTGGCTTTTCAACTGTTATAAAATTATTAAATAGATTTAGGTTGGTACCAATACCTACAACATAAAAATGGTAATACCTAAGCCATTCTCCTATCACCGTTTTAAAATTGTGAGCGTTTATTAGTTTATCTAGGGCATACAATTATTGCATCTGTACCAGCAATCACAAGTACGTATGGCATGATAACTTCCTGTAGTACTAAAAATGACTTCAAAGAGTTAGCGGGCCTGTTAGTTTATTCTCGCCTACCGTCCTCATGTTATGCTCCCCGTTGGTTGTACCACCATCAAAGAACAAAAGTTTATCGTATGTACTACTAAAACAATGAATCCGATGTATGTAAAATGAAAGGGGTGTCGCCGCTGCGATAGTTCTTATGACGGCGTACCGATGTGGAAGGAAGCCGCACTCGACTTTTTTCAAAATGGCGGCCTGTCAGATGTCATTTTGACGCGGGAAACTAGAAATACAAGATGGCTGTGCAAAAGGGGTTATCAACTTTTGAACCGGCTTGAAGTACTCGTCGTAAAAACCGAGTGGTAATATAAAGACAAATTCAAAGTTGTTTACACCATAAACTTGCTGTCTTTCAGGCTTAAATATAAATTTTCCATCCATTGTTTTTATACCTACGACGTTGCTCACTTTCAGTATTATAAAAAATAGAATTATATAATCTAATTAGTTAACCTTGAATAATTTATATAGGTATATTTCTACATAATACTGCATATCTCTCCTATTTATTTTTTAAAAGTTAACACAAACTTATGGCGTTGTCTATGCTATAGATAAGGATAAAGAGCAATGTTTTAATATGTTATAATTATTAATTAACACTGTATTTTAATATGAATATGTTACTCCTAAAGAATTTCTTTGATTTTATTTAACATCTTACAACTCTTTTTAGTTTTAATGATACTTTCGATATAGATAGAAAGTAGATAACTCTGCAACATGTAAATTATTGTAATGTGATTAGAAAAACCTTTTTTGCCTCACATGCAACATTTCAATAGCGATCATAAACTCTAACATAGCAATTTTCAAAAGATCACTCGCTTTTCATGTGACCTAGAACCTTTTTAACACACAGCCCAGTTTCTCGAACTGTAGTGTCAAAACGGCTTTTTCTCTTAAATCAAAGTGAAGCAGCTCTTAGGCAGCGGGTAGAGCAATATGAAACAGGTCGAGGCGAGTGATCCGCACTCCAAAGGGCTCGGTCGTCTCAGATGTCGCTCGGAGAGCCCATTCGCAGGCCCCGGCCACACCCTCCACTCGACTCGCACATAAGCTTACGAGCGGCCCGCTTTATTTATTATGTACAGCCATTAACGCCACTGCCATCATGGCGGGCGAGTTTTTCAATTTTTAATTTCCCTCTTACCGCGACGGCGACACTCGACAAACGCTTCCCGGATTGACACTTAAGTTGTAACTCATTGCGCCGCTACAGTTGCCTGCTGACGACTTAATGAGTTTCTACAACCAAAGAAATTGCTTTTCACTAGTGGTTTCCCTAGAATTTAATAGATATATCACAGGTTAGTGGACAAGGGTTGACGATTCGGGTTATTATCTTTTTCACGACTAAAATCCAAAACAATGTGGGTACATATTACACACTCATATTTACCACAACAATAAAATATTATAATATTTTGCTCCTCAATTTAATTCCGACTCCCACCACGTCACGTGCGGCTACTAAACTATCGAATATCGAAAGTTATAATGCCTCAATTCTTTTCTGGTTCTGGAAAATGAAAAAGCTTGTACCTAAGCCTTAAAACCGTAGTTTTAAACATTGCGTATAGGTACGAGTATTTAGTTACATTATTGCCTCTAAATCCATTGATGACTCCACACACAATAGCATGGACACGTGTAATTCTCGATACGTAAGCACGTAGTTAATAATGCGTATCTATACCTCAAATCCAATACGGCTTCCTTTTACCCCCTAAACACGCGCCCAAAAGTTTCATGTAAGGCTTCTAAAGCTGCCCGTCTCATAATGGCGTCTACTCTTTGAATACTCGCATTTCAACGGGTATTATTGTAGTGAGAGAGATATCTGATAGACAGAAATTTAGGTAGACTTAACTTTGACCATAAAGATGTTTGTTAATAGTTGTTACTTTATATAGCAAGAGTTTGGGGGTAGGTAATAGTTAAATAACGCCGCGAAGGGAATGAAAATCGCCCAACGTCCGCCGCAACTATCCGCACGACTGTCCGTCCGACCTTGGTCCAGACACGACTTCCCACTGCTGATGCCACAAATTTATTTCATTAAATTTAATTCTAAACTCTCAAGGGTCGCCTGGGAATTCGGTCAGAGGCAAACGAGTTAAAGTTCAGAAGTACCTACTTGGCAAATTAATCTTAAGGGAGTTTCGATGTTATCCTGCTCCGCGGACTTGAGTGCGCTAAGTCCGTCGGACGTTATAAATTAACAAACCCTCGCCGGTAATTAAGCGGGAGGTGTGCTTCACATTGAGTTTAACGAAAAAAAATTCAATTAACCCAAATTGTGTTAGAACAATTTTTCAACACAGCATGCTCTATTTGCATATCATGTACTATACATGTTAGTCTGTTGAACTCTATCGCTTAAATCCATTACCAGGTTTACCTCCTATTGTATAAAAAGTATAAGTAAAGTTGGTTACAAATTGTGATACGTAATTTGGTGTGGTTTTTTGTAAGGATATTTAGAGCTAATCAATTTGTTTAAAACAATGACGAACGTATCTTTTTTTATATGGGGTATATCAATTTAACTTAATTTTATGTTTATAACTAAAAGGCGTATTTTTTATCAAATGTTAGAACTTAGAGAATTATACATAAGAATATTGACGCAAATGTTATATTAGCTTTCTCTTATTTATTGTTTTAAAGGTCTACTACATTTTAATCGATTAAGATAAAAAGTCCTACCGAACTGTATTCGCTTTTTCTATCTTAATCGATTTGAATAGTTCTACATTTTTCATAAATGCGTATAATTTTAATGGAATATACCTACAAAAAATATTTTAGATATAACAACTAATATTTGTATGTTTTTTCTCTTTACAGGTAAGACATTCTCCAACACTAAGACACTTCCAACCAAAGAAGGTAAATTTAATTAAGTAGCTCGGTAATTACCTAAAGCGAGACCTTAAAATGAAAGTCTTGTTTATGAAAGTGTACTTCTTAATTAAAATAGACCTCGAGAATTACGTTAGACTCATGCTGTTTAATGGACTTATATGTTCTCATTACACGATACACTGGGAAAACAAATCTTATTAGGTTTTCTTCTCGGTAGCTCCTACCATTTATTAGCAAATTAAGCTGGTTACTTGATCAAGAGTTCAAAGGATTATAAGAAATTATATTATGTTATGAGAGTTATTTGCTTATTCAATGTAGGATGCTTTTCGAATTGGCTCAAATCCTTAAGCTAATCATCATGTTTAAAAATGATCTATTCAAATACACACATACATACATATAATCACACCTTTATCCCCGGAGAGTTAGGCAGAGATGAATAAACACCTACATTTCACCAATAATTATTATATTCCGTCCCATGTAATAAGGGGGGAGCCTATTGCCGTATTCCGCGCACTATTGTTGACTTGAGTCATACATGTGGGCTGAGCCTGGGCTGTATAAGTATATACGTATTTGTCTGATGTTAAACTGAAAATTCGCTTAACTGATCGTTAATATAAGTCAATGTAAGACGATTTTCCAATTTGATCAAATCTTTAGGGTAATCATCATGATTAAAAATTATCTGAATGATCAATGATATTCTAAGTAAAAAAATCACAATAGCACACAAAAACCAGCATGTATACGTAAATACGACATACGTAATATTCCGACAGTATTAACTTATCATAGTTATCTATCATTTTGGAGGAACTAGACAACGAGGAGCACCTTGGGTTATGGAAATTACTAATCTGATTAACAAAACTTTCACAGTGTACAAATTCACTATAACCTGGTTTCTTGCCTGTTTCTTGACAGTTGATTGTAGCAGTAGCTACAGGGGTAGAGATTTTTATAAACTTTACTTCTCAAGAGGGTGCCTTTGCTTTCATTTAAAGGGATAGTGAACTATTAAATTATATAAGAGTCAGCTAAAATGAAACAAAAGATAACAATCAAATTCCCGATTACCTATCAAAAAGAAAAGTTCGCATCCAAATCTTCTATGTGAAATGAAAATTAGAAAAACAAAAAAAAATTAACCCTTTTTTAGTTCATGTTTATTTGCAACTACAGAACATTTCTATAAAAATAAAGTCAAGCGGAAACTTTATAATTAGAACAGTTAAATATCCATTAAAATTCGTCAAATGAGTCGCCGCTTCATTTGCATATTTTGCAACGTGGTCGAGTTTGACCGAACTAATACTGTCGGTTCATTTCCTTGGAAGTCCCAGGGTACCCGTACATGCGCGCCTTTACTCACTAGCCCACAATTTAGTATTAAATGTTGATTAATATTGTGCATTTTAGGGTTGCGTTCTAGCCAGACAAGCGATTCTGGAGCTCAATTTAGAGTTACCTTGCAACTATTAAGTACTTAGAGGAACTATTTGTTATTCACTTTATTTTAAACCCTGGTCATCGGAATGGAAACTGCAGATCAAAGAGATTATAATGATGATTCGATTTTGTTTACCTCAATTTATATTTAATACGTACTGTTTTTTTTTTTGTATATATTCCTTACATCCGACGAAAGACCCTGTGCCGTATGGCATAATTTTCGACTAGGACAGGAGACAGGTGATATTTACCACTTATCGATTACCACCATTAATCGATTTTTTTTTAACTTTTTTACCTAGTTTCAAAACCCACAAACAATTTTTAACATACTTATTGCAAATAACTAATTATTATTGTCAATATATCTGAGAGCTTTCTAAATTATAACATGAGAATACTTAGCAACGAATTACACTGAATTATAATCTCTATTATTTACATATGGAAAAGGTGCAATATCCAAAAGCGCCTACATTTCGAAGCAGTTTGCAAAATATTAATTTAGGCATATTGATATTAAAAAATAATGTTGATATAATATATAAAATATGAGCACAGTTAACTTCATAATTGAGTAAAACAGGAACTAGATGTCGTATTGAATTTTATTAGCCACAGTTCGTTCGCAATAAGTCACGCAAGCTGGCAATAAAAATATTTGTGTGATAAAAATAGAATGATAACGTAACATTTCAACATTTGTTCGGTTTAGATGCAAACCGTAATGTGATATTATGGTATTTACGAGTACAATGCAATGTGCAGTCTATTCCAATCATAAGAGATATACATTATACGAAACTAAAATACTTAGTAGAGATTTTATTTTTCAAGAGACGCCTGCTGTCAATCACAAGCCGGCCACTCCACAATAGATCCAATAAAATATTTACAAACCAAATCCTGTGTGGCCGCGAATCCATTATAAATGGCCTTTTATTAAAAGTTCGCCCTATCGTATTGCCCTGGGGTGGCATTTAATAAGGCGCTTTTACCTCGTAATCGTTACTTATTGATGTTTCTATGTCTAGACGCGTTCAGTTTTCCTTCTAGTTTTCCAGTATTTTCTGTCACGAACATATGAATTATTTAGTTGTTGCTGCAATTTCCGATGTACGAACACGAACGTCAAAGATTACTTTAATTATAGTTATTTGCTACCATGTTGAGTGACACGGGACTTCAAAGCCGGTGGAGTTATTTGTCTGAAACTTTTCTTATTAAACATTGATTGATATATGGGCATTTTCCTCAAAAATGCTGAGTATTCGAACAAATTTGTCGTCCATTTCATCGTTGATCATTGTCAAAAAGTAAATTGATGTCTGACAAAGTGAAGTCACCGTTGAAGTTAAGTCGGCGAAGCTTTTAAGGATAATTAATGTGCACTGAATTTCGAACTTTCAAAGAGAATTTGTTATAGATAACAATCGACAACAATTTCTAAACTGAATCCTTCACTCCACTGATTTCAACTAAATTTATATTGAATATTGTATTGTATTATTTTTTGTTCGGCTTATAATTTCATTACCTAAACATACCTACTATCGATTAATGTTTTTTACTAATTGCTTTAAAATTTACTTGTACATCAGATTGAACTAAAATCGAGGTATATGACGGATTTATGAAGGGTATATACAATTTTTCCTTAGTTACTGAGTATCTCTCTTAATTTTCTTCTATTTTATAGTTTTACAAAATAGTTTATTGAAATAACATTGCATTGTTTGTAGTAAAAATATTAAAAGACTCTATCCCAGTATCACGACTATGACAGATGAACAGATGATTCTGTTTCACCTAAAAACTCGAAAATAGATTTCATAACAAAATTTTTCTTTGCAGGAAAAGACTTCTTAGTATATAATTAAAGTACAGTAAAAGTATTATAAAACTCATTCAGAAACTTTTCTCGTTCTTCGTCAAACGACATTATATTGTTATCTTTTACTTTGATAAATATTGTTCATGAAACTTATTCATATTTTATTTGTTATTTGAAAGTATCATAACGTCTTAAATTAAAACTGCCAAAAGTACTAAGAGTACTTTTATAACTTTGAAATGAGAACGACCAATCTAAAAATCCAAGAGTATTAATTTAAAAAGTTGCGAAAAAACGGAAAGCAGTTCTCTGATAATCTCGATAATACTATGTTATCAACAGCAACCATCTGAAAAACAGGGGCCAAACGCAACGAGGTGCTTACTTTAAAGGGCTATTTTCAATTTTCTCCTAAGCCCTCGTAAATCCGTATAGCCCAGAGTCTCTCCCGTAATCTTAAAGTTCTTTGCGCAAATGTCGTGCTATCAGCTCTTGCAGAGTAAATAACGAGTTGAAAAATGACAAGTAATAACTATCGGGTGTAATGAATGGGGAGGAAATGCCCTGAGGAATACGTAGGGTGCTGTACACCAAATGTTGCAGTGGGCGGGCAGTCACTGCCGCAAGGTAAACAAACCATTGCAAGCATTTTTTCCATTATTTCAGTGAACAAAAAAATTATGTCGATGTTTTTAGTGAGTTCGAATATCTGGAAATGGATTCATGGTGAAAGTTTTATATCAGAAATGTTAATAAAAAAAAATAGTTGATAGGTTGAAGTGAATTAAATCATACACTTTGTGACATGTATCTACTCGTGCATCCATAATTTGTATCCAAACTGCATTGTATGAGATGAAATGCCTAGATATCCATGGATTCCCCATGCAGGTGTCAGGTCCATCGTGTGGCAGAGAGAGAGACAAGTTCTATGTTTAAGGGGTTTATGTAGTATAATTTTGTGTCAATTTTATATATTAATAAACTAGAAAATTTGTGGAAAGAAACCTTTTGTGGAAACATATCATTTGAGATAATTTTAAAGCAATTAGTTTGCTAAACTAAACAAATTATAATAAATTGGAAAAAGCGAAATCAATTCTCGGGCAGATCAAAGATTCAAAGATCGCGGGTTCGAGTCCCGCCCGAGAATTGATTTCGCTTTTTCCAATTTATTATAACATATCATTTATCTAAATGACAGTGGAAATCTCGTCAAAATCCTGTGCCTTGTGCACTACTCAACGGATACAGGATCTAAAAAGCGGGAAGCTACTTTGCTATAGTTTGTTATACTTCGTATGAACGCAACACAGATACAAACGTTAGCACCACAAAGCTAATATATTATAGACTAGCCTTCTATCCGCGGCTCCACCTGCGTGGATCTCGGTTTTCGCGACTTTTGGTCGTATCTCCTGTTCTACAGAACTGATTGAGATCAGACAAACGTAAAACGTTAAGTCTGACCAAGCTCTTAAAAAAAAAATCGTATCAAAATCCGTTCAGTAGTTTTTGCGTCTATCGTCTACCTTTATTATACCATAATCCCAGTATTTTTTTTATATATTTCCAATTTACAGACTTTATTTATTATTTAGTGGTCGTACTTTACAATTATAAAAGAGATGAAACTCATACATACTAGATCTATTAGCATACGGGACTTGAGCGGACCTTAATGTTTATCAAAATGATGATTTGGCACATTAAATGGCACATTTATAGACTTAAATAATAATAATATGTTTATGGTTGGTGTTATTTTCAAGGTATTTTGATACACAGTGCCTTCAAATAAAACGGTGTAAAACGATCCACATAGCATCCTTATCAGAACGGCTCATTTCCACTCAATCCTGTTTCACGTGCCATCATATACGACACCGGGGATCTAAGCTTTTTAAACTCTGAATGCGAGGGGAAAAACGAGCGCAAATTTATCAAAACTCCCGTATTCTTTCCATTAGCAACATCTCAGATTGTCGGAGTTGTGAACGAGTGCGTGTTGCGCGAATAATGATGTAATATACGCAAGACGGTGTAACGACGCTTTTTGATGGCGCCTCTTCGTACTGTCATTACAAAAGTCACCATGACTACACGGTGCTTATGTGAAATAAGATATTATGGTGATGATGCGTTTACTTTTTGATGAAACTTGATAATGAGTAATTTACATAATGCTTCACATAAAGATTGTGTAAATGATATGTTAAGAAATCTGCCTGAGATTAAATTACTTTTAATGTTAGACATCGATTTTGATGCTAAATTGATTGTAGATGGTAAAATGAAATTTAATATTTCTATCTTAAAAACATTTTGTAAAATTTAAATTTTCGTGGACGAAACAAGTTTGCAGAGGCACAAAAACCCAATTAAAATTGTTTGCGAATGGCTGAGTAAATCCGAGCAAAAATTGCTGCTACGCAAATAAGGACTAGGTAAGCTTCTTCTCAATTTAGGTTCATAATAAGATATTCATAAAGATGTTCCAACGAAACGACAAAAGATGTCGAGGAGACAAGCTCGTTTTCCAGCTAAAATGTTAAATCACAAGAAGGCAAGAGACTTACCCGCATCGGGAACAATGGGACCTGCTTCAGTGCAGCCGCAAGATGAGTAAATAATACAAAATTGAATAATCGTAACAATACTGAAGCTCAATAACAGACAGTGACATTAATTAATTTAAATTGTGCTTGAAACCTCGAAAGAAGATGGCAGTAAACGATTGAAAACAAGCAATATCTTATGTTTCTGCCTACATTAAGGTCGTTTGGTATTTTTTTGAATTATAAATTTCTATGGATAAATCTAACTCGATAGCAATTATAAACTGTTTTAGTTTTATACGGATTTAATTTGAGGCACATAACTATTTTAATACCAACATTAAATAATAAATAGCTATGAACAATAAATTTTTGTATCAAAGTTTAACGATAACTATTTCATAAACCTTCATTAGTTTTTAATTTACATTATTAAACGGCCCTAAAAATATTATGAGTTTTTCAAGTTTTTAAGACTAGTAAAGGTATTACTGGGTATTAATTTGATGTTATTTAATCCAAAATACGTTTAATCGTACCCCCTCGACCTCAAGACATGAAAATCTACTCATTTGTCAGGATTTCCCCTATATCGCCGTCAGATGAACATATCAAATATCATTCGAAATTAATCAGGGTAACTTCGGCATCCACGGGGCGCCTACACTTTCTCCTGTTGTCCATATAACATGTCATTGTATTGTCTAGCAAACAAAGGGACTGATTTTATTGTTATCTTAAATGGTTCTTTGATATTTGTACAGCATAATTTGAGTCTCTGATCTATTTCATCGCTTCGTATAGTTTAGTGAATATTGACATCATTGAGTTCTTTATGATTTAGTTTAGGTAGGTACTACCTTTATGAATTATGATAGGTATCGATATTTATAATATGGGTTTGCAAAGTACAAAATTGAAATTATGTGCCTTAAATCATGCAAATCTATAGCTAATCAAAAAATTGTATAAAATTGAGGGGAAATTTGATTTTGACAAAAGCCGTAATTTATGTAACTACGCTTATAAAACACCTATTCCCGAAAAAAAAATCCCAAGTCTAGGAATTGTCTCATTATAATACCTACCACGTAAGCGATGTGCTTAATTGATACCGTATCAACCAAGCGCATCGCTTACGTGATCGATGTTCATTCGTTTATAACATAATTATAGGTAGGTATGTAAGTAACAATTTTTGACGGAACTTCTCTATTATTTGACATGCTGACTCACGCCCAGTTTCCTAAAGGCTGATCAACGTCAAATTAACTAATCGGCTGTTAACCGATATGTTTTAACCGACACAATGATCAAATTAAACTATTTAACCATGATTCTAGCAACCCAATTGCTACTTGACAAGAGATTTAACAGCCGATTAGTTAATTTGACGTTGACCAGCCTTTAGGAAACTGGGCGTAAGTCACTGTATCAACTAGCTTAATAAAGACGGTACACTAAGGTAACATGAATAAATTATACTCAAAATAACAGTCTAGAGAGACAGACAGCCGTATGACCAGTGGGGTGAGCACGAACAACTATCGTAATCGTATCGTGAACGTAACGAGAGCACGGAGCATTGCGATTGGCTGCCTGTCTGAAGCCTGCCAATCACAATGCTCCGTGCTATCGTTGCGTTCACGATACGATTACGATAGTTGTTCGTGCTCACCCCACAGATCATTTCGCGCGCGATCCCTTGACGTACCTATTAATATAATCTCAAGAAAGCTTTATTTTATACTCCCCCTGTCTACAGAGACAGTACAATGTATTGCAGTTATAAGTCAGAGGAATTAATCCCTATCACTTGACAATAGAATGAAAGTAAAACCTTCAAGAAGTTTATAAGGGGTTTCATTGATATTAATGTTTGGATCACGTCACCGTTTTCATATAATATTATTACATTACAGAAATAATTTAAAAATAGAATTAGTTAATGCAAAATACACAATATTTTTTTTAAATTATGTGTTCGATAATATGATATAAATGTATCTAACTCATACATTAATTTATCAAATTTTTCACTACCAACAAATAACCATTCTAATTACTTGTCTCTTAATTCATTTTATTGGTGGCCACATCAGAAATCAACTTAAACTAAGATTTTAAATTATACTTAAACGATATCTATTTATAAATATAATATTCTAGTGATTTCTACAAACAATGCAAAAAGTAACTGTTACTGAAAATAAAATCTAAAATCGGGAATCGTTTATATTGCACACAAGCTCTAGTAGCTTTAGCGGTACAATAAGCTAAGTTTACTTCGTACCTATGTATTCCGATAAATAAATAAAATAAAAATAACCAACAAAAAGCACAAACACTGACAAAAATATATTTCCCCGTTGTCTTGCTCATAGCATATTCTATAAGTGTATCTATGTATGTCTAGCACCGTTGTTAGCCCACGTAATACAATATACGATACCAAAATTATATTTCCGTTGCCGCACCCTACAATCGGCTAATTCAGTTGAAATCTCATCAAGGGTAAGTTCAGTGAAATAATTTTACGCTATTCCGCCTCCTTATTGCCCACTGCACCGCGGACCACATTTCAAACAAATTGAAAATCAATTTAACGAAGGGTTCCTATGAAATAGACGGGCGACGTCTCGAAGTAGCGGGACTATCGGGTGACTCTCCACTGGGACGGAGCGAAGCTATGAGTAATAATGCTGAATTATGGTTGTGCGTGTGTTAAATTTTGAATTTTTTTCTATAAAATACATTAGGTACTTCGATTTTCTTTAAACCCATCACTATTTGACTACACATGATGGTTGCATTCTACGATACTCTTCTAAACTTTATAAGAAAATGTGGTTGCTACTATGAAATTCCAAAGAGGCCGAGTACCTAACATAGAAAGTCACATGTAAAATTTTGTATTTTACGTGTGACTTTCTATGCATTGTATAATTTTCTCAAATAATTGAATTTACTCTGAGGTTAAAATTCGATAGTGTTCTGTGAATAATGCCAGTTCTCTGTAATTAAAATTATAAGTACATACTCAGGAACTAGTCGCAATAAGTAAAAATTGTATTAAATAATAAAATAAAATGCAAGCCTCAATCTTTATAGATTTGTATAGCATTGCATCGCTGTCGCCCTCTATTCGATCCCACTGAATACGCACCTTGTTGTTACGTGGGACATAACCTATCAAGGGAGTGAAGAAATAGGAAAATATATCACCTTAAAGCGAGTAGGGAAGATTCGTATCAGACAGGAAATTCGACTCGCGTCTTGCGTTCAAGCAGTGAATTTTTTGAACATACTGCCTACTTACTTTCGCTTTCACGTATGGACTCCTGATTCATGAGTTTTATCTACCATGAAATGTGTACCTAAGAATTGAATATTACCGGCTTGTCTACGCCAGAATGAATGGCAATGAGTATTGATTTTGCATTAAGTGAAAAGTAACGTGTTATTGAATTTGAATGATTTTATGTTACGCGGATACTTAAGTAATATATGGATTATGGATGCTACTTTTATGATAATTATCCCAATATTATAAAAATAATTTAAGGTATAATTATTAGTAATAAGTATTCCAGTCTCACAGAATCTTTACGCTTGTGTAGTTCTCAACTTTGTCGATAGAAACCCTGAGAGAACTGGCATTATTGTCAGATCTATTATGTGAAGCTACAATATGCATAAACTCTTTACAGTAATTGAAATAATTTTAAAGCATTTAGTATGCTAAACTAAACAAATTATTTTAAATTGGAAAAAGCTTTACAGTAAATTATTTACGGTGAAGTAGGTACATATTTATATTTATTATTCATGTCTCTGACACTTCTAGCGAGGTTTCACACGGCTAGAGTTACAGGCAACAGTAAAACGAAAACTATTTTATCTTAATATATATAAATCTCGTGTCACAATGTTTGTCCTCAATGGACTCCTAAACCACTTAACCGATTATAATAAAATTCGCACACCATGTACAGTTCGATCCAACTTGAGAGATAGGATAGTTTAAATCTCAAATTATAGTCGCAATTTTAATTTATCGCGATAACCAACATCCACGCGGGCGGAGCCGCGGGCAAAGGCTAGTTTCTTATAAATTTCAGAAATCAACGCAATTTCTCATGCACCTAACATAATTTTGGAATGTAACTACCTTCCAGATAAAAAAAATTACATCGTTCTAATATATTTCGATAGAACACTTAAATCAAAACAAAATCAAATAAAATAATGGTACTTCTAAAGGTCTACTTTATATTCAACATTTTAAATTGAAGATAGTTTCAGAAAAGAATGCAACACACTTAGGGGCAAGAGTGAATAATATCCGAGACAGACGTAAGTCAATTTGCCGCATAGAAATTGGCATTCTTTTGTGTGTTACCGTTAGTTGATTCGCGCCCCATCACGACGATACTGCGATTATTATTACGTTCGAAAACCCATCAAAAGTTACAATTGAAAAGTTAAAGTATTCCAAGAGGGACGTAAGCCTCCCTCTTCTATCTACAAATGAGTTCGGTATGCGAATATTCTTTTATGTACACATCATACAGTGTAGTCACAGTTAGCTTTATTATGTTTGATATTTTTAATATTCCGTTTGAAATATAAAAGCAATTTTCGTTTTAATATGTTCTTGGCTTCTGAAAGCTTTTAAACTGTTTTATTGAAATGTGTGAAGCTGCAACAAGCAATATGACGTTAAATTGCGTTTCTCTACATTTACTAAATCAATACAATATAGCATAAACTTAATTTGGGTTCACTGGTTAGTTTTATAACACATTAAAATCAATGTATTTTCGACACTACTGTTATTTCATCGTGGATCACACAAATACTAAACTCGGTCCTATTGAAATTGATCCTTATTTATTAAGTTCACAATACTGCAGTGATGACTAGTGAAATAACGAACCACTACATCATCATGCTTCCCAACCAACAAGCGATGTCACATTTCCAAAAATGAGTTATTTCGTAAGTTTTATCATTCATGTCTTCAAATACGTTTTGTAAATTTTTACCACAGGTAAAATATTCAAAAACTATACTCAAACAAATAATACTTCTAAAAGGAAATGCTCAAACTCGTGTTTGTTTGTACTTTAAAACAAGTTTATAAACCCTACAATCGATAGTACATCCACTGGGCGGAACTTATCTACTCTAAGCTGCATTCCAAAACAATTTTATTAAACTTTTCTCCCGCGCCGGCTATTGTTGGAAATTCGAAGCGCAGTGCAACTTCCCTAAAATTCTTTCAGTACACTTTTTTTTCTAAAAACAAATTACCTTACCCTCCTTGCAAGCGCACCTTAAAACACGAAAGCGCCACCCTGAATAATTAATACAATGTTAGGTTAAATTCGTCGTAGTGTCAGCTTTCCCCTCACTTTTAAAAATACGAGACCATCAAAAGTGCGGTCTAAGTCGTCTTCTAGACCTTTTATCTCGCCAGGGGCTGTTTATTTAATTTTGCTTATTTTATTGGAACTGACAATGATTTAGGAAAACTTTTTGCATCGGGGATCAGGGAGCAGTCGCAGTAAACTTTTGAACTTCGGCGTGCATGTGAGGGCTTCGTTTGATCCTGATTGACAAACTTATCCTGTCCATGAAAATAACGTTGGGAGTTCTTTTTCTAAAGTTTTAAGCTGTCAAAGCAAATTTTACCATCATAAGGTGAATTGAATTATCGATACACTGAAATCGTGTAGGGTGCAAATTGTTTGACTAAGGGGTAAGCCTAAAGATGTAAATATTTACGGGTAAAGATATTTTCAAAATTTTTCACTTTACAAGATTTGTTAGGTGAAAAATTTTAAAAATGTTTTTATCCGTAATTGAGTTATACATAACGCTGCACCTTATATTTGTAATAATATTATAAAGCCAAAGAGTGTGTTTATTTGTTAGTTCTGTGCTAACGCTTTCAGCGCTAATCTCAGGAACTCAAATTGAAAAAAAGTTCTATAGTTCATTTACCGTGGAAAGTTACAGGCAATATATAACACAATGTAGGGTGGCCCATAATAGTGTTAAATAGCCTGTAGGTTATTTAAAATTACCTGACATTATTTCTTAAGAACCGGATAGTAAGAAAAATCAAATAGACGGCTGCCCGATTAAAATTGACTTTGGCGGATGTAAATGTGGGACACGGCTACAAACCAGCAAACTAATTTTACACATTAATAACGTACCCGATTCTTCTAGCTACTTTTTCACAGAAATACTAGCACACCATTTATCGCATCAATATAATTACTGCCCTAATAGAGCTGTCAATAAAACTTCGATCAAATACCATGAGGCCACGTGGCCGATACCAGATAAAACCGATTGCAAGTAAAAAATTCTATTATAAGTACACTGTTTTTGTACATTCACGTAAGCAATGCCCTTTAAATCCCGACAATAATTTCCCTAGGGGCTGCAGGCTGGCCTTTGACAGGGGTGGTCGTGGACACCGAGGGTGACCGGCCCAAGAACTTACTAAGGGTACTCGGTAGGGTCACTCCTTAGTCGTTTATTGTTCCTCGACGTTTATGGTCAGTAAAAGGGCAAAACCAAAGGTCAAAATTTGTGCCCGGAGCCCCAGGTAATTTCTCAACAATTAATATTGAATAAAAGCCTTTCGACGTAGAGAATTTAATGCTTATCCAAAGGTAGGAAATTAGTCCAGAAAGATTTATTAGAAAATTTTGCAACAAAGCTTGTTTGTAGTATAAATTTATTTCCGCGGGCCTATATCGCGAGTTTGAAATATTTTATTGTTGAATTATGGACATTCTGCGAATTCACTAAGCAGATTTATTGTGCCTGTTCGCAACTCGCCAATCGAATGATCTTCATTTTATGCAATTGAAATTATATTTTGGAGTTATCTATTTTAGAGTACTTTTTGTTTGTTTTGTAACTATTGATTGTTGAAACCAATAGTTTACAACAAAGATTGGTTTTTACAAAGTTTATCGGGAATTCTTCAATGTAGTACAATGTAAGCTACAAATTGTCTACAATGCCCTATCTATGCATTAGGTATAGAAATGATTGTGAATTTTGAACAAAGTGTATACTTTATCGAAGTGATATAAATCAACAGATTAGTTTGATAATGTCAACTATCAGAATATCACTAAAAATAGAAAAAACTTTATAAGTACATAAAGTTTTTTTTCTGAAAGCGTAGGCAAAGTATTAATTAATTTTGACCTATGCTGATGGAACCTACTGCTACGCTAGTACTATCTGTTCTATGCTTCTGCCCTCAATTGGACGTGTTTTCCAAACTCTAAGCTAATACTGAGAATTTCTTGCAAAAGAACCTTTCATTCCCACCCTACAAGTAGGTATATAATATTAATCAATATAACCCAGAAGAATATTCTTACCTTCTAGTTTATTTTGACGATCTACAGGTTTAGAGTGTATCCCTTGTGGATTCACCATGAGTCTTTGTAGTGGTTTACAAGCACGAAGGCAATATTCCCGGCTTGTATGAAATGCAAATACATTTCAAAAGTTTACATATTTTCTCAGTCTCTGTGAACTCGCGCCTACAACCCACTTCGCATTATAATACTTATGTAAACTAAAAAGCATGTATTATTTTAGTCGGGGAATAAAAATTTACTTTCAGAATATTGTATTATTTTGGCCTAAGTTACAAAAAAGTATTATAAATTAGGTTCCATCCTGTAAAATGACATTCCTTTACTACACATTAGGTACCTATTAATTTTCATCACAAAGTTTATTATTTGTTCCAATCTAGGTCAAACACTCACTAAAATACTTCGTTCATATACCTTTGAAATATATCAGCATCACCCTAAGGTTGACTGGTAGAAAATGCATAAGGTATTATGTCCGCTTTTGTACAATCATTTTATATTTGTGCAAAATATTTAAATAGATAATTTAAAAAACGTCTCTTTCTCATTGCGGTTGTCAGAAAAAGCATTGTTTCACTTGTAACTTGACCGTCGATCTCATTGACATACGACCTACTAAGTACGCGTTGATCTATATTAGGTTGTTCATTCACCCTCACCTCATAAACTGTATCTTTCTACATGTCCAAACCATTTAAACATTCCTTCCTCTATCTTGCTCATTCCATCTTCAACCATACCCCATCATTGCCATCATAAAGACGTTTTGTCTCGATTGTATCCGAAATTGCCTACACCCTGGAGCTCAGGGTCCACCTTTTAATTTTTACTCCTCCACTTCACATGGCGTAGGCAATCTTCTACTAAACAATAACGCCACTAAATCACACTTTTCCGTTCTTGATTCAATTAACATCACATTAGACTTACCACAACGTTTCTTTTCAGTTTTTAATACATTATAGATTTCAAAAATAGGAAGAAATAATATACTTACGGAATGAATTATAATTACATTTATAATTTGTTAATTTCTTTCATCAACAAAAATAAGAATTTCTAGAGTGGCTTCAGTGTCTGACAAATTATATTACCCTGGGTAATTCAGAAAACTTATTCAACGAACTCTTTAGAAAGTTGAAAGTCAAAGTCTCTTTCAAAGTAATAATCCGCCGGTGCCTCTGCGCTGAGTTTTATTCTAACGTACCTAATTGTCATTCGACCAGCATTTGTTTTTAATATCAACTTATTTATCTTTTAAACTTCACAAAGAATCAATATTTTTAAAATTGATATCGTTTCGAATATTAACCACATTAAATGTCTTAAAAGTTTTAACAAGTAAAACACCATTCATCTTACTATTAAATTAAATAAAACACATTTTACTCATGAAAAACATGTTTTGTCGCCGTTCTGTTTTTTTATTGTAGGGCCCAATGAATACGACGGTTCAATGTAAAACTTAGTGAGACTTAACTGTAAAATAAGGAATCATAATTCAAATCGAAAAAAGTTTTCTCGTACCAAGTAATTTTTCCCATCTTACGGTAAGTTTTGCCAGAGGGGTCGTGGCTCTCGCCTCAAGGAAATCTAAGAGAGGGTTTACATTTTTAGCCTTTCGCCGTGTCTTCCTCTTCACTTTATATCGTCTTTTGATTACTCTCTCAACAAGTTATGCATATTGTAAAAGTCGGTGTCACGGTTAGAAGAATTTTCGGCTTCTCCTTTACATCTTGCGTTTGCTGATGTCTCGTTCTTCATACTTTTTATGTATTTCGCTTTAGTATGAATGAGTTCTACCCTTTATGATGATTATGATTTGTTTTTCCCGTTTGTTGTTACCTTGCCTTTTATAATACAGATAAGAATTCGCATACTGATGTGATAGCGTTTAATACGTTGCGTTTTAAAAATACCTACTCTTGATATTACATACTTTATTGTTTTATATAAAAATGTATAATACCTTTAAAGCAGTGCTAACACGCTATGCGCTGTTAATTCCCCTTAAGATTCAAGATCCACCCTAATTGTTATCGGTCTGCCCAACCCTTAATGGTGTTTCTAATGCAACTAATGTATTTTCGGGACATTTTGCAGCTTGCCTGGGGACATTTTTCTGTTTGTTTGAGCGCAATGTGACTCCCTCTAGTCACGGTAACTGTATTATCTGCAAATATGTTCACAATTTCTATTGTCCATCTGAGTGGTGCGAATGCAATAACCATAAATAAGAGATATAAGTTCAGTATAGTGTTTGGCTTGTCTCAATTGATGTCTCGCTTTATCTTATTCCATCTCACAAATTTATGTATTCATTCATTCATTAATTCTTAATCTAAGAATTTTAAGACCAATCACGGTTTTAAAATCAAAATGATATAAGTCTTGCTCATTTTGGTAAATTGAAACTCTAGTTGTACTCGCTTTGTGGGTAGTCCTCGCCAAGTATAATGGTTATATCGGAGTGAACCCACTTTAACTCCATGATATTCAATGACGGGGCAGATATGACCTGCGGAGGCCCTTCCCTATGCTATACAGAGAGATGTACAAGGAAAACGTCCCACCGTTAGTCTCGGGTCTCGGTCTGTTAGTGCGTCAGCCTACTCTATTGGTCGTGTTGCCCTCAGGCTCACATATTCAATTCGTACCTATAATACAATACGCACTTCAATATAGTACTGTTATAAACGTTAAAGACCTTTTGAATTCTATTTTATATATTAAGACAGATTTCGGGTCAGGTCTCGGGTTCGATTCCAGGTTTTACCATGGCACACACCAATGACTTTTCGATGCTTTTCGAAGTTATGTGTGTATTTATCGCAGGTTCAGAAGTGACCGGTTAATGGCAATAGATTCGCCACCTATTACATTGGGACCTAAACATAAACGGCGAAATGTGGGTGCTAGCACCTCTGCCTACCCCTTCGGGGATATAGGCGTGAGTTTTATGTTTATGTATAAGACAGATCCAGAACCCGCAATATATAGATTTGTTTAAGTTATTAATTAATTGGTGATTAATACATTAATTAGACTCATAATAATTGTGACTAGTCACCACAAATAACACACTACATGCTGATTATCTCGATCTGCTATGGGTAAAAATCTATAGGCGGTTGACGACTAAGGCTGGAGTTCACCCTGAAAAATATAATCACGTTCAATTTACTTTAAGCTACGCATTAGTCAGTGAATTTCATTGAGTGAAATATGAAAACTTGTTTTAATCCTGTTGGCGAAATTTTATCTAAATATTTTTTTAGACTAAATACTAAGACATAATATACCCACAAGTATTTTTAACAGGGATTTCAAATCCCATCTACAATGGTGAGCCAAAAGTGCTCAAAAATAAATGGATAAGTTTTATTCCTTTTGACTTTATAGCCTTACTCGTATTAGGGTGAAACAAATAAAAACTCAAAGTATTGAAAATAAACAATACACTCTAGTCAGCGGTACTCGTAAAACGGTTCGTATAAACGTAGCAAGGCGGTAAATTAGATTTTATTTTATTTCTTAAACAATTTGCGGCCGGACACAGACAAAGGGCACATAGGTTCGATGCAGTGGTCAGCAATTCAAAGGTTTATGCGGGTACGTTTATTACTTACCTACCCCCGAACTAGTGATGTGTACGCGTACTCTGTGCTATCGATAAAAATAATCGATGTTTTACTTTATAAACTTGTATTTTAACTACTTTGTGTATTCTAAAATACTTGACATAACATTTGTAATATTTGGTAGGTATGAAATCATATTTACGCGGGTTACTGTTTACCTCACAAGATTTATATAAAAGTTACATTTAACCTATCTCTGACTCGTTAGTGGAGCGATGCGCTGCTAATAACACGTCTAAATTTTCTTTTTACTTTACCTTTCTTCACGTTCTATCCCTTAAATCAGATATAATGTACAGAATAATATAAAGAACATAAAAATAATGACAAAAAAATTCCTTTAAAATATCACAGAAACAATCGACTTCAACATTTTACATCACTTCCCTGCCCACTGCCCAGGCCAAACGCGACGATTTTACAGTGACCACCGGTCGAGTCCCAATCGCGGCTATTGTCCACCCGTGTTCTTGTTCACATTAAAACGCAGTTAACCATTCTTTATTGTTTTATCCTCGACCGTTCTGCACCGATAAATGTCCACGGCTCATGGGAAACGTCCGCCACTCCACAGTTTCGATTTGGGCACACCGTAATTAAACCCCTTTATTAGAAATTAGTTGCATTTATATTATATCTAATGGGAATAGCTTTAGGAATTTTCGTATTATTTGAAATTTCAGTTATTAAAAAATTTGTGACTGTAATGATTGTACTCGTAGCTTAGTTTTAGAGGTAAAATAGATACAGTTTTAAAATAATTACAGAACAATCTCATGTCATATTTTAACCGAGGAAAACAATGATTTGTTTCAAAACATAGAGAAAAAATGGGAAATATTAAGTTAAGATCGACCACATATGAATGCTTATGAGAGAAAGATAAGGTCGTGTTGTCTAAAAGTAAAATAATACAAAACGCGCGTATTTTATCGATAAGTACTTATACATCATTATCCCAATAGTCCCAATACTCTACCGCTGCTAACTAATATCTCGTCAGAAAACAATATGAGTGGATAGCTCATGAAAGTAAGCCAAAAAGTATTAATAAGTACTCCGTACATCCATATAATGGCGGTGGCGTAATGACTAAGGTATTGGACTTGCAATTAAGAGGTTATACCTTTTCTGTACCTAGCTTTTAACATAAGCTAACGAGTTTAACGAGAATACTAATGTGGCACCTTAGATGCGGGTATAGACATTTTTTATGTTATTATCCGTCCCACATTTCTATCAGTCCCATTATTTCTTAACAGACAGACAGACAGAAGAATTTCTTAACAGAAAACCCAATAGCTCTTTGCTCGGCCTAGGAATCGTAGACGAGACAGAGGAGACCCGACAGCCCATCGGTCGGATGTAGGATATTTTATATCATAAATAAACAATAAATATTCTAATCTAACTCCATGCAAGAACTGCTTACCCTCAAAAGTATTTAAATGCTGATTCCTAAAGTTGTTCGCTGTAGACCTTCAATTCTGTTCATTGCCACAAATGGTTCAAACTAGTTGAAACCTTCATTTGTAGTAAAACTTCTGTGTCGATAATTACTCAAGGGTGAACAGAATGCCAATTTCGTGGTCCTGTGAGGGCTCGGTATGCTCAATTTAAGCTATAATTATCAACTATGTCGGGATGTCTAGTCTACGATTAGGTACATATTAATAAATTTGTTGCAAGTTACCACGAAAAAAAAATTTCAGCGTCTGAATTAGATGTAAGCTCCTCCCTCTGATTCGTGTTCTTACCCAATTTACAAAAATATTTATTCTAGCAAGTATTTTGAATGACATTCATTTTTATTTTTTGAGAATTAAAGGGTAAAAATTTTCTATCTTCTTTTTTGTTCAACCCGCCAAAACTATTTCATGAAATGCGAACCTTGATTGTCCATAATCCAAACGCAAGCTAAGAGTTGTTGATTTTGATATTTTTAGATAAGCTACTGGTTGAATGATATAGGTATAGGTATTGGTTTAATATTAAAAATGAACATCAAAAAATATGGACTCCGTAGATGGAGCTGTAGTTGAGTTATTAATCCTTGAAACGTCCCGGGGTAAAATCATATTTCATTTCGCCACAACGAATGTGCCCACTGAAAGCAACTAGAGCAATGAAATGTATTTAAAATTAAATATTTACGAACTTTCAAAGTTACTAAACTAAGCTCTTGGCTTACCTTGAATCTATTCTAGACAGTAATCGCTCGGATATCCTGTAGTACCTACCCTTAAGTCAATTACAAAGCAAGACAATAGTAAGTTACAGGCATTGTATAACCAGTTGCGTGACAATTTGAGGATAGTTATAGACCTAGCTAGCTACTAAGTACCTACCTATGTTTGACGATATAGCTATAATGTATCCTAAACTAGTGATCACAGAAATATAATAATTCAAAATCAAAAGGATCTCTTTCTATAGCACCATGACAGTGTAGTACAGTAGATGCAGTAACCGAATCCATTCAAAGTTAGCACTATATTCAATACACAACAGCTTACGAAACGGATCAACCTTTAGAATTACTCGTATATAACACTATGGCCTAACATCAGCCATATGGTGGCCTCATAGTGTATAGTATATTGTTCACGGGTGTCATTGTGCTAGTGCGAAGTAGCCATTGACGTCCAGAATAGAATGGAGGAATATCGGTAAAGACGGGATAGTATTAGCCTGAAAGTTAGTCGACCGGAAAGTGATACCTGTTTAGCTAGTATGACAGTCTTTAATCCTCGGTAATTTTGGTAGGTCACTGTAATAACATTTATCCTACAAATACTGTTGATTTTATTGATGGGTAAAATTCATCATCATCATCATCATCATTTCAGCCATAGGAAGTCCACTGCTGGACATAGGCCGCGGGAACGCGCTGGATGCGAGACGCTTCCAACCGGTCCTATTGGAAATCTATAGGGGTAAAATTAGGTATATATAAATGTGACTAGCAGCCCGACCTAACTTTGTACGTAAAAATTTTGATAAGGAATATACTTATACCGTTTGTAGCACTACCTACTGCGATTATCGACCATATAGGTACTCACTCGAACATACCCAAAAAAATGTACAAGAAATAATAAAAATTCCTACAATCCTTTCATCCAAAAACGCCTTTCAAATATGTAACAACGTTGAGTAAGAGGTTTAATACCACAAACATTCTGTTTACAACGCAAGTAAATGTGTACGAAACAGACAACCAAAAAAGGCTTTCAAATTTCTGGAAACGTTGAGTAAAGCATTTAAATCTTCCTGTTTTATTCAAAGCGTAAGATATTTTCGACTCCAACGAAGCAGCGTCTAAACAATAGCAGGCAGTTTCGATTCAACAAGAATAGATTGGTATAAGTTAGTTCAATGTAGAGAGAAAGTATTCCCGTGCTTCAACGTCCGCGTTTCCCGGGAACTGTCTGAATAATATATGTGAGGCCCAGCGCGTTAGCCTGTCACTCGTGTGATTTTGAGACAATCTGATTTTGTGTTTCCCCCGTTTTGGTCTCTGAATGTTTTATTAGATCATTCCCGCGAAGCCGAATACATCTAATGGTTGACGGTCTCCGTGTTATCTTGGCTTTGTTTACCCACGTATCGTTAGCGTCGTATCGACGAACACTTATTCCTGATTAACGTCTGTTACATGTTTACCCTATTTCCGTAACAACTTCCCAAACAAATAAATATTGCATGATTCCTTTCCCGCGGTGATGAGGGTAAGGCCGAATTTTGGATCATACCCATACACTTATCGCTGATGTTGTTTCGTTAATGTATTATTTAAAAAGTCTAAGTTATTGATTTTAGCAAACGCTGTTCAACTCGGCGGCAGTTTTATAACAACTTAAACAAATGCTACAAATAAAAAATTACAATAAAATTTACTTAATCAAATTTACACTACCCACTGCAGTTAGAAGGTTGAATATTGAACGTTGATTTTCTTGTATTTAAATATTAACACTATTTTAACTGCATATATGTTTTATTTTATTACTTTAGCTGCGAGTGTGTAAATGTGTTTGACATTGTTTCATTAGCAGCTCGTCTATATAAATTCATAAAACTGAAGTATTAATTGGGAATATGTATTCAAATAATGAAATATGTACATTTATTTAATAAAAAATATAATTTTTTCGACCGCTCTGATAGTGAAATGAAGAAATTACCTTAGGTAATCCCTCAATCGTTTGAATCCTGACAATGTTTTTACATTTAAATGGAATATCCAGGAGAAGAGTTTTCCTTCAACAAAATAGTTATCACCCAACAAAGCAACTACTAAAAAGATTGTATTTTCAACTTTCTAAGACAAAATGTTTCCGTATGAAGAACTAAAGCTAAAGATAGGAATTGATTCCTTTTTGCATAAACATGTATCTTCATAGCATTAATTAATCCTAACAAGAAACTTGAGAAATCGCCTAACACATCATTATCGCTGTTTTTCTCGCTGTGTTGGCCGAAGCTACGATTAATGTCTAAGGCATCCCTCGTACTAACGCAAAACTTTTCCTAATTAATTGTAAGATTTTAATCATGGTACTGGCGTAACGAAATTATTATAGACCATTTAATTTCCTTGCCCTACGCCCTTCGGCATCTTACTGCGCTAATACGTTATTGCAAAATTTTAATCAAGGGTGTGAGGGAGTAATTAAATTATGCAGCCTGTCGTATGCACTCCACGATTATAAATCTTGACGTTTGCTTACGTAAGACTCGGTTATTGCTCACATTATATATTAAATCGCATATTACCCCACGCAATATCAACATTTGGTAATATTTGCATGATTTACATTTCACTCTATTTTAATACAAATGTAATATTACCATATTATCCCAATATTTGAGCAGGCTTTGCATCGATTGTAAACTAAGTCTGCTTAGATTATGTTATTGAACTTTAGTAATATAATATGTTATCTGTAAGTCAAGACTTAAAGCACCAAAATTGAGAATAAGTGTGATTGCTACAAGTAACTAGGTACTATGAGAAGTTGCTCAGTTTACTATGTATAGTTAGAGACAAATCTTGTAAGTTTGAACTTTGAACCTCTCTCAGTACACTATTGATATTCACACAAAAACACTTGTGTTTTTTTTAGATGTAGTTGTTCAAATAAGCCTATACTGTGGCATTATTATCGAGGAATAGGATGACAAGCCAGTAAAATTGATCGAACATTGAAAACTTACGTTGGTTGACAATGGAGTAATACAAATAGACGCACACTATTCATAGACTTGATGTTGCAAGCGTCATAATATCATTATTTATAAAAATATTCATCTACACTTGTTTGATACTTTAGTAGTGCCGATACAATGGTAAAAAACAAAAATAAAAGACTTAGTAATAAGGGCAAGAACTACGTTCACCATCATTAGCAAAACAGAAAAAACAGAAGTAGACATTAAAGTGTAACTGTAACCAAATTGATATGAACTTAGTTTCGAATAAAACACACCGCTTTTTGCTAAAAGTGTAATAATGTATGCAAAACATTCTTATTCAATTATAATGTGTCGCTATTGCGGTGTAAGCACTGCATAATAAAAGACGTTTATTACTCCTACACGAGACCGCACTTTAGTCAATTTGCTGAACCGCCCTTCCAGTCAAAAGTGAAGGCAGACAGACAGTAATAAAGTTGCGTTTATGTAGTTTGCCAACGAATAAACCCGAGCTATGCCCAAAGCTCAACGTAAGGAAAATCTTCACAACGCAAAAATGAAATTAAAGTCTGCTATCCAAGCAAATGAATCGCTTCCAATTGGCCTCGTGTTGGGGCAAGATCAAATAATTTTATGAAAATGAATCCCGGGCCCATTTAATTAACCCGTCCTCCCCCTATTAAACTGTACAAGAATTCCCTGGTTAAACATTAACATTCGTCAAGAATTTAATTCTGGGGTAGATACTACTAATACATATCTATCTTATTTTTTCTTTTATTTACTAATAGTTGTTGCCCGCCAATCCGTCCATGGGCACACTATTCCTACGCGGTTTTTTTTTTCATATTTTTATTTTCATACAAACCGTCTACAAAGTAAAAAGAAAACTTGAAAAGCAAGGATGAATGAAATCCTCAAAATCCTCTAGATTCACAAATGAATAATATATATATTAGATTTCACTAATAGAATACACACCATAGTTTTTGTAATGAAGTTTTAATTACTGTTGTGGAGGAAAGTGGAGGCGCGTGTAACCATGTTTTATAAGCCGGTGTGCGCTCGCCTCGCTCGGACGCTAATTGTTTGTTGCGGTCATAATATCGCTCATATTCCCTGGCAGCCTCTGAATTTGTTGATTTGTACAACATAATTTATCAGTAAACATTTCTATGCGAACACATACAAGAATTATTGTCCAAAAATGTAGGATCGGGCGTCGAAATAAACAACGGATTCCGTAAATTAATTACTTGAATCAATTTTTAATTCAGTTATCTTGGGTGGAAATTATAGCACAGGTGGTTAAATCATGTTTGTGAATGTGCGTGAATGGACTGGCTCGATTCAGAAAGTTTATATTTATTGTACACTTCATTGCACACCGGATAAATAAACATAATTATTATGCTATCACCCAATTACAACAGCAGCAGAGGTCTTCACTCCCATCCTTGAATTCATCCCAATATAAGCTTCTTTGCAGTTTTTCATATGATAGCAATACTGTTACGCATGTACAGATTCGTATGCCACTATATACTTACCAGATGAGTCAGGTCTTATTTGTTGCTCTAATCGTAAAAAAGTAACAACCGTAAATCATAATTAGTGAACTTCGATGTAGGGAAGATGCGTGGGCCGAATCTGAACTCATCAAACATTAAGCCCAAGTGTACCTGGAGCCCTCGCTAAATAAATAAGTCAAGTAAATGAATAACATGTACGCTTAGCTCGTATCGAACGAAAACGGTGAGAATTCGTTCGAGGCAATAATAAATATGCATGACGCGTCTATGCCACATCCTCTGTGATTAGTCGTGTGGAGGTACTCCCCCCAGCCACTGATACGGATAGGTGAGTGATAGCGAGGGAGCCATGGAACTAAGGAACCCCTAGCTAATAATGCTAGTATCTCTCTGTAGTATTGCCACATTTCTTGGATATTGCCAATATGGGGTGTTCACGTGCGCGCACTTTTGTTTTTGTCAAAGTGCCTCACGGCTCGGTTGAATTCGACGAGGGATTCCATTCAAAAGATATAAACATTTATAGTATGGAGGATATAAAAATAAAAGTAATTTCATAATGTATCGATATTTTTGTGATTTACGATTATGTGGGTTCTGTTAATTGCGTTTTCGAATAGCTTTTTAAACATTTGATATGCATACGTGGTGTCTCGTGTACACCACGTATGCATATCAAATGTTGTATGTAATTATAAAAATTCTGTAATAGCAACATCGAATGAATAATTGAGTTTTATAGAATTAGATTTTTAAAGCAATTAATATTTACTACACTCACAGTAAGTGTACATTTATGTTTTATTTCAACAAGCTACAATGATTAATATTCAGTATTAGACTCCAGTGGTGTAGATTATTTGAGGTGGTACATAAATTCGCACAAGGTAGGTAATGTAGGTAGCTTGTTCTATATAAATTCCTTTGGTTTGGGATGCATTGTATGTTGGAGTTATATGCTCTTTGGGATTCCCACAGAGAAGGATGACTCCCAGGGCAAAGGGGATGTTATGTTAGGGGGCCTTCAATTTATACCTGTATATTATTGTTTATTTCTTTCAAAGTCCTCGTAAGTTTTATAGGTACTGCCCGTACAATATTAAAGAAAGGAGGAGTAATAAAAATATTATTTTCATAGAAGTTTTTTATTATTGTAATTTTGATCCGAAAATTTTCACCACCTATCTCAAGTACGAAGATCAGTTCTTCTTCTTCATCCTAGCGTTAATCCCAGTCGCAACCAAACATTGCACCTCAGAGTCTACCTGATCTTCCTAACTGATCTTCGTTGGACTGGTAAAGCGGACCGCTTTACCAGTCCAACGAAGATCAGTTACTTATGAATGGTTTTTGACGATACTCAAATTCAATTTCTCGATTCATAAACCGGACAACAATGTCACATATAATTAAGCTACAAAATCAAAAATAAACTTAACTTTATACTTAGTAAAATAGAAATATAATTATGAATACTAAAACAGATTCACCTCTTGCATTTTTATTTTTTTGTCGTATTTGACATGTTGTAATTAAAATATACTTAATTATTTACATGAAAGATGAACTAAAATAAAGAGCAAAATCATTAATTAAAGTTAAAAATAACATCACTTGTGCCTGTAAGTTTATTTTTCTGACGTTTTAATTAAAACTTCTTACACTTTATAGAAAATTAAATACAATTTCGATGTTATGACTTCATTAAATTGACTCGCAAAAATGTTGTGGAAAATTAAAGGAAAAATTCTGAAGTAGGTGCTTACGTTAGTAAATTACGTGGATACGTTAGATAAGCTATTTTTATTTTTATGTGGAAGGCCCATTACGACAAAAAATTATATTAGTTTGTACTTAATAATAATAATGTATCGTTATCGGCTATGGTTTTTTTTTGTATTAAATACTCATAACACGCTTACTATACCTAGATACTAAAATTTGTGAAAATCGTCAGGTGTCTACGAGAAATAAGTGAGCCAGAAATAATGCATGCGCTGTTTCTTCACACTCGAGCAGTGCTCTTTAGCAAATTAATTCCCCTACGTGTCACCCGCTTCCAATAGAATGTAGAAACAAAATTGCTCTTGTTACACCGAACGTGAGATTAAGCTTATAGATTCACCTCTAGCGGTTATATTTATTGTTATTGGTTTCCCGATTGCGCGCGAAACGTCGACTAAATCAAATTAGGAGTCCAGCGCAATCCTAAACAAATTTCAATTTTCAATTACGCCCATATACGAGTGGCGGTCCGGACTCCCTGGAGGTTCTCGTGACTTATTGTAGCACATCCGATTGATGAATTAATAATATATTTTGAATAATTATTTATGGCACCAATCGTGTGCGATTGAATTTATTCACAGGAGACACATTGTAAGTCATGATTTATATCGAACCTACGATGGAAAGAAACCGGGCGTAAGTATAATTTTATGAGTTTTATTACATAATACGGTCCTCGAAAACAGTTGCCGCGTCACACTTATTGATTCCATGTGGCAATAAAAGATTCGACGCCGACCTTAGCCTCCCCATATACTTTTTCCAGTTCAATGAGCATAAATTGCAATAGGATTCCACGCGGTGGATGGTCCCGAATATTTCTTGTAAACCGCCTATCTCCCACGTAGAAAAGGTGCAAAGATTTACCTGAAACCCTTATAGGGGCGATCGGTTAGCATTAAAATATTTATTTTTCTATAAATCTGTAGTGTGAGGGTAAAATAGTCGCCGTGGTTCGGTTGCTGACAATCTTCTCCCACTTGAATGAACAAATTACGATAAGCCTGTGTGATTGATATTACTGTTGCAAATTCAAAAATCGTCCAATATAAATACAGGCTTATGCTATCATTTTGTTATTTCTTTATAGAAATAGCATGGTTAACGGTAAAGGCGATGGGATCCTATCATTGAAGTTTACCCAATTCACTGCGTTTGCTTAAGATTTTATGTAAATTATTTTTCGTCGGCGCCGAATACTCAGAAAACATTTTCTCTGTACATAAAACGAGTGCCTAACAAATTACAAGCAAACAACTTTAGGAATAAATAAAATGTTATAAGGGAAAGACGTCACAAACCGTTTTACTTTAAGCGTCACCAAATGATATTTTTTTAAATCTACCTAATTTGTCCATCATACATCTGCAATAAAAATCTTTTGTGTATGAAAATAATTCAATTCAACTGGCATATTGGAAAACAACCCCGATTCCTCAAACGATAGTAAAACCAATAGTTGTATCCAAGCGCGCCGTATTTCAATGAATTCTTGTGAAAGGAGCAATAAGAAAAAATATATAGCAAACAAGGCTTCGGTGATAGTCAATATAGCGGATGTAAGACAAACATCTAGCAATATCGGTATATCCATAGAGTACACCGGTGATATCAATAAGCGGCGTGACGCCGCGACAAACTGCCGAGATAGGATAGGGCGGTGCGCGTGCTCCGCAAAGATTGCCAACGATTACCACAAGATTTCTATCAACTCGGCCGCTCCAAGCACACAACTTATGAACTTATTCAGAACATCATTAATCTTCTGAAATTAAACCATTCATTTTTACGCTATCAGAACTCGAACAGCAAATAATATGAAAATAGCTCTCGTAAAGCAAACACTTTTGTATTAATCTGTTTCGTCTGCCGCTTTTATCGAGTGTATTGATAATAATTATCTGATTTGACTTCATAATACAATATAACTTTTCAGCTCAGTTTACCAAGTGATATTACAATTGCATCCGATACAAGACTTCCTTTCAAAAGTGGAATAATTCCAATAATAAGCAATAAAATACAAGCTTCCAATATAGTGTTTCAAACATTCCACTTCTCCGGCATCGACCATTAGTGAATCACAAGAAATCTGCAATCTCAGGAGATTGAAAATCAAACAATGCGAACGTTCGTAACATAATACCGTTCGTTATTAAGACACAAATGTGGCATTAGAGGAAAATAAGGCAAAAGCAAAAGTTGCGTCGAACGATGCTCGCTCGCGACTTAGGGGAGACGCGACACACAAAATGTTTATAGAGAGAACAGGGTAAGGGGGTAATGTTAGTAATAAAATTTTATACACCTTAATATTTCGCCGAACGATGAGTCGAGGCGTGTGTGAAATAATGTACCTAAAGTGTGGTGGCAAAATTTACTGCTTTGATGGCAAACCTAGAGACGTACTTTTTTCGTCTTACGATGAATAAACTCTTACTTCTTATAAAGGCTTTTGTGTTAGTTTATTACCATTTCAATTAAATTCATCTCGACAATTGCTTGTTTCGTTAAATGTTTAAAAGCTTCAAGTAAATTAATCCCAATGGAATCCAACATGTTGCGTAAATAAGCGCATCTCGAAGGTGGCTGTGGCGTCGCTTATCCCGGATAGATACCGTTTCTCCGTGTGATAATTTATGTAAATGAAATACACATTACCCTGTTTCCTATTCGCAGCGGTATACCTATATGCTAACATGTTTCCAGTAATGTTTATTGCTGTGTTTTGTCTTTATTATACCGTCTCTCGTGTCACTACTTTTATCCTATGTGTCGCCGCGAAGCCGTATTTCATAATTTTTGCTGCTCTCAACTGCGAATTCATTTTATCACGCTCTAAAAGGTATCTGGTATATGTATGCATTGATAAAACTGGCCAACATTTTTACATTTTGACTATATTTTCGGTTAACTGTTTCTACGAGTATTCTAATAAAGTTGATGGTTTATTTTATATTCGCAAAGCTTTATTAAATCTAACGATCTATCGCTCTAATTAGTTCTCAGTTTTATAGCAGTTTTAGAAAAAGACGCTGGTAATACCACAGAGAGGTTTCAGAATTACAATCGCGAACCTAATAAAGGCTAAGAAGTTTTAGGTGAGCGTTTGGTAAAAATACGGTGTCGCAAAAGTTTTCTTTATTAGTTTCCCCCTTTAATCCGTCCAAGCGTGTCCCAATGTCTTTATGGAGAATTTTCAATCTCAGCTGGGTGGAAGCCAATAAGAAATCAACTATTTTTCCTGATTCCCGTGCATCGGTTCGAGGGGAACTCGCTTCTTTACGACTTCTTTTACGATTGGAGGTGCATTCGGAATTAGTCCGCACCATTGGGAGAGCCTTTTCGTGTCTACAGCGATAGGTAAAAGGATTACATTGACAAGAGTTTTCTTTCATGCTAAATTCAAAATCTTTATTTCATTTGAAAAACGAAAACCCGTTTGTTAGTATCAACCTGACATACAGATTGAGGAAACTCGAACGACGACTACGCATAACTTTGATACTCAAAGCGTATTACACTCGCTTTTAAACTACTGTAGTTCCTCTACATACGGTGAATGTTTACGATATTGTTAGCTTTTTTAGAGAACACTTTTCCATCGGTTTCCTGTTTCGAAACTTGCTAACCTTTTTAGCTAAAAGAATTCAGCCTGTAGATGACATCTCGTTCGCGTATTTTTATGTTATACCTACATTAATCAAGTGAGTGAAGTGCAGTGAAGTTAATTAGCTGAATAGGGTGGATTCGGGTTATCTCTTCGTGTAGTTTTGTTTTCATAAAAAGTTCTTTCACTTAGAGCATTGACTTTTATTATACTCCAGGACTATTCGTATAATGGTACAGATTACAGAAGGAGGTTTATGTTAGCTTTATTTTGGTTCGTATTCTGTACTTTACTATCAAAACTTAAAAACTTAAAATAGAAATGAATTGAAAATATTTATTGGATTATTCTTTATCTGGGTGAAATCACAGCACCTAAATTAGTTACTCGTAAGAAAAGGGTGAATAAAACGTTTCCAATTTCCAGTTTGTTAATATTGTTAAGTACAGAAATTGGCTTTTGATTGAACTTCGGAAAGAAGAGTGAGAGGTAACTATCTACGACTCGCTTGGGTTTTATAGAGTGTTCTCTCTATCGAATTGTCAGTGATACCTTTATAGAGTAGTTAAAACCATTGAATTCGTGTTTATAAATTTTAATTATAGCGTGCTGTAGGTAGATATGTTTTTGTCGTTCTTTGTCACATTAAAAGCCGTAATTTTATAACGTGGATAACCTTAAAAATCTTTTTTTATGGAAAGAAAGGTACATCGTTATAATCTAGTGGAAGTATTTTTGAACAGACGTTATATTTCTATTTTGAAAGATTCTATTTTTTTGAAACGCGAAAATAATAATTAAAAACAAAATTATTAAAATAAATATATTAAAAGAAATGAAAGAAAAAAACGACGTTTTATTTTAGTGTAAGTATTTTTTGGACGGACATTATATTTCTATTTGCAAAGATTCTATTTCTGAAACGCAAAAATAATGATTAAAAAAACCTATTAGCAAAAATAAGTTCATAAAAGGGATATGAGGGATAAAGTCCCGTTAATGCTTTATTACGGTCCATGTGAGATAACTAGGTACATTTTATGACTCTCTTTTAATAGCCACTGGGTTCCCTCAATCCCGACCTTAGACTTAATAAAATATTTAATGAAATTTGAACTTTAATAATAATGGTTGAAAATTATAAAAGGTTGTTGTTAGTAAGGTTTAATATTATGTTGGTTTATTAAAATAATTATGTTCTGCAAAATTTACTGGAATTAAATAATACTGGTGGCCGCGGATTCACCCGTTTGGAATTGTTTTCTCACTCCTACAACCCGGGGACCTATTTCCTGAGATACAGTATATGTGTTATTCTAGACTGTAATCTATCCCTGTGCCAAATTGTTAGAGCGTTATTGAATAAAAAACATCCAAACATCTTCACAAAATTTCACATTTATAATATCAGTAGAAGTAGGATCAGATGATATCAGATAATCTGATAGAATAACTGACTGACTGATTTAATGAACGATTAATTTAACTTTACCGAAAATAAACACATAAATGATATATAAACATAAATTGAATGAAATTTTCATGCATTTAGTATGCTAACTATTCAAATCGATCGAGATAGGAAAAAGCGGATCAGCTCAGGGAGGACTCCAACCCGCGATCTTTCCCTTACAGGGGGAATGCTCTGACCACTCAGTCACCGAACTACGCGTGAAGCTATCTAAATTTTCCTATACATCCGTCTTGGGGCGATAGTGGGAGCCATCTACCGATACTCGTACGAACTATCGGAACTGTGTGGAAAAGATCGTGAGTTTGAGACCCGCCTGAGCTAATTCGTTTTTCCAATCTAAATCTATATAAACATAAATATACACAGTTTATGGATATCAAAAATTCATTCAATACATTGCTGGAATGTATCGTCGAGATTAACTATCTTAACTCAGTACGACTTACCGCTAGTAACGGTGTATTCAGTAAGATCGTGACTGAAATTATTATTATCATACCGAGTTCATTTAGTTGCCGTGCACCCGAGCTACCAGCGTTAAAAATGTAAAACTAGTTCAAATATTGAAGGTGTTCAATCACTGTTAATGAATTCCTATACCATATTATTATTAGTTCCTGACAAGTGTCGATAATAGAGATAAATTTTACTATAGTACTAGTTTAATAATATGATAGATCATAAGATAAGCTAATAAACTAAAAAATGCAATTCCTAGTAAGTCGAAGAATATGTCACATAGTATATGACATTTAAGTAATAGGCGATAGTTGGCGATATAATAATAATTAGAATTATTTATTCCCATAATGTTCATTACAAAAATATATGTTATATGATACAATGGACCTGTCAGTGAATAAGACACACGTATACCGCCTATAAATTATTTATCTACTGCACAAATTGTAGTTTCAATGATAAATGAGCAGTTTTCCAGTAGGTATTTATAGGGTTCCTAAAGACAAGCTAGATGGCGCAGCCGGCACTTTTGGTAACTAATTTATGGAAAAAATGATCTTCGGTTTTGTATTGATTTACTTTACATAGATGTTTTGACATGTTTTCTGATGAAATTATTTTAAATTATAATATTATTATTTTAAATTACAGACCGACGCGAAAAGAACAACAACAAACCACAGATTACATTAAAATTACCAAAAGTTATGCTAGCGCCATCTCTTGATGAATTAAAAACCAACTGATTATTATACCTACTGGAAAACTGCTCATTAGACTTTGAACGTCTCACACTGCAATATAAGTCAATATAACAAAGGTACCTACATATTCTTACCACCACCCATAAACCCAGAAATATGGGTGTTGATGTATATCAACACCCAAATTTCTAGGTTCGCCAATTACATTTTTCGGCCTCGAATAACAGGTAATTACTGCTACAAAATAAGTAGTACTAATTCACTGAAACAAGAATACAATAAAATATGTACGTAAGTACGTATAAGGCTACACTTAACATACATTGCAGGTAGCTAATGGGCTAAAGTTTCCATGTAAGCCAATTGTGTGCCGTTAATCTAATCGGTGCCGTGTATAACGATATTTTGATATCAGGCCCACCGTTACAATTGCCAAATGAAAAATACGCGGATTTCCTGTCGACCGTAATCGCCATGTAATCCATCAAATAAAACGATGTTGAACGCTTTGCTTACAGTACCGAGTCGGCCCTATTACATATTGTCACGATTTTATGGGACTGATGTATTGTTCTGATTGATTGAAAATATGTTTTAGACTGAACAACAACGGAATAAATAGAGATGTTCTCTTCACCTCTCTCATATCTACGTATAACTATACGTTATCTCTTCAATTGTTCTCAAATAGTTGCCTACCTGTTCATGATTTTACATAAAAGACATTAAACTGTATCAGTAACCTAAATACAATGAAAACAGGGGTGCTTTCCCTTACAAATTACAGTATCCATAAAATATAAAGCATGTTGTTTGTTCAACCTACCCTTGACCAAAATAATACCGTGTGATAGGATCTTTGAAACGTGCGCAGGTTTATTATTACTTTCTTCCTCAGAGTTCCAGCTGTGAGGGACTTTACTCTCCCCCCTGTTCACTATACCCCCTCTTACCTGACCACTGGAGTCCTCATGCGATAAAACAATTACCACAATCAAGTCGTGTTCGGTCTGTGTAACTTCACAAACCTAAAATCATGAAACTTTCATAATGTTTCCAATGGAATTGCTAAATTACTAATTGTTCATAATATAATTTGAGTTTCTGATTGTTGATCGGCCTTCAAATACAAATATTTCAGTGTTTAACTTTTAATTGAATGAATGTGTAGTAAAGCAATTGTTTTTTAATTTTTTTTTATTGAATATTGTTATGCGAAAGCGACTCTATCTATACTTTATGTCTGTCTTGGCGCAACGCGAACAGGAGGCGATACGGCGCAGACGCGATATCTGCGCAAACAGCGTGGAAATGGCACGGCTCGGATTATTATTATAAAAGTAAAATAAAAATGTTATTTAATGAAATCTGATTATTTATTTTTTTCGAATAGGTTCCTTTAGTACCACGCGATATCTGCGCAAACGCCACGCTGTTAGCGCAGATATCGCGTCTGCGCCGTTTCTGCGCCGTATCGTCTCCTGTTTGCGTTGGGCCTTAATTAACAGATAGACATAAGGTATAGACAGAGTTGCGCTACGCTTACACGCCAAAACCATTGAACCGATTTTGATGAAATTTGGTACATAAATAGATTAGACCTTGGGAAAAATCATTAGTTTTTAACTTGGTCCGTCAACATTTTGCATCGGTCCAGCCTGACATGGGGGCCAATAGGGGGATTACCTAGATAAGGTGCCATGGTGGATATTTGGATATGCCTAACGAATGACAGGGGTACTGACTGACTGGACTTGGCTCCTTCATGAAGCGCCTGTGTTGCATCAGCCAGGAACCGTATCACCACTGTTACCTTACTCTTGCCAAAGATCGTCCCGTGGGGAGACCACAAGGCCAAATGAGTGAATACTAAAATTACATTTCATTTTAGATTTCAACTTACTTTACTGATTTATTTGTTAGAAAGAGTTAGTCATCTGAGATTATATTTAGAAAGTTATCAGCTAACTATGTCGAAAACTAAAACAGTATTTCTACTCATACATCTGTTCCTACAATGGCAAACTTCATTTGCCTAAATATACTCATAAAACATGATAAGCCTTTATAAACACGATAAGGATTACATTGATGTAATCCTTTGAGAATGCCGTGAGGTGAAACCGGTTAGGAGAACAATAAATATTGTGGAAAAGTACAAGTGTGTTATCTATAATGTATAATAATAACTTCCACCAAGTGCCATCAATCAACAGTATAAAAAAAGATAAGCCTTTAACTAGAGATTACGTACAGTATATCGTATTATTAAATAAGCCTCGAATTAATCTAGCAAAGCCAAAAATGTAGGTTCTTATACATATAACGTGTATGTACCTACTTGTACGTTGTCGTGTTTCAGCCCGAACACGTCGCGTGCCAGTTTAAGCTCACAAGATCTTGATATGACCGCTAGCTAATTATAGTTTTACTTATTAGCTACGACCTCGACTAGTTATTGTACGCTCTTTTTGCTAGATAGAAACGGATTTCATGCTGTCTAAATTAAGGGCAAACGTAATTCCCATGTTAACATTTTTTTTTTCTAAAGCAAATTAAATTATGTCTGGATTCCAGGTTTGTTGGGCACGGAACTGAGATTTTCCTTCAAGAAATGATCATAAAAGCTCGCCTTTGTACATCAAAATGTATTTGCTATGATTCTTAGTGTATAATTTTTAGTGTGCAATAAAGAATTAAATAAAAAAAAAAAATAAGATAATATTCTGATGTTTTTTATCTGATTGGTTAATCGTTTATTTAAATTGTTAATTTAGTAAGTATCGGTATGGCGATACACACTATAAGAGAGCGTCATACCGTTAAGATTTTTGCGGTCACGCTAGGCAAATAGATCTTACCTCCAAGGCGTACCAAAGGATAAAAGTAAAAGGTCCACGGTTTTTTTAAGAGTAGATGGGCAAAAAATTAAAGAAACTTTTTAGTTCATCTATAAATAATTAAACTAAAAATGCTAGTTTTTATTTTATTTCTTTAAACCTAGTATAGAACAAAACAACTGAGAGGCTTTCGAATTTTCTTTCATATAAAGAACAATAGTGCATTAAACATGAACAAAACCAAACAACCTAAACCGATGTACATTGTAGAGATGAAAACCCGCATATAGAAAAGCAGACAGCCGGCATCGCGAAAATACAAATACAAAATATATTTCATGAAGTGCCAGACATTTGTTCGCTACAACAAACGAATAAGCTTAGACGTTTTGAAGTTGATTGTATCTTCACTTATTTTTAAACGTGATAGACGTAGACGTGTGTCCCTGTTATAGAATCTTTCTTTGTTGTTCCCAGATAATCTTATCATAGAATGTATAGATTGATTAGTGAGGGTTTTGGCCTTTATATTTTTATCACTGCTTTTGTTCTGGGGAATTTGGTGAGTTAAAATAAACTATCGAGTGGATATTTTAGGAATAGGTCCTTCAAACTAGGTATGTGAAAGTCAAATTGGCAGTGGGTAGTTATTATTATTAGCTATCAATCTTGATTGGCAATACTTTTCAACTTTATATTCTTCATCCTAGCGCAGACCTCAATCCCAGTCGCATTCGAGGCTTTCACCTCGGAGTCTGGGAACTGCTTTTTCCAGTCTATCTGTGGGTTTGGCTGAACTTCGGTGTTTTCGACTTCGAATTTCGAGCTTCAGTTCGCTGTAGCTTTTTAATATGTACCTTAATTCTGCTAAATGAGCGAATTTGTTACTCAACTCATGAAAATACTTCAAAATAACTACTACTAGTACAGTACTGTAACTAATAGTTATTAATGACGTTTATTTATAGCTACTAACCCATTCATGAACATTTTAGGACAGTTTACTACGAAAATAATAAAAAGACACGTAGACACGATTCCTTCAAATTGTACAAAGCTCGTAATTTCGGTGATGTTCGTCGTTTATTGGAGTAAACATTGGTTTTTAGTGCGTGACTTTATCCTACGTGTGCCGACTGCATGTAGTCCAAGCAATAAACTAGAAACACGCAAGAACGAAACATGACTTCAAACATTTCGATAAAGTAGGGCCTGTGAGACTACTTTACTACTATTAAATGGAAATTGTTTTCTAGGAGTTTACAGCCAATGTATTAATAGATTACTGCAACTATAGCCAGTTAATGCCAGTTTGCATTTATGAAACATTGCAAGACTCACGCCCAGTTTCCGAAAAGCTGATCAACGTCAAATTAACTAACGTTGATCAGCCTTTCGGAAACTGGGCGTCAGTATGTTATGGTACTACAAAGTGCTCCGAATAGTAGTAAATATTATGAAAATATGTAGTTTATTTTCACAAGAATAAATTGGTTAAACCATACTTTTGCCGATTAGGTCAACTATAACAATCTTAGTAATATCGCAATCTACATGATATTCATAGAACATGATATTCTTTTCTACATGATATTCTGTTCTACATGATATTTTATTCTACATGATATTCTATTCTACATGATATTCTTTTCTGTATGATATTCATACCTATTATAATAGACCTTTGTTCAATAATATATTCATTGAACAAATAATAGCAATAGGTGAACTAAAACAGATTCTGATGGATCCAGATATACTAGATAAGGATAGCTAAGTAGGTACTATTAGAGATTCAGGCCCTCCGTATCAGAATCGTTATTGAAGATGTTTACAAACCAGCTCTGCTACCTCTTTGTACGGGATGAATGTGAATAAATCGAACTTTACATTGTATCGTTATTTGCAAAATAAAGGTCATATTTTATGCATAGGTCGATTTGTGATATTTTATTTGCGCATCCTCGTAGTACTCAAACGCCTCAGCTGTAGGTATAGGTATATTCCTATAGTTATCGTTATTTCTATTATTATGAACTAATTTTAATTTCTCTTCTTTACAGACCATGTTCGAGAATTTTCTTGCGGCACTCTTTACTACCGAACATTCTTCCTGGATTCCAAGAGAGATGCGTTATACGTTGGTGCTATGTAAGTATAAGTCTGTTTCATAGTATTGTAGCTATATGGATAGACGTCATGCCGTAGTTTGTTTGCTAAGGCACCTTAATTATATACAACTAGCTTTTGCCCGCGGCTCCGCCCGCGTGAATGTCGGTTATCGTGACTAAACATAGCCTATGTCCTTTCTCAAGGTCTAATGTACCCCTATACCAAATTTCATCAAAATCGGTTAAGTGGTTTAGGCGTGAAAGCGTAACAGACAGACAGACAGACAGACAGACAGACAGACAGACAGACAGACAGACAGACAGACAGACAGACAGACAGAGTTACTTTCGCATTTATAATATTAGTATGGATTCTCCTTAAAAAGACAGATGAAAGTCAAGTGGTTAAGGCTATGCCGATGATAAGTGAAGTATTCGATTGATCTACGGCCATAACACAACGACTGTGAACCTACTTTTATCACAAGTGATTTAGTTTCGCTAGGGGTTATTAACAAAAATAGTAATTTTGGTACTTCTATATTTTTTATATTTCACGACGTATAAGTTAATAAATGAAAGTTACAAGCAAATTAAAAACAATTTTAGTATTTAACTTTTAAAATAACAAATACATCTTATCTGTTATTTAGGTAGATACCTAACTTTTGTATTTTTTTAACTTTCTTAAACCTTTATTTTTAGTAAGACAAAGTTCATGATAATTCGGTAAAAGCACCATACTCTAAATAATTAGAAAAAGTATTTTTCATACTTGGGTCAAAATGTACCTTTTACTATAACATCTCAAATAGCAAAATCTAAATGTTTTGCATTTAGGTACAAGGTTTTAATGCAATGTTTATCCCGAAAAATAAGTCGTAGGTTAACCTAACCGCGAGTATAACTTGTCCTAAATAAATGAAGAAGGAAAAAATAATACATAAAAATGTTCAACAATATACTCGTAAAAAACAAATCTCATTCCGTCCTTAAATTCAAATCTACACGTATCCATCATTTTTTCAACACAAAACAAAAAGCAATCGGTTCAATACAATCAAATAGCTATTTTTACGAGTGTGCCACCGTTTCAGTTTTCCCTTCGTTGGCTACAGTCCTCCATTGACCAATCCTACTTGACCTTAGATGGTTCATAGTTTTATACTAAGAACGCCTCTATTACAAAGTTTCCAAGAAGTCAATAGGGTTCAGGTCCAATGGTTATTCAATAAAAAGAGGTGATATAGGTCAATCGTGTGTGCCCCGGCGGCAACTAATTTCGTTCGGAAAATAATACTGCCACATTTTCAACTATAAAACCATTCTCCGATAAACATTATGGTAACTTCAACGCAAGTTTGTAACATATACCCTTTAGTCCGCAGCGGATTGACTCGACTTTTTTATTCAAATAGGCTAAAAAGTTTTTCAACATTCCTTTTATTTTTCTTATGAAAGTTTTTCTTTTCAGGGATCGGTTATATCGGCTGAATATGAATAACATCAGCGCGTCGCATTGTGAAGTAAGTAAAACTAATTATTATTAAACATAATTTATATACAGTCCTACCTATTATGTTTTGTATATATTTTAAAGCCGCGTCCTGTTCCATTTCCATATTTATTTAATATGAGATATTGATTGTAGATACTGATTACAAATTTTCGAAAATTGAAAATGCTCATATCTGCATGTCAATGATGTCAATTTTGTTGTACAGTCAGCAACCAACAATCTCACGATTAAGTTTTTCATTAAATGAAATTAAAATCTGTACCTATGTAAATTTAGATTTACGATTATTGCCAAGGTATAATTGTTTCAGAACTTTTTAATATCTAATATATCATTACATTTTGTGCCTGAGAGTAATTGTCAAATTTAAAAACAAAACAACAACAGAACCAGAATTGGCTTTTAAATTCAACATAAAATTTAGAAATTCTCATTTAGTTTAGTGAAATTTTATAACAGCATCTACACCAGTATTTTATAATAATATATTTGACTCACGAAAATAACATTATAGCACACAATATAATAATACGTTCTACTCATAATAACAATTATTAAAATGTCCTTCTTTGTCTGCAGAGAGATTCAATCAATTTGGAGCCGAGCAATGTGGCACAATGCGTATCAAAAGGAAAATCTGAGGTATGTTATAACAAAACGAAAAGAGTGAAATTGTGAAATTAACATAAAAGTTTTGATCAAAGTATAGCATACTACCCGTGTAGGTTTATTACTCTAAGTAGTGCTTACAGAAACGTGATTAAAACTTCCTCATTTCTATAAAATTACTCACAACTAGCACTATTTCCATCAAGGGTTAATCCCATTTTTAACTGTGAGCAGCGGGCGGTGAGCATATTTCATAGCGGGGAGCTTACAGCCATGCCTTGCCTCGCTATATTAAGGCCGTTAATTTTGATTTACAATCGCAACGTAAAAGCAATATTTGTTTTATTTCTCGGCGGTCGGAGGCTGTCTCAAAGATCGGGGAATGGGGATTATTACGACTTGCTCGATGGTACTAATTCGATAATACCGACACTATACGAAGCGTTGCACTTCAATAATGTTCCGCAATTCCTTTTCTATGCGTATCACGATTTCTCGATTTTATGCCCAGTTCTGTTGCACTTTTATTTATTATTTTATGTCATAAAACTGTGGTATCCCAACGTATGGTGTCTGTCGTATTTATTTATTATGCTTTGTTGGCTGACTCAGACACGTTTATATCTAACTAGCTTTTCGCCCGCAGCTCCGCCTGCGTGGATGTCGACTACTGCCACCAAAAGTATTTTTTCTATGATGGACTTGTTGTATAAACTTTCGACGCCTTATTTTCACTCTCTCAGTAGTGAGTTTTTTAAAATATTAAATTCGGCCCCATGAGTCATAACAGGGGAGTAGAAACCTCGACGAATTTGTCCAATGTTGCCCAACCCTTGTCGACCTTTCGACGTATATCTCCTACTGGGCTTCGTCTTCTAATCTAAAATTAGAAACACAGCAATGAAAAATCGTATCAGCACGACACCGTCGTAGACAATCCAGAAATGCTCAGGTCTAGATAATGTCAGAAGGCTTCTCGTAAATCACAAATGCCAAACATAGCGGCTGATTATACTCTCAGGTCTTTTGTATAATCTGCTGAACAGTACAACTACAATACTATATAGGTAACCCTTTTAAAACTGAACTCGCAACTATTCATGACGACTCTCAAGAACAACTTGTATAGAGATATGACTCAGGAGTGATTGATCTATAATTCATCAGCAAGGCCTTAAAGCCTTTTTTGGAGAACAGTACCACCGCACTCCAGTTCCATATCCTAGATGTTAAGTTCTGCTTGATGACGGAATCAAACAGGTTGGCAAGCTCTGTTAGAACTGGGATTCCACCTGCTTTAAAGAGCCCTGTCCGCCAGTGCGATATCATCAGTATTCCATAACTATGAAGGTTGCTGTTGTATGCTGAGGATATAATAATCATCAATTGGCCTATTGCTGTCCACTGCTGGACATAGGCCTCTCCTAATATGCACCACGTTTGCCGATCTTCCGCCTTTCACAGGTCGTCGGTCCACCTGGCTAAGGGGTGTCCCACCTTCCGTTTTCCTTCTCACGGTCTCCACTCTAGGACTTGTCTGCTCCAACGGCCATCAGTCCTTCGGCAGACGTGGCCAGCCCACTGCCACTTTGGCTTGCTTATTCTGCGAGCTATGTCGGTAACTTAACTTTGGTTCTATGTCGGATGACCTCGTTTCAAATTCTATCTTTTAAAGATACTCCAAGCATAGCTCGCTCCATAGCCCGCTGCGCGACTTTTAGGTCACGGAATAACCCCACCTTCAGTGGCCACATTTCAGCACCGTAGGTCATAACAGGCAGGACGCACTGGTCAAAAACCTTTGTTTTGATGCATTGCGGCAGGGGGGAGGAGAAGACCCGACGTAGTTTGCCAAATGCTGCCCACCCCAGTTGGATTCTTCTGGCTATTTCTTTCTCGAAGTTGGTTTTACCAAGAGCTGGATAACCTGCCCGGTACCACCAGGGGTATGGCCAGGGGTACCGTGAGTCTGAAGCGTAGATAATATTTTTGAACAACTTCGAGTGTCGCTCCTTCGATGGCAATCGGTCTCGGTACAACATGTTCGTTGAACATAATCTTGGTTTTATCCAAGTTTACACCGAGGCCGACTTGTCGGGAAGCACCATTCAGGCTGTGCAGCATTTCGCCCAGTTGTTCCAGCGACTCCGCAACTATGATGATGTCGTCAGCGAACCGAAGGTGCGAGATGTACCTACTCTAGAGTCTTGAAGACGTCCTTCAATGCGCTGGTAAATGCTGAGGATACATAAATTACTATGTGATACCTACGTCAAAAATGAATATAAATAAAACAACTTATAATTTGTGGTGGTTTAGTTTTTCTTATTGATCTAAAAATAATAGTAAGAAAATAAACATTTTGTATTATATTCTTTGTCATCTTAATCAGAAGTGCACTGTGCTTGACTAATTGAGCCCACAGCTGATAAGTGGAAGTTATTGAATGGTGTTCTGCCATCTCTAATAATTGTTGCCTTAGTATACTTCTCGTCAAGAAAGAAAGTGAACTTTTCTAGAAGGCAGGCGTTCGCCTATTTGGTGAAACGTTTCTAGCCGCCCCTTGTGTTATATCTGCGTATAGATTTAAATTCACGTACCTTACTGTGTGAGGGCTTATAAGTTAGTATTCATCTGAATGATAACGTGCTGTATTACTTTTAGGCTTTCTTTCATATACGTGTAGTCAATGTGATGAAATACTATGGTATCATGGTAGCTGGTAGCTGACGCAGTATATGCTCTAGTATATTATTTAATGCTCGATGCCAATACTACCAATAATGGGTCTGATATGTAGTTCCGAATGTTGTCCTCGCGACGCACGCTGCAATTCTACTATAATACCACTTGCAGTCCGTGGAACTTAACTGAAGATTGGATACTCCATCGAAGTGAGCCAGTCTCAAAAACTTCTTTTCTATTTCCAATCAATTAAATAAAGAAACCGCAGTACATAACTCTTACATAGTACATAAATTAATATTTTTCACATTCTTTGTACATAATTATACGTGACAGAGAGTGACGTTTTATGAATATTATCATTTGACAGATCAAAATGTGACCTAGCGTTGTCACCATCACTTTAGTACCCGTTGTCATGGTAACAAATTTGCTAGCGATATTAGCGCCATAATATTTCGTATTTTCTTTAATATCACATTATTTCGTGGATTTGCCACATTTTAATTGTGATAATTACTATTCGGCGACAAAGCCAAATTCAAAAAACCAAAGATCATAAAAATCTGTTCAGCCGTTCTTGAGTTATAAGAAAGTACGTTTTTGGCACTTTTTAGGCACTTAGGGTCTGAATTTTGAAAAATCGTTTCTTAGTACACCTCCACGCTTCTAAACAAACACTCTCTATAAATTTTAAGTCTCTAGGACCAGCGGTTTAGGCTGTACGTTGTCTCTAAGTCAATCAGTCAGTCAGGACTAAGAGTTTTATATATAAGATAAGAAAGTCATAAAAACCCGCAGAAATAGCAAGTCTGATGGGGAATATACGAAGGATAAAGTTTGTAGCACAAACTCCGTAAGCCTCTAAAAGGTATCTATATGGCCGTGATAGAAATAAAACCTACCAATGTTAATTCACAAGTTTATGGTAACAAAATATCGTAGTAACAAAACCACCAAACAAAAAGGTCAAACTTCCCTAATATGAGAAGAAAAGTAGAATAGACCACATGCTACCCACTCCAACTCTTCCAATGTAGAAAAAAGTAAATTTGTTTTATTAGTATCAAAGAGGGCTATAAAAAAGAAATATCCCCGAGTCTATCACCTCGATCGCGAATGGAACGGCCACTCGTGAAGGCTATAATCAAAGTTTCTCGTTGTCGGCGAGTTTTCTTTTCTCTAAACACGATGTTGTAACACGAAAAAGGCTGGAAAATGCGTCGGCGAATTCCATAAGGCGGGCGCGAGCCCGGCGCTCTCCTTGTTGTTTTAAGTTCACCTTGTTTTGTGACGCTATTAAGGAAACTTTAAGGGTGTAGGTAAACCTATGCTAAGAAGGGGAATAGGAGTATACGCCGAAGAACGGCTATATTATAATAAAAATTTGGTACATTCAGTTACCCTCTAAAAGGTTATTTTATGTAGATAGGTACTTTAGTATTTTTTTTAACTTGTTACACATCATTATAAATTCATTCTGATGCCTAGTAAGCTATAAGTGAAAAGTACACTGACGATTACAATAAAATTATTTACAGAAGCAGTATATACCTACTCAACCTTTTAGGACTTAAAACGTAACAAAAACATTTGAACGAAACCAAAATAAATAATGGCACCGACCTCAGATGTACGTTCACAAAACCCACTTAGCATGAATTCCTTTAATTTTCCAGTACTTATTACGACCTTTGTGTACCAGTATCGTGGCAAAAGCAATAAAATGTACCGTATTGGTAATGCAAATCAGCGCTTTTAAATTCCTAATAAAAACCATTACAGAAAAACAAGAATAAAACTTTTTTGGGTAGAAAAACGCGAGGAAAGCTCGCCGTAAATCTACTTACGTACAAAGTGGCGAATAATTAACGAAATGGTCCAATCGAAGGCATTAGTTCCGAGTGAAGTTATGCGAGCGCCCCCGGCTAAGTGCCGTTAAAAGAAACTTAGACGTGAGCTTGATTGTTCTCTTGCTTAATTCTGATTGTTTCTGAGTGCAAAACAGTTCTGTGTTCACGTCAGTACTACGGCTGAACGCTCAGAGTATATTAATCCGATAATTACTTTAGAACAATCTCTCGCAAAGTTACCTTGCTGGGCCGAACCAAAGAAACGGTGAACAAAACTTTTTATTAACAAACAAAGCTCTCCGTTAATTACTTACTTACACGTACTCGTTTCAAATCGAGTTTCACTACATTTTCTGATTTTATGTGCCAAGTAACACAATTATGGTTACTTATAAAGTATACTCAAACAAACTTGGAACGGTTTGTTTACGTTCTGTTGGCGATAAGAAGTAAAATAAATGAACGAGCAATAATCGTATAATCGACGACGACAGATCGTGAACACTGAACACCCCATGACCCATTCAGCCTGTGACCAGTGACCACGGCCAACGCCTAATCATCAGACAATATAAAGTACGATTATCTGTACTAAAAGCACGTCAAATTCCATTAACATTATTGTATCTCATGGAACGCGAAAATTAAAAAGGGGTTATAACATGTCTCTCATTTTGTATTTTCTGTTCAAACTCTTTTAAATATCTGCATAAGTGCTTCGAATATCTTATTTTTTATTTAACTTTTCACCTAGACTGGTAATTATTTCCCATAATAGTTATGAAAATTCTTTCACAAATTATGCAGTAAGGCTGTGGAATACTTTTCCACATTTCTTACGAGATAACTCTTCTTCTAACGTTTTGTACCTACATTACTACAGCTCTCTAAATCTTGTGTTATTCCTCACAAAACTCAAGGGGTTTGCTGGAAGAAAACTCAGTTATGAGTTTAGCTCGCCTTTGTACATACTAATTCCTTATTTTGTACAATAAAGAATGAAATAAAATAGGATTTCTAGGGCACTTATTACAGTGGCATACAAATAGGATCCCAGGAATTGCTTTAAGGCCCCGAATCAGATTAGCATCGAAAAATCGGTATTTTCGAAACCGTTTTTCTTTTTAACTACAAAACCTAAAGATCTGGAATTTACATCCCTGCATACTACAGGATATACCGAGTAACTTCACCTTTTCATAAATTCAATAAAAAAGAAAGAAATAGTTGAAAAGAGGCTCTGAACATCACTCTACTCTTTCTTATGAAACCAAATATTTTCTACAATATATATCCAAATAATCTAAAATTTCAGATATATGTTAAATGAGTTTATTAGCATGACGTGACCTTCTTAGTTTGTAATCGTCCCCTATAAAATTATCTATTAAAATTAGTTTTACTGATTTTTACGGCTGAAAAACGAGTGAATGACCTTGAGCATTTGTATGGTCAAAGTCATTCGCGTATGTAATCACCTTAAATAACTTACGAATATCCTCATGAAATACTGCGTAATATTGTTAAACTATCATCATCTTAATAATGATTTCCTAGGTGCGTTCAAAGTTTGTACGTTAGAAACTGAGGTCTGATTTATTGTTTTAATTAATCGATTAGTTTTCGGTATTCGATAATCCAACGATGAGAGGGAAGTCGAATTGACCCCAAAGGTATTGTTTGGGCTCTGTACACCAACAACGTACGTAGGACTATACCTATAGATGTCCTGTGTTAATACGTATGTCCTTTGAAATTAAGTATACTTGAAAAACAGGAACGGCAGGAACATTTATTATCGAATATCACCAAAAATAAGGACATTGATAGGTACTATAACGTACAAAACAATTCATTTAATTGCGAAATGTGATTACGGAATTATTGTTCACATTTATATATGGCAGGCTTAACAGTCGGAGTTTATTACATGTACGATAAATCATTTGCATTGCTACTGTTATTAATTATATTTATGTTGTCACTATTTAGTACCACCTACATATATGTCGGTTTATTTATATGTGATGTAAAGGCGTACCTATACCCCCAAAGAATAGATAGAGATTCTCGTAATTGGAGGTAGGTATTTCAGATTATTGTGACATTCTTTTCTTCTCCTTATAAGCAACTTTTTTCTCACTGAAACCTTGTCCAAGACGAATTTGGTTCCGATATCATTGACCAGATGGCGCTGTTCCATTCTGTAATATAAATTCCATTTAATAATACCTTGTAAAAGTTCATTTTCATAGCTAATCGATGCATTTTGTCGGTCTATCTGCGAGATATTACAATCTAAATAAAGTTTATATTTAGTTCAGGCGGCAGTTTTTTTTATTCGAAATCCTAGTCGTTACAAGAATAATAAAAAGAGGTGCCAGGCAGACCACATTATCGCCATAAGGGAAATTGGTGCGTTATAGCATAAACACAACATAACTACAATTATTTAAGCAACAAGCTAAAACCACCTACGATTTTCTCGTCTACGATTTGCTCCAAAAGCTTAGGTGCGATTTATACTTAGCACCATTTTCTCCTTTTGCTCCCATTTGGTAGGTCTGTATTATCAAAGAGTAGTTTCAATCGAAAAGCTGTCAGAATATCAAAACTCGTGTCGTTGGAACGTAGAGAAAATTAGTTTCGAGCTTGACAACCGACCGCAAACCACATACCAATCTGCTGCTGAATAAATATTGTTTCATAGTCGTGTTTTATTTTGTTTTGGTCATAATATATGTCAAATGTTTCTTTTCTAAATGCAAAAACACATCGTTATTATCTATATTATTTTATTATTCGCATTATTCGAACGCATAAAACGAAGTATATTTAATTTTGTAATCAAAAATGACAAAAAATATTTGGGCGAATTTAAGTTCCGCCTTTAAAGATCAATAATAGTTAAAAATTTCTAGGTACTACTATTATGGTGTTAAATTTAGTGAAATACTTGGTCTTATTATATCTTTAATAAAACTAGGTACGCTAGTAGAAATTTACCTAGTGCTTTTTGAATAATATCATTCTTGAGCCTTCAGTCTACAGTCGTCCTATTCTTAATGATTTGTGGTAAATTCGGTATTAAATAAATAACTACATGCTTCCGTCAACGAAGAACAAATATCCAAATGATCGACCAATAATATCCATTTTTTAAATGGAACTTTAATGAGCCGTAATGAACTGAAATGGATCAATATAGCACTGTTTTAACCGGTAAAGCGAGCAACGCATTCCTATCGTTCGGAATATTAATGTGCCGTTTAATATTTATGTCGGAAGCAAATTTGCATAATCACAGCCTGTGAGCACTCATATGCATCCACGTACTTCGGAATTACTATTATTCCAATGAATTTTACCCGAGGCACCGAAGCATCGTCCGACGCTGCTCTCGCCTATTTGTATACATGCTGCAGCAGTTTATTTTCGTTGAACTTTATTTCATATTTCACCTGTCATTCCGTTTTGTAGGGTCATTAAAGAATTAATTATATGAAAGGACATTGCCAATCTATGTATGGAAGTTAGACTAAGTGCAGCCCAAAATGAATACATGGTGCATTTTGTTCCACACGTCAATACTATCTTTAGTTGAAGCGCTACAAATTGGTCGACGGAGTCAAGAGAAAAACAAGTTTTATTGTGAAATATTTTCTATCCAATAATAAACTTGACAGTATAGATAAAATTGATAAGTAGGTACTAGTAAAAAATTGTGATAATTTTTTTCATTCTGTAATGACGGCTCTTAGCTTTACGGCCTTATTCGATACTTTCTCAAATCCCCTTTAAAATACCCAAAATTAGAAGCAAGAACATGACACTTTAAATATTTATCTAATAAAAAGCTATTAAACCTGTAATCACAATTTTTTCCAAGATAGTTACTGTATAAGTTAAATTTAATCCCAATATATTGTATTTTGTTTGTTGCAGCACTTCGATTGTCGGAACCACGTACGTGTGATTCAGCCCATGGGAGACGGATCTCGACTCTACGTATGCGGCACCAACGCTCACAGTCCGAAAGACTGGGTCTTATATGTAAGTATCTTCTGAATATTTATAAGAATAAAATAAAGGAATTAATGCGTAGTTAAAGAAACGAGTTATGGAAGGAAGGAAAAGAAATATGTAGTGTTAGGAGAAGTTAACATATTGACATATTATTATATCAAGGTAGCGAATAGGAAAAAGTTATTTTTGTGTGTAATAAGAAGTAATTAAACGTTAAGTGTATTCTAACCATTGAAAATCTTATAACGTATAGAAGTCACTGCACTAGAAGCATAGGTTTCCTTGTTAGAGTGTTTTACAGTGCGTATAAGCGCTTTTTGTAAAGAAGTGCTTTATTCTGATTGATATACAGTGAAACCTGGTTAAGTGAGACCTCAAGGGATCTGCAAATTTGTCTCACTTATAGAGGTATTCCACTTACCCAGTGTCTCAGATACCCAGGTATAAAAAAAATGTCTGTCTCATTTACAGAGGGTTCCAATAATAGAGGTCAGAATACAGGTTATTTTCAGTTATAGAGGTGCGATTATTTAAAATAACGTATGATGTGAACATTATACGTATGTCTGAGTATAAATCTTCATTGGGAATTATAAAAGGTAATAAATTACCAAAGGTGCATTTTTGATTATAAATATCTTTGTTCTGAATTATTCTACAAAGAGTAGCTATGGCATATTGAATTTGACACAGATTTCATCGCGTGTCTTCCCAATTTCATAAAAGGATATTAACTTTAAACATACTAATAGCTTTAGTTTCGGCATTTTTTAAATAAACATCTGTATTATATTATGTATATTAAGGTCATTAAGACTCAAAATTAGTTACGCACGGGATTTGCGGGTTGAATAAGAATAAGTAAACAAAAAAAACGGTGTTATCTCAGTTATAGAGGTTAATGCATGTGAAATTCACTCGCTGTCTCAGTTATAGAGGTAACTTCGACGATAAAATCGAAAGAACGAATCCCAGATATAGAGGTTTGCTTCGTCCCACTAATAGAGGTAATTCAGTGCCAAGGTGTAGGTACCTCAGCATGAGTTCCAGTTATAGAGGTTTCTCACTTATCCAGGTCCCACTTATCCAAGTTTCACTGTATTATCTTAAGATTTTTATAAAAATTTGCAAAAAACTGCAGATTTATTTATTTTCATATTAGTAGTCGCAAATAAATAAGCACATCAAAAGCAGATATATTTAAGTAAAATAGGAAATATTTCAAGCAGTTTCAAGAGCTGAAAAATACTTTTAACTAAATCTTAAACGCAAATACCTGTTTGGCAAAGTAAATAACAAAAACCTTTATTTATCTATTAACTCATTTCACATTCGCGAGTTACTAAGTGAATAACATTTAGGTAATTTCTACAAAAGGGTGCTGATACGGGAAACTTAGATAGTTATTAATTTTTCAAGACTTATTTTCTCTTAATAAGTTACTCGAACTCTCTTAAATAATTTTAATTACGTCAATGTTATATTATAAGGTGACAGTCTGAACGTCAAAAGAAAAAGCATGTTTGCATAGATATCGATATATTTTAACCAAATTCTAAGTACCTACTAACTTTTAAACTTGCGTTCCATGACATACAATAATATGCCAATACCTTTACTTAATTGCTCGAAAGCTAATCTTGAAGACAATCATCTACTTTTAACGCTGTCTAGGCATTCCTTACCAGACTTTATAATAGACTTAATAAACATAACATGTCAAGGTGACTCTTAAAGGTGCCCGATACAATATTCTTTAAAAAAATATGTTATACGTGTCTTGTGTCGATTAAATTTAAAAAAGCTCAAATAAATAACAAATCATATTGTGAATAATTTTAGAACTTATTTATTATGCTAGCTTTTCAAACATTTATTATGATGATTAGTAAGTACCACTAAATCTACTTATCAAAATTAGGTACATTTTCCATAATAAAGAAATAAATCCTTTGAACTTTTATATTCACCAAAGTGAAAAATCAACTATAATTTACAGGCGCACGTAGAAAATAATTAGTCCTTAAATTTAAAGATTTCTTCGAGGATAACTACTAAAAGGCGGGCTATAACCATTTCTGAAAAAAAGCAGCCAAAAGCAATCTAGCTTAACAACACTGCTTAGAAGAAATTAGGTAAGACAAAGAAACAATTTATTTTTATTGGGCACCTACACTAAGCAAACGGGTTTACTTTACTTCGAGATTTCCATTACACGTACAACATGGATATTCTGTACGTGTATATGCTGTGCATGCAACGAAATGTGCACTATTATCTAAAGACCTCACTCGAAGTGATCCCGACATGAGCCTTGGACAAGAGCCAGGGACGCAACAGATCCCCAACAGGTCCCAAACATACTTGTGTTAAGATAAACGACTGTTATTGAACATTCGTGGATACATTTAAAATAAGAATGAATTATTACTATAGTCGAACTTTTAATTAGCTGCAGTAAAATGACGTTTTGTGGGATACCACTTTTTGAAGAAAAATAAATAGGGATGTAACTAAGTGAGTAAGTGAATCATTCAATAAATGAATGATCTTTGGTTTTGTTTTAAAGATTCAATATTAAGTTGTAATGTATTTTTTTATTCTATTATTATTACATAATGATAAAAAATTGATCTTATTCAGTGGAAGTATAGGAATGTACATTCAAAACGAATCAAAAATGTTATATATTCAATATTTTTTGGAATCACTGTCGCTGTTGCTTTCGGTCACACTAATGACAAATCTGTCTGTCTATTCATCATCTAAATATGTTCGAGGTGGTACATATTTTGTTCCTCTTGCATAGTGTGAGACACAAAAGTCACTCCACTTAGCTGGTGTCACATTACTCACATTGTTGATTACTTCTTGGAAAAAAGTTTTCACTTCTAGCATTTCATACTTACGTCTTATTAATTTATCTGCGACGTGCCCCTTTGCCTGAGACCAAAATAACTCATCGGTTTAATTCACAGTGATAAGAGGGCAGTCTTAGAAGTCTGATACCTTTATGTGCAGCCATCTCGAATGGCTTTCACCATATTTGGTGCAATATTTTTAGTGGTCAGCCACTCTTGGATTCGTGCTTTCGTCCACGACATCTCCGGGATTCTTTCGATCGAGAGTGATAGAGCGCGTTGATAATATAATTGAGCGTTGCGAATAATTAAATCATGTAAACTAAGCTGAATACTTATAGAAGTGTCTCAAACTGACCCGAAGAAATGTTGACCGCCGTGGCACCCACACAAAACACAACTATTAAGTTCGAAACTTATTTGATACTAGCACTTTTGAAATAGCTGTCATTGTCATGTAAACGTTATTTTTCCATTACAAGAAGTGAAAAAAATCCTCGTGAAATAGATAGACCGTTTTAGCTGTGTCAAAACCGACATGTCCGGAAGATACCACTTATTACGTTTTTATTTGAGATTAAACTAAACTTAAACAGCATAAGACTCGAATTAGAAACTTACGACGCTGCTAGGTCTCTAAGAAATCTTTCAAATGGGACCTACAACTCATGCTAGCCTAGTACAAAAAAAATCAGTATCGCTTCTACATAAACTTGAGTCCACGCTGATGTCTCGGTGTATAAAAATCATCACAATTGAAATATTACGGCTAATAGGGTAAAATAATGAATGGATTTAACTACTTTAGAGTATGTTTATATTTTTAAAATATTAAAATCATTACCCAAATATATAATATGAATATCTTTTTTCTTATTGAACTTCAAACACAGGGGCTCAAAAGTGGAGGGTAGGTACACTTTTTTTTTGGAAAACGCTCAATTACGACTACTGCTACTGCATTCGGCTTGAGTTTGGGTACAATGCCGGTGAACCACACCTCGAAACACTCTAAAAGTAAATGTGTAAAAGGATCAACGTTTATACAGCCTTTTATTTATATGAATAATAAATAGAATTAAGTATGATCATTATGAGTAAGTTATGGAACGAATAGAATGATCTTCTGTGAACTGAATCACATCCCTATTGAGATTAGGCTGTAAACATTATTTTACGCAATGACATTTTGAAACGTCATTTTACTGCATCTAATTAAAAGTCGAAGTATAGAGAAACTGTGACTAATAAATAGTTTTGAATCGATTGTAATTTGTAAGTGTGTGAGTGAAGAAACTTGTCAGCTCACACATATTATGTAAATTATACCTACGTTTGAGGTAATTCTCAGCGTTTGACATAATGTGTAACATACCTACATATCAGAATAACACACACCCTGTAAAAGTGGAATAATATCAGTTTTGCCGAATGTACCTAAACTGGCTTTAAGTTGGTATTAGAGAAATGATGAACTGGTATTTTTTGTGAATGCAATTTCAAAGCATGATGTGCTAACTTGTTCTGTAAATTAAAATCTGAAAAAATCTAAATCTAAGATGGGATTTAAGACTATAAATAAATGTTATTTTTTTTATAAACATCCATCAGTATTATCCTCGAAGAATAAGGCAAAGGTGTATTTTACATTTAGGTGAGCTTCTTCAATACTTAGTGCGACCCAGGAATTGGATTTAGTGATGATCGCATATTATATTAATCGTAAAACTGGTCATGACAGAAGATTGTTTTTGAATAATCCAAAAAAAAAAAAATAATCTCAAAGAAACTAATTCATGGCTATCCTTGAGTTGCCAAATAAAATGGTAATTCCGTGTTTACACGTTTTGTTCTCAAAACTGCACTTGTCTTGTTCACTTCTCCAGTTTAAAATATCGTTAAACACAATGAGACAATATTATGCTGGCATACTACATGAAGCTGAATGCACTTAGTAAGTACATAACGCACTTGCTTCCCGACAGGAATCGCTACGAATTTCACAGCATATGAGTCTAAATGACGCCGTTACATGAACGAAGATTTTCACTACGTCGTCGTCGTCGAGAAATTTCTAACCGAACGCCTCCAGATTGCGTCCAAAGAAATTTTCACAGGGAAAATATACTGTAAATTTTCAAAAATAGAATTCGCCGCGACTTCACAGGACCGTTTTAGAAGTATTATTTATTACATATATTTTGAGCAACACCGCTGGTGCTTGCCCGAAACATAAATGGATGCTATTCAAGTCCCAGTTCTGCGACGATAAGTTGCGTTATTTTCATAAAAAACATTTTTTAAACTCATAAAACGAACTTTCCACAATAGGTATCGAAAGCAGACCGCAATAAATCTCTATGTGGCCCGCTCACCTCTCACTTTCCCTGCTCTTGACTTTCATATAATTTTATGATGTATTGGCGGTCGTTCTGACCCTTCACACGTTTTATCGCGGTCCTGACACAGTCGAGCAGTTTCAGGGTCTAATAGGTGTATACAAAAATGTGAAAATGGAATTATAATGATAATCAAATTACTTTAGACCTACCATCAAAATATACATAATGTCGGCGTTATATTGTTATTATTCAAAAATGCAGCTTATTGTAACCATCGTCGTAGAGGCGGATGAACGTTGTATAAAAATATCATAGGTACATTTTTTTACACAGTAGTCTAATATTAATTGATAAGCTTTTTTAATGCAGTTGTAAAATGTATAGAAATTGTTAGAAGGGAAGTTAGAAAAAAATGGTGTCAAATTAAGTACTATTTTGAAGACTTGAAATATTTAGGTTCCATGAGTCAATTTACCAAAGATTTCTCTACGAGACTTCTGAACTAAAACATTCCGATTAAGTATTTAAGAACTGAATAAACTGAAATCAATACGCACTTTAATTTTGAGATATATGTTTAATGAAAAAAAAGGAAACCTTTAAACAGCATAATACATTAAATAAAACACTGTTACTTCGTAAAAACGAACACCGAAAGCAAATTTATCTGTTTTACGTCCTAACATAAAAATAAATCATACGAGTCAAAATTCGCACTAATAGGAAGCCAAAAATTGAAAATATATCATTTATGCTTACGTAGGGAGGGGACAACGGACCGCGTTGATCCCGCACCCGGGATCGGAATCACTTTTGTACAGAGCACTGTCAAAACAGAGATAGTTGCACATTTAAATATGACTGGATATTAATTCCCTTCGGAAGTTGATTTAATTAACTGTCTGGATTGGTAACGATTGATATTCAAGAATCTGAAATTAGTTTTATAATCTATCACAGTAGAAATACGCATTCTAAGTTTTATATAAAAAGCCATTTCAAAAATACACTAAGTATATCGAACCAAATATTAAAAACGTCACTAACTTTTTTTTAAATTCTATTGTTTCTATAGTTCAAAATTTAAATGAACAGAAACCAGTAACTCGGCGTTGAAAAACAACAAGATCATATTATCAGCATAATATCATATCAGAAAAACAGATTTTACTACCACTTACGTGGAGTACTACCACCAACGCTTTCACACCATAATAAATAAAATAAATACTAAGTGCAAAGTCGCCGTTATCTGGTATGAGTATGAGTAATGTTTTCCCTCCCTATTCAGGGGCGCGTCAGTTTCAAAAATTGAGTGAAATCACATATACAGGATTGATAGGGCAAATGCGACTTGCGGAGACGCATGAACGAAATCGACCGAACGATTCATATTTGCTGCAACCACCGATTTATATCTATTCTGTTACAAATAGCTGTAGCCGATTGGATGGGTATTGGAAACAAATGATGCGGTAGTTTGTTTGTAGCGCGGTATTGCTATTTTTATACTTCATGTGACTAAAGGAATTTTCTTTTGACTTGCGTAGTAATGTCAGTGATATTATCAAGCCGGTAATTTTGTTTGGTACATTAAACTATAGCTTTATTTAGATGTTCTCTATCCGACAGTAAAATACAGGCCATAAAATTGTATAGGCATTAAATAGGCTCGTCCACTGTCTCGAAGAATCTAAAAACTACTCAGCCTAAACATTCAGATATGAAGAAAGTACAAGTTGAAAAAATTTTAGGTAGAGAACTTCTTCCATATCGTTCATTGTGGATTATCGAATTATTGTTATTAATGTTTTTTTAATACTCTTTACATGGTAGCATTACAGTAATTACGTCACATTTTTTCAATCCATTACGCAAATCTGACGAAAAACAGACTGAACGTTTTCATTTTAAATGGATACAATCAATAATGTGGGCTTATCGCATTTTTTACAAGATTCATGTGATGTGTTTTAAATCTGCGATTGAACGAACAAATGGCTGTATTGTAGGGAAACAGGTAACAAACGGTGAACACTTTTGTTTTTTCGTCTGATCACACTCGTTCTTTTGGCTCGAGTGCTGCCAACGCGTGCGTTAAATTATCTTTGAGCTCGTTCCTTGTATCCGTCGTTTTGTAGTTATTACTGTAAGGTTTTATCGACTCGTAATTAGAATTTTATTCTTGGAAGTAGTATCGTACTTATTATATCATTCATTTCATTCATTCAGCCATTTGTTTCATTTATAACACAAACTTTCGCATTTATAAGATGACTAGTATCATATGCAAGGATACGTTATACATGCAAAACAGTGTTATTATTGAAGTGATTTTTATCAGCCTTTACACGGAATAGTAAACCCATCCTAAAATAAGTTGTTCAAGTTTCTAGTGCTGTTTTCTCGAAACTTTTTCACGAACGCAAACCGTGGGAGCCTTTCTACCGACCTTTAGAACTTTTTTCCACATAAATGTATGTAGTTATCATAAGGATTTTGTGTTGATCCAAAAAGTTTTATAGTACCATTCTGTGCAATTAGATCCTTTCTTCTTAGGTTTATTGTATTTTTATCTTCAATATACTTTTCTGTCGGTTTCTGTTTTCGAAGAGACCTTCAGACTATTTGTAGTTTCTGTCTCATTTCGTTTATAGTTTTTCTTTGTTCACTAGTTATGTTTTCACAAAATGTTGAGTTTCATGGCACTGAGTGCAATAATTGTACTTTTCTATTGAAAATTCTATCCACCTAACTATTCTTAATATTGAAATTTTACTATCGTTAAGTAGCAATAACAGTTGCTATTTAAGTTCTAGTTTTAAATAATATCTCTTAATTTGTTTAAATTGTATTTATTTCATACATCAAAATATTATTTATACATATACATATTTATACCTGTGAATGAGGGTTTTTATAGCTGTACATGGGTTCATGATTTGACAGCACATTTTTTTAAATCAGATTAATTTCATGACCAAAGTACTTACCATTTGCCTCAGTTTTCACATGGCTCTATTTGTTACATTATTCACCACAATAAGAACTAATGACGTACAAGGTTTTCCTCTACGCTGAATTTATTGTGCTCTACTTATTTCTCTTCATTGTGCTCTTGAGCATATAAACACTATAACCTAATTGAGATTAATCTATCCGATATTTCTATTCTCTAACTTAAACAAAGTAACCCAAAGTGAGTGCAGTTTAAGGCATAATACTATTGAGAATTGAATATTCCTAAACTTTCATCCATATCCATATTCATATTATAAATGCCAAAGTTACTCTGTCTGTCTGTTACGCTTTCACGCCTAAACCAATAAACTGGTTTTGATGAAATTTGGTATAGTGATAGACTAGACCTTGAGAAAGGACATAGGTTATGTTTGCTTGCGATAACCGATATCCACGCGTTCAAAGCCACGGGCAACAGCTAGTGTATAATAAATTCATATTTTAAATTAGTAAGTAAAATTTAACGCTTCATAACATAATTATGCATGAATATAGATCAACGAGCTTTCATGACGTCACACAATAATGTTCATGACATAATAATAGTGGAAACTCCCGCGCTGTGCCGTTGAGTGCACTTCGGAAAATCACTTTATAATCTATGCAATGGCGCATTCGGGTGTACACCAACGCCGCATAACCATTTTTGTGCATTACATGAATACGGCTGGTCATAAAATTTTATGAATTTCATGTAGAAACAGTTTTAAACACAGGTGTACTATTTTCACAACTATACTAGTTCCATTTAGATTTCAAGGTGACTAGAGACCACTTGGCATTAAGAAGAATTGGCGAGGAATACACAGTCGGCCTTACCATAATTAATCTTTTTTTATGATTTATAATTACAATAAATATGCTGCAGAATGCTAATTTTAAATGATTTACTATAAACTATTATATATTCAGTATTCAGCGACAGCAATTATATAATTTATGATAACTTGAAAATATTAAATTTGTATAGTTTAGGTAAAAAAATTAATTACTTAAGTAAAATATGATACTTACCATAATTCCTACAAGTTCCAGGTATAAGATGACTGTTTTTTGCACTTATAGATATTTGACCGTGTCTATTATCTTTCGCATAACACCAATAATCTCTTAATTACACAATCATAATTGTAAGACGGATGTTAAATTCTAGTTGCCGCTCTTAAATACTAAAAATTATTAATGAGAAAAGGTTCATAGGTACGTCCAATCGAACAATCAGTTGAACTTCATATCGCAGTCATAACAAAGACTACAATCATACGTATATGAAACTCGTAAAATGAACAAGTTTTTTATTGATCTAAAATCCATAGATAGTCGTATTTCACTGAACTAGTCGGCGCACAGGTGCAATAGCTATCTCATTCGGAATTAGTGGCCAATATCGCGAACAGTTTACGATTGCTGTCTGCTGCTTTGTTAACGGGCGGTAGTTTAATAGTATCGTGTCTTGTGAACGGGGAAGTTTTTGATAGAATCGCACTGCGTTTGTTTAGTGTTGATAGGGTTGAATTCCGGTTAGGTTCCTATATAATTCCGGTAACCTGGGATTCCACCTGCCGGAGAACTGTAGAGAGAGCTATGTAGCAGGGACCAACATTATTGCAAAGTGGTCACAAAATTATCTTTGTTGGACCCAATTTCGAGTACCAATCAGAATATTTACAGCAACGTATTGCCATTACGTTTTATATATTTTTGTACTGCTGAGTATGTTAAAGTTGCTTCCACATTATTTTCAAGCCCACTATCATCATAGTGAGTTAATTAGAGTCAGTCAATAATCATCTTCTTCATCCTAGCGTTAATTCCCAGTCACATCCGAAGCTTTCACCTCGGAGCCTGGGGTCCGCTTTACCAGTCTAAACTGCGAATTTGGCTTGACCTCGATATTTTTCGTTAAGCGACTACCATCTGATCTCCACAATCCAATGGTAACATTAGGCCATATCGAAGCATTGCAGCTAGACCGTTGTTGTTGGAATCGTATAGGTCGATGTTGATGAAATCTCTAGCGTAAGAACTAGACGCAAAATGTGAACTAGTAGGTATACCTAAATACTAATAAAAAATATTCCATATAAAAGTGCTACTTCACAAAAGTTAACTTTAGGCAACACATTTAGAATAATTTGTATGAAAGTTGCACTGGAGTAAGTTTTTAAATAAAAATATCCGAACGCTACGTTCTCTAATTCTGCAACAATTTATCGACATCTACTAAATATTCAATGCAAAACTACACTTTCCTTCCTTTTATAAGCCAAAGTTTAACTTTCCACATCAAGTAAACTGTGCTTATTTCTATACCCAGCATGTTAAATGTGTTCAGCCTCCAAGACTGATACGTGACTCAAAACTTCTAGTCTAACTTTGCTATTTTGACTCACACTCGCAGCTAGGCGGCGGGCTTAGGATCTATTAATATATTTTGCTCGTGAAATGTTTTGTAGATACATTTATATTTACTGCAGATGCGGCATTTCTGCTTGTGAACATTTTAATTTCACTACTATTGTTGTCAGCAGCTCCGCCCGCGAGGATTATTGAAATAATCATAAAGTTTTCTGAAATTGTCCAATTTTTGGAACAATTTTCTTAATTTTATTGCCTAACTTAACTTTGTACAAAGTAATAGAAAACTTTAATAAAATATTAATGAATTCAGTATAATCGTTCTTGTGATAACGTGACGAAGATTCATTTCCATATGTATCAATTTGCATAATGAATTGACTTCTTATCGAAGTAATGTTAAGATACTGACTTTGAAATGGAAAAATCACGCAGTATCAAAATTTGACTATCTCAGTAATAACAAAAGAAAACACCCACTGCCTCAGCGCATATTACGCAAATACAGAATATAAACTACGTAGAAATAATAACATAGTGTCTACGTAATCTACGTCAAAACAACAAACCAAAAGACGTATATTGCATAACTCCGCGCAATTTTGATTAAAGTCAGTTTAAATTAATATTTGTATAACTGGCATACACTTGCTCTGTGATAGCAATATGTCGTTATAAATTCAGATCATCCCTACAGGTTATTAACTGATAGTGACGTGTTGTCAAAACTTTACCACACTCCACAATCTCGGAAGATCCCTTGTGCGTTTGAAAGTTACCGCTCGCGATACACGCACTGACGATGACAACTTTTGTAATGTAACTAATGTATTGTAGCTTACCTATTTAGACGTTGACTGTTTAAGTTGAGTAGTCAAGCATCGGCAATAATAATAGTTAATGATAAAATGTAGCTAAATAGATGACTTTTTCTTAATAATCTGTGTAAAGTATACTGAAAAGGACTTGCCTCAGGTGTATAATATAGTTTTAAAGTATTTTACTATTTTTAAATGCAAATTGCGAATGGATAGATCTTTGTTGTTCAATCACGTCAGAATGAAAGTTTGGATTAGCAGATTGTAGGGTTTTATACATTGTTTGTTATTCAGGGAATAGATTCTTATTGGTCGAAAGAACGTGATCAGGATTCACGAGGATAGAGCTGCAGACAACAGCTGTTATATATATTTTTAATAGGACACGTCAATTTGACTTCACTTCACCTGATGGTAAGCTGAAGGCAAAGTCTCGGAAAAGAGGGTCACCATTATAGACATGTACCATGTTACATTGGTGGCACTTAGCTTGACGGCCTCATCATAATGCTTTTTCACGTCCCGCTTAAGGCGAGGTTGTAGTGAGACGAGTAGGTATTTTACGTCACTTCAAACCCTGCAGCACATGCGCAATCGACGCAACATATCACGCCAATGTATAGAAAAATCAGTGGATACATTCTTAAAATAAGATTCAAAAACGTATTATAAAAATTACAAACTATGTATTTTTTTTTTTCATTTTTCGTTTTCACTCAAAATTACATATCTCATTAAGTCATTATCAAAGTAACGATAAATGCCGATTGAACTACCTAACAAATGACAAGATCTAACCGTGTTGAATTGGATCGGTTCAATTTTGGCATGTGGTGTCTTTCACTCTCGCTCCCATTGAACGCGCAATGAAAGGTCTGAACACTGATTGAACATTAATTCGGGTTCGGTTATTTTGTGTCGTATGTTGCAGGCTGCAGCCCACGAATATAAAAATATCATGTTCATAACATTGCTTTTGAATCTTGTAAAACTACTGTGTTTAATAAAGAATAATTCGGAACGGACTAATAGAAATAATAGTAAAATCCGTTACAATTCGTTTGTCTAAGTAATATATAAGTTCAAATTGTAATTTATTTTTTATTCTTATTCACATTATGTGGTATAGCTTCATTTTCTTTTTTACATCTAGGTTTTTATTTTATCAGAAAAAGAATTAATCTTGATAGATTATGTATTTCAGATGTAATTTATTATTCATTATCGTATAGGGGAAATTTTATGTGGTAGGTACGCCACACTGAATTTTTCTCTGAAATATTAATATTATCAAACCATTTATGTCAAACTGGGACATCATTCGTGAAACTCGCGACTAGTGTGAAACTTGTGAAAGGGATAAATATATTATTAAGTTTAAGTTTACGGGATAAATAAATTATTAGTTTAGAATTTTTACGTTCTTTCATGCTTCGTCGTCTACTCGTTGAGTCGTTTCTAAGGTTTCCAGTTTTTTTGTATCAACTAGGTATTTATGTTTTTTGATAACATTTCATACATTGTCTAGGCATTGTATAGAATACCGGCCGAAGTTAACCTACTTCTATTTTTTATACTATGATCGATATTGTATGTATACGTAATGACGTGCGGGGTGCGGCGCGAGGGGGGTTCGCCGAAAAAACCAGCACACGTCCAACCTCGAACGCGCCTCAGCGGCGACTGACTGATGGCCGCGACAGCTCGAATACAGCAATTTTGATGATTTTTGCGGTTTATAGAAAAAAATTATATCTGCGTGATAAAATATAATTTTACAGGTCTCTAGATATTTTTATGCTCTATTTTTTAATACAAACTTCGGCATGATTTGATAATGGCGTCTTAGTGAGAAATAGAGATTTGGAGCGTTTTAGACCCATGTTTGACGCTTATTTCTATCGAGCCAATTATCATGAATCGTGTTTCTATTTTTACACGACCCTTGAGGGTTTAGTCTATTTTATAAATATGCTTTTTATTTGACGCAATTTACTATATTACTTGATATCCAGACATTTAAAAATGTTAAAAACTACTGCAACCCGGCCTTAAAGGACCCGAGACTGTAGGAAGAGGGAAACACGAGTACTGGTAAGGAATTCCAGGTCTTAATGGACCAGGAATTAATCAACTAGCTTATTGCAGTCCACTGCAGTTATTGTATTTAGTTATTATTTTTATACATGGCGTTTTAACCTGCAACTACAGTAGGTGTGAAAAATCCTAAAGGTCAAGTAAAAAGCACGTCTGCATGATTTTGTCGGATTTAACCTGATCACATGGTCGCGAGAGTATTACCCAAATGCCAAAAATAGATAATAATAAGGCCCAACAGGCTTTAGCCACCCGTCAAGAATAGCTGACCTTGCTAAAGAGGGGCACATTTTCATAAGTCTATATTTAGATCATACCTGCTACTGAATATTGGTGAATGTAGCTTATTGTCATGTGAACTCATATGATTTTTTATAGAATTTGAATCAGTTTTAAGTAATATCAAAATAATGAAATGAAATATGTGAATAAATATTCGGGGATAACATACACAGCGCTGCCTAAATTTATAGTACATATAGGTAATGTGGGCAAAGATATGTTTTGTGTAGAATCCATCCAGATCAATCCAGATAGACATACAAATATTTACACTAACCGGGAATCGACGGTAGAACTTCTACCGCCATTTGTTTTCCAACTGCAGGGATTGCTGTATATGTTTCAACGATACATGTATTTAAGATAATCTAGCAATTACCGTACATTGTCCCGTGCGATTAATACCTCGATTTAGGTAATCAACTAAATCACTATCAGATCGCATACATGCAGCACTATTAACCAGCTAATTACATTGCGTATCTATCTGGAACTGTCAGGTGGAATTGGATTATTTAATACATGAACACTATCACACTAACCCAGATACATACATGGTACTATGAACGCCTTCGGGACCCATGTCTAAAAAAGGACCGCAGATTGTTTTTTAATACTACTTAGGTTGCAGGCAAGCACACGACCCACCTGATGGTAAGTGGTTACCGAGGCCTATGGGCGATTGCAACATTAGAGAGAGTTACACTCATGCTGCCGACCCTGAAAGAACAGAGTAATTCTGGGCCGTCGGCGCAAAAGTTGAGTAGGTTACTTTCTTGGATGCTGAATCGCTGACTATTTTCGATTGTAAAAAACACATAGGTTACTAGCGGTATTTAAGATTGAAAAAAAAAACACGTAGGTAATAGCAATACTAGCGGAGGCAACTCGAGCGTCGGAGGTCGCATAACAACAACACCCTCCATTCTCCATGAACACGGGCCTGGCACAAGCAAGCCAAGGCGAGGGCAAGACATGGCCCTGGGTCGGCCGGGGTGCGAGAAATAAATATGTTTCTGGCTATCTCACCTCCGCCAACTAAAGACCCGAAGATGACGTCCGGTTTTAGTCGGTTCGATTCCGACATAACCACCTCCAACGGCCTTGCTTTGGTGGGGGGGAGGGATATCCTGCCTCTGGCATTAAGTCCGCCTTGTACAATGAACAATACATAAAGTTTAAATAAATAAATAAATATTCATGAAGATGTCAGCACTATATAAAAGGTAATAGTGCTAACATTACTACACAAAAAATACAACTTTTACTAGCACCTATTCAAAAAGTAACATAAGTACCACTCTACTCTTTAAATAAATATTCACACATTACGTATACCCGTACAAACTCGTAGTGAATGTCTCGAAAGTTTTCCCGTAGGGTACAGCGTAGGTACCGTTCGTATTCACAATGTATCGGGAAGCCATTGTCGTATATCATGTAACCAGGTATCTGCAGGTGCCAACTATTCTCTTGACTAGATACCGTGTTTTACTTTGTGCCGTAAACTTTTAAACGGCTGTTCAGTGTTTTGGTACATGCCGGGTTGGGTTTAAAGTTTGGGGCAATTTTGTGTCATGCGCATCTATAAGAAAGATGTTTTGATTATATTGCTACACAAGAGGGTGATTTTATTTCTTAATATCGTAGGGGAAACGTGTTTGCAAAATGTTGATTTACATATTGTGCTATTGATTTTATTCTATTGATTGATTTTGCACCACTAAAGGGAATTTGTTAACGCTATTATAATTCTAAGTATCTAATTGTTTTATTAGTGCGTTATAACCGTTAAATAGTTACTTAATTATGACGCATTATTCAAATGAATTAGTGATAACATAACATAACATAATCAATCAATCAATTAGCCTATTGCAGTCCACTGCTGGACATAGGCCTCCCCCAATGTGCGCCACGTTTGCCGATCCTCCGCCTTCCGCATCCAGTCCGTCCCAGCCACCTTTCGCAGGTCGTCGGTCCATCTGGCTAGGGGATGTCCTACCCTCCGTTTTCCTACGCGCGGTCTCCACTCTAGGACTCGTTTGCTCCAACGGCCATCAGTCCTTCGGCAGATGTGGCCAGCCCACTGCCACTTCAGCTTGCTTATTCTGCGAGCTATGTCGGTAACTTTGGTTCTTTGTCGGATAACCTCGTTACGAATTCTATCCTTCAAAGAAACTCCAAGCATAGCTCGCTCCATAGCCCGCTGCGCGACTTTTAGGTCACGGACTAACCCCACCGTCAGTGGCCACGTTTCGGCACCGTAGGTCATAACAGGCAGGACGCACTGGTCGAAAACCTTTGTTTTGAGGCATTACGGCAGAGGGGAGGAGAAGACCCGGCGCAATTTGCCAAATGCTGCCCACCCTAGTTGGATTCTTCTGGCTATTTCTTTCTCGAAGTTGTTTTTACCGAGCTGGATAACTTGCCCCAGGTAGATATATTTTTGAACAACTTCGAGTGTCGCCCCTTCGATGGCAATCGGTCTCGGTACAACATGTTCGTTGGTCATAATCTTGGTTTTATCCAAGTTTACACCGAGGCCGACGTGTCGAGAAGCTCCATTCAGGCTGTGCAGCATTTCGTCCAGTTGTTCCAGCGACTCCGCAACTATGACGATGTCGTCAGCGAATCGAAGGTGCGAGATGTACTCACCGTTGATGTTGATGCCCCGCCCAGTCCAATCCAGAGTCTTGAAGACGTCCTCCAATGCGTTGGTGAATAGTTTGGGAGATATAACATCTCCCTGTCTCACTCCACGCTGGAGGCTAATGGGTTTCGTCTTCTGGTCTTGGAGCTGGACGGACATTGTGGCAGTGTCATACAAGCATCTCAGCACCTCGATGTATCGCCAATCGACACGGCACCGCTGCAGGGCATCCAGCACAGCCCAGGTTTCGATAGAGTCGAAGGCTTTTTCGTAGTCCACAAACGCCATACACAGCGGCTGGTTGTACTCCTGCGTCTTTTCTACAATCTGCCGAACAGTATGGATGTGGTCCACGGTACTATAGCCTTTTCGAAACCCGGCTTGCTCAGGTGGCTGGAACTCGTCGAGCTTAGCCGCGAGGCGATTTGTGACGACTCTCGAGAACAGCTTGTAGACATGACTCAGGAGTGAGATGGGCCTATAATTCTTCAGCAAGGTCTTATCGCCTTTTTTGAAGAACAGTACCACCGCACTCCCGCTCCATGCCCTAGGTGTTAGCCCTTGCTGGATGACGGAACTAAAGAGACTTGCTAGCTCTTTCAGGATTGGAGCACCACCTGCTTTCAGCAGCTCAGTAGTAATTCCGTCATCACCAGGGCACCTGTTGTTCTTCAGTTGCCTGAGAGCCGCCCCTACCTCGCACTGCTCGACATCTGGCAAATCCTCGGTGTAGTGGCGCGTGAGTGGGGCTCTGTGATCTTCATCGCTGTGTCCCGTCGGTTTACTCTTCCGTGATGCATATAGCTGTCCATAGAATTTCTCGATCTCTTCGAGTATCTCGAACTTTGAGGTTATCGTTTTGCCATCCTCAGTTTTAAGTTTCGTCAGATGGGGCCTCCCCAACTGCTGAGCGAACACTTTCGACCCCCTATTACGCTCAATTGCCTCCTGAATGGCGCGTGTGTTGGAGCGTCGGAGGTCGCGTCGTATCAGCTTTTTGATTTGTTGGTTTAAGGCTCTCCCATCCGACGAAGACGACTGTGTGGATGGTTGTTCACGCCTCTTTCTCATAAGTTCGAGAGTCTCAGGAGAGAGCTTGGACTCTTGCTGTTTGCGTTTTCCGGGAAACAACTTTCGAGACACTTCCTGCAATGTTTTGACCACTATGTCGGCCTTCTCGTCAATGCCCCTAGGGGTTTCCAGCATTGCGAAACGATTTTGAAGTTCCAATTGGAACTTTTCGGACCCTAGAGCTACTTGGAGCGGCGTAGGTCGGAGGGTTGACCTTATCATTCGGAACCTTTCAGCCTTGATGTTGATATTTAGAGAGCCTCGGATAAGTCGATGATCGCTTCCAGTTTTAAACTTGTTGATCATGAACTACATAAACTCATGGGGTCCTTGCTCCAAAGGTTTGATGCAAACTCCGAGGGCCTATCCAGGTAACTTTATCTTCATCTAAAACATTGTAACACCAACCTTCAAACTCTGTTCTGGGGCTTGGATGCCATCTGACCTCCCAAACCCATGAACAGAGTCTTTTTTTTTTTAATATTTTTTTTTATACGTTACAATTGGCTATCTCTAAATATGTGCTTACTGTCCGTTATGAAAAAGTCAATCTCGTTCCTTATCGCAGAGTCCCGGCGTTGCCAAGTCCACTTCCTGTGGGGTTTTTTCTTAAAGAAGCTATTCATTAAGAAGAGCCCCTGTGACTCGAGGAAGCTGACTAGTATTTGCCCCCTGCGATTTCTGCACCCCACTCCGTAAGGTCCGATTTTCGTCTCACCGCGTTCTTGTACTCCCACTTTGGCATTGAAGTCCCCCATAACAACGTTGTAGGTGGCCTTGGCGATATGATTCATTGCCTTGGCAATGTCCTCATATACGGCCTCGGCGGTTTCGTCGGGGTGGGACGAGGTCGGCGCATATACCTGTATCACCTTCAGCGAATGACTGTTCGTGATTTTTATGGTAAGGTACGCTACCCGGTTCGACACACTGCCGACTTCAATAACGCTGCTGATGAGGTCCTTTTTTACAAGAAAGCCGACGCCTCCCTGGGAGCGCACATCACCTTCTCTGAAGTAGAACAGGTCGCCTGACTCAAGGGTTGTCGTGTCCTCACCCTCTCTTCGGACCTCTGACAGCCCCAATATGTGCCAGTTTATGCGACCCAGTTCCACCTGGAGTTCGGTGAGGTGCTCCTCCAGCCGCAGTGTACTGCAGTTGTAGGCTGCCAGCAGTATTTGTTGTTTACGGTAGCCTTTCGTAACCCGGAGATTCTTAGCACCCCCCTATGACATAACATAAACTCACGCCTATATCCCCGAAGGGGTAGATAGAGGTGCTAACCCACATTTCGCCGTTTATGTTTAGGTCCCAATGTAATTAGTGATAGATAGCATATTTTACTTCTACATGTAAAACACGTTCTTTTTTTTTTGAACTTTCAAATAGAAAATGTATAATAATGCATATTTTAGTTAGATATATAAAACTACTGGCTTTTGCCCGCGGCTCCGCCCGCGTGGATGTCGGTTATCGCGACCAAACATAGCCTATGTCCTTTCTCGAGGTCTTATCTACCCCTATACCAAATTTCATCAAAATCGGTTCAGTGGTTTGGGCGTGAAAGCGAGACAGACAGACAGAGTTACTTTCACATTTATAATATTAGTAGGGATAATTTAATTACAATACACCATGTTGTTTTATTAGAAACTAGCTTTTGCCCGCGGCTCCGCCCGCGTGGATGTCGGTTATCGCGACCAAATATAGCCTATGTCCTTTCTCAAGGTCTAATCTACCCCTATACCAAATTTCATCAAAATCGGTTCAGTGGTTTGGGCGTGAAAGCGAGACAGACAGACAGACAGACAGACAGACAGAGTTACTTTCACATTTATAATATTAGTAGGGATTGCACAATACACGCAGTCGCCCTACGTACACGCAGTTGTATAAGACGTAGCATACGGCTACGAAGGCAGTGAACTCCAGTTTCGAGGTGAAAGTCACGGTTCCAATCGAGAACGACGCTAAGACAATGATGTAATATTTAACTCCCCCATAAATGCCACTGACTGAGTAGGGTAGCCGGAGCTCACTGGAGAGGTTTTGTGCTGTCAGTGGGCAAACCAAAGACAAGGCTTGTCCTGCTTGTCTTCGGAAGTTCGGACAGCACAGAATCTCTCTGTTCATACAGGGTCGGCAGCACGAATGTTGTGACTCCCTAGGTGTGACACTCCGGTAATCACTTTCCATCAAGTGGGCCGTGTGCTTGTCTGCAACCTAAGTGGTATAAAAAATCTTACTCACTATTTTGGTTTATTTCCTTTTAAAATATAAAATTATTAATAAATTTCGAAATACTAAAATGATTTTGTTATCACAACAAGCAGTCTTCTCTTATAACAAGTTAGACAGTTCAGAAGTTCTCGTATTGGCTCTGAGGGATCAGTAGGTACACTGGGTTTGACAATCTTGTGATTGAATCCGCGAACTTTGTCGTAACACGTTAAGTTCCCGTTGAATACGTTGAATGTTATGCAATAGTTCAAACATTAGGTTTTATGTGTAGAAAATCACTGTACTGTTTCATCAAGGAAGGAATTTTAGTTGTTAGTTTTTAATTGTAGTTTATTGTGATATAACTATTATGTCAGAATTAAACCAACTGGAAACCTAATAAGGCGTTCCTGTAAACAGATCTATTTATTGAACTGATTTACTGAAGTGCCCAGTAAATCCTGTCAGTTTGATACTTCATTAGGATTGTCCAGATCCATCTGACTGAGAGAGAAAGGATTTGTGGGAAATGACAATATTGGCTGTAAACAGACTACTGTAACGGTGACTCGTCAGAGTACTAGGAATAAATTTTCGTCTCTACAAAATGTTCGGGGTCGGTTCGCGGTCCAAATCTACCAGAATCAAAATATTCAAGTTCTAAACAAAATTAGGCATAGGTACATATCACCAATCTTAAATAAATATCATAGTAGAATTAACCAGAATTAATAGTTATAAAAAAAGTTTTTATAAAAAAAAGTTAAATTCAATAAATATATCTATTTTTGATCTGAAACAATAAAATTATTTCATAAATAAATTAAGATTCTTATTTCATTGTTTTAATATTTGAACTAAGAATAAATATTTATTAATTTACAGAATCGAGTTAGTACATAGTTAAATCATCATACGTATTTAAGTTCGAAGATTTTTTGGATGCAGTTCTTTTCCATATAGAACTTTCGGAATTCATGGTTCACGTTTATCACCCCTAGTGTAACCTGGACGTAACGTCAGGTGGCTAAAATATATTTCCGTGAATAAAATTGTATAATTTAATATTTCATCCTTTTCATTCCAACAAAAGGACAGGAATAATACTTTAATGACAAAGTACCACCGAAGTTTCATTCAATCATTAGAACGTCAGCATTCTATTCATTGAATGAAGACCTTTCTAGATGCTAATTTGGCGAGCAAACAAAAGCTAAGGCCTAATGAGGGGCCTTGCGGGTCCGTAGACAAACTTTCTTATTCAACCGAAGGGAGGCCCCGGGCTCTTCCGCTCGGTCCATTTGCTTGTTTATCCTGGACTTAGAAGCCCGATTCGATGTTGAAAGAGAAAATAATGTTACGAAAAAGCTTCACAGTTTGGTGTAAAGTTTGCGATATACTTAACTCGTTAGGAAAGATATAGGGTAAGGTTGCCGATATTGTACCAGTTAACGAACTTTACAAGATATCACAAAAACTATATCACTTAAAAGGATTATATTATAAGAACTAAAAAGGTTGTTCTATTGGTATCCATATTTTATAACTAGAAAATGCGGGGATATAACCCAATTAGGACAATAAAAGTTTTTCAAAAGGTCTAAAAAAGTACAATTTATGAAACCGGTTTCCTTAATTGTACCATAGGTATCTTAAATTGTACTTTACGGTCTAAATAAGATTCTAGTATCTCCTACAAATTGAAATTAGCCTTACCGTTAAACATCTTTATAAAAATTATTATACATAAAGTTTTAAATATTAATAACGTATAATGTTTAAACATCAAGTTATATCTAAATTGTACCGGTACATTTTAGGATTACACTACCTAGTATGTACAAATTAGGCAACACCAAGTTTTATTTTTATGCGGGCCGCCATTATAACCTCGAAATACCAAACATTAAAATTATATTCTCAAAAAAGTGCACTGATATGCTTACTTTCCAAAAACATATATAACAGCTGCAGTGTACCTACCACTGCCACAAGAAACCCTTAGGTAAATAGCTCTAAAATTATATCAGAACGCCAAAATAGTGATTTTTGTTTACTACATCTACCTCAGTTGTGTTATCGAATCCAAACTGACAGCGATTGCGTAATGTTGGTAGCTCTACTTTTTAGTGTTGTCACATCAAACCTAAGCATTGCAGTTTGGTAGATATTGAGGTGGTACAAATTACGAGCCGGTACAACTTATGCAACTCCACCCTACATTTACGTGTGTGTGGCTTTTGTACACTTTTTTTGTATCTTTGAGATGATGCTAACTAGGTCGAAGTTACTTTAAGTATTTTTAACTTTATGTTACAAGTACAGTCAATGACAAAAGTAGCTTAATGCACCTAGTTCTAAAACTTTGGGAAAAATGATTAACTAAACATCTGATTTACACATTAATTATTATTAATTTTTTGATGAATGCATTCGAAACAAAAGATTATTTTGTTAATTATTATTGAATGGATAGTAAAATTATCACGGGCTGTACCTAACCAAAATGCGAATCTCTAGTACAATATTGCCAAACCTACCTACTTATTTACATTAATTTCACATAGGTACGATCGAATCTATTATACTTAACAGCGAATAAAAATAAAACTAGTTTTCAAAATTATTCCATTAGAACATAAATTGTTACAACCTTACCCAATATATAATTCGCTTTTGCTCGCTTTCGACACGATCAAACGATTTACGCGTGTCCAGTTTAAACAACGACGTGTAAAGCTTCAAATGGTTTTCCGATAAAAGTCAGAATACAAGTAAGGAATGAGGAAAATCTTACCCCCGGGCGGTCGGCCGGCACGTCTCCGCATGCCTAATTTAATCCTCAGCTTATTGAAATAAAAACGACATAGGTTTTCGACAGGTGCTGCGAGCGTCGAGCCCTGAGAGGCTCCGCCGAGGGAGGGGCGGGTCACAGGTGGCCCCGATGGTCGCAGCGTCGTTAAAATTTACATAAAGTCTCAATCCACGACGACGGGCGCGACTGCCCACCCCACGTTTATGCTACATTTAGTAATTTTATGATAATTTCGAAAACCGTACCGCCACCCATCGCATTATACTAATAGAGGAATTCTCCTGAGAGCACGGCATTACGCCAAAAAAGTTCGACCGCCTTCAAAATAATAAGTTTCGGTTAATAAATCGCGTTCAGCGTGAAAAGAACATAAATTTTTGGAAAAATTAATAGCAGATGTGTTGTTGAGTTGTACGGGGGACCATGAAGCCTCAGGGGCCGCTGCCCAGTGCGCTGTTACTGACTTTGAAACGCATAAATTCACTAGTTACGTTTTGTTTTTTAGATATATTTTGATTAATGGGGCATAAAAATGAAACGTTCACGCGTGGAAATTTTTAATATTTTTGGAAAAATTTTATTCACCCTCTGCAACGTACGTTGGTGTTTAGGAAATGGGGTCTTTGAAAGCTTTAATTAACGTGTTTACTGAGAAGCACACCCTTATACACATTCAATTTTGGATATAGATAAACTTGGAATGTTACCTCAGTAATCTGATTTAATTTTACAGTTAGCTAAATTACCTACCTTAAACTTGAGTCTAACAGTTCACGTGAACTTCTAATTGAATCCATAATGGATATAATATTTAGGTTCATAACAGTAATTGTGTAGGTATAAAATGTAACGATTTTTGTATATTTTTGTAGACGGTATTCAGATTATAGGAGTTTTTGAATTAATTACGACCGCGTTGTTATTTATAAAAAAAGTTTAAAGTACATTTTTCACCGATATTAATACAAATTTTCTCTTGTTACAGTCAAACTTAACGCATCTGCCTCGCCATGAGTACGTGCCCGGCATTGGTATGGGTGTTGCTAAATGCCCCTATGATCCTGCAGACAATTCTACAGCATTATGGGTAGAGAAAGGCAACCCTGGCAGTCTCCCAGCCTTGTATTCTGGAACCAACGCCGAGTTCACAAAGGCTGACACTGTCATCTTCAGAACCGATCTTCACAACCTTACAACAGGACGACGGGAATTCGCCTTCAAGAGAACCTTAAAATACGATTCGAAATGGCTAGATAGTAAGTATAAAAATACTTGATTTATGATTCAAAATTAGAATAGAGTATACATTAGAACTAAAGGACCTGAAAATAATTTGTTTAAAACGATTTTTGAAACCTTTGTAATTATCATCATGATCATCTACTTTTGTTGACTATACGTAACGGTGCCTAAATAAAGAAACAGGCTACCGGCACGTGCGGGCCGGGCCGGTACGGGTTAGCCTATCCATTTTACCTCCATACAAAATTCTTTGTTTGTCAAAAAAACAGTAAAGTATTCGCGCCCATATTTTTAAACATAATGGGTGCGAATGCGATGCGATTGTTTTTTGACATAATATATGTATATAGTGTTAGAACGTACAGCGGCCTTACCATAAACCTTAAAACAGGTCAATAATTGAACTGCTGTCATTCTGCCAACTGCAAATGTCACTTTGTAATGTCATATAAACATACAGGATTACAAAGTGACATTTGCAATTGGTAGAATGACAGCAGTTCAATTATTGACCTGTTTTAAGAGTTCATGGTATGGGCCCTGGACGAACTATCATCATTTTTGTTGCCATGGAAACTTGTCAGGGCAGGTAGCCAGTACCGGTTCAGCCTAGCATTTTGATGCCCCCAAATGGCATTAGTATATTACAACCCAATCTAAAAATCAATACATATGACATTGTAAAGCTTCGACTTACTACCACTGCTATTAAAGTAGACGGTACATGGTAACAAAACGGCTACTGAACAATAAAACCTTTCTAAGCGTAATATCAAAGTTTTCTGATCGACTGCGCGCTGACCCAGTCAACCGAATCTGCAGGGTTATCAAAATTAAATCAATAACGAAATGAACGTGATCATTGCTGTTTAACAATGGGTTGCCATCCAATAAGCTGTACATGGATCGGTAATCATTAGCACAAATAGTACAATGATCAACGCTCACACGATATAGGTACATGATATTTGGTCTGTTTGCGATGAAACATTGGAAATTAAACTGTTTTCGTTCTAACGAGCATCCATGTGTCCCGTATCTAAAATTGAGCTATTTTAGCTAATTACAACAGTGGTTATAGATTTTCAATTAATTAACGTTTGATTTTTACATTTCAACAAACAGTTCCATCAAGAGCCAATCGGTTTTCTGTCTCTTATTTGTCAATCTCATTCCTGCTATTTTCTCTTTAGTTTACCATCAGGCGTGATGAACTCATATATAATAAAGTGACTTTTATTAAAAAAAACTTATCGAAAACTTACAATCATATACGAGTTCTGTCATTCACAAAACGAAATATTCAAATTATATACTTAGAATTTTCCATAAAACCGTATCAAATAAAATTAAGATTTATTAATGATACCTTTGTAACCAAAATGGCTTAATTGTTCTGATTTTAGCACAAAATTCGTATTGGAACAATTGGGACCAACCCTTTCGCCCGTTTATTTTCAGCCAGTGTAATAGAAATTTGGCTTCTGTACGAGTTTAGGCAAATATCGCCTAATTTTCGTGAATATTGTCGTGTTTATTAGACTCGGTCCTTTATTACTTACGTTTCGAATACCACTAATAGTTAATTATTTTCGTTAAATTTTCATTTACTAAGTCAACCTCTATTACTATTCATTCTGTTTTATAAGTTTTGTTTTGAATAAATAAACCCGTTTTGGGCATTTATAAAATTGATCATAACAGAGAAACCGCAAAATATTCTCTTCGTAGAAAATAGATTGAATAAATATCTAATTAATAATGTATTGTACTACTAATATACGAAGGTTATAAATGTAGACTATTGTAATCAATAAGTTCTAGTTGATATTACCTACTAGACAAGCCGTTTACAGTAAAATTATATCCCGGTAAGTACGGGACACAGACATATGGAAACATACCTATAGACACAGAAAAATAACTTAATGAATGTTGACACTTAACAAAAGTCGTATGTGGTCCTTACGCAATACCAAATTACCATAAATGACAGTCTCGTACCTAGTAGGTACACATACATAGAAGTCCTTTTAGTAGTAGCAATTATTAATGTACATATATTATTAAAAATGTCGTCGCAAAATAATTGAAGTATTATTTTGCGACGACATTTAACATTCACTACTGCGAATTTATCACTACTATTAATTTTCAAAAGTTGAATTTATGGCAATATGTTAAAAGATCCGAGGCCTTATTAAAGTTTCGTTCTTAAGCTTTATGTTACACGTTATCGAGGCGTATGCTGTAGATGATATAATTCAACAATGTGAATAGAGATATTGCGAGTAAGGCGTGTGTCCGTATTCTGTAATCCATGACACGTGGCGTTTTCATTATGGAACCAACAAATAAGTACTTATTAATGCCAGCAATGAACGTCCCGCGTGACATAATTGTCAGCCACGGCTCCATCTAATATTTATTGCATATCATATGGAATAACAGCAATTTGATAGTACGGAATTAACTGCGATTGTGGGAACGCACGCCCGTAACGGCTGGGGATACACAAAATTTATATTCATAATTTACTAAATTATTATCCAGCTACGTGCCTGTATTGTAATTTTACTTGACAACTCGCTATTAAGCTGAAATTACAATGCTTGTTATTTATTTATGATTTCAAAAGTTATCATGAAAGTAGTTAATTTTGATAGTGTCGTTATCATATTCAGTGTCAAACTTTTAAGTACACCTGTAATAGAACTTTGAGGTGGAACTTATTATTATGTACTTAGTAGCCTAATTTACTGATCCAATGGTACCTACATGGTCGTGTTGTAAATTAACCAAAGCAACCTTCTTTGGTTAAAATGCCGTGAACCGGGACAATTTTAAAATGACAATGTCAAGAGATACCCGTATTCTCTTATATAGAAAAAAATCATGATATTGCCAAAAATGTATAGTAGCTCTGAAATCAACTCGAAGCATTCCAAGCTACCGATCACATTAACTCTATAACTTTTTATAAAACAAAACATATTTAAATATATTAAACTACCTACTCCTCTGAATATTTAAAAATACTTGCATTATATTTATCGATAATAGTTGAATAGGTATAAAAGGACTTGTATGTTTAAGTGACCTTGATCAAGTACTAACCAAAATTGTTCTTTCCAGAACCCAACTTTGTTGGCTCCTTCGACGTGGGCGACTACGTTCTATTCTTCTTCCGGGAAACGGCTGTGGAGTACATCAACTGTGGGAAGGCTGTCTACTCAAGGGTAGCCAGAGTTTGCAAGAGGGACACTGGTGGCAAGAACATTCTTAGTCAGAATTGGGCCACATATCTGAAAGCTAGGCTCAACTGCAGTATACCCGGAGAGTTCCCTTTTTACTTCAATGAAATACGTAAGTATAAAATCGATACAAAATTTAGGTACAAGACTTAAAAGATATCAGAGCTTAATATAACCTATAACTCGACTTAAAACTTTCTTCTTGCCATAATCTTTATTCATATATTATGTAATCATAATGACTCAACCTACAACACCAGTAAACCCAGTTTTATTCATGGCAAAATGCTAATTTTTTTAGATACCTATTAGCTTGATATTTGAAATTTGGCTCTTCACACCAGTACTTTTGTGTTTTATTGCCGTAGGTGGAAACATTAAAAATGCATAATATTTATGTAGTGTACGAAGTAGAGAACTTTCAAATTCATGTTACCAGTCTTTGCTTTCCAACGCAAATAAATATTGACTGTCAGTCTTGCAAACATTTACAGTTCCAAATTCAAAAGTGCATAGTACGAGTAAAGAGTCTAGCCGATTTCGTTGTATCGGTGTGGGGTTCTCTCAGACTGTTCATTTAATATTAACAGCCCGGGGTTCTACCGTTCGGGGTTCTCCAATACGTTTTTCACGCGGCCCCACTGCCTAGTCTGCATTACTCATGAGGATCTAATAGGTACTCAAGTGCTCAGTATTTGCAGTAGATGTGTTATTTACATGTCAATTCAAGCTCAATTAAGTTCACGCGTTCGCTAACCATTTTTCTGTCCAGGGAATTGAACTGTTGAGAGACCTCCTGTAAAGGGATTTCACAATTTTGTAGCTGAATGTACTTCTGTACCTACTACTTACTACTTCTATCTTATGACTTTATTTGGGTTTTATTAAAGTTAACCTACTCGTAATTCTTTTCGACATTATACATTGATAATTGTCTGAAGCAAAACATATTTTTTATACATTAATATACGCGATAATACAGATTATTTTATTCTGTGATTTTTTTTGCATTAACGGACAGAAATCATTTTTAATATACCATTTTGTACATTTTCAAACAAACACTGAAACGACTCAATTATTTCAACTATAAAGTACTTACAGCGAGAAACTATAATTACATGAACTAGTTACGTCGTGCAGTTTTGAATGTAATTAAAGTTAGACGCCCTCTATTGTCAACATTGCATAATCCACTTAGCTACTTTAACCATAGGGAACATACTAAATTATGTATTCTGTGCTAAAATAATAATATATTAACACGATTATGATAAGGGGTATAATAGTTCCATGAATTGAAATTAACAAAATGCCATAATGAAATTATATTTAACATGCAGTTCTATGATATAAAATAAGCCCGAACAATAAGACCTTTGTTTAAAAATATATTAGAAAAACTCTTTTTCTCCTGATTTCTTTTTAGGGATTTAGAAATTATTATAATATATCCGTATTAAAGCTGAATGGAACCACTCGACAAATTTAGTTTCCACTTTTATTGAAGAATACTACATTTAAAGTGGTCTAAATACTTCATCTAACCGAGGTGCACATATTTTTGTAAAACCTTCATATCTTACAAATTAGTTTTTGCTGGGTGGTTCCTTTCTGCTTAAATATGGATATATAGCATCGAACAAATGATGATGGTTTGTTAATGTGTTTAATTCTTCAACAGAAAGCATCTACAAAGTACCCGGTGACGATACTCGTTTCTACGGAGTCTTCACCACGGCTTCAACTGGCCTGATGGGCTCTGCTATCTGCACGTTTACCATCGGAGATATTCAGAAGGCATTCGAGGGGAAGTTCAAGGAACAGGCTTCGTCTAGCTCTGCATGGCTGCCAGTTATAAGTAGCAAGGTTCCTGACCCCAGACCTGGCACTTGTGTGAATGATACTGCGTCTTTGCCGGATACAGTTCTCAACTTTATAAGGTACCTGTACCATAAAAACTATATTTTCATTTATCTCTATTAAGACTGTGTTTCAGTTGAAGTGGAAATGAGCGAGGATATAGTACAGAAATCACGTCTCAACTCCAATCATCCACGTGAATAGTCGATTTTTGCACGTACCCTCTCTGCTCTACTCATCTCCGCTTCAGTTGAAACGCACCCTAGTGTGTATTTATCATATAGATATATGTTATTTGGCGTAGGTAATAATTATGGCAAGACACAAAGCTCTTTAAATATTTTACTTATTGCTTAATCATGTTCCAAAATGAACTCTAAATAACAAACTGATATGTTAGGTTTGATACTTACATTATAAAATCATCGAAACTTACAAACTTGCTATCTATAAAAAAGGAAACAGAACGAAACATCGAATTAATTTATTTTTAAAACCGTCTCGCTCTCCGGATACGCAAAAAGAACAAAGGGCGAGACTGTCGTTATTGTAACAAGCGCGCCGGACGTAAACAAAGTAGAAAATCGTCACTTAAAAACGCGAAACACGATCCTGTCGCTGACGAGGTCTCCTGCGATTCCAGAATTCCACGCTCATTGAAATCCACAGGCACTTTTATCTGCGACACGTCCTGTTAATTATCCGACGCTCTCACCCTGAGAGCGTTCAATTATTTTTTTTCCGCTTTTCCATGATCCTCATGTGGAAACGTTGAGATTTTAACACTTCACCTGAACTAGTCTGCTGGAAATTGTAAAATATTTTTTATTCATAACGAGAGTGCTGAATTTAATTAAATAAATTGTATTTTAGTTGTTAACGTCGAAGTGAAGACAAGTATTGTGCACCTTACGCCGTCGCGCGTCGGTGGTATTGTCACGACTTTATTGTTATCAACCTCGCGTGTAATGTTTCCGTTGTTACACTTCACTGACTTCTCTTCTATCAGCTATCTTATGCACATTGTTTAACAATACAAGGGCCTGACCTGTCTATTTATGTAGTTTCACTCGGTGTTCCTTTAAAAGCTATAGAATGTTATATGAATGAAATATAACGGAAACATTTCAAGCAATGGTAACTTTTAATACAAAAGAGAGGCAATAAGATCTACTGACTAAAGTTATTAGTAAACAGTGTGACTATTGTGTATTAAAGCTTGGGATTAATTCCCGGGTTATACAAAAGTGTTACATTTGGGAATTTCTCGAAGTCAGTTTTAGGGTTAAACTTGTGTTAAAAAAAATTGTTTAAAACATTTTTTAAGTTATTGGTACAAGTTATATTATTGAAATCTATATTTTCTTCATAGATTGAAGTCATCACTTCGTTTTCTTATGATAAACAGTAACATAGGCCGTAAAATTAAATATTGACTAAAGCTTATAAAGGTCGTGTCAAAGGACCAAAACTAGTAATTAATAGATTATGTATTTTATAATTTAAGCAGTAATTCAATAATTAATTACCAAAAACAGCTCGCATGGAACATAATTGCTTAAAATATTAATTACAAACTTGTTAATTAAGGAAAGGTTCTAGTATATCACTTTAATTATTGTTATCTTTAATATCGTTAAGCCAGAATTTGAATTGCAAATGGCGCCCTTATACATAGGTTTAGGAATATAAAACAAGAAATGTTAGCCATCTTTTCTGAATTATTGTAGTACAATACATGAATTAACTTCACCAAGGCCCCTAATTAGTATAATGTGACTGTATTGTCCTTTTAAATTTAATATAGGTTGCTTAGGAAATTTAAAACCTCATTATATACCTATTTACCATGTTTTTCAAAACTTTGTAAAAACATTATTTTACCAGGATCCTACTACTAATTTTATTCAGTGAGAGACAGCGAGGTAACCATAGATGATTAAAGAAAACCCAGGTCAAGAATACCTACCCACAATTTATAATGTAAACAATTATAAAAGTAGAAGAAACAAAAGGAATATACTAGGATAGTAGCAAATAGTTATATTATGTGATCTCTGCCTACCCCATTAGATAGGAAAGAGTTGTGACTGTATTTGTTAAAAATACTACATAAGTAACGCAAAATCTGTGAGAAAAAAATCTTTATCATCATTAGGATAATTTATAGGACTGTCAAGTACAATTGAAATGTCTAGAAAATGAATTTAAATCAGTTTCACTTTCTTTAAAAGTCTCATGACCCTCGTCACCAATCGTTTAGATTTATTAATCCTACAATACAACTCCTTTTTTTCTTTAAACAGTTTTCACAATATTACTTTGCACATCTGTGACGATTGGAATAATAATGGTATGACACCTACATTGTGCAATCTCAAAGAATATGTACCTAATTAATATTTTCTTTATTTTTAATATTTTCGTTCTTTCTTTCCTTATCTGTTATTCGACATTTAAGAGCATTTGAGGTTATGTTATACAAACGCATTCGTTTATTATAAACAATTTGAATTTCAATTTTGGAAATAGTACCTATAAACCGACCAGTGTCCCAAGCACACAAAATATTCGTATTCGTAAAGTAAACGTATTGAGAGAACCGAGCTATGTGATTGGCAGGCTTCACTCACACACACAGGTTCACAGTAGACAGGCGGCCAATCGCAATACTATGTTCTTTCGATGCGTTTACGTTACGAATATGAATATTTTTCGTGTTCGAGGCACAGTTGTGTATTATTGTCTGACAGCCTCCGTGGCGTAGCGGTAGTGAACGCGGCTGCTACGCAGGAGGCGCGGGTTCGATCCCCGCTCAGTGCCAATATTTGTATGCATGAATATAAATATTTGCATTGGTCTGGGTGTTTCTATGTATAATATGTATGTATTTACAAAAAAAAAAGTATCTAAGTATGTATATCCGCATTCTAGATTCCATAACACAAGCTAATTAAGCTTACCACGGGTCTAGAAAGCGTTGTGTAGAATGTTGTGGAATATTTATTATTATTATTCTCTCTTTATTAATTAAAATTACTTATAAATTACATTTTTAAATACATTCATAAAAAAAAAATATTATTATTATTATTACTGTTTAAATTTTTATTCGTAAATTATTTTGTCCACAGATCTCACCCGCTAATGGATAGTGCTGTATCCCATGAAAACGAAAAGCCGATATACTACAAGCGAGACTTGTTCTTCACACGACTAGTTGTAGACAGAGTCAAGGTGGATATGATGGGCCACCCTCTTGACTACACAGTATACTATGCTGGCACAAGTAAGTAAATTAGCTATTTTAATTTTCAATATATTATTCACTTATCTTCTACAAAAAGAGCTATTTTGGTGCGTAAAACCTTGCCGTACAAGCGCTTTTTTCTAATCGACAACTTTATTGTATACTTTTCTCGTAAGTCAATAGGAAAAGCTTTATGTTTTTTGATTGTATACTGTTCAAGATTCGTATACTAGACCTCTTGATCACCACGACCTTCGTTTCCTTAATGAAAAATCATCGATTCAATTAAGCTATATAAAAATCAAAGTGTTTAAATTTATAATCTACTGCAGACATCAAGAACAACATGATAACACAATTATGAACAATGCATAACTATATTGTTAAAATATAATTTCAATCGTGAAACCATCAACAACAGAAATATTATTTCTCTAATTTTACATCAACCATATTTAATAAGAGAAAAATGTCCGCAACCCAAGTACTATGCAGACTAATGACTTCAATTATGACTTATTATATGCAATTATTTTAACATTCAAATGTCGTTCGCTAATAAAAAACCTGAGCGTCTGAGAATTCATTTATAAACACGTCACGTTATGTTCCAGACCTTTACTAACAAAGGATAATGGCAGTTTTATGGATCTAAAAAAATAAAAATATACCACACACGTCCGATGCTTGGAACAATTAGCGAATACCGAAACGCAAAGCAACAGTCCGAACAATCAGAGTACGGATACGAAGGACATAGAATTTCATAAAAGCTCACGAATTAAAAATGCCTTCCCACTGGGAAATTAAAAAGAGGTGGGAATGAAAGTGGCACAACGGCCATAATTCGTCTCGTCCGTGACGGGTGGACGTCGGGTTCGTCTGGATGCCATGAATGTTCCACCTACACACGGCTCTATACTATGAAACAGGGGATTAAGTTCAAAACACGAAAAACCGATTATACGTTCATTGTTTGCAGCAAAATGGCGTGCAAAAACTATATGATTTAAAACGCTTTTTGTATTCAAATTCTATTGACTCTTAAAATGTTTTGTCTAAAACGTGCACATCCGTGTTTTTGATCGATACTGTTATGTAGGTGAACGCTCGTTTGTATAATAATTAAAAATGTTCTTTATTTTCACAGATTAGGTTTTAAATTTATAGTTATATTATAATTATTTACTGTATTTCTGTATTTATTACATTTCCATTTTCGTAGCCGGTCGTTCGTGTGCTACGTCGTAGCAAGGCACTGTAGGTCTACGCGGTTGAGTATAAACCGCAGTGAGTCAACGTCACATTTCATTTGTCACATAAATTCAGCCTACCACCGCTTCTCCAAACAACGACTCCAAGTGGTAATTTTCGCCTATGTTGTCACAATTTTCACAAATTTTCCTCGAAAATCGTTCCCGACCAAAACGCCCTGCCGAGTGGATTAAACTCACGTAGATATCTAACGAACGGGAGGGGGGTTCGTTTAAGGAACAACTTTTGTGAAAGGAGAAGCAACGTTTGAGTTGGCGTTTGAAATGCTTGTGTGTAGAATATTAAATTGTTTAAATGTTACCTTTAACTCTACCCCCCAGTAGAATAGCCACGTTCAATAATAATAGCTCTAACTCCATCTACACAAAGAACTTCGAGGCCAGTTCTGCAGGAATAGATCATAGTTGTTTAGAGTATTAATAATAACGCTCTTTGATTACACAACTTGAACTAAACTGCAAAACTATTTAAGCGCAACCCTGTTGCATAATGGCGCACATATATTATGACAGCGTATATTCAAAACCGCAATAGGATGGGTAGCGTCCGAAAATCCGTAGCGCTCTTAGTCCGCTATTATTTACACTGAAGCGCAAAATAAGTTGCACGAAATTCCGCCACAAAGAGCTCGAGGCGTCCCGTGAAAAAGGACAGTTTACTCTTTCTATAAAGAGTGCGCTCGTGTGCCAGTGTCTACCGCGGCAATATTGCCCCACAGCTTACTCCATTTTGAGTACTTACCGCGTTATAATATGCATTAAACTGCACTAGCAGAAAGTTGCAGCGGTGCTCGAGGTGCTAGCAGACAATGAGAAATGAGCGTATGATGCTCCCGCAATGCGGGCCCCACGTCTTGCCTCATTCCATTTGTTTTATCACGCCTAAATCACTGTTGCCAGACAACTTTTGAACGCCCTCCGAGGATGATAAAAGTTTGACAGCGACTGTCGTGTACACGCCCAAGGATATCGTGTTTGTCAATGGAAGGGAACGGAGGTATCAAAGATGTTAAGAGTATTTAGAAGTTAACGAACTTAATTAAATTCACCGAGTTAGACGTCGACGCCGTGACTCTTTAGTACCAAGGGCGCCTTTGTAAACAAACGAACATATTAATGTTAACGTATCACATGAAAACAGACTGTTTTAACAACCAACTTGAAATGTAATTACGATGCGTTTGTTGTAAAAGACAAAAGAAAGCCGCCTGTTTTTATTTGAGTATCGTGTAACATTTTTATTGCGACTTTTAAAACGAAAAATTGTGCATGTATGGAATCAAATTTTGTAGTTAGGGTGAGCTTTGATCTTCTGTGATGTATCCCGGCTGGGCTATTAAAAACGATTTAAAATTCACAGAAGGCTTTACTGCCAAACCGGCCTTGAGCCATTGCAGCAATTTGGTGCGTAATTATGCAAGCACAGAACTCGCCGCTCTCTGATATCTCGATTGATATTTATTTTAGCTTTAGATTCACATGTGTACTATCAACTAAATAAGGTTACACAGTGGTCTAAGTGATTTCAATCTGCGTTCATTCAGTGTTCATTTATTTTATAACCACAAATGTTCATTAATAATTTTTTGCTCTCATTCATCTCGGTCATCTTTCGTGTTGTCCTTTGCGAAGTTCACTTGGCCCTATTCCAACATCCTGGGGCTCTTGGAGAATTTTAAATTAATATTCGACACCCACTGTGCTAGAGTGGATACTAGAACCGACCCCAATGGATGCTAAATTGTTGTAAATTATGCACATAAGAAGATATAGTAGTTAGGGTTGGTAGCTTAACTAGATTAAATTTTAGTAGCTATTGAATTTTGAGATTCAGAAAAGCGGGAATGTTTCCGACACTGAACGTGTTGGCAGAACGTTCAACTGTTATGCAGTGGGCGTGGGTTCGATTCCCGCTCAGTGCAAATTTTTATATGCATAAATATGTATAGCATTGGTCTGGGGGTTTCTATGTATGATACCTATATATGTATTTACAAAAAAAAAATCTAAGTATGTTTATCCGTAGTCTAGATTAAATAACACAAGTTAAACATTTGGGTCTAGATTCTAGATAGCGTGTGGTACGTCATAGAATATTCATTTATTTATTGAAGTTATTGTAGACGGGACTCATCAACTCAGTAGGTGACTGCCATACCTACGTCATGAACTAAGAATGTGACTAGCCACAAAACCAAGAAAAAGCAATACGGATGTGACCAACTAGAATTGTATAGCGGGGCTTATATAATGAGAGTTATAATATTATTATATTTAGTCGCTTTCATATATTTAGCCTGATTATTCTGTAACATAGCTAATTTTTGTAAATGCTGTGGTTGTACAGTGTTACCTTAACTAAAGCTGCGGTCACAGCTAATGTTACATTAGGTTTAAATCCATGTTCCATTTTGGTATTCTAACTTTAATTTATTTTGAATCCACTTACCTATTGTTTGATTACCCATTAAAGTTGTACACATCGTAACAACCCATACACAGTCATCCAAAATGATGTCAGTAATAATTTATAAAGTAACTTACGTTGCATAAAATGTAGCGATAGGGGCGTATATCGTACTTATAAGTATCGGAAACCCATTTGCCTAAGTGCACGAAGTCCAAGTTTTGCCATAAACATGAAATGCGGTTCATGCAAAATGATATGTTAAGGTGTAGGTGAGGTATAGCGCTGCGAGGGTTTATATGGGCATGTTGCTGTTGTGGTCGCAGTGCAAAGAGTTGTGTATCAGCGTGTTCGAAACGATCTATCCCCGATGTAGCATAGCTTCGTGCTTCATCGACGTGCATTGCCCACAGGACGAAAATGAACAATATTTATTGCCAAGTTGCGGTACGATATGCCGGAACGGAATTTCCAAAGTAATTTATAGTTTGCAACACCTTGCCTTCGTTGCTCGATTTCAAACTCGTGCCTTGGTTCAATTTTGATTCCACGTCGAGTATAGAGGAAAATTCTTTAAATACTTTGGAGGCAGGTAATAGAATACAACTTGTTATGTATTGAAACATTTAAAATTGTTAATACGTATCATATAAAAGTCAATAAATCGTAATCGAAAGTAATTAGTTATGTCATATTAATTTTATTGTTTCTTAATCATGCCTGTGCATCCTTAACATAGCACCACCATACCATGCCATATTTCAACAAATACATTTTTAGGGCTACACAATAAGGGAGACTATTTATTAAATGACGAAAAAACCCCAAAGGGGAACAAATTCAATCTGAATTTGTCGTACCGTCACGGCTTATAAAACCATCGCACCTTCACACAAACACAAAGCAATTAGCTATACCTATAATTAGCATTCGAATCGCGTTCAACGGGAATAAACATTGATTTTTTATTCCCCCAAAACCGGCAGGAGGCCGCGGTTCCGGACGAGATTGGGAATACTAATGTGTTCACTTTTGAACGGTTATTCGCGCCCCGCTAACGGCACCCAACGTTTTTTGCATAAAACATCTCATCAAAGGATTGCTTAGGTCCCGCAGTATATTGAATATCAAAAGGTACACGAACGAGAAAGTTTCACAAGGTAGGAGCGGTCGCGGCATCCCTAATATTGGCCACCATGAAAGCCTTCTTTAAAAAATATACCTACCTTTGGACGTGTTTGGAATAATCGTCCGTTCATAGGCCAAGTATGTTTACCCTGTAAATCAGAAAGTTGTTTGATGATGTTTGAAATTTTCTGACTGCATTTGTATGAATTAAAATTGTTGTTGCTTTATTTTTTTTAGAAAAGTACGGATAGGGTGTTGAATTTTTTTAAACTACCTACTATCGTAAACACGCTGATGCGTGTAGCATATATACATATTTATTTACGTCGAGAATATTTATTCGCAATAGTAGTGTTTTGGCAAGTGCATTCCTGGTTCGAAGTTCTTTACCACCAACAGGGCAATTTGTGATTAACTAATGCATAAATTGAGCATATTATTATATTGAAAGGGAAAAGTCTTCGGAACCTAAACTAACTTCATGTGCAAGCTGGTGCACTTGAAATGGCTGTTACTGGAAAGTCACTATTGTAGCTTTACCTTAACTATTACAATGTTAGACATTGGAAGTATGAACTAATACTATCTCAACTACATGATATAGTAAGTATTCACTTCAATGATAAAGTTGAATCAGGTTAAAAGATTCTTCAATATACAAGTTTCTTACGAAGAACATCATAAAAGTCAGAACAGCTCGGGCAAATGCTGGAGAAGCCACGTTTCTCGATTTACGGCACCTATAAAATACATATTGCGATTCATGATAAAAGTCTTTGCCGAATTCGTTCATATCACCAATCGCTGAATTTATCTGGCTTGTCTATGAAATATATTTTGGAAGTCTCCATCGTTGCCAATAGCAGGAGTGCTGAACACAGGTCATATCAATATTTCATTTCTCGGTAAACTACGCGAAACCTTAATATTACTTTCAACTTCGGAAAAAGATATTGCGGTTGCACTCAAGAAACCATTAGGTATTATTCATAAATATAGTAAAAAAAAATAATGCAGCAAAACAAATTGTGACAGACTCATCAGAATTTACAATATACTTGCGCTTTGAAAAATATTTACAGTAAATTAGTTGCAGGTGTGGTAGAATACAAAATACAATAGGTAAAAACGTACCGATGTAAACATTGAGAAGAGGGGAACGCAGCCGATCTCTAACTGGCAAATCTATACGTTAAACGCGGACTTTTTTTATGAAAAGCAATAAAGATGTTAGAGCTACTTTGTGTTTGGGAATTTATACCACTTGGAGGAATAAAACTTATATTTTTCAGGGATCGCAAAAAGTTTTCACTTAGGCTTGTCGAAGCGAAATCTTTATTGAATTGTGGGATTATTTCTTTTGAGACCACTGCTGTCGGGAGCCATGATCGGTGACAAGGAAAATGCTACGATACGATAATTAAAGAGTTGACGTTCCTGGGATTACCCCAGAATTGTGTTCCGTTTCACGACTTGTTGATAAATAAAATGTTTGTATTTTGAAAAATAACAGCATTTGTCTACACAATAAACTGCCTAATTTGTCTATTTCATATGCGCGGAGCGTGGGGGTGTCTACGCTTCGGTAGTTTTCTTTTGACATCTCAGATAAGATTTTCTTGTTTGGCGTTTTCTGTAGATGTTTCCTTATGAAATTCGTTATTGTTTAGGCAAGGGTGGTCTTTGGGGAGCGGACCCGTCCATCCACGTCCAATGTGGGATTGTTTAATTATTTTGCTCGGCCCGACCGTGATCGGAATTAATCACTAGAAGTAAATTTATTTATAGATCCGCTACACGGGATTCGAAATCCTGTATTATGTACTACCTACATTATGTATATGTTTGTCAATTCTATTAACTCTAATGAGTCTTGTAAGCCCTTGGGAATTTAATATGTTCCTTTTTAATCTTTTCAATTAGATAAATTGAAATCATTCTTCCTGGAGAGATAGGTAATTAAGTAGATATCAACATTAAGTCTTAAAGTACAAATACATAAATCTACAGATACAATATCTATGTGTTATTAAATATTAACTTGTTCGTTGACTCAATACCAGCCAGATTGATATCATACCCGAAGCAACTCAATCTACAAATTCATGTCGTTAGTCATTATGGAGTTCTATTGTGTGGTGTCTTAGTCCAAGTTCAAACACTGGACTAATGGTACCATAACCACTATACATTCCGTATTTAATTGTAAGGACATTTGTTGATGAACCTTCGAAGGAAGCCTAGAGTTCAATATAAGGCTATTAAAATTATATCACTTTAAAGGTATACTGAACCCTATAGAAAAATAATAATTAGAGTCTATTTATACTGTTACAAAAAAGTTATACGCGAAACAAAAATATATACACGAATTGAGACCATCTCCTTTTTTGAATTCAGAAGAACATTAAATCTTCTGTTCAGGCACAGAACAGATAATAGTACTGTTCAGGTGTAAAATGATGTCACGTCTTAAAGCTTAAAACATGCTACAGGGTTTGGTAAACAGATTTGAGTTGGGTACCTTCTATCGCCTCCCCACATTTGCTTGCACACAAGTTTGTTGAATGCTTTCCCGTGTACTAGCTATTATCGCATCAAGATACTTGTGCCTCAAAATATACTCTCTCGTGGCACGGAAACATTATCAATGTCAAATATGGTTAGTTAGGGGAACATATAGCTACATACTTATTCAAAAATAGATGTGAAGTAAATTCACTGTTATTTTGATAAAATAGTTATTAAACACCACATATTCATCATACAATGTCTCGTTGTAACATTAGTAATGAGTAAGATTGTTTTGTATGAACTTTCAGGGACAATTTCAGCATTGGGCAATTCTTTGTAGGAACATAGAGTCTAAAATAATGCCCAGTTGACAGCAATAGGCTTAACTCTAACTATGAAATTAGAAAATACAGTTATCTACAAATAAAAAATATGTGTATAATGATATTTACACATCTCCCTGTCCCTTCAGGGTGTGAGCATAAGTAATAATTCTATGAGATCTAAGCCACTTGTGTCGGTAAATGTACATATGGGTATACGGGGAGAAGCACCTGTATAAAGGGAAGTACGTACCAAGAAAACCGTAAAAAGTTATGTTCTTTTCCGTCAAGTATCTTCTTATAATATTAACGGAGGTAGCTATAATGTACGGTTGCCGATGCAACGACTCTTACAAATTTTACTTGATACAAATAGTTTCAGTACCTTTTTACCCTCCTTTCTTTTCAAAGTTGTTGGCGAGCTTTAGAAAGCAAGAAAGAATTTGGTATTATCAATGAAAGAAATCAATCCATTTTCTCTCAAATTAAACAAAAAATAGTGGTCGAATTTCGTCAGTAAGATCTTTGGAAACAAGCCAACCTCAGCCAGTATTTATTGATTGATGAGCCTCTGATACAGGTTTTGAGAGTAACTTTTTGAGGATTGGCCTCTACGGCTGTTATGGAAACTACTATTTGACCTTCCAACCCCGAGAAGAAAACCTGCGCCACAGTCTCATCCGTCAATTAGCAGGTGTACAGTACTGACTTGCAGATGAAGTTGACTCTTGCAAAAGCCCAAAGCTCTTGGTATAGCCCCCCTTGGCATATCGTACCATTTCTCATTTCAAGTTAACATACAATCGTGAATGTGAGATAATCGCGATTCTCCCCGAATATTTTTGTTTTATGAAAGCGCTATAAGACCTATTTAGTAACAAAAAAATCAAGTGGATTTTAGTACGGGTTGTAATCGCGACTAACCCGCGAATTTAGCCTATAATATATTACCTACTTACATTAATCACTCAACTCCACCACACTATACATTTTCCGTAACAAGTCGAACCGTTCCTTGATTCCTCTACGTACACGAACCAATTACAGAGTTCCTTACACGATATTCCGGGAACATAATTACCGGTGGTTGTTCTCGTCTGTCACTCCGCGACAGCTATATGTTCCTGTATATCACCTTGTTACTTATTACTCTAATCCCGTTAATTCAATGTGAAAATTTACTAACTCTAACTATTTTGGTGGGATGAGGGAAATCTCTTTGTGTATGTGCGTTGTAATGTATGAATCTTTGTTAGACATAGAAGACTAGTCAGTTAGATTAATGATATTAACTTGATGTCATAATAAATAAATGATTACTATCTCAAAGTTACGATTAAGCTACATCCAAGTCTTACGCTTTGGAGCCCGTGGTTACTTTTCTATTATTTCTCTTGATTTGGTTTATGTCTTTTATGGAGGCGACTGCTACCTGACCTCCAATTGCACCAAAGCATCATCCATTGATTTGCAGGTGCACTGGCTAGCAGGTGAAGTTGCCTTGGGCCCTAAAGATTTTGGTGGGACCCATACACCCAAAAGCGTAAAATTTAAAATTTTATTCTACAAATACTAAAACGACATTCAAATTTGTTGCATGCCAAACACTAAAGTAGATATCAATCTCCAAAAATTCGGTCCGTAAAGAACTTTCGTATGGATTTTAAGAGTTTAGACTTGCTGATCAGAACATTTCAAATTCAGGCGTCGAGGGAACGATGTCGGACATAGAATTTAGAAAATTTACATTAAATTAAATAGGTACTGCCAAAATTTTGTAACGAGCAACAACCCTATTCTACAATGTTGACAGAGATAAATGTTACTTGAATTAATAATAAAAATACCAATATTTATGCTCCGTCATCCTACATATAATTAAACAAATGCCATGAGCAAATATGTTACATTAGGTGGTATCCTATTAGTGAATCTATATGAAAATTAGCCGTATGCTTCTATAATGAACATACTCTGAGAAAAAAAAAATACATCTGATATACCCATGTGCCAATGTTTATAACAAGCCCCATATTATATTGCCTACATCGCTAACCATTAAGTCGGCACATAACACGCAAGCTTTCACAATCAACATTTTACTATTCATTAGCGACAAGGGCTCTAATATAATTACTGATTTATACCTCAGCTATAACTTAACGAACACAATAATACGAACCTACCATTCCGCCAGTCTTATAACGCGACACATTGAACAGAGACACGTAGCTTTAGTATTGTACGTAACCCGGTTAGGTAATTTCGCTATATGCCAGTAATCCAATTAGCTATTAAGATTCGTGGGTCGCATATTAATTCGCTCCTGATTTGGCCGCTTTGTAAGGAAACTGGGAACTGTGACCTTATGTACAATAGGCCTTCAATGCCTTCGGTGCTTTCAGAGGCACGTGGTCACGTGCGAATACGATTGTGTTTACAAAGATTGTTTTGTATTTTCTGACCTTCGGGAAATACGGCCGAATTTTTCGACTGTAAATAAGTAGCTATATAGGTATACGTATATTTATAATAGGTATATGATTCAGTTTCCATATTATTGGGACGAATTTATATCTACTCTACCGTTTTATAAATAAACATCACATACATTATTGTCCCACGTAATAAGCGGTGAACTTATTGGTGTCCAGTACGGATTAAAAGATTGAAGAATTGAGAGTAAGTGAAAAGGGGAAAGGTTAAAAGGGGATATCGGTAGGTAATACGGAAGGATTTGGGAGTGCAAAAAATGTTGAGTCCTCTAACTGCATCATCATTTTTACATTCACAGATCGAATTTTTCTTATTTCCTATACTTAGGAAAGTAAAATTTAAGTATCATTTCTGAATCTCACCCTTAGAGTTGTTGTAAGGTACTTAATACTTCGAGTTAGTAGCTGTTTCAAAATTGAAATTTCGTCTTGAGTAGGTACCCTTGTTTAAATCAGCTTGATTTAAACAATTTGCCATATAAGTATTTAACTGCAACAGAAATTGTTAAACCAAAATGCGAAAGACTTAAAACTATTTTCTTTTAACCTACTTTTCTCTAAATTCACTTTTTACTTTTCACTTTAGGTACACAGAGTTTTTTTAACAACAAAAACAAAACATGTAAAAGTTTTATACTATGCTCTAAAACCCTCTATTTCACTGCTCGCTTAAATCTGATAAACATGGAATACCAAGTCTCATTCCGTGACTATTGTATGAAACAGAATTAATTGGCGCCATCACTTTGAGTTGTCCCCACCATTTATCAGTTCGAACAAGCTGTTAGAAGTGTTCAACGCTTGGGTGACGTTCGCAAATTCACACATTCTAAGACGTTTATTAAGTACTGCATAGTTTATTGAAGTTACAATGTTTGCCTTGCTTTCTGATAGACTGAATAAAAGTATAGGACTACTAGCCTTCCGCCCGCGTGCATCTCGGTTAACGTGACCTTTGCTCATATCTTCGGTTTTACTCAACCGATTGCGATCAAACAAACGTAAGATTTTAAGTCTGAGTAAGCCCTTTCTAACAAAAAAAACCGCACCAAAATCCGTCCAGTAGTTTTTGCGTCCATCGCGGACAAACAGACAAACAGACAGGAAATTAAAAAAAAATATTTTCGTGTTCAGTATCGTTAACATAACATAACCCAAGTATTTTTTTTAAATATCTCCAATCACTGACACGACCACTTTACAATTATATAATAGTATAAATAGATATAGATATAGATGACGTAGAAATCGCGATCAATTCAACTTTCGCGCGCGTTTGACTTCTACTTCGTTCCACTTCGAATTGTCCTTTGTCCTTTTACAAAATACAAGAACTATTTCATGATATAGACAAAACTTTTTAGTGTCGAATTGTCAAGATGTATTCTGCTAGTTAATAGAGCTTAATTCAAAAAATGCTCGGAAAACGGCAATAGGCTCATCCCCTATTACGTAGGACCTAATATAATGATTGGTGAAATGTGGGTGTTAATTCACCTCTGCCTAACCCTCCAGGGATAAAGGCATGATTGTATGTATGTATGTTCAAAAAATGCAATTTGGAATTCTGCAAGACTATAATTGATATTGCTGTGCGATCGTCATGTGACTGCATTGAGATTATATTGAGATTAGTCTAAGACTATAGTAATATGGGATTGTATTTTTTTTAAACAATCAATCAATTCAATCTCAATACAATCACTTTTCATTCTATGATGGTTTGAGATTACTAGTATTGACGTTCTCGAATGACTGTGATCTTAACCTTACAAATATTAAATGGCATAGTCTCACGCTAAGTACGTTAATAAATTAATATAATAACCCAAATCATACGTAATGTATCTCCATCAACTGCTCAAGTGTATATCTTAAATAGTAATTAGCACTCAATTATAATATTAGTAGCGATTAATAGAACTCCAAGATGCTTGGTAAGTGAACTGAAACTCAATGAACTGTGGAAATTCCTAATATGTGTCGCTTATGCGTTGGCAATTATCTTGGTTAAATATGTATACAGTAAAGCTTCTTGTTTAGGAATGTAATGGATATACATACATTGTTAATGGAATTCTGTTCTATGAAAATTCAATTAGTGCTCTATCTAGATTTGACAAGTTTATTACGCGTGTCTAGATAATTATAATTCAAAATACTCGTATATTATATTCTAATTTCTTGACATGTTATCACGAAGCGAACGGTGAGATAGTGGTCAAACGAGGGCAGACGTATATGGATCGATTACAAAAAAAAAAGCTTTGTAATGTATAATAGCTACGACATAATTTAAACTGCTTAGGCTCAATCAAACTACTTTAGGTATTTATCTCCATGGCTCCCCTAAAAGTGTTCATAAAGAATCAAACTACTGATTCGTAGACCAGACTTACACCTGTGATAATAATTATATCGATATGAGGAAAAGCCTCAAATATCTCATCACTGAATACTTTTTCCGTTGCATTTCTTTTTTAAAGTCGAATATACATTTCTTCCTTGTTTTATTGCAGATGAAGGTAAAATTCACAAGATTGTACAATGGCAACGCAACGGTGACAGCCAGTCAGCACTTCTGGACATCTTCGATGTAACACCCGGAGAACCAATTCAGGTAAGTTAGGTATTACTTTTTAAACCAAAAGCTATATGGAGTACAAATTAATAAATAATATATGTGCCATCTATTTCTTTGACCGTGTGTGCCATGTCTTCGTAAGAATATAGTAATGTACCGTAATCCCTTCTCCAGGCAATGGCAATATCTCGAGTACATGGCTCCCTCTACGCGTCATCAGACCGGCGCGTGCTACAACTCCGACTAGCCCTGTGTGCTCGACGATATGACGCATGCGTCAGATGCGCACGCGACCCATACTGCGGTTGGGACAGAGACACTGGCGTGTGTAGGGAATACATGCCTGGGTTAGTACCTTGCCTTAACTTCACGTATCTTAATTCAGTTATGTGTTTGTATAAAGCTACTGATAACTGTGTATAGTGTAGGTTGATTGATATTTTTTTTGTTACAAACTTCTGCACTGTTAGCATTTTTAATATAAATAAATAATGGTTTTAGTAAACAATCATTATTTTATGTATATGATATCTTTTAGTTGTAATATCTTGCGTACTAATAAAATTTATAAACATCCATTGTAACTTAATAAAAGAGATCGTGAATTTTTATTGCCAGATTATTTTACCACAGATTTCATCTATAGGGACCTTACAAATCTGGCTTTAATTTCAAATTTAGAAGTTGTCATAGTCTAATCTGCGATAATTAACTATTACTTTATGGCCTAAATGAATGAAAAAAAGTCTGTTTATTTAAATAATCCACAAGAATAACAAACTCCGTTATTAATTTAGCACGCGATCTACATTTTTCGATACTAATACATGTAAAACGTGAACATAGTTATACGTTACAAGCAAAATAATGACAAATTGAATGTAATTTTATATAAACATGAGTTCCGTTAACGCAAATTAACAATCAATCATTCGTTACAACTCATTAAGTTTTTTCACTCCCGTATGTGACCCCATGTTGATTTTTCCATGTATTTTTTAATAAGTATATTCAGGCTGTTCTTTACAATATCGTTTCTCCTTTTATTTGTGTAAATGTCTTTCATTAATTAAAAATATTTGTTTTATATGTTTACTCGATTTATTTTCGGAGTATATAAAGAATAATGTTTATAGTTGACTGTCCAAACAATTATTGAGATTTTCCTGGCTTCTACTTATTCACTGCTATTTAATTTTATATTTCAAGTAGACATGCTACTAAATACATAATTGTACCTAAGTAGACGTTATGACATCACAAGGTACACGGTCAGGACTGTAAAGAGGATGACTCATCAGTTTACAATATTTACGGTTTAAACTTAGGGCAGTTTACTTGTGGAGTGGGCATTATAACAATGATGTAGAATAGTGTTTAAAAATTGAATGATGAATGTATGAGATTTGAAGTAAGTAGGTACCTATATGACAATCGTCAAAGTATGTCATAAACGTCAAAATACGTGTCATATACGACAAACCCCATTCATTAATCATTCAATTCAGTGGCAGGACATTTTGGGATTAGGATTTTCAAAAAACAGTAAAAATTTTAAGACAATTAAAATTCTATGGCGGCGCATGCACAAGGAGTTCCATTTTCGAATTCCGAACTTGTTTTTTCTAGCCAGTTCTATGAACCTTTACTTTGACGTACTACATCGTAATTAAAAGCCGTCTAGAGTTTCAGGTACGGCAGTGTTACTATGCCAGTATGCTCTAACCAAATTAGTTTTAGGTTAGCTTTATATCGATACGCCTTGTGTCACTACAACCAATTTAGAAGCCTTTTTGCATTGTATTATTGTAATCACTCTTTAATTGAGATATTAACTTTATTATTAATTAAACTATTTGACAGAATTAATTAAATTTTGTGTTTCATCACAGATTAATACAAGATGTGGCTAACGAGACAGCAGACATTTGCGATTCATCTATATCTCGTAAAAGTGTGGCTGCTACTTGGGGTCAGAGTTTGCATCTCGGCAGCTTCGTGAAAATGCCTGAGGTCCTTCAGCCTAGGGCTGTGACTTGGTATCATTACTCCAGGGAAAAAGGCCGACATCCTATAACGTTCAAGTAAGTTGAAATCGATTAGACTTTCAAACTTAACTTACTTTTTTTATTGTTTATTAAATAGGTTGTATAGTACCCGGCTTTAGATTTACGATCCGGATATGTTTTCGTCAAACGTACATTTATAGAGCAGTTAGAAATAAATAAAGTATTAAATTTATACGAGTAATTTCGGTTTCAACCCCTCTAAACCAATCCAAGAAAACTTTCAATCTACTCCATAATATTAAACTCGATGAATTAAACAGAACACGAATCTAGAACCTCTCTATTGTGAATTTATTACCTTTATAACTGCCCTGCTAATATTTCGACAACAAACAACACAATCTAAACTTCAAAACAGTTTAACAACTTCATTACTCCCCAACAGTTTACAATTCGAAAATAAGTACAATTTAAATAGCATTTAAAACACGAAAAATAGTGTTTCTGAACACGCATGCAACAACATTAATTAAAGGGTTCCCAAATCTTCGGCTATCGTGCTTCCGCCGTACAATTAAAATGCAAGGGGAACTTCTAACGTTCTGTTCACCATGTTTTATTCAACAACTCGTTTAATGTCAGTGGGATTATTGGCGATAGAATAGGACTTTTCTAATATATTTTTTTTATTGAGATGGCGCATTATCAAAATATGAATGTTTTTTTTTTTTCAACATTAACTTACCTATAATGTATACTGGGTGATTTTATAGTCGTTAGCAAAATCGTCTGGAAGTATTATTTTGGCGAAAAAAAACTTTTTTTTTTACAATCCCCATACATTATGCCTTTCACCTGTACATTATTCCCATACATTATAAAAAAAAAAGTTTTTTTTTTCGCCAAATTAATTCTTCCAGACGCTTTCGCTATTGAAACAGTGCCCAAAATCTTTCGCTCCGAAACAACTACAAAATCACCTTGTATAGTGCAATGATGAGGTTCCAACGTTCACCTTCCATAGATTTATCAATCGGATACCAGGTTACGCTATAATATTCCTGTCTATTACGTAAATAATAAAAAAGGAGCAATAAACATCACACTTGGTTCGATTATGTCGATAGAGCGTACTTTAATAACACTACCAAAGCGACGCGCTTACAAGAATCAGATATAACGAATAGACTCATTTGTGATATAGATTAACAACAGGACAAATTTATCCTTCATAAATATTGAAAACACTCGCCAAACGTTGGACTTCTCATTAAAATTTTAAAATAATACAAAGTATCAAGTCTAAAAACCGCAATATTTCAACCCTTCACTTTGGAAGAAACAATCTTGGTATTTGATGGTTAGTGAATATTTTATTTTATTTTGCAGCAAACCAGAGAAATATATCGAGACGTCTGAACACGGTTTGTTAATTATTTCGGTGAATGAAGCCGATGCTGGGAGATATGACTGCTGGCTTGGAGGATCTCTACTATGCTCTTACAATATCACAGTAGATACTCACAGGTAAATTACCTATAACTAAACCTATAAGTGTTTCATGTTGATCATGAATTAAAAAAAAAGTATTCTAATAATAATTTACATTTTCTTTGCAGATGCTCCCCTCCAGAGAAGAGTAATGAGTACCAGAAAATATATTCAAATTGGTGCCATGAATTTGAAAAGTATAAAACTGCCATGAAAACTTGGGAACGAAAACAAGAGGTAAGCTAGCTGCCATGCAATTTTAATTACTTGCTGTTGTTTCGTAGATTGATTCACAACGTTACCGAGGATAGTCTAACAACTCGATCAATATGGAAAGTGCATACTTTTCTTATTTCCAAACGATATACACGAAAAAACAGAAGTGATACCATTTCTGACACAAATCGAGTGACATATTCTGACTGAACTTTATAGAGATTTTCCCCTTGTTATCTGTGTACGAACTTTCACTAGCGTTTTTAAATACTTAAAATTGATTTACATAGTAATAAGATTTTAAAAGAAATGGGCTGGACTTTAACATTATTTTTCTTTTTTCAGCAATGTGCAAGACAAAATGATTCAAATCAGAACACGCATCCTAACGAAATAGTGTGATAGCTTCTGAACATCGCCTATCTCATGTTTCAATCTGTTAATTATTATGCAGGAGCTATACCGATACCTTACGTGTCGGCCGGCTTGAAGTACTTCAATATATTCTCGTGAGGAAATCCGTCAATATCATCCGCTCCATTACAGATCTCATAGTGACTCCTTAGTTGTGTACGTTGAGCTCAAGACTAGTGTACTAAATTGAATGTGACACCCTCTAGCTTTTGTAAAGTGACAGTGTAGTGACAACTGGCTTAGCTGTGTAGCAACAGTGCATCGTTCCAAACATTCGGCGGGAACATGAGTAGGTGATAAATTGGACACTCGAAATTTTTACGGACATTTTTATTATTGAAATTTTAAATGGAACGACGTGAAGAGCGCTGTGCGTTGCTTTGTTGGTAAATGGAATGTAAAATATTTAGTACTGAAATTAAAAGTACGCTTTGTTCGTTGGTTAAGTGATAGATAAATTGTTAGATATCTGGGATGGTATTACTATAATGTATGAGGTATTTTAATTTGAAAAAATATATATTATTTGTATTCTACTTTTGAATTTTGATTCCTGTCTTAATTGTACGGTTAAAGAGTATTGATCAGTGAGAATTAATAATTGCAATCGGATTAAGACTCGTTAGTCGTAGTAAGCTAACAATTCGAATATAAAGATACGAATTGCCGTGTGTTGGTATACCGCGGTCGTAATTTGAAATCTCCGAGGGTTGTGGGAGGGTTCGCCTCATTATTTTTCCCCTATTTGTGTAAATAGTTACCTAATTTTGTTTGACTGTATCTATTAAGTGTACGTATAGTATGCACGTCCCTAATGGTAATGAGTATAATTTAAGCCTGTGATATATAAGAAACTCGTTTAGAAAATATATTTTTAAGTATTGATCATGGACTTATTAAGACTAAATTATCACTCATTAAGAGAAAAACCCGCAGTATTTTCTTTTTTAAATCACTAATAGCGTACGATAGTGTTGTTCATATTTGGTTAATATTGAATATAAGAAGTTGTGATACACTATAATGTATTCCGATAACTTATTGTTGCACAAGGTAATGGTTCGTTTACAATCATAGCAATAATAATGATAGTGTATAATAATAGCTAAGTATTTATTAACCGATGTGAAAAGTTCTCATAAAACTGACCATTTATTTATGTCAATTTCATCTTCAATAATTGGTGTCAATTGTATTGTACATTTACATTACACTAAGTTAAAATTTGTAAATGCACAGTTCGATTGCATAAACCTTGTTTTGTTTATTTCAAAACATATACAATGCCATTACGGCCACCTGATATTTTATTCTCAGCAGCAACTGGACTAGGTTCAAAATTAATATAAAGTGTAGAGATTTTCGTTCAGTGAAAATGTATAACAAAATTGACATCATTATTGAATTTGACATAAAAAAATGAATGACAGTTTCATGAGACTTATTACAATATTTCAACAAATAATACTGTATAGTTTGTCCACAAAGTAGTGATACATAGGAAAATAATCTCTGAATATTTTTGTATAAAGGTCCCTGTACTCATTTTAACCTAAATATCATCATGTAGTACCTATTCAAGTTATTCGATTCCATATCATAATATCGTACCTAAGAGCTTGTACATATTGATTTCATTGTCACACCAATATACATCATATTTACATTATACATTTGCAGCGGTCAAATATAAAATTTTACCTAAATTATATGAGTATTTTCTATACATATTTTTTCTAAACCTTTTTCGAATAGTTCCATTGAAAATACGCTGCCCAATATTTATTTCAGTGGCTATTCAGAGCTTCAAATAACACCAAAATTATGAATAAGTTCTTTTTTCAATGTTGTGTTATTTCTCAATAAATCATGTTCAGTGGTTGATGATTTGATTCAAAGCTAAATAAGCAATTTGAAAGTTAATAAATTAATTTAATTAATCTCAATCTCATACCAACGTGCTTCCCTTATAGAGAATAGCTGAATATATTTAACTGTGGGGAAAAAGAGTAAATATCTCAATGTTGTAATAGAAAGCCTATTTTATTGCACTGTTTGTTATTTAAAAATAATTTATGAATTAAAGGGGCTCTACTGTGTGAAAACTCTGGTAAATATTTGAGTCAAATTAACAACCAATTATACTGTGTTTTCAAATTAACGTTTGATTGTGTATCCATTCAAAAACGTGAGTTGACTCACAAATATTCTTTCATAGTAGGTAGTTAAGGATATTAATTTATTCAATTGCTCATGATAGTACCTACCTAGTTGTAAAAGCTAAATTGCATTTTGTTGTACGTATTAGACAAAGTGATAAAAATAAATGTGACAGATATTTACAATGAGCCCTTCGCTATATCTGCTAGTAGGAATAGTCTAATAGGTGCTTAAATATAAGCTTTCGTTTTGCAAAATATATAAGATATTTTTCAGACTACTCTCATATCATAATGTAAATACATAAATCGAAATAGTTTATAAATTCGTAAGAAATATCTGAGCTTTGTCGTTTATTATGTATTAGTTAAGACTCAGTACTTAAGTATTTTAGTGAATAAAATAAGGATTTCCCTCAACCTGGGAAGGTCTTGCGCAATAATTATAAACTAATTACTATTATCTATAATAACGTAATAGCTCTGTAAATTTCACATGTTACTATACTAAGTTAAAAATTTCAAATGTAGCGTTAAGATTTTATATAATAAATCTATGAAATGTAACTTTCATTTTGTTGGTGTTTCATTTCGAGCGGCCCTATCAACTCGTGTTTGTTGTTATAGAGCTATTAGAGTAACAGCGAAGAGAAAATGCTTAAAATAGTGTCGATTCATCAAGTCGCATACCGGGTTGACATTTTCGTCATAACAGGCCGGGGCCGACTCGCCCCTCGGCGACGGAGGGACCATAAAAAGGGCGCGTAATTATATAGTGCCACTAAACTAATTTCACGATACATTGCCGACGAAATCTGTGCTTGGCACCGCCTCATGACGAAATGTGATTTTTCTTTCATGACCAAACGCCTGATTACTATTGTTATATGTTATTTCATATGAATTGCTAATGTCGGTGGTGTCGCTGCCAGTTTGTAGTGAAATAGGCCCCGATAATAACGAATAGCTGATGAAGTGACGTTGATTGGTACGGCCTTCGGTTCTCCAAGGTTATGAATAGTGGTTTCGGTACACATTTTGATAATTACGTATTTTTAACGTCATGTCATATCGCGTTTAAGTGTTTGATATTTTAATTTGTACGACCTTGAGGTAATATCCATTTAGTGAAATGAAGGTTTCAATTATTCCCCAATGTGTTATAACTAAAATTTGTATTTTGAAAGAGGGTTTTGAACGTTTTACGACTGAAAAATGGTAATTGTAGGTGTGGAAACTTATTAGATGGTTACGTTAAGTACCTAGTTATTGATTCAGTACATCGGGACAAAGAATGAGTTCTGATTAAGATCGGCTTGCGTCTGTTTTTTATAACGTTCTCTTTAGTGCAAACCCGACTGACAATTTCATATCTATAGAGAACTTGATGCTATATTTTCGGTTCAACTACGCTAAAAACATATTAAGCTGTAGAAAGGCAGACATGCGCATGCTGTAGACATCACAAAGATAGAGAAATCACTCTACAAGATCTAAGTCAGCTGATCAAAAGCCGAGTACTGTAACTAACTACTATTTGTGCAATGAATAACGCAAAGACCTCGTCTTGTATTTGTACCTAGATAGTAGACAGAAACACACAATACATGTTGAGCATCCAATTTAAGGATTCAAACGTGGTCATAAATGTATCAACAACGTCACCTACAAAAAATATTGTAGTATGCAAAAAACTATAATTATTTATTATTTCATAACGATACAATGCTCAATTTATGATTGTATTTACATGAAATAGTAATATGATGAAAAAGGTGCGTGCGATATATTCTGAACCAGTGGTGATACCAGTCGTGAAACAAGTAGGTAGGTACTACGAGTATTAATTGAATGAAATTTGAAAGCATTTAGTATGCCAGCTATTCCAATCGATTAAGATCAGTGGCTTAGTGGTCAGAGCATTTCCCCTGTTAGGGAAAAATAGATAGATAGATAGATAGATAGATAGATAATACTTTATTGTACACCAATATAGATTTACAGTATAGACAAGTAGGTAGCATGTATAGTATACAGTTTAATGTAAAATGGGCGGCCTTATCGCTGGAAGAGATTTCTTCCAGGCAACCTTGAGATGGACAGTGATGAGACAGCACAAAAGATATGGTGTAGTTAGTATATAAACTAGATACAAGGTGTACTAACACAAAAAGAAAGACAGAGAGAAAAACAGAACTACCGTAGATCAAAATAAATATAGGTACCTACAGCTTAACGTCACGGAATTATTAACATACTAAACACATAAATAGATACGAGATACATACTAATATCTCGCGGAAAGCTCGCGGGTTTGAATCCCACCCGAGGTCAATTCTCTTTTCTATATCTTAATCGACAAGTACTAATAAGTACAAGCTACGCGAATAATTCACCGTCACTTTGTCATTCCTCCGAAGCAGTAAACACGCCTGATGGAAAGCGGTCACCGCAGGACATTTATAACGCTAGGGGTGCTACGCTCGAATTGACAACCCTAAAACTAAATTACCCTCAAGTTGAATTTTTCATTCCATGAATTTCTGAAAGCAGTAATTTTTTACATTTCAGATATAATAAACCTTTTTTATTGACTCTCATTTTATTTACTCAATTACATATTGAATTAAATGAAAAAAATCGTTAGTTACCTAAATGTTTGTTTCCTCTGCTAAAGTGTTACAAGTTGATTAAATTTCAGTAGCAGAGTTATCAATACAGAAGTAAAAGCTAAACACCCTGTACTAGCACTAACAAGCAAGAACTAGTGTGCTCGAAATCTAGTGATAATATAACCCAGTAGAGATTAGACTATGGACAAGATCATAAACCATAGCATAACATTGTTATCTACATGTAAAGTAAGTACCTACTAGTTTCTGTGCAACTAACATAACGACACAGAGGAATACACTAGATTAGTTTGAAATAGTTCAGTATATATGCAACTTGATCTATTAATGGAATAAAATGATGAGTACCAGAGAGCAAGCATGATACTCAACCAAAGGAAAAAACAACGCATTAGGTAGATAAACACTTAGTCAACTCTGGTATGTATAGGTTCATACTATATTTTCTACATACCTACTATGTAGGTATGCATTTTAAGTATATAAAATGAGTTTCTAAAAACCTATGTTGATGACCGGGCCTAACGCCGACATGATGAAGATGATGACTAACTATTTGCGGAGTAAAATTAGATTAATTAATTTGTTTGCATCTCTCAACTTCAGATTCAAAGTTTTGCATACATCATTACCCTGTGCAAAATAGTGACGTCAGCAAATAAAATAAATATTTTCGGTATTTCTAATATAAAAATGAAATAATCTTCTTCAGTTTTTTCTCACTAAACAAATAAGCAATCCTACCATAAAACATCGCGCTCAATTAAAACATCCAAAACAGCATTCTAAAATTAATCATAGTCGAAAACAAAAAGGAATTAACCCCAAACATTTTATGAAAAAAATAAACTTTTTAAATAGAGGGTGGATAAAAAGCATTGCTGCATAAAAATCCTGTCTTCAATAGCTTCATTGAAGCATTTAACGTTTCATTTCACGGTGATTCGTCTCCATTAAATAATTACGCACGGCGTAAAACTCAAAGCAATTATTAATAGAGGGATGTTTAAGATGGATGGTTTCATGCCCTAATGTTAAGCCGATTAACGATTTTGATGTATTAGCATAGAAGCTAACCAAAATAACCGGTTTTAGCATTACGCTGTGTCTATAATTGCTTAACTTAGCCCAGGAAACTCGTTCGAGATCACTTTTCATAAATATTAATGCTACAGAGTACTAGATATACCTACCGACAAAGTGCTACGAAACCTATTTTTTATTATTTTCAGTTTTATGCGCAGAACAATGTTCAAAGGCGGATTTATGCCGGACGGTTTATCTACTAGACTCTAGACTAACTTAAGGTAGGTAACGCAGAGATAAATTGAGGAAGTACCTATGAGCTCGAATGAATTTGAAGTAAGTAGTATTGTTATTTCAATTGGCGTCTAGCGTCTCATAGCGTTTTCATAAAAGATAATGATATTGTCAATAGTAACGAAAGTTGATTAAAACTATTTTCATTATTACGAAAACAGTTTCTTTACGTTAATTGACGCAAATCAATCAATATAATCCGGTGTAACATTTATTATGATACCTTTGCACCATTTAGTATACGAAGCTGCAGAACAGGGTGTCTCTTACCACAATCCCGATATAAAACGACCACAATCTAACGAGAGACGCAAAGCCGAACACGAAGCGAGGTCATGCAGCTAATCCTTATTACATCGACGCGATGGGCCTCTCTACTACTCTCCTAAGGGCATTAGTCGAATTAACAATTAGTCATGCCCATGTCTGGCTACCAAGTTTACACAAATTTACATAACAATATAGCCCTTTGTTATGGCGATTTTTTTAAATTAATTGGATCGGGAACCGTGGCAAATCTGTAAGCTTTTGCTCCCTTCCAACGCTGCGGTCAGCTAACTGAGGCAAAATACACAATGGAAATCCAGTGCATTGATTTTTATCTGTCTAAGTATAGTCAGCGTCAAAAATTGAGGTATATTATTTCTAAATTTTGAAAATTCGTTTGAAAAAATTAAGTTATACTACTTACAATATGATTTCCATCTCCCACAAAGTGTTACGAGGTTTTTCTGCAAATAAATTCCCAATAGAATGCTGAAATCTGAAAGAGGCTCGAGAGGGATACAAGATGTAAGAATATAAATTACAAAATAGAATCTGTCGTCATCACGAATCTAGCGTGATATAAACGGTGACGATAGGATTCAAGTTATGAAAATTTATCGTCGTATTAAGTTAGCAATCAGTAATCAGAGCTCATTAACATCGGTGCTTATCGCAACACGTTTAATTCTGATATTGTCATTCGTTAAAACAATCGAGATATAATCTCATTATTAGCTTACTGTAACAATGCGATGATGAGACGCGTTGAAGCGAGGACAGATACGGACCTTCAATGGTTCAAATGGACAATGATAAAAGCTGAAACTAAATCGAGATCAAAATAAGCAAGAACAATGCCAAGCTCAAATGGTAGCATTGTGAACGAACAACAGCACGCGACACGTCCGCAAAGAATAGAGTCATTTGCCTCTAACAACATTAATGCTAGCCTGACCCTCATACCATCAGTTTTTGTTTGTTAATCTACAGAAAAGGGCGTTACTCATTTCGTCAACTCGTAATTTAATTTCACTTGAACCCCACCAACACAGCCGGAGGCGGCATAGGACATAGGCTACAGTAATTTATGACGTTTATTTATCGTTTGTTTATTAACATTGATTTAGTACATAGGACTTATATTCGACAAAACATTATGATCAATAAAGCCTTACCGAAATACAAAAACGATGAAATTCAAATAGAGGCATATTTTATAATAGGTACGCTATAAATTTTCGGAATTACAATACGCAATACGGGCGTCCTATCGTTATTTTGAAACTTTAACGTCCCTATACACAACCCAACATCATCCCGGCCAAAGGTGACGGTCGCTTTTAGAAATGCTTAAAATGCAATTTTACGTGAGCACTTTTATTTATGACCCCCAAAAATGTAAAATGCAAACGTTTTATTGCGGGGCTTTATAAAAATACGAAGAACAAACAATGTTCCGGTATCCCAAGACGAGGGGATGTCAAACCATATTTGTTCGCTTTCTGACGATGCAGCGAAACATGTCTTTAGGTAGAAGAACAGGTAAACGAGTGCTCCATTTACCTTTTTATAAAGTTATTGAGCTAAAGCTCTAGTAAAAATACATTATGAAATTTTATTACCATAATTGCATCACTCCAATGTAAACAGTGATGATGTTAAAACCTTGAGCAGACCCTTTAAAAGGAATTGGAGATTCAAATGAGCGATAAATTTGATTACTCCTCTCGACAAAGAGATTTAATTTTGATAAATCAACGCTTATTGTTGTTGAGATTTATTATATTTGCTTCTGTGATGTCAACTTTCAATAAAATTGAAGGCGAATAATCAAGAAGATGAAATGCCCCGAAATTGCCCAAGTGCGCAGTAAAAAATATTTAGTTAAGGGTGTTAAAATATTGTGCTATTATGAAAGTATCGCAAGCCGTCCAATTAGCTTTTTATATAGGTAAGCCAGCCACGCTATTCTACAGTCTACTTTGTCTGACGTAATAGCGGTATTACCCTCTTTTGGGGCGTCGTAGTCGCAAAGCGAAGTGTGTTGAAAAATGTGAAATATTTAAGATGCAAAATTTTATAATAAGAATCGTCGAGATTACACCTTGTTCTCATCTATTTTTAATGCTGCGCCGGCAAGTGGGACATTTTTATTGCCCCCAAGCTCTAGATTAGTTTTGTTCTGTGAATTTGATGCATATAAAATGAGCTCGATTATTCAACGCCCTGCGTAACTTGCTTAGGATTGTGCCCATTGCAAATATGAATGCCAAATGACGCCATATGACTCCTCCGTCTCATTTTTGATAGAATATTATGTAGGGTGAGTTTTGTCGCATAATTTCCTCAAACAATTTGATCTATGACTGACATTGATTGCGCCTGCCTAAATTTTTGAAGGTAAATATTTTTTGTTACTTTTGATTCATCTCAAAATTATAATATAAATTCTTTATGAGTTTTCTATTAGATATGCATGTTCTGTTAAGAAAGCAACTAATAAACAAATATAAAGGTACAAATCAAAATAATACTAAGTTATATGAAGACTAGAAACTATTATGACTAAAATGAACTAAAATATTTACATACATAATGTTAAGTACTTATCTAGCCCTTAAAGGAGCAATGTAGTTTTTAAACAACATAATATTAAAATGAATTTTGTCTTAACTAATAAATATATATTATTAATTTTAACCATATATAATAATTATTTATCTCTATAAATAAATAAATACACTGGCAGCATATCAACATTTTAACATTTTAAAACTATTTTCGTGTGTCACTTTTTTTGGCGGTAGCATTAAAATAATTTACCGATATCGTAGGAGGAAACTTATGAATAAAAATTGTAATTTTACAGGTAAGTTCTATATTTTTTATTATTATCCTTATAAATATGTTTGATTACTCATTTATTTATATATATTGCATAAACGTAATATGCAGTGGTATCAAAAAGGTTTGAATAGTTGTGTTGTGTAAAAACAACACTGCGCCTTCCTCGCACATTGTGAAGTATGACCGATGGAAATAATTGGGTAGTATTTCTTCGTTTCATTGTTTCCGTGTGTTGTGTTTGTGTCAAGAATACATCAGGGCGCGCCGTAGTAGCGGCGGTAAGACCCATCATGGGGGAGTGGCTAGAGCTAGGCGGCTTCTCATTCTGGCTGACGCAGATCATCACCGATCATGGATGCTTCGGACGGTATCTGCATCGGACCGCGAAGAAAGAGCCAACGTCCGAGTGCCATCACTGCGACGCGAACGAGGACTCGGCGCTGCACACGCTTACCGAGTGTCCGGCGTGGGATACACCGAGACGGGAGCTGGTGGCGACCCTGGGAGTGAGAGCTCTCACGCTCGCCACTTTGCTCGCAGCGATGGTTCGCTGCTCGGATGCGTGGGCCGCCGGTGCCTCCTTCTGCGAGCAAGTGATGCTCGTGAAGGAGGCGGTGGAGCGGGAGCGAAGGAGAATCGCAGACCTTACGTCCTTCCTTACGCAGAATCGTCCCCCATGAACGCGGGCCTGGGGGTGACGGGTGGGGCCACCTGTCACCCTAGCAGAAGCAGGCCACGGCGGTGGCGCGCATTGCGTGCCCCCCCACATACCCGGGGGCGAGTTGGGGACACCGGAAGAGGGCCAGATCGAGAGATATGGCCCTGGGTCGGCCGGGGTGCGAGGAATATGGCTATGACAATCTCACCTCCGGCAACTGACGGCCCACAGAAGGCGTGCGTTTTAGTCGGTTCGAGTCCGACATAACCTCCTCCTCCGGCCCCGGCGGGGGAGGTATCCGTGGGGATTTTTCACACGATAAAAAAAAAAAAAAGAATACATCGTACCTATTTTTAATTTGCAGTATGGCTGGTTTATCGGATAAAGACATTGATAATTTCTTACAAAATTGGGATCAATCTGAAGATGACTTAGAATCTTCAGATTCTGAACCCGAAGATGAAGTAAACTATTACCGATCTGCAAGCTGAAATAGAGCAGAAAAGACGCAAAGGTCAGGCACAATCAGCTCCAGCAAAGGATGTACGACTGGACCACATATCCCATTGGGCTATTTGGAATGAAAAGCAAGAGAGGTGCAAATATCCCAATTGTTCGGGATTTACTTACAGGAAATGTATGAAATGCAGTGTGTCTCTTTGCGATACTAAAAATAAAAACTGTTTTTTTAAATACCATAACGAATAAAATATATTAAAATAGCATAAATATTAAAATGAGTATTTATTCAATTTCCTCTTTGCTCGTTTCGTCTAGTACTTCGTGATCTCAGATAAGCACGCAATGTTGTTTTTAAACAACGTAATGTTTTTTTTGTAAAACTTGCACATTATTTAATTTAGATTTTTTTTTGCATTTTTTACTGTGTCCTAAGGATACAAATAACAACATAATTATATTTATTTCACAAAAAATAATTAAATCGCTCTTTTAAGGGCTAGAGTATCATAGAAAGAGTTGATTTTCATAAATTTGTTGTGAAGTAATCTCAATTTACGACATGATTTTAAAATGCATTTTAGATTTTATGATTATCATTTTTGTTAAGGAGATGAATGCAATGCAAAGATGTGAGTGCTAAGTTCAATTTGTGGTATGAGAAGAATGACAAAGATTAGGTTTTAGTACCTTCACATAAGAGGGAGTTAATAACACAGATTACAGAAAAAAGAGAATTATTTCAGACCTATAAAAAAATTATGCCGCCGTCGGAAAAGCGAAAGTGTATTAAATACTCAGATTTGCCATATTTTTATCCCCACATAAAAAATGCCAAGCCTATGGCTGTAAACTGGGCACTTTGAAATTTAAAGATGGTAATATCGGGCGTATGTTAAAAGGGAAAAGTAAAAACGAGATTTCTCAGCAACGAAAGGATTTGGAGGTATAAATGTAGTTTGTTTAGAATTTTGACCTTATAATTTGTATAGGTAGTCACCAGAGATTCTTGACAAGTACGAGGTAAGGAAACATTGTGAATTGTGTGTGTGTGTGTGTGTGTGTGTTGTACAGAGACAAAAACAAATCAGTAGATAGCAAACGAGCATAGTTAATGTCAGGAATCTTTCAAGACACTTGAAACATCTAGAAATAAACAGACAACTAGGTACTATAGATACTATGAACCGTAGGTACCTACTTTGCGATTCATAAATCTACCAATGCGTCTTCTTTCTTATTTAGCTCAAATTGTGTTGAAAATTGTGGCACATCAGGCAGATATCCCTGTCTTTTGTAGCAGGAACACCGTGGAATTATGTTTCTAGCTATCCCATGAATTTTTGAATAAACTTGTGGTTAATATGGATTGTATCTTTCCTTATATCTGAGATAATTTGACCATTTATTTGTTATGGAAATTTCATGTACCCATGATAAAAGTTCGCATTTTTAATTCGTTTATTCAGAATAGGTACTTTCTTTTGTTTAATAATATTTAATTTCACTAATACGGTTATGTCTTGCCAGATCATTTTTTTATTAATACATATAATATATAATATTATTTGGTATTCTGATATTTGAATTGTTTATCATTGCTGTTAAGTTGATTATTCAAATCTCTTAAATAACTGTTCCAATGTTATAATTTAAATCGATATAAACAAAAGAAAAATTCAGACAGATGGGTAATACAGTAGAACGTAGCGTAACAATATAACCAATAGAAAAGATGAAGGGTTGCGAGATATGCCAAGAGAAATGAGAAAGCTATCGTCAATTTCAGATCCTAGTTTCAATCGAAATTACGCCAACGAATATGACATTCTGTGTCGAATACGAGTACAAAAGAGAGAATATGAACATGTGCAAAAAATATCTGGCGTATGCATTTGGGAATTTCGCGTGACAGAAAATTTAATACGAGGGGAATCTAATATTAAACCTCAGGGACCCATCACTTTTAATATTTGGTCGGCGTCCTAGAGGGATCCTAAATTATTTACCAAATGGAAAGGTAATGGTCGAGGAGGAGTGCGAATGAAGGTATGCAAATTTTATAAGCACGTATTGTTGGCCATAAAACGTGTTAACTCCGCTCTTAAATCGGCGTAATGAAGAATTCGCGGTCTGCAAATGTGTTCACACAACATAACACCCACCCGTAGAAAGTGAATTTCATTTTATGGTGTAATTGTTACTTGCTATATAATTATTAATATTCAGGATTATTATTACAGTTTATTTATAAATTTACCATTATTTTTAGTTAATAAGTTTGGCAAGATTATTGAGTCATAATCCCACTGTAGAGTAAAAGAAATCTATATCTTATGAAAAAAATAGTGAGTCACCTTCATTATTGTCGTTTTTTCACTTTTATTGTGTTACCGTCTTTTGAAATTAGAAATAGAATAAATCAAACAAAAAGCATCACACACATATATTTCAAAATAATAATGCTTGGCACATTGAGTGAAAAATGGTGAAACTGAAATGCAAAAATCGAAATTAATTCCAATTTGTAGATAACCTGTTTCATTTCAACAAAGGACTTGTCCGAACCCATATATCTATCACACCATCTCGAGTATAAACACGTAACACGAATAAAATTGAATTGTATAACAATTGAACCTTTTAGCTTCATAGTCGGAGAAGATTTATTGGTGAAAAATCAGGATTAATTCGCACACGTGTCCCCGTTTACTGCGAAGGGGTGAAATGGAAGTCACGGATCATAAAGAGTCACGCATCGTGGCCGCTTGCTAATGACGCTGGGTACTGTAGGCCTCTGGGCACAACCATTGTACCTTATTAGATGTGCCTGAAACAGCGTGATGTTTAACTAGTTTTGATAATTGAGAAAAGTTTACTTCACCTCCCTTACAGTCAACTTGTACCTTCGCAAACTCTAATGAGAAGGGTTCGTTCCTGAATGTGAATCGACTACGGAAGCTCATCGATAGAAGCAATATAGGTACATCAATTTACTTCTCTTTGTAATGATGCAAGGACAAAGGAGATAACATGGTGGCACCTTTACATACAACTCTGTATGAAAAAGTGCTACTGTATCTTTTTTATCGACTCATATCATAACTAAGACAGTATCATGTTTCGAAATATAAGTTCAAAAACGCTGTCATTATTCTCGTCTTTTCTGAAGAATTAAGGTAAAACATTCATGACCTAACGAAGATGGACAGCTAATAAAGGAAAGATTATAAAACTTTAACTGACATAAAATCCTAAGCCTCCTAATTATTATATTATCCTAATTATTAGCTATGCTATCCTAAGTTATTCGTCCTTAATTTTTAAAATACTTATAATAGCTCAAACAACTTCATAATAACGGAAGTTTATATTAAGTAAAAGATATATTATTATAATATGCTTAAAGTAATAAACTCATAATCAGGTTTTGAGCTCACTATTAACACAACCCTTAACGGCAAGAGCTAAGAAGACTAGGTATGTCTTGCATAAATAATAGCCGGACTTTTTTATATAATTGAACAACCAAGTAGATGAACATCACAAACTTTATCAGAACCTCCCCAAAATCAATTTTATTACAATATAATAGCAATTACTCGTGTTATTATACTTGCTTACTTTAATTAACATTATTACCTATAACATTTCCACTTACGTTCAAATATTATCATATATTCTTAAAGCCAATTATCATATGAACGGATCAAGTCAAGGTGTATGTGTGCGTAGAGGGGTTGCCTGTTAATCAAGCGCCGTATCGCGTCGGGGTTCAATTTTGTTTATTTGAATGTTCGCCCAGATTTAGTAGAGAGAGGCGCTCAACGACCGAATCCGAGAAGGGAAAATTCCAAAGACTCCTTCTAATAACTTTCGCTAAAAAAATGTATTGCTCGTGCTTTTCAGGGTTCGGTGATTTACAAATAAAAATAGAACACCTCAACTTCGATGGAAGGCGTGCCCATATTTAACGAAGTTACGACGATATAATTTAATTCTCTCCCCATAACTTGAAATCGTACGCGTGTAAAGACTTTAGAGGAAGGACGAAAGAGAAAAGATAGAGTAGATATTTTATAAAGTTTAATAGCTATCATGTAGGTACATTTGTACAAGCAGCGTCAAAAGTGGATGACCATTCGCAGATTATAAAAATATTTTACGCGCAAGTAATTTTTTAATATTAAAAAATATTTAGGTATATTTAAACGGTACCTAAAACATTCATGCAAGTTTATCTTCTACTATTATTACGCTATAACATTTTCCAATTCATTGCAAAATTGAAACGGGGTGTGAACAAATCATTATTTATAGGTAACTGTGTTCTCTACTATCTATGACTATGTTGTACGTTAGTAATACAAACACTGTAATGAGACTGAATATTGAATATAGGAACGAAAGCTCTGAACGAAAAGAGTAACTTTGAATAGACGAGTTGATTAAAAGGTTAGCTAAGTGTTATTTTAAGTTAAATTGAACGTCAATTTAACTTAAAATAACATTTCAATTTTAATACACTATTTTGCAGCGGACAATACATTATGGATTTAAAAAAAACGGGGGTGTTGCGCTTTTAAACAAACTGTTTCAAGTTTTTAAATTATAACACACTAGCTGTGACCTACTTGCTTGGAAATCCAATTATTGTTGTCCTCCAACCCACAACAACCTATTCCAGGGATAATAATACTAATAATAATAATAAGGGCGAAATGTGGGTGCTAGCACCTCTGCCTACCCCTTCGAGGATACAGGCGTGAGTTTATGTTATGTTATGTTATCACACACTAACAGCTGAACGGATTTGGCTGAATTTGGGTATAGGGATAGATTGTAGTCTGGCTTAACCCACAGACTGAGACATCCTGGGAATAAGTAAGGTTTCCGAGTATGCGATCAAAACTCCACTCGGTCGAAGTCACAGGCAACAACTAGTATCAAATATTATAAGACACACAATAGCACCTCTATCTACAGTATCTCTATATATATTATTGCCTCCTTCAAGTCTAATATAGGTACTAAGTCTACATATTTGCGTGGATACATCCTTGATGTATTCAATATAATAACAATGATTTCATAGACCTATAGATATACTAGACAGCTATTGGAAATCCTTGTCACAGTCGAATTGAGCCCAACATCCCATGCTTATGGTTAAGGCAGAACATAAAGCCACTTAGATACTAAATGTATTATACATTTCGAATATAGATATCGGCCATACGTTACAGATTACCTAAGTACGATACGCATAGGTACGTGATGTTAGTTAGAGAACTTGTGAATATAAAGTGTGTTAGGGTTAGGGTTAACAATATTCACAACTAGCTATTCGAACCCAGCGTCATCCTGATACCCAATTTACCAATGTTTTGCCTAAACTTTCCTTTTTCGGAACTTTCCTGTCTAAGCTTTTATTGGTTCCGGAAATTTAACATATTTTGTGCTTAGCAACCAATTAATCTTTGAAACCAATCAACTAATAAAATTCTTATTAATATAGACTAGTGGTCCATGCTGTGCCCTGCGCCCTTCTGCTTCTTTTTTTTCTTTTATTTTTTTATTATCGAAAACAATATTAATTACTTGTAAATGAATATCAAAAGTCAAATAAGCAAGACGTCTTACAAAATAATTAAAACTTTTCATTTTATTAGTTTCTGAAGATACTTTCATTGCTGAAGTACTTTGAAGTGAGTATTCAGTATTAAAGCTCTGTTTGTTAGTTAACCCTACAAGAGATAATTTATTTAGTTTCTGTTCGTTCAAGCATCTGTTAATGATTGCAATAAACAATCCTTGCAAACAAAATAGTTCATTCTTTGAACAGAAAAGAGTCTTGAAATCTTAGAAAGAATCAGTCTGACTTTTGCAGAAAAGTTAATCACATTTAACCTTGAATCTGTTAGGCTTTTATGGAAAAACTTCACTTGCTTAGTGGGTATCGTCACTCTCAAAAGTTTTTAGATTTAAATAAATCAATGAATGAATTGAAGTAGTTACGTTTTTTTAATCTTCAGTGAATTAATTTAATATAGTCATTTCATGACTTGTTTATTATTCTATGCTAGTTTTAAAGCTACAGTTATCGGTAATTGCCCGACGACGTTTAGGATACTTTTCAGCGGCCATGGTCGAGGGGTGACTTAGACCGCGGCTCCGCCCGCCTGGGTGTCGGTTATCGCGACCAAACATAGCCTATGTCCTTTCTTAAGGTCTAATCTACCCCTATGCCAAATTTCATCAAAATCGGTTCAGTGGTTTAGGCGTGAAAGCGTAACAGACAGACACACAGAGCTACTATTGCATTTATAATATTAGTATGGATTTATTAAATACCTACAAGGTCTTATCTATCTCTGTGCTAAATTTCATCAAAATCGGTTCAGTGGTTTGCCCGTGACAGCGTAACAGACAGACAGACAGAGTTACTTTCGCATTTATAATATTAGTATGGATATATACCTACAGAACTATATCATCAGACTTCATTCAAGCATCCAACCGCTACTATGCGGGCCAGTAATGCACGCAAGACGCTCAGGACGGGACAGGTGTCCGGTTACATTTGCGGTGGCTGAGCGATGCATGTGTCGACCGCAGTGCCGCCTACGTGCCACCGCGCGACGCACCCTGTATCAATGTCGTTGTAACATTTACACCACATTACTCCACGATTGGAATTGTAGTCGTGATTCAGGAATGTACGTGTAAATGGTCTTGTTTTGATAAATGTGTATTGGTATGGGAAACTTGAATTTTTATTGATGGTAGTGATGAAGTAAGTATCAATTTTGAAAGGAAAAGGAGGAAGGACACGTATGATCTCATGTTTCTTTAATATCAATAATTTTAATATCTTTAATATCAATTAAATAAAAAACATGTAGAAATATTGCCGTGTATAGGAACTATAGTGAATACTTGTTTGCGTCCAAAATTTGCACTGTGGAGCGGAGCCCCTTATTATTTTTGACTGGTTTGTTAACTTTTACGAGTGTGACAGCTATCAGCCCCTCTAGACAAGTGGCAATTCGTTGCTCGGCGTATGATGGAATAGAATGTCAAATGTATGAGATTTGACGTATATGACAGGCGTCAACGAATGTCAAAAACGTCAAATCCTATACATTTGTAATTCTATTCCATCATACGCCGAGCAACGAATTGTCACTTGTCTAGGGGGGCAGATCTACCAACTTCTACAAGAAAGCTGTCGCCAGAACCTCATCCGTTGTTTAGTAGGTGCACTCTCTAGTATATATATTAATCTATGAGGTGCACCATGAGTCTTTTTTTTTTTTTTTTAAATAAAGTGTGTGTGTTTTTTAAATAAAATAGGGCCATCCCATCTCTTCCTATGAGTGTCGTAAAAGGCGACTAAGGGATAGGGCTATGCTCCATCCAACAGTAAACATACAGCCCATGATAAATTGCCCGCTAGACGGCAATAGGCTCGTCCCCTATTACGTGGGATCATAGTAGGTGAAATGTGGGTCCCAGCCTACCCCTTCGGGTATTTACAGGCGTGAGTATATGTATGTATGTATGAAATAAAAGACTAGCACCCCTGTAAATCCTAAATAGTTTCATTTATAATTTAATCACTAGGTTATTAACAAAGTATGAACTTTTAAGTTCTAGACTTGTACTTCTGTTCTAGTTCTTTGTAGAATACCTATCTGATTAAAAAACAAGTCATGGGTCTCTCATATTTTCTGATATTAGTATTAATGGAATCGATAGCAATTTGTAGTCGTGTGGTCAGAGAGTAAAATAACGGTTCTCTCTTCCCGAGAGTGTCGTAAAAATCTACTAAAAGGAAAGTTACATACGCGGCAGAGTTGTTTTGTTAGCCTAAATAAAATTACATCATCCCTACTAATATTATAAATGCGAAAGTAACTCTGTCTGTCTGTCTGTCTATCTGTCTGTCTGTCTGTCTGTCTCACTTTTACGAAAGGACATAGGCTATGTTTGGTCGCGATAACCGACATCCACGCGGGCGGAGCCGCGGGCAAAAGCTAGTACATACATAAACCGCCATATACCGCCAAGGGGTAGGCAGAAGTGTAGTAATACCCACATTTCGCCAACTATGATTTTCGGGCCACGTAACAGGGGGCGAGCCTATTGCCGTCAAGCGGGTACTTAGTTCATGGGCTGTATGTTTACTATCTAGTCACCTTCTATGATACCCACAGGAAGAGATGGAGTGGCTCTATTCTACTCCACCGGGACCAAAACTGCTTCTACATTATACATGGCAACATTATATTACACAGTAAAATTATGTATTTAAATAAAACTAAAGATGTTACTTTAATTCATCCGTAACATATTAGGTACCTTTGAACCACTACACTTTTTGATAGCTTGTACAGGGCCCATACCATGAACTCTTAAAACAGGTCAAAAATTATTGGCTATTGACCTGGTTATTGACGATGTTTTAAGGTTTATAGTAAGGCCGCAGTAGTTCGATATGTCAAGCGGTTCAAAAAAGCAAGGTTATCCTTGAGTTTATCATTATAAATTAAAAACGCAGCTATGCTTAACATTATAGTTACTTAAACTATCACAGTCATTCACATTACTATTAGAACTATCGGGATATTTACAAACAATACATCCATCCATATCCATCCATATCCATCCATATCCATATCCATACTAATATTATAAATGCGAAAGTAACTGTCTGTCTGTCTGTCTGTCTTTTACGCTTTCACACCTAAACCACTGAACCGATTTTGATGAAATCTAGTACAGGGGTAGATTAGACCTTGAGAAAGGACATAGGCTATGTTTGGTCACGATAACCGACATCCACGCAGGCGGAGCCGCGGGCAAAAGCTAGTGTTAAATATTCCGATAATTCTAATAGTAATTTGTTTAACATCTTTATTAGTTTAATTATAACTTTGGTATGTCCTTCTTGCTTCGCTCTTGCCCCATAAAAAGCCTAGTAAAGTCCTACTATCGTTAGACTGTATACTGAACTAGAAGTTTCTTCGACTATACAGCTATTTACTAGAAACAGAAGCAACGAAACAAATTACTTTGTATATCCAAGAGCGGCAACGAAAGGATTTTAAGTTCGCCTCACTGTGAAGATAGATAACATTTTGTTTTCTAACTTAGCTGTTCACTAAGAAATATACATACATGTACTCATGTCTGCAAATTCCCGAAAGGGTGGGCAGAGGTTTATTAACACCCTAGATGAATATTTCATCATTATTGAAATTAGTGTAGTCTTATTCAAGATTACGGGTATTTTCATATATTACCCATCTAGATCATTGACTTCGGTAGTATGCATTCCATCTTTCGTGGCCTAGGTTCCAGCTCCGTTCGATAATAATTTCGTAAAAAAAGTACAAAAGCCCCATAGTTGCGCTATTTAAAAAGTGAAAATTTATTTAAAAAAAAAACACTTTTGAAATGGGAAGTACGAGTATTCACGAATATCTCACCCGAAGCAATATTTCTCAAGGCTCTCCTCTCCAGTCAGTCTCGTCAACCGTCTCAGCTATTACTACATCAGGAAGGAACTCGGATTTTACGACATCCTGTAGTTTTACTTTGCATGCTCCGTACATCATTGTACGGGCTAAAAGCTTCATACGTAATCCGTTAAGATATTCTGAGTGCGGTATTAAAAAGCATTTGGAAATGTTTGCTAATTCCTCGCCAGAAAAGAACAATCACAGCGCGTGAGTGCTATGTGTTGTGCATTACCCTCAAGAGACTGTGCAATTTACAAGCGGAGGCGATCACATCAATATTACTGTATTTTTGTTTTCGTGAATATTTCGAAGGTCTAATGCAATCTTTAATCTTCCTTTAATCAACCTTTGAAAATTACTGAATTTATGTAATGAAATTCAAATCAAATCAAATTAAATAATTATTTGCTAGAATATGTACCATAGATAATAGATGTTACAATACTCCTTCCTCCAATAGTCCTTCATATTCTTCCCCGAAATGGTACATAAATCTGCTGTGTTATTCAACATTTTTAAAACAATTGGCTTAGATATTATGTTATGCAAGATATATTATTCAAAACTGTTTATGGGTGTAGGAATATGAGCATTTCATTTTAAAAGAAAGCTACGTAGGTATTGATTTTATGCAATAACAATTCTAATAATTAATGTTTAACTTTTCACTTTCGCAGCTACTAAAACCAATTTAAAATGTAAAAGAATAAAATACTTACATTCAAAGTACTAAGCTACATTTTTTCATTTAGCTTTAATAGAATATATCGACTACAGTATAAAAACGCCATTCTCTTATAGCATATACTGACAACAATTGGAACAGTAGAGATTAGTGAGTATAGACTAGTACACCAACATGAGCCGGGATTTTCACTACAGCTTTGTACATTAACTTCCTTTATACTCCTGCATTTAAAGACAATGGATTGTTTTATGTATTTTCACTCAACGAATATTGTGCGGTGTACTTCAGAAAGCCTTGCCCTTATGATATGTTTTATTCTCAAAGGCTACAGACTACTCTCAGCTTTCACAAGCAAACAAATGCATGACTGCTATATGCGCTCGATCAAGTAGGTATATTTATGCGAAATGTTATATTCCTAACGTTAACGTTATGTACTCGTACATGATGCAGCCAATCAGCCGTTTAATTAACGGCCTGAATGTTATTAGTGTTGATTGATAGATGCAATAATTGTATTGTACATCTTCTTCTTCTTCTTAGCGTTAGTCAAGAAGCTTTCACTTCGGATTCCTGGGTCCACTTTTTCCAGTTTAAGCGCGGGTTTGGCTGAACTTGGATATTTTCCTTGAAGCGGCTACCTCCGACCTTCACAACTCATTTTCGATATCAAAGCATTACAGTTAGATCAGTTGCTGGATTTTTAACACTCCAACTATACAAACGTAACGACTGCCATAGATGTTCGTACCTACAACTGCCACCGACGACGGCTAAACATAATTCGAATAGCATGTCATTGTGTCTAAATTTAGGAGGTATTACTTTTATCAGATTAGATTCGGTTGGAATATGGTTTACTTTTTTTTTTTAAATTGGTTTAAAACAAATGGACTTGCTAATTCATAACGTATTCATATAACTACTTGTAGTCTTGGTGCCGACGTTTCCTAAGATAATAAACTATTATAGTAAATGACTGCGGACGTCATCCCCAAGTGAAATCACCCTATCTGCGGGTGCCCATCTGACTAAGCGTCACCGTGTATGTTTACAATGCGAGATAAGCGTGACCGATCTGCAGACACCCTTATGTCGGAAGTGACGTAGTGAGAAGCCATGGAGTCGACGATGAGCTTTTTTGTAGAAGTAAATGCCGCTCTTATCGGCCTCCGATATAATTTCCGATTTAGTAGCCAGTGCAATTCATGTGAAGTTGGACTATTGTTAATTATGCAAATTAGTAGAACTGTGTTTTATGGGGTCGGGGCATAAATTGAATACCTACATAGTTAAGTTTGCTTTCAACCCGAGTAATCTCTTTATCAGAGCAATGTTAAGTGGTTTTGTAGATTAAAAACTTCAGCCATTAATTACCTAGATATAGTTCGATACCTACTCATTTCCCGTAATTAATGTATTATGTATGACCTACATAAATGTTGATATGGAATCCTCAGTGTAGGAGAATTCAGATTTTTTAATAATTGATTTAATAACTTTAACTTAGGTACTATTTTAATCAAATTTTATATATTTATACATTATTTATCTTGCTTTTATACACAAAAGCAAAACAACTAACTGTGTGTATCTTAATCAATCTTATTCACAATTAACAAATAAGTTCAATGTATTGAATGAAATTTCAAGCAATACTAACTATTCAAATCAATTAAAATATGCGATTCACTTTTTCATTCCTAATCGAGGTTTAAAGCAGTTTGTTAGTTTCACCACCACCAGCAAGAAATGACCCAGAATCGCTACTTAATGTTCCATTTGACACTATAAAACAACCAAACTTTTTGCATACGCGAAAAGCAGTACAGCAAAAGCTGTCTTATCAGCGAACATCCGGAATCATAGCAGCTCCATAGCACCGTTGTTCGTGACGGAAGCGGTTCCACCGGCCAGTAATGCGTTGACCTAGGTCGACCTCCTTGCTGCAACCATTACTCATTGAAAATTATACGAGACTAAGTGGTGTTTCGGGTATATCCAGTCATGCGAGCACCCTGTTTGCGAACATCGAATAACAACGCAACCCGAATGAGGTTTGCGTGTATCGATTGTACTTCGTACTTTTAACGATTTATTGCCGCGAGTTTTTCACTGATGCGTTCATTGTACGCGGGTGGATGTATGGAATCTGAATGGGAGAAGGAAAATTAAAAGCTTATTTGATAGTTTATATGTAATTTTGTTCGAAATTCTTTAGGTGCGTTGCTCTAGCTATTCTCCTACAGTTGTAGTTGGTAGATCTCAATAAAGCTGTTATCTAGATCAGAGTAAAATTTCATATACAAATACGTTTATTAAATTCTTGAGGATGATGCAGAAGAATTCTAAATCCACGTGGGTGAAGCCGGTAGTGTATTCGTCATAAAGTTAAGAAGATAACAAAAACAATCATATATCAATTTCTTATTGATTTATTTCAAAGTAAGCAGTTTTTGTTTAGCAACTTATGAGGGTGACTGCACAAAGATAATTAAACCGTCCTTAAAAGAACTATGACATAGTAGGTACCATCCCAATGATTTTGTATTAACCCCTTCGTACGCCAGCTATCTGCCAGGACTATTTATCATCATTCATTAGAACACTTCTAATGGATTAAGCACGCATGTCGTCTCTTGTGGCCAGATTAGCGAAGGGTTAACTCCATGGGCCCGTGAAGAACTTCGACGTACAGATTATCTGTATACTAAAAGTACGGGAGATGTACAATATATGTGTACTATAAATACAACATACTTGTATTGTAAAGTATTTACTGATTAAAGTTCGGAAAACAACAACAAATTTATTTTCATATTTTATAAATAAAAAAATAAATTTTCCAAGTAGAATGTGTAGTAAAATCAGCAATAAGTCCATGAACTGAAGAAGGCGTCCACTTTCCCTTCAATGTTATCAAATGTGCACTAAAATAGTACGCATTTGACAGGGACAATCGTAGTTTCGATGTTAGCCATATCACAGAATCATTGATTCATATAAACGTAAGGTGTTATTTCATATTCAATAACTTTCTCATTTTTTTAATTTACTGATAGAGACGTGGGTGTACACGCGGTCCTACAAAAATCTTTGGGGCCAAGCTACTACTTTGCACTTCATCAATAAATAAAACAAATCATAAGAAAACCTTTTAATTTATCCTATAAGTATGTACACAGTATTTTAAACCACAATGTTCCCAAGGGTGATTTGTGGTAAGACGGCAAACCGCGGCTTTAACTTCGCTAATGGCTCGGACAATGGGTTCGAACTATTATAGGTAAGGCATAAGAGCTTTGAGCTCCCCCGAGACTTGATCTGAGGAAAGAATAACCGGGGGATTACCGTACATCCTTTGATACTTGGCTATTAACATTTGGCTCTATTTAGCGAGAGAAACATACGAGTATGAGTTTTATGTGTGAGTTCTATTTATGTGCCTATTGCTTGATGTTTTGTTCTGAGTCTAAACTTCTTATATTTTTAGTCGAAATTAAATTATTACAACTTCTTAAGACTTGAATTGATTTGCAGATTTATTATTTAGTTCGTTTGTTATTATCGGTCCCATCTAATAAAGAAAAGTCTCTTAGAATTTTCTGACAAAAATCCGAATAATATTTTGTCCAACTGAAGAAGAAAAAAGAAAAAAAAAAACATTTTATTTTAGTGTAACACAAACATACATAAGCCCATTGGGTAACATAATACAATTAGAACTACAATGGCAATAATAAACAATTTCTTATGTACCCAAATATTTAGAAGAAAACTTTATAAGTATTAACAACTTATAAGTAGCATCAATATCGAAGTATTTTCACCATTCCAACCAGCGGCGTCTGTCGTCCAACTAAGTCCAGCAAATTGTTTACGACAACCTAGTTTCAAAGGAAACTATTTAATTCAGTTGCCGTGACATCCCGGGAAGTCGACTGCCGGCACAAGTGGCGGCACTCACTACAGTCGCTACCGATGTCCCACTTAACTCCTATAGAACTACTTATAAGTGATAAGTTGAATGCAGTTGCCGTGGTTATCATCAAGTTGCAATAATTTAACACTATCGTGGTAAACTTTACACTGGCCTTACGGTAAAAGGTGTTGTGAGTAATTGAGTAGATGTAATTATAAACATTCCACTAAGAGGAACAAAACCTCAATCGAGTCGGCAGCGCAGCGTTTTCCTTTTTTTATATACCACTTAGATAGCAGACAAGCACAGGGTCCACCTGATAGAAAGTAGTTATCGCGGCCTATGGACGTATGCAATACCAGGGGCGTTACACTCGTGCTACCGACCTTGAAGATACCTTCTAATGCCCTTCTTGAAGAATCCCATAATATTGTAGTCGCTAGGGAAAACCACGGCAGGGGGTTCATTCCACAGCTTGTGCGGGCTTGAGACAAAGTTCCTTTCATATCGTTCATGCCGTAAGTAAAGGCAAGTCGGTACACTTGCTGATCAATGGGTGAGGCTCCTGTGTAGTCTTTCCTCTTAAGGTAGGGGTGTCAGACGGCAGTCGTTCTAGTAAAAGTCAAAATAAATCCAATAAAGGAAAGTAGGAATTGGTGAGTAGATAATGGGACAAGTATAATAAAAAGCCACGATGACGCTTTTCCAATTCAATAATGCGAATTATTTTAAGTATCATAATATAACTATGTAGATAGTTTTTATAAAACATTCCCACTTTTTCGCAATTCATAGTGAGCGCTTGAATGTAAAACTTTTTATTTTTAATTCTATAAAACCTGTCGATTGACGTACAGGAAATGAACGTGTCTCGGGTATAAATCGGTACAACACGTCGGCTGTCCAGCTTGAATGCCAGATTATGTCAACCATATATAATATTGAAAGTTATTTAGTTTTAATCCTAAAATAAATATAGTTGATACCCTGTGGTGAACTTTACTCCTTTTAAGTGACTATACTCCTTCGCACGTCTGTATATGGCGAAATTTACCGACAACTTCGGCATAGCTTGCCACACCAAAAATTGAATTGAATCTAGGGGGAGGTGGTGTGTCTTTTAGTGACAGTTTAAGTTCGGTCCTCGGTTTCACGATAACGATGCAGCATAATAATATGGAGGCCTGAAATTCAGGAGGTCTAGTTTGAGCAATTTATTTGAGTGTGTGTGGACTGAGGGTCCACCTGGTTAATTAATATTAAATTGTGCTTAGGATTAAGCGAATATTCCCAAACAATTGTGAAAGTTGGAATCAGATTTTGTGAAAATTAAATAAGCGAGTAATTTACTGTAAACGTGGGCATACACCTTCAGTCAGTCATCGGCAGTCCGCATACACACTTATTGAGTACCTATATTGTTTTATTAGAAACTCACACTTGTCGATGTGAATCCTAAGGCCCAGCTGAAGGTTTAAATGGGAAAACTAAAAAAAATGATTTCGATTAGATAAATCTAGAAAAAGAAACTAGAAAACTAGGTAATATTTTACTTTTATCTTATTAGCCAAACAATCTGTCATAAAGTTAAGTAAATCCTTTTAAATAACTACTCACTTATTCAAAAGTAGACAAAAGCAACATCAATTCGGCATTACTGCGTACGGGAAAATTGACAGTGAAATATTCCCCACCCGTCGAAACACATTTTTTAAAATATCCCGCCAAAATCCCAATATTGAATGTGTTTACTTAAATATTATTAATGGGTGTTAACGGCCATTCCAACGTTCCAAAACTGAATTTATACTTGCGTTCTGAGCTAACGACATATATTTATATTCATTAAAATTGTTATTTTTTTTTCGAGTTTTCATATTCCTTTTTGGTACCTACTCTTCCATAAATAATCTGCTAATATTTTGTTATGGGACTCTCTGATACAAACGACATAGTTAACAAAATTTATTGTATGAAGTCATGATTACCTACCTATTCTAATAAATCTGATTCATTGTATCTACGACAGTAGACGGTCATTTTATTTTTTCCAGTCGTTCATTCAAATAATCCTATTTAAAATTATAAATGTATGTAAAAGATTGTGAGGGTGGAAGTTACTATATTTACGCCAAAATGGCTGATTGTATCTGGATTAAAATACAGCGCCAAGATAGATTATTATAGTCCGAAATACACAACAAAATTTAAAATATGACTCATGGTATATGTACAGTCGACAAAGGAGTTACGGTTGCACTTTTACATACAACTTTATACGAAAAAGTGCAACCGTATCTTCTTTGTCAACTGTACCTACATCATGCTCGTATGCACATAATTTTAACCAGCATCACAATAAAAGCGTCATTATTGCCACATCATATTACTTTCCGAAGTACGAAACTGACAACCGCTTGTATTGCTAAATAAATATAATTAAAACCGAAGTGTGTTCGGAACGTGACGGCGGGAGGACGTTAATGCCACCGGACTAAATAACGTTAGAGCACCCTTGTTACTGCAATTACGCCCGGCCGGGATAAAATGTCCGTTCGTTTTAAAGTTTTCATCCGAATTTGACACGCGACAGACTACACTTGAAAATATTTAAGAGATACGATTTGACAGATGTCTGGATTCATGGTAGGTAACTAGGCACTATTGAAAGGATACATGAAACTGTTATAAATTAAGTTAAACCATTTCTAAATACGTAATAACTTATAATAGTAAGTATAAAAAATATGGTGTGACATATTTCACTTTAAATTACTACAAATATTTTAAGAATTGCTACAAATAATTTAAAATAAGACGTGATTCTTCATTTTTCTAAATCTCGTGTGACAGCTACGTCATATCGTTCTTATTTTTTCATTTGAGTGTTGCGGCTGTGTTCTCTATGGTTGTTACATTTTAATCGTATGGAGTTTATGTCAACTCGTTACGTTTATGGTCGGCGTTGCCAGAATGTAACTTTTGTAATATTATGTATTTATTTTTTATTATGTATTTGTAAAGCATCAATCGGACGGCGAAATGCAACTGTTTTATTTATTTATACAGTCAGCTTCAGATCAATCTTGACTAGCAAAGTACTCAAAATGGTCTTAATACCTTGGTATTCCCCCTTTCCTGTTGACTAATTGTTCTGATATTTGGTACACACATTTAAGGTGATTACATACGCGAATGATTTTGACCATACAAATGCTCAAGGTCATTCGCTCATATTTGAACCGTAAAAATCAGTAAAACCAATTTTAATAGATAATTTTATAAGCGACGATTACTAACTAAGAAGATCACGTCACGCTAATTCACTTATTTAACATAAAATATATGAAATTTTAGATTATTTGGATATATATTGTAGATAATATTTGGTTTCATAAGAAAGAGTAGAGTGATTTTTGGAGCCTCTTTTTAACTTTTCCTCCTTTTTTTATTTAATTTATGAAAAGAAGAAGTTATTTTCTATATCCTGTAGTATGCAGGCATGTGAATTCCAGATCTGTAGGTTTTATAGTTAATAAGAACAACGGTTTCGAAAATACCAATTTTTCGATGCTGACCTGATTCGGGGCCTTAAGTAGTTCGGACGGTAGATAATAAAATTTAATTTAATAAAACAGTTTCACAAACGCACAGGCGCACAAACCCACATTGATAGCCAGCATCGTAGTAAAGAATTATCGCAGAATACATGAAAAGGAAAGGAAGAGATACATGAAAATGAAATTGAAAATGTTATAGTCTTGACCTCCATGTACGGCAATAAGTTTACGCTTATGTTGACCCTTCAAAATTCATTCATATTGAGAGCAGTATGAATGAAGTTTTGAAGCATTTAATAAATTGACTTTCAGAAGTGAAGTATGTTAACCTGCAGTAGTGCTACAGAGCCACACGTATTCACTACTAGACGGTGATAAGTTCCTCTCTTGTTATCTGAAAAAAAAAAAACAAATTACCTTGTGAAATTTTGGTGTAATAAGACTTCTGCTAAGGCTAAGAGTATATACAGTACCTAATTATATCAATACACCAAAACCTCCACATATATAGATAAAAGATTTAGATATCTATATACATATATTATTTAATCCTTTCAGCTTAGATATTAGGCACAAGTAAGTTATGAATATAATTCAAGTGAAGTCCTTGACAGTATCATAGATATAATCGATGATAGTTTACATAGTGTTGTAACACGTCACACTGTCAAACAGACGAGATCGATCGACTAATTATTGGAAACTGATGTTAATCCGGCGCTTAACGCTCTGCGCTAATCAGGCCAGTGACAATACTAGCACGTATATGCTAAAGAGTTAACCCGTTCTTGCTTACTGATAGTCCTTTACTTAGTAGTTACTGTTATTATTAATAATAATTCTTCTCTTGTGAGTTAGCTGGGGGGGGACCTGTTCAGCTGCTTTACCATAAACCTTAAAACAGGTCAATAATTGAACTGCTGTCATTCTGCCAACTGCAAATGTCACTTTGTAATCCAATATATTTATATGACATTACAAAGTGACATTTGCAGTTGGCAGAATGACAGCAGTTCAATTATTGACCTGTTTTAAGAGTTCATGGTATGGACCCAGGTGCCAAAAGCCAAAGTGGTCCAGGAAAGCCACAGAATGGACGACCCGCCACAACACCAAGCGGAGGAGAGGCGGACAGTACGCACGGTGGTCGGACGACCTAAGAAAGGCTACTGGCCCTTTGTGGCAGAGACTGGCGAGAAACAGGGAGAGCTGGAAGCTACTGGAGAGGCCTTTGCACCGCAGGGGCAGACTGATTAGGGACAGCTGTGCAACAAATATCTCAAAAAAAATTAAAACTATGTAAACTTAAACTAAATCAGTTAATAAATGACTAGAAAAAAAAAAAATATTCATATTTAGTTCTAGAATGGTGGATAAACATGAGAGCACTGTGCAGTTCGTCCCTTAAAGATACATCACTCGCCTCTAATAAAAAAATGCACTTACCTACAAGCTTAACATTTCGCCAACGTTGTATTCATTGATCCTTAATATTTTTAAAAGACCTATAGGGTTCGGTGTTGTACCTACACTAAAAAGGTTATTGAATATTTTAGTGTGAAGCAACTTTTGTCTTTAGTTCGCTACACTGTACTTTACTGTTATACAGTGCACTTCGTTATATTTACGTGTCTTCAGTACTATTTATCTACTATGTGGTTATGTATATTCAGTAAGATAAGAAGACTAGGGTCGACTAATAAATAACCATAATCGAAGATCACTTGAAAATAAAATAAGCGAAAGAAGTGTGCCAGGATCGTGAAAGCACGCAAGTGAAAAGATATGAGATATAAATAATATATCATGTACAACACTTTCTAACAGTAAAGTCCTATCACAGACTAGAGAAAAGGGTTGTGTAGAAGCTGTTCTTAGGCTGACTATTGATCAATCTCCGATGACTGATCTATCCGATTTGTAATATTGATTCAGGAATAACTTGAATTCATCGCTATATCCGGATCGCTATCCGGCATCTAGACATATCTTATAGTAGATCACAGATAGTACTGGAAATGAAGAGCTTTGCCTATCTTGTGGTCATGGTGAGTCCTATTGCAGTGATCCTCGGTTACGACCTCTTGAGATCCTGCAATCACTCGTAGCAGACATCTCGAGTCGATATCGTATATCGAACACTCGAGCGCAAGTATCGAGTGAGACTCGAGAGGCCTCGTAATGTGAACTAACGCACACTTGATCGTCTGCCTTGTGAAGACCGAAATTCGATTAATGTTTGAGCCCGCCACTACTCACTCCGCTTCAAGTTCGCTACGACTAATCGAATCTCTATTCGATATATACTTGCAACGTATTCCTGGAGATTTTATTCAAATGTCTACTATATCAGATACGAATAGGTACTTGGTTAAAAACAGAAATAGGATTTTTTCAGAAAAAGTCTATTGTGTGTTTTATTCTTAGTGAAGAATGCTTGTTGCTGTTTCCAACATTGAAGTGATCACAATGCACCCAATTATTCTAGACTATTGTTATCCAAATTATCCTCAACCTTCATCAAAAAGGAAAGATAACCAAACTAACACGAGCATGCGAATTGAATCTGAATACAATGTCAGCATAACTAAAGAGTTTGACTTTAGACTAAATAGACAGTCCAATTTATTTTGAGCTTCCACCCCCTTCGTGCCCGCCTCAGTTAACGGAGTCAAAAGACTGAAAGGTAAGTGAGGCAGGGATCAAGACTATATGGGCGGCTAATATCATTGGGTTGTTCCGCGCGAGCGCTTGAGTGACAGTCCCCTGTGCAAGGCAGAGACTGAAATTGTTTGTAGAAGCGCATTGCGGGAGAGCCGGCCTATTAACTAAAACCGTATACACATAGCTTTCGTGAGCATCCCTTGCAAATGTCACTCACGAATTTTTTGGTAAAGCTTTTATAGTGTAAGGTAAAAATTCAGCTATGTTTTCCTAGTGAATTGATATAAAATATCACTACCTGCAAAATCATATACATGAGACTTGAAATGATAAAAAATGTATGTGATAGTGTTATTAACTCAGCAATTAATAAATGCGCCGCCAGTCAATTACTTTTTAGTAAGGACATTTTAAAATTGACTTAGAAATTCCTTAGATAGCCGCAATTACGCTCAATAGTCATAATAGTACATTATGGTACAAGCGTGTAAAGTTGGTGATTACCGCTGAGGCGACATTGAGGCGAGGGTCTTAAGAGAGCCGAGGACGGTAATCACCATACACGCGAGTGGCATACGACTATTTTCAACACGCGAATAAAATAATACTAAAAATACTACATAACACAATCAAAACACAATAGTAAAAATCTATTTGTTGTCATATGCGCGCGCATCTATCATTTTTTTATTTGTTCCTTTCGGAACAGGCGAAGGTGCTATCACCATGCTGCCTTGTCCAGGCGCGGTCCGAGGGGGGGGGTCACAGGGGACATGACCCCCCCCCCAAAACCCAGCACGTCAAATTGAAAAGTCTTCATAGCAAAGTAATTATATTGCAATATTTATTCCTTGTCGCGTCTTTTAAAGGTCAAAAATTATTGGTAAAATTGTAATTTAGGTAGCATTAAATACTCTTAAAGATACGAAAGTTTTGCTACGTAAACGGGAAAATGCTGAAGGATTGTTTAGGTACAACTTACGTGGGCCGCCGGCGACTCCTTCTGCGAGCAAGTAATGCTCGTGAAGGAGGCGGCGGAGAGGGAGCGCGAGGAGCGAAGGAGAATCGCAAACCGCGCGGCCCGCAACGAGCACCGGCAACTCGGGCGTCGGAGGTCGCAGAATGACCTCCGTCCCCCATGAGCGTGGGCCTGGGGGTGACGGGTAGAGCCGCCTGTCACCCTAGCAGAAGCAGGCCGCATTGCGTGCCTCCCCATACCCGGGGGCGGGTTGGGGACTCTGTGGTCCCCTCACCGGAAGAGGGCCAGATCGAGAGATATGGTCCTGGGTCGGCCGGGGTGCGAGGGATATGGCTACGACAATCTCACCTCCGGCAACTGACGGCCCACAGACGGCGTGCGTTTTAGTCGGTTCGAGTCCGACATAACCTCCTCCTCCGGCTACGGTGGGGGAGGTATCCGTGGGGATTTTGCGCACGATAAAAAAAAAAAAAAAAAAAGGTACAACTTACGTATCAAGGCACAATCGAAGCCCTATGGCGCCAAGCGTGGATGAGGACGACCTGTCCGAGGTCAGTTGGATAGAATTAAAGCTGGTGGTTCATAACCTTATGGCTGAACCGCGGCACTCCGGGCTGAGCGAGCTTTAGGCGGCGACGACGACCAAGCGCTAGTTTCCGAAATTGTTAAAGACGGGGAAACTGGTCCTCATACGAAAGGCGGGCATCCGGTTGATTCGCCGTCCGCTTACCGACCTATAGTGTTACCTGACGAGGTGTAAAAGCTCTTTGAAAGAGTTATTGCAAAGCGCCTCGTCGGGCACCTTTTTAGACCGACCTGGCGGGTGGTCAATATGAATTCCGCCAGAGACGCTCCACTGTGGACTGTGGATGCCCACTTGTAGGCCAGGTGTAATGCAAGCAGCAAGTAATGCTCGAGAAAGAGGTGGGGGAGCGGGGACAGAGAAGACTCAGGTCCCTTCCGTCCCGCATAGTCCGCAATGCGCGAAGGCGACTCGGGCGTCGGAGGCTTTTTCATAAGCGTTAGGGGTGACAGGTAGAGCCCGGGACAAGATGGGGACACCGAAGTGTGAGGGATATGCCAGTGGCAATCTCAACCTCGGCAAATAATGATCCAACCCAAGACGGTGTGCAATTATAACTAGTTGGTTTGAGTCCGACATAACCACTCCCATCAGCTTGGGCTTAATGCCATTGGTGTCCGAGTTAACAGGCATAAAAAAAAACAGGCAAATTCAAATAGACAGATCCATGTATACAAATATTTGCACTAAGCGAGAATCGAAGTACGAAGGGGGAGGAGGGGGGGGGGGGGGGTATTTGCCGCACTTCGGTAAGTGACCCCCCCCAAAATGTGAAGCTGCGACCGCGCCTGGCCTTGTCATCTACTTACTTATTTGAATTATGATTCTTTTTCTCTTTAAATACTCACAGAGAAAAAAAATACATTTTAGTGAAAGTTTTGTTTATTAAACACGTACCTACTACAAGTTGAAATTATCTTTTAAAATACGAATTTGCATGAAATGAGCAAGCAATAGGTATATTAATTCGTTTGTAATATTGGACACGATCTTTTTTGTATCGAACCTGTTTTAACAACAAAGCAACTTAATCAATGAAATTAAAAAAAAAGAAGTCTATAACTCACTTGTGAATAATAGCAATGAAAAAGTCACAGTTTTATAATATAGGTGTCATTCCGTGCATAATTGCGGTGAAATAAAAACCTGTTTATAAGCAAGTGTATTGAAAAGAATATTTACAACCTATCGAAAAAAAAATTGAATAGGTATATACATAACCTAACACTAACAACAGATGACAAATGAAAATATAGGTAGGTACCTACCTATATTTTCATTTGTCATCTGTTTTTAGTGTTATGTACTTATGCCTATAACATGTGTATCAAAATATATAACAAAATACCACAGACGCTACGCGAACTGCCGCAACGTCGGTTCATTAAAAAACTAAAAAAATGGCTTGTGCACGAGTGTTTCTATGACATTGGAGAGTTTCTAGATCATTACTAGATATTTGGACATTTGTATTTGTATATGGTTTGATTGTAATCATAGTTATAATTTATTTGCAATAGATTTTTAAGGTTCTCCTAAAACTTGTATTAATGAATAGTATATTTAATTTTTATTTTTGTTTAATTTTAAATGTAATAATGTTAAGTTGGGTACATAATAATAATTGTTTGTATAAAAATTAAAATATTTGCATGTCACATGCCGTGGCTAAACATGTTCGGCTATAACTGATATACTCATTAAGATCTGTATCGTACCATGTTTATGAGCAAATAAATTCTTTCTTTCTTTCTTTCTTTCTTTCTGGTGTATAAGTAGTGGACAACATATTAGTAGGTACCTATGGCTTATTAGTCAATTTAGTCATCAGCGATACGTGAGGTTTGAACAGACATAATTATCCAAAAATCCGGTTAAAATGCGGTTTAAATTGAATCAGCGCACGGTCTAAACAAACCCAGAATTTTAACCTTACATTGTCATATTGTGTCGATATCATCTTTCCTCGAATGAATTTCAGGTGTATTAAAAATGTTACGATCACGTGAATTATTGAAGCGCTTCATGTTTGGAAGCGCAATTTTTTCACTACAAATGAGAATCACTACTCACACAAGAAGATGACTAGTTTCGTGAGATGCTAGATATTCTTCTATAGTTTTGAGGAGCTATGTTTATTTTTTAATAAACGAACGGTCCACTCGCTGAACTATCAAGCGCAGACAAAGATTAGTTTTAAAATATTTAGAGAAAACCTATCTCTGATTCGAGTTACTGATAAGCTGTATATCATTTATGATATCAATAAGATAGACGTCGCAAGATCCAAATATTTTATCTACAGTTTATTCTCGCTCAGAAGCGCAGATACAAATAAGTATAGTGACAAATATAAAGGCATAGGTTCATATTTCAGTCAGTAATATTGTCAAGCAATTTCAAATCATAGAATCTTGTTATCACAGGGGTTTTTAAATACGTAGACATAAATAAGATATTCTAGAAACGAAACGTGTAAACGCTTAAAATGATGATACTAGTAATAACTCTATTTGCGTTGTCGGGTTTGGCATGTTCTGAATATGTGAATGAAGAGTACGTTCCTCTACACACTGCTTATGGTTACCTAAAGAATGTTGCAATTCCCGAAGCAGAGCTCATACGCAAGGCTGAAGATGCAAATCAGAGCCAGCCAAGGATCGTAAGTGGCGTTCCTGCTGCCCCTGGGCAATACCCGTATCAGGTATATACTTTTTTATAATATAGGTAACTAGCTTTTGCCCGCGGCTCCGCCCGCGTGGATGTCGGTTATTGCGACCAAACATAGCCTATATCCTTTTCAAGGTCTAAACTACCCCTACACCAAAATTCATCAAAATCGGGTCAGTGGTTTAGGCGTGAAAGCGTAACAGACAGACAGACAGAGTTACTTTCGCATTTATAATACCTATTAGTATGGATCCTGTGAAAGAGAATGTTATAACGAGGATTGAAAAGGGCATGCTAAGGTGGTTTGGGCCCGCAGAGCGAATGACACACCAGCCCTCCTAGACAAGAGGCAATTCGTTGCTCGGCGTATGATGGAATAGAATGACAAATGTATTGTATGATTTAACGTTTTTGACATTCGTTGACGCCTGTCATATACGTCAAATCCCATACATTTGGCATTCTATTCCATCATACGCCGAGCAACGAATTGCCACTTGTCTAGAGGGGCAGATTATGTAAGGCATAGGCGAATGGAAAGACCAACCGGGGTCGATCTCGTAGTACACACATTGGCCAAATTAATACAATTTTGAAAAAAGAGCAGGTCAGAACAACTCGAAAACGGCGGGCTTGAATGAAAGGATTAATAACAGTAGGCTCGTGAAGTATGTATGTATGTAATAAACCAAAAACCAAGTCAAGTGGCGGGCTGTTGTGTATTTATGTATGTATGTAGTTAATCTTGCTGGATAATATTATATTATACTCGATTCGTCTGAAAGACAAACGTAGGCATAGATTAGAATCTACTGCCGTGCTGTCGGTATTCGTCATTGAGGAAAAGTTTTATTATAGGTAGGTATATGACTTACTATAACCATTGTTGATAAATTAAGGAAGTCATCATCGTTAATTGAATTAAAAATATGCATGTGCCTACTAACCATATACTTCTCCAAAGGTCCAAAACTTAAATTTAAATTTAACTCGTATACCATGTTAAATTGTAGGACATAGTGTACTGTTATTTAATTTTAAGATCTTTTGTAATAGGAGGTACCTTTGTTTCACAAAGTAATACATAAATAAATAAATTAATAACCCCCTATTACGTGGGACCTAATACAATAATTGGTGAAATGTGGGTGTTAATTCACCTCTGCCTAACCCTCTGGGGATAAAGGCGTGATTGTATGTGTGTCTGTATGTAAGGACTTCCTAAATAACCGAATATGATCAAAGAATAAGAGCTGGTTTTGAAAATGTTTCTCAATAAATATAAATTTTGTTATCAGGCTGGTCTCATTTTATCCATCACTGATCTAACTGACATCGGTGTCTGCGGTGGTACGCTAATAAGCGAGAACAGAGTCCTCACAGCTGCTCACTGCTGGTACGACGGGATCTTTCAAGCCTGGAAAGTTACCGTCATTCTTGGATCTGTTAACTTGTACTACGGAGGGGTCAGAATTGACAGTAGTGAAGTGGTTGTTCACCCTGAGTGGAACCCCAGTATGGTTCGCAATGATATAGCGATAATATATCTGCCTACTCCAGTTCCATTTTCTGGTAAGTACCAAGAAATTGACGTAATTAATTTAATGGAAAAAAGCGATCTTTCCCTTACAGAGGATTCAGGGAAAGGTCGCGGTTCGAGTCCCACCTGAACTTGATTTCGCTTTTTCCGATTTTAAACAATTTGTTTAGGTTAACATACTAAATGCTTTGAAATTAATTCAACAAGGCGTTAAATATGTTAAATAATATTTAATCGTATAAAACCACAAAATAGGTGTCGTTCATTAATTTGAAATCGTTGAATTATCTGGACAAAAACAACACGATCGACCGAATCGATTGGTGGTATATATTTTTTAAATCATCACAGGGTGCAGTACATACGTACTAACGAGGCTCAACTTCAATTTACGCATTCAGAAACCGCCCATTAATTTTTTTCATAATCTGTTACAACTTTTTTCAGCCGACATTGCACCCATTTCATTGCCATCCGGTACTGAACTGAATGAAGATTTTGTAGGCTCTAAACCTATTGCCAGCGGCTTTGGTCTCACTAGCGACAAAAAAGGTAACCAAACAATATTCAGTAATAGTTTCAGGCTGTATAACCGTTTGTGAGTTCTTTATGACGTGTTTATTCATGCCAAGTAGGTACTAACTTGGTATGAATAAACACGTCCGTAGAAATATTCCAAAACTTGTTTTTAAGGACTAGTGCTATGAGCTTATTAGGATATTTTTGAAGCGCCATCAAGATACCATAGTAGCCTTATTTACACTTACTATAGAAGACTGAGGCTCTGACATAGACTTTCCTCTCGGGGGCTGAGATGGTTCATGTAAAATCAAAGATAAGCCAAATAACGAGAAAGAGTGAGAAAGCTCGGCTCTAAAATCAAAGATCATCATCTATTCATTACACTTATAACCACTCCGAAAGGCCTACGCTGGCGATTATAGTAGCCATCTCATATGCAACCTATTCTAGTAAAATAATTCAATCACAGTTGCATTCAATCAAAATAATAATTACCTACTATTCCTCAGCCTATTTTTTTTTTCAGTTTTATGTAGAAGAGGGTCAGCTTAATACTGACTATCTAGTTAGTCCTTACTTAAGATACCTCGTTGCTTTTGAGAACTAACAGATACATCCAATATTGGCCCAACCTGCGAATCTAACTGAGGACATCAGGCAGGGTATACAAACTTGCTACCGCTATTAGGCAGTATAATTCAAATATAATATGTAAACCAAATCCGGAATTATGTCATTTCAGATGATGCTATCACCAATTATATGCAGCTCAACTCCGTTCCATTGAACGTCATCGATAACAAATACTGCCTGTTCGCATTTCCTCTGCTGGTCCAGCCTTCGAACATTTGTACCATCAATTTCGGAGGTGGTAGTGCTTGCCGCGGAGATTCCGGTGGTCCTCTCGTCCTCCGAAAAAATGACAGAAGCATTTTGGTAAATTTACAATTTCATTTTTAGTCTAGTCTAGTCTAGTTCTATAATCTTAGCTGTTTGATTTATGTAAATAGTGTTTAGTTGTGTTATATTTTATTTACACTGTTACTTTTAATTTTCTTAATCTTCAGAATTATATCACAGGAATCATCTATATATTATCTGTTTTACGCATACATAATGACTACCTACTCCAGATTGGTCTGGTGGTATGAAATCATAAAAACATGCTAGTACCCAATAGATTTTTGTTTAGATTTGATGTTGAATGTGTTGTTTTATTCGTAGGCTAATATGCAATACTAGCCTACGTCTAATAGCAGTAATAAGTAATTACCGGGAAAAAAACATGTTTCTTTATCCAAAAAAACAGTTAGCAACGTAGCAATGAGTAGATGAAGTCCATCTATTGAATGTTTCCTTCGCAATTTTGTGTATACTTTTACTCAACATCAATTCTCATCTTTCAGATTGGCGTGACTTCATTTGGATCAACTTTGGGCTGTGTAGCGGCTTTACCTGATGTATTTACTCGTGTCACCTCTTTTATTTCGTTTATCAAAGAAAATTTGTAAATCAGATACACAAAATAAATATTGGTTTGAAGTAACACGCTAGCGTTTTTAATTGTTAAAATATTCAATCTCCAACTTAAAGTAGTTGAAAGAGACGGGAAAAATCAACAAATTATTTTAAAGAAACTAGAAAACTGTCAGTTTTTTCCCTTGCTACTTCTTTGTCCGTGCCCCCAAAATAAATTATACTATCAAAGTTTTAGCTGAAAACTCTGGGAGCCTGAGAGCCTGGTGTCCACCCTAGACTACATTATATGCTATTCGAATAAAACTAATTTATATGAATAAAATGCAAGATACGTATTTGTTATGCAGTCACTGAGTTTAGGTTTGAATGACTGAAATGTTTGCTGCATTTATCTAAATTGTAACATCAACACACAGTATGTACAATGTACAGTCATACAGTGTGCCTAAACTTTTATACAAAAATTTGTGGTTTTCATTTATCCAGTTGTAAATATGGTATTCCCGAAAAAGCTAATGTTTAACTGCCAATCAGTACGATGCAGTACTTGCATATGAATCACGAGACACCTACTGTGGTTATACTTGAGGTTTATTATTGTAAATAAATCGTGTATCATACACGATTTACTGAGTATAAATGGGGCACAGGCCATCATAAACTATCCAATTGCATCCAATCCGGTCAACATGGAGTTCCTTGCTCTGTTTTTTATAACGCAAGTAGCTCTCGTAGCTTCGCAGTGCGTGGTGATAGAAGACAAAGTTAGTCTGGAAAACAACATTGCATACGGATATCTTTCCAAAATTGGTTTACCATTAGCCAATAAGATCCGTCAAGCCGAGAAACAGTCACAGAAACTTGGACAGTTACGTAAAACTCGAATAGAACACTCCCTTAGAGTCGTTGATGGACTGGGGGCCCGCTTAGGTGATTATCCGTACCAGGTTAGTACTATTTCTGGTTTTGAAAATGTACAGGGACTCTTGTAAATGTTTACCAGCTAAAAATGAGTCGGAAATAGTGTTTTTCAATATTAAAAAGGTTAACTAGCTAGGCAGGCTGACTGATTAGTAAGCAGTTATATACAGGGTGGAAGATTTTAACCTTACCTGGAGGGAAAGTACTTTAAATACTGGAGATAGCTAATTTCACCCAAAGGAAACATTCCTTTATTTTTAAAAAGAAACAAAACTGCATTCATAGTTGTTTGAAAATTCCCTTGCCATGCCCGGTAATCGAATCGACTAAAATCCAAAAAAATAACATCCTGTATTTTTATAGCATCAATCGATAGTGTCAATCATGAGGATTGAAACTCTCTAATAAACATAGTAAATTAAATGAAAGGAAGTCAATAAAATCTTAACTTATAAATTCCATTCCAACAGATACAGTACTTTCTCAACGTGCCATCACATACTATATCAACAATAACGCCATTTATTTAGTAAAATGAGTACTAAATGACTAAACTTTGATTCCGATTTAGAATGTAACGTTATTGTGTGACTGCATGAGGTAGTCAAGTCTCCCGATTTTTTTTTATAAAAAATATTAGTAACCGAAATTACTAATATTCCTGTTAACCCCCCAAGTAAGCTAAATTGCTTTTACTAGGAGTGGGTTCACGTCTGTAGTGTAATGGTCAGGATTCGAACCCGGGACCTCTCGATCGTAAGGCCGACTCCTTAACCACTAAGCTACCGACGGCGACGCTACTATTATGTCGATTTAGGTCCAAGATACGTGTCTCGAGGTATACTTGGTTGGGCTTGGCTTCGTGGTACACCGCATTGCACCCTGGGCAACGGAGATGGCGAGAGACTTGCCTTATTGGTTCGTCTTATAATACTTTAATTGAGACTTTTGAATTAACCTGAGACGGCATGCGGTTTTAGTCGGTTTGAGTCGAGAGAGTAAATACCCCTGCAGGCCAGTGAGGGCCAGCCATGAAAAACAGGGACAAGTAGGTAATTTAAATATGGAATTTTATTCTTAATATGATAGGTGATGGATCCTTGAGTTAAGTTCTCTATTTTGTTAAATTGAATTTGAAAATTGAGTTTTCAGGGATTTCCTTTCATTTAATTAACCATGTTTCTTAGACAGATTTGATCCTTATGATTTAAACAATTGATTGATGTCATAAAAATACAGGATGTTATTTTTTCGGATTTTAGTTGGTTCGATTACCGGGTGTGGCAAGCGAATTTTCAAAAATCTATGAATGCAGTTTTATTTCTTTTTAAAAATAAAGGAATGTTTTCTTGGAGCGAAATTCGGTATCTCCAGTATTTAGAGAACTTTCCCTCCAGGTAAGGTTAAAATCTTCCACCCTGTATACTGAAAGCTCGTGCATTGATAGAATTTTTTATTACTGAACTTTACCTTTCAACACAATTCTACATACAACATACACAAAATTTATGATCTAACAGGCTGGTCTTATTGCGGACATCACCGGTGGTCAAAGCGTATGTGGTGGTTCATTGCTCAATGACAGGAGGGTACTCACTGCTGCTCATTGTTGGCGGGACGGTGTACAAAAGGCACATCGATTCACTGTTGTTCTCGGTTCGATCACCTTATTCAGTGGAGGTACAAGACTTCAAACCTCACAAGTTGTTACGCACGAGAAATGGAACGCCCGAGCTATTTGCAACGATATAGCTATGGTCTATTTACCACAAGCAGTTCGATTCTCAAGTAAGTTAATTTGGAAAGTAGAAGATGCAGGAAGTCATTTTATTAATTATCCGCATTGAATTCCAACTCATGTGGCTGTTTGTTCAAATGTAGGTGACCTGAATTTCATGCCAGATAAATACTGTTAATAAGATTTTTAATAATACCTGATGTCACAATGATATTTTATCTAATACTATCATACAATTTGAGTTAAGAATCTATTTATTTGTAAAAATCACGGACGCTTTTTGATTTTTTCTAACAGTCGGTAACAATTGAACAGGCTTAAAACCTTTGTCTTTGTCATGGAGATTCGATCCTGTAGTAAATTTATATTGTTTAATCTAACAGTAAACATTACAACTTCACAAATAATTGGTTTCTTGGTTAAAATCTTCGAATTGATATAATGCTTTAAAATATGTTATGTTTTCACAGATACTATAAGCCCCATAGCTTTACCTTCTGGGAATGAGCTCAAGAGGGATTTAACTGGAGATTCGGCAGTTGCCACTGGTTTTGGTTTAACCAGCGATGGTAAGACATAGTCTGTCTTATATCTTTGCCATATTCGTATTTCCAAAAAGTACTATAGTACTAAGAATTATTAGTGTTTCCGGGTAATCCCTTCAGTAATTTTTTTTTTTTTTTTTTTTAAATCTAAGGCTTATGTCAGCAGTGTGATGGTCAGGATTCAAACCTGGGACCTCTCAATCATGGCGTCAAAAGACTGACTCTGTAACCATAATGTTATAAAATGGATCCGAGGTTGTAGCACGAAGACATTGGGCATTTGAGACTTTTTACCATTGATTTAAATTGTTACTTAGCAAATCTTTTTACTATAAGTTTGACGTAAATTCGTATTCATAACCTTTCAGATAGTAAAATCACTTCTAGAACTTATCTCAGCCACGTGACCTTGAATGTCATCAGCAACTCGCAATGCAGACGAGTCTACCGAATTATACAGGATTCCAATATTTGTACCAAGGGAACTAGAAGCAAGAATATTTGTGGCGGTGACTCCGGTGGACCTCTTGTAATTACTAGAAGCAATAAACGTATCTTGGTACGTATTCTACCTTTTCTACTTCTACTGCCTCTTCTTCTTCATTGGGTGTGCAGTGTGCTGGATTCCTAACACTTTTAGGGTCGAAGTCAACTTCACTTGTTAATTGGTGTACCTGCTGAATTTGAAGGTCAAACGATGGTCACTACTGAAAAAGTCATCTTCTTCTATAACATAAAAATGAATCGCTGAATGTATGCGGCTGAAGTCTCTAGAATAACTGAACCGATTTAACTAATTATTTTTTTTAGAATATTCCTTGAAGCACAAGGATGGTTCTTCTGAGAGAAAAATTAAAAAAATTACTTACCTGAAAAAGTCTAAAAAAAGCCAAAAAATTTAAGAATCGACTGTATCGGTACGAAGTTCGCAGGGTCAGCTAGTACAAAAAAAAAACAAAAGTGCCACCTTAGACTCAACTAGGAAAGCGCTATGTGGATAATGATGACTTCATCTTTTACATCTCAGCGCCAATCCCAGCTCACCTTTTCCATATAGTTATTGGTTCGTCAATCAGTATTAAGTCTGCACCAACCGCCTTCCAGGTGAGGTTGAAGCCAACCGTCTTGGTTCACGAAGATCGCAGGTGGTGCTCTACATACCCACACTCTAAACACGATATTGTCTTTTTAATATAGGTACTTAATAGCAATAAGGAACTAATGTGGCCACGGCAACCATTTTCCATCAAAGCACACAAGCACACAGCCCACCGTGTGCTTGTGTGCGACCTAAGTAGTATAAAAAAATAATATTAATTTCATGTTTTTGATAGATTGGCGTGACTTCCTTTGGATCCGAGCGTGGTTGCCGCAACGGACACCCTGCTGGATTTACAAGAGTTACTTCGTACATCAAGTGGATTACTAAACGTCTGTAATAATAGATAATATTTAACATAATAAATGTAGTCCCACTACTGGGACCAGAATTTTTATTATTATTTTCCTTTTAAAGAATCTTAGCAACCGTAATTACTAATATTCCCGTTAACCCCTCCAACTAAGCTAAATTGCTTGTACCAGGAGTGGGTTCACGTCGGTAGTGTAATGGCCACGATTCGAACCCGCGACCTCTCGCCCTCTGTCTCTCTGTTACGCTTTCACGCTTAAACCACTGAACAGATTGTGATAAAACGAAATGTGCCAGAGCACAGAGATATATTAGACATTGAGAAAGGACATAGGCTATGTTTGGTCGTGATAACCGACATCCACGCTGGCGGAGCCGCGGGCGAAAGCTTAGTAAAATAATAATTATTTCACAAAGTGATATCTTCAATCATAGATACACTATCATAATATAGCAATAATGATGCAATCCATTCTACTTCAAAAAAATTAGGTGCCAAATTGCCAAATTAATTAGCAGCGAACTATGCGAACTCTGCAAACTGTGTACAAACTTTTGAATCATCGAAATAATTTAGTTTACACGGACAGGAATTGTAAACAAAATACTCGTAAGCGCATTCGTTTACACTCGCTGACGTCAAATCGGCTCATGCCTCACGGACCAACACCATCGAACACCGACGCCAATTAGAATCAGCGTATAACGTGGCGTCATCATTGCCACGTCATAAATCCATCGCCGCTAAAATGCTGCAAATTCTGAAAGCCACATTAAATAGTTCCGAGATTGGTATCGACTTTCAAAACCACTTTCCATCAGGTGGGCCGTGTGCTTGTCTGCCACCTAAGTGGTATAAAAAAAAAAAAAAAAAAAAACAGAACTAAAATGGAACCTAAAAATTTTGATTTTCTTTTGTTTGAGAGTTAAATAAAACCTAACTTTTATATTTATTTATTTATTTATTAAACAACACAGATTACAATTTGTAATAATATTAAAATAAGATTATACAATAAAAGTCTGAATTACAATCCAAAAACTTGTGTAAACAACAAAACCAAGAAAAATGTATTAACCCTAACTAATAACTATTCAAAGGAATACCTACATCCTTGTAATAGTTAGTTAGTTACACAGTTGGGTGTGGAGTAGAGGGCTTCCTTGAGTGTCTTAATATACATTGTGATTTTAGTAACAATATAAATCAATGATTAACTATAAGTTTTCTTTGGGTAGGTAAGTACGCTTATAAATGAAACCCCTTTGAAATGAAACTATCGTTTGGTCCAAATATAGTAATTTGACTTTATATAGCCCAGGCTAAGTCTAAATATCTAAGTATTGTATTAATCAAAGCTTCAAAAACAATCTCTAAAATACTACTGAAAATATTTTCATTAAGTACTATAGTGCTCCATGATAGTACCCTGCTGTAGTCATACCTAATACTTACTTATCCATACGAGGACGTACGTATTTAAAAAATCGGGTAGTATTAGGCCCTTTTCACATGCACGCGGTCACGGTACGGTCGCCATGTCGTGCCGTGTTAAGTAGAAATGTTTGAGCTACATAGACAGCTTTCACATGCACACGGTCACGGTACGGCGGCCGTGCCGTATGTTGCTCATACTTTTCACTTTACACAGTACGGCGACCGTACCGTGACCATGTGCATGTGAAAAGGGCCTTAGGCTGTCGATTCGACAGAAGAAGTACCTTCCTTTAACAATAGATAGGTATATTAACTGTATCTAAGGCCTATGTTACCGATAAGCCTCGTGTGAAACCTATTCTATTAAAATAACTTATAGGTGATAAATATCAGCACGAGTTGGAGTTTTTGCTGTGGTGTCCCTCCCTGCTTCATACCACGATTCGTTCACCAGCGGTTTCTTAGCACCTTAGTCTAGTTAACGCGTCAAGAGCTGTTGCTATGCAATAAATTAGTCATAACATAACACAGCGCAAATTTAATTAGCGTGGTAATTGCCGTGCGCAATTGGTCGGTTAGCATGCTGGCTTGTTTCCGTAATCTCACTCTGGAATAAAACCCTTGGGTTCATATAGTTAAAATGCTATGTACTATGTGCTTTAGAGCAAAAACTTATATTTTCCTATACTACTAATATATTCCTTCAACCTATTTAATAGTTAGTTGTAGAACTGCTATTACTGTTATAATATTGTGAAGGATTAAGAAACATGTTGTGTTGAAGAACAAATTAAAGAGTATAATATTATTGTTCGTCGCATCCGGGGTAAAGACCTCGAGCCCTGGATTCCTTTTTCCAGACTAACTGCGACGCTAAGCGTATCATGATAACATGATACGCTTAGCGTCGCAGTTAGTCTGGAAAAAGGATTAAATTAATTTAATAAGTTCCAAAGATTATTATTCAAAGTTGAGTACATAATGGAACATTTAACATTATACTTATAAGGTAAAGATAGATAATCACTGAAAGTAATCACTTTCTGCGCCTAATTACTTAGTAACGAATAGAATGATAATAACTACGTTTATGGAAAGGCCAGCATAGTTCGTAGCAGCACCAGGCGTGAGTTCGTAGACGACGGAACTCGTAGACATCGAGAGCCTTTACTCCCGCCCGCGAACTTGACGTATGTTCGTCATTTAGTATACTACAGAAACGGTCTTGATACTTACAATCTCTTCAAAATTATGAAGATATTAAATAGTACCTACAGAATAGTTTTAGTATTACCTAATAAGGGCAAGGGAAGCAAGTATTAAATTTTAAAAGTTCTGGAAGTATAGTCTTTTGGTTTATTAAAAGAGCTACAGTTAATGTCTATTGCCAATCACGACTATGACTGAACTAGAATCCAGATATGTCAATAAACTAGCCCACCCTACTAACATTTTCTCCACTTAGGTCTTACTAAACGCAAAAGTAGAATAACTGAACTCCACCTTTAGTAAATAAACCATATTAAACATTTATAAATTTAAATCGACAAAAGTATATAATATATCCAGGACGGGACTTGAAACCACAACCAGATCCTTTCTTAGAGAAGTACTTTGACCAATGAGCTGACCTGAACACCTGAATATTCGGAATTCTATATGAAGGATTGATTAATATTTTGTAAGGTTCTATTAAATACTACAATTAACACAACCATAAAGCGTCTATGAAACACAAGTATCACGACTGGTTATTCGTACTCGTCTTAAACGTATCACCGTAAACTCCATAATCCGGTGTGCAAGTTTATTAAACGTCAGTAACATGCGGCCCCGTTGCCGTTCACTAGAAAATTGAGATGAAACAATAGGGAATTTCAATAAGTGCGACGGAAACAGACGCACTCCAGACTTTCTCTAACAATATTTAATAATGTACTTATTAAATTGTCCGTATTGCCTATCCCGAGACATGGGTGGGTGTAATATCGTTTATATATAATAGAATTATGTTATTTTCGTATACATTTTTGTTGCGTCTTTATCGTTTCGACGTTAGGGTAACTCAATAACACAATGGCTTTTCCATTATATAAATTGATTATAGGAATGGAACTATCTCTATATGTCGCTTCGTAACTTTTTATTCTTTCCTAACTTTTGTGGGAAGGACGTGACATACAGACTGAAATATGCTTCTCTACTGAAAAAACTTAAGCCTAGAAGCGTACTGTTTCACTTATTATCAAAACCAAGCAACTACTGTGTCTCTCTACTCTTCAGGATAAGTCACTACCATTGTTAGATGATAATCTCAATATAGTCGGGCCTAAAGACCTTTGGTGCTAAGCCAACCTCACTTGCAAGCCAGTACATATGAGCTGACTGACGAATGAGGCTCTGGCGCAGGTTTTCCTCTTGAGGTTAGATGGTCAGACGGCAACCGCCACCATAAATGAAGTCAAAAGGTGTCAAAGATTTTCAGTCCCCGAACCTCGAGACCAGATGATGCTGAGTTGCTAAATTTAAAATACCTACGGAACTCTATATTGCCGCTATAGCTGTAGGTGTATTTTCCACACAGCCATGTTGTGGGTTCATATTCAGTTAGGTGACATACGTTGATACGTTAACAAGGCCCTGGTCCAATCGATGTCGTGCCGGGAGCAAACCAATCAAACCTCATTGTTCCACGACATGACTGACGATGTAGGCTAAACGTAAATACCAGCTCCAATTCACCGTAAATAATGCTTTACTATCTAACATTATAGAGCAATGGATGTTCACAATAGTTTGTTAAAAAGTATTTCATACTAATTGTATGTAATATCATTCTATACTATTATAATAAAAAAATAATAGTAAAGTTAGGAATTATGCACCTATCTATCTATACAGGGTTACTGCTAATTCATCGTATTCCTGGCAGAGAGTGTTAGAGAACCCACAATGCCTATTATTAAGTGCCTATGGCCGAAAATCAATAGTTTTGTGGAAATATTTTTTGAGTTTTTGAGTACCTACCATTTTCCGTATTAACTCAGAATTCAGCCTTCAAGTATTTTTTTTTTTGCGTAGTGTAAATTAGATTGTTAGAGATTTAAAAAAACTACACTGAACTCTTTTTTTTTAACTCTTGTCTAATGGTTTGTCTGTTGGTTCGTAATATACGCAAAAACTACTGAACGAATTTTGATGCGGATTTTTGTTGAAGGTTCTAATTTGAATGCTTCGATGGATGCTTGAAGGTGGAATTAAAAACTTTTTTTTGGCAAAATACAAAGTCTTTCTAATGCAGCACAGTAAAGAGCTGTAGTCAGAATAATATACTAGTAGGTAGATACCTAATACGAGTAGTGTTGTCCTGCGTCCATGACAAATCTATTGTTAATATATGGCTACACATCACAAAGGGATTTTCCCATTGGAATAGCCCACCCCAGTGGGGCAGACTGGTGGTTTTATAGATAATCACAAGCTAACAGCATTACCTGTTAACATAAGTGTCCTTATTTATTATCACCATAACGGCAAATCGGTAAGTTGTATGTATTTCAGTCTTTTATACGTTGTCTGATTGACGATTTTATATTATCATACCGTATTATATAACCATTATCGTACCCTAAGGATTAATCAATTAGCGTATTGCAGTCCACTGCTGGACATAGGCCTCTCCATTAGGAGTAGGAGAGACATATTCTCACGATGCACCGCCTTCCGTGGTCGGTCTGTCCCAGCCACCTTTTTCAGGCCGTCTCTTCATTTGGTTACTAGGCGTTCCACTTTCCGTTTGCATTCTTGCAGTCTCCGCTCTAGAACACGTGTGCTTCAACGGCTAACGATTATCCCTATATTTGTATAGTCTTATACGTATAGGCCTTTAGTAATAGTTCAATCTATTGTTATTGTCTATTATAAAGCAGCAATTTTTGTCTTCTTGTTTCTTTTAGCAAGGAAAAATCTGATTAGTATTTTTGTGTCAATCGCGAACACAGGCGTTCGCGATGGACACAAAACTACTAATCAGATTTTGATGCGGTTTTCTTATTATTAGTCTTGGTGTGATTCAAAATCTTTCATTTGTCGCAATCGGTGGAGTAGAACTGGAGATATGACCAAAAGGCACGCTATCGACATCTACATAGACGGACCCGCGGGCATCAGCTAGTGTTTTATATAGAAGTTGGATCTAGCCGTAAACAAATAATAATTATCAAAAATGTCACGGAATGATTACTTAACCCTTCACCCGTTATCTTTATTTACCCAAACAACTGTGACTTGTAGGCGTAGATTGATTCCGGTATTACATACTGTGTTGCTCTCATATTGGTGTTTTGTCAATGAGAAGTTTTGTGCCACCTTCAACGGGATCCTATGACTTCTTTTCTCTTTGATTTAGTTGGTGAAGGACAAAATCCTTACTTATTATATTATTCTGCCCAATAGTTTTTACACAAACTTTGAGCACAGATATATTATACCTAAGGCACTCCCTCTTCATTTTCTGTGAAAGCAATAAATCAACTAACAACCATTGATTTAAATGTTACTTAGGTAACTAACAACAGCTTCAGTACACAATTTATTTTAAACTTCCTGTACCTATAAAATATCTACGCAACATTAGGTATGACTTTCAGTGACCTAATGAGATAGTGCTACTAATAACATAAACATATTTTAATAATAAAACACATTTCTCTAATCTATAAAATCAATCATATTTAATAGATTTATGGAGTTGAAGTGCTTCCTAGTTAATTATAATTTGATTCTCAGTGCTGATCAAACCTAACTGGGCTAAAAATGGTTCGTCTAACAAAAGAACAAGTAAACTTTTATAAAGAGAATGGCTATATCTTATTAAAGAATTTGTTGAGTGAAGAAGAACTGTCACGAGTAATAGACGAATATGACAAGTTATTTAAGAGGAAGAATCAGGAGACTATGGAAAACTCTTGGGTGGGCGATACCAAGTATAACAGAAAAAGTGATAGTAAATTCACGGTAAGAAGTCAATTAAAATTCTTGTCTTCTTTTTTTAAGTCCAACAGTCAATTTACCTGCAACCTCCGTAGCGTAGCGGTAGTGAACGCGGCCGCTACGCAGGAGGCGTGGGTTCGATCCCCGCTCAGTGCAAATATTTGTGTTCATGAAATATGGGTATTTGCATTGGTCTGGTCGTGCCTCGGAGAGCACGTTAAGCCGTCGGTCCCGGTTGCTATAAGAACATCTATGGCAGTCGTTACGGGTAGTTGGAGCCCTCAAAAATCCAAAAACAACAGTCTAGCTGCAAAGCTTCGATATCGCCTAATGTTACCATTGGGATGTGGAGGTCAGATGGCAATCGCTTCACAGAAAACATCGAGGTCTAGCCAAATCCGTAGTTAAGACTGGCAAAAAGCGGACCCCAGACTCCGAGCTGAAAGCTTCGGATGCGACTGGGAATTAACGCTAAGAGAGTCAATTTACCTGCAATACTTCGATATCGCCAATGGGTATAGATAGCAGTCGTATCAGGGAAAATTCAGCCTAACGGGCAGGTAGACTGGAAGAAGCGGACCCCGGATTCCGAGGTGAAAAGCTTCCGACGCAACTGGGGTTAAATCTAGGATGAAGAAGAAGAACCATATCAAGCTATTTACAGCCTTACGATAGTACTCATTTCATAGAAATGTCTAAAAAATAGAAAATAGTTTCCCTCCAGAATAAGATAAGTAAAACATCTAGTTTTAAAAGTAAGTACCTACGTACCTACGAGTAGATGCGTTTAGTGAGGTCGTTGTCGAAATATCTCCTTTGGTAGTTACTTGTTACTAGTATCAGTTAGGTAGGTATTAGGTATCTATGTCCTTACTTTTTCAGGTTAAAGGAGTTCACAATCTACAACACCACCATGCAGTGTTTGGGAAACTTCTCTTCAATGAAAACATATTAGATGCCTTGGAGGGCGTCATGGGAACGGAAAATATTATGTTACATCATACGAAGGCACACTTCAAACCACCGGAGAAGGGTGCTGCTTACCCAATGCATCAGGTTACACAATTTTAAATTTATTGAAATTAATAGGTACAAAATATCTACTGATATATGATACGAAAAACTGATATAGGTACTCGTACATCACAGAAGTAGGTATATTCTCCTTCTCAACTGAGAGAAAACAATGTTGTGGAATATTTATTTATTTATTGAATCAAAACTCATTATGCTGTATGTTTTTTTTTAAAGAATATTAGCAACCGAAATTACTAATATTCCCGTTAGCCCCTCCAACTAAGCTAAATTGCTTGTACTAGGAGTGGGTTCACGTCGGAAGTGTAATGGCCAGGATTCGAACTCAGGACCTCTCGATCGTAAGGCCGACTCCTTAACTACCTACCTAAGCTACCGACGACGCGCGACGCTTCAAATTAATTAAATTAACAGTTTGACATTAATATTATTATTGCTAAATATTGGTGTTTCTTTTTCATTTCAGGATTACCATTATTTTCCTTATGAGAAAGATTCCATGGTAGCAATGTTCCTACACTTAGACGCAGCTAATCCAGAGAATGGTGGGTTATTTGTGTATCCTGGATCTCACAAGCTTGGTCCCCAAGAAGACATTGGTGTTCGAGAGAGTAACTTCCATTATGTTGATCAGGTAAACTTATTGTAGTCAAACAATATTAAGAATATGAAATAACTCGGCCGATAGCTTAGTCGGCTTTGCGATCGAAAGGTTCCGGGATCGATTCCTCCTAGACCTTCTAATTAAGTTTTATGCTACCCATGTAGATATCTGTAAAAACAGATGTAACGGGCCCCACAGCACTAAGATCTTCGGGGTCCATTGCTTCCTCACCTTGCAGGACTTGCAAGTCTAGTGCATCTGTTGTTTGATGTACCTAGGTATGAGGCTTTGGTGCAAACTTCCGTCTCGCCTAACCCCGAAAAGGTCAAAATTGGGTATTGGGTATTGGTATCAATTGACAAAAAATCTTATTAGATAGGTACTTACATTCTTTTTTCGAATACTCAACAGTCTGTTTTGTATTTCCAGAAAAAGTTTCCTTTTGAAAATGCCACTTCGGTTGTCGCCGAGCGTGGAGATATTGTCATATATTCTCATACCTTCTCATACATGGCAGCTCATTGAATAACTCTGACCGCCCACGCCGCATGTTCCTGGCGCAGTTCGCTTCGGCAGATGATAAACCTATTGGAAATCAAAGACAGCCACCAGCATATGGACTCATGGTCAGGGGAGCCAACTTAGAAAAGGATGCGGCTATTTCGAAACAATACGAATAGTTTTAGAATTAAACGAACAAGTGGGTTAATAAATAAATCTATAGATAGTTAGGTATTTTATTTTATTAAGGACTAGCTGTAGCTCGCGTCCCGCTTCTGGATCCAGCGGGTTATATCGGACTCGAACCGACTAAAACCGCACGACGTCTTGGGTCTTCAGTTGTCAAGGGTGAGATTTTCACTGGCATATTCTTCACACCCCGGCAGTCCCAGGGCAGAGCACAGCCCAGAGCTATCTCGAGATGGCCCCCTCGAGGGTGGATCTTACCCCGTCTTAGCCGCCGTCAAGCGGCTCCACCTGGCACCCCCATACGATAAAAAAAGAAAAGTGATTTAAACATGGAATTTAATTGTTAATATGGTATCAGATGGATGGATGAACTTTGAGTTAAAGTGTTTTATTTTGCCAAATTGAATTTATAAGTATAGGTTTCAAGGACTTCCTTTCATTTAATTTACCATGTTTCTTAGAGAGATTTAATCCTTTTGATTGACACTATCGATTGATATCATAAAAATACAGGATGTTACTTTTTCGGATTTTAGTCGGTTCGATTACCGGGTGTGGCAAGCTGGCAAGCAAATTTAAAAAAATCTTTGAATGCAGTTTTGTTTCTTTTTAAAAATAAAATGATGTCTCCTTTAAGTAAAATGAGCCAACTTAAGGATTTAAGGTACTTGCCCTCCATGTGGCATCGCCTTAGAGTATCAGGGCATCGCCGTGGGACCACTGGCGTAGCTATGGGTGGGCAAGGTGGTGCGGCGCACCAGGGCCCCCAGGCTCAGGGGGCCCCCAAGCCCGAGCCTGAACTAGCAAATCTCATATTGAACTACCAAAAAAGTCTTAATTTTGGAATGCGAAAATGGGTTGTAGCACAACTCTAATCAGTGCAACTCATTTGTTGGGAATTTTGTGCAGTATTGTCTCGTTGAAAGATTCGCCATCACATTTGCAGCTAGCTTGGAGGCTCCCTGAGCCCTCAGGAGGCCCCCAATCTTAATGTCTAGATACTAGAGAGTGATATTATTCTAGCAGTCATAATAAAATATTTTACTTATAGCACTTCAATTGATTGTAACTAGTAATATTATAATAGTAATACGAGTTCCAGTACCTACTTTTTTTTTGCTAGATAATCGCTGGTCTTCTTCTGAAGACCATTTGTGCACCCTGGGTAACAAAGACAGCAGCAGCCTGTCACGTGTAACTCTGATTAGCAATTGTCGCAGTGGAAAGCAAGTAAGGGGGTGGGATGGTTCTGTGCCAGATGGAGATATCGTGGTTCCCATATTTGAGGGGGCCATCTCAAAGTCGTATATGGCCCAGGGTCTGTCGAGGTGCAACGGAATTTTCTTATTTGTCCCGCTTACACTCCGGCGCTTGAGACCCGAGACTGCATGCAGTTTTAGTTGGTTCGATTCCGGGCTAAACACCTTCACCTTCACGAAATCATCATCATCTGCATATAGACGCATTTTCCTGATTGCATCCGTGGCCAAGATGACCTCGGAGCTCAGGATCCGCCTTCCGGCTCTTCCTCCTCCACTTCGCACGATCTTGGGCGTCCATGAAAGTGAGCAAAATTCGGACGCATATCACCCTCCACGACAACAAGTCAAGACTTCTTGGACCTACCCCTTTTACCTGGACCCGGCGGGGGCGCCATTGCCAGGCATTTCTTACCCACGTAGCCAGGCGGTTGCCTCAAGACGTGGCCGCACCAGTGAAGGCGGCTCTCTTGCATTTTATCCACCATATCACGGACATGAAGGCTGCTGCGGATGCGAGAGTTCGTCATGCGATCTTCACGCGTAACGCCGCATAGCATTTTCATCTCCATGACCTCCGTGGCCTAATGACCTCTCCCTAATGCTTGTGTATTGTGTAATGTGCGTTGTGTTTTGCAATAAATGTATTTTCTTTTCTTTCTTCCTTTCCTTCAACCTGACTGGCATTTTGGGATCATACGTGACGTGACGCCAGTCATTTCTCGCCACTTGGCCCACGCGGCAGCAATGCGTGCCTTGACGTTGTAGTCGATTTCACCAGTCACATGAAATACAGATCCCAGGTACTTAGCCTGGTCCGTGCCGTGTGGTCGACCGAATTATCGCCATGTGAACGGGTGTCGGATCTGTAGAATTTAACGCTAAGTATTCTGTAGGCACACGAAAATAAATGGAAATTTACGTACGTATGCGCGGAAACAAGCTAGATGTATATCTAGATTGTTTCCGCGCGCCTCTCTACAAGGGAAGGAGGATTGGGGTGCGGGGTCCGCAGTCACCACGCGGTGCACCCTGGGCAACGGAGACGTCAGCACTCCTCTCTCGCGGATCTGTTGAGGTCTGGTCGGAGACTTTTCACATATCCCACTGACTAGCAAAGGTCACAATGGAGAGCAGGCAAGGAGCGGGCCGGTTACCGAGCGCAGGCGTGGGGGTTACGTGTGCGGCCGCCTGCCACCCTTTTCACCCCCACTGGCGCCACGGTTCGATGTTCGTCCCTCTTTTCAGAGTTCTATGGGGACACCGTGCTTCTCACACCCGAGGAGGCCATTTTAAAACCGTAGATGGCCCAGAATCAGCCGGGGTTCCAGTGATATGCTCTCGGTAACCTTACACCCCGGCAGCTCTGGTATCTGAAGATCCGAGACGGCGTGTGGTATTAAGCGGTCCGAGTCCGACATAACTACCCCCGATAGCCGACGACGGGGGTGGTATGAGGGGATTTCCGCACGAAAAATAGGGAGAGAGGAGGGATTTGATCCCCAACAGCACGTTAGCGACTGGTAGGGGATATGCCTACCTCATCGTTTACTTCGGTAAGGCAACGTGCGACGCCCTAAGGAATTTTCGGAATCAAAAAAATAAGGGGGGGCCCCTGTTTCTTTTTGCACCGGGGCCCTTGGTCACCTAGCTACGCCACTGCGTGGGACGCCTGTTTAAAAACTTCTCTGTCGATTATTGTAAATCAATACAAGAGAAAAGAAAATAAATAAATACTGATGCTCCAAATCATTATAAATTCCAATGCAGTTATGGAACGTCCAACCATAACCAATATGGCGTTGGCGTCGTTCAAAGATGAAAGAAAAGAACCATCTTGACATATTTTACTCTGTGACATTGACAGATCTGAACATTTGTTTTGTTCTGTGGATCTGAACTGAAACCAAACAAGCTATATTTTTCTAGCAAATAATTTGTTTCCTTGAAAATGAATGACATCGATGATGAGCTTACCACATTTTGTGATTCAGCGGTAAATATCGTAACCGTATAAAGCATAAAATGTCTTACACATGTTTCTTTGTTACACGAGCACATCGTACGATGAAGGACTTACTGTTTTTTGGTACATTTGCAGGCATCGCTTGTGGAAGGATGCCGTTTACCAGTTCGAATGCAAGGTGGAGATGACTGGCCACTGGCTGAAATTATAAGCGTAAAGGAAATACGTGGTCAAAGGGGATATTATGTACATTACGTTGACTGTAAGTACTGTTTCTTTTGTCTGTTCATGATAGTTTTATTGGCCCCTTTCGAAGATATGTATATAGAAAAACATTTATTAAAAAAAAAACATACACAAATACTTTCGTCTATTTAAGCTCAACATCTGTTAACTGTTTGTCAAGGTTATTTAGGTTCATTCAGCATGATAACTGCTCGAGGTAGGTTACATGAAGTTAGTATAATTTAAAGAAATTTTGTTTTCATATGGCAACATAATGTGAATAAATGGAGTTCGAGGACTGAAAGATGGAATTCTTCGATGGAAGCCATGGCGAGTTCACAATAATGGGTATCCAAGCTTAACTCGCTCCCACTATTGTTAATACATCAACGGCATTTGCAAAAGTTTTATACCTTCACTTTTCGTTTTAATGATTTACCAATCTTACATACATACATATTATACTCACATCTGAAAATACCCGTAAGGGTAGGCAGAGGTGTATTATCACCCACATTTACGAGGCATGCCTATTACACATTTACGAGGCGAGCCTATTACACATTTACGAGGCGAGCCTATTACACATTTACGAGGCGAGCCTATTACAGTCAAGCGTGCACTTATTCATGGACGGTATGTTTACTGTCGGATGGAGAACAGCCCTATCCCTGAATTATCTTCTGTGACACCCACAAGAAGAGATGGGGTGGCCCTATTCTACTCCACTGGGATTGGAAACCAATACGAAATTACCAATGTTCTCATCTATTAGTCCAAAAGTTAGATGACTCAAACTTTGGAGCTATATCTTTTAAGGGGCCTGTATTTTTATTGTTCTTTTCTTTTAATTCCAGTCAACAAACGTCTTGATGAGTGGGTAGGTGAGTCATGGTTGGACACAAGAAAAGTTCAATTTCCTCGCAGAGATGGCGTCGCTACTGGAGGCACTACCACACCAAAGAAGACACATATTGGATCAGGAGGTGGCGTCATGCCTAGTTTTATTAGTATGTGTTTATGCTACTTTAGATTAGTTGTTTTTTTTTCTAGAACAGTTTCACTGCCATCACATTCACACTTGCACATTATAAATACCTTTAGTTCTGCAGATTATTTTAATATATTACTATTTATTTTTATTGAATGAAGTTTTAAAGTATGCCAAATATTAAAATCGACTAAGATAGAAAAAAAGCCCTAAGACGGATGTTTAGAAAAATTTGGCGAGGCGTTAGTGGCTCAGTGGTCAGAGTAAGGGAAAGATCGCGGGTTCGAGTCCTGCCTGAGCTCGATTCGCTTTTTTCTATCTTAATTGATTTATTTTTATATTTGCTTCTGTATTAATTTTTCAAAAATACTTACATTTTTAATGTAATCTGTGGAATTGGTTGTCATCTATAAACCCTTGGAAATCTTTATATCCTATAGGTTTTATTGCTTTCTTAAAGGCTGTAGAAGTGTTTTGTCAGCAAAACTAGAATTTTATAATAAAATAGGGAAATGTTTTAATTTTTTTTTAGATTGTCTAGTATTTTGAGAATGTCCCTTACTAGCCTTTTGACTCAAATAGGCTTGCATTTTATTTAAAATACTTTTTATTTTAAATTATGATGGTAGATTGAAGACTAACTACCAATTTTCAATTAAGTCAATGCATGTATCTGTCTTTACCTTTTAAACCAATGCTTAGGTCTTGATTAGACATTTGAATCTATTCTGTCATAACATTTTTATATTCATATACTGTCATTTCGATTTACCATCATAATACTACACTGTATTCAATTTATTCATCATCATTATATTGGCCATTAAATTATAATGTTTTGTCTGCAGATGAGACTGTCTGCAATGAAAGTCAGAAGTCTAGTATCAATCTAAGTAGACTTTCTATTGCGCCCCAAACAACTCCGACAATTCAGCCAACCCCACCCAAAATACATGAAAAGATCCATTTTAATGCACTCAATGGTTCTGCACCAAAAAATGCACTTGGTATGTTAAATTTTACGATTCATTTGTGTGAGTGGCTTTGCTATTATTACTTATTCAGTTGTAACCATTTATAGTGCTCTTGTGGATTTAATGAAAAATATAACTTTGTGTGTTTGTATGCCAAAAAATTAAAATGGCCAAATGATCATCGAAATGAACAAAACCTCACTAAAATATTATTTTACTGAGACAGCAAAAAATAAGACTAAAGACTTGGATAGTTCAGGTTAGATGGTTAAGGTGGAAGCATAAAGGAGCTACGGCCTTAACCTGCGTGATTATTTTTTATAACCACGCAAAGCAAATCAAAAAACGCAAGTCATAAAATAATTTCATGATCATTTGTCAGTTTTGGTAAGTGTGTCGATTTTTATTGTTAGTGAAATTTGGGGCATTTCTGGCAAGCATTTATTATTAGATGGCTGCATCAGGTGCACTTTGGATTACATACTATTACCACGCCAGACCAAAGCATGCTAATCTGAGTAATACGATGCTAAAAACATTATGATTATCAATTATTATAATTGCATGTTTTAAGTGAAAATGTAATTATCTCTTTTGAGTTTATGGGTGTATTGGTCTTCTTAACAATGGTGAGTACAGCAGTCCTGTTGGTGTTTTGTTAGGTCCATCCATATAGTGCATGTATGTGAACTTACAGACTCTTGTTCAAGGTGTATGCCAGTACTTGTAGCTAATATAAATGTTGTGTTTCTGTGTTCTAATTTTATTTGCAATGGATTATGTTGGCGCATTATTCCTACTGCAGTATACGGTCTCTTATAAAGACCAGACCCCCTAGACAAGTGGCAATTCGGTGGCCAGTGTATTGTAGAATAGAATGACAAGTGTAGAGTTTGACGTTTATGACATACGTTGATGATTGTCATATAAGTCAAATTGGTTATATAACCCGCGCCACGTATCTTGGACCTAAAATGTGCCCTATACGCGCAGTACACATTTCTTGGGTGTCTTTTGAGGATAACATGGGGTGCTACTGCGGTGGACGAACTCAAATTCACCAAGCATAGACTATTACAAAGCAATCCGCGGGCGCCAGAGCTTCGTATGTCTTACGATTTAGGTCCAAGATACGTGGCGCGGGTTATACAATACACTGGCCAAAGAATTGCCACTTGTCAAGGAAGGTAGGTGATTAAAGGAATACTGCGCTGTTCTCTATCCGAGAGTAACACACCTACAGTCCATAACAATATGGCCGGTTGGCGGTATAACACTCGTCCTATATTATGTGGTGTTAGTTAAATGTGGGTGTTATGCCTTCCTACCTCTGCCTACCCCTTCGGGGAGTTGACATATATTTTTATGTATGTGTAATATATTATGTAGATAACATGGAAAATAAATGTTGTAAGGCCATAAGGCCTTATGCAAGTATACGCATGCGGACGCCTGCACTGTTTTGTGCAAATCGATGTGCTTATATTTTGCACGAAACAGACGCCCGCATGTGTGAACACGCATGGAATAACATACACTATTATTGATTCTGTACAAACTATTTTTGTGTTTTCCATACTAAAACTCTTATACCTGTGATATAAGGTGTTATAGCAGGTGAACCCAGGCAGTTGGTTTCTCGGCCAGCCAGTCCTACACTTGTCAATGACTCCTCGTCGCTTGTCAATGGTGGCGCAGTCCTCGCGGCTGCGTTGCAGAAGAAAATCATCAGAAAGCGTAAACCTCCCTCAGTTGATAATGAGGTAAGTTTTCTTGCGCTTTAGAATGTTGTGGACGCATGTCAAGTTGAGTCTGAAACTATGAATAGGAACAGAAAAGGATGGACCATACTATAACTTAATGATTATTCATGCGTTCGTCGTGGATGCATCCGCTTTCCTGATTTCTCTCCTCCACTTCGCGCCAGTGACCTCTGAAGACCAGCATCCTTGACAGACCTGTCATCATCTGTCATAATCGCCAAACGATGCGTACAAATAATAATAAAAACCAAATCGAGATCAAGCCAGTATTTTGTGGGTTTTATGCATATTCACACATACGGGCACACTCCCTGCGTACTGTTTCGTGCAAATTCTATTTATATTTTGCACGAGATTAGCACAATATTATTTGCACGAAACATGCGTGCACATTCATGAGGCAGCGAACGGCCTGTCTTCGGTTTTGTTTTGAAACTTTACAATAGCATACTGTATAAAATTTAATTTTTTCGTTCGTAGGAACCTAAAAATTCCGCAAAAACTTTTCAAACGGACGGGTTACCTTCAATCGAAACGGAAAACAGTGAGACCACAGCCAGTGGTACGGCTACGCCTACGACGAGGCCTCGACAGTCTGGTAGTATGGTGGCGCACGGGCATGATGATCTCGTCACTAGGATGAAGAACATCGAGATGATTGAACTCGGACGGAATAGAATACGACCGTGGTATTTTGCACCGTATCCACAGGTAGGGAACACAAAAGAGTTATGTATAGCCTTTCCCAAGGTCTAGGTTCAGTGATTTAGGTGTGAAAGCGAACAGACAGACAGACCGTCTTCTCTTTAGTCTGGATATAGTTTAATATGTACTACAATTTTGATTTCGTACTAGCTGATTTGTCTGAGCTTCACACAGAAAGATTTTATAAAAAAGTTGTGTAATGCGGTGGCAGTGCCGCCAACCGCGACTTATAGACATATTATTATCGCAGCGTTGGTCCCGGTTACATCTGAGCCTTTGCCTGGGATCCGCGTGTTTTATGATTTGGTTAGATTGGTCAATAGAAATACATTGTAAGAGCGACAGCCATCTGACCTCCCATCCCAGACCTGAACTGGACCAGGGTACACGGTGACGAACCATAAGGCATCCTGAAATTGCATACATTCCTGCATGTAATTGAGTACACGTTATAAATACAAATAACTTGTAATATCACCTATCTAAAACAGCAAGCATTTTTATGTTTCAGGAGATGGTGAACTTACCTTGCATTTACATTTGTGAATTCTGTTTGAAGTATAGAAAAAGTAAAAAGTGCCTTGAAAGACATTTGGTGAGTTTTTTTTATTTTTTTATTTCTTCATTGCATGATATTATTTGATACTGGAATGTTCCTTCTAACTCGATTCAAAAATATGCGTTTTTCTAAGGCGTGAGGTGAATTCTCCTATAACTTAAAAGCTATTGCTATACAAAATTAGTCTATCCTGTCATTTTTGTAGAACTAAATAGTTTTCAAGTCAAATCTAAGTCAAGTTTAGTGCAAATTCAGTTATGAAATATTACTGTATTTTAAAGGAATAGTAAAGTACTTTTATTAGAATAAGACTTTTAAATGGATTCGCCTCAGCTATTATTTTCAGCCGCATGAATTTTATTTTAAAGATAAAACATCGTCATATAAAACTTAATGTCTCGTTTCTAGATTAAATGCAAACTAAAACATCCCCCTGGCAATGAAATATATCGGAAAGGTAGCATATCATTCTTCGAAATAGATGGACGTAAGAACAAATGCTATGCACAGAACCTATGCTTGCTCGCCAAACTGTTTTTGGACCACAAGACTTTGTATTACGACACAGACCCTTTCTTGTTTTATGTTATGACGGAATTTGACGCCAGAGGTAAGATGGTATACATGTTTTATTGTTATTGTAAGGCATGGCAATATAACATATGGACTGTAACTTATAGATGCAGTTTCATAAATAAAGATCATCATCGTACTAGAATATAATAGTCGTGTAATGGTTACTGCACATAATGTGCACTGTATAAGGTGTGGTGAGCATAATATACCATAGTATAAAAATAATTAACTAACTATAATAATTTACTGAAAACTGATGGAAAATTCTAGAAATATTATCTAAGGAATCGCTAATCTCAGCAACTACTGATTCGATTTTTTTTTTTGTATTGAAAAGCCAGTTATCGAGGAAGGTTATAGGCTCAATATCATCACGCTACTAGTCAAGGGAGCTGAGCAGTATCCATAAATGTCAACAAATCCGGCAAATGCGTATATATTATTTGAAAATTAATGAATTGCGATCATATGATTTTTTAAAGGAAGGGTTTCGAATATCTTAATTTCGAATAATTATTCTACGTGCAAACCGGGGCGGGTTAGCTAATTTTAATATAGTGCTGAAGCTCCAGAAAAATAATTCCAGACCTTAAATTGACTCATTATTATACTGACTATTACATAATGTGTGACTTATTACATTTTAAATGTTATTAACTTAAATTACCGTATTAAACAATGTTTAATTTATTTGTCAAATATTTGCACGCCACACTTGGCAGAATATGCAGATATTGAATACCTATAATGACCATATTCTTGGAAATAAACGTTTCTATTCTATTCTCTGTTTTTGGTTACAGGATTTCACATTGTGGGTTATTTTTCAAAAGAGAAGGAGAGCACAGAAGACTACAATGTAGCATGTATATTGACTCTACCTCCGTATCAAAGAAAAGGCTATGGAAAACTTCTCATAGAATTCAGTGAGTATTGCCTACATATTATTTTTCCTTCTTAACATACACATGCATACTATTAGGCCGTTATCCTCAGAGGGTTAGGCAGAGGTGAATTAAGACCTACACCAATCATTGTATTCTGTCCCACGTCTTCTTAATTCAAGCGCCAATCTTAATTATACTCAGAGCTCATTATTTGGGCTCGGTGTCCGCTATCTTGCTTCTGTTCTCATTGGTTTGTTTTGGCTCTTATGGGAACGACTGTTTGACCACCTAACTCTAAGAGGAAAACCAGTTCATCGTTCGACAATCTTTAGCAGCCTTATTACAAAACACGGACTAACTCTAAACCCAGGTCTAAATCGCCTTTAGACCATGGTCTAAGAAAAATGTTATTACAAAAAGCGTTTTAGTACTAAACCAAGGACTATCTCTGGTCTAAAGATAAACCTGCGTGCCCCCTAGTTTAACGTTGGTCTAAGTAATGTCACAATAATAATACATCAGACTTGACATACGTCATATTTTGGCATAGGTACTTTTTTTTCGGAAGTCCAATTTTCGGCTCTCTTTTTCTTTTCTCGTTCCAACTCGTAAAATAACTTGCAATAGGTAACTATATTATGTTGTATACTAAATTAAATTTAAAAGTGGGTATAAAAATTGGAAAAATTTTAGAACAGAACGCGCGAACTACGGCAAACTACGTTTCGCTCCATTTAACGTCTTATAACAATGATAACAATATTATAACAATTATTGCTAAATAATAGCATAATAATGATATTATATTATAAAATAAAGTATAACTATTATTCATGCAATTGAATTTAATGAAAATATTTATGATTAAATATTTTTTTCAGCATTTTTAGTAAATATTATTTATTAGTGATTTCAGAAATTTTAGAAACGAAACGTTGCGACCGAATGATATCATAATGAACGAACAATAGTTGGAGTTATCTGTGGTTGTTATTTAGGCCAAGGTCTAAACCAGGTACTAAGTAGTCTCCGGATTATTCAGCTTTTGTAATAAGGAGAGGTGTAAACCATGGTCTTGAGATTAAGCCTGGACTCTGTAGTTCAGGTCTAAACCAGACTTTGTTCTGTTTTTTGTAATAAGACTGTAGGTGTATTGACTTTTAGGAGCCGTCTATCTTGCTCTAAAATTCGTGGTCATGAGTAGAAATGGCGTAAGTATAACAATAATTTAAACATTGAAAATCAGAAAGTTTTATTTTTTTATTTCAGGTTACGAATTATCAAAATTTGAAGGAAAAACTGGTTCGCCTGAAAAACCACTATCGGATCTCGGTCTGCTATCATACCGGAGTTACTGGGCACAAACGATACTAGACATACTCACACACATCAAGCCTGTTGGCGACAACGAGAAACCTATCATAACTATAAAGTAAGTGATTAAGATTAACATTGGTACTAAAATCTATTGTGCATGAATTTCTCTGGGCGTTTGTTTGTACACTTAGATAGATTAGATTGTGTATGACTGCCATTAATGAATAAATATAATATGAGAATAATAAATTAATGGGTACCTAATTTGTCGGTACCCATTAATGAAATATCGCCTTATCAGCTGTAAAAATACCTTCTAAAATTTTGTGTTAGTTAGGGATTCCGCCCATTTTCCATTCCCCTAAAAATTTAGTTTTAAAATAGCGTTATCATCGTATCATGGTACCTATTATCAAACAAAAAACCTCAATTATTCTGTAAACCGAATACAAAATAATAAATGATAATAATGGTTACCTACCTATCTAAATAGATCCTATTGAGTTTGTACCTACCTAATTTAGTAGACTAGTAGCATTATGCACAAACCATAGTGGTTTATAAATGCTACTATACTTTCACTGTACCTACATGTATAATTTGGTAATAATAAATAAAAAAAATAAAAAAAATTGTCTATCTTTTGATATGAATGTAAATAATCAATACTCTGTTACATTTCCAGCGAAATTTGCGAGCTAACCAGTATTAAAAAAGAAGACGTAATAAGCACACTGCAGAATCTTAATTTAATCAACTACTACAAGGGCCAGTACATTATTTCCGTCAATGAGGTAACCTTATCATATTATTATAATTATACCCTATTCAGCGAATTGTGGCATAAAGTGTAGACTAACGAAAATAAATTGTAATGGCGGATATAAATTGTAATTTAAATTACAATAAGCATTTGTTATTGTCTCTTGTTAATATTTTTTGCCATGCTTCGGCGAAAACGGTATATCATTAAACACTAAGTTTGTAACATTCACAATGACAATATTCTTTGCAGCAACACGAAAAAGCAATGGAAAAAAGAACACTGCGTATTGATCCCAAATGTTTGCATTGGACGCCAAAAGATTGGTCCAAACGTGCTAAATGGTAAGGTAGAACAGACATTTCCTTTGTAAAATCATTTTAGACCATTAATTTCATCTTTGCCGTGTATAACCCTGTCAGATGTAGCAGTTTTGTATAAAAAATCGAGTTACGATTAATATTTTTATTGTTGACAAACTATATTTTTTCTTTTGTCACCAGCGTTTGAAGTCATAAGAGTGTAATGGAGATGCGAGCTATCTAACTCTGGCTTCCGAAACGTACGCAGTTTGTTCATTTTGTATCTAACATTTATGTTCCCTGTATTTTTCATTTCAAACATCTGCACTAACTGGCTTTGGGTCCATCATCATTATTTTAGTTCATTCGTATTTTAGAATCATTTGTCATACAATAATTTAGAATTTTAGTAATGCATGTTGCATTATTAGATACTAGCTTTTGCCCGCGGCTCCGCCCGCGTGGATGTCGATTATCGCGACCAAACATAGCCTATGTCCTTTCTCAAGGTCTAACCTACCTCTATACCAAATTTCATCAAAATCGGTTCAGCGGTTTAGTCGTAAAAGTGAGACAGACAGACAGACAGAGTTACTTTCGCATTTATAATATTAGTAGGGATAATTCTACTTTGTTATTAGTAGAGTCCACTAGCTTATAAATAAAAATATAGTGGCATTCCGGGAGTGCCAATATAAGAAATTAGTTAAACTGCCATCTATCGGATAATTCACTGTACACTCTAATACTTCTCAAACTTATAGAATTTTATCGATTAAAAATAGTTTATTTCAATATTCGCGTAAACGTCCGAGAAAATCATAATACATACACATGCAAGTGAGTGTAGAAAAAATTAATATATAAAAATATGTAATTTTAGTCAAATATTTTTTGTCTTGAATGTCTGTCTGTACCTAATAGCTAATACTCTGAAGCAATTCCTAATTATTCACATGTCTTTCGTATTCACTTATTACAATTTTATTCTCTTTGTGATCGTAGTATTACTATAATTCAGGTACAGCCCGTCCAGCCAGCATCAGGACGATCTTGACTGCACTCAAAGTGATTTTAATACTTTAATGATTTTAATAATAGTAAAGAGCAAATCAAACTGTTTTATTGATTTAAATTGTACTAGCTTTTGCCCGCGGCTCCGCCCGCGTGGATGTCGGTTATCGCGACCAAACATAGCCTATGTCCTTTCTCAAGGTCTAACCTACCTCTATACCAAATTTCATCAAAATCGGTTCAGCGGTTTAGTCGTAAAAGTGAGACAGACAGACAGACAGAGTTACTTTCGCATTTATAATATTATAGTAGGGATTATTGTCCGAACTAAAGATGTGTACCACATATCAGAACACTCAGTCAACAGGAAGAAGGGAAAACAAAGGCATTAAAATCATTTTGAGTACTTTGTTCGTCAAGATGGATCTGATGCTGACTGTGCAGGAACCATGCATTATAAAATCACAGCATCATCCACACCAAACAATTATACACCCTTATAACAAAACTAACAAAAGCTATCTATATTTAAGCTATCATTTATATTCTTATTCTTTTGGGTTCATATCTTGTAATAAGGGCGTTGCGTGTAAGTAATGTCCAACTAGGTACCTAGTGATTTAACCCGTAAGTTAATTTAGACTGTCAATACATTAAAGCCGTTAGCACGACGGCTTTATTTTGGAATAAACTTCATAGCCGTTCAAGTTTCATAACCGCCGGATTGAGGTGCGCCGGCTTTGATGTATAAACGGCTTTATAAAGCTATCACTTTTATTTATTAGCGCTCTCTCACTGCTGTTGCTACTGCTCAATTAAACTCATAAATGGCTAATGCTCAATTTTATATACTTGTACGCATAAACATTAGTAGGACAATTCACGTCATTTTGTAGCGTAACTATCAAGTTGGAGTGACCTGTCTTAAAAGTTCAGTACTAAGCTTATTTAATAAATAAATATATATAATTTAATAGGGGACGTAAAGTTAGAGAATACGAAATACAATGTTTTAATCGAACTGTGACTGCGCTTTAGTTACATGAATTATCCTACAGCATATTGCATCTTGTTCTCGTTCTCTCATTCATTATAACCCTTGAATCATCAGAATGGGATATTGTAAGTCATAAATATTCACCTATTCAATCCTCGTATACACTAGGCAACATTTGGCAACATATGGCGCTCAATAAGTTTGACAACGATGCGCAACATGCGCGAAGTTTCAATGTGTGGCGCAACATCACGCGGGGTTTGTTATTTGATCGACGATTGATCATGCGTAGACAGACAACGTTGTGCAACATGTCGCCCGTCAATGTTGCCTAGTGGATATAAGGCTTTATTCTGAACACGTACCTGCTCCAAAACTTATCTATGAACTATGACTTTCATTTATGGATACTGGTGCATGCGGTCGTGTATGATCCACCCACAGAGCAAACACAAAGAGGAGGTGGCCTACAAACTGTACAACCTCCTCTCTGTATATGGTATTCTTAAGCCAAGCTCACACTGTGTAATCTCGCCATGCGTTTATCACCGTGCGTTTATTCGCGCAGATTTCTGCATTATATGGACATTTTATGAAGTTGCACACGCTTGTGAAAAGAATTACGCAACCACCTGTTTTGCCTCAGAATCCTTTCTGCTTCTGCTTTATACTTCTGACTGTAGTAACTGTGAAAATCGTAAAGACTGCGTTTTATTCACGCGAGTAATAGATAGCGAGAAAATAATTATATCGGCGAGATTTCAGAGTGTGTGCTTGACCTTATATTATTGTTTTATTAATTTACATTTACTAATTGTATTTGATATGTGTTTTAGGTAAACGGTGCCGGCCTTGTTTCGCTGCTCTTTGAAAACTACACTCAAACATGGTTTACGGTTGGTTCAGCAAAATATTTACATTCACTACTTTCTATAATGTAATATTTAGCATTTCTCAAAGAGTGTACTTAGATATTAGCATAGAATAGTACAAAATATTAGTTAGTATTGTATTCTACCTCGTATGTAGTGTTAACTGCTTCTAATCTCTTATTGTGACTTTTGTCTACATTACTTATTTGTGTTAGAGTTAGCAAAATTTTTGTATGTTCATTACGTACCTATGTGTTTTATGTAGCGATATCATCGGCATTATCAATTTTTCATCCACAGTATATGTCAATTAGGTAGACAAATCTGAGATATACAACAAAGTTATACTAATATTGTTCCTCGGTAAAATAGCACTTTTCGTTTAATAGTTTTAAACTCAGCAATTCAGCACGTTTAATTCGAAACACGTCTAAATTGATTACTAATAAATGAAGCACATTGAAACAAAAATAATAACAGTTGTACCGATGTAATAATATCACATAAGACTGAGTCATTTGCGTTCAAATTTTGGCCACCACCAGTACTATTTTGTAAAATACAAAATGGATTTTAAGACCCCTTCCGACGAGAGACCTCACTTGTTTAATGTACAAAAGATCAATCCAGCTCGTCGAAGCGAATACTGTTCGTGATTGGCCAATAGCGTCGATAATAACAAGTAGGTACAGTCGATTGACGGGTTGAACATAAAAAAAATTAGCTCTTTCTAATCTGAGCGAGACTCGACATCGATTTTGTATATTTATAGAATAGCACTATTGATCACATGTGTGTTCGAGCCCTAATTTTTCCTTGTTATGTGATAGTTGACGTATTGGTCAAATTGTCGTATCCGTTTTGAATTATCATTTATAAATCTCATGTTTAGTTTTTATTGCATCAGTTAGTGGTAATAATTTATATTTGAAAATTCATCTAAGTATCTTAACATCTTCCATCATAATCCTTTTAGAATTCCGAGCTTTTGGTCTTACACTTTTTGAGAATTGCGATTGTCGAAGATTTTTCTAGCCTCAATTTTGACCGTTTCGTTTAACTGGTGACGTGAGTTGTACGAATGTAAATAATTAATAATGCTCGCTACATAAGCCTACTAAGATAATTACTAGACTTTTAATTGTAATACTTGTGTGATATTAAATAATATCATCGTTTTAAATTTTGTTTCTTTTGTAAAACCGAATTTTGCGCCTCCTTTATACACGTTATCTGCAGTAGGATAGGTGCAGATTGTAGAATACACTTTCATGTAACTCAGTTGTCAAATGTATACAGCAAACCTGCAAAATACTTTTTAGGAATGGTTTTTCATCATGTAGGTATCTACAAAAGAACGAAACACTTTTAAGTCTAATTTCCTAGGTAAAACGCATAATTTTACGTAGTAGGTGGCTAATTTTACGTAAATGATGAAAGCACCTAGGTAGTCTGGATAAGTAAATAATTTTAGTTAAATAACAACTGAAAAATAAATACAAATAAATAGGATGACTGCTTCTAGTATGTAGCGATAGCGAAGTAGGTACCTACGTATAGATACACAACATTAAACAATATTGATTACTGAGTGAAGTGTTTTTAGTCTTGTTATGTTAGAGAAGTATGATTAGCAGCTCAGAGAAATACAAAACCTCAATGGACTTTTGACGAAATATGGGTATAAAACAGATCTTCCAGATGATGATAAAACGATACACATGTTCAAATGTACAAAACGCACACTCGCACGATGCACACCCGAACGTGATGAGAATAGTGGAATCCATATAGGTACTTTACCTATCTACGTAAACTAGGCACAACTAGTTCTCAGTACCTATGCACCTAAATAATGAATCACAACACGGATACGCCAGCCGCTGCCTGACTCAGCATCGATGCGTAGCGTAGGTATATTTACTCAGGCTGTCTAAAGGTTCAGGTGATGAAGATACAAATAAACAGGGTAACCGCATAAAGGTGTAATTCCAAAGCCAACCGCATACGACAACTGCCGACGCACGCAGGAGATGCGCGTAATTCACTGCGGTTTCGCAATGGTCCTCTTTACCCGCATCGGAGTTTAACAAGTAATGGGTACACTGTATCTGCTGCATGCGTCTGTCGTTGTCGGCTTCGACATCATACCTTTACACCCGTATTCACAAACAATACTTCGCTATGCGTAGAACCAAAACTGTGCAAAGAACGACAAATTCTCAGTGCGTTCGTTTTGGCAAGCCTTTTTATTCATTGATAACACTTAAGTAATACTTCGTTGAGGGAACGCACTGCGTTAGATACTGCTCCGTGATGTTTGTGAATTAATTTAACCAGCCCTATGCGCTCGAGCACACTATGAGACCTCACAGTATCGTTTGTGAATACGGGTGTTAGTCACAATGATGTTCCCCGTCCGACATACCTATAGTTAATGACAAAGTGACCCTGTTGACTGCATAATTTACATCTACCGATTACCGGAGGAAGCTTTGCTGCAGGCTTTCGTCTGGGGATTAGGCGGTCAGATGGTAGTGGTTCGATTCAAAGTTCACGGTATTCACGTATATTTTTAATTATACGTGAAAACATGATTTTTAATTGCATATTATGTAGGTAGTAGGTACCTAAGTAGTTACAGTGTAGCTAAGTACAGTAGGTAGTGATACAATCAAACACATTCTTTATGCAATATAATGATTTATTCTTCAATATATAAGCGCAATAATTTTGCTTTGACTGTCAAAATATTTATATTTACGAAGCAGGTACAAGTGATGTTTACAACACTTACAAAATCTAATACGAATTATTATTTCACATTATTATAACAATCTTCTTAAACTTGAATATGGTAAAACATGATTACATTTCTATCACTTTGTGACATCATAATTTTTTTCTCAAAGTAAGTAGGTATATTATGATTGACAAAATTATATATTATATAAGTATATATAAATCTATAGAAAATTTCATAAAAATTGAATATCAAAGCATTAGTATATAAATGACTAAAGTAGCGACAGGATAACATATTAAAAGTTGATTCGAATACTCAAATATATAAATTATAAAGTTAATTTAATTGTAACAACAATAAATCGTTAAACAAAGTGTAATACTAGTCATTTTATAACTTACAACCGAATGTTATGCAATAGTAATGTACTATCACAACTGTCACTGACTTTAGTGACAGTATCGACAAATTACAACTTCTGGACGTCAAATTGAGACGATCATACAACTTAATTACACAAAGGATTAAGTACTAGCAACCTTCATAAATGAGAGATAAGCAGGGTTATACACAACCCCACTTAACTGACTTTCGTTTATGGTTCACTAGTTGAAGCTATTATATTATCAGAAGGGTTAAAAATGTTACCGGGTTATTCCCGTGAACGCTTTTCGCTTACATGATATTAGTATGGACACTATGGACCCACCCGGACAAATTCATTGCCCAGTGTCAAGGCTATGGCAGTGGTGGGATGACAGGAGCGGTTGGAGCGATGGCTCTATACAAAAAAATATGGATACTTATGTTTTTCAGCTCGTTTGTCCCTTCGATTTACCTTGACTAGGCATTTAGCTGGTGGTTAGATGATTTATATTAGACATGGATGGAATACGCCCAGTAGCATATCCATATGATATATATTAGGCGGTTTCGTTTTCATTTTGATGGACCATCGCCCCGTCCGTCCCTGTTCTGTCGAGAACTCAGCCTGTGGAGAACAGGACTCCAAATTTACTGTACCTATTTTTGTACATATATTTTGATATTTTTTTCTAACATATCATAAATAATTTTCGTAATAGACAATATAATACCTAATGCAAGCTGTATTTTTAATACATGTACCTACCAAATAAATTATATCATCTTAATATATACAATTATACATGTAATGTAATTAATCGATGATCAATCTCAACGTAATATTATTCAAATAACACAAAATTCTCTCAGAAACTCTAAACTATACCTTCTAAAGTTAATCTTATACACAAGATTACTACGACGGTACATTCACACTACAAAGCGAAATACAAAAACACTGCAAGTTTCAAACAATCGAAATTCACATCATAACATTGACCAAAGCTCCTAGTCAGAGTTTTTACACAGTTCTACGACCCAATAGTTTTCGACAGCTCGGATCGTTCGAAAATAATTTGGCGTAAGTGGCTGAAGAATGTTTTCTCTAACAAGGGACCGATAGTATTTTTTTAAGTTTGACTCATCTAAATCACATCTTCAAGCTGCTTACATATTGGTTTTTTCTTTAACCCAAGCTTTCGATAACTATAGACGTTTCGGTAATGTACAAACTCTTCTAGGGGTATACATATAAATTAAATATAGAAAAGCTACAATCTAAGGGAAGTCCATTACATTATTATTACAAACGGCCTTTCTAAAAACTACGATGAAGACTTGAAATTCTTGTTACACAAGAAATAACAACGAACGTTAAGTTCAAATTGTGCTCTGTTTTAATAAATAGTTTCTTTATATCACATTACCAACAATATAAAAATAAATGCTTGCGCGACTGACTGCTCTATAGGCAGCCAAATAGACTAGGATCACTGGTATGCAGAAGGCACTGTCTTTAAAATGGTCTGTACGTTTGCCCGGTGTTCAAAGTCAAGGAAATATTCCATACATTATTGTGTAATGCGTAACAGTACAACTCCGGTTATTACGCAAGATAATAATTGTACTTCTCTTCTCAATACCTGGCCATGTATCTTTTATTTACCACCGTAGTACTCCGTCCAGACCTATATTCTATCATAAAATAGTAACCTCACACAGAAATATTAACAGAAGAACAAAACCGATTTACTTTGAAATTAAAATATAGAGGCACTTTACAGTGGTGTTTTTGTGGACGCCCGTGAAGCGACTTAACGTACACATTCTACGTCTGTTCATTTGTCAAAGTCACATTATAGCTTTACTTTGAATTTTGTTGCTGTATTATTTTTCTATTAAAATAAAGTTCGCTTGTCACGGGAATTTGACAAATGGTTGAACTATGTGTGCACATTACAATTCGCTACATTTACGTACTTAATTAGAAATGTCAAATTCTTAAAATTAATTGATTATCGTTCGTAACAAACACGTTTTGCACTTAATGATAATATTAGGTATATCACGACTTATTCTGAGTTAAAGCACCTTAAAACTAATATTACCTTACACGAATTGTAACACATGTATAATGTGGAATATATCTCTTAATAATCTGTGAATATATTTCTGTAACAAAAAATATATATTTGCGGAATTTCAACAGGAGGTACTGTTTTCCTATAACTAACATTGTACTGGAAGTTATCGGCTATGTGATGTAGATATTCAGGCTTGGATTAGCAATTTGGAGTCACAGACTTAGACTAGACACCAATGGTAATACCAACGTACTTTTTTAAATTGCACCGTCAAAATCAGATCTTAATTCTTAAATAAATATTTAAACAGATCAAAGCAAAATCATAGAACCTAAAAAATAAAACGAATGGTAATTGTTAGAATTAGACACTTAGATAAAAATAAAATATTATGTGAAATACCTACTTATAAACTGTTTCACAGTTACTGGTCCGTGTTAACGTACTAATTACAAAGAACTGGGGCCGTAGTTCACAACGCTTGAAGAAAATATAACATAAAAATTATAATAGCTATTTGAATTACTGTCATATTATTATGATTTTTTTCTATTGAAACAGAATACCTACTATAACTTGACAATATTTAACTTCTATGTTTCGAACGTTACACTCCATTTCTTAAACATACATACTAGCTACGTTATACAGGCACCGAACTATCTCTACGTTGTTGTTCTACACAGTAGACATATGATTTCGTTTCGAAATAAATTTCCCCGCCCTTTGTCGTTTTCTGGCACTTTTACAAGCTATTTTAATGATATACAAAAAAAGATTTTTAATGTTTTATCACATTCATGTAACATTTATTTAAGGAAAGATGAATCGGTAAAGTTTAAAACTTATTATATTTTTGCAATTCATATCAAACAAGTTTTTATAAATTGCCACCTAAATAAAAATAAGTATGTAGTTATGGAACAAAATAAGGAAGTAATTCATATAGTATGAATGCTATCTGTAAGATGGTTTGGAATTATTTCAAACGGTGACTCTATTTCGAATTTAAATTTAATAACTCCAATGCTTAAATTATACGTATACATGTCAAAAATAAATTTGGACCCGACGCAAATGTGTTACTGATAGCTGTCGTTAGCTAAACAAGGCATCCATCATTAAGGCCATTGTTGAGTTTGTTTTGCACATCCACGACCGTACCTGGATACGTGTGGCATTGTTGCGAACCCCCGAGGTTGTAATTTACCTCTGGGTCGTAATACTCCGTCTCGGAGTCCACAGGGACGAGAAGGGTTGTAGACTTGGGGAGGTAACCGTCGGTAGTGACGTACGTGTGCTCCGTTGCAGGTGGTAAACTGAGAACACTGTCGGGTCGATTGTAGTCAGGATCAGCGAGTTGAGGTGCCACGTAGATAGTGTCGAGTGACGAAATGGTTGAATCTATAGACGAATCCCCATTTAAAGGTGTGATGCAGGTGTAACTTGACGCGAGTATATTGGCTGATTCAGGCCGGATGTAGGGTGAAGACGTATTCTCTGTCTGCCTGTATTCGTATGTTCCTGGGAATGTATTTGGCGATTCGAACGACCGCAAGTTGATGTTATATTGCGTGGCTGGAGATGTCCTGGCGTTGTTCGATTTGACGCAAGATGGTGCGTGCATGTTTAACATGTCCATCAATCGACGCTTTTGAAGTTCTAAGTCCTGAAAAGAGAAAAAAATAGTTTATTATATCTCTGTTTTCTATATTAGTGTCGATTTCTTATCTTACTGTCGCCACTACAATTAACACTAATAAGTGGTTGACTCCGTACGTTATCGCCTTACAAGCGTCATAAACGATAATGTTATCCTTTCGGTAAATTTCTTTTACAAAATATACCTACACGTAAAGAGCATGTTTATTTAACCTTTCGTGTTTGTCACCTTGTTAGTAGACAAACATTCGTATTATCGAAATTAGTACCTACAAGTTTAATATTTATTACTCAAAATAGGTATTAAATTGAAGTAATAGGTACTTGGTTTACTTTGGCAAGATCTTTACCCATACTACTTCCGTAAAAAAATAATTCTCTTTACCTAACGTACTTATTCATTCCCTCTAAATTATGTCCCATCTATTAATTCTAATTGCCCCAATGCCCAATCCCAAAGTATGGTAGATTGGTAATATTGCGTGTTCCATCATTTGAACCATAGTAATAGGGAAGTAAAACATGCAAAGTTTGTACCTTAAGTTGCGCTTTCAGATCTACATTCTGATTCTCCAAGACCTCGCTCTCTGTAACCAAGTTGGTTGTTCGCTCACGTTTCTTCATCCGACACTTCGTTGCTGCGATTTTGTTTCTTTCCCTTCTACGTCTTCTACGTTCCTCATCCTCGGGTGTCAGCTGAAAATATAATAACCTTTGGTCAGTTTGTTAAAATAAGAGAAGAAAAAATGAGGAGGATATTACATAAAGCTCGTGGAAGTCATTTTGTATATTTAACTAATTCTACGTTTAAGTTAAGAAAACTACCAACGCTATAATGTCGTTAAGCTTTAATGGAGGTTGCCGTAGCCAAAACCGGCTAGGAAAATATAATGATTTCGTGTAATCATCTCCAAAAGTTCAAGGACTTGATCTTTTTTATTTGAATTACACTTTCTGCCATCAAAATTTGCATTATACACAGTCAACAGAACCAATCAAATCGTGTTTCAAGTAGCTACGGCCACTCGACATGCCGATCATTTATCATTGCCAGTTTGCCACCTTTCAAAATCAGGAAGTGAAGTCACGAGCGCTGCCACATTGGCGATGCCTTCTTCGTAAGCTCGTAAAACTTCAATGATGCCGTTGAATTACAATGCTGCACTGCGCGATATAAAGCTTTGTTTAGATACGATTTGCAATCTTCCGCACATATTTATTTATTGTTTGCAATTGAGAGATGCAATCGAACCTCATGAAAGGTTAAGTGTAAGTTGAGCACGCAAGTAGTGTAGTGCCAACGGTTCATAAGAAATGCTACTTGTTGTCAAGTCCTTTAAATTAGAGTATTGTCTTTCGGGTCATAACAATAGCAATTCCCCATTGTTGCACTTCAAAGGTGTTATAATATAGGTACTGCTAGTTTCAAAAGTAAGGCTACCCTCCAAAAGAGAGCCAACCAAAGTAAGGCCCTCTTTACTTATTGTAACTTCTGTAGGCACGTCAGGGTGAACAGCAAACCCATGAAAATGTGAATTCACGGTTTCAGGAAATTACAACTGTTTTATAACATTCCACTGTATTGTAACCTATTTTAAAAAATTACAAAGATATGTAGAGTTTCAAAATCTATTTCAGTATAATTTATGTATGGCTAAAATAAAAATGTATCTTGGTTTATTGACGTTGCGAGATGAAATATAGGTAGTTTAATAAATAACTCAGCAAATTTGTGAATACCGGATAATTATTACGTTAAATTAAACATCCTGTGTACATACAATACAAGTATTCCCCATTATTATTTTCCTTCCAAAGGTCTACGTGATAAAATGTAAGTTACCTATTGTTTGCTTAGAAATCAATTTGTTTGCGGTCAGAATAAATACTAGGATTACTAGGTACTACCATAGAACACTAACAACTCAACGTTTGAAATGTGCCTTAGTTATATTTATATCGTCTATAACCATAATTCGTATGTAGATAATATATTATGCTAGTCTAAAAAGTTAAGAACGCTATACAGGAGACTTCTAGAAACGTAGTAGAGCATTAATTAAGGCTGCAAAGTGCAAACGTAAGAACGGTCTAACCAACATTCCGTAAATTAATAGGTGACCTGCAGCCATCCGAAAATGGTCTAACATCGATTCTTAATACTGCCATTTCCTTGTGTTATAAAACATTTTTCTTAAGCCATTTTGCTTTTATGATCTAGCATATTCAATTGACTGTCAGGCCATCTAACCGATCCTTAACGAAATGTTGTTTAGGCCGCTCTTGGCCAGAATTTTTAAATATGGACTTAGGATTCTTAACCAACACATCAGTTTCTCCCTGCTACAATCCGTAGTTCAACACGGCGTGAAAAAAGAACGAAGCTGTCAAACGGGCATCATTGTGGCATCTTGGCATCTATAGATAATGATGACTTTAATTCCCGAGACTTCACTTTTATCTGATCATTGAGGTGGCGTACATGAAAAACTTACTTCGTTCTTTGACAAGCTCTTCAGGCAATATGTCAACGCCTACCTCTGAAAATAAACATTCCAAATAAGTAGAAGTACTCACCCCATCAGATTTATTATGCTGTGTATTGCTGCTGTCGTATTCATCGTCGCTTTCTTCCTTCTTTAGTCGTTTGAAGCCCGCGTCCGTGTCGCTGCCCGACATCTTGCGTTTCGACTCTATCGACAACTTCAGACCAGCCTTTATTAGTTCCGAACACGTCTGGAAAGATACCGTAGATGTGAATAACTATCAGTTGCTTAGCAATAAAGGATCAGGTCAGATGCTTTTCAAGCAAATTCGCACTAGCAAAGTGAGATGATTCTCTCAATACCTACTATAATAGAGAGGAGAGGTAAGCCGCTCTCTAGTATTGAGAGTTCTGTGCGTCTTACTGGGACAGTTCATGAAACTTGACTATAATGATTCTCAATAGCCTCGAATGAATTTTCTTAGTACTTAAGTATTAGGTCTGCTTGTTTTGCAATGGATGTAGATAGTTGAATTTATTGCCCTCTTTAGCATAGGTCTCACTCCCAGGTGAAACGAGGATAAAATTGTTTTGTACGCGTAGGTAGGTTTATTAGCACTTGTAACAAAAATATTACTATAAAATTTCATAACACAGCTCTGGCTTCTATAAATCGGCTACCGCACCTACGTGCTAACATGGCGTAATAAATTGTGTTAAATTGTATGCAATATTCTAATTTCCTTACAAAAAATAAAATATGATTTAGTTCCGTTTACGACACTTACTGCCTGCCTCATGAACGCATAAATTATAAATATCTAATTGGCCTACTGGACTTGTACTTTTCGGTAAGAAATACAATTTCGCGTCCCAAAAATTTTTGCCTTAAGGAACACAAATTAGATTATTTTAAATTGCAAAAAGCGAAATCAGTGCTCGGGCAGGACTCGAACCCGCGATCTTTCCCTTACAAGGGGAATGCTCGAGTCCTGCCCGAGCATTGATTTCGCTTTTTCCAATTTAAAATAATTTGTTTAGTTTAGCACACTAAAAGCTTTAAAATTAACACAAATTAGATGTTAGTTATAACGTTACCCGACCGAAGAAGCGATAAAAGAGACAGGATCCGTTTAAAACATTATATTCAAGCTATGTTAGTGGTAATATAAGAAACAAAATAACCTAACGCCAAATTACTCTTACACACCAGACAATTATGATCTCAAGTTCCTATTTCGATACAAATCTCATAATAATTACTCGAACTATAAATTGGTGGCGTGGCGATAGTGAACGCGACTGCTATGCAGGAGGCGCAGTTTCCATTCCCGCTCAGTGCAAATATTTGTTCACATGAATATGGCGCAAAATTAATCTACTACGCAAAATTTGGTTTCTGGGTAGAAATTACCAAAGTTGTACCACTACAACCAGGATGATATTGGTAATTTACATTTTAATAACTTAATACCTATTTATTGTAGAGGGTATTATTACTTAGCGCACAATTTGATTACGAGTTAACAAGCTAAGTTTAACGAACTAACAACTCAATTAAAATTACACATTTAAATTGTTGTTATTTAGTATGTTTATTGGAATAAGTATTTTTATTACATGAAATGAAAATAAATACATTCAATAAAGTGAATCAGCAATGTAACATTGTAATTTATTAACTCTGGTAAGGTCATACATGGAGATGTAGGTATGCCTTATGTTTTCTCAGTACTTAGATATTACGAGTATGTCGATGCAATTACGATTTTATGCAATTATGCAATTGAAATGAAATAAAAAAAATAAACACGATTGATAATACTTATAATTAATATCCAGGTATGTTTTTCTCACATTTCAACGTCCGTCCATTGTTAGAATACCGCTTTACCTTTGGAGTTGTCTCTACATAAATTACTTAAGAAAAAACCGGTCGATTCATTCAATAGCTACTAATAACGTTAATTTGAATACGAGGTCAAAGGAAATATACGAACTATGCATCTTTATTCAATTACTTAGTGAGTGGAGTTTTATTTCCTGTAGTAAGAATCTCAGCATAATGATAACTGCATTGTATTCTATATTAAATACGTGAAATCATTGATGAGTAGTCTGTAGGCACCTACCCTATTTATATATTTCATCTATGTAGGCACCAATACTAGTTTTACATAAGTAGAGGTATGTACTATACATGCTTACTTATGTCTGTATGTGCTCTGCTCATCTTTGCGATTATGCTATATGCGCAGAAATTTTCGAGAGTCTTATCTAGAACTAGTCTAGTTTTTTTTTTGCCATGATCGCGTTTATTCCCGTTAACATTATTGTATAGTCTAGGAGTGTTAAATGGGTTTAATTATTTATGATGATTTAAAATAATTTACCTAACAATAAGAAAACTGGTATAAACCGTTGGTATAGCTTATACGAAGAGCATACCTGCATTTTAGTCATATTTGAAAGATAATAAAATACTAGATAAACTTTTGTTTGGTCAGTTTCCGCGTCAAACAATAATTATCAAGATGTAATTATTTTATAAAACATAAAAACGTTCATTTGCAGTAGATATGGTATAGTAGGGAAACATTATATTTGAACTTTGAAGTTTACTAAGTTTTATTATATAAATTATTAGTAGTATCTAATAATCTCGCATTTAAAAGACTTTAATTGTGTTTATTTTGGGACTACCTAGATCTTGTTTAGGTCAATATAACCTTACCTATGCTACTTTGCATTTAGCAGGCCGGCGTGGAAGAAGAGTAAGAGTGCGTTTTGTAGAGCGCTCTCTATCTCATAGCGCAAGACTACAGCGCGATATCTTCTAAAAACGAAGCTATAATTTTAATAATTAATAAACAAAAACAGTTTTAACCAATATTAAAAGGTATCAGCCCGCTGTGCGGTAAAACGTATGCTCTATAAAAAGGAAGCAAGCTGATATTAGCTGGACTCTTGTGCCGTGCTTCCTGATACGCGAATAAAAAAGCTACTGTAGAGACCTTAAACATACCTAAATCAATAAGGCTGCTAACCTAAATATTAGATATTCATAAAATATACAGGCAGGTATCTACTTATGTTTTAAAAAAACCCCGATAATGTCATGCGTATGTAAACAAAAATTTACTTTTATATCCTAAAATAAATGTAGCTATACAGTTAACAATCTGCAAGTGAAATACGCTGGTCGTAAAAGCCTCCAAATATAAACATCTTGTTTCGAGGCCACAGTGTGCGATTCAACAATAACGTCCCATCTAATCTTCAATCGCAAAGTTTGAATAATAAAATTTAAGAATATAAATAAAGACGAAATTATATCACAAGAGCTACTTGTTAGATTCGTCAGCGGTCATTTAGTACTTAGATTGAAGAATATTTTTTGTGTCCAACTACTCGCTATTTTCGGATATTTTTTCTGATTATAATTTATTAATGATATACACGGTTGTACTCATGCGTATATTTCAAGGTAACGGCTATTTTCGGACCCTCCCTAGTAAGACGTCCTGATGACGTTTTCGCTCATACCTACGTAGAAGTATTAAAGCAACATAACGTATAACTAAACAAGGAAATAGAGCTTGACAGTAGATCTATATACTCGTACTTAGATAAGGAAACCAACATGGTAAATAGTCTCTAAAATAAGCCATTAATCTACCGAAACGACGAGCCGGTACTTATTAAAATAGTGTTAGTTCATCTAAGCGCCTGATATAACCGACGCGCGGACGCAGTGGGGGATATTAAAATAAGCCTTTGGTCTAAGTTCCGACAAATACGACTCATTAAAGATAATAATAATGTTTTATTCTTCTCCAAAATAAAAACAATGTGTGGTTATACTATAATACCTACATGAAATACGGTTGTGAATTACCAACAACAAGTCACCAGCAGATCTAAAAAGGCCACTTTGGAATCGTATTGGGATAATATTTTGTCATGCATCGAAATTTACACGAAATTGTAATCTGCTTAGTAAATGAACTATTGTGATTCTGCTCATATGGGCGACCATTACCTATACGAAATTTATAAGAATATATTGAGATGTACCGGGAATTTATAAAGTTACTCGTTTTTACTGGAATCGCTCAATGTGACCTTTTTAGAGCCGCAGGTTTCCATTTTAAAGTTGTGTTACATGGTCAATAGTAATTAATTAAGAACAATGCAATGGTTTAGTTCGTTTATACTATGCAATTGAATGATGACCGAATGCCTGTGTGTGGTATAGAAATTGTAATCGTCATGTAAATTTATTTATGAGTTCGGAAAATTACCTTTTGTATGCTGGGTGGAGTGCTAGAAGCTGGTGAAGTAGCCGACGATCCATTGGACATTGACGAGTTGGAGTCATTTCCGCTTCCGGGCTGAAACGACACAGGGAAATGAGACCTCACATCGCACTTTACTGGACTTTTTTCACGTCGGTGCCCATTGTCTGTCATATGAAATATTATATGGGACAGTTTGCACGCGAATGCCATTAGAGTTGAGCACGCAATTCGTGAAAACGTGATGGACATGCCGATTTGTTAAGTAATATGTTCCAAGTTCAGTAGAAATTAATTTTCTTTTCAACTTTAGGCATGGAAATATTTTCATACGTTTTATCTTTCATAAAAAAAATATTACATAGCATAGAACTCATTACATATGTATACATATAAACAGAATAAATGTGGTATCATCAAAAACGCAAGTCATAAAATAATGTGCTCTCGTCTCGATATTTTTAGATGTTAAGTATTTTTTTTTTTAAAGAAAGTTTAAATTCCATTCCCATAAATAAGAGATTTTATTTTTACTGGTCTCTTTGTTCTGACTACATTAGGTACGTACTCTTGTTTAATAGGCTGTATAAAGTAAAAATCTTCAAGAACGCAATAATTGAGTAGGTAGGTATTGGCGTTTGCCTCTTCTAAATGAATATCTACCTTTGATTGTATGTTGATATGGTTGTCAACAATCATCTATTTTTAGCCTGATGAAGCATATTTGCAAATATTGGTTTATCATTTAAAAGTTACAAAGGTTGTATACCAATGCTAGTGTAACCTTAATCTGATAAGTAAACAAGCGCCTACATTTTTTATACTTGTTAACCAACAACATTTTTGTTTACCTTGATGTTGCCAATTACAGCAATTGAATGTAAACATTAGACATTTGCTTCTCAATATCAAATTTTAATTAGGAACTAGGTACTAGTGACCATAATATTTTAAAAGGACTGTGTAAAACTGACCCAAAGTATACTCAATGTCAACAAAAACACGGATGGCATCAAATAGGTCATCATAAAACTAATTGTCGGTTCATCACATTGTTTCACGCTCTGAATTGTCCGCCATTCACATTGAAATAATGAAACTCATTCATGAAGCGACAGTCCACGATTCGAAATAATCAACACTACCTAACATGCCTGTATCTAAGTACACGATAACAAAATATAGATAACCCGATATCAAATGTAACTGGCGCCATTGAGTCTACTGGTAAACACAGTAAACGTGGAGTCTGCATAAGGTGCATGACCTCACGCCATTGCATACTGTGTTATCCAATGTTTATAATGGGGGAGTGATGGCCGGTCACGTGACTCCGAGTTACGTGGCATCTAACACTTGGCAACTGTTCAAAATACTTGTAACACTTAATTTACATTCTAACGAGCATGCATGGATGTGACCTAAGTACTGGAAGGATCCTACGTGCATTGTGATTATTCAGCCGCTCCGTGAAAGCACGAATAGTAATGAGAGCTTCAAGTACGGTCTATTAGACACTATTCGATATTCGCGTCAGGGTAATCGAGTCTATTATTGCTACTCGTGGATACTTTGATTGTAAAGAGCTAGACTAGACGATGAGCCTAAGTACAATAGACACGAACTAGGTACCAAGGTACGAACGTTTGTGTTATGACGTTCTATTTCTTGTGAAGCAAATTACTCATGTTATTATTCAATACGCTATGTTATTTAATTTATGTGAAAACGAAGATACATCTGTACTAATTATGAAAAAAAGAACATTAATCACGCGTGTGCGACCGAAAGGCGACCTAATTTAATAACGAACTAACAAAAAATCTGTTGCTCACCTTGAAACTGGAATTTTTCTCGTAATTATATTGGTCCAAAGGGTTGGTCATGGTGATGACATCGTTGACGATTTCGGGCGTTCTCAGGGTTGTAGGCCCGGCGGACTCTGCTGTGAGCATGTTGATCATTGCAGCGCTCAGGTTGACGTTGACGCTGAGATTGTAGCTGGCACTATCGCCGTCTGTACCCACCGCTGCCGCTGGCGACGGCGACGTATCTTCGCACTTGATAGTCGGCACCGCGGAGCTCATGCTCGTCGAATTCATGATATCTTTGTAGGGAGCCAGTTTCGTATCTTTTTGGTAACGTTTTTGCACTAAAATTTACCGACGACGGTTAGCACTTACATTAAATATAACTATATCACGGTTACACACTATCACTAACATATAACTTAATATCACTGTGTGTGGTAAACTTGTTACGAATGGCACTTAAGTCTTCTTCAATAAGAAGTCTTCACGGGTAACGTTCGCTTCACTCTTGTAACGATCTGGAAAGAAAGAAAAAAAACATTTTATTAAATTTATCTTCAGGTGGCTATCATAAAGGTATGATTCCGTAGCCAACCGCATACGACAACTGCCGACCGACGCAGCAGATGCACGTAATTCATTGCGGCTTCTCAATGGTCCCCTTTCTCCGTATCGGAGTTTGACAAGTAATGGGTACGCTGTATGTGCTGCATGCGTCGGCAGTTGTCGTATGCAGTCGGCTACGGAATCATAGCTTACATAGATAGCTTTTTTTTTTTTTTTTTTTTTTTTTCTTTATTGTTCAATACATAAATAACACACATTTTACAAATTTAAGCCACTCGCTTAAACCATAATGGTTTGTATGCGAGCGGGAGTGAGTGAGCTTACTAGTTACTATGATAAGTAAAATTATTAGGTAATGATAAAAGATGTAGGTAGCGATTAAACCGGATCTTAAGCCCTGACCTTTTGATCTCTCTATCACATTCTATCATTATTCATCATAGTAATAAAGAATATTTAAAGGAACTATATTAGAAATAAGACACCTAAATATATTTTTTCAACAAGCGTACATATCTCGAAGTATTTAGCTATAAGTGAGACCCTAGGGCTTGTAATCTTGTTCTAAAATGTATTCGGTAAACTTCTGAAGGGCACACAGTTTCGCAAGAGGCGTTTCGGCTGGGCCCGGTTTTCGCAAGAGTGCGCGAGGCGTGTTTTTAATTAGACCTATCTGAGCATCGCGACCTCGCAGCCAGGATGCGACTCCAATAAAACGCTTTTTTTACAGGCCCCAATTGAACGCCAGCCATAAAATTTAAACTACGCGCACTTTTTTACGACGCATTTTAACGCTCTTCCGTGTGTAGTCTCATCTATTGTTTCGTGCCGTGGTTCGGCCTAATACCGCGCGATATCAGGGATTAGTAGCTAGCTAGGTAAAGCAAGGTCATCTATGGATTAAAAATTAACGAACACCATGACAGATGACATCGTGAGGCTACGTCCATTATGTGGAAATTAGGTTGTCGAGAATAATCTACATAATTAAAACATCGTCGTGACAATCCCATTCGTACGATCGAACAGGAGCTAAACACAATCGTCCATATATAGCTAGTCAACTCGAAAGCTGTCTGGCGCCTTGACCTGGGTCTGTATATCTGTATATCTCATATCTGTGGCACGTATACACAATAAAGCACGGAGTCTGTGTAACCTAGTTGCGGATTTTACTTATTCCGCTCGCGGAGGAAAATGTGCCACGACGCCAGAAATATGTAGGTACCAGATATGGGCAGGCATTCCCAAGGTCGGCAATATTCTCGGAAAATAGCGCGTCTATTGGCAGGTATCTGTGACCGCAGCACATACCTATTGTGTCAGTCGCAAATAGGTTTCAATTCGTATTCACTTTATTTTGTATGTTTGTTATCCTATTTCTGATGAATCACAATGTCATTATGTGAGTAATATTGTAATCAATGATCTTATATAAAATGAAGTAGATGCGTTATTGCGCGAAAACCGTGAAGATCCGAAAACGAGTCAATTGGAACGTTTGCCTTGTAGTATCGCGTGCCGAGCGGCGCCGGTCGGACGTTGATCGGAAGAATCAGTGACATAAAAAAATAACGAAAATGCTATCGTATGTTTATAGACACTGCACGAACAATTACTCTAAGGGAAATGTAGATGAATTAAAAATGTGTCTGTGTGTGTTCGGCACAATTTTCTACGTTGATTTGTAAGCATATGACATATCTATGATATATTTCATCTTTGATTGTAATACAAATAGTTGGTCGATCAAGAAATGTCGGTCACGCCGTCTAACATATTATACAGAAAGATGTATTAGGTTATTATTTATAACTTTTAACGATAAAAAACTTAAGGAGCAAAGAAGATAAGACTCTGTTAGTTGAATTCTGTTAGCACAATAATAGCTTTTATTAGTGCCTTATACGAATAGTTTACATCTGTTCATTCACTATATTATGCTGCCTAACACTTGCAATCATCGCTACTTCTACAACTTTTATTTACAACTTCTACTATGTGCTTTTATTTGTCACACTTCAAATGCTCGGTCAACAATGGAGAAAAAACTACAACTTATCTTTAGGTTATTCCTCCAGATTATAATATTTTGCTAGTTTCAAAAACACCAGATTTTCGTATAACTTCTGAACTTTTATAGGAATATTGAATAATTTACTTTGCAAAATCTTAAAACCCCGATCCATCAGTAGATGCTAGGATGTTTAAGTACCTAAATGAAACAAACACATCTGTGCAAACAGTACGCTAGTTGCCAAAAATGTTACATTTGCTCGCTCAATAAACATGCGAATCTAATGGTGAAAGCGACACGCGGAAACTTGAAGGAAATCTTTATGAGAGAAATGCAATTGGTATGTCAAACACAGTCTCAACAAAGGTACACCCAGTACCTGAATGCATAATGTCAAACGAAGCTAGGTATGCGTGGGTTAAAACGGGTGCCCAATATGGAATACTTCTCAATAACTGCCGTAAAGCGAATATGCAAATTATATTGGGTAGGTAGTAGGACGTCCGTACCCGAAAATGGGAAAGAAATATATAAATGTATCCGCTCCGAGCTGCGTAGGTGTCAGATTAGTTTGTAACATTTTGAAGCACCAACACAATCGTTTTTGTGACTTTGTACGTATTGCATTTAAATAACCAAGTTCTTTTGTTATTGGCCCATGGTACTGTTTTGTACAATAACTACAAATTGCATAGTTTTACGGTTTCATTGGTTTAGACGGCTTATATTTACTACGCATAAAGAATAAAACTGCGCAAATTCAGCCCCATTTAACGCGTGATATCGTCTCGAAAGTTTCTTATGGAAGCACTTCAGTGTTTGCTCTTTCTTACGTCCTGGATATATATAAGTGCGAAGGAGAGGAACGATGAGATTGCCATGAGTTTGCAAGCAAAGGGGTCGAATTCTATATGTTTAAAACGTAGCAGAATGCAATAAAAGCGAGGTCGTTACGACTCTTTGTCCACGAAGCGCTACCGAGTTAACGAGAAATGGGTAACCTAGTTTTGGCCGCACCCGTTGCGTATTACGTTAATGCTTGTCAACTTAATTGCATTTCTCTGAGTAGACATACTCTTAATAAGTAGGTAGGTAATGTTCTAATGTACAAATCATGATAATATTCATTTGTTTATTATCGATACTTGATACTGGTAAACAGTGTTGTTACTTTACCATTTTAGAAGTTCTGTGCGAATGAAATTAATTGCGCTCCTAAGAGTATGGTAGAATAAACTTTAATGTAAGTAGGTACTTTCATGGAGTAGTTTCTAGTATTAGTATTAGTAGTATTTCTAAATTAGGATGTTCAAAATTAAACTATTTAACTTATAGTCTAATGTATCTTAAAAGAATTTAACATTCTTATAAAATACTTAAGTACCATTTTGAGTTTTGTAAGGGTGCATTTGTTCTGAAGTGAAGATAACGGGAACAGAGCGAACTCAAAGTCCTTGAGATGTATAATCCGTGAGTAGAAACAGTGATGTCGATATATTCTTTATTGATCTCAAAAATTACATGTTATGATAACCCTGACGTTGTACCTAAGTATTAAAAGCTTAATGCTGGATGCATGCTTTGATAGTTTAGTAAAAAGAGAGAAAAAAACGATACAAAAACTAATAATGAATTCAAAATTGATCTAACGTTGCTACCTAACTTGTAAGGTGGCCTATTATCTAAGTTTTATGTCAGTTACAAAATTGATTTTAGGCAACTCGATGGTTCCCATAGCTTCAACGTTTACATTTATGTTGATTGAATCACACTATCGGTATTATCTAAACATGAGTCCTGCCTACATAAGTACTTACCTACTTAATTCTTGTTCCAGATTACTACGGAACTAATAACGATAAGTAATATAATTAAACTAGTGCGCACTCCCATAAGAAGTTCAAATGTAACTTAATGAGTGATTGGAACTACGTACTTAAGTGTCATTGATCAGCCTTTAATTAAGTTTGTAGTAGTAAAACATTAGTAAAATTTTTATCACTAACAACATTAATAAAATATATAAATTAGGTATAAGTATTTATTACTTCGTAAGGCAAGCTAGTTCGATGTTTCATAGTGTGTGGTCTAAAAATACGTGTCTCTGTGAACTATGTCTGCTTACTGTACCTAGTTATCTACTAACGTACTGGGTTGCATTGCAAAAGGCTTGATTACGTTTGTTAATACAAATTTATTCGTATCTATTTATTATTCTGTTATTTTCTTCAACAATGTTGATGCACTTATAATCGAGTTCTGCATTACTGATGAAGTTAACATTCTAGATGATTTTCTATTCGCTTCAAATTTATGTATGACACTGACTTATGTGTGAGATTAAAGCCTCATAGGTACCAAAGCCAAATAGGCACCAACATTATCCAGTAGTTATGTTCTTAAGATAATTCCCATTCAAGGTCTTGAACACACAAAAAATATTAACATAAAATGTGTTTATACACAAATATTATGATTTTTAAATCAGAAGAGCGTTCCAGTTTGGAGGAAAAAAAATGCAGAATGTCGAGTAGGAAATATATCACGCACGACACAATTTTGACATGCGTAACTGATGATAATACTTTACAATAAAGTAAAGTAATAAAATAAAATCAGTCTGCAATGTTTGGGTTCATTGTTATTCATGTGTACAGAACACCATTTTTTAACGTCAGTGCTACAGAGAACAATGCAACTAACATTAGTTGTCTAACGGAAATAACAAATTTTAACGAATCAAATGTAGTATATTTATATGGCAGATAAAAAAAATTGCTATTATTAAGGTTTTATAGTTAATATTATGTTTTTTGTGCAATTGTCGTTGTTATCATAAAATTGAATATGTTCCACAAACAGTAGTATCTTACTGATTAGGTACATAGACTCGTTCCTGATAATAGATATCCAAGATCAACTAAATGCAACGAGCAATAAGCCTTCATTCCTATATACACGATTGCTTATGTTCGTCGTAGTAGCCTTGCAGATGCAGAGGCACGCACACATAGACCTACGTACAAGAATTTCGGATCAAGTAAGACGTATATATTCAATAGCTACGGGACAAATATGGCAGTCTAATTCGGGTTAAACGTGAAGTTAACTAATTTAAGACAAATGATCTTAAGCCATTTCACTTTTACTATTGAATCAAAGGGGATTGGGTAATCTAGTATGGACAGTGGCGTTCTTAATTTTTTCAGCGGCCATAATTAATTTTGATACCACTTCATTGTACTGTGTTAAACACACGTACAAAAGTCATTATTTTCATTGTAAGTAATATCGGAGCTGCGATATACAGGGTGGAACATTTCGACTTTACCTTGAAGGAAAGTACCCTCATACTAAAGATAGCGAATTTTACTTAAAGGAAACTTTACCTTATTTTTTAAAAGAAACAAAACTGCATTCAAAGACTTTTGAAAATGCCACACCCGGTAGTCGAACCGACTAATATTTTACAAAACCTTCTTTTTCATGGACTTCCTTTTATTTAATTTACCAAGTTTGTTATAGAGATTTGATCCCTATGATCGACCCTATCGATTGATGTAATAAAAATACAGGGTGTTATTTTTTCGAATTGTAGTCGGTTCGATTATAAGGCGTGGCAAACGATTTTTCAGCATTCCTTAAATGCAGTGCTGTTTCTTTTTTAAAAACACACTAAACTGTATTCAAAGTTTTCTGAAAATGCCACACACGGTAGTCGAACCGGGTACGAGTACCTACTCTTACTACCGGAGATAGTTAATTTCATTCAAAGGAAACACTCTCTTATTTAAAAAAGAATACAAAGCTGCATTTAAGGAATTTCGGAAGATCGCTTGCCACGCCCTGTAATCGAACCGACTAAAATTCTAAAAAATAACACCCTATATTTTTATTGCATCAATCGATAGGGTTGATCATAAGGATCTAATCTCTCTAAGAAACTTGGTAAATTAAATGAAAGGAAATCCATGAAATAGAAGATTTAGGAAGATTTTAGTCGGTTCGACTACCGGGTGTGGCATTTTCAGAAAACTTTGCATACAGTTTAGTATGTTTTTAAAAAAGAAACAGAACTGCATTTAAGGAATGCTGAAAACTCGTTTACCACGCCTTATAATCGAACCGACTACAATTCGAAAAAATAACAGCCTGTATTTTTATTACATCAATCTATAGGGTCGATCATAAGGTTCAAATCTCTCTAACAAACTTGGTAAATTAAGTAAAAGGAAATCTATGAAATAGAAGGTTATAGGAAGATTTTAGTCGGTTCGACTACCGGGTGTGGCATTTTCAGAAAACTATGAATGCAGTTTTGATTCTTTTTAAAAATAAGGGAATGTTTCTTTTCAGTGGAATTCGCTATCTTCAGTATTTAGAGTACTTCCATCTAAGTAAAGTTGAAAAATACCACCCTGTATAGCTAAGTCCCGATATAATTTAGAGAAGTTTGTCCGTAGTAACTTTCGATCACTTTATACTGTACTTTCATATTATACCAATTTCATTGATGGCCGCTCAATTCCGACACGACGCCAACATTACCCAACCCCCTTTGAAACAAAATTATTTCCAAAAAAGATTTACGCATATTGAAAATTCAACTCAAAGATTATGCTGTGTTACACTAAATTTACAGCTTACAGGTCATCTACTTACGAAGTTTATGTAGGTATAAGAAAAGTAAAGCTGAATGTCAAGTTCACGACAATCTAACATCTTTGTGAATAACCTACTGACTACTAAATCCTTTGTTTGCAAATGAGTATCGATTTTTGATTAGTCTGGCCTAATAATAATTTATTATTGTCTACGAGGCAGATGACCTTCCTAAAATATTTCCCTACGATTTAAAGGTATAGTAGGTATAGCACAAGCTGGTATATTTACAAATTAATTCATAATTTCCTAAGACAAAACAAGTGGCGCCATTGTTCCCAGCTATAGCGATTAGTTGGACAATGTCAGCTCTGAAGGCGACTGAGCGCGATCATCAATTAAACTGTCAAACAGCTCACGATCCAAACGAGCCTTTGTCAATAGTGATAGCTATGGTTAATATACGATTAATGCTCAGAATATTGTACTAAGTAAATTGATTCAATAGATATTTCTCTTATCAATATCTGAATAAATGAGCTTAGAATCAAGGACTTCTATGATAGGTCGGCTTCACAGGACAATAATTATATAATAAGACAAGTTTAAATTTATTAGTATTTGGTATAAAGATGTGTAGCCATAATTTGTGTACAAATATGAGTACGAAAATGACCGAAAAAGAAACAAAAAGAACATATTGAATTTGATTATGTCCAAGATTACTAATCCTCATGTTTAACGTAAATGGTTAGACTATTAATTCTTTTCTAAACATCGTTACCAAAATGGAACACCAATTTTGTTCTAAACACTTACGAATACGTAGCACATAATATAAATCTATGCTTAATACATGAATTTTTATGAAGTGGATCTTGTATATCATAGTAAAGGCGTCGCGTCGTCGTAACTTCTTAGTAACACTTCTAATAAGAATTACTCCAGACTCCACCAGTTGATGAACGCCAAAAGGTCTATTAAAGCTAATGGTATTTATCCTTTCCTTTTTTGGGTCGCTGGTTTATAAATAAAAGCTACATTTTCTCATGCTATTTTAGCGGGCGTAGGTTTTTCGTTAACCGATCTTCATTTGGATATTTAGCCCTTTTCGGCCACTAATAGTCGAAAGGTACACAGAGTGTAACTTGCCTACGTAATCTGCCCACACTATCACAAACTTCTAGGTTTATACATAATGTCGACTCACCGCCTGGCGCCTTGTCTTATTTGCCACCATCATCCGTACTTTATTAAAAGTAAGAAAGTAAAGTATGTATAAGTAAAATAAGTCTTTATCGCACAACGCATTGAAATTTTCTTTTATATAGGAATAGGGCACGTCAATTTGACTTCACCTCGCCTTCAAAATCTCAAGAAAGAGGGTCGCCATTACAGTTATGTAAGCACAAACGGTTTTAACTACTCTATAAAGATATCAAACTGTTAGTTCTATGTATAATAGAGAGAACGCTCTACAAATACGATCTTAGCCCGATTCCTCACTCTTCTTTCCGACAACGTGCTAAATGAAGAGCCAGGTAGATACTGTAAGTATGTTTTGTACTACACCCACGTTTTACTGTTTATGTTCGATTCTATAAAATTATTCATTTACACGTTTATAATAATAAAGTTATTTATATTCTATGGTATTTCTAACAACAGTATGTAGGCTAAGGACGTTAGTAACAATGAATGATATCTCACGGATTCATCAAAAATGCCCTACCTACTAAACCATGGATGTTTATATAATTTAATCATGCATGTTATGCCTATCTGATTTAACCAACTAATTTCGTAATGTCATAGATTTTTCTGTAGATTTTGATAGGAACGGAATACCTAAACAGCGCCGACTGATCTAGGTAGAGTGAGATTATTTGCAGGGCGCTTTGATCGTTCCATTCTGAACACCTCTCCAAAACATGTTGATTGTTGTTAAAATTGTTTTCCGTAATTAACTTTTTGGCGAGACCCATACAATCTGGCAAACCGCTTAGAAAAACAACATATTTTGCTCTATTCCATAGCCGGCCCTTGCAATAAAATATATCAATAACAACCGTGTCTTCAACTTCATAAATATTCCACGGAAGCAATTCCACATAGGTATTTAAATGATAACTTTGTAAAGTTACCAGAGTTATCTACGGATGCGCTAGCGCAACGTGACGATTTGTATTAAGTATTGGTGTAACCTTCAATTGTAAAAAAAAATGGTGGTTATTTAAATTGCTAGTCGCCAAAGACCTATTAGATGATAAGTACATAAGCAGTATATGCATAAGTACAAATATGAAAATAAGAAAAAAAAGCTGTTATCGTACCTAAGTGGGTAGCTACGTGAGAAGAATAGTGATATCTTAGATTACTTAACATTTTAGGCTATAGGCAGGTATACTTAATGCCTATAACCTTGCAGTAACTTAATAAGTATAGGAGGTAGTTCGTTATTCACTTTCAACTTTCGTTACCTGTCGACAACAGCTTTAGTTACATAACAGTTAGGTCAATATCATGGTCATTGAATATCTCGAGTATATTATTGTATCAGTATTAGAGAATAAGAATTTTGCTGCAAAATATAATACCTACTTATTCATTTATTTCCTTTTGATTGTTTTGATATGTGTGGTCGTTGTTTCGTCCAAAATTACTCGAGTACTTTGCTACATGACATGTTTATAATTTTAGGGTGTAGTGGAGTAGTAGCGTCTATCTCTGACAGCCGACTTTCAAAAAGTACCAGGGATGTGATAACTACGCTGCTAGTTCACAAATTCTTCTCCAGTGGCTCCCAGTAGCTGTGTGCGTACAGCGGCCACACCCCGGCAAACCGTGTCGGCTCACGGGCTAAACCTGGAGGAGGGGCTTGTCAGTTCAGTAGGCAAGTTAAACGCGGCTCCCTCTCGCATCAAGCAAAAAGTCTGTCTCGGCGAGGAAGGCAACCCAACGCAGATATGCAACAGGGATTGGTGGACTCGGCGATTCAGCAAGGCAAGGTGGATGGCCTAGGGCGACGGTAGAGGGCGTACAGTTACCGTCGGCCAGACACATCATTTGATCTCTCCCCAATCGTAGCGGATCTCCGTTCCATTGGACCAAGGAGGGTGAGGATGAGAGTGTGCGCCTGCGTCTGCGCGAGCGTTTGCGCACCTAAAATATCCTGCGCACCTGACCGCTTCCGTTGAAAGGACTCCGAATGCGTTTAAATCCTGTGGCGATGGGATGAAGTAGAGAGGTCTGGCACGATGCAGCCGGGCTTTGTCTGAATCCTGCACATAGGTGGTCTTGGGGGTGTGAGTACACGCCGTGGTCGCTTTCACATTGCAAACTGGGGACGACAGTGTGAGTTCGGCAGCACCCAGGATTACAAAGCAGCCCTATTTAGGGAGGCACTGCTTTCCTCGCATAGCTGAGGAGGGGGCTAGAAAAGGTGCCCTAAAAAATGCTCGTTCCTATTTAGAGAGGTGGTAGTAACCGCGGCTGCCATCGCATCAATTAATACGTGGTCGACGATACAGTAAAAATGGAACAAAAACATCAACAATAACTTTTGGTGCGTGGAACGTGAGAACGCTGATTGATAATGATGGTAACGCCTGCCCTGAACGTAAAACCGCCGTAGTAGCTCGTGAACTTCGTCGTTACGGCGTGGATGTTGCTGCTCTCAGTGAAACACATCTTGCTGATGAAGGAGAACTGGTGGAAGATGGAGGTGGTTACACTTTCTTCTGGAAGGGGACCGCTGCGTCCGAACCTCGACGTTCAGGAGTAGGGTTTGCCATCAAAAACAACATAATGAAATGCTTGGATGAATATCCTATACACATTTCGGACAGACTGACCACGTTGCGCCTACACCTGGACCATAACAACTATCTTAATGTCATCAGTGTCTATGCTCCTACCCTAGATAAGTCTGATGACATAAAGGAAAAATTCTATGACGAACTATCTCGATGTCTAGATGGCATTAACACCGGAGAGCAGATTCTATTGCTGGGTGATTTCAATGCCAGAGTCGGACGAGACTATGAGGCTTGGCCTAAAGTGCTGGGTAGACATGGAGTTGGAAACATGAACTGCAACGGTCGGTTACTACTCAGCTTATGTGCTCAATACGAGTTGGCAATATCGAACACAATGTTCAGGCTTGCCGCTAAGCACAAGACAACGTGGATGCATCCAAGATCCAGACACTGGCACTTGATCGATTATGCTATCGTACGGCAACGAGACATCGGACAAGTGCAGATCACTCGTGTTATGCGAGGGGCACACTGTTGGACTGACCACCGACTCATTATCATTAAATTACGACTCCGCCTCCGAAAACCACGTAGATCCATAGCAAAAAAGCCTGAATCACTGAACCTGGGAAGGCTGAAAGATCGCGAGGTGAGGGAGAAATACGCTCAGGCCTTGTCTGAGAAGCTGTTGTCAAGTAGTAATAGCGGCGATTTAGTTGCAACCTGGGAATCGTTGTCGTCTCATCTCATGGAAGCAGCTTCCGTTACCTTGGGTCGAAAAGACCGTCGTAACGAGGATTGGTTTGATGAGAACGATGAAATTCTTAAGGCGGCACTCGACAAACATCGTGACCTCTTGAAACAGCACAGTCGGCGAGGTGGGAGTGTGGCGGCGGTCAAAGAAAGTGACGTCCAACTACGTAGGCTGTCCCGACAGATCAAGGACAAGTGGTGGCGGGACAAGGCTCGTCACATGCAGTGGCTCGCAGATACGAATCAGCTCGGGGAGTTCTACTGCGAGGTACGTAGGATGATGGGAGCGTGTCATCGAGTGAGGGTGCCCCTGAAAGCTATAGATGGCGAACTCCTTACTAGTAAGGAGGACGTACTCAAGCGTTGGGCACAACATTTTAACTCTTTACTCAATGTAGACAGACCAGTTGATATCCAGTTCATCAGTCTACTACCACAACTCCCATTATGCACTGAGCTGGATGCACCGCTATCGCGTGACGAAGTAATCTCTGCCATCAAAGACCAACAAAATAAAAAGGCAGTTGGCATTGACCTTATACCGGGCGAGTTGCTGAAGTGCGGCGGTATCGAGTTACACACATTTGTATGGGAACTGTTTGTACGTATGTGGGAAGAAGAACGAGTCCCAGCTGACTTCAAGGTGTCTCGCATTCAAGCCCTGTACAAAAACAAAGGTGATCGTTCCAATTGTGACTCTTACCGTGGCATTTCTCTTCTCTCAACACCTGGAAAGGCGTTTGCTCGAGTCCTTCTAAATCGCCTAAGGTTACTATCAGAAGGGATCCTGCCAGAAACACAACTTGGCTTCCGACCCGATCGAGGCACCTGTGAGGCTATCTTTTCAGTGCGTCAACTTCAGGAAAAAAGCAGAGAACAAGGTCGTCAGTTGTACCTCTGCTTTGTTGACCTAGAGAAGGCGTTTGACAGCGTTCCTCGTGAGGCACTTTGGCTGGTTCTCGGAAAGCTGGGATGCACGGAGAGGTTTCTGGGGCTTCTCAGACTACTGCATGACGACATGCAATGCTGCATCACGGAAAACGGGGAGCAATCTGAGTTCTTCCCCGTCAGCTGTGGGGTGAAACAAGGATGTGTTCTAGCACCTACACTGTTCGTCCTGTACTTTGCAGTGGTGGTCGGGGAGGTCGCGAGGATTACCTCGGAGGGTGTCCGCATCCGCTTCAGAACCGACGGTGGGCTCTTCAATTTGGCCAGACTTAGGGCGCGCTCCAAGACAACACATGCAGTGATCAGCGAGATTATATATGCCGACGACATATGCTTCTTAGCAGAATCTTCGGATGGCCTGCAACAGCTGATGACAACGTTCCATCAAACATGCTGCAAGTTTGGCCTGAAAATAAGCGTCAAAAAAACGGAGGTGATGTGTTTAGACACACACGGTCACGAGACACTGTCCATCAGGCTTGGCGAGGACGTGTTGAAACAGGCTGATAGGTTTCGCTACCTGGGGAGCACCATAACATCTAAGTGCGACCTTGATGCCGAAATCAACAGCAGGATCGGAGCTGCTGCGGCAGCATTCGGGAAGCTATGCGCTAAGGTATTCTGCTCGCATGATTTAAAGCTGTCTACCAAAATATCTGTATACATGGCGATTGTGCTGCCAAACCTCCTATACTCATCCGAAACATGGTGCGTGTACCGTCACCAGATTCGCACTCTAGACCAATTCCACCTTAAATGCCTGCGAAAAATTTTAAATATCAAGTGGTCCGATTATGTACGAAACACCGAGGTTCTACGGCGAGCAAATGTCGGTGGCATAGAGTCGTATTTAATGCGTCGTCAACTTCGGTGGTGTGGTCACGTATCACGGATGACGGAGGATCGAGTGGCGAAGCGCATCTTTTATTCTGAATTAGAGGAGGGTAAGCGGAAACAAGGCGGACAACTCCTCCGTTATAAAGATGTTCAGAAGCGCCACATGAAAAGATGCAACATCGAACCTTCGAGGTGGGAGGGGTTGGCATCACAACGCCCTGAATGGCGCAGGCTTGTCCAAGTGCAAGTGGGCGAGTTCGAAGAGCAGCGGAAGGAGGACCTCGACACCAAGCGCGACGAGCTGAAGGCCCGACAGCCTGCTGCCATTGCCTACAATTACACGGGTGGGGTGCTTACGTGCGCTTTATGTTCACGTACGTTCACCGCCAAGATTGGCTATACTAGCCATTTACGGGCGCACCAGCGACGTATTAATCAGGAGGACTTATAAGTGGTCGCCATGGCCGAAATCGGTCGGAGGTCATCATCATCATTATAATTGCAATAGGCAATAGGGCTGGACTTAGTTGAGTCCGGCAAGAAACGTGTCGTTTTTTATCTATTTACAAATATATTTAGTTAATCCCGTAGGTATGCTATTTTACCATTCATCCTCATAATCTTAGCGATTTGATCGATTGTACCTATCCGAGGCTTTTACCTTGAAAGCCGAGGCTCCACATTTTTACTTTTCTACGCTACCTTTCCCGATCTTCGGCATCCCTGGTAAAGAGACTATTTTATTTATTCTGTCAAAGAAAAATGAGACAATTTTGAACAAAATGTCTGCAAGAAGCATAATGACATTTGAAAAGGACGTAATACTACTTGAAGTTTTAATGATTATCTATCTGTGGGTACGGCACTCGTCATATTTTCTTGTCAGTATTGTATAATGTGAATAATACAATTTGATTTATGAAGCAATGTTCATTCATTTATCATTATGATATCGGCTAAGTGCTCACTGTGTGGTTTGCGTACGGGCTTGGATCTTGTTGAAAACCTATTCAATTTGCTGTATTCAATACTTCCGGCAAATGGATTGCTAGCCATTGTAAGTAGTTGATAGGTTAGGCAACTATCTGACATTGACGAAATCTTTATATGTAAAAACCTTACGTACAGTCGGCAAAGAAAATAAATTGAATACACTTTTTCATATAAAGTTATATGAATGTTACTGAACTAAACTAATAAACCCATTTTATTCAAAATTGGTGTGTAGTCAGAGTAAGTCTCGACTCTCGTTCAGATTTACGAATTAGACTGACACCCAGTTCCCGAAAGCACCGAAAGGCTGATCAACGTCAAATTAACTAATCGGCTGTCAAATCTGTTGTCAAGTAGCAATTGGGTTTCTAGAAGCATGGTTAGGTAAATAGTAGGTATAATTTGATCATCGTGTTGGTTAACCAGTTATTTTAACCGACACGATGATCAAATTAAACCATTTAACCATGATTCTAGCAACCCAATTGCTACTTGACAAGAGATTTAACAGCCGATTAGTTAATTTGTCGTTGATCAGCCTCTCGAAAACTGGGCGTCAGACTCGATAAGTTGAATTGAAATCGGGTTGTAGAATTATTTTGTTACAATTTTTTTAAGAAGATGTTTGAATAGGTTCTTGGGTGGTTTATGTAAACAACTGAATCCGGAGTCACTGGGGATAAAAAGGTCAGTGTTCGACGAATTTTGTGAAAACACTGAAAAAGTATTTGATTCGTTTATCATGCATTTTAAATTTAATTACTGTAGGTAGCTTAGAGAATTATTGTAACTACTGTTGTTTTATTCAGTCGACTAAGACCAAAATACACCTTACCGGAGGTTGACTATTACCGCCTGTATAACTATAGTTTTTATATTTCAACGGAATTTGTACGCGTTTTTACAAACTTTACCTTCATCTTACAGTACGTAGTAACATAATACGCAAATACCTAGGCGAACTAACTGTTGGAACTTGAAAACCATAAAGCAGTTTATTCTTGTATAAAACTACTCATGTTCTTACCAAGGAAATGTAATTATAGGTAATTATCTAGATAATTATCGATGTGTCTATATAAAAAAATAAAATTATACGCATTTTTTAAAACGAATAATAAATAAGTTTAAGGAAAACATATTCCAAGGGCGCAAATACGAATACCAAAATAGTTTTAGAAAATGAAACCCAACGAAATTAGTAGAAACATTACAATAGTTATTGTGTGTGTAGATACTGTGTCTATAATCTCGATACTTGAGACTATCTGTACTTGACCACATAAACTTCTATTCTGAGATGATTATATACAATATCGATCTCTTGATTAGTGTAGAAGTCTCCGCCTCTCTTACTATTAACGTAGGGTGACCAAAATTTAAAAGCTTGTTTTGATTATTTCCATCGCAAGTTAAATTATTCGTCAACTATCACTACAACCAAATTTGGACAGATACACGACACTTGATTAAATGTCACTTGTGCACTAAATGTTGACCACTTATCAAGGCATTAGACAACTTTTATAATAGGTAATCGAAGTTTAAGGCCCGTATTCCAGAACAACACTCAGTTGTAAATCTAGAATACAATCTGTTTTCAGATCCAGTTTTAAATCGAGATTCAGGACTGAGTATATGGGATGGTATATGGAACACGGGCTAAAGTTTGATAAAGTAGACCTAGAGGTGATAACTGCTGCGGACAAGATACCCAGATTATTATAAATCAAGTGTTTCTTAAACAATTTCTTTTAATACGTTCTATATTATACGAATGAAGTATACCTATGTATACTTCATTCGTATAATGAACCTGAATTATCTTATCAACGGATATCATTTATAAAATAAGCAGATAAATTACCAAACTCCAATTACGAGCCCATACATGATCAAACATCCTAAGATAATTAAAATCTTAAAAAAAAATACGGCAAAAGTATATCAAGCGATTAAAGATTTGATACGGCTATTCAACAACGAATAAATTGAACTCGGTTTCCACTCCTTTTTAGGTTTAATTGTCTATGGTACCAACCCAAAGTAGGATTGAGCAGACAATTTGGCTTGATTAAGGTCAACGGCACTCATATTAATTAACTTTCAATTATTTCGTTTCGTAAACATGAATGAATATTAATTCAATAAACTACTATTAGTAAATTAATAAATATCTACTTACTGGTACATACTTAATTAATATGACTAAAATTTGGTGTAGTTGCATTGAGTTTACACTTAAGTATTACAGGTATTATATTACAAGCAACTTCTTACCGATTCCATTACTAACGAAAACCTGTCCTAATAAAATTATTACAAGTACCTACTTATAATTTTATTATTATTACGAAACATAAAATATTGAATAACACTTATTTTATGACTGCATCACCATTAACGTGTATGATGTTAGTCTCAATATAAATAAAACAGAAACAAGAAAACTGAATAACAAAAGGAATTTTTAAATTGTAAATACTTACTTTAACTTTAAAGTTCAAAAGAATCGTCATGTTGACTGAATCACACTACGAAATGAGTAAAACCATCAAAACCCTTGTAAAGCTAAAATGTAATTTTATTTATTTTTCTTGCAAAGTCAAATTCAAAGTCAGTTCAACGTGTTCATCGGTATCGTGTAGCAACAGAAGTTCGTCCTTGACACTCGGCTGCGGACAAAAACTAAACTATCGGTCGTAATTTCGGCGCGGCGGCGGTCGGTGGGTGTGTTCCGTCCGTCCGTCCGAACTAACGCACACAATGATAATTATAATCCCAAGTCTACCATAGATTATAATTATTATTGTTTGTTCTTTTTTAGCTAGCCAACATTTTGTTGATACTAATTTCGACTTGGTTCCTAAATATTATATTCTATTTTTGGATATTTCTTTAGGATTCTGTTAATTTCTGTCTTTTTGGCATTTTACCACCTTATCAATTGAATTACATAACGAAAAAATTATTTAGGTATGATACGTAACATTTATGTATGTAGCAGATAATAGATGCTCTGAGATATGCCCAATACCTGTTAAGTTCGTATTATCGTTATTAAATAAAAGTAATTTACTAGGTATCTGATATGTACGTGGTGCAGCAATTATAGTTTTTAATAATATAAATAAATATCTAGGTTTAACCATAAAACAGAACCTTTTGATGGCATTACTTTTTTTTGAGTATTTTACTTATAGCATTAATTAATTATATAGGTATATGTAGATACCTAGCCATTAACTTACTAGGAAATTAGCATTGGTGCCATAGTATTTTAAAAAGCGTGTTATATTCATAACACACCTTTCCACAATTATAAATATACTAAATCATGTCATGCAAGGGTTCACGTACCTAATAAGTAAAATGTAGATACGTAAATATTTATTTCATAAAAACCTTCAAAATTCACGTTGAACCGCATATACTAAATCATGTCATGCAAGGGTCCACGTACCTAATAAGTAAAATGTAGATACGTAAATATTTATTTCATAAAAACCTTCAAAATTCACGTTGAACCGCAAATTACTCAATATTCTAAGACAGCACTGTTTACGTGAATATAAATTGGATTTTAACACTCTCTATCGCATCATGAAAAGCAATAGAACTCGGTGCCGTAGGTATTGAAAGCGAAGCATGGCGGTTCTGACACCATATCGCTTACTACCTCGGCGCCATGTTACTTACTTGTATGTATGTGTATTTACATATAAGGAACAAAGGAAGTTTGGCAACGTATTGTTCGTACACTCGACTTTTCAAGTCTGGTAAGCATAGACGGAAAATTTGCATTTCAAACACATTTATGTACAATTTTGTCGCCCACATGTGTAAAAGTTGTTAATTATGTGGAGGGATTCCTTCTAAATTTACAATTTGTACAATTGGATGTAACAAAACAATTGGCTAATTTTATTTCTAACTAGATGTTGCTCGCGGCTCCGCTTGCGTGGATGTAAGTTTTCGAAATCAAAAATAGTCCATGTCCTTTTCCAAGGTCTAATCTATCTCTGTGCCAAATTTCGCCAAAGTCAGTTCAGTGGTTTACACGTGAAAGTATATAAAGGCAGACAGAGTTACTTTTGCATTTATAATATTGGTATGGTTATGGATATGGATTTGAGTCTCGTGATTATATTGACACGTTTTTAGTAAAGACGAAAGAACCTCGTTCGTTCTCCTTGAACCTTGCCAACTATTTCCGGTGTTAAAATAAATTATATAGTACTTGCATCTTTTTAACTTGACTATAGATAAGTGATAAAATGAACGATAGAATTCCAGATATTTACTCAAAGACTAGCTTTACGTATGTTCGTAGTTCGTATGTACGTATGTAGGTACTGGATATCATCCTAGTTTAAAATTTTACTGTGGATTATCCAAACCTTTATCAAACTATATCTCTGTAAATAATTATATATTAATTATATCTACAATTTGTAGATAAATGTATGATTTACGACAACGCTAGGCAGGAACATAAATAAGGTAATAAATAATGCTGGGATTGAGGATAGTTAAAACATAATTATATTTTACGGCAAATTATCTACAGGGAAATACCATACTTTATTTGTTAACCATATATGGATACTTAATATTGAATACACTATTTTATAAACATTGGCACTCCCCTATAGGTACAATACATTATTTAACATCTCCCTGATTGTATCGTAATATTTAGATAATAATTTCATGATGAACTACCTATATTTAAGAGCTCTGAACTTTTTACTAACAACATATTTTGAATAATTCATAAGTACATACATACCGATTACTAAGGTATTTCACACAATAATTTGCAAACTGGCAAACTCATATCCCTATTATTCAATGTCTACTTTATAGTCAATAGACGTAGAAAAGCACGATCAAAAGTTATCTTTTTCCTTTTAGCAATTCGCTTTGATAACAAAACAAAAACAGCTGGCAAATAACTTAGCGTGCGATAATTACACAAATTTCAAAGATATTGTACTAAAATTAAGAAACTTATAGAAGATAGATGACAAAAAGGAAAACAAAAGAAAAACTTGGGGTAAACTAGAAATGGTAAATCGCATACTTTATAGGAATTGATTTAAAAATAACGTTTGTGTGTTCTGTAAATTAGTTTAACAATATTTAATACCTCTGCCACTTTTTTTAAAGCAGATTTAGTACCTTGAATGAGGATTTTATACTAAATTTGGCATTGATACAAGATTAACGTATAGGTACAGCAATAACAAAATAAAAATATAACTAAACGATCGCGTTGGAGTTGTAAACGGGAACTCAGTGATTGTGGATGATGAGTTGTGTACTTGGCATTTCATTTTGATCTTTGAACCCAATTCACTATCCGTGATCGTGAAAATGTTCTAACTTCTATTTCTTGGAGTACCGTCTATCTAAAAGTGTACCTTTGTGCCAATATATTGGCCAAAAGCCCAAAACTTTACCAATATTGGTGTTGTGAATGTTAATAGTTACTGCCTCGAGGAATGAATTTTGTAATTTTTTACGAGCTAACTTTATTTATGAGCTAATATTAATGTATTGCAGTTGTTATACGAAAAACATTTGAATTCGCAACGTAAGGGTATCGAGAAAACGGAGCATTACGATTGGCCGATTTCACACATACACTGGTTCACAGTAGGCAGGTGGCCAATTGTAATGCTCCGTTCTCTCGATACGTTTATGTTATAAATACGAATACTTTTCGTGCTCACGGCACTGTGGGGTGAGCACAAACTACTATCGTAATCGTATTGTGAACGTAACGATAGCACGGAGCATTGCGATTGGCAGGCTTCAGGTAGGCGGCCAATCGCAATGCTCCGTGCTCTCGTTACGTTCACGATACGATTACGGTAGTTGTTCGTGCTTACCCCACTGTTCTTTAAACACTCGCAACTCTGGCAGGGTGATCCTGATTAATATACCTTAGTGTTATTTAGCTCTCGTTTTCTAGGCTTTCTTAGTCGGATGCCCGACGCTCTAAATTCAAACGGAAATCCAATCATGCGCCAGCTCCTATAATTATCTAATCATCAAATCAAGCAAATTATCCAATCCAGAATTATGGTCACCTTATCGTATAGCTCTTATAAGTATAGAATCCCTTTCAGTGCGGCAAATAAAAGGTTGATTGATATCGTTAAATGGAGAGATGCTAGTTTTTGTCGTTTATCGAGTGGGTACTGAATGGTTAAGATTAACAAACTGGATCGGGTAGGTGGCGCTGTAATCGGGTTTATTCAAATGTTTAAGGGTGATATAACTTTCGGACAGTTCGCACCTAGTAATTTAGATACTATACGAATATTATTATTATATTATTACTATGTAAGTATGTTCCTACCTATATTGTGTGCAAATCCTTTTTTGCTAGTTTTAGGTTAGAAAGGCATAGAAAGAAAACACTACGGCTTTATTCTAAAGTATTAAGTAAGTACGAGTACAACTACCGCGATTGCCCTGGGTAGGTATGTACACAATCCTATGCAATCTATCTAAAACACCATTAACTTCAAACGTGTGCCGCAACTCGCAAGTAATGAAATTGATGTGTTCAGCTTCAACATTTTCCTTGTTCATTATTCAAGAAATCATCCGTCTCCGTGCAGATACATAGATATCCACCAATGTGACCTTCACCGACATAATGTATTTATTTTATGTCATAAATATATTATGATTATTAAACTATAAATATGTTTTTGGTGTGCATTATAGCTAGGTATTTAATTCACGCACTTTGTTCGATCAGGATGTATATTGGTAATTCAGTATGATATTTTTGACGGAATATACTTACTTATTATTGAAAACAATACACACACACATACACACATATACTCACACATGCACACACACAATTAATTAACATCATGATATCGACGGAAATTTTCTCGTATGTTACACATTGAAGCGCCGGGATCAGTGTAAACAATAAAACAAATAAGTCGTAATCTAGAATCTGTTTGTACAATGCAATAATAATTATTAGAACAAGTAGGATACAATATTTTTAATACCACTTAGGTCGCAGACAAGCATACGGCCCACCTGATGGAAAGTGATTACCGTAGCCTATTGACCAGTTAAACAGCAGGGGTGGGCACTGGGCACACTCATGCTGCTAACCCTGTAAGCAGCATGAGTGTGCCACCCCTGTTTTAAATATTCTGGAATTATTTTTGAAACTTATTAAAAAAAAAAGGATCTGTAATTTTTTCCATAACTGGGAGGTGCATAGGTAACCCCTTGCAGACCCAGATACACCTATACATATATCATTCACTCGAAAATGCACCAAAGGACTCACTATGGAATGCAACCAAGTCCAACAAACGTAAATAAAGTTATTAAAAATAATTGAGTAAAACTAATATACCTATGGCATTCTTGATACTCTGTTTTAATTGATATCGAAAACCAATCTCAGTGTGGAAGGTCTTATGTGTTACTACCGCACACGTTCGTATGCGGAAAATTGCAACTATTGATCACGATGGACTGCACTTTGTTAGACGACCTCGAACATTTTACGACAGGAAACCTATAAAACCATAATACCTGGACACTGACAAAGCACTAGGTTAATGATGTAAAAACAGTGACAATGCAGTTAGAGAAATAATGGACATACTTTACAATGAAGATAAGTACTTATAAGAAACTAGTGATGACACACAACGTTCCAATGTTCAGGAATTTAGTGACCATGATAAAGAAAGGGATGCTTAGAGGGTACGGACATGTGGAGAAGATGGATGAATGAAAATTGATGAAACAGATTTATGTGTTTTAGGTAATTCGGATCTATGTTGGATTCTGGACTTGGGCGCGACTGATGCTTACCGTATTGAATCAAATAAATTCGCTCGGTAACTTACGACAGAATACAGAAAACAGATTAAAGTATCATTACATCTCTTGCTATTCCTTCTATCATTATAGATAGAAACCACCTTTTTAACTAAGTACCTATTCTTGACTATGAATGCCGGAGTCTTACTCTTCCGTCTTTTCCTTTTCACTATTCTCCCCTCGTTTTTCTGTAACTGATAAAGAACAAGATACACCTATAATAGTGACACCTTATTCATCTCTGTCTAGAAATTTAGCTATTAAATCTGCATTCAACTATGTTGAATAAAATATAACTATAAATTCATAGATGCATATAACACTGACAGATATTTAGGTCATCGAAACCTTCATTAATCATAAGCCTGGGTCTGTGCCAAAAGTTATATTTTTTCAATCAACTGAAACTAAATGCATTTCGAATTCACGCCAACGGGGAATCTGAGACTAGTCCGGTTGAAGTCGAATAATTGTGTACTCTACAAAGTACCTAAGTATAATGCGTTGTGAGTCTATGAACATCAATTGCATATGTAGGTAGGTACGTAGTATAGGAACTAGTATTGTTAGTAATACACAACTAAACTTAATCATCATCATTTAGCCAAGGCCGGACGCTATGCTGTTTAAAACTGTTTTATTCAGTTACCTATATTATAATTTTAGAGAACCGTTCACAATTGCTCGTTACAACTTTATTAGTTATTTAATTTATGCAAAAAAAAATCAATAAGTAAAAAACTAGAGCTGCTCTTCTACGAAGAAAATTGTTTTGGCAAACTTAATATTGACAATTTAGTTATTATACTGGCAGATGCAGTTAAGATACCTAACTAAAAGAATTTATTTTTATAATAAACTCAATATTATCAAGTTCATAATAGGCATACATGACAAAATATTTATTAACCAAAATTATATACATATTTATCAAAATTATTCAAAAAGACTTTTTTTACATTTAAGTTTTATTCAAAACCCATCAAAAAGGAAATCTTCTGAACTGGTAAACATTTATAATTATTATGTATGTGAATTCTAAAAGGCGATGCATAATGTTCTAACGGGATGGACATGTACGGCGTTACGAAGTAGGATGTTGAATTTGCGCAGGAGTCTTATTATACCACATTTACAATAAATGTACTACCTACATTTCCGAAAACGGTTTTTGGGTTCGTCCCGTTTGAATCACTGTTTTTTTTTGTCTTTTCGTGAATTTTGTGCTTGTATAATGTTAGGATCCTCGAAGCAGAAGGCAGAGATATTTTACAGACACAGTTTATGAAGTATTTTTTTGTCTTACCTAACAACTTTTCCTGACCTAAGAATCGAACTCTAGATCTCATAGATACACAACAACAGCACTCGCTACCGATGCTTTAGGCTTAGTTAGAAAATGTCATTTATAAGGCTTTTTCTCCGTTCAAAATGTAGAACAAAATATGGTCGATATTAAAAGCGTGGGTTCAATATAAATTATTGAGTCTCACAATTATCTCTAAAAGGGAAAACACGAAGTTCGTCATTTAGGAAGAAGCAATCATTGATGAATAAACTTATTACCTAGATACTCTACGTTAGTCAGTCAGACGGAAAAATTGACTTTAAAAATATATAAATTTCGCAGAAATTCATCCCAATCAAAACGACAACACTACAAATAAGTGTAGGTACTCATTGAATAGGTCACAAATGTCACACACAACTCGAAATATCTACCACAAACTTCACGTTGTGTTTCTTTAAAATGTGTTTTGTTGCTTTAGTAACAACAAAGCATATTAAATACAGAGGTTAATGTTGTATTGACCAGTTACGGCAAAACTTTTTATTTACTTAGATTATGACCACATGAAATACATCGACGGATGGTTGTAAAGATCTTCGAACCAAAAAATGCATATTATTGTAATCGGCATCTTTACATCGACAAGGCTTCAATGCCGCGATTCAACAAACATTTGACAGTAATACATCAACTGTCGGTCAATTTTCTTAAAAATTTAAGTATAGTTAAGTATAGGTAGAGTTACGTAATTACTGCAGTGAGTAGTCAAGTGTTTGTTTGAACAATAAAATATACAACAGAATCAGCACATGCACACAATTATACATAAAAGCGCCAAACTTTCGCAGATGCTGCTTCTCAGGCTGAGTATTTGTAGGCGTGGAACCGGTTTTGGTGTATCAAAAGACACCAAACCGTAAAAATAAAACTGAAGAAATGTGAACAACAAAAAACCGTTTCGTTATCATGTCGCGTGATATTTTAGGATTCGTTTAATGTAAATATTGTTTCAAGAACGAGATTTATGGATTTTAACATGCAATGTTTGTCTGCACACTCGGTTTCAACACGTTGCGTATCGATAATATTGATACGATAATAATTATGAAACTGACCTATAATTATAATATAAAAGAATCAATGAAAACATATCTGAACAAATTTATGTAGTAGGTAATGCTCCAATTTAAAATACTTGAAATATTATTTGAAGTATGAAACCAATTAGGTACCCTGAAAGAGGCAATGTCTTAAGAAAGAGACAATGAGAGTATGACTATCAAACCTCTCCTCTTTCTAAAGTTCTAGAATAATATTTTTTTAACGTTTCTTCTTTCACTTCTCTCTTTTATATTGTAAGAGAATTTCATATTGCATTTGTCGACAAATGTGACCTCGGTTCCAACATTCAGCGGTATCTTGCCTGACTTTATTGGACAAGTAATTAATTGAATTGTAATCCATACATGGATTCTGTTACTGAACCGCAAAACGTTATTATGAAAACTACCTGACAATAATGATATATTTTACCTAGTGATATTTCACACGACTATTACCGATAAACGAGTCTTTGTATTGAGTCAAGGGAATCAATATGTCGTACATCATGATTTTTTATGTGAAGGATTCTGCTGCTATGATTATCACTATGTTAATATCGATCCAAGTCTGTTGTTCTTTCTGAGAAGTATCTGCAAGTATATTATTTGTATCTAGGTAGGTACAATTGAACCTAGAAGTTATAATTACTTCAAAGTGCTCTAATCATGTTTTCAAATTTTTTTCAATGTTCATTTTTTTTTAAATTATTCATTACCTGTACGTGTTCGGACGAATCTAGTTTCTAAATCAAATTTATGGTAAAAATCTGTTTAGGCTATAAACCACTATCAAGTTTGGAGGTCGTTGTCGTATATTGTATTAACAAACTAGGATAATTACAGTTTAAAGTGGCCTTGGTGAAGACACAATAATTGCCAGAGACCCGATTAAGACTTTTTACGAGGCGTTGGCACTCTGTCGCTAAGATTTATAGACCAAACGTAGCATTAAGTTCCGCAGTCGTTCTTCGTCGTTGAGCAACTTAATATATTTTGTGGAAATAAGAACCTACGCAGTAATAAAACATTCCTTATAAACGATCCAGTAATTGAAATACTTGGTATGTGAGAAAGAATTGAGGTTGGTCTGAATAAAGTTGTGTGCACTTATCATCTTATCATTTATTCAAATGTACAACTTCTATCTATTAATTTAACCTACAACAATTATCATAATGAGTCACGAAATTACATAGTTGTATATATGAATAAATTAAGAATGAAAGAAACCATTCGTCTTATTAATTGTGATGACTTTTATAATCAAATTATTCATTTTTGTCATTGGGAAACACGAATTTTTCAACGACGACGAGACATCAAAAAATTATGTTAACAAAATATTAGCCAGAGATTAAGTAATATTTTCTATAAGCAACAGGTAACATGACATAAATCATTTTGTTGTTTTCATTTTATAGTGCGTATGTCTCTAAGTAATGTTTACATAGTTTACTCCGTTGTATTTTTGCGAAAACTCTTTGCCAGGATCATAATAATTATGTAATTGTATTATGATGTCATGACAGCCTCCGTGGCGTAGCGGTAGTGAACACGGCCGTTACGCAGGAGGCGCGGGTTCGATCCCCGCTCAGTGCAAATATTTGTGTGAATGAAAAATAAGTATTTGCATTGGTCTGGTCGTGCCTCGGAGAGCACGTTAAGCCGTCGGTCCCGGTTGCCATGAGAACATCTATGGCAGTCGTTAGGGGTAGTTGGAGCCCTCAAAAATCCAAAAACAACGGTCTAACTGCAAAACTTCGATATCGCCTAATGTTAACATTGGGTTGTGGAGGGCAGATGACAATCGCTTCACGGAAAATATCGAGGTCTAGTCAAATCCGTGGTTAAGACTGGTAAAAGCGGACCCCAGACTTCGAGATGAAAGCTTCGGATGCGACTGGGAAATAACGCTAAGAGGAAGATTATGATGTCATTAATATCGGAGAAGCCTGGTTTCTTCCTTTTAAATATCCAACTCTGACAACTCTCTCAAAATATGAAATTTGCATTTAACCCTTTGTAATAATTTATACTACTACTAACTACTTTATGTTTTATGAATAAAGGTTCGCAAGAACTGACAAATTGAAAAAAAATTGAGAGTCAGTCTCAGTTTGCAGGTAGATAACTATGGGTGTATTGAACCTAATCTTCGAGGTCTAAGCCAACCTCACGTGCTGGCTAGACAGTATTGTAGAATAGAATGACAAATGTATGGGAATTGAGGTTAGTGCCACTTGTCTAAGGGACTGAACGGTAAAAGCCAAATCAAGAGGTGTGGACCCCGGGCTAGTTCAATCAATCTTGATTCCTATGTTCTTATGGCAATGAACGTAAACTAGTAACTACCTACAGTGTTTTACTATATTCAGTTTCATTAGGTACCAATACGCATATACAAGTAGGCAGAGGTAGACACAGATACCCAGACCCAGATAAATAACTTGACCAGTTTAATCGCTTGATATAAGGATTTGCAACATTGTTAGGTACTCCATTGCAAATAATGTCCTATTACATACTTAAGCGACATCGTAAAGTAACTGGATAAAGTCGATAGTCAAATTACACCACAATGTGTAACATTTACATTTTAATCTTCAAGTTTGTCTTTGGTAACATTTATTTTCATTGCAATTGTGTCAAAATGAAGTTAAAGTATATTTTTAACTAGCTGTTGCCCGCGACTTCGTTCGCGTTGAGTTCGGAATGGCTCGAACAAATGTATTAAGTTAATTAATCGTTATATTCTTTATTATTTATTATGAAAAAAATCTTTTTCGAGTGACCGACTAATACATACAGGGCTAAACTACCGGAAACTACGAAATTTGACAGACTTCTTCTTTTTGTTGACCAAACTTTTTGTATCCACATTTAGCAATGTTCATTAATTTACAATTGTAACATCCTTCCTACCTCCCAACTCCTCAGAACACACTACTACCACTTACAGATAGGTAAAACTACATTGAGAGCGTCACGAAAAAACTTCACGAAAACTCAGAGCCCTGCATAAAGATGTCTTTTCACGTCGTCGTAGCAGTGGTTCTCTTTTTAACCGAGTCAATGGTAAATTTTTTTTTAATCGTTGTTCATTGCCTTTACACATAGGTGAATGGGCAGTTCGTTGCCTTACACGCAGGCTAATTGCTACTGGTCAATATGGCCTCATTTTACCATATTTCCCTTGCAGCGGTCAACTTGTGTCAGCAGGTGATTTAGATACTTCTATGTTGGTAACTGGAGTTAAGACTGGTGGTGAGACATCTTTGAATCTTATGAAATCTGCCGGAACTCGATGTTTCTCTGTCTACATTCTGCTCTCTTTCCTTGAATAGGAACAGCGCTATCTTTTTATTATACACAGGTTGGCTCCGTGGCGTAGCGGTAGTGAACGCGGCCGCTACGCAGGAGGCGCGGGTTCGATCCCCGCTCAGTGCAAATATTTGTGTGAATGAAATATGAGTATTTGCATTGGTCTGGTCGTGCCTCGGAGAGCACGTTAAGCCGTCGGTCCCGGTTGCCATGAGAACATCTATGGCAGTCGTTACGGGTAGTTGGAGCCCTCAAAAATCCAAAAACAACGGTCTAACTGCTAAACTTCGATATCGCCTAATGTTAACATTGGGTTGTGGAGGTCAGATGACAATCGCTTCACGGAAAATATCGAGGTCTAGTCAAATCCGTGGTTAAGACTGGTAAAAGCGGACCCCAGACTTCGAGCTGAAAGCTTCGGATGCGACTGGGAATTAACGCTAAGAGGAGGTTGGCTGCTTGTGACACACTGTTCTCATCTCTGGGATGGCTTTACGCGGTACTCCTATGAAGCAATCGACAAGATTGTAGAGACATGCATTGGTAGTCTTCAGGTTACTAATATTTTAGAATCTCTGCAATTGCGTAGAGACGTTGCCTCTCTGGCTGAATTTTAACAATTCCACCGCACTACGGCGAGTGTCCTAATGAGCTCTTTCTAATCCCTTCTTCTTTCTTCATATCCAAAATGACACGTGCTGAGCTGCGGTGTCACTCACATACGGGAGTCATAATACCGCCTCGAACCAAGTGTTTCGGATCTTCATTTCTTTATTATACGGTAAAAAACTGCATTGCTCTACCCACATCCATGTTTTCTTCTTCTTAAGATCTCGAATTCTTTCACACCTGGCTTGGGTATGAAAATGCAAGGCCGTCAAAGTTGGAACTGCTATTTCGGTATGGTGTGGTTCGGTTCGGTGTGGTGACCTTATGGTTTGGTACATGGTGCGCCGCTTCATATTGTGAGGTGATAATGAAGGCAAAACACGTGACGCAAAGGGTACGGGAGAGGGTCACTATTCGGGCATTCCCCAGAATACGCAACGGACATTAAAGAACATGCAACGATCTCCGTGCTCCATGAACGCGGATTTGATGGCGATTAGGATCGATTTTGCTGTACTACTCTTGTCACACAGCCTATTTTTATTATGATTTTACTGGATGTATCTTCCTATAGATAATGTTTTTTTTAAATATGACACGTCAATTTGACTTCACCTCGCCTGATGATAAGCTAAAGGCAAAGTCTCGGAAAAGAGAGTCACCATTATAGACACGTACCATGTTACAATGGTGGCACTGAGCTTGACGATCTCATCAGATGCTTTTTCACGCCCCGCTTAAAGGACCCGGAACTGTAGGAAGAGGGAAACACGTGAACTGGTAAGGAATTTCAGGTCTTAATGGTGCGGCAGAATAAGGAGTCGCCAAACCGCTTGGTTCTTGATAAAATATTCTGCATGTTAAGCGGGTGGCATCTTAGTCCTGCACGTGTTGTCCTAGAGGAAAGGGTGGGTTAATGGGAAGAGCTCATCAAAACATTCACCATAGTAGAGACTGTAAAATACCGCCAAGGACGCTACATCTCTACGCATCTGCAAAGGCTCGAGGGTGTTGATGACCTCAGGATTAATTCATTTAAAACAAAACTAACACATAAAAATAAATAAAATAATATAAATAAATCAAACAAAAAAAAATTGATAGGCTATAAAAAAACAAATTGCGTTTTAGTAGGGTTTGAACCTGGATAAGCGAGATTGGACGTCCAGCGCAAACCCACTAAGCTACAAACACTATGACATTAGATTGCGAAATAGACGTTTATAGTATATTTTATTACATTATAGTTTAAAATACATTCTGCCTCGTTCCTTATTAAAATAGCGTGGTGATATTAATTATGAACCAAAAATATTTCGATTCGAGAGATTCGAGAGAACATCGTATAAGAACAATGTGAACTCTGTCGAGACTCTTGCTGTGCCGAAGATTCCGCAATTACTTTTTTTTTACTCTTGCCTCTCGAAGTTCTTCAGACTTCTATGATCGAAAAATTAAATAATCTCTTCTTTTCAGTATTTTGCTACTTCTATGTTTCGATAAATTTACACAATTCACAATTTTTACGTGCGATTTACTATTATTGACATAACTTTTTTATTTATGAACCGATTTTAATAAAAAATACACTAAATTTTAAGTGAAGCCTACCACAATCAATTAGTGAAAACCGCAACCAAATCGGTTTAGCCGATTCTGAGATTAGCGTGCACAAACGCACAGACAAACAGATAAACAGACAAACAGACAAACAGATAAACAGACAAAAATTCTAACAAACATTGTTTTGGCTTCTATTACGTTAATAAAGTCTCCCTATAATGGTTTTTCTCATTTCCATGCCATGTACAGACACCGATCGGTTACAATTTTATTATATGTATAGATACGAATGAGCGGATGTGACTCAATGGGTGTAGGAGGTAGAGCCATATTATTTTCAGCTCGAACAGGTTCGCTCGATCAGGGTAATATCACCTTTTTACGAGAATAAGAGATATCGTGAGTAGGACTGGTTTAAACTCCCTTAATTTCCTATTTCCCACTCTACTCTCCTTACTCCCTCTATCTCACCTTCATCGATTTCCTCTAAATATTTCCGTCCTTTTTGAATACCTAGTTATTTTTTAATTAAAGACGAATAAAAGTCAGTCCTCAGAGGAAAACGAAAGTTTCAACCTCCTTTTCGAAGATTACAATAATACCTATTTAGGATAATATTCAGCAATTTCGGAAGGGTGACACTTATTGTATTTTCACTTAATCTTTTATAGTTCGTAAATTAAATAAATTAGGTAATATATGCTAACGTCCCCTGTATTTGATTTAGTATGAAGGTATAGTACCTACCTATAGCAATTATACTGCAGGTGTAAGTGTAAAAACTCAACTTGTCAATGAAAAAACCCACATATAAGTACCAATGTAGGTTGTAAAATAACAGTGTAGGAGTGCAAGTATATTTTTTTATGTACACACACTTCGTCAATGTCCCTTTTTATGAGAAAATTATTATCCATGAAATCCGTAATATTTGCTTATTGTAATGGAAATCCATTAAGATTGACGCCCACGCGAGTGGCACGGTGTGATGTCTACACTCTAGAGAGATTTATATAGCACGCGCTACATGTTGTGGCGCCCGATATGGGTCACTCGTCCTCATTATGTAACTTAACGACAGCTATTCAAGCACTGATTTTGTGGGTAGAATTGATTAAGTAGATTTACTGTTTTGATACTTGTGATATAAGTACGATATCTATGATTAGTGCTTATTGGAATTTATTGTTGGTCCTCGATACAGATATAGGACAAGAAAGTTAAAGTATGGTTGATGATTATCATCATTATATTGCTGCATTTGTTTCAATTGTTTAGGGCCGGCTGAACATGTAATTCTCTTCCGTACTTTCTTGTCAAATGTCATCTCTTCAGTTATGTACTCTATTTCTTTACCATATTCTTTGGCACACATACATATATTATATCTTTTTTATGAAAATAGTTAGTGTCAAAACTTTTTTACTCTTGATCAAACCGTTCTTAAACTTTGCAAATATAAAGCTTTCCACTTTCCACCACAGGGACAAGATCATGATCCTACGTTAGATTTGACCATCTGCTACCTATACTGTGTACCCTAGACAGGTAAAGAACGGTCAATAATTTATGTTACATGCTATATCCAGCTCACAATATCACAGTGGTCGCAAGTCGCAATACAGTCAATGAAGAGATAAATAAACCCGTCCGGACAGGAAACATAAACATACCTTCTGAATTATCTTAAAACACCACGCTGTCTATATTATCTAATTACTATTCATTTCATTTGACGTGATCACAGATGAAATAATAATCAACAAGGTCACGCCGATGTTGCCTTGCATGATATTGATTAATGAGAAGTTCTTAATGCATTGCTCACGATTGTATGGTGCTTCATAGAAAATGTAAAACTAACTTCGACACAATGTTAATAGGCGTAATAATAGTAACTCCTTGTGAGACCTTAAGATTTGTTCAATTAAATGTTAAATTAAGAGTGGAACGTTGAGCAATGTTTATATGGAATTCGCGGGTGCGTGTGAAAATCAAATCCGCTTTGATGGTTCGTGACGGTTCGTCTTGCTTTGAAGCGCTGTGCACAGACTCATAGATATTTAGTTACGTAATAAGCGCGCCGGCGCATAGGTTTAGATCGTTACCTCTAAACGTGTATTTGTCTGTGGCCGTGGTCAGTGCACATCAGTGTAGGCGTGGCCTCGGTTCGCGAACTACCTCTGTGATTGGCGGAATATAAAAGGCAGTTGCATTTCACTTCGTGCTGGTTCTGCATGCTAATTATAAAGCTATTTTTTAGAATTACGCAGAATTAGTTAAACTGTGCGGTTTGTTTTAATGTTAGGATGGTTAACGCACTATTGTAATTATTGTGTCATTTAATTTTATTCGACAAAGAGAAAGAAAATTGATTAATTTACCTCGCATTGCTAACTTACAGATACGACGCAGAATTGTAGCTATGCTTTAGAAGCGTGGTTATTTATAAAAATCCAATCATTTATAACTACATAGTTCCCGACAGACGCATTATATCTATAATATCTACTAATGTAGGTTTATTAATATTTCCTTGTCCTGATTAAATTTGAAACCATGATAAATTGATCCGATAAAAATAACATTAAGACGAAACATGACTTAATATTAGTTAATATCATGTTGCAGAATTACGAAACAAGAATATGTCATTAAGAAATACACCCATGTAATACATTAAGGTAATAAAAATAATGTGTGTGGTGATTTTTTTGATTTTTTTATTCCCTACTTCAAAAAGATGTAACATTTAGTTCACACGCTTCATTATCGTCGTCTACACAAATCACTTTTATAGTGATCACCTTAAAGAATACTTAAGAGCAGTGATTTACAGTTTATACAGTAGGTACACATTTTTTTCTTAGGATCTTTTAGATTAGGTCTATAATGTATACTTATTTTGTCTATAAGTATGGTCAGCGTATTATTTCTACTAGCAGCATTGCGAGGTAAATATTATGATAATACATACAAAATCAAGCGAATATAGAATTTTTCGATTCGGTTATACCTAAACCAACAATCTATCAAAATTTCAATCCAGCTCATCTCCACCCTTCGTTAAAAGTGTCTATTGAGAATATAATCTAAGTTTGTATTATGATTGGACACTTAGACTGTAGTTAGATGTATGGAACCTTGTCAAGATCGTCGGAACTTCCCTAAAAGACAAATTAAATCAAATAATGGTATGGGAAAGAAATCCTGGGCTCTAGTGCGAATTTTGTGTGCAACCTAGATTGGCATACACATGACAAAAAAGACTTGTACCTAGTTATTATATATTGGAACAACGAATAAGGCTTTAGTCAGTTTATAACATTAGGTAAGTAGGTACCTACATTATAATAATGCAAATACTTCCTTTTGACGATGTATCCGCATATGTCTATGTATAACCAAAGAACAGGAAAATAAGTTACCAATAATTCGTACTGAAATATAATTTTAACTTTCCTAGAACGATATCGAATGAAATATTATTGTCTCATCTGTTTATTTTTGTATTTTTAATAAAAAAAATAGGGTACGAATTGATAACCTCCTTTTTTGAAGTCGGTTAAAAAGTATTTGTAATTTAATTTTAATTACTAAAGAAACTATCTAAGGTCTGAATCTTAAATTGGATAGACAAACCATCGATATATTATATGTTACTAAAGTAAACAATCAAATCCTCAGATAAATCGAAATATAGGACTGAGGCCCTAACAACGCTCATTGTGAATCGACTCTCACAATGACATTAGAACTGTCATCTAGAATACAAACTGCCCTTAGATCTAGTTTTAAATCGAGATTCAAAACTGAGTATCGTTCTACGGGCCTATGGGGTTTGTAGATGAATACACAAAAGGTATTACACAGTACCTGTATTGTGAAGGTAACTCTACCTACTTACTATATTTTTACATCCGCAGTTTCACACGCCTATGGTACGAGTATAATTATAAAACTATTATATCTCATGTTTCCGTCTTCACTCACATCACATTTAAAGCTAATCTTATTTTTTTAACTAAAAGCAAAGATAAGATTATATTATTAGTTAAACTACCTATTTTTTAACGCAATTAGACAAGTACGTTTTATAAGCGGTCGTACAACTTGTCTTAAATAGGTACCTATTTAATTATTAGCATCATAATTAAAATCTCTTATACAATAATAAAATAAAAGATAAAAACCGCTAAATAATAGATACGTCCTATATGTAACGTCAAGTTAAGTAATTTGACGACGGCGACGTTAATAATTATAATACATAACATGGATCTTGATTTTTAAGGATTACCAGCTTAATAGTGATTAATATACTGTCGGTAGAAGACCATCTCATACCGTTTGCCCTAAATACGAAACATCGTAGAGTCAATGAGCAGTTTTCCAGTAGGTATTTATAGGGTTCCCAAAGACGCGCTAGATGGCGCAGCCGGCACTTTTGGTAAGAAGAGTGTGGTGTTACATCTAGTGTTCCCTAAGAATTAAGCTTTTTATTATATTTTATCTATTATTATATGGGTAAATTAAATTAAACTTTGGCTACATCGCAAATTCATGAAAAAATACTACAAACAAACCACAGAGTACATTAAAATTACCAAAAGCTATGCTAGCGCCATCTCCTGATGACTTAAAAACCAACTGATTATTATACCTACTGGAAAACTGCTCATTGGATTGAATTAAGAACGAAATTCGATGATTCCGTTACACAGACAGACTTCAATTTCAGTGGAAAGACTTGAAATAGATTGTTCCGAAGCACTAGCATTATTCAATACCTATTAGTTTCACTAGCCAAAATAACAACAAGTAGATCGTTCCAGTCGCGACAAAAATACAAGAGCAATGTTTTCGGTTGACAATGAGACAAATCATAGACAAACGACTAGAACAAAGGGTTTGAATAGATAATAGAATAGAATAAAATCAAAACAAACACGCTATGAATATTTTCAGACTTGTCTAAACAACGTCCTCTTGTAATTGACTAGCGCTCGTCTATAGGTGGAATATAGAATAGTGTTATTTTAAAACAACCACCCTTTACAGGACCAGACTGACTTGGGTACCGGTTGATTGGTAAACGTTGCGAATGAATACCGTATATAAATGTTTGACAGCGATTAACTGCTAATATCGCCGCACTTTTGAATGAAACATGACAAGATTTTTGGGACGAATTCAATCGCTTGTCAATTTAAATACAAAAGGATATTATAGGTTAGGTGCTTAGGAGAATCGGTTACGGATAACTTTGGAGTGAAACTGCCCACTTGCAGATCAAAATACAGGAAATTAGCAGCCAACCTTCAGGTCTGAAGAGGCACTTTGAAAGAAAGGTCGTGCTCTTCATAATGAGTTTATGTATTCGCTTAATACATCGTAGCTGAGGCTATGTTATACTTATCTAGAACATTGGTACAGTGCACAATATTTAATATTTCAAGTGTGTAGATACAAATATTAGAATGTATTAGTTTATCTAAACATAGAACTACTTATCTAGGTATGTGAATATCGGACAGGCAATATTCAATGCAGCCGCCATTTTCAACCCAACAAAAATATACAATCAAACTAGTTATTCAATATTAACTCATCGACATACTCAACAAATTAACGAAAGATGAAAAGAAGTTTTAACAGGGCCATCATTTTGTAATTCATACACAGTAATGGACGTCATGCAATACAATACCTAATGCTATTCTGAGGCTGATTAACCAAATATTATTTCAATAGACGGATATAGTAGACTATACAAAATCACAACTCAACGCTAATAACGAAATAAGTACATACTATTCATCTGCTTCCTATTAACATGTAAGCACGGTCAATTGAGTTTTAATATTACCTACAGCGTGCAAGAAACCATGAATCTGCTACATAAATGGCCCTGCGGAACGTGAATCGATATGCAGACGTGCACAATGTTGAACTAATGGCGAATTAATGGTCGGTTGTGTTATTTACTAAAAATACTGACTTATAATGCATAGCAATTTTTTTTAAACGTTTTTAAATTAACGGTTGTCACGTTTAGCCCTTGGCGCTCTATAGCATTAAAGCCAAGGAGCATTAATGACGGCATTTGAATCGAGCTTGGAGACATTTTCAAAGTTGAAGAGGATGAAGAAGGAAAAGACAATGGAGCACAATAAGAAATTTAAGATTATTAGGACACTCTTAGGATCTGTAAGAAATGCTGTGCTTCTAATAAAAGTATACATTAAGTAATAATTAGTATGATGCTACTTCCACGTTCGAGTCGGACCATACGTGCTTAGAAAACGAATTTATTGGATGAATTTAGTAGTAGTTTAATTTTTCAGGAAAAGGTCGTCATGAGAATAAGAAGAAAAAGTAGCAATAACTTTTAGTTGTTGATTTTTTGTTTGAATCATCATTTGACTACACTCCGCCTGATGGGAAGCTAAGGCGAAGTTCAAGAAGTAATTATCCAAAAAAATTAATGAATCCAGGATTATAGGAAGAAAGGAACACGTGTACGGCAGGCTTATTAGCTAACTTTTCGCGACCAGCGAGCGAGCGATGAGCAGTAAGAACGAGATCATTGCGCGATGGATCGCGATACGTCAAAAAAAATTGGTATTACGTAAGGATTTGCGATCAGATCGCCTTAACAATTATATGCTGCGGAACTGAAAAATAGCGATAGTTTTGTTTCTTAGACTAATTTATATGTGTTTCTTGATTTACCACTGGTTTTTTAAAATGAAAATTTCTGTATTTATTTATTTCACAATGGCGGCCATTAAAAAAGGACCTTTTGAGTGATCGCGATGACATTTCTTATCGCGCCTTTTTCGCTGATCGCTTTCTGTCAAATGTGATACGTAATACCAATTTGTCGTTTTTTGTGCTATTACCGCGCAAATTTTGCTATCGCTTTGCTATCGCGAGTTAGCTAATAAGCCTGCGGGCAAAGCATTCCAGTGGGGTGAGCACGAACAACTAACGTAATCGAGAGCAGGTAGCATTGCGATTGGCCGCCTGCCTACTGTGAGCGTGTGTGCGGTTGAAGCCTGCCAATCGCAATAGTCTGTACTCTCGTTACGTTTACGATACGATTACGATAGCTTTTCGTGCTCACCCCACAGTTTTTTATCAAACTACAAAGTTAGGAAGTATCTGCTGGTCCGCTTGGTGTGTGTTAGTCTCGAGTACGCCTCAGTTACCTAAGAACTCGTATTGGGCGTGTTGTTCGGAATAAGAAGAGGGTTAAATCCAGTACCTAAGTATTATAGTACCAATAAAGTTATTATAAACCGCGCCACGTATCTTGGACCTAAAATGTGCCCTATACGCGCAGGTTACATTTCTTGGGTGTCTTTTGAGGATAGCACGGGATGCTACTGCGGTAGACGAACTCAAATTTACCAAGCATAGACTATTACAAAGCAATCCGCGGGCGCCAGAGCCTCGGATGTCTTACGATTTAGGTCCAAGATACGTAGCGCGGGCTATATTATTATAATATGTACCTATTATTATTATACAGGAAAAGCAGTAGAAAATATAAAGTCAATATTATTCGCCTAAATCTAATAATGTATATAGATATTATCGAAGTAGCAAATATATGTGTCAAAACATCAATTTGAGTGTGATTTTATTTACTTTAAATATATACCTACCTAATTCGTGTTTTATTCTCGACCAAAGTATATTAATTGTCATTTATGTGTAAATCGCTATTGTATCAACAAGTTTTCCTTCACCTTCTGACCCGTTCTCTTAATTATGCATTTAACATAATCTAATAGGTATCTCGGTACACATCTAAGCTGACAATGACATTTTCGTTTTTTCGACATTTCGTTTCGTTCTATCAACAAGGGTACAGTACAATTAAAATCAGTTGAACATTCGGCTTTTTTCGGGTATAATCGCCTAAATTCGGAGACGGAAATGACACGACATACATTACCGCGATTTCTTTTATGTAGCATTCAATTTGAAGTATCCTAAACGCAATGTATACCATCTGCCAAGATGACATTACTAACCACAGACCTAAGAAAATTATAGAGAAGCGACATGAATTTGAAAATTCATTATTTATTGAAGTTTCAATAATTAATAATAAAATATCTAGACCTTCGTGGTTATTTTTTTTATGACCATCAAGAAATTGAAGTCTCGCAAAGCCATACGCAATTAAATATAGACCGGCAGCAGGCGTTGCCTAATCAATCATTTGAACTGAAAGGTAGAACGAATACATTTTTAGCCGTTTCGTTTCGGTTAATGTGCACATTAACCGGCTAAACATGGAATATCCCGACGCAAACTAACATGTTATCGAACTTTAGCTGCTTCTCGAAGATAAACCTAAGTTCAGCCGGCTAATCTTAAGTTCATGTTCACACCTACCTTTAGCCGTAACAAATACAAGTCAATATTTTACTGTTTGATGTACATAAGTAACAGTACCTACGATATTACATCGGATTAATAATAATTGATAATAATCACCAAATTAAAAACTTAAGACACCGACTTCTACCGATTTTTGTTGATAATTTATCAATTAAAAAAGTAGAAAGTAAATTTTCTTCTTTTTTAAATAAATTATATTCTTTATTAAAATAGTTACATACATTATTTACAATTTCACGAGACTGAGCAATAATTATTTTACCACGCTTTAAATTTGTTGAAGCCATGATACATAACTACTGTAAGTTAATTTTGATAAAATTTGATAGAATATGTTCACGAATGAAATTAGCGTTCATAATCATAAAATGTATCATATACGTCAAATAAATCAATTATTTTTCTTATATTTCAATATTTTTGTGTTAGTTTTGAGCTACAAAGGAGGTTTTGTTGCTCATATCGTGCTTGTATTGTATTCATTATGACAACGGGTAATATAATTAAAGGTCATATCTGTAAATTGATAACTCTATGTAAGAGACGAGGGATTCACGACAATTACCGAGGTTGACCGAATGTTCAACTGATTTTAATCGTACTGTAACTACTTCGCATCATAAAAAATGTGTTCAGAATTCGACAGTGGCAAATTCCTTAGTGTATTTTACTCTTTATAGTTAAGAAATATGAGATTGTCTGTAAACCTAAACAAGCCTGCTCCACAGCTGCTGCATATGGGCACATTCTCAGTACATGACTACCTGACTTGCAAACAGAACAAAATATTATATTTTGATGAGTCGACAGGGCATTCCCCTTTCATGTTTATACAATATCACTCCATACTGAGACTATGTGCCACACTGTTGTTACTATAATGTCTCCCTTTATTTGTAGTTAGGTACCAACTTATAGATACGCAGTTTTGAATTCATTTTTACACGAAATCGAAAGCATATAGTCCATTTTCAAAATGAAACGGATCAGAAATTCTTTATTCGAATGAGTTGAACCTTCATTAATTTTCACTTTTCTCTTCGGAGGAAAGTTTGACTAAGATGGAATTTACATATTGAAACATAACAAGTTTAGATGAACTCCCACCCTTTTCCCCGATGCTCCAATGGACAAGTCACTAAGATTTTATTGAAACATAAGAACCTAAGAACAAAAATACCTCTTGTATTAGTATTGATAAAAGAACAAAAGTCAATAAAAACAAAGTCAGCGTTAACAGCAATATTTTACAATGTATTTGTAGTTCTCGCGCCTGGCAACATGCCCACGTAAGTTTTCATCGGATACAGCAACAGTTTCTCGTTAATGCATTGGAAGAAAAACTAATTCGGTAATTAGAAACGTACATAATGAAGCAATCAATTTTCAGGAATATCCTGTATTTAACTTCTTCTTCTGCCTAGCGTTAATTCCCAGTCGCATCTGAAGCTTTCACCTCGGAGTCCGGGGTCCGCTTTACCAGTCTTAACTGCGGATTTGGCTGGACCTCGATATTTTCCGTGAAGTGACTGCCATCTGACCTCCACAACCCAATAGTGATATTAGGTGATATCGAAGCATTGCAGTTAGAGAGACTGTGAGACCGTTGTTGGGCTTTTTAGGGCTTCAACTACCGTTAACGATTGCCATAGATGTTTGTATGGCAACCGGGACCGACGCGACGGCTTAACGTGCTTTCCGAGGCACGACCAGACCAATGCAAATACCCATATTCATACATACAAATATTTTCACTAAACGGGGATCGATCCCGCGCCTCCTGCGTAGCGGCCGCTTTCACTACCGCTACGCCACAGAGGCTGTCATTAATCCTGTATTTAACTACATATCATGATTAGGTACCTATTAGGTAACATTCACATTAGGTAGGTACGTAGAGTTCCTCCGTGATCATAGTGCTTGCAACAGCGCCGAAATATCCGCAACTCTAAACAATACATGGTAAATATCCCGACAGCTCTAATAGTAATATCCTGTCTGTCGATTTTCTTATAGTCCTACTATGTAATAATGGTGAAAGTTTGTGAAGATGCATGTTACTCAATCACGTTCAAACGGCTGAATTTTTGTATAGAAAAAGCTTATGGACTGGAATAACTACTACCTATGCTATTTTCTTATAATCCCTCGAAAAGGTGCCCATGAGTTGCAGTAACGGTATCATAAATAAACTTTGCGGGCAACAGAAAGAGCACTTGTGTTTGTATTATTACTCAAAAATAATTATTACGCAAGTATTCGCCATACAATAATTTTCTTTCCCGTTTCTAATTCCAGAATCAAACTCTTGTCATACAAAAATAAAACAGTAGGGACTATTATTACTTTTATTATCTGAGTGTGCAGTTAAAACTTCTAGTAGATTATATTGACCTACTTCTTACTTATCCAGTGCTTTATGGTAAAACCCGTCACAGTAAGTGCGGTATTATATCTCATCGTCTAAAATGAGGATTCCCGATTTACTTCACCGAACTTTATCCATTCTAAATAGCTATCCGCTTTATTTATTGTGATTCTTTTCACTTCGATTTTGTTATTACTTTGTAGTTACTGCGATATTGCTCTTGTTTATGACGCTGTCTTTATTCTTGGAATTCAAAGCACCATCTGTTGTAGCAATATCTGACCTAATTTAATTAATCCTTTATTATATTTTCATAAATTTTACTCTCTGCAGATATAAATGCTTTGTGAAGTGATCAGAAATCTCTCTCATCCTAGCGTTAATTCCCAGTCGCATCCGAAGCTTTTCAGCTCGGAGTCTGGGGTCCGCTTGTGATCAGAAATATTATCTATTATTTCTTCTCTTGACTTTTTACCGCCTCTCAAGTAGGTACATTTTTCTTTCCAGTACTTAGCATCTTCAAGAATAAAGAGAAGAGACATTGTGTCAGATAGACTTACTATTGTAAACGATTACTTCATTATGTTTTACTCATTTCCATTTTTTCAATATCTATAAGAATTTTCAAATTCTATGTTCATTCACACTTTACTCGTAGCTGATTGGAGCTACGCCAAACAGGACCACCCAAAGCATCTGCCGCTTTGTGATTATTGAACCGCCAATATTATGCTAATACATTTCGCATGTAGTTTGTATGTCTACAAGACTTAATTTTCATACGAGTCAAAATTTATCGGAATTTTATACATTCATATTATACATTTTGAGTTAGTTCTACTAATATACAAAGCACTGCCACTGCCGATATACCATCAGTTATTGGACATTCCGATTTAATTCTATCTTAACACATTTTATGTGTTATTTGATCATATTTTAAAACCTTTAACTTGATGCATATAAAAATGTAAACGTATCTTGACTTGTTGTGAATTATTCACGATTATGAGTAATTCACTTCTAATTCACATGTTTATTAACATAATGCTTAATAGCAACTGACAGAATGATGGACAGTGACATGATGGTGATGGACAAGGTTAAGCTTTAAAAGTTTTAAGATAACACCTTAATCGGACATTTTATAACTACCTTTTCTTTGATTATCTGAAGGGATGAGAACACCACCAGAAAACTAACATTAACATTTGTTACGTAATCTTCTTCATCCTAGCGTTAATTCTCAGTCGCATCCGAAGCATTTCAGCTCGGCGTCTGGGGTCCGCTTTACTAGTCTTAACTACGGATTTGGCTAGACCTCGATATTTTCCGTGAAGCGATTGCCATCTGACCTCCACGACCCAATGGTAACATTAGGCGATATCGAAGCTTTGCAGCTAGACCGTTGTTTTTGGACTTTTTAGGGCTCCAACTACCCGTAACGACTGCCATAGATGTTCTTATGGCAAATGGGACCGGAGGCTTAACGTGCTCTCCGAGGCACGACCAGACCAATGCAAATACCCATATTTCATGAACACAAATATTTGCACTGAGCAGGGATCGAACCCGCGCCTCCTGCGTAGCGGCCGCGTTCACTACCGCTACGCCACGGAGGCTGTAGTTACGTAATATTATTGTTTTATTATTGTTATACCACTTACGTGGCAGATAAGCACACAGTCCATATGATGGAAAGTGTTTACCGTGGCCTACGGCCGTGCGTAACACTAGGGGCGTCACACTCGTATTAAACCTGTAGGAATCCTTCTTGAAGAACCTTATATTGAAGTCGCTTGGAAAACCACATCAGGGAGTTATTTATTTATATGATCGTATACGTCATAATAAAATACCTACCTTAGATACAGGAGCTATATCCAGATATCGATAAACTAAAATACCAACCAATTCGTGGGAAACTTATAGAGACAGCTCTACGAGATTTGGTGGCGATCGTGTAAATATTTACAGAAGTTTTTATAAATAGTTAAGCCTGTAACAAATCAAATCTTTTACAAATTTTAAATACTTTTTGGTATTAGAACTTGAATTTACGTGTTACGTACTCACTTCGTGGGCAGCTATCCCGTTTTATTAGTATTCAGGCACTTATATACTTAATGTACTACAGGGCGTGATAAGTTAAAAAACTGAAAAAACATACTTTCAGTTTAAATTATATCTAAAAAATCGACTACTAATTCGTTTATTCATCATATAAATTAGGTAATCTAGATGAAATTCTAGATGAAATTCCAAAGTCGATTTATCAGCTTAATATCACGTACCTAATAGTGGTGTGTTTAAACTTTTATTCATGTTTCTTTTTTCCACTAAACTTAAAACTAACTTGTTTTACCCATCATAACATTGTTTGTCAAATATTAAAATCTGTAGCCATTTTTAAATTCTGTGTAAAGTTTTTTATAAAGATGTTTATAAATTTTATAAGTAGGTATAGGTACTTACTTACATTTCAGTTGAGCTCTATGTCAAAAGCGAAGAAGCAAACTTTGATGTTGATTTGTATTGTCTACGTGAAAATAAACAAACCAAACTGTTTACATTATACATATTATTATACAAGAGTCGATATTTCTTAAATCAACCTATGCCGGACACTTGGCATTAGTCCAACAGCCAATGTTTTGGAAATTCAGAAATTATAACGTGCAGCGAAGAGGGATTACTCAGTACAGTATCAAAGGAAAAAAAATATACCCAAAACATATTACATCATAAAGTAGATACCTAAAATATAATGTCATATAAAGTACCAACCTACCTCATTGGTAAGCAATTAATGAATAGGTATGTCGGAAAATCCTACAAATTAAGTAAACCAACATTTAAAATACTGATGACATAAAGTGTTGTAGGTCATGTTAAGTAATTTATTGACTAACATACAAAAAAATAAGAAAAATAAAAAAAAATTGGGTACGAATTGAGAACCTCCTTTTTTGAAGTCGGTTAAAAAGATTTTATATTTGTTGCCTCGAGACACATATCTTGGACCTAAGTCGCGAAACAAACGAGGCGCTGCACTGGAGTCCATCTATTGTTTTGTAATAATTTATGCTTGATAATTTTGAACTCGTCCACCGTCGTAGCACCTCGTGCTATCCTCAAAAGACACATTTTGAGCCTATTTACAATCTATACGTACCTACTAAAACTAGCAAAAACTGTAATTTTGAATATTTGTACAAACATAATGAAGGCATTAACGAGACTACGCTGCACGTGCGTGTCACGAGCAACGTTCACACCCAATATACACATTAAAATTAAATAATAGCTCAAGGCCCACTGTTATTTTCGTTTTAATACGGCAGCAGCTTTCCGCTATGTGCGTTGATCGCGATTTTTTTAATTCACACGAAGCGTAGGGTTGTCACCATCACTTGCAGTTTTTTTTTGCCAAGGAGTTACACGTAGAGATGTACTTATATTCTTTCTTGGCCATGTTTGCCAAAAGTTTGATTCAGACCAAACGAACATAATGCTAAAACTAGAACAGCATTCTTTCTTAATATTTTTGTGTAAATGGAACCTTATTTTCAGCGTTTACATAAGAAAGAACAACGAACGAATGTTCTGTCTCTGTCTACACTAATAGAATTTGACGTGAGCGGATAGAATGAGCATTCGTTCGTTTAGCGAAAATAAACCTTAAGTCGTACGTTATGTATCGATATTTCATAATAATAGTAACTATCTTCATAACTGCCTAGCCTTATCTAAATGTTTTTTTTGATAAGTTCTTGCACTAATAATGTGCTTAGCAATCTATTGACAGCCCTTACTCTTTCTACTGGCCACTTCATAATTATGAAATAAGATGCTATTAACTACACTCATTAATCACACAGCTGCGATATTCGGTTACACCTACAGAAATAGAAATTGATTGATTTAATAATTATAATATCGAAAAGAGACAAAGTAGGTACCTACATAATTTATGCAATATTGTCTTACACAGTTGCGCACGGCCCTTTGGCATCTGGTACATTAATAAATATATTTTTATCGTTAATAATCGTTTGCCTTCATATTCCCGCGATATTGGGTTTATACCTACTAAGATCCGTCTCTTGCACGTATGTGTTTTACACGTGTAGAGTTTTAACACTGTTGCGATAGAGGTTACTCGTACACTAAATAAAATGTAGAGTTAATAAATTTCCAGTAATGCTACCAATATAATTTAAATTAAATGTTATGTTCGCATTGACTCTTTTTTTTTATTTGCAGTGTAAATTTATTTGCGTAGGCTCATGTTGACATATTATTATGACAATTCCGAACTGAATAATATTTTACGAATGTTCCGATTTGAATTCATTCATTGAACCATTTATTCTATTAAAGTTTTTTGGAACTTTCAGTGGGCGGTCTATGATTACGTAACATTAGTTAATGAGTTCAACGTTTCGGAACATGTAATTTGGAGCAATAAAATCTCTGTAATAGTGTTGTTGTGCTTTATGGCATATTTTGTAGATTCTAAGAACAGTCGTTCTGCACTAAGCACTAAACCGTGACATAGGTACAGGGATGAGAATAAACTAACCATTAATATTAGAAGGCTATGACAACAAAATATTGTTCTGAATCTGTCTTTGTTAATTGAATATGATGTTACATTCATGTTGGCATACGAATATATCATAACTTATCAAATCAACAGACCGAAGGGCTGTAAGTTGTGCAATCAATAAATAAATTTGATGTTTAATTAATTTTTGTACGGACAAATTTAACATTTTTAGATTTGTATTAATTTATTTAATATAAAGTTTTAGAGGTGGTCGGTAACTCAGAATGAGTTGTGCATAAGTTTAGTTGCAAGTGTTTAAAAGTTAACTGAACAACTAATCGGATTATGTGTGAATTTTAGAACTAAATCAAAAACAGAAACCCAATTCTGTTACAAACAAACACGAATGATTCAGAACTGAAAAATTAGGCAATAAAATTAGAGCACTTAGAAAGGTTAATTTTCGTAACTATCAGCAACAGCCAACTCAGTTCAAATTGTGCGTCGTTTGTGGTAGATAGATTAAGTAAGTAAGTGCATTTTTGTAGGTCATTGCCTAACGAGGCTGAGATTTAAATGGGGCAATCAGGTAAAATAAATGACCACTAGACTAGTTCAGATTAATTGGGCAAGGAACTGAACATCTCTTTTATCATAAAGGTAGATACTCTTGTCTATAAGGAGGTTACATATATCATCGATGATGATCACCGTTGGTCCCAACTAGTAGGTACTTTGTAGCTGGAAAATAGCTTACTCTTTCTCCTCTTTTTGATTTCCCTTATACGGCTTTTATGAGAGTGACTGCCATATTAATCCCAATCTCTAAGACCAAATCAGCAGGTGTACCCAGCTAACAGATGAGATTATTTTGACCAGAAGGTATTAATAGGCGCCAAACATCCCAATAACTACATCTTCAACAATATTAGCGGTGGTTTAAAATGAAATACGTACCACCATGTTGTCAAGCCAGTTATCATTCTTTCACTTATAATGAATTAAAGTTTGGCTAGTTATTAATTTAGCAAATTATAGCGTGCTTCTACGTACTTATTTAGACAGCGACTAGGCGGTTCTCCCTTGAGGAGACCAATGGTAATGAATTTTCTTTGTTGGCTGTTACAATTATTAGTTTTCAAATAACCTAAATATTGTATTATGAAGTTGCTACACGTTTAAAAAAAATGTGAAATTGTAAAATATTTTTAAACAAATGTTTAAGAACAATGAAGATAAAAAATCATGTGGTTTTGCGTTAATACATGTTGAAAGAACTTTTAGTTTTGTCAACACCCACTCTATCGCTGATTATTAACAAAAAACGGTTGTGACATTTGAAAAAAAAAACACATTTTAACTCGATATGTCTACACATTCTATAAGGGTTACGTTTTTTTTCCTTTTGAGCTATTCATTGTTTTTAGGGTTCCCCTAAAAACAATGAATAGCTCAGACTCTCGTTTTGATAGCTTATTAGTTAAAGTTATAGAAATCGAAAGATTGTACGCAATCACGTAACAACACTAATGTCAAAGTGAGGTTCATCATCGTCATTATCTGCCTGTCCTTGTTCCAATTTATTTGGGGCATCACAATATGTCATTGTCTTCCGTACTTTCCAATCAGACATTATACATCAGTTACTTCCTTCCTTGCCGTATCCTCTTGTACACAATTCGTCCATCATTTCTTGCGCCTGAAGCCCTCGACATACTCAGAAAGGAGACGGGGACTTCTGGGCCAAAATTGTAATGAGTTGAGATATGACTTAAAAAAAGCGGTATTTTTTTCTATTTCAAAATATTAAAAAACCAGCTCAATTGAAAGTCTGGAAGACGAGTAATCTTAAAACTAAGTTTATTCCACTAGCAAAATAAAATATCGATTACTAAAAATTATTTAAACAATATTGCGTATTAAAACATTTGCATCACAATTTGATATTAAATCAATCAGAGTGAACAAAACTTAATCATTATAATAATAATAACCATTTAAAATACCAAATAATACTTAGTGTAATAAAAATAAATTCTGAATCGATTTCCGTTAATCGATTAATTATTTCTTGTGTTTATCAACTGTATTTTTAAGCTGTGACAGCTGACAGCTCCATTTTCAGTCAATCAGTTTATTTATTCAATCTTCAAAATTAATTATTTTATCGAAAAATTGTATATTTACACGGCTTATGGGATATACAATTGTTTATAAAATATGTACAAAAGTATGCTATATCAGTATACTGTATCAGTTTATTGGTTTAAATCCAATGATCAATTGACTTCTGCGTTTTGAGTATTTCCAGTTGATTTCTTGATTATATTCCCTTAACAGTGATTTCTCTTTACGGACTTCTCAGCTTGCTCCTGGTTACCTTAAAGTACAATGATAAACTTGTTTACTTGTTTGAGTTTTGCTCGGTATTTTGGATTTTGACATGGATCTCTGTGTGAATTGTGGCATAGAAAATGAAGTAAATAAGGTAATATATTTCCACCTGCGCATTTCTTAGACAGTACTTTAATTATTATTGAAGAAGAATAAAAGATAATTATTATTTAAAGTGTTTTTTTTTTTAACATAACATCCTTGTACTCCATATCTTTAAAATCTCTTTGTAAGTTTTCGTACATTATCCCTGAGTGAAATATAATACAGTACAATTTAAAAGTATTTTAAGATAAAAAAAATGACCACTTTCTATTAAAACACCACAGAAATCACAGTTCTAAAATGTCAATTTCTTGCATAACCTCACCTTTACTAAATCTCTTATAACTCTGCTCTCAGATATCCAAAATCTGCAGAATTTTCAGGGATGGTTTAATAATTTATATGCTCTTAATTGATATCACCCTCATCTTATTACATTTTTGGCCCAAGAATGTATGAAAGCCTCCCCATCTCCATTATAATATTAAATTACATTTGTCGTTCGCAATCACTTTTAACTTAATAGTATTTCATTACTATGAATTTTATTACTGAATACCAAGGATTATATTGACTTGCTTCATAGGATTATAAAACCGAGGAAATAAATTAGACACCTGTAGGTATCTAAGTTTTAATTAATCGATTTGAACAGTTAGCATAATAAATGCTTCAAAATTTCATTTAATTAAATTAACCATTTATTAAAGGATTACTACTAAATTTCTGAAACTTTAATAAAAGCTAAGGTTTATTTTCTGTGTTAATGTCGGAGTAGGTACCTTATCTGATAAGTTTACGTAACTTTTAGCAAGTTTTTTTTTCTGCAGATTACTCTACCTGTTGCGTATTCTTTATTAGCTTTAATAAGAGAAGATTCGTAAAGATACTAAAACAATATCCGCCCACACACAACCTTCATTTTATTAACAGGTCTAGCTCAAATACTTTCAAACATTTTATACGAACGTGCCCATAACAACCTTCATAAATCAGCTTGGACTGAAACTAAACGCATGTCAGAATATATCAGATAGGTGATACCGTGATATGTATGTATGGGAAGTGAAACCGCAATCACGAAAACAATGTTACGGTGATTTTAATGTATTGTAACCTTTTGACAGCAGTTTCAACAGCGTAGATAAATTATTAAAAAATATTTTATGTCATCCTAACAACGAGTACGAAACTCGTAGTTCCTGACTGCATTCAAGATTTTAACCTCAGAGACTGAGGTTTACTTTGTCTTCTCTCCTTGTGATTCGGCTTATACGTTTTTATAGGAGTGACTGCTGACTTACCTCCTGACTCCGAGGGTTACACTAAGTTTTATTAAAAGAATATGTTTACATCAAAAACCAAAAAACTTAAAGAAATTCAACTTACCTACTTAAAGTTACAGTACTTTTGGTATCTATCGAATATTGAGTACCTGCCTACCTGCATAATAAGTGCATCATAAAGATGAAAATGTATTGTAATTTTTTTAGTATTAGCACAAAATACATTCTGTTTTGCAGTTGTTTCTGTGTGTACTTAGCTGCATACTGAATCCTCTCATTATATTGTAACCTCCCTACCTACCTACCTGTACCCCTCTTCTTTCCACTCTTACCATGCTCTTATCCCACACCCATGTGAAGCTCACAATTCCTATTCAACTACCTAACTAACATTTGATGTCAAATCTATCAATACAATACCTACTTACTTATCAAATAACTCTATCATGATACATATAAATTCTATTACGACTTAATATTAATTTGGCCAATGAACGTCGTAGTGGGAAAGGACTCTTATCATGATACGTAGTTACCCTATGCTCTATAAAGGGGAGTATGTGCTAATTCTTCATTAAAATAAACGCCTACTTAAATTAATATACTACTAGTTTGTAAACATGAATAGCTAACTCTCTAATTAAGATAAGGAACCCTCACTTTCTATAAATATATTACCTGACCTATTTATATTTGTTAAATTGGATACCTACTTAATTTACTACTGAAACTAATTATGATAGTTATAATGACTACCCATCTAAATAATTCTGATATTATCTAACTTATTAAACTTCTTCTATAGTAATACCTACCTAATCTCTTACTGAAATTAATTATAGTTCAGTTATTATACAACTAATGATTTCAACATGTTATATGTTTATTCAGTTCAATATATAGACTAATTGAATCCTGCACTTATGTGATTTATTCATAATTATTAATCTCATTGGATCAAATACCTTATATGAGTTATTGATATATTACCAATGATTGTACACAACATGATATATTTGTTTTTCGGTCTAGGGCCCCATGAACACACGCCCAAGACAGTACAGTTCACACCAACTGAGGAATAACTGTTCCTATGTCTATTATAGGTATGGAATAGGTAGCTTTACTCACTCCGCCTGGCCAAGACATCTGGCACCCATAACAGACAAACACCAATTCGAATGGCGTGGAATTACAATATATCATTCCCTTTACCTAATTAAAGGCTTAAGGTAAAATTATAAGAGTATTCTCTTTTATATATTCCCCTTCTAGAGGTGTAAAAATATCATAGAGATGTATATAACAATCTTTTAATGTAGAACCTAATTAAAGTAGGTATACAATAAACTGAGAGAATAATAAGTAACCTTTATATTCCCTTTCATGTTAGAGTGCATATTTGCAGTAGATACTTAAGAAATTTACAATAGATTTCATCTTAGAACTAATGTCCATTTCACCAAAACCAATCTAAAGTTTTAGGTAGGTAAAGTTGAGTTGTAAACTTATTAGTTACTCACATCACCAAGATTGCCACAAGTCATTATTAGACTATATATGTGTACGGGTCTATTGCCCAAGTCTAGGAGTTTTGAATCTATTCCATAGTTGGAAAATATCATCTATTGTGATAAGATTCTCATTCTCCAGACCATACTCGATTAAATGAGCAAATACTAAGTCAATTGTTGCAATTGAGAACTATTTTAGTCACAGTAGAATAGACATAAGTCCCGTCATGATAAACTAAACCTTAACGGTTTTCTCTGGTTATTTGCATATAAAATATAACTAACTGCAAACAACACAAGAACATGAATGACTCAATCTACAATCGGTTATCAATCACCAACCCCATATCGTTACACTTTCCGTTAATAGGTAGGTACTATGTTTATCTTTTGTTCATAATATTACTATACCCGTTTGGCTAAACAAATAGTCTAGTATATGATTGAATACTAATATTGTAATACTATAAGATACTTTATTTGACTTTTAGTCTTGTTTTTATTCAAATGACCAATTTGACACTTTAAATTACACTACAAATTATGGTAGTCTCCTGATTTAGAATAACAATAATAATACTTTTCTATAAAGCCTTTAAACAGACAATTCATCTTTTGTCAAGGAGTTTGAAATTAATAATACTTGTATCAACTATTAGCTAGGTTGTTTGAATAGTTTCTGTATTGAATTAAAGAGTATAACAGTTAAGATTCTGAAATATTACTTTATCAATAATTCGAACTGACCTTGAGGGAATTCATGACTGTATCATTGAGTTAAAGTCAGATTCAAACACAAAGCCACACACACTCGTAACTTCTTATATCACCGTATCATATTGGTCTAACACTGAACTTTACATAATAATTATAGCCCCTTCCTACAACAAACCATGACGGTTATTAGATTCCATAACAGACGTAATTACGCTTAAAAGTTAGTTTATTCCTAATCCCGGTTTATCAAGTGTACCTACACCTACCTATAAGTCTATTCCCTGTGTTTGTACAAATTATACCCATTTAGACTAATTGTGTGGTGTGTTATGTCCCTAACTATTTTAATAAAGATTACAGGTGAGTCAAGCCTGATTTTGGCGTACCTAAGACCCGTGTTTTGTCACAAGAACAACGACCGTAGTCTGGGATGTTGCCTCATGACGACCCTACATATGTATTGTGTGCATAAATAAATATATAATTATATAAGACTGAGCTGTTGACTTCAATAAATGTGACTAGGTCAAACTATTGGGTATCAACACTCAGATGGCTTTTTCGACCCTGAAACTCAGGTAAAGTCGAAAGCTGTCCCGCCATTTTGGATTATCAGCAAACTAGCTAAAAGTGGTCACGAGCTTAGTTAACACCGTCAGGTCTCCACTCGTGGCTGTCACATCGACAGACTTACCTATTGGGATTCCCTAGCTATTCCTATGGCCTCAACCTCCTAGCCCTAGCCTAACCTTTTATACCTACTATCCCCATTCGAACTCCTAAAACAACATTTCGCGATAGGAATGGCCGTTGAGCAGACTCACTCGAACGAACTACGCTTCATATCTAGATAATCAGCGAAGCCAGGAAAGGAGTCTTGCTACCATTCCAACAAGATGCTGTTAACGCGACATTTCAACCAATGTTCGAGCTAAAATTTCACTAAAGAATCATGATTTTACACAAATGCAACGCGATTTTATCAATTATAATGAATTAACACGAATCTCAATATAAGAAAATCATTTCAATCAATTCACAAAGCAAAGTTTCACTAGTTTACCACAAATTTTCCAAAATCCCGCTTGGTAACCCGCACTCAGTTGTTCCCCGTTAGCTATCCCCGAAGAAAGTGAACGAGGATCGCGCCAAATCCCAACTTTCTCACAATTTTCGCGGTCTAATTCGGCGGGAGTCTCCTTTGCACCAATCAGCGTCTTCTAAATCCTCTTTTTAATTCCTACAAACCCCGCAATATTTCTAGACCAATCCAGTACTGCTTCCCAATGCTCGCAACTTAATAAATATATTTTTTTTAATTATTAATATTAACTCCCTGTGAGAAATATTCACTTTATACAATTTAAAATGCCTAACTGAATTAACTTTCCTTCTCTTTACTTCAATTCACCTTTTTTTGTAATTCATTCTATTTATTTACCATTATAAATAACTTCCAAACCGGAAACTATCTAAACATCTATCAATATCCCCAACCTAACAAAATATACCAAGTATTTCTTTCCTTCCTTTTTTTTTTAATAATATTATTTAATAATAAAAACCCTTTTGTACAACCAATTTAAAACATTAAATTAAATTAGAATTCCTTATTATTAGAATATCTCTTCAAATAGTATAATTATATCGATTTAAAACCATCATAATCTGATAAGAACAGCGCCATCTACCAGAACCCCGTATTATTACTTAGACTAGTCAATATGATGATGCAATATGAAAAACCCTATCTTTCATTACATTTATCAACAATCCAATTTCATTTATTAGCTTTTCCTCTAAACAGATTATTTCATGAATCGTATTGCAACAAACCTTTGTTATTTTAATTCTAAATATTAATTTTATTATTGATAACAACGCCATCTCTTAGAAATCGATTTATTACTTATAAAGACATGTGACGTTCTGTCTCGTTACATCCGACCCCCTGAATCTGACGAAGAAACTTAACTACAATTTGTTCGAAGTAAGATTCACATTAAAGACTACTTAAATAAATATTATATATATATATACAATTATGAATATGAATTATCAATCTTCCCTTCCCTATAATTATGATTCAACCCATTTCATAACCTATTCAGTTATAACTCAAATTCCGCACCTTTTATGTCTTGTGTAAATTGACCAAATATCAAAATCCGATACCTCCCAATCTCATTACAAGCTTTTTAGTTAAATCACAACATTACATTATTTCCCGTCAGGACTTGATCCAATTCAGTGAGAGAAAATGGTTGTGAGGCACCTTTGCGCTGTCGCACAGAGTAAAAGTTTATACAGGAACCTACATTACGCTCGCCATATAACCAAGTACTCCGCTCCCCAGAAAAAGTTCAACCCTATTGACTAAAGACATAAAAGAATGTATAGATTTTCACCCCACCAGTAATAAACCTGAAAGGCCGACATTAAGACAATGGTATTTGTAGAGTGTGCCAAGTTCCGACCTATTCTGTTTAGTTGGAGATTCATGAAAGTTCTTCTCGACATGCATGACCTTGATTTCAAATTTTGAAATCAATGTCTATTACTAACCTAACTCTTTGCATCTTTCATGAATCCGTTTGTGATGCATGCAGATATTTGAACCATAACTCAATTTAATTATAAACCCTTGAAAATTAATGCTGGTTGGGATGGCCCACCATACTGAATTTAATAGCATTCACTCATTATAACCTTTCATATTGACATCGTTCCGTTCGTCTCATACACTAAAATATTTCTTTAATCCTTTCCAGAACCCTCTTCTATGGTCTTGCTTCCTGCCAACCAGTCAGCATTATGAAATACAAAATATAATGTGGTTATGAACAATAATGTTTTTTTTTTTTTTATATATATATATGAAAGAAGACAAGCAATCAATTATTATCCTTCAATATGTTTTTTTTTTTTTTTTTTTTTTTTTTTTTTTTTTTTTTTTTTTTAATAATTATTTAATAACAGCTTTCAATTTTATTTAATTATACATATATTTTAATATATAAATATACTTTATATACCTACATAAATAAAATAATAATTAAAAGGTAAAGCCACCCTACGCCCCACCATCTGACAGGAAGAGTCAGTTACATTTATTATAATTTTTTTTTTTTCTTCTATTCAAAACTAATATTTCTATATCAAAATTTTTTTTTTTTTTATCATAAATAACCTAATATCAAACTTCTAACTTAAAAAAAATTTTTTTTTTTTTTTTTTTCAACAAACTCATACCATCAGATGGGCTTCACCCCTTTCCTCCATTTAATCTTTATTTATTTTTCTTTTTTTTTTTCACATCTAGTAACATTAATATTTTTAACAAATATTTCTTTAACATTTTTTTTTTTCTAAATCAAATCTGCCCTTATAACAAGTTTCTCAACCTAAACCAATTTATTTCCCCTTTTTTTTTCCCACATTAAATAACATTTATATTTTTAACAAATATTTCTCTAACATTAATTTTTCTATCCCAAAATTTATTCTAACAACAAGTTTCCCAATCTAAATTAATTTATTCCCCTTTTTTTTTTTCTCACATCTATTCATACCATCAGATGGTCCTCTCACCTCTCTTCTTCAATTAATATTTATTTATCTATATTTTTTCTTATATAAAATAACATTTATATTTTTAGCAAATACTTCCTTTAACAGATTCTAATGTTTGTATTTAATTAGGTTACTAGTTCCATTATACATTGCAATAGATTACAAATCCTTCTAAATTTCCTTAAGTTAAAAATATACCGTTCCTATTCACTTATACAATTTTACATAAATTTAAATCTACTTTCGGCTTCTCGTTCCAGTCCCAACTCAAATAATTATAATTTTTCCTATTCCCTTTAAATGTAAAATTTTGACAAATGAATTGTATTGAATTTTCCTCTAACTTCTTTACTCTGCGGATGAACTAAAATATACACATTTTTATAGGGACTCCCAGCTATCATGTATGGCCCTTCATATAAATTCTCAAATTTTTTTGTCAATTTTAGTTCAGCATTAGATCTATTTAATTTTCTAATTTTCACTAATTCTCCTATTTGGTATTCTATTAACCGACAGGTTTTATTAAATTTTAATTTTCGCTTTTGCGCTGACACCTTTAAATTCTCATGGGCTAATTCTCTAACTTCTAATATATTTAATTTATCATTACCTTTATTTATTTTGTCATCAAAAGAAAGTTTAGTAGAAGTCCCATACATTATTTCACATGGAGTATAACCTGTACTCTCATGAAAGGTATTATTATATAATTCTTCCAATTTAGGCACTGTATCTACCCATCCCTTATGGTTAGTACTATTATAAGTTCTAAACAATCTACCCAGTTCTCTATTAACCCTCTCTACTGTATTTGGTCTAGGATTCCTAACAGTAGTGTAAATTATTTTGATCCCCAGCGAAGCCAACCCTTCCTTCCATACTCGATTAGTAAATTGTGTACCATTATCTGACATTATTACTTTAGGTTTTATAATTTCTAACAATTTCTTTACTTTACTGAATACTGCTTTTGCTGTAGCCTTTCTCAAAACGTAAAATTTCACGAACTTACTAAATGAATCTTGAAACACTAACATATAGTTCATTCCAAACTTTCCAGTTGGCAATGGACCATAGATATCCACCATAACTAAATCTCCTATATCTTTAGTAACAATAGGACAGCAAGGCCCCACCTTATTAGAGTTAGAGTGTTTTGTTAATTGACAAATTTCACAAATCCTAACCAACTGTTTTACATTTCTAGTCAAACCTTTCCAATAAAAACGTTGTTTTAAATATTTTAGCATTTTATAACTACCCTGATGTCCCATCTCTAAATGTACTTGTTTAATTACCTCTTCTCTAAGTTCTCCTGGTAAAAATATAGAATTTTCTTTTCCCCCTTCTCTAGAAACAACCAAAACTCCGTCTATTAATTTACATTTACTACTTAACCCCTTTAATAACTTTCCTGTCTCATTTGAAACTTTAATTTGTTTAATTAATTTATTTATTTCCTCATCTCTCATCTGAAATTCCGCTATCCGACTTAACTTTTTTAACAAATCCTTATTTTGACTAGACCCCATATATAAAATACTCGGCATTCTGTTTCTTTCCTCCTGTAATACTCCTTCATTCGGTGGATAACGTGATAAAACATCTGCCACTATATTATCTTTCCCTTTAATATGTTGAATTTCATATTGGAAATTCTCTAAATAATTTATCCAACGAGTTATTTTTGCATTGTACAACTTCCAAGTTTTAACAAACAACAAAGCCTTATGATCCGTTCTAATTATTACCTTTGCCCCCCTCAAATAAGTTTCAAATTTCTCTAAACAACAAATTACCGAATAAAACTCTTGTTCTGTTACTGTCCAATTTAATTGTGCCCCCCTTAAAGCTTTACTATAAAACCCCAATATTTTTTGCATTCCATCATTATCTAATTGATATAAAACCCCTGCTAATCCTATTTGTGAACAATCCGTTTGTAAATAATATGGCTTGGAAAAATCTGGATGATGTAACCGAATGGTTTTTAAAAACAATGATTTAATTTGTTCAAAGGTTAGTTGTTCCAAATGACCCCATTTCCAAATTTTATCCTTCTTTAATAGATTATACAGTGGTTGAGCCTGTCTGTTATAATTTGGAATAAACTTCCTATAAAAATTACATAACCCCAAAAATGCTCTTACTTGTTTTAATTTTTTTGGCACTGGAAATTCTTGAATTGCTTTAACCTTATCTGGATCAGTTCGTAACCCTTCCGTAGAAATTATATAACCTAACATTTTAACCTCCTTACAACAAAATTCACATTTTTTTAAATTACAAGTTAACCCTGCTTTCCATAATTTTCCAAGTACTACATTTAAGTGTTCCAAATGTTGTTCAAACGTTCCCACAGTTATTATCGCTAAATCATCCAAATAATTCACACAATACTCTCTAACTTCATGTCCCAATATTATATCCATCGCTCTACTAAAACTTCCAACCGATGTTTTTAACCCTTGAGGTAAAACATTATAAACATAAGACTTCCCATTAAAAGTGAAACCAGTATACTTCTTACTATCTTGTGTAATAGGTATTTGAAAATATGCATTATTTAAATCTATTATGCTTATAAAATTTGCTCCATGAAACGAATTTATCACGTCTAATTGTAAAGGTGGTTTCTCTGTTTCAGCAACCATATATTTGTTAATTTCTCTAGCATCTAGCAACACTCTAATAGAATCATCTTTTTTAATTGTAAATGTTAGTGGGCTACAATATGGAGTTGCTGATCTACTAATAATACCCAGTTCCTCCATTTCATTTAATTTAGCTTCAATTCTCGTCCTATAAGCATATGGAACAGGATAACTTTTCCTAATAATTGGTACTTCTGAACTCATGACTATTTTATGTTGATAACAGTTTGCCCTCCCTAATTGAGAAATAAACAAACTCCCAAATTTTTGTAATAAATTTAATAATTCTTTTCTTTGACCTAATTCTAATTTGAGATCAATCTCAAATTCCGACCAATTTATCTCACTCTGTCTATCCTGTCTAGCTATTAACCCTTGCACTTCTTTAAAACTTTTACCATTACCCCCCTCTAAAAATGGTATCACAGATCTTTGTTCCGCTTGTTTCAGAATTAAACCCCTTTCTACTGGACCTGTATTAAGTATCACTTCATTCTTCCTCAACCAATCAAACCCTAATATTATTGGATTTATTAATCCTGGTACTACTATAAACCCAGTTTGCTGTACAAACTCTCCTAACATTAAAGGTAGTAAAACCACTTTCCTAATCTCCCCACTTTTATGACCTACAGCTGTTTTAATATTGAACGGTTTAATCGGCAACCAAGGGATATCATGATTTTCGTCAGCTTTCAATTCATTTAAAAACTCCTCAGATATACTAGTAATGTCGCATCCCGTATCTATTAACGCTATTACTTCACGCTCAAATATTCGAACCATAACTTCTGATGTAAAATTTAAATTTATTTCCCTATCCGTCTCCTCCTCAAACACCACTCCTGCATTTATTGAATCTAACGAATCCCCTTGTTTTATATTATTTACCCATTTAAACAAATTTACTAGCTGTAACTCGATATTTAACTGTTTTGGTTCTAACGTTTTATAACCTAATCCTTCTGTACGACTTCTATTTGTTAATATAGTAGTTATAGGTGTTCTAATACCGTTTCCATTTATTCCCAATGATGAACCTACTTTCCAACCCATTTTATACATTATTTCTAATGCCTTGCTCCCTGAAATTGAGACTGGACCGAGAGCCGAAGTTCCAATCCCCTCTAGTTTAACCCTACTGTTTCTTCTATTAATGTAGCGTTCTCTGCCGAAGCTAACGCCGCTGTAGCTTCTTTTGGTTTTTGGTTTGCTGAAGGTTTTGGCCATTTTTTGTATCCTTGCTGATAATCTTTAAACTTCTTATCTGTTTCTTTTCCTTTAGTTGACACAAATTGATTTACCCCATTGTATTGGTTGGCAATATCATCCATTCCTCTTAAATATTCTGCCGCTTCTATTACTGTATCTATTTTGGAGGTATACCAACCTTGTTGGACGTATTTTGGGAATTGCCTAATTATATCCCCTATTAATTGCTTCTCAGACATTCTGTATGTAAGCATTTGTGCCCTCCCTGTTAAATTTAGGAAATAACCCAACATTGATGGAAAGTTTTCACGATCCCAAACACCATTTACTATACTTCGTCTCAATTCGTTTTGCTTACTTTCACCCCAATAGGTATTCAAAAAATCTAATTTAAAATCCTCTAAGGTATTCCACCGTACATTGAAAACTCTCGCCCATTCCCTGGATTCACCTTCTAAACATTCCTGTAGAATTTCCAATTGATTCTCATTATGACCAATTTTCCTTAAATAAATTTCCAAGTCTTCCAAGAAAGTTACCGGATGAATATGTTCTTTACCTCCAAATTTTGGTTTCTCTATAGTAACATTTCTTATATGATAGTTCACACTTCTAAACAAATCTTGGTCTGCACTCCCCCTAATATTGGAAGCGTTCCCCTTCTTCGGTTCCAGATTTTCACTGTTTGATGTTCGAGATATGTCCGGAATTTCCTGTTCCTCAAGTATAATATTATTTCTTCCCAAAGATGCCTCAGTATTTAAACCACATTCTTCTCTATCTTTCTGCTTTGTTTTAGTTTCGTTCACTTCCTTTCTTAATATTTCTAATCGAGAAGACAACCCTTCTATAGCACGATTCAACCTTTTAAATATAACAGTCGTCAAAGTGGAATTTACTCTCCTGCTCCTTCCTATGCATTTTCTAATCGGACTACGACTCATTCTTGAGTGATGAGAAGTGGAAACTGGAGGCTCCACTTCACTCATTTCCACCTCCTCTGAACCATCCGTTCCTGTATTTACCGCACTCTTTTCTATAAAGCGAACTGGCACCTACCTTCGTCTATTAGGCCTAACCATCTTCCTCACTCAAAAACAAAATCTTTTCAAAATAAAATGCACAAACTGTTATTTCCACAAATTTTAAATTTTCTCTATTATAATTCTTTGTTATTTCCACAAATTTTAAAATTAATTAATTTTTTTTTTTCACAAATTTTACTATAAATCAATTTTCACACAAGTTAATTCAACTCGATTAAATCGATGAGAATTGATATTAAACAAATAATACCAATTCCCACCGTTTCCTATCTTGTATTTCACTAAATTTCCTTTTTGTTTTTTTTTTTTTTTCAGGCCCTACAATTATTGTTTTAAAATTCTCCATCCTATCATACATAACATTCTATGTTAAACATCACTATATTAAGTTTAATAACCTTCCTAATCCAAATACTCAAATTTTGGATAAGTGGAATTTTCATCAACCTATAACCATCATTTATTTTTACTGGATTCCTTCATTTATTTAGATTAACAACCCCTCATTATTTATTTACAACAAATATATGTAAAACAATTAACGACCCCCATTATTTACTAATAACAACTATGTCTAACTAACGACCCCCATTTTGCTAAACTGTTATTGTCATTCAACAATTACTATCACAATAATATTAATTTATCTTATCTATCGTTCCTCATTATTTATTATTAATATAACTAATTAATCGACCCTAATCATTTACCTTTAAAATTAAGATTAATATATTTAAAGTTTCAATCCTCAATTATTATCAAAATATAATTTCTAGCTATTCACTATGTTTTATTATTTTAGCACAACTATTCCCTTTTACCTTTTTATTTATACGGCAACAAATTGTACGGTATAGACATACCGTACCTCCTCATTATAAATACCTCATTATTAACATTAGTTTCCACCCATACCTTTTTTTTTTTTATAATAAATAATTACCCCCTTATAAACTTCAATAATTTATTTATGACTGTTCTAACATAATAATCATCATCATCACTACTATAACATAGCACCAAGACATCCTATACTATCCTATCCTATCCTAATTCTATTCTGATCCTGGTCACGGCACCAAATTGTAACCTCCCTACCTACCTACCTGTACCCCTCTTCTTTCCACTCTTACCATGCTCTTATCCCACACCCATGTGAAGCTCACAATTCCTATTCAACTACCTAACTAACATTTGATGTCAAATCTATCAATACAATACCTACTTACTTATCAAATAACTCTATCATGATACATATAAATTCTATTACGACTTAATATTAATTTGGCCAATGAACGTCGTAGTGGGAAAGGACTCTTATCATGATACGTAGTTACCCTATGCTCTATAAAGGGGAGTATGTGCTAATTCTTCATTAAAATAAACGCCTACTTAAATTAATATACTACTAGTTTGTAAACATGAATAGCTAACTCTCTAATTAAGATAAGGAACCCTCACTTTCTATAAATATATTACCTGACCTATTTATATTTGTTAAATTGGATACCTACTTAATTTACTACTGAAACTAATTATGATAGTTATAATGACTACCCATCTAAATAATTCTGATATTATCTAACTTATTAAACTTCTTCTATAGTAATACCTACCTAATCTCTTACTGAAATTAATTATAGTTCAGTTATTATACAACTAATGATTTCAACATGTTATATGTTTATTCAGTTCAATATATAGACTAATTGAATCCTGCACTTATGTGATTTATTCATAATTATTAATCTCATTGGATCAAATACCTTATATGAGTTATTGATATATTACCAATGATTGTACACAACATGATATATTTGTTTTTCGGTCTAGGGCCCCATGAACACACGCCCAAGACAGTACAGTTCACACCAACTGAGGAATAACTGTTCCTATGTCTATTATAGGTATGGAATAGGTAGCTTTACTCACTCCGCCTGGCCAAGACATCTGGCACCCATAACAGACAAACACCAATTCGAATGGCGTGGAATTACAATATATCATTCCCTTTACCTAATTAAAGGCTTAAGGTAAAATTATAAGAGTATTCTCTTTTATATATTCCCCTTCTAGAGGTGTAAAAATATCATAGAGATGTATATAACAATCTTTTAATGTAGAACCTAATTAAAGTAGGTATACAATAAACTGAGAGAATAATAAGTAACCTTTATATTCCCTTTCATGTTAGAGTGCATATTTGCAGTAGATACTTAAGAAATTTACAATAGATTTCATCTTAGAACTAATGTCCATTTCACCAAAACCAATCTAAAGTTTTAGGTAGGTAAAGTTGAGTTGTAAACTTATTAGTTACTCACATCACCAAGATTGCCACAAGTCATTATTAGACTATATATGTGTACGGGTCTATTGCCCAAGTCTAGGAGTTTTGAATCTATTCCATAGTTGGAAAATATCATCTATTGTGATAAGATTCTCATTCTCCAGACCATACTCGATTAAATGAGCAAATACTAAGTCAATTGTTGCAATTGAGAACTATTTTAGTCACAGTAGAATAGACATAAGTCCCGTCATGATAAACTAAACCTTAACGGTTTTCTCTGGTTATTTGCATATAAAATATAACTAACTGCAAACAACACAAGAACATGAATGACTCAATCTACAATCGGTTATCAATCACCAACCCCATATCGTTACACTTTCCGTTAATAGGTAGGTACTATGTTTATCTTTTGTTCATAATATTACTATACCCGTTTGGCTAAACAAATAGTCTAGTATATGATTGAATACTAATATTGTAATACTATAAGATACTTTATTTGACTTTTAGTCTTGTTTTTATTCAAATGACCAATTTGACACTTTAAATTACACTACAAATTATGGTAGTCTCCTGATTTAGAATAACAATAATAATACTTTTCTATAAAGCCTTTAAACAGACAATTCATCTTTTGTCAAGGAGTTTGAAATTAATAATACTTGTATCAACTATTAGCTAGGTTGTTTGAATAGTTTCTGTATTGAATTAAAGAGTATAACAGTTAAGATTCTGAAATATTACTTTATCAATAATTCGAACTGACCTTGAGGGAATTCATGACTGTATCATTGAGTTAAAGTCAGATTCAAACACAAAGCCACACACACTCGTAACTTCTTATATCACCGTATCATATTGGTCTAACACTGAACTTTACATAATAATTATAGCCCCTTCCTACAACAAACCATGACGGTTATTAGATTCCATAACAGACGTAATTACGCTTAAAAGTTAGTTTATTCCTAATCCCGGTTTATCAAGTGTACCTACACCTACCTATAAGTCTATTCCCTGTGTTTGTACAAATTATACCCATTTAGACTAATTGTGTGGTGTGTTATGTCCCTAACTATTTTAATAAAGATTACAGGTGAGTCAAGCCTGATTTTGGCGTACCTAAGACCCGTGTTTTGTCACAAGAACAACGACCGTAGTCTGGGATGTTGCCTCATGACGACCCTACATATGTATTGTGTGCATAAATAAATATATAATTATATAAGACTGAGCTGTTGACTTCAATAAATGTGACTAGGTCAAACTATTGGGTATCAACACTCAGATGGCTTTTTCGACCCTGAAACTCAGGTAAAGTCGAAAGCTGTCCCGCCATTTTGGATTATCAGCAAACTAGCTAAAAGTGGTCACGAGCTTAGTTAACACCGTCAGGTCTCCACTCGTGGCTGTCACATCGACAGACTTACCTATTGGGATTCCCTAGCTATTCCTATGGCCTCAACCTCCTAGCCCTAGCCTAACCTTTTATACCTACTATCCCCATTCGAACTCCTAAAACAACATTTCGCGATAGGAATGGCCGTTGAGCAGACTCACTCGAACGAACTACGCTTCATATCTAGATAATCAGCGAAGCCAGGAAAGGAGTCTTGCTACCATTCCAACAAGATGCTGTTAACGCGACATTTCAACCAATGTTCGAGCTAAAATTTCACTAAAGAATCATGATTTTACACAAATGCAACGCGATTTTATCAATTATAATGAATTAACACGAATCTCAATATAAGAAAATCATTTCAATCAATTCACAAAGCAAAGTTTCACTAGTTTACCACAAATTTTCCAAAATCCCGCTTGGTAACCCGCACTCAGTTGTTCCCCGTTAGCTATCCCCGAAGAAAGTGAACGAGGATCGCGCCAAATCCCAACTTTCTCACAATTTTCGCGGTCTAATTCGGCGGGAGTCTCCTTTGCACCAATCAGCGTCTTCTAAATCCTCTTTTTAATTCCTACAAACCCCGCAATATTTCTAGACCAATCCAGTACTGCTTCCCAATGCTCGCAACTTAATAAATATATTTTTTTTAATTATTAATATTAACTCCCTGTGAGAAATATTCACTTTATACAATTTAAAATGCCTAACTGAATTAACTTTCCTTCTCTTTACTTCAATTCACCTTTTTTTGTAATTCATTCTATTTATTTACCATTATAAATAACTTCCAAACCGGAAACTATCTAAACATCTATCAATATCCCCAACCTAACAAAATATACCAAGTATTTCTTTCCTTCCTTTTTTTTTTAATAATATTATTTAATAATAAAAACCCTTTTGTACAACCAATTTAAAACATTAAATTAAATTAGAATTCCTTATTATTAGAATATCTCTTCAAATAGTATAATTATATCGATTTAAAACCATCATAATCTGATAAGAACAGCGCCATCTACCAGAACCCCGTATTATTACTTAGACTAGTCAATATGATGATGCAATATGAAAAACCCTATCTTTCATTACATTTATCAACAATCCAATTTCATTTATTAGCTTTTCCTCTAAACAGATTATTTCATGAATCGTATTGCAACAAACCTTTGTTATTTTAATTCTAAATATTAATTTTATTATTGATAACAACGCCATCTCTTAGAAATCGATTTATTACTTATAAAGACATGTGACGTTCTGTCTCGTTACAATATTGCTAAGCAAAAACTTAAGTAGGATAGGTGCTCTATAAAGATATCGAACTAACTTTTACGGCTGTTCACATTTATCACGTGGATGTAAAAGGAAGATTCGGGATTATGAATGAAAAATCTTCATAGGTAATCCTTATAAACGTTGCATAAAGTTTATGAAAGTTTATCATTTAAAATTCCTTGTATTTCGATTTTAACTTGAACTTCTGAGAACTAACCTAATAGTTAATTACTTTTAAACTATTATTTATAGGTAAGGTATAATAATGAATATGATAGAATTGAAGTATATTTAATAATAAATAAAATCTTGTAAATATATGCAATCATGCGCGTGTGTATAAGCTAACGAATGAGGCCAAGCTCGTGATTGGCCACACCTGCAAGAGGTTGAGGACACTGCTCAAGTTTTTTATATAAATATTCCTAATTTATTAACCTGTTATTTTTTATATTACTAAATAATACACTAAGTAGTTATCAATCAATTGGAGATATTCGACCTCTCGCGTTTTGAGGTTACGCAGTCACTTTAAGTGTTAACTTAAAGTAATCTTCAAACCTTTTTCACACTTCTTTAACAAAATGACGTAAAAACTGTAATCATGTTATTTTGTACTAATGATGGTTCCCAGTAAATAAGTAGACACTTCTCGGCATATTCGCTGTCCCATGTAGGTACCTGTCCTTGAAGCAATAAATAGATTCTTATTTTTATAGCCCCATCATGTAATATTCAATCCATAAGGTATATGCGCTTTTCTATTTTTTAAACGAGGTTGGCAGATTTTCATGCAACAACATTCGTGTCTATTATTAATACAGGAAATCTATCTCTGGACGTCTCAAAGTGCTAATAGGCAAATATACAACATCAGCGTTTAGCATTGAACTGACACTTCCTTCCAAAGCGTTGATCCAAAACAAAACATAGCGATGTTCACCTTGCGAGTTAGTATTAAACGTCCAAACCTAACACAAGTATTCCATAATACTTTTCTTCGAATCACAGTTCTTCGACCAACAGTGTCATTTTCATCGTCATCAACGACATGGCAGTTGGAGTCCTAAAAAGTCCAACAACTATGTAGTCTAGCTGCAATACTTCGATATCACCCAATATCGCTATTGGGTTATGGAGGTCAGATGGCAGTCGCTTCACGTAAAACATCGAAAACCAACCAAATCCGCAGTTACAGTAGAGCCGAATCCTAAAGTTACGTATGACAGCTCAACCACAGGTCGCTATAACCTTATTACGTCGTCATCTTTTCAAAGCAAAATTCAATAATACCATATCTCCCTAATTAATTACAAACAAAAGATATACATTATCATAACTGTAAACTAAAAAAAATGTTTCCTAATATTAATATCATTTGAAATGCTAGAAAACATACCAAATTGACATACGTCATACGTAACTTTGGGATTCGGCTCCACTGTAGATTGGTAAAAAGCAGACCCCAGACTCCGAGGTGAATGCTTCGGATGCGACTGGGATTAACACTAGGATGAAGAAGAAGAAGAAATGCAATTTTCACTGACTGACAAAGTCAAATGACAAACGGTTGTGCCCGTGTTGCGGTAATACTTTGACCTGCGGTTAACACAAACAGCGTACCTACTTGTCGCCTCAAACTCACAATCCAATTAAAAGTCATTTGACACTCAAAGTCAACATGAAGCTTAATGGACTCCCTTGCTTCAGCCACTTTAGTGTATCAATACTCAGGTTGATGTTACGTCCACTGACCTAGATTTTACAGCATGTTGTTACCTATTATGGCTGACATAAGAAGCATCTTAAAATGTACTTAGAAAGACGTCTATAAACTTGAGAATATAATAGCTGCTTTGTTGAAATTATCAAGTACTTAGAATAAAAATAAAACAAAGTAAGTACTGATAAATGTGAACAGTAAAACGACTCAATAATGTCGTGTCCCCGAGAAACCGAAGCGATTCAATTGCAGGTGATAATCTGTTCAACAGCGTAGTATTATATTCACGTCATTAGCTACACTCTTCAACGGGCTGTATAAATTTGTCGTGGCGTCGAGCGGCGCGTTTGAAGTACAGACGGTGCGATAATTACAGAATTAATGGCCTGATACAGAGAAGCAGTTTTTATCGCAATTAAGAGTGCGCTATCGATCGACCTACTTGTGCTCAACGCTGCACTAATTCACAAGTTCTCGGCCTTGGAGAATGCTAAAGATGCTTGTTCTAGGTTTTAGCGAGGCAACGGGCGTTGTGTAAAAAAATATTTTGCCTTACCAAATTTTACGTCTTTTACAATCATTGCTCAAATTACTTGTAAATGGTATTAATCATTCTAATTGGGAATCGCCCTCTTTTATTTACACGAACGTTGCGAATATCCACTTAGTAAATAGACATCGTTTTTCATTAGAAATACTTTGTTGGAAATAATCTGTGATGCTAAAATGGAACGCCTAAATAGCACGCAAGGTTAATGTGTTTAATGTTGCAGTATATTAGAAGCGTCAATAAGCAGCCATTCCTGTCTCGACCTGTAACCTGATTACAGAGTGCGTCTCGGGTCGCGTGGCAATGACACTCCTTTCTTTATCTGCGCGGTATGTTTGATGATGTTGTCTGAATGGGTTTAATACAAACAATAAAGCGATAACGAGATAGTTAAGGTTTACTATCAACAAGCTGCAGGTTCGGATACAAATCAAAAGGGACACTTACAACGTTGTCATCCAAAAAAAAACATATAGTAGTAAATAACGCGCATTTAAAGAAATGTGTATATAATATAACTTACATTTGTGAAATCAGTGGCGGAATAGATAAAATGACATTGTTTATTCGTGAATGTCTCATTTGGCGAACGCACCAGAATCATTGCAAGCGGCAAATGTTCGGGGCAATGTATGTGTGGTTGTAAACGTAAATAATGATAAATGAAAATCAAGAAAATGGTTTGTTTAAGCTTACAATTTTGAGGCAAGACCGTGTCAGGTGAAGAACTAGAAGCCGGAAAGCTCCAAATTCCGAGGGGAAGGCCTCGAATGCGACCGGAATTAACGCAAAGATAATGATGATGGACCAGCCTAATTATAAAGGGTTCAGCCTATTTCGAAATTTTTTCGCTGTGTAATTTTCAGGACAAGGTTTATGTAAAATATTTTTTTGGAAAAGCTTCGTGTAAAGTTGGGCTGAAATGACAAAGAGCAAGATACAAAAAAAAATCAAGTGATTTATTGGGAATGGCAATTCTTAATCAGATTACACACCATCCATTGTGATACAAGACTATAAATCAATCTATTCGTCCTCATTCAATGAAACTGTCCAATGTTATTACGGCACCATGTACTCTTAAGCACTTACCCATATATAAAACCTTCAGTTTTACGCCTTCTCCCGATCCATTTAATTTATTGGCCGTATCTTTATCACATAATCTTAATTAAGCCCTGCTAGATAAGTTTTATCTTGGAAAATTTTGCACTTGCAAATGGCCGTCCAAGTCGTCTCGGCCTGACCCGTTTGTGAGATCTCAAATATTGACTATAAGCTAACAATCTTATCCGCGATTCCGTTTACTTTGCTCTACATATAGGGATATGTATGTATACTTTATACGTATTGAGTGTGCAGTGAAACCAGCTTAAGATTCGTAAAGACCTTTCACGAACTACTGATAATACTGACCACTCTACAAAAAATGATCGTCACATCAGTCTGCTTTATTTTTATATTAAAAGAAACCCACATGAAAATAGTGAAACATAGTCATACTTAATTCGTATACTTTAATCACCCACATCCAATATTGTGTATTGTAAGTTCACATAAGCAAATAGTGTTAATGCCCGGCTGTTTTCTTTCTGCTCTACCTGTTGCCGCAAAACCACAAACAGTTATTAAGGTGTGGGTAGATCCTAATCTTTTAATTTCATTCGTCGGATGAAAATTGAAAGGATAAATCACAGTCATGGCATTTTCAAAATCTTCTAAAGTTTGCAATCGTTACTTTGCGGTATTAATAAAATAAATGCAATGTATTTAATGTTTATTCTTATCATTATTTTTAAATTAATGCAGATTACTAGTGCTGACATTGATAATATACATAATTGTATCAAATCGATACAGTTCTGAATCGTTTGCTTCCTTATGTCAGCAAATCATAGCCCTGCCTATTTTTTAATAACTCTACCTTGATTAGATTAAATACATCCAAAATACCAGTAGTTTTAAAGAATCTAGCAGCTTACTCCTTCATAGCGGAACGGAACCGTAACTGTCTGTAAGTTATTTCTAATTCGATCATTTCTATTCAATCAAATTCATGTCTTTATTCGAAATTTCCATTTCCTTGCTATCATCGCTCAATTTATTCATCATAATTTGTTTAATTTATTCTTATACCTATTTGACTATAAATGGCTCTTTTGTAATGCAAATTTACGAATATTAACTTTAAAGGTTCATATAAAACTAATAAATCTATCTACATACGAGTATAATTATAATTGATAATTTGTTAGCTTGATCGCACTTCTTGGTGTGATGTTGCTGTGCGCTCCAAAAATGCATCGATACCGTTTAAAATTATTAAAGGTAATATAAAGTCACTAGGAAAATTTAAATTGCAAAGGCTCCTAGTTCTAGAATACACTGGTATGTAGTCTAATGAGGAAACTAACCATATTTGTGATATGTATAGCAGTAGCAGAGTAGCAGTGTAAGATAAATATATGTATAACTATATTAGTAACAGTTTCGTTCACAACTAATATTATGTATTCTTATTGAAAGTTCCATAATTCATGTAAAATAATTATACTTAGTTGTACTATTCAAGGCATGTAAACTGATAAGTGGTTTAATACCAAGGAGCATTATAATATTTATCAAATTTGGGAGAATATAGGTAAAAACATTATGAATGGAAATTGTACCAAGCCGTGATGAAAAAGTGATATGGGTCTAATTAAATCCATGTTATCATTGGCAACTTTAGAGTAACCATAAAATGGGCCGTTTGATAATTAAATTGTTCTTCGTCAGTTATTCTAAGCTTATAGAATTAGGGAGTGTGATAGAGTATACGAAATTACGAGTATTCAGATAAAACGTCGTGTCATGTCTCAATCTTTGCAAACTTCTTCTGAAAGTTAGCTTCCTCTTTCCTATTAGATCTTCGAGAAAATTTTAACTAGATTCCTGAATTATTTTTCTTGGAATTATGCAAATATTCTAGAATGCCAGCGGCAAATGCTCTTGCAGAATATAATAATCCTGCTGGTAGTTTTATACACTTGTTATAGCAAATACTCCGCATATTATTGTAAATTCCACACAATAATAAAATTCCCATATATCTATGCTTATTGTTATTTATATTATTTATAGTAACTTAGCTATTTTTATATAGGAGCAGACATTTCAATCGACAATATGATATATTGTTGATTATATGTATGCGTTGGCGATGACATTCGTCCTTCTGTACCCACTTGAAATGATCGACGTCCACTTGAAAATTACCGAATACGCAAAACATAAAACAAACAAACTTCGAAGTTCGTTATGTTAAAGTTATAATGCGTGTCGCAACGGTGCTCCTCCAGAACGTACCTACTCTCGAATTGACCTTCTATCAAGGTCGCAGCATACCTACTAAAGAAACATCAAATTGAAACACCCAGAAGTGTTAATTTATTACATCTGTAAACGCATGACTTCCGCCCTTTTGAGCTGTAGGAAGTAATTCAAAACAAAAAAAAAGAACAAAACTTTACGTACTAATCGCATACTCAAATTGCACGAACCAATTTTATATGTGTTAAGATTGTGTTTGGTGTTATTACTAGCTGTTCGCGGTGTATTTTCTACTCTGTTTACTTAGTACATTTGATCAAGTGGATATCTAAGTGCTCACGCAAGTTGCAGTAGTTTGACAGTTTAGTAAATTATGTTTAAAAGATGTTAATCTAAACAGTTTATCTTCTCAAATCATCAACAGTTTAAAAATGTGAAGGTTCATTATAATCTACATGGTGACGGTCCGCGTGTGTGTGCATGTCTGTTGTAGGTATGTGTAGATACATATGAATGTTGAAGTGTAAAAACAAACGTACTAATTAACATTCATTCAGTTGTGTGTAGGCTACGTTGATTCATGTGTGCTATCTGAATGCTCTTATTACGTATGTGTGCACTCTTAACATTTAATGCATTATGGTATTCAAGTCACTGTGTCGTTGTTTAGAAATAAATTTTAGCATCAAATATTTTAGTATTGTTCCTAAGTGCTTCATTCCTTTGTTTCTAAATTATGTCATGTACCTTATCGATGTGATGCTGACTTTATCAACCAATTAAAAATAGATGATTATGCATTAAAATGATTTTAAGTATAATGACTTGAAGATAATATAGATATGATGACCTCTATTTTGTTACATGAAGTAAGCGATAAGTTTGCGATAAAGCTATTGTGGAAAACATGGTCATTGCAAACTGCCGGACGTCCACCGAGTTGCAAGGTAAAGAAAAAGTAGTCAACTGTGAGAAAAGGGTGCACAAATGCACTAGTTTGTTACCATTTGTTCACATGTCTGATCACAGAACAAAACAACACAAATACACTATTCAAAAAATAGTTAGCGGCACGACTCTCGGTGCCAATATCAACAATCTTTAGTATATTCAACTTACTGATGGAAGTACAATCAGATGCATGCGATGTCACTTGATGAGAAGCAAAGATTATGTGCAAGAGAGGGATGCATATAAAGAAGCAATAGAACCAATCTAAGTTATTACATTCAAATAAAATCAACGCACAACCACTATTAAAGAGGCGAGCGTACTGCTAAAGCGATTATTTTCGATGTACGGTTGCTATAAAAAATCACTGCGTGGGCGACGAGGACCATTCATGAGTGTCCAGTTTTGTAATACCACTTATGTACTTTATGTGTATATCTATAAATTGTGAATAACGAAATAACACAGTCGTCTTTAATATTGCCTGAAAGTGTTATGTAATGAATGTAAATATTTTCAATATGCAAGAAAAAGTATGACTTTGGACTTAACATTATGTACGTAATACGAGTACAAGTTCGTAAATATCAATTTGAAGGTTGTTTCAACGTTATGATTTTTACCTAATATTTATCTTTCCTTATCATTTGTAGTTTGCTGATATTGGTATGAAGATGCAGAAACCGTCCCCTTTTATTTTCAAATTATTATTTTAACAACTGCCGTAGGTACTATACGTTTAGAGTGGGTTTCACAATCACAACAACTGCAATCAAGTCGAACTAAAAGGCATTATCACGTTTTACTCAATAAATTTCATTTAGTATAACGTGAGAGCCCATTATTTAAACGACTTTTCACTAGTGAAATCATGCCATTGATGGAAGTCATTGCCTCAATACTATCTTTTCGGGATACCTTTTCTGTATAATCTATATATTTACCATATCTAATATTTAGAAAAGAGTTCTTGTGTTTATTTAGGTATTTGTGCGCATGATGTTGGTATCTAATATTATTCAGTCTTTCTAACCTAATGTTTCATCTGCAGTATTTTGAATGACGTTATTTTTTAATTGGAAAGCATTTAAACTGACGGGAATTCCAATAACTTAAACCTATTTCCACAAGTGTGACTATGTATGGAGAATAGATAAATTCTTACACTTAGCATTCATCCGTCTTATTTATATATATATATGGTAGTCTTTAGTGAATCCTTCTTTGGATGCTATTATAATAATTATAAATCCGCCCACAATATAATGCTACAATCTGATCCGCTATATACATCTAGATATTCTAGAGTGTGACGTATATTCATTCATTGTTAAAAATATTCATATCTCTTGCCATTGTAATAGAAAAATGAAAATTCATTGGGAGTATAATTTATTATGGTAAGTCACAAAATGTGGATTGTACTGTAATATGTATACCTTTAGCAATTTACTAATGATAGAGGGTATTCGAGAGACATTTTCCTATAGGTATCTAAGTACCTACGTGTGCCGCCTCACATTAGAAACAAGATGCTCTATGTCCTTCATTTGCTTTCATATTAACCATATTATTCTTATTGAGTAAGTAGAAGACGTTTCTAATAATTTCAAGTTTCAAATTTATAATAAATGCACACCTTCTCGTAAAAAAGCCACAGACCTACTTTGTTATGATAATTTACTCGCTCAATTCGTTGTTTCTGCAATGCACCTAGTAATCTTATCGAGTTCAATACCGTGTCGTTATAAATATCGTAACAGCAACTGTGAGAATTCAATTTATTAATAACAATAAAGGTAATAAAGGTGGCCTTAAGATGTTATTAGCAGGCTGTATACCACGCTTAATAAAAAGAACCGACACGGTAGAAACCTTTGAAGATGTTCGCATCGTAAAGAAGAAAATTAATGATAAAGGGGACCGCGTAATACAAGGTAAAGAGATCAAACTAGTGTCTAGATGTGTATTTATACAACATATCTACAAAAGTTAAATATAAAATCCAAGGCTCAAATTTAAAATACAACTAATTTATTTTCTAGATTCACTAGACTGTGTGTGTCCCGTGAAGTAGCATACTCCTCGAATGCATTCTCCTTGGAACTGAATCAACTCTGCCCCTCTAGATAAGTGGCAATTCGTCGCCCGGTGTTTTGTAGAATAGAATGCCAAATGTATGGGATTTGACGTATATGATAGGCGACAACGAATGTCAAAAATGTCAAATCCTATACATTCGTCGTTCTATTCCATGATACGCCGAGCAACGAATTGTCACTTGTCGGGGAGGCCTGATGTGACTGTGGGTGCTGTGCGGTAAGTGCCTCAGACTCGCAGAAAAATCATAATCATCATATAAATTTTATTCATGTTATCTACCCGAAAGAGAGTTTTATTAATTTTTCTAGGATAAATATATAAGTAAAAAAATTTGCTTTTCTTTACAAATCTTTACTCAAATAAAATGGTCAATGCTTTAAACATTTATAATTGCTAATAATTATGAGTAGTTGATAAAAAAATATAATTATGTAAATTATAGAGTGCCGATTTATTTAAGTTCCCTGGAAAAATGATTACAATACAAACATCACCAATTGCCATTATGTAACAAATATTTTAGGTCATTTATTAAGTCATTCTGCAAGTTATAGATATACAATATGACTAGCTAAATGTAAAAACGAGCTTGCCAAAGACTTTTCTTACACATGCACCCAAAATACACAATGTGATATCCAACAATGCAAACATTGTAATACATATATTATAACTATAATCCAGTACGTGGTTCCAAATTAGTTAAATCTCTATTGTTCTATGGCTTACTGTGCGGTCATACTGGCGCCGATGAGTACTGCGCGCGACGTAACGTGATATTGGGCCAAATTCATTTTGCCAATAAATTCAAGTTCGAATAGGTACATGATGGATGACCCATAAAATACGCTTAGACGTTCCAGGAAAGCCTGACAAGTTACGGACCCAACAGGCCCTTTATCATGTAGCAAGGAATCCTGCAACATTTCGGTAGATACAATATTTGTATCGATGTGCCCAATATCAAATATTCTTGCATTTAGTTTACCTTTACCTCGCAAAGGTAAACTAAATGTTTACCTTTAAACAGGACCCAACTTTCTTATTATGAAGAAATAGTACTCTTTTTATCTTGTTTCATTTCAAATGTGTCAATTGCTATTGGTTTCACCTAGGTTAGGTCATGTTATATTCATTTCATATGGTTATCTCAGATTACAAGTTTGTTTATTAGTTTTAATCGTATCTTATTATGAAATTTTATTTGAGTCTAATATTAATAATGTTTATTTATAGCAATCTTTAACTATGTAAATATATTATCTATTTTTAGGATTACGTGAATCGATCAGATTGTTTTTGTTCTCATTTATATTCTGCAATAAAAATAACGTTTGGATTCTTATATTTACTTTGCAGACTTTGCTTATCCAGAACCATATCCAGTGCAAAATATTATTTCTGGAAAATCCTATTTCAGAATCCACTCAACTCATTTTCAGCTTCATTGTTTATTTTCTTTTAATACCAGAGTTTTACAGTGTTGATGTGTATAAAATAAATATATTTAATGTCCTACTATATTTTTACGCCGACGGGCAACTCAAAAGTGTTATATCATTTCAAATGATTATTTTCATTCTACATGCCGGTTCTCAAACGGAAATAGGTACCTACCTATCCTTTACTTCCGTTCATGAAGAAACTTCTTAGGGAGTTATAGCTAAAGACTGATATTGTATTTATTCTCCTTTATTTAGATTTACTGTAAGTGTTAAATATAGTCGTAAGCTACATTTTATGCAATCTGCAGATGCCATTCGATATCAATGCTCTACCATGTGTTCGTAAATAATGTCAAGAATGTCTGTTATCTTCGCAATTCCTTATCGCATTTTTCTGCCATTTTCATGCAATTTGAGAAATGCCGATAAGAGATGCCTTATAAGAAATGTAAAAGAGTAGATGTCAATAATATAGATATCTAAGAATTTAATAATGAATTAGTTACAATACGTAATGTTCTAATAAATCCGGTTTCAAAACCAACCAATAATGATTTATTCTGAGTAATTTTACATTATTCGACTAGATTATACTTAGTTATATTTCAAGAACAAACAAATATAAACGTTTAGTAAGAGCATGTGAAGAAACAAATTCGTGAAGTTCTATAGGGGTGCTAATCAGAAGAGGATAGCGTTATTAGCGTTCAGATAATGTAATATTACACAGAGAAAATATCTTAAATTGCCATCTGGCTGTTACAGCACTTCATACCAAAGCGAAAAAGCCAAGGTCACGCATAATGGCTCGCCTACCTCAGCACGTGCCGACCGCTGTGTGCCGGGTGTCCAACAAGTCTCTATGTATGTTCCTCGGGAAGCTGTTTCCCGCAGCAAAGGCTTGCTCCGAAAACAATTTGCAGCACAGCCTCAGTTTCACTGAGATCGGAATAAGGACCGCGAGCCGTATCGCGTCCGCACCGCCCGGCACATCCACTACACGCCGACCGATCAAAACATAGCTCTCACGAACCTTTTCGACACACAGACTCGATTCGCAAAATTTATTCATCGCATCCGCCGAAAACACGTATATTTTTATGAGCTGCACTAAATGTACGCTCCCAACCGAGTATGAACTGGGCTCACGAATGTTTTCTTTACGTCCGACATGTATTAGCACCAATAAACAGTGAGGAAAACACCATCGACGCTCATGCAGCTTGGCAGCCGCCGGAAAACTCAATTTCGCACGGAACACAGTGCGTGCGCTCGCCGGCCACAGCACCGCGCTGTAAACAGAGAGCGCGCCTCAACAACACACGCACACATCGATACGACACGTATCATGCGCACACATGCGCAGCTGGTAGAGCGCGCGCATTCTGGCCGGCGACCAAAATAGATATCACGTCACCTTCCACCAATCACAACGCCGCTCTATCACGCTATAATGGCTTGTGATCGGTTGAGGCTCCATTGATAGATTGGCTACCACAAGGCGTTTCAATTTGCGATTAACTGAAAGTTTTTGATAAAACTTTACTGATATGAAATCTTAACGGTTGAGAATATTATTTTTATCTCTGAAATCGCCCAAAATGTAATAAATTCAGCACTTCACGCGATAGCAGACCGAGAGCACCTACTCAAATACTCAATGCAATAAAGTTTAGTGCGAATTCTTATCACAACGAAACGACCATTAACCGACTACTTCTCAATGCTGACTAACTTGATAATGAATGTTTAAAAACTACTGACTTTTCCATAGCTATGCAAAAATTGGGTCATAATATTTTTCTACCTAAAATAGAAGGTAGAGCAGATTATGTCTCTACCTCAATTTAATATAACCAACATAAAGTTACATAAAATTTTAAATACTATACCTACCTATATAAATTTTATGTTCATGCCTCGAAACTGTACCAAATATTTAAGAACCGATGACATTATACTTTATTGTTATATGGTTTACAATTTAAGACGGAGTTGGACATTACACACGTAGAAACAGTGTTTTGCTTGTATATTGAAATCAGGGGTCACGATCACCGGTCCTTACAAGAAGCTGCTGCGAGAAAAATATCTCTATGCAAAGGAGTTAAAGTTGATATTGAAAAAAACTGTACGTAAAAAAACTTATGTAATGGTGTGGCTAATAGATTATTTTGATGATTGTGGTATGTGTGTGTGCGTGTGTCTGTGTGTATGCGTAGCTTTAAAATGTTGAAGGACTATTAACTCGTTTATGTAGGTAGGTTCCGTGAGCTTTTAGAACTTGTTATTTTAATTTGTAGTTGATTCGATTTTTATTTATCAGAACGAATGAAATTTACTTTTTTGAAAAGGTGGCAATAATCCTTCTAAGAATTGATATGAAAGTGAATTAGATACATACAGTCGAATGATTTCATTTAATAGTTTTTGCTTTTTTTTTTTGCTTTTTTTACCCGCGCCGCGACCTCGCGACCGCTAATGTCGAACTTGCGGTTGCGAGGTCATGGATTCGAGCCCTGGAACTTTATCCATTGAACCAATAGCTAACCCAAGAAATTTAGCCAGAAGAGCTTTAGTTTGAAGAGTTAGCTAAAAATGTACCTACGTAATTTTAGTTGTAAGTATTTTTCATTTTAATAAAAGTAACATTTTCCATGGCAATTTCCACAAAAGTTTCCTCAGGCGGAAACTGAAAACAACATGGAAACAACTCGAGTTAGCGATTTCATGTGATGCAAACAGATGTAGCAGACACCTACCATTAATAGCTACCTATTCTAATGATCGTTGTTAATTATTGTTCTCAGAGATAGATACTATAGAAAAAAGGTATAAAATTATTGATTACTCATGTTACTCCGAAATATTCATACCTAGTTATCCTGCTTTGGCAGTCAAATATTAAGACTTTAATAATTGCTTGCTAATGCAAATTACAGAGTAACATTTTCGTAATAATTTGATAGAAATACCTAGTTATTGTGATTGATATATTCACCATTTATTGTTTACTAGCTTTTGCCCGCAGCTCCACCCGCGTGGATGTCGGTTATCGCGACCAAACATAGCCTATGTCCTTTCTCAAGGTCTAATCTACCCCTATACCAAATTTCATCAAAATCGGTTCAGCGGTTTAGTCGTAAATGCGAGACAGACAGACAGACAGACAGAGTTACTTTCGCATTTATAATATTAGTAGGGATTCATTGAAACCTAACTAACATACAGTGACGTAGAGATTATATCTAGCCTAGCCAAGGGCTCTCGACCTGATGCAAGAAAAAAATTCGCCCTCTGGCCTGAAGCGTCGAGCTTAAATTTTACTGACAATTATAATACTTTTAAGAATATATTCTTCAATGAAAATTGATATAATGATCAACTCATGCTGTACAACCGAGGGACACTCAAAAATATCTACTCTAGTTGAAATTAATTGGTTTTAACAGTAAAACCTTTAAAAAGTAGTAAATGACATTCTCAAGGAAACTATTAATTTATTAGTGAAGCGTGTAACCGCAATAATTTCTGAGACCACCTAAAATATATTACACCTTACTCAACTTAAGCTATAGGTTTCTGCGAAGCATAAACAGCACAAACGTACTCGTATTCCATTAGAAATAGTGTCAAAATGAATTATAAGTATAATAATAAGAAATGTTTCACTTTATAGCCAATAAATGTGCCAGAGGCTTCGCAAAATTAAATGCAATGTGCTCAATCTTTCAGAACATGTAATAGGGTCGTAACTCATGAGCATCTGAGAATTACTGACCATTTTTTCTTCTAAGGTACAATATTGCAAAGTTAGGGCGTGCCATAATGCATTAACAAAGAGAAATTGTTTATTTTGTGAGTTGGTTTATATGCAGAAGGTATATAAACCACTTCAGACCCACGGTACCCCTGGCCATACCCCTGGTGGTACCGTAGGTCTTTTAAAGTTAAACGGTACCACCGAGTGAGTGACCCTAGTGATGTGTTGACCTACCTATCTCGCGAATGATAAATAGGTAATTAGGTAAGTAATAGTCATAGGTATATAATATCTAAAATTAAATAAACTGTGGAACCACAGGATCTCGTTGAAACAAAAATTAAGTTTTGAAGAAAAAAAAAATGAATTGAATTACTGTTATAGAAGATATTAAATCATGCCTTCAATTTAGAATTGCGTAAATTCTTAAAAAGCCTATAAAATATAATCGATCATCATTCATCATACATGGTTCATATTTTTTACGCTTGTTTTTTTCTTAAATTCGTTATGGCATCGATCACTTACGTAAAGTATTTTAATCATCCTATTGGATGCCTACACACCTTTTTAAATAAAAACTACATCTTTGGCTTCACTTGCGCTTTCATTACAATTTATTCCTTATTTCAATGTCTATGAGAATTAGGTGCATGACAGGGAATCGAAGTAGAGCTGTCATAGTAAGACCGAAGAGATGCTTGTAAAGTTGTAAGTTACCTAACTCCTTTTCCTTCCTTCCTTTCCTTTCCTTTTCCTTTTTTCTGTAACTTTTCATTGCAACTTATTATCGGATCCAGATTTTAAAAATTGATAGGTACCTATTTGAGTATAGGAATTCGTATTCCTATTAATGTATGTAACTTTTAAAGAACTCCATAAAAATCTTTTGGAATTTTGGTAATACATTTAAAAATGTGGTGTGATATGATTTTTTTATTTCTATTTAGACCATAATATGGAATCGCAGTGAAACCTTCGTTGTTAAGTGATTCGTATTAGCAAACTTACGGGGTCGTGGTATTCGGTGTTACACTTTTCGAAGTAACGTATCACACCCACCTTGTCCAGAGCTCTAGTTTTTCGCAAAATTTTCACTAGCACAACACAACAAAACGTAAATCTCTACATCTCTATGGTCTTTCACATTTTTATTTTTTATAACAAGCACCTTAGAGAATGTATTCTTTGTGCTAATGAAAATGTTGCAAAAACATAAACAGATACCAAACTCAGAAGTATTAATCGATCAATTACGCTATTGCAGTCCACTGCTGGACATAATATGCATGGGCTCTAAAATATTCTTTATAGAACCATTTGCGTGTTCAATCACAAAATTGTTAGAAGTTGTAACTACGAGTATTTGATAAATAAAGCAATCGTGACTTTATTAATGTGTAGGTACCTAATTGAAATAAACTTACAAGCTACATTAATCGTTAGGTACTTAAAGTGTTTTTCTCTCTAAATTGCTGTCTATAGCGTTTAAATATGGTGTACTTTTACGTGTTTAAGACTGTAGACAGTTTAATAACCAGTTATTACAATAAACCATACATTTTCTGCTTCGTGTCGTGACGTGAGGTAAGCTTACTTGTTCAGGTAGTAGTTAAACACTACTTAAGAAACTATAATATTTTTTTATGTTCATGTCATAAGCGTTAACTTGTTGAACGTATGTCTTCTTCTTTAATTCCAGTCGCATTCGAAGCTTTCAACCTCGGAGTCTGGGGTCCGCTTTACCGTATATATAAAAATAGATTTTCATATAGCTACCGAGAATAATAGTTTTTCAGTAGCACATCGAATACTGTGTTGAAAAATTCGATGATCCTGACTTCAATAAATGGAAATTAACTGTTTAAATACATTTCTACTTCTAAGCTAAGTGTGGTATCTCGCAGGGTATCTAATTATTTATCTAATCCTTTCAGCATTTCAGTGAAGGCTAGCAATTCTCTCGTGGCAGTTTTAATACCTACTATTTCTAGTGAACGTAAACAGGATGCAAAAATTTTAATAAAATTTAAAAATCATACATATTCGAATACTTACAAAAATAATGTAAGTCTTATATCCATCCTCAACGGAGTAAAATTGCTAATCCTGTATATGATAAATTAACAAAGACCAAAATCCAAATTATTTTTAGCATTGTAGCCTTTTAATTACATGCATGTGCAGCTTTATGAGGGAACTTAGGATACGAACGACGAACTTACAGCATTTAATAACAATAATGTCAAGACTAGAAAATGCAGTCACTTAATTTATACAAATTGATTTAGATTTTTTCTCACGCTTACTTAATTTTTATTCATTTATCAATATTTAAAATTATCAATAAAACTAAAAATAAAAGAACTTTTATATTGTACCCATTAAAAACTAAAGTAGGTAACAAGTCGTGGAATTCTTCAGCATCGCATGCTTCTTGTGGTATTGTTCCCAGAAGACTGGCAGCAATGCCACGTTGTATGGCAATTCTTATTCTAGCTTTCTGTCATGGTCGACGCATTTGACCATGCGCTTCGCAATCTCCCTGAAAAGATTGCGGGCGCTCGGACCCCTTGACCCCAACGTTTCGACTCTACACTGCACGAACTCATAATCTCCAAAGAGATTCGAGTATTTGCGCCGTTGAGCCTTGATTTAGATTGGAAAATTGCTCAAAAGGAGGCTTGAACCTGCAAACAGCACCTTACAGGGGGAATGCTCTTCCATGCGTCATCCATCCATTCCATTCCATCTTGGGGCTATGATTGTAAAGGAGAATTTCGAATGCTCAAGACTTCACGATATTGCATTCCCCCTGTAAAGGGCTGGTCGCGGGTTCAAGTTCTTGAGCATTCACTTTCGTCTTGAGCATTCAATCTAAATCAATTTGAATAGTTAGGACACTAATTCCTTTATTATTTCATTAATTTATACTTGTTCCCAGAATCGAAATTCTTTACTTCTAACCCTAAGTTCATACTTATTTATTACTTTATAAAATGCATAAACAATACTTATTCAAAAATAAATCGTGTGTACAACAACAAATACGTTTAAAGATATTTTGTTATAAATAATAATAGTAACCGCAAATCAATTCATTGAATACCAAATGACATACATGCGCAATTCAACCTAGTATAGAAATAGCGATTTATATAAAAAAACATTTAAGTAACAAAGACGTGCTGGACGTGCATCTTTCCTTAAGAATGATTTTTCTATAACCGCACAAAATATAAATTATTTCTAAAACATTTTCTAGCCTCGTAACGGCGTGTCACTTAGCAGTTCTTCTCTTTTATACTTACAATGAGTAATTATTAATTACACTATTTGAGAGATGTAAATTAGAAACTCTATTTACATATCGGAAATCTGGTCAATAGTAATTACAGGTAACTACAGGTGGTAAGTGGTCTCCGTAACTTAATGATTACTTGCATATCTGAAATTACTGTAGTAGTTAAGCATTGAAAACCCTGCTATGTATTTATGCTTTTTAATCAATAATCGGTATCTATTGATGACGACAATTCAGATCTTATAATGATCTTTAATAGTACCTAGTACCTAGCTGTTTTTCTCTAACATTATTATGAACAAAAAACGCTGAAATAAACATAAGATGGTAAAATCTCGCTTTTAACATACTCTATGCAATTTACATGTAGCTTAGGGAAATGCACTTTATTTGAGGAACTTCCATTCGGTAATTACAATTATCTAACAGGCACAGTACACACTATTGTTTGCTTAGCCTTGTTTTTCTACTAAGGTCTTCAGAACTATTTTGAACATGTAACTTCACGAGTGATGCAATAATTGTATGCCATACGAGTAAAATGGGAAAGGTTAATTAATAGAATAAAAACACTCGTATTAATCATAGCAAGTACTTGCCTGTAGTAATATCCGTTCATACGGACTTATTTATTAGTTTTCGTTATGTACGCTAACTGCATTATGATTCATTATGTTCTTACCACAATAAATTCATCTAACCTTCGACTATACGTAGTTTTAGTGCACAAACTTTGCTTCTAGGACGGAAATGTCATGTACCGTATCAAGATAATGTCTTGAAATAATCCACATTATGGTGATTAACTGGTCGCTCAGATGTTAAGGAAGTTTTGATTCGTTAAGTAAGTTGATATACAGTGCGAATATAGGATTCATAGCAAACCTACCATAACAAAAATTCATAAAAACCTACCATATTGATACCTTAATCGGTAAACCCACTAACTCCATCCAACTCGATAACAGGTTTGCAGATTAAGGTATCGGTATATACCGTAATGCTACGGCTAATAGTAGAATTTGTGTTAGCTAGCTTAGTACTAGTAAAGTAGTAGTGGTGGTGGTAGTAGTACCTACCTAATAGTTATGAAGGCTAAACCTATTTAGGTTTAGGAATTTTGGTAGAGATAGACACCGCGCGTCCTAACGTGGAAAAATCGAGTTAGGTTACCTACTTATGATACTGCACGAAGAAATAAGAGCCCAGGGCGTCAGTCCTCTACTCCAATATCTCCAACTATCTGTTCAACCGGTTGAACAAATTGGACAACTTTTCTCCAGGTTTTTCAACTTCAAAATGTAGTTGAACTAGCTGGACTGAAAATTACAATAAGTTCAGGCCTCTATACTTGCTACTTAACTGGTAGAAAATGTATATGCTTCGTAAGATGAAGTTGTTCGGTGCTTTGATTTTAAACTTCTTTTCAACTACACACTGTTTAATTTGCTCCAAATTCTTAGCAACAAACTGTATCTTTCGAAAACAAAGCCGTCGCACAATTAAAGTTCAAAGCAATAGGAATTACTTTGTCAGCACCAGGAAAAGTGAGGTGGCCCCACTCTTGACATATTGACGGGACAAAGAGATCGTACGTCCATAATTTATTTGCCGCGACGAGACGAGACATGAGAATAGTGTAGCTATTCTCCTGTATAAAATATTATGTGGGTGGATGAATGTCACTATTGAAATTATAACCGGTTATGTACTACCTATATCTGAAATAGAACCGGAATTCTGCTCGAAAAGGAGTGACAGGGATAGGAATATTTTTTACTTTCTGTATTGATTCGCACATTTTAATTGATTAATTGAATTACTAGAAAATGCACCTAATTGTAGGTGAGTAATTGTAGGTAAGCACATATATCTCAAAACGTTAATTAACTTAACCAAAGACTGTGTGTAACTGTATATTACTTACTAGACAAACAAAACAAAGTTATATCATGCTTCAAATGTTGCAATTTAGTAGGTAGGTACCTAATGTAAATTGCAACTAATATTTTAGTCAACATTTCTAAAGGAAGGTACAGCTGGGAAAGAGGAATTCGTTGTTATTGCACATCTACCTATTTAGTTAATTTTGTTTGCTATTAAGTTGTATTTCATTTGTAATCGTTTATAAAGACATACAGCGCTTAATGAATCTACAACTCTCTCGTAAAACAGGATCAGAAATAATCTAAGAGCCTACATTTTTCAATTTGGTCAGTAAGTAAAACGACAAAAAGTTTCTATATCAGGTACAAGTTGATAAATAAATCCAAATTATAACCTGATTCGTGTGCAACAATAAATTGTAATCAATAAAAGTCCAATGATTGTAATGTCTTGATAAATAAATATTAGCTAATTAATCTGACAGAACCTATCAGTTTTTATTACAAATTGTTTCTGATAGTTGTGATGTGGGAGGAAATCAAGTAGTTTATAGTAGAGCCACGCCTCTGAGGCTCTAAAAATGAAGCCTGTCGACATGAATAGCTTAATTTCGCTACTTGTTCAAATTCAGTTGCTAATTTTAGCTATCAGATAATGATCTGAATCACTGCTGTATGTAACAATAAAAATAAATTTTCCTCTTGTGTGTAATTTAAATGAATTATCTGTGTTGTTCTAACTCAAATAATTTAATGTAGTTACCTACATATTTAGGCCGTGCGTAACACACGTTTAGATTTAAACTAACTAAAGATATGCGCATTAAAAAAAATGGGAAATTAACAAAGTATTTAAATTAATAATTATTATTAATGAATACGAAAGAGCAGGTACCACGGTACTAGGGGGCTTGTTTGAAAGACGAAGTAGATATAGGTACCTGGTGAAGTAGGTACATAGTATAATGTATGGATGGAAGTAAATGGGTACACTTGGGTAGATATGTCTACGTATTTATGTACCTACTTACCTATATATTTGGATTTAAACTATGTATTTTAACGTAAAGGTAAGTAACAATGGGACAAACCATTTGCATTTTTGGAGGATTAGATAATAATATATTTCAAGTAAATTAAATATTCCATTGAATATTAATGTTATTATAAATGTAAATAATTAATAAGTTTGCGCATAGTTAGACTTATGCGTCTATTAAGGAAAACAGACCATTCGTACACTCATGAAGTAATATTTGTTTGTATGCCTTAGTCATCCCTGTTACTTACGTCTTAGCGCCGTTTTGAGCAATTCCGAAATAGGCTTAGTAACCTGTCAGGAATTAAATCCAGTTATTACATGGAAAAGTTTAGGCAAGGGCTTACATTTTGTTTGGACAAATAAACATATTCTTATATTTGACACAGAACTTATTCTACTACTGGACTTAAATATAATCCTGACAATAAAAGTCTACACACTTTTTAGGTAATTGAGATTGCGATAATTAGATGCGTTCGTAAAAAAACATAGGTAAAGTTACCTAAGTATCATCAAATCATACCTCACATGTGTATGCTAAACTCTTCTGCTAAAATCTTAGACCTCATATTTCAGACAAATAGCAAACTTAGAATCTCTTTATTTCCAAATTAATTTTGTTTAACTTATGAATATTGCATTCATGAATTAATTAATCATTTCCCGTTTTTCACGTTTTTTGACAATTGAAGTATAAAACATTTTTGCTCATTGGATGTTCATACTAATCCAGCGCACCTTTATAACGTTGTATCCATAAAGAATCACATCTTTCGTGCCCCATAGTTCACATGTCACTGCACGAAATTGATGTTCTTTGTTCTAAGTTGTAAATCTGGCGCAGACGGAGGGTTAGCCTATCGTTAATAACATGCCAGGAATTTCTCACTGGAAACCAAAAGTATTGTAACACGTGCTTCGTACGATAATGGGAAGACATTAAGATTATTTGGTGTTTGAAAATATTAATGAGAAACTGCCATTTTAGAGTAACGATGGCACCAAACTGTGAGAGTTATTAATGATTTTTGTAATGCATTTTAGAAAAACAACCGTGTCGAGCGTTCAATTTATTAAACTGAAAGATGAAATGAAATGGTTTTTGGGGATCGATGTGCCTGTAAACAAGCAGTCTTTGTCTGAGAAATGAATTTTGTTGTTTTTAACCGACTCCAAAAAAAGGAGGAGGTTCTCAATAAAATTAGTCTAATTTTTTTTATGTAACCACGCTGAATTACAAATCGAAGTGGAAATCGAATTCATTAATATTGTAGGTAGGTATACTTAATGTCCCCAAATATCTACGTAGTTTAAATTTTATTTATGTAACTAGCGGTTTACCGCGGCTTCGTCCGCATCTGATCCAGTTCGAGCAACCTTCTGTATGATTTTTTAAAAATAATTTTACAAACAGACAGAGATGTTAAGATTAGGTACAAACTTATATAACAACGGACACAAAAAAACTAATTATCCAACTTGATGCAGCCGTTCCTTATATTTTTTGCAGAAGTCATAATTACTACGATATATCACGATTTTTTTAAAATATAAATTCCGTTATGCTCTAACTCCTCCTATTTGACATACCTAGTTAGTTGACTAAACAAGACAATACTAACTGTTAAAAAAATGAATTAATAAGATATAAAACTCACCATTCTCTTCATTATCATATAATAACGTCATTGTTATAGAAAGCAGGTGTGTAACAAAATTACTGGTTTCGATAAAAAACATATTTCTAAAGTGAAATATCACCTGATCGCTCTGGTAGGTGCAAAAATGCATTTTCTAATGTATTGACATACTTAATGTTATGTAGTAAACTTTTACTACAGTCTCCTGAATAAGAGACAATAGTCGACAACCACAATGTGGACATTAATTATTAGATACATTTACCTGAGATATGAAACGTTATTTTTATATTCATTATTATCTAACTATTTTTTGGTTTTTTTGTTTGCAAGTCCGCTAGTAAAGTATGTTACAGTATCTCAGGCAATCATCCTCCAGCCCCCCTAGACAAATGGCAATTCTTTAGCCGGCGTATTGTAGGATGGAATGATGAATGTATGGGATTTGACGTATATGACGCACATGTATTTTGACGTATATGACATAATGTTGACGACTGTCATATACGTCAAATCCCATACGTTCATATTTCTATTCTACAAAACTTGCTACTTGTCTAGGGGGGCAACTAAGATAAATTGCTTGGGTATCTGTTGTTCTAACGTACGAGGTATCTACAAATCTGTGCCAATGCACCGAATAATATCTTGCCATCTTCTTACCAGACCTCTACAGTTGATACAAAAAAATATTGACATAATAATTTTAAATGTTAAGTAAGTATACCTATTCTACCGGTTTTGGTGTACATTTTTATTTTTTTTGATTAATCATAAAGTAATAAATGAAACATAATAACATGCAATAGGTACAATAATAAAATTAATGTCTGTGTTAAAATGTTTAATTGCTATTCATATTTTGATTTCCACCCATAATTTGTTATACTAATCGATTAGCACTGCTGTGACAAGACATCTGTTTTCCCAAAGCCTTCAAGTATGAAGGTGTTAATTCATTATTTGTTTACCAAGGTGTTTATTTACGTGATTAATGGGGAATCAAAACACCGTGGAATTCGTTTTGGGTATCTAATGATAAACAAATTAACAGTCATTTCATGTCAATCAGTTGCGTTGCGACATGGTACATTTGACCTTTTAAGTATTAGGTTTCCAGTTCTAATGAACAATTTTATAAGTACTTGTCTTTAGTATAAGTACCTTGTATATCTTGCCAAACGGTTTGTAATACTGATAAACAAAAATTATCCATCCTAATGTCCAATCCTAGAAGCACTCAAATTAATTAAGTAAAATTGGACACAAATCTAGTCTAGCCAGCAGCACAAGTCTTGAAATTCGACGGTCCCGCCCTCATGAATATCAGTAATTTATTGTATTCGTATTTATCGACAAAACAGGCAGAACAGGCTGTTTCCATCCTTTCCAAGGTCTAATCTACACCTGTACCAAATTTAATCAAAATCGGTTTAGTGGTTTAGACATGAAAGCGAAACAGACAGACAGACATAACTTCTTTCGCATTTATCTTATTAATATAGATAAGTATGTTAATAGGTATTCTATTAATGCTCCTTCAGTAATAATAGGTAGGTAGGTACACAAATTGAAAAAAGGCCGCTAATAAATTCCCTTTTGAGCGAATTACCTAAATTGCACGATGCCTATGAAGCAAATTGCCTAAAGTCAATGTCTAAAACGCAGGATGCCTATAAAGTTTAATGTCTATAAGGTTTTAATGCCTACGAAGCAAAATGCCTATGTTGTTTAATGTCTACAAAGTATAATGCCGGTGCTAGTCAATTGCCTACAAAGCATGAGTCCAATTTTATTACATCAAGAAATCTTTTTGCTAAAATATGACACATATTCCGACTCTTTAGTCTTAATGTCATAATACTCATAATAGTCATACAATTCACGCTTATATCCCCGGAAGGTTAGGCAGAGGTGAATGAACACCCACATTTCACCAATCAATGTATTAGGTCCCACGTAACAGGGGGTGAGCCTATTGCCGTATTCCATTTCAGACCCACGGTACCCCTGGCCATACCCATAAAAACATGACTTTAACTATAGATAGGTATGGATGGGTTCAATTCCCGCTCAGTGCAAATACTTGTATACGATGCAAATATAGATATTCATGCATACAAGTATTTGCTGGGTGTTCCTATGTATTATATGTATGCATTTACAAAAAAAAGTTTCTAAGTATGTTTATCCACATTCTAGATACCATAACACAAGCTAGTTAAGCTATGCTTACATTGGGTCTAGATTACTCTAGATAGCGCTGTGTAAAATGTAGTGGAATATTTATATTTAAGGAATATTTATAGGTAGGTATCAAATACTATATTTTTTATTATTCTAAAATTATAAAAATACATTTTGTATAACAAATAAAGGACACCTGGGACCTACGGTACTACCAGGGGTATGGCCAGGGGTACCGTGGGTCTGAAGTGGCCATTTTCCGGGCACTATTGTTGACTCAAGTCAAGTATCTAAAGCTGAGTCAGGGCTGTATATTTAACTGCCTGATGTTAAACAGCTCTGTCCCTTAGTCGCCTTGTACGATACCGCATGAGAGGAGATGGGGTGGCCCAAATTCTACACTGCCGGGAACCACGCGACGATATGTGTACCTCTATAGAAATTAATAATGATCCGAGACCTACCTACATAAGAAGTGTTGTCATAAGTGGTAAATCAATCTGGCCGACCGTACCCGAATGCCCGTACCTTGTATTGTGCTGGCAATCTTCATTTAAGACATTTCCATTCTTATGCATTAAATTAAACATTGTAAGTTGTCAAAGTACATTGTAGACATTTCCATTCTTAGGCATTAAACATTGTTGTCAAAGTACATTGTAGGCAAATTAAGTTTTTAGGCGTCGTGCAATTTAGGTACTTCGAGTTTCAGGTATTTCGCGTTTTAGGCAATATGCTTCATAGGCATCGTGAAATTTAGGTACTTCGCTCAAAAGGGAATAAATTCAGCATAATAACTACCAACTTGTTCAATTTGAAAGAGAGGATTGTCTTCTGAATAAATTGAAAATTATAGAAAAGTTTAATCAAACTAAGCGTACATTGGAACGCTTTTTTTATTATATTTTTACGACTAGTAAAGCAGTCTACCACACAATATTCGGTAAAAAATACGTAAGTGGCTTCACTTTATAAAATTTGACTCCTATTAGAATTTGACATGTTTAAAAATTTAATTGAACTTCTAGGTATCAATATAATATTATATTATGACATTTTTACATTTCTTAATTTATGTTTGACAAAAGGCTTAGTCTGACTTCTCGATCTTCTGACTTCATATTTGAATAATAGAATTCAGAGGGTCGATGTTAACGGTACACGCTCAGTAGGATCTGTGGTTTCGATGGGCGTTCCACAGGGTTCGATATTAGGACCATTTTTATTCTTAATTTATAAAAACGACCTCCCTTACTACGTAAGGGACAAAAATAGTATTATTTTATTTGCTGACGATACCTCGTTAATATTTAAAATTAAGAGGCAAGTAATCAATTATGACGAAGTAAATGGTGCAATAACAAGAGTGGTCCATTGGTTTAGCTCAAATAATCTTTGCCTTAATGGGAATAAAACTAAATGTATTAAATTTACCCTACCTAATGTTGAACAGGTGGAAACCAATGTACAACTCAATGGTCAGGTGTTGAACCTTGTGGAATCAACAGTGTTCTTGGGTTTAAGTATTGATGCCAAACTGCAGTGGGGATCACATATTGAAAAAATAGCCAGTAGATTAAGTTCAGCTTCCTACGCTGTAAAAAAGATTAGGACTCTGATAGATGTGGATACGGCTAGAATAGTTTATTTCAGTTATTTTCATAGTATTTTGAGCTACGGAATTCTCCTTTGGGGTAATTCCGCGGATTTGAATACAATATTTATATTACAAAAGCGGGCTGTGCGAGCTATTTATAATTTGGGCCCAAGAGTCTCCCTCAGAGAAAAGTTTAAAGAAATAGACATTCTGACCGTAGTGTCACAATACATTTTCGAGAACCTAATGTATGTAAGGAAAAATATTTCCAAATTTCCAAAAATTTGTGACAGGCATAACATAAATACGAGACATAAAAACAATCTTGTAGTCTGTGATAGCAGACTCAAAAAAATTAGTAATTCTTTCCAGGGTAACTGTATACGCTTTTTTAACAAGCTCCCTAATGAAATTAGGGATTTACCTATAAATAAATTTTAAAATGTAGTTAAGAGGAACTGTACCTTTAAACCTAACCGATAAGTTACAATATCTTTTCGGTTTTACTACGTACCAACAAGAAATTTGCGAACAACAGCTAATTAACAGGTTAGATCACTCGATAATTTAGGGTATGATGAAATAAATTCGACTTATCTGGTAACATGTAGGCATAACTTTACGTAATCATATTTCGAATTGATAAGATCTGATATTTCTTGGTTTAATGCTTGTAGATACGAAATTATAAATTAAGCTTATTAAATTCATCTTTGCTTTGGGTATACCTAATTATTATAATTTCAAAGGATCATAATATGATGATGTCGGAAGTTTCCTAGTAGTCCTCTCCAGTTAGTTTCGTTCCAAGCTTTCTTAACACGATTTTAAGAAAAGTGCAAACAATTTTATCGACCTCCGAAAGAAGGAGTAAAATCTCGATCTTTTTATATATCGATCTTTTTATATATCGATCTTTTTTACTTATATTTTTTAAGATACTTAGTTAAAAGTTTAAAGCTATAGGGACTTTGCAATGTCTTTTGAGACACGAGAATTAAGGCTTTGAAGATACATAAGGAAACTCATGAAGCTTCAATAATAATGGTAAGCGATTGAGGTGTGATTAACTGACTGACGTTCAAGAAGATAGGAGGCGAAAGCGAAAAGTGTTGTATTAGTGAGTTAGTTACTCTTAACATAACTGTCTATCTTATGCAACAAAATAATTCCAATACCTTTGTGTTGAAATTGACACTATCTATACGTAATTTACGAACGTGACAATTGCAATAAACTAAATAGGTACATAGATAACAAATAACAAACAAATGAATTATTTATTTATTTTCAAAAAAAGATTAAGTTCTATTTTTTACATTAGGCATCGCACGCATAACACATACTACGAGTGCTACCTACGAGTATGCGTGCGATTGGATTCAGTTAGAAATGTATTAAGAAAATGGATAAAATAAACTACAAATTGAATTGAATGTGCAGTACCTATTGATAGGATAGTATCATGAAATACAACTGTCAGTATGCACTAAACGAGGTTAATAGGAACCGATTAAGTGCGGCTACTTATTTAATTGAAGATTCAACGCAGGCTGTTCACTATTATCACTATAATACTAAGTGGTTTTAGCTGTATTGGATTCAGAGTTCTCAGATAAGCTACTGATGGAAATAAATTCTCAGGTGCATACAGGGTCCAAACCTAACCCACCCATTGTATTGTTCTCATAAATTTTTCTTCATCCGAGCGCCAATACTGGTTTCATTCAATGCTCTTTGAAAAACGAGGTCTCCTATTTCCCTTCCGCATTTTCTTTCATTTTGGCCTATAAGGTCTGCCGTCTTGTGCCCAATCCTGAGCGGAAACACAGCGCTAGAGCCTCGGCCGTCAATCAACAGGTGTGTTAGCTTGCAGGCTCAGAAGATCTTTATGGGGTCCATTACACGCTTTGCTTATGCAAGCGTCATGCCATCATGCTGTCAATCATGAATATTATTGGTCAATCGGCTATTAGACGATGTGATTGAGGTTAAACCATGGTTAAACTAACAGCAAAACCTACCATGTAATGGGCACCTATGAAGCACTTTCAAACTTCTTCAGAAAATGTGTAGAATTTACATCATCTCTATCATAGCGACCAACGGCAACGGCGGCAATAAGAACGCTTTTCTACTACCTACATACAGCCTATAGCTAACAAGTTAGTTATTGTATTGGTATAAGTATATTATCTATATCGGAATGCAATTCTACCAATATGGGCATTGCTAAAGTGATAACAATATTGAACGTTCAGATATTAGGTACGATTGATTGAACAGAACAAATACACAAACAGATTAGATAACTAACAGATTTACAAATGATTTAGTATTATCCGTTTGGTATACGAATAGTAAGCGTTAGTTATTGATCTGTTTCACTAAAATATAGATGAAAAGAATTGATATTATAAAGTTGCCTTTGCAGGTAGAGTTATGAGACGAGAGAAACTACTAGGTACAATTTTCTGAAGTGATTTTAATTTGGGTCTGTAAGTGATTTCGATAATACGTGTGGAGCTCCTACATCCACGGCAGACTATTGTCAGTAATATTGGGGACAAAATGATGAAGAGTCGCCTACAATGGTGTGGCTACGTCTTGTCTATACGTAACAAGGTTTTTTCAATGGTTGACAGGTATACCTACTTATATGCAAATAGTTTTAGTAGTCTTAAGCCGCAACATTTTTCTTCGAATGGCATAAAGGATAATCATTAGGACATCTGTATGTGCATTCATTAACTAAGTGCAAGCAGATCACGCTCGAACTGGGAATTAATGTTTAAATTACTACTCTACACTAGACCAGAGTAGACACACTATACTTACACTACTAGAATATATAAAATGTTCCTTTTATATCTACATACTTTTGCTCGCGGCTCCGCCCACGTGGATGTTGGTTATCGCGACCAAACATAGCCTATGTCCTTTCTCAAGGTCTAATCTACCCCTATACCAAATTTCATCAAAATCGGTTCAGTGGTTTGGGCGTGAAAGCGTAACAGACAGACACACAGAGTTATTTTCACATTTATAATATTAGTAGGGATAGGTACTTAAGTTACCGTGTTGGTTCCTGGTGGAGTAGAATAGGGCCACCCCATCTCTTCCTGTGGGTGTCGGAAAAGACAAGTAAGGGATAGGGCTGTTCTCCATCCGACAGTAAACACATTAGCCCATGACAAAGTGCCCGCTAGACGACAATAGGCTCGCCCCCTAATCGAAGTTGGCGGGGGTGGGTGTTAATATTCCTCTGCCTACCCCTTCGAAAATTTACAGGCGTGAGTATATGTAGGTACCTAAATAGTTACTAAACTAAAGTCCTCACATGTGTCGACTATCTATTAAGTCGACCGAAACCCACAAGCTTTTACTTTCAGTAACCTTACCTTGCCGAATTTTCAACGTAAAACCTTGACATTTGAAAGTGAATGAAAAGACGACACATTAGTATTAAAGGCACGATTTAAATATAAATAATAATGTACACTCCTACCTATGTGAATTCATATTGTAATATAATAAGCTGTTTAAGTTTCGAAACTTCAATGAAATAAAAAATAAACCTCGCAAATGTATACAAAGTTTTAGTTAGCCGGATTTGCATTCAATTATTTATGGTAATACAAGACTTAATACAAGTACTATTAAAAAAAAACAAATTGTGTAGTGTTGACCAAGTTCTAAGATTGTGAAATATACTTATTTCGATAAGTAAATTAATCGAGCTTAGGATAAGTCATGTTTCATGTCAAACTTGTTTAAAGTTCACTTCATGATTCATGAAGTGAACTTTAAAACAAGTTTGTTCCTACTGGATTATGTTCATTTCCAATTACTGGGTTTGCAGATTTTGGTAATTTGCGTTTTACCTTGTGCTTCGTGGGCTCGTGAAAATCTGTGAAAAAATGACCGTGGGGGGACTGTAAACAACGCCAAGGATCACCTTGACACCCCTGACCCAGACCTCAAGGAAAAGAAACTGCACTAGCTGAGTATTGTGAAGGGGATGAGGCAACTAATAAGTTTATAATATGTCTTAATTTTATTGACTGTCTTAAAAATTAATCATTATTCATGTTCATACGGAATAATAAATTAAAATAGATTCATGGCGGCTTTAAAACTGCAATGAAATTTAGAACATGTGATGCCATCTAATGTCGCTAGTGACGCTTGCAACATTACAACAAACAAATTTAGAATTAGGAAATACTTCGTTGAACAAACAATGACTCTTTCATGCGTTTATATATATCGCGAATAAGGAGGCAATAATTCGCAAGTTTTTTTTTAAATTGACCTTTACAAATCATAAACAGATGATATCATTACATACGCCTTAATAATAGCACAAAGATTAGTTTTATTAAAATCTTCAAACATATACACGACATTATAAACATGATGTAACACATATTAATAAAGACAGTGTCATAAATTAAACAATTATATTCATTTTTAGGTCGGATTTCAACAGTGAAAATAATTGCGATCAAATCAAACCGAACAACGATATTACATCACGTTCAATGAATTTCAACGAATTTCATACCTGAATGAAATCCCGTCCTTAGATAAATTGAAGCCCAAATAATAAGCACCTATGTGTAATTAAACGAAAGGCTGACCTAGACCCAGAATACACTCTATTCATTTTCACGTAAGCTTTCCTCTCGGGGATGGGTGGTGGTGGTCAGACGGTAGAAAAATATGTATTGAATACAAACTGCAACACAACACAATAAGTACAAAATACGCTGCTACATAACTTGCTGGTCAAGTATCAAGTAGTGGTCTTTCGCGATACCAATTTTCTTTACAGCCAGTCTAGTCGTTTAAGTAGAAGACATTGGATTTTGGTTGTTTGTTGAAGTAATTACTATGTTAACAACAACCCCGCTATCTACCGTTGGGCGGCGGCACACCAGGCATAATCAGAGGATTTCGTATTCCAGTCAGAGGATTAGTACTCTGTTTAAAAGGAATATCACGTCACATCCTCAACAGTACCCTGATTCAGAGTGGTGCATGGAATATCGTTCACCTTTTGCGGTACGGAAGGCACATTTTCAGGTACATTTTGCATCGTTGTCGTCGTTGTCAGTTCAACGTATTATGTTTGATTTATATGTATAGGTAGGTAACTAGGATTAGTCATATTTTTTAAATATTCGTAATAATATTTCTTAATTGGTTTCTACTTAGACACTTTAATTTGCTAAATGTTGTAAAATGTTTGTTTAAGGTTTCAGGCTGATACTTTTCGTTAGTTACTGCACCGGGAACATGGATTACAATGAATAAGCCTAGAGCTAATTTAAATTAATGACTACTACTCGTATCTACAACTGTGGTAAGTATTTATACATATTTTTTCCACTGTAGATTCTAAAACGTCGACTGCACAAATGGCGCAGTGGTTTCAGCAATCCCTTTGTCAACGTCGTCTGTTGGTTCTATTCAATTTTATAACACAATGTGTTCTAAGTCCTTTATTTTATTTGTTTGCTTGTTATAACACTTTGGAAGTAGGTACTGTTACCTAGTCGTAAAATGTACCTTAGCTAATGCTTTTCAGGAACTTTTTAAGTCTACCGCGATTGTTTCAAATAGTAATATTAAATGCAGAAACATCAGCATTTTCTTAGTTGATACATAGCTACGTGGCTTAATAACAGTAAAATACAGTAATTAACAGGCAGATTTGCATATATATGTATATTGTATACGTATATTATTATTTGATAATTAATTCTCTGTTTCTTATGTTTATTCTTGATAGGATTATTTATTTTTTATGAATTAACACACCTTGTACAAGGTTTTAATCAAGGAAGATCTGATGTGTTTTGGTAAAAATTGCATATTTTTTTTACCACATTGTGCTCTGAAAATGTCAAATTCGCGTTTGGCTTGTTCTTTGTTGAAATAGAGAGTTGATTTGTCACGCACAACAGTAGTGACTACATTTTCGAATCTTCGTTTTTTCGTGTCGATGGCTTATCAAACTTTGTCTGCCCAGTGTGCCCCTATCCTAATTGCATTTCCAATGCTGTAGTTTCCAAAGTTTAATATCTGCGACACCATTGGTTGCTATATCTACTAACGAGAGTTAAGGTCACTTCCTATTAATTTTATATTCCATGCTTAGCAAAACCTAATCGTGACTGACGCCTGATTTCAGATCGAAAAGACAGATTGAGACAATTGCATGCCGTTCGACTTGACAATCTCTAAGTATTTACCACTGTAAATGTCACTGTGTTAAATATTATTAACAACTAGTTTACCTTCCCCGGCTTTGCCCGTGACATATTTCCTCCCTCTGTACCTACCCATTTAACCCATATACGTAGGTACACGTATAGGTGGATAATTTATAAGTTTTCAAATAATCATCAAGACTCGGCGGGATTTGTTGCCATTTATGATTACTGCTCCGCTCTCTTAGGTAGTAGTACGATGATATATAGGCTATAATCTGCGTCAATAAACGGACTAATTACCGCAACAAGAATTTTTCTAATTGGATAAGCAGTTCCTGAGATTAGCACGTTCAACCAAACGAACTCTTCAGCTATACATTAGTACCTATTATAGATATTGTGGTCGGCAGTGAGCTGGACGTGACTGTAGGTACATGATGACTAAGGACCCAACCCACGGACAAAAGGATCAGGCTGAACAGGTCTTGACCGTGACTCAATCCTTCGATGATGTAATACTTCGTAATTAATTCGATGATTCGAAGTTATAGGGATTGCAGTTATAGTGCTAGACTATCGATAGTTTATGTAAACTGTGACTCAATTTTAAATTTTCCAAGAAAATTGTTTTTAGTATTTTTTCAGGCAATTCCATAAACGTTTTCATGCATTTCTAATATGAATAGATTCTGTTTTTGCAGTATTATTCGATATTATAGATATTTTATAGAAGTAAGTGCTACAGAAATTGTAGGTATTATTGAAAACTGAAAGCCCTGAATTTCAATAATAAAATTCTTATTATTAGAAAGACAGATTACCTACTAAGTAGTACCTATTTTATGTGTATATTCAAATTAATATCTACTAACTAATAGGTATATATCATTGTACATGGGTTTTGTATGTGTACAGCGGCAGTGACCATCCATCTTCAGCAACAAATTAGCATGGCGTCAAACTTTACGACTTGAAATCACGAATGAGTATGAATGTTAATAGTGGCGTATTTATAATTAACCAATTTATTCAAACACAAAAATAATAAGATAAGAATTGCGATGGTAAAGCGTCAAAACCTTATCAAAAGGAGAATAAAATTGATGCAAACCCATTAAAGGTGTAGGTACCTGTATCACTGTCATATTAGTTTTAAAATCACATTTTTCAACAATTAGTGCACTAACCGGCCATGCGGATAAAAAAATTACTTGCGTATTATATTTCCTCCTATCCCGACTTCACCGGGGCAGAAAATCCTGTAACTTGCTTGTAGCCCCGCCGCCGACAGGGCTGTAAATTTCTGAAAAACGTCTAGGTACATAAAATGCATCAACTACCAAAATTTCAAGATTACCAGCAGTTTAGGCAAATACTATTTTACAATCACGTAATAATCCCTATTAGACTTTATCTCAGGTCAGTCTTTCTATTATACTAACGACAAACATTCAATTGGCGCCTGCGCTAACAGGATAGGATGCAGCTTGACACACAAATTGCAATCATCCTTCACGAGTTGTTTTACGCACGAAACTGCATCTTTTTATAGCTCGCTATGTCAAATGCTTTGACATTGAGCTATTTATACCTGTAATTTTGTATGTATACATTTTAAGAATAATGTGTCATGAATTAGCACTTTTACGGTAGGTAATAAAAATCTTTAGAATAGTGTACCTATAGTTACTTTGAGCACTCGAATGTTTAGTTATTTCTTGATCTAAAGCAGTAAAAAACAGTACAATGCTAGTTTGTAATCATTCTAACTTTAAAAGATGTATACCATTTTACATTATTCAGAAGTACCTACCTATAGAGTGAAATACTGAATTATTTTGATTTGGTTTCTCACACACACTTTTGCTCAAATCCATCAACGTAATATCGACGGTTGAAAAGGAAACAAGTAACAATTTTAGTTGTCTAGAAAATCACTTTTGAGTGTGAATCGTGGGGTATCTTTTTCCTTTGAACATTCAATGTCGCTTGCAACATTTTGTATTTCAACCATCTTTATGTAAATTGATTTATTGATTATAGCATTACAAGTACAAATCTGCAAACAAAATGACCACGTTCACATCATTGTAACAAGAGTTTAACCATTAAATACAATGTAGGTAAATGTAGTAAAATGTAAACCCACACGCTAGGTCCTCTAAGATAACTGAGAAATCGAGTCACCTGAAACTTGAGAACTGTCGTTACCAGCACTTGGACGCGATTGGCACAAGTGATTACTAACATACCAATTACCTACATAGACCATCTCTAGATACATCTATGTAATAGTATAGTTGCATTATATATCCTGTATCTCGCGGCACATACAATAGAATATGACCGCGTACTTCGTAAATAAATAAATTGTTGTCGATATGAACAGCAGTAATTACGATGAACATCACTGAATCACTAACCGCAAGTTATAACGTCAGATGTGCTACGTCGCTTATGATGTCATGACTGTTACCGAATAAAGATGACATGGAAAGTGAACTGTATGAGTATTTGCGTACATACCTCACGAGTTAAAGTCAGTGCGTAATTCTACTTGGCAGAAATGTGTGAGTCGGGAGTCGGTATTGGCGGTTAAACACCGGAAAATATAGGAAATCAGATATTGCATAATGGTAGACTACAATTTGCAATAATGCGTCAAGGATAATAAGGATAAAATAATATGTTTATCACATTTATACCTAATAAGTAATAACATTTTATAAGACCTAGACCTCATTTATTCGAGGACAACTGAAACGAATTCTGGAAAAGAAGGTAATAAATAGGTGCCTTTTAAAGTTGGCTCACGTTACTACCTATACCTACCTATTGTAAATAATAGCGAATTTTCAAAGCGTTACTAGTTCCTAGATTTCATAGTTAGAGAATATTATACTTACATTTTGTGTTTTTATTTTTATAAGGTGTATTTACCCTCAGACTAATTTTAGTCTGAGATTTTACCATAGTTTCTGTCTAACGTATCTAACATTGTGCATAAGTGCCTATTCTATATTATGTATTTAAATGTTGAAGTACATAGTTGTATTGTGGCTGGTGGCGCTTACTACCTACCGTTTACGACTTCTGGCAAATTAATAGCTGTAGATTTATAGGATGAATTATTATTTCCTCATTCAAATTATGCACACTAAATAATACTGCTATAAAATCGCTTATCTGATATCATAACTTATATTTGACAAGGGTTCACGTAAGATACATATTATCAACATTCTCCTCCCCTCCTCCACCAACTTAACAAAAATTAGTTTTTTTTTTCACCTTCTCTAGAATTTTGCAGGTCTTCATCCTCCCCAGGCACATTATCCTTTAACAAAATATAGCTGCATCAATATCGTCCTCTAAACGATTTCCAAGTTGTATCCAAATTTTACGCTTTCGTTGGACTCCGGGGTCAGCTTACAAAGTTTGATTGGCATGTCAGCTTTTCTTTTCGGTCTAGCTGCAAAGCTTCGATATCGCCTAATGTTGTGAAGGTTGTGAAGGTCAGATGGCAATTGCTTCACGGAAAATATCGAGGTCTAGCCAAATCCGTAGTTAAGACTGGTAAAGCGGACCTCAGACTCCGAGGTGAAAGCTACGGATGCGACTGGGAATTAACGCTAGGAGGAAGATGTCAGCTTTTCTGGAAGCGACTGCCGTCTAACCTCCCAAGTCCCAACACCTAGAGAAAAGCCACGACAGTTGCATCCGTTGTTTAGCAATTGTACCGACTAGCAAGTGAGGTTGGCTTGAGGATGTCTGTGCACCAAAAAATGTAATGCATAACTTTCATGTTCAATTTTCATCAAATAGATACTTATCTGAACCACCATCATGGACTTTTGAAAAAATATGTATTTAAAAAGCAAATGAAAGAAAAATGATATGACTTGAAAAAGAAAAATATCACAGCTAGGTACAACCAGTTTTCCATACCTATGAAATGATATTTACCTACATTAAATTGCGCTAAATGAATCGCAGATTTTAGAATTTCCGCGTTATGTTGTTTTTGTGTGTAGGTACGCAAACATTGAACTTCTAAGTATACAAAATGCCAAGATGTGCTAATTAGAAGTTAACCTTCCTAATCCTGAATTAATATAAACTTCTAATCAATTATGTTTTATATTAGTATGTTCAGTTAGGTACCTACTTAATTAATGTTTGAATTAATAATAAAAACATTTTTCTATAAATTATGAAGGTTTAAAATCTAAAAAAAACCTTGTTCAAAGGAGTCCTTAAAAAACACGCCCAAATTCAAGGGCAACAGTAACAGTTGAAAATTTTTGCTATCCACATTCTGCAATTTTAGCCGAGCTCTGAAGACTCTTTCAAATCTCTTCTACTAATGGAATGCGTAATTTTGGTCACATGACAGGACTTTCTGTGATGTCAATGAAATCGATGATCGAAGACACTTGTCTTGCTGCCATACAAGCTGATGATTTCATTTAAAATCAGCTCGAAAGTGTCAAATTAATGTAACCCGATGTTTTGATTGACACTTCGCGCGTCTAGAAGTAGAGTGAGTGTCCGGCTGAGACCGGTTTGCATCGGTTTCGCAGAGCATCCTCTCTATCGTCTTCTACTGTCGAGTCAGTTGTTTGCCCAGTGTGCATCCACTCTGATAGCGTTCTCAGAGGCACTCATGAGTTCTTCCAGTGTACATGTGCTTGGGCATAAGTTAGCAGGTGGGTCATAGTCTGCGGTGTAGCGTACATACATCGGATGGAGAGATACCTTCTCAGAGTACCTAGATAAAAAATATAAAACACTAGCTGATGCGGGTATCCACCCACGTGGATGTCGGCGATCGCGATATTTGGTCATATCTTCGGTTCTGCTCAACTAATTGCGATCAAACAAACAAATCAGAGAAACAGATTTGGCCAACCGGATGTCATATTCCAAGTGGCAAATCAATTATTTAATTTTAAGTTAGCTAAATTTATCTTATTACAAATGAAGCGAATAAATAATTCTGGTGCTCCTGCTGACTGATAAATATGCATCGTAATTAAACGGACTCGCGGCGAATAAATCACTCAAAATAATGTTTCTCGATGCAGGTAGAACAAACATATCCATCATTATGTAATTTATTAAAGAACATGACGGTTCCATTTTGGTAAATAATTGCAATATCCTATTCAAATATTATTGCCAGATTTGCAAGGACATGGACATCTTCAAGAGAACTTTCATAAAGTATGTAGATATTGTTATTATGTAATGTGGTAAAACATTTGGCACTCTACAAAAATGTACTTACACATATAACAGAATAGATTGAATCTTAGCTGTAAATGTATTCATAGGTCTGATTTCATACGTTTTGGCATGAATTCTAATAGTAGGTAATTTAAAACAAAATTGTCTCACTAGATTTTGTAATCGTTCACCAGAAGGCGTCTCGTAATCTATATCTATATATATATATAACGGCGGGGAAACCGCGGCATCAGTCGGTTGTGCCTCGGCGTCAGTATCACTGACGCCATGGCTCACTTGGTCAGTACTCATGGGTAAATGAAATTCCAAACTCTATTATATCCAGTAGGTATATTAACAATTAACAATGTGATAATCTTATTATAATATAACTACACGTTATTACTACACGTATTAGTTTTATAAGAAGTTTTAAAAGAAAGACCCTATAACACTTAGCTGTATGTATCTAGCAGCGTTGTTCCTCGATCCCAGGCTGGAGCAAAAGTGTCTCCTAATTTTACCGCTTTTAGCGCCCTACAAAACCAACGGAAGTCATCAAGCGCGCGTAACCTTTCAATACTATTTATACAGACGTTGTTGGTTTTGTAGAAGCTTTACAAAATAATTAGATTCATTACAGGACATTATTAATATTTAATTAAATAATGAGGAATATTTCCATACTATAACATTTCTATAAGTTAATCCCATACAAAGTGAATCTTTACGAATAATAACAAACTTTAATCGTTAATGACTTATTATGTAAAGCATATTACTTTTCTACATATTATGATATTACAATTATTTAAATAATTAACTGGGAATATTACAATATTACACATATTTTATAAGTTATCTCTTAGTAATTGTATGTTTTACAAGTTTATGATCAACTTCACTAGGTACCTATATTTTGACCTTCAATGACTTATTATGTAAAGCATAATACTTGCCACATCCAATGATGTGATAAATCTTTAAATAATTAATAAGGAATATTACAATATTACACACATTTTATAATTTGTCTCATAAGAATTGTATATTCACAAGTAACGACAAAGATCACAAACTTTTATCCTCAAGGACGAATTTCTTAAAACACTAAATCTTGTGTTTATTGTTATGGTAGAATTATTTAATTAATAAATACAAATTAATAAATTATAAACTCAATTGTACTAGTAATACATACTTTAAATATGAACTTTGGTAATTATAATGTTTACATTGATACCTACTGCATATCCGGCTAGCAGGATTGAAACCAAAATAGTTACTCAAATAATGCTTTCATAGAGGAATACATCTAATAATCATCAGACACTCATGACAATTCGTATTAGGATTATTCTTATTACTATTACTTATCGTAATCAACTAATATTACCTAACTATAAACTAGTAGTAATCAACTACTAGGTACTTCTTCAAGCGAATGGAATCTTCGCGCCGACACGGCCATACTGATAGGCAGTGCGTGCTCTGCACTAGCCTTTATTCTGAAACAATGAAAATTTTTGTTTTGAGCTAGGCATCTGCCATCGAAGCCTAACTTGGTATATGAGGTGAAATAACAGACTTATTTCACATTATGAATTGGTGTTATAACAGTTCATTTGTTATTTTGAGAGGGAATATAGGTAGGTACAACGCTGTGCTCTAGGCGTTGTATGCCGTGGCACCGTGTCCCATTTTTATGAAAGTTGTTGATTCTAAAGCCAACAATCTATTATTTTAACAATCACCAACCAGAATGATGCCACCTCTTTCTAAAATGGGAGGTGTGTTATCACTATACGCATATAATAATGATAATGTATTGATATTGTACTTTGGGCGGTCTCGAACGCCGTGGTACATAGCATAGTAGGTACAAATTGTGTATTGACAATTTTATTATGTGTGTGACATTTGTATTTGTATAACTTATGTATTTATATAAGGATGATGCTGTGTTCTGGGCGGTCTCGTACGCCGTGGTACACAGTAGTTATAGTTTGTGCATATTTATTTAGGTACTGACTTCAACAAGCCAGTATCAAATTTTATTGTCTTATAAACATTTATGTGCTCTAGGCATTTTATTGTTATATAAAGGATTGATGGTGTGTTCAGGGCGGTCTCGTACGCCGTGGTACACACAGGATATAGGATTGAGAGGAAGGTCGATGCTGTGTTCTAGGTCTATGACCGTGGTACACAGAGGCTCTGAAAAGAAATTTCTTGTGTAATGTTAATTATATGTTGTGTACAGTAATTTTATTGTTTTATAAAGGATTGGTGGTGTGTTCAGGGCGGTCTCGTACGCCGTGGTACACACAGGATATAGGATTGAGAGGAAGGTCGATGCTGTGTTCTAGGTCTATGACCGTGGTACACAGAGGCTCTGAAAAGAAATTTCTTGTGTAATGTTAATTATATGTTGTGTTCAGTAATTTTATTGTTTTATAAAGGGTTGATGGTGTGTTCAGGGCGGTCTCGTACGCCGTGGTACACACAGGATATAGGATTGAGAGGAAGGTCGATGCTGTGTTCTAGGTCTATGACCGTGGTACACAGAGGCTCTGAAAAGAATGTTATGTGTACAGTTGTGTGTGTGATAACAGTGACAACTCAAATATTGCTCACCTATGTGGTGGTGCTACTCAAGCGAGTAGAGGTCTCTCTGGTGAGCTCGGGAAGTGGAAGGCAGAGGCTCAGCAAGTGGAAGGCAGTGGCTCAGCAAGTGCAGCATCCGCATCCCCAGGGGAAGATAGGTGTTCAGTGAACGTAGGTGATGCGTCCACATCTGCATACGATTGGGAACCCGAAGGTTGATGCTCGGTGAAGGTAGGTGATCATGATGAACCCGCCGACACGGGCTGTTGCTGACCGAGCTTTGGAGCTGCACGAAGCTGGTCATGAGCAACCTTGAGAGGTCGCTTTCGGCCAACTACTTTCTTCATTAAGTACTGGTCACTGTCCAAAACCCTGCACACTTGATAAGGTTCGCTGAATTTGAGGCCTAGACTTCATGTTTGGTTCTGGGAATTATTTTTATCAAAACATATTCACCTCGTTGAAAAGAAATTATATGCACATCAGTTTTGTCAATACGATGTTTTTCTTTTTCACTGGCTATCAACATCTCTTGAGTAACAAATCGATCTAATTGCAAGTATATCAAGTGTTACGGCATCGATATTGAATAAATTAGCGAGTTCGGGTGGAACGCAGTGTTTGCGTTGTGTGAGCAATGTGAGTGGTGCACAGCCTGTCGTTTTATGTAGAGTACAGGTAAGATTCGATTGCAGACTGTCGAGAGCTGTATGCCAGTGTTCTGTCTCGTAGTTATTAATCATAACTAAGGCGTTCTTAAGTGTGCCTACTACTCTTTCAATTGTCCATTAGCTCGGCTGACTCCTGACGAGATTGCATGAATGCCTATATATGGTCACAATATTGTTTAAACTCACCCAAAAACTCGACTTGCTGTGGTATGTGTTAATCAGGCTCTACTGAAAAGCTTTAGGTACAACGATTGTCTTTTGTTGACTAAAATTAGAGTCGGAGTGTAACTTCATGAGAGTATTCCTTTCTAACACATTCATCCACTTACCACATTATAGATCATTGCTATTGGAGCGGATTAACTTATAGGTATCGATGTTGTTTTACTTTTAAGGCCCACCAGCGATATACTCTGGGAAGTCGTTTCTTCTCATGTTTGGAAGCTTTATGAGCGTTGCCAGCGTTGCAGTCAGTTATATACGACCTTAAATTTTCGCTCATATAACTATTGCTTAAAGTGTTTGATAGCTCTCACCACGGTCAGCATGTCAAGTTCGTAAGAATGGTAGCGGCTTTCCGTGTACAGCCTCTGCAACTCTGCATGTTCATGTAGGACACGGCGTGACTCGATCACTTGCATCAGCACAGCACCGGCCACGCTGGTGGCGTCAGTGTACAGCTCGGTAGGTGCGTTTTCCTGAAACAGGGTAAGGACAGGAGAAGAGGTCAATTGTTCAATAATATTATTACGAGCTTTAACGTACGTACTTGTCTAAGGCCGTTGGAACAGGGGGACTTAAGAACTTCTACTTTGAGCTCAGGTTCTGACCTTGCCGTCGGAAGTAATGTTACCTACCCAATTCTATGGATCGTTTGAATAACGATGACTTCTGTACAATAATAGAAAAGCCTGCCTCTTGTAAGGCTATAAATATCCTTTCTACATCTGATTTTCACTTATCAAAATTAGCACACGTAAATGTTTGATCTCAAAATCGTTTTGAAGATCACAATCAATTGTAGGTATCAAATAAAGCACTGTTTGATCTAACATGTAAGTAGTAGGTATTCATTGATGTTAAATTAGTTTCGTGCTTTTTAACATGACTAAGGCGCTTAGTGAAAATCCATGCCGAACAATTTACAGACATCAGAAATAATACAGATTTTTAGACATTAACATTAGAAACCATAGCTTTTTCACGTTTAAAACACTTGTCGTACGTATGGCCAATTTTCATACAAAAAGTGCAAGACGGCTTGTTTTGAACCGAGATCGTAGTAGTAGAATCTTTACTAACTGATGCATTATTTTCAGTGGGTTTAAAACGACAATCGCGAGTAATATGGTTATTTTTCTTACATATTAAGCACTGGGCTGGTACTTGAGAATCATTAAATCGAGTGCGCTTATGAGGATTTTGCGAAGAATGCAAATTAACATGAGAACGCTTAGTTCTTATCGACGATGCAACCGATATTAACTCTGGTACCGATGTTGCGTGCGCATTCATAAGTTCTATTCTAAGACGATCGTCGTTAACACAGCCAATGACAGCCTCGACGGCTTCATCATTGCCAAGCTTATCTTTTGTTATACGCCTCCATAAGACCCAAGCCCGCGATAGGAACTCCGCGATGTCTTTGGTTTGGTCATAAGAGTGTTCACGAAATTTTAATACATCACGAGAGTATCTGTTTTCAGGTTCAAAAGTCATAATAAGATTATCACGCAATTCCCGCCATGAGCCTGTTGTAACTAACCAGCTATCTACCCATAATTTTGCACGACCCTTCAAGAGGCTTCCTACTTTCATGCGAACCTCATAGTCTTTTAAGCTATAAATATCGACAGCTTTATCTACATGTTCGCACCATTCCCGAACACTAATATTACAATCCGGATCAAACGAGGGCAAAAATATATCACTTATTTTAATTTTTTCACTTTGCTGTGTAGATAAACGGTTAGACATACTTTGCATGGTTTGCATCATTTGCATAAAAAAATCTACTGTTAAATTATTGTTGGAGTTATCAGGATGTCTAGCAGAAGTGGGTAGGCGTCCCGCTTCTGATAACGGCGGGGAAACCGCGGCATCAGTCGGTTGTGCCTCGGCGTCAGTATCACTGACGCCATGGCTCACTTGGTCAGTACTCATGGGTAAATGAAATTCCAAACTCTATTATATCCAGTAGGTATATTAACAATTAACAATGTGATAATCTTATTATAATATAACTACACGTTATTACTACACGTATTAGTTTTATAAGAAGTTTTAAAAGAAAGACCCTATAACACTTAGCTGTATGTATCTAGCAGCGTTGTTCCTCGATCCCAGGCTGGAGCAAAAGTGTCTCCTAATTTTACCGCTTTTAGCGCCCTACAAAACCAACGGAAGTCATCAAGCGCGCGTAACCTTTCAATACTATTTATACAGACGTTGTTGGTTTTGTAGAAGCTTTACAAAATAATTAGATTCATTACAGGACATTATTAATATTTAATTAAATAATGAGGAATATTTCCATACTATAACATTTCTATAAGTTAATCCCATACAAAGTGAATCTTTACGAATAATAACAAACTTTAATCGTTAATGACTTATTATGTAAAGCATATTACTTTTCTACATATTATGATATTACAATTATTTAAATAATTAACTGGGAATATTACAATATTACACATATTTTATAAGTTATCTCTTAGTAATTGTATGTTTTACAAGTTTATGATCAACTTCACTAGGTACCTATATTTTGACCTTCAATGACTTATTATGTAAAGCATAATACTTGCCACATCCAATGATGTGATAAATCTTTAAATAATTAATAAGGAATATTACAATATTACACACATTTTATAATTTGTCTCATAAGAATTGTATATTCACAAGTAACGACAAAGATCACAAACTTTTATCCTCAAGGACGAATTTCTTAAAACACTAAATCTTGTGTTTATTGTTATGGTAGAATTATTTAATTAATAAATACAAATTAATAAATTATAAACTCAATTGTACTAGTAATACATACTTTAAATATGAACTTTGGTAATTATAATGTTTACATTGATACCTACTGCATATCCGGCTAGCAGGATTGAAACCAAAATAGTTACTCAAATAATGCTTTCATAGAGGAATACATCTAATAATCATCAGACACTCATGACAATTCGTATTAGGATTATTCTTATTACTATTACTTATCGTAATCAACTAATATTACCTAACTATAAACTAGTAGTAATCAACTACTAGGTACTTCTTCAAGCGAATGGAATCTTCGCGCCGACATATATAAAAGGCTTTGTCCTGAATGATGAGGTATCAACGCACAGCCTAAACCGCTGATCGTAGAGACCTGAAACTTGGAGGGTGTGTTCTCTGTATGACGGAGGCATCCGATAAGAAGGGATTTTACAAAATTCCACCCCTAAGTGGGGGAAAAAGGGGGGCAAAGTTTGTATGGGACAACGTGATTCCGTAGTCCAATCTACTTGAAATTTGGCATAAAGTATTTAGAACAGAATTGATGTAGAACCTCATTTTTATTTTATTGAAATTCTTCCCTTAACTGGGTTAAAAAGGGGTAAAAAGTTATTTTGGGGGTGATTTGATATTAATACTCTTTAGTACTTTTGTTTTTAATTTTATTCTTTTGATGGCATTTTATTTTGACACATCATTATTTGAAAGCGGGTCCGTGTCATAATCCTGAAATTTTATATTGCCTACAACTAAAATACCAACGGTAACAACATCGAAATAATAAAATACCGCCATATTAAGTAAGTTGGTAGAATATGTTATATCGCAGGTAAGTATTAAACTTTGAGATTTTGATCTATCGGTCAAATAAATAGTCGGCATTTTGAAATTTGGCTCTTCAGTTGCTCATGTATGCTGATGGACGCGAACAGGAGCAGATTAGTGCGACGCGTGACAGAGTGGAATCAGGCGCTTGAGAACGGCGGTCCGAAGCTAAATGTAGCGAAGACAGAATACTTGGCTTTAAACTCGACAGATTCCACACCCGTCCGCATAGGCGATGATTTGGTCGAGCGCCTGGGATCGCAGTGTACTTCATGTGACTGGTGAAATCGACCACGACGTCAAGGCACGCATTGCTGTCGCGTGGGTCAAGTGGTAAGAAATGACTGGCATCACGTGTGATCCTGAAATGCCAGTCAGTTTGAAGGGGCAGCTCTATAAGACGATCATTAGGCCTGTCCTCTTACGTGGTTGGGAGGCGTGGCCTCCGCTGTAGTGACACAAGTAAGAGCTGCGTGTCACGAAGATGAAAATGCGGCGTCATGCGTAAAGATCGCATAAGGAACACTCGCATCCGCGGCAGCCGTGACATCGCAGATAAAATGCAAGAGAGCCGCCTTCGCTGGTGCGGCCACGTTTTGCGGTGGGTAGCAAATGCCTGGCAATGGCGCCCCCGCCGGGTTCATGTAGAAGGGGTAGGCCCAAGAAGTCCTGGCTAGATGTCGTGGAGGGTGACATGCGTGCAAATAGTTTCACTACCATCGACGCCCAAGATCGTGCGAAGTAGAGGAAGAAGAGCCGGAAGGTGGACCTTGAGCTCCGAGGTCATCTTGGCCACGGATGCAATCAGGAAAATTCGTCTCCATGAAAATGATGATAGGATTCTTAACTTTCACGTTTTACGTATTTTGAACAGAAATACCTACCTACATCAAGTAACATTCAGCGTTCTATTATTCGACCTTTCGTTTAAAGGTCTTAAATTCTATATTTTCTATTTCGGGATTATAATAGTTACCCTTGAAAACTCATTCGATATTCAAAAAGTTTGTGTTCAAACAGGCCTCATAGGAATGCAGTGTTCGAAATTTAAAATGGTTAGGACTAGAACTTTTGGTTAAAAACTATGCGAATGATTCCATATGAAAAAAATTGTGCCGATAATTCACATGAGATCTCATGTGACTTTTGAAGTGAAAACTTTTTTAGACGCTTTAAGGATTTTTTTGTGAAATAAATCTTTTTTACACAAACTGTTTTTACTTCCATTCACCATTCACGCCGGCACTACTTAGTATAGTTTGGCCGCGAGGAAATAACCATATTTTTCGTGAAGCGACTGTCATCTGACCTCCACAACCCAATACCGATATCGAAGCATTGCAGCTAGATCAGTTGTTAGCATTTTTAGGGCTCCAACTATCCGTAACGACTGCCATAAGTGCCATAGATGTTCGTATAGCAACCGGGACCGACGACGTCTTAACGTGCTTTCCGAGGTACAACCCATATTCATGCATACAAATATTTGCACTGAGTGCGGATCGAATCCGTGCCTCCAGCGTAGCGGCCGCGTTCACTACTGCTACGCCACGCTTTGAGTGCTCCAAATTCTCCTATACAACCATCTTGGGGCGACGCGACGACGGTGGGAGCTATCTACGTTAATTAATGATGTTACAATTATTTTTTTTTAAATTGTTTAGTGATTACTCCGCCCCAACAATAATTGATTGAAGTTGTCAGAGCATTCCCCCTGTTAGGGAATGGTCGCGGGTACGAGTCCTGCCTAAGTCGTTTCTCTTTTTACCCGACTGCGCGGCGCAAAGGAGTGGTAATGTGTTTATCAGCCTATGTATCTATGTTAGTATGTTCCTTTGAAGCTCTATAAAGACCAAACGCCTGGACCGATTTTTATGATTCACACGTCAATCGATTTCTCTTAGTCCGGCGAGTGTCACTAAAGACATGACGTTAGTGAAAATTCAATATGGCGACTACTGAACGCCATATTGTGAAAATGAAAAAAAAATAAAAGTCCACAAACTATGTCAATTTTATTGGGGTATCGTTGAATAGGTATTTAAAAATCATTTTTAGTTTTCTCTAAATTATTTTCCTATCATAATTGGTTTGAATAGTTAGCATACTAATTGCTTTAAAATTTCATTCAAATATCTTATTCTATTCCGAACTTAACGCGGACGAAGTCGCGGGCAAAAGCTAGTCATTAATAAATTGAAGTGTGTGTTTTTTATTTTATTTTACCGGTGAAAACCAGCCCTGTGGAAATCTAGCCTAATGTACATACTTTTATACTTTTATTATTTTGGGCCCTATTTTAACTCGAAACTTTTGTGACGTTACTCATGAATTAAATATTGTTTAGTATGTTAGAGGAAATTTGAAAGAGACACCAGTGAATGATAAATTGAGTAGCGAGCACCTGAATGGCCTATTAATGAATAAAGATCAAAGTAATCTTATAAAAAAGATCACAGTATGAATGTAGAGGGCTTTAGGAGTAGAGGTAAGCTCAAGTAAAGATGAATGGATTGCGTGAAAAAGGACTGACTGAGGAAATGACATGTCACAGGTATTTATGGAGGAGAATGAGATGTTGCGCCGACCCCATAAATAATTGGGACAAGGGCAGGTAGATGATGACTCAATAACTAAAATTATACTCGGTAAGTATGTACCTATTCAGTCATAGGTATAGCACGCACTGCAAGAAGAAAAAAATTACCTACGTTGAAAAAAAAAAAAATAAGTTGTCTGACGTAGATTTCTATCTGCTGTTTGTTACCTACTCTTTTACGCATAACGCATAGGCAGCCAAATCCATTTTGTTGAAATTGGGCATAAACCTGAAACTGAAGAAGAACATTGGAGAATTTTATTTGTGAAGAGAGTTTCGGGATGACTTCGCTGCGAATAAAGCTGCGGGAAGCAGCTAGTTAAATAGTATAAAACTTGCACCTACGTTTGCATGCGGTCATTAGGTCAGGCAAAGTGTTAGGTTTTCCTGTTAGGAAATTCTTGGAAGCAGCAAATAAGTGGCCGCTAGATAACAATAGGTAGGTTTGAAATACTCACGGAGCTATAGAGGGGTAGATACTCCTCTCAGTAACCTGCGTCCGATTAAACTGAAGCAAACTGGACATTTTAATAACTGGGATCTGCGATATCATACGGTTATTCATGAATTAAACTGCTTGTGAGAGTTATAGTGAAATTCATATCCGTTAGGATCCGTTATTGGTGCTTTTATACACGTAAACTTCGGATAGTATCATACAATTAATAGATCATATCGTACCTACTTTCATAATATGTGTGTTTAGGTCTAGGTAGTGTCTATAATGTTGTCAGGTTGTCAGGTTGCTTTAAGTGAAAAACGAGATGTTGTAGTAATGGACTATTATAGAGAATACACTCATGACTCATGAGTTCCTTACTAACTTCTTATGACGTTCACTGCACACTCGGTCGGAGTTCAGAAGTTACACGATAATGTTTATATATCTATATAAAGATATGACCATTATGTTTTGAAGTAGATTTTAATAAATTAAATATGCGCGTGCGCAGAAGCGGAAAAATTAGCAGCAATTAATAGATATTCATGATTTAATTAAATATTAGACGTAGAAATCGAAACCTCCTGGTAAACAATAATATGAAACAAAGAATTTACCTATACCTAAAGGTATGGTTATTCGTCCACTCGCACATGACCCGAAAATGTACATAACATACATTTTAGTACCTCACGAACTCGAGAATAGAGGGCACACTGAACCCTCAGACAGTTCAACACATCAAGCACATAACTACCAATCAATTAATAAGCCTATCTTATGCCTTCTACATCCAATTTATCCTAGCCACCCTTTTCAGATCGTCAGTTCATCTAGGTGGGGGTGTCCCGCCTTGCGTTTGCCTTTTAGCGGTCTCCCCTCTAGGACTCGTCTGCTCCAACAGCCATCGGTTCCTATACCATGATTGTATCATTGAGCGTGAAAGTTCAAATGAGTACCTAGAACAAATGAAAGAGGCGCACATTTCCATAACTGTTAGACGCAAACCGCCCTGTACACCACCTTAGCATTTAAAAGCTGACATACCTTTAAGTATACGGTTGCTTGCGCCGAAGGATCCTAATTCATTGTTATGCAGACGTTGTTCCTTACTTATAAAGTAATATTAACTAAACTACTATTCCAGAAAAACCCAACCTCTCGGTAGCTGTTTTAAAATATTAAACTTGGAACACTCAATGTCTGACATCATTTCTAAATATACAGTACAAACATAGGGACCCAAACACCACGATTTAAATGCCTAGAGCGTAGCTACTCAACAAATTCAATTTGCTTAGATAATAACATCATGATAAGGTGGACATTAAAGTTAATTGAAAATCAGGGTAGTGATTATTAATTCAACAGCTAAGCCGTCGCAAGTCGTAATAGTTAAACGGTATGCAGGGAGCTTTGCATAAAGTTCGCGCGTTACTAATGTATGCCACGATCTCTGAGCTCATAGCTTCTATTAGAATTCTTAATCAACAAATGTTTCAATTGTATTATACGTATTAGAAGACGGGAAACTTTCGAACAGAACCTAGGGCTAGTACCGACTTCGTAATCAAAAGAGTGTCGCGAAGGAATGCATGGGTAGAAATTTCGAATATTGGACTCGTTTGTTTTGGTATTACAATTTTAGCTAATGTCAAAGTTTTTAATAAAGCAGCTTCTTTCGTGCAGAATGCCTCGTAGATTCCATGGTTACATCTAACTTGAACCGTTTTGGGTTTCAATTACCTTCCTATCTGCTCAGGTAGATAGGTACTTTTAGATTTCAGGTCAGCCTTTGACCTTACAAATACAATTAGTCGTACCCCGGCTGACTCTAGGCCATTTGGGGTGTGGAAAGCACTGTGTCTCATTTTAGTTAGGAAAGCAGAGCTTCTGGTAAGGTGACAGGTGGCCGCACCTGTCAAAGCTGTCACCCCCAGGCCTGCGCTCGGGGAACCCGCTTGCCCGCTTATCTGCTCTCCACTGTGCCTTTTACTAGTCAGTGGGACACTTGGAAGTAGCTACCCCTATCTATAGACAAAGTATCTGGGTATATGACAATATTGAATAAGCCCATCCGTGAATGTGGCTGTTATAAGGCATTTAATATAACGACTTCGACTGATGTAGTTAATAGTGATTACCTAGTGAGTCACAACTTTCTTTTGTCACTCCTTTAAAGTTTATTATCTACTCGCGTAAGACGGAATCTCCAGAAATCAAACGGTTTGACCAACCAGCTGCTGCCAATTCAAACGAATGAAAGTTAAATTGAATTGTTCACGATATCTTAACGGTGACACAGGGTGTGGCTGAACACGATCTCTTGAAACTAGATGCCAGGTAATTTTGAGGACAATGACACTCGCTTTATTACATATTAGAGAAATAAATTTATGAATTAACAACTATATTTTCGAAATGGCGATTCCGTTACAATAGACTTGGAAAACAAATGATTTAGTCATCAAATACCCGGTTTTTATTTTGGAACGTCGGGAATCCGGTCTGAGGGTCGAGTGGAATCCGGTCTTAGACTAAAACGGTGTGATTTACTTGGGGTTTTGTAGATCGTTCTGTCTGTTGGACATCAGGCTAACACATATGTATAATCGATACAATAACTCGTGCTGCCGACCCTTTAAGAACAGAGAGATTCTGTGCCGTCAGCGAAGAAGACAAGCAAGGCAAGCCTTTGGCCTTCCCACTGACAGCATAAAACCTCTCCAGTGAGCTCTCGCTACCCTACTTACTGCCGGAAGTACAACACGAGGTTATTATATCCGCGGTATTTCATAGGGCGGAGGTACTTCCCCAGTCGAACTGCTCGATTGGGACGGAAACACCATCGTGTCCTACCTCCTCCTAAAGAAGTAAGAGAACGGATCCTGAACTCTAAACTGTAACCTTCGTGTGTAACATAGATTGGCACCAGGGATCATCCTGGTACCAATCTATGTTACACACGAATCGACGAGGTAATAAAACCTACTCATCATCATCAGATGATGAGTAGGTTTTATTACCTTACGAGAGTTGAACGCAATAAATGTGCGACATATTACAAAATGTTGGCTCTTGTATAAGGTTAAAGGCAAACATTATTTTCTCCGCGTATTTTTAATTTACTTCCGAATTCTGTTCTACTTGTTAGCACGTACGGTAGATACTTACCTACATTTAATTATATACAGGTCAGCACCTACGGCAGTCCAATAAGTACTGTTAGGTACCTTCTTTTATAGCGCTGGCGTGGATTGCATTCAGTGGGTGTACTGTACTTTCAATATACTAGATTAAAAATTTTCAAGGGTATATTAGCGTTGGACCGTGTCGTGTTGTCTTCTCAAAAGTCTACCAAAAGACTTCCTTACAAAAAAATACCCAGATAGGTAGATAGCCGTGATCAGGAGAGATATAATAACATACTAAACTATTTATGCAGTCGCGCCCTTCCGTTCTCGCGACCCATAGGAATCTATTGTTGAGACAAAAACTACCAGTAGGTAAATGTATAAAATAAGTATTCCCTTGTTTGTTCGTCCCTATGCATTCCTACGAGTATACAGTATGCACCATTCTGATGAGGATAGATACATTTTTATATCTAAAATGATGATGAGCAACCAGGAAAATTTTTGACTGCAAAAGTTCAGAGGCGTTAGCTAGTCACATTTAATGCGTAATTTAAATCAAAGCTAATTATAATCCTCACAAATGATTAATTTTGACAAGTTCGTGTTCTTATTTTTTTGTCGACAAATATAATGATGTAAGCTTTATGATTATGACTAATAGGAGATTTCAATCAATAATTCACGAATCAAATAAACGCCTTACTCTTTGTTAAACATGAACTGTTTAGCACACCTATTTAGACAATTTCAGGGTGGAAACATTAAGGGTATCCAAAGACGATTTATTATCATTTTTAAAGACATTGCTAAACTTCAAATAAGTCCATGTAAAATCTACATCCCTCTACTGATGAATATGACATAAAAAGAAATGGAATAACAATAATACCCCCTAAAATCCATCCATCCATCATTCATCATCATCATCATCATCATACTTATCATCATACCTAGTATTACATATTCTGTCCTCCCTCCGTGATTATAGCCCTATGCATACAAAGTTTGCATTTTGGGCACAACTTTGGGACATACAACTGGACTTCTTCCCATCTCTTACCCTTTCCGGGCTTATAAGAGCAACTGATTTCTGAGCACTTAATTCGGCGTTCATGTTAATAAACTAACTATGGCATTTTCAAATCCAGACGATTTGCTACTTTGTCATTCAACGCTCATGTCTATTCAGTGACTATGGCATTCTTAAATCTGGACTATTTGCTAATAAAGTATTTTAAATTAAGACATTTTACGATCAAGACGTTTTGCTTCTAGAGTATTTAGCGTTTATGTTTATTAGCTAACTATGGCGTTCAAAAATCAAGACATTAGAGCGACATAGACGTTTTACAAAGTAGACATTATGCTAGTGACCCAACCAATGTCTAGGCCAAAGCGACGTCCTTTGATCAGCTGCAGTCGTAACAGCTAGCAGTTGATATTTGACTTGGGCCACAAAGAATTTAGTGTACGGCCCCTTACAACCAGGATCAACGCTAATTTGCTGATGATGACCTTCTATCAATATATCTACACTTCTTTACCCTTACCTACACTTAACCACATGTTATGGTTATACGATGATGTCATTAATACTTATGCTAGTAACCCATTAAATCTGACATTTGTATAGGTACTTATTTCAAGTGTGACGTTGGAATTCCACTGCACCTACCTACTATATCTTGGGTTGTAATTGATGCAAATAATAATCACTCCTGTAAAAATTAAACCGGTTCCTAAAGGTATCTAGACTTTATTCGTTTATTTTTAATTTTATTTTATTATTTTATTATATATGTATCAAATTTTGTAAAGAACTGATGATCTGTTTGGAAACAGACCTCGGAACCACAGCGGAACTCTTCAAATGCCTTCGGAGATAAGAGATCCACGTGTGTGCCCACGTCATGGATCTCTTATCTCCGGTTCTACTCAACCGATTGCAATCAAAAAACGTAAAATTTTAAGTCTGACCAAGACCTTTCTAACAAAAAAAAACCGCATCAAAATCCGTTCAGTAGATTTTGCGTCCATCGCGGACAAACATTTCCAATTTACAATTAATATAGGTAATAGGTACTAATAGGTCGTATAGATAGATAGATAGATTTTACGGTAGGTAATTTGTGTGTTTCTTTATAAATTACTTAGGTACACTTGCATTCAATTTCTGTTACATTTATACCATAGGAAATATTTTTCATAGTTTTTGCGTTACGGTTATTATACAAGTAAGAAGTTATTATACTAGATATCCGACATTCTGCAATGCAATTAATGCGAAGCACAATTCTTTCTCTGGCCCAAGAACTGGGGCGATTTCAAATAACTTTTCTGGGAACTACTCGCAACGGTGCCAAGTGCTCGCTGCACCACTGTCAATGCCAGACAAAGTTTAGAATTTAATGCCTAATCAGCCGCTACCTTGTCAAATCCTAGATGCTATTAATAACAATGTGAAAGTTTGTGAAGATGTTTGGCTGTTTGTTCCTCAATCACGCCCAACGGCTAAACGGATTCGGATGAAACTTAATACTTAGGTACAGGGGTAGTTTTTGTCCCTGGAATAGATTCCCATGGATTGTTGGCATGGGGCCAGAATACCACGGGGATGGAGCTTAGAGATACTAGGTATCTGAGGCGAAGACTGAAAATTTTCAAAAAGGAAGCCGGTGGAAAAAAAACTCACCTCAATCTAGTTTGCAATGCACCATGTGATATATTTAGAAGTTAGCAGGAATCGGGTTATGGGGTCGGGACCCCTCGTCACTTCTCTCCTGTCGAGATGACAGTATATCGTGTCTTATCGTGTTTGCCCAGTGTGCAGCCACCCGAATAGCGTTCTCAGAGGCAGTAGTGGTTTGGGCAAGTAACACACGTCAGCAGGTGGGCCATACTCTGCAGCGTAGCTCCGCATTCACACAGTGGGTCCACGTCCACCTGATCTGAGAAACCCCACTTAATCCGGTTTTCTTTACTTCAGCCGACCTGCGTTTGGAGTATATTTAAAGACAGTCAGGTGACGCAGGCAAGTAACGTTCAGGGCGAAAATTTTCAGATAGCGGGTCAAAGGGGCTAAGTGGCGGCCTCTGTGCTCCCCAGAGATCAGGTGCTAAGGATGCTAAGGAGGGTTTGCAATCAGTTGGAGCACCACACGTGCAGAAGCTCTTGCGACTTTTCAGCTTTTGTGTCATGACAGACAGATTATGCAACCCTCGTCAGCGCCACTGCCAGGCATACCTATTATACATACCTAGTAGGCATAGTCTGAGTTGATACGACGATTTTTTTGGGTGGCAGTGGCAGGCCAAAATCCAAAAATACAGGGAATAGGGTAAAGTACTAATTGAAGGAGTCTCGGGCACGATTTTGATGAAAACTAAAATTCAATCAATGATCCCAATGAGGAATCGAAACCATTCAGTAGGTAATTTTGAGAAGAAATGCAAACTGTAGGTAGACTGGCGTCGCAGCGAGCATTCAATAAAACAATATAACGTACTACGACATAGAACCTCCCCCTTCTGCAGTCGGTTATTAAAGTGCTTGAAACTATAAAGAAAAGAAAACGAGTGGCGCCATCTGTATTGATATTACTTAGTTACACACGTCTACACGAAAACAGCTTATCTTCTTATTTTATCTGTGCAGTTTACTATAGACTATTTATTTTAAGGAAATATTTTAATTTATTTCTCATGTTATAATATATTGGCACGCGTATTTTTACAACAGTTAGAAATAAAAAATGAAATAATAAGAATGTTTCTCTTCGATCTTACATGCTAAAGATCATGTTGTATGCTAATAAAAACTGGTTTATGAAACGCGACTATAAAGCTTAGTATACATAGTATAAGTAATAAATTAATAACATTATGAAACGATGTGCATTATTTTTTACTTATTTTTTTATTATGATAAGTATTGTTCACTAAGTAAAAAATACATAATTTAAAATCTATAACTACAGAAACAGTACAATTGGCAGTACATTATAAGTTTTACACTTCCATAATCTGCATTAATTGAGCCTCTTTGGCGTTGGCGTAGTGGTAGTGAACGCGAGCGCTACGTAGTAGGCGCGGGTTCAATTCCCGCTCAGTGCAAATATATCACCAATTGATGAAAGTCAGATGGCAGTCGCTGCACGGAAAATATCGAAGTTCAGGTGCATCACAGCTTACACTGGAAAGCCTGATTCTGCATAATTGACATCTACATCATTACTCTAAATTACATAATTCGGTATCGGGTATAGTGTTAATACTATGAGGTAGAAGGAAATCCAGAAAGGAACCATCCAAAATAAAAAAAATGTGACACACGGCGGCACACGGCCACGGCACGTCACAATTATTTCTGAATATCATGTTCTGAAACCTTAGAGTATATAAGAGGTGGCATACCTACGAAAAAAAACTGTATACCTAAACTTGGATAAGAACATTAAATGGCGTCTATAATAGAGAAGCCCAGTAAACTGTCGATAACTACTTATCGATATAAAAGAAGCACAGACTAAAAATGTAAGCAAGGGTTTAAACTATTATCTATCTATCTATACTCTATACTATTATATAATTATAAATGGAAAATGTTTGTCCGCGATGGACGTAAAAACTACTAAAATGGATTTTGATGCAGTTTTTTTTGTTAGAAAGGTCTTGTTTGGATTTAAAATCTTACGTCTGTTTTACTGCAATCGGTTGAGTAGAACCGAAGATAAGAGATCCACGCGGGCGAAAGGCTAGTATTTAGCATATATTTGCTAAATATAATAGTTTGAACCATTGTAAACCTATGAGAATGCCGTAAGGCGAAACCGGTTAGGCAACAAAAAATTAAATAATTGTGGAAGAGTACAAGTGCTTTTATTCAATATGTCCTTTATATTACAAAGAAGAACGGGCAGTTCGTTACATAATATTGTAAAACTTTTTACTTAAATCACAATTTTATTATTTCGTTAAAATGATAATTATTGTATGTTTAAATACAGCTTGGCAAAAAAGTCGTGAAATTAATAGGGGCGCCACAATCGTGCATGTAGCCACCCTATATACTACGACCAAAACAGCTTTGATACTTCGATTTTGTACACTATTTATAAAATGTGCCTACTACTTCTGTTTGTCAGTATATTTGATAAAATTTGTATGCATAAATATGGATATTTGTATTGGTCGTGGTCGTGCCTCGGATAGCGCGTTAAGCCGTCGGTCCCGGTTGCCATACGAACATCTTATGGCAGTCATTACGGGTAGTTAGAGCCCTAAAAAAGTCTAAAAACTGGTCTAGCTGCAATACTTCATTATCGCCCAATATCGCTATTGGGTTGTGGAGGTCAGATGGCAGTTGCTTCACGAAAAATGACAAAATTCGGTCAAATCCGTAGTAAGACTGGTAAAGCAGACCCCAGACTCCGAGGTAAGATCTTCGGATGCGTCTCGGATTAAAGCTAGTTCTAGCGTTAATCCCTAAAAGAAAAAGAATAAAACGATTGAACTGAGTGTAATGTAAAACAATTTAATAGTACAATTGAATGTGTTCTAATCGGAATCTAAAAAACTTTCATCCAAATATTCCACGCCAGAAAAGTGTTCATCTGAGCTTTGGGGTGGGTCTTCTCTTGGGTGGGTCTTCTTTTCTAGGCCGTCCCGCTCTATGCTTTCCTGATGTGGTGAAAATTCCTTTATTTCTTTGTCCTTCCAATGCAATTCGTCTTAAGGTACTGACGGATTTGCCTAAAACAAGATGCGAACTTTATATAGAAATAACATAAAAGGTTGTATGAGCGAATGCCTACAAACTGCTGTAGCAGTTTGGTGAAGAAAATTTTGTGAATATTATGTATCTATTAATAAATAAATTAATACATACAAAAAAAAGTACATACATATATATACGTGTGTAGAAAATTTGCGTCGTGGGCCAGTCGAATAACAATACGGAGTGGATATTAATTTATGAATATATAAAAATACAAAAAAAATATCGATAATCAAAATCGTATCACCGCAACACTAGCGTTTTCCATACAAAGATGTTTTATTGAATTTTAGAAAAATACGACGTAATTATTGATATAACTAACCGCGGTAGCCTAGTGGTATGGGTAATGGACTGCTGAGACGAGGTCTCGGGTTCGATCCCAGGTTTTACCATGGCACACACCAATGACTTTTCGATGCTTTTCGAAGTTATGTGTGTATTTATCGCAGGTTTATAAGTGCCCGGTTAATGGCAATAGGCTCGCCACCTATTACATTGGGACCTAAACATAAACGGCGAAATGTGGGTGCTAGCACCTCTGCCTACCCCTTCGGGGATATAGGCGTGAGTTTATGTTATGTTATTGATTTAAATTGTGAGTTTTACAAGCTTGTTTGCTTTACAGACAGACAAAACGAACTATTGATGTCGTAGGTCAACAAATAACAATGATATCTCGATGAGAAGAATACGTACTTATGTAATGTTATTTCTGGCTTATTTCTTGCATAATATGATCCACATCCAACAATTGAGCAGGTAGGCATCTTTGTCACACGTATTTTTTCACACTTCACACCAAAATCACTGGATTACACGTTTATTTGCTAGATAATCGTAGTAAACAATGGTAAACAAGCCTCGAATGACGTAACTATGTACTTGTTGCTTGGAACAAAAGATGGCGATTTGGCGTCAAACTTCAGTCGATTTTATGAATGAAATCGTAGTAGTTTCGTCTCTTATACTATATACTCTAAGTCTGAAACGTACCTAATGTCAAATGTCATTTCACTCTACTTTTGAAAGGAAAACATTTCAAAATTTTTGAAGACCTATTTTTAGTTGCTATTATTCCCACGTTTTAGATTAAGTTACTTTTACTAGATAATTGATTTTATTTTAGACGTATTTATCATATATAAAGAATGGGTCGGAAATCGCAATCAAAACAAGGTCCTAAGAAGAATAGCGGTAAAGAAAACAACAAGTTTATACAGCAAAAAAGAAAAGAATTGGTGATTCTTGTTGATAAGGTATTGAGGTTGACCAGTATATTCCAGGCTTCCACTAACTTAAGTAAAAGTTGGGAGCATCATTTAGAAATCGATGCTTTAATCAAAGAGATACTCAATCTAGAGATTTCTCAGTACAAAAGTGGGCCGAATCAGCGGCATTTAAACGTCGACAAATATCTGAAGTGGTTAGCTGAAAATGAGTGCCCACTTAACGGTAAGTTTTTATGAAAATACAATTTTATTGGAGAATCTATACTTACATATTTACAGTGGACACATTTTTTATTCCAGCTTAGTGTCAAATTTTTATTTCTTTATCATGTAATAATCTATAGGTACATTATGCATAAGAAAATCTTATTAGAAAAGCTACCATAAATAAATAATAACACATCAAGTTCTTCTGCAAGTGATAGACAATAGTTTTGTACTTGCATTCCCTAAAAGAGGCCTGTTTCAAGCTAGTATACAGTTCAGGAACTGGCCAATAAAAAAAGTGTCTTTAAATGTGGTATTTTGTAATGTTATGATGAAATTAATGTTGTACTTATGTACCATTGTTAAGATTTTAGACAACCATAACTTCAAATTATCACAGTAAAATATCAAATAGGTAAATACATAATATGATTCACTTTGGTAGAAAAGATGCGAGAGATATGAATCAACACTATTCAAATACACTAGATTAGACTACTCTATCACCAGCATTTATCTCCTTTCTTCAATTTTATTGTGCATACCATGAACATAAAAAAGTAAATAAATGAAACTGGATTCTGCAACATAATAAACATCTTTGCTTATTCATTTTCAGGCATTGAAATTGCCGGGTTCGAGGGCTATGAACTCGGTCTTAAAGCAACCAAGGATTTCAAAGAAGGAGAACTGATTCTCACTGTGCCATCGAAAGCTATGTTGACAGAGACAAATGCAAAGGAATCTGAGTTAGCGAGTTTCATAAATGTTGACCCCTTGTTGCAAAACATGCCGAATATAACGCTCGCTTTGTACCTATTATTAGAAAAAAACAATCCTGGTAAGAAGTTTTTAATGGGTTAGTATGATGTGTGTGGATGTGGAATGTGGATATTTTATATTCTAATTAAGTAGAAACTTTATATAATCTTGCATTAGTCCGGGTCAGATCCGAGGCAGTGCAGGGTCAGATTAGATATGACACGGCTTGACTTTTTCGCCTATATTGGGAGCGACTACCGTCTGACCTCCCAGTCTGAGTTGTGGTTAGTGGATAGAGTTGTTCAGGTTGCCTACGTAGGCCTCTGTCTTGACCTAATGACTATTGACAGCCGAGGCTGACTTTAAACATGCCATCCGAAGCACAGGAAGGAGGAGAAAGAGTAAGTAGATCTCCGACTCTGAGGCTTCAATCCCATATGTGGTCCAATTAAAGAGTAAGACACACATGAAATTTTATTCAAATAGCAGCTCTCTTGATTCTTGAAAACAATATTTTTTGTAACTTTTAATTATCATAAATTACCATATTAACGTTAAAATTTGTAAACACTGTTAAATTATTCTATGCGTACTATAAATCTAGTGTGCTAATATAATGCTCTGTGTTACTTTTTGTGTGTACTTTTTGTCTTCATATATCATTTTGAATCAGTAAATTAACATTACTTACTTAAGTTTCTTATGTATAAAACTGAATAGCTTTTAATATACTTGAAAATTCGTTTTCAATTCTAAAATTATCCTTTGGTGTGGACAACATCATAACCCGCGTGGTTCCCGGCCGAGGAGAATATAGTATAGTGGGTAATCCTATTAAAACAAATATGCTCCCAGACTCTTGTTGCTTTAAGTATCATCATATTCATAAATTTTTCACTCAGTGTATATATTATCTTTTACAGAATCATTCTGGAAGCCGTACATTGATATACTGCCTGAAAAATACTCGACTATATTGTACTTCGATGCTGCCGAACTGCTAGAGCTCAAAGTAAGTTACCAAGATATTATAAATATTTTCACAATGGAGTCTTTAGGCACTACGCACATTTATTCAGCTCTATTCAGCTTTTGTCCATAGAAAACAACGATTTTGTATGAAGACACGTACGCATCCATTCGACTTTCGGCGTCTATTCAGCTTTCGCAGCAAACCAGTATAAAATTAAGATAAAATGTGTTTTTATCATGCGAATGCTATTGAGAGCGTTCAGGGCTGTTCCACCGCGTCGCGCAGCGCCGCGAAACGCGAATGAAGCTGAATAAGTGTGCGTAGTCCCACTGGGCGGAAACCGTTTTGTAGGTCTCTTTGGTGGTTTTGTGGCACAAGATGACAGAGGCGTGCGAATTAATCAATCATTGTCTCAAAGAGCTTGTGTCATTGGTTGATAAATCCTCTTATTGGTTTCTGGTTGGTCTATATAGAACATGTTCGAACTTTCCGTCACATTCCCATGTTCATAATTTAAATATACTAGATAAAATATTTATTACAAATTATGGCAGCCCCTTTCACAAGTCAATATTTAATGGGATAATGGGCTTCTACTAAGATCTTTGAGCCTCAATCCGAACCTACCTGCTAGATGGTACACTGTCCGAGGCCAAGGCGTGCGAATTAAACATTCATTAAACAAATCGCAGGTTCATAGAGCTTGCGATTGGTTTAATGAATCTTCTTATTGGTTTCTGGTTGGTGTATATTTAGTACAAGTTCGAACTTTCCGCCACATTCTCATGTTCATAATTTAAATATACTACATAAAATATTTACTAAAAATTATGGCAACCCCTTCCACAATTTAATGTATTCACAGTATAATGGGGTTCTACTTTCATCTTTGAGCCCCAATCCAAACTCACCTGCTAGATAGTACACTGTCTAATCCGTGAATGAGGATCTGGTACAAGTTTTCTTTCAGGGTTGGTGAGTTGAATGGTAGTCGCTTCAGTAATAAAAATTAGCCCAATAAAAAACTCATCAGCAGTTCCCAGGCATTGGGGTGAAATTTTTGTTAGCCACCGATATTGCAAAGATGATGATCATGAATGTCAGACACGAAGAAAGATGTTGACATACCTTTTTCAATTTTTCACAAAAACCGTGTTAACACTAACACTGTCTTAAACGTGTCATGAACATAACATGTTTAGGAAAATAAATAAAATTATTTTTTCAGCCATCTCCTGTTTTTGAATCATCACTCAAACTCTACAGAAGCATCGCTAGGCAGTACGCGTACTTTTACAACAAAATCCATTCACTGGATATACCAGTACTAAAGAAGCTGCAAGATATATTCACCTATGACAACTATAGGTAAGCAAAAGAAAAAAATAAGTAATTCTTTCATTTTATTTTTACAGAAATATCTATAGAAAAAAAATGTTTCTGATATTATGTCATATTGCATTTGAACATCTCAAAATAATTTTAAAACATAAATATTCTAACACATGTCCAGATAATGCAGTATGACCAATATTGGATCACCAGTAAAATTGTTTCCTTGCTATGATGAACACCATATTGAAATAATATTACTGGTGTAACTTAAATTGTAACATTGATCTATCTCTATAATATCTTAAATAATATCAGGTCACTAGCTTATACTAATGGGTCTTTGTCCACAATATTCAAGTTAGTATTATGGTAGTTACGAAGACCCTTCTTTATAATATAATACATTAATTTAAACCCTTTCAGTCTATGCACAAACATTATGTACATCATCTACTTATTGAAACGGTTTTCTTAAAGAATCCCACATATAATCTGGTGATTCTTTACCATTTTGTGAATCCAATGTATTCAGTGTGTATATATTTGAGGTTTGTAGCATAGGACTTATGCTTCGAGTACTGCTGTTATTCTTATTTGCTTTTCTAGCTTCAAATACAGGCGTAGGGATCCGTTCATCACAAAAACTACGCTTTCGTGCCATAGACCTTTGTCTTTTCCATTTAAATGTAACATATGTCAGTAGGAAGAGTACCATGGCTAATCCGGCTATACTGGCGGTAGCCACAGTTATAGATTTAGTGTGACTCGTCATGTGGTCATTGACACCTGTTCCCTTTTCGACGGCGTCTGGTTTCACGTCTAATTTTTCCTTAGAAACTAAAGCAATGTTACTGTCAAAATCTGTTAGACGTTGTAGATCTTCCAAAACTATTAACCGATCACCGTCAGAATCTTCTTCTATTGTGATTTTCTTAAATGGTTGATTGGTAGACGTTTCTGAAATAAAGACGTTATATTTATAATTTAATTTGTCATTAATGTCGATCCTAGCTTAGTCTCTGATATGAAAATCTACTGTACCTTCATTTTCACTATTCTGATTTTTACCCATCATAGAAAAGATTTCATTCCAACTAACGATATCATCCTTAATGTCGTCTAGTACTCGACTTTCTCGAACAGTCTGATTCCTGTTTGTTATATTAGCAGCAATCTCTGGTACCGTGACGTTTTTGGGTGCAGGCTCAGTAGATGTTGTACTTTGAGTTGTATTTGTGGTAAAGTTATTAAATAGTGACATTATACCCATATTTTCTGCATTCTCATTGACATTGTTGCCGAAATCCATTATAACTGGAATGTTAATACTATTTATCGCATTTGAATCGATTGTCGTTACTCTGCCATTTGGATCATGCAAATTAGCTTCCAAAATGGCCCTCAATGGATAAGTTTCTTTTGATATTGGCTCTAAAAGAGATTTAGATAAGAATGGTTCCGCTGGATTGGGTTCTTTTGACGCATTGTGGAATATGTCAGCCAGATGTACGTGGCTGGATCCACGTTCCCGAAGTTCTACTAATTCACTCAGCGTCATGTTTCTTTCTTTTAATATTCTTGATAATTTTGCTCTTGCTGAAATAATAAATACAAAAATATTAAATGTTACATGTGACATACATATAAAAATATATTCTCTTATAATACCCCTCTTTTTTGTCGGGGGTTAAAAATAGAGGATATCATGAACCAATAGACATTGTCATGGGAGCATGATCGCGTCATTTCATGACACCTAACCAAATAGGAATATGTATCTGTAATAATCGCCTATACACGCCGAGGTAGGCTCACTGGGCGATCCTACAAGTTGTAATCATAAAGTAAAAAAAATGTACATTACTTACATTCAGTGTCATTAAATATTTCTTCAATCTCAATTTTCGCTGTTTCCTCTGTCGTGGCTTCCGTTATCAATTTTGGTGTCGTAGTTTGTGTAGTTGTAATTCTAACATGTCCATTGGTTCTTTTTGTTCGTTCTGTTGTTAAGAAATCATTTAAAGTAGTTAATTCTGTACTATCCTGTTCAGTAGTTCTTGGTTCCTGAGTTCTTGCAATAAACTCTGAGGATGATACTAAGTTGCTCATACCAAACAAATGTTTTATGATATCATCCTGTGGAGATTCAGTCGTAGAGTTTTTATTTTTAAGGCGTTTTCTTTTCAGTCTGTTGTTCAACGCTTGTTGTCTTAAACCTGAGGATATTGCTGTTGGTCTCGGCATGGTGGCAATACCTACGGACTTTTCAGGAACAATTTTAGTCGTCTCTGTTGTTATTTCTGTCACAGATTCTACTAAAGATTCTGTCACATCCATATCAATGTCGTCAAGTCTAAACTCTATATGAACTGGTGGATGAATATCTTCATACGAATTATTCCGACTCGTGACTTCAATAGTCGTTGTTGTTTCTTCTGGTACACTTACTATTTGTCTTTGATTATGTACAGTGTTATTATTATTTTCTTTATATGTGTTATTTTTTGTCACAGACGGAAAAACATCTGCCCACAATTTTGTTTTTGTTCTGTTTCTTCTGAAATTGGAATATTTTCTTGAATTTAATGCTACTATGTCTCTACTTAATTGTCCCTTGAAAGTGTTAGTAGTATTTGACACAGGCCTCGTTCGTAATTTTTTACGAAGACCTATAAGGTAGCGACGACTTGTTGACATTCTGGTAACGTCGTTCAAGGGCTTTACTGTAGTTGTCTGTGTTGTTTCAACTGGCGTTTCCGTCTGAACTGCTTCCGTCGGAATTGCTTCCGTCTGAACTGCTTCCGTCTGAACTGCTTCTATTTGAATTGCTTCCGTCTGAACTGCTTCGGTCTGAACGGTTTCTGTTTGAGCTGCTTCCGTAGTGGTAAAGTATTCAATTATTGGTTCTGTGCTGTATTTTGTTTCTGAGGTTAATAGTGGTTGTTCATTTGAATCTAATTTGATGGCTTTCTTGTCAGAAAATTTGTTTGTCAACGTACTTTTATGTTTCAATATTGATACTGCATGCTCTTTTCCACGTAGTAAGTCCGATAAGGATAGATTATGTTGCTGTAAAATTTCACTTAGGCTGGTTCCATTTGATCTTTTTAATATGTCTTTCAAAGATAATTCATCTACTTGGGCGGTATCCTGAAAATATTAAGCAATGCAATATATCAACTAGAAGAAACTTAGCATGTCACGGAATAGAATAATAAGTTAGCAGTACACAATACAACAACGGGAGTGATAAATACAACGAAATTATAATTTTACGTTAGTCTGCTAAGATATTTATGTTAACAAAAACTATCACATAGCGGCGAATCGGGACGTTAAAATTTGCAAACTACACATTTGCTGAGAAAATCTGCACAAACAACTGTGCGGTAGTCTACTACTTAATACTTCTATGAAACTTGCTACTCTTGCTAGCACAACTATATAATAACCTTTATATATTATGTAATAATATCTACTTACAACTTCTACAAGCATAATTTTCGTATAGAGTTTCTGCTACTTGTTTGCTTCTAATTACAACTTTAAGAATATTTAATCTAATTTAATACATAGGTACTAGCTAAATAAAAGCATTTAGAACTTTAAATTTTATGAAAGTACCGTCAAAATTTGTGCCGCCCAAAAGTCTACCGCAGGTTCAATCAATTTATCCGTTACGCTGAATTCATTGTTTGAAACTTTAGTCACTGACTTAGGTTGTACTAAAATCTGTTTTTCTTTATGCAATTGTCGTAGATTATTTTCATGTATCCTAAGAAAGTAGGCTTTCAGGCCACTTTTTAATAGCTCCACGATTTCAACATTCGGAATGTTGTCATGTTTATTTTTTTGAAGCTTGGTTGCTTTACCTAATCCTGAAGCATCCGTCTTATAGAGAAACTGCAGCAAATCCTATAACATCAATGATATTAGCTAATAATTGTATATTACCCATATAATATTGATATTGCATAATCTATTCTACTGGCTACTTCTGGCACTCAAGTTTTACTTACTGTGAAGAGTTCTGTTTGGCTTGTATTTTTATAACAAAGTTTTACCTTGAATATTGGTATTAGTAGTATTAGCAAACAGCCTCGGTTTGACATAGTTGAGTCCGGTTTTCATTCAGTATTTAACAATTGAATACGCCGCCGAACAATTAAATTGTTAGTACACTTATATCTGTTATAATCAAATTAGATGTATGTAACTAGACATCAAACTTCAATCGCTAGTGTAATAACACTTGGCTATCATTTACACATCAAAATTAAACAATTTTGAACTCAAGGATTTCTAAACATAGATCTATATAAGTTGATGAGCTGGCTCATCAAGTCATGAAATTAGTTGTCGCATGTTGCATTGTCAATTTGTATCAGTAAGTTATTTCTTCGTATCACAATTCTTTGCGGTGACTAGTGAAGTATACAAGCTCTTGATATCAGCACAACCCTTGCATAAAATTATCATTTTCGTTTAAGTACAGTTAATTTTCTAAAGAAAAAGCTTGTTTAATAAAAGGTAATACCTAAAGTACCTACACCTTTATTTTTATTTCGAAAATAAGTATATGTTGCGTTTGTATAAAAATGAAATTCTTTCAAAGAAGTATAAGCTCTGGTGCTACCAATGTAGCCTAGCATTGCGTTGTTGGATAATGTGAGCTACCCCACCAAGCCTTGACAAGTAAAAAACTGCTGAATAAAGTAACTACCGTTACGCAGGGTGTGCCCTGAATAACGGTAGTTGGGTGAGTAGATTTTCTAGCTCAGCACCCCACCTTAAATTGTACCTACTGCCTATTTTCGTATCTAAACTATTTTATGTACAAAACTGTATCTTATTGTATTGTACCGAGAGTTGGTACCAGATTTATTTCACCTACCACTTTTTCTGCGGCTTTATTCTGTCCATTATCTTCTATATGTCCCTTTTTCTTCTTGATTTTCCTTACCCTTAGAGTCGGTTTTTTTTCTTCTAGTTCATGGATTTCAGTATCACTCATTTCAGATAGATTAGTTTCAGGTATATGAATTCTTGATTCGTGGTTATTGGATTCATGATCCACATTTGTTTTAGGCTTTGGTACTAGTTCTAATGAAAATTCAGATAAAGATATGTCTGCGTTTATGGGATTCTTCGAAGTTTGCTCTGTATCTTCGATATCTGCAATTGCTATAGAATCGCGATGTTCTTCTGTATCTGGTGCTTTATGTTCCTCTATATCATGATTATGCCCAAAGACTTTTTCAGCGATCACTTTATGCGGATTAGCTTCAAGTTCAACTTCTTCTTCCTCTTGATTCGTATTATCGATATGTGTGAATTCACTCATGTCGGGCCACGTCTCGAGCGAAGGTCTTTTTTTTCTTCTACCTCCATTGTTTCGGAGAGGTCTCTCTACAACCATAATGTCATCATCTGTCCAGCGGACGGGTCTAGTTTCAGGCGTCTTGCGTCTTCTTTTAGACTTTTCTGTTTTTTGGCGAGAATTTTCAAAATCAACATCATGGTACGGACGAGATGGTTGTTCGGAATAAGCAAGTCCTCCTTGGGGCTCTTCAGTAGATTCTGCTTGTGGACGACGTTTGCGTTTACGACCAGGTCTCCGACGTTTAGGGCCTACATCAGGCAAATTGTCATCCCAGTTCTCAGTTTGCCGTGGTTTTGGTGCCTCTGGTTCTTCTTTTATTCCTCTCCATGGCTGGAAAATATAAAAATATTGAATTATAATACAGGAAGAGACTGATGTTGCTATTTATTATTGTCACAATACAATTGTTTAACGTATTGACTTTGTACTAAATGATTATTAGGTATAGCAGTCTAGTGTTAATTTACTTAAGGTAAATACCACAATACTATATAATTTACGCTAAAAGCTAGGCTCTTTATCAATCTGTAATGTGGTGGAGAATTGATATAGGTAGTTATAAACCTGTGCTAGATTTCCACCAAGTATTCTGTAAACGAACGTGCCGTTACTAGTGACTGCACATTCCATTTACTGCACAATAGGATGTCTATAATTCCAGCACACGGAGAAGTCTTTTGTTTTCAGAAACGGGTACGTCACTAAATAACAGTTTGGTCAGGTATTACATCATATGACTACAGCATAAAAGTCTTAATAATGTCTTATTATTAGAGTACAAAACAATGTCTGTATATTAATTTTGCCAGCCCCCCTAGACAAGTGGCAATTCGTTGCTCGGCGTATAATGGAATAGAATGCCAAATGTATGAGATTTGACGTAATATGACAGGCGTCAACGAATGTCAAAAACGTCAAATCCTAACGTCAAAACGAATTGCCACGTGTATGGGGTCCCACCAAGGCCTTCGGAGTCAAGTCAACCTCACTTGCAAGCCTGTAAAAATGCTGATTGACGGTTGAGGTATTGACGTAGGATTTCCTCTCGGGTTAAGGTGGTCGGACGGCAGTCGCCCCCAGCATTATAAGGCAAAAGGAGAAAACGGAGTAAGTGAGCCCGAGGCGTGTGCAACACCGCCAAACCTAAACTGTGCAATCAGCCTCCCTAGACATCAGCAATTCGTTAGTAGAATAGCATAATAATATAATAATCAATGTATGATATTGACATGATGTATGTTTACGACTATCACAAACGTCAAATATGTGCCAATTCCATACATTTATTATTCTATTCTGCTAATGGTTGTACCACTTGTCTAAATGGGCTGTACATGGTATCTATTACGTAAATGTAGATGATGCCGGTGCGACGCACATGCTCTATATACCACATATTGTATGATAATGTTGAAAGAAATTGTGTTCCGACGAGTCTCGTGAGACAATGTACACAATACCATGAAGATTTTGTAAAAACATAGCTTATGTAATTGCGTTAAATTTGTATTTGATTAGACAATGAATGTTGCGTGTGGCTGGGGTTATGGTGAAAGTGTATTCGATGATAATAGTTTATAGATGATTTATAAATAAATATTCTAATAAATTCTACACAGTGCTGTCTAGAGTCAAAAGAAGTATAGTGCAACTAATTTGTATTATGAGCCAAGTGGCGGGCTGTTGTCTCTGCCTACCACAGAGGGAAATAAGCGTGAGCTTATGTATGTATGTAGTTCTATAATGCGGTTATAGATATGTACTTAGTCCTACGTATTTCGATAGTTAATGTTAATCCCGCGATCCCTGACTTGACAGTTGAACATTCTATCGCTCTACCACATGTGTCTGCTATTGATAAATAAAAAAAAATGATTTATAAATCGCTAATTGCATCTTAGGGGCTGTCCATTAATCACGTGATATTTTTTTTTGCAATTTTCTAACCCCCCCTCCCCCATGGTACGTGGTGAGGTTTTGGAATACCCCTCCCCCCCCCCCCCTCCCTAGCGAAAATGTGTATTTTTTTAATTTATTATTTAATCCTAGAAAACTGAGAATCATGACAAAAATCGCGAGATATAAGAAGAAATAAATACACATGATATCTCAATTTACCCCTCCCTCCCCCCTGGTGATATTTCGTGATTTTTTCCGAACCCCCCTCACCCCTGTTGACCCTCACGTGATTAATGGACAGCCCCTTATACGGCTAAATAACAATGCATTACAAAAGATTCCGAGGAATTGCGAACCTACCACCTTTTGGAAGTCTGAAAAAATAGCATATCATGCAAAGGTTGTTTACTGTTGATGTAAAGCAAAGATATGCGTGAAGCAAAGGTAAACATTGGTTTAAATTCTTCAGATGCTGCTATGCGCATCGCGTCTTATTCGTATACGACATCCCTCCAGGGCAGGTGTTTCCCTCCTCCTACAGTCCCGGGTCCTTTAAGCGGGGCGTGAAAAGGCATCTGATGAGGTCGTCAAGCTGAGTGCCACCATTGTAACATGATACGTGTCTGTAATGGTGACCCTCTTTTCAGAGACTTTGCCTTCAGCTTACCATCAGGCGAGGCGAAGTCAAATTGACGTGTCCTATATAAAAAAAAATAAAAAACCCGCTGGCCCCTTAGACAAGTGCCAATTCGTTGGTCGGCGTATTGTAGAATAGAATGGCGAATGTATGGGATTTTAACAATTCAACAATACGCCGGCCCATGAATTGCCACTTGTTTAAGGGGGCAGTTATATTTACTTGTCATCCATAACTATACTATAGGTATACAAAAAATAAATAAGTTGTCAATTTTATTACTCTGGTATCATTCTTTACTATGGCAGAGAAAATAATAATCTTATTATATCTCGGATAACAGTAGCCCATATTGTTTGTAAATGAACAGTCATTATTGTTTGCTCTTGAAGGGAGATAATAATAACAATAAACATTGAATATCTAAAAAATAAATAATCTCGAACTCAAAATAACAGCTCAGTTCTCCTAGACAAGTGGCAATTCGGTAGACGGCGTATTGTAGAATAGAATGATGAATGAATGATGATTGTAGTAATATTTTAACGTCTATACCACAGGATTCCGATCCATATATTCGATAGATCGACATCCAGTCTATTCGATTAGGAAGAAAAATGTAAAAAAACCTTGATATTCTGTGTGTGATCTGATCTGTCAAAACTTATGTTTTTGTCAGGGTATTAACCTTCAGAATCACTCATAGTTTTCAGTTAGGTTTTGAAATTGAAATTTTGTAAGTTTTCATAAGTTTTGAAATAAAATTTTCGTAATTTTACTAAATCGGGCCCCTGTTTTGTGCAAATACAGAGAGCCGCATTGCGTTAGGTGGGTCGCACGATTTATTTGGTTGTGACATGTGACGTAGATTGCTCCGAGTGCTCGCGCACACGTCCCTCTTCACTCATTGAACGCCCTAAAAATGGATTTTACTAATGACAGAAACTACAATCCAGTCGTACTAAACTACATACATTGAACGGATTTTCGCTAGTGGAAACGGATTGAGTATTAAATTATAAACAGGGACTTGGTGAACCTCGTGACTCTATGAAGATCATCGGGACCAATTCAACATCTTCTGGAAACCGATATTCCTGCTAATTGACGCTTTCCTTTTTGGGGTTCGGGTGCTAGACGGCAGTCACTACCTTAAAAACCAAATAAATAATGCAGTGGAGTAGTAGGAGAATATACCCCAGACTCTGGGCAATGCCTCGGAGGAAGAAGTCTTCCTCCGAGGCATTGCCCAGAGTCTAAGTAGAAACAGATACTTCAAGTTCAAGGTTGTTTACTATTAATACAGTAGTCAAACATAACCCAAATAACTTAATGAATAGCTAGAACAATGTATAAATTAAGTATTGTTTTATTTAATGAGTAGGTATAACGGTTTACTAGGACAATAAAGAATAATTAAATGAATATTTTAATTAATTACTACACCAAAAAAGAAACTGGCCTCATATATGTAGCACATGGTATCGCAATTGTTCACTCAATGAATATTTTAACTAGTTTTCTAAATTATTCTTATAACATTAAATACGATGATGATGAGGGTAAGTGTATGCCGTAGGTATAGGGATCCACCAAGATCTTTGGGGCCATGCTGAAGCCACTCTCTCATCCATAAGCTTGCTGGCTTACGGGGCTCTGGCACAGTCTTTCCCCTCGGGGTTGGGAGATAGAGGAAGCCGTATAAGTTAAAAAAAATAACCGAAATTAAGTGGACTCCGGAAAAAAAAAACAGGTACCGAACCGGTTGGTCCTGGGAATTGATTGCACTATACATGGGTGTTGTACTAGATATGAAAGGAGAAGGCGGGACTAATTTAAAGAGCTCATCGAGACATTCGCCGTTGTAGAAGCTATCAAAGAGGCAACATCTCGACGCAACGTCTATATTAAAATCGAGTTGGTTAAATTACGCGATGTCATTGATGACAATCCCATCCATGTAATGTTAGACACATTAGATGGATTGTCGGCGTGCCTATGTTCAATATAGGAAGGTTCCCCCTAGGTTCTGGCTCAGGCTAAGACCATGATGAAGTGGATATGTCAGAGTTGAAAAGATTAAAACAAGCATACGTCGCGTCGTTGACCTCAGACCTATACCTACCCGGGTAGGACTATACGGAGATTTCTATTATATTATCATTTACGAAGATGATGCATGTAAATTATACTGTTTATACCTCCCACTTATACTGTAAACTGGATTTACTGCATGTAATGAATGAAGCCTGCGAGATAAAAATCAAACCGGTTCCGTTACGCACGTAGCTAATTTTACACCGTTTTTATTACCTCACTTTCTTGAGTTTGTTTGGTAAATTATATTGATTTTAGCACAACTCTCCAATGGCGCATTCCACTTGGATCCTTAATTTGTATCTGTACATAAATCAAAAGGTGAGCAATGGCGGAGTACTGCTAATCGTGATAGATGATGTAGAGATAGAACTTATATTATTAACATATTTTTAAAGTATAGATAGACAACCAACATATTTGCCATACGAACATCTTCGGCAGTCGATAAGGGTAGATGGAGCCCTAAAAAAAGTCCAAGAACTGGTCTAGCTGCAAGCTTCGATAGGCTTCGATATCGCCCATTATTGCCATTGGTTTGTGGAGGTCAAATGACAGTCGCCTCACATAAAATATCAAAGTCCAGTCAAATCAGTTGACCAAAATGGGTCCTCTCAGAAATTCTCATCATCTCTCATCGGCCTTACGATCGAGAGGTTCGAAACCAGGCCATTACACTACCGACGTGAAACTCCTAACAAACAATTTATCATGTATTTGTTGCAACGATATTTAAGAACAGAGTAGGTACCTAAATATAAAATTTTAGTTTAAAAGGGACATTAATTTTTTAAATGGTCACTTAGACCATTTAAAACATTATATTATTTAAAAAATATCTTTCTTATGTTTAGCATAAAAGACAAATTGCAATTACCAAGATAAGTGAATCAAATGCTACACAAGCGATTTAGCATTAGTGTTACGGGAAATGTGAATAATTTGGGTTACCTACTATTAGATATAAAACATATGAAAGTTGTAGGTAGGTACTAACGATCAAAATACTTACTACTAGCTGTTGCCCGCGGCTCCGCCCGCGTGGAATTCGGATTCCGTACAAACTTTTCTTTCGTGCTAAAATTGCCTCGGATACCATCCCCGTCAGCCATCAGGAGTGCCATGTGGAATTCGGACCCACTAAACAGCATGCCGTCACGAGTCTTCAGTTGCTGGAGTGTAAAATTGCCTAGGGCATTTTCCGCACCCCCCGGCTGACCCTGGGCCATCTACAATTTTAAGATGGCCCTCTCAGAAGTGGGAAGCACGATGTCCCATCGAATTCCGGAAAGGGAGGAGACGGGCGTGAAGGGATGACAGGCGGCCGGACCTATAATCCTCACGTCCGCGCTCGGTGACCAGCCCTTCCCTTTCCTGCTCTCTACTGGGCCTCCTCGTAGTCAGAGGGACATGTGGGAAGCCTTTGAGCAGCCCTCTATAGAGCTGCTCCCGTTGCTGTATGTATTTGCCGTAGGCGGTAGCGCCTCCCCTGGGTGAGGGGCGTTAATGCCTCCGTTACCCAGGATGCATCACATGGAGGTTCCAATCCCGCATTCGGATCCCGTTACCGTTGCATCTTGTGTTCAGCTGACCTTCCCTGTCTTCGCTCGTGAAATACTTCGAACACCCGTGGTTGCACCCTTTTAGCCCATGCCCGTAATAATAATTATTTTTCAAATAATGTATGGTAATTTACCGGATTTATTGACATTATAATTTCGTAATATCTTTTGAATAGAACGTCCGATTTCAATAATTCAAAAAGTAGTCAACAGGTATTGAAACAATCTTAAATACCAAACGATTTATTTAGATAAGAATTAATATAAAGGTATAGATTCCGTGGTCTGACTTTGATCGGCATTTCGGCTTGAATTTATATCGTCGCGCGTTACTTTCATACTGCAATAGATTCTAAAATATTCATTATAATTATACAGTGTAAAGGGCAATTTTGATCTACATTAAATGTACAATGTATCTAACGTATTTAGTCAGATAAGGCTTAACACTATATTGTTAAAAATAGCTTCGAAAATGACACATATTTTTTTTATAATTTGTAAAAGATAAAAATGGTTATTGTGAGCTACCCTTATTAGATAGTCATATGCTGTCGCGGACTTTTATGTAGACCTTTTTAAGTTATACATTTCTACAGTACATTATTTTGTTCTATCTTCAATAGTTTTCGCAGCGTACGCGATGTAAGGAATTTTTTAGGTCATTTTTTTTACACCTTGGGTTACATTATTGAAGTTTTATCCAGGATCCCTATTTTTTGAAAATTAATTATAGCCTATGTTAGTCAGTGATAGTGCAGCTTTCTAATGGTAAAAGAATTTTTGAAATCGGTTCAGTAGTTCTTGAGTTTACTCGAATACAAAAATACAAATCTAATATTAGTAAAGAATGTATGGAAATCTGCCCGATTTATTGACATTTATGCTCACTGCTCCGCTCCCTTTAGTAGTAGCGTGATGTTATATAGCCTATGTTACTCATAGATAGTGTAGCTTTCTATAGGTGAAAGAATTATTGAAATCGGTCCAGTAGTTTCGGAGCCTATTCGTTACAAACAAAAAAACAAACAAACAAACAAACAAACAAACAAACAAATCTTTCCTCTTTATAATATTAAGTATAGAAGTATAGATAACATTTTGCATACATACATGTCATATTGATATAATATAGTATCAAATATTGGAACATTAATTAACACACGAATAATTAATAGAACAAAAAATTTGCCTAGCAAATTCAAGCGCTAATGATCTACTTAGCTAACAAAAACCGCAAATCACACGGGCTAGTCTGTTCAAACACTACTTACTTAGTTATCTCATCGTTAAATAAAGAAAGTTACGAAACCGATGTTATGGCATCGCATCATCGAAGAAAGTCGAAAGCCGGTACCGGTTCGCGAACTTGAATCAACAGAACTATATGACTTATGTTAACAGAGGCCGTTAAAACGTAACGGTGTAATTTTTATGCACAGGTTGAGCTTTTAGTTGTATGTTTTCTGCAGACGACGGCGACGTCATTTCAGATCTCAGCTTAAACTACTTCCGATTTTAACTTTATTTATACTTTTCAGGTGCATTAATTGCACATAGGTCGTTAAATCGTAACCTTGTCAAAAATATACTTCAACTTAGCGCATTCGTCTTCCTCCTAGCGTTAATTCCCAGTCGCATCCGAAGCTTTCAGCTCGGAGTCTGGGGTCCGCTTTTACCAGTCATAGCTACAGATTTGGCTAGCCCTCGATATTTTCCGTGCAGCGATTGCCATCTGCCCTCCACGACCCAATGTTAACATTAGGCGATATCGAAGCTTTGCAGCTAGACCGTTGTTTTTTGGACTTTTTTTAGGGCACCAACTACCCGTAACGACTGCCATAGATGTTCTTATGGCAACCGGGACCGATGGCTTAACGTGCTCTCCGAGGCACGACCAGACCAATGCAAATACCCATATTTAATACACACAAATATTTCAACTTAGCGCATTCTATGTAATCAAAATCGATAGCAGATCAATAAACATGAAATAAAAAACAGCTTCATCTAAAATTGCTGACATCATTACTCCGCTATCATAGGCCTTCGTCTTGCCCAATATCATTCTATGAGCGTTAATACGCTCCGATGGAATTCGGAATTGAAACCCCTGTATATATTACGTGAGATGGTCGTTACTAAACTTTACGCAGAATCTGTAACATATATATTATTATGCTTATACAAAGGATTTTGTTCGCGCGATACTTTAGAGGTCTTCTTATAGGCATATAAATAAAAGAAGGAATGAACGGGCACAAATTTACTATTAAGTACACTATTACATTACTTCACTTCGCGCGATCCTTCAGTGGACTGTATACGGGTTCTAACTACTTTTCTCTGCTGCTTGCGGCCGCGCTCTCGCTCTCTCTCTCTATCTCCTACACCGACGCCGCGTTCTCTCTCTCTCCTTGCTACATGTACCGGCAAACTCGCGTTCATGCTGGCCGAAGGTGCCGTGTGCAGCGCGATCGTTTTTTGCTGGCCTGCGGTCCATTTTTCTTCACCTACTGTTCAGCACATTGATTGTCGTGCACATTCTCCCGCCGTCGCTGACCCGGTTACGTCTGCGAACTCCGTTGGTAGTACGACGATCTTCCTCGTAGGCCGACGCAAGATGTTGCCTCCGCTAGTGATGACATCTATTACACGAACCTCGCCGTCAGCACCTGGGTAGACTCGACTGACCCGCCCGCGCGGCCATGTGTTGCGGGGTAGGTTAGAGTCGCAGATGATGACTACGTCACCGACCTTCGGGGCAACGCCGCTGCTACTGGACTCCCGCCGGTGTTGCAGTAGGGGCAGGTACTCCTTCACCCACCTCCTCCAGAAGATGTCAGCCAGGGCTTGAGCTCGCTTCCATTGTTGGCGAGTCGACACGTCGTCAGCTGAGAAGTGTCCGGGTGGGGGCACGTGACAGTTGGGACCGATGAGAATGTGATTTGGGGTCAATGCCTCGGGGTCACGGGGGTCGACCGAGACATGGGTGAGGGGCCTCGAGTTTACGATGTTCTCGACTTCGGTTAGTAAGGTCAAGAGCGTCTCGTCGTTAGGATGTTTTTCTATCATGGTGACTCGTAGGGCTTCTTTAACGGCCTTCACCATGCGCTCCCATGCCCCTCCCATGAAGGGGGCCGATGGTGGTATGTACCTCCACGCGATGTGATGACTCGTAACCTCTTGTTGTAGTGCGTCGCGCGCAGCCTCTGCCAGCTCCTTTTCGGCCGCCTTGAAGCACGTAGCGTTGTCGCTCCAAACCTCTTTGGGGCAACCTCGCCGCGCGATAAATCGTCTTAGGGCCGACACTGCCGAGTCGGCGCTGAGTGAGTGTACGACCTCGAGGTGTATGGCTCGAGAGGTCATACACGTGAACAGCGCGCCGTACCTCTTCTCTCGATGGCGCGCCACGGTGACTTCGATGGGGCCGAAGTAGTCTAGACCTGTGAATGAGAAAGGGCGTGTATTATGGGCTAGGCGGGCGGCCGGTAGGTTACCGGTCGTGGGTGTCGCCGGCTTCGCTTTTCTTATACGGCAGAATATACATCTCTTTATCTCGCTTTTCACTGCCGGTCGAATCTTCGTGATCCATAGACGCTGTCTGAGTTCATTGACTGTTATCTCCGTCCCGCCGTGATGTAGTTTTTCGTGTACGTGCTTAATATAGAGGCGTGTGTAGGGATGCTTGCCGTCGAGTACCACTGGATCTGACGTGTCTTCTCCTATCGCCTTCGCAGCTGATATCCGACCTTTCACTCGCAGTGTACCACAGTCATCTATGTACACACTCACATATGTCAGACGGTTGTCTCGAACGTTCGTTTCACCTCTAGTCAAACGTTGTATCTCACTTCCGAAACTGTCTCGTTGACTGGCGTTGATACACAGCTGTTCGGCACGAATTAAATATTCACTCGGTATGTTTAGGTAACACTGTCTACTTTGTTTGACTGCATTATCTTTGTTAAGTTTAGGTATTGGGATAGTCTTTTTGTTACGCCAGTCGGGATCTTGCTTTTCTATTTTTCGGGTTCGTTTGCGGGCAGCCATGGCCTTGACCTTGTTTCGGCGACACAGGGCAATGAACTGTAGTACTCGAGCCGTCGTTCTTATCAAGCGCGTCCATTTCGAGTATTTTTCTATACGTAGTATGTCGCTTGTACTGTGCGTTTTCTGTGAAGCTGACGTGTGACATGTTTCTCGCTCCTCACCTGTGTCGTAGCGAATGGTTTTTTCTTCTATCGGCCACTCCGATTCGGGCTGCTGAAGGAATGTGGGGCCAGTGTACCATCGGTGGGTGACCCCGAAGCCTTCGGGGGTCGCACGTGTCGCGTCGTCTGCCACGTTGAGTCGAGTAGGTAGCCACCGCCATTCATTTTTCTTAGTGGATTCTTCTATCTCAGCGAGACGGTGAGCGACGAAGGGCTTGTACACGCGGGGTTCTGACCTTATCCAAGCTAGTGCAGTTCTTGAGTCACACCAATAGATTTTGTTTGTTACCTCATATTCGTGTTCTTCCAACACAGTCTGGGCCAGGCGGGCCCCCAGTAGGGCGGCTTGAAGCTCGAGTCTTGGTATGGATACGGGTTTTAATGGGGTTACTCGGCTCTTGGCGGCTGCTAGGGATACTGTTGTGGCGCCATCTGCGTGTTGTGTGCGCCAATACACGGCTGCGGCGTACGCCTCCTCGCTCGCGTCTACGAACGTGTGTAGTTGATGCGAGATGACTGATGATGATGACTTGTTTTGAACATAACAACGGGGTATCCTCAGCTGTTCTACTTCGTTGAGTTGAGTGAACCACTTGTTCCATCGCTCTCGGAGTTCTTCGGGCAGTGGGTCGTCCCACTCTGTCTTGTAGCACCAGGTGTCTTGAAAGATACGTTTACCTGGGGTCGTTATCGGCGAGATGAGGCCTAATGGGTCGAATAAGGCCATGATCACACTGAGGGCTTCTCTCTTTGTAGGCGGTCGCGTTCTTGTTTTCACTTCTTGAGATATTTTCAAGTTGCTCGCGTTAAAGCCAAGGTGATCCTCGTTGACGTGCCAAAGTAGACCTAGTGTTTTTTCTGTCTCTTGCCCGCCGAGTGTTACTGTCGTACTGTTATCAAGTGGTATTGACAAACCTTTTAAGATAGTTTTTTCGTTTGAAGTCCATCCGTCTAGCACGAAGCCCGCCTTTTTGTGTATCATGTCGACGGTCTGTGTAGTGTCTCGCGCAGCTGTGACGGTGGGAAAGCTTTGTAAGTAGTCATCCATGTAGTGATTCTTTTGTATGGCTTTTACGGCGTCCGGGTGTGTCTCGAGGTAGTCTCTCGCGTTTCTATTCTTGATGTAGAGTGCTGTGCAAGGGGAAGACGTAGCTCCAAATATTACTGACGTCATACGATATTCGTTCGGTTGGCCCGTGCGTTGTTGACCTCTCCACAAGAAGCGTAGTGCGTCCCGGTCTTCTTTTCTTATTTTTACTTGCATAAACATTTCTTTTATGTCGGCGCTGACGGCATACGGGTGTTGGCGGAATCTCATAATAACGCCCGGTAGAGACTGCAGTAGGTCAGGGCCGGAGTGCAACATATCGTTCAGACACATACCTTTTGATTTTGCAGCGGCGTCGTGAACTAGACGCGGCGGCTTGTGCGGCTTGGCGGGGTTGATGACCGGAAAATGAGGTAGGTACCAAGTTTTCCCTGTAGGTGGTGGTGTAGGAGCTGGTTCTGCGTAGCCTGACTTGAATAGGTTTTCCATCCGTTCTTCATACTTTTGTTTCAGATCTTCATCCCTATCGAGTCTTCGTTCGAGCGTAAGCAGACGTCTCTCGGCTTCTACGTAGTTATTTGGTATGTTTACATTTTCATTTTTCCACAGTAAGCCGGTCTCGAATCTCCCGTCTGGCAGCCGGCGGCTTGTGTTTTCTAGTATCTGCATAGCTTGATGCTCGGGATCTTGCCGCGGCTTCCTAGGTTCGATGCCTAGCGATTCGAGCTTGAAATAATTTTTAACTGTGTCCTCAATTGTGTTGTTTTCGTGTTGTTGTAGCTTACCGCAAAATGATAATGTTGCAGTCGTCGCGCCGGTGCAGCCGTGGAGCACCCACCCGAGGTAGGTGAGTGAAGCTACTGGCTGGTCGCGGTGCCCGGTGCGCAGCTGACGGGTCACTATGAGATGCCAATTGTCTTGTCCTAATAACACTTTCGGTGAAGCATTTTCGTATATCACTTTATCACGTATGTCTATTAAATGTTCACAGTCACTTAAATGTTCTTCGTACACGGTGTCGGGTGTGAAACGGAGTCGTTCCATGGTGCGCGCGGTCACGTCATGCTCGTCCTCGGCGTATTTACCTTTGATGAGTAAACTGACTGTCTTACTTGTGTGTTTCATGTCACTGTTCACGCCTTGAATCCATATTTCTTTGCTAGGTCCGTCTGCTCCGATAATGTCTGCTACTGTTTCGTCAATGAGCGTGATGGTACTTCCCTCGTCCAATAACGCGAACGTGTCAATGCTGCCACGGGGTCCTTTTAGTGTCACTGGTGCTATCTTCAGGTAAGCCTTTCGTTTGTTGCTGAGGGGGTTTGCTGCTATCGTCAGCTCGGCCGCCGAGGTTGTGATTGCGTCATTAGTTACCTCGCTCGCCGAGGCGTACTCTCCCGGTGGCTTATCGTGATGCAGGAGGTTGTGATGTTTCATGGGGCAGCTGTTCTTACCGCACCTGGGTGCTTTGCAGGTGATGCGTCGGTGTTTGCCTTGTAGACAGCGATAACAGATATTATATTTCTTGGCGGCCTCCCATCTCGCATTTGTATGTAACGCGATGAACTGTTTGCACTCAAATAACTTGTGATCATGTTTACACTGTGGACACGTATCTTCTGCTGTCTTCTTATTTACAGAAAGTGTTTGTTCTACTCTTCTTGTCTTTTGGGATCGGTACCCGTGTCCTCTATTTTCTTCTCGGGGCGTGGCTTCTGGCAATGCGTAGGAGCTGCACTTGTCCGCTTCTTCTGATAAAAACATCGATATTTTCTTAAGCTCGGGTATATCTTCATTTTTCTTAGCCGAGAAGTTGTACCAGTTGTTTCTTATTATAGGTGTAAGCTTCTCGATAATAATCCTACTCATTTCCGGGCTATGTAAGTAGTGCGGCTTTTTCAATGCTTCTACGGTCCCTACCATGTTGGCTATTTTTCCCGCGAAAACGCATAAATCTCTTGCGTTATCAGTTAGCTTATGAAGGGTCTTGAGTCTCTCCATCTCAGCGTGAATGAGGGCCTCCGGCCGGCCAAACCGTCTTTCTAGAGCCTTGATTATAGTTTCGGGGTCTGGTTGGCTTAGTAGTAGGCACTCGACTGCCTCTTTGGCAATCCCACGTAGACTTCTTCTTATTCTTGCAATATTTTCATTTTTTGTAAAATATAAACTCGATTCTTCGTATGTGGTTTTAAAGGCGAGCCACTCCGTGCTGCTCCCACTGAAGAAAGGCAGCTCTTGCATGTACTTCGGTGGCTCCCTGGTGCTTCTCATCGCTTGAGACAACGCGGCGGCTAACGTAGACACGTCAATTACGGGATTTTTCACCGAGGCATTTTCTCTTGATTTTTCGTTCACTTTACAGTCACTTTTTTCCACTTCTTTTTCACTTGGCTTACCTTTTGTATGGTCGTCGCCTGTGGATCCTATGTTGTCTTGACTTACGAGTGTTTGCGGCGCCTCAGTGTCCCTTTGTAGCCACGTACCTATGCGAACCGATGCCAGGTCATCCCCGGACTCGTCTTCACTCGTACTATTTTCTTGCAACTGTAGTAGGCGAAGCCGTTGTACCTCAGCTTCAGCTCGTATTTGTTGTATTTTCAGCTCTGCCAGACGCTGCTTAACCTCTAATTCTTTTTTCTTTCTTGAGTTGGTGGAGCGGCGTGACTTCGGCGGCCGCACGGTGCGCTGCGAGCTATGCTCCCCATTATTTTCAGCGCTGCTACGGGTCGGCGTCTCCTCAGCCGGCCTGAAGCCATCCGTGGTCGTAGTTCGTTCCGTGGCCTCTTGTGAACCGCTGCGCGTCGTGGGGTCCTGGGCCTCTTCGGTGGCCCCCTGGTCAGCTCCCTGGGCAGCAGGTTCCTCTCCCTGTCGGCGTGTCACTACCATTTCCGAATTTTTCTTATTTTCTGGCTTTAATTCCTAAATTCGGCTCCGGAAGGACCATTAAATGTTCGCGCGATACTTTAGAGGTCTTCTTATAGGCATATAAATAAAAGAAGGAATGAACGGGCACAAATTTACTATTAAGTACACTATTACATTACTTCACTTCGCGCGATCCTTCAGTGGACTGTATACGGGTTCTAACTACTTTTCTCTGCTGCTTGCGGCCGCGCTCTCGCTCTCTCTCTCTATCTCCTACACCGACGCCGCGTTCTCTCTCTCTCCTTGCTACATGTACCGGCAAACTCGCGTTCATGCTGGCCGAAGGTGCCGTGTGCAGCGCGATCGTTTTTTGCTGGCCTGCGGTCCATTTTTCTTCACCTACTGTTCAGCACATTGATTGTCGTGCACAGATTTTGATATTATAAAACTTCACCAATTTGGTGAGATCGATAAGGTTCCAAGACTTTTTGATCTTTTATATATTATCTGTCGGAAATATCGTCGTGCTTAGCGGTAGTTTATAGTTACAAATACTGAAGTTGATCAATAAGTGTTTGCAATAAAACACTTATCATAGAGTTTCAGAAATGCATTCTATGTTTTTCGAAATTGAATTTCATTAGGAGATAAGTAAGTAAGGTCAGGTGAATGAAATCAAAAACAATGTCTATGTTCTTTCAAAGTAGATCGACATGTCTGTCTGTTAGCTATGAATTATTAACAACTGCATTTGAATAATTTATAAGAAGTTCATGATAAACTTTATTAACTTTAACTATATCAGCTGTTGATTTTGACGCTTGAACTTTGATTGAATCAACAGTGTAATGGGTGGAATTCGAACTCACACCTTTAGATTGCATAAACTGTAACCGGTTTTACATTAATATTAATCAATCGAATACAAAATCTTAGAATTTAAATGTTTTATAACAGTTATAACAAATTGATGGACATAAGAGGCAGTGCATTTCTCTTAAAATCAGGAATTATAGAGACAGGTTTTAAGAAATGTCTCTAAGCTAAGGATTTCGTTGCATATATAATTTACACGTAATACGCGTCGTTCGAAAGTAATAAAATGCATAAGTTTTATGTACTTAATTTTTATAAAATAAAAATTATTTTGTGTTATGTTTAATCGTTTCTTGCTTTTTATTCTACAATTTCACCAATTATAATAATAATAATAATAAATAATAAATATTCTACAACATTCTACACAACGCTTTCTAGACCCATGGTAAGCTTAATTAGCTTGTGTTATGGAATCTAGAATGCGGATATACATACTTAAATACTTTTTTTTTTGTAAATACATACATATTATACATAGAAACACCCAGACCAATGCAAATATTTATATTCATGCATACAAATATTGGCACTGAGCGGGGATCGAACCCGCGCCTCCTGCGTAGCAGCCGCGTTCACTACCGCTACGCCACAGAGGCAATTATATTTATTGCACCTGCTTCAGTGAGGTCCAGAATAAAAAATATTAAAAACTAGCTTTTGCCCGCGGCTCCGCCCGCGTGGATGTCGGTTATCGCGACCAAACATAGCCTATGTCCTTTCTCAAGGTCTAAACTACCCCTATACCAAATTTCATCCAAATCGGTTCAGCGGTTTAGGCGTGAAAGCTTAACAGACAGACAGAGTTACTTTCGCATTTATAATATTTCGTGGTTTCATTTTCGATATAAATTAACAGGTAGTCCCTTGACCTACAAGGCAACACTCGCACGCTTTTAAAAGTTATTTATAATTAGAAAAAATCGATTTCTTTTTAAAAATAATCGATTAAAGTATCGACTCGTCTACCCTACACTGTCCTAGACGGTGACAGCTCATTCTTTTTGCGTGCGAGGCAACGAGTGCACGCGCTCCTACTTTGTATCGCTTTTCTTTGTTCCAATTTTAAAAAGAACGGTGTTTTGTTTAAATTCACGATGCGATGATATTATATTAAGAAGATGGAAAAATTACGGGATAAACACCGTCACAAACGGCTTCGAGAAGATTCATTCTCATGTTCGGATGACGGTACCCCACAAAGTTAGTACTTAACTATTTACCTTTTCCCGTAAAAGTACTGGTCAAAGTGACAGTCTTGATGCTGGTAATTTGCCATAGATTCTCATTTGAACGCGGCAAACAGCAACCCGCCATAGATTCCATAAGCGAACGAGGCGTTACAAATATACCTACGTAAATTGGTAATAGATTCAAACTTAATTTACCTTCTACCGTACAAGTACTGGTCAAAGTGACAGTCTTGATGCCGGTAATTTGCCATAGATTCTCATTTGAACGCGGCAAATAGCAACCCGCCATAGATTCCATAAGCGAACGAGGCGTTACAAATATAGGTACGTATATTGGTAATAGATTCAAACTTAGAACTATTACATTTCGATGTACCTCCTACTTACATAACTATCTATGTAATAGTTGAGTTACGCTTATTCATTTTTCGTTTAGGAGACGAAACGGCGTTGTGGGATTTAACACAACCCATAGAAACTGAGCCGCAACCTGGTCTGGGGCCGGAAGACATAGTCGTAATCCTCGAACCCCATGGGTCTCAGCCTGACATCTTGCTGGAGTCTGTTACGACTCAACAGGATGATCTGAATTCGACACCACCGGCACCGCCACCGCCAGCGGCGCTTCCTGAACCTCCATTGGATCCAGAGATCCCGTGCGCTCTTGGTGAGGCAACTGATGAAGGTCCTGCATGGGGCCCGGAAATCCATAACAACTTAACTCAATTATTATGGACACCATTACTCAAAAAGGGAATGGTTAAAGACATGAGAGACAAAATGTTAAAACAGTATCTCATACCCAGTAATTGTACGTTACCTCAAGCGCCAAAATTAAAAGTTGAGCCATCTCAACAACAATTGGGTGCAGGTATTACAGCTATTAGCAAGGCGATGACGTCATTAATAACAAGATCGAAGCGATCAAAACACTAAGTGATGGCTGTCGCATTTTATGTGATTTACAAAATTCAGAAACCCAGGCTCGGATAAAAATGGTTACACCCGGGCTAGCGAAGCCTTTTCTCAATGTCATACAGGACAGCGAGCGAGATGAGACGTTGTTCGGTTCCACCTTACCGGATAAAATAAAGGCGTCTAAAACTATTGAAAAACAGGGTCTACAGATAAAGACGACTGGGCCATTGCCAGTGAAATCTAATACTAATGCCCAATCCCAAAACACAATGTCTGCGCGCCATCAGTTCCAGGGAAACTGGGCCGGACCTTCTCGTTATCCAACGAACAGGGGGGGGGGGGGCGAGGAGGTCAGAGGCGATTCCCCACGGCAGCACGCCGATCAGCAGCGGCGACGGCGACATCGATGTCAGTAACCAAGGCGAACCAGAACCGCTCACGCGCCCCTACGCCAGTAACACAGGTACATGCAGATAATACTAGTATTCTTAATTGGATCATGAAGGGAATACCTATTCCATTTATATGTGAACCGTTTCAATCTTGTATGCCCTCGAATTACGTGGTCATTGAGTGAACAGCGTGACATGTCACTAGCTGTCGAGAATTAACTGATCTAGGTGCTATATCACAGGTTGAGCCCAGTTCAGATCAGTTTATTTCCAGTACCTACATTTTTAGCTCCTAAGTCCAACGGTGGTAAAAGATTTATTCTTAATTTAAAATCTTTAAATCGTTTCATACCTAAAACCCATTTTAAAATGGAAGACAGTGTAGAACTGCCTGTAAGTTAGTACAATCAAACTGGTACTTGGCGACCGTAGATATGAGAGAAGCATACCTACTTATTCCCATTGTTAAACAATTTCAAAAAGTCAAAAAAAGTCAATAATAGTTTGTGGAGACTTTAATGTAAATATTTTAGAAAACACCCTAGTGCCAGTAGAAAGAAAAAAAATGTTAAATCTGTTCAAGTCTTTTAATCTTATTAATATGTTCTTGGAACCCACTAGAGTAACTGCAACTAGTGCCACATGTATTGATAATATTTTCACGGACATTAAACCAATTGATAAATGTATTGTTGATGCTGTAGGCTCGGATCACCGTGGACAATTAATAACCTGTGAGAGAATTAATTGTAAAGTTAAAAGTAAAAAGGAAATAAAATTTGTACCGATTAACCAGCATCGTTTAGACGCTTTTAAAGAAAGTATAGTCAATAAACTACCTGACTTGCCCTCGTACACTAGTGTAGAAAATTCTTATGCAGATCTAATTAACCTAATCAATAGTGAGTTTGGGAGAATTTTTACCTCAAAAACAATATCGATTAGCGAGCGTCCTATTTTCAGTGACTGGGCAACGACGGGAATCTATAGAAGTAGAAGGAGATTGTTTGATCTGTATTCTGAAAAATCATACAATTTCAACCCTGCTTTTCAGAATTATGTTAAAAACTACTCTAAAGTATTTAAGCGAGCCTGTTCCTTTGCGAAGTCAAACTACATTAAAAAGAAAATAGCGAATTCTGTCAACAAAATTAAGACTACTTGGAATATAATAAATTCTGAATGTGGGAAATCTTCATCAGTTGCAAGAGATTTCCATTTAAAAATAGAAGATCGCCATGTCACGGAGGACATGGAAGTTGCGACAGAGTTTGAAAATTTTTTTACAAACATTCCCATTATGGTAACCAAAACTCTCCAGTCGTCTTCCACTTCCGCCGAATCATTGCTTATGGAATCAATAGAAAAATGTGAGGACACTTTCGTATTCTCAGCTGTTAATAGCAAGGACATCACCAAAGCGTTTAAATCTATTGATATTAAAAAGACCGCGGATCTATGGGGATTATCAGTCAAAACTGTGTCATGTATTATTGATGTCATTGCTCCCCATCTAGCAGCTGTGTTTAATGACTGTGTCAGCAACGGTATATTTCCGGATTTAATGAAACATAGCAAAGTCATACCTTTGTTCAAGGCTGGCAGCACCACAGATCCTTCTAATTTCCGACCCGTTTCTGTGTTGCCGACCTTGAGTAAGGTATTTGAGAAACTAATTCTGGGACAGTTGTTAACCCATTTTGGTGAAAACAAATTGTTTCATGATAAACAGTTTGGGTTTACTAAAGGACGTTCGACCACCGATGCTGGTGTAGAATTGTTAAATTGTATTTACGAAGCCTGGGAAGATAAGCATGATGCATTGGGTGTCTTCTGTGATCTATCCAAGGCTTTCGATTGCGTCCACCATGATACATTAATCAAGAAATTAGAACATTATGGAATAAGGAACAGGGCTCTCGATCTTCTGACTTCATATTTGAATAATAGAATTCAGAGGGTCGATGTTAACGGTACACGCTCAGTAGGATCCGTGGTTTCGATGGGCGTTCCACAGGGTTCGATACTAGGACCATTTTTATTCTTAATTTATATAAATGACCTCCCTTACTACGTAAGGGACAAACATAGTATTATTTTATTTGCTGACGATACTTCGTTAATATTTAAAATTAAGAGGCAACTAAACAATTATGACGAAGTGAATGGTGCAATAACAAGAGTGGTCCATTGGTTTAGTACAAACAATCTTTGCCTAAATGGGAATAAAACTAAATGTATTAAATTTACCCTACCTAATGTTGCACAGGTGGAAACCAATGTACAACTCAATGGTCAGGTGTTGAACCTTGTGGAATCAACAGTGTTCTTAGGTTTGAGTATTGATGCCAAACTGCAGTGGGGATCACATATTGAAAAAATAGCCAATAGATTAAGTTCAGCTTCCTACGCTGTAAAAAAGATTAGGACTCTGACAGATGTGGATACGGCTAGAATAGTTTATTTCAGTTATTTTCATAGTATTTTGAGCTACGGAATTCTCCTTTGGGGTAGTTCCGCGGATTTGAATACAATATTTATATTACAAAAGCGGGCTGTGCGAGCTATTTATAATTTGGGCCCAAGAGTCTCCCTCAGAGAAAAGTTTAAAGAAATAGACATTCTGACCGTAGTGTCACAGTACATTTTCGAGAACCTAATGTATGTTAAGAAAAATATTTCCAAATTTCCCAAAATATGTGACAGGCATAACATAAATACGAGACATAAAAACAATCTTGTAGTCTGTGATACCAGACTCCAAAAAATTAGCAGTTCTTTCCAGGGTAACTGTATACGCTTTTTTAACAAGCTCCCTAAGGAAATTAGGGATTTACCTATAAATAAATTTAAAAATGTAGTTAAGAGGAAATTGTGCCAAAAGGGCTATTATAAAATACAAGAATATTTAGATGATAAACTAGCTTGGAAATGAGCTGTTCACTCATGCATGCTTCTCAAACAAATTATTGTATTTAGACTAAGTAGACTAAGCATTATTTGTAAATAGACCAAAAAAAAAAAGCCCGCTGAGTTTCTTGCCGGAGTCTTCTCAGGCCAGGGCCGCGTTTCGAACCGGTGGTCCATTTGCTAAGCTAGTCTTTAGTACATAATTATATATTTTTGACGTTTTGTAAGTGCCGTTTTAATGGTCTATACAGAATAAATGATTTTTGACTTTGACTTTGACTTTGACTTTCGTAAATATTTCCGATTCCATTATTCCGCGCAAAACTCAAACAAAATAAAAACTTACGAGTTTAACGCATTGCCCTATGGGCTCGCCATAACTCCAAGGTGTCTCACTAAGATTGTCAGAGAGGTTGTACGTAATTGCGGGTTTCTGTCTGTATCGCATTTAGACGATTTGCTTTGTTTAAGGAGCAGTTACGAAGAAGGTCTTTGTAACGTAAAGGAAACGGTAGCATTACTAGAATGTTTGGGATTCGTAATAAATTACAAAAAAAAAAAAAAAAAAACAAAGTAATTTGCAAACTCAAACATCTTGCAAATTTTTAGGATTCATTTATGACACCATTGATATGACCTTATCGTTAGGTACCTGTAGACAACCGCAACAAGATAGCCTGTTTAGTACAAAAGTATTCCAATCTACCCACAGTTTCAATTAGAAATTTCTCCCAATTGGTAGGAGTACTCGTAGCAGCGTGCCCGGCGCGGGCGGTGCGCTACGGTTGGTTGTATACAAAGATATAAGAAAGAACGAAATATTATTGTCTACAACAACACGGTACATTTGACGTAAAAGTAAAACTTCCTTTATCATCTTAAGTGATTTGAACTGGTGGTCTCAAAATATTTACAAAGTAAATAATCCACTAAGGACCCAAAGCTACGCGCTGGAAATTTACACTGACGCGTCACGCACCGGCTGGGGTGCATTTAGTAATGAGGTAAGAGTTAATGGTGCTTGGAAAGAAAGTGAAATCAGTTTTCATATCAATTATTTGGAACTGTTAGCCGTATTCTTCGCCCATAAATGTTTTGCTCGGGACCAAACTGACTGTGCTATCCTGCTTCGTGTAGATAACACTACCGCTTTAAGCTATATAAACCGCATGGGCGGTATTCAATTCCCACACTTAAGTGCACTTTCTCGTGATATTTGGCAGTGGTGCGAGATGCGAAGGTTGTGGTTATTCGCTTCGTATATAAACACTAAAGATAACGTCGAGGCTGACGAAGAGTCACGCAGGGTGAACCCCGACGTCGAATGGGAATTATCACAATCTGCATTTAAATATATTGTAGAATGGTTAGGTCAACCAGAGATTGACTTATTCACCTCTCAAATCAGTGCCAAGTGTCAGGAATATGTGACATGGAAACGGGACCCAGATGCGATAGCCGTCGACGCATTTACAATAAGTTGGCTCCCAAAATTCTTTTATGCTTTCCCACCATTTTCTCTGTTATTAAATTGCATACAAAAATTATACAGGATAAAGCTACCGGTATCTTGGTTTTCCCAATGTGGCCTGCAAAGACTTGGTATCCTATGTTAATGGATCTATTAGTTGAAGAAATTATTGTCTTAGAACCGCACCCAAAACTATAATTGTCGCATTTCAGACAACAACACCCCCTCCACCAGACGCTTTCCCTGGGAGCAGCGCTGCTCTCAGGCTCGCGTTTTCCCGCCGCGGTACGCCGCCAGCCGCCCTGCGCTTGATGCTCGGCTCACCATCAGCAAGTACAATAAAGCAATACAGCGTTTGTAACAAGCTGTGGTGGCAGTACTGTAAGGATGTGTTCGTGAGTTCCATCCCTCACATAGTTACCTTTCTAACTGAACAGTATGATAAAGGTGCGTCTTACGGCACGATTAACAGCCATCGTTCAGCTTTATCCTTGCTCATAGGAAATAACTTAGCTTCAGACGAGCGCGTTAAACGCCTCCTAAAAGGGATATTTAAACTGAGACCATCTTTGCCTAAATACTCAATTACATGGGATCCTCAAATAGGGCTGGGCCATATTTCGGAATGGGTCCCACATACTCAGCTAAATTTAGAAAATTTAACTAAAAAACTTGTTGTTTTGCTGGGTTTGTGCATTGCACATAGAGTACAAAACTTTTTCCTGCATTAAAATAATAATAAAAATATTAATATTAAAATCAATTCAAACGGTATCGAAATCAGAGTAACGGATATTATTAAAACCTCTGGAATAAGACGGGACCAGCCGGTTTTGTATCTACCATTTTTCTAGAAAAACCTTCCATTTGTCCAGCCATAACGCTAGTCGACTACATGTCTGCAACAAAAGCTTTAAGGCCTGCAGACATAGATCACCTCCTAATTAATGTGAAGCGTACCCACAAGAACGCGACAGCACAGACTATAAGCAGGTGGATAAAACAGACGTTATAATATGCGAGCGGCATTGACGTGTTAGTTTACGGCGCACACAACGCTCGCCATGCTGCCACGCCAACGGCACGCGCGGCTGGGTTATATCCTCAGAATACAGAACAAATGTATTCTGAGGTTATATCTTGATCTAATGCGAAAAACTGCCGGCTGGACCGCGTCCTCCCAGGCCTTTGCTAAGTTTTATAATCGGCCTATTGTAGAAAAATCTAATTTTGCAGAATCCGTTTGCTTACACAATATTGTGATTAATGATTAAGAAAACCTATCAAAATAGCTACGAATCAAGTGATTACAATGTACCTACTTATTTGTTTGTTGAATCATCCAATATAAGAAAGAACAATGGCAGCCGCCCATACATGATATTATTTGAGAATGAAATGATGCGTCTTTAAATAAAAAAAATACTGTTTGATACAGCATGATCACCTGTTCTAATACGTACTAGAATTTCAATCTAAGAAGGCCGAGAATAATAGATTTTCGGTGTTGAACATTTTGTAGGTTATACCTTTAGATCTCTATTATTGTGTCAATGTGTTTGGTGAATGGTGTGGCTGCACAATCCTTTTATGTAATGTACGTACTAACTACATACACATACTCGTATATTTATCTATATATTCCCGGTTTTACACCCACATTTTGCAGTTACTACATCCAATAAGTATGTATGACCTATATCGGTAAATTCTTTTTTCTTACTTGCCTATTTCGACATGTACCTAATGAATTGTACATTCTAAACTAGTAAACATAACATCAAAGCTACGAGATCCACAGAATATGGCAAGATCGGAATCCAATATACAAACAGCACAGTCACTCAGTTATGTATCAGTATCAGAGTCCTTAGGCATGCACGGGGTCACAAAGAGGAAAAATCAGATTCCTTAAGCAGTCCGGGTCACAAGAAACTTCAAATAAACGGTAAAGATGAAAAGATGATTGAAATTACTCCACGAGAAAACACAACGAACGTAAACAAACGAACAAACGTCTATGACTGTCTAGAGTTGTCAATGTTGCCATAGTAAAAATATATTTTACTACTATGTTTTTGTTTACTTGCTTATATTTTCATTACAGAAATCCTTTAAGTTTGAAAAACATGCATTTAAAAACATATCAATAACTAACATACTTCATTGATTCAGTGCTTACAATTATAAAACTAAAAATATTTACAAAAGTACGACACTTTACTGCATAGTTTTTCTACATTTTATAAGAATAGTTGCAAAATGGTAACATTGAATTGATAAGGAAATTAAATTAATCAATTGAGCTCATAATAATTTCCGTTCTTTTCCTCGGCCCTTATTAACTTAGACGATAATTTCATAAAACGTAGATATTTACTAGAATGAGTTTCCTATGAATGACATTTTAAGTCGCTCAAATTGTTGTCAAATAAAATTTCGCCATTGTTCTTTATGATTTATATTATCTCGTGTTTCATGTAGCCAAAAGGCATAAAACAATTGTAAAAATATCACATTCTCCGAACATCTACCTGTTAATTTATATCGAAAATGAAACCACGAAATATTATATATGATCAAACGAACTTCTTAAGTGAAGTTCGATCGATATAATATGAGTGGTTTCATTTGAAGATATAAATACCCAACCCACCCAAAACCCAGTTCATTTTTACAATAACACGAGAGGACTCGATCTCAAGTCGCAACTCTAAAATAATGAGCTGTCACCGTCTAGGACAGTGTAGGGTAGACGAGTCGATACTTTAATCGATTATTTTTAAAAAGAAATCGATTTTTTCTAATTATAAATAACTTTTAAAAGCGTGCGAGTGTTGCCTTGTAGGTCAAGGGACTACCTGTTAATTTATATCTTCAAATGAAACCACTCATATTATATCGATCGAACTTCACTTAAGAAGTTCGTTTGATCATATATAATATTAGTATGGAAGTATGGATATCACTCATCAATCATGCAGTCTGATGCATACAAAATCGTTTGGCTTGAAAATATGTTAAATAATTAAGCGTTCGTCGTTTGTTTTCATATGAACAAACATAATTATAAAGAAAAAGAATACATATTTTTTTAATATTTATAACTTCGGTTAAAATTTAACCAATACACTAACTAAACAGGTATTTTATAAACACATTCAGCTTAGGCTAGATTCCACTACCTACTTAATGAATATGTATTCAACTAAATTCATTAATTGAGTAATAAATAGTTAGTAGTAGGTACTTCAACTTGATCAGTTTCCGTCATTGATAGTTCTGATGATTACATACATAGATACAGGTACCTACTGGGATTGAAATTCCCCCGAGGGGATTTCGTTTGTTTCGTTTATAATTTTTATGATCTTTCTAACAGCTATGGTGATCAATAAATTGGAATTTGTTACGCTACTTTTATCGTTGATTGTACGTAGGTACTACATATTAAGAATTTTGTATATTGCAAATAATTAAAAAATATGATGAGCGGTTAATTGAAAATGTATTTATAAAGGTTTCAGATTAATAATAAAAACACATTATTTATCTAAGATCTTGAATATGTTTAACGTTACTAACTACTCACTCTGCGTTAGCAGTTGGCACGCGTTGCTGATGCTATCTTCAAAATTAATTACTATCATTTAGTTCAAATTCAAATTCAAATTAGTCTAAAACATTACCTATTCAAATATTGCTTTCATAATATTTTCACATTCGTATTATGTTCATTGCATTTAGTTTAGTGAACATGTTGGCAAATGTCTTATGCTAAACTTTGTGGTTTATCTGCACTTATAGTATTCTTGTAACCTGATATTTTTCAGTATCAGATGGATTTACACCCCAAAAAATCGAAACACAACTTCTTCCCTTCGAAGACTGCGGCAAAAATAACAATATAATTCAAAAACCTGACCAACATTCGCTTTTGACGTAAAATGCCAATGATGAGACAATTTGGCTATCACTACTTTGCAAAAATAATTTGCCCTGATTTTGGAATTGTGAGCAGGTAGCTCATAATTATGTCAATTTTAACTCAGGGATCCATAAATATAGTCTGTACTTACTATTACATGGTTGATGCTAATAGCTACGCCAATTCTCTAATTGATGTGCGAATCGACCACGCTCCACTTATTCGTGCACCTCCCCCAGATTTCTAGACCAGTTTCTTGACCTGTCTGCGATCTAGTATGTCCGCTTCCTGTCCCTTGTTTGTAACTAGATTTCTCTTTATTGCTTTTGATTATGTATTACTACTGATTTTAACTTAATAGTTGTTTAAAGATGGGTAGGTATATAGTAGGTAGGTATAGAAGTTATCTTTGCAAAAAAGCTCAATCCAGCCCTACCCTACCTATAGAAAATTTTCCACTTCTGGGCACGCATCACTTCCTAGTTGCTTTGGCTAGTGAATAATCCCTTTAATTAACAAAGCTTCGCCTTCCGCATCCAGTCTATCCCAGCCACCTTTTGGCAGGTCGTTAGTCCACCTGGCTAGGGGGTGTCCCACCTTCCGTTTTCCTTCTCCACTGTAGACTAGGACTCGTCTGCTCCAACGGCCATCAGTCCTAGTCCACATACTTAATAGGAAAATGGTTTATTGCATACTATATATTGTTCGAATTCGATAATCGCATACACGCATACGCGCGAGCACGCACAGAGAAACATTACAATTATTTGTTTTACTTCATTTTTTTTTTCTCTTTTTTTCAACTATAGGTACTTTCACTACCTGGTCCCCGACAAGCAGGCATACCTACCTAGTTTGGGGACTCAGAAAATCTATATCCATATGAATTAACCATGCGATGGCTACAATCGTGCTGTTTGGGATTATCCACCTACCTGTAACACTGTTATTTTACTAGCACGGGAACGAGAGGGGTTAGTCTTGATGACTGTTGCGGCTAGACATATTAAATTTGAAGTGTTCAAAGTGTTACTTGTTAGGTACTTGATGGATACATGTATAATTGTTTTATTTTATTTGTCAATAATGATTTATATAATTGTTGATAAACAGTAATCGAGACATTTAACGATTTGCTTCACGTTTTGATCGTGATTTTACATTACACCACCCTGGATATTTTATTTAAAACGATTTACTATCAATAAAAATATAACCTTTGTCTTAGCCCGCTCTATGCTAGTACGTTCATAATCAAATCATTGACTTACCTACTATATTTTTTTAGTCTTACCTAATTAATAGTAATTTTTGTACTTAGGTTGATTTTGAAACAGTAAACAATTATTTTTTTTACTAGAATATAACCCACATTTATAACTTTTCGCAATAAAATATTTGTTAATATACCATGATGTAATATCATGTATTGAGAACGTTTGCAGTTTGTTGCAATACAATCGTTATTATATTTATTTTAAGCGTCGTTAATTCTACGTTTTGCATCAATTAACCTTATTGTAGACTTGCATCAGATATTTCTGTATTATTTCACGCTTTTGGGGGTTTAAAGTACATAACTAAGCGGCAGTTAATTTCTGACATACTATCTTTTACTGAAGTGCCTGTGTTACGACAGCGAGTGATATGTTTTCCTTCCACATTTGCAACTGTCTCAGTTAATTGTGTCGTTAAGTAATTCTTAGTATGCTTAGCTTACTTCATAGTTTAGTAGTTTTTATTACTCATTATGGTATAAGTATGCCGCGGTAATTGATATCGTGACTCTTTGCAATTTTTTTTTAAATTTAATAAATTCAAATTATGATGCAAATAATTTATTATACAGGGTTATTGGGTACTTGTATAAAAAATCTTCTTTAGTCAAATTTCGATAATTTCTGACTGATTTGACTATGAAATATCCCATCTTAAACCTAACCGTTTTAAAGATATTGGAGTTTGAAGATTTTTGCAAAAGTATGTAGGTAGTTCAAGAATCCTACGTCATATTTATTTATTTTATTTATATAACTTCATGCACAAGTACATTGGCGGGCTTAATGCCACAGGCATTCTCTACCAGTCAACCAAAGGTTGTGCAGAGAAAAACTCAGTAGGTGTATTATTTACTAGCTTCCGCCCGCGGCTTCGCCCGCGTGGTGTGTTGATAAAAAGTAGCCTATATGTTAATCCAGGGTATAACCTATATACATACCAAATTTCAACCAAATCGGTCCAGCCATTTATGCGTGAAAGAGTAACAAACATCCACACATCCACACATCCATTCTCACAAACTTTCACATTTATAATATTAGTAGGATAGTAGGATATAGTAGGAAGTAGGATAGGAAGTAGGATAGTAGGAAGTAGGATTTATAATATTAGTAGGATTGAGAGTACAATTGTAGAGGATATATATATTATAATTATATGAATAGTTTAATTGTTAAAATATTACAGTATATTACAGTTTATTACAATATCTACTTACTGAAAAGCTAGCAAGTCCTATCTATAATTACGCTCATGCTCATTGTATTGCTGGCAAAAACATACCTATAACTGTTGTTTGTTATGGCAATTTTATACCATCAAGTGAAATTGGCAAAAATAGACGCCACAAATGGAAACAACCGTTCTATTGTTATGAAACTAACCACAAAAAGAATACGACGCGCGTAAACGTTCCTGCATTTCCTACAGTGCATTTGACATCGTAGTTCTATGAACTCAACGACTGCCATTGTACATCAGGCAAGCAAAATCCATAAACGTTTTTAAAACAATGGTTAAGGAACACTACCTATCTTGTGCACATTAATAGCTCACAATTATAGGTATACTCGCTTACTTTTCTTCCTTCATAAAGTATGTATTATTTATTTTATTTTATTAACTGTTTGTATGTAATAGTTGTATATGTTTATAATACTTTACGTAATGTTATTATTTATTTTATTCTACTTGATTTATACTTTTCTCTCTCTCTCTCTTTTTAATACACCTTGTATCTAGTTTATTTACTAACTACACCATATCTTTTGTTTTTATCACATTACTGTCCATCCTAAGGTTGCCTGGCAGAAATCGCTTCTAGCGATAAGGCCGCCCATTGTACATTGAACCGTAACATGCTACCTACTTGTATTACTGTAAATTTATTGGTGTACAATAAAGAATTATCTATCTATCTATCTATCTACTGCTTCTACTAAGGTACCTACTTCTTCATTAGTCGGTATTTGTAGAGTGCATCTTAATAAATGTTACTAAATACCTAGTCTAATTTTTCCTAGACATAGGCGTCGTTATGTGCACCATAGCACCCGATCCGCAGCCTTTCGCATTCGGTCTATCCCAGTTACCTTGTTTGCTTTGCTACGTTAGTTCATCTTGCTGGAGGGCATCCTACCTAGTGAAGAGCGAACTCGGGAAAATCTTGACTAGAGTTAACTCGAGTTGAAATTACCGCAACTCGAATTGAACTCGAATTGGTTTAATGTGCACCACAGCACCCAATCCGCGGTCTTTCGCATCCGGTCTATCCCAGCTACCTTGATTAGGTCGTTCGTTCATCTTGCTGGAGGACATCCTACCTAGTGATGGGTCAACTCAGAAAAATCTTGACTCGAGTCAACTCGAGTTGAAATTAGCGTAACTCGAATTGAACTCGAGTTGCGTAACTCGAATTAGCCCCTTTAGCCAACCATAAATTAAATACAGTCAAATAGGGGTTAGGTGTCTATAAATCATAGTTTCTTTGAGTTAATAACAATTTATGAACAAAACTGTTTATAAATTGTAATATTGTAAAAAAATATATTAGTTCATTCAAAACAAAATGCACGCACACTTTTACTGAACAATTGTAACAATATGCGCACACGCTCTTTTTCTCTTGGTTTGTTCTTGTAAATCATGTACCACTCAGCTCAAGTTAAGAAGAATTCAACACGAATTGATTCGAGTTAAGCGCATCTTGAGATAATTTGGGTTAGGAAATCCAATTGACCCATCTTTAATTCTACCTTCTGTATCCCTGAACTCTTTATTCATGTTTGATAATTTTACCTACTTATAAATTCTTAATGCATCAAGTTACACACCCATGAATCAATTAGGTGTTTTTCAAGCTCTCACTTTTACTCATGCTCATACAAGAGACCTCTCAACACTCAACAGACATCATTAATATTAAATATGAAATTAGCCATGATGTAAGCCTACCAAGTTATTATTAGGACAGACGTAGAATAAATAGTCTGCTACTAGTTTAATCCTAAGTTAATTTTGTTAGTGTTTTATACATGCAGATTGGTAGTTAACATTTCTATCGTCATCAACCTCATAAGGGTTGTCTAGTTGCGTTTAATTTTTTCCTGGAGCCTAGGGTTCCCTTGTAGTAGTTGATTGGTATGTCGGCTTTTCCGGTTGCGACTGCTGTATGATCTCCTAACCCTGAGAGAAAAGCCCTTGCCAGAGCCATGTCCATTGTTTAGTAGGTTCACCTACTACCAGGTGAGGCTTAGGCCCGAAAAGTGTTGGTAGGACCTAATCAATTCTACTATTTCTGAGAACTACTACTTATTGGGTTATCAATAAAATATAAATAATAAAACAAAACTATGATATTACCTGATCGTTATTGGAGGTTCCTGTATCCAAAAACCTAGGTCTTAATTCGTGTCGATACTCCGATTCCATGTCCTCTTCTACACAATGTGCAATGATCACCAAAGCCGCCAGCGTGGTTAGTAATGCCATTGTAGGTTTCCAAATCATATTCATATAATATCAAGACAAAATTTGAAAATCAGAACGCACTACGAGAGGACGTCCACAATTCTTGATACACAATTCAAGCACTGCACTTAATAACGTCTTAAAACTTTATTCGTTCGAACAATTGTCGTACCACAATTGGTATTTGAATGAAACACTAGTTATAGAAAGGTAAGAAAGAAAAGAATTGAAGATAAGGAAGAGAAAATAGTGCAAAAGAAGTTCACCTAATTTATGTGCGAATTTCGTTTATTTTTCTTAAACGCGTCCTCTATTTAGTGGAGTAAGTTCGACTTTTGACTTGTTTTCACATTATTATTGTTTCGTATTATTTGTAAACAATCATCACCCGCGGCTATAGATTCTCGGATGACGCTATTAAATATGCTAATTAACAATTTCTCGAGAGCTTCCCGCGCTTTTTATTTGTGCGTTTCTCGTGAAAGTGAGAATGTGTTGTTCGCGGTGCACGTTAGCGCGCGGTGGCCGAGCGCGTACAAGTGGTACCTCGGCTGAGCGGCAAATGTACATCACTCCCGCTTATGGTTCTATGATTTTTACTTTTCTTTTGCACTTTAGTAACAACAGCATTTTGTGTTTTTTCAACATTGTTCAGTGGCTTTGCATATATTCGATTTAACTTCGATAAAAAGTCACTGAAGCATAAAACGTTTTTACCATATCGATACCTCGGGGCTCAAAGGGCGTAAGCGCCAAAAGTCGATTTTACAGGAGAGCAAAAAAACAAAAACAAAATTTCTTTTTTCGGCATAACTTTTTCGATTTTTGACCTAAATAAACCATTCTAAGACCAAAAGTCTTAAATTTTTGTGATGCAGGTCACTGTAAAATTATATTTCGAATAAATTTAAAAGCAACGAAAATAGCTTTCCCATACGCCCTGAAAATTTGTATGTTTGGGGTGTTTACACCCCAAAAATCAATGGATGTATGATGTTTGGGGTGTTTACACCCCAAAAATCAATGGATGCATGATGTTTGGGGTGTTTACACCCCAAAAATCAATGGATGTATGATGAGTGATGGTTTATTAGACAAAATTAGACCGAGTGGGAAACCGAGTAGACATTTCAGGAAATGACGCATTTCAAGCACTTTCACCGTTTTTATCAACTCTGATAACGAATTAATCAATCAATTAGCCTATTGCAGTCCACTGCTGGACATAGACCTCTCCCAATATGCACCACGTTTGCCGATCCTCCACCTTCCGCATCCAGTCCGTCCCAGACACCCTTCGTAGGTCGTTAGTCCACCTGGCTTGGGGGTGTGTCCCACCTAACGTTTTCCTTCTTGCTGTCTCCACTCTAGGACTCGTCTGCTCCAACGGCCATCAGTCCTTCGACAGATGTGGCCAGCCCACTGCCACTTCAGCCTGCTTATTCTGCGAGCTATGTCGGTAACTTTAGTTCTATGTCGGATGATCTCGTTGCGAATTTTATCCTTCAAAGAAACTCCAAGCATAGCTCGCTCCATAGCCCGCTGCGTAACTTTTAGATCGTGGACTAATCCCACCTCCAGTGGCCACGTTTCAGCACCGTAAGTCATAACAAGTAGGACGCACTGGTCGAAAACCTTTGTTTTGAGGCATTGCGGTAGGGGCGAGGAGAAAACCCGACGTAATTTGGCAAATGTTGCCCATCCCAGTTGGATCCTTCTGGCTATTTCTTTCTCGAAGTTCTTTTTACCAAGCTGGATAACCTGCCCCAGGTAGACATATTTTTGAACAACTTCGAGTGTCGCCCCTTCGATGGCAATCGGTCTCGGTGTAACATGTTCGTTGAACATAATCTTGGTTTTCTCCAAGTTTACACCGAGGCCGACTTGTCGAGAAGCTCCATTCAGGCTGTGCAGCATTTTGCCCAATTGTTCCAGCGACTCCGCAAATATGACGATATCGTCAGCGAACCGAACGTGCGAGATGTACTCACCGTTGATGTTGACGCCCCACCCAATCTAATCCAGAGTCTTAAAGACGTCATCCAATGCGTTGGTGAATAGTTTGGGAGATATAACATAACATGTCTCACTCCACGCTGGAGGCTAATGGGTTTCGTCTTCTGGTCTTGGAGCTGGACGAACATTGTGGCAGTGTCATATTAGCATCTCAGTACTTCGATGTATCGCCAATCGACACGGCACCGCTGCAGGGCATACAACACTGCCCAGGTTTCGATAGAGTCGAAGGCTTTTTCGTAGTCCACAAACGCCATACTCAGCGGCTGATTGTACTCTTGCGTCTTTTCTACAATCTGCTGAACAGTATGGATGTGGTCCACGGTGCTATAGCCTTTTCGAAACCCGGCTTGCTCGCGTGGCTGGAACTCGTCGAGCTTACCCGAGAGGCGATTTGTGACGACCCTTGAGAACAACTTGTAGACATGACTCAGGAGTGAGATGGGCCTATAGTTCTTCAGCAACGAATTAATACTAATAATTATTGATTTACCTGTACCTAATTATGTTACTAGGTATGTCGTTTACTACCCTCAAATTTATTGATCAATATGAGTGATTGCTCTTACGACCCAAACCTAAATATTTTATGATGTAAAATGGTAGGCGTAAATACATTTGTATCATCTACGTTGTCGCTTACTACCCTCCCGTTTATAAACAGTAACACTGGTTGCTGTTACGGCACAAAAACTAAAAATATCTGTTTTATTTCCTACAAAAAATGGGGTCGTAAAAACCATTTTTTTGCGAATTGGAAGACTTTAAATACACAGATCGATAGAGGAGAAAAATATAAGTAGGACTGCATTAAAAACTCAATTTCGCCAAAATGGCGGTTACGCCCTTTGAGCCCCGAGGTATCGATATAGATCTGTTTTCAAGATATGCATACGCAAATAGATAGCATAATCGCTATCTAGTTGTGCCTTAACAACACAGATTCTAGATTATTTTTCTCAATATATTTTTTTTGGGTTCCGCAACATATGAAGTAGAATCCTTTTATGAAACTGAAGGTATTTTATTATTATTACTGTAATAACTACCTGCCTACGAACGATAATTTCAGTTCGCTGAAAAGGGGCTTTTCTCCAAAATGTCCCCAAATCGCAAGAAAAACGAGGCCCAAGCGCGCGGATTGGCTTGATAGGTATAATCAATGATTAGTTAATTTGAACTCCTTCGCCGCCATAGCACCCTATACTATCCTCAAAAGACAAAGCAACAAGCGCGTACTGCACAATAAATAGGTATAGAATGTATTTTGTGACGTGTTTGGGGTCAAAATATATGCCTGTGACTTCGTACATAATTGTACTGAGCGCGAATTGAACCCACGACCTCTGAGTTACGCTCTACCGCTGCGTCACTTAGGTCGTCACGGCGAGTTGCATGTTACCTACTATTCTAAAATAAAAACGTTCCTCTGCCTACCAGATTACGCATTACTGAAATAACATAAATAGCTTCATTGTAGGTAAATAAATAGAAGTATCTTCATCACAAATACTTAATGATTAAAATCATCTGATAGATTCCGAACCCCTTGATTTCCATGTGAGATGATATATCAGAATATTATGTGAAACGGAATGTGCGCACGCGCCGCGCCGCCTCCCCGGTGGAATGTGTGCGCCTGCCCGTGACGATAATATACGAGAATAACGACGATTATTCGTCAATTAATTGTACATCTAATAAGTTTTGCATGTAGGTGGGTACTTGGAATTAACATAAATCACTACATATTATAAAACAAAGTCGCTGTCTGTCCGTCCCTATCTATGCTTATTTTGAAGCAGTTTTTTTTAATAGATAGAGTGATTCAAGAAGAAGGTTTATATGTATAAAACATGCTTAATATTGTAGAGAAACACTGATAAATTTAGAGATATGCAGTGGGAATGGGATCAGAAAATATGGCGGTACAAAGTTCGCCGGGTCAGCTAGTTAAGTATAAAATTAAATTTGCTCCCTCCTATAATTTCACTCTCTTTAGCCTTGTCTGCGTGTCAGTTCGGTTCCTAGTTCCTATTTGGAATTATTTTGTGGTTCAAAAGAACTGTCTTCCGTATAGAAACAAATTGTGAAATGGTCGAACTGCCATGAGGTCATATAAAAAACCGTATAAGCTTAAATGGAGGAAGGAAAGAGGCTCTGAAATGAAAGTCTTAGATGCAACTGGAAATGTTATTTCCAGTTGCATCCAAGACTTTCATGATGATGTTTCTCCAATTAAAATTATTGTGCCGATGACATGACAAGATAATAAAGTTTCTGTTTATTTTTTAATATCATAACACTAGGTTATTATATTATAGCCGCGGTAATCTGTAGCGCGGAGGTAGGTACCTTCCCATTCGGACTGCTCAATTGAAATGGGAATAAGTACCATCATATCCTACCTCCGTTATTACGAAACCCCAAAAAGTAGCAATATGATTATGATTTTACTTCTCCAAATTATTGTGCTGGCCTCTCTTTCTGCCCACCTTATTATTTCACAGTACAATATTATATTGATAAGGGCCTATAAAGATCATACAAATGGCAGCATGGGGCATAGTTACATAATCTGCTACGTAACAATAATTCCATCGCTGGCGCGTGTTAGATGTGCAATTCAAGTCGTAATACAGTTTGAGTTCATATCATTGTAGAGTACTTATTATTGGGATTATTACTTAATTATTTATATATTTATTGAATAACTAGCCGGTCTGCTCCGGCTTCGCGCGTGGCATACTTAAACAAACATTGAAGCCATATAATATATGCCCGCAATGAGAGTCTGCCTGATTTGTTGACATTTATGGGCACTTGTCCAATCCCTTAGCTAGTAGCGTGATTATATGTACACCACCTTTCTCGATAAACGGACTATTCAACACAAAAATTTTTTTTAATGCGAATCAGTAATTCCTGAGATCAGCGTGTTCAACCAAACAAACAAACAAACTCCAGCTTTAGAATATTGGTAGGTATGGACGGCGGACATATACTTCCGCTATTGGTAAAAGCGTTTTTCAGTTAATATTTCTGGTTGTTAATCTAATATTCGTCATGCAGTGAAAAGTGCCGCGTAACGATGCGATGCGTTTAAGTATAGAATTCGAATTTTCACGCCTGCTTGCGCACTGCCGTGACATTTCTCTCGATCGGTATTGTACCATTATTCTGCTAAACTTGGTTGTGCAACTCTTAACATAACTTACATAAACCAACGTAAGACATGAGTCGATGCAGCTCTCATAGTTTTTTGAGCTTTTAACTGCTCATCGATACTTGCTCGTAATGTTCGCGTAATGGTGTTAAGATGACCTTAACAACGCAACTCGTGTTTTATTGAATAGGTTTCTATGGCGAGTTTAAAACTCAGCTTGGTGCTGAATTTTACATAATATGTTATAATGGTGAATGTGAATTCTTGCTGGGTTTATTTGTGAACTATTCTAAATAGCGAAGTAATCGGGACAAAAATATATTGGTCATCTGATACGACATGATTTGTTTATAAGAATATCATAAAAGGAAAGATTAGAGGAAAGAGAGGCAGAAGAAGGCCACGAAGAACATAATATCGAACAGATAAAGCAAAGGTAATATAAGGAAAGGTGAAAGGAGTAGCAGAGAAAAGAGTAGAGTAACAGTCATTCCACTAACAAGAACACTGCTTATAAATTAACAGAATACTTAAAGTACTGTAGTAACTAGTTATTACGATACAAATATCATGCTATTGCGTTTAAAGATGAAGAAAATCCCTCATTTCTATTTCAAATTTGTCATGTATGTGTGAACAGATGTGGACATCGTTTATCGGATTATTCTATTCAAAGTGACAGATCATTGAGCTGTAGGCTTCAATCAATTAGCCTAGTGCAGTCCACTGCTGGACATAGGCCTCTCCCAATATGCGCCACGTTTGCCGATCCTCCGCCTTCCGCATCCAGTCCGTCCCAGCCGCCCTTCGCAGTAGGCTTATCTGTAGGCTTATCATGTGTGTAATAAAGCGATTTGCGTAACGGGTACAAGGTTTGATATCCACCAATCATATTCATTGGTCCACATAGAATAGCACTGGTGGAAAGGGGTTCAGCTAAGCTGCTTTTTAAATAGATATGTGCTATGGATGGAGATTGGATTAGAATTTTGAATATTTGTAGGAAGTTTCATAGCACATTATTACTCGCTACGCTACATATAGCTCAGTCATTTTAGACAAAAAATCCTTGAAACCTAGGACTAATTCCGGCGGAAGGTTTCTTTGTTTTAAAATGTTCCTTAGGTCCCCCTGAACATATCTTGAAAGTTCCCCATAGATCCCATGTACGCTCCCCCCTCCCCCCCCTCAAACGTCTCCCTAAATCCAGTTTTTTCTATTTTTCTCAGAAACGGTGAAAGCTATAAGAAAGTTGTCCAGGTACCATATAATTGCTATAAAATTACCTACCAAACGACCGTTCATTCATTTCAATGTGAGCTATAGTCTCTGAAATATACCAACAGAAATTTCACCCAAAAAAAAAATTGGCGTAAAATTATGATTTGTACTAAATTTGAAGAAAAATTACTGGAGTTGTGGCAAAATGATGTAGGCACAAGTAAATCTTCATACATTTAGGAATAAAATGACGTATAATTCATTGTTATAGCAGCATTGGTTCTCGAGTTACAGCGAATAGTGTCAAACACCACAATATAATTTTCTGGTGTGAAGAAAGTAGGAACTTAGAAAATGATGATGCCTAAGGGTCAAATTATGGTTCAATCAATCAATTAGCCTATTGCAGTCCACTGCTGGACATAGATTAACATAACATAAACTCACGCCTTTCTCCCCGAGGGGGTAGGCAAAGGTGCTAGCACCCACATTTCGCCGTTTATGTTTAGGTCCCAATGTAATAGGTGGCGAGCCTATTGCCATTAACCGGGCACTTATGAACCTGCGATAAACACACACATAACTTCGAAAATCATCGAAAAGTCATTGGTGTGTGCCATGGTAAACCTGGGATCGAACCCGTGACCTCGTCTCAGCAGTCCATCACCCATACCACTAGGCTACCGCGGTACTTACATAGGCCTGGACATAGGCCTCCCCCAATACGCGCCACGTTTGCCGATCCTCCGCCTTCCGCATCCAGTGTGTCCCTGCCACCCTACGTAGGTCGTCAGTCCACCTTATGGTTATAAAATTTAAATAAACGGACCACGGATATGCCACATTAAGAATAAGGCCATTGAGCGCTAGGGGTCTCCCTCGACATCTCAGAGGCCTTTGACAGGGTCTAGCACGATAACTTATTCAACAAACTTCCTTCCTTCGGCTGTCTTGTATGCCTGGATTGCAATCTTTCTGGGAACTCGGTCATTCCGTATCATTGACGGTAGTTCGTTGGACCATTTGCAAATAAACGCTGGGGTCCCTTATTTTTATTTATTTTATTTTTAAACTTTATGCACATAAAAATTGTACAAAGGCGGACTTAATGCCAAAGGCATTATCTACCAGTCAACCTTAGGGTGATGCAGAGATACATTGAGGTAGGTGCAGGCAAAAGATGGATTACCACCTATTATGATCCTTAGGGGTCGGTACTTTCTGTCACACTTTTCCATATCAACGATCTGCTCAAGCCCGGAACCATTGAGTGCGCAGACGACATCACAATGGTAGAGAGTTACGAGACGGCCGTACGCTGGCATGGTTGAGATCCGGTCTCTTAAGGAAACCATGGTTGAGCGGTTGAACTTTCCTTTGCAGGCATCCTCCGATTGGGGAGATGCCAACTTGGTCAACTTCAACGCAACCAAAACCCAGTCAGGCGTGTCTCTTCTCTGCTAAAAAGCTGAGAATGCTATCAAAAGTAAGATTAGTACGTTCTCATTCTCTACCAAGCGCAAGTTCGATCGTGCATAAAATACTGCTCGCACCTTTGTGACGGTTTAGCCAAATACCAGCTTGAATCCCTTGAGTCAATAGAGAAACAAGCCTCTTGGAGGCTCATCAATAACGACGCTCTAGTTGAAAATAGGCTTCAGAGCCTAGAACATCAGCTAAGAGTTGCATGACTCTCGATTTTTTATCGGATGCACTTCATGGAGTGTGTACAAGATTTGCACAACTTAATTCCGCCAAACCCTTTCCACCATCGAACGACCATACGCACGGTGACCCGCCACTGATACACCATGGACTTCCCACTTATACGCACCAAACGGCCTTGCCCGAATCTGTGTTGCCGGATAGCTATAACTTGGGTGTATTTAAGACTAGAGTGAATAGGTTAGTTAATTCGTTTTTCAGGAACGGCTTATCAGTTTCATAAGCTTGTCAGAAGCGGGGAAGGCTTCCATGGGGACTAGTTATTATTCAGTTTTTTAATAAACAGATAGTTTTTGATATAGTTAAAGCTTTTATTTTTTTTATAATAAAACATGACAAGAAGTAGGTATTATTTGACACCTCGTATATTAAAATCGGAGTAACGGTTTTGCATATTTTTTTCGCATTATATTTATAATGTGGCGCTACATCGTTACTGAAAGGATAAATCGTTTAGTATTTCAGGGGAAATGATTTTATTAAGTCCGTTTATTTAAACTTAATTGCGGCGTGGTTCCCGGCAGAGAAGAATTTGGGCCACTCCATCTCCTGCCATGCGGTGTCGTACAAGGTGACTAAAGAATAGAGATGTTTAACATCAGAGAGATATAAACAGCCCAGGCTCAGCCACAGATACATGGCTGGAGTCAACAATAGTGCCCGAAAAACGGCAATAGGCTATTACTTATTGCCTGAGACCTTATACCATGATTGGTGAAATGTGGGTGTTAATTCACCTCTGCCTAACCTTCCAGGGATAGAGGCGTGATCATATGTATGGATATTTAATTGCCATAATTTAAACCTTAGGCATCATCATCTTCAAATTTTCTACTGTCTTCGTACTTTAAAATTATATTTTGTTGTTTTTTGACACTATTCGCTGTAACTCGAGAACCAATGCTGCCATAACAATGAATCATACATCATTTTATTCCTTAATGTATGAAGATTTACTTGTCCCTACATCATTTTGCAACAACTCCAGTAATTTTTCTTCAAATTTAGTACAAAGAATAATTTTGGGCCAATTTTTTTTTTTTGGTGAAATTTCTGTAGGTATATTTCGGAGACTATAGCTCACATTGAAATGAATGAACTGTCGTTTGATAGGTAATTTTATAGCAATTATATGGTACCTGGACAACTTTCTTATAGCTTTCACCGTTTCTGAGAAAAATAGAAAAAACTGGATTTAGGGAGACGTTTGAGGGGGGGGGAGGGGGGAGCGTACATGGGATCTATGGGGAACTTTCCAGATATGTTCAGGGGAACCCAAAGAACATTTTAAAACAAAGAAACCTTCCGCCGGAATTAGTCCGACCTTTTTGCTTAAAATGACTGGCGTAATAGCATAGCACAGTGGAAACGGTCACATATATCCATAGCTTAGCTTTTACATCTTCGTAGCATAGCTCCATAACACATTTCTGGTGGAAAGGTAGCCTAATGCGTCTGTACGATTTGAAAGTTAATTTAAGATGACGAATCTGAATCATTGAACAAAATTTTGTTATAATTTGATTTGTCATTTGATAGCATTGAACAAATCATCTTGTCATCTGTCATCGTTTTAAATGTGGGTTTTTGTCAATTTTTATAGGTGCATTTCATCATTTCATACAGCACTTTTCACTAAATTGCCAGCTTTACTCTATTTCTAATAAGGGCTAAGGTCTTAGAAAGAGCAGAAATACGTGACATTTATGGATTTACAACTAAGTTTCTAATGAAAATCGAAACGCCTGTACTAAACCACAGAAATATCAATAGTAAAATTGCAGCCACTATCTACTGCCTTAAGGAAAAGTACCTACCTACTTTCAAACAATAGATGTCATTGTTTAACTGAATATAATAAATAAAAAACTGCTTTAATCAGACACGCACTCTGAGCAGGCATATAGTTTTATACATGACACCGAATAAATACGTTAATAATCTCGTCTTGTTGTATAGGTCATTGTTAACGTCACCATTTCTCACGCGGCGACTCTTACTTTCCACTAAGAATTACTGCACATTACACGTTTTCATCTAATTGAACCGAGTCTCAACAATTAGTACCTACGCCTAATGTTTAGCAAATGCCCATTTACAAACTTGACTATATATGGAGAAGAAATGTGATACGTACTTGATTCCATTACAATTTCCTATGGGGCTTTGCGTGTCGAACCCATCATGAAAGCCTCCCAAAAGAACCGGAAAAGTATCTCTAACAAAAAGGAGAAGCATTTTTTATTTTTCAACACATATTTTCAACTGGTCGGAATACAATTGTAATGCCTATGTGTTTTCCCTTGAGATGAGGGGTTCACTGATAACCTCCGTAGGAAAATGTCGCACATGACCATCGTATTTGTGAAGGACACAGTAAATATTTTGTATTTTGTTATCGTTACGTCATCGTCGGTTCGGTACTATGTATCTATTCTGTGCTATCGCTAACAAGTTGCATTGTGTGCACCAACTCTTAGAAAACTCGGTTATGCCAGTGAGATCGTTGTGTTGATAAAAAGCTCGTTACAGAAACCTATCGTGCGTCTACACGGATCCACAGGTCATAAGAAAATCGTTCCATAATATGTATAGAAATGCTTGTTCACATATTAATCAGAGAGGAGAACATGAACAAGATATTATATGCCTTTCCCTGATATTATTTTATTATACTAGACTGTGTGGAGATACTCTCTCAACTTTCGTAGACTTCATACCTTGTACTAGTATAGTAAAACTCTTAAATAAAAGAAACAATCCGTGGATTTCTCAAATTAATTGAGATTGACATGGTCATTTACATTAATAGTATAGCCCTCAATAAATATAAAAAACATGGTAAATTTCCCGGTGAGTGCTACATTATTAATTCACAAATTAATTTTTACATCTTGCAATACACATTTATCAGGATAAATGAAAAATAAAACAGTACATTAACTTCTTTCAAACGTTGCTATTGTTTTTGCTTTCAAGTTAGGTACATATTTTTTCTTTATAATTAATTATTTTATGATTTTAAGTGAAATCATTCTCATGCTCACAATGATTTTATCTAGCTTGGGCTAAGTAACAGAAAATATCTTGTCAAATAAGTAGTAGATAGGAAGGTGCCTTGTGGCATGTGGCGGAAGCAATTACTTGTAAGTTGAATTGTAGTAGATAATATTGTGCATCAACATGTAATTTGATGTGACTGAATTGAAAACATTTATTATGAGATGCGTAGCGAATTAGGAAAATAATTATTAAAGAACGTGACGCTGGCAAAGTAATCTGAAATAATAATGTCTCTGTTCAATTTATCGCGTAATTCAATTTATATATTACGAAATATAAGTATAGTCTATCCGCAGAGGAATACAATTGCCTTATTGTTCGCTTATTTGTAAACATATTACGTAGAGGTTACAATTGACAATTGCAGAATTTTTTTTGGGTATCGTCAGCATGGCTAATGACTAGGTATTGACATAGGTATTGCCAAATTAAATTCAAGATAAGGTACAGACAAACAGATACAGATTGCAAGTGTTTTTTTTTTTTTGTTGCAACCATGTTGACGAGGCTATCTTAGTTTATGAACGCTACTAATTAATCGCTTGCAGCAATACCTACTAATACTAAATTCCAGATTGCCAATTCTGTAAAAATTGGTCTACGTTATTTGTCAGTAGGCAGGTACGCCTCTCCCTTCCGCGATTGCAGGCATGCACATTTTGTGTATTCATGTATTATGTATAAAAATAAACCTTTCTTACTATTTCCAATTTCTAATTAATTATTGAACTGAAACATTTTCAATTTCTCATTATTCGATTAGGAAAATTCGAAAACTCGAGACATCAGACGTCAGAGAAAGCTAATCCTCCTCAGCGCCTTATTATTTATACTATAATAAGCATCATTGACCTTAGTGTACTCTACCATGAAATTTACGATAAAATCGCCAGAATGCCGTACTGGATGTTTTATCAGCTGTTTCCACATTGTTAGTTAACCGAAGCACAATTTGCACGTATTTGTAAATACATCACTAACAATGTATACGACATTGTGAAAGTAACATTTATCCGTCCGTCCATAAACTCGCAATAAACATGAAAACACGTCGCCGGCTAATGAAGTAAATGATTATATTAGATAATCCGAAAGCCGAAGCTATTCTCATAGGAACAATGTAAGAAGATGTTATAAGAGAAACAATTATACGAAAGTAAAAGTCCGATTGAGCACCTATTGTTTCCAGTTATGTTGATATTTGCATACAGTAGCCCTTTTATACAAGCAAAGAAACACACGCGACTGGACTACTATGAAATGCTATGAGCGACCATGTTTTAGGCTGCGATCTAGAGAGTCTTGAGGGAGCGGGATGAAGCTGAAAATTGTCAACCACTACAGCCACAACAAAAAATGCCATTTAATTGTAAACTTAACTATTATGCTATTCAAGTCTAAGGGTGCTTACATAGAGTAACCTACCTGCTACCTGCCCCGAAAAGTTTTCATAGCAACAAAAATTATAATAGTTCGTCGCTTATATTCTAACACCACATTATGTCCAAAAACAATCGCAACGCATTCGCCCCCTTAAAACGTGTTTAAAATATACGACCGCGAATTCTTTGCAATTTTTTGGACAAACAACGAATTGACATGATGGGAACACGGATAGGTTTACCCGTACCGGTAAACTGTTTCTCTATGTAAGTTCCCTAAAATTAAATGGCATCTTGTAAAGTGAATGAAAAAGAGCTCTATATTAATAAAATCTAAAATTGAATATAGGTGTTCTTACTGTGTTAGTGGTATGACAGTGGTTGACAATTAACAGAATTGGGGTCTTAGCTAGTCGTACTGTGGTCACGCGCATATACAGCTTTCTCAATTCTATATTAAATATTCCATATTTTCTTATTTTAGTTGTTTTGTTTACAGATGGGCTGTTTCTACAGTGATGACTCGGCAGAACAACATACAGATGGCCGACGTGGACGTGACAGCTTTCATCCCATTATGGGACATGTGCAACCATGCACATGGCAAGGTATAATATCCATGAACACAATCGAGCATACCGTTCTTTACCTTTGAGAATTCCAAAAGCAACACAACATCATACAACATCTTTTCTTCCCATGGACGGGTAGACGGTTTTGTATTAAGGGGTTTCGGGAAAGGGCTGCTTATTGTCATCATCATGTTGTTAGTCCCGGTTGCATCCAAAACTTGTACTTCGGAACCCAAAGACCCAAAGACCTTTGCCGTCGAACTGAGAGGAAAGCCTCCATCAATCTGCAGGTGAAGTGGGTCCATAAGTCCATACAGTATGCTTATGAAAGAAATAAAGGCGTTCGATTTCTTTATCCATACAATTAGACATACTCCCTTCAATAATATACTGACGGAACCGTGTATATCTATGTTTATTTTGGCAAGTAAACCAGATTTCTGGTTAAACAAAGTTACGATGTATTTACGCGTAATATAACAGTATAAAGTAATTCATCTTGTCATTATGAACACCGCCGTTGTGGTTCTATAATTAAAACTTGAAACAGCTAGACAGGCGTGGTAAAATAATTATTATGCCATGAATGGAGAGATGATTGATGAGCTGTTACTGCCCAATTGCTTTTCTATCTACTAATATTGGGCTTATTCATATCTTATATTATAGCGGCTGATTTTATAGTCTTTCTTTATTGGGAAAAGGCTCGGAAATTATTGACTTCCAGACGATTTTGCTATCGACACTGCTCAAAATCTAACTACTGTAAAATCAACCGGTATTGTATAGTCCTCATCCTCATGAACGTAGAGACTGTGCTCTAATGGAATTTTAATTTGATTTGTGTATGATTAAAAAGAAACCTATTATGTATAAACCGTTGTTGTTGGACTTCTTAGGGCTCCAACTACCCGTAACGACTGCCATAGATGTTCGTATGGTAACCGGGACCAACGGCTTAATGTGCTCTCCGAGGCACGACCAGACCAATACAAATACCCATATCCATGCGTACAAATATTTGCAATGGTATCGAACCCGTGATTAAAACTCATTGTCAAGTGGAATAATACCATCATTGATATTAATGGTTACATAATAATTAAACCCCTAATGGTTTCAGTCGAGTGGACGCCACTCACACTTTTACTTCTTTTGGAGATATATAACCTTCTTTACTAAACATCTCATTAAAGTTTAACTAGTTTAAATGATAATAATAAAACAGTAGACCTTTATATGACATCTTTACTTTTTGGAGCCTGAAAACTAGTTGAACTCCGTTGCAAAACTTATGTAATATGTATTGCTACAATTGTATAAGAATTCGATGCAATAATGATAAAACTATGATCGGGTGTGTCCGTATTGATATGTAACTGATGAAGACACTGACCTGATGAATAGTTTTGACTTAATTTGTTGTATTTTTAGTATATTTCATCTTAGTGAATCATTATTTTTATACCGTAATGTAAGATACTATGGAATTTTACACAATTACTTACTAGAAATATATATACAATCCCTAGCATATTTAGGAATTGTGCAAAATAATTAATGTAAGGAGTAAAATTATACGTATACTTTATACATACTATACATATGTAGTACCTATAGCCCATGATAAAATGCCTGCTTGACGGCAATAGGTTTTCCGTGGGCGCTTGGGCGTGGGAGTTTTTATTTATGTAATATTCCTAAACATTTTTCCAAACCAACTTCCAAACTACCCAAATTTTTAGTTAGAATTTTTACAAGTAATCTTTTTTACAATATTGTTTGTAATAGAGTAAATACAAATTAAATTCATTGTTTTAGATAACGACAGACTTCAACAAGGATCTAAACCGTGGCGAGTGCTACGCCCTGCGTGACTTCAAAGCTGGTGAACAGATCTTCATATTCTACGGCGCCAGACCTAATGCGGACTTGTTCCTCCACAATGGGTAAATTGGTAAACATTACTCTTTTTGTGTTAACTGTTCGTAAGAAGATTTTTCTTCATATGACGTGACGTGAGAGGGGATGATTGGTAACTAACTGAATATTCTTAACCTTTCTTTTTTTTTTATTCGTGCTCCAATCCTGTATCCAAAACCTGCGTCTTGGAGTATAGGGTTGACGTCCGGCGTCAAATTATTTGAATTACTGGCTAGTAGGTGTTGGCTGCAAGACGACTCAGTGACCCAAGTTGACTTTAAAAAAAACCAGTGTGCGCATATGCCGTCTCTGTTCTTGTAATCAGTACATAATTTTCTCATAGAAAGGGGATGAAAAGCAGAGTACATGATACGAGAGCAATAGTAGATTGTATAACAAGGAAGCAAAATAGTGTTTTTACGGCGAGGGCGCACTTTGAACCACGAGTCTAGCGAAGGATTCTAGAATGGAACCCCGAGCTTTAGCGAGGGGTTCTAACGTAGAAACCTGAGCACAGCGAGGGGTTCAAAGTATATCGCCCGAGGGAAAAATAATTTGCTCCTCGAGTTATATACTCTACTTTTCATCCCCTTTCTATGAGAAAAATACATCGGTACTGATTACTTACATAGAATCATTCTCAAATGATTTATTTTACTTTATTTTTGTCATAATTCTTGACATAATTGTAATAATTTTTTGACGTTTTGGTTAGTTGTTAGTTGGTTTTGTTTAGGAGCACATGGCTCTTTTGTGCCTAAACTGAATAAACGAAATTGATTCTTTGATTCCATAATACAAGAACAGAGACGGAATTCGCGCGCTGGTTTTTTTTTACATAGCACGGGTCACCATTCCGCCGTGCAGCAAACACAAACCAGCCAGTAATAAAAAAAAATTGGTTCCATTTCTATGAATAATATGATGTTCCAAATTCAAATCACTTTTCCGCCTGCTAAAAAGCTCTGAACAGAAAAGTGCTACTTTGCTCCCACTTATAGAGGAACAAAGTGACACTTTTCGAATAGAAGGGATGAAAATTATTTTTCCCTCGAGCGATGCGCTCAGGATTCTACGTTAGAATCCATCGCTTCGCTCGAGGTTCAAAGTAGCGGTCTCGCCGTAAAAATACTATTTTGCTGCCTTGTAATACAACCTACTATTATAATATCTCCTTAGTTTATATACCTGTAAACGAAAATCAATCGCAGTCGTTTGTTTGCAAGAACGAGTACTGTACTTACCTATAGAAATTATTCGCATTTATCCATTCAAAATTATGGGAATAATAACAACCATTTTTCGTTCATTAGAGAAATACATCATTAACAATCGTATTGTAGGAAAACAAAAGATAAATTAACGAGTAGTGACTTAATTGATCGAATAACAAAAATAATTTATACACGCTGAATACTGACAGGTTTTATTTATGCCTTGCGAAAATGATCTATATACGTTATGTACATAATCAAAACTTTTTTAGATTAAGTTCGCCGGGTCAGCTAGTAAGTAATAAAATAGTTATTACTTACTAGCTTACCCGGCGAACTTTGTACTGCCATATTTTTTTCCGCCCGCGCGGAATTCAGATCCTTTTCCCATATTTTCTCACCTTCCCTGGACATCCACGAGGTTCAGCCATTCTCGAGTTTTAGCGAGACTAACAGAATTGCAATTCATTTTTATTTATATACATATCTTGGTGAAGATTTTGACTTCTGGCCACCAAAGTGCAAGCTTTGGATGCTTTATATAGTTTGAGACTAACACTTAGATGATGGAAAATAAATAATATTTAGAAAAAACAGCCTTAAAACTTTCTATCAGCCACCGATTAAGCAACAAAACAATTTTGTCGTTAGATAATTGCAGTCCGTTATGCGATTAGTTGCATAAATGTCAAAGTATTTTAACAAATTAATCATGGTCAATGACCCTTGTCGCAAAGTGACCGGTACCAAAAAATAGTACTTTCACTGCTTTTGTCTTACCGACTTTTAATGTCTAGCGAAACGAAATATTCAAAATATAATGACTGTAAAAACATTATCACTACTTGCTCATGTACAGTCGCCTTTAGATATATTGTAGCAGATAGCTGATCAAATACTTTACGCTATTTATATTACGCTAATATATATTTCTACGCTACACATTACCAATAATATTTGAATAATGAGTTTGTCTTCTTCTTCTAAACGCACAACTAACCAGAAATACCTAAACAGTTTTGTAATTTAAGTTTGAAGTATGGTAAATTTTATTTAGTAGGAACTCTATTGAGAATAAAAAAAATATGATAACTCTGGTACTTCATAATATTTTGTACTTTTCGATCTTGTCATCGCTTTCATGTGGTGCTACAATCCTACAAGACATCTGATGGCGACTGTACATTGTACACCTATACATACATTGTACCTGTTGTTTGAATAATATGTTTTTTTATTTCTTTAGAAATAACTGAATAAAATAAAGAAAGTGGGTAGATATAAATCGACTTATAAATAATAATAGTGTTCTTAACACAAGCAATTAAGCTTAACTGAGGGGTTAGGGGGAATATTAGTAATTTCAATTACAAGTATACACTAAAAAATTCTTTTTTGTTTATACACATATTGAAAACACACTGTACTTTCCCACGATATTATTTATTATTGAACCTAATCAGTTTCGCCTTACGGCTTCAATCAACAGTATAAATAGTATAATAGTAGACAGAAGGTCAATGTAATATGTGGACAAATTTCCACTCAGTACAGATGTTTGTATAAATCCGCGACCTCTGACGTACCTACCTACTTGGACGAACGCGCTACCACGGCGCGCGGCGCCATACAAATAGTCAACTTGTGTTTACAAACCAAGTACAGTGTCATCCTTTGTGAGAACCATTCACAATAATAATATTGACTGCTGTCTTCACAACAACAATTATCCGGTCAAAGGAAACTGTGACGTCACACATCTGTTGATCAATCCGGAATTCTTTTAATCTATGTTTTGGTACAACCTTTCTTTACATATTGAGACCCCGCCGTACCTCAGACAGCACTTGAAGCATTCTTTGTGGGTAGTTGGAGCTGGGATTTTCTTTTGTAAATACATACATATATATTACATAGAGAAACACCCAGACCAATGCAAATAGACATATTGCATGCCAATATTTGCACTAAGCGGGAATCGAACCATCGACTTCCATTGTAACAGTCAAACGTTCAGTAATGCGATTGATATAATCATTAAGAGGACTACATAAATTTATTACAATTTATAGTCCAGTCATTTGGGCGAAAACCTAGAACATTACCTGGAAAGTTTTCCGGGAGTTTTGAAAATTGGCAATTTTATAGATTTTGATATGCTCTTTCCAAATTTGAACTTTGCCACCTCGTATGTTTGCCGCTCGCGCCGCCATTTTGAAAAAATGGCGCCCAAAAGCAGTTTTTAGATAATAACTCCTTTCCGGCGCATTTTACAGGAAAAACATATTACACAAAATAAAAGTAGAGAAAATTTCCTACAATTTATGTCAAACCTTTTCTTTCCTAAAATCAATAGTTTCGGCGTACGAGCGCCGTAAACCATTATACATCCACACCAACGTGTAATATTTACTTTAAACTGCTCATACTGTGATTTGTAAATTATAAAAATTATACGAAGGTTATCTATAGTAATTATAGGTAACTATAGTCTGTCATGTCTCCGCAGGTATAAAGAAATGCGCCCCTTCTGTGTCAGGCCCCTTCTTTCCCTTCTAAGAAACATCTAGCCCCGGCTGAGCTCAACAGAAATATTTAGTCTGAGTCATCAGTATACGTTTATCATTTCACAGTGTCGTTTGCATTTACAGAGCCATGGCTTCTAATGAAGTAGATAGAAGGGATACCACGATAAAAAAACGCGCCGATTTCTCTACCTCATGGTGGTGTGGAAATGAGTATTTCTGCCGAAACGTGTATTGAATTACACTTTACGGCGCTCCTACACCGAAACTTTTAATTTTAGGGAAAAAAAAATATCACAAATTGTAGGAAATTTCCTCTACTTTTATTTTGTTCAATATGTTTTTCCGGTAAAATGCGTCGGAAAGAAGTAATCATCAAAAAACTGCTTTTGGGCGCCATTTTTTCAAAATGGCGGCGCGAGCGGCAAACGTACGAGGTGGCAAAGTTCAAATTTGGAAAGAGCATATCAAAATCTATAAAATTGCCAATTTTCAAAACTCCCGGAAAACTTTCCAGGTAAAAATACCAAATGACTGGACTATTAGTGGGTCTTTGTAATTAAAAATATAGGATTGAATATGGATTCGCTTTGAAGCGAATCCACTATTAGTAGGTCACTTGTCCACTTAACTACAAGGAAGGAAGACACTTGATCTGACAATTGAACTTTGATATCTCCATTGGTTGTGAAGGTCTGATAGTAGTCAATTCACGTAAAATATTGCAGTTCGAGTATTCCGCAAAAAGACGAATGTTGCGAAAATACTCGCAGTACGATGATAAGTCCATGTCATGGTACATCAAATACAGATGCATAAATAAGCTATTTAAATGTTTACGTGTAACGTTTAATTATGTAAATTATAACAGTAATTCAACCTCCACTGCAATTAGAGCATCCAATAAGCTTTCTTAAATGCAAGAAGAGAGTGTTTGTGTAACAAGACTGAGCGCCTTAAGAAAGCAAATTGAGGTGCCTACTGGCATGTGCAGGCAATGAATATTTCACGTTCCATGGTTCCACCAAAAGGTTACATTACACCACAGCTACATTCTATCATCGCACTTCTCGCCATAGGCGGGGAGTTCATCCTCACACATTGCGACCGGAAACGGTGCGCCCTGTGCGGTATGAAAGGAACTTCATCCCTCGCACACTCAAGCTGTGGAATGAACTCCCCGCGATGGTTTTCCCAAGCGACTACAATATGGGGTTCTTCAAGAAGGGCATTAGAAGGTTTCTTCAGGGTCGGCAGCACGAGTGTGACGCCCCTGGTGTTGCATACGTCCATAGGCCACGGTAACCACTTCCCATCAGGTGGGCCGTGTGCTTGTCTGCCACCTAAGTGGTATAAAAGAAAAATAGACAGTGATGCAGTCATAAAAATGTCCCTAAAGAATTACATAATGCCCTTAAACACTGATGTGTGTTGATGATCCTTATAGTAATTTACCAGTTTGTTTTTTCTTTATTTTTTTAAAGAATATTATTAACCAAAATTATTAATATTCCCTATAACCCCTCCAACTAAGTTAAATTCCTTGTGCTAGGAGTGGGTTCACGTCGGTAGTGTAAAGGCCAGGATACGAACCCGGAACCTCTCCATCGTGAGGCCGACTCCTTAACCACTAAGCTACCGACGCTTATTCCTCCAAAATTTGCATTATGTATTTACGATTCTGCACCCCAATTTTTTTTTAATTCCTCTCTGTTTTTTTCTTTGACCAAAAATAGAGTCACTTACCTACCTACATCAATGCGGGAGGACCCGCGGGCATCAGCTAGCTATAACTAAGACTAGATATTACCTGCATTATTTTCAGATTCGTGTACCCGAACAACGAATACGACAGTCTAACTCTCTCCCTGGGCGTGTCTTCAAGCGATCCCCTCCGCGAAACAAAGCTGGAGCTATTGAACAAGCTGGGAATAGCTGGAGTCACCCACTTCAATTTGTATACTGGGCAGAACCCATTAAGTGCTGAACTGCTTGCATTCATCAGGATATTTAATATGAATCAAGGTACAGTATAAAATCAATAATAAGTAATATTGTAGAACATCTTTCACAGTTCTGTCTAGCCCCCAAAGTAAGCATGGCTTAACTAACTTATTTTATGGGTTCTAGAATGCGGACAAAAATACTTACATACTTAGATTTTTAGTTTTGTAAATACTTACATGCTTATATAGAAACACCTAGACCAATCCAAATAGACATATTAATGCATACAAATATTTGCACTGAACGGGAATCAAACCTTATAACTTAGCAGTTGAACGCTCTACTGCAACGTCACAGAAGTCGTCATAGTGTCATAGTATTTTGATCATCATTATCATTCTTAGTTCCCGATTACATCCTAGACTTGTACCTTGGTACCATCGGTCCAGTTACTGCATCTTCTCCTTTTAATGTGGATTATACGGCTTATCCCGGAAAACCGGCTATCTGACCTCCCAACCCCGAGAAGAAAGCTAGCGTCAGTCTTGGGCCCTAACCATTATTTGAAATTACTCAAGAGAGTAAGAGAGCGGACCCCGTAAAATTTTTTGATGCAACCATTCCAAGGTGTAATTTTTTGATGCAACCGAAATTGATAGGTACTCGGATAAACAAATTTGTTTCATTTTTACACAAAAGTGTCAGTATTCATTGACTGCCCTACTTGCTCATTTCAACATTTCACTTTTTCCATCAACAAAGTGTAAGAAACGCATTTAGATATGAACACAATCTTATCTGAAGATATTCCCACTGTCTAGGAAAGTGTGTTGCTGTCTAGATTTTCTGTAGGTTGAATAATAAAATGGGGGACAATGCAATGTTTGTTTTAGCTGATATTGAGCATGAGACTATAGGTACCTATTGACTGTTACATTGAACCATTGAACATTAACCGTTTGGAATTCAAGAACCTTCTAGATACGTACGATTTTGTTAGATTTCACACAATCTAGACCACAGGGTAGAGTCAGCATCAGATCGACCTGAACGTTCAAAGTACTCAAAATGATCTATGATGGTAACTGATTGTTCTGATATTTAGTATGCATACACCTTTGGTTCGAACAATAATACAATAAATCAATAAAACTGTTTGATTTACTATTAATACCTTGGTATTATGATCATTTTGATTTGATTGATTTATCATCTAGACTTCACTCTCACTTCTTACCGTCAATTGACATACTCAGCATCATCATCCTCATATAGACGTATTTTCCTGATTGCATCCGAGGCCAAGATGAGCTCGGAGCTCAGGGTCCGTCTTCCGGCTCTTCCTCTTCCACTTTACACGATCTTGAGCGTCCATGGTAGTGAGACCATTCGCTCCAGTCCATGGTAGTGTATATCATTAAATAAATACATTCATTTGGCTCTGAATGAACGGAATAAACTCCCTGCCGTGGCTTTTCCAAGCGCCTACAGCATGGGGTTCTTTAAGATGGGCATTAGAAGGTTCTAACGGGGTTGGCAGCGCATGTGTGACGCTCCTATTGTTGCATACGTCCAAGGCTACAGTAACCACTTTCCATCAGGTGGGCCGTATGCTTCTCTGCTACCTAAGTTGTATAAAAAAAATCTCAAATATTTTTATTTCATACTAGCTGACCCGGCGAACTTCGTACCGCCATATTTTTAGCCCATTTAAACCGTTTAAACCTTCCTTAGACATATACGAATATTTCAAAACTAAAATTAATCAAATCTGTCCAGCCGTTCTCGAGTTTTAGCGAGACTAACGAACAGCAATTGATTTTTATATAAGAAGATTTTTCCATACTTCGCGTAATGTTTATTCCAGAGGAATTAACAAAATGGTCGACGCAAGGGTTGCCGGGTGACTTGGTGTCGTCGGACGCTTCGAGTGCCGAAGCAGTAGGCGCCGATATAGATCGGCGCGCGTACACTTACTTGCTGACGAGGTGCAAACTCATCGCCGCGTCGTACAAGAAGACGAGTGAGAATGTTGATTCTTTGCACAGGTAGGTCTTATCTGGTTTAATAATAAATAGTATCTTCTCTTCAACTCTGGATGTATTAGGCGCGGGCCAGACAGAAGAGACGTAAGACGCGGACGGGACGAGAACCTTTGTTTTACTGCGTCCCTTTTGTATAGAAGCGACGCGACACGTCTCTTCTGTCTGGCCCGAGCCTAAGGTGGCGCAAAATTCAGTTCAATTAAATAGCACGTTAACCTCCAAACCACTACAATTCATCGTACGAATGCGATCCGCTTTAAGTCCAAGACACGACTCCCGAGGTATACCTCGGGACTCGTGTCTTGAACCTAAAACTTGAGACAAACGAGGCCCTCCCTGGCTCGCTCGGATTGTTTCATAATAATCTATGCTTTCAGCCACACTAGTTTTTTGAACATAATATTGTATCTGAATTCAAAGTTAATCATTTTGTTTCAATGACAACTCATTTTACTGCTATTTTTCTTACTAAATATTTCATTTCAGGAAAAATATAAAACTGTTAAAGGAATGCGAAGTACAAATACTAGAGAGTGCCATCAAGTATTTAGAAGATATTCTACGGAAACTACCCACCGCCGAAGATACACCTAATAAATAAATATGTTGTATAAAACTATAATTAAGTAATCAATTACTAACAAATCATGACAGTATTTTTTATATAGAATCAATTTTATTATTTTAGTGTTAGGTGCACCGCACACGTAAATTATACTATTTTGTAGTAATGTTCTATGTTTAAGTTAAAAATTGCATTCAAATCAAAACGGTTAAATTGAATCCCCTGAAAGACAGTGGCCTTTTATATCGAACTCTTAGCATAATGCAATTAAAATATTTAGGCGATTCTAAAACCTTATGAAAACTTAGATTCCGGCTTCATTACCTAAGCATAAAATGTATTTCATATCTCTAACTGTACATTTATAGCGCCTTTAAAAGGTTAACAATTACATAAATAAATAATTTCTTCATTCTCCGCGTTATCTTGAATTCTAGACCCATAACATATTCTATGTAATAAATTGCCATCCACAATCTATAGTACAACAAATCATCTACAAACGTGATCAAATGTGTTTACTAAATTGTGATTTATCCGATTGCTCTCAAATTATATGACAGCATATTTTAATTTATATTTTCCTTGGTACATTTCGTCAGCGTGTGTGCGTGTACCTTTATTTTTATTTACTTAAACTACACATCGAATTTTAAATCACTGGGATTTTTGTTATTATATTTTAGTGTGTCTATTATTGTTTTCTAGTTTGTACTTAAGTTTGTGTGCAATTATTTAATATATTTAATGTGTTCTTGAATTTATTTCGTTTTATTATACTCTACACCTGGAATAAAATACCTCCTGTAATCTTATTCTTCTGTATAATATTTACTGCTATATCATATTGGATCCTGGTAGAAAAGGCCCAGTCCATTACTTCCAGTTGGTATCGTAGTAGGCGACTAAGGATCTCTACACACACACCTGCCGCAGGGGCGATCTAGGGTGCAAAGCGGTCGGGGCAATATCGGAGCAATATCGGGCCAATATCGGGGGTTCTCTACACACTTGCCTGCCGCGCAGAAATTGCCCCAATCGCGCTACACACACGGCAACGGCAGGGGCGATCTAGGGTGCAAAGCGGTCGGGGCAATATCGGGGCAATCTAGAAAATTGCTACACACATAACAACTAAGGAAGGGATTAAGGGTCAACCCCACTTTTCCACCCTAGATCGCCCCTGCGGCAGGTGTGTGTGTAGCGCGCTTTCGAAATAGGGCTGTTCTTCACCCGACAGTAAACATAAAGCACAACAAAGTGCCAACTTGACGGCAATAGACTCGCCCAAAAAATCTCGGTCCGAAAATGTTAATTAGCGAATTGTGAGTGTATACTGTAATACACCTCTACTTACCCCTTCGGAGATTTACAGGCATGATATTTATGTATGTATGTAATTAACGCGATACTGTGACAAATCCACATGCTTATCTGAAAACATCATGTTTCTCTATTCAATTTGAATTTCGATATTCGGCTCTATTCCACTTTAATCCACTAAACAAATCCATTCATGGATTTGAACCTTATTATGCCCTTGAAGTGATTGTACCCGAATAGGTGAAAGAAAAAACGTGTAAAATATACCAGCTATTGAATCATTGCAAACACAGATATGTCATCCTAATACCAATGAAAATCCTCGGAACTGGAAATGTTGCAGCATGTTTTCAGAATTACGACGAATTCTGAAAACATGCTGTAGAAGAAGAAACGGATTTTTATATATAGAACACGTCAATATGACTTCATCTCGCTGATGGTAAGAGGACCACCATTAAACTAATAAAATAAAACTTCTTTTTATTAAAATTAGTATATTCAATTTTCGAAATACTTATACATAATATTTATGCATGTTTTATTATCCGTATAAATAATAATAGTACCTACAAATGTATTAAAATAAAAAGTCTAAACGCCTAACTAAACATTAAATTAATCTTAAATTAATATTTACAAATTATAAAGTAACTTATAAAGTAAATTAGTTAAAAATAACTATAATGAAATATCATGTTGTGTCTATAACAGAGCTATCAATGTTGAATTTCTTCTTGTTTAAACAATTCAACAAAATTATAGTTGAGGAAATGTGGGTATGAATGCCTACCTCTGCCGGGGTAGGCATTCGGGGATTTACAGTCGTGAATATAGTATGTTAACAATTCAAAATGAAATAACCATTGTCTATGATATCAGCTGACTGACACGGCATCCAACATTCAGTCAAATCAATAGATTAAATGCTCTAACATGCAATAAGATAGATAAAAGGTTGGTTTCTGAATTGAGAAATTGTAAATTGAGTCTCGTTAACGTCTATTAACGCACAGTGCTCAGTAGGAAACCGGGCTTAAGTAAGCGTTGACAACATTCTACTTCAATTCAATCAGACATATTTATCGCACATTTATTAATATAAAATAAAAATAATATTAAAACAATGAGTAAATATATTAAGCCAAAATAAAACTCGAACCCCTGACCACTGACCAGTCCTGTGAATAGTACTGTGTGACAGTCGCGAATTCAAGGCCCGGCTTGGATGTGCACTTTTTCCAATCTTATTTAGATGTTTAAATACTATATGGTTGCTTCTTATGCATATCGTATATAACTAGATGTAGTACCAGGCGCGGTCGCAGCTTGAAGTTTGGGGGGGGGGTCACTTCGGAAATTCCTTAAGAAATTTAACCCCCCCTCCCCTCGTACTGGGACTTTTCAATATGACGTGCATGGTTTTGGGGGGGAGGGGGGTCATGTCCCCTGTGACCCCCCTCGGACCGCGCCTGTGTAGTACATAACTCTACTGTACATAACTTAGGTATCACTTAAACTTAAGTAATAGCAATATGTCGCACAGAAGTCAGATCTTAAATAAAAAAAATATAAGTAATCATAGTTCATTGTATTACACTATGTTTAATTCTATTTAATACTTATTTTATCACAACTTTGAGAACTGCTTGTATAAATAGAGCAAGACAAACGGAGGAGGCATATTTTATCCTATATAAAATACAGATCCTCTCAATTTGTCCCAATATTATTATTAGGTATAACTAATAAATAATTATTAAATAGGATGCTAATCTAGTATTATACTCGTTCCTATATACCTAGCAGGAATTCGTCAATATATATCGCGATCTTGTTGCGTATACGAGATTCGTAGCTATATTGATACCGGCTCATATCACGATATTTGATTACGATATTTATTGACTGTCCAATCCCTGGTTATTTAATCCCTTTTTAAGTCTTAAGGATTATTATTGAGTACCTACTTAATCTTTTACAAAAGGCTAGAACTACCTAATTAATCTCTTACAAAAGGCCACTATGTAAATTTTAACATTTAAGTAGGTATCTACCTACCTACTTAACTTGAGTATTATTGGTTCATAATAATTATTCTGTGAATCATAGGTAAGATATAAAGGTCTTATTAGCTATATTATTCTCCCTGTGTCTTACCACATATGTGGTATAAGCAGATGGCAGTTTGTTGTCTCTACCTACCCCAGGGGGAGACGGGACGTCAATATTTTATTGATGATGTTTTGGGTAAAGGACAGGTCGAAAGCATGAGAAACTGGTGGGCTTGCCCCTAAGGTTTGAAGACAGGAAGCTAGTGAAGTATGTAAGGACTGACTGATATATCCGCCTGCCCCGGAAGGAGTAAGTATAGGATGAATATATTATGTATGTGTGTACATATTGTAGGTAGGTAAATGTGTAATATTTTTTTCCTAGGCGCTAAAACCAAAATCAAATGCGGTTTTAATTACCTATTTATGTTACAGCTATCTGCTAACTTGAGACTGCCTTTTATCTAATCAGAGTATTTTGGCTTAGGTTCTAAACATATTTAGGTCGCATTCTAGTCTGAACAAGATGATCTATTGACGAACTGATTACTGGGTAGATCTAAAGCATACTAGACACAGACACCCAATCTCTCTTCTCTACATATATCCAAGCACCAATCCCAGTTGCAATCAAAGCATGCACTGTGGTGTCCTAGGTCTAACCCTGCTTCAACTGTCTTATTTGATTTATTGTGACTTTTATATGAGCGACGGCTGTCTGACCCCCAATCCCGAGAGGAAAGTCTTGCCCAGGCCTTCATTCGTCAATTAATTAGTAGGAGACGATCGAATCATTTACATATATTTATATTGATCAATCAATTTTATTAGCCTATTGCAGTCCACTGCTGGACATAGGCCTCTCCCAATGTGCACTATTTCTACAGATCCTCAGAATCTGCCTTTCACATCCAGTCTGTCCCAGCTACCTTTGCAGGTGAAATATTATTTAGACTTCCATGAATCATGACGCACAAATTTTAAAACTACGGATCTTATTCTTGTACGAATCATCAACAATAACTCACTGAATGCGACTGAACTGAATATATCTACTTTTATAGTCGAAATAAAACTATTTTTACGGATTTGCTCTTTTCAGTAGCCGTGGTCATGATCATGACTGTTGAAAATATCGGGAATAATACCTATAATGTGTATCTTTGTCAAGGTTACTCAATTACGCTCTTTGATACAAGGATAGATTCTAATGGAAAACCTTAGTCTGCTATCAGTTTATTTTGGTAGGTACCAAACCAATGTCAATAAGCCATCTTGTTCACAATGAATAACGCCCAATCTATCAACTCATACATTAACCTATCCTATCACACGAGAAAGGAGTTACCAACTTATTTTATCCGTCCCTTGTGGGGTACGTACGCGTGGTGCGGTGACCGTCCCTCCCGTCGGCAGCCTCTTGCGGCGGCCAGCACTCCACCACATAACGCGGCGATCAACACCCCACAGGATGCCATCATGGCCGAGAGCGCTGATGTCTTCATACATGTTTGACCTTCGGGTGGCCCTGAAAAACGAATGTTACCTACTTATGAGTTGTGAATTTTACAAATACAAAGGTAAGGTGGGTATACCTATACTTTTAATAATCAAGTGCTTATGTTGTCTATTCTGTGAAGATAAAAAAAATGATGCAGTTTTGTTGTGATGTCTCATACCTATCCAAAACCCAAACTTTTATATTACGCGCATTTTGGCTAAACTCGCACTCCAAATCGGGAAGAGTGAGGCTTTGGCTACAGTCACCGATAGCTTATCGGTCTAGTGGAGCATTCTCTCTATACATCGCCCTGACAGTTTAAGGCTGCCTTTGCCCGTCAGAGATGTACTATGCTACGTTGCTATAGATGCGTTTGATATCCACCAATCATAGCACTGATAGAAAGGGGTTCAGCTAAACTAAACTATGTTTTTTATATAGAAAGATGCTTGATGAGAGAAGATTGAGAGATTACTAACTACGCTACATAGCATAGCACAGTGGAAACGGTCACATAGTTTCACAGCAGGCTTAGCTTTTACATCATCGTAGTATAGCTGCATAGCATATCTCTGGTGGAAAGGCAGCCTTACACCTTTGTAGAGTACCTACTTAGATATTTAAAACTGTTCACCTTGGAACTGTTAAACATTACATACTTAGTAGATAAATAGATTCCCTTTTAAGTACGTATCTAGCTTCTTTCTATAAAAAATATTTCAAACTGTAGACATACATAATATGCACTATGCTATAGATAGAGAGAACGTTGCCGTTGTACAATACCAAAGCAAGCATACTGATCTAGTCGGACTCAGTCTTCTTCCAGATAGACCAAAGCATAACAAATATAGTGAGGCTACGTTGCTTTTATTAGAAGCCCTGTATTACCTGTGTTAACGGCCAGTTCAGAGTCCTCCTCTCCCTCCTGCAGTACCCTCAGCGATTGGAACAACGAGATGTTCTCAGAGAGGCGCGGCGCAGGGGTCGCAGCGGTGTCCCCTCCGGAGGTCGTCTCGATGGAACGACGCTTTACGCTCTTCATGTTACGCCAATGGCATGGTTGTGACTGAAAACGAAGGATATAGGTAAGTACATACCTACGTATTTTACTATTGCTAGGAAAGATTTTCTTAAAAAGGAAGAAAGCGTATAGATCTCGACTGCTACGACGGAGGTTTCGAGTTCGATTCCCGCTCAAGAAATACATGTCTGTTTCGGGTTATCTGCATTTAAGAACCCATAACACCAGCTAGTTAAGCTATAGGTATTTACTTTGGGTCCTAGACTATTGAACATTTATTTACTATCCGACTTCATAAAAGGAAGAGGTTATCTATTCGACGTAAATATGGAATTCACCGCAATGTATGTTACCTGATTTCTCAGTCATTAGTGAACCATCAGGCGAGGCGAAGTTCAATTGACGTAACGTGTCCTATATAAAAAAGGACCTGTTTTGGAAATTCATTTTTATTTAATACTCGTAAAGTCTAAACTCTTCTTCCTCTAATAAGGTACGATAATATTAGGGTGGGCGTTCCTTGCTCTTATCTTCCATTCAGTGCGCTCTTTTGGGTCGAATAATAAGCTCAAAATCACCCTGTAAATAGATCTGCAAGCTGAGTGATCTCCAATTATCAGAAGGGGACTTACCGGACATCTTCCATGACACATCCTGACGTCACACTCAATGTACAACGCTGGAGAACCAGTGAAGCGGAAGGTCTTCATGTATGCGTACACCTGAGTCTCGAACACTCCAGACTCCGACCACGAGCCGCGGAAGCGGGAAATGAGCTTATCGTCTACGGGACAGCTGAAAAAATTACATGGGTGATATTTGAATGCTGAATTCATTATACTTATTACCAACATATGTAGTTATGTAGGTAGGTATATATGGGGTTTTTGGAACAATCTCGTGAAAGCATTTTGAAATTTTATTGTTGTTGTTGAAATTAGTCAAATTGCAACTTACCCATATTCGTCAATAAGTTGTATCCGTTTCGTAGCTCCATTGTGAGCAAAGCAGTCATTCACCACGATGTCGAACCCATCTGAAATACACCGTAAAACTGAATAAATACAGAAAAATAACCGAATACCGAAAGAAATACCGAAACAACATGGGAAGGGAATACAAATTTTACATTTAGGAAGAGCTTGTTGTTACCCGTGACTGTGCCCGCGTGGTTTTCGGATCCCGCTCCCGAAGCAATGGATAAAAACCGGCCCATGTGTTTTTCCAGAATTTTGGATCCGTTCAGTAATTTTTACGTGAAGCGACACATAAACACCTGACTGTTCCAAAACGTCTAAGAGATCCTTCTAATATTAGTATGAGAGGGGACGGCTGCTAGTTTTGTGTTAACAATAAAATTATATATTATAATTGTAACTGCGTCTGGTGCATCTTTCGTTGAAAATGATAGGCGCTTTCTGCGACTTTCATTCACTGCAGCAACTACTTGCCAATGTTTAGGATTTGCAGCATGGTCATACACAGATTGTGATGATCTTTCAGATGAATTTGGTTTTTTCTGGTTGTCATTTTTTTAATGATTTTTTGGTATGACGACCAGGGTTTTAGCCTTGCAGCATAACCATTTCGTGTTCTCCCATCAAAGACGCATCTAATGATATACAAATACATATCGTCTGGTAGTCTGATCGTACTAGGTTTAGTGCTGTCCCCTCTCATACTATATCTGTTATGTCATTACTATGCGATGCAATGTTATAAACTCCCGTACCGTTCTATTTCAATGCGTGATTGGCATTGTTCAAAATATTTCTGGATCCACATTGCTTTTAGACATGCGATTGCGATCTTAATAATCAAACCGTTAAACATCGCCCTTTATGTTACGGTATTTAATTGTTATCGGTATATTTAGTTCACTCGAACTTTACGGTAAAAATAATCGGTCATTATTAACACAATAACCGGTTAGTTTCTTGAATATTGATATTTTATTCAATTATGTCGATTTTTTTAATTGTGTTTATCAACTGGAACGAACTGACAATTTGGATGTTTTGCTGACGAATCTCGTGGTGGGTTTCCTGCAATACGAAGTTTGTTAATGGTCGTATGACATAGAACGACATAGGACATCTACAAAGAGCAATAATATCTGTCTTTGTAGGGCAGTACCAGCGGGATCAGTATTATGATGGAAGCAGATGACTCCTCCATGCCTCAAACTACTCCATGCCGTCGGCCCCGATTGCGATACGAGCATTTGTGGCAGTCGGTACGGGTAGTTGGAGCTTTAAAGTTAGACAATTTGTCTTACTACAGAATTCGCTACTATACCTACTGCTTCACGCGAAGTATCTAAGTTCCTCCGTTTCCTAATTAGACAGTAAGCCGTGCCCAACTGAGTTGGGAAAAAGGGTTGGAGGGTGATTACTTAATGAAGATAAGGATTTACTAACCATAAGCACTTCTCATATAAATGAGCAACGTTAACGGGTCTCCCACACGCACCGGGCCGGACACCCTCGCACCGGTGGCGCCGTACCCTGAGCGAATCTCCATGTAGCACTCAGGCGGCTGCAATGTGAAGACTACTGGATTCCCTGTCGCTACCCTGTAGATTAAGTCATGGGTTTGGTTAGATACGTAGCACTTTATATTCTAAATTACATCTCCTCTCTTTATTCCCCCCACCCCAGGCCCACCTCCCAAATTAAAGAAGAATAATGAAATTTCGCGCATATTTTTCATTGCTTTGTTTTCTTAAATGGATAATGAATGCACTTTGTCGTTCCTTGGCTAGTATCTGTGTCAATAAAATCAAGCGTGCGCAACGCCTAGCGCAAATTGATCCGTATAGTCTGAGCGTCTACTAATTTCACTTTTCCTGCTGGGAAATAATTTCTACAACTGTATACACAGCTTCTGACTGGATCGAATTGAAGAAAATTTAAATGTTTGAATAGGTAAAAAGTTGCAACTAACTTTTGCATGCCCCTTCAGGAACAAAACAGTCATCAACTCGCAAAATTCGCTTATATAAACTCTTCACTATCGAAGTTAATCCACTCCTAACACTATTTAGCTTCAGTCTAATGACATATGTATTGTTTACTCACTCGACATCTAAGAAGGGAAACGTAACGGTCTTCCAGAAGTCATATCCATATTCGCAGGTGACCTTGAAGTGTTCATCCAGCTCCTCCTCAATCAGCGGGTTGTACTGCACGGTTATCGTGTTCCACATCAGATTCTTCTGTCAAATGCAAGAAGCAAAATTAGAACTACCTAGTTACTGCACAATTGTTTCTCAGGTAGAAAGAATGAGTAGGTATGGAGCGAATGACACAACAGTTATGTACCTAACATAAAGCACACAGGCGGGGTCGACCTCGTAGTAGGTACCTACATACGCTGACCATTATCAATAAAGTTTTGAAAAAGGGCCAGGTCAGAAGTGCCCGAAATAGGCGAGCTTTCATGGCAGTAGAGGAAGCTAGTGAAGTATGTAAGGGTAAAAGTAAATGACGGGCTATTGCCTACCGCGGAGGGAAATAGGCGTGAGCATGTATAATGTATATAGCATGTATAATGTGTATAATGTTTTTCTATTTGTCTCTATCTAACTCCTGGAGTACAAAAAACGTACTCCTACTACTAATCCGTCCTACTATCTATTTACTAACCAGACATTTGTAAACGAAGAGAAACCATTAAATTACCGGAAAGCCTTAACGGTAAACCAATGTTTACAGTAAAAAGAAATTACAAATAAGTAAAAGAAATAAATGCGTGAAAACAAACAAGAAATGCCAACAAAGTAACTCACAGTGGGATGCTTCCTGCTGTCGTCGTGTTGTCCGTTCCGACCCAATGTTCCGCATCTGTTCAACTGTATGTAGAACTCGTAGTAGTCTCGGCCTGTTCCGTTGATGTACATGCAGTCCGGATCATATGAATAGCCTGTTAATTAATAAAGCCCATGAATAATTGGATACCTACAGCAATGAGATAACCCTTGCCGGCTTGCTTTATAAAGGGAAGCCGCGGAAGAGTTGATTCTAAAATTCAGAATCTGAAATCAGAACGCCCAGAACTCCATACACAATGAAAATTGTTACCCCTCGCCACTGATATAGATACAGTTAGTACAAATATATCGGACAAACTTCTATTAGGTATAATGAGGTAGGTCTAGGTCTTCTGAAGAGGAAACATGCATCGCCTAACGGTTAGTTTACCAGATCGATCCATAATTGCAAATTTTAATTGCCTTCAGTAGATCTACTCAGTATACACTAAATAAGCACATTCGAAATGAACTGCTGATGAAAACTGATAATTCATAACGTTAGATATAGGTACCTAGCTATTCTGTAAATAAAAATCACAACAAAAATGTGTAAACCTGATCGACCTTTACCTTAAATAGCACAAAGTCTTTAACACATTGTCAGACTTAACCCATAACCTAACGCGATGACGTCAGAATCAATTTGGGCCCACAGTTGCTTGTCAACTTTGCTCTGAGGTAAAAAGGTCATATACAGGTAACTGAGGCACATAGATTTGAAAATGAACAGCTGCCAAAAAACATCTGATCGTGACAGAATATCACGACGGGCTGCAACATTACTGCAATTCAGCTCACCACAAATACTTAATTCACAAAGTTGACCTAGCCACAGCAATAAACACTCAGAAGAAAGTGCTTAGAAACCGAAACCGTCAAACGACGTACGTTATCTAGGTAAAAAGGTTACAAAGTTTACTAAAACACGGTCAAAAGTTAGTCAGAAGACAAATAATTACTTCCATACTACGTGTTTATTTACGACGGTAATTTGTAGTAACGGTAGAGTGAACATTATGTCTCACGTATGGCTTAACAATGCTGAATTTAATCTCACATTAATAGGCTAATACTAGTAAATAGTGTACAATTATATTACTGTACGTCAGTGCTTAGTAATCTGATAATAGAACGTGGTACTGGCCGAGTTTGTATCGATAGATGTTTTCTGATTCGACAACGCTCTGCGTATCAGTGAGAAAAGTGCTTAAGACCATCGTTTTTAAGTTTGCGCAGTATGCAACTGTTTAAATATCTGCCAATAAATCTGCTAGACAAGATACTTAATGAAATTAATCCCAGATCGCTTGTTTTGAAGGGCCTATGCCTAAGTTTGGCAGTAAAAATGAACAAGCAGTAAAACCATTGTGGGAAATTAAATGTCGGTAAGTATCTAAGAAACATGCCTATTTATATTCATAAGAAGTTCTATGTGCAAAAATAGTATGAGAACTAAGCATATTCCGCCACAAAGTTATCAAATAATAACATCGAACATGCTCATGCCCTTGTGAACTATGATCAAAATCGCAAGGCGAAGAGGAACGACACCATCCATCTATACAAACTGTCAGTTGCGTAGGCGCATAAGACTTTTATAACAATAACAATGTAATGGAACTAACTTGTCTACGCAGTTTAATTGTTTTCGTTATCTAAAGAACAGTTAAGGGCTCATTGCGCTGAACTTTGAACTTTTGTTGATGTGACTGAAGAGACCTAACGGTTATGAAAGGCTTCCTATTAGTACATGAGAAACCTTGAAAGTAGCTCATCGTCAGAACGTACCGTTGGAAGATAAACATGTTAAACTAGGGTTTTCCTCAAGAGGTCTCGTGTTTTCACGATACTAGAGATCGAACTTTAGAGAGAAAACAACATTTATAGGTATAATAAGTAACGTTAGTCGTATTCTATGTTCGATAAGATCTGTCAAACATGTCCTCATCTTAATCACAATCAGTTGATTAAATAAATCCTAAATAGAGAAAAGAATACATGCTTACCTGCAGAATAGACCAATCCTGCGAAAGACCCGTTGAAACCGACTCTAATCTTCATAAAATCATCTTGACACTCCGCTTCGATATCTGTTTAAACAATAATAATTATATCTCATTATGCATAAAGGTCTTTTTGAAACCATCAAAAACTGTCATGCTAAGACAATGGTATCGGGAAGATCGTAACCATTACAACCTTGCTTGTTTGAATAGTTTAACAAAAACGTATAAATCGGAAACAAAGGGTTACGCAAGTACGCGCCACGCGTCTCTGATAAGTCATCTCAATTTGTCCGGTTGCACAATAGACAAGAAGTTTAGTATTATGCATATTAGACTAATTAATTTGTAATCTTATTGTACCTGTACGGTTTTATCATCGCATCAGTGCAGACGTGCGGCGCATCATTTCAATTAATATACAAATCATGTAACTAAGGACTTAGACATTTAGTCTATCTATCTCTGCGGAGAGAGAAATGACCAGGTTCCACCTGCTGACCAAATGCTCACTGATCAAACCAAATCTTCTAGGGTCGGACATACTGGACGCAGAGGAACTGAAGCATCTAAAGGTTGAATAGATTGAAAGATTCTGCAAGTAAACAAGGAGGCTTGAAGGGGCGCCATGATAGTTGGATTTTGGATTAACGTCTCTCTCAAGGAGAAATGGATAAAGTGGCCCTCGAACGTCGCGGGGAGATCGTCCTTCCAGCTACCACCGTCCCCGTTTAAAATAATAATCTATCTGATTATATTCTATCGATTTTTATAAAAATGAGCATGAGCACTTACATTGAACTCTGCTACCATTAGTTCGGTGTCTTCTGTACTCGCGCTCCCAGGCAGGCGGTTCGCGCCACGCCGTGTCTATCTGCGGCGACCGAGGCTTTATGCTCACCGGGATGTAACTGTTCTTGTCAGCTAAGAACACGACCTGCATGGAATACAAAATATGATGCTATTAGATAGTTCATTACACTGGTAAATCTTATTGAAAAATGATATAATTAGTCATCTGCACAGTCCGCGACTGCATTAAAAGCTTGGAGCCAATAGTAAGCTTGACTACCCTTTCTCTTGATTAGATTCATCTTGATTTTTGCCGGAGTTAATACCTTCGGTGCAGGCTTTTCTCTTGGTGTTGGTCCAAGAGGAAAGACTGCATCAGAGCTTCGGCCGGTAGTCAGCAGGTGTAATTGAACAAAAATAATTCTTCTTGGTTCTCTTTATGAAATATCTATCGTGAATTGACGGACGACCTTAGTTCGCAAGATTATAAACATTTAAAATATGCTACAGTAGTTTCCGCTAGAACAAACATCGTGAGGGCGATGTTATCTATGATTCCATGAGTGTTTTAAACTTATCGCCAAAACGGAGCAATAAAAGTTATAATTAAATAATATACCGCATGAATAATATAATACATAAACAATATTATTCAAATTTACTATCGTAACAATAGATTAATATCATTGCAGGCAATGCAATAAATATGGGTACTAACTTTACCATGAACACGAAGAGTTGCCAAATAACTTTAATCACTGGATTTATCCTAAACCATCAGATGACTTAACGAATCAATTCCGACAATCATAAACGTATATTTGTGAAATCCGCATAATAAAAACTCATTAAAATGCTGTACCTACGAAGCGGCACAATGTGTAATTACGATATTAAATCTAAATGACTCATTTTGTACAAACATTTTTACATGAAGAGTGTATTGCCGAGCAGGGAGCCACGGAGGTGGTGCAACCACAGATAGCCCTGAGATAACTTAAGTTTAAGTACGATGTTCCGGCACACGCGACTTTTGACTGCCTTCGAAGCACTTTACAACCTCGGTTAATTAGCTACTTAAATGAGTACCTACAGTAGGTACTATTATCAGCTAACGCAAACAAACATCCGGAAAATTCAAAAGTGTACGTGTACTTTATAAGTGCATAATGAACTACAGTACCTATCTGCAGACAAGTTATTATTATTGACCAATAATGGAAAATACATTTTCATGTACGATTAACAATTTTAGTTTTGTTGTTTAAGGTAGTGTTTCAATCGATGTTTTACTTTCCAAGCTATAAAACGTCTGAAGACAAGACTCCGTATGAACATTAACATACATGATACAATACATATAACAGGAACTTATCTTGACTGCGATCTCATGATCTTTCGAATGTCAGTGGCTCTATAAGGAGTAGGGTACCAAAACAAAATCACGATAGACATTGTAATAGGTATAACTAAGAATAGTTTATCCACAACATTCTTGTTACTTAGGTACATGAATGTTAGCATATTCACATTCTGCATGCCTAACCATTGTTCAATCAATTATTCTACTGCAATCAAATACCAGACTTAGGCCTCTCCTAATGTGCCTCAAATATGTTTAAATTACACATTCATCGAAATTATATCAACAAAAAATCTTCCAAACAAACTGTCTTCATACAACGACGGTAATCCACATTTCACAGTCACGAACGACCCTTTGACTGTTTAATAAAAAGAATCAGAAGCGACAATAAGTATGTCAGGGCGGTTCGCACGGCAACCGAAGCAGAGCGCCGCCTACCGATGCATTATCAAATTGGGCCAGTGGAGTGACGGTATCGGCGCTTACGCAGCCTGCTGCCGTCGCGTCGCCACATCACTTTGACAAATTGATGAAAAAAGTAACAAACTTAGACAAAATCAACATCGAGGCCATATCATAATGCGCCATGATTTATCGGTAGAAATAGAAATGATACGAAATGGGAGCACTTCACTTTCATAAACAATTTTTGGAAACTAATACTTTTCTTGACGTTGTGGTTTGTGTAAGTTACGGATACACAGCGATCTGTGTGAATTGAGAAGTGCAGATATATGTGAATGGTGTGACGTAGGTATTAGTTAGAGTTGAAAAAAGTTGACGTTAAAAACTACAATCAAATTACTAATTTGTATTGAAAAAAGTCTAAGTCAAGGATCAGGTATTAGAAAACGGAGGACTTGTGCAAAAGATCATGAGATGTAGGTATAAGTGAGTAGTATAATAGAAGCCTATTACTACTGACTTATACCTACATCGTTTATTTTATGTTATTATTATTTTGTATCTATACGTTATTTATAACCATAGGTAAACATAAATTAACTCCCTAGAATAACCAATTCGAACCGTGTTTCAATCGGCTGCTGGTCAGGCATCAGAGAAATCAGAACATTTCTAGGACCACATTCGATATTGAACAACAAAGACGACTCAATGCCGTATATTATATAGTATATCTCACGCAAGATCAGATCAGATAGTGTTGCTATGAATCTAAACAATATTAATAACACATTACAAAGGGAAGCTTGATCTAGGGCACTCGACGCACCGTTGTTCATGGTTTAAATGCAATGTGAGGCAGATAACTGGGATTCAGCCGCTGCGTACCGCGACATACGCGGGTCAGAGATGGCTATCATCAATCTAACACTTGCTTGCTTCTTGGAAAGACAACAGTAACCGTAGTGCACGATTCTCACGATGTAATTCGATTACGTTAATTTCTTTTGGTAGATATGAAAAGCAGTTGTGTGTCAAACAAGACATATCGGTATGGATGGTTAGACAGAAGTGGAGTAGGTTCTAAGTTTAATTTTCGTTTTAAATAACAAAAGTAGCTAAGATTAGGTATATACGAGAAAATCTATTTAAGTTGATGGCAATGTTTTGTGTAGACGCCATAAATAGATGACATATGAATTAATACAGTATGATCAATAAGAACCATTACACTGGCACTATAATACTAAACTAATGAAATTTATTTAGTTATCCATTGAGATTTCAAATTTCAAACAGATTTGTATAGAAGTACCTATGGCGCTAAAGGCATTCAAGATTTATAACCAAATGTTGTAAGAACTTGATTTACATTTGATTTACTCTAAGACCACTAATCGTCTACTACTATTACTATTACTATTATTTTTAGTGCGTTCACCTAATCACGAGCTAGTATTGTTTCTGTCAAGTTTTCCGCAGGTTTTGACCTTCGTCTCCAAACTTGACTGACTGATATACCTTCTTGAATGAAATGAGTCGAACTAAAAAAGAAACAAGGTGCAGACGATAAAAGAAGTTAGGTATAGGTATGTAAATAACCAGTTCCGTAGAGCAATCTCATTGATAACTTATTTTCCACGGGCGTATACGTATCAAATCTGGAACGGAACTACAGATGATAACCTAATCAGATTAGAAAAGCCCTTCGCAACTTGAATATTGTATTGCACAAGCCCTCTGTGAGGCTATGGTGCGGCCTCCTCCATTCAGTCGGATACCGCGGTACCAGCGAATTAAGCAACGTGCTACCGAGCCTGCCGTATTCATACTACCACAAGGGTACTCATGCATGTAAAAGAAATAATAGCCTTTTAACCCATTGTGTATGATATCTTAGTACAAGTATTTCATTAGTAAAGTATTCAAAATACTCATTTCATGCCTCTCTTTTGCTTGAAAATTGACTTTTGACCCCAAACGTCCAAGTGTGAAATTACCGACTGAATAAAATCCGAAACTTCATGATCGGGCCATGCGTATTGTAAATTGCTCTACTTACATAAAAGTAGGTCTGATTACATGTCAAACAAAACTTGATGCCATCCGCGTTCAATATAAATTGACCGTAGAACCAATGTCACAAATAAGTGCAGCAATTCCACAACTCGAAAGAAAAAAGATAGACTGAGTCGAATCAGGTATTCTTAGAAGAATTCCATCAATCAATTTATCAATAATCGTACAAATGGGTGTAAATTGGTCTATTATGTCGTCCCTTTCACCCATTTTAATGGGTAATTGTGCGTGCACACTGACGATTTGAACTTACTTTTATTACATGGTCGACATACTGAACTTTGAGACCCACTCATGAACTTTACAAATACACTTATATACTCGTATCTCAGAACTACTCAGAAGTGTGGCACTAAATAGGTAGCCGAATCATGTATTCAATCATGTACTTTGCATTATTGGAATAGTTGAATCAACTTTCTAGAATTCGATAAGGTTAATGTCAAGAATAGGCTAGGTGAATTTGTTAAGAACATTCGTGACATTACCTATTGACCCCGTCAGTACACTAAAAATAAACTATCGAAACATCGAACCTACAACTTGATGACATAGTAAGTTGGCAATCTCGAAATCTTAAATACAATTTAAATAATAAATATGTGTAGTTAATAAATTCTTATATTTTCAGAGTCATTAAACACAATGAAAGAGCCGGCCCTGAACTGTGGCGTATTCTTTAATATAACTCCGGACACGTATCTTGGACCTAAATCGCAAGACAAACGAGGCTCTGGCTCTCTTTTTACATATATATAACTCTTTGCCATAAAGACAGACAAATATAAATCAAATCAAATCAAATCATTTATTTTTTATTTTGCGATATGGCATATGGGATATAGCAACACATATGCCTGTAGGTATATTACAAGCCCGCTCTGTGAATGTAAGAAAGTAAAATGTGTGTCTTGTAATTTATTTTCACTTTCCTGATAGATATTTGTGCATTATCTGACTTCATAGCTCTTTTCTGAAAATGTGTATTAAGTGAATCAGTAAATAGCGGTAGCATATTGACCTTGATAGCAGAGGTCGATGTGAATTGTGAAGTCACTCCACACACAACCTTTAAATGTGGGAAAGGATCAACTGTAAACATTAGTGCACAAACAGGTAAAATAAATTAAATGGTTGAAAAACCTAATTAATTGAATTTAGTTAATAAACTAATAAATACCAAAGAAACTATGAGGTTTTTCTTTTCACGTTATTTTTGCAGTAGGTAGTACCTATTGTTTTTCGTGTAAATCGTGAAGCACCAAGTTCTGAAATTTATGAGCATTAGATATGCATATAAGTATTTTCCATACTTTAAATATATCCAGGCATAGATGCGATTACATACACGTAATACCTAGACCATTTCTAATAGGGACAAGTTGTATTCGCACAAATAGAATAATACACACAATAAGATTATTGTATGACATTATCAATATCACCACCATTTCTTATCACCACTATACTATCATAGTGGTTGTACAGATTACGAGTATAAATTGAAGGCGTTACTCACCGGATCTTGTTCACTACCATCGCTTTTCAGGGCTTCTCGGGTTTCATTTTGCTGAAATGATATCAATTGTTTATTATTTTTGACAGACACAATAGATAGAGTTGAATAAAAATTTGAATTAAGATAATATGATTCCGTAGCCGACCGTATTCGACAACTGCCGACACACGCAGCACATGTGAGTAGTTCATTGCGGCTTCTCAATGGTCCCCTTTATTCGTATTGGAGTCTAACGAGTAAGGGGTACGCTGTATGTGCTGCATGCGTCGACAGTTGTCGTATGCGATTGGCTTCGGAATCATACCTTCATGTTCGTAGCCTTTATGCATTCTTATGCATAAAGGCTACGAACAATAATATACGAAAAAAATAATATCTAATTATTAGATATTATTTTTTTACCAAAATATTGTAGAAAGATGTCTAGAAACTTTTTTAGGAATTCGGATTCGGGAAAATCGGATACTCAATACAATACATGGTAAATAGCTCTAATAGTAATATCCAGAAAATGTTTTTTTTTTGACTTAAAGTAACAAAAAATACTAATTTTTATGTAGGTACAAAATGAAAAACGGTAAAAGTAAAATAATGGAAAAGTTAAAGAATAGAAAAAACAAAAGTACCTTAGGACTAGGAAATACTGGATCTGGTGGATCGTCTCCAGATCCCTCGTGTAGTTCTGATGACGCTGACCCGGAATGTGAAGATGACCCCACTGAAATCTCCGTGGAGTCTGAGTACTCGGCCGAGTCTATATGTTGGGCCGCAGCATCCGCATACTGTGTAAAAAAATCCATTCTAAATATATATGTATGTTGTTCTCGTCCAAAGATCTCGGGTTCCTTAGTCGGCATGTTCCAACTAAGGAACCCGAGATCTTTGAAGGACAGTGAACCCGTGGAAAAGAGCAAAAAGTTTCATGATAGATTCAGATCAATCATTTTTAATTTATTTACTGATTTCATCATAGCTTTAGTCCCGGTTACATCCAAAGCATGCAATTTGAAGCCCGGAGCCCGCTTTCCTTCTCTTGACTTGGTTTACCTATCTCAGCCTTTAAGGAAACACCTACCACCGACTTCCTCAACCTCAAGAGTTCCTATTGCTTGTATATCGACTAGTAAAAAAGGTTAGCTTGAGCCGCAATCAGATAAGTGCCAATACATTTCTAGAATGGAACAGACTGATCAAAAACGTCAATGACTGTCGTGATAGATACTTAAACGTCATGTCCCTTATGTCCTACCTGCACTAGAGACAATCTAAACAAAGCCCCTGACACCGCGGTCGAGATGGCAGAAAATTATTTTCGAATAATATAAAGTAGTAAAAAATTGGATCATTGACACGAAAGAAAGAGAAGAAGAAGAAGAACGTCAAAACACGTGTCACAGGATTGCCAGCCGGCCCGCAAATTGCCACTTGTCTAGAGTGGCTGACGTGAATAGTGCTTTCAGAGAAAGAAATTTTAGTTTGAGCAATTGCAGAAGAAATTATCAAGATGCACAACTACCGGAAATATATTGAGAGATGGCACGGTCGATATTGGTCGAGCGTGTCATTGACCCGATGATTCCATCAGGCATATCGCTTCCGGTTGTTTTCGTCTTATTAACGTCGAGTTGCACAGGCACAAGTAGCAATTCTGAAAATTGATACCTACTGGCCCTTGCTCTAAAATTTCAGCTTTTAGATTCTAGTATCATAAATTAGACTCGGGTTGACCTTTAAATGATGTAAACAATTGTATTATATTATAAAATGTTATTGTTTATACACTAATATTATGAAATATAATGTAAATTATTTTATTTAATAAAGCAATATTATGCGCCGATGCGAACTTGACCGCCTTTTGCGTTTTAAAATTTATTCAAAAAGATTACTTTATCTGTAGAAAATATTTCTTCCACATTAAATAAATATTATTATGAATTAGAAGCAATTAAAATTTATTTTCTGTGACACCGGACAAAGTAAACGTATCTACTATTTACCTACAGCTTCTGTGTTACTGAAGAATTCAATATCTTCGTCTTTATTTTAATGCTATTCAGTATGCCACTTAGCCACTTATTTAACTACTGAACTAGGTATTTTACAAAAAAATACTTACTCTGGATATTACGAGACAACTGCACACAATCATGAACCTGAAAAAAAGAAAAAATATAACTCGTAAGTTGCTATTCATATGTACACAGGTAATTCCAACACACATTACAAAAGATTATCTTGTCCTACATTTATTAACCACAGATAAAATAAAGAAATTTATTCAATAACATGTTACTGGCTGAATGAAATTGAATCGTGATACATTCTAATGATTACTTATATCGACAAACAAATGTAAGTAAACGTGGCTAAACTTGATATCGTGACGGGTAGTACTAGCGGGCGCATTGTTCTTTACAGCCACAGGCTTCTACCTAATGACAGGTCAAAAGACACGGCAGGGTAATGACAGGCCAGGGATTGGATTGACCGCAGAATTGAGAGAATCAATAGCAATACAATCACGTACGTTACGTAAATATCATATTACGCTATTTCGATTCATATTGTTCGTTATGTTTGTAATGTTCCCTGGAAAAGTTAAAGGTGAACGAAGGCTGTGCGAACTTTATTCGAAAAAGTTGGTTGCTATTATTGTTATACCAAGAAAATTATACTTTTGTGGTGTAAGTGAATGAAGTTGACTTGCGTTACCTACTGGCAATTTTTCAATACTGGAGTAGATCATGGATTATGTTCATATTCAACCGCAGCTTTACCGATTCGGGGACAAGTGTTATTTACCGTATTATTTTCTTTACTTATAGATTAGATATTTAAATAATTGTGATCTAGGTAGTTATTAAATTTGATATCCGTATCCGCTTAAGCCATCTTTTCACATTCCGGGTGAAATCTCCGATATTGGTTCAGTTAAACAAAAAGAACTTCTTCTGTAGGAAGTAAAAAAAGTCCCTATAAACTTCCCAAATATAAAAAATTGCTTTCAGTGTACTATATTTACAAATTTTGTAAGGTATGAATTGGCAAATGTATTACACACATTATAAATGTGACAAGCAAATTCGATTTCATAATATGCTCCAGCGTTGGATATTGGAGAAATAGTCAAAAACATTGTTAACAGAAGTCGAAAATTGTTATGAGAGCTCTGGATTTTTCTATACAACTTAGGTGGCAGACAAGCACACGCCCCACCTGATAAAAAGTGCTTACCGTGGCGTAGGGGCGTGTGTAACATCTGGATATAAAATTAAAAAGTCAAGAGGTACATAACTACTAATTAATTAATAAGAAGTAAATAATTTAATTTCCTCATGTATGGAGAAAACGCTATATTATCCAAATATTAATATTCTAAACATGGCTATTAAAATGGTAAAAATACATGTAATTTATGACTAACCAGCAAGATTAATGAGTCCTGACCAATCGTACATCACGAAAAACACATTCTCATTTTAATCAGAACTTGTTGCTAAGCAAAAAACAAAATTACTTAGAAGATAAGAAATTGTCCAAAATTACACTTGTTCATTTTTTTTATTCTGAGTGCGAACTGACTTTCCATATTTAGTTTTAAAAAGTTGTACTGATTTTCCATATTATTAGTTTTAAAACCATATCAGTCTAAAGGTTGATTTAGACCAAACGAATATAATAGAGCTAGAACAAGAACATTCTAGGAACATTCTTTCTTAATATTTTAGTGTAAATGAAACTTATTTTCAGCGTTTACATAAGAAAGAACAACGGACGAATGTTCACTGTTTACACTAATAGAATTTGACGTAGAGGGGATAGAATGAGCATTCGCTCGTTTGATGTAAATCAACCAATATGCGAACCCCGAAAGGAAAACTTGTCCCAGAACCTCGTCCATCAATAAACAGGTGTATCCACCAACTTGCCAGTTCTAAAAACCATAACAGTACCCATATCCGTTGTAAGTAAGGAATGTAAAGATTGCCTTTTTTCCTACAACACACGTGCGTTCCAATAAAATCGTAAAACAATAAATCCATTATGAATTTATTTATCTTCTTCCGATGGTCAGTAATGCCCATTGTTCGTCTCGATGGTTACATTTCTAATAAAATTTGGTGGTCTCAGGGTCGATGACCTTGGCAGTAGACCGTAACCCCTGTATCCTTCAGCCAATAATATCAGATTGAGCTAACAGACAATGTCACAGCGTGCTATCGGTCCACAGGAAAAAATGTAACGAATTTAAGTGGTTTAATTTAATCTAGAACTAATCAATTACTCAATAAATCAGTATCCTATTTATATCCCTACTATTTGTTACCCGCGGCTCCGCTCGCGTGCATGTTGGTTATCGCGTTCAAACATAGCCTATGTCGTTTCTCAAGGTCTAATCTTGCCAAATTTCATCATAATTGCTTTAGCGGTTTTGGTGTGATAGTGTAACAGACAAACAGACAGACAGACAAATAGACAGATAACGTTACTTTCGCATTTATAACATTAGTATGGATATGGATATTTTCTATCTATTCGAGGTTATCCATATTTTAAGAACGTTTTAAAGGGCTTTTGTAATTTTGGCGAAAATTTATTACAAATAAATTCATTTTTAACAAAAAAGTTTAACCGACTTCAAGAAACGAAAAAGAGGCACTGAAAAGCGAAAAATAACTTAATTTACAGACTTACTGATTTATTAGAAGTCGGTACCTAGCCCAAGAGAGGCCATATTTCAATTGATTGCATCATAGTAGTTCACACACAACAAACAAAGTTGGCTGGCACCGACTTCTAATAAATCAGTAAGTCTGTAAATTAAGTTATTTTTCGCTTTTCAGTGCCTCTTTTTCGTTTCTTGAAGTCGGTTAAACTTTTTTGTTAAAAATGAATTTATTTTTCTCTTTTTAGTGAGTTTGTACAGTCTCACGACTGTACATCGCATGTATAGTGACCTGACTGTACATGCGCTGCTGACGCTGCAATACAGATCGAACCGGCCACGCTACAAAAAAAAATATCAAATCATTATTCAAAAAGAATTTTTAAAATCAATGCATATACACCGGAAATATAGCTGAATATTCTGAACACTTCTGCGTACCCCTTCAAAGGACTCAGGCGTGATGTTATGATGTGTAATGGCAGAAACATTGCAATAATATGCCATTGCAGCAATCGCGGCTAATTTCCTGGTACTTTTTGAAGAGTTCCTTGGTCTAATCTCGGAAACCCATCATCAGATCTTTACGAAATTTAAATGGGACCACTTCGGAATAATCTACTTACGAACACAAAAAGAATTTTCAAAATCCGTCTAGAATTGGCTGCACAATCGCGTAACAAACATACAAAAAAATAAAAAAAATAAAAAAAATAAAAAAAATAAAAATTGGGTACGAATTGAGAACCTCCTTTTTTGAAGTCGGTTAAAAATACTTGCAAGTGAAAGTTAAGTTGAGTTTAGCCGTATAATTTTGCTGTCATGTTGGTCACCTGTGATCACTAGATCAATTGTGATTATTTTGCTAATCACATGTGAAAAATTCTTAGCTCATTGACTAACACTTGCAGTTCAGAATAACCATAGATATTTTGTTTTAAATAAGGAATAAAATTAATTTGATATTAGACAAAACTAGCTAATAACGTGTATGAAAAACGGAATTCAAAACGTATTGGCGGGTAAGCACAAAAGCAATAATAGCTTTAATAGACACTACGTAACCTCGTGAGAAACGTTTTTTTTTTAATACACGAAGAAAGAAATATTTTTTACAATGAACCTCAGATTTTTTGAAATCATTATAGCATATAGGCTTGCCCTGAATGCATAGATTGCGGGAACTAATGGCACTCGGTAGAAGCACGACATTTTTTATCCCACTAAGCAACAAGCACTTGCCTCTCTTAATGATAAGTGTGTACCGGTGCCTATAAACGTCTGCGTAATTATCCATATTTGCGCGTTTGTTGAATACCTGCCTACTACAAAGGTAGGTATTAAAAAATGGGTCTATTATAAACTTTGACAAAGTAGACTTTGACAGAGCCTTTTAATAAAAAATCGATGTGCGCATAGACAGAGAATTGAACGATACGAAATCTTTACATTACAGCCCCTCTAGACAAGTGGCAATTCGTCGGCCGCCGTTTTTTAGAATAGAATGCCAAATGTATGGGCTTTGACGTATATGACAGGCGCCAACGAATGTCAAAAACGTCAAATCCTATGCATTCGTCATTCTATTTCATGATACACCGAGCAACGAATTGGTACTTGTGTAGGGGGGCAGAAGTATATTTTATATTTACTAGCTGACCCGGCGAACTTCGTAGGTTACCTACCACCACCTACTACTATATTTTTATTGCCGCGATGAATTCAGATCGCGTTCCCGCTGCACCTTCCATTATTTATTTATACAAACCTTGACCACACAATAACGAACACGAAACAAAAATAATTATGCAATTTGGTGCAGTCGTTCTGAAGTTATTGCGCTTATCAACATTTGGGGGGTATCAGTTTTATTTATATATGTATTACCTAGAATATTTTCATTTACTAACGACATTTAAATTTTTTACATTGTTTCATTTCATCATCTCTATAACGATTTCCCAGTTGCGGTTTCAATTATCATTTTGATAGGTATGTTGGCTGCCGTCTGAACTCCCAACCCTGAGTGGACTGTGCCTGTTCTTCGTCCGTTCGTTGTTAAGCAGGTGCACTGAACCTTTTTTAGGCAGTCGTACCAAAAGACGCTAGCTCATTAAGTTCTGCAAATAATACGTCTTTAAAGTCAATCCAATAAAAGACAACAGTTCGATCTCGCAATCGAATCTCATCACAATAACAGTTCGTGATCGAGAGCAATCATTCAGTTATCGTTAAACTTATAATCGATATCTGTTTCGTGATCGAGCAATGGCCCGTTATTCGTGTGTCCAGGGGGCGATATGACGTAATGATTCTAAAGTCTGCAGCGCATAGGACAACATTTTCTTCCGTATTCGCAATTAGGTACCTACTATGGGTACTCAGTAGGCAGTAGGTATACTCATTCTCTATAGATCTGAAGCTATGTTCTGCTAAGTTTATCACCGCTTTCTAGGTGCTAGTAGAGAAGAAGTAGCGCAACAAACTCTGCAGCTTGCGGCAAGCGACGCGGCGACGACGCGGCGACGTGAGCAATAAGCTCTTTTATTACTACAAGAAATAACATTTATTTAATTTTATTCACAGAATAGATAAGTTTATTTGAAAACGCTATTTTTGAACTTTTAATTATTTCAAATGATTCCAACTTTAACGACAAAATTAGCGTAATAAGTAATTGTAAGAAAATATCAGTTCTAATATGACATCAGGTACCTAATACGATACTACAATTCATTGATATGTAATTGTTTCTACAATTTAAATAACGGTCTCAATAGTAACTGAAACCGTCCAATATTTCACACCCAAGCACAAACATTCGTATAAACTTACTATTAATAATATAATCATTAAAAATAAATAAATGTAACTAGCTTAATTTAAAAAGTATAAGACTTCTCTCAAAGTTTTTACTAAGATAGCACACTATAATATCCAACCAGATGATGTCATAACTACCTATATCATATAAGTTACTTGCGATCACAGATACAGACGGTACAAATGAACCCTCATATAATGAAACTTACCACAACAAATTGGAATTGAAAAATTACAAAGAAGTTTTTGATATTAAAATATGTGAACCTTGTACATAAATATGTAAGCTGTTAACCACTTAAGACCGTCTGGTGCACCTTTTTGCTATAAATTCAAAATGACCGTAACATTGCATCAATTTCTGAACAATCACAGACTGTACCTACTTTTTAGGGTTCCTTCTCCAAAGTGTGAAAACAGAACCCTATTACTGAAATTCGAATGTCCGTCTGTCTATCACCAGGTTGTATCTTATAAACCTTAGTAGCTAGACAGTTACTACATCTGAAGAGGGCTAGCTGCAAAGAGATTGCCCTTGCGAGCCGTCGACTGGGGTGCGAGAGATATTATGTCTCAGCCGTGCGGCGTGATGTGAAAAGCGGCGTGCGTTTTAGTCGGTTCAAGTCCGACATAACAATCCCCGCCAACTCCGACGAGGGTATCCGTAGGGATTTTGCACTCGATAAAAAAAGTAGCTAGACAGTTGAAATTTGTATAGATGTTGTGTTTCTGTTGCCGCTATAATAACAAAATATTAAAAACAGAATGATACGGAACCCTTCGAGCATGAATCCGACTCGTACATGGCCGGTTTTTTGCTGTAATACACACGAAACTAGTAGGTAATTGTTATGATTTATTATGTCTCTGCAGTCTGGTTTAAATTGATTAGAATTGTAAAATTACTAAAGGACTTCTTTTTGTACACTTATGATCGTCTGGTACAACTTTTTTATCAGTTTATCGGAATGACCGTAGTCCTATCGCATCAATTTCTAGTTACTAGACGGTTACACATGAAACTAGTCATTTCAGTGATTTATTATGTCTGTGCGGTCTGTTCTAAATCATCTGAGACGGCCAGTGGATAAGTCATGACTGCAGCAGGAATGTTTTGCTACTTGAAGTAGCGTGTGTGACTAAAACGCAGCAGACGCGCTACAAAAACAGTCTTACAATGACAGTTACATTCTTACACTAGCCTTCCGCCCGCGGCTCCGCCCGCGTGCATCTCGGTTAACGCGACCTTTGCTCATATCTTCGGTTCTACTCAACCGATTGCGATCAAACAAACGTAAGATTTTAAATCTGCGTAAGCCCTTTCTAACAAAAAAAACCGCATCAAAATACGTCCAGTAGTTTTGGCGTCCATCGCGGACAAACAGACTAACAGACAGGAAATTTAAAAAAAATATTTTCGTGTTTAGTATCCTTAACATAACATAACCCAAGTATTTTTTTTTAAATATCTCCAATGTACAGACACGACCACTTTACAATTATATTATAGTATAGATAGATAGATAGAAGTCCCGCCTTTTGATTTGACACGTCGAAAAGAGGAGGACGCCTAATCTAAAGGAACAGGTGACCGGGTATCGGCTACCTACCCCGACAAGTTTCCATGGCAACAACAATGATGATAGTGCGTCGTTTACGTTCTTCTTCCTCCTAGCGTTAATTCCCAGTCGCATCCGAAGCTTTTCAGCTCGGAGTCTGGGGGTCCGCTTTTACCGTCTTAACTACAGATTTGGCTAGACCTCGATATTTTTTCGTGAAGCGATTGCCATCTGACCTCCACAGCCCAAATGATAACATTAGGCGATATCGAAGCTTTGCAGCTAGACCGTTGTTTTTTTTTTTTGGACTTTTTAGGGCACCATCTACCCGTAACGACTGCCATAGATGTTCTTATGGCAACCGGGACCGACGACGGCTTAACGTGCTCTCCGAGGCACGACCAGATCAATGCAAATACCCGTATTTAATGCACACAAATATTTGCACTGAGCGGGGATCGAACCCGCGCCTCCTGCGTAGCGGCCGCGTTCACTACCGCTACGCCACGGAGGCTGTCCTACCCCGACAAGTTTCCATGGCACCAAAAATGATGATAGTGCGTCGTTTACGTTCTAACACTACATAATATGGTAAAAATAATCGCAACGCACTTTTTTTTATCGTGCGAAAAATCCCCACGGATACCTCCCACGCCGGGACTGGAGGAGGAGGTTATGTCGGACTCGAACCGACTAAAACGTACGCCGTCTGTAGGCCGTCAGTTGCCGGAGGTGAGATTGTCGTAGCCATATCCCTCGCACCCCGGCCGACCCAGGGCCATATCTCTCGAACTGGCCCTCTTCCGGTGTGGGGACCACGGAGTCCCCAACTCGCCCCCGGGTATGAGATCGCAACGTATTCGCGCATTTGTTTAAAAATACTTGGGTGCGAATAATTCCTCCTTTTTTTTGACAAACGACGAATTGATATGATGGCAACCGGTAACCTATTTCTTTATACTTATATGAAGCACCCTAAGATCGGCTTTCTACGCTTTTGTAAATTTCTATCCCTCTTTCAGTTCCACAGCACAGTCATGTCTACACTTTGATATCTTCTTCGAGTTGTTAAAATCGAAACCATATTCTCATTATTTTGTGAGCACAAACGGTTTTAACTACTCTGTGAAGGTAGAAAGCTGTCAGTCCAGTGTTCGATAGAGTGAGAGCTCTAAAAACCGAAGATAATTGCAGCTGGTGACTTTTGTTGCCGGCGGCGGCGTGCCTTACCAATAGCTTACTACAATAGAAATAATAAAATTAATTTTGGTCATTGATCAATTAGATTAAAAAAAAAACAAGAAAATAAATTTTGCTCTATTGGGCGCGCAAGAAAAATTACCGATAAAGACAAGGCTTAACGTTGATCTAAGGTTGATCTATTTTGTATGAAGCCTGCGGCAAGTTTGTAAGATGTCTGAAGCGCACGATAGGTCATCGATATCAAAGACTGCTAACTATACAGGTATACTACTAGACCGGCAGAATAAAAAATGGCTACTTGCATTTTGCTCATTTACCTCACTTCGAATTTGTTCAGCTATCATCTATAATAGCACGAAAATTAAAAGACGTATTTTTTGCAATTCACCCATAATTTGAGCAAAACAAACATCACATGTATCATATCATATCACTTTATAAATATTATCTCATGTTTTCATCACTAAAATATATGTATAAATATCATGTTTAAATTATGAAATATTGAACAAATTATAGTTAGCAAGAAACTATTTAACAATCTACATTTTGGTTTTCGTAACTATCTATACCTGTACTTAACTTTATTATAGTACAAAACCACTTCAAAATTGTTCAATACCCCTATTTTTTTTTCGCCATAAAAGATTAAATAATAACAAATATATCGCGATAGAATCCGTTAAAAGTAGTTTCATTTAAATGAGTGAGATTCGTGTAAACTTCAGACAGTATCATGCAAAAATATATAATTATTTTAATTTAGTTACCCTTATAACTTCATAACGCCTTGTGTAATTTGATGTATTCCAATTATAATGTCGTAGCTTAAGTAACTTCGTAGAACACCAAAGTTCGTAGCGTATGAACGCGTTTATGTCTTTTCCTAGGAACGTTAACGAACGTTAGTGAGATTGATGAAAATCAATCATTAATATTTTTTAAGATAACCTGATGAAATTGGTTACATTACACAGATAGATTAGACTGTTTAGAGCTTGGTCAAGGACATAGGCTATTTGGTCGCGATAAACCATTCGGGCGAAGCCGCGGGCAACAGCTAGTCCAGTTGTATTAACTATTTATATCACTCATAAACCTTTCTTCACGCTAGTCGAATTTCGTACAGCAAAGGTGATGGTCAAATTACTACAGAACGGAAGTTTATTATATCATTCGAAACAGTTCCTCGTAAAATTAATTCTATTGCATAACGTGTACTTCGGCTCTCCCAGTAACGTTCGGGGCTCTTCGGTAATGGTCGGAAGTGCTCGGCCTCGCGCCGTTTCCTACATCTCGTATCGCACGGCCTCATTACCGCTTCCTCACAAACATGTGTGCATGCGCACCTAATGCGATATAACTAGGTCATAATATACGTTCAAGGACGTTCATCCCGCTTGGTAGAACAATTTATTTCTACATACCATACATACTTTTGAAGGTTCGGCCGGGAAAAAACACCTTCTTATTCACACCGACAATGCTTACTCGTACTTACACTTATTTTTTATGAGACTACCGTTCTTTTTTTTAGGGTTCCGTACCCAAAGTTTAAAAACACAACCCTATTACTAACGGCCGTTCCCAATAACCATAAGCAATTTATTTATTAACTTGACAGTATTGATGGAAGTATTGGATATTATTAATTGAATTATTATTTTGACATCATTAATTATTTGAATAAGTATTCTATTGTCTTATGATATGACATGTTTTATGAATTATTTTAGAAGGTTAATTTATGCTACTGTTTTAATGTTAAATACTTATTAATATCGTGTAAGAATTATGTATTAATTTTTTTAAAGCATGAAGAATTTTAAATTAAATTATTATAAATATGTTGCTACTCTGTCGCATTCGGTTGGCCTGTTATGACATTGTATGTGTGAAATAAATAAATAAATAAATCTATCGCCAGTTTGATATTAGAACATTGACATTAGAAAGGATAGAAACGTCATCAATATCTATGGTAACGCAATTCATAGTAGCAAAATAACAATAGGATTTGACAAAGGAATTATCTCTACCTTTACCTTTATCTGTAGATATGTTATTGGGAACGGCCGTAAGATTCCACTGTCCATCCGGCTGTCTGTATCTCATAAACTGCGATAGTTTGACAATTGAAATTTTCAATTTTATACTAAAAACCGAATAAAACAAATACTTATCCCATACACAACAAACGTGATTTTAAGGGGAATGGGGGCACGGAACCCTGTGAGTGCCAATTTTTTTTTTCTTTATTTTTTTTTTTGTCCTAACCTAACTAACCTTTTTTTTTTCATCCTTCCCCTCCATTCGTCATCATTTAATCCACCCCTGACTGAGGTGGCAAATAAATACATTAACTCTCCTTAGGTCGATAACAGAAAAGAAGGCGTTACTTGGCATGGCTTGCTGCTGGCTATTGTTCTATCAAAGCGTGATTTTTTTTATACCACTCAGGTGGCAGACAAACTCACAGCCCACCTGATAGGAAGTGGTTACCGTTAGTTATGAACCTTTTGATGCCCTTCTTAAAGAACCCAATATTGTAGTAGCTTGGAAAATTCACAGGCTCGTTCCACAGCTTGAGCGTGCGTGAAATGAAGTTCCTTTCATACCTCACAGTGCGCGCCGTTTCCGGTCGCGACGTGTGTGGATGATGATGACAGGCAGCTGTGGCGAGTGGTGTGAATGTAGCCGTGGGCATTATATCTGAACAAAATATAAATAACTAGCTGGCCCGGCGAACATCGTACCGCCATATTTTTTTATGCCCGTTTAAACCATTTAAACCTTCCCTGGACATTCACGAATATTTCAAGACTAAAATTAGCCAAATCGGTCCAGCCGTTCTCGAGTTTTAGCGAGAGTAACGAACAGCAATTGATTTTTATATAAAAAGATAGTAAATACTTCGCGATGGAATTCGTTAAAAAGGTAACCACTTCCCATCAGATAGGCGGTGTGCTTATCTGTCACCTAAGTTATAAAAAACAGTGAAGTTTTGTTACAATAGTAGTAAGAAATTGACATTCATTTTCATACCTATACGTTCCGAGTATAATAAATACAATACAATAATAATAATAAATACAATACAATAATAATAAATTGATTTAATGTGAGAAGGGTAACATTTTTTGAAAATAAATTCTATCAATTAATATTTCTAAATGGCCAAAGAGCATTAAACTGCACCGCAGGCTACGAATAATGTTTATTCGTAGACCGCAGGCATAAAAAAGCTCAGTAATTTTCTTTTAATTTGATTGTAATAAACAAATCCTTGAACCATTTTATAAAATTCAATAACTTCTTAATTAGTATTAATAAAAATAAAAATATATATCTTAATTATTTTAGTCAGGGTTAAAATGTTGCCAGGCTGGGCAGGCTGATCCCAAGTCTGATATATTTTTAAAACACCTGTTTAAAAATATGTAAAAGAGATGATGACCCTATAGAGCTGGTCTCGCTGGTCCTTACTCCCTACGAATTAGCTGAATTATAAGTATTTTATTGGTATTTGTTGTTTAGGATATTTAAGCTCAATAGCTGTCACACATATACAAAATAAGTGAAAAAGTGTTACTTTCCTTGCCAAACTGCACCGACTTACAAAAGCTATACTTGGATATTTTGTTGTCATACACGTTACACAATAATGTTAATGGGAATTAACATGATCATGATATAGAAACCTTTTAGTTGCCTAACATTTCGTCCAGGTTACTACCAATGTACCCGAAACGTCAGAGAACGCGAAAGTTTAATCGTTAGTACATACACACTTACATAGGTTGTGTACCTATGTATTATATGTATGTGTGTATACGCTCACGCCTATTTCCCATCCGGGTAGACAGAGACAACATCCCGCCATTTGACTCTATCCTTACATACTTCACGAGCTTCCTCTACTGTTCTTAATCCTTTCATGCAAGCCCGCCGGTTTCGAGTACTTCTGACCTGCCCTTTTTTCAAAATTTAATTAATTTGGCCAATGTGTGCACTGCGAGGTCGACCCCAGCTGGTCCGTCCATATACCTGTGCCTTACATAATATGTGGTGTGTCATTCGCCTCGTACTCATTCGCTCTACGTGGACAAACCACCTCCTTTTTAATTCTCGTTATAACATTCTCTTTCAGGCCACACCTTTCGTTCGTTAGTCTTCTTCTTCGTCCTAGCGTTAATTCCCAGTCGCATCCGAAGCTTTCAGCTAGGAGTCTGGGGTTCGCTTTACCAGTCTTAACTACGGATTTGGCTAGACCTCGATATTTTCCGTGAAGCGATTGCCACCTAACCTCCACAACCCAATGATAACATTAGGTGATATCGAAGCTTTACAACTAGACCGTTGTTTTTTTAGGGCTCCAACTACCTGTAACGACTGCCATAGATGTTCTTATGGCAACCAGGACCGACGGCTTAACGTGCTCTCCGACTTCTCTGAGGCACGACCAGACCAATGCAAATATTCATATTTCATGCACACAAATATTTGCACTGAGCGGGGATCGAACCCGCGCCTCCTGCGTAGCGGCCGCGTTCACTACCGCTACGCCACGGAGGCTAGTATTCTCCCGGCGTTAGTATTCTCTTATTATTTGTTTTTAAGGAATTCAAACTCAATAGCCACTTAGAACCTTGAACATATGTCACTAGGGTAGTCCCAAGTTTTAACACATTGTCAAGTTAAGTGGAAGCGGCAAGCGGAACGCACCGTTAGGTACTACACGGGTGGCAAAACATGCGTTTCACACCTCGACACATTGCACAGCACGACACTCGACTCTGTGACCTGACGGATGACGTTTTGACACCTCACGAGCCTCTATATCTGTGAGCCATCTTCCTTTTGACGTGGTGGACACGACTGGCATGACGATTCGACATTTGAATTTTAACTGATGCATACAAAGACTTTTTGACAAGACTTACAGTTAATAACAAAATTGTGTCAAAGTTCGCTTGTGTAAACGGCGGTGGGGTACCTATTGGTTAAGAGGTTGGGCTTGCAATTAAGAGGTTGAAGGTTTAAGACCCTCCCGGCATACCACCGAAGTGAACTTATTCCTCGTGACATCAGTAATTTAGTTTAGTCGGAAGAATTAGCCAGAATGTCGATTATTAGTAGAGAGAAATCTCTGTAAATAATAGTGCTGAAAAGTTTGTTAGCACTAATCTCTGAAGTTACTTACATGAGAGATTTGAAAAATTGATTTGCATTTGATAATCTAGTGGAGAAGCTAAAAGAAGGAAGGAAAAATTATACCTATAGAAGGGATAAAATATTGCTATAAACTTTAAGTGCCGGACAATAACAAAAAAATCGGGAGAGACGCGAGAACTTCTTATAATGATAAATACATTTGCAAATTCATGTTTAGAAACACCCAGTTTTGACAAATTGTATCAGATGGTTAAGTTTTTTTAGTCAAGTATGTTCGTCATTTTACAGTTGGCAGCTAAACGAGCAGTAATTAAGGAGAGTCAACCATAACCGAGTGACTATTTTCGGCGAGTCGGAGTCATATGTAACCTCAAGATCGACCGGAAGCACACCTTTTTATAGGTACCGGCAAAGCTTCGGCGCTAACTGTTCTATAATCCGAACGAGGCGTTTACTTTGCAGCATCTTTAGCCATAGATAGTGTAGCTTTATTTACCCATACTGTCCATCTATAACATTTATAGGCCTGATACAATTTAGTACGCTGAAGACATTATGAAAAAAAAGTTTTAAAGAAAGGGCATCGCACTTGAAATGGCAATAAAAGTTTCCTAGATTTAATCCCTACCCATTTTTTAATCTGGGCAATAAACGAAAAATTTCTTCCTGAAATTAATTTAAAACTCATCTTTTTTTATTCTGAATATTTGCGTTATTACCTATATTGATGTTCTACGAAGTGGTGCTCTTAGGTTGTCCTTCCATAAGCTGTTTGAAACCATCATTGTATCATGATGATGATGCTATAAAAATGAGGGGGAGTAGAAAGGTTCCAGGACACATAGCTTTTAGTTTAGGAATTTTGGTGCATGTCTATACAAAAAGGTGCGCTTTAGATAGTACCTATAGCGCTACAAAAAGTTGCGCATAATATACATATACGTCGTATACCCACGCCCGCGAATCCCCGAAGGGGTAGGCAGAGGTGTATTAGCACCCATATTTCGTCAACTGTAATTTTCGGTCCCATGTAACAGGGGGCGAGCCTATTGCCGTCAAGCGGGCACTTAATCATGGGCTGTATGTTTACTGTCGGATGGAGAAAAGCCCAATCCCTTAGACGCCTTCAACGACACCCACAGGAAGAGATGGGGTGCGTGTAAGTTGATTATATCTAAAATATATTTTTTGTACAGTCAGTCTACTAAGTTATTGAAAGTTCCTAAGAAATATATCTTAGTAGATACTTTCTGAGAAAGGGGAACGACAGCACAATTACGGTGAACTTTTAAATCTTAAGAAAATATTGACTTCAAACCTGTAGCAGCTGCTCGAATTGTTTGGAGGCTTTAAATTCAGATAAGCTATGCCTTTTATTCCGTTCAAGCGTAGCGGGGTCACAGAACTAGTGCAAATATAATTTAGTTGTAACGATGCTAATTTGTTTATTGCTATTTTTATTTTTGCAAACTGTACATTTTTTTACAATGCAGAATTTTTAAAGTTTGTTGTTGATAAATGTGTAAGTGGACAATATTATAAAACCATATTTGCATGACAAATGACAACACGGGTCAAACCATATTCAAGTTAGCTAAATCTACCCTTCCAGCAACCTAGTTCGATCGCATAGTTCGATTAATCGCACGACAAGATTAAGATTTAAAAGTCCTTATTGTTCTATCGATTAGTCGAAGCACGAGCTGGCATTACGAGTGTATAAAAATTAAAGGTGCACACTGATCGATCAATCGAACGAACAGTATTTTTAAATCCTAATTGTTGGGTTGATTAGTCGAGAACCACGAGCTGGCATTAAGCGATTCCGCTAAAAACGAGTAACTTTATGAATTCCCAATAGATCTCAATAGATTCTTATGTATACCTAATGGTCATGAGCAGAACCACAATAATTTATTTACTAAGCCGGTGCCAATTTCATGTAAATATAGCGACGGGACAAAATATTATCATAATACGATTCCAATAAAGTGTCCTTAGTAGTGCCAAGGGAGATAAAATTTCCAGTGGCACTACTTGCAAAAGAGTGGTGTTACGGGAAATGCAGTTTTACCCATGGCACTACTGGTAGTGTCACGGGAAATAGAAATCTCCCGTGACACTACTAGTAGTGTCGCGCAGTAGTGTCAAGGGAAATGGAGACTTTTTAGAGCTGCTGGTGTGTCCTGTGCGTGTGGATAATAATAATAAAAATTAAATTCTTTTTTACATCTTTTACTAAATGGAAGTTCACAGAGCTCGAACTCGTTATCGATTATAAGCCAAACTAGCACTTGGCTCGCTTTAATTCTTTTTTTTTTCAGTTGATAAATGCATTTTCGAGGATGAATCCTCAAAAAATTGCATTAAATAAAATGCATTTCTCATTCTCGGCGCAATTTTCTAGTTGCGTCTAAAGTTTACACTTGGGAGCCTGAGATCTGTTTATTGCTTTTACTGGTATGTTGGCTTTATTGGGAGCGACTGGCGTCTGACCTACCAACCTCGGGAGGAAATTATGTGCCAGAGCTTCGTCCATTGTTTAACAGGTGAATATTGCCCTAAAGGTGTAAGTAGAACCCTGGTAGGTACATCCATTCTAAGGCATAAGCAAGCAAAAAAATTAAAGGGAAACCTTAATAAGTGAATTGGATGTATGGGGTCCACCAAAAATTTCGGGGCCCAAGCCTACTAGCCTGACTACTCGCTGATTGTCTGACGAGAGTCTGGCTTAGGGTTTCATATTTTTCAGTGAGTTTAAGAAGAGAAAGAGAATGAGTTATGTCAAAAACTGAAGAATGAGTTCCTTACGGGCTCGCTTCCTTAAATGTCAACCAAACCAAATGATAGAAAGTTACCTACAATCCTACATCCTTTGGATTAGTTTGGATGCAAACCGAATTGGCGCCTGGTGTGAATATATTTCCAATATTTGCCCTTGGCGATTGTTTGTTAATAGTTTTATTTTTTCAGAGAGATAACTATAAACAAATAACATAATTATCAATGCACCTAATTTAAAGCAGAACTTCAGCATACCCACATATATTTATTTCTTACCAAAAACTTTTCCCTCAACAATTTAAGATTTCTAGATTAGGTGAAAACCTAAATCGTCTTAGACATTTGCAACATTAAAAAGAAACAGTCGAAACCTATTTCACGCATCACATTTCCATACTCTACTTACCTCAAAGTTAGCACCATTTTGCACTAAGCTAACCACAGACACTCAGGTTCATTCAATAACACTACCACTACAAAAGTTTACTTCGAACACTCCACGCGTGAATTAAGAAATGCGTGCGTAACTTCGCGGGGTTTTCTTAGAATTGGTTCACGCGCGCGGCTCTCGCGGCGTCTTACCAAGAAGTGGTGAACCGTGGTCGACGACTCAGCCTCCACCGTGCCTCCTCATCCGCGTAATACCTTGTCCGCCGAGGGGGGCCTTAATCACTTCCAAAACCATTTGAAAGCTACAAGTCCAGGTGCGCATTGCCCGGCTTCACGCTCAATCCGTCGCGACTAATGACAGCTCAAGCAATTAACCTGCTAATGAAATCACTGTCAAGTGGCTACTAAACCTCACTTTTAAGTTTTTAAATACTAAATTCTAATAATGAGAAAGTTAGTGCGATTAGGGATTTGATGTCACTTACGCCCGTAGCACATCTCCGCCGTTTCGCGGCGGACAGCGGAACTGCTAGTTGAGTTTCGCTGTGTTCAAGTGTAGCTGGAGCAGCGGAACATGAGCGGAACATGACACTTGTTATCTAATATGGAGCGCGTACCCGGATCTAACTGGTCCGTGTAGAACGCATGCGCCAACTACCTGACTTCTGATTGCTCCGTTCAACATGATAACGTCTTTTTCGCATGCGCGAACTTGATACCGTGCGTCAAGAATTTTCAAAATCAACAGGGCCGAAATTGGGTAATTGGCTGTCTAGTTAAATTATTAGTTACTTTATGGTGAGTGATAGGGAAAGGAGATGTTCACTTTTTGTATGGACAATGGGGACACTAATTTGCACAAATATAATATATATAAATTAGTTTTATATTTGGTACCATTATACGTTAACATTACATTTAGATAAATATAATATTAATATAATTAAAATTATATATTATAATAAAAAGCGTACCTTCCACATTTAATTCTCTCTGAATTTCTAGCCATGCTTGCAATTTTTTCACGTTATTTTTATAATGTGGATGGCTTGTTAAATAAATAACGGGTCTATTTCTGATCTCTATGGGGACACCGTGCTTTTCACACCTGAGGGCTCTTAAATTATGGCCTAGAATCAGTCGGGGAGTGCGTAATAGGAGGCGTGCGGTTTTGAGTAGGTGCGATGGCCGACCGGTGTGGTATTTGAAGGGACTACCGAAAAAAAGTAGAAGCGTGATCAGAATTCGACGTGTGTGGAGCCGTGGGCAGCAGCTATGTATAATACTAGCAGTTGCCCGCGGCTCCGCCCGCGTGGAATTCGGATTCCGTTCCCACTTTTTTTTCGTGCTAAAATTCCCTCGGATATGGTCAGGAGTGATTGTCGAACTGAACTGAACTCTGACCCACTAAAAACGCATGCCGTCGCGGGTCTTTATTTGCTAGCCTATGTTTTTCCCATTATTGAAATCAGTCAACAACAAACAAAAAAAAAACAAGAAAAGGACTTTCCTCTTTAGAATATTAGTGTACCTAGATGTAGGTAATACCATCCTGTACAAAAAACTGTAGACGGCGAAAAAATAATCAAAGTAAAACTTTTTTACTGATCTTGATTCATTTGGAATTTAAAAGACCCCTAATGCGGCCCTGCAATTTACGTGTTACGTAAAATTGTCACGTGACAACACTGACAAAATAGCGGACGAAGCGCGGAGGTGTGAACGGCATAAGGCGAAACTGCGCGGCGAAAGAGATAGAAGATAGGTAAATCTATGCATTAGAACATGCCGTTTCGCTAGAGTTTCGCTCCTCGTACAACTGACAGAACATGGCGAAACGACCGCGGTTCCGCTATACGCGGTTTCGCGGCGGAGATGTGCTACAGGCGTAACTTATATACTGGGTGGCGCAAAAGTAGTGGCACTAAAGAAAATACCTTTATTTTTTTTATATGAAATTTTCTGTCATTCTGTTGTTGAAAATTGTGTAGTGAACAAATGTAAAATACACTGAAAATAAACATGGACCGTTTTACTCCCCAAGAACGTGGAATAATTGTGTCAAACGCTTTTCCAGGCCGAGTTATCTCTCGTTTTGGCGATTTGCCTTGGCCTGCAAGATCACCCGATCTGACCAGTCCAGACTTCTTTCTTTGGGGTTTTTTGAAATCTCGGGTGTATGTGAACAAGCCACAGACTCTCGCAGCTCTAAAAGAAAACATTCGTCAAGAAATAACGAACATATCGCAGGAAGTGTTACGGCAAGTTATGCAAAATGTCATAAATAGGGCTCAAATGTATCAACTCTGGAGGTCACCATTTAAAAGACATCATCTTTAAATCCTAATGGTACGAAATTTAATGGTACAAATATACATTTAAAAAAACCTAAATCTAGTTTTCTAATTTAGAAAAAATGTTATAGCCGAACCAAATAGGGTCTTTACTTTTGCGCCACCCAGTACTTACATAGCAGTGCAAGTCATTAGGTTTAAGACTCCATGCAATACATTAAGTAAAAAGTGGCATTGCAATTTCGCTTAAAATGAAACGGGTACGAGTACAACGTGAAAATGTGGATGTTTTTTATGTATTTCGTTGAAGAGACAATGCAATTGCAAGACAAATTACACTTATACAACGTTTAATTTTATTTTCCTTGCAATTGCAAATTTCCAATGAAATACATTCAAAAACATGGGACTGAGTCGACAGTTCTAATTCACCGAACAAAGACGGCATTATCACGCTCATTTAAAACAGTCAGTTATTTATTTCAATCAAACACAGAAATGGTTAAATAAATATTATTAACGTAATTTAAAATACAAAAGTAACATAAGCTTTCAAAACATCGGGTGTCTAACTTTTCAGTTAAAATAGTTTTGCTACGTCTTCCGATTACTTTCATATTGTTCATAATTATTTCATAATACAGTAAAATGTATTCAAATGTGTGCAATTTTAGTTCTACATGTGAAAAGTTTGGACATCTTACAAGAGGGAAATAGTTTTGTGACAAGTAATAAACAATGAGAAAAGGTGATTGACAATAAAATTCTCAACACGTAATAACACCGTAGATAAAATGCATTACATTTTTCAGACCTAGCTACCTATGATTGTTTTATTAGCTGGTAGGTACTTATTAGTGAAACGCAAAAATATAGGTATGCTATTTTAACAATGCCAATTTTATCTCACAAGTGACCGGTTATGGTTAGTTTAGAATAGTTAGTTATCAACATATGAAAAAATATGTAAATCAATTCAGTTTTAACAACAGGCTTTACATCTGAATTAAGGCAATTGAATAGAGGTGACATCCGATCATCAAATTACTTTCATTCATAGGTTAATTAAAGGATATCGTCTTTGTAATTTAATTTTTAATTATTTATTTCAGTATTTCCTCACCACATAAGTAATAACAATGAAAACTACACAATTCAAAAACAAAGAGATCTAATGTGGATTTAAAGACCTATGAATTCGCTTTTCGATGTCTTCCGATGGTACCTTGTTTTCACAATTATAATGCTAAATCCCATAATAAAGTCCTTTTCAAGAATACCTAATGAAATCCATGATGTTTTTGCTTCGAGATAGATTTCTATAACTTTTATGCATAAGGCAAACGTTTTTAAGTATCAACATAGCATATTCCATCTATATAATTGAGAATTTGAAAATTGATTGGGGCGAGTTCGTCCAAACTATCCAATTGATTTGACTAAATTTTGAACTTATTAATATAATAATAGTGAGATGTAGTTGTTAAATAGTATATTATTGTTGTATATAGCATATCAATCAGTATAATACTCCTAATAACCGTTCCATGCGCAGCAGTAGATTGAAGCCCACCACGATAGATGTTACTGTTACCACTCCGATCGTAATTTTCATGGGTCTGCAAAAAACCATAATATATGATATTATTTCCTTTTTCTATTTCTAGAACTATCTAAAAAGTATTAACAAGCTAATGGGTAATTAGAATAGTGACATCATCGTTAAAATGGTATTTGTACTCATATATTTCATCCAGATAAATCTCGTAGCATCAGTGCCTTCGGTACAGTCAGCGTTAGAACGATCTTGACTGCAAAGTTTCAAAATAATTAATACCAAGGTATTATTAAGAGTATTATTAAGAGTATTATTAAGAGTAAATTGTATTATTGTCCAAATTAAAGATATGTACCAAATATCAAAATAATCAGTCAACAGAAAAGAGGGAAAACCAAGGCAGTAAGATCATTTCGAGTACTTCATTCGCCAAAATCGATCTGCTGCTGACTATACAGGGTTATCTAACAACTTATCACAACGAGACGACGAATGATAGTGCCTATGACTCTATAACACGTATTCTAGAACGAAACCCAATTTAATCTCGATTTATTTGACGATTTATAGAGAGACTGGCAGACTTGACAGATTATCTATACAATCTGTCTTCAAATAAATTGAGATTCAGAACTGAGTACCATTCTAGAATGGGCCTAATTGTCTTTATTATTCTATAAATTTCTAATAACAAAAAAGGATCTCATAGATATTTATCTTATAGTTAAATGAATTGGTGTACGTTGGGCATTTTACTAGTGCTTTGTTACTAAGATTTTCTTGTAACTCATTATAGCTACAAGGAATTCTCACCCGTCAGCATTGTGGAAGTAGATGGCACTTCTAAGCGTGTAATATATAAGCTGCATGTAGCAGTAGATGAGGTAATAAATCGCGAGTGCCGTGGCAGTCACTGACAGCTGCACCAATTGCACCACCTCTGAGACCACTCGCCAAGACGAACAGGACGTCGACTGCAAGAAATAATAATATAAATGCTACTTCTTACTAATCCTACTTCCTACTAATATTAGTAGTAGGAAAATTTGTGAAGATGTTTGGATGTTTGTTAATCAATCACGCTCGAACGGCTCAATCTGGCTTAAATTCGGTACAGGGATAGATTATAATATTGAATAACAGATAGTTCTATCCCGGGAATGGCTTCCCATGGATTGCAAGAACGGTTAAAAAATTTCACGCGGGATACAGCTTAGAATTAATATCAATAAGTATTTCGAGTCGTTCTCTGTAGTCGTATGTCCAACGCATATGTAGATATTCTATTCATGAAAATATGGAAATATAATAATAGTTCATTAACTGGAATTTGACTAACTAGAGAATAATAGGAATGTAACCCGCGACCTCCGACGTAGCAGTCGCTACGCCATAAAGGTGGTAAAGACGTTATGATTTATTTAATACTAGCTGTTGCCCACGGCTCCGCCCGCGTGGAATTCTGATCCCGTTCATCGCTGATATATAGCCTATATGTTAATCCAGGGTATAACCTATATACATACCAAATTTCAACCAAATCGGTCCAGCCGTTTATGCGTGAAAGAGTAACAAACATCCACACATCCACACATCCATTCTCACAAACTTTCACATTTATAATATTAGTAGGATTAGTAGGATGTACTGATCAAATATAACTTATTCTTCCCTAAACTTCTATCAGCCCCTATTATTATTTCAGGACTTCCAGAGACTAGCGAACGAAAGATCAGTCACACAGTTCAATATTGCGGTTAGCAGACATACAACATAGTTCAGTTTACTGTACTTGGTCTTAACCTAGAGAGATATAATCTAACTGCTTTAATTGAACATTAACGAACAACCTCAATTGAGTTCATCAGACAAGGTTTCGTTTAGTAAATAAAACACCTAATAAGTACATACCTACTTCCCTTTCCTTTTTTGCATTAGGACCGTGTTTGTAAATTTTTGAAATACTTAATGCTTTTTACATGTAAATTGTTACAAATTCTAAATAATCTAAATCTTGCGGATCTTAAAGGAATGATTAAGGCATTTATCGTGCATTTATAATTCTTGTAAATGATTAATGCAGTTATCAAATTGCGTATCACAGTAAAACGATGGATATAGATCTCTTCCAATTTATGCAATAGTCGTTTTATACCCAATCCTAAATGCTACCTTGTAAAAAAAATTATGAATATTTTGACAGCTCACTCTTACGGACCGTACGAGTGAGCTATCAAAATAATCACTGAGTTATATTCTGCTTTTACTTTCCTATATTCATCTGTAAAACTATTTCCCCTTCTCATCTTTTGCTTTTCAATTTAGGATAAACATGCAAAGGCCCTTAGTTCAGGAAAATACGTCTCCATAAAGACGATGATGATCATCTGCTGATCGACGGACAAGACTTTTGGGGTTAGGGAGTCGCTATCGTAAAAACTAAACCAAATTATGGACAGAAGAAGTAGAAGAGCAGATCTCAGGCTCAAATACAAGCTTTAGATACAACTGAAATTGCGCTCGGGCAGTTAGGTAGATTAAAACTGAAGAAATTGTTTTATTCCATAGTAGTAACCACATTTCTGTGACAGAAGAACTGAACGTCATTTATTTTATTTTACCTAGAGTTGATTTAGTAAAGTTGAACGTTTACGAAGACACTAATGCCACCATAAGCGATTGCTTGCTTACAGATTCAAAATCTACAACGATTAGTTTCAGACTTTCACTATGGAACACTTTAAATAGTGTTAAAGTCGAGAAAAGGAAAATACAAATAGAATGATGAAGAATTGGACATTTTAGTTTTGGAGGTGTCACCTCCAAAACTAAAAAGTTTAGACTGTAGAGGCCTAATAGAGTTAGGTATATATTTGAGTACAGCCTTAACTTTAGTATGTACCTACCCCTCGTAGTTTTTTTAAATTATATACAGCATTTACAAGTATTTAACCGCTGTTTATATATATTTATTAAAAACAATTTTATTATAGGCCATAAATTAAGTTATAATCTTAATTAATTAAAATTTGTTAATTAACGTAATAAAGTTTTATTAATTTGTTCATCATTGAGTGGGCAGTAGAAATAAAACAAATAGCAAAAGATAAGCTTTAATTTAATCAAACTAAGTATTTATAATTCTAATTTAAGAAACCTTCGCTCCATCCGCACTATCATCCGGCTAATTCTTATCAATATTATTACTTTACATATTGTTTAAGTTAAATAATTAATATTTGTTTTTTAAAAGTTGAACGTGTCTTGGAATTCCTTTCATATTTTTAATTACGTCATGAGGCTTTCAAGGGCTTTAGAATGTTACGTAAAATAATAACCGTTATAATAATACTAGTAGGCAATGAATTTTGTTGCAGTATCTAAATTATTTAAATAATACGAATTATCAAATATTTTTCAACCATACAATGAGACGTATTTTTAAATGCCTGTTGCCCAAGATCTCATACCTATAAATAATTAATTAATATGAAAAATATGAAATGGTAATAAGGAGACCAGACCGAGACTATTTACTTAAAAACAACACAACACCTTAAATAAATAAATAAAGATTGTAGGACATTCTACACAACGCTGTCTAGATACAAAGTAAGCAAACTAACTTGTGTTATGGGTTCTAGCATGCGGATAAACATACCTAGATACATTTTTTTTTTCGTAAATACATACATATTATACATAGAAACACCCAGACCAATGCAAATATTCATATTCATTCATACAAATATTTGCACTGAGCGGGGATCGAACCCGCGCCTTCTGCGTAGCGGCCGCGTTCACTACCGCTACACCACAGAGGCAGTCAACGCACAGCTACGCAATACTAATAGCTACGTGTTAAAATACTTTTTTATATTAATAAAGATTTTAATGCCCACGGTATATTTAGTCTCTATTTAACTATGCAATTACAGTTGAGCAGCGCTCTAAAAATTTACACTTGCAAGTAATAAATCATTACTTAATGTTGTTGAATAAATTACTTTGAACAAATATTTAACCCAACTCCCAAATTAAAAGGCCATAAAACTCAGTATTACGTAAGCACTCAAAAATGTCCATTTCTACTGAGATTGTTTGTGTGGCGGTGCGCAGGCGCGGTCGCGTCACGATCCTAGTCTCGATGCTATCACACTTCACGAACATCTATTACCTAAGGCTCTCCTACGCCGACATAACCATATCCATAATCACCACGTTCGCATACTTCTTTATCGTTCAATCCTATGTTTATGATATAATTGTGTTTTTAGACTTGTCAGTGCTTCAATGTGCTCTAAAGAGACGATTTCTAAATGAATGTTGATCTCATAAACTATTTGTGTATTCAATTGTTGACAGCATTGTGAAAGTAAATGGCACTTCTACGTGTTAAAATACTTTTGTACGCCGACATAGCCATATCCATAATCACCACGTTCGCATACTTTATCGTACAATCCCAAGTTTATGATATGATGTATTGTGTTCTTAGATTTGTCAGTGCTTCAATCTAAAGAGACGATTTCCAAATGAATGTGATCTCATGAACTATTAATGTATTCAATTGTTGAGCAAATAAACTATTGATCTAATGAACTATTAAACTATTGATGTTTTTAAACTTTTGACCTAATGGTGTTGACATATTGATTGTTGATCTAATGAACTTTTGATCCCACGTATTTATCCCGGCTTAGTAGTTCAGATTGCTGCTTGAAAGCTGTTTCGATTTTGAGAACATTAATTAAAACTTGGAACGGATTCCACTTCTTATAGGTAAAATATACTTGAATCTTGGAGTAGATTTGTTGTTCGCCATTGTTTTAAATGTGGTAACAGTGATCAAATTACCTTTGGACGAAGACACTAACATCCAATTAATGCAATCAGCGGTACGGTAATGATCAAATTTAAGTCTGATAATAACATTGACGTGAATTTTATATCAAAGGTAGGGAAGTATATTAAATAAATCAAGTTTATTTCTATTTTACTGCTATCGAAGAATAATTTGACCTATTTTTGTTTCAATTAATTTTAATTAATCTGACTAACCGCTCACCGAGGTACCTACCTATTACTGCGGTTATTGTTTATACCAATCTCTTATAGCTTAGACGTCTCACGCCCTCTTGGATCCTGCGGTTAGTCAAAGGGCATGTGACAACGAATCCGCAGAGTTATAGCACTAACAAGGGAAAAACAAGACATTCCTTAGTAACGACAGCGAGACCCAAGCTGTTCTAGCGCCAGGAGCGATGGCCGATAGTCTGTACACGACTGTTGCACACCTCGAATCACGACTAACGTAAACGCCGCGGCAAGATACAGACGATGCTTCTGACGATCTAATCGATGACGCTAAATAGAAGTCTACCTATGCTATGACTTAATTACCATCATAGAATTAAAACCACCCCTTAAAAAAGAAAAAAGTTTGGGTGTCTCGATCTCAGCATAGGGCTTGTCATTATACTATTAAATGATTTAAAAGTATTTGGGTGGCAAATTTATTATTATGGTGAGCGTAATATTTTTGTCTCGAGCGACGTCATCGCCCCTATAATCGTGGGTTGTCACAAGTAACCTAACACGAGGTGATCGGCGGAGGTAGATCTACCATATTTGGTAGTAGATCTACCAAGTAGAAAACCAATATTTGGTCGTACACAGTCTCTACTAAAAATATATTTCCCAACCTGCCAAGTCTAGCTGGGTGTTTCTTTGAAACCGAGTGTATTTGCCTCATTGATATGGCTCAATTTTTTTTTTACTTTTAGACTTTAACTCACATAAAATCGTGAACAGATCATTATATGTTATATCATATTTCGAAGGCACTGATTTGTACCCAGTAGTTTAGGAAATAGACTGTGCTGATAAATTGGTCAACCAGATTAATGATGACCAAGGCAGATGAATGGACTTTTGCACCATATTAATTAGAAGCATGCAGATAAATGAGAATAACATATTATCTGCAATCAACTTTATTATAAAATATCTGGCAATCATCATCACCATCTGCATAAAGACACATTTTCCTGATTGCATCCGTAGCCAAGATGACCTCGGAGCTCAGGGTCCGCCTTCCGGCTCTTCCTCCTCCACTTCGCACGATCTTGGGCGTCAATGGCAGTGAGACCATTTGCACGCATATCACCCTCCATGGCGTCAAGCCAGGACTTCTTGGGCCTACCCCTTTTACCTGGACCCGGTGGAGGCACCATCCGCGCCATTGCTAGGCATTTGTTACCCACGTAGCCTGGCGGTTGCCGCAAGACGTGGCCGCACCAGCGAAGGCGGCTCTCATGCATTTTATTCGCGATGTCACGGACGCGAAGGTTGCGGATGCGAGAGTTCCTCACGCGATCTTTACGCGTGACACCACACATCCATCGCAGCATTTTCATCACCGTGACACGTAGTTCTTGCTTGTGTCGCTCCAGCAGCGGCCACGCCTCGCAACCATGTAAGAGAACAGGTCTAATGATCGTCTTATAGACCTGCCTCTTCAACCTAACTGGCATTTTGGGATCACGCGTGACGCCAGTCATTTTTCGCCACTTGGCCCACGCGGTAGCAATCCATGCCCTGACGTCGTAGTTGATTTCACCAGTCAAATGAAGTACAGATCCCAGGTACTTAACCTGGTGCGTGCGCTCGACCAAGTCATCGCCTATGCGAATGGGTATGGGATCTGTGGAGTTTAACGCTAAGTATTCTGTCTTCGCTACATTTAGCTTCAGACCGCCGCCGTTCTCAAGCACTTCCTTCCACCCTTTCACGCGTCGCACCAATCTGCTCCTGTCCACGTCCATCAGCGCAATATCATCAGCATACATAAGCAACCACGGGGCTGCTTATGCGAGTTTCTGATGCTGTCCGACAAAACGTCTAATACTACGCTGAACAGGTATGGACTAAGGACGGATCCTTGGTGTACCCCAAAGGTGATGGGGAAGGCTTTCGAGTCACCAACAGCAGTCCAAACCACAGAACCGGAATCGTAGTACAAGTCTCGGATGGTATCAATGTAAGTTTCTGGGACTCCCTTGGCCCGCAATGCCCAGCAGATCACCGCGCGAGGAACACGGTCGAAGGCCTTCTGTATATCTAAGAATAGGCAGTGCAGAGGCGTGTTCTTCGCCCTGTGTTTCCCCGCCACAATCCTTAGGGCGAACACCGGGTCCATGGTTCCGTGCCTGGGACGAAACCCGTACTGACAACCCGAGGGTGTATTTTTCTGTCGGATCTGGGAGTCGGTTATCCGCGGTAACTGCCACTCTCCTGCACCGATTCCTTGCCTTTGAAGATTGGTGTGATGATGCTTAGCCTCCACTGGCTCGGGATCTCACCGGGCACGCGGTTATAGAGATTTGCTAGAATGCTCACACCATGGGCACCCATTGCCTTCCAAGCCTCGATAGGGACTTCGTCGGGTCCTACAGCTTTCTGGTTCTTCATGCGGCGAATGGCAGTCTCGACTGTTGCAGGCGTAATCGGTGGCACTATTCCTTGATTCGGAGGGAGGTCTGGTGGCTGCACCTCTTTATGCTGCTTATTCAGCAGCTGGTGGTAGATGGGCGCCATCTCTCCTTCACCGCGACTTTCTCGTACAACAGATTGCCCCCAGGGTCTTGAATGCAGCGGCACTTGGATAGACCCTGTGCCGCTTTGGCGCTGGACCGCGCCAACTTTTGCCCCTCAGACGATTCCACTTGTAAACATCATTTTTGTACCATATTCAACAAATAAAGGACATTGAACTTTGAACTTTGAACTTTGAACTCGAACTTTAACTTTGAACTTTAAACTTTGGTATATAGCCGTTGCAAGTGGTCTCGTTTGGCCCTGGCTACGGCTCTCCAGGGGGCGAATTTGCATCTTTGTACACATCGCGGTCTACGGAAGATTTGAACGCTTGCTACTTTTTATAGAGGGCTTTCTTGGCCCTGATATCTTTCTGGACTGTGTCGTTCCACCAACAAGTGTCCCTGTCACACTTGCGTCCACCCTTAGACATACCGAGTGCCGCCATCCCCGCTTCAAGAATAGCTGCCTGAATCCTGTCCCAGCAAACCTGTACTGGTTCGTCTACACTGTCTACAGCATCAGCGCACTTGTCACTGATGGCTGAGACGAGACTTTGGGACTTGACTTTATCAAGCGGCCACCACTTGATTCTGCGTTGGGCACGCTCAGCACGTTTGCCTTTGGGTTTCACGCGGAGGTCCATGACAAGGAGACGGTGTTGGCTAGTGAGACTCGCCCCGGGTATAACCTTGCAGTTGGCCACCTAGCTGATGCTGTGCCTCCTAGTGAGTAGGAAATCGACCTGGGTAGAGCGCCCCCCGCTCTTGTAGGTGTTAAGATGTTTGGATTTCTTTTTGAAGTACGTGTTCACGATGGCATGAACGGCAGTCGCCCATGTTCTGAAGATGTGCTCACCCTCTGGGTTGCAGCTTGCGACTACCGTATCCAAAGCCACCGTGAACACGCTCAAACTCCTCACACCCACCACCCACATGACCGTTCAGGTCACCACCCAGGACACCCTGCGACAGTGGGCTGTCACGACGCACTTCCCCGAGTTGGTCCCAGAATGAGATCTTTTCGGCTGCGCTACGCCTAGCCTGTGGCGCGTAGGCACTTATCAGGTGGGTTACAATTCCATTGATAAGCACCCTCACGACCATAAGTCGCAACGTCCGGGAGAGCACCACGAATCAGGTGCACCTGTATACATCAGCTGGTAGCCGTCCCCAATTTGCATGGAGCTACTGCCACCCCAACGAGTCTCCTGCAGGAATGCCACGGCCACTCTCTGCCTGCAGAGTACGTCAGCCCTCGTGCGACCGGTCAACGTGCCAATGTTCTACGTTGCGAAGCAGAGTTTTTGGGAACTACAATGTTGGCCTAACATCTTTAACCGTGCCCGGCTCAGGCACGGTAGCCCTAGCCGACTTGCGACACAAGGCGGGCGGCCCTCATGCGCACCGTTTTGCGGCGGTGCCCTACCCTCATCGTATTCCCTTATTCTTATAGCCATTTATGTTGTGATTTGGTATTTTTTGACCTTTCCGGGGGCAATTGCCAACCTCCAACCCCGAAGGGAAAGCCAGCGCCAGAGCCTCGTCGGTTCTTCAGCAGGTGCACCGGCTTGCACGTAAGGTTGGCTTGGGGCCCAAGATCTTGGTGGACCCCCTTGCACCTAAAAATTCTTTTAAATTAAAGCTCATAAAAACGTAAAAAAAACTGGTCATATGATGAAATTGTTGTTATTTTTAATTAATCCTAATTTATCTGGTCCGGTCAAATTCATCTGGGTATAAAAGCCAGATAAAACCAGACTAATGGGAGCCAGACAAATTAGAAATTTATAGTTAATCGAACCCTGCACCTTTATTTGTGAACAGATAGAATAAAAGGTGTAATTAACATGAATAGACAACATTATGACAGACCTTGGTTTAGTTTCAAAACATAACTTAAAACCCACAATCCATGAAAGAATACAGATTAATTATGCGACATACGTGACAAACTCCCAAATAACAACTTTCAATCGTATTTTTTAACAAAATATAACCCTTAAACGTTCAAGTGTTCGATAGCTTGCTACTGACTGACGCAAACAATCACGAGTTGGTATTCATATAACAAATATTCTGTGTTTACATTGAAATTATGCTTGAACAAGATGCGCCAGTTGAATTATAATTTTCGTCGGGGACATTTTTTAAAGTAATGTAATTACGAATATATCCAATTATTTTGAATTTCAGTTATAACATATCAAGAAACATGTATTCAAATATCGAAGCAACATTCTTATTTTAATATAATTGCTTCTTAAGACCGCAAAAAATCTAATAATTCAACAAAAAGCGGCATGGGGACACACCAGATTAATTAGTTTTTACTGTTTTCTGTTAGTTAAATTATTGCTTCTATTAAATAATCCCAATTAATTAATATATGCGTCGATAGACATTTTTATTTACTATGTAACCTGAAATTTTTGTGATAATTGGAGAATAAATTGATGTGTTCTTCAGTAAAAAACATGTCTAATCTGGTTTACAAAGAATCACCCAGCTAAGTATTTAGATACTTTTTCCTTTTAAGGGGAAGTTTTTATACGGATTTATTTCTGTCGCAGAGCTTTAATTAAGGAACAATCAGATTTTTTAAATATTATTAGAAGGTGAGAAGTAAAATTGGAATTATCCGCTCAACTTGTGACTGGTGCCACTGGCTTGGTGATGTTCATCTTACAAAAGATAAAACTACTCACTAAATGTTATAATATAATCCTGCTATTGCATAAGGTTGTCAAACGGTTCTAGAAGGATATTGAGATCATTTATGTACTTAGGTACTTTTCCTGAGATATTTTTAATAACAATTAACCCTGTATCCAGTAACCCATAATACATAGTCTTAAGCTAGGTACCTACCGGCTTTTCAACGTAGCCTTGCCGGTTTCTTGTAGCATAATAGCAGTAACCCGAAATGCAGGTGTTTGGACACTAAAAGAAATCAAACCATAGTTTACTAAGTATGCTTAAATGACCTACACACCTACTTATCTTTTGCGCTGACGGCACAGAATCTCTCTGTTCTTACAGGGTCGACAGCACAAGGTGTGGCTCCCCTGGTGTTGCACTCGCCTATAGATAGGATAGGCCACGGTAACCTCTTACCATCAAGAGGGGTGTGTGCTTGTCTGCGACCTAAGTACATAGTATAAAAAAATACCTTTGGAGTGCTAGTACTTTCTGCAGCAGGAACAATAGGGCATGGTGTAGGTGGAGGTGGAGCTGGAAAAGTAGTTAGTATTTTTTTCAATTTCTCGCTGGTCCTAATGCATCCACATTTTCGCCTCCAATTTTGGACGTCGGACTCAGTTTGATTTTGATTTGCGTTTGCCGAAGTTTTCATTTGGGCGGCTGTATTTAAATATTTTTTCGCAAGATTTTTTCTGAAAAGTATTAAGAACTGTACACAATGTGACCACAGTCAATTTCTACCGGCTTTTGATTTAGTAAGTAGAAACGTTTTGTAGAAGGGTGAGTTTGACTACACCACTGTATATTTGTATGCATAAAATTATGTATATTTGCATTGATCTGTGTGTTTCTATGTATAATATTTATGATGTATTTACAAAAAAAAAGAACTAAGTATGTTAATTTGCATTCCAGATTCCATAACACAAGTTTTTATGCTATGCTTACCATGGGTCTAGAGAGCGTTGTGTAGAAAGTTGTAGAATATTTATTTATTTATACTGGGGGCAGAAGATCAGAGTTCTTTGGTTTTGAGAGCAATTTCTCTATTCACAACTCCACACCATAGGTAGGTATACCTCGGGACACGTATCTTGAACCCAAATCGCGAGACAAATTGGGTGAATCTATTTTTGGTGAATTTGAGCTCGCCCACCACAGTACCACACCGTGCTATCCTACTCAAAATACAATCAAGAAACGTGTACTGCGCGTATAAATTACCTACATTTTGAGCACTTTTTTACTGCCTCTGTGGCGTAGCGGTAGTGAACGCGGCCGCTACGCAGGAGGCGCGGGTTCGATCCCGCGCAGTGTAAATATTTGTGTGCATGTATATGAATATTTGCATTGGTCTGGGTGTTTCTATGTTTAGTATGTATGTATTTACGAGAAAAAAAATGTATATAAGTATGTTTATCCGCATTCTAGATTCCATAACACAAGCTAGTTAAACTATGCTTACTTTGGGTCTAGATAGCGTTGTGTAGAATGTCCTACAATATTATTATTATTATTATTATTTCAGGTCCAAGATATATGCCCCGAGCAATACCTACATCTAAGTTTAAATGGTAACTTACTAAGTAGTTTTAAAAAATTGTTGAACAAGTTTCAGCAACCAGAAAATGTTTAGATTGATGACTCCAATTGTATATTCATAATACTGTACTTAGTTATAATATTACTAAAAGTATATTAAGTACCTATATATAAACTCATTGGCCCATTAGGTACATCACATAACACTATTAATTTATGTGATGATAAATTACAAAATAAAAATAACTTGATTACAAATAAATGTGACGGGTCAATTGTCACTTCAATTCATGAAGTACGGTGACAGTAACGCTTTAATCTTTTTTTTTAATTTGTCAGGTTCATTTGGTATCACATACAACCTATACTTACATACAATCAAGTCTGTATGGTCAGGCCCAAAACAGAATTTCTCCTTTGTTTTTTTAAGTGTTTTTTATGTTGGTGTCCGTGGTTGTACTGGTTGTTATAATATTTACACTGTTAACACTCTTATATTCTAAATATTATTATTCGTTACCAGTGGAGATGGGTTCCTATAACACGATTCCTGCCGGCTTTCTTATGGGTCGCATGGTGCATGACAAAACAGATCGAGGTATGTATGTATATAGTACACAGTATCCACCTATAATTAAATAATAACAGTAATGAAACAGTAGGTATAACAATGACTTTGTGCTAAACAGGTCACGATTCTAGCAGAAAATTATTTTTGTGGCCACCGCAATACCAGTCTAAAATAGTTATTTACATGACCTAACCTGATATAAAAAAAACTAGGTGCTGTAAAAAAAAGTACCAGCACAAAGTTTAGACAATGTAATGTAATTTTCAATACTGTTGATTGATGGCACTTATTGTTATATACCTACACATATTTATAACACAAGAATTTGAAAATACCGTAAAGGCGAAACCGGTCAAATATCGTGAAAAAGTAGGTACAAGTGTGTTATCAATATGTGTAATGTTACCTACACATAGCATAAGCAAACACACTACCCTGCACATTGCATAAAATATGAATAAATTGGTAAATATTGAGGCATGCAGTCTTTAAAAAATTATAAACTAGAAGGGCTATTATAAACTACAGTCCCATGGCACAAATTCCCGTGAGAAATGACCCATCGTGTATAACGGTTAGAAGGCTGCTAAAATATTAATCAGCAAATACCTCTAAGTATGCCCTATGCCGTCAGTTTTGCGCGATACATGTGAGTACCTGGGAAAACTATACTTTCCAGGTGCTACGACTAAGAAGGAATTACGACAAGATTATTATTTTTGTACAGTACCGGAAGAACTAGTAGATCGTCGAAAAAATACGAAACATGTGTTGCCATACAAAACTAATGAAATGATAGTAATCTCATAAATATATCTAATTTAATCATCGTAAAAATACAAACCGTGTGGTTCCCGACAGAGTAGAATTTGGGCTACCCCATCTCCCATGCGGTGTCGTACATGGCGACTAAAGGATAGAGCTGTTTATCATCAGACAGATATAACATACCTACAGCCTAGACTCAACCTCAGATGCATGGCTCGAATCAACAATATTATAGTGCCTAGAATACGGCAATAGGCTCACCCCCTATTTGTGAAATCGAATATAATGATTGGTGAAATGTGGGTGTTAAGTTACCTTTGCCTAATCCTCCGGGACTAAAGGCGTGATTGTATGTACCTAAGTATGTAAAAATTACAAAAACGGGAGTTTAACATTAATACTTCGCAAATAATTAAGTATGATGTGAGCCTTAGTTTCAAGAACACTCTTTCTGGAGACAGTTGGGAACTTATGTAAAATTTAGACCCAACGAACACCAGTAGCGGAAATTTTATTGTTGGACCTTAAAAATGTAGGTATGTAGGTGAACATAGATTGATAAAAATATAACTCTACTATTCCATTGCGGTTTAAACTTCTTCTATGTCGTACATATTGTACCTATTCTATTACCTAGTGAATTCATCACCTCAATACAGATACTCAAAACTTGCTAATGTCTTTAAATTATAGCTTAATTTGCGTCGGAGATAATCGTTATGTCAAATGGCCCTAATTTACTGCGCTGTGTCATACTGTTCCGCTATTGGTCGCTTCCAGGCTTTTTGTTAGATGTTCTTTTGAAAAGAGTGTGTTTCCATTATGCCATCAAGTCATCACTTATCGTATCGTATCTATGTATATTGCTTTTGCCGTGATTTCAAAACTTCTTCATTCGCGTTTCGAATAATTCCACTATTTTTTTTAAGAGAGGTAAACGATTTCCACCGCCTTTTTCTCCTAAGGAACTATTTAATATACTTAATACAATAAACTGTCTTGGATCTTTTTTATACAGTATAGGTGGCAGACAAGCACATGGGCCGCCTAATGGACAGTGGTCACCAATGTCACCATGGCCTATGGACGTATGTAATGCCAGGGACGTCACACTCATTCTATCCACCCTAAAAGGATTGGTAAGGTCGATGTTTGTCTACTAGTGCGTGCCTACACATACATTAGCAAAAAAAAAAAGACGTGTGGCACTCGGAGACTGCCGCGGTAAAGCTATTGCATAGCATTTTTTATCAACTTATGCAATTATAATTACTCACGTTAAGCGGAGCTACTTCGCAGCAGCTCGGCTCGATTCGTGCGAGCTCGGAGTGGGGGTGTTAGGTTTTTTTCGTTACGGAATTTCTGGGTTAGGTCTCCACGCTCAAGGCCCGCGATAGAAGCTATGCAATAGCTTAACAAAATACTTATTAATTAAGTACCTACTTACTGGAAGGGCATTAGGAGAATCAACGGTGTAACAGACAGGAAGGCATTTTGGAAAAAATATTCGTAACGTGTCCCCTAATGAACTCACACCCGCGGGTTACGACTTTACGAGCCGATTATCATTTGCGCTGCGTGCGTGTTTTCGACAATGTGAACTCGACTAATTCATATTACCACGGTAAACAGTTACATGTGGCATAACGGTGTACAATATTTCTATACATTTCCTTTATTGTACTTAATTGTAAAGGGAAAATGTGACCGTGAGAAGGCTGAAAAGTCCTTATGCCTGCCGCATGACACTATAGTGCGTGTAAATCGCACCGAATCTTTTTATAACGTAACTGACATAACGTTATAACCGTATAAAAATATTACGAGATATACTGATGGTTCATATTCGAGGTCAAGAACAATGTGAATGTGTAGTGTAGCCATGTCTAACGATAATGAACGTTTTGATTAAAGAAGTACCTAAGGAGGTATGGCGGTACCTCCACAGCTAGGTATGTCTCTACCACCTCAGGTAGGTACCATACACATTTTCTAGTATACCTACCTCACTACCCCGGGTTTTTCCATTTTATGAAACCATAAGGAACCAACCCTCAGTACCTACTCTAAAAATCTAAAGGTACCAACTAAGTAGGTAGGTATACCTATTTTACTGCAGTAGGTAGGTACCTATCTACAATAAAGTGATAGTTAAGTTAGGTACCTACTTATTGCCAAAAAATGTTTTTAACTTCTAGGAGCCACTAGTCACAGGATTTAACACTTTATTATAAACTAGCTGACCCGGCGTACTTCGTTCCGCCATATTCTACGTACCGCTGCATATCTCTAAATTTATCAGTGTTTCTCTACAATATTATGCATGTATTATACATAGAAACTTTCCTCTTGAATCACTCTATCTATTGAAAAAAACAGCTTCAAAATGCGTTGCGTAGTTTTGAAGATTTCTGATTTATGCATAGGTACATAGGGACGGACAGACAGCAACAGTGACTTTGTATTATAATATGTAGTGAAGTGTTTAGATGGATAGATAGATCGATAGATAGATAGATAGATAGATACTTTATTGTAGGTACACCAATAGATTTACAGTAGAGACAAGTAGGCGGCATGTATCTACCTATACAGATTAATGTAGGTACATAGGTATTTTTATAGGTAGGTACAATGGGCGAGTTTACTTATTTCCGAATCTGCGTAGAGAAAGTAAGTTTACCTTACCTACTCTATTCTGTACCTATTGGTCAGCTAGATGAGTATAACTCAGACTAAAAGAATAGTCTTTTAGTCTGAGGAGTATAATTCATTCAAAATTCAATCTTGTCAACTTTAACAGGATAATTTATTTGTATTAGTTCTTTCACCTCCAGCAATCAAATAGTAGTGTGCCTAGCGTGAAGCCTCATTGATTGTGAAACAGTTGTGCAGTAGACGCTCAAGTAGTTTTAAACAATAACGTAAATTATCCGCCTTGTGTCACTATTTGTTCCGAGCTTTGTTCAAAACAAATTGCTTTCAGAGTAAACCCTGATTGAAATATTGAAGTTTGGAATTTCTCGTAGGGCTGTTTCGATACCTTCATTGAATACTTAATGTTAAACGTTAGGTACTTAAGCAAATTTTTTTTCGTATGGATATCCCCTCAAGGTACCTGTTACTGTTAGAAACATATGGCTATTTCCCAACGGACCCCGTGAGGGGACAGATACTCGGGGTCCGTTGGGAATAAATCATGCTGGTGGACTACGGGTAAAAAAAAATCCCCGTGGCTCACCTGGGTGAACTACGAGGTGGTCCACGGGCAATAAAGGACGAAACCACCTCAACGGGTCTAACGGTTAAGTTGAAATCGAACCGTTGCCGCATTGGTTTTAGTCGGTTCGATTACAACCAAAACTGAGCTAGCTAATAGGTATTGCTTACCAAGCAATGTGCTAACAGCTAACCTGATTGGTTACCAGTGTAACCACTCAGCCTTGAGTAGAGAATCGAGCTTAGAGTCTAATAAAAAGCACCTCTACCTACCTACATTATTCAACAAAAAAATGTCACATAGGTACCTAGGGCCGCACCGCCCGCCCCTGTGGGCCCGGCGCCGCCATCACCGAAATTATTTTTCCTATAAAACTTAAAACAACGGACAAGTAGGTAGAATAGGCGCCATTCGAAAGGTGCCCCTTCCAGTCCATATTGTTGCTCGAAGAGGTGTGCAAAGTCTTTAAAAGAGTTATTGCGAAGCAACTTGTCTAGCACCTTCACGTCGATTCGTAAAAAAGGCTGATTCACTGGTTTCAACACAGGCACCGGGCGACGGCGCGGCCCTGCACATACAAAATTACCTGTAGCATAGGTAGGTACTACACATCTCACATCACTAGCTGTCACAGTTTATTTCAATACATCTCATAAAACACACTAATTTCGTACTGGTAGCAATAACTGGGTCGCTTATAAACATCTAATACAAACATCCCAAGATAAAAATACACAATTACGCCTGTTAATCATCCAAGGTGAAATTTTATGTTATAGCGAAAATTGAAGACGGCACTGAACAATAGGCTAAGCTCCACACAAGGTCGGCAACACAATGGACTTGCTCGGAGTATTTTGGAAACGCGAAGGTCAGGTGTGTCGCGATCGGTGATAAGCCCTTCCTTCTTGTTAGTACCTATACCCTGTTTCACGGTACCGTGAGCACACAACCCTAAGGAGGAAGTTTTTTTAAGTTAAGGTAGCTCTACATGCAGCATAATTATAGTTAGGTAAGTGTGTAGGTATAGTTCGCCACAGGTCGACATGGAAATCAGAAGCGTCGACTACCGTGCATACGTGCATTAACCTCAAGTCTCAATCTCACACCTCTTTACCGCAATGGCCATGAAGACCGATAGTACTATTATCTGTTCTGTACCGATAGCATTAAACAACCCGATTGCGTCCAAAGCTTCAATACACTTTAGAATAGAACCCTTCAGAACCCAGGGTCAGCTTAATTTTTGTTCAGTTTTGTGACTTTTATGAGTGTTTTTGATCTCCCAGCCCTAAAAAGAAAGTCTTTTTTTCCACTTCCACTTAGGTAGCAGACAAGCACAGCCTAGGCCCACCTGGTTGAAAGTGGTTACCGTGATCTATGGAAGTATTCAACACCAGGAGCGTTATACTTGCACTGCCGACCCCGTAAGAAACCTTCTAAAGCCCTTCTTGAAGAACCCCATATGAAAAAATCACGATAGGGAGTTCATTCCACAGTTTAAGCGTACAGGGGATGTAGTTCCTTTCATACCAGACTGTGTGTAATGTTTCCAGTCGCAATGTTTGAGGATTCCCTGTCTGTGAAGAGGGTGCGATGACAGAATGTAGTCTACGCCAGGGCCGCGTCCGTTATTTAGTAGGCGTGCTGTACTAACATATTAGGGTATACCATTCCATTCCATTCCATAGCGATAGAAACAGTAGATACAACCTCTTGAGGAAAAATGGATGGGTTTATGTCGTATGTCATAAACGTCAAATCTCATACATTCATCATTCTATTCTACAATACGCGGGGAGACATTGAATCCATGATATCATCAACCCACATTGCATAGAAATAAAACTCGTAGAATGTTCACATATTGTTTAATAAATAAACACATATCTATTACATTAACGCCGCTGAAGCTAATCAGTGGGAGCAGCTCTAGCATTTCGTGAATATTCTTCGAAAGCATATTTAACTATAGTACTTACCTAACTTAACACTAGAGTCATCAATAAGCTTCATGATCAATGAGTGGATCAATTGAAAATAGCCTTTAAAATGTAGGTATTTAGGTAAACACTGCACATTTAAGACATAGTACATAGGTACATTCTACTATTCAAGCTTTTGTGAGCAGGCTATTTTAGAAACACTCCTGATCATTTGATCACTGCAACAAATCACAGATACACATTGCCGAATATAATATAAGTACATAAATTAATTTATGGGTAACACAGGTATCGCAGTTATCTCATAAGATTGACATACATTTGATATAATATCTTGAGGCATGACACAAATATGAAAAAGCATAGCAATTATCACGTTGAATTTGTTTTATTGTGTTTTCCTGAATACTATACCTACATGCAATGACATTTCATAACATAGACATGTCATATGCTTACAAATCAACGTAGAAAAATGTGCCGAACTCACACACACACATTTTTAATTCATCTACACTTTTGGTGTATTAACTTTAGAGTAATAGTTCGTGCAGTGTCTATAAACATACGATGGCATTTTCGTTATTTTTTTAAGTCACTGATGCTTCCGCTCAACGTCCGACCGGCGCCGCTCGGTACGCGGTACTAGAGGCAAACGTTCCAATTGACTCGTTTTCGGATCTTCACGATTTTCGCGCAATAACATATCTACTTCTTTTTATATAATATCTTTGCCTACATGTAATAAAATTTCCAATAAATACATGGATGGAGTCTGAGTAAGATAGTCATCATTGAGGCTATGTTTTCGAATTACCCATCATATTTGCAAGTATGTACCTATAAGGGAGGCCACACACCAAAGAAGCAAATGCACCGAAGCAGCTTTACCTACATTTACGCAGCAAATGCTTCTTGACATCTCTTGTCAAAGAGCATTTTTCTTAGCAAATTGCTGTGTGCGCAGCAATTACTGCTTAGGTGTGTGGCTCCCTTTAATATGATGTTTAACAGGAAGTTATACAAGACATAAATATATTTAGTTAATTCAGGGTCCATACAACATCGATAGTCCATAAATATTTGTCACTATTTGAAGTAAGCAAGCAATACATATTAAAAGTAAAGACTGCATAATAACAATGTAAAAGAAATATCTGTGAACCTACTAAACGTTCAATTTCTGCCGGAGAAAGTGGGATGGAGCTATACACTTCACCACGTGGAGAAACAACTCTATCTCTCTTTCTCATCCAGAAAACGAACACTTACAGCCCATCCATAGTAGGTCCACTGGTAGTTGATTCATAATTAGAATTTCATTGAGTAAGAATTCATTTGGAATGTTCATAAATACTAGTAGGTACTCTTTAGGTACATTCTTCTCATGGCACAGATATAAGGGACATTTTACACACAATTGGAATAGGGTAGTAACATAACTTGTGGTTGTTCAAAAGGCTAAACACACCTACTCCATCTTCAATGCTAGTTTCTACATTCTAACATTTCATCGCCTAACTACTGTACACAGATCACTCATCACATCACTAATGTTAAAAATATGATTTCCATAGATATAGGAAAATATTTATTAAAGACACCCATTTTAATATAACATACTTTTTCATATAAAAATTGTACATGTCGTAAGCGGAGGCAGGATAGGTATTAATGTATAGTGTAGTATCATGATTTACTTACAAAATATTGAATATTACTTTCATGGATCGTGCTTTATGACTTTATGAGTAATACTATTAATTTCCATTTTTAATTATGGTTTATAAAATTAATGTCAAATACAAAAGGATATAAGGTGCGCAATAAAATGTCGATAAAAAATAAATTATCGTCATGAAATATTGTATAAAGACATTATAAAATACATAATAATATAAGATATGAATAATAGCTTCTAAAAAGTCCACCGATAGTAGTTAGATATAAATTAAGGTATAAATAATCTTTTCTGACGAAAAAAGTTGTGAAACAGCCATATCAGAAACAAGATTAACTAATTTATGCACCTACCACATGCACAAGCTTCAACAATCTAGCTTGCGCAGGCTAGCATGCGTGCGCCTACCTGTGCGTTTGGTTGGTAAAATTTTACACCGCGTCAGCCACACGGCCGACCTGCTTGTGTTCAAGCAGGTCGGCCGGGGTGTTCAAGCTTCACCACAGTCTTGCCTGCGCAAGCATAACTGTGGTGAAGCTTGTGCGTGTGGTAGCCGCATTAGTCAGCTATAAAATAAAATAACTTGGTCATCGTAACTCTTGGTAATAATAAAATAGCGTTATAAGTAAATAATTTTTGCCCACATAGTTTTAGAGGTACGAAATCCATGGCTAGAATATTTTGTACGTTAGGTATATTAACCACTAATTCATACTTTGTATTTATCACTTATCACATTTATCGAAAGCGCACTACTATTGTGATAAAAATATATGTGACAATACAAAATCAAAACACTAGACTAACACAACACATGCAGACTGGTGTGCGTCAACCAATAACGGCCTCCTGACAAATGGTAGGTACATCTTTAGTAGAATAGAATAATCAATGTATGGGATTGACACTTGTTTACGACTACCATACACGTAATAAAATGTCAATCCCATAATCCGTGTGGTGACGGAGAAAGAATACAAGTATCACCACCCCATCTCATCCGAAGAGTATCGTAGGAGGAACTTACGGAAAATATGCAGACTATATCACTGCTCGAGGAAAACTCGAAATAAACCCTGTAGCAACCCGTCTGGCCAGCGTGGAAACAGTAGGCCAAAGCCTCCCAGCATTGGGACTGCCTCTGTGGCGTAGCGGTAGTGAACGCGGCTGCTACGCAGGAGGCGCGGGTTCGATCCCCGCTCAGTGCCAATATTTGTATGCATGAATATAAATATTTGCATTGGTCTGGGTGTTTCTATGTATAATATGTATGTATTTACAAAAAAAAAAAAGTATCTAAGTATGTATATCCGCATTCTAGATTCCATAACACAAGCTAATTAAGCTTACCATGGGTCTAGAAAGCGTTGTGTAGAATGTTGTGGAATATGTATGGAATATGTATTGGGAGAGGCCTATGTCCAGCAGTGAAGTGCGATGAGCTAATTGATTGATTGATTGATCCCATACATTGATTAGGTATTGTATTCTATTCTACTAACGATGTGCCTTGGGGGGCTGGAATCGATTCCTTGCTCAAGTCATGCCAAATTCTGATTTGTTTCCTTACTACTTTAATTGGCAATGCTTTTATTCCTAAACTATGTTATTCTATAAAAACGCAGCCTTGTTCTTAACCTCCAAACAACTAAGCCTGAAAAGTCTGGACTACCTTATAAGAAACTAATTGGAATTTACGAAGCTCTGAAATAAAATTTGTGCTGGCATTTCATTCTGTACAACATTTCAATTTTAAAATAGTGATATACGCACTTCACATTGTGCACTAATTTCATACGCCTGTTCCTTAAAAAATAAATAAAAAAGTGCCTTACGTAAACTATATTATACAGTACAAATCTTAGGATATTTATTTAAACGCAATACTCAAAACACACACATACGAAAGACTAGTTCAAATAAATCTATTAATATGAGCAATAAAGATCTCCGTATACTTAATACGGTGAGGAACGTGTTGCAAAATCATCGATTTAGTCAAACAATTTTACGGGAATCGAAACCAAATACATTTGGACAGAAGCTGCAAAAAACAACAGCCATACATGGTTTCGATTTATGCATTAAAATGGAATGCAAGTTTAAACTATTGTAGCTACCTACTTTGGAATTATACATCAGTCTCAGTTTTACTGCTTGTGCGCCGGCTCCTCCCTACCGATTCTGGATTAACCCAGTGTGGTCCGCTCAACAAAAACTTCTTTACATTGTACTCCATTCGTGCCAAATCCTCGGGCGTGATTTCTTTATCGGTTTTAGCTCTCAGTTCTTCAGTCACAGCTCTGTAATCCTCAGTGCGTCCTATATTTTTAGTGTTATCGGTTATTTCCGTAACGGCCGCGTCTCCGTATTCCACGGGAAATATCGTCTCTTTGACAACGTGACTGGCGAGCTTCTGCAGTGGTAGGTTCGGTGGTACCGTTTTCTCTTGAGTTTGGACAGATACATTGTTATGTACTAGCGTGTGTCCATCCCTCATGTATGACTTTGAAAATTTACTTACAGGATGAGGCATGTTAAGAGCCAGTTCGTTCAAAGTTTCAGTAAGCCTTGACAGTTTACTCTCTTTTCTCAAAGCTCTAGTGGCAAAATTAACGTCTTCGTCCAAGGGATCACTAAAACTATTTTGTTGTTCAAGATTTTTTTCAACCCACTCAGCAACTCGCAACAACTGCTGTTTTTGTAATAATGCTGCACTATCGTCGCTTGATAGCGAACTAGTACTTTGCTCATTTGTAAACACTTTAGTAGCTTCATTTACTTTCAAATGAGTTTGGGTAAGATTTGGATAAACATTAACTATCGGTGGCAAAGGAGTCTTAATTACATCTGGTTTTTTCTCCACCTTTAATAAATCAACTTGAGGTGCTGAATCTTTTGAAATTTTCGTGTTTTCGAGTGAGTGCAATTGCGACATATCGATTTTTCTTAAGGGCATATTATATTGATTATTCATTTTTTTCTGTTCATAGCGATCAAAGTTGAATATTTTCACGTCATGGCTGTCGGTGGGGGTGATAACGTTAAGTTTTTTCGAGTCATTACTATCGTCAATATTGTTATTTTGAGTATTATTAATATCTACACTAAAATCATTAAGTAAATTATCAATTTCAGATGGGTTCGGTTGACTTTCAATACTTTGGGATTTATTGTTATTATTTTCAGAACTATTGGAAAATGTGTGTGTTTTAAGTGGTTGCAATGGAGAAGATGAGACATTTAACAGAACTGGATTGATAGACGTATTTTCAGCGTTAACATTCACATCTTTGATATTATTATCAACATGGACTTCAATCAGAGTGGTTTCTGCAATAACATTATCATTTTTAATGTCTTCTTTAATTGTATCATCAGTTTTATCTAGATCAATGAAATTATCAACGTCATCATTGAGGTCTTTAAATAAAGAATTTTCATTGCATTTGCTTTGACGCCTATACAAAACAGGCGGAACATCTGGTTCTGCGTTATCAAGGAGAATGTTTTTCGAGCCCGCCTGCATACGCAAGTGGCAAAACCTAGGACCTGGCCCGACTTGGGTATTAGATTTATGTGTGCTTACCGTTGACTTCGCAATTGACGATGTCCTGCTGATCGCATCCATTGAGCTGTGGGAGTGCTTTCTTAGACTTACATTATCCCCAATATTTTCAACTTTTGGTTGGGTTGGAGGTTCTTTATTAGTTATTACATCTTTGGCGAGAAGTAAATCTTCATTACCTGCACTGTGTATGCTACTTTTCTTACTCGAAACTGAACTTTTTGTGCGGTCACAAAGTTTATGGTGGACAGCTGGTTCCATATTCATACTATTAGGCTTCCTAAACTGCTTTAGATCATCGTTTTTCAATGAAGCTTCTTTTTGTACTATTGTTTCCAATATATTTTTATCACTTATTTTAATTTTATCAACAGGAACACTGTTGTTTTTCGGTTTTTCAATAACTTTTGTTTGAAATGGTTGAATATCTTTGGCGACTTCAATGTTTTGCGGTAAAATATACAGAGGACTTACGACTCCATGTATAACAGTTTTATCGTTGACGAGTTTGATTGCATGCGGTGAGCTACTTCTTGCACTTAGATTCGACCGTAATGACTTTATATCGGCGTTACAATTCAAACACAAGGAGTTTTTCATTTCTCCTCCAAGGACCGTTTGTGTAGCCACTGAGTAATAGCTTTCATCGTAACAGAAAGGTTTATTTTGAGTTTTAGTGCAGGTGCAAGTATCACAGTGTTTAGTAACAGTATCTTGAATGCTGTCCTCTAAAATTTTCGACATCAGTGAAGCTGAGATGTTGAACTCGTATTCACTAGCATCAAACGTGTCCATCTCATTACCATTTTTGGACTGTGCAGATGAGCCCGACGGTTTAGGTGTTTTGGACATAACATACTGAGATACGCGGGCTTGAGTGTCAACGGAAAGCTACGAATAGAAAAAAAATTGAATAGAATCACATTCAAGAATAACTGAATATTTGAAGAAATTAGAAATGTGTTCTCTACTTACATTATCCAATTTCTGGGCCACGAAGTTGTCTGGCTTGCATTGTAATAACTGGATAGCTAAATTCATGTCGTTTTTATATCTCTCCTGTAAATCGATAAGAATCTTAATCAGTAAAATACAAGACACATCTTGCTACATGATCACCTATTAAAATGAGGTAGACAATGCCAAAGGTCAGTCTTAGGATGGGAGGCTGTTAACACATTGAGGACGATCCTTGCGTCAGTGAGCACATTGATCCGGTCTCAGTTGTCATTATGAACATCTAAGGTAGTCATTATGGATGGTTGAAGCCCTAAGAAATCCGATTAATAAAACTCATTACAGGTACTTACATTTTCTTTTTGTAACATGCTGTATTCATGCTTTGACTCAGCTAATCGTACTGATAAAGTGGCAATATCCTTGGTCAATTGACTCTTTTCTCCTTTCATCTTGTCAACCATTTGCAGTAATTTGTCTTCAAGCACTTGATTCAATTTCTGTACTCTCTTGTGTGAATCATATAATCTGTAAGAATAAAGATTTATGTTTAATAATAACATCACTCAAATCTACATAACTCAAAGATTTGAGTAAATGACAGTTCTAAAACCAGTTAAAAACTTTGTAATATGAACCAACTCAGTCAACTCACCTTTCATATTTTTCCCGCCAAGTATTAAGTTGTTCTTCAAGGTCGTTAGCCCTAGTAGTACACTTGATGAACTCGCCCTCTATAGCTACAATGTGCGAGTCTCTCTCAGCTAAGTGCTGTCTCAGATGGTCCACCTCAGCATGCAGCTGCAGCTCCTCCGCACCATCACACTCCTAGCAAGTTTGTGCAACATCAAAAATAACAAGCGAGTGTAAATCCAGCATTCCAATTCATTAAATATAATTTGAATTTAGAGGAACATAAATTATGATTTGATATACTAGTGCCAGTGTCTGTATTCTGTGCTGTAGGTTTATAGGTGTTAAAGTCTATACTTAGTGGTTAAGTAGATGAACTTTAGATTGAGAGGTCCCACTAAAAATAAAAAAATAAAGGCCTGGTAGGGTTCAAGTCCCTCCTGAGCGGTTCCTTAATTGATGAGAGGTCCCAGGTTCAAATCAAGGCCAAACACTGACAGATGGTCATTATGAACTGTGATGTAAGTCATTTACTAGCTTAATATTGTACAAGCTAACATAGCTTGTACTGATAATATAAGCCATTATGTTTGTGAAGAACAATGAGCAAGTGAGCATTTGAGAAAATTTTTGCCTTGATAAAGTTATGCTAATATTTTAGAGCCATTACCATTAATGTTATTCAAAAAATTATCAGTACCTCCAACTAATTATTGAAGGTAACGTTTTGTTCTGATGTAAGGTTAAATAAATGTAAAACTAACTTATAAATATACAGACCAACATCAAAACCAATGAAATGGATGTAACAGAAAAATCACTAGAAGGATGATGACAAGTCAAATAAAAGAATATTTTACTTTCACTCTTGGCACATTACATCATTTAAAAAAAAAACAGTTATTCTTATCTGAGCTAGTATAGGACAGGGCAAGAAATTTTTATAAATAGCAAACACTACACTACAGAAGAATGTATTTTGTAAGTTGTATCAATTATGTCAACTATATCTATCTTATTTCTCAAGGGTGTGAGTTTTTTTTGTAAACTATAATGTAATATAATATGTGAAAGCTTCCGATGCAACTAGGTATACCGCTTGGAAGAAGAAGGTAATGTAATATTACTTCTATACATATTAAAATTTGTTTACATAATGTAGAGTAGAAAGTGAGATTATCATACTTAATTAACTAAGTGCACCTATAACAATCATTTAGTATTCCATCATACACATTCTAATCAGAATGTAAAATAAAACAATTCCTTTGTCATATAATTATGAATATTATTAAGTATTATCTAAGTTATTATCTTGTCCAAGGTTCCGTGTCTACGGATACAGGTAAATATGTATGGCAACTAAATTAAAATAATACTGAGAGGAAGACTTAAAACATCAATGAGCAAAATATTATAACTTAATACCTAAAAAAATATAATTTACTACCCGACCCACCCTGGCTTCACCCATGGCATGCTTCAACCCCATAGCACCCCTTCAAGTTATACCATTAATTTATTAATGTTCAAATAACATATGGGAATCTATCAGATTTAATGACATTTATGATTTCTGCTCTGCTCGCCTCAGCAGTAGCGTGATGATTTATAGTCTGTAACCTTACTCGATAAACAACCTATTCAACACAAACAGAACTTTTCAATTCGCACCAGTAGTACCTGAGATTATTGCCTTGAACTGGACAAACAAGTTTGAGTAAAGATTCTGAGAGAAAAAAAAGGAACAAAGGTATAAAACAGTTTTACAGACATTCCATGTCTTGTGTATGATTCGAAATGGTTCACAACTTACCCAATAGAATTAACAGTCCAATAAGCCTAGTCAAAAGGTAGGCCTATATGAAACAAGCTTCACAACACTAATGACTACAGTAACACATTTATGTTCCTCTAAACATAAAAAATCATTAAAACACTGAATAAATTTGAAAACTAAGAGTAAAACTAATTATTTCATGTGAAAATATTTAATTTTAATGTGCAACAAATGCAAATAAAGAAAGAAAAGCCAAGTGCTATCATCATTACTTGAATCATTTTCACTATTTGACCCATAGATATATTTTTTTTTAAATTAAGAAAATTCTACCTCTATATTTTTAAAATATGCACATTATATAATAACAACCTAATATCATTCAAAAGCAAAATAATACCAATTTCAAAATCAGTAGGTATCCCCTTGATTTATCAAATTAAACAATAATATAAATTAATAAACATGAGGAGAAAATAGTTAATCATAGGACATAACTATATAGCCATTTTCCAATCTAATACAACTGTAATCACTACCCAATGGCATGTCTAATTGAAGCAAAATTAATTCATACTTAAATATTCACAACAGGAAAATTTTGCTTAGAATTGTCTACAATCAGAAGAGATTTAAAACAGCAAACATTGGTAAATTTTACCTTACAAGGGGAATTCTTAGTACTCTCATCCATCGCTCAACAAGCGTTAATTCTACTTCACATTTCAGATTATTGTACTGTCCAACTTGTTCAAATAATTTAACGCCGTCACACTAAAGTGATTTTATTAGCGATTAATACCAATAAGCCACTGTTAAAACAAAATAAAATAAAACCAATCTTGACACACAACGAGAAATATTTACTTATTTTTACGGTATTTCCCGCATCCAATGTTTAGTGACACATATAAGTAATGACGTTTTTATGGATATTATATAGCATATACATATAAATATGCTTGAAATTTGGATTTCCCGTAGAAAATTCGTAATGCGATGTGAATTTCGATTATGTGGCTGATAACCAACTGACGTTTAGTTTTTGACACAATTCAACACTTTTTTATAATCAGTAGAAAATACAGTGTGTGGAACTCGACATTTTAGCCAACTATTCAAAACTATTCAAATGATTAAGTAAGTAAATGACTGTCCTATGATATGAAAATGTCGACGGTGTCTTAATCGTAATTGACTTCATGCACAACCTAAGTAGAAAATTAATTATTAAAAAATAAAAAAACCCGACTGCTGTCTAAAAGATTGAAACAAGCTTGATATGAGGCGGTACCCATTTGCCAATCATAAACCGAAAGAAATTTAATGGGTACCGCCTGCTATCAAGCTTGTTTCAATCTTTTAGACAGCAGTCGGGTTTTTTTATTTTTTAATAATTAATTTTATTTTAACCTTTTTAGTTAGGATATATGACATCTATAATATTTTTGTATACTCCTTTTAATTCTCTTCATTTTGATACCCTACTCGATAAATTTGAATGAAAAAAAATTTTTGCCAACACATATTTTACCATCAAAAATCTACCGTATAGTTTTTGTTGGCATTTTATGTACCCTATGAGACTCGGGAGATGAATACCTTTCATTTGAGACCCTATTCATCAAAATCCGTCCAGGCGTTAGGCCTGTAGAGGGGAACAAAGAAAACTACATACACACATAGACACATACATACATACATACATACGCGCGAAACACATTACCCTCTCGCTGGCGCCTGGCGCAGTCGGGTAAAAAGTCAACTACTTATAGGTATACTTTTGTCTTTCCATCTTCTATAATAAGTCGTTCCTTGTCCCGTTCACCTCAGGATACCTTTTCATGCTCACCATTATTTTACACATCGATATCTCCTATATTATCTTTCAGTATTGGATGCGGACGACGCGCGACGTAACTTAGGTACGGGACGTGACAATGTCGCCAGTTTCATGATTTCTTTCCACCTGAAAATATTTCTATGAAAATTGCCTAACGTGCCTATCCGAAGTATTCACTTCAAAAACTATAGCTCTTCACCTTGTACTTATAAGTACTACGCTGTATACCTACAGAGGGTACCTACCTAAATAAGATGCACATCTCTGGCTAGAATAATTTGCGGTTGATAGTTTAGATACAGATGTAGTTAGATATTGACCATTTTAATTTTCAATAGGTAGGTAGGTACCTATGATAGGTACCAAATAGGTACAATATATTACGCTGCCAAATTACATTTAAAAACTCGATCATTGATCTTCTAAAACTAAAGAATGAACTCTGCCCTTGCCTACATTACAAAGGATTCCACTCACTGTACCTATAGGTATCATGCATACACAGGGGACATGGCCTCCCAAAATCTAAAATGGTATTTTTCTGAAGGAATTTCTGCACCTAAAAAAGACGTGAACCAAGTTTCGTGCTCCTTAAGTACTCATAGGTGGCAGAAATATTGTGATAATATCGATAATGATGATACGAATATTATTTCTAAGTACCTGGCTACATAATCATGAATTTACTATCAAACTGATGAACACAACTTTTATAGCCAATCTATTTCGGATTTTTTCTTCATCCACTCGGAAAGCTATTTACAGAGACAGAAAGATTTTCTGATATCACATAAGCTCAAGGTAAATTTACCTAACAGATGACATAACAATAGCTACCTATACAGATTAATGTGCACTATATAGCTGTATATACCATTATAAAAATAAAATATTATCAGATGTTTATCGAAACTCGACGTATACTTACACAAGAAAAGCTATAACTGTACGTAGTGAGGTAAACGTCTGGAGCTGACGAGGGATCTATTTCGGGAAATGCTTGCTACGTCGAACATACATACGCGTGAGTCCAATGAGCCAACAGTCCTTTGTCTGATTAAATTCGTACCGGTCGTTGCCTATATTAAAAACTCATACAATTATCCTCTATCTATATTTGTGCCCGCTTGTGTATTAAAGTATTCCAAAATGGGAAATGTACTCAGTAGTACCTCAACTGAGAAAGGGAATGCAGAGCAAGTCAGTGAAAGTGAAACAATGAACACAAACATTTATAGTGATGATAAGAAAATGGAAAATACTGAAAAATCAGTTGAAGATGAAGCTAGAGCTAAGACTAAAGAAGAAGAAATGGATGAATTCAAGAAGCAACTAAGCTTAAAACGGGAATTAAGAAGAGAAATACTTGCTCGTCATCGTGCTGAAAAAGAAGAGTTGGAGAGATCATTACAGAGAGAAAAAGCTACTGTAATAGAATTAAGTGAAAGCAATAAACTTCTCTGTGACTTGTTAACTACGAATAATATTGAAATACCAGAAGATATTTTGACTGGTAAAAATGCATCTGCACTTACTGATACATTGTTACAAATGAGGGAAGAGTTTATGATTATAAAAGTAAACAATACACAGCTAAGAAAAGATCTAGCCGAATCGAATAGCGCCTTACAGAGTGCTAATTCAGACATTGCAGATTTAAGCGTCCAAAACACTGAATCTATGAAACAAATTCAAGCATTAAAGGAAGTCGTTTCTGTTAGCAAGACCATGATTGGCCTTCGCGAACAACAATTAAATGAGGTAAGTGATGACCAACGAATGTTTATTTTACGAATCATTTATAAATAGTAACAGTTTCTTTTATCAAATATCTACATTCAAACTAGCAACCAAATCAAAGTCAAGTAGGTAGGTAGAGTTATGGGTTTCCTGAAACCAATTGAAAAAAAAAACATCCGGACGGTAAAACAATTTATTTGGTGGGTAAGTAGTTTCTACAAAACCTTTGTAACTATATCTTGGGACATAAGTATATATTGGACCTAAAATGTGCTCGCGGTACACATTTCTTGAATAGGTATCTTTTGAGGATAGCACGAGGTGCTACGCTGGTGGTCCTCCACCAAATTTACCAAGCAAAGATTATTACAAAAGACGTTTGTATCGCGACTTAGGTCTAAGAATGTGTCCCGTATATATTTATGATTCCTGACCAAGGTGTAATTATTGTTAGTGATGTAGAGTGTCCTTTAATACATTCTTCTTCCGCCTAGCGTTAATTCCCAGTCGCATCCGAAGCTTTTTCAGCTCGGAGTCTGGGGTCCGCTTTAGGTACCAGTCTTAACTACGGCTTTGGCTAGACCTCGATATTTTTCGTGAAGTGATTGCCATCTGACCTCCACAACCCAATGGTAACATTAGGCGATATCCAAGCTTTGCAGCTAGACCGTTGTTTTTGAACTTTTTAGGGCTCCAACTACCCGTAACGACTACCATAGATGTTCTTATGGCAACCGGGACCGACGGCTTAACGTGCTCTCCAAGGCACGACCAGACCAGTGCAAATACCCATATTTCATGCACATAAATATTTGCACTGAGCGGGATCGAACCCGCGTTTCTTGCGTAGCGGCCGCGTTCACTACCGCTACGCCAGGAGGCTGTCCTTTAATACATTAACTGATAGGATTAAATTTTAATATGAACCTTAAAAAAAATCTTAAACATCGACGACGACGCCGGTATTGGTTATATTTACCTACGATTAAGAATTTACAAATCTTATTAAAATAATTTAGTTGAATGGAATGAACCCTTCTAGACTGATGGATGGTTTGATGCATAGTTTTGCGTACCTACATGTACAAGGGAATACGAAGTCTTGCCCTTTTCTTTTCTCATTATATTGGTGTACTTCACCTTCTTCACCATAAAATGAGGCAGTTGAGGACAACTCCAGCGAGTCTTTTTCATAACCATCTCAATACCAAACCATTCTTATAGCCACAATAAACTCGTGTGGAGTAGGTAACTATGAAGTGCAATTTCCTCACAACGGCGGCTCCTGTGCCTGCAGACGATCGTGGTCGCTTGATATACATTAATATCGTCAGCCATGTCCATTCCAATGAGTAATTGCGACAACCGCTTCTCTTATTCCTGAAAATTACTGCTGCCACTTGGCTAGTATGTAGGTCACTGTGTTACGAAATCCTTGACAACATCCTAATTTTGATTGGCGTTCGATTTTTTTGCTTCGCATATTTTTTTAGTCTGTCTCAACATTTTATTTCGTAAAAATATTTTTATTTCTCTTTCTTTTTATTATTGGCGTCTGCAGCAAAATCAACGCAATATCGCCAATGAAAACATGATGATCTAAGGACTGATTTCCACAGCCTCTACCGACTCCGCCTCTGTCAAGCCTCTAATTAAATCTTATAATTTTAGAAATCTCAGGAAGTACCTACCTAACTTGTGATGTCTACGGGGTAAACAAATGAACATCTGGGTTTATTGTTTGAAATGTTGTTATATGATTTATTGATGATTTTACAGACTATCTACAAATACATATATTTTTTATGAATAAGTTATTAATAAATACTTAATTGATTTATTTGTGTTCTAATATTGTGACTGTAATAAATGTACCTACCTATTTAGATAAAATACGTTGTAGATAACTGCTGTATTATTGACGCACCTTATTAGTTTATATACTGAGCAATAGCTAGGCATAAAGTATCTCCCGGTAATTCATAACGTACCTATTACTTCCAGCGTATCTAAATATTTCTTTTTTTAGACTTGAATTACTTTGCCTCTTTACCGAGTCTGTTTTCTCTCGTTTGTTCTTCAGGCGATAGGTACCTACTCGAGTCACCATAAACAGACGTACCAGTGCTAATTGTAAATATTTGTATGCATAAACATGTATATCGATTTGGATTGGTTTGTTTCTATGTATAATAATGTAGGTATGTATTTATAAATAAAACATAAGTATGTTTATACATATTCTGAAAGTTCTAGAACCCATAACACAGCTAGTTGTAGCTGGTAGCTGGCCTAATAAGCGCTGTGTCGAATGTCCTAGAATAATGATAAAATAAAAGAACCTACAAACATAATAGTAATCTATATTACAGTTAAAGAATAAACTAAATGAAATAGAAAGGAACCTAGCTGATAGAGAAACAAATTTGCTATCTGCTGACTTAAGGCAAGAATATGAGCGACAGCTGCAGAACATTCGAACATTGCGAGGACTTTATGAGGAGCGGGCGAGGCTAGCTGAGGTTACAAGACAAGGCCTAGTCCGAGAACTGGATGAACACAAAGTACTATATCAAGCGGAAGTCAAGAAGTAAGCATAGCATATAATTTCACACAAGCTAGTTCCATAATTTAACATGCTTCATAATTTAAAAGTGATATCTAACTCATTATTTAAATGGAAACTATTCAGTTCTCCATAAAAAGAACACGACCTAATTCTCCTCCTCCTGTTTCCGGCACTCTCACAAGCTATTAGAAGATATAGACATTATTATGCAACCTACATGATCTCGATGTTGAGTGAATGTCGTGTTGTGGATGTATTTAATTTACAACAACTGTTTATTTATAACAATAAACATAAATACCTGAATTTATTAATAAAATCAGATGCTTAATAAAATTGATCCAACTTGTGTTAAACTATTATTCCTTCTATTACGTATTAATAATTTTGCCATAATAATTTCTTCAGATGTAAGGACCTGGCAGAAAAAATAGAAGACTTGGAAGCAAGAATAGACTCGTTAATTGAAACTATAGAAGATAAAAATTCTAGAATATCGTCATACAAAGAAGAAACAAAAGGATTGAGAGCTGAAACTACAGTCGTAAATAAAGTAGGTATACAGTTTTATATTATAAATATGCATAACAGCCTTTCAGCATAGGTATAATATTGTTTTAATTTCAGCTTTTTTCCCAAGTGTTACTCGGTTATAAAACAAAACAAGATTTGGACACGTTAGTTCATAGACTAGAAGAGAATCATGGTATTCTTACGCAGATGGCAGAAAGAGAAAATGGATCGGAAATATCCTCAGAGCTACCCAAACTTTTATTGGAATTAGTAAGTCAAGTAGATGAAAACGAGGATTGCAATTCGGGAGAAATTGCCAACGCAGACGATAAATCATCAGATAAAGAAATTGCAACATGTCAAGAACTAGGTAACGATATATTTTTTAATCCTTATAATAAAACTTTCACGTTAACGTGAACGTTTAACTTTAAGTGATTATTATTACTATAATTTCAGAATCTGTCAAAACCGCTACAACAGCTGAAGATATAGCTGAAAACCTTCCAAAGGTTTGGAAAGTTCTCATAGAGCTTTTAAGTCATCAAAATACATCTGAAGCAGATCCTGCAACAAAAGTAACAACATGTTACAAATCTGTCAATACAGCGTCAGGACCTGTGTTAGTGCCAAGTGTTAGTCAGACGTATATCAGATTAAAGGTAAGTGATGAACTCATTGCAAGTAAATTATAGTAAATTCTACGTACAAATTATGCGTCATGGTCAACTAACAATATAAAAATATACCAGATTCAATATTGTGCAGCTACAAAAAATGCGCAGCTAGTTGAGTCTTGGTACTGAGCCAATTTTTCTGATTGTTTTCACGAAAACCAAAACGAAATAATTATCGTACTTGTTGTTGTATTCATTAATTGCTTTATTTTCACAATCTTACGCCAAGTAATTTTATTATTTCAGGATCTTATAATAGAAAAATTGAGTCTCATCAAAGAGGTTAGCCGTATGAAACAACTGAATACTCATCTAGAAACGCGGTTAGAGGAACAGGAACGCAGACTTTGTCTTGTCACTAGTGAGTTGAGCAAAACATGGCATGTTGTAGGACGACTGCGAAGGCATCATCATCAGTTACATACACATGAAAAAATACTTAAATATGAACTACAACAAAAAAGGAAATTATTAAATGAGCTTAAAGAAGAGCTTGAATACTGTCGAGAAAAATGGGAACAAGCGCGAGAAAAGAATACACAATCAGAGAAAGATTGGAAAAAGCTTAGGGCCGAATTCTCTAGCAGAAAAACAAAAACAGGTTCTCCGTCATTTAATCATTCCGGTGAAAGTGGCTACAGCGATGAAAGACCCTCAGATGATTCATCTGAGTCAAATGATGAAAGCGAATACGTGGCTGAGCCGCTGATAAGATGCAAAAAGAAAATTAGGAAATCTATTGAGACTGTTGCAGACTCCAGCACAGATATCAACTTAGCAGCCGAAAGGGAGGATCCTACCAGCGATATGCTGGATGTAGCTGATTTACCTTTAGATGTACAAGAAAATGAAGAAAATCATGGCCCAATTTCAGAATCCAGTAAGGGTGAACTATTGTCTAAGCATGATAAAATATGTGAGGAAACTGAAGATGAGATGGTAGATATCGCTCATGATGACTCTTGTTCTGAAGAAGCATACACTGAACTAAAATTAAGTGATCGGTCGACAATTATCGCCACTGATGTTAGTATGCAAGAATATAAACTGATCTCGCAAGATACCAATGAACCGTCAACCAGTAGACACTTAAAAGACAATGAAGAAATCTTAAGCAGTGTTATACTTCAACGTGAAAGATTGGCAAATGAAGATGAACAACTAAATCATCTGGATGGTAATAGTACCATTTTAGTACATCAAACAGAAACCGTAGATAATACTGATGAGCCATCGATCAAAATACTAAATAATACCATAGATGAGCCTGCTCAGCCCACTCATCGATCAAACAATAGTGAAAGTGACAATGCATCAAGCGATACAGTATCAGATTGGGTTAGTGCAGGAACAGTACATTCCGAATCACCTGATGATATTTCTATAGAGCATTCGAAACATATACCTCAAGAACAAGGTGCCTGTTCAGAAACAGAAGCTTTAGAAATAAAGGAGGATTCTATCGAGTGTCAACAAAAAGACACGAAAACATCCACTCCAAATTTCAAAGCCATATTAGAAAATGTTAGAAAGCAACAGGAAAGACTTGCACAAAAAGATAAAAGACTACAGCGATTGGAGGATGATTGTTCGGAAGTAGTGAAAGAAATTTCTAGTACTCTACACTCAGGCGACAGAATAATTGAAAAACTAGACAGTCTGCACAGCAAAACTCAAATTCTTGACTTTGCAGAGGAAGGACATTCAAAAGAAAATAGCCCTATATCAGAAATAGAAGAAACAGGCCCATCCACGTCTAATGAGTTAGATCATGAAGCTCGGTTCGCAGCCCGTGATATTCGCCTAAAATTATTAGAAGAACAGACTAAGTCACTCGTGAGCAAAGTTAACAGAACCACATCAAAAGGCGTCAAGATAAATTACAAATTGGACGAGTTACATAATATATACGGTTCAGAAAATTCTAGAGCTGGAACACCTTCTGAAGAAAATGAAGATAAAATAGATAACGAGTCACCGGATGAAGAATGACCTCTTTACTTCTTGAGACTTTTTATTAAAATGTTCATAAAATTCTTAATATTTGGGGAATTGTAAAAAAATACATAAATGTGAAGTATATTATTTATTTGGACTAATTTAAATGTGTATATTTATCACAAAATTAAAAAAATATTTATCACTTCAGGTACGTTTCTTTCACAATGTGCAATAGAATGAATAATAAGTACGTATTAAATTAAATTAGTCACAACAAAGATCACAACATCAAGACTGTTTATGGACACATTTATTCATAGTTTAAAAATAGGTGTGGCAAATCTTATTTGTAGACCTCTTTATCTACCCCTAACACAAACATTGCAGGTACTTAAAGCTACATTACATTATTACGAGTACTACATACTATTACCACAAAACTATTTAATCATCAATGCTTCCATTGTTATTAAAGGTTTTGTTGTCGATGCCTTCCTTTATGCTCTTCACTTCAATGGACCGCAAATGGTCATCGAGTGTAGATATAGATTTATCCTTCTGCACGTTGTTCAGCTGCTTCCCTGGTGGTACACTGTATAGACGCCATGCCCATATTGATATCAAACACATCTCCAGCAACATGAGGCAGTTTTGAATCACTGGAAATATACACATTATTTAGAAATAGATTCGACGCGTTTTTTTAGTGTCATTTAACTTTTTACAAAATAATCTTTTTCATACTAATAAACAGTCATCGAAGTTTAAGTTACCATTTTTGTTACACATCAGTTATGATTTTCTAAATATTTATATAAATACCAGCTCTTTGTTTTATAAAAGTTCAATATTCTTTCGAGAGTCAGAAGAGTTTGGAGGAATTTAGTAAATAGAATTACATCTATAATATAAAAATGAATCGCAAAATGTGTTGGTAAGCGCATAAAATGAATCGCAAAATGTGTTGGTAAGCGCATAACTCACCAACGGCTCTACCGATTTCACTAATTCTTTTTTTGTTGTGTTTGTTATTATCGGGAGAAGGTTCTTACGAAAAAAAATAATAAAACAGTTGTACAGAAAATTTCAGAAAGTAACTTTTCTTTTTCTCATACAAACTTTTTCTATTATGTGAGAGAAGTTTATGTTTACGTTACGGGATTAGTATTTAGTAGTAGTAGGTAGTAGTAGGAATGGGAATGGGAATGAGAATAGGAATGGGAATAGTAATGGGAATGGGAACGGGAACAGGAATGGGAACGGAATTGCACGCGGGTGGAAAATATGGCGGTACGAAGTTCGCCGAGACAGCTAGTATTTATATAAAAGAAAGTCGTGTTAGTTACAACACTTATAAGTCAAGAACGGTTGAACTGATTTGGCTGAAAATTGGTGGGGAGGTAGCTTAGAACCAGGAGAAGGACATAGGATACGTTTTTTTTTTTTTTTTTTTTCACTCAAAGGAAAATTCTAAGGTGAGGAAGTTCTCATTCCAAGGATCCCGATGATCCCAAGCGACATGCCGTTTGAATTTAAACGACTTCAATTTTCAATCCGTCTTGCATTGGCCATGACCATAAACAAAATCACAATGACAATTCTTAAAAGTTGTGGTCTGAATCTAGAAAATCCATGTTTTTCCCATGGTCAATTATATGTGGCATGTTCACATTGTTCACGAGTCTGGGACGGTGCAGCGGGAACGGGATCAGAATCTAACATGGAAGTTTGAATAGAAGGTACAGCGGGAACGGGTTTGAATCTAGAAAAGTTATGTTTTTCCCATGGTCTATTATATGTGGCATGTTCACATTGTTCACGGGTCGAGGACGGTGCAGCGGGAACGGGATCAGAATCTAACATGGAAGTTTGAATAGAAGGTACAGCGGGAACGGGTCTGAATCTAGAAAAGTCACGTTTTTCCCATGGTCAATTATCTATACGTGGCATGTTCACATTGTTCACGGGTCGGGGACGGTGCAGCGGGAACGGGATCAGAATCTAACACGGAAGTTTGAATAGAAAGTACAGCGGGAACGGGTCTGAATCTAGAAAAGCCATATTTTTTCCATGGTCAATTGTATGTGGCATGTTCGTGCACGGGTCGCGAATGGTGCAGCGGGAACGGGATTAGAATCTATCATGGAAATTTGAATAGAAGGTACAGCGGGATCGGAATACCACGCGGGCGGCAAATATGGCGGTACGAAGTTCGCCGGGTCTGCTAGTTTAATATACAATGATATATTCAAGTATTAGTCTTCCCAAATCTTTGAAGAAAAAATAGATTGCATCGCAAATAAATATAGGTACCCGAAGAAAAATATATTTCTGTTGTTCATAGGAAAAACAACATGCTTGTGCTAGATGTTTTGTATATAAATGCTTTAGTATTGTCAAATGACTTTAGCTACTCCACCTTACTTAGTAAATAATACGTAACGAAAGAGATATGTACTCACAACCCGCAAACACGACAGGATTCAACTTTACTGAGCAGGGCCCATTGATGAAATCTGGAAGAGACTTAGCCACTCCTACTTGCACCTTCACTATGATCAATGCAAGCTGCACGGTTAAGAACCTCCGTTTCGGATTAAGGCCCAAAGTCATCGCAATTCGAACGCTCATGACAACACCCCACATTCCAGGGAGAATGGATCCGGCGACGAACGGTTGCAAGTATATAAAGTTGTTGCTGTACAAATCCTGAAAAAGATTAAAGTACTCGAATGTAACATACGTTATAATGGAGTTGAATGAAATTTTGAAGCATTTATTATGACCTGATTAACCATTCAAATCGATTTAAAAAGAGAACGCCCCAAAGACGGAAGTATAGAGTAATTTGGATTGGCTACGTGCGGTATTGGTGGCTTAGTGGTCGGAGTATTCCCCCTATAAGGGAAAGATCGCGGGTTCGAGTCCCGTCCGAGGTCGATTCTCTTTTCTCTTTCTGAATCGATTATAATGGAGTTGTCGTCGTGCCCATGTGGGCAAAAACTTCTTAAAAATAATAGATTTAAAAAAAATGTTATAATCAAGCTATGAAATTCTGGAGGATTAAACTGGTAATATAGTCAGTCATGTTTATGTATAGGTGATAAAAGAATACAAGTATATATACCTTTTCATATACACTTATAAAGTGTACCTATACTTATACCTTTTGTCGACTGTACAATTGAAGCTTTTGTGGATAATTAGTATAATTACTACTCCAAATCAAAATACCACTGGAGCGACCCAGTGATCCACGAAGGGTAGATGAAGTGTCGTTAGTTAACAAGTTTTGTATGCAAAAGGTGGTAAAGCGATAAAATCCTCATATAAAATCAGGCTCAGATTCTTAGTCTAGGCTCAAACGGCATAAGTACCAAACCGACGAACCGTAATGATGCAAAAAATTAAAGATTTATTTCAGCGCCTAATAGAAATATATTTTTCACCATTGGCACTCGAAAAAGGGCCCGTGATTCATCAAAAACAGTGAATAAAACGCTCTTTGTTTCACCGAGTGAATAAAAAAATTTGAATTTGGAACATGCGCGAATGTACGGATTCTAGTGAAACATACAAAGAGGTTGCACACTCTCACTATAAAAACGTACTAAAAGACACCTAAATGTTATCACTGGCTGGATGGAATGTGGCTCAGTTTAAATTAAGAAAAAAAAATGCCGCCATTTTCTGTGTAATTTTCCTTGTAAAAGTTTATGTTTGTCTCATAATCATAAAATGACTTCATCTAGTGATGAAAATTAAACTCATATTCTCGAACGCGTAAAGACTCCTAAGTCTTTTCGCGCTAAAGCGGTAGCTATTACTGATAATTTGCTGCTTCTTTTGTGTACTATCCATAACAAAATGTAATTCATAATCACAGAGTAATCGTTTTCTCGTAGTCAATGGTGAAAAGTTGAGTACCTAACACGTGAAAAAAGAATTCATCTCGGCTCTTGTATCCCTCGATCCACTCAGGTTTCTCTCTAGAACCCCTCGCTACGCTCGGGATTCTACCGGAGAAACCTTCACTCCTCTCGGGATACAACTTGGTGCCTCGAAAAGAATTCACCTTTTTTTCACTTGTTGGGTAATCTACTATTAGCAACTTTCACTTCAAATTGCGTGTTACATTGTAAGAAGTAACTATTTCGTAACAGAGTAAATTATGTTAATCGTATTAAAAGAGTCATTAGTGAAATATTTTGTCAAAACTAGAGTAATTATAGAAAAATCGAAATCTAGAAATAAACATGCCGTAGGATCTATTAGCATTGATATCTGTCTGTATTCGACATTATGTGGTGTTGTTTCATCAGTTTAGAGACCTAGTCTTAGATGCAAGATACATTAAAGAAGAAGCCTAGATACATGATACATTAAAGGCCACCACACTGATTTATTAGCACCACTTATCTGTTTAAGATTTTTTTTTTATGAAATTCGATTTGAATAGATGGTATTTTACAAACTCAGGTAGATATATAATTGTAACATTTGCAGAAAATTCTTTTCGTTTCTTATACACTCTGTTTGTAGTTCAGAAAGATAACCAAGTACCTATTTCATCCCCTATTATTAGGTACATGTGTCTGTCACCTAACTCCTCCTAAATGTCTGGAATGTCTGGATGAAATTTCGTAGGTATATTTTGGGTCCCTGGATGGTTTGAAAACACAATTAGCAACAAAACTAGGTTTATCAACAATTAATAGGCAAAAGATACTTACATAATCTTCCACCCATAATGCAAGAATGATTAGATAAATGATGGCTTGAATGGCTGGCACCTGCAGAACTAAGTAGTTCAACCACGCCAGACTTTTTCTGAAAAAGAGAGTTTTACTTAAATAGGTATTTTAGTAGCCATATTAGATGTTATGTATTACTACAACTACGATACCACAGACACTGCAAAAAATGACATAACATTATAGACTTACAGATTGTTTAGACAGATTGACCGATACGACAGATTGTTTTCAGAATGTTTCCTCAGATAAAACGAGATTCAGAACTGAATACTATCCTGGAGTGCCTTAGACTCAAATGATATTCGCCATTTTCCTTTTGGAGAGTCATAGCGGATACCCAGTTGCATCCAAAGCTTGCTCTTTCGAGCCCAAGGTCTGCTAGTAAGTGCACCGACTAGTAAGTGACATTGGCTTGGGTTCTCTAGTATAGATAACTCTGGTGTAAAACCCGTAGAATGGTTTTGAGAGAATTTGAGGTTTGAAAAGATTATGTCGTTGAACAACTCCTAAATGTTATATTTTGTCGGTGGCTCATTCAGCAGATAAACTATTGTAGGTGGTAAGTTCAGTATCAGATTCCGTAGCCATTATTGAAGAAAAGCGGGTCTAAAAAGGCTAAGGAAAACTTTATGAGTTCCCAGTAGATTTCAATTTCGTGTAGGCACGTAAATATCGCCGCATGACAAAATACTGCGAAATGTGGGTGCTAGCACCTCTGCCTACCCCTTCGGGGATACAGGCGTGAGTTTATGTTATGTTATGACAAAATATTATTCTAATACGATTCTAATAAAGTGGCATACCTACAGGACCATCAGTGAAGGTACCTATTTATTCCATTTTAATTTGTTCAACACTCATAATGCTCGGTCACACCTTTACCAAGAAATTACGGAATGTTCCACCCTCATCTTGTTCAAATATCAATTACTTTGGAGTAGTAGGCATGGATCAGTATCAGTCAGCCGTCATAGCAAACACTGGCTGAAAATATATTTTCAAGGGGTTCATTATTATAAAAGCTAAAGCCATTTTTGTCCCTTAGACTAGCGTCATTTAGTAATAAAATAATTTAAATGGTTTGTAGTTAGGTAAATATGATTAAAAGGTTGGTCTATTAAAAATGTCTTCAGAATTACTTAAGTAATTTAACATCAAACCATCAAGGGTCATTAGAAGTAATCAATTAGCAACTCAATTAATGCTAATGCTGGAAGTAGGGATCTTCTGCCATCGCCGTCGGTAAAAAAAGTCTCCTAAAATTAGACAGAAGAAGTCTAAGAACAATGATGGGGACAATAATGGGTCACTGTACCCTCAACAAGCACCTATAGGTACACCATCGGTGTCACGGACAGTCCTTTTGACAGGGGTGTTTCGTCTCCGAGGAAACGACCGGCCGCCCACGTAATACTGGAATGCGAGGCAGTGGCCCCCAGAGATCTAAAATCCTCGGCACAGTGAGTTCACTCCGTGAAGCCTTTGAAGCCCCCAGTAAGCTTCTGCGTTTCTGGGTGGAGCTAGCTTCACACACAATGGCCGAAAAAAAGCTAAGTGCGGATAAAAGAGTCCTCTTTCCATTCCATTCCAAGCTTTACATGAAACATTATAACTTAGTAGGTACTCACTTTGATATCTTGGGTCTTGGAATAATGCAGCACGGCCAGCAACAACAGGGCAAGACGCGAGTCTCCAAGTTTGAACCGCCAATCCTCCTGAAAACCATTTAAGTACATTTAACAATAATAGCTTTTTTAAGAAGAATACCTTTTAGTAACCGCTCGGAGACCACGTTAAGCAGTCAGTTCCGGTTACCGTACGAACATTTATGGCAGTCGTTACGGGTAGTTGGAGCCCTAAAGAGTCCGACAAGGTCTAACTGCAGGTTTGTGGAGGTGATGGCATTCGCTTCACGGAAAACATCGAAGGTCAGCCAAACACGCAGTTAGACTGGAAAAAGCGGACTTCGCACTCCGAAGTGAAAGCTTCGGATGCGACCGGGACTACTACGACGACGGGCGACGGGGATCCTTACTAGTGCTATACTAGTATTCCACAGATTCCACTAACCCTTCCAACTAAAGTAAATTGATTGTGTCAGGAGTGGGAATCGTTAGTGTATCTAATCGAAGTTTTGTACAGTCTATCTCACAAACCACAATATACCTACCGTAGTATAATTATTTTTCATTTCTATTGTTTAAACTGACCGAACTGTCTTCTAAATCTGGTTAATTTTTTAAAATGAATCAAAAATAAATCGGTGAGTAAGTAATACATATTACCTATAATCGTATTTAACATAGGTGGTTTTTTTTTTTACTTTCTAATTATTCGTCTTGTACAAACCCTAGTTTAACAATACAAAGATTAATTATCTGTATTCTTGTATTAAAACTATTAACAAGATACTTTTAATTGTGATATGAATTATGTACCTATATAATGGTGAATATCAACATGAAATTTTTTTTTTAGTTTTGGTGGCGCATTTTTTTTTTTGGGTTTACGTAAAATTACCAATCAACATTCTATTTAACAAAGAAAACTATGACATATTTTCTAGATTTGCCAACAATCACAACAATAGTTACAGAGATATAACTAATTGAAGTTTTTCCAGCCACCAAAATTGAATTTTGGTCCACCGAAGCTGAAAATCATATGAAATGGTAAATATGTCCAAAATAAAACAAGTTAATATGCAAATATTTACTGTAAATATACTAAACAGTTATAATTTTACGATAACCACTATAGTAAGTCTCATATTTAAGATTTTTTTTGCATGACCTTTACGCTGACCTTTACGCACAGCTGAGGTCAACGACCCGGCGTAATTTTAATTTTCAATTATTTTTGTTTACTATATAACATCAATTAATGTTTAGAACTTAGCTGAACACAAATAATACAAAAATGTAGTCTAAATTAATAAAATTGTATAGAAAAAAAGGAATATTTAACATTATTCGCCACCAAAGCCACCAAGACTAAGCCACCAACACTGAAAATTTAGACAAAAAGGTCTACTGGAGTTGAATGAATTAGTTAAATCTTACAATAACAATATAGATAAACAACAGAAAATATACCTCTTTAATGATCCATTATTCCAGTAAATAAAGCAAAAAGGAAGCAAGAAATTCGATCCACCATTACTTAAAAATAGTTGGACAAAACGCCACCCAACGTGTTTACTTAAATTTTGGCGGGAAATGCTGCACACTGTCAAACCAGCAGACTGCGTAAGCACTAGAGCGGGACTAAAGGTACCAGGTACAAACAAAACGATACGTCTCGCGGTATTCGGGAACGATGTAGGACATTTTGAAATTCGACCACCAAAACTTGCCTTTTTGCTGGGACAAAATGTAAGCCTAATTTTTTTTATGTTCTAATGGATCAATTCACAAATATTCTACACATTAGGATGCTCCAACTTTTTAAGTTTTTAATGTCATAACTTTTATTCCTTCGACCGTAAGTTTAACCTGAGGTACGCTCGGGACAGGCCACCAAGCGCTTAAATCGAGCATATATATATTTTTTTTGAAATATAAATAAGAACATAAACTGAAATATAAGCATATAAACAAACGTGTGTTTTGCTGAAGTATACGCCAAAAAAAAATTGTAACGAAATATCAACGTTACACTACGATTCTCACCCTGGACACTCCAAAAATGGTGTCGGGATATTCACCCATAAATATTACATGGTATTAATAAATATTTGATACGTCTTCAGCTCCTCTGTATTTCACAAATAAGAATATCGCATATGTTATGTTAGATTATATTCTCCTTCCAGTCAATCACATAATAATATAATTTCTTATTACACCTACAATATATCGTAGATAAGTAGATAGATAAATGTTTTACATGCCTACAGGATAAAACTGAATTTGCGTAAAATTTTATTATATAAATAAAATAAAATTATCAATTTTCTGAGTTCAATTCACCTTTACATATTGATTGCAATTAGTTACCACCAAAGAAGGCTATAGTGTTTTGTATATGTAGTTTTCGTAGGCGGAAGTGTATTTTTAATATCTGCCCAAATTGATTTTGTGTTGGTACATTAGATTGTGTTAATGGTATTATATAATAATAGCAGAAAATTTTAAACGGTATTAATTTTGCTGGTAATTGATTTCCTCTACGTCAACAAAGACTCAAACGTCTGTAGTTCTTTATGTTCCTAATATATGGCAGGCAAAAGGCCTGTGTATTATTTTCTTGCTTTTGCTGTTTCTCTCTGACTCCAAAGTAAACAGTTAAAAATAATGTAACTCTAGACATATTTAGACCACTTAGAATACTTTGACCATTTAGTCCTACGTAGTTCACACTTCCACCAGTAACAAATCTATGTACCTAAAGAGATCAATGACATGTGAATATCGATATATTTTAGGTAACTCTTTTGGAAGCTGTAGATAAATAAATTCAATACATTTATAAATATTTTTCCAAATAGAAACAATTAAAAAAGTGCTTGAAATTATAATGTAAATCTTTTCGTGATTTGTTTCATTGCATTGTCGAATTGCAGTTCATATTATGTTTTTCGAATAACACTGCATGTCGATGCAACGAGTGCAGCGACATATCATTCCGAGCCACCTGTTTATTATTAACTGGTTCAATAAGTTTAAAGTTGCTCGGAGCAATGATTGCTCAGCAATCCCACTGATAAATTGGTGTGAAGGTCATCCTTCTACGACAGTCACTGAAGTTAGTGTAAATGGTTTGAAGTTAAAGCTGGCAAGTATGTGTCCAGTACAAAATCAAGTCTAATTGACTAAAATCACAGATTTTCCTCCTACGAGAGCTTGTAGTAAAGCACAAGATAAGAACAAAGTTCTCAGGACCAAAGTTAAAGTTATCAATAATGGTAAAGACTTGGTGGACTAATAAGCCGCGGTAGCCTAGTGGTATGGGTAATGGACTGCTGAGACGAGGTCTCGGGTTCGATCCCAGGTTGTACCATGGCACACACCAATGACTTTTCGATGCTTTTCGAAGTTATGTGTGTATTTATCGCAGGTTTATAAGTGCCCGGATAATGGCAATAGGCTCGCCACCTATTATAATAATAATAATAAATACTCTTTATTGCACACCAAACATAGGATACATACATAAGATACGTACATGACAGAGAGTTGTACAATGGGCGGTCTTATCGCAAGTCTGCGATCTCTTCCAGACAACCAGTATGGACTATATTGCCAGAACAGGTAGTTTTAGGTGTACACAAGACATTAATACTTAATATTATCTATTACCTACTTAATAAATACCTACATACATAAAAAGTACTAAATATACTACTAATCTTCTTCCTCTTAGCGTTAATTCCCAGTCGCATCCGAAGCTTTCAGCTCGGAGTCTGGGGTCCGCTTTTACCAGTCTTAACCACGGATTTGGCTAGACCTCGATATTTTCCGTGAAGCGACTGCCATCTGACCTCCACAACCCAATGGTGACATTAGGCGATATCGAAGCATTGCAGCTAGACCGTTGTTGTTGGAATTTTTAGAGCTCCAACTACCCGTAACGACTGCCATAGATGTTTGTATGGCAACCGGGACCGACAGCTTAACGTGCTCTCCGAGGCACGACCAGACCAATGCAAATATCCATATTCATGCATACAAATATTTGCACTGAGCGGGGATCGAACCCGCGCCTTCTGCGTAGCGGCCGCGTTCACTACCGCTACGCCACGGAGGCTGTCAAAATATACTACTAATATATACTACAAATACTTATAATACAATAAAATATATACTAATAATACTATATATAAATATACAATAACTACATATTACCTAAACATAAACGGCGAAATGTGGGTGCTAGCACCTCTGCCTACCCCTTCGGGGAATATAGGCGTGAGTTTATGTATGTATGTATGTAAAAACTTGGGAAATATACGCAGGTATAAATGAAACAAATGAGTCATAAGACTTAAGTATAAGGGTCAAGTTCGTAATAAGAAAAGTTCTTATCGTGGATATCGTGGAGGGCTACGACGACGCGCGACAGTCAAATTTAGATCGGTATCTATAGATAAGTAAATAAGGAAATATTTCGTTAGTATTGTGTTTTATGTGATGTCCCCTGACCTTGAGGTTAACGACTTGACGGAGAATAGGGGTGTAGATAGATAGATACTCTTTATTGCATAACAAACATGGAATCCATAAAATGGATAGTACCTATTGATAGTGAGTGGACATGTTCAATGTTCAGTGGTATTATTGCAGTGTGCGATTTCTTCCAGACAGCCAGTAGGTATAATGAACTAAAATGGTGTACCTACTTAACTAAACTACCGCGAGGCATGTAAAACCAACACACAGGAATTAACTAATAACATAGACCTATATATAATAAATACATACATACATACATATAACCACGCCATTATTCCCGAAGGGGTTAGGTTATTTTATTGAGCGTTCAAATTGGTAAGCTAACAACAAGCTTAGATAACAAAATATGGGCACAGCACTGACCTGATTATTTGATCTACTCCACCACATTCTGCGATGACGAGTCCGAAGAAGTTGTACAGCGCCACTGTTACCATCTGCTGTGCGATTGCCTCAGCTGGGACCCGAAACCGCGGCATTATTATTGAGATAAACGCTCCAGTTGCCACGATCTAAACAAATAATTTTCTATGATTAATTCCACTATACTTGCCAAAACAACAATTAGGTCCTGTGCCTAATCATCCTCGGAGAGTACGTTAAGCCGTCGGTCGTCGAAACATCTATTGCAGTCTTTAGGGGTAGTTGGAGCCCTAAGAAGTCCAATAACTGGTCTAACTGCAATGCTCCGATATCGCCAATGGATTGTGGATGGCAGATGGCAATCGCTCCTGCAATTAGACAGGAAAAAGCGGACCCCAGACTCCGAGGTGTGATCTTCGGATGAGACTGGGATTAACGCTAGGGTGGAGAAGAAAAATCCATCTAATCTGTCAATGAAAATCGAGATTCAGGACTGAATAACGTTCTGGAATATAAACCTTAGAGCGGTGAGACTTGATGAGACGCGCTCTTGAATACCCTTGCCATAAGGTGCTGAAATTGGGTGTACATAAACTGTACAGTGATTCAATAGCCGCGTCCACGCCGAGCTCGCAGCTAAATATTTATGAACACCTTTAAATGTTTGCACTGAGCGGGAATCGAACCCGTGACCTCTGACTTAGCAGTCGGTTTTTGCGATTCACAGTGGTGTCACTAGTAGGTTACTCGACAGTTAATCGAGGACACCATTATAAATAATTAAGTGTAAATCTCAATTAATAAGTAGGTATGTATGCATTATCCTACTTAAGACGTAAGGACAGTTTCCAAATTGATTTTATTTATCTTTTAATTACTAATAATAAAATTGAAGAGTCTGTTTGTTTGAACGCGTTGATGTCTATGCAATGAAGGTAACAGCTTTGGAAATATATTTTGCATTTATTACCCAACGCAGTTATTAGGGAAGGTTATGGACTATTTAACATCACGCTTCGACCCTTAGGAGTGGAGCAATGAAAAAATAAGTCAGAAAGATACGGGTGGCCGCACAAATAAAATTAGCTACGGCGGCAACGGCGCGTGAAACAGCGTGGCAAAGCTAGTATTTACTTACGTAATATTATGTTGATTACATTATCTACATTAGTCATTCTAGTCTCACATTCTCTACGATTGGAAGACACTACTAGCTTGAATCGGTGTTGATCCAAATATTGAGGTCAACACTTCGGTGGTGAATACAATCGTTCTGCTGACCCCAATATTAGTCGCTTCGTAATAATTTGCTTCATAACAATATCCGGTTATTTCATTCAATACCTGAGTTGAATGATTGCATGGATAAATACAATGTCTAAATACTTAATCGGAAAGAAATACCTACTCCCACTTCACCCATTCATTCCTCGCTTCACTCGTATAAAACCACCTAAGTAGGTATCTTCTAAAATTATAGGCAACAATTATTGAAGAATAAAACTTGTTTTTTCTTCTTTTCAAAAAGACTACCGGAAACCACTACAGACAAGTTTGAATAAGTCAATAGGGAACTGTGAAAAGGGAAAGAGACTTAGGTTTATGTATTTAACATACAAACCAGCGAACAAGCTTCTGAGAGAAACGAAACCGATGATGTCAAGGCCTTCGAAAATGAAAGTCATCTTTAACTATCGTGATAGTATATGCCAAGAATTAAGCATTTTTTTAAATTATATATATTGTCACAACCTATCACCAGGTGATAATACACCTCTGCCTACCCCTTCGGGGATTTAAAGGCGTGAGTATATGTATGTATGACAAGAACAAAGAAAATTCTTGTCATACATACATACATAATATATACAATCAAAAGAACAAACACTTTGAGTTTTACTCGAAATCGTAAATGTTTAAAGATCTCCTTTTTTGGATGGATAACTGGTCGTGCTGTGGTATTTATTCGTCATCTAACATCCGGTACACCACAGAATAAATAACAAGTACACTCGTAGATACTTAGTACAAGTACAAAACCAGTAAGTACTATGAAGATGATTTGTAACCCAAATCCACTTGACTATTTACTTAAGTAAATATTTGTCTAAAAGTTTTTTCTTTTATATTTGAAGCAGTTATTATGAGATAGCTTCATAATATTTGCCATCGTAATGCCTAACATTCCCAAAAGACTCAGTACTTATTACCACATTATATAGTAATGACCACCCTCTACTTTGGGTCACGAGAAGCGTCTATCATTCGCTAACATAACCAAAACTTTTTTATCCTGTAGTTTCGAGGTTGACTTTCCTTTCACCAGATAATTAAGACTTAAAAGTACGTACTGCTTCTAAAGAAAAAAGAAAAGTTTTTTATTTTGCACAAACATGCACGAAAACCATACAAAAAATTTGAGCAATTGAGCTTAACTAAAGAGTTTATTCCTTATAGAAAGATTGACCTAGACATTAATATATTCTGTAACTCAATGGTCCTAGGGATTAATGTCTCTGTATAATATTTAGATATAGGTAGATGTATTAATCCTACTAATATTATAAATGTGAAAGTTTGTGAGAATGGATGTGTGGATGTTTGTTACTCTTTCACGCATAAACGGCTGGACCGATTTGGTTGAAATTTGGTATGTATATAGGTTATACCCTGGATTAACATATAGGCTATATATCAGCGATGAACGGGATCAGAATTCCACGCGGGCGGAGCCGCGGGCAACAGCTAGTAATGGATAATTGACAAAACGAAACGAAGCCCATACAAAGCTAATAACTGATTGGTTTATATTATGGTAAATAAAACGAGAACAAATTAATGATCGCTAGTGCATAATTGCTTGTGCTAAGAGCAAATAAAAATAAAAGAAGCAAAATAGTAAAATGAATAACCGATTATAATTATCTTAGTATTATCATTATTGTAATACCTATTACACATATGGTATTGTGATAAATTTTATATATGAATTATATCGATGCCTTAGTTCACAATTGCACTAACTACGAAATTTACATTTTTGAGGAGAGAGCTTTAAAGTTTTTTAAAATTTAGATGAGAAACGTAGAAAATCCAAGTAAAATAACGAAAAAAATATGCATCTATTCATAAGACTAGTCCTTTTACTCCATCATATCTAAATATTGTAATATTAGTTTAAACGTAACCTTTTCAAAATGGCCAAATAAACATAAAACCCCCCCATTTAATACATTTGTGCACTAAGATTGATTATGCTGATCGGCATGAAGTGAAAAGCTCAAAAATATTTAACAGCAATACCAGGCTGGTCCAAGAAGGATAATAATAGTTATGGATATTGCATTAAATAGACAAAATAATAAACCAGTGATCCATATTATTATTCACAATGTTTATTTTTTTTATAAAACACAAAACAGTTTTTATCCACAATCAAATAAAATAAATTTCAAAATAACAACAAAAAATCAAAAGGACTGAAGCCCATCTAAATCTTTAGCTATTTCACAAAACAATTCGTTTCTGAATCATTAAAATAAGATTTTTATAAGAAAATTAATAAAGTCAGTCTTCAATTTCAAGTATTGTAACAATTATTTATTTTTACTAAATTGGTAATTTAAGTCCCACTAAAAACACATGCCGTCGCGGATTTTCAGTGGGGTGTAAGATTGCCTAGGGCATATTGCGCGCTCCCCCTGGGCCATCTACAATTTTAAGATGGTCCCTATCGAATCCGGGAAAGGGGGGAGGCGGGCGTGAAGGGTTGACAGGCGGCCAGCACACCTGTAATTCTCACACCTGCGCTCGGTGACCAACCCTCCCCTTGCCTGCTCTCCACTGTATCCTCTGGTAGTCAGAGGGGCACGTGGGAAGCCTCTGAGCAGCCCTCTACTGAGCCGCTCACGTTGCGACAGGTATTTGCCATAGGCTGCAGCGCCTCCCCTGGGTGAGAGGCGCTACCGCCTGCGTGTTTCACATTTCCCCCCAGGTTCCGACCCCGCATTCGGATCCCGTACCCGTTCTTCTGTTCAGCTGACCCTCCACGTTTTCGCTAGTGACATACAGCGAACGCCTGTTGCACCCTTTAGCCCATACCCGTAATTAAATAGTTTTAAAATAATGTATGGGAATCTAACGGATTTATTGACATTTATAATTTCGTAATAAAGATATAACGAAATTATAAATGGGGGGGTTTAATTCAAAAAATTTAATAGAGCCTCCGATTTCAATAATTCAAAAAGTAATCAACAGGTATTGAAACAATCTTTAATACTAAACAATTTATTTATATTAGAATCAATACAAAGGTATAGATTCCGTGGTCTGACTTTGATCAGTATTTCTGTTTGAATTTATTTCACCTTAATATTTTTTAATATTGCGATAACTCTAAAACTATTCGTTTTAATTATATAGTGTAAATGGCAATTTTGATCTACATTAAATGTACAACGTATCCAACGTATTTAATTGGATAAGGAATAACACCGTATTGTTAAAAATAGCTTCGAAAATTACACATATTTTTGTACTAATTTGTAAAAGATAAAAATGGTTACTGTGGGCTACCCTTATTAGATAGACATATGCTATTGCGGACTTTTATGTAGATCTTTTTAAGTTATACATTTCCACAGTACATTATTTTGTTATATATTCAATAGTGTCCGCAGTGCACGCGATGTAAGGAATTTTTTAGGTCATTTTTTTACACCTTGGGTTACATTATTGAAGTTTTAGTAAGGATCCCTAATTTTTTTGAAAATTTAATACAGCCTATGTTAGTCAGTGATAGTGCAGCTTTCTAATGGTAAAAAAAATTCAAATTCAAATTCAAATCGGTTCAGTAGTTCTTGAGTTTACTCGAATACAAAAATACTATTAGTAAAGATGTATGGAAATCTGCCCGATTTATTGACATTTATGCTCACTGCTCCGCTCCCTTTTGTAGTAGCGTGATGTTATATAGCCTATGACACTCAGCAATATTGTGGCTTTCTATTCGTGAAAGAATTTTTAAAATCGGTTCAGTAGATCCCGAGATTACCCCTTACAATTTAACAAACACACAAACTTTACTTCTTTATAATATTAGTATAGAGTATAGATATAGATGTACACTGGGAATATATCTCAAAAGGATTAAATGCTTCAAGTAAAAGTACTTAATGCACTTGTACAATTCGGACAATATCTCAAAACGGTTTAATGTATTTGTACAATTGAAAAATTGCCAAACCCCTTCAAGTAAAAGTACTTAGCACACTTGTGCATCAAACTTTCTTGATCCTTTTGTACTACCAACACATAATACTCTTGTAGCACTGCTAAAAAGTATGAGCAGATATTGCAAATGTATATAATTCGTTTGTGTCTTGAAATTTCCTGCAGTTGAGAAACTTAAAATCAGTTAAAGTATATCTTGATTGGTTTTACAAAAATAAAGATCATTAGTATAATATCACATTCATGGAACATTAAACGAACTCATTTAATACAACTGTGACCCACGTTTTTGGTAGAAAGAGATGGATTATCGGTATTTCGATGCGCGGAAACGAAAGAGCATGAAATTTAGTGTATTTGGCATTAAAAAAGTAAAAATTGTAAATTTTGTAGTTAGTGCATTTGTGAACTAAGGCATCGATATATTAGCAGTAATAAAATTAATGATGTGTTACTACTGATAAATCGATAGTGTACTCTATACATAAATTCTTTACAAATGTCATGTTGTTTTTATCTTTCTCATTTAGTTAAAAAGCCCATGAATGCCAGGACCTTTGTATACACTGAACATCATAATGGCTAAGAACACTAAAAACATTAAAAACGTTTGGATAATATGAACCTAGGATCGTAGCAACTTCAAACTTAGTAAAATGAAAATTTGGAATCCCACATGACGTCATTTGCTATTGAATGTGCTAAATCCAAAATGAATTTCCTTATAAACAAATAAGGAATTTAAAAATTAAGAATGCCATCAATCAATCAATTCTGCACAAACCAACCGAGTTAAACTCGTGTAACAATCATTAGGCCACAATTTAAGACTCCGTTACAGTTGACTAGTTTCAAATTAAACACCACAACGCTATCAATAGTTTCTGAGTCATTACAAGAGATAAGTAATCTTAATCACTCACTTCATACTCATACAGAAACATTTTATAGACAACCTTGAAATGAAACTTAATGAAATTAAAGTACCTAATGACTTAGTTATGACTCATTGAGTTTCAGGATATTGACGTGCTGTCTTTCATAGCTTACCGACTTATTAATCAAACAATTTGCCTATCGCAGTCTACTACCAGATATACGAGTAGGCCTCTCTCAATGTTTGGAAGCTTACTGTTTTCACGCTGGCCAAGACGGGTTGTTACAGTTACAAATTTTATTTAGAGTTTTTCTTCTCTCAAAGTGATATTGTCTGCGTATTTTTCCGTTAATCGCATCTTGCAACACCGGGGTTAAATTTAGCAAAATAATAGCTTATAATAAAATATTAAGTACTCACAGGATAAATACTTAAAACCACAGCTACATAACTGATAAACTCCCGCCAATGCCGCATGGCCGACCTTAGGGAGATGAAGTAGAGGATCCATATTCCAATTAAAATTGGCAGCCCGCAGCCCCAGGCCACCCAAATGTACGGATAGAGAGCTGAAAGTAATAAAAAAATATATTAAAACCCATTATATAAATAATTATGCCCATTAATTAGGCACCAAACTACTTTCTCACAAAATAAATGTTAGAAATACTCGGTTCTTATAGGCTCAACGCACTTGTGTGGGCATGTAATTTGAAGTTCAGGCTTTTTACTCTACAGAGGTCATATTTTGAATGCTATGGATATAGTGTGTAGAGCTGTAGAGCAGTAGTGTAGTAACATTCTATTCCTAGACACAGAAAATAAGGTACTACTGTACTTATGGCTATTATTCTTATGACAAATTTATGAAACCAGACGCATACATAGCAATTGAATGTTACCTATGGTAGGGCAAGGACTCTTTACTACTCTACAGGACAAGACGATAAATAGAGTAATTTGTAAATTCCATTGTTTAGAGAGATCTTTGCTTGTTTATTTATTTGGTTGAACGCGCTAATCTCAGGAACTACCGGTTCAAATTAAAAAAATATTTTTGTGTACAGTAGTCCGTTTGTCGACGACGGATTTAGACTAAATATCATCACGCTACTACTCAAGGGAGCAGGCGGCCTAGACAAAGTGACATTCTATTGGCGAAAACGCCAGTGGAATCGCTAATTGTAGTATGAAATTGACATAAATCATTAATTTAACTATTTTTTTTAATGAAATTTGAGTCTTTGTAACTCGAAATCCATTATTTAACTTATCATTATTACTATAACCACCGCAATGTCCCGAAATCCATTGTTGAAACCTTAAAAATGGTTCGCTTCAGAGCGATTCCATCAATAGAATGTCACTTTGTCTAGGGCCCCAGAACAGTGATCATGAAAATCAACAAATCCTGCATATTTCCGTACACTATTTATTTGAAAGCTAAAAACTTACGGGCTTTATGGGTGATAATACAATATGGATACGACATATAGGCAATAATTGAAACCATATACTTGGTACCCCCTAAGCTTCAAGCAGGAAAAGTTTGAACAAAATTGGTCCAGTATTAAGGGCAGAAACTAGAGTTTTAATTTTATAGAATTTGAACAACTTTGAGCACTCTGTAGAATCGCATGTTGCCGCTTAGCTGTTCAAGTAAGTTACCTACTATGCCTATTGTTGTGTGTGTGTGTGAAGTTGTTGTGTGTGTGTGTGTGTGTGAAGGTGTGTGCGTATTTATTAATGACTTATGACACAGTCAATGACTTTAAAGCAATGGATGAAACTATTTAATGACTTATACAAGTGGTTGCATTTTCTACATTTATTTTAATAATTATTTTGTTAGAAAATTTCGGATTTTATAAATCAGGGAATTTAAGTTTAAATTTAATTTGGTTCTATTCCTACGGACCAGGATGCTTCGCGGTTTCAGTATTTGCACATATGTCGTATCCATATCGTATAAGGTTCCAAATATGCCACGGCGAATCCGAGGCAGGTTAGTTATTAACTTAATATAATTGAACTGTTTTTGTACGAAGGTAGGTACGTGCTCCACATAGGCGCAGCTTTAACGTGACCACTACTGATGCATAAGTTATTTATAGCAAAAATTGTTACATATTATTAAAAGTTAAATGCATTTAAAAATTAAAGGTCATAATGAAATACGTCGCGAAGCGTACAAAATTGCCTGCTGGGTGTTTGATTGTTCTTATTGTGTACCTATTTTACTTTTTCAAGTTTTGCTGCGGCAATAGGTAGTTTTAATGACTTAACTTAAGTAGTTCACTTAAACCGTATGAACATTTTCTTTATTACGATTATTATAAACACGCACGGCCTGCATAATGAACCGTAAATTAACGTAACATATGAACGCTTACAAAAATCCAAATCACTCCAAATGGTCACGAGCGTGTTGGTACTACCTGCAGAGGGTAAAAGGGGGTGAAATAGGAAAATGTAAAATAGAAAATGAAGAATGTGACGCACATGGTACTTTAACCAATATGATATGCAGCACACCGCTACTTAAAATAGTACTTAGTACTTCCCCGATAGAGCTAATTCATTCATACTGACATTCGTGTTAATTGCATGAAGATGGCAATACGTTTTTATATTACACGGACATTAAAAAAGCGGTACTTAATGGCGGTTAAATGTATAAAGTGTAGTGAATAAACTGTATCTTTTGTTTTAAACGGATAATCAAACAAAAGGTGCACTTTTCATGTATGAGTTTTGAAAGACATATTGTTTTACTTTCTTTTGAATCTAAACAATATGATGAGTCTAAAGGCTCATAAATATCCAGGTTTTTTTTTTTTTTTTGTTCTATGAATATCCATGTTACTCTCCTATATGTTTCGGAACGGAACGGTCATCCAGAATAGGTATGAGACAATACCTATTAGAGTGAGGTCAGAGGTGGTGCATTTGTAGGCTGTGACTCAAAAAGGTTACATTGCTTGATTAAATTGTGCGTAACTCCACGAAGCTAAAATTATTGTATTGCAAAAAATCTATCATTTTACAATTTAATAGTCAATAATCGACACGAACCCGGAAATACAACAAAAGCCATAATATCAATACGATGAAAAATTTATCATTTTAAACTTCTATATCTTTTAATCATCTAAAAAACAGATGGATTAGTTCTATTAATAAATAACAAAAGTATCTTTACCCGCCTAATTTAGCTCTTTATAAGTAAGTAATTTTTAGAAATGGGCACTTAGAAAATATAATCCTTCCTACTAATATTATAAATGTGAAAGTTTGTGAGAATGGATATGTGGATGTTTGTTACTCTTTCACGCATAAATGGCTGGACCGATTTGGTTGAAATTTGGTATGTATATAGGTTATACCCTGGATTAACATATAGGCTACTTTTTATCAACATACAATTTATAAAGCAAGGATATAAAGATCCGATGGACAATAGAGCTCAACTGCTAAGAGGATAGGGCAGGGCCATGGGGCTGCCTTTTGTTTTCAACTAATTTGATAACAGTAAGAATCAGATTTTTCTATCTGCGCCACGGTTCTAAATACATATTATGTATGTATAAATTTTCTTTTGTTTTTGGTTTTATAACCAACTAAATTCTCAAAAAACCCCTGAGTGGGACGTTTCGAACGAACGAAACTGTGAAAACAAAAAACTATAACAAAACTGTGTTTAAAGCCGGTGCAATTCAAATGAAAAAAAGACAACGTAGTAATTTCAAGCTACTGTAATAATAACGTATTTATAACACCATAGTACAGTATATAGGTATATTTTGATATATACTGTGACCATATGGCTAATAAACAAACAATTTGCGAATTTACCATAATGGATGAATTGAATAGCTAGCCAACAATACCATTAAGGGAAAGTCCACTTATATTATGACCAAACAACAGTGATCGTAATCTACTGACCTTTTGGTTTTTTATGTTTATGTGTAGGTATAGTAATATGTACTGTACAAGTGTACATAGTTGTGGTCCCTGAAAATATGAAAAAAAAGCCTTATGTAGGATAAGAATATCCGTAGGTATGACACAGAGATCTAAGTAGGTATGCGTAGACTAGGCTAGAGCCAGGCAGCATGATAACGTGGGTCCGAAAATGATAATTGGCGAAATGTGGGTGATAATACGACTCTGCCTATCCCTTCGGGGATTTACAGGCGTGAGTATATGTATGTATGTATATGTAAATAAAATAGGTAACTATATCACATGTGCAAGCACTGAAACGCAATTACATTATATGCGTTTACTAATATTGAATCATTGATATTTAGAAATGGATTAAATTCATTAGCAATGTAAAACAAGTTTATTAAACAATAGCTTTGTTTCCTGTAATTACAATTCATTCAGGTATAACATTAACACAATGTTATCTAGCTCGTTATCTAAGTACCTTTTATCACACAAAGCATAGTAAAAGTTAATCTAACAAGTTAATACGAGTGACTTCTGTACCAGACTACCCTTCATCATCGTCCTCTGAGCATTTTCTTTAACCAGTTGGGGTTGGCCTTGTGGTCTAACTGTGAAGTGACTACTTCGATATTATCCATGAAGCAACTACCTTCTGAGCTCTACAATCCACAACGTATCGCAATACTGTAGTTAAACCAGTTGTCGGACTTTTTAGGGCTCCAGCTAGTAGTAGCGACTGCCAGAGATGTTTCTATGACAATCGGGACTGACAGCTTTCCTGCCATCCAGCCTGTACCAGAGCCTCATCTATCAATAAGTAGCAGAGTTTTGCAGGTGTGGTAGGTTTACCCTTGCCATTTGCAAACGTTGGGCCCCAAAAATAGCCTCTTTTACCTACTTCGATTAACTGCTAAAGATACGGAGCCCTAGTACCTATTACAAGCGTTCATGGATACCAATGATTACCTAACAGGTTGGTGGCGTGCTGCTTGTTTCTATCTAGTAGAATAGGTATCTAGTAAGATACCATCTTGTAAGTCGTTAAATAACATGAAATTATTAAACAAATTGAAACCAAGTGAGACAATGTACACACATTGTACACTACATTGTTTCAATGAAACATAAGGTTTAGGTTGGAATTATGATAAGGTTTGTAATTGTTATTTTGATATAAGTTTTAAATCTAGGTATAATACTAGCTGATGCTTACAATTCCATCTTATTACCATAAGACCAGAAGAAAAAGATAATTGGAGGGGACGTAGTAAGCCTTCCCAAAGAGCGATACCTATGCTCGGACCCTCTCCGTGAGTAGCGGCACCACGATGGCAATATAACGCCGTCGATTCGACAGAAGAAAGAAGACCATAAGACCTATTCCCATGATACAATACCTTCGAGCTATTCCAAACCATAATCTATATCTTTGCCAAAATCCATTCAGATCCGTTCAGCTGCTGTTTTGGTGTGATTATGCAACAAACATCTTTCACCCAAACATTTTTAATCGTAAAACTGACCTGCTGATCATATTAATACAGCTACTAGTATTGCTTAATCTTGCGATGTACTGACCTACTCGGATACCACTTACCCACTCTCTCATATGTACAGATTGTACAGACGACAGAGGAGATACGGTTGCACATGTACATACAATTTTATATAAAAAAGTGCAAACGCATCTCCTTTGTCGACTGTACCTACTATACTAACATAGATACATCAATTACGCAAGTACCTAGTGTTCAGCACAAAATAATAAGGCTTGTTATGTTTCTTTTGTGAACGAGATCGAGTTAGACAACCTTGCAATTATTGAAGTCAATGCAATTATTCAAATGAAGTCAGTAAGTGACTCGCTAGATCTAGTTAACCTCCCTGCATCAAATGCTCTCAAACAATAATTTCCATTTTCATCTAAAACGAATCGAAACTTACGTGCGTAAGTTACCAATTAAACCTTACGTATGTAATTGCAAGAAAACTACTTATGTAACAGCCGGAAGAGATAGAAATATAGGTAGGCACTTCTTACATGAATAGGCCCACGTTACGGTACTCGTAAGATTAGTACTGCCAGAAGTAATCTCATCATGATACATCATATCTGACCGACAACCTGCCCAAAGCGGTAAGAAACTGGTGGCGAAGCACTTCTTGAGGAAATCTTCAAAAGAGGCAGAGTTTTACGATAAGTAATATAATAGATAATATAATAAATAATTGTAGTGTAGTTTTGTTCACATTTACAATACTATTTACAACAACAAAAGAACATTTTTCAATTACATTTCCTTACGTGCATTTTTCAGATAATAAGTATTTTTTTTCACATGAATACAGTTTAGGTAAGGATCAAATGTGAACCACAATATGAGTTGTAAAAGGCGTGAAATTCACACGTAACGTGAACAATAAACGTAAAATAATAAAGCTAGGTACTTGGGCATGAAGAGAGCGTCACCCTTTGGTCATGATTCAAGCAGGATTGAAGAACACATCTGCAGATGTGGACTTCGTTAGCTGTTGAACATATAGTTCACAGATGTGGACTTCGCTAGCTGTTGGACATATAGTTCAAAGATGTGGACTTCGTTAGCTGTTGGACATATAGTTCATAGTTAGAATTAGAGTAGGTTTACCGGGTTTCAGGTGAGGTTGACTTGGTCCCTGAAGATTGTGGTGGGCCCCAAAATCAACCATACGTGAGATCGTTATGTGCTAATTTAATACCCACCATAAAATTTGATCACGGACAAAACATTCTGTGATTCTGCCCTGTGAATTGTATCGATACAGTCTGTCTGAATCAGAAAAATTCAATGGGGTCTATTCTATGAAATTCAGGTTTTTATAGTGAATGGTGATGGAAGCTGAAACTATGTCAAAACTTATGTTCAGCTTATATTTTTGTATGGGTTATAAATATAATAATACCCGAACAAATGTAATACTATTAAATAAATAAATAAATAAATAAATATTGTAGGACATTCTACACAACGCTATCTAGACCCAAAGTAAGCATAGCTTAACTAGCTTGTGTTATGGGTTCCAGAATGCGGATAAACATACTTAGATACATTTTTTTCGTAAATACATACATTTTATACATAGAAACAACCAGACCAATGCAAATATTCATATTTATGCACACAAATATTTGCACTGAGCGGGGATCGAACCCGCGCCTCCTGCGTAGCGGCCGCGTTCACTACCGCTACGCCACAGAGGCAGTCAATACCATACAATAACTATTAGTCCATAGAACACTTGACTATAAAAATATTGTCAGTTCTTCAATAGACTGGGCACTATGTCACAATACTTACAATGTAGTTATGCATCACTAGAAAATAAGACCACTCTAATTATAAAATTCTCTCTAAATATTAACTGTTTCTACGAGTATCAAGGGTACCCACGAGTATTCATATGCTCCAGTTATGCAGTACACGTGAATGAGTGTCATTCGAACCTATTCTAGACCGACGGGATAGGGAATCTCAATTGGTTTAATTGAACTAATTTGTCTCAAGTACACTATTCCACATATTTGCTTCAAACCTTCAATCATAATAATTGATGTACTAAATAGCGAGATAGTGAATTAGCGCAGTTTGTAAGGAAACGTTATGATTATTTCAAATACTTAACTAATTTTCAGAAAAAAAAGACTAACTGACTGTAATAAGACTTTTTCAGAATAATAGTTTTCCTTTTCAGAGAAAAGTCATTAGGTAATTGACGGACGAAGGTCGGACGCAAGCATCCCATAGCTGGGGCAGTCACTCCCCCATAAGGAACACCGAATATAACAAATTGTAATGTATTCTGAGAGGAGGAATAAGAAAACGGACTCGATATATCAAAGTATAATGAGTTTTCATTACAATTACATTACAATTACATTTTAGCGACGAGTTTGTTTAACATTTTCATATAAAACATAGGTGCGAAGATTTTGGACTGCTTGATAGAAATAAACACCTCTCCTCAGATTTGGCATATTACGATATTTTTTTAATGTGCTATAATAATAAACGCTACAAATACTCCAATGATCTGCGAGTTTTACGACTAACGAATTGTGTCATCCGTTACCTTCTTCAGAATTGCCATAGATTACCTAATACTTGGTAGTATTACAGGCGATTATGTTATAATATTATCTACTGTTATGATGATGATGTTATTTTAGGTGACTGCAAGTTTGTAACGGAACTTTCACAACTCTCGTTAATATTGTCGCAAAGTTTCAAGGTTAATGGTAAACAAATATTTCGACAATGCATTAGTGATGAGTGTGATGAGTGATGACGGAAGAATAGATAATGTTGCAAAACAAACTGTTATAACATTAGTAATCCATTAAGCGTCGTTTTATTTCGATTATTTCGATCAAACATTTTTAGAAAATTAATTTGATTAAAGAGAGCCTCTACAAAGGAAATTAATCGATGTTGATGGTTTTCGAAAGATAACGTTAAAATAACAAATGTATTGACTCTACTCTCGATGTTTTGTCAAGCAGAGCTTAGTAAAAAACGTCCTTCAACTTCCATTTGAATATTTGATAGCGAGTACTCGTAATGTTACCTTCGATGAAGTTTCAAGTTACCTCCGACAGACATACACAGAACAGAACAGAACTTTTTCTGAAAATCTGACCAGCAGCATCTTTCTGTCTGGACAGAAATATGCTGCACCCCTGCTTCAGAAAACATGGTGTGACGAAGGCAAGGGAAGCGCCTATACTACTTTTCCATCCTTTGGGTGAGGCAGTGTTGCTTCCGGTGGATATTTTCGGTATTCTGTGTTGTCTCGATTTCCCCACGTATCTGTCTGAATAAATCTGTCTGAAACCTGGAGGAGATACTGTGACACACTATGAGGAAACAGCGAGAATGATGGCGGGTTCACTGTTCACTCACCATTTCTGTATTATTACACTATAGGCATCACCTGTCATGTGGCAGGTCAAATTTATGAGTTGTCCTTGAAAGTGCATGTACAAAACATGAATACGTCACGTTTCTTGATTGAACGACTTGGTTCATTTCTTATTTAATCATTCACTGGTGAAAAGTAGTGAAAAAGCCACCTTATACTTAAACTATTGATTATTATGTCATAACCATTTAATGCGTGGTTCACTAACGTCCTAACCTACGTGCTACGTGATATGATTTAAAGTAATACCGCGTTTCTATTTACATAGTATGTTGGTTACTTGGTCTATTGAAGTATTTTAGAAAGTCAGCACCTGGTAAAAGAATATTCAGAATTCAACAAGGACAGGGACCTCCGACGTAGCAGTTCACCGCTACGCTCAATATCCAGGTCAATTTTCCTAATACAAAGATGTTAAAAATGCAGTCTCGTACTGTCAAATTCTCGATTTTTTTATATATCTCCATCAAACAAATATTACCAATTTGCAATTTTGCAATGTAATTATTATTTAAATACAATAGAATATGTAAGGATGAGAATAAATAATGAACTCAAGCACGCAGCGTTATGTATGTATGCAAATAACTCTGCGTGTCTAGGTATGTCTACCCTGGCCCTCGATGTTTTAATAGGGTTGTAGTACAAGGCTATCGTGAACTGGTTTGTGCAACGTTGGCTTGACGATTAAAATGAGGCTGTGTTCTTACAAGTTTTATTCTTACCGGCATATATGAATTATAGGGGTGGTTACAGTTAATCACGAAACCATCGTTCTAGGTACGTTTAATGTGTCGGCCGGGGTGCGAGGGATATGGCTATGCCAATCTCACCTCCGGCAACTGACGGCCCACAGAAGGCGTGCGTTTTAGTCGGTTCGAGTCCGACATAACCTCCTCCTCCGACCCCGGCGGGGGAGGTATCCGTGGGGATTTTTCGCACGATAAAAAAAAAAAAAAAAAAAAAAGGTACGTTTATTGTACCTGTTTTGCTGGTACCTGTTCCGTGGTAATCAAGATAGTGTTAAGGTGGCTCTATATTATGTTTATTGGATATTTTGAAAGAAATATATTTTACGGAAAAGTAATGTTCGGTAAAATTATGTTTTATTAAAAGTTGAAATCTAAACTACCTTTGAAAAGATTTTCTATCAACATTGTTGACATTCTAAAACAGTATTTTCTCAATAATTAAATACAGGTAGGTACCTACATACTATAATAATAATAATCATCATCATCATCATTTCAGCCATAGGAAGTCCACTGCTGGACATAGGCCTCCCCTCCTGCACTATAATAATACTCAGCAGCTTTGTATTTTATTTTGCATGTGCTTATTAAGTACCCTATAATCCGTATACAGAACCCTTAACTAGATTGTACATTCACACACACATTCAGTATTCGTATACCTTTTGTAAAACAAATAGGTACAGGTAGGTACACTGAGTTGAGTAGGCAGCTAACAAAGAGTAAAGTAATAGTAGCTGAGTTGCATGTCCAAGGACTACGCGACTACGCCTAGAGAAAAAAATAACATCTGTCTACTTATCTTGTCCGTCTAGTCACAGATTAATAAATAGTTACTACGTAACAGATACATCACTCCCATACAAAAGTGAAAATATCTACGCTATATTCACCTACAAAATTTTAATAATAATACCTGCTGCTCAGAACGAGAAGAATTGTACCTTAAACCCGCAATCATAGAGTCGAGACTGTGTTGCCCGCCGTGCGGGTGACGTCATCGTAAGAATGCGCTAGGGTTATATCTATGATGGTTATTGTAATAAAACGAATTAACCACATTTTTTATTAGTCAATCCAATATGTTTTAGTATTATATGAATTTTTTTTTCTCTTCTCGAAATTTATTACATTTTATACCTAGTCGAAAATATCTTATATTCCGTAAATAATTTTAATAAATAATATAAATCAACGGTTTATAACATTTGTAATACGGTGCTACTTTATAGGCCTCAGTGTACCTATAGGTAGGTATACAGTAAGGTATACTTACCTACTGTATTTATAGTTTTCTCATAAGATTTTTTCCAATTTTAATGCATTTAGATTAATCATTTTGTTCAAATCAGTTTGTTCAACTATTGGTATGAAATTACGAAATAATTTACAGTAGGTATAGCTTATAGACGCTTATTCCTACGGTCCTACCCTAAAAATAACGGACATTACCTACTATTCTATTACGTAAGTACTAGGTAACTTCAGTATTAGAATTAGGTACTTACCTATAAAACAACACTTATATAATATCTGACTCATAAAACGTCTTAATTTACGATTTACATACTTATTACTTAGGTACTTATGTTCAAAGAAATAGACTTAGGTACCCATCCACTGCACATTAATTACGTGGTTTCGGCATTTCGAAGCGTAAGCGCGGGAAACGTGCGGGTGCGGTGCAGTGTGATGCGAGCGCTCAGGCGCGCGTTCGGCAGCCCTCTGCCAGTTTGTACAGTCGACTGTACGCCAAGCTGTAGGTGTTTATCGCGTGGCCTTGAGCGAGTGACGGAAGCCTGGTCTAGTTTGAGCAGCGTGCAGTGTAAAAAACCTTTAAACGACTGTATAGTGTATACTCACTTGTATCTCAAGTGTAAGATGCAAGTGGTTAATAGGCTTCCCTTTAAAAATAATTAAAAAATGCAATCTACCAACATCGTAAAAATTATTGTTATTAATTACAACTTGACCAAGACAAACAATTTAACCTCCTTGAACTTTCAGTTTGAAGATTAAGGAAATACATTATCTTTACTGAAGGAAGTATGTACCTAGCACTTAAACTTACCTATGCGTCACTTATAAGTTACTTATGTTATAATGCATTTTTTTTCATATATGTATATCATTTTTTTACTGTAACCTAAGATGAAGTTCGAAAAATAAAGGCCGCCCTTTCAGATGTGATCCCTTTAATTAGTGGTCCCTAGTGTCCCTACCTTGACGGTCTCAACAATCAATGCTTTTTCACGTCACGCTTGAAGAACTTCGGGTTCTCGAAAAAAGGGAAATCTTGTGTGGGTACCGCATTCCAGTTCTTTAATGTACGTCAAAGAAAATAAAATTTAAAGATTGCGATATTTACCTTATTAAACTGGTGTAACGATTATCATTTTACTATTAGACAAGCAATCTAGAACGAAAATTGTGTCGCATTTGGAAGTGATAAATATATAGATACAAATAGAACAAACCAAACAAGATAATTATGCGAAGTAATTATAAATCATACTTCAATTATGTGTTAAATATTTTCAAACACATGTGTATTAACACTCGTTTTGCACTAATTTACAGATAAATTTTACAAATTACGCCTATTTCTCATTGCCGCACCTTTACTGATGACGGTTAAACAAAGTGAAGTGAATTAACTAAATTAATGTAAGTGAACAATTTTTTGTTCAGTAAGTACAGCCGGTCACGTAGTACCTATACCTACTTGCAATTTCAATTCAATGCAATTAGTCTTTGGTATAGATATATTTTATCTCTCTGCGATGACGGAAGTCAGAGTTGTAATAATTTTATGTGTCGGGTAAATTTTCCTTGACATCGCATTAAACAATCGCTCTCAATATTAATAGGTAGTAGGTACCTATATTAATATCACAGGTGTAGAGTGCTCAATACCATGGCGACCACGTAATATAAAACCAACAGGAAATCCACCACAGCTATCGCTTTGTGTCACAATACTGTGAGATGTTCAACATGCTACAGGCCCCGCAACATACATTTACTATTTTGCGACTTATGTACAATTACTAAAAATATAAATCAATGCATATCACTGCATATGTTTAGGTTTTCCTGCTGACGACGGATGCTTGCGAATTACCTACTCAGATTGCGCGAGATTTGGTACTTGCACCATTATGTGCAATTTGTTATAAATAATTTACAAGTTTCGCAACGCGATTAGTTTGTAATTGACATTTACTTTTGCTTCTCTCTTACACAGTGCTATATAGACCCAAATTAAGCAGAGCTCGTCATATGGGTTCTAGAATGGGGAGAAACAGAGTGTTTAATAGTACGAATAGATTAATTGCCTATTGTATGGTCATTTGATGCATTTTCGTATTTAATTAAATAATTTCAACTTGTAATACTTGTATATTTAAACAAAATTTTCACTCAAATGTAACTTTTTTTTTCTCTAAGTACAGAAAAAAAAGCTGAGTAAAAAAAAAGTTCAATTCAAACCTCATTCTTTTAAATATGGCCGATCGCCATTGTTAGATGCGCGGGCATAAGAAAACGAATTAATTTGTAGTATAGTTTATTTAGTATTTGTAGTATTATTTTATTCGCAAGTGTGTTGTAAAACGTCGTATGCCACAAGACAAATGCAAATATGCATATTTGCAGAGCGGAAATCGAAACCCCGACGACGCAAAGAGAACAAGGATAAGATAAAATGAGAATCATCATCAAATAACTCTTTTGGTAGTCGGGTAAAAAAGTAGGTAGTAGTGTAGTTGCTGAGGCTTCGGATTTGCATGTCAGATGGTTGTCTCGAGTACAAGAATAGTGTAATTAAGATGATAATTTTATTAACAATGGGAAGCAGCAAGGTCGGTTACAATATTTTCATACTCGTTTTCTCAGGGGCTATTGTGAACCTAGAAAATTAATGTCAATGTAGGAATATTAGGTGGCTACATTAACATCTTAATTATTATTTTTCGCTAACTGTTGATTAAGAATAATTTTAGTTTAACATTATAATATAACAGAATAGTGTTATCTTTATTATTACTATGTTTATTAAAAGCTTTAATGGCAATTTTATTTAAATAGTTATTAACATTATTGTATTGTATGTACATAGATAGACAATTATGAAACTTCGAGCATGTTAACTGTTACATAGCGTAACGATAGCCAGCCCCTAAATCTAAAAACTTGATACTTGGAACTAAAAGAAAGCAACTTCTTTCGTGAAAACCCGATTTTCAGCAACAAAAAATTGGGAATCCAATTGAAAATCACCGTAAAATTATTAATATTCTTATTTGCTTATATGTATTTAAAACCTATTCACGGGCTATCTTCTTGTTGTAGGTATATTCTATCTGCTTGTAGTATTATCACAATGGAACAGATTCATAGTTCGTTAGACTGTGATCTTATCTATACTTCAAAATATTGGTGCCAATGTTGCTGTTATTACAGTAACATCGGCACCAATATTTTGTACAGTACGACAGTAATCTCTTGTCAATATGATATTAGCCGACAAAATATAAGTCATTCATTATCCTTTTTCTTTCCCCAAATTCACAATAGGTAAGTTAGTATAATCAGATTCCAAATAGAATGAAGTTGCGAAATTACAATACAGTTTAGAGATAGTTAACGTATATGCGCAACAGAATTGGCATACCCTTGTCATTTTTTATATAGTTAAATTATTATAGTAATAAAATTTTAAATGACATTAAATCAAGCTAAGTAATAAATAATATATGTAGGTAACTACATTCATTAAACGTAGGTAGGTACCTAATGCTCAATTAATATTGATTGAACTATGAGATTTTCAATATCATTGTTATACATAATTTAGACACCTGCCTATTCATATAAAGTAGGTAGGTATATTAGGTATAAAATAAAGGTGCAAGTTACAGGTCACGATTCCTTTGTCTGTAAACAATCAGATACTGCAATATTAAAAGTCTAGATTTATAAGCATTTTAAGACTTGAGTGCCCCGGAAGGATACTGCAAGGGACAGTATCGATGGAAAACTCACACAAAAATATGAAAACATGAATATAGCATGGATAGTATCGTAGTATCCCTACAGCCCTACATGTATCTATGAAGACCTCTATGCCGCAGCGGTAGGGCGTTCGGCGGCTAAGAGGTTACGGGTTCGATTCCCGCTCAGTGTAAATATTTGTATGCATGTCGAATCTCAGCCAAGAACACACTTGAGAAACTACTACTGAGTCTACTGACACAAGTAATTTAGCTTAGCGGGGCTAACTTATAGTAATTTCGGTTACTAGTAAACATTCTTTAAAAAATATGTGGATAACTAAGTAGTTTGTATAATTATAGTTTGTATATGTATAAAGATACAATGAGGAAAGAGAAAATGAGAAAAAGTTCATACATTTTCATTAACTTGGCTTATTTCTTTTAATTGTGCCAGTCGTGGCGTAGCGGTAGTGAACGCGGCAAATGACGCGGCGCTACGCAGGAGGCGCGGGTTCGATCCCCGCTCAGTGCAAATATTTGTGTTCATGAAATATGGGTATTTGTATTGGTCTGGCCGTGCCTCGGAGAGCACGTCAACCCGTCGGCCCCGGTTGCCATAAGAACATCTATGGCAATTGTTACGGGTAGTTGGAGCCCTAAAAAGTCCAAAAACAACGGTCTAGCTGCAAAGCTTCGATATCGCCTAATGTTACCATTGGGTCGTGGAGGTCAGATGGCAATCACTTCACGGAAAATATCGAAGTCTAGCCAAATCCGTAGTTTAGACTGGTAAAGCGGACCCCAGACTCCGAGCTTAAAAGCTTCGGATGCGACTGGGAATTAACGCTAGGATGCAGAAGAAGATTTCTTTTAATTGTGCAATAGTCGAAATAAATTCAGATACTCTCTCATTAGCGAATATAGTGTATTTATTTTTGGGGTTGGTATGAGTAGGTACTTTATATATTTTTACTTACAGATAAATTAACCTATCAGCTACCTCTGTGCCGTGGCGGTAGTGACCGCGTCTACTATGCAAGGGGCGCGGGTTCCATTCCCGCTCAGTGCAAATATTTGTATACATGAATATGTATATTTGTATTGGTCTGAGTATTTCCGTGCCTCGGAGAGCACGTTGAGCCGTCGTCGGTCTCATACGAACATCTATAGCAGTCGTTACGGGTAGTTTGAGCCCTCAAAACTCCGACTAGTCCAACCGGCTCAGAGAATGATGATTATCTAGGTAAGTTATTTAAGTTTCATAATAAACAAGCAAGCAGCATAACATAACTAAAATATTATGTAGTTCGAAATTAAATTTGTAAACAGGTAGGTACCAACGGGTCTAAAATTGCTAATTGAGCGATTCCGCTAAAACTAATGAATGTCCAGTAGTCTCAATAATTCCTATAAAATTCCTAAAATGGTCACTCATATGAGCAGAATCACAACAATTCATTTACTAAGAATAGGTATTCCAATTTCGTGTAAATAATGCCACATGACAAAATATTACCCTAATAAGATTCCAATAAAGTGGCCGTTTTAGACCTGCAAATCCCTGACAAAGCAGATTTCAAATTAATCATCGATGTATTTCTTAATAAATTGTAATCTACCTTATCGTACCATTGATGTGGCAATGACCAAAATCTTAGTCAGCACGACAGTTTAGTTATGGCAAAACAATTTTTTCCGGCACGGTTTCACAACATCAAGAAAGTTTAAGATAAATTTACTTACCTGAGTAGTAAGGTGTAAATTCGGGATTGTTGCTGTATGTATGGCATAGAAGCGTAGAATTTGTATTATAATTGGTTTCTGGAAGGGCTTTGTCTGCACTTATGTGACGAGCGATGAGATGTCGCGTCCCACCACTTGCTTCGTTCAACAGATCCATTTTTTTTGTATTTCCCACTCAAATTTATTTTAATTCACACTTAAAGTTGATTATTTATCATTTAAATATCAACTTTTATTCATAACATATTCACTGCCTACATAGGTATTGTTTATGGTGTGGCCATTTTTTAAATGTTTGAATTTCCCGCGTTATCCGCTTTTGTTTTGATGCGGGTTTCGAGGCGAAGGCATCTGCGCAAACTGCCGACTCGCCGCCATACAACAGTGGGGCGTGTTGCGTTCACTTTCTTTCGACATTTTAGTGGCCTGTCTGCGCAACTACAGACATTACTATTTAGTGATGTGCCAACTATACTTCTTCAACGATAAAACTGTACTAGAATGTAACCGATAACATTGAACCACAAGTTAACTGCAACTGTTATCACTAAATACCTGATCTATATTTTACGTAGGTAGTTCAGTTATCGCGAAACTGATATGATAAGATTAGGTACTTTTAGTATTACTTACACGTATGAAATCCGTAAGTACTTTTATTGGGTTTCATGGGATTGTTTAATGTATAGGTTACGTGTATTTGACGGCGTATGCTAGTATTGGCTCTATAATGATTTTAAATGATAATAAAATTATTTAAGAAAAAGGAGACCCACAAGGTGACGCAGGAAGGAAAATGTAGATATGTTTTAAATTAAACTTCAATGCAGAAGTTTGAGCAAGAAAAACAATGACACTATTTCGCCAAGTGTGAGCCGAACAGACAATGGCGCTACACTTTCAACAATGAATGCTATCATATTAATCTTGAATGATATTACATCAGATCACTGATACAAAGTTCATCATAATTTGAGTTAATAAAAGTAGAAACGGATAATGTATATTGATAAGCAATTTATGTTTTTATGATGACGGCTTTCAACGATAAACTTTATTATGATTACAATTAGAATCATAATTGGAGGTTTAAAAATAGAAGTGCTTATTTATTCAAATGATCATTACTTCAAATTCTAGATTTCATGAGGAAATTTTCGTTATTTTAATAAAAAGTTCCTATTATAGAAATACAAAACTGACTACAAAGTCTGAAAAGAATGACAGAGTAACGCTAGATACCTATAGATTTTCATTTACTAACACCTAGCTCAATAGATATACAAAGCGTAAACGTAAACGCAACAGGTGTTAAAACCCAAGTTAGGACTCCTAATAAAGACAACTTAGAAGTCGTTTTTTACACCTCTTAGGTGGCAGATAAACACACGGCCCACGCGATGGAAAGTGGTTAGGTAGTGTGGCCTATAGACATATGCAACACCACAACACACTCGTGCCGCCAACCCCGTAAGAACAGAGAGTTTCTGTGCTGTCAGTGCAGAAGAAGAAACTAAAATAGAATAGTAGACTTAAACTTTTCATTTAGTACTTATTATAACTTCGACCGATTGTAGAGTACCCAACCTACTTACCCACCTACATACCTACCTACTTAGTTCCTTTTACCCTAGACGTGACGTGTAAGTTATCAGTGTTATCACCCTCACTCGCCCCCTATTAGGTGGGACCGAAAATTATAGTTGGTGAAATGTGGGTGTTAGTATATACACCTCTGCCTACCCCTTCGGGGATTTACAGGTACAGTAAGTACAGTAAACCTATAATATGTATAATTATGTACAATTGTACATACATAATTATATTTGCTCACGCTTGTAAATCCCCACTTACGCATACATATGTGTAAGTTATCACTATCAAATAAACGATACTTTAAGTCTTAAGAATTCGAGTTTTCATTTCCTTAAAACTTTCACCGCTGCCTATCGATAAAATGTACCGCGTAGTCACAGTCACAGCACTGTCTCTCGATGAGGTAACAACTTGGTAACAGTTGGGACGCGTGTAATAACTTATAAGTTATCCGACTTCATGGTTTAGTGCTTATTGCAAAAATCCTCATTGACGAACGTGACACCCTTTTTAAAAAAAAAAACCTTTTAAAGGTTACCCCCTTCAGCTTAGCGAGAGCTTGTTAAGAATGTGTTATGAGGTGTTATGGTCTTTGATAGAAATTTGGATTCCTTAACTGTTACTCTGCCCTTGTCAATTTTAATATTGGGTCTCTTTGAACTACATAATAATCTCATGTTACCTAAGTATTATAAAAAACCCAAAGGGTAAATTGCCTACTTAACACTCTTGTTGGGTTTCGCAAAACCTTGGATTCTTGGGAAAGGTATAGGTACCTACTTAGGTATTGCGCGACTATTTAGACTGTTATTGAATATTTAAATTAATTTGAATTTTATATAAGTATCTAGGTATACCACGGTCACAAATAATGTTTCGTAAATCGTAAAAATATAATAAGACTAGACTAACTATTTTCTATCGACAAAGTAATAACTGAAGGAAAACAGAGGTAAGTAGTTAGGTACCCAGTAGTATGCTTAATATAATAACTACGTCGTACTACCGTCTGTCTCGTACCGTCTGTCACGACAGGTAGAGTAACATCAAATGTGTGGCAGTAGCAAGTTGTAATGAATATTATACAGGGCGTCCCACGGCGATTCCACATGGAGGGAAAGTACCTTAAATCCTTAAGTTAGCTCATTTTACTTGCAAACAAAACTGCATTCAAAGATTTTTAAAAATTCGCTTGCCACACCCGGTAATCGAACCGACTAAAATCCGAAAAAGTAACATTGAATTTAAAATTTTAGGTTTCAAGGACTAGCTACCGTTTTCATGTCTTCAATCCATCTGGCTGAAGGAGTTTTATTTAGTTCTTATTCGGATGACCATTTTGTCCATATTTTTTTTATACCACTTAGGTGGTAGACAAGCACACGGCTCACCTGATGGAAAGTGGTTACCGTGGCCTATGGACGTATGCAACACCAGGGGCGTCACACTCGTGCTGCCGACCCTGAAGAAACCTTCTAATGCCCCTCTTGAAGAACTCCATATTGTAGTCGCTTGGGAAAACCATCGCGGGGAGTTCATTCCACAGCTTGAGTGTGCGAGGGATGAAGTTCCTTTCATACCGCACAGTGCGCACCATTTCCGGTCGCAATGTGTGAGGATGAACTCCCCGCCTATGGCGAGAAATGCGATGATAGAATGTAGCTGTGGGCACCATATCATACCCGCTGCACGACTTTCAATTTGTGGACTAGTCCCACCGTTAGCATAGATTATCCCAATAGTTGCCGTTAGGACTATCCCACTTTTTAGTAGGTCTAGTTATTATTTCGTAACAAGCAGGACAAGACACATTTAAACTTATAAAAAAAGTTGCGGCACGCCAGTCGTGTCAAAACGGCCATCATAGCGTGCCGCAACTAGTGAAACTTACTAGCAAGTTAAGTAGTGGCCTTAAATTCTCACTCAATCCAACTTTGAACGAATCCCTCAGGCAGGATGCGTTCAAAATTGGATGTATGAGTTTCCATTACGTTTGACCGGTTTTTGTTCAGCATGTGTGTTCTCAGAAAGGACCAGGTCTGGCAAAAACTGGTCGCTCCAGGCGGCCGATCCAGGCTATTAACATCGTAGGTATATAGGTAACAAGCTTTTTGAGGCATCGAGGAAGAAAAATTTTGTAAAAAAGTATCAAACGGAATTGGGTTTTTTCCCACGTAGATAGGACAACGAAACTACAAGAAGTAGGTATCTTCTCTTTAATATAAAAATGAATGTGTTGCCAAGCGCAAATCTCGAGAACGGCTGAACCGATTTCACAAAATTTTTTTTTTAGAATATTCCTATAAGTACTAGGATGGTTCTTACGACGAGTAAAAAAAAAAAAAGAATCGACTGTTAGGCGGTACGAAGTTCGCAGGGTCAGCAGACTGCTAGTATGTAATAAAAAAAAATTGTTAGAATAATATGTACCGACCAGCGCCATCTATATCATTAGTTATGTATTAAAAAATTATCTCCAAAACTATTAAATTCGAGAGAATTTTACGAGATACGCGTAATTATACATGCTGAAGTACCTACCTTAGAGTATATATCTAATACTCTAAGGTACCTACTCTATATTGTTCCTTATTCGACCGATTGTAGAGTACCTAACCTACTTACCCACATTTTAGTCGTAAGACAGTTATCGAAGTCCAAAGAATTCGCCTGCTACCGAAATAGGTCGGACCGCTATAATCGCTTACTCACGTAGAAAATTACACAGTACATTAATTCATTGTCTCTTTCTATGAACCAGTGTCTACTGGATTAGGAATTGTCATTTCCTCCGCCCACGCTTCGTTGATTTTAGGGTTCCGTACCTCAAAGGGAAAAACGGAACCCTAATATAGCATCTGTTTGTTGTTCGTCTGTCTATGGAAATCATTTACTTAGGAATCCGTGGAGGTACCTACTCTCGGAATTTATATTAAACTAGCTGCCCCGCGTGGATAACAGTCATCCTCCTCCTTCTTTGTACCAAATTTCATCACGTTCGGCTCAGTACGTTGGATGTGAAAGTGTAACAAACAGACAGAGTTACTTTCTCATTTATAGAATTAACTTAGTATAGAACCGCAACTTGCTCACAAACCTGTTTTATTTTCTGCTACTGATTTCTACAAAGTTTAATCATTAAAAGATTCACGTATCACTGACGTTAAGGCTTGATCAGTAAGTATGAGATTCCGTATACTTACCGAAAATAATGAGAAAATTATGGCTAAGTTCCCTACCTACTTAGTTCCTTTTACCCTAGACGTGTAAGTTATCAGTGTTATCAATCTCACTCGCCCCCTATTACCTATTACTGAATTTTTCGATGCCTAACGTTACGGTCACTTTTTTGTATATATAGCATAGTTTTGTATAGTTATGTATATTTTGTAAGTAATTGTATATATATATATATATATATATATATATATATATATATATTTCTCCATATTTTTATAATAACCATGTTAAAATTGTTCTTTTATGTTAGTAATCGATAAACTCAGAAACTACTAACGGGACCGAAAATTATAGTTGGCGAAGTGTTAATACACCTCTGCCTACCCCTTCGGGGATTTACAGGCGTGAGTACTGAGTATATATGTATATTTACAATTGTATATACATATATTTACTCATGCTTATAAATCCCCACTTACGCATACATATGTGTAAGTTATCACTATCAAATAAACGATACTATAAGTCTTAAGAATTCGAGTTTTCATTTCCTTAAAACTTTCACCGCTGCCTATCGATAAAATGTACCGCGTAGTCACAGTCACAGCACTGTCTCTCGATGAGGTAACACCTTGGTAACAGTTGGGACGCGTGTAATAACTTATAAGTTATCCGACTTCATGGTTTAGTGCTTATTGCAAAAATTCTCATTGACGTACGTGACACCCTTTTTTAAAAAAAGCTTTTAAAAGTTATCCTCTTCAGCTTAGCGAGAGCTTGTTAAGAATGTGTTATGGTCTTTGATAGCAATTTGGATTCCTTAACCGTTACTCTGCCCTTGTTATTGTTGGGTTTCTTTGAACTACATAATACCTAATCTCATAATTAATATGTTACCTAAGTGTTATAAAAAACCCAAAGGGTAAATTGCCTACTTAATACTCTTGTTGGGTTTCGCAAAACCTTGGATGCTTGGGAAAGGCATAGGTAGGTACCAACTTATGTAGGTATTGCGCGACTATTTAGACTGTTATTGAATATTTAAATTAATTTGAATTTTATATAAGTATCTAGCTAGGTATACCACGGTCACAAATAACGTTTCGTAAATCGTAAAAATATAATAAGACTAGACTAACTATTATCTATCGACAAAATAATAACTGAAGGAAAACAGAGGTAAGTAGTTAGGTACCCAGTAGTATGCTTAATAGAATAACTACGTCGTACTCGTACCTTCTGTCACGACAGGTAGAGTAACATCAAATGTGTGGCAGTAGCAAGTTGTAATGAATATTATACAGGGCGTCCCACGGCGATGCCACATGGAGGGAAAGTACCTTAAATCCTTAAGTTAGCTCATTTTACTTCCGTTAGCATAGATTATCCCAATAGTTGCCGTTAGGACTATCCCACTTTTTAGTAGGTCTAGGTATTGTTTCGTAACAAGCAGGACAAGACACATTTCAACTTATAAAAAAAGTTGCGGCACGCCACGCGCCAGTCGTTTCAAAACGGCCATCATAGCGTGCCGCACCGCAACTAGTGAAACTTACTAGCAGCTAGCAGGTTAAGTAGTGGCATTAAATTCTCACTCAATCTAACTTTGAATGAATCCCTCAGGCAGGCAGGATACGTTCAAAATTGGATGTATGAGTTTACATTACGTTTGACCGGTTTTTGTTTAGCATGTGTGTTCTCAGAAAGGACCAGGTCTGGCAAAAACTGGTCGCTCCAAGCGGCCGATCCAGGCTATTAACATCGTAGGTATATATAGGTAACAAGCTTTTTGAGGCATCGAGGAAGAAATTTTTTGTAAAAAAGTATCAAACGGAATTGGGTTTTTTCCCACGTAGATAGGACAACGAAACTACAAGAAGTAGGTATCTTCTCTTTAATATAAAAATGAATGTGTTGCCAAGCGCAAATCTCGAGAACGGCTGAACCGATTTCACTAAATTTTTTTTTTAGAATATTCCTATAAGTACGAGGATGGTTCTTACGACGAGTAAAAAAAAAAAAGAATCGACTGTTAGGCGGTACGAAGTTCGCAGGGTCAGCAGACTGCTAGTATGTAATAAAAATAATTTTGTTGGAATAATATGTACCGACTAGCGCCATCTATATCATTAGTTATGTATTAAAAAATTATCTCCAAAACTATTGAGATAATTTTACGAGATACGCGTAATTATACATGCTGAAGTACCTACCTTAGAGTATATATCTAATACTCTAAGGTACCTACTCTATATTGTTCCTTATTAGTGACAGAATAGGCTGTCCGCCCACTTGATGGAATAATTCACGGAATTCACCACGATTTTGGAATAGATACCTAACTGGATACCGCTTTCACTTTCAGGATTTCTCACGGAGCTCCAGTTTTGTTTGTATAATTTCAATTAACCTTTGTTGCGTTTTCGACAATGAATCCACCAAACTCGATGTCAGAAGTCTTATTTCGACCCCATGTCCCATGTTGCCTGGTGCCTTCAAGTTCTGATCTTCGATTTCGGGACAAGTATGGTAGTTATCGCACTAAGCCTGTGCCTGATGAAGTCATAGTGCAATGTGCTTATTAACTTGCTTTGGTAATATAAAGCGATAATAACAGCTGAGGAGGTATCTATGTTCCCGGTGTGTTCTACGAAGCAAGTAGAATCTATTAGGTGTACAATCTATTCACACGTTCCATCTTCAAGCCATTGTTGATTGGTTTTAACAAAAAAAAAATTCTTATCGGTAATGGATAATGGAACCCTGTTAATGTTGGTTTTACAAAGCTATTGTTCTGTATAGTCTCTCTCGAAGGGCCCATAATTACAAATTTGCCGAAATTTGATCGGCAGACAAATACGAGACAGAAAGTGTTTACTACCGTGTTCAAACGAACCTCACAGAGTGAAGCAGAATACAAAAAGTGCAAAATTATTCCGATGATAGGTACCTTACCTAACCACACCTACACTGTCTACACAATCGAAACATTATTTAGATAGCAGACTTGGCCCCCAGGTAGTAGGCGACCCCGCACGCGTTACCTGCCTATTATTGTTGGATCAAAGAAGATGATCTCTCTCTTTCATTAAATACCTAATAAACTAATCCTCATTGATGAGAGCGAACTGATTAGGTATTATTTAAAGTAGTTTGGTAGGTAGGCATCTACCAGCGACTATACAACCAAGCATCTACCTACCTGCGTGCCTGAGTGCATGGTTATAGCAAACAGTTATAGTTAAAGTATACAAAATAAATAATAAATATATGTACAAATGTACATACATATAAAATAGGGCATAATAATATGGTTAGAGTATGCAAAATTTCAAATGCAAAAGTGTATATAAATACACGCCATCTGACAAATATACTTCATACTACTACGCCAACATTGGTTCCGCTATTCAACACTAGATGCCACCCCTTTGTTTCTAAACAATATCAACTGGACAACATTGTATTGTACAATTATAATATACTACCTACCATAACCTACAATAAGGAAATATTATTTCATTTTCCTGACTGATATTTTTTTGCTTAAATGAAAATATATATAATAACAAAACAATTCATATGAATTGTTATTATAATACATTATGTTTTATTATGTAAATATTGTGTTGTGTTGTGATGATTCTTAATAATTTTATTGGTATTTCGTTTCGTATTAACAAACTAACCAAATGCAATTTTTATAATAATATCATGATTATCATGAACCTAATATTGCGCTAATGTCAAGTGTGACTAGGTAACCTAACAAAATATTGCCTACGCAACTTTTCTGTTCATAATAATATTAATAATATTCCGATTTTGTGTTCATGGTATAAGGTATGTAAGTTGTAGGTACCTAGGTACATGAATTGAAAGTGCCAACCTATATATTTCATCTATGGTGCCAACTATTGAAATCGAACCAAGTAATATAAACTAGGTATAAAGTAGGAAAAATATAAATTATTGGTCTATTGTAGGTACCATTCGAATATAAAGTTGTTATCTAATAATTTTGTCTGGGTAAACAGTGTTCTCCTTATATGACAGGTAATTTTAAAACATGTCGTAATGAATAATGAAAATAATCGGGCAAAGCGAAAGGCTTAAGGTTAGGTAATAATAAGCTCACCTCTCCTGCAGTTCACAATGACCGTTAACTTCTACCACCTAAGTACGTAGTAGGTGCCCACGTTATATTAGAAAAAGAGGTCATCAATCAATCAATGAAATTCTGCAAGAAATAACTAGTAAGCTGTAGTAAGCAATCTTGTCTTGTAGCGACTTTTTATAGAAACACATATTAAACAAATAAACTAGGTTAAATAACAGACTAAGTAGTGGTTCGGTTTTGGTTTTTTGTCTTTAAAATGAGTTTCTAAACAGTAAAATAATAACAAACTGAGTTTTTAAATAAAATAGATTTAAAAAGACATAGGGTGAAGTCTCCTAGTATCGGCCACGTCCTAATATCGGCCTTTTCGAGAAAATGAAACATAACTATGAAAATAACCCTAAAATTATGATAGTTTTTATGCAAAAAGCGACTCTATATCCGTACGAATAACATCCCATATTTTGGTGCGGGTACCTCCACATTTGAACGTTCAGGTGGCAATAGAGCACGCGCAGGTATCGACGGGTGTGATTTTGTGGCAATACCGAGTCAAATCCCGGAGTCGACGCACTGAGTGGGAAAGTATTTGAAAGGAATTAAATATACCTATGGTATTTTATATTATTTTTTATTAAAGAAAAACAGTCGAAGTACCGTTTAGGTAGTGTGATTTTAAATTTACTTGTACTGTTTATGAAATAATCGCGGGGTCGAGATTAGGGATCTTAATTTTGGATAAATCTCAATATCGGCCACCTGGTCGATATTGGGGAAATGCATGAAAACACTAAACCGTATGTTTAGCTATTTTATATGTTAGCAGTAACATTAATAAGGTTAAAAATGAAATATCAGCTCTGTTTGAGCACCAGATCCTAACATCGGCCGCCTAAAAACTTTTTTGCCAGCTACGGCCGATATCTAGAAAGTCGATGCGTAATAACGGCCACCTTATTTTGTTTAGGGTAGTTACTTTCTTACAACCTTCGAACTTTACAATAAACAGGAACGTGGTGCAAAATGAACAAATACTTTACGTATTTTAATTTAATCAATAATATTATCATGTCGTCCCAACAAAAAGAGAAACGTTTCAAACCTATGGTTATATGACCATAGGTTCTATGACCCCTATAGGTTCTATGACCCCTACAGGTTCTATGACCCCTATAGGTTCTATGACCCCTATAGGTTCTATGACCCCTATAGTTTCTATGACCCCTATAGGTTCTATGACCCCTATAGGTTCTATGACCCCTACAGGTTCTTTGACCCCTACAGGTTCTATGACCCCTATAGGTTCTATGACCCCTATAGGTTCTATGACCCCTATAGTTTCTATGACCGTAGTAGAATAAGGGATGGAGTAAATGCCGTTCAAAGAAGCAGGCAGTAATGCAATGCTTCGATATTGTCTAACAACCCCAATGGTAACACCATTGGGGTTGTGGAGTATAGATGGAAGTCGCTTCGCGGAAAATATCGAGGTCTAGCCAAATCCGCAGTTAAGACTGGCAATGCGGACTCCAGAATCCGAGGTGTAAACTTCGGTTGCGACTGGGAATTAATGATAGGATGAAGTAGAAGAAGAATAGCATTTCGACAATACGAAATTCCCAGCACCACTTTACAAGATAGACTTCCTGGAAGAATAGATACAGAGAGAAAGAAAAATCTGGAAAATAGAATATAAAACATAAACCAGTCAAATAAAACAAAACAAGTAGACAAAAGAAGAAGAGTATTAGAATAGAAGAAGAGAATATTAAAGGACAGCGTAACTGACTTCATGATTTACCTTCTCAAAAAGAAAAGGAGAATTTTTTTTGTGGTGGCTGTGAAGTAGAAGTAATTAATGATGTCGAAGAAGATGAAGCCAAAAAATATTGAATGTGACATATGCTCCAAACGGCCTTAAAGTATACAGTTGATCGTGGGCAAAATTATATTGATGTGGCTATAGAAGATTTTACTTGCCGTCACTGCATTTAAATTGAAAAGCCTTCAAAGAAAGTCAAGTTTTCTTTTGACTTTATCTAATAATATATTTTCTTTATAATAATTATTTTGGAAATCTTTATTTATCTTAATTTTTTTTAATCATTGTGATCATTAGTTTATAATAACAGCAATTACTGTAATTTTTAAGGCTGAGATATAAAGAAAAGACAAATTAATGATAGATAAGCGTTAAAAAAATTATTTGAACCTGAATTGGAATATAAAACGTAATAATTTTTTACTTTACTTAGTTTTATTGACCTAAATTCACTATGGAAAAGGTATGACGATATTAGGGTCACAGGCGGCAGAAATTAGGGTGTTAGAGGCCGATATTAAGGGAAATCGACATACTCGGAAAAAAACATCTATATTTTCAAAAATAACAAAGAATTGGTAATTTTGCGAATGTAGTAATGGAGTTTCAGTATCCCTCTACCCAAAAAAGGCATTGTAAGAAAGCAAATGCTATAAACCATAAAATTACAATCAATCAAAGGTCAAAAAATGTTGACATGGCCGATAATTGGTGCCACCACCCTATTAAGATTGTTTACGTTTAGAAAAGTATCTAACCGAATGGATTATAGGCACAATAATAAGACCGGGTAAGAATTTTAAGCAATTGCATTGAACCAGACACACTATTTAGCACCGACCTCCCATCCAGGCCCTCGATTCTGCTAAAGCAGAATCACTGTCATGCCACTAACACTGCAAGAAATTTATATTTAATTTTAGCCTTTATATAAAGTTTAAACTTAAATGGCTTTTTGTAGAGCGAATGAGTGTAATGAAACTCTTGTCATTTGATTTTGGACTTTGATTCTATAGCAATAAAGTCTAAAATTTAATACGTTTTTTTGCAGTCTCTGTGGTATGACAATGGTTTTGCTTTAGTAGAATCGAGGCCCAGGTATATTGTTTTGTAGCCAAGCCGACCCTGGCTGTGCCTGTGGGGCAGGTAGGACCGGAGCCGTTATATGATGCGTGCGTGGGTTCGTATTGTTGTGTGTGTGTGTGTGTGTGTGGTAGTCTTAAAACAGTGTTAATATGAGATGAAGATGGTGATTAAAAAAATATTTTTTACATTGATAAATATTATTTAGGTAACTATACAGGGCGTCCCACGGCGATGCCACATGGAGGGAAAGTACCTTAAATCCTTAAGTTAGCTCATTTTACTTAAAGGAGACATCATTTTATTTTTAAAAAGAAACAAAACTGCATTTAAAGATTTTTAAAAATTCGCTTGCCACACCCGGTAATCGAACCGACTAAAATCAGAAAAAGTAACACCCTGTATTTTTATGGCATCAATCGATAGTGTCAATCATAAGGATCAAATCTCTCTAAGAAACATGGTAAATTAAATGAAAGGAAGTCCTTGAAATCTAAAATTATAAATTCAATTTGGCAAAATAAAACACTTTAATCCAAAGTTCATCCATCCATCTGATACCATATTAACAATAAAATTCCATATTTAAACTACTTTTCTTTTTTTATCGTGCTGACACCGCTGCTGGTCAGCAGTAGTATTTAGGTATGTCGAATTCAAACCGACCAAAACCGCACGCCGTCTAAATTAACAGGTTATAAGTTGATCCATAGGGCAATTCTCTTGCCATTTTCGTTGCACAGGGTACACCGCGTGCAGGTTTCTAATCAAGCACCCAAAAATAACTACTTACCCTACCTACACATACCTCATGCAGTTACCCAATAAAGTTACATTCTAAACAGGTAACAAAGTTCATTCATTTAGTACTCATTTTACTAAATAAATTTCATCAAAGATATCTCTAGTGTTGGTACCTTGTGAGAAATTCTTACAAGGTATCAACACTAGAGATATCTTTGATGTGTTGATACCTTAAATTGTAAGAAATTCTTACATGGTATCAACACTAGAGATATCTTTGATTTGATTAGAAACCTGCACGCGGTGTGTACCCTGTGCAACGAAAATGGCAAGAGAATTGCCCTATGGATCAACTTATAACCTGTTAATTTAGATGGCGTGCGGTTTTAGTCGGTTTGAATTCGACATACCTAAATACTACTGCTGACCAGCAGCGGTTTCAGCACGATAAAAAAAGAAAAGCAGTTTAAATATGGAATTTTATTGTTAATACGGTATCAGATGGATGGATGAACTTTGAGTTAAAGTGTTTTATTTTGCCAAATTGAATTTATAATTTTAGATTTCAAGGACTTCCTTTCGTTTAATTTACCATGTTTCTTAGAGAGATTTGATCCTTATGATTGACACTATCGATTGATGCCATAAAAATACAGGGTGTTACTTTTTCGGATTTTAGTCGGTTCGATTACCGGGTGTGGCAAGCGAATTTTTAAAAATCTTTGAATGCAGTTTTGTTTCTTTAAAAAAATAAAATGATGTCTCCTTTAAACAAAATGAGCTAACTTAAGGATTTAAGGTACTTTCCCTCCATGTGGCATCGCCGTGGGACGCCCTGTATACCTACAATCGCATTCATCTGAACTATAAACGCAATAAATATTGTTTTTTTAATCTTTATTTATGGAGCTTAGCCACAATATGACTATGTCGCTCGAAATAAATAATTGATGTATTAAATTGTCTAATTGATATTTATAATTAGTAAATTCAGAGGAAAACATTACACTTTTAAGTTTTTTTATTATTTTATGTAAAATTTTAAAGCTAAGGTGGTCGGTAACTTGGAATGTGTTAAGCTAATACGGCGGTGACCGTACTCTGGGAGCCGCTATTTGTGTACCTTGCGGGTGGTTTGCGTTAAAGTAAAAATAAAAATAAGACTATATTCCATTCGGTTAGGCACTGACAGAGGTGGCCTATGGTCTCAGAGGTCGAACCCGGTAAAATGGGGTTACCTGGACGCGGGGTTGGTAGTTGTGACTCTGGTGCACCTCTGCTGTCGATGGACCGCCTCCTGTTTCGTGCCCGTTGTGCCCACACACCTGCTTAGCTGCCGACCTAAATGAAGCGACGGAAGGTCTAATTTCTAATTTTTATTTTTATTTGTTGCCAATGACACGATGAAGAAGAAGAAGGCACTTAATTAAACGTAAAGAATTTTGGAGTGTCTATTTAATAATGTTTTATTTAAAAACTTAGTTAAAAATATATTTTTGTTTAGAAACTTATCTTGAAGACTAAAATAGAACCACTAGTTTGTCAGTTAGTTAACCTAGTTTATTTGTTTAATATGTGTTTTTATAAAAAGTCACTACAAAATTTACCTTGAGTTTATTACCTTCCTAACTGAATGAAGTACCTATATGTAGTCGGATTTGAAAATATTAATTTGATCAAATACAATTAAACACTAAATTCATTCAATACTAGAAACTATTACTATAATCCCTACTAATATTATAAATGTGAAAGTAACTCTGTCTGTCTGTCTGTCTGTCTGTCTGTCTGTCTGTCTGTCTGTCTGTCTGTCTGTCTCGCTTTCACGGCTAAACCACTGAACCGATTTTGATGAAATTTGGTATAGGGGTAGATTAGACCTTGAGAAAGGACATAGGCTATGTTTGGTCGCGATAATCGACATCCACGCGGGCGGAGCCGCGGGCAAAAGCTAGTAACTAAATAAAATAATAATATGTGTATGCGTTCAATACATTAAATTCATAATAATGAAATATGAAAGTACCTAACTAACACTATTAAAAATTCTAAGTAGGTATTTACAAACTGTTGTAACCTTTAATAACATTCCTCGGATCACGTAACACGTGATTATGTATATAAAATAAAATTAAACGCAGAACGTAGCCTATTTTATCTATATCCGAAGGTCAAAGTAGAGGAAGTCGTCGGTTTACTTTGCGTACCTACGGTAATATATTTGGATCGGGAGCGTTTTATTTGTGATACCTATTTTATAATATTTACTAAAACTATTGCTTTAATAATCTTTTATTTAGAAAGCGTATGTATTGTGTTTAAATATTATATAATCCTTGATAAGTAGGTAGGTATCTACTGACACAAAATAAACTAAAAATGAAACACGTGCTCGTCATTTGTAGCGCAAAACGTGCTACAACATTATCGAAATACTTCACTATTAATAGAATTATGTAGATAGGTAGGAGGCAGGTTACTTTTGTCTTTCTAGCGTTTTTATTTTCTTTAAAATTTGCTGAATGCTTTGACGCTATCTAATTTAACTAAACTTGAAATGAGACTGCTTTCAAAAAATAAAAATTTGCAAACCTAGTTTAGTTGCAATTTTATTGATCACAGTAAATATATATCATTATTGAAATCCACTTTTAGAGGTGGTAAAACTAACTGTAGTGTCATCAAAAATGTTTAAATACCTTGTAGGTACTTAAATACTATGGACTGTTTGTAAACTGACTCAATACTGGTACAAAAAACATGCTTGCAGAAAGCAACGGTCGCACTATTTAGAAGTCAATGACTCTATGTGGCAGCTTTAGTAAATACCTGTGTTATTTTATTATTTACCATACCAAAATAATAGGTTCTATTTAAATGGTTTTTAGTTACTGTTGCGCAACTTCTTAAACACTGGCTAATGATTATTAATAAAAAAAAAATTAAAGTCATGCTCAAAACCTGACTTATTCAAAGAAACACAACTATGTATCAATTAGAGAGATAATAATTTGAAATGACAGTAATAACAATATCAAACGAAGTCAACGCGCAACGTGATCACTGTCTGGAAAAAACAGAGGGCATTGCCCGTTTTTAGTTTTGTTTCAACGAAGCATTCGAGACATGCCTACTCGTCCATACAAATTTAAAAAAAGCGTTAGCTTACACATTTTTATGTTACTCGCAAGCACGTGGTTCTTTGCCCCCTTGAGGTAAAACATGAATATACAAATGTTAAGTTCAATTAAATTATAATACCTTAGTGATTGACAAAAATGCTAAAATTCTGTATTCAACGTTTGTGTAGTTGTAAATAGATAGGTACTCATTAATAGATTCATGAACTTCAATAATGTTTATAACATTTACCTACCTCTTTTTATGGATGTTATGAGAATAAAGCTATTATTATTTCCTTATAAGAAAATAGTTAAGCTTGCCTCTAATAAATACCTATAAGTAATGAAGTCATAATGTTTTCATTAGTCACCCAATCACTACTCATATTCACACAGTGGAGTGGGTAAACAAGATATTTATGTTTGTGTTCACACGCCTAATATTATTGAGCGGCTGACCTAGTTGCATTTTGTAGTACTTATATTTATAAAAATCTCTTCATTATTCGGCAAGCCCGTCGGCCGATTAGCTAAACCAACTAACACATAGATAACATCGTTGACTATACAGGCATATCGAGTCTGTCTTGTGTTTATTTACGTCCAACGTATTGTTTGTATACAGCCCGGCACGACTGCGCATCTGACTACGTCATACTCCCCCCACGCCTGTACCCCCGCTGAGACCTGTCTTTCATACGCTGGGGTCGGGCTGGCTCACTCGCTCATTCATTCGGCATTCGCAAACGTTGTGACTCGCCGCCTACAGTGGTACCGGTGAGAACTCTTGTTTCTTGCTAAATCAATCTTCAAATTCTAATTGAATACTTCGCTATGTTGAAAGAAAGGTCAAGATATGACAATCGTCAAGCCTCTGAAGAAGACGGTCGACCGCTAGCATCCAGCCGATTACCAGCGATCGAGGAACTCACCCTTGGCCTAAAACATAAACTTCACCTGCAGGCTCGAGCTCGTGCTGCACCTTACTACATTAGAAAACAAGAACCCGTCGATCTTGTGGACAGATTACTAGAGCAACGGGCTCTTGTCGCTGAAGCCGTTCGGAGATTACAAGAAAAGAAACAACCGTGTCATGAAATTTCTGTAGATTCATAATTTATAAACAAAACATTTTAGTTGTGAAAGTGTCGAACGTGTTGTGAAATCGTCTGTGTGTAGGAAACGTGTCGGGTTACAATGGTGCTATATGCAGAGAGTGTGCAAGAAAGAGATAGCTACCAATGACGTGTCCCGCACGATACGAGTCACGAGAACGAACCAAAATGGCCGCGCGTACTCTACAATCATAATATTTATTCTTCGTTTTATAGTGACCTTAACTAATCATGATCAAAGTACTGAATGACGTAACTAACCTTTAGTATTGTTATGCATTCTGAAGTACTTCTTTCTATAATTATTACAACTATGTGACTGAATATCGCGTTGAGACATTTTCATCTTGGAATAACTACTTTAATAAGAAGTATAATGCAAAAGCTTTAACTATTGTTTATATAATAATTTAACCTATTTTATAGTAAATGTTTGTCCTCTGTCTTACTTAAAGTTTCTACTTACACTTGAGTAAAATGAATGCTTTATTTTGTAGTCATTTAAATTTCGCATTAATGATCGTTGTATCAATATTTTAATTGTAAACGTTTACCTATTAGCAAATTACCTCCTTAACTGACGCATACATTCAATTAGGTCATTGTTAGTGTATAAAAACTTTCAAAAAGTGATTGTAGAGATAACAGTACATATTTACATTATAACAAGTACAGTTACTTCCTCGCATGCAGCAGTTTAGGAACCATCCATTTTACATGTCACACAATACGATTTCAGAAAGTAGGTAGATATCTACTTGTTGCGATGGTCAACACGTAACCTAGACAACTTTTAGGATTATAATAATATGAAATTCCTATTTAGCTAATACTTTATTTCATCTTTATAGTAACTATGTACAATTGTACCAAATACGGTATAAAAATCATTAAAATATTACATATGTGCATGTTTTAGTGCATTTTGTGATTTTTAGGTAGTTTAATTTATCGATCTTGTGATTTAGGTAATATTTATGTAAGTAAAAAAAACGGAATGAATTTCAGGATTTGCTTGAATTACATTCTTGAACTTAGCTGTACAAAATATTGATAAAAAATAGAATTCTACGCAAACTGTCAGTGTTAGGTCTATTTTTCGTCTATTAAATATTTGAGGATTTTAATACATTGTTTTACTTACTTTATCTTTATGTGAAGGGATTACCAGTTACCTACCACTCTACCTTTTTGTACTCATTTATATCCCCGTCCTAATCTCTACAAAAGTAGCGACAACATCTCCGGCTTATTATTTTTATTTTTTTGAAACTTGTTCAATTAACCCCATCCTACCTTAACTTTAAGTAGGTACCTATCAAATAAAATCATCCCGAATTTTGTCAAGAATTGGTAAAGTTGGTCGTCTTAATTTGTGTACCATATGAATGAAATTATTAGTTTAATATTCTACTAACTTTCGTTACATAAGCCACACGGTCCTATTAGAATGATGTAATAATCGATATTATTGTTGATGTTGATGAAACACATTGCATTCCACCTTAGTCGCCGTAAAGTAGGGTTGCCATAAGTGTGGGGACCCAGACGGGGACATTTGAAGAAAAATTAGTAAAGGTAGAAAAATAGGAACTTTTATTACAACAACTTTTAACACTGCCATTAAACAAGCGTTAAACAAGCGGGCAGCGACCCGGGCTTCCTATGTTTTCTGAAAGGCGAAAAATTATCAGAATTAACTTCTGATAATTGTACAAAATATTTTGACGAAATCAACATTAAGTTAAACATCATCTTCATGTAGACGCTTTCTCCCGATTGCATCCCTTGCCAAGATGACCCCGGAGCTCAGGGTCCGCCTTCCGGCTCTTCCTCCTCCACTTGACACGATCTTGGGCGTCCATGGTAGTGAGATCATTTGCACGCATATCACTCTCCATAACGTCAAGCCAGGACTTCTTGAGCCTATCCCTTCTACCTGGACCCGCTGGGGGCGCCATTGTCAGGCATTTGCTACCCACGTATCCTGGCGGTTGCCGCAAGACGTGGCCGCACCAGCGAAGGCGGCTCTCTAGCATTATTTTTATCTGCGATGTCATGGACATGAAGGCTGCCGCGGCTGCAAGAGCTCCTCACGCAGCATTTTTATCTCCGTGACATGCAGCTCTTACGTGCTTACGCTCTTGCTCTTACAACCATGTAAGAGGACAGGCTTAATGATCGTCTTATAGACCTGCTCCTTCAACCTGACTGGCATTTTGGGATCACCCGTCACGCCAGTCATTTCTCACCACCTGGCCCACGCGGAAGCAATGCGTGCCCTGATGTCGTAGTCGATTTCACTGGTCACATGAAGTACAGATCCCAGGTACTTGAACCGAATCATCGCCTATGCGGACCGGTGTGAAATCTGTCGAGTTTAACGCTAAACTTTCTGTCATCGCTACATTTAGCTTCATACCACCGTTCTCAAGCGCTTCCTTCCACACTTTCACGTGTTGCACCAATCTGCTCCTGTCCGCGTCCTTCAGCGCAATATCATCAGCATACATGAGCAACCACGGAGGCTGCTTATGTGGTTTTCTGATACTGTCCAACAAGACGTCTAATACCGAGCTGAACAAGTAAGGACTAAGGACGGATCCTTGGTGTACTCCGATGGTGATGGGGAAGGCTTTTGAGTCACCAAAAGCACTCCGAACCACGAAACCAGAATCATGATACATATCTTGGATGGTGTCAATGTAGGTCTCTGGAACTCCCTTAGCCCACAGTACCCACCAGATCACCGCGCGAGGAACACAGTCGAAGGCCTTCTGCATGTCTAAGAATAGGCAGTGCAGGGGCGTGTTCTTCGCCCTGTATTTCCCCACCACAATCCTTAGGGAGAACACCGGATCAATGATCCCGTGCCCGGGACGAAACCCATACTGACACTCCGAGAGTGTACTCTCCTGTCGGATCCAGGAGTCGATTATCTGCTCATAGAGCTTCATGGTGTGGGACATTATCTTTATACCGCGGTTACTACCACACTCCTGCACCGATCCCTTGCCTTTGAATACTGGCGTAATGAAGCTCAGTCTCCACTGGCTCAGGATCTCACGGTGAGAAGTACGCGGTTATACAGATTTGTTAGAATGCTCACACCACGAGCACCCAATGCACCCATTGCCTTCCAAGCCTCGATGGGGATTTCGTCGAGGCCGAGTCTGTACTTCTGCAGGTGTTATCGGTGGCACTAGTCCTTTTCCTTGTTGGAAAGAGGTCTGGTGGATGCACCTCTTGCTGCTTATTCAGCATGTCGTTGAAAGTATGAGCGCCATCTGTCCTAACCGGGACAATTTGCTTATTGGCCGGGACGCCGGGACACCAGGCCTCAAACGGGGACATGTCCCGGCGTACGGGGACGTATGGCAACCCTACCGTAAAGTCAATTTTCTAATTTATCATTAAGTGTATGAACATTACTCACCAATACGTACAAACAGTACAATATAGCATCAAAACAACGCTATCGTTATTACAATAATAACAAGTGGAATAGACTGTTTACATTTTATTTAGGTATGGTGTCAGCTGATTTTTATTATTTTGAATATAGCAGTGCCATCTAGTGGTGAATAGCGAAACGAGACATGCTGAAAATAACTTGTCACAAACAACCGACCTGTCTATAATATTGCCATGTGTGATTTTTTCCTTCTAAACCAGGGTAAATAAGCTGCCGTTTGTAGTCAATTTTATCACAGGCTACTTTTTTTTTTTAATATTAGGTCTGTCTTTCTGAGAACTATCTAGAGACTTGCAGTGACTTTTGCTATATTGCGTAAAGTAGACTTAGAGCCCATGAAGGCCAGACCTTCGTCATTTTATAAAAGCTGATGGATCATCAATCAATCAATCAATTAGCCTACTGCAGTCCACTGCTGGACATAGGCCTCCCCCAATGTGCGCCACGTTTGCCGGTCCTCCGCAGTCCTGATGGATCATTATCTTAGTCTATTACCTAAATATACCAAAAGTCGACTTTTGAGCAATGCACTTAACCACGTTTCCAACCACGTGGAATTTTGCTCTTGTTATCAGTGTTATCACGTATGACTAAAAAATTTAAAAAATCTGACTGCCACAGAAAACATTGAAATAAGTTTGATAGCAGGCGGTACTCAATAATTTTCTTTCGGTTTATGATTGGCAAATTTAAACCGCCTGCTAATTATCAAATTTATTTCAATCTTTTCAGTGGCAGTGGTTAAAATAATAGGTTCGGTCTGGGGAGCTATGGATTGGGGACAGTGGGGATGGGGAGTTTCTGAGTTTTTAAGGCTGCAACACTTTTAATTTGATGGATGATTGTGTTTTTAAATGTTACGACGAACAAAATATTTATCAACTATTTTAGTCAGTAAGCTATGCAATGATATACGTAATAATCTATACAGTAAGCTATGTTGCTCAAATAAGTTACAGTTACATGAGAGGCGGGCATTGACTGTTGTGAAACGTAATCTATATCAAATACAGAGTGAACATAATTTACGCTTCGACTATCAAAAGATTGCACTGTGTCGCTCAAACAAGTCAACGAAGTTTAGTATCAGTTTGTCAGCGAAGATGGCAGCTACGTGGTCTATGGGTCCTGGGACTTACGAAGTACCTCTCTCCCTGTTTGCTACGAATAGAGACCGTCTTTCGAAGAATCTAAAAAGTGGTCAAGTTGTGGTTTTGCAGGGTGGTGAGGACGTACACCACTATGACACTGATGTACAATATTTGTTCAGACAGGTATAGTTATAGATAAATTTATTTCGATATGTCCTCACAATAGAGCAGTCCTTTCAATATTGTTTCAATCATACCTTTTTAATTACTAACTATACTTAATAGGTACAGTGCTAAATGCTATTATAATAATTATATGTTTCTCTACCTTGTTTTTGTAATACATTCTATTAGTACCTATTAGTTAGGAGAACCGGTTTCAAATGTCATGCATAGTAGACTAATATGTATGACATTTGTAACCTGTTCCCACTATCCATAGGAATCTATTCTCAGGATAAAAAGTAGTGTATGTATTATTCCTGACACTTATCTATCCTAGTACTAGGATGGTAGAGTAGGAAGTGGGATACAAAGGTACACATCTTTCCATACAAAGTTGTATGATAGGCGTATACTTATCTCCTTTGTTGACTATACAATCAACTTTATATCATCTTTATATAGATACTATCCTTCGTTTGTATACTGTTTTTTTAGGTAAAAATCTGTTTACCTACCTCTAAAACAGAAATTTTGTTCTTAATGTAATTTATTAATTAAAATTTTTAATTATTTAGGAAGCCTATTTTACCTGGGTGTGTGGGGTTCGTGAGCCAGACTGCTACTTTGCCCTGGATGTAGGCACAAACAAGTCAATTCTGTTCATACCACGCCTTCCCGAGGAGTATGAAGTGTGGATGGGCAAGCTATTTACCTGCAGCGATTTCAAAAAAATATATGGTGTTGATGAAGTGTATTATGTGGATGAGGTAAAATATAATTTTGTTATTCATACTTTTTGTTTTAAATCACATTTCCAGAGTGCCTAGTGCTATTTTTGCTTACATTTACTGCTGATTTTGACATTGAATTATGGAAAACTTGTCAAAGACCGTTTACTGACACAGTGAATTTGTAGGTAATCCGAGTTAAAAACAACCAAGTATCTAGAAAATGTTTGACCATTCCATCCCCAATTTAAAAATTGTAAGATATAATGCTCATGTACACTATTGGGAAATTTGTACATGAGCATTGTACCAAATCAATTTGGTCATTTTATACAACTTCTGTTTAATTTGTATTTAAATTTATTGTAGTATTTGTCTCCTTAAATATATGAGTGATTGTATATTTTATCAAGAAACATATATCTAAAACACTAAGTGCAACAGGTTTAAACTGTTTAAATTACCTACTGTCATCATGGCATGAAGCCCCTGCAGTAAGCAGTCAATAAAATAGCCATATTTATTTTATTACCCATTGTCAATGTTACTGTGTGATTCATTCCATGCTATATAGTTGTTTTTTTACTTTTTCAGCTCCAGGAAGTGCTGAAAAAATTAAATCCAGACAAATTACTGACTCTGGTAAGCTATTTACTTTTTTTAAAATATTCTAGGACACTTGTGCAATGCAATTATAATATATAGAAACACCCAGACTGATTGCCAATATACATTTCATGCATATCAAATTGATACAAGATCTTTGCAATATCATTTTATTAAAATGTATACATTCTGTTAATGTTTTTTTTGATGATACAGATAAAAAAGCTATCGGCACTGGTTAGCAAAGATTGTATTTGCTTTTTTTCTGGCATGATTTTGTAAATAATTATTTTCTCCAGAGTGGTCACAATACTGATAGTGGCCGGACTGCCAAGGAAGCAGTATTCGAAGGAATCAATGAGTAAGTGTGAATTAATATTACACACTTTAATGCACTTGTAGAAACTCATGCAGACATTTTTCCTACTTCACCCTGAATACCATGCAGGAGATACAGAAAAAATATTATTTTATATAATATCATCAAACTCATTAGAGGGATTCATCGGTCCGGGGCTCCAAAATGCAAAGTTTGAGTGCAACTGGTCTGAGGCTTTGTTTAAAAACATAGATTACAATCATCAAATTGCATAATTATATTCACATGCTGTGGGATTATCATAGACCATGGTAAACACTTTCCATCAGTTGGGTCGTGTGTTTGTCTGCCACCTAAGTGGCATAAAAACATAGTTTATAATCCATCCATACTAATCCATACTAATATTATAAATGCGAAAGTAACTCTGTCTGTTTGTAACGCTTTCACGTCAAACCACTGAACCGATTTTGATGAAATTTGGTACAGGGATAGATTAGACCTTGGGAAAGGACATAGGCTATTTTTGGTCGCGATAACCGACATCCCCGCGGGCGGAGTCGCGGAAAAAAGCTAGTAGGAAATAAAAGATACAGCTATCCACCTTTTCTATATACCTATTTTTTTTTTCAGGTTCAATGTTGATAATGAAACATTATTCCCTATTATGGCTGAACTGTAAGTACTGTTTATTTCATTTCTTTATTTACTTCTTTATCTTACACAAATAATCTGAGTAATCAATAATGATTCTCATTTACAATTTGTCAGATTAATTTATTTGTTGTTGTAACAATAGTGTTGTAATATTTTTAAAACGATTACTTATCTAAAGCTGAGCATACTATGTAATAGGGTGGAGTGAAAAAAATAAAATTAAAACTATGTTACTCCTGTATCACCAATGGATGATCGACATTCTCAAAGATATAAAAATAAAATTTCAAGTACCTACGTTTATATCTTAAGGTGTCGCATCAAATTTAAAAGTTAAAGAAAATAACAAAATTTGTTTTTTATAAAGTTTTTATTTCAGACAGACTATTTATCAAAATGAAAATATTGAAGCTTGAAATTGATATCAAGTATAAGTAAGTGCTTATAAATATACAAAATATATTAAATAAAAGCATTTTAACATTCAGAAGCTGAAGCTATAGACTCTTCTTTTTGCTTAAAAAATTGTGATTTTGTGTCAAATATTGGTAAGGTAACTGTACCAATGCTCGACACTTTAAGGAAAAATAAAATTTCAATCTAAAAAATTTAACAAATTAATTACAGCATGGTCGTTACATTCTTTTTTAACTGTTACAGCAACAATTAGACATTAACTTTTGCCCATAAAATCTTTAAAATCTATCATACTTTTACTTTAAATTAAATTATTATGCACTTGGTCGAAAACACCAATGCTAGACATCATTGTCCCAATGGTCCAAGTATGTCAATAACTTCAATATTTATAACGTTTATACTAAAATTAGTAATAATCATAACTTATAAACAAAAAAATCACACTTATAAAAATCAGTACCCTTGGCAAAAATCTTAAGAAATAACACGACCGTGTTCACGGAGTCACATTATTTGCTGTCAACAGTCTTTCTAAATTTACTTCGGATGGTGTTGCGAATATTTGAACATATCTTATAGATACCATTAGGCATCTTTTAAGTCAATAGTCTTATAAAACAAATGGATAATTTTCTCAAAATACTGGGTTTTGTTCGAAAGTGTCTAGCATTGGTACAGTGTCGAGCATTGGTACAGTTACCTTATGTCTTGCTTTGCCTTTATCCTCATGCGAATGAGTCCTTCTCTTGTCTCTGGCCCACAAACAGATGAAGAAGCCTCAGTTACGAGCTTGACACACCGTTCTACTGCCTAAAAATGCAAAACGAATGGTTGACCCTAGGTGAATTTTGTATTCCCATAGCCTTAAAATAGCGTACCTTAATATACGAATGGTCACCGGCCTTAGTTAAATTTTATCTAAATGCATTCCAGTTGACCCTCCCCGACCAAAGCAATCTTGTCAGATGAGGAAAAGCCACAGATAAAACATGCAACTCATGTGGTGAACCAACTGGTACAGCTAGGCACCTGCTAGTGGGTTGTAGGATGCTATTAGACCGGGGACATTACTCGTGCAAACATGATAAGGTATTAGAAATCATACATATGGCTGTTCCAGTTTGGCGGTAGCTAGAGCTAAAAAGGGACTAACCACAAACCAAAGAAATGACATTGTGTTTGTAAAGGAAGGCTGCTCAAATAAATCAGCTCAAAAACCGTATTCAATTTTGATAGCTGCCGTTGAATGGCCAATACTCGTAGACACGTATGAGAAGCACTATAAAAACTGGAGGATATCTGTGCCTCATCAACCAGACCCGACATATTTCTTTTTCACGATCGCATAGGCGTGCAGTGCTTGTAGAACTCACAGTACCGTGGGAAACTAATATACCTAAAGACCACGCTATAAAGACAAACAAATACTTTGACTTGACTAACGAGTTAACCAAAAACGGCTACGTGGTTAAACTCTACGCCGTAGAAGTAGGAGCAAGGGGAATTCCAGCTAAATCCCTGTACAATTTACTTAAAGACCTCGGATTGTCAAGAGCTTCAGTAAGCTCTTTACTAAATCGAATATCCAAAGCGGCATTAATAGGATCTTACCAAATTTGGATAGGTGGGGGGGAGGGGGAACACTACTGACGGTGGAGGTGAGCGCTGATGCATCACAAGGTGGCCACCCTAAACCTACATCTGGGTCGCAAGTCCCAGTCGCCGTCACGGTGTTCCTCTCTGTATCCCGCTAGGGACCCGGCGACCGCACGCACTATCCATGGAGTGCTGAGAATCGGATCTCCAGTAAGTCATTTCTTAGCCACAAGTAATATTTTATAATATCACAATAATTTGTTAACACATTATCACTTAGTTTTATCGGTTCGCCAAACAAGGGGAATCGCAAGTCTTTTCGAGTTTTTGCCATTTTATTGACGAATAATCAGACTTTTATTACACTTGTCGTTACCACTTAAATGAGAAAATTTAAGAAAATTATGCAAAGACGAACAAGTTAACCCTTTAAAGTAATGTGAAATATAAGTTTTATTACATAAAGATACACAATAACATTGACGTGCAGTTACACGATAGACGTTAAAATTGATTATTTTTTCAAATTAATTCATAGCGCGCCACCTCAAAATAAAGTCGTAGGGTTTTGATTTTTAGCATGAATAAAGCTTTTATGTACGGTCATCGGTTAATGACACAGGAAAAGTGATATTCCAAAAAAAATAAAATTTGCCCAAGTTCACTCCACCCTACTATGTAATATGCCCTTAATTGTTTAATAGATTAAGACCTCTAGTTTCGAAATCATTCATTATTTATAAGCTGTTTAGTTTTTATTTATCATTCATTATTTATCAGTTGTTTAGTGACATTAACAACATGAATAAGTTTATATAGACGTGTATTGATCGGCGCATATATATTAGACCCAAAATGTGCTCTATACGCGCAATAACTGTACACGTTTCTTAAGTGTCTTTTGAGGATAGCACGGGGTGCTACTACGGTGGACGAGCTCAAATTCACCAAGCATAGATTATTACCAAACAATCCGCGGGCGCTAGGGCCCCGTTTGTTTTGCCAGTTAAAGGTCTCTGCATACGTAACGGGTTTTTTCACGGACGGGACGGGACGTGAAGCAAAATGTATGCGGCCCGCCCCGTCCCGTCCGTGGCCCCGTGACATATGCAATGCCGCATACATTTTGTATGAAACGATATTTCCAAAACTTCACGTCCCGTCCCGTCCGTGAAAAAACCCGTTACGTATGCAGAGACCTTTAGTCCGAGATACGTGTCCCCGAGGTATATCACCCCTATTTAATTTACCTACTGGAAAAACAAAATACATAGTTTACTGTAACATTTATTTATTATTTAATACATTACACTCATTACATTACGATATGACTCATGTCACGAGCACTGACGGTGATAATGATATCATCTGTATTTTTAAGCTGTTTGCTATATCATGTACCTACATTAGGTATTATATACATAATATAGCAAACAGGTACACCTCTACCTATGCTGTTGGGTTTATACAGGTGTGAATATCCATATCCATACTAATATTATAAATGCGAAAGTAAATATATCTGTCTGTCTGTCGGTCTGGTACGCTTTCACGGCTAAACCACTGAACCGATTTTGATGAAACTTAGTCAGCTTAGACCTTGAGAAGGTTCACATCCACAATGATTTACGTCCACAAAATCTCCAAATCCAATTCCCGGCAGAGTAGAATTTGGTCCACCCCATCTCCTCCCATGCGGTGTTGTACAAGCGAACTAAGGGATAGGGCTGTTTAACATCAGACAGATATGTACAGTCCAGACTCAGCCTATACATGACTCGAATCAACAATAGTGCCCGGAAAACGGCAATAGGGTCACCACCCCCTATTACGTGGGACCTAATACAATGATTGGTGAAATGTGGGTGTTAATTCACCTCTGCCTAACCCTCCGGGGATAAAGGCGTGATTGTATGTATGTATTCTACTTACAAAATCGTTTAATTGTAAGTAGAACAGAAAAATAATTGAGTATCGTTTTATAGCACAGGCCTTCTTAGCCTGCCATGTATATGGTTACTCTACTAGTGTAAGTGATGTAATCTAAGTACAATCTGATAATTTATATGGTATGTTGTGTAAATAACTGAAGTATTTATTGCAGCCGCGTTATCAAGACTCCAGAGGAAATCGAAGTTATGCGATACGTGTGTAAAGTGTCGTCTGATGCTCATAAACAGGTCATTATTATAATTATTTTGTTGCACTTTCAGTATACCTATAGCTATTTATCTGTCTGTTACTAGAGCACTTGATTTCCAATTTCAACTAGTAGCACTATTTTAATGCGAAAGTAACACAGGAAATGGTATAAAGAAAACCGTTGAACCGCACGCCGGTAATTTTTTTTTCGTAATATTCTGACGTAAAGGATTTATGCAAAAAATAATAATTTCGGCAAAGTAGAAATATATTTTTACAGTCAAAAAAGCGATAAGCAGACATCAGTACGTATAATTCATTAAAAATACACCTAATCGTACTTAAGTATGCTTTCCACCAGAGATTTGCATGTGCTCCATTGCTATGAAAGCGTTCGATATCCACCAATCATTTTCATTTTTCCAAATAGCATAGCTCTAGCTAGAGGAAAGGGGTTCAGCTAAGCTATATTTTTCATATAGAAAACATGCGTGCTATGGATGGAGAATAGATTCGAATTTTGAATATTTATAGAAAGTTTCATAGCGCATGTTACTCGCTAGGCTACATAACACAGCGCAATAGAAACGGTCACATAGTTTCATAGCTTAAAGGTGGCTTTTGACTATGGGATGTAATGTAATATATATTACATCTTGACATATCGCTCGTCATACATTTTGTACGAGACCGTTTACACTACGCTATAATATATATTACATCCCAAACTATAAATATTTTTTCGAGCGATATTTGAAGGTGTATATTTTACCTCACGTCCCCGGACACCACGCCTCCCCCTGTCTCGCCCGTTTGAATGGAGACGTTTGATCGCGCATGCGAAATCACGTTGTCATTTTAAACTGAGCAATCAGAAGTCAGGGAATTCGCGCATGCATTCTACACAGACCAATCAGATTCGCGTACGCAGTTCGATAAGGTAACGAAGTTGTCAAATTTTGGTGTCAACTCATGGTAAAGCTACTGAACTATCCCAAATATATATCTTACAGTGTAAACAGCAATCGCGGGATGTAATATATATCTCAAGATGTAATATATATTACATCCCATAGTGAAAAGCCGGCTTATCTTTTACATCCTGCATAGTATTTGGTAGAAAGGAAGCCTTACTAATAATCGTAACATCCATAACAGGTGATGCTGTTCGCCAAGCCTGGTCTAAAAGAGTACCAATGTGAGTCAGTGTTCTTAGACCATTGCTACCGTATCGGCGGTTGTCGACACGTCTCGTACACTTGCGTCTGCGGCTCAGGAGACAATGGGGCAACGTTGCATTATGGACACGCTGGGGCGCCTAATACGAAGATAATTGAGAATGGCGATATGTGGTATGAATTTATTTGTTTATATAAGTAAAAATGGCTAAGACGGAAGGCAACAGACCAGCCCCCTATTACATGAGACCGAAAAGCATAGTAGGTATGTAGGTGATATTTGGGTGTTAGTACACCTCTGCGTACACCTTTGAGAATTACAGGCGTGAATATAAATATGTCTGTTCGTATACGTTACTGGCAATCTGTATAATTCAGGTATTCTATACAAAGTGGTGAAGGGTGAAAATTTCCTAAAGGGAAGCCCGTGGAATATTATACACCTTACCTGATATGGAACAGCCATAGCAATTTTCTATGGACTTAAATTTCTCTATGGGGATAACTCGCAATTGGGTTTTTGAAAAAAAAAAAATTATTGATTTTTTTTATGTATTTTAAAACTTTATTGTTAATAATATTGATATTTAATGCAAAAAACTTCAAAAAAAATTTTTTTCAATTAATTATAAACAATTAAAAATTGATGAAATTTAAATAAAAATCACGTGACTATAAACGCGCCATGATTGGTCACCATAGTTGTGACGTCATAATGTTATAGCTATTTAATAACAGTACAGCGTTTACGGCTATTACACATGTCTAGACAATAATATTAAAAATTTATTGCTAAAATACGAGTTGTTAGTTGGTTTCGATTAGCTATGTGTGATAAAGGATTTATTAAGGCAAAGTCTGATAATATTCCTGATGTTGATATATTTATGATCACCGATTTTTAAAAAAATGACATTCGGTTTAATTCTGCTGAAGTTCGAGGTGCCAAGGCATCAAGGTAAGTTTGTTAAAAAATAATATAATAAATGAAAATATTTAATTATTTAATAAAAATGGTATTAAGAAATACTTACATCGAAATGATCTTCACAACAAAAAAAATTCGATTTTGTTTGGGGATTATCACGGTGCACTGCTTGAAACCATTTATTTCGACGTTTGTCATCTTGGGGAACATTTAAAAACATTTTATCAGGAGTTGCCTTTGTAGTATTCGTACATAATGGTACAAAACAAGAACGATAACTTTTGAGGTTCGACATTTTTAATATAAATTTAAATATTTAATAATGACAACAAAATTAAATAGATCAAAACACTGTATTTATTATTTTTCTATCAACTGCAATGAGTGAAAACTAACATTATGACGTCACACGCGCTCGGGTTTGTTCGGGAGTTGTCGGCGTGTCTTCGGTACTGGATTCAAAATTTTTTTTTTATTTTGAAATAACTTTTGAATTATTGCGAAAAAAAAAAAAAAAAATAGTTTTGTTATAAAACTAATATATAATCTTTCCATTTATCACAAAAAAAATTTTTTTTCAAAAACTCAATTGCTATACAATGCCTAGGCGCAATACTATGATATACCATAGAATAATATGGAGATTTTCAAACGCAGTGTAATGCATTTGAAAGTAAAGTCTCAGAATTGGGGAAAAATAACACCAACAAAATACATAATTGAGGCTAAAATAAATATTGCTTATACGTGTTACAGTTTGTTCGACATGGGTGGTAACTACGCAGGGTATGCCGCAGACATAACATGCTCTTACCCCGCCAACGGCAAGTTTACCGAGGACCAGAAACTCATCTACGAGGCAGTGCTAGCGGGCAGAGATGCTGTTTTAAGGTAATACTTACATATTATGTAGTACTAGAAATAGTACAGTTCGCGTCAAAGGTAGATGATGATTGCACAGATTACAAACAAAAACATATGAATAAATATTACTACATAATTATTTTTAATCAAAAATTTATCATCGACTTTTGACGGTGACTGTACGTGTCGTTTATGTAAAAGATTGAGAGTTGTACGATGCAATATCGCTATATTAATGAAGAAAAATATTGCAAAGTTTCGCCCTTTATACTTGTATTTATTATAGGACTTAAATAGTAACAAAAATACTACATTTCGTCCTCTATGAAATCTTTAACGAATTGTCTAAAATGCCGTATTCTGGGCCGGGGCTATCTTGCCGCGTTGCATGATAATAATGAATTTTCATAAAAAGGATTACACACAGAAATTGAATTTCATGTAAATTTTTGGATACCCTGGCTCCTAAACTAGGCGATCGCCTGTCTTAAGAACTTTTGAGAAAAAGTGATCTAGAATGATCAATTTTTCCCAAAAGTTCTGTACGTTGTACCTCATGGTATCTTGCAATAGGGAAATTTCAGTGTCTCAGAATTTTATTCAGTTCACCAATGATAGGTATGTAAATTGTGTTCTTATCACTAACTTGAACGTAGTATTTTTATTCTATTACAGAGAAGCTAAGCCAGGTGTATTATGGCATGAAATGCACTTAACTGCCAACAGAGCCATGCTCAATCATTTGAAAACTGGCAACCTTCTCCAAGGTGATGTTGAAGATATGATAAAGGTAACACTATTTTTGTGTTTATTACCTATGTCGTAGCCATTATGGTGCACACACTTCGATAGATCAGGTTAGAAGGGTAAGGCGGATATCCTTTGTGTTAAGTTATTTAAGATAAAGAGTTGTTCTTCAGCAGACAGAGTATTAACATCACCCATATTTCCCCCAGTATGCTTGCATTTTAGAGATCATTACTCTTTTCTCTCTCTAAAAAAGGCCAAATTTATCTATCGCTTGTAATGAGCGAAATTAGGCTTTTTGCCTGACAGAAGAGTCCAGCAAGAAATTTTCTCAGCCTTTTAATTTTTAAGGTTTCAATAGTGTGTCATAGGTGAATGGATACCTATATTGGTCTAAAAAGCCATGTTCCTCCATTAGGTTGCTCATTGAGCTTAGTTTAAAAATATCAAATCGGCCTCGTAACACCATTCTAGGTTGATTTAAGTAACGAGGTTGGCATATCAAGGTGTCGAAAGTAGGGTATTTTCTTTTATGTTGATGATTTCCATTGGCCTGGATACATATAAGAGTTCTTGATGGCATATTATGCACCGTATGCGGTTGGCATCAAGTTCTGCATGTGTTGTCCTGTATAGGAATGCCAAAATGTAGTGTACCCAGAGAACTACAAGGTGCCATTGGCTTCGGAAGCGTTTCCCTAACACCCATACCTATTTTGTTTTACCTTTTTACCTTTGTTTCTAGAACGGTGTACATGGCATTCTGCAGCCGCACGGATTGGGTCATTTACTAGGGTTGGATGTGCACGATGTGGGTGGGTACTTACCCCACTGTCCCCCAAGATTGTCGGGACCATTGGCGAAATTACGTACCGCGCGGAAACTTGAAGCTGGGATGGTGCTCACTGTCGAACCTGGCTGCTATTTTATACCAAGAGTAAGTTTCTACCAATGTGTGATGCTATCCGTGCTATCCGTGTGTGGTACAGTCAGCGTCAAATTGATCTTGACTGGCAGGATGTTCAAAAAGATCTTAATACCATGTCAATAAGATCTTTTTGAGCACTCTGCCAGTCAAGATCAATTTGACGCTGACTGTACCTACTATCCGTGTGTGGTACCTACTATCCGTGTGTGGTACCTACTATCCGTGTGTGGTACCTACTATCCGTGTGTGGTACCTACTATCCGTGTGTGGTACCTACTATCCGTGTGTGGTACCTACTATCCGTGTATGGTACCTACTATCCGTGTGTGATACCTACTATACGTGTGTGGTACTTACTATCCGTGTGTGGTGCCTACTATCCGTGTGTGGTACCTACTATCCGTGTGTGGTACCTACTATCCGTGTGTGGTACCTACTATCCGTGTGTGGTACTATCCGTGGTCTCACAACCCCATCTCATCCGAGGGGTGTCGTAAGAGGCGACTAACGGAAATATACGCAAACGATATCACTGCGAGAGAAGGAAATCTCGAAATAAAACCCTGTACCAACTCGTCTGGCCAGCGTGGAAACAATAGGCCAAAGCCTCCCTTCTTCTTCTTCTTAATGGCTTCTGCAACAAATCGTCGCAAAGCCACCCAGTAATTGGGAGAGGCCTATGTCCAGCAGTGAAATGTGATACGCTAATTAAGGTGCTGATAAACTTGAGCATTCACTTGTAATGAGCATTATTACAAATGTTACATTACAGAAAAATACGAGAACATTTTAGCATGCATGCTTGCAAAACGACTGTAAATTTGCTTCGACTAGAGCGTTCGCTAGAAAGATCATGTAAATGTTCGTAGCATTATTTGGCTCTACACTTGGCTCGGTTCGACAAATTTAAAAGTGGCGAATGCTTGATGTTCTGTTACAAGTTACAAGTGAATGCTCATGTCTATCAGCACCTTTAGGCTAATAGATGAGATAGATTGTGCTGTTTATGGTAACTTTTATTACAGCGTTACCTTGTTGTTCTCACACGGTTCGCGGTTTTTTTTATTGATGTCCTTCGTGGTGTAGCGTTAGAGCATTCCACTGCTAAGTCAGAGGTCGCGGGTTCGATTCCCACTCAGTGCCAATAATTGTATGCACGAATATGTAGTATATTTGCACTACTCTGGATGTTTTAGGCATAATACGTATTTACAAAAGTATCTAAATACGTATATCCACATTCTAGAACACATAATATGTACAAGCTAGTAAATGCTTACTTTGGCGATATATAGCACTGTGTAGAATGTGCTAGAATATTTATTATTTACTTATTTTGAAAACTATATTGATAAGAATAGTGACGTAATAGCAATGTTACGTGACATTTATTTATTTACCACTGTGTCCGTGAGTGAATAATGAGCACTTTCTTGAAATTGTTACTTAATAACTAAAATGATTCATTTGTTTTTCTAAGATAACCACTTCCGTTATGTCTACATTTCTAAAAATACAACTGTTTATCAAGACTATTCAAAACATTTATAATTGTTTTGTAGTAGTGTAGTATTTAGGAATGTAATAATTACTAAAGTAATGAATAAGCGTAATAATAATATAGTTATTGCAGGGAAGTTGCCATTTTAGGAATGTCTTCAGTTAGAATGACATGAATATACAAATCGTTAAACTAAATTGAAGTATTTGGATTTTTAACTCATTGATATTATTTCAGCAATTTAATATGTTCTTCACAGCTCGTTATATCGTTTCTATATTATGCACTGTGACTCTATACTAAGTAAATCATTCTATATTCTGTAAATGCGAAAGTAACTCTGTCTGTTACGCTTTCACGCTCAAACCACTGAACCTATTTTGATGAAATTTAGTACAGGGGTAGATTGGACCTTGGTTAGGACATAAGCCATGTTTGGTCGCGGTAACCAACATCCACGCGGGCGGAGCCGCGGGCAACAGCTAGTCCTTAATAAATCTGATTTCTTTCTTTTAAAACCTCAAAATTCGGTTCTATTTTTGGTCGATTGCTGGCATAAGAGTGATTTTTTACACAAGAACTTACTGTCTAATATTCTATTTGTGTCCAACACACACACCTGCCGCAGGGGCGATCTAGGGTGAAAACGTGAGTATGAGCCTTAATTGACCCTTAATCGCTTCCTAAGTTGTTATGTGTGTAGCCACTTTCTAGATTGCGCCGATATTGGCCCGACCGCTTTGCACCCTAGATCGCTCCTGCGGCAGGTATGTGTGTAGCGCCTAAGTTGCCCCTGCCGTTGCCGTGTGTGTAGCGCGATCGGAGCAATTTCTGCTGGCCACACACCGCACACACGTTCAAGTATACTTGCGCAAGTTGAGACTTGCACAAGTATACTTGAACGTGTGTTGGATATACAAGTTGCGTTGCGTTCAAGTCTCAGTACCGTACTAGGCGCGCGCCTATACGTACGTTTGTTCTGCGATCAATTTCCCGTCAAAATGAGTGACATTTTCTTCATAAAAAATCATTATCCCTAAATTATATCTATTTTTTTTATAATATAGGACTCGTCAATTTGACTTCACCTCGCCTGATGGTCAGTCTATATATTATGCCAATATTTGAATGCAACATTCAATTTGGATAATAAATTTGATGCGCGAATACCCACGTTTTTTTATACATGGGCAGAGGTGTAATAACTTTGTTTACACACAGTTCGTTTTGTGTTCTTTGTTTTAATTTTTACCCGACTACCGAAGAAAAGAGGGTAATGTTTTTCGAGACTATGTATGTAGGTATGTATGTATGTCCATTTCTTTGGCACGCCCTACAGCCTGAACGGCTAGACGGATTTTGACATGCGAGGTGTCATTCTGATTCGTCTTGATAGTGTGAGTGACACCAGTTTATATAGTTAAATAAAATAAGACAAAAGATTTTAAAAAAAGCAACTGCAGACAATGACAGCCAGGGCCGGATCTAGGGGGGGGCAAGCCGGGGCACGTGCCCCGGGCGGCAGCATCAGGGGGCGGCAAAATCAAACTTTGCAGACGAAAGACCGCCCCCTTCGGGGCGGCCTTGCCTTATGGTAAGCGGCAAGCTGCGCCCCTGGGCCCCGTTGACTCGGTGTTTCCACCAGTGCTATTCAGAGGAGTTGATGGCTCCCTGTTCCCAGCGCAGCCGACGAAGCACGTTCTACCGCAGACTACTGAGCCTCAGTCGCCTATGGCGCCCAGTGTGGATGACGACGACGACTCGAGGTCACTTGGGTAGAAAACCATGCCTAAATAATGTTTGTCGACGAATTCTTCTTTGGTGAAAGATTCTGTCGCCGATTCACTCATGAATTAATCGTTCTGTCGGCGAAACGTTCGTAGTTGAAAGGTTATGTCGGTGAACAACTGATAATCGAGACGTTCTGTCGGAGGCTCATTCGGCGGAAAAACGTTTGTCGGAGTCATGTTTCAGACCCAAACTAATGCTGGCGGTGCAATACTCAGAGCCAAGAAGTAACAAAACCGCCCCGGGACCCGATGGCGAGGGCATTCCAGGACCAGAGTGGGTCCTTGCTCTAGTCGAAGATCTCCAAGTCCGCAACTGACAGAGCTTCTTAACGCACTTTTGTAGCGGAGCCAATTTCCGCAATCGTGGAAGACGAGGTAAATGGTCCCCGTTCGAAAGGGCGCCCGGTGGACTCACCGTTCACCTACCGACCCATAGTGGTGCTTGACGAGGTGCGCAAACTCTTTGAAAGAGTTATAGGGAAGTGCCTCATCGGACATCTCTCCAGGTTGTGGCCGCAGATGACGAATGGCCAATATCGTTTCAGCCAGAGGCGCTCCATCGTAGATGCAATCATGCGCATGAGGGCTCTGATGAAGGATGCGGTTGCCCGGGGCGAGGTAATGCTAGCGGTGTGCTTGGACATCGCCAATGCGTTCAACACTTGCCCTAGACTTACCTCAGGGAGACGCTCGTGTATCATGAAGTGCATCTCTATCTTCGCCGCGCGCCGCCTAGACGGGGCGGGTCGCTCCTGTCAACTCCTGTGGAACATCGAATACGACTGGGTGCTTCGCAATAAGTTTGGTTCGCAATAAGGTGTAAGACTTCAGGGTGCATGTTCAAAGTCTGGTCTCCAAAATTGCTATATTAATGATGAAAGTTGACGTGGGAGCAGGGACGGGAACCCGAGCCTCGAGAAATCCAGCTCCACCAGGACATCATGGTTGAGTAAAAGGAACGACTTAGGCGACCGAGCGCAGGGCAAGCCGTGTTATCGGCGGTAGGACATCATGGAGGACTGGCTAGAGACGCGACACGGACGAAGTCTGCCCTACCGGCTGATGCAGGTGAATGATCTCCGGGAGAGAGAGTTTCGTGGACCACCTGTATCGGATCAGAAAGTCCACGTCTGTATATCGTCTCTCGTCATTGTGATGCGAGCGAGGACTCAAGGGCTCACGCTGGTGAGGTACCCGGTATGGAAGGCGCTGACACGGGCCCTCAGAGAAGGAGTCCTTTCGCTCAGCGCTTTGCTCCCAGCGCGCTGGGACAAAGCGTGAGTGCATGGTTTGCCACAATGTGGCAAGTGCGATGGGCCGCCCAGGGAAAATGACTACTGACACCCCCCCCCCCCCCCCCCCCCGCCGGTACCCGAGGGAATTTACGCACGGGAAAAAAGTGGGCGGGGGCGGCATTTTCAGTTTTCGCCCCGCCTCAAAAAAATTGAAGATCCGGGGCTGATGACAGCAGATCTGTTTTATCCAATTTAAGGAAGCTTTTTTACAGATGTCACTTTCACACTGTCACCGCTATGTACCCACAGATTAATAAATGTAGCGAAGTTTCCGTGGGCTGACTGCGCGGCAGGCAAGTGTGTAGAGAACCCCCGATATTGGCCCGATATTGCTCCGATATTGCTCCGATATTGCCCCAACCGCTTTGCACCCTAGATCGCCCCTGCGGCAGGTGTGTGTGTAGAGATCTCCGATATTGTCCCAATATTGCCCCAACCGCTTTGCTTCCTAGATCGCCCCTGCGGCAGGTGTGTGTGTAGCCGCTCTAAAAAAGACATATATGTAACTACTAATTATAACTATATATAAACATAACCAATTCTCTTCCTTCAGCTTTTGATCAACGCTAAAAACAATCCAGCTCAATCCGGATTCTTCAACTGGGACAAGATGCAAAAATTCAGGGGCTTCGGAGGCGTACGTATCGAAGATGATGTGCTGATTACTGAGAAAGGCGTCGAGAATCTAACTTTCGTGCCTAGGACGTAAGTAACATTAAACATTCTTTGCTTTTTAGTACAGTCAGGGCCTCATCCACGAAAATATATTAGAATAGAACGGCTATAAGCAGTGTTCACCTGCATGTGACTTTTTCACTGTAAATATACAGGGCGTCCCACGGCGATGCCACATGGAGGGCAAGTACCTTAAATCCTTAAGTTGGCTCATTTTACTTAAAGGAGACATCATTTTATTTTAAAAAAGAAACAAAACTGCATTCAAAGATTTTTTAAAATTCGCTTGCCACACCCGGTAATCGAACCGACTAAAATCCGAAAAAGTAACATCCTGTATTTTTATGGCATCAATCGATAGTGTCAATCAAAAGGATCAAATCTCTATAAGAAACTTGGTAAATTAAATGAAAGGAAGTCCTTGAAACCTAAACTTATAAATTCAATTTGGCAAAATAAAACACTTTAACCTTAGAGTATCTATTACCTGTAGAGCGCGTCTTAGCAAGTATGAACTGCTATCACAGGTGTGAACAGTGCCTAGAATTTTTGACAACTGCAATCAGTAGCAAAACAATATCTGCCAAAGTGATTTCGCAAATAACAGTTTATTTCATTTTGTGGTAATAATGGTGAACTCTGCATTGCCAGGCTCTCAAAACGATTCCCGGAAGAAAAATAAAAAGAATGATAACATTTCATATCACCCGTGAGTAGTATTATATGACTAATTTATTTGTTTTCATAAAATTTATACGGGTCTCCTAGGGGGATGCGAGAAACGCGGGGCGGGTTACAGCTGACGGCTGTCACCGGCCATATTTTCTTTTAAATGAATAGTGATGTAGCACATGCACTTTCGGTTACGATAATTTTCTTTTTGCAATAGAATTTCATTGTAGGTTTATTTTCTTGTATGTAGTATAGAGTATTTACTGCGTAAACAAATAAATCTGCTCATTTTACTTTTATATATTATGCACTATTATTTTTGTTAGGTTTACAAAAATACTAAGATGCATAATAATAGATGCATGAGTGAAAGCTAAAAGCTATAAAGAGGCCTGATTGGGAGCCGAATATTCGAAGTTTCATCTGTTCTATCTATTTTAAGCTTGATTTCAAATAAGTAACTAAGAAAGGGCTTTGCAAACTGAATGACGATGCAGTACCAGAACTTTACCTCCACGTAGGTAAATGCTTATGCAAAACTTTATATTTCAATTAACCACTGGCCTCTTCCAAAGTGCGTCAAAACTTTATATGCTTATCCATACTTCAGTGCGCCTGCCAAAGTCGTTATGTGCATTTTTTCGAAAAAAAATTTATTCGCTAGACGGCCTTAAAAAAAAAATTGCGCATCGGCTGAAAAAACAAACAAGTGTTAATTCCTTCTAGAAATAGATTTGACAAAATATGGATGTGCACTTCTGACCCTGCAAAATTGGTTATGTGTCCACATCAAAAGTTTTTCACCCTCATATTGCACATGTCAGAATTGGTTTGCACATAGATAATTTGACAGCTTGTTTCTCTTCGGTTTGTTGGTTGTAAAATTGGTGTTCTACCTTTGTAACAACGTAAATAATCTTATAATAGGAAATAAAACGAGACAGGTGACTAAATTTTGTACAATAATATTGCTGTTCTCAGTTTTGGGGTCACTGGCAAATTAGTCTTGACATCGCCAAAGCTTTCTATAGAATCTGGCTCCTTTTTTCCCGTCTACCAGCCTCTGGCCACCCAGTCGCACAGTCCTCCCAAACTGTACGACTGGGTGGCTAACTTCCTGCAGGTGTGCCGTATTTGCGCCTTTAGAGATGGACGAACTTCGGAGTTCTTGCAGGTAAATGCTGGCATGCCGAAGGGGTCCGTCTTATCATCCATTCTTTCTTCTGCATATAAACGTATGCTGTCCACTGCAAGCATTAATTGCTATGCAGACGCTATGCTATGCAGATGCTAACCTTACACTTGAGTTATCATGGACATCCTGTGGCCGAGCAGTCTGATATTGTGGAACAAAGGCAGCTTCTTGTCACTGAGCTCGACCGGATCCTGAAGCACATTTCCGAATGGGGCTCTGAGAACCTGATCGAGTTCAGTGCCAAGAAGACCAAGAAGTTCAGTGCAAAGATATCTTCTTTCCTTCCACTCTTCAGAGCACGCCACTGCTACAGTAGGAAAATCTCAGTATCCTCGGTTTGGATGTTCGCTGCAAACTGAACAACAAAAACTACACTTAGAGTATCATCAAAACAGCCTCGCGTAAGGTTGAAGTCCTGAACAAAGTGAGACGTTTTTACACGTCGGAGCAGCGGTGTCTTCTGTACAAGACACAAATTCGCTCCTTCGTGGAATACTGCTGGTATTTTTGGGATGGCTTTTAGCACACAGCCCTCCTTTTAGAAAGTAGTTAGTGTTAGTGGCCTTTGAACCAGGGGCGTCATACTCGTGCTGCTGACCCTGTAGAAACCTTATAAAGACCTTCTTGAAGAACCCCATACATATTGAAGTCGCGTGGAAAAACAACAGGGAGATCATTCCACTGCTTGAGCGTACGTGGGATGAAGTTCCTTTCATACCGCACAGTGCGCACCGTTTCCGGTCGTAATGTGTGAGAATGAATTCACTGTCTACTCGTATGGCGAGCGGTGCGGCGATGAAAAGTAACGAAATTCTAGGCATTATGTCGAACAATTCTTCTGAACACAAACCATCGGCGGTAAAACACCCACAGCAAGGAAGTTCGTTCTGAGGTTGAGAGGGACTACCACCCCGCCTGTGAGTATGGGATCGTCGACGATCCTCAGCGTCCGTCTTTGCGCCAAGTTGAAAGGGTCTGGGTAAAAACGTGACAGCAGTACTCCATGTGGGGCCGAACGGGCGCGTTATAAAGAAGAAGTCTTTGCCCCGCAGTGATGTACTGCCTCGTCCTGTTGAGCACTCCTGGTTTCTTTGATACCAGCTTGACTTAGTCTTTCAAGTGACTACGGCGTTGATCGTCGCTGAAGATACCAACACCGAGGATCCCTATACTCGAAGAGATGGTAAACGGTGTGTCTAGAAAATTGCGGCGCTACAATAAATGGGGTTTTCTTAGCGGTGAATGCACATACTTGTGTCTTAGCCGAGTTGAATTGGCCTAGGGTTAGTCGTCCCCAATCGGATACCCTAGTGAGAGTAGTCTCGATTTCAGACACAAGTTTGTGACTTACCTCCATCGCTGACTGAGGGATATTTGCCTGTGTACCTAATATGTGTTCCCGATACAGTCGTCCTCGAACGCTCACGAAGGTGTAGGGCAAGGTGTATTATATAACACTTAACACACACATTTCACCACACAAACTTCTATGGTCACGTGACGTAGTAAAAGATCGACAACTGATCTAGCAGCAGTACTTCGATATCAAAGATTCACCAAAGGATTGTGGAGGTCAGATGGCACTTTACGGAAAATATCGAAGCTTAGCCGCGTCGCAATTAGACTGGAAAAGCGTATCCCGGACTCCGAGGTGAAGGGCTCGGATGCGAATCAACCGGACTAGCAACCGGACTACTGAGACTAGAGGGACTAAATTGTATAACTAATTGGTACCATAATGTGCTTGGAACTCGGGAATTGCTCTTCTTTTCGGATTGTCATATTATCGGCTATACTGGGAACGATCAGCGATTAGTTCCCAACTCCGAGAGCAAAGTCTGCACCAGAGCCTCGTACGTTGTTTAACATGTGCACCGACTAGCAACTGATACATTTTGATGTACAAAGGCGAGCTTAACTCAGTATTGTTCTTTTATGTTACTTGTATGCCTTATCAAGTTTATAGTACGTATTTATTTACATCGTATGTTATTTACATCAAATGTACCTTGCCACCAGTCAGTATTTATCGGCTAAATAAATCCTATTGAGTTCCATAACAAATCTGATATGTGTACATTTTTCACTTGTAAGAAATGGCATTAGGAAGACAATTCTGATATGTGTATCAAAATGGGAAAAACAATTTATTGTGGATGGACAGTACCTTGCCACCAGTTAGTATTTATCGGCTAAATAAATCCTATTGAGTTCCATAACAAATCTGATATGTGTACATTTTTCACTTGTAAGAAATGGCATTAGGAAGACAATTCTGATATGTGTATCAAAATGGGAAAAACAATTTATTGTGGATGGACAGTACCGTTTATGATTTTCACTTATATCTCAGTTCATTCAAAATATTTTTTGGCATCATACTGCATTTTTAGTTTTTTGATACGCTCATCAATTATTTAATAAAACAGCTTATTGTCTCTCCTGAAAACTTGACCAAAAACACATAGAGGTTTTGGCAAGCGCAACGACGTAATATTATATACGACTCTGTCTGTTGATATGTTAGATTTGTGGGATTTTAATTTCTGCAATTCATTAAATGATACTAATATTTGTATCTTGGTTTTAATTTTATCCATTCATCCACGCATGCGTCACACTAAATTCACAACATAACCAACTATCGATAATTTTGGTAATATGTACATGAAACATCACTATAGGCGCTTTATACCACAGATAAAAAACTGCTTACACTCGGCACAATGGACCATAGTGTTAGACTTGCTCTATACTATAGTAATGGATACTCTAAGACTTTAACTCAAAGTTCATCCATCTATCTGATACCATATTAACAATGAAATTCCATATTTAAATCACTTTTCTTTTTTTATCGTGTGGAGACCGCTGCTGGTCAGCAGTAGTATTTAGGTATCTCGAACTCAAACCGACTAAAACCGCACGCCGCGCCGTCTCAATTGACAGGTTATAAGTTGATCCAATAGGGCAATTCACTCGCCATCTTCGTTGCCCAGGGTACACCGCGTGCAGGTTTCTAATCAAGCACCTAAAAATTACTACCTACCCTACCTACATAACCTCATGCAGTTACCCAATAAAGTTACATTCTAAACAGGTAACGAAGTTCATTCATTCATTCAGTATGTACAGGTATGTACCTACTTATTTTACTAAATAAATTTCATCAAAGATATCTTTAGTGTTGACCTTATAAGATACCTTATCTGATGGTTCCTGGAGTAAAAGTGCTGTGTAGTTTGCATTGAATTTATAAGTTAAGATTTTGTGAACTTCCTTTCATTTAATTTACCATGTTTTTTAGAGAGATTTGATCCTTTTGATTGACACTATCGATTGATGCAGCGGTCTCCACACGATAAAAAAAGAAAAGTGATTTAAATATGGAATTTTATGTTATCAGATGGATGGATGAACTTTGAGTTAAAGTGTTTTTATTTTGCCAAATTGAATTTATAAGTTTAGGTTTCAAGGACTTCCTTTCATTTAATTTACCATGTTTCTTAGAGAGATTTGATCCTTTTGATTGACACTATCGATTGATGCCATAAAAATACAGGATGTTACTTTTTCGGATTTTAGTCGGTTCGATTACCGGATGTGGCAAGCGAATTTTTAATAGTCTTTGAATGCAGTTTTGTTTCTTTTTAAAAATAAAATGATGTCTCCTTTAAGTAAAATGAGCCAACTTAAGGATTTAAGGTACTTGCCCTCCATGTGGCATCGCCGTGGGACGCCCTGTATATACTCACGTGAGGAAAAAAACACGTACCATAATTATAGCATTTTCACGGTATTTTTATGATGTTATTACAAGCCAGTCTTAACAGTATGCTATAGGTATCTTTATATACCTCAGGTTCTACATAGTTAGTTAGTTGGGTAGCCAGAGCTCACAGGAGAGGTTTTGAGCTGTCAGTGGGAAGACCAAAGGCTTGTCCTCCTTGTCTTCTTCGCTGACGGCACAGAATCTGTTCTTAAAGGGTCGGCAGCACGAGTGTGACTTCCCCAGTGTTGCACTCCTTCATGGGCCACGGAAACCGCTTTCCATCAGGTGGGCCGTGTGCTTGTCTGCGACCTAGTGGTATAAAAAATAAGCATAATGGAGATTTCATACGAAAAAAATGAGACATGAATATAACAAAGATTTATTTGTAGCTGATCTAAACCAAAATTTAGTCTTAATATTACGCAAGCTAACACAAATATTACAACATATTTGTGGCTCTTGAATCAAATTGCAATGCTTTAATGGACGGAGACATCCATATTAGTGTAAATGCATAGGATTTGACGACCAGCGCAAGCAGTGCTCCAGTATTATAATATTATTATAAAGGCTATGCGAAGGCCAATGGCCAAGGCCAAAAGCTTAATACTCATTTAAATAAGTATCGTAATCTGGTCTCAATCCCACTCATTGATGAGGGCATCTTCTGTTATATTTTGATGTGTACGACACTGTGTTGAGGTAGGCTTGCCTATGATACTTTCAGAAGTTTATGCGAATATCACCTTATTGAAATAAAACTACTTTTTAACGGATTTTATCACGATTTATTTGTTATTATTTACTTTTAGACCGACGTTTCGGCTACTATTTAGCAGCCATAGTGACAAGGTGACTACAGTACGCCCTTGATTCTGCTCAAGCAAAACCATTGTCGTTCCACAGTCGCTGCAAAAATTGGCATTAAAATTTAGACCTTATTTCTATAGACTTACAGTCAAAAATTAAATGGAAAAAGTTTCATTACACTGTTTCGTTCACTCTACAAAAAGTCATTTAATTTTAAACTTTAACTACATTGCTTTAAAGGCTAAAATCAAATGAATTTTTTTTTGCAGTCTCTGTGGTGTGACAGTGGTTGTGCTTTAGCAGAATCGACGCCCAGGTGGTAGTTGTCACATAGTTTGAAGTATAAGTTATCTCAAAGTACCCGAATTATAATGAATTGTTGGTGGTAATTCTGTTAGAATACATTAAAAAGTGGTTTTATTTCAGTAGGCCTGTCTAGTTTTGAGTTACCGATTTTAAACGCCAGTTCTGAATCCAATAGTTCCTCTCTCTTTTTAATATAACATCATTGACATTTATGTACATTCAAACGGAGGATGTATATAAACCATCAACTTATGTTTACTAGACATCTAACACTGAATGTTTGATTCGTAGACTTTAAATATGTGGCGAAAATGTTAAGTATCAGACTGTTTTTTTTTTACAGTGTCGCAGAAATCGAAAATCACATGGCTGATGGAGCTAACTTTAAAAAACAAATTATATTATCATAATAATATATACAATGTCTGAATTAAACATTTAATGCGTAGCCAGAAATTATATGTCGCAGCCAACTAGCTTAATCAGCCGTTAAATTCACTGCCTAGGCTGTTAACTAAACGTACAACATTTAACAAACTGGCTAGGCAAATGACTTGTTTCTGCATGGTTATAAAAAAAATAACCACGAAGGCTAAAGCGGGAGCTCGGCTCCCGCATTGGCCTCCTAACCTAATCTATCCAAGTCGGATTGCGCAGCGTTCTCAATAAAGCTACTATTTTTATTTTATTTGTATATTGTAAAAATGTTATGTAATGGTATTAGGTAACAATTTAAATCAATGCGGCAAATACTGAAAAAACCTATCACTAACCTTGTGTCTTATTTCGGGGTGGTGCCCTATCGTGCAAATTGCCTAAGGGGCTAAGCATTAGTCAGCCAGTTTGTTAAATGTTGTACGTTTAGGTAAGTCTAGGCGGTTAGTTGAACGGCTGATTAAGTTAGTTGGCGGCGACATATTATATTAAAATGTATGCATTGCTAATGTTAGGTACATATAAATACCTGTACAATATATATTTAAGTACAATTAAATTTCTAAAAATAAATAGTATTTTTTTATTATTTACATAAATATGTAGGTAATGTGCTTTGCAAGCAAGTTCCTTATGCTGTAATATCAGCCCTGGATAATATCGGCCACTACACATGGTGACGATTGAGAGAAGGAGTATCTATGAGTTTCAAAATAGTAATATCTGCTTTAAAATATTGTCATTTGCTTTTCAACAATAACATCCTCCAAACATTTCCCAACTCAGTCGTGGTTGGTTTTTCAGTCTAATTCCGAACTTCTATATTTTTCGTGAAGCGACTATCCCTTTCAACATAAATATCTTAAATATTTTTGAATTATTGTTGGGATAGGTAATTCGTTAACTGCATCTAAAAATATTTTAGTGGAGAATTCCACTACAGGACCATTTCTACTCTCAATCATATGTCTGAAATGGCTACGAATTCTGTATCTACAAAGATGCTTTAAGCTTGGCACATAACATTTTAGTAATTCAGGACTGATGCTGCAGAAATTCTTATCAATCATTCTCAATAGTTCATTTTGTACCTGAAAAAATATTACAGGGTAAAATGAAAAATAGAAATAAATAACGGAAAATGAAAAATTAATATTTGATTTGAGCTAGAGCTATAAATTGAAATTCACATCCAGGAAATACTCTAGCAATTGAGCTACCATAGTTCTTATAAACTACAAAAACAATGGAGAGGTTAGAGGGACTACTAGAGATATTGGTTACTTATATTATAACCTACTTTCTTAAAAAAAATCAATCATACTCATATTAGTTACATTTTTTTGTTGCCAATAACACTAATATCATTATGAATAATGATACAAATCAACTTTTTTAATGTTACTGATAAGCTAAAAGAATAGTAAAATTACTCACTTGTACGGACATAACACCAAGCAGATTATTTTTTTCTGCAAACTGCAGATATTTATCTGGTTCATTATATACACTATATGGCATCATGAGTACTGCAGACACAGGGTAAATATCCAGTGCTGTGAGAAATGCATCGGAAATTTTAATATCATTAGTCAGGCCTTTTCCAGAACTGCAATAATCTACATCACAACCATGTGCAATGAGTATTTTAAACACCTAAAATCCAAATAAACTTTATAAAATAAAAATACATATATACTGTAGCTGTAAAATATTGATAAACAAATGTTCAACATTTAACTATGACATTACAAGAGGTTCTCCTAGTTCACAACTGGTTGCGAAAAACAATTTTTTTTTTTTTATTCACAACTAGTCACGAATCACAGATGCGAATACTGGATTATTTATAGCATCATCTTGTCTGATTTATTATGTTTGTTTAAGTTGTACACCAGAAAAAGAAGTGATTGTCCAGCTAAGATCAGCATGCTTCAGTTTTGAAGAGGGTTCTCTCGTTTATGCATTGTATTGACATTTTGATAGATTAGATATACTTAAAGGTATAAAACTGTCAGTCAGATGAAGTCTCTGTGAAACTAAAACAAGGTGATCTTAGTTGGACTTGCCACTAATTCCTGACATATCAACCTACAGGAGTGCAGTTCTTGCATGACATACACTGGAAAGGTCATATTCAATGTTACAAATTCAAAAAAAAAAGAATTACCTCTTTAAAACCTGTGTGCAGAAGAGGCTCGGTGTGATATACATATTGTGCATACACAAGTGGTGGACATTCAGTTGCATGTAAAGGATTGACATTCACACCTTGCATTAAGAATAAATAAAAAAATTCTCTAAATTTTTCCATTGATTTCTTGTATATATAGGCAGATATGTACAGGAAATGATTCAATGGTGCATGAGTTATATATGATGTCTGACTGAAACTACCATTTGAAATATCTGTATTGAATAGTTTGACAACATTAAAAAACTCTGGTCCCAAGTCACTGCATAACAGTGTTTCAAAGTTATCAAAAGTAAATACATGTGGTTGACAAGCATTAATGATAATATATTTATTTATCTTCTGTTGATCAGTAACTGATAACATTTTTTTAAATACTTCTGGATCTGAATTTAATACATCAAGTGGCATTTCCCCACAATCATTACTTATATTAGGGTCAGCACCATGTTCTAATAAGAAGTTTACTATTTCACAATTTCCACTATGAACAGCATAGTGTAAGGCTGTTTCTCCTGAACATGTTTGCATATTAATATCATAAATAAAAGGATATAAACTCTCAACATTTGAAAAGTCACCCTTACAGCATGCTAAGTGAAACGCTGTGAAACCATGAGGTGAATTTGTAATTTCTGGATCTGCACCAGCATATAACAATGTGACTAAAGGTTCGTTTTGGCCTGACAATGCAGCTTCATGCAATGGAGTATCCCCATCAAAATCTTGTACATTAATGATTGCACCATATTCTAACAATAACTCGATTAACTTCACATTTCCCTGGCAACTAGCAATATGTAGTGGTGTTACCCCCTCAGTGCTACCATAATTAGCTATATCCGGTACTGACTCTAATAAAGCTTTTATAGTTTTCAGTGAGCAGTTATTTTTGCAGGCAAGGTAGAGTGCAGTATGACCTTCGTGAGTCTCAGCCAGTAGTTGAACTCCGGGAGCCTCTAGTATCAACATCATACTTTCATAGCTATTAAAATAAGCAGCTTCATGGAGAGATGTCCATCCTCGGTTGTCTACACAGTTTGGATTTAAAGTCCGCAATAATTTAACTACTTTATTTACGTCATTGTGTCGTGCGGCAAGGTTAAGTGCATTAGATGTAGCAGGGTTCTGAGCACTGAAATCCATGTCTTCTGAAATTATCTCTCAATTATTTATAGATAGCATTTCTGCACAAATATTTTCAGAGCACCTATATGACCTATATCGTCTTTGTTTCAATAACAAATTGGTCATACATAGATTCTGTAAACGAATACCTATTAAAAAAGGTCTTGATTTTATGATGCATTCACAACATAATAGGAATGTAGCATGTATTATATAATAACAATAACAAATAATATATTAAATTTAATACAACGGCGACTTTGTATTGTAGGTATTATTGTATTTGTATTATAACAGGGATTGTGGAATTTATTATTTTTTTAATTGACAATTGACATAATTGTGATAGTCTGAATGACAGTTGACACTTGACACATTAGACTTTTTTTTTGGAATGATTTTGGCTTGGTTGCAAGGACCTTTGAGCCATGTCTGCATTTGATATTTTATTTTTATTATCTTATTTTGGTGTTCGATGAGGATGATGATGATGATGACGGACGACGGTGATGATGATTGCTGCCTTAGTAAAGTAGTGGGAACTTTACTAAAGGCTTCTTACGGAGATTTGAAATTGAAACCAGGCTATTTGACAACATTAAAAATATACTACAAATTATGGTCATCCTATTAGAAAATAACGTTAAAAGACCTACGAGACTACAATTTACTCTCAAATATGTGTATTTTATGAGAATAAATGTTATATTTTGTTGATTTATTGTCTATGACAAAAACGCTCGTGATTGGTCAGAGCTCTGGGTGACGTCATTTCTACAAAATATCTCCAGTTGTATGAGCTATTATTGTTTGTTTCGGTGTTATTACTTGCTTTTTCCTTGATAATCGCGAGTTTTATGGACATATTTTGTGATTAAGTTCGAAACGGATATAAATTTTGTGCGAGCTGATGATAACAGCAACTTACAGTGACGTCACAAGCACAACTCACACGCATCGCCATGTTGTTAAATATAGCGTTTTTCGCGCACTTTTGAAAATTTAAACTTTATTATCGATTTTTTTACATAAAGCATTGTTTTTTTACAGAAATATTAATGTGATATGTTTATACTGTAATAAGCAATCATTTAAAATGGTTTTTGAAAATTAGTCAAATAGCCTATTCACTGTACTATTTCCTTATTTCATTTTCCTACTCTTGTCCGCGTTTTCTAAGACGTTATGTCTAAAAATCCACCATTTTTACACTCGAACTCGAACTCACACTAATTTCCGAAAATAAAAAACCGCTGTTTTTTCGCGCCAAAACCTCCACACATTTGACACTCCGCTTTTTTTTTTATTTGGAATGATTTTGGCTTGGTTTCAAAGACCTTTGAGCCATGTCTTCATTTTTTGATAATTTATTATCATTATTTGGATGAGGATGATGTTGATGATGATGGTGAGTTGATGACGATGATGATGAAGATGATGATGATTGCTGCCTCAGTAAAGTGGTGGAAACTTTACTAAAGGCTTCTACGGAGATTTGAAACCAACACAAGTCACAATCCACTGTAATATTTCACTTTCCTACTCTTGTGCGCGTTTTCCAAGACGTTATGTCTAAAATTCCACCTTAATTACTCATAGAAACTCGAACTCACACGAATTTCGGAAAATAAAATAACACCGTGATGATGCCGGGATGCGTCTCCTAGAATTGCCGCCAAAAAGTCAAAAACTCCTGACACTCCGCGAAGCGAAGGCGAACCAGTGTTGCCGTCGTAAACGGTCTCAATTCCCTATAAACCCAACTGACCACATGCAACACCAATATTCCTCACATTTTGGCCACAAATTCAATAAGTACCTAAGTAGACATATTTGATATTAATTATGCTTAAATATGCTTTTTTTGCGCGTATCTTGAAAGTGGGTTGAACGACATTGGTCAAATCTGAAGCTAGTTTCACATTTCTGTATCGGGATTCGGGATGTGTCGAGGCGCGCCAGAACGCAATCGCTTACGTACATATTTATTCAAACGTTTATTTCAATTCTAATATATAAAATTCTTCTGTCACGGGGTGCGTAATCGAACTCCTCCGAAACGGCTTGACCGATTTTGATGAAATTTTTTGTGCTTATCCGGTATCTATGAGAATCGGCCAACATCTATTTTTCATCCCCCTAAGTGATAAGGGTGCAGCGGGAACGGGATTTGAATACCACGCGGGCCGAAAATATGGCGGTACGAAGTTCGCCGGGACAGCTAGTATCAATATAAAATTATTCGTACAATCTTGTTTAAAAATCTTTATACAGGCTGGAAAAATAAGTCGGGCCCTAAAGGGAAACAAGTTGGCTTATTTTACTTAAAGAAAACATTCCTTTATTTTTAAAAAGAAACAAAACTGCATTCAGTGATTTTTGAAAACTCGCTTGCCTCTCCGGGAATCGAACAGAGTAAAATTCGAAAAAGTTACATCCTGTATTTTCATAAGTTGACATCAATCGATAGTGTCAATCATAAGCATAAATTTATAATAGAACAGATGGGTTATACCTACAGAATTAACGTGTATTACCTACGTTCCATTTTTATGAATGAACGTTTTCCGACGGTTACTATGCTAGGGATTACCTTCTATTATCGTAACATTTGTCGATATCTTTCTATACTACCTGTTAAGAGACCGGACGGTATGTCGTTGATGCCTTGGAGGATGGGTAGGCCTTTGGTGTGGGATGCAACTTGTGTCGACACCCTGGCGCCTTCCCATCTTCCAAGTACGATGGACTGCGTATGCGCTGCTGCAGCATCAGCGGAGACTCTCAAACGGCGAAAATATACCAATTTAGCTGGTAGCTACATTTTTGAGCCGTTTGGAGTCGAAACGTTGGGTCCGTGGGGTCCAAGCGCGCGCGCGCTATTTAAGGAAATTTCTAAGCGACTAATCGACGCTTCCCGTGACCATAGGGCTGGCCTTTACCTCGCTCAGAGGATTGGCATAGCCATTCAGCGAGGTAATGCCGCCAGCCTTCTGGGCACGGTCCCAGTAGAGATCGATGGGGAGGAATTTTTCGATGCCTAACGATACGGTCACTTTTTTGTATATATAGCATAGTTTTGTATAGTTATGTATATTTTGTAAGTAATTGTATATATTTTTTTTTTCTCCATATTTTTATAATATCCATGTAAAAAATTGTTTTTTTTGTAACTATATAATAAAAACTGTACCTGTTAAAGTGTACTAACCATAACTTTAAAACTAAAACCCGACTACTGCAAAATCACGAATCTCTAGAATGTATTGTTTTAGTAGAGTAAATGGTATACGACCACGGCTATTCTTGATATTTTCTTGCTTAATACTACTTCTTAGAGCGTGATTTGCAGTAGTCGGATTTTAGTTTGAAACTTGATTTTTATTTGTATTATTTTGGTGCAAGCAACACCTAATAATGTATACATGTTTTTAATGTGCTAATTGAGCCCTTTAATTTCATACCAAACACGGTCTATATATCTCAAGTTTTTTTTCATTAAAGTCAGAGTTTCAGAGAGTCATTCACACGTCATATTGCCTATAACCAGCGGATGATCAAGACGTTTCTAACAATACCACAATTGCCCAGTTCTAATACGGAAAAACAAAAGACATTACAATTTTGTCAATTCGTATTTCTTCAAAAGAGTACATTTTTGTAAAGAAGAATAGTTTCGTCGTCAAATCTTTTATTGGAGTACATCACTATTATGCTTGTAGTAGTATGTTCTAGAAAAATTCAACAATGGCTGTCGCAAATCATTCATAATGTTGGCGCAAATCATTCATAAATGTTGGCACCGTCGGCACGCTGTCAAATTCTCATACTCATTTTCCCAAGTGAGCAATAACTTAAATTTTTTGTCTCTTTTTAGCAGACACAACTGTATATTGGAAAAAAAGAGACAAAGTGATATAATCAAGGTTCAATTTATGTTTGCCTCATATTTGTATAACTAGAATTTCTATATGTTGAACGGGGCCCCCCTGTGATCATAAGTATGAAATATCTCTATTAAACATGGTGAATTAAGGAAGTACATAAAATCTTAACTTTTAAATTAAATGTCAACAGGAATACTGCCGCAGGTGCGGGCGCAGCTTGAAGTTTGGGGCTGGGGTCACTTCGGAAATTCCTTAAGTAATTTAACCCCGCCATTACACAACTGCTACAATTCCTTTTCCAGAAAAAATATAATTACCATAGAAAGTATGACGAAGTTAATGGTAGCAAATGTATCGTCAGTTTAAAAAAATAACCGGAGGAGAATCACCGGATACTGAAATCTTCTCTGGAATCAAGCCCACTTTACAGTTTACTCTATGTCAAGCCCTATAATACCTAATGTCAGTGATTTCTTTTTAAAATAATAGAGACAATTTTTTTTAACATGGCGCACATTGGGAGAGGCCTATGTCCAGCAGTGGACCACAGCAGGCACATGCTGTAACAAACATCTCGAATGATCGAAGTGAGCTCGATAGCTGAATCCGCGGTGATTGGTCAATTTCGCGAAATTGACAAATCACCGCGGATTCAGCTATCGAGCTCACTTCGATCATTCGAGATGCAAGTTACAGCATGTGCCTACAGATTAATAGCTGTACCGTCTTTGAGGCGACAGTGGAGACATCTACCGAAACTCATACGAGCTATCGGAACCGATGAATGATATTACAACCATTTTTAAACATTAATAATAAAATATTTTAATTAAAATCCTCACAATCTGTATGCTATAAATAATCTAATAAATTGTGTCGTACTCTCCAGCAGAGCCACCTTCATGATTAGCGCTCAAATTTATCTCGAAACAATGTACGTCAAACGTACATAGTGTACATGCATTCTATATCATCATCATCATCATCTGCATATAGACGTATTCTCCTGATTGCATCCGTGGCCAAGATAACCTCGGAGCTCAGGGTCCGCCTTCCGGCTCTTCCTTCTCCACTTCGCACGATCTTGGGCGTCCATGGTAGTGAGACCATTTGCACGCATATCACCCTCCACGACGTCAAGCCAGGACTTCTTTGGTCTACCCCTTTTACCTGGACCCGGCGGGGGTACCATTGCCAGGCATTTGTTCCCCACGTAGCCTGGCGGTTGCCGCAAGACGTGGCCGCACCAGCGAAGGCGGCTCTCTTGCATTTTATCTGCGATGTCACGGACATGGAGGCTGCCGCGGATGCGAGAGTTCCGTACGCGATCTTTACGTGTAACGCCGCACATCCACCGCAACATTTTCATCTCCGTGACACGCAGCTCTTGCTTGTGTCGCTCGAGCAGCGGCCACGCCTCACAACCATACAAGAGAACAGGCCTAATGATCGTCTTATAGACCTGCCCCTTCAACCTGACTGGCATTTTAGGATCACAGGTCACGCCAGTCATTTCTCGCCACTTGGCCCACGCGGCAGCAATGCGTGCCTTGACGTCGTGGTCGATCTCACCGGTCACATGAAGTACAGATCCCAGGTACTTAACCTGGTCCGTGCGCTCGACCAAATCATCGCCTATGCGGACGGGTGTGGGATCTGTGGAGTTTAACGCTAAGTATTCTGTCTTCGCTACATTTAGCTTCAGACCGCCGTTCTCAAGCGCTTCTTGCCATCCTTTCACGCGTCGCACCAATCTGCTCCTGTCCGCGTCCAAGAGCGCAATATCATCAGCATACATGAGCAACCACGGAGGCTGCTCATGTGAGTTTCTAATGCTGTCCGACAAAACATCTAATACCACGCTGAACAGGTAAGGACTAAGGACGGATCCTTGGTGTACCCCGACGGTGATGGGGAAGGCTTTCGAGTCGCCAACAGCAGTCCGAACCACGGAACCGGAATCGTAGTACATGTCTCGGATGGTGTCAATGTAAGTCTCTGGGACACCCTTGGCCCGCAGTGCCCACCAGATCACCTCGCGAGGAACACAGTCGAAGGCCTTTTGCATGTCTAAGAATAGGCAGTGCAGGGGCGTGTTCTTCGCCCTGTATTTCCCCGCCACAACCCTTAGGGCGAACACTGGGTCCATGGTCCCGTGCCCGGGACGGAACCCGTACTGGCACTCCGAGAGTGTACTTTCCTGTCGGATCCGGGAGTCGATTATCCGCTCATAGAGCTTCATGGTGTGGGACATTATCTTTATACCGCGGTAACTACCACACTCCTGCACCGATCCCTTGCCCTTGAAGACTGGCGTGATGATGCTCAGCCTCCACTGGCTCGGGATCTCGCCGGTGAGGAGTACGCGGTTATAAAGATTTGCTAGAATGCCCACACCACGGGCGCCCATTGCCTTCCAAGCCTCGATGGGGACTTCATCGGGTCCGACAGCTTTCCGGTTCTTCATGCGGCGAATGGCAGTCTGGACTTCCGCAGGCGTTATCGGAGGCACTAGTCCTTGATTCGGAGGGAGGTCTGGTGGCTGCACCTCTTTATGCTGCTTATTCAGCAGCTCGTGGAAGTATGAGCGCCATCTCTCCTTCACCGCGACTTTCTCGTACAACAAATTGCCCCCAGGGTCTTTAATGCAGCGGCACTTGGATAGACCCTGCGCCGCTTTGGCCCTGGAACGCGCCAACTTATATATGAGCTTTTGCCCCTCAGACGATTCCAACTTGGTATATAGAGGTTGCAAGTGGTCTCGTTTGGCCCTGGCTACGGCTCTCCTGGTGGCGCGTTTTGCATCTTTGTACGCATCGCGGTCGTCGGAAGATTTGGACGCTTGCCACTTTTTAAAGAGGGCTTTCTTCACCCTGATCTCTCTCTGGACTGTGTCGTTCCACCACCAGGTGTCCTTGTCACACTTGCGTCCACCCTTAGACATGCCGAGCACCACCCTCCCCGCCTCAAGAATAGCTGCCCGAATCCTGTCCCAAGAAACCTGTACTGGTTCGTCTACAGCATCGGCGCACTTGTCACCGATGGCTGAGACGAAACTTTGGGACTTAGCTTCATCAAGCAGCCACCACCTGATTTTGCGTTGGGCACGCTCGGCACGTTTGTCTTTGGGTTTCACGCGGAGGTCCATGACAAGGAGACGGTGTTGGCTAGTGAGACTCTCCCCGGGTATAACCTTGCAGTTGGCCACCCTGCTGATGCTGTGCCTCCTAGTGAGCAGGAAATCAACCTGGGTTAAGCGCCCCCCGCTCTTGTAGGTGACAAGATGTTCGGATTTCTTTTTGAAGTACGTGTTCACGATGGCCAGGTCGGCAGTCGCACACGTTCTAAGGATGTGCTCACCCTCTGGGTTGCGACTACCGTATCCAAAACCGCCGTGGACACGCCCAAACTCCTCACATCCGTCACCCACGTGACCGTTCAGGTCACCGCCCAGGACAATCTCCTGCGACAGCGGGACGTCACGAAGCACTCCCCCGAGTTGGTCCCAGAACAAGATCTTTTCGGCTTCGCCACGCCCAGCCTGTGGAGCGTAAGCACTTATCAGGTGGGTTATAATCCCATCGATAAGCACCCTCACAACCATAAGTCGGGCGCTATAGCTCTTCACCTCCAAGATGTCATCCTGCAACGCCCGGGAGAGCACCACGCCCACCCCGGCCTGCCCGTCAGGTGCACCTGTGTACATCAGCTGGTAGCCGTCCCCAATGTGCATGGTGCTATCGCCACCCCACCGAGTCTCCTGCAGGAACGCCACGGCCACTCTCCGCCTGCAGAGTACGTCAGCCAACTCCCTCGTGCGACCGGTCAACGTGCCGATATTCCACGTTGCGAAGCGGAGCTTCCGGGAATCACAAAGTTGGCCTAACATCTTTAGCCGTGCCCGGCCCTACCCTCATTGCGATTCCTTTTTTTTTTACGAGCCATTTATTTTAAATTTGGCAATTTTGGCTTTTCCGGGGGCGACTGCCGTCCGACCCCCCAACCCCGAGGGGAAAGCCAGCGCCAGAGCCTCGTCCGTTGTTCAGCAGGTGCACCAGCTTGCAGGTGAGGTTGGCTTGGGGCTCAAGATCTAGGTGAGCCCCCATACACCCAACATTTCAAAATTTCCCAAAATTTCAATGATTATATATTTCAATATTTATTTGTTAAATTTTTATGAAGAATGATGTTATGACTTTAAATGGTATGAGAAAAATTTTCGGAAATCCGATGATAGGAGTTGAAAAGTTATGTAAGAAAATGCGCACCCTCTTAATTTGCTTCAACTAGAGCGTTCGCTAAAAAGATCGTGTAAATGTTAGTGGCATTGTTTGGCTCTACACCAAGCGTACTCGGCTTGTTGTTCGGTTCGACAAATTTAAAAACGGCGAATGCTCGATGTTCTGTTACAAGTGAATGCTCAAGTTTATCAGCACCTTTAGGGTCGTTAGTGATACTTGAGTGACTAAACATATAAAATAGCACCGGTATAATAATATTGTTTGCTAACAAATATTATCAGGCGTTTTGTATGAAAATTTAAGAATAGTAGAAATAAATAAAACGACTACATCGATAAGTACTTTTTTAACATGTACATAATAAACAGCGTACGTACATCAATTTTCATGAAAACCACTCCTCCACATCTATCCTAAGTACTTGTTCTAGGTGGCTCTGCCAGGGAGTATGCTTTGCAGCAGAGCCACATTCAACGGACATTATTCCTCTATTCCGTATACGTACAGTTATATACAATGCATGTACACTATGTACGTTTGACGTACATTGTTTCGAGATAAATTTGAGCGCTAATCATGAAGGTGGCTCTGCTGGAGAGTACGACACAATAAATTACAAATTTCACATTGTGCGAACCCAAATAGGGCCCCATCTCAGAATTGAATGCTACGAACACTAGGTACCTATCCAGTATGTACAGCGCTAGTTTTCAGATGGAGCCGCTAGGTTAACGCTGACGGCACGCACGTGGTTCACCTGGGTGAACTACGAGGTGGTCCACGGGCAATAAAGGCAAGTATCGTATACATACATAACAGAGTACTAGGTCCTAAGGGATTTTCCCCATCTGGGTTACTCATCATGACAAACAACTCAACTTTTAATATAAAAATCTTTTATTTTTCAAGTTTTACAATTAGTAATATTTATGGCTCAAACTATACTTAATTTTAACTCTAGTCTTATCTCAGTACAATGAATATCTCAGTCAGTGCTATAAAACAACACAATTTGGTATATAGGTACTCACACACAGGATAACTTTCCCCGTCCGAGGTTCTAAGTGCAGTCGCCTGCACAGTGCACTGTTTTCAGTTCCTAAGCGCGTAGCTCGCTTACAATCCTTACATTTATAAAAAAAAAAAAAAATATTCATTCCAGCGGGATGTCTCGCGCGGGATCCCGCTGGAATGAAGTCAATCCCGCAAAATTCCCTCGGGATTGGAAACAGTGCGGGATTGCAATCCCTAGTTCATATCTATGAATCTTAAGGTGCTTCTAAACGGGCGATGTTTTACCTACTGCAATTATTGGCTGCAATACTGTGGCCCGGCAACATTGCAACTATTGCAAGCAATACCGGCCAGTATTGCAGTAATGTCCCGGCCATATAGCCAAACATGTTTTGTGTTGCCACATATGGCCGATGTTACCGCGATGGGTTGCCGGACGATCGCTATTCGCTAGGCGGTCGATTTTACTGCAATATTGCTCGGCCAGTTCTATTGTTGTTTCAGTCGCTCTCTTTGTTATAGCACAGTCTATCCTTTTCTACGCGAATTGTTAAATAATTTACTATCAAGGCTTATTTCTAGACTTATATTATCTTCATTATCTAAAGTTTCACGCCTATTTAAGTAAGGTCGAATCCACAATCTCTTCTTTTTCTGTTTATTTTTTAATCGCTTCATGAAAAATATAGAAGTTCGGAATCAGACTGAAAAGCCAACCACAACTGAGTTGGGAAATGCTTGGAGTATGATAATGTTGAAAAGCAAATGCCAGTATTTTGAAGCAGATATTACTAAACAAATTATTTTGATTGGAAAAATTCAAATCAATCACACTTGTTGCAGCAGCTTATATTGTTTTACTATCCCTTTCAACAATATCTTAAATATTTTTGAATGAGTGTTGGGACAGGTAATTCGTTAACTGCATTTAAAAATATTTTAGTGGTGGAATCCACTACAGGACCATTTCTACTCTCAATCGTATGTCTTAAATGGCTACGAATTCTGTATCTACAAAGATGTTTTAAGCTTGGCACATAACATTTTAATAAGTCAGGATTCTGCAGCATCAGGCTGCAGAAATTCTTATCAATCATTCTCAGTAGTTCGTTTTGTACCTGAAAAAATGTTACAAGAAGAATTAAATGTTGAAATAGAAAATTAGACAGAAGTAATGGGAAATCAAAATATTATCGTTTGAAGCTGTTTCTTAATTTTATTTATCCGAACTATATATTTAAATCAGAAAACGTTCACATCCAGGGAATACTCTACCAAATTACTAATGAGCTACCTGAACACGTCTTGGATGGCTGATAAGTGATAGCTGACATTGAAGCCATCTACCATATTTCTTTAAAACTACAAAAACAAAGGAGAGGTTAGAGGGCATACTAATGATTTTGGTTACTTATATTTATATTCTTTCTTTTGAAATAAAGAAAATTGATGATATTTTTTTACCAATTACACCAACATGAATAATGAGTCAATCAACCTTTTTAATGTTACTGATAGCTAAAAGAATAATACAATTACTCACTTGTACTGGAATAAGACGCAGCTTATTATTTTTTTCTGCAAACTGCAGATATTTATCTGGTTCATTATATACACTATAAGGCATCATGAGTACTGCAGACACAGGGTGAATATCCAGTGCTGTGAGAAATGCATCGGAAATTTTAACATCGTTAGTCAAGCCTTTTCTAGAACTGCAGTAATCTACATCACAACCATGTGCCATAAGTATTTTAAACACCTAAAAGTCAAATAAAATTCATGAAAATATATAGCTACTGTAGAATGAATGTAGAATATTGATAAACAAATATGTTCATCGACATTTAATAAAACATTACAAAAGTTTAGAGAACCTTTCCAGTGTGGTTGCAAAATAGGAATAAAATTTCTTGATTAGTTATGTTATGTTATGATGAATCACAGTTGTTGTGAATACTGCCAGACGGATTATTTTTTTGTATCTTGCCTGATTTATTCAGGTGTTTGTTTGAGTTAGCAAACTGGCTGGAAAGAAGAGTGAGTTCTCTTCTGCATTCCTCTCTGTTGTGCATTGGATTGACATTTTGATAGATTTGATATAAAGGTATAAAACTATCAGTTCTGTTGAGTGCTCCATACAACATAAACAAGCTGATCTTAGTTGAACTTGTCACTCTAATTCCTAACTTATCAACACCAATGCCAGATACCGTGTAGCCACAGGAGGGCAGACGGGACGTCTTGCATGACATACACTAGAAAGGTGTTGTTCAATGTTACAAATTAAAAAAGAAAAAGGAATTACCTCTTTAAAACCTGTGCGCAGTAGAGGCCCGTGGTTATAAACATATTGTGTATAAACATATTGTGCATACACAAGTGGTGGACATTCAGTTGCATGTAAAGGATTGACATTCACACCTCGCATTAAGAATAAATAAAAAAATTCATTCAATTTCTCCGGTGAGTTCATGTATATACAGGCAGATATGTTCAGGAAATGATTCAATGGTGCATGAGTTATATATGACGTATGCCTGAAACCACGCTTTGAAATATCTATATTGAATTCTTTGACAACATTAAAAAACTCCGGTCCCAGGTCACTGCACAACAGTGTTTCAAAGTTAACCAAAGTCTGTGTGTCTCCTTGACAAGCATTTATGATGATATTTTTATTTATCTTCTCTCGATCAGTACCTGATACCAATTTTTTAAATACTTCTGGATCTGAATTCAATATTTCAATTGGCATTTTCCCGCAAACATTACTTATATGAGGGTCAGCTCCATGTTCTAATAAGAAGTTTACTATTTCACAATTTCCACTATGAACAGCATAGTGTAAGGCTGTTTCTCCTGAACATGTTTGCATATTAATATCATAAATAAAAGGATATAAACTTTCAACACTTGAAAAGTCACCCTTACAGCATGCTAAGTGAAACGCTGTGAAACCATAAGGTGAATTTGTAATCTCTGGATCTGCACCAGCATAAAGCAATGTGACTAAAGATTCATTCTGGCTTGTAAATACAGCTTCATACAATGGAGTGTTCCCATTGCAATCTTGTACATCAATGTTTGCACCATATTCCAACAATAACTCGATTAACTTTACATTTCCCGCGCCACTAGCAATATGTAGTGGTGTAAGTAAGTTCTCAGTGCTACCATAATTAGCTACATCCGGTACCGATTCTAGTAAAGCTTTTATAGTTTTCAGTGAGCAGTCATTTTGGCAGGCAAGGTAGAGTGCAGTATGACCTTCGTTAGTCTCAGCCAGAAGTTGAACTCCGGGAGTCTTTAGTATCAACATCATACTTTCATAGCTATTAAAATAAGCAGCTTCATGGAGAGATGTCCATCCTCGGTTGTCTACACAGTTTGGATTTAAAGACCGCAGTAACTTGGCTACTTTATTTACGTCATTGTGTCGTGCAGCAAGCTTAAGTGCATTAGATGTAGCAGGGTTTTGAGCACTGAAATCCATGTCTTCTGAAATGATATCTCAATTATTTATAAATAGCATTTCTGTACAAATATTAAAAAGATCTTGATTTCATGATGCATTCACAACATAATAGAAATGTAGGATCTATTACATAGCTTTATATATAATATAGTATGTAACAATAACAAATTAATACAACGGCGACTTTGCTTAGGTACTTAGGTATATCACTTCTTCGTGTTCTCTATCTTTCTTTAAAGTCTATGTTTTTGTTTGCTTTACGGTCTATGTTCTCATTGTTCTCTATGGTCCATTAGACGCTTAGGGGTCCAATACACGCTCATGCAAGCGTCATGCATCATGCCGTCAATCATGAATATTATTGGTCAATCGGTTATCAGACGTTACGTTATTGGTCAATCACGGCGTGATTGATGGTTAAAGGTCCAACCCCACCAAACGGACGGCATCGGAACGGATTTTACAATCTTTAAACAAAATAAATCTTCGATTAAATCTTATATCACAGCATTAAAAGTTTATATTACCAAGCCACGCATGACAGCTTGACGTGCGTCATGCCGCTGCACGTCGCTGTCAAGCTGTTGTGCTGTGCGTGACTTGGTAATATAAACTTCAAACACTGTGATAATAAGATTTAATTTTGTTTAGATTGTAAAATCCGGGTCGATGCCGTCCGTTTGGTGGGGTTGGACCTTTAACCATGGCAAAACCTAGCGTGTAATGGACCCCTTAAGCAAGCGTCATGCCATCATGCCGTCAATTATGATTGTTATTGGTCAATCGGCTATTTACCAATAACATTAAGACCCTGTTCAGACACAGCGGGAACCGCGCGATAATAGAATCGCATGGAAATCGCGCGCGCGGGTCTTATTTTTATGATTTCGGGTGCGGCCAAACGGCGCGGCGCGTCGCTGCACCGCAAAAAATTCGGTGAATCGGTGGCCATATGAGCAGTGCGGTGCCGCTCGTGTGGCACTGGCCGCCGATTCACCGGAACTTTTGCGGTGCGGCGCCGCGCCGCGCCGTGTGGCCGCTCCCTTAGTTAGTAATCGTTCAGACATAACCGCGCGGTTACCGCAACCCAACCGCCAGAAAATAGAATCGCGCTGTTCCCGCGCGTTTCTGTTACTATGGAGTCTTTACTTCGCGTTCAGTTGCGTTGCGGTTACCGCGCGGTTAGCACGTCACAGCTCGTGAGTTCGCCATGGATTGTTTCGACACTGAACTATTTATTGATGAATTGGAGAAGAGACCTGCATTATGGGATGACTAAGATATTATTGACATTCTCAAATAGTCAAACAATTTTTTTATCGATATAACGTTACGAACTGACCATTTACTAGTCGCTCACTTAATATTGGATGCACCCAATACCGCCTTTTTCTTTTCTTTTTTTATGGAACAACCACAGGAAACACACTTCTTCGTCGACCTCCATTTTCAAAACTGACGTTATCCCCGTACGAAAATCGCATAATAATCGCCGGTGTCTGAATGGCATCACAATTTCGCGGTTTCAAAACCGCGCGATTCGTAAACGTGCGGTTCCCGCAAGTCTGAACTAGCGCTATATGGCCTGATGGAATGGCACTTGCATAAGCGTCATGCCATCATGCCGTCAATCATGATTGTTATTGGTCAATCGGCTATTGACCAATAACTTATTATACATTACATACATAATATATAATCACACCTTTATCCCCGAAGGGTTAGGCAGAGGTGAATTAACACCCACATTTCACAATCATTGTATTCGGTCCCACGTAATAGGGGGTGAAGGTGAACCTATTGCCGTATTCCGGGCACTATTGTTGACTCGAGCCATGTGTCTGAGGAGGATGAGTCTGGGCTGTTTATATCTGTCTGATGTTAAACAGCCAGGGGCGGATCCAGCATTCAAATCAGGGGGGGGGTCATGTCGTAGCCAAGGTTGAGTCTCGGTGCCGGGGAGGGGGCTACTATTGACGGGGGAAGAAATATACGTCTGCAATTTATTTATTGATAAATCAATAATATCACCGCTGCCCCCCCGGTTATACGACACGGAAATGGTTGTGGCGCGCGATCCATGGAAATGAAGCTAGTAGTGTTATCAGCGACGTCTGAGTAGATTCCGCGCCTCACGAGCTCTGCGGTTCTGAAATCGTAAGTCACTTGAGCCTCCCGGACCCACTCCGCCATCTCCTCGCATATTTAGAGCCGGCGGCAGCTCACGCCCTGTCCAACTATTAGGTAATCTGTGCCTGTACTAGCTGTGGGCTAGGCGCTGGGCGAGAGGACTCCTACACCCAGGGCCTACCACTCGGTGCCTTCCACGCCACGTTAGCTTGTTCCTGCTCCGAAACAGGTGGTCACCGAAACACCCTCTCCCGGAGATAGCCTGCGTCAGTCGGTACGAGAGCCTCCCGTGTCACCTCTCTAGGCAGTTCTCCATGATGCGTCTTACCGCCGCTAACACGACGTGCCCTGCGCTAGGTTGCTTATGTCATATCTTCCACTCTACCAAGAGCTGGCGTAGCTGAAACTTCACGGCAACGATTTCTCGAGGCTCGGGTTTCTGTTGTTCTTCGTTCTCATGTTCTGTTTGTTCCCTTGCACCATTCATGAGAGCCCTTTCACTGCTATATCAGATAGCAATGAAAGGGTTCTCGCCTCCATGACCCATGGTAGGGTCCAGCAAGGGAACTCGCCACCTCGAAGGATATCGTGCTTCTCCTAACAATTGCCCATTAATGAACTATTTGACTATTGTACATTTTGACGATGAAGCATTTTAACCCAAGTACAATTATACGCTTACTCATTGAAGTACCTGCGTGGTGCAGTATCCCCATAAGACCCTGTTGCCATCTGCAGTCTCTGCGAATTATTGGCCTTCAGAGTCTTCGCACATATTAGGCACCGCCGGAACGGCAACTGTAACTAGACTTCGGAGATGCTCCCCGAAGTTACACTGAGCCCCAAATATCGATCTTTCTACTGTGAGTACCGCCGCGTGGTTCCCGGCAGAGTATAATAGTATAATGATTGGTGAAATGTGGGTGTTAATTCACCTCTGCCTAACCCTCCAGGGATAAAGGCGTGATTGTATGTATGTATGTATGTCTACTGTGAGGCTAAATACCTCGGGCAGCACGCTCTAAGGCCCATGGAAGAACAGAGCCTCGGTTTTATACAGAGCCACTTCGAGACCCAGCCGCCGCCGGCTCCACTCTGCATCTTGGACAGCCGCGGTCATATCCTCCGCGTAATACGTAGGTTTCAATATTTGCACCGTTTGAGGTTTGCCGCAGATGCAGCAGCAGCGCCGACACCATAATACCGGCCTAATCTTATATATAAAAATCAATTGCTGTTCGTTAGTCTCGCTGCTAAAACTCGAGAACGGCTGGACCGATTTGGCTAATTGGAAAAATATTCGTGGATAAATATGTGCTTCGTAAGTAAGTTCCATAAGCTGTAATATCAGCCGGCAGCCCTGTGGATAAAATCGGCCACCACACATGGTGATGATTGAGAAATGGAGTTCCTATCTATGAGTCTTATATAATGGTAATATCTGCTTTAAAATATTGTCATTTGCTTTTCAACATTATCATACTCCAAGCATTTCCCAACTCAGTTGTGGTTGGCTTTTCAGTCTGATTCCGAACTTCTATATTTTTCGTGAAGCGACTATCCCTTTCAACATAAATATCTTAAATATTTTTGAATAATTGTTGGGATAGGTAATTCGTTAACTGCATCTAAAAATATTTTAGTGGAGAATTCCACTACAGGACCATTTCTACTCTCAATTATATGCCTGAAATGGCTGCGAATTCTGTATCTACAAAGATGCTTTAAGCTTGGCACATAACATTTTAGTAATTCAGGACTGATGCAACAGAAATTCTTGTCAATCATTCTCAATAGTTCATTTTGTACCTGAAAAAATATTACAAGAAGAATTAAATGATTAAATAGAAAATTAAGCAGAATGGGAAATCAAAATATTAAATGTTCGTTCCGTTCTCAAAATGGCCCGTTCGCGAAACAGCCCGTTTCCTAATCGAAAATTTAATGTAGGTATTTCAATTATTTTTTAAGCGTCTCCAATGCACTAAACTAAACATCTAAATTGGAGTGTACCTACGTAACGGGACGCTATGAAAAAGACTTAGAAAATTTTGAAAAAAAAAAAAAAAGGACTTAGCTTGTGTACCTACGTAACGGGGCGCTACATATGAAAAAGACTTAGAAAATTTTCGAACAATAAAGGACTTAGAAAAAGGGGGTTGGGTAATTTTGGCGTCCTGTTGGAATTGAGTAGGTACAGTATAAAGTGATCAAAATTTACTATGGACAAACTTCTCTAAACTATATCGGGACGAAGATTTATAGCTATACAGGGTGGAATTTTTCAATCATACTTGGATGGATAGTACTCTGAATATTGAAGATAGCGAATTCCACTCAAAGGAAACATTCCCTTATTTTTAAAAAGAAACAAAACTGCATTCATAGTTTTCTGAAAATGCCACACCCGGTAGTCGAACCGACTAAAATCTTCCTAAACCTTCTATTTCATGGATTTCCTTTTATTTAATTTACCAAGTTTGAAAGAGAGATTTGATCCTTATGATCGACCCTAGCGATTGATGCAATAAAAATACAGGATGTTATTTTTTCGAATTGTAGTCGGTTCGTATAGCGCGTGGCAAACGTTTTTTCGGCATTCCTTAAATGCAGTTCTGTTTCTTTTTAAAAAACATACTAAACTGTATTCAAAGTTTTTGAAAATGCCACACCCGGTAGTCGAACCGACTAAAATCTTCCTAACACCCGTATTCACAAACGATACTGTGAGGTCTCATATTGTGCTCGAGCGCATAGGGCTGGTAAAATTAATTCACAAACATCACGGAGCAGTATCTAACGCAGTGCGTTCCCTCAACGAAATGAATAACAAGGCTTGCCAAAACGAACGCACTGAGACTTTGTCGTTCTTTGCACAGTGTTAGTGGTACGCATAGCGAAGTATTGTTTGTGAATACGGGTGTAAATCTTCTATTTCATGGATTTCCTTTTATTTATTTTCCAAGTTTGGTAAAGAGATTTGATCCTTATGATTGACCCTATCGATTGATGCAATAAAAATACAGGATGTTATTTTTTCGAATTTTATTCGGTTCGATTACAGGGTGTGGCAAGCGATTTTTCGGCATTAATTAAATGCAGTTCTGTTTCTTTTTAAAAATAAGGAAACATTTCGTCAGTCTATCTGGCTAGGGGGCGTGTACTTTCCGTTTTCCTTCTCGCGGTCTAGAGTGGAGACCGCGAGAAGGAAAACGGAAAGTAGACGCCCCCTAGCCAGATGGACTGACGACCTGAAAAAGGTGGTTGGGACACTCTGGATGCCCAAGGCGGAGGACTCACCCTGTAATCGAACCGACTAAAATTCGAAAAATAACACCCTGTATTTTTATTGCATCAATCGATAGGGTCAATCATAAGGATCAAATCTCTTTAACAAACTTGGTAAAATAAATAAAAGGAAATCCATGAAATAGAAGGTTTCGCCTCATCATACCTTTCGGTGGGATGTGGGAGTACAAGGGTGGGGCACCACGAGGGCGCACTACCCAGGTCATTGACCTTGACCTTGGGATCGTCAGAAGCTCGTGGACAACGCGCGCCTCGACCTGGATAGATTAGGTTAGAAGGGTAGGCGGAGGTCTCGCAGTTCCTTGGTTTCCTTGTATAATGCAAGAAAGAATAGGCGCTCCGTCGACTTTGCTCGATTGAACCTTAAGGGGGTCAGAAATGTCAAGGGGATTCAAGTGTCAATGTGGACCAAAAGGGTCAAGGGGGTAAGTAATGTCAAGGGGTTTCAAAAGAGTCAAGGGGGGTTAAAAGGGTCAAGGGGGTTAAAAAGGTCAAGGGGGGTTAAAGGGTCAAGGGGGGTTAAAAGGGTCAAGGGGGCAAGTGTCAAAGGGGTTCAAAAGGGTCAATGAGGTCAACAGGGTCAAGGGGAGCAAAAGGGTCAAGGTGAGTCAAGGGGTGTTAAGAGGGTCAAGGGGGGTCAGAAATGTCAAGGGGATTCAAGTGTCAAGGGGGGTCTAAAGGGTCAGAAGGGTCAAGGAGGTTCCCCATCCTTGTACTCCCACATCCCACCGAGTCCCGCAGGCAGACAGAGTTATTTCCGCATTTTTAATACGTATTACATAGTATGGAAGTATGGATAGCTATTATCCAATTTCTGGTCCTGGTAATGGTTAATCTGACGGTAGACACCTAAATTTACAGAGATGTCCTAATTGAGTAGGTACCTATTTTATAAACGTTTGGAGTGTGATGAGACATTTCAGGAACGGGACAATTTGCGAACGGGACTATTAGCAATGGGACGATTCCCGAAAAACTTAAGTTTTTTGCCTGCAGCGGCCGTTTTAAGAAAGGGACGTTACCGGCTTCGTTAGTGATTTCCGTTACTTACCTATATTACCTTCTGTCTTATAAAATAAAGAAAATTAATGATACATACTTTGGTTATATTTTTGGGTATTTTTTTTATCAATTATTAGGTAGGACACCGATATGAATAATGACTCAAATCAACCTTTTTTTTGTTAACAATAGGTAAAAGAGTTAACGAGTGTGGTGCCCCTGGTGTTGCATACGGCCATAGGCCACGGTAACCACTTTCCATCAGGTGGGTTGTGTGCTTGTCTGCCACCTAAGTGGTATAAAAAAAAAGAATAATAAAATGACTCACTTGTACTGGTATAACACCAAGCTGATTATTTTTTTCTGCAAACTGCAGATATTTATCTGGTTCATTATATAAACTATAAGGCATCATGAGTACTGCAGACGCAGGGTAAATATCCAGTGCGGTAAGAAATGCATCGGAAATTTTAACATCATTTGTCAAGCCTTTTCTAGAACTGCAATAATCTACATCACAACCATGTGCCATGAGTATTTTAAATACCTAAAAGCCAAATGAAATTGATGAAAATATATACCTACTGTAGAATATTGATAAACAAAATGTTCATCAACATTTAATACATTACAAACCTTTCCACTGGTTGCAAAAAAGGAATAAAAATTTCTTGATTGGCAATTATTATTGCCTATTGAGTGAATACAAGTGTCAGAGGGATTTTTTTTTTGTATCTTGCTTGATTTATTCAGGTGTTTAAGTTAGCACACTGGAAAGAAGAGTGAGTGTCTGGCTAAGATTGGCATGCATTTTGAAGAGGGTGCTCTATGTCGCGCATTGTATTGACATTTAGTACGAGAAAATTAGGATTTGACACAGGAATAATTCCTAGTAGCAATTTTCTTTCGGGATTCATAGAGGGAGGTTACTGGCAGTCCAAATTTCGATTTGCGTGGTATTCGGTTCGTTGCGTTCTCCGCCATCTTGAATTTAAGGGTATGTACATTTTTGTTTACTAAATAAGTCGTTTATTTTTAATTTTACACGAAAAATTATTACTACAAAGTTGTTTAGAATTAAATTTTCTACAATTTTGCTGTACATATTTTTTTCCTAGGATCGATATTTTTTGATTTATACCCCAAAAAGTGGTAAGTAAATCTTTGTTTGACTTTTTTTGACTTAAGAAAAATGCCTAGTAGCAATTTTCTTTCGGAATTCCTTAAGGGAGGTTACTAGCAGTCTACATTTGGTTTTGCGTGGTATTCGATTTATTGCGTTATCGGCCATCTTGAATTTAAGGGTAAAATTTACCCTTAAATTCAAGATCGTGTAAAATTGAAAATAAATGACTTATTCAGTAACTAAAATTTCACACTTCAATTCAAAACGGTGAAGAATGCAATGAACCGAATACCACGCAAATCGAAATTTAGACTGCCAATGACCTGCTTCAACTAATTTTCAAAGAAAATTACTACTTGGAGTTTTTCTTTTGTCAAAAAATCGAATACAATTTCACCACCTTATTGGGGTAGATATACATCGAAAAATATTAATCCTAGCGAAAAATTATGAATACTAAAAGGTAGAAAATTTAATTCTTAACAACTTTGTAGTAACTATTTTTCGTGTAAAAATAAAACTAAACGACTTATCCGGTAAACAAAAATTTACCCTTAAATTCAAGATGGCCGATAACGCAACAAACCGAATACCACGCAAAACCAAATGTAGACTGCTAGGGACCTTCCTTAATGATTTCCGAAAGAAAATTGCTACTAGGAATTTTTCATAAGTGAAAAAAGTCAAACAAAGATTTATTACTTTTTGGGGTATAAATCAAAAAATATCGATCCTAGAAAAAAATTAAGAAGAGTTAGACTGTAGAAAATTTAATTCTAAACAACTTTATAGTAACAACTTTTTGTGTAAAATTAAAAATAAACGACTTATTTAGTAAACAAAAATGTACCCTTAAATTCTAGATGGCGGAGAACGCAACGAACCGAATAGGTACCACGCAAATCGAAACTTAGACTACCAGGGACCTCCCTCAACGAATTCAGAAAGAAAATTGCTACTAGGAATTATTTCTAGGTTTGCCCCTTAATTGAGCTAAATCGGTTGTACTAATTGTGATATAAAGATATAAAACTGATGACTGACAGTCTGATGAATGCTTCGTACAACAGACACAAGCTGATCTTAGTTGAACTTGTCACTCTAATTCCTGACTTATCAACACAATAGTGTAGCCACAGGAGGGCCAGACATATGACATACACTGGAAAGGTCTTTCAATGTTACAAATTAAAAACAAAAAGGAATTACCTCTTTAAAACCTGTGTGCAGTAGAGGCCCGTGGTGATAAACATATTGTGCATACACAAGTGGTGGACATTCAGTTGCATGTAAAGGATTGACACTCACACCTCGCATTAAGAATAAATAAAAAAAATCACTAAATTTCTCCCGTGAGTTCATGTATATATAGGCAGATGTGTACAGGAAATGATTCAATGGTGCATGTGTTAAATATGATGTCTGATTGAAACCACCATTTGAAATATCTGTATTGAATTCTTTGACAACATTAAAAAACTCCGGTCCCAGGTCACTGCATAACAGTGTTTCCAAGTTTAGCACAGTATGTCTGTCTTGTTGACAAGCATTTATGATTATATCTTTATTTATCTTCTCCTGATCAGTTACTGATAACAATTTTTTAAAAATTTCTGGATCTGCAATTAATATATCAAGTGGCATTTTCCCACAATCACTACTTATATAAGGGTCAGCTCCATGTTCTAATAAGAAGTTTACAACTTCACAATTTCTACTATAAACAGCATAGTGTAAGGCTGTTTCTCCTGAACATGTTTGCAAATTAATATCATAAATAAAAGGATATAAACTCTGAACATTTTTTGAAAAGTCACCTCTATAGCATGCTAAGTGAAATGCTGTATAACCAACATTATCATCATCATCATCATCATCCGTATAATAATCAGCTAAATTTGTAACATCTGGATCTGCACCAGCATAGAGCAATGTTACTAAAGCTTCATTCTGGTTTGAAAATACAGCTTCATGCAATGCAGTGTTCCCATTCCAATCTTGTACATTAATGATTGCACCATATTCTAACAATAACTCAATTAACTTCACATTTCCCGCACCACTAGCAATATGTAGTGGTGTAAATGGTGTAAGTAAGTACTCCTTATTGCTAACATAATTAGCTACATCCGGTACCGATTCTAGTAAAGCTTTTACAGTTTTCAGTGAGCAGTAATTTTGGCAGGCAAGGTAGAGTGCAGTATGACCTTCGTTAGTCTCAGCCAGAAGTTGAACTCCGGGAGCCTCTAGTATCAACATCATACTTTCATAGCTATTAAAATAAGCAGCTTCATGGAGAGATGTCCATCCTCGGTTGTCTGCACAGTTTGGATTTAAAGTCCGCAATAATTTAACTACCTTATTTACGTCATTGTGTCGTGCGGCAAGGTTAAGTGCATTAGCTGTAGCAGGGTTTTGAACACTGAAATCCATCTCTTTTGAAATTACCTCTCAATTATTGAATAAAGCACTTGTAAATTTCCACATATTACTTAAAATGAATAATATCTCTTATAGATAACCATTTCTGCACAATTTTTTTCAGAGCACCTATAACGTGTCTGTCTTTGCTTCTTAATAAAACACGATTTCATCATATTTCATCACAGAAATAATTATTATGATATGAAACTTTCATAGGTTGACTTATATTACTTACTCTGTGGGTTGACTTGGATCACAGAGTACAATCTTAGAGTATATAAGAGGTGGCATACCTACGAAAAAAAACTGTATACCTAAACTTGGATTGGAACATTAAGGCTCCGCACAAACGTACGGTTTCCGTCCACGGTTTCCTGATCAAAAAGACAGATTCAAAAAACCGAATGCTCCATTTTCATACAAAATGTTCTACTAGCCGCACACGTCCTTACTTTTTGCAGAACGGAAAAAACCTGACGTTCGGTTCAGAATGGAAAAAACCTAATGACGTCATACCGAACGCAGCACTCGCATACATTTTGTACTAATCGCCGCACACGTCAGGAAATTTCCATCCGGAATCGCGCTTAAATTGTGTCCAGCGTTGTCAATTCCCAAGAGAGTGGGGACTTTCAAGCCGATTAGGGAATTTGTGGGGATTGTGCTTATGTGGGGCATTTAGACATTCACACTAGACCTAAACTCAGAAGTAATAAGTGGCAAGTATTATACATATTGATAAATTATTAAAGCAAAATATCCGACATTAAGGTACTATTTAACTCTTTACTGGCAATATATGTACACGAGCCGCAATAAACATCGCAAGTGGTGAATATAGCGGGAAACTTCAAGATAAGTAATGTAGTTATCAATGTCTAATATTGGGGCCTTTCTGTTGGGTTTGTGGGGAATTCAGATCATCAGTAATTGGCAACACTGATTGTGTCTCGCTTCCGGGGTTGCCAGATTGTATTGTAATTTTTGTTACATTTTGCGTAACTTTTGACTCTCTTACGACTCAGCCCCATAGTGGTAGACGCTCTCAGCTGCATTAAGTCCCAGATGAAATAGCTGGGGCTCGTACTCAATGGCCAGTGAGATTTCAAGGAGCATCTCGGAAGGCCGGCTCCTAAATTGGGCGGATACCCGAGATAAACCGAGAGTATTTGTAAAAAACAAGAAACACTATATAAAAAAAACAAGAATACGTAACTTTTCCCCCGAAAATGCAACTTTTAAGCCAGCTTGTGTTACATTTGACAATTTGGCACTGGCAACACTGCTTGCTTCGAAATAATAATAAAAAAACCTAATGCAAAAAACCTGACGTGTGCGCTCGGCACACGGAATTCCAAATCAGGAAACCGTGGACGGAAACCGTCTCCGGAAACCGTACATGTGCGGCCACCCTTAATGGCGTCTATAATAGAGAAGCCCAGTAAACTGTCGATAACTACTTATCGATATAAAAGAAGCACAGACTAAAAATGTAAGCAAGGGTTTAAACTATTATCTATCTATCTATACTCTATACTATTATATAATTGTAAATGGAAAATGTTTGTCCGCGATGGACGTAAAAACTACTAAAATGGATTTTGATGCAGTTTTTTTTGTTAGAAAGGTCTTGTTTGGATTTAAAATCTTACGTCTGTTTTACTGCAATCGGTTGAGTAGAACCGAAGATAAGAGATCCACGCGGGCGAAAGGCTAGTATTTAGCATATATTTGCTAAATATAATAGTTTGAACCATTGTAAACCTATGAGAATGCCGTAAGGCGAAACCGGTTAGGCAACAAAAAATTAAATAATTGTGGAAGAGTACAAGTGCTTTTATTCAATATGTCCTTTATATTACAAAGAAGAACGGGCAGTTCGTTACATAATATTGTAAAACTTTTTACTTAAATCACAATTTTATTATTTCGTTAAAATGATAATTATTGTATGTTTAAATACATATTTTTCAGTGCATGGTTATTAATACTGTCTAAAAATAATTATTACTGTTATAATAATAAATAAATAAATAAATAAATATTGTAGGACATTCTACACAACGCTATCTAGACCCAAAGTAAGCATAGCTTAACTAACTTGTGTTATGGGTTCTAGAATGCGAATAAACATACTTAGATACATTTTTTTTTTGTAAATACATACATATTATACATGGAAACACCCAGACCAATGCAAATATTCATATTTCATGCACACAAATATTTGCACTGAGCGGGGATCGAACCCGCGCCTCCTGCGTAGCGGCCGCGTTCACTACCGCTACGCCACAGAGGCAGTCAAATAATAAATGTAACATTCAGTAATATATTAAATGGCAAATGTAAAGCTTATTTTTACAACAAATTTTTAACACACTCATAATGTAGCTTCATCATTTAATATCATACTGAAATGTACACAATAAAAAATTAAAAATAAAACTTTAATGAAGGATAATTATGATCTTTATGCACAGAGTATCAAAATAAATTTAAAAATAGTACATTATGGTATGATATGCGTATCATAATCGAGGAACCTATAAAAAACTTTGATAACGTTTCAATATTCAAGTCGCCGACACCATCACGAAATAGAATCCATGATACTTAGCACATGCATTATATTTCATTCAGAACACATAATTCCATCACATACGTTGTAGGTATTTTTTAAATTCAAATTCTTTATTTTTCAAAATAGTGCAACACTGTTACAGCTTTTTGACGTCAAATTCTGCTTAAAACTAAGTTTACCACCGCTTCCTAGGCGCTAGTGGAGAAGAAATGGTGCAACAAACTCCACTGCGGCATTTTTAAGATGTCAGTTTACAAAATGTGGTTTCTTAAGACTAAATATGAACGTATGTACATTTGTCTCGCGTCAAATATATAAAGGAGCGATGTGCCAGACTCTATCAAAACCTTTGGCAATGTCAAGACTAATTTGCCAGTAACTCGCCTTACTTTTTTTTTTTTTTTTTATCGTGCGAAAAATCCCCACGGATACCTCCCCCGCCGGGGTCGGAGGAGGAGGTTATGTCGGACTCGAACCGACTAAAACGCACGCCTTCTGTGGGCCGTCAGTTGCCGGAGGTGAGATTGTCATAGCCATATCCCTCGCACCCCGGCCGACCCTGGGCCATATCTCTCGATATGGCCCTCTTCCGGTGTGGGGTGACAGGCGACCCCACCCGTCACCCCCAGGCCCGCGCTCATGGGGGGCGGAGGTCATTCTGCGACCTCCGACGCCCGAGTTGCCGCCACTCGTCGCGGGCCGCGCGGTCTGCGATTCTCCTTCGCTCCTCGCGGGCCGCAAGGGCTGCGATTCTCCTTCGCTCGCTCTCCGCCGCCCACTTCACGAGCATCACTTGCTCGCAGAAGGAGGCGCCGGCGGCCCACGCATCCGCGCAGCGAACCATCGCTGCGAGCAAGGTGGCGAGTGTGAGAGCTCTCACTCCCAGGGTCGCCACCAGCTCCCGTCTCGGCGTCTCCCACGCCGGACACTCAGTGAGCGTGTGCAGCGCCGAGTCCTCGCTCGCGTCGCAGTGATGGCACTCGGACGTTGGCTCTTTCTTCGCGGTCCGATGCAGATACCGTCCGAAGCATCCATGATCGGTGATGATCTGCGTCAGCCAGAACGAGAGGCCGCCGTGTGGCCTCAGTAACTCGCCTTACTTGTCCATAGCCTCACTCTAAAGATGGGTAACGTACGCCAGAAGATCACCAGTTGACTGTTTCGGCCTGAAACCATATTGCGGGTCGTTAATTAAAGAGTAGTACTCTAGGTGACGCATGAGCTATGTGTTAACGATTATGTGCTTGAATACCTTGCACAGCACTGAGGTAGATAGATTGTTAATTTCATTAGGGTGCTTGTTGATGCTTGCTGCATGCTGCATGCCTGATGCTTGCTGCATGCTGCATGCCTGATGCTTGCTGCATGCCTACTACATGCAGGGTTTATGCTTACTTGTTTGCATGCATGGATTATGTTAGCTTTTTTATATAGGATTTGTATGCCAATTTGTTTGAAGATTATGCATGTAAAATGTATGCCAAGTGACGATTCTGCGTGTAAATTTTCTGCGACATGACGGTTCTACTTTTTGATTATTATGCTTTAAAAGTTATGCCAAAAGATGATTCTGGCTTACAAAATTATGCGTTATGGAAGTATGACGAATGACTGTATACCAAACCTTTTTCTGCGACATGAAGTTTATGCTATGCGTTGTTATGCGAAACAAAATTATGACATAAAAATTTCGGTGAAACGGGGGGGAACCGTTTTATAATACTAATAGAATTATAGACTACTGATATTTACCATACTATGAGCATCAGCTTGAGACAGTGCCATACAAGGACCTGCATTTCTCTCACTTAGTACTTTTTGGGTATTTATAATACCGGCACATGTCTGCAAAAAAGAACATTGTACATGTGACTTAAAGTATTGTGATCGATGGATGTTACTTTCTTATACACTAACATGATATTTGAGTGCAATAAAGAGTTATCTATCTTGATATTTATCATATAACATATGCATCACGTTGATACATTGTTAATTGTATCAGATTACAATAATATTGCTTGTCCTATGTAAACGACAACATCTTTGTAATTGTATAATATACTTTTACAACACACCTGCTCATAAAATTGATATTATTTCACCGCAATTAGGCACGTAATGACACCTATTATCAAACTGTGACTTTTTCATTGCTATTATTCGCAAGTGAGTTACAGATTCTTTTTTAAATTTTATGGGTTAAGTTTCTATGTTCTTCAAAAAGTTTCGATACAAAAAAGAACGTGTTTAATAGTACGAATAAATTAATATGCCTATTGTATGGTCATTTGATGCATTTTCGTATTTAAATAAATAATTTCAACTTGTAATAATAAACAAAATTTTCACTCAAATTCAACTTTTTTTGTCTCTAAGTACAGAAAAAAAAACAGTAAAAAAAGTTAAATTCAAACCTCACTCTTTTAAATATGACCGATCGCCATTGTTAGATGCGCGCGCATAGGAAAACTAATTAATTTGTAGTATTGTTTATTTAGTATGTGTAGTATTATTTTATTCGCAAGTGTGTTGTAAAACGTCGTATGCCACGCGTGAGACCAACTTTACTCCCTTATATCATAATGTACTATTATATGACTTACGGTTAATCGTCGTGAAGGTAGAACATTATCATGCAGCTTCATATAATTCAAAGTGCGATTGAAACACGAATCTTCAAAATGCAGAGAACAAACATAGATAGTTTTGTATGACTTTAAATTTTCCACCCCTGTACTTTCTAACCAAGCATTTCTTATTTTAACAGCCGCCGGCAATCTAAAAATATTAATACATTTTGTACCACCGAGTTATACAGGTAATAAAATAAAATACCCGACTGCTGCTGGAAAGATGGGTAGATTTAGTGTAGATATAACTATAATAACTGTATGAGCGAATGCCTACAAACTGCTGTAGCAGTTTGGTGAAGAAAATTTTGTGAATATTATGTATCTATTAATAAATAAATTAATACATACAAAAAAAAGTACATACATATATATACGCGTGTAGAAAATTTGCCTCGTGGGCCAGTCGAATAACAATACGGAGTGGATATTAATTTATGAATATATAAATTACAAAAAAAATATCGATAATCAAAATCGTATCACCGCAACACTAGCGTTTTCCATACAAATATGTTTTATTGAATTTTAGAAAAATACGACGTAATTATTGATTTAAATTGTGAGTTTTACAAGCTCGTCTGCTTTACAGACAGACAAAACGAACTATTGATGTCGTAGGTCAACAAATAACAATGATATCTCGATGAGAAGAATACGTACTTATGTAATGTTATTTCTGGCTTATTCCTTGCTTAATAATGATCCACATCCAACAATTGATCAGGTAGGCATCTTCGTCACACGTGTTTTTTCACACTTAACACAATTAACAGACCAATATCACTGGATTACACGTTTATTTGCTAGATAATCGTAGTAAACAAAGGTAAACAAGCCTCGAATGACGTAACTATGTACTTGTTGCTTGGAACAAAAGATGGCGATTTGGCGTCAAACTTCAGTCGATTTTATGAATGAAATCGTAGTTGTTGCTACTCTTTAATACTCTAAGAGTACAATACATAAATTTATGGTACAATACTATACTATATTCTGTTTCTGTTGGATTGTATTATATCCTTTGAGTATGGAAGTATATGGAGATGAAATACCTACGAAAAAAAACTGTATACCTAAACTTGGATGAGAACGGAAAATGGCGTCTATAATAGGGAAGCCCAGTAAACTGTCGATAACCACCTTATCGATATAAAAGAAGCACAGACTAAAAATGTAAACAAGGGTTTAAACTATTAATCTATCTTCTATCTATCTATACTATTATATAATTATAAATTGAAAATGTTTGTCCGCGATGGACGCAAGAACTACTAAATGGATTTTGATGCAGTTTTTTTGTAAGAAAGGTCTTGTTGGAATTTAAAATCTTACGTCTGTTTTACTGCAATCGGTTGAGTAGAACCGAAGATAAGAGATCCACGCGGGCGGAGCCGCGGGCGAAAGGCTAGTATTTAGCATATATTTGCTAAATATAATAGTTTGAACCATTGTAAACCTTTGAGAATGCCGTAAGGCGAAACCGGTTAGGCAACAAAAAATAAAACAATTGTGGAAGAGTACAAGTTTAGTGCTTTATTCAATATGTCCTTTATATTAATATATATCCATCAACAAAGGAGATCGGGCAGTTCGTTACATAATATTGTAATACTTTTTACCTATATTATCACAATTGTTTCGTTAAAATGATAATTATTGTATGTTTAAATACATATTTTTCAGTGCATGGTTATTAATACTGTCTGAAAATAATTATTACTGTTATTATAATAAATGTAACATTCAGTAATGTAACATTTATTAAATGTAGAGCTTATTTTTGCTAAAATATATTTTTCAACACACTCATAATGTAGCTTCATCATCATACTGAAATGTACACATTAAAAAATTAAAAATAAAACTTTAATGAAGGATAATAATATTATGATCTTTATGCCCAGAGTACAAGTGAGTAAAGTTGGTAATTATCATACTCATGCGTGGCATACGACGTTTTACAACACACTTGCGAATAAAATAAAACTAAATAAACAATACTACAATTCGTTTTCCTATGCGCGCGCATCTAACAATGGCGATCGGCCATATTTAAAAGTGAGGTTTGAATTTGACTTTTTTTTACTCTGTTTTTTTCTGTACTTGAGAAAAAAAAAGTTAAATTTGAGTGATAATTTTGTTTATTATACAAGTATTACAAGTTGGTTTTCGTTCTATTAAACACGTTCTTTTTTGTATCGAAACTTTTTTAAGAACATAGAAACTTAACCTGTAAGATTTAAAAAAGAATCTATAACTCACTTGTGAATAATAGCAATGAAAAAGTCACAGTTTGATAAAAAACCGGACAAGTGCGAGTCAGACTAGCGCACTGTACAGAACTAAATTAAAGAACAAACTCATAATACATATAATAATAAAAATTTCAACTTATCCGTCCACACATTCCCGAAAAAAAGGTCTTAACAGACAGACAAACAGACAAACGGACAACAAAGTGATCCTATAAGGGTTCTAGTTTTTCATATTACTGTACGGAACCCTAAAAAGGAATATCTAACGCCGCTCGGCGAGTTATTGTCTAAATCTTATAGTATGAGAGCCGATGAAATTAACTTTAGTCTGATCAAATTCGTGGATGATATGCGTATCATAATCGTGGAACCTATAAAAAGCTTTGAAAACGTTTCAATATTCAAGTCGCCGACACCAACACGAAATAGAATCCATGACACTTAACACATTCATTAATTTCATTCAGAACACATAATTCCATCACATACGTTGTAGGTAGGCCATTCACTTCGTCATAATTATTTAGTTGTCTTTTAATTTTAAATATTAACAAAGTACCATCACACAAAAATCGTGAGGAAAACACGAGATTAGAATAAAAACAATTATGCATGTCAATATGGACCCTTGCCTTGTACTACAAAATTTAAATTACGTTCCAATCTACTAATATCAGAACCCATGACACTCAACTTAGTTGGCAGATGGCAGCCGCTTCACGGAAAATATCGAGGTCCAGTCAAATCCGCTGTTAAGACTGGTAAAGCGGACAGACTCCGAGGTGAAAGCTTCAGATGCGACGGGGAGTTAACACTAGGATGAAGAAGAAATAAATATACTTCGTTTATGGTATATAAATGATACTAACCATACAAAACTCCCTCCTACAGTCCCGGGTCCTTTAAGCGGGGCATAAAAAGCATCTGATGAGGCCTTCTTAGTTCTTAGATATTAAATTTTATTATCAATCATATTTAGAAAATAATCATTTATTTTATTGTCGCTTTATCTCACATAAACCATAAAATTATCATTATCATTTATCATAATATCATGAGCTTAGCATTTTTCCGCTCTCTTTTGGTTAATACACATTAGATGACAGGATAGATAGATATCGACAAATATTACGATAATAGAGATACATGATACATCCCTAACATAGTAACCGTCTACAATCTAAGTCTATGGTCTACACACGTTCATTCATGAAAATAGAAGTATATGAGAACGAAAGATGGCGATTTGGCGTCAAGCTTGATTCGATTTTATGAATGAAATCGTAGTTGTTGCTACTCTTTAATACTCTAAGATTATATCTTAGAGTATCCATTACTATAGTATAGAGCAAGTCTAACACTATGGTCCATTGTGCCGAGTGTAAGCAGTTTTTTATCTGTGGTATAAAGCGCCTATAGTGATGTTTCATGTACATATTACCAAAATTATCGATAGTTGGTTATGTTGTGAATTTAGTGTGACGCATGCGTGGATGAATGGATAAAATTAAAACCAAGATACAAATATTAGTATCATTGAATGAATTACAGAAATTAAAATCCCACAAATCTAACATATCAACAGACAGAGTCGTATATAATATTACGTCGTTGCGCTTGCCAAAACCAGAAGAATTGTTGTGTTCAGAAGAATTGTTCGACATAATGCCTAGAATTTCGTTACTTTTCATCGCCGCACCGCTCGCCATACGAGTAGACAGTGAATTCATTCTCACACATTACGACCGGAAACGGTGCGCACTGTGCGGTATGAAATGAACTTCATCCCACGTACGCTCAAGCAGTGGAATGATCTCCCTGTTGTTTTTCCACGCGACTTCAATATGTATGGGGTTCTTCAAGAAGGTCTTTATAAGGTTTCTACAGGGTCAGCAGCACGAGTATGACGCCCCTGGTTCAAAGGCCACTAACACTAAATACTTTCTAAAAGGAGGGCTGTGTGCTAAAAGCCATCCCAGAAATACCAGCAGTATTCCACGAAGGAGCGAATTTGTGTCTTGTACAGAAGACACCGCTGCTCCGACGTGTAAAAACGTCTCACTTTGTTCAGGACTTCAACCTTATGCGAGGCTGTTTTGATGATACTCTAGTTTTTGTTGTTCAGTTTGCAGCGATCATCCAAACCGAGGATACTGAGATTTTCCTACTGTAGCAGTGGCGTGCTCTGAAGAGTGGAAGGAAAGAAGATATCTTTGCACTGAACTTCTTGGTCTTCTTGGCACTGAACTCGATCAGGTTCTCAGAGCCCCATTGGGAAATGTGCTTCAGGATCCGGTCGAGCTCAGTGACAAGAAGCTGCCTTTGTTCCACAATATCAGACTGCTCGGCCACAGGATGTCCATGATAACTCAAGTGTAAGGTTAGCATCTGCATAGCATAGCGTCTGCATAGCAATTAATGCTGTCAGTGGACAGCATACGTTTATATGCAGAAGAAAGAATGGATGATAAGACGGACCCCTTCGGCATGCCAGCATTTACCTGCAAGAACTCCGAAGTTCGTCCATCTCTAAAGGCGCAAATACGGCACACCTGCAGGAAGTTAGCCACCCAGTCGTACAGTTTGGGAGGACTGTGCAACTGGGTGGCCAGAGGCTGGTAGACGGGAAGGAAGGCGCCAGATTCTATAGAAAGCTTTGGCGATGTCAAGACTAATTTGCCAGTGACCCCAAAACTGAGAACAGCAATATTATTGTACAAAATTTAGTCACCTGTCTCGTTTTATTTCCTATTATAAGATTATTTACGTTGTTACAAAGGTAAAACACCAATTTTACAACCAACAAACCGAAGAGAAACAAGCTGTCAAATTATCTATGTGCAAACCAATTCTGACATGTGCAATATGAGGGTGAAAAACTTTTGATGTGGACACCAATAACCAATTTTGCAGGGTCAGAAGTGCACATCCATATTTTGTCAAATCTATTTCTAGAAGGAATTAACACTTGTTTGTTTTTTCAGCCGATGCGCAATTTTTTTTTAAGGCCGTCTAGCGAATAAATTTTTTTTCGAAAAAATGCACATAACGACTTTGGCAGGCGCACTGAAGTATGGATAAGCATATAAAGTTTTGACGCACTTTGGAAGAGGCCAGTGGTTAATTGAAATATAAAGTTTTGCATAAGCATTTACCTACGTGGAGGTAAAGTTCTGGTACTGCATCGTCATTCAGTTTGCAAAGCCCTTTCTTAGTTACTTATTTGAAATCAAGCTTAAAATAGATAGAACAGATGAAACTTCGAATATTCGGCTCCCAATCAGGCCTCTTTATAGCTTTTAGCTTTCACTCATGCATCTATTATTATGCATCTTAGTATTTTTGTAAACCTAACAAAAATAATAGTGCATAATATATAAAAGTAAAATGAGCAGATTTATTTGTTTACGCAGTAAATACTCTATACTACATATAAGAAAATAAACCTACAATGAAATTCTATTGCAAAAAGAAAATTATCGTAACCGAAAGTGCATGTGCTACATCACTATTCATTTAAAAGAAAATATGGCCGGTGACAGCCGTCAGCTGTAACCCGCCCCGCGTTTCTCGCATCCCCCTAGGAGACCCGTATAAATTTTATGAAAACAAATAAATTAGTCATATAATACTACTCACGGGTGATATGAAATGTTATCATTCTTTTTATTTTTCTTCCGGGAATCGTTTTGAGAGCCTGGCAATGCAGAGTTCACCATTATTACCACAAAATGAAATAAACTGTTATTTGCGAAATCACTTTGGCAGATATTGTTTTGCTACTGATTGCAGTTGTCAAAAATTCTAGGCACTGTTCACACCTGTGATAGCAGTTCATACTTGCTAAGACGCGCTCTACAGGTAAGATAGATACTCTAAGGCAGTGGTTCTCAAACTTTTTAAATGACGGAACCCTTTTGGGAAGCAAAATACTTGATGGAACCCTACAATAAAACAATTATTTTTATAAGTGTATTCTTTATTAATCAGCATAATAAAAGTACAATGTATCAGTTACTAATTATTATTTACTTCACCACTTGGTAAGGACAATAATAGAAAACATTAAAAAAGAAAAAATCTAACTAGTGGGAGGTATGAAACTGTTTTTTATTTTTCATCAATTGCTTGATATCAGGTTTGATGGAAGAAAGTTGGAGTCTCATATCAGCTTCGGCGTCCAGTCTATTGCGATATTTTGTTTTCGTGGCTGCGTAGGTAGAGAATCCTGTTTCGCACAAATATGTAGTTGGGAACGGGAGAAGAATATCCAGAGCCATTTGGCCAAGCATTGCATATTCATCTTGGATTCTGCACCAAAAATCATTAAGAGGCGTCGTTTTGAACAATGACTCCATACTTGTGTCTGATGACATTTCTAAAAGAGATTCATATATCTCATTTGACATGTTTTCAGGCTTTTCCAAGTTGGGTAAAAAAGGATTATGAATCCAGGAGTTCACTTTAATTTTTGTATTGTGTTCTTCGGGAAAATACTTTTCAAAAGATGCGCGCATCGAACTGAGATATTGGACCAATTCTTCAAACACATTATCTTCAAACATTTCTGAGTCGTTTTCGCTAACAAACTCACTGAGTAATGTAAAACTTTCTATTTCTTTCTTACCAATGCAAATGATCCAAAAATCTAATTTTCTTTTAAAAGCAGTTATTTTATTATAGGCCTGAAACACTGTTGTCTGTTTACCTTGCAACGATAAATTTAATTCGTTAAGTTTTTGAAAGATATCCGCCATAAAAGACAATCGGAACAACCAAGTTTTATCATACAAACGGTCCTTCAAATTAAAAGAAGTATCTGCTGAAAGAAACATTTGTATCTCGGCTCTAAGTTCAAATAGCCTTGTTAAAGTTTTTCCCCGAGACAGCCATCGCACTTCTGTATGGAGCAGCAGTGTTTTATGTTTGCTGCCATAATCTTCACACAATAATGAGAACAATCGGGATTGTAGTGGTCGTGATTTGATAAAATTAATTATTTTTACCGCTTCATCCATAACTAATTTTAGATTAGACGGCATTTGCTTCATCGCAAGTGCTTGTCTATGCAGAATACAATGACTGGAACTACAATTAGGCGCTTTATTTTTCATTCGTGACACTGCTCCTGCTGTTTTACCTGTCATCGCCTTGGCCCCATCTGTACAAATGTCAATGCAATTGTTCCAACTGAGATTATGTTCTTCAAAAAATATATTTATTTTATTAAAAATTTCTTCCCCGGTAGTGTTTGTAAGCAGCGATGAACACATAAGCATGTCTTCTTCAAAAGAACTTTTATATGGATATCTCACAATAACCAGCAGGATAGTTCTAATAATAATGTGAAACAGTATCGTTTGATAGCGGAACAGTAGAAAGATGCTTTGCAGATTTTTCATCAAGCATACATTTTGTTATGTCTAATACACATGGTTTTATTAATTTCTCAGCGATAGTGTGCGCTTCACCTGCTTGTGCAATGCGATAGCTAACTAAATATGATGCCTCCGTGGCCTTTTCGTTGGTAGTTTGTGTTACATGCATCATATTTTTTTGACTTTCTAATAACTGATCTTTTTTGCGAACAAAAAATTCTTTATTCTTGTCTTTAGTCTCGGTGTACGGTTTCTAAATGTCGACGCAATTTGGCAGGTGCCATGGAACTATTAGGAAGCAGTTTACTACAGAGCATGCAGAGAGGTGAGCCGTTGGAATCAACAAATCCGAAACTGATATAAGATTCATCATACTTCCTTTTTTTCGTCTTTGAAACCGTCGAGCTTGACGTCGTGGCACTCGTGGCATCATCTTCTGGATCGGTGATTGCTAAATTCTCCGCGCGCATTGCTTTTGAACATTCAGCGTCATTAGAAGACGTTGTTGGAACACGTTTAACACCTTTAAGCCAACGTTCCATTCTTCTTTATTTATAATGTTACAAGTCAGGATAGTGGGGTTTAAATAATGCACAATCGTTACTGCGTATAAGAGACTAAATTTAGAACCTACAGGGAAGAAATGTATAAAACTGAGACAACAGAATACAGCAGGCAGTAAAACAATGAACACTAGTTTCTCGCTAGCGAGCTTGTAAGTAGGTAGTAACTTATCGCTCCGAACGCTAATCATCAACTGACGACGCCAACGCGCGATCGCCGCTTTTATACTTAGTCCTAGACTCGATCTCAAATATTCTCGAAAATACTCGAGTCGGTACCTTTGATAAACAAAAAGCAAAAATAAAAACAGAAATTTAAAAATAGCGTTGTAAACAATATCGACTTTATCCTTTGAAGTTAGAGACGAAAGTCGCTTGTTGACAACTATAGCGTCTAATTCAGAGGCGGCTTTTATCAAAGAGACTGAGCGCTTACAAGTATACTACCCGCTCGTTTTAAGTTTGCCGCTGGCGATAGGTATGAGTGTATGACGTTCGAAATTTTTTATTTAATTGTAACAATAAAAATTGTGTACGTTAGATATTTGGGTAAAACTATGACACATTATAAGTTTTGTTGTCACGTGGGGGAGGGTACGCGCATTCCACAGACCGGCAAACTTAGAGCGAACGCGTTGTACAAGTATAAAATTGTTCAGACCAAACTTATGAGATATTGTACCAGCTAATGTAACACAAGCTTATACAAATACAAATAAATAAATAAATAACATTCATAGCGTTTTGTCTCCGCGCGGCCGCGGAGTCCGCACAGCCGCGGAGCGACCAGAGAGAGGTGTTTTGATTTTTTTATTTCTAAATTCTTGTGGAACCCCGACAGAGGTATCACGGAACCCTAGGGTTCCGCGGAACACACTTAGAGTATAGCTGCTCTAAGGTATTATATATATAAATCTCTTAGGGTGGCCGCACATGTACGGTTTCCGGAGACGGTCTCCGTCCACGGTTTCCTGATTTGGAATTCCGTGTGCCGAGCGCACACGTTCGGTTTTTTGCATTAGGTTTTTTTATTATTAGTTCGAAGCGAGCAGTGTTGCCAGTGCCAAATTGTCAAATGTAACACAAGCTGGCTTAAAAGTTGCATTTTCGGGGGAAAAGTTACGTATTCTTGTTTTTTTTATATAGTAGAGACAAATCCTCTCGGTTTATCTCGGGTATCCGCCCAATTTAGGAGCTGGCCTTCCGAGATGCTCCTTGAAATCCCACCGGCCATTGAGTACGAGCCCCAGCTATTTCATCTGGGACTTAATGCAGCTGAGAGCGTCTACCACTATGGGGCTGGGTCGTAAGAGAGTCAAAAGTTACGCAAAATGTAACAAAAGTTACAATACAATCTGGCAACCCCGGAAGCGAGACACAATCAGTGTTGCCAATTACTATACTATATTATATTTATTATATATTATATTATACAATTGATCTGGATTCCCCACAAACCCAACAGAAAGGCCCCAATATTAGACATTGATAACTACATTACTTCTCTTGAAGTTTCCCGCTTTATTCACCACTTGCAATGTTTATTGCGGCTCGTGTACATATATTGCCAATAAAGAGTTAAATAGTACCTTAATGTCGGATATTTTGCTTTAATAATTTATCAATATGTGTAATACTTGCCACTTATTACTTCTGAGTTTAGGTCTAGTGTGAATGTCTAAATGCCCCACATAAGCACAATCCCCACAAATTCCCTAATCGGCTTGAAAGTCCCCACTCTCTTGGGAATTGACAACGCTGGACACAATTTAAGCGCGATTCCGGATGGAAATTTCCTGACGTGTGCGGCGATTAGTACAAAATGTATGCGAGTCTAGGATCAAGTATACTCTGGATTCGTCAAGCGCGTACACCCGAAAGGGACGACAACATAGTACTTATGATACCAGTGTTGTTAGTCCCTACCAAATTTTACCCCGCGACTTTTTTAAATCCGTTAGGTGGTATATGAATTTAATGTTTTCTGGCATTAGTGGCATTACATCCTTTAAAAAACACAAATACAAAACAATTTAGGCATCTGGATCTGGATTTGGAAATCTGAAACAACATTTTCATTAATGTGAAGTTTTAAGAATAAATAAGAAATACCCCACATTATGGGTAATTTACCAGTACCTCAACTGGTATCCCTAATAATTCTATAACCCGGACAAATCATAAAGTAGATAAAAATGGCGGACAAGTCTGGCTTTTGTTTCGAGTTCGATAATTTTAGCTCACCACTTTATTTGGTTGGTTAATACACGTATTATGGTGATAATAAATCAATATTTTGAGCCATTATTTCTACTTTAAAGAACTTGTTAATATGCTACGGCTCTTAATCTATTAATATCTTTACAAAAAAAGGGATATTTTGTCTAAAAATCGTACCGTATGATAGGTTATGTCTTGTGATTTCCGCTCACTACGGCTTTTGCAGCCTAATATATAACATATCACCATGTTGAATACAATGAGTTTTAAGCAACAAACTTATGCCACTTAGTTTCACCACTTAAATTACTGTCTATTATGAAGAATTCTCAGAACAATTTCAACAATTCACGATCACAAAAGATTTGTTGGTCACAACTTTCCACTTGTGACCAACAAAAAAAACAGAAACTCTGACAAAGACAGAGCATATAGTTTTTGTCCTATTCATTCCTTACAGTTTTTGTATGTTGTGTCTCGTTCATACGCGGTATTATTATTTGCGTAGTATATCCAGAGTATACTTGATCCTAGATGCGAGTGCTGCGTTCGGTATGACGTCATTAGGTTTTTTCCATTCTGAACCGAACGTCAGGTTTTTTCCGTTCTGCAAAAAGTAAGGACGTGTGCGGCTAGTAGAACATTTTGTATGAAAATGGAGCATTCGGTTTTTTGAATCTGACTTTTTGATCAGGAAACCGTGGACGGAAACCGTACGTTTGCGCGGAGCCATAGACGATAGGTTAGTTGTCAGTCATGGCGGTGTTTGATGGCAAAACCATGGTTTGTATGAGCGTGTAATGGACCCCATACGATTAAAATGTAACAACCATAGAGAACACAGCCGCAACACTCAAATGAAAAAATAAGAGGAGTTTTGGCGGCAAGGCTAGGAGACGCATCACGGTGTTATTTTATTTTCCGAGTGTGAGTTCGAGTTTTTATGTGTAAATATGGTGGAATTTTAGACATAACGTCTTGTAAAACGCGCACAAGAGTAGGAAAGTGAAATATTACAGTGGATTGTGACTTCTCGTGTTGGTTTCAAATCTCCGTAAGAAGCCTTTAGTAAAGTTTCCACCACTTTACTGAGGCAGCAATCATCATCGTCATTATCATCATCATCAGCTCACCATTATCATCATCATCATCCTCATCATCACCCAAATAAGAATAAAAATAACTGATGACAAGGCAGCATGGTCATAGAACCTTAGCCTGTTCCGAAAGGAACAAATATAAAAAAAAAAATGAAAAATAAGAACGATATGACGTAGCTGTCACACGAGATTTCGAAAAATGAAGAATCACGTCTTATTTTAAATTATTTGTAGCAATTCTTAAAATATTTGTAGTAATTTAAAGTGAAATATGTCACACCATATTTTTTATATTTACTATTATAAGTTATTACGTATTTAGAAATGGTTTAACTTAATTTATAACAGTTTCATGTAGGGTTGCCACCTTTTCTTAAAGAAAAAATAGTATTTTTTCTTTTCAAGTCATAAAAATATAGTACTTACTTTTGGAAAATTTAGGGAAAAATATAGTACACATTTGTTTGCCATCTATTTTTTCATGTTATTTATTTTTCATGCATATTTATTATTACATTTTGCTTTGGTTATGCAAATGAACGAGAAAGGGTACACCCAACAATTCCGAAATATTTAATTTCGATTTTCAACCACAGATTTTCGATATTCCGAATATTATAGTTCATAAGAAATAAAACTCCGAGTATTCAAAAACACGATAGTTATTTATCCGAAAGTCATAAATACGACGGGTGCCCGAACTTCGTTACGCAAGGGCGGAAGGACTGCATTTCCCGTAGCGCCGGAGAAGTGCACAACGGCACAACTAATGTATACCTGCATGCATGCTTGCCTGTATGCCTGCTGTATGTTTGCCTGCACTAAATCTCTACGGATGAAAGTGTAGACGCGAGCACATATCCACGTTTAACACCGCTTGTGACTGGAAAAAACTTTGACTGAATGCTGTTCGCTGTTACACAGCAAGTCCTTCGATCATGGAGGAGTCGTGTCAATAAAATATTCTATTTTATATCATTGCTTGTAATGAAAGAAAAATGAAGCATTCACTTAAGTCAATAATCACTCGAGTGAACCGTCTGAATGACCTTAAATTACGTTCGTAAAAAAAGCGCAACGTGAAACGATGAGCGTGAAAATATAGTACATTTGCGTACTATATTATTTTCATATATCATATAGTACAATGGCCTTAAATATAGTACAATACTATATAATATAGTACAGGTGGCAACCCTAGTTTCATGTATCGTTTCAATAGTGCCTAGTTACCTTCCATGAATCCAGAGATCTGTCAAATCAAATCGTATCTCTTAAATAATTTGTGTCGTACTCTCCAGCAGAGCCACCTTCATGATTAGCGCTCGAATTTATCTCGAAACAATGTACCGTGGAATGGGGTTAGTTTGATTCACGGGGTAACTTTGATAAAAACTTTATAATTTTTAAAAGCAGAAATTGTTTAATTTCTAAACGCAACCGAAAGATTTTGTCTTTTGGGTTGAAAGCACTGAATGTAACTCTTTGGCATACTCAAGCGCAAGCACGTACAATCAGATCGCTACCGGAGATTTGCATAAAAACCTGTGAGTATTGTGTTTCAACTATTTTAAGGGGTAAAATAACTTCAAGAGTACCAGATTGGATATGAATGAAGTTAGAAAAAATTATAGTTCATGTTGTTATGTGTTTTATTAGCTTGCATAAAAAGTTTTGTTTTGTATTCTAACCTCAACAATTTTATAATTGGCGGTTTATCTTTTATACGGGGTGTCATTGACCACAGGTATGGGGTTACCTTGGTCATTGATCAATCTCACCCCAAGACCTAGTAACTTTGCTGTTTATGCTTTTTTAACATAAATTAATCAATATATTTGCAAAGATGACTGCTTTATATGCTCTTTTTACTTTCAGCGAACATACAAGAAACGTTTAGGCGCTCGCACTTATCGGAATTACAATGAAGACGTGTTAGATCGAGCAATAGTTGCAGTTGTAGAAGGTCGTATGACTTTACGTGCGGCTTCAGAGAAATTTAAAATACCGTATGGTACAATTTCCAACAAATACCATGGAAAATTTATAAAAAAGCCGGGTGCTCAGCCAGTATTCTCTGAAAATGAAGAAAAATCTATATTGAAAGCTTGTGCCAAATGTTCTGAGTAGGGATATCCCCGTACAATCTTAGATTTCCTAATTATGTTTTTACAATTAATATTTCTGATCTCAATTAAACGTTAAAATAAAGTTGATTATCCAAAAAGTATTTTACTGCCATGATCAATGTCACCCCTAAACTTATAAAAAAAATTATATATTTTTTTGTACTTGGCAGATTTTTTTTGTTCTTTCGAAAAAGCATTGTTTTAAGGGGTTACTTTCATTTGCCGTTAAAAAAATAGGGGATATCAAAGTAACCCCACGTACGGTTTAACATTGATCACTAACATTTATATTTTTCATCGACATAATATTTATTTAAAAAAAAATATAATTCATTGTATCGATTGAATAGTAAAAACCGATATTCCATTATTTTTTTCGTGTTCGGTACGTTTGTATTTTAGAAAATACGGCCATTTGAATTTTGAAATTGATCAATGACACCCCATTCCACGGTACGTCGAACGTACATAGTGTACATGCATTGTATATAACTGTACGTATACGGAATAGAGGAATAATGTCTGTTGAATGTGACTCTGCTGCAAAGTATACTCCCTGGCAGCGCCACCTAGAACAAGTACTTAGGATAGATGTGGAGGAGTGGTTTTCATGAAAATTGATGTACGTACGCTGTTTATTATGTACATGTTAAAAAAGTACTTATCGATGTAGTCGTTTTATTTATTTCTACTATTCTTAAATTTTCATACAAAACGCCTGATAATATTTGTTAGCAAACAATATTATGTTTAGGCACTCAAGTATCACTAACGACCCTAAAGGTGCTGATAAACTTGGGCATTCACTTGTAACAGAACATCGAGCATTCGCCGTTTTTAAATTTGTCGAACCGAACAACGAGCCGAGTACGCTTGGTGTAGAGCCAAACAATGCCAACAGACCCGTCTAATTACAGGCCTATTGCTATAACCTCCTTCCTCTCGAAGGTGATGGAGCATGTCGTTAATACACAGCTCCTGGGATACCTTGAAGGTAACGATCTTCTGAGCGACCGACAGTACGGCTTTCGCCACCGTCGCTCAACCGGTGACCTTCTTGTGTATCTCACAAACCGTTGGGCGCAAGCCATCGAGACTCGAGGTGAGGCATTGGCGGTTAGCCTCGATATAGCAAAGGCCTTTGATCGGGTCTGGCACAGTGGTCTTCTTGCAAAGCTACCATCTTATGGACTCCCCGAGGGATTATGCGTATGGATTGCCGGCTTTTTGCGTGCTTTTTGTCTTTTTGCCTCACTGTGTGTGTTTTACCGTCTATATAATGGTTTGTGCTCAGAAGAACTATTTGACATGATACCAACAGCTACATTCCATCATCGCACCTCTCGCCACAGGCAGGGAATTCATCCTCACACATTGCGTCCGGAATTGGTGCGCACTGTGCGGTATGAAAGGCACTTCATCCCACGCACACTCAAGCTGTGGAATGAACTACCTGCGGAGGTTTTCCCAAGCGACTACTATATGGGGTTCTTCAAGAAGGGCATTAGAAGGTTTCTTCAGGGTCGGCAGTGCGAGTTTGACGCCCCTGGTATTGCATACGTCCATAGGGCTCAGGCGCAAAACGTCTCTTTCGCAAAATGTCCTATGGTCAAAAAGACAAAAAGCACGCAAAGCTGGCAATCCATACGCATAATCCCTCGGGGAGTCCATAAGATGGTAGCTTTGCAAGAAAACCACTGTGCCAGACCCGATCAAAGGCCTTTGCTATATCGAGGCTAACCGCCAATGCCTCACCTCGAGTCTCGATGGCTTGCGCCCAACGGTTTGTGAGATACACAAGAAGGTCACCGGTTGAGCGACGGTGGCGAAAGCCGTACTGTCGGTCGCTCAGAAGATCGTTACCTTCAAGGTATCCCAGGAGCTGTGTATTAACGACATGCTCCATCACCTTCGAGAGGAAGGAGGTTATAGCAATAGGCCTGTAATTAGACGGGTCTGTTGGCATTGTTTGGCTCTACACCAAGCGTACTCGGCTCGTTGTTCGGTTCGACAAATTTAAAAACGGCGAATGCTCGATGTTCTGTTACAAGTGAATGCTCAAGTTTATCAGCACCTTTAGGGTCGTTAGTGATACTTGAGTGCCTAAACATAATATTGTTTGCTAACAAATATTATCAGGCGTTTTGTATGAAAATTTAAGAATAGTAGAAATAAATAAAACGACTACATCGATAAGTACTTTTTTAACATGTACATAATAAACAGCGTACGTACATCAATTTTCATGAAAACCACTCCTCCACATCTATCCTAAGTACTTGTTCTAGGTGGCGCTGCCAGGGAGTATGCTTTGCAGCAGAGCCACATTCAACAGACATTATTCCTCTATTCCGTATGCGTACAGTTATATACAATGCATGTACACTATGTACGTTCGACGTACATTGTTTCGCGATAAATTTGAGCGCTAATCATGAAGGTGGCTCTGCTGGAGAGTACGACACAATAATTTCAAGTGTAGTAAGCCAGTAAAAATAAAAGCGCATCAAAAGCCGAACGTCACTGAGTTGACAATGAATGACACTCATGACGTTACTCGGCAACTGGCGTCGTTGCCGGGTGCGCCTATCACCAGAGGTCGCTGCAAAATTTCATAATTTTACTTTGTTCTAAGTGTGCCACCCCCTTTGAGTATGGAAGTACTGATTGACCGCCACCGAAGACCGTGTCTGTGTGTGGCGCTTTACTTGGCTGAAAGAAAATTCATGAAATAAATAATATAACCATTTATTATAATTATGTAAATCTTACACCCTGTCTTACATACTTAGGTGCGCAATTTCAACTGTCTAGCTGAAACGGTTCATGAGCTACAGACACAGGCAGGATAGACAGACGGACAGTGGAGAGACAGGACACTATTACTGAGAGTACTGAGACAGTAATAGTGTCCGTTTTTACTCTCAGTTGCAACTTATTACAGTCCGGGACTAGCTACACTGAATATTTTAACCTATTATGTTGAAATTGCATTTAAAATAAGATACTTAATTACACTCAATAATTACAGCGAAACTTTATAAAATTTTCATTGTTAAAATGTATATTAACAAATTTATATGTATACACCGTTAGAATCCAGAATTTTAAGCACTCTCACGACCCTAAGTCGGGCGCTATAGCCTTTCACCTCCAAGATGTCATCCTGCAACCCCTGGGAGAGTACCACGCCCATCCCGGCCTGCCCATTAGGTGCACCGGTAGGTATACATCAGCTGGTTGTCGTCCCCAATGTGCATAAGGCTACTGCCAGTCCACCGAGTCTCCTGCAGGAACGCCACGGCCATTCTCCGCCTGGAGAGTACGTCGGTCAACTCAACTCCCTCGCGCGACCGGTCAAAGTGCCTGTGTTCCACGTTGCGGAGCGGAGCTTCCAGGAAACACGATTTTGGCCTAACTTTTTTAGCCGTGCCACAAGAGGCGGGCGATCCTCATGCGCGCCGCACAGTGGATCGTTTCATACAAGCTAGACGTCGGAAATTCATTACTTAATTAAGCTTTTTCTTATAGTCTTATTGATTTACAGATAATCAAGGACCTCAAAAACAATATTACTAATGATCTACCCTCACGCCGTTATTAAGCATGACGGTAGAAAAGTTTATAAAGTAAGTTACTTGAAAAAATAATTATTTTGCAATTTTTGTGTCTCTTTGTTGTGACTGATTTTTATAAGTTGTGAGTGTGTGAACGTGAAACAAAAAATTGAGGATATTAATGAAGGTATGTACTTTCTATTTATGGATTTTTACATTATTAATCCACTTAGTTCTCGTAGAAAAAAATATTGAATTGAACCTATTTTATACCTTAAAAAAATCCCAATTCTTAACTTTAACAGAGAATCTAAATATGAGTATACCTTGGTGTCCCTACAGTACCTAGCTTATTTTAAAGCTCCAACCCTCTAAATTAAAAATCAGTCATTGTTTGATTTCGCACGAGTTTGCATCATATTGTTTTATCACGAATATGGAAGTTGATGGGATCTCGCAGGATCTTGCAAAGAAAGGTGACTAACCATTATTTCACTACTTGAAATTCTCATCATTCATCATCATTCAATTCAATCAGTTAATAGGTAAGCCCAATGGACTAACTAACTACCCGTTCGCGCTAAGTTTGTAAATCGCGTCCCGTCCTCCTTCTCTACGATAGCGGCAAAATTAGTGCGAACGAGTATATTATTGTACGAACGAACGAACGAACGAGTATATTACGTATTGAAGATCACTTTTATTGTTATATTTTACGTAAATACGTAGGAAATAAATAAATAAAAATACTTAAAATATAATTAGAATTTCCGACGTCTAGCTTGTATGAAACGATCCACTGTGCGCCGTTTTGCGGCGGCGCCGAGCCCTACCCTTATCGTGTTTCTCTAAATTAGTCTTCATTTTTAGATGTGGCGTTTATGGCTTTTGCCGTCCAATCCCCCAAGCTCGAAGGAAAAGCCAGCGCCAGAGCCTCGTCCGCTGTTCAGCAGGTGTACCGGCTTGCAGGTGAGGTTGGCTTGGGGCCCGTAGATCTGGGTGGATCCCCAAAGCACCAGGCTGGCTGGGTATGGTACCCAAGCCACTCACTAAACTGACTAGTGCAGGCAGAATAAAAAATAAGACTCAGATTAACATTCCAAATGTTTATTTCAATATCAAATTTAATATCAATATAATACGATTCATACAATCTTGTACATACAATAATATATAAATTGATGTGTCGTGTTGTATCAACTTGTGATTTTATATTTACTGATGAGTGTATGTAGTGAACTTGATCCACTCGAATGATGTCCCAGTCCCATCGAATTATAAACTCTAAATAAAAATGCATTAACATTAAAAGTTAAAATAAGTTGATTGCCTACTTGGAATAAATTCTCCCTAAGTGGAGACACAAAGAAACGAAACCTAAATCTACGAATATTAGGTGGTACCTAATCAATGTATAAAATTCACTAAAACAGGCTTAGGTGACAGTCAAACAAATATTCAGTAACTTCATAAATAAAGTAGGCAGCCTGAATCGATGCGGAATGCGCCTGCGATTCCTAATGGGTAATTCCCAAATTCAAAAATATCACAAACTAAAAACTAGAAAGACTTTAAAATCCAATAAAATAATAAAGATCTAGGTGTTGGGCCATCTTATAATTCTTATAGGTACTAACATAGAGTAGAGTACCTACATTACATTATTTCAGCTTTCTATACACCTCTATTAACGATATGTTTAATACTCGTTGTATCTAACTGATCCAGAAAATTAAAGTAAGTACACAACTCATTCTTTCATTGTCAATACCTACTCTAATAATATAATCCATATTATATTCAGGTTAATCTTTATAAAGTAAATCTATCCTAAACATGTCATTTTGTTATTAAATTATTGTTAGTAGGGACCGCTCCGTTAGGGAATTTGAGGGGTGACATTGGTTGTGTTCGGGGTAAAGAGCTAGCACGGGGAGATCTGGGAGAAATGGGTGATCGGGAACATCGTCCTGCAGGATATGGTCGGGGCCGTAGCTCCTCAGCGCTGCGAAAGGTATTACGAGCCACACGTCGCCTGTACAAAGATGTTACTGTCGTTTCTTGTAAAAGACATCTGAAATCAAAAGGCGAGATGAGTCAGTTCATAAAGCACGATTATTCTTCTTCATCCTAGCGTTAATCCCAGTCGCATTCGAAGGTTTCACACCTCGGAGTATGGGGTCCGCTTTACCAGTCCAACTGCGGATTTGGCTGGACTTCGATATTTTACGTGAAGCGACTGCCATCTGACCTTCGTAACCCAATAGCTATATTGGACGATATCGAAGCATTGCAGCTAGAGCAGTTGTTGAACTTTTTAGGACTCCAACTACTCGTAACAACTGCCATAGAATGCTTAACGTTCCCTTCGAGGCACGACCAGACCCAATGCAAATACCCATATTCATGTATATAAATATTTGCACTGAGCGGGGATCGAACCCGCGCCTCCTGCGTAGCGCCCGCGTTCACTACCGCTTACCGCTACGCCGCGCCGCCGCGCCGCGCCGCTACTACCGCTACGCCACAGCACGATGCACGATTATTAAAATATAATACTCGAATTTTGCTTCAACTACGAGTATAACCGAAAATGATCATCATCGTCATCCTTGCGTTCGTTTCGATCGCATCTGCCGTGCAATTCTCTTAGCATACAGCATCGAGCACAGCGCTGCGACCGACCTTGATAGAGATTGTCATTGGTCGAACAGAGTGCCGTCACTGAAGATTGACCAATGACAATTTATATCAAGGTTGTCGCCACGCAGGTCGTCAAATAATAACTATTGTAGGTACTTACTTCTCCAGCTCGCTCAACTGTTGCTTAGGTGTTGACGAGGCGATTGGTCGCGCACGTCCCAATTTGGCGCGTGTTGACTGTAACATTTGTTGGGTCACAAGGGGTTGCTGGCTGTCCTTAGTCGCAGGTTTCGTACGTACTGGGTTGTCCTATAAATAAAATGCTTAATTACATGAAAGTTGGTAAAGTTAAATGTGTGGTGAACCAATCGCGAATCGGACCAAACGCGTCTAAAGGGGACATTATTTGAAAATTTAACCAATCGCCAATGGGCACAATAATGCAGTTGAACATTTTAAGTATGAAAAACATGATTATGCGGTCAATTAAATTTGTTTAGATACTTATTCTCTATCCAAGTCTGGGTGGTACTTTTTGTTTATGAATAAATTAAAATCTTCAAGGTAGTGGTCATACAGGACACAATCTCTGCTTCCGTTACTTTTCTACCTTATTTATAATGGAAAGTGAAAATGGAAGTGATCTTTGATTTATCTCGCTACAATATCGTTACAGTGTAAGCATAGAAGATTATAACAGGTATAGCCTGAGGGCTATGCAGACAAAAGCAGGTAGGTACACACGTAAGTACGCCCTCGGCGGCCACCTGCCTCTTTTTGGGTCTCTGCTGTGCCGTCTGCTAGTTAGTCCTGTTAGTCCAAGGGACACGTGGAAAGCGGGGCTGCGTTAGGACTGAAAATGCCAGATCTGTCACAGGAACATCAGACCCCGTTACTAGACAAATTCATTTTGGTTGATTTGGGTTAGGTAATATTTATTTGGCATAATTTGCCTTTGAAATATCAGAGACTCAGCCTATACATGGCACGAGCCAACAATAGTGCCTGGAAAACGGCAATAGGCTCATCCCCTATTACGTGGAACTTAATACTTACAATGATTGGTGAGTGGATGTGAGAGGTGTTGTGGGTGTTAATTAGGGTTGCCACCTGTACTATATTATATAGTATTGTACTATATTTGAGCCCGTTGTACTATATACTATATAAAAATAATATAGTACGCAAATGTACTATATTTTCATGGCTAATCAAATGTCGTGATTTTTTTTCGAATTTAAATAAAGGCAATATCAGATGGTTCACTACAGTGATTATTGACTTAGGTGAATGCTTCATTAGAAGGAATGTTAAAGAAAAGAACATTTTTTTTCTTGCTGTATAAAAGTGAACAGAATTCAGTTTTTCTCAGTCACATTTTGGTGTTAAACAGGGGTGTGTGCTCGCGCCTACACTTTTTGCCATATACTTTGCTGCAGTTATTAAAGAGTCGCTAAGAGACAACACGAAGGGAATTTGAATCCGCTTTCATACGGATGGTTACCGCCATCCATGCACTTTTAAGATACTTCTTTAATTTGGCTAGGCTGAAGGCATACACAAAGGTTTCCCTCGATACGTTCACGGAATGTACGTGAATCAAATGTTTAAAGTAAGTCAGGTGTCGGTCGCATGAGAGTCTCCGTCCCCCATTAGAGCGGTTCTGAGGGTGACGGATGGAGCCGCCTGTCACCTTAGGAGAAGCAGGCAGAGGCGGCGGCGCAATGTGTGCCTCCCCATACCCGAGGGCTATATGTGGACACAGTCTTTCCCACCAGCTCGAGAGATATGGCCCTGGGTCGACCGGGGTGCGAGGGATATGTCTCAGGCAATGTCATCTCTGGCAACCTACGACAGGCTACGACCCACTGACAGACAGCGCGCGTTTTAGTCATTTCGAACATTCGACTTTAAAAAAAGTGTTCAGATCGTTCATTTCTCGTTCATTCGGATGACCAAAAAAACCCATGGAAAATAAATAAAATATGAAAAAATAGATGACAAATAAAATATTAATAATTATTATTATTATGTGTAGGTACTACCTATATTTTTCCCTAAATTTCTCAAAAGTACTATATTTTTATGACTTGTAGAAGAAAAATACTATTTTTTCTTCAAAAAAAGGTGGCAACCCTAGTGTTAATTCACCTCTGCCTAACCCTCGAGTGGATGTGAGAGGTGTTGTGGGTGTTAATTCAGCTCTGCCTAACCCTCCGGGGATAAAGGCGTGATTGTATGTAGGTATAATGTACCTATGTATGTAGGTATGTATTTATAATTATGCTTGGTTGCGAAGTATTTCGTTGCCATTGTTGAAACTATTAGTGACATAATTGTTCATTTTTGACATTGTCCATAGTTTTGGGCACTACTTAAGAAAAGGCCTCCGTGCAGCCATCAGGCCGTTCCCGCCGCAGTGCAGCCGATATTTGTCCGCCTCTCTCCCTCACAGGGAGAGAGGCGGACAAATATTGGCTGACGCTGCCGTCTTCTTTGTCCAGTTGTGCATATGTTCTCTAAGCACGCAGCGTCGAGCACAGAGCTGCGACAGTCTTGATAGAGATTGTCATTGGTCGATTTCCAGTGACGTCACCCAGGCCGACCAATAACAATCTCTATCAAGGCTGTCGCAGCACTCGCAGCGCTTTGCTTGAGGCTGCGTGCTTAGAGAATTGTACAACAGAGGGTGTAGGGGTAAGTATCTACCTACTGTATTGTTTTAATAAAAGTGTGTGGCTGTTTTTTGAACAAGTGAATCAAATAAATCATAGACGGTAAAGTTATTGCAATAAAAACACTAATTACCACACAATCTTTGTAGGAAATAATATACATAAATAATTAAATTACGTAAAATTGCTCTAGATTCGTCATGCATTCTTTAACCTCGTGTACCTAATAATATTGAGTTTTATAGAAAAAATCAGACAAAAAATATTAAGCAAAAGAACTAAAGAAGAATACATTAACTGCCACCAGCCACCATACAATTTTGTTGACAGGCGTTAAGTCTGCGTCAAAAATACCAAATAATACAGTTGAAAATAATATAATATTGTTAATTGTAATAGGTATGTTGTACCTAAGTAGGCGCCTTGTAATATTTTATTATTAATTATTGCAAGTACCTACCTAGGTACAAGAGTAGTAGGTACTGCGGAGGTTTGCTATCGTCGAAAGAACCTCTAGGGAAACATCATTTTATCATTTACTAGCTGACCCGGCAAACTTCGTACCGCCATATTTTCCGCCCGCGTGGTATTCTGATCCCGATTTATCAGTGTTTCTCTACAATATTATGCATGTATTATACATATAAACCTTCCTCTTGAACCACTCTATCTATTAAAAAAAACCGCTTCAAAATGCGTTGCGTAGTTTTGAAGATTTAAGCATACATAGGGACGGACAGACAGCGACAGCGACTTTGTTTTATAATATGTAGTGATAGTGAAGATATAAAAATAGGTATAGGGTGGTGGCACCAAATATCGGCCATGTCAACATTTTTTGACCTTTGATTGATTGTAATTTTTTGGTTTATAGCATTTGCTTTCTTGCAATGCCTTTTTTGGGTAGAAGGATACTGAAACTCCATTACTACATTCGCAAAATTACCAATTCTTTGTTATTTTTGAAAATATAGATGTTTTCTCCGAGTATGTCGATTTCCCTTAATATCGGCCTCTAACACCCTAATTTCTGCCGCCGATGACCATAATATCGTTACGTTTTCCACTGTGACTTTAGGTCAATAAAACTAAGTAAAGTAAAAAAATATAACGTTTTATATTCCAATTCAGGTTCAAATATATTTTTTAACGCTTATCTATCATTAATTTGTCTTTTCTTTATATCTCAGCCTTAAAAATTACAGTAATTGCTGTTATTATAAAATAATGATCACAATGATTAAAAAAAATTAAGACAAATAAAGATTTCCAAAATATATTATTATAAAGAAAAAGTATTATTAAATAAGGTCAACAGAAAACTTGACTTTCTTTAAAGGCTTTTCAATTTAAATGCACTAAACAGTGACGGTAAGTAAAATCTTCTTCAGCCTCAGCCACATCAATATAATTTCACCCACGATGAACTGTACACTTTGAGTGGAACCATTGGGGCATACGCATACCTATGTCACATTTAATATTTTTGGCTTCATCTTCTTCGACATCACTAATTAGTTCTACTTCACAGCCACCACAAAGAATTTTCTTCTTTTCTTCTTGATACTAGGAGACTTCACCCTACTTAAGTATTATTTGTCAGGAACGTGGGTACTTAATGTTAAGGTTTGAGAGAAAAAAAATATCAAGGGGGGTATAATGTACCTACTGGTGTGATTGAGATGACGGTGATAATGATAACGAAAAAGCATTGTCATTATCACTTTTTTTCACCCATTCCTACTTATTTCGCTATCGTACACTTGATTAGAAAGATCACTCACTTTAAGTAGATAAGTAGGTACTATATTGAATTTTGATGACATGCCACAACTGTGATGATAAGACCCATCATAGAGGATTGAGTAGAGAGGCGCCATGACGCCCTCTCCTACCGGTTGACACAGGTATTCACCGGATAGCTACTTCGGGATGTACGTGTTATCAAAGCTCAAGATGCCACGATTGACACTCTTAGGCATGCAGCAGCCCCAATAGCAATCAATGCGGGAAAGTAGATTTTAACAATCAGCATAATATTAATGTAAATGCTTCAAAATTTCATTCAAAAGTAGATTTAGTAAGGAGTTGTTCCAAAAAAAAAAAACTAATGCAGAAATAACTCTAGTAACTCTAGTTGAATGAAATTTTGAAGCATTTATTATGCTGATTGTTCAAATCGATTTACAAAGAGGAAATATATGTGTCCCGCCCGAAGTCAATTCTCTTTTCTCTTTGTAAACTACGAGATAGATTTTGAAGAAGCATCTAACTTTCAAACTGTTATGATAGTAGCGAGGTCAAAACTGTGCCTGTGTCTTACACACTGAGCCAGTGGCTAGGGGTCCCTATAACTCGATACCTGCCGGCTTGCTCTGCATTAAAGGCCGTGGTAGGATTTCATAAAAAAATGCTATGGTTGTTCCATAGGGGGAAAGATTTTAACACGGCTTCCCTTTTCAAAATATACGTGACACCCTTCATGACTGCACTGAGCACAGCTTAATCTCTTCGTTCCTCGCTTCAAACCACCAATAAAGATTATGCCACTTCTTGACTAGACAAGTGGCACAATCGTTATGTGGGACTAAAATAGTGGTTCTAACAGGTAAATAGGACGAAAGCATACCTACCTACCATTTTTTCAACCAGCCTACGCCAGCCTGCCTGCAGCCTGCTTCTTTGAATTCTTGTTTATTAATGCCAATTGTTATGTCAGTTATGTCAAGGCCTACGATTGCGAATAGATTAATTAAAAGTAAGTAGGTAATAGTTTAAATGTGAATAAATTACATTATTGTTATAATCATACTCACTTACCTACCTACTCAGTTTTCTTTGGAGAATAGTTTTTTTATTTATTTACACTTTTTGCACATTTACAAAAGTATTGTACTTAGTTGTACAAGGGTGAACTTAAACCTTCGGCATTTTCTGCCAGCCAAATATTGAAGTTCAGCCAAATTCGCATTTAGACTAAAAAAGCGGACCCCGGACTCCGAGGTGAAAGCACTGAAAGCTTCGGGATGCGACTTGTATGAAGAAAAATAAGAAAATTTCAAGGTAAGTATCTAAAGATTTCGCCAATGTTAGTGACCCACTAAATATCCAGCACTGGACTGTGATAGGCTAATTGACTCGATTTGACCTACACTAAAAACTCTATTGAATTACAGAAGTAAACAACATTGTTTTCTATTGATATGAAATCGACAAAAGGAATCCGGCACTCAATTTATGAACCATTAATTTTTATTTAAATTCCAGTCAGATACTCAATGATATAATAGTAAGTATACAGCATAATATGAACAGACGTTTTAAATTTTTTCATCCGAGCACCAGTCTTAGTTGCATCCATATAGCTTTCACTTTGGAACCAGGGGTACGCTAGAGAGAGGTAGACCATCCTTTTAATTAGATAGATAGATAGACAGATGGATAGATAGATAATTCTTTATTGTACATGATCTATACTAGGACAATTTAATGAAGAATGAAGCATGTATACAGTTTAATGCACAATGGGCCGCAGCCCCGGATCTTCAATTTTTTATAGGCGGGGCAAAAACTGAAAATGCCGCCCCCGCCCACTTTTTTGCCGTGCGTAAATCCCCTTAGACACCGGGGGGGGGGGGGAGGGGGGGGGGGATGTATATCCGACAGGATTTTATTTTGAGTCATAAGTCAATCAATTAGCCTACTGCAGTCCACTGCTGGACTTAGGCATCTCCCAATGTGCGCCACGTTTGCCGATCCTCCGCCTTCCGCATCCAGTCCGTCCCAGCCACCTTTCGCAGGTCGTCGGTCCACCTGCCTAGGGGATGTCCCACCTTCCGTTTTCCTACGCGCGGTCTCCACTCTAGGACTCGTTTGCTCCAACAGCCATCAGTCCTTCGGCAGATGTGGCCAGCCCACTGCCACTTCAGCTTGCTAATTCTGCGAGCTATGTCGGTAACTTTGGTTCTATGTCAGATAACCTCGTTGCGAATTCTATTCTTCAAAGAGACTCCAAGCATAGCTCGCTCCATAGCCCGCTGCGCGACTTTTAGGTCACGGATTAACCCCACCGTCAGTGGCCACGTTTCGGCACCGTAGGTCATAACAGGCAGGACGCACTGGTCGAAATCCTTTGTCATGAGTTAAACTATCTTTTCCTGGGCGGCACATCGTGCTACGCCTCCCACGCGCTCACGCTCTACTCCAGCGCAAAGCGCTAGCAGCAGCAGAGCAAAGCGCTGAGCGTAAGGACTCCTTCTCTGAGGGCCTGTGTTAGCGCCTTCCACACCGGGCACCCCACCAGCGTGAGCTTTGAGTCCTCTCTCGCATCACAGTGACAAGAGACGATATACAGGCGTGGACTCCTTTCTGATCCACGAAACTCCCTCTCCCGGAGATCACCTGCATCAGCCAGTACGGCAGGCTCCGTCCGTGTCGCCTCTCTAGCCAGTCCTCCATGCTGGGTCTTACCGCCGATAACACGGCACCGTGCACCTCGTCAAGCACCACTATGGGTTGGTAGGCGAACTGTGAGTCCACCGGGCGCCCTTTCGAACAGGGACCATTTACCTCGTCTTCCACGATTGCGGAAATTGGCTCCGCTACAAACATGCGTTAAGAAGCTCTGTCAGTTGGGGACTTGGAGATCTTCGACTAGAGCAAGACCCACTCTCGTCCTGGAATGCCGCCGGGTCCCGGGGCGGTTTTGTTACTTCTTGGCTCAGCATTGCACCGCCAGCTCTAGTTCTACCCAAGTGACCTCGAGTCGCCGTCGTCATCCACACTGGGTGCCATAGGCGACCGAGGCTCAGTAGTCTGCGGTGGAACGTGTTTCGTCGGCTGCGCTGGGAACAGGGAGCCATCAACTTCTCTGAATAGCACTGGTGGACACTGAGTCAACGGGGTCCAGTGGCGCAGTTTACCGCTTACCATAGGGCAAGGCCGCCCCCAAGGGGACGGCCTTTCATCTGCAAAGTTTGATTTTGCCGCCCCCTGATGCTGCCGCCCGGGGCGCGTGCCCCGGCTTGCCCCCCCCTAGATCCAGCCCTGATGGGCGGCCTTATCGTTGGAAGCAATTTATTTCAGGCAACCTTGGATGGTTTAATGTATAATTCCGAAGCCGACCGCATACGTCAACTGCAAACGCATGCAGCAGATACAATAACGTACTTGTTAATCTCCAATACGGAGAAAGGTAACCATTGAGAAACCGCAATGAATTACAAGTATTTGCTGCGTGCGCCTGCAGTTATCGTATGCGGTCACCTTCGGGATTATACCTTTATTTTCACTGAGTTCCATCCAACCGAATAGTCCCAACTATTTAGGCAATCTGCGCTTAAGGCCCTAACCAGATGTGAATGCCTGCACTAGACCCTTGTCCGTTAACTGCAGCTGTACCGGTTTGATGGTGAGGTAGGATTGGAATTATGTCCCGAAGATTTTGATAGGGTCGCATATAAGTAGGGTAGACCACTAAGGTAAAAATGTATATGTCATGTACAGATGGCAAAGGAGATAAGTTATAGAAAGGTATTTAATTTATAGAACAGCATTTGAAAAGGTGTAGGTAGGTATGTATGCCGTGTGTAGGTACATGCATTTTTGAAGTTTCGACATTAGTATTCAACAATCAGCTGTAATTAAGTACATTTATAATAATCTTATTTGCTCTCATAATAAGCACTGATTCATCTATTGTAATTTGTAAGCGTCCACTATTTTAAATGAAGACGCTTTACGGTCCATAATATCTAATTGACTTTTTTCAAGGTGACGCTATTTTTAGGTACATACCTACCTAAGTATATTTAAGCGCAGTACCATGGCATATTAAAAACATTCAGATTGTTTCACTAAAAAAAAATCGGCCAAGTGCGAGTCGGACTCGCCCATGAAGGGTTCCGTAGTAGCAAAGGCGAAGAAGAATATTAGCAGCCGAAATTACTAATACCAAAATTGCGGTTTATGACGTACCTATTAAAAAAAAACTACTGACTGGATCTCGTTCGAACCAATTTTTAGTGGTAGTTTTCATGGCAATTTACATTATATTTTTTTTAGATTTATCATTCTCTTAGTTTAGAAGTTAGAGGGGGGAGGGGGGGGGGGGACACAAACTATTCAGTTTAGAAAAAAAATATGTTAGAACCCTCAATAGCATTTTTAAAGACCTATCTATAGATACCCCACACGTATGGGTTTGATGAAAAAAAAAATTTGAGTTTCAGTTCTAAGTATGGGGACCGCCAAAATTAAATGCTTTTTTTTTATTTTTATGTGAAATTCTTAATGCGGTTCACAGAATACATCTTCTTATCAAGTTTCAACAGCATAGGCCTTATAGTTTCGGAGAAAAGTGGCTGTGACATACGGACGGACGGACAGACAGACAGACAGACAGACGGACGGACAGACATGACGAATCTATAAGGGTTTCGTTTTTTGCCATTTGGCTACGGAACCCTAAAAAGATACCTAGGAGGTACTGTCTAAAGTTTACGTGAATCTCACTCATTGAAATAAAAAAGTACTTACCTACTTTTTAACAGATTCTATCACGATATATTTGTTATTATTTACTTTTAGCCCGACCCGACGTTTTTACTAATTAGGTAATCTGTGGTTTCGGCTACTTTTCAGCAGCCATGGTTGCGGATTGACTAGTCAACCTAGTTATTTTAATAAGTATAAGTAAGACGGCCTCGAGGGTGCTGACAGCGGCAGCGAGTGCGATAACTTTCATGATGGATAAGTTCGAGATGAAATCATTCGAAGAAAATAAACTAACGGTTGTAATGTAGCAGAAGTGGTAACCGAGAGGTGGAACGAGAGGCAATCAGCCAGATAAACTGACGAACCTGAAAAAGGGTCTGAAAACTGAGCTGGGATAGATAGGAGTGCAACCAGAAGAGAAGACGGAGGATCGCAAATCGCAATCGGCTAAAATTAATATTATCACAAAAATGCTAGTAACTAGGTTTATCAATTTTTATCCGACTAGAAGGGTTAGGTATATTTTTTATATGTAACTAGCTGTCCCGGCGAACTACGTACCGCCATATTTTTTTCAGCTCGCGTGAATTTTTGATCCCGTTCCCACTGCACCTATTTTCTCACCGTTTAAACCTTCCCTGGACATCCACGAATATTTCAAGACTACGGCCAACAACTACCAAATACTCCAACCAACATATATTTCCATCCAAAGGTTGCCTGTAAGAAATTGCGTAAAGCGATAAGGCCGCCCTTTGTAGGTACTGCTCTTGTCTTCTTAATTTCTGTATCATGAATATTGTAATTGGCGTACAATAAAGTATATAATAAATAAATAAATAAATAAACAACGAAAAGTGGCATTGATTTTTATAATAGAAGAAGAAGAAGATTAATTACTTAAAAATTTTAACACGAGGACCATGCTTCTTGCCTATTTTTTTTATTCTTGCTCAACAGGAAGTACCTACCCTATAAATTTTGATTCCCGTACTTACCTATGTCTAAAATATACCTACTGCATAAATGTGGCTGTATCTTTTATTTGCTTTGGCTTGAACTTCAATTTTTTACACAGTTTTAAGGGGTTGCATAAGTACCTACCTGAATATTTGATTTATAGGTCTTATTTTATTGAATACTAGCTGACCCAGCGAACTTTGTACCGCCATATTTTTTTAAACCGTTTAAACCTTCCCTGGACATCCACGAATATTTCAAGACTAAAATTAGCCAAATCGGTCCAGCCGTTCTCGAGTTTTAGCGAGACTAACGAACAGCAATTGATTTTTATAAATAAAGATAGATAGATTTTGTACTTAATAATATTATAAAAGTTCTAACAAAATCTTTATATTAATAATTGTATAAACAGACCTTGCAGGTAGGTACGATAACAGTTTGTAGTGATAATGAACCGTTAATTCCCGAATAAACTTATACCAAATTCAACAAGGCTGAAATTAAATGTGAAGTGAGTGAATTGAGGTCGAAACTCCGTTTTTTAGATAAATTTCTTTAATTTTACATAATTATTGTTTATACGTCTGCCTACTTCTTCAGGAAATATACAGGCGCAAGTGTTTCAAAATAAATACAAATAAGGCACTAATTAACTAGTTTACACTAGTTTAGGTTAGTAGGTATGTGGCATTCCCAGTGGTAGGTATCACCTCCGGGTCAATATTTTCCTTGTCCGGTCTACAAATTTGTCAAGCTTCTTATCGGACAGTCATGACTTGTAATAGCTGGAAAAGCTCAATTCTCCGGCACAATATAGGTAATTAGTAAAAGGAAATTTGAAAACTTATAAACAAACCAATACAACCAATCAAAATACTTTAATATTTAGTTCCAGGATTGAATACCCGTTGATCCGGGGTTTAAGGCCTATTGTCATAGGCAGAAATTAGGCAGAATTAAGGAGGAAATAGGAATTCTGTCGCAAAGACTAAACGTTCTATAAAGGGAAACTGGTCCAAGAAAAACATGCCCAAAAAAACTGTAGGTCCGTCCACATCGAGTTATGAGTATGACATTCGGAAAGTTTCAGGAAAAGTTAAATTGCCATTGTACTGGTACCTATTCTAAAGTGTTGGGTCTAACACAGCATTAGCACAGCGTTCCGACATGAAAGGGCTCTCTTTTTCGATACGAAATATTAGTTTATTAAAATGCAAAGTTTAAAGAGGTGATTTTCAGTAATGCATCTCACAGAGAAAACTTAAGCAATGCATCTCAAGATATCTTTTCATTCTTCACTTCTGTTGCCTTTATTATGTTTTCATCTGACTCCGTGATGATTTCTATTTCCTAACATAGTTCTTTTCCCTAATAAGATGGTATTACCACAGTTTTCCGCCATACTTCCGGCATTTCAACGCTACCCCAACCAGGAAACTACCGGCCTTTTTCATATCTTAGCATTTCGGCGCAGAGTACAAGATATTTGAGATCTAACAAAACTACTACTTATACTGATAAATCTGCTAACTGATAATAGTGTAAATCAGAGATAACTAAGAAAAGTCATGTACCATTACCTACTGCTTCCAATAAATAAATACTGATAACATTAAGAGAGTGGCTGTGGAGCGGCGCGGGCGCAGCGTTGAGCGACACCTTGATCAAGTCAGTTAGCAAATGCAAGTCGGTCGGAACGCGGGACTGGCACTGTACAGTACAGCCGACCACAATAATTACATTTCTAGTGAATCACGACATCTCGTAACATATATAAGTGACTAAAACAAAAACCAGTGATGGAAATGCAAGAACAAAACGGTAAGCAATTTGTCTAAAGTGAAAGTGAATGTATCCACTCAATTGTTGTCAGAGTGTTGACCCCGATTTTTAAGCCCTGGCAAGTAGCATTGACATTGAGAGTTGCAAATTCGTGAACAAGTGTGTTTCAATCAGTGTAGTTCAAGTGTTTTCAATGAAACACATTAAATTCCATTCAAAGTCTGCTTTTAATCCGCTTTTTTAATTACGACCGTTATTAGTGCATGCAATGCAATTTTATGAAGCGGTTACGAATAACGTGCAGTTTGTACCTTTGTACAGTCTTTGTCAGTTTCTAAAGGTCGATACAAAAAGGAAAATTAAAACTAAGTTGTTTGTCGCACCTTTTTGGTTAAATTCCTACAATAAGTACTAGGTACTACCTATAGCAAAATACAGGTTCCAGTGTTCAATTGACTTAATTTATATTATTTTTTAAACTCAGTCACATCTAAAACCAATATATAAAATTCTTGTGTCACAGTGTTTTTCTGCAAACTCCTCCGAAATTATTTGTCCAATTCTTCGGAATTTTTTTGTACATTAACTATATTGGTAGGTCTGAGAATCGGTCATGAAATTTTTTTTAACCACCTAACCCAAAATAATTGTTTTCCTTTTTTTGGCATATCTATATTTTTATTTATATTTTACTAGCTTTTGACAGCGGCTCCGCCTGCGTGGATGTCGGTTATTGCGACCAAACATAGCCTATGTTCTTTCTCAAGGTCTAATCTACCCCTATACCAAATTTCATCAAAATTGGTTCAGTGGTTTAGACGTCAAAGCGTAACAGACAGACAGACAGACAGACAGAGTTACTTTCGCATTTATAATATTATTATTATTATTATTATATTATTATATACATATTACTAGCGTTTGCCCGCGGCTCCGCCCGCGTGGATGTCGGTTATCGCGACCAAACATAGCCTATGTCCTTTCTCAAGGTTTAATCTACCCCTATACCAAATTTCATCAAAATCGGTTCAGCGGTTTAGTCGTAAAAGCGAGAAAGACAGACAGACAGACAGACAGACAGACAGGCAGACAGACAGACAGACAGACAGAGTTACTTTCGCATTTATAATATTAGTAGGGATTAATATTAATTATTATATTATGGAGATGGATTATGATTTAGCCCTAACTTATCACCCTTCTACTACCAGTCCCCATTTTTTAAAAGCGGCAAAATAACGTTTACCGGTTCAGCTAGTACACCTATATTAGGTATATAATTTTTAAAACACCGTAAAGTTGAGAGAAATTTATTCACAACTAGCCTTCCGCCCGCGGCTCCGCCCGCGTGCATCTCGGTTAACGCGACCTTTGCTCATATCTTAGGTTCTACTCAACCGATTGCGATCAAACACACGTAAGATTTTAAGTCTGAGTAAGCCCTTTCTAACAAATAGAAACCGCATCAAAATCCGTCCAGTAGTTTTTGCGTCCATCGCGGACAAACAGACAAACAGACAAACAGACAGGAAATTCAAAAAAAAAATTTTCGTGTTCAGTATCGTTAACTTACCATAACCCAAGTATTTTTTTTTAAATATCTCCAATGTACAGACGCGACCACTTTACAATTATTTTATACTAGCCTTCCGCCCGCGGCTCCGCCCGCGTGCATCTCGGTTAACGCGACCTTTGCTCATATCTTCGGTTCTACTCAACCGATTGCGATCAAACAAACGTAAGATTTTAAGTCTGAGCAAGCCCTTTCTAACAAAAAAACCGCATCAAAATCCGTCCAGCAGTTTTTGCGTCCATCGCGGACAAACAGACAAACAGACAAACCGACAAACAGACAAGAAATTCAAAAAAAATATTTTCGTGTTCAGTATCGTTAACATAACATAACCCAAGTATTTTTTTTTTAATATCTCCAATGTACAGACACGACCACTTTACAATTATATAATAGTATAGATTATTTGAACTCCGCGCGCCTCATGCCAGTGAAGTTGAAGTTCCATCCCCGGCCACGCCACTTTTGGCAGTTTGAAGTTCAATGGGTACCTATCTGAAATTAATTACGACTTTTTCTTTTAACGGAAAGGAATAATATCATGCATGAGGAAACCTATCAACCTTATGTATAGAGAGTCCTTCATAAATTTCGCCGAGGCTTATCAAATGTGAAAAGTGCCATTTTTTGTGTCCCAATACAACCGATATCTCATGCAGAGTGGAAGGACGTCAATCCCTACTAATATCCCTACTAATCCCTACTAATATTATAAATGCGAAAGTAACTCTGTCTGTCTGTCTGTCTGTCTGTCTGTCTGTCTGTCTGTCTCGCTTTTACGATTAAACCGCTGAACCGATTTTGATGAAATTTGGTATAGGGGTAGATTAGACCTTGAGAAAGGACATAGGCTATGTTTGGTCGCGATAACCGACATCCACGCGGGCGGAGCCGCGGGCAAAAGCTAGTAAATTAATAAGCCTATCGCAGTCCACTGCTGGACATAGGTCTCTCTCAATGTTAGGAGGCTTTGGCCTACTGTTTCCGCGCTGACCAGAGGGGGTTGGTACAGGGTTTTATTTCGAATTTTCCTTCTCTCGGATGATGATGGGGTGGTGATACTTCTATTCTTTCTCAGTCACCACGTATGCAGCTTTAAAAGAGTTTATAAACAGGGTTGATTTAATATTATAAATTTTTAAATGTTTCAAACACACGATAGAATCAGTGTTTGTGTGACTTTTACCGATACCTGGTGTTACATGTTTTCGAGATTTTGAGGAAAAGTAATCCATTTACCAGTAAGTAAATTTAGCACCAATATTTGAATCTCAGCTTCTCTTTCCTTGAGGTTCAGAGGTTAGGCGGCAGTCACTTCCTTACAAGTCAACATAAACCAATCTAAAGGAGTAGGTATAAACAGTAAGCGCATCTCGGGCTCCAGGTTCCGGGCATCGGGGTGAAGGCCTAAGATGCAACCAGGATCATGATAATGATGAGTTCGTTAAAATTATTTTTGACCTAAAAACTAGGAAAGATATTTTTTTTTGTATCAATCTCGATATATTCGAGTAAATTCGCACAAGGCACTATTTAAGTTAAGTACTTACTGCTTTCTGCTAATATTTTAACCAAGCGCATGTCCTCACTTAAGAGTGAGAAAAAACGTGTAGATTTTTCTATTGTTTCAGTTATTTATAATCTTACGTAAGTAATTTTCTACAGGGAAAATAAAATAATAGCTTACGTAAGTACCTATATAATACTAGATCAGAAAATTAAGAAATAAACAGAATGAAGCGCTGGTAGCTTAGTGAGTAAGGAGTCGGCTTGAGTCGGGTTTAGGGAGTGAATAACGCTTAACTAGAGGGGTTAACAGTTGTAATACTAGTGATTTAGCAAATAACAAAAATAGCAACTAAGTAGGTACAATACAATAGGTACATATTTTAAAAATAGAATAAAAAATATATTTTTATCGTACTTAACCATTGGATATTTTTGTTACTACAGATGAGATTACAACTGTTTTCGAAACCACGCCGACCGGTCTCACTTGTAGTGTACCTACTTTCAATTTGAATAATTGTTTGCACTGTGACGTTGGTAGGGTTAGTCACAGTCTCAATATGAAACCGAAAGTATTTTTCATTCATATTTATTAATTAAACGTAGAATTAACTTAATCGTAGAATTAAATCGAAAGTATTTTATAGTATACTAGCTGACCCGGCGAAATTCGTACCGCCATATTTCCCGCTCGCGTGGTATTCAGATCCCGATTTATCAGTGTTTCTCTACAATATTATGCATGTATATGTATAATACATGCATAAAATTGTAGAAACCTTCCTCTTGAATCACGCTATCTATTAAAAAAAAACCGCTTCAAAATCCGTTGCGTAGTTTTGAAGATTTAAGCATACATAGAGACGGACAGACAGCGACAGCGACTTTGTTTTATAATATGTAGTGACTAGGTGATGCCTGGAAATTTTGATCCCGATAGGAAAATTCGAAAAGTAGAGGCACATGTAGAGGTGCGGACATGGGATGAACGCGAACCACCGATATATCCGCGATACACCTTTGCCTACCCCTTTGGGGATTTAGAGACGTGAGTATACCTAATTCATTTATATAGTTCTACTCACTGTTATTCTCACTTAGTTGAACCAGAGTAATTTTTCCTCACATTGTTTTCGCTGTTCGGTAACGTCTGTTTATGTTGCACTAGATATTTTTCCTACTCGGTATTCATTTATTAAGTATTTAATTAAGAAGGAAGTGAATGTAGTAAATCGTATCGCCCTGATAACATAAGGTAGGTAATTATTTTTAAACGCACTATGATGTACTGAACCAATTTCTACAGCGCAGGGTAGACTAGCACGGTGAATTCGGATAGATTTATAGATTTGGCTTAGAGTTTAGGGTTAGGAACCGGAAACTATGAGAAGCGAAGACCGGGAAAACGCGATTTGGAAAGTACCGTAGGAACACTCGGTACTTTTCGCAACAAAATCGTCCAATAAAAAATAATTTGGCTTCTCGCGAAGACAAGAACGCTAGCACGGAGCACCAGGTATGACCTTCAGAAGACTATGTAAGGTAGTCGTAAGGTAGCCTAAACATCAATCTTAGTTAGTCATAGCCAACGAATCCATACTAATATTATAAACGCGAAAGTAACTCTGTCTGTCTGTCTGTCTTTCTGTCTGTTACGCTTTTCGCCCTAACCAATAAACTGATTTTGATGACATTTGGTACCGGGGTAGATTAGACCTTGGGAAAGGACATAGGCTATGTTTGGTCGCGATAACCGACATCCACGCGGGCGGAGCCGCGGGCAAAAGCTAGTATAATATAAACGTTAAGAAGATTCATCTTACGATCTAAAGGACCCAGGTACGAATGCAGTACCTACCACTACCAACGTGAAACCACTCCTTATAAAAATAAATTAGCTTAGCTGGAGGGGTGGGGGGAAATATTTAAAAAGAAAATTCACCCATTTATCTATTCCATACCATACCCATAAAGAATAATAATGTGTGAGTGATTCGTTAATAAGGGTAACCACGCACAATACGCACACCCACATACGTCATCATACGTCATTTGTTTTATGAGTCGCGATTGATAATTGACAACGTTAGTGCGAAGATTACGTGTCACAAACAATTTAATTGATAATGGGACATGGGGCATAGGTATAAAAGAGTCCGCTAGATTTGTATGATACATACATACCTACACATTATACATGCAATAATCACAATTTGTATGATATTAAAGACTATTTGCGGCTACGTGTCGGTACGACCTCAATCGAAGTATGGACCTCAACCTCATCCATAAATGGGCCTTAAAAAACTATATACATACTTAAGTATTATTTATTGCGTTTTATCATATTATTATTATAAAACCAAATTAATCCTCTCGAAAAATTTTGTATGGGTATAATCGCGGGAATTTTTGGTACGGGGAGAATCGCGACTTTCCCTTTAAAAAATGAGGTCGTACGGATCAGACAGGTAGGTACATACGATATGAATAATTATAGTTACTTAATGATCAAAGCGGAATGCTCGCACATTTGTTACAAAAAAGCCATATTGTTATTTAAAAATACTTTAGGTAGGTAAGTATGTGTTTCGCACGTTAAAACTATTTGCATTTTAATTATAAATCTTCTCTTTAACGTTGATGGTTCATTTAAGTAATTTTAAAATCTAGTGTGTAGTTAAGTGGCTGCCATGATATAAAAAGCCGGTTTAGTGAGTCACTTTCACGCTTTAAGGACTCCATGTTATACCGGATTGAGGAACAATCTAAACTTAGGTATAGGTACCTCCTATACTCCTAGGTCCTAAAATGTGCTCTATACGGGCAATACCTACACGTTTGTTGGGTGTCTTTTGAGGATAGCACGGGATGCTACTGCGGTGGAAGAGCTCAAATTCACCAAGCATAGATTATTAGTGCCCTTATAAACGGGCCATGTTTTTCTGCTATATGTGGCTGCACTATTGGCAAGTGATTGCCCGGCAATCTCAAAAATATTTCATTGCAACTGATGGCCGAACAATCAATGGCTGGGCAATGTGTTGCAAATATGTCTGCAATAGTATGGCTCTTGATGCAGATTCATAAACGGGCTACACAAACCGGCAACAATGGCTGACGAAATCACACTTGTTGCAGCAGCTTATATTGTTTTATTAAAAAATAAACAGAATTATTACATAAATAGGCGTGAAACTCTAGATAATTTAAGTCTAGAAATAAGCCTTGATAGTAAATTATTTAACAATTCGCGTAGAAAAGGATAGACTGTGCTATAACAAAGAGAGCGACTGAAACAACAATAGAACTGGCCGAGCAATATTGCAGTAAAATCGACCGCCTAGCGATCGTCCGGCAACCCATCGCGGCAACACAAAACATGTTTGGCTATATGGCCGGGACATTACTGCAATACTGGCCGGTATCGCTCGCAATAGTTGCAATGTTGCCGGGCCACAGTGTTGCAGCCACTAATTGCAGTAAAACATCGCCCGTTTAGAAGCACCCTTACAAAACAATCAGCGCACGCCAGGGCCTCGTTTGTGTCGTGATTAAGGTCCAAGATACGTGTCCCGGGGTATAGGTAGGTATAATAGAGGATGTTACTTTTTCGGATTTTAGTCGGTTCGATTACCGGGTATGGCAAGCGAATTTTTAAAAACTTTTGAATGCAGTTTTGTTTATTTTTTTTAAATAAAGTGATGTCTCCTATAAGTAAAATGAGCCAACTTATGGATTTAAGGTACTTTCCCTCCATGTGGCATTGCCGTGGGACGCCCTGTATATGTATAAAGCGGGCTATGGAGAAAGCTATGCTTGGGGTTTCATTATAGGATTATATTGAAAATGAGGTCATCCCATTTGCTTATTATTGAAAATTAAAATATTGCGGATATTTATCCACATTCTAGAACGCATAACACAAGCTAGTTAAGCTATGCTAATTTGGGTCTAGATAGCGTTGTGTAGAATGTCCTACAATAAATTTATTATTTATTATGGTTTAAAGAGGTGACACGGGGTTTCGAAGAACCTATGCCACGGGCAAAGCTGGGGCGTATCGGCTAGTTTCAATGACCGCCACCTACCGGTTTGATATTGTCCTACAAATGTAACCTTCGCCAGAGTAGGTAGGTACAAGCAATAAGTTAAAGTTTTTATCGCAATCGCTTACCTAGATGCTTTTCTAAACGGAACGGTAGACAATAACATATAGGTACAAACAAATAATTATTATTATAATTTAGATAAGGATCATCGAAACTTTCTAAAGTCACAGAGTCAAAGTCAATAGGGTTACCTACGCTAAACCTATCGGAATACCATCTCATCTAAACGTCTTTGACAAGGCCTAACATTACATAACATAAGTATAATAATATTGATAGGTACGAGTATCTCTATATAACTATCCATGATTAGTTGATATGATAATAGAGTACTATCGCACCAGCGCCCCTAGACAAGTGACAATTCGCTGGTCAGCGTATTGTAGAATAGAATGACGAATGTATGGGATTTGACGTTTATGACATACCTATGTTGACGATTGTCATATACTGTCATATAGTTTACCTGGGTAATTTCACGATGCCTAATTTTTGCTAATTTCGGTGGTATTTTTCAATCATAGGTTTTGCGATGAAAAAATTTAAAGGAGTTCTTTTAGAATATCTAGAATACTGATGTGTTTAAAAGAACTCCATTAAATTTTTTCATCGGAAAACCTATGATTGAAAAATACCACCGAAATTAGCAAAAAATAAGGCATCGTGAAATTACCCACCTACTCCTAACTCCTACACACTATCACGATAAGTGGATCCACTATGACGTCCTATTCCTAAATGTTTCACTGGGTGAGACGCTCCTATAGTTACGATTACCTATTATAACTAGCTCTATATTTTTTCCCCCTAGAAGACTAATATTTAGTAGCACGTAATGGCAGACGTTATATCCCTGATTTAGATAATTAAAAATTGTAGTTACTTAGCTTCACTCGAGTATTATTTTTCAGTAGAGTTACTGAAATACTGACCTATATCAGTACCTACAAATTTTCGTAGAAATAGAGCTGTTTCCGAGATAGTAGTGTAGAGTTACAGCGTCCCTTACATTATGCAAGGCAGGCATGCGGGCACCTGCACTGTAAAAGTTACTGTTTCGTACAATAAAATTTTTCACAGTTCAGATTTTTAAATTTCGCACCAAATTATTCACACGAAACAGACGCACGCAATGCCCGCATGCGTGTATAAGGCAGCAGAGAACCTTAGGTATAGTAGTAGCATAGCATCAGTAGGTTTAAAATAAGATGTTAAACTTTAACCTTGCCTTCCTATTTCCCGATCCACTCTTTTCATTTATCACATCGTTTACGGACCTTACAAGCTCTTGAAGAAGTAGATAAGCTCTTGAAGATCGGGAAATCAAATATATACCTACCTTGTACCAACCCGTAAAAAGCCGAAACGGGTCGCTGCTGTCCCTAGTAGGTACTTATTAGTTACTAGCTGATTCAGCAAATACTGTTTTGCCGCTATTAAAATGGGGGTTAATGGTAAACGGTAGACGGGTGAAAACCTTAGAGTATCTATCTTACCTGTAGAGCGCGTCTTAGCAAGTATGAACTGCTATCACAGGTGTGAACAGTGCCTAGAATTTTTGACAACTGCAATCAGTAGCAAAACAATATCTGCCAAAGTGATTTCGCAAATAACAGTTTATTTCATTTTGTGGTAATAATGGTGAACTCTGCATTGCCAGGCTCTCAAAACGATTCCCGGAAGAAAAATAAAAAGAATGATAACATTTCATATCACCCGTGAGTAGTATTATATGACTAATTTATTTGTTTTCATAAAATTTATACGGGTCTCCTAGGGGGATGCGAGAAACGCGGGGCGGGTTACAGCTGACGGCTGTCACCGGCCATATTTTCTTTTAAATGAATAGTGATGTAGCACATGCACTTTCGGTTACGATAATTTTCTTTATGCAATAGAATTTCATTGTAGGTTTATTTTCTTTTATGTAGTATAGAGTATTTACTGCGTAAACAAATAAAAAATCTGCTCATTTTACTTTTATATATCGACGGTTAAAAGGCGAATTGATTCAAGCGCCACCTTGGGCGATATTGAGTTATATACATCATTGGAATCGTGGAATTTTTCCGCGTCGTTTGAGCCGGGTTTGAGGTTAATCTGAGCACTTTTTTGGCGCTTGGCTCCATTACAAATTTGGGTATCTTTTCTATTTACGAGGTATCAAGTGTAGCAATTTTGGTTGTTTTTTTCAAAGCATGTATATAGACCCATCAAAAAAAACGTTTTTTCTTACTACCTGTAGTTTAAACCATTAATCCCTGGATCAAATAAAATGGTTTTGACGTTTGAATTGTTTTTACTTGATCTTAAATAATTTAACATGGATGTTAATTCATTTTGCTTCAACCAGATTTATTAATGTATGATTATTAGATCATTTTGCCTTGAACATTTAAACATTATCTCTGTCGCTTGAATCAATCTTACCTGAATAAGTATAATGGAAGTATATGACTTGTGCTAATTATCCTTGACCAGTTTTTAGTGTTTATGCCATTTAGAACAATTTTCTCTATGCATAAAATAAATATCTGCACGTTTGATTCCTTTATATTAATTTAATAATTAAACTTATGTCATACTTAAATCAGTTTACTTCTTCCACCTCGCATTAAAATTGGCATTTATTATCTCAAGCAACAGAACACAAACCAACGCGGGTAGGTACTTGAACCCACAAAACGCATGTCGCGCGTGGATTCGAGGTCGGTTCAGTCTACTGCGCGATGCCAGATAAGTCGGATGCCAATTTTATCTATTTAAGTGACCGAAATTTACTTTATTTGTATAATACAATATAAGAATATACTTAAAATATAGAATATGTCTAATAACATAGCCCGTTTCTGACCGTTCCCGGTGGAAAAGTGCCCATCACACTCGCCGCGTTTCTATGCTGGATTGCGATGGCCAGCCTTTGCACCAGGAACGACCCGGATCGATAGTCCCCTGTTGCATTATTCAGTCTTTGTCCAATTTCTTTAGGCTCTGGCCTCCTTGCCCCAACTCCCCAGTCTTTTTTTTTTATCGTACCAAAAATCCCCCCGGATACCTCCCCCGCCGGAGCCGGAGGAGGAGGTTATGTCGGACTCGAACCGACTAAAACGCACGCATTCTGTGGGCTGTCAGTTGCCGGAGGTGAGATTGTCGTAGTCATATCCCTCGCACCCCGGCCGACCCAGGGCCATATCTCTCGATCTGGCCCTGGGTATGGGGACCACGGAGTCCCCAACTCGCCCCCGGGTATGGGGAGGCACGCAATGCGCGCCGCCGCCGCGACCTGCTTCTGCTAGGGTGACAGGCGGCTCCACCCGTCACCCCCAGGCCCGCGCTCATGCGGGACGGAGGTCATTCTGCGACCTCCGACGCCCGAGTTGCCGCCGCTCGTTGCGGGCTGCGCGGTTAGCGATTCTCCTGCGCTCCTCGTGGGCCGCATTGTCTGCGATTCTCCTTCGCTCCCACTCCGCCACCCACTTCACGAGCATTATTTGCTCGCAGACGGAGGCGCCAGCGGCCCACGCATCCGCGCAGCGAACCATCGGTGCGAGCAAAGTGGCGAGCGTGAGAACTCTCACTCCCAGGGTCGCCACCAGCTCCCGTCTCGGTGTCTCCCACGCCAGACACTCGGTGAGCGTGTGCAGCGCCGAGTCCTCGCTCGCGTCGCAGTGTTGGCACTCGGACGTTGGCTCTTTCTTCGCGGTCCGATGCAGATACCGCCCGAAGCATCCATGGTCGGTGATAATCTGCGTCAGCCAGAACGAGAGCCACCGTGTGGCCTCTCTAGCCACTCCCCCATGATGGGCTCCCCAGAGTCTCTACGGCCACCGGTATGAAGTTGTAAAGCGGCTCCAGATCGGCGTATTAAGCCTCTTCCTTAAGCTAGCCTCTTCCGCGGCCGCACACGGGGTGTTAATGGTGCGACTAAGGTGACTGGCGGCTACTGTGCTGACGCAGGTTGCGTCCCAAATTAGGCACTTGCCGTTCTTCCAGGGCACCGCAGGAGCCGCAGGTGCATATATGGGGTTCACACACCTTACAGCCCAGGCGAAAAGCAACTGCCACCCGCAGAGAGTCGTCATCGAGTAGGGTACTCAGGTGAGGTTCACCTCACCTGGGTACCTTCAGGCAACGCTTGCAACCACGCTCCGGATTCTGGTTGCGACACCGCCCGCAGCCTGGATTTATCGGCCCCCGTAGCATCTCCTAATAGTTTACCCTGGAGTCGCTTCACCCCACGCCCGCTGAAGATGCATTGCTTCAGGGATCGATGCTCCCATGCCGACCAAGCAGTCTTAGCACCCGACACAAAAGGCATGATCCCCCCGTCACTATTAGAATTGAATAAAGTAGTGACAAGGTTCTCAACCCCATGAGCAGACGCCATTCCATTCCTGGCGCCTGACGTCGCATGAGTGATGTGGATCACTCATGCGACGTACCCCCAGACCACCACACCTGATTGGCAAAGCCGCCTGAATCCACTGGGTCTCATTCAGGGAGATATTGAAGACTGACTCAACCACCGACCTCAGCGCAGCATCGAAGGATGAAACTTCCTCAGGGCAGAGCCAAGTCGGGGCGGTTCGCATTAAATAGGTGACCCTAGGGAGAGCGAAACACATCCGTAACAAAACAATCGCGACGTGCGCGGACAAGCCTTTCAGACAGCAGTTAGGAGAAGTTGCTTCCGAGTAGTGATGGCCTCAGGAAAATATTGCATATGGCAGTGAGAAATATTGGCGATCCCAAAAGGCTGAAGTTGGAGAATGAAAGTTCCTTGAGGCCGGGGAGAAGGGAATTAAAGTGTGAAAAGTGTGTTCGATCCTCGGTGCCACAGGGAAAGAACTCGCACTTCGAGGGGTTGACCTCCAAACCCAGGTTTCTAAAACTGGGGACTAAGGCCTCCAGGTCCTGGAACACGTCTTCTGGTTTGACCCTGATAGTGCCATCATCCAAGTACCATATGTTAAGGGTGGATTTGAGATCACGGATCGCCTTATGGATAGCCAGGCTAAACACTTGAGGACCGAGTGGATGTCCCTGTTGGGCTCCCACATTTGAGAGGATGAGTTTATAATCTAAGAAAAGATTGGAAGGGAGAACAATATTTTATACTTTCACAATACATCCCACTTGATAACATTCAGCCTGATCGTTAGTCACGCCACTATCACCTCACAAACTGTACAAACTGCCGCTAAAGCACCTCCGCCAAAGCGCCATTCGCTAAAGTAACGCTACCGACTGCTATTGGTCTCAAGCCTCCATCTTTTTTGGCCAATGCAAAGAGGGTGGCCCCGTACGGATATGGACACACTTGAAGATTTACTTGACCACTGAGTAAAAAGTTTACCAGACTGGTCAAACTTGCTAAGAGACGCCTACCGTTCTCCCCCGCCGACACAGATATCAACTCTTTGAGGTGTCCGGGCCGGATCCCGTCTAATCCCGCCGCCGAACCCGTGTAAAAAGACTCTAGTGCCGAACTCACGTCCTCTACGACGACATTACTGCTGTAAGGGGTAAGCTCGGATCTGGTGGGAAACTGAGCGGATGCGAAGGAGCAGGATGCTTATCCTGTAAGGCAGCGAGTGTACCGGAATCCCGCTGTGCGAAGGAACCGTCCGACACCGCAAGGCGGACGGCACCTCTCAAATCGCCCTCATAAACCTTTGCTTCTATCCTATTTAAGTTACTTTTCTTAAAATTGATGTGTCATTTCATTCGCTTTCCCTGCATCGTGAAATTTATTTTATTATCTTTGAGCTATTTTCCTCAAGTCAGATTCAAATAAATCTTGCGATTAAAACAATTTGCTATAAATAGTTATTATAACACTGCGTAATTTGAGTCATTCCTCCTTGAACAGTTACAACTAGGTGAGCGGGTTAACTCATTTATCCATGAACAATTGACAAATAGGTAAGTGATTTAAATCATGTATCCATGAACAGTTGGCAAATGGGTAAGTGATTTAAATCATTTATTCTTGATCTGTTCAAGAAGCAAGGGACACATAAACTATTTTGCTTTGAATACATAAATCGTTATCGTGTACATAGACCTTTCTGCCCTGATCAAAGAATTGTGCAAAATGGCTCAAGTTACATCTAACTTGCTTTAAAAACACCTTTTCTTTGTTATTATATAATCATAAATTAGCATAAAATATACCGCTTTTTAGTTGGGGAGATTTGTACATTTTTATTAAATACTTTCGGAACAGTGATTTTTTTTCTTAAAAAATAAACTTTAAAATGCTCTCCTGTAAAGTTCTCAAAATGGCGCTTGAATCAAGTCGCCTTTTAACCGTCGATATTATGCACTATTATTTTTGTGAGGTTTACAAAAATACTAAGATGCATAATAATAGATGCCTGATTGGGAGCCGAATATTCGAAGTTTCATATGTTCTATCTATTTTAAGCTTGATTTCAAATAAGTAACTAAGAAAGGGCTTTGCAAACTGAATGACGATGCAGTACCAGAACTTTACCTCCACGTAGGTAAATGCTTATGCAAAACTTTATATTTCAATTAACCACTGGCCTCTTCCAAAGTGCGTCAAAACTTTATATGCTTATCCATACTTCAGTGCGCCTGCCAAAGTCGTTATGTGCATTTTTTCGAAAAAAAATTTATTCGCTAGACGGCCTTAAAAAAAAATTGCGCATCGGCTGAAAAAACAAACAAGTGTTAATTCCTTCTAGAAATAGATTTGACAAAATATGGATGTGCACTTCTGACCCTGCAAAATTGGTTATGTGTCCACATCAAAAGTTTTTCACCCTCATATTGCACATGTCAGAATTGGTTTGCACATAGATAATTTGACAGCTTGTTTCTCTTCGGTTTGTTGGTTGTAAAATTGGTGTTCTACCTTTGTAACAACGTAAATAATCTTATAATAGGAAATAAAACGAGACAGGTGACTAAATTTTGTACAATAATATTGCTGTTCTCAGTTTTGGGGTCACTGGCAAATTAGTCTTGACATCGCCAAAGCTTTCTATAGAATCTGGCGCCTTCCTTCCCGTCTACCAGCCTCTGGCCACCCAGTCGCACAGTCCTCCCAAACTGTACGACTGGGTGGCTAACTTCCTGCAGGTGTGCCGTATTTGCGCCTTTAGAGATGGACGAACTTCGGAGTTCTTGCAGGTAAATGCTGGCATGCCGAAGGGGTCCGTCTTATCATCCATTCTTTCTTCTGCATATAAACGTATGCTGTCCACTGACAGCATTAATTGCTATGCAGACGCTATGCTATGCAGATGCTAACCTTACACTTGAGTTATCATGGACATCCTGTGGCCGAGCAGTCTGATATTGTGGAACAAAGGCAGCTTCTTGTCACTGAGCTCGACCGGATCCTGAAGCACATTTCCGAATGGGGCTCTGAGAACCTGATCGAGTTCAGTGCCAAGAAGACCAAGAAGTTCAGTGCAAAGATATCTTCTTTCCTTCCACTCTTCAGAGCACGCCACTGCTACAGTAGGAAAATCTCAGTATCCTCGGTTTGGATGTTCGCTGCAAACTGAACAACAAAAACTACACTTAGAGTATCATCAAAACAGCCTCGCGTAAGGTTGAAGTCCTGAACAAAGTGAGACGTTTTTACACGTCGGAGCAGCGGTGTCTTCTGTACAAGACACAAATTCGCTCCTTCGTGGAATACTGCTGGTATTTCTGGGATGGCTTTTAGCACACAGCCCTCCTTTTAGAAAGTAGTTAGTGTTAGTGGCCTTTGAACCAGGGGCGTCATACTCGTGCTGCTGACCCTGTAGAAACCTTATAAAGACCTTCTTGAAGAACCCCATACATATTGAAGTCGCGTGGAAAAACAACAGGGAGATCATTCCACTGCTTGAGCGTACGTGGGATGAAGTTCCTTTCATACCGCACAGTGCGCACCGTTTCCGGTCGTAATGTGTGAGAATGAATTCACTGTCTACTCGTATGGCGAGCGGTGCGGCGATGAAAAGTAACGAAATTCTAGGCATTATGTCGAACAATTCTTCTGAACACAAACCATCGGCGGTAAAACACCCACAGCAAGGAAGTTCGTTCTGAGGTTGAGAGGGACTACCACCCCGCCTGTGAGTATGGGATCGTCGACGATCCTCAGCGTCCGTCTTTGCGCCAAGTTGAAAGGGTCTAGGTAAAAACGTGACAGCAGTACTCCATGTGGGGCCGAACGGGCGCGTTATAAAGAAGAAGTCTTTGCCCCGCAGTGATGTACTGCCTCGTCCTGTTGAGCACTCCTGGTTTCTTTGATACCAGCTTGACTTAGTCTTTCAAGTGACTACGGCGTTGATCGTCGCTGAAGATACCAACACCGAGGATCCCTATACTCGAAGAGATGGTAAACGGTGTGTCCAGAAAATTGCGGCGCTACAATAAATGGGGTTTTCTTAGCGGTGAATGCACATACTTGTGTCTTAGCCGAGTTGAATTGGCCTAGGGTTAGTCGTCCCCAATCGGATACTCTAGTGAGAGTAGTCTCGATTTCAGACACAAGTTTGTGACTTACCTCCATCGCTGACTGAGGGATATTTGCCTGTGTACCTAATATGTGTTCCCGATACAGTCGTCCTCGAACGCTCACGAAGGTGTAGGGCAAGGTGTATTATATAACACTTAACACACACATTTCACCACACAAACTTCTATGGTCACGTGACGTAGTAAAAGATCGACAACTGATCTAGCAGCAGTACTTCGATATCAAAGATTCACCAAAGGATTGTGGAGGTCAGATGGCACTTTACGGAAAATATCGAAGCTTAGCCGCGTCGCAATTAGACTGGAAAAGCGTATCCCGGACTCCGAGGTGAAGAGCTCGGATGCGAATCAACCGGACTAGCAACCGGACTACTGAGACTAGAGGGACTAAATTGTATAACTAATTGGTACCATAATGTGCTTGGAACTCGGGAATTGCTCTTCTTTTCTGATTGTCATATTATCGGCTATACTGGGAACGATCAGCGATTAGTTCCCAACTCCGAGAGCAAAGTCGGCACCAGAGCCTCGTCCGTTGTTTAACATGTGCACCGACTAGCAACTGATACATTTTGATGTACAAAGGCGAGCTTAACTCAGTATTGTTCTTTTTTGTTACTTGTATGCCTTATCAAGTTTATAGTACGTATTTATTTACATCGTATGTTATTTACATCAAAAATGTACCTTGCCACCAGTCAGTATTTATCGGCTAAATAAATCCTATTGAGTTCCATAACAAATCTGATATGTGTACATTTTTCACTTGTAAGAAATGGCACTAGGAAGACAATTCTGATATGTGTATCAAAATGGGAAAAACAATTTATTGTGGATGGACAGTACCGTTTATGATTTTCACTTATATCTCAGTTCATTCAAAATATTTTTTGGCATCATACTGCATTTTTACTTTTTTGATACGCTCATCAATTATTTAATAAAACAGCTTATTGTCTCTCCTGAAAACTTGACCAAAAACACATAGAGGTTTTGGCAAGCGCAACGACGTAATATTATATACGACTCTGTCTGTTGATATGTTAGATTTGTGGGATTTTAATTTCTGTAATTCATTCAATGATACTAATATTTGTATCTTGGTTTTAATTTTATCCATTCATCCACGCATGCGTCACACTAAATTCACAACATAACCAACTATCGATAATTTTGGTAATATGTACATGAAACATCACTATAGGCGCTTTATACCACAGATAAAAAACTGCTTACACTCGGCACAATGGACCATAGTGTTAGACTTGCTCTATACTATAGTAATGGATACTCTAAGGGTGAAAACACTTTGGTCACTGTTTGTAACGAAACATGATGACACGAGAACTTGACATATTAAATTAGACCTATATAGATTATTTAGGCGTCAGGTGCCGTACCGTGATATCCGTGAGGTTGACCATGAGACTAGGCAACAATGTAGTCAATTTCCATTGTTGCGGCATGTCCAATAAATAAATTATTAGTACATTACCGGTGCGCGACGATGTGGTAGAGTCGCGTCGCATCTACAGCGTAGGTATATAATATGTAATGATAATGTTCACGATTTCAAACCCATATAGTAGGTATACCACCGAGTGCTGACCCATACGTAGTCTGCTTCAATGGAAAACGTAGACCGATAAATGAAATGTGATGTCCAACCTCAAATTAACAGAACATTGAATTTTTTAAACGCGACTCACATACGGGGTAGAAATTAGAATGTCCTAAAATATTAATTTATTATTATTTAATTGTCCCTCTGCTACCAGTGTTTAAGTACACAGTCTAACGATGGATTCGTTCTACTGTAGTACCTATATGTAAAATAATCTGTAGTACCGCAGGATAATTTAAAAACATTAAAAAAATTGAAACGGAACTCAATATTTCCATCCACCTTCTCTACATTTTCAGCGATAAATTGTTTTATTTTTCAAGATGTACTTAGTAGTAGGTAGGTATACCTACATAGAAGTCATAGAACTGTCTTAAAATATACTTAGTGTCGTAAATAAGTAAATTATATAAATATACTTAGTAGGTAATGGAAACTAACTAAAAAACGTTAATTTGTCTTATCTCAAAACCAACAGTTACGCAACGTGAATCTTCTTAAGCCATTATTTTACCCATTGTTCTGAGATGTTTTAAAGCTAGTTTTTTTATCTAAATGAAATCCACAAATGAAAAGCAGGATCCTTTGAGTATTCAATTTATAATTCAAGGATTTTTCATAAGTTTTTATTCATGGAGAATCTTTATGAAATGGAGAATTGTTCAATATTCGTCCATATTCTTTCTTTTTTTGTGAACTAGATTGAAGATGAGTACCTAATGTTATCGATATAATTTAAATTGAATAGAATTGAAAAAAGCTAGATCCTTTGAGTGTTCAATATAAAATCCAAGTATTTTTAAATACTTTATAATCATGCAGATTTTTTATGGAATGGAGAATCATTCAATATAAGATGCATAAGTATACTTCTGTCCATAAATTTATGAAACAAAAATATTATTTAATTTTTTTCAGGCAAAGCTGCCGTGGAAGCAAAAGGCGACTTAATCACAAAAGTTACAGGATCTTTCGGGAAATATCACCTGGTGCTATGCCTGTTAATCTTTTTAACAAAATTCCCTGTTGCATTCCATCAAATGGCTATTTTGTTTTTGGCACCAAAAGTTACATATACTTGTGGCGAATCAGGAAATAGCACATGCCCTTGTCTAGACCCTATTTACGATACGTCACTATTTACAAGAAGTATCATAATGGAATGGGATTTGATATGTGACAGAAAATGGCTTCAAAGTTTTACGCAGATGTTGTTCCAGCTAGGCACGCTAATAGGAAGCGTTCTTTTTGGAATGGCTTCGGACAGGTAATGTAATGTTTTGGTTATGTTTCAAATATAATATAACTAATTACTTATAAACAATATTCTTATGGTGGATATGTTTTTAGATTTGGAAGAAAGAATCCTCTATTACTGGCCGTCGTTATGCAAATATCTGCTGGTGTAGCAGCCGCCTATGTGCCAGATTTCTGGTCATTTACATTCTTACGATTTTTGGTCGGATTATCAATTGGAGGCACGATGGTCACTGGATTCGTAATCGTCATGGAATTCGTTGGGACACGATATCGAGACCTTATATCAGTCGTTTATCAAATACCATTTAATTTGGGCCATATGATGTTACCGGCTTTTGCCTATTTCTGCAGAGATTACTCTGACTTTCAGCTGGCTATATCTGTACCAGTCATTATTTTGTTAGTGTATTTCTTTTTAATTCCTGAAACGCCAAGATGGCTTATAGCTATGAAGCGAACAGACGAGGCTATCAAATTATTGGAACGCATTGCTAAAGTGTAAGTTTTTAACAATATTATTTTGAATAGAATGTCAACCCATGGCCAATTCTTAACCATTTTTGTGGAAGTTATTTTGCCAACATTTTTCGGTAAATGATTTAACTATCCAGAGGTGATGTTGTGGCTAACATTATGCCAAGGACTTCCTTCCAACACATTCGTATTAGATTTATTCAGAATTCTGAATGTATCTTTCATTCTTATTGTCTAAAAATTTTATGGTTTCTTATGTAGTAGAATAAAATAGACTAATGACACTTCATTGTCATAGATTTGCCGTATACTCCGTGATTTAGTCACAGATGAGACACTCGAAATTAAAACCCTACTTTTACTAAACTGCCCCTATTAAATCTATTCGAATTGCCACCAAAGAGTAGGTATATGATATTAAATATAATTAATATTTTACAGAAATAAACGCCCGACAGAAAATATTAAAGCTGACGTCGAGGCCTACCAAGCGTCCATAGAAAAACATGAGCTGAAGAAAGGGACTGTACTTGATCTCTTTCGCACACCAAATTTAAGGAAAAACATATTAGCTATGGCGTTCAACTGGTTGGCGTGCAGCTATTGCTTCTATGGAGTATCTCAGTACGTAGGACAGCTCAGCGGCAACGTCTTCGTCAACGTAGCTTGTAGCGCCAGTGTTACTTTACTTGGATGTTTAGCAGCTATCCCCATAATAAGACTTATTGGAAGAAAAACTATTGTAATTATATTCCACCTGATGTGTGCCCTTTGTTTATTCATTTTAGCTGCCATACCTGAGGGTGTAGGATCTATAGTTTGTGCTAGTATTGGCGTTGTTGCCAGTTTTATCGTTTTCGTTGTCGTTTATTTATATTGTACGGAATTATTTCCAACTGTTGTTCGAAATGCTGCAATTGGTATTTCATCGATGGCAGCCCGAATTGGGTCTATGATAGCTCCATTTGTAGTAGAAAGCAGAGATGTTGCGCTATGGATGCCTCCGGTTATTTTCGCCGTAGTACCTTTAATTGCGGCTTTTGTAACGTTTCTTTTACCTGAAACTAAAGGCTGTGAACTAACAACCACGATTGAAGAAGGCGAGCAGTTTGGGAAAAAAATACGATCTCCGACTAAAAAATAATAGTTATAATATTCTAAGTAATTAGGTAATTTAATTATTAGAGTCAGTTAGAGGAACAATAATAGGTACATAAATTATATTTTAAATTGTAAATATAGTATGTAATACATAGATATGTTTACGGAAATTAACGCGACCAAGTATAGATAGGCAGTATGTACCTACCTTTGAACTGTGGCGGTGTAAAAAATGTATAGGTATAAATATAATACAAGATACAAATTGCTCTCAAGGTATATTTGCCTATTGTGTGCCGGTGTGCGTAACACCCTTTGTGAAATAATGATTATGATTTATCCATTAATAAAATCCAGAAATAATGATTATGATTATGATTTGTCTCTCTAGGCTAGACACTAGTTGGCAAGGGGCTCGACTAAAAAGTAAAGAAATGCAAACGCAAAATGGCAAATGCGAAAAGTAATACATACTTAGGTATCCCGCGCAAAATTAAATTTATTGGCGTTTTTTGAGAAAACGTGTATAGTGAAAGTATCGAACAAATACCGCGGTAAAATAACCTCTATCCTGATAAAGGTCAGCGCAAAAAAGGTTTATGCAATTGTTACAAAAGAATTTAGATTATCTAGATAGTGATTATGTCGTAGAATAATTGCAATCAGTCGTGACGCGTTTAATAGTTAAAATAATGTTGCTTCCGAGTCACGTAAACTTTGGGGATGAGCATTGTCCTGAGCACGTTTTCTATTACCTAAATAAATTATCTCTAAATACTTATCAGAATCAGAAATGTAACATGTACGATTGAAATAAGGCTTAGGTATGACTTTAGAACTCCGTACTGTTGTTTTAGCCATATCGTTAATGGTTATATTATGAAGTTTATCATATAAATCAACGTCAAAAGTATATGATAATTTTATGTTTTGAGATAAGTTTTGTTATTTTGATTCGGATTGTTAATTTTGAAGTCATCTGCTTTTGAGACTGACTGTAGGTTACGTACGAGCCAAGAAACATAGAAACCCTATACTTATACAAACTAAAATTATTAAAAACGTGTTGAATGAAGTTGTATTGGTTCTAATTTAGTTGCTTTATGTCCTTAAAGACTATTAAATCCATTAAGATTATTGAACTAAGTACTAGGTACACAGGCTGTAGCCATATACCTCAATCTATGGGAGACCATTGCTGGGCATAGGTATGCAGCCTCTCCCAGTGTTGGGAACCTTAGACCTACTGTTTCCTCGCTGGCCAGACGGGGTTGGTACAGGGTTTTATTTCGAGTTTTCCTACAAATATGTAAAAATAAACAATAGGAATTGTGTTTTTACAATAATGTTTACAGGAATTAAATAATTTGAAGAAGGCTTTTTTTCGTATGTTAAGTATGTTGAGTTGTTATATTGTAATGAGCATTTTTTAGTTATAAATGAACTACCTGCGATATTATAGTTTTCTAATATAATCGTTGATCTTCTGTTAGAGTTCAATTGGCCCATTTTGTGCAGAAATGATCTACGGATGTTTTTTTTCTGTTCCGTGGATCCTAAATGTAACCCACAAACTGTCTATAATTATACCGAAATGTATTTAGAGAGGCGCATAACTTCCGAACGACTTTTCCTAATTAGATTTTTTTTATTGTGCTTCTTATTGTCAGAACATGTTTGTCTCAGAGCAGCACTATTTGTATGAAAGAAAAAAAAATTAAAAGATGATTTTTTTTTGCGAAACTAGAATAAGACGTAGAGTTAGTATTGCATAATTTAATTTATGGGTTGGATCATTTCTACACAACATGGTCCACTTAATGATGTTTAACGGTAGTACACACTCTATGAGAATTTTCTACTCTCTCACCGCACCGTTCAAACTGCACCGATAAATCTGTCTAGTGGGACCATGGAATGTGATTGGTACAGTTTACATAGCGATGGTAACAATTTTTCGTAACGTGTGTACGCACCCTAATACATTAAGCTTTAATTACAAGAAAATGTAAAAAAAAATCTTATTAGTAAAGAAATTAAATTATTTGAATACAAATACCATTGTTTTAATTACATCTACTGACAGGATCCCATGCCAAAAATATAACCATCACCTTCAACGTGAAAAACAATAATTAGAATAGGTATACCTCGGGACGAATATCTTGGACCTGAGTCGGGTCGGGAGACAAACGAGGCCGTGGCGCGTTTGGATTGTTTTGAAATAATCTATGCTTGGTGAATTTAAGCTCATCCACCGCCCCAAAAAGACACCAAAGAAACGTGATGGTTCTGCGCTACAGAATACATTTTGAGCACATTTCAGGACCAAGATACGAGACTCCTGAGATATTTACCTACTTATGCCTATTTTTAGCAAAGGAAAAATCATCTTACACAAACTAAGATAGTGACTCCTACTTTCATACTACTTTCCTACTTTAAATGTTATACCTAATATGCAAATATTAGGTATAATATTGGTAAATGTGAAAATGCATGTGTATGCATGCAATATGTGCATACCTACTAGGTATAATACTGGTAAATGTGAAAATTTGCGAAAATGTCTGAACATTTGTTACTCAATTGGGCTAAAATGTCCGTGCTGAAATGTGGTACCTACAGGGATAGAATATACAAAAAAATCATTATAATATTTTGCATCGTATACAAAAAATCTTTTGTTTTATTGAACTATCCTACTTATTTAGGTGAATCTCAACCTCCTAAGCAATGGCCAAGCCAAGTCCTTCAAATATGCATTTTCTTTATAAAGTAGGTAGTAAGTAAGTAACTACCTACTTTAGTATTTGTTCAGTGACTGGCTGACGTATTTTATGAGGCATTAGCAATGTTTATTGCTTCCAAGTTCCATGATAGGACTTTACGAGTTAATGAAACAATAATTTCTTTTTTTTTACCTAAACCTAGGTAGGTACATACTTACTAAAGGCTATAATTAATTTTGTTTACGATTATTCAGGGCGGGGAGCGTTTCCATAACAACCTGTATAGGTATTAGGTATATAATAGGTAGAGGTAGGTATGTAGTAAATAAAAGTGCATAGTAAATGTTGCTAAACTCAAAACTTTAAACAGCTGGACCGATTTGGATGTTTGTAATTAGCACCCTGCTTGCAAGTATTATGCATACCTACGAAAGATTTTTATTTGAAAAGTTACGGGCAAAGTGAAGGCACCTACAGGTGATAATAAAATATAATATTCATCTTGAATATATTTTAGTAGCAGTTATACAGGGCGTCCCACGGCGATGCCACATGGAGGGAAAGTACCTTAAATCCTTAAGTTAGCTCATTTTACTTAAAGGAGACATCATTTTATTTTTAAAAAGAAACAAAACTGCATTCAAAGATTTTTAAAAATTCGCATGCCACACCCGGTAATCGAACCGACTAAAATCCGAAAAAGTAACACCCTGTATTTTTATGGCATCAATCGATAGTGTCAATCATAAGGATCAAATCTCTCTAAGAAACATGGTAAATTAAATGAAAGGAAGTCCTTGAAATCTAAAATTATAAATTCAATTTGGCAAAATAAAACACTTTAATCCAAAGTTCATCCATCCATCTGATACCATATTAACAATAAAATTCCATATTTAAACTACTTTTCTTTTTTTATCGTGCTGACACCGCTGCTGGTCAGCAGTAGTATTTAGGTATGTCGAACTCAAACCGACTAAAACCGCACGCCGCCGTCTAAATTAACAGGTTATAAGTTGATCCATAGGGCAATTCTCTTGCCATTTTCGTTGCACAGGGTAGGTACACCGCGTGCAGGTTTCTAATCAAGCACCCAAAAATAACTACCTACCCTACCTACACATACCTCATGCAGTTACCCAATAAAGTTACATTCTAAACAGGTAACAAAGTACATTCATTTAGTACTCATTTTACTAAATAAATTTCATCAAAGATATCTCTAGTGTTGATACCTTGTGAGAAATTCTTACAAGGTATCAACACTAGAGATATCTTTGATTTGATTAGAAACCTGCACGCGGTGTACCCTGTGCAACGAAAATGGCAAGAGAATTGCCCTATGGATCAACTTATAACCTGTTAATTTAGACGGCGTGCGGTTTTAGTCGGTTTGAGTTCGACATACCTACCTAAATACTACTGCTGACCAGCAGCGGTGTCAGCACGATAAAAAAAGAAAAGCAGTTTAAATATGGAATTTTATTGTTAATATGGTATCACATGGATGGATGAACTTTGAGTTAAAGTGTTTTATTTTGCCAAATTGAATTTATAATTTTAGATTTCAAGGACTTCCTTTCGTGTAATTTACCATGTTTCTTAGAGAGATTTGATCCTTATGATTGACACTATCGATTGATGCCATAAAAATACAGGATGTTACTTTTTCGGATTTTAGTCGGTTCGATTACCGGGTGTGGCAAGCGAATTTTTAAAAATCTTTGAATGCAGTTTTGTTTCTTTTTAAAAATAAAATGATGTCTCCTTTAAACAAAATGAGCTAACTTAAGGATTTAAGGTACTTTCCCTCCATGTGGCATCGCCGTGGGACGCCCTGTATACCTTATATACGATAGGTAGTTCGGTAGTGCGTATTTTATCTTAAATATTAATCTTGACACCTAAAATTCTTGATAACCAACACTCAGCGGCTACTTAAAAGGTTTATCTCACGTGAATACTGAAGATATGAAAATCCCTAAGATGATAGTAATTTCTATATTGATTAAGTATACCAGCTAAAACGTAAAATTTTCTGTCACGAACGTTTAAAGCTATCGAATGTTGTCAGGGCGAAAAAGCAGCTGCGTCAGTCTACAACGAACCCACACCACATTCGTGGAGAACCTTACACTCTATCGTGTTGCTCTACAATGAACCCAAAACACATTTCTGGAGAACTTTTCCTTTAGTCGTGAGTGTCGTGACGCTCTTTCGTACTTTTGTGCATTTAATTTCTATAACTGTTATTAACATGAACCTTGGCAGAAGCAGCAGTCGAAAAATCGATCATGCAACTCTGTATAGTTGGCGGCATTTAACTTGGCAAGAAACACGACACAAAATGTACCTACCTACTCTTTATGCGCAGTATGCGCGTATTGAGTGTCTTTTGAGGATGGCTTGAGGTGCTGCGGCGGCTGAGGACCTCAAATCCACGAATCATAGATTATACATATTAAACCAAGCCGCGCGCACTATTAGGTACCTAATCTGTGAACAGAGGCTTGTTTGTCTCGCGACTTGTTGCCAAGTTAAATGCCGGAAACTATAAATACATTCGATTGCCTAACATCGGCGGGGGGACCCTATAACTCGATTCTGCCGTATATCTATTCCCAATGGGTCGCATGGTGCATGCAAACTAGATTGAGGTCCTAAGTAGGTATTTTTCCAGAAAATTTTCACTCTTCACCACTATTGCTTGATGTGAGATTATTTTTATGTGTAAATAAATGATAAATCTACAATATATTTTAAACACTAAAAAAATTATAATATAAACAAGAATTTGTTATGATGAATGTTTTCAAGAACGTAGTGTTAGAGGACGAAAGAGATATCTCTTGTCTCTGATAATCAAGAACCTTGGGCGAAACGGTCGCGTGCCATACCGTCACATGAAAACACATTATACCTAAATAAGTAATAATAATATACGCGTGACAAAAACAACTACTTACAAGTAAAGTACTAAGAACATGTGCCTGAAACTAATGTGATACGACATAGGACTCTTGCGTGTTGACGTAGTAATGATAAAGTATGCTAGGGTGCAATTTGGATCATCGTTTATTTTCATCACTCGTAATTGGAATAATGATGGTAGACTCTACGTACATAACATACATAACTCGTGGACAATGCATACATATTATTGGTACAACAATAGCACCGTGAAGCACAAATCGTAGTCTAGGTGTACCACATAATGACTGGGCCCAACATCGAACCCTGTGGGACACTGCACCAACTTATCGGTGTTTAGGGCTCGGTGCTCTCTCGAATACTTTGGTAGATAATCCAACTCTGGACTAACTTATCATATTATTCAATACTAGCTGTGCCCCACGGTTTCAGCCGCTGTGCCGTAAGTGGTTCTAATCCTGCGTCTTTCTGATCTCGTTTCTTATTGCTCGACTAACTTAGGCCATAGCGTGATATTATACTCCCTTCACGAGGATTGGGCTATCAAATATCTACAATTATACGTTTTCAAATAGCACAGACTTGTAAGTAGTTCCAGAGGTTAGCACAATCAAACAAACAAACTCTTCGGCTTTATAAGTATAGATAATGGTTAAGAAAAGGAAAGAGATGTTATGTTACTTACCCTAGTTTTCCTTAACTTTACATTAGCAATATCCTGCGGCGTGATGGTCAACCTGGGTCCAGCTATCCTCGGCGGCGCGGATCCACACCGGGGCAGGGTATGCGCTCGAACTGGTAGCCTCGACGGTGGTGGAGGCGGAGGTGGGGGTGGTGGCGGCGGTGGTGGCGGAGGAGGCGGAGGTATTCCAGGATTTGCTTGCGTGCTGTGGTTTCTGTCGAATGAATTTAAACTAGTATAGCTTGGGACCATATTGAATCATCAGAATATGGAATGGTGGCCCATATTTTTAGGACTTCACCCTAGCTTCTTGTTATACAGCAGAGTGCAGTCAACTGACAGACTAAATATAAAAAAAGGCTTTTTCTATTTTTAAGTCAAAGTGCATGGATAAAAAAGTGATCCAATTCATTATAATATCGTAACTCTTTTTATTATTAGTTTTATTTTGACTTTACGAAAGCGACTGTCACTTGACGCTCAACCCGAAACGCCAGAATCATTAGTCAGTTCGTGTCCAACATAAGCATAACCCTCCCATCCCCATCCCGGGGATACCTACATGGGGATTTTGAGCACATAAAAAACCTACATACGGCAAAAGGTACACGGATATTTGTAGGTAGGTACATCCAATTTAATACTGAAAAAAAAGTGCTGCGTTACCTAAGTACTGATTTCGCGAATCACGCGCACTGTGTTCGTGGTGCGATTTCGGACATCGATCCCAATTTGTATGACCAATAAATTCCTTATTTGAAGAATTCCATTATTGAGGCAGCCATTCGCTAGAAACTACACTAATATGTCAAAAGTCACACAATTCGCAAATTCCTCTAAGAAGGTGTGCAAACTGACGAAATTAACTGTAAGTTAACAATTTAAAAAAAGTAGATTCACAACGCGTTTCCACGCCATTTACTAATAAGAAGAAATACTTTACACTTCCAATAATGTTGACGGGAATATCTAATGAATAAAATCGGCCAAGTGCGAGTCGGACTCGCCCATGAAGGGTTCCGTAGTAGCAAAGGCGAAAATTGCGGTTTAATGATGTATTAAAAAAAACTACTGACTGGATCTCGTTCGAACCAATTTTTAGTGGTAGTTTGCATGGCAATTTACATCATATATTTTTTTTTGATTTATCATTCTCTTATTTTAGAAGTTAGAGGGGGGGGGACACACATTTTTCCTCTTTGGAAGTGTCTCTCGCGCAAACTATTCAATTTAGAAAAAAATTATATTAGAAACCTCAATAGCATTTTTAAAGACCTATCTATATCTATAAATACCCCACACACATGGGCTTGATGAAAAAAAAAATTTTGAGTTTCAGTTCTAAGTATGGGGACCCCCAAAATTTTGTGCATTTTTTTTATTTTTATGTGAAATTCTTAATGCGGTTCACAGAATACATCTTCTTACCAAGTTTCAACAGCATAGGCCTTATAGTTTCGGAGAAAAGTGGCTGTGACATACGGACGGACAGACAGACAGACAGACAGACAGACGGACGGACAGACATGACGAATCTATAAGGGTTCCGTTTTTTGCCATTTGGCTACGGAACCCTAAAAAAGAAAGGTACCTAAGTAGGTTGGAGTTGACTGACTGATGAAATATGCGGATTCGCAAGTTGGGCACAATCGAGGTAAGAAAGATAAAAATGTATCGAATTAAACAACTTTCGATTTCTGGATATTTTTAGACGGGACTGTAAGGGCAGGTAAGGTTAACCATTATATAGACCGGTACTTAGTTACAGCAAAACTTTTCTAGGCGAGTTAGGCGACTATCTAAAAATTTTAAGACAATTTATATTCTGAACTGCATAAGTAAGTACACAAATTTTGGAAAAAATTACAGTCAGCAATAAAAATGCTAAAATAAGAAATAAAAATAGTAATCGATCCCCCTTCGTGTGGGGATCATAAGGGTGAATTTCCCGGGACCAAAAATTGCGTGGCATCGATGAAATCGGTACTAAAAATCATTGTTACAATACTCTAACATTTTTTTCTGGTTAGGTGAAATAGTGATCTATGTGAAGCACTAAATATTTCATTAAATAGGATTATAGATTCTCCAAAAAAAATATTTAAACCTCGAAATTTTTCATTGCCGTGTTTGTCCACACGTCACCTATTGTGTTGTGATACCTCATTGATAAAAATCTATTGGTTTTTTAAATTAAAACCTAGTTTTATTTGATACATGAATAGTTAAAGTATTGTTACGAAATACATTTATTCAAATATTTAGACAATACAACGAATGGTCAATAAAAGTTAATTTGTCCTGGAGTTACCTTTAATCGCCATGTTCTAAACATATTTTAGAATATTGTTTTATCTAACGACTTGTGTCCTTCCTCATAAGCGCTAAACGTTGCATATTGGTGTCGCCTAAGTGCTCGACAAGGAAGGACGTGCACACGTGCCTGCGTTTTGGCACCATAAATAAAAGTTTATCATTTTTATGTTACTGGACATTTTTTCTTTCATTACTGTGGATAGGTATAACTTTCTATTCCAATAAGTTTATCCTCTTGATTATACATTCAATAGAACGCAATTTCTCTTGTCTATTTTAGTGAAGTGTTTATTACTTCGAATAATTAATAGATTTTTTGTTAAATTATATTTTTGGCTCGTTTTTCACCACCGTGCTTTCATTTCCATGGTTTCCGTGGTCAAAATTTGCTATAGCAATGAAGAAAAAAACGCGGCAATGAAAAAAAAATCATTGCCATGCCTTGTAAAACAATTTAGTCTCATTGCCGTGACCAGATGTTTCATTTCCGTAACTTATGTTCTCATTGCCATAGCATATTACCAAAAGTATATCATATTAATTTGTTAATTTCCCATTTCTTTTTCATCTGAAAGAATTGGCGTCGTTTTGGAATTGAGCGGCCATGAATGAAAATGGTATAATATGAAAGTACCTACAGTATATAGTGAGCAAAAGTTACTATGTACAAAATTCTCTAAACCATATCAGGACTTAGATAATATAATTTAGTTTATATCTATACAGAGTGGTATTTTTTAAATTTTGCGTGGATGGAAAGTACTCTATTTATTATACTGAAGATATAATAATATTCCACTCAAAGGAAACATAACCTTATTTTTAAAAAGGAACAATAAATTAATCCTATCGATTAAAGCAATACAAATACTGGCTGTTATTTTTTCCGATTTTAGTCGGTTCAATTACAGGATGGGGCAAGCGATTTTTCAGCATTCGTTAAACGCAGTTTTTTTTCTTTTTAAAAATGAAGAAATGTTTATTTTGCATGAAATTAGCTATCTCCAGTATTTAAAGTACTTTCCCTCCACATCTCCAATGCAAACGCGGTATCATTTATCCAATACTAGCTGACCCAGCGAACTTCGTACCGCCATATTTTCTGGTCCCGTTCCCGCTGCATATCTCTAAATTTACCAGTGTTTCTCTAGAATATTATGCATGTATTATGCATAAAAATCTTCCTCTTGAATTACTCTATCTATTAAAAAAACCGCTTCTAAATCCGTTGCGTAATTTTGAAGATTTAAGCATACACAGGGACAGACAGACAGCCACCGATGGGGTTACACTCGAAGTTGTTCAAGAAAATATCTACCTGGGATAAGTTATCCAGCTCGGTAAAAACAACTCCGAGAAAAAACTAGCCAGGATCCAACTAGGTTGGGCAGCAGCAAAGTAAACACTCTCTTAATCTCAAAAAAATACACTGCGTGCGTTTAAGGATTTCCAAAAAATCACTTGCCACACCCGATAATCGAACCGAATAAAATCCGGATGAATCTATATTTATATTGCATCAATCGATAGGATCAATCTTAGGGATCAAATACCTCTAACAAACTTGGTAAAATAAATAGAAGGAAACCCATAAAAGAGAAGGTATAGGACGATTTTAGGCGGTTCTATCATCAGGTTTGTTATTTTTAGAAATCTTTGAATGCAGTTTTGTTTCCCTTTAAAAATAAGGTAATGTTTCCTTTAAGTAAAATTCGCTATCTCTAGTATGAGGGTAGTTTCCCTCCAGGTAAAGTCGATATGTTTCACCCTGTATATCGCAGATCCGATATTGCTTACAATAAAAATAACGACACTCATACGCGTGTTTAACACAGTACCGCTGAAAAAATAAATGACGCCACTGTCCATACACAATTGCCTAATTCCCTTTGTATTTATTGTATGTAAATATAATTACTCATGTAAGTGGGTATATAAAATATTATGTTTTATATTATGTATTTTCATTTCCATGGTTGATTTTTTCATTCCCTTGGTATATTTATTTCATGACCGTGGACGCTTGTTTCATTGCCGCGCACGCATGTATCATCGCCGTGGCGCCTAATTTTTGATCTTGTATATCTCGTTAGTTTTTTTAGTTATCTGCTAGATATTAAGCAAGAATACATATAGCATCAAAACCTATAATAAACGCGATTTGTTTTAACTATAAAACTTAAGGTAAAAAAAATCCACGGAATGAAGATTTTAATGGACCTGTTGAAATTCACCCATAAAGCTACGAAACCATTTACGGTACGAGTGCTGGAAATGACAGAAAAAACACATTTTCATGGTCTCTACTATGTTTACCGAGATAGAGAACAGCTGACCTTTTCTATCTACATGTATTCTACTCTGCTGAGAATTAAGTGTGTAGGTGCCTAAATTATATAGGTAGCACCTATATTATTATATACAGTTACGGTTAGGTACACCATATTACCTGAGTTTACCCTCGAGGCTCTCAATTTGATCCATCATCTTCTTCATCCCATCTTTCATACACTCATTTTCGGCTGCGAGGCGCGCCTGCCTCTTGTCCACTTCATCTAACAGCTGCCTAAGTTCTCGTAATTCTTCACAACTATGGTTTTCTTTTTCAACCAATGGATCTCTCAGTACGTCTGCGTAGAGATTAGTGATGGATTGGTAGCCCTGCAGGAGTAAAATTAACTAAATTATTTGTTAGGTTAAACTATTTAGAAATTAAATTTCGCTCTACAAAGAGGCGTCTCTCAATGTACGTCACAGCACCTGATCCTCCGTAATCCGTATTCCGCATCCAGATTATCTCGGTTACCTTTTTCAGGTCATTAGTTCTCCCTTCCTTCCTCGCTTGAAATAATAAACTCTTGCTCGAAAACTAGAGTGTCTTGCTCGAAGTAAAAACAGGGTGTTGTAGAAGGCCTTACCGACATACTTGGAGCACAAGCCAACCTCATCTACTAGTCGGGTGCGCCTGCTAAATTACGGATGAGGCTCTGATGCAGGCTTTCCTCTCAGGGCTGGGAGGTCAGACGGAACTCAAACGTGGGCGGTTACATCGGACTCGAACCGAGTAAATCCGCACCAGAATCGCACGCCGTCTAGCGTCTTCAGTGCTCCGAGCACAAAAAACATTCATATTCGTAACGTAAATGTATCGAGAGAACGAAGCATTGCGATTGGCCGCCTGCCTACCATGAACCTGTGTGTTTGTGAAATCTGCCAATCGCAATGCTCCGTTCTCTCGATACGTTTACGTAACAAATTCGAATGTTTTTCGTACTCGGTGGGGTGACCACGAACAACTATCGTAATCGTATCGTAAACGTAACGAAAGCACGGAGCATTGCCATTGGCCGCCTGCTTGAAACCTGCCAATCACAATTGAATGCTCCGTGCTATCGTTACGTTTACGATACGATTACGATAGTTATTCGTGCTCACCCCATGGAGCTCTTATGTGTTATGTGAGGGGGCTATAAGGCATTTCCCTCGACTAGTTTTAGTAGGTGCCTAGTCTTCGTATAATCAGACCGACACAATAAACACATATGACCTTGTTCACTTAACATTGCGTTACCGTTTATCCAATAATACATTCGTGATGTGGTTTTACCCACCCATGGGTTATTGTAAATGTGCCTTGTTTTTTTTTCCTTTGGAAAACACAGGATGTATTACCTGGGTCTAGGCCATAGAATTACCTACATATTATTGGGTACTCGAACAGCTATTTAGTATTTCCTTCAAACTACACGACTTGTTAGGTAGAATATTACGATAGAGTCCTAGATTGGCGTTTTATCAGATTGGGTCACTATCAATGATGTTCAAAAGAAAGATGATTTATTTCGTAATGATCAGCGTTCAGTTTTTGTTATAATTATTTTTGATTAACCACATCGAGAATAAGAAAGAGAGACTTAAGATCGTCTTGCTTCGGTTTTGTAGAGCTCTATGTAGCTACCTATGTATACATACAGAACCAGTAGGTACATAGGTAGGTACCTACCTACATACATAACATGAATTTATTAAAACTAATTCCACAATAAAGGTATGATTCCGAAGGTGAACGCATACGATAACTGCAGACGCACGCAGCAGATTTGCGTAATTCATTGCGTCTTCTCAATGGTCTTCCTTCCGTATCGTAGTTTAACAAGTAATGAGTACTTACGCTGTACCTATCTGCTGCATGCGGTCGGCTTTCGTTTTCATAATTCATGTTATGTACCCATGTACTACATGTAGGTACAGAGCACAGATCAGGGTCTTCTTCATCAGCAGCACAACATGTGCTATGAATGAATAATTCGTACATACATTATGCCTACAAAATTACTCATAACCATAAATATAGGCATTACAGTTTACACTACGGTAACGGTAGGTATAGTAATTTCAGCTGTATTATTCGCAAGTGTCGTGAAGTACTTAAATAATTATTAATAATTATTATTTACCTGCTCCTGCTACCCATACGTTCGTGAAACTATGTGCTTTGTAATGTAACCACAAAATATTTGAGGTAGGCAAAACCGAGAAGTGATAAAATTATTCTATTGAATAGTTAAATCCGTTCTGAAAATATTTGGATGATCCCTGTATGAATGTGTATAATGTGTCACATCATAACTAACTGAAATCATTTATTCAAATATTCACGCCTGTAAATCACCTAAGGGGTATAGGCAGAGGCATATTGACACTCGAATTTCGGCAACGGATTTTCGGTCCCAATGTATTAGGGGGCGCGTCTATTGCCGTCAAGCAAGTTCTTTGTATCCACCCACCAGGTGGACAGACGACCTTGTCAAGGCCGCGGGAACGCGCTGAATGCGAGCCGCTTCCAACCGGTCTTATTGGAGATCTATAGGGGAGGCCTATGTCCAGCAGTGGACTTCCTATGGCTGAAATGATGATGATGATGATGAAGTTCTTTGTCGTGGGCTGTATGTTTAGTGTCGGATGGAGAACGCCTTCTACGGCACCCACAGGAAGAGATGTAGTGGCCCTATTTTACTCTACCGGGAGTCAACACGGCAATATCTACCGGCTTGTAACGGTACAGGCGATCAGTGACAGATTTACCAGTAGGCTAAGTTGGAGCAGCGGCCTAGGGTGCCAGACTTCAAAGGCAGTTTTGGATTTGCAATTTTAATGCAAATGAACGAAAATCGAACCCCCGTTCTTAGCAGTCGAACGCTCAATCACCGCGCAGAGATGGTCAAGACGATGACTTACTGTACAGTCATTTGAAAATGAAGGTATAAATAGGGCTACGGCTTTTAATAAGCAGGAAAACCGAATTAAATCATTATTATTACTTATACCTAGGAACTTTTCTCGGAGAAGTTAGGGAAAACGGAAAATTAATGTTAGAAGTAAACAATACTACCTACAGGAAAAAGGCGATCAGACTAGATGGCATTAAAAACGTGTAACTTGAACTAGATACATACATATACTAACGCCTGTAATTCCCTGAAGGGGTAGGTAGAAGTGTATTAACACCGACCGAGCAAACGAGTCCTAGAGTGGAGACCGCGCGTAGGAAAACGGAGGGTAGGACACCCCCTAGCCAGATGGACCGACGACCTGCGAAAGGTGGCTGGGACGGACTGGATGCGGAAGGCGGAGGATCGGCAAACGTGGCGCACATTGGGGGAGGCCTATGTCCAGCAGTGGACTGCAATTACATAGGCTAATTGATTGATTGATTGATTAACACCGACAATTCACCAACCGTGATTTTCGGTCCCACATAATAGAGAGCGAGCCTATTGCTGTCAAGTGGGCACATAGTCATGGGCTGTACCTATGTCGGATGGAGAACAGCCTTCTGTTCTACGACACCCGCAAGGAAGACATGGAGTGGGCCTATTCTACTCCACAGGGACCAACACGGTGGGTACCTAACTTAAACTAATTAGTTGATAGAATATGTACCGAATGCAATAATTATTGTTATTATTATAAGTATAATTAGGAACTTTTCTCGGAGAAGCAAGGCAGGCTTTTTTTTTGAGATAATCATCGAAAACATCAAAACCGATATAGGAGCGAAAGGTCAACAAAGTAACATAACACATTTACAAATTCACAGATCGCGTTAGCACCATCAATTGTGCTCAAACGCACCGACCAGCGGGCGGCCTTAACTAGGTAAGTACCGGCTGTGGGCTGTGGTACCGGTACCTATGTACGTTATATTTTAACAATTTTATCCACCTAAACAAAAACAAAAGATACTAACTACCTTTCTCCCTATCCACGCGCACAGGTCCACGATTCTCCATGGCTTAGACTTGACGCCTCGCCGATGATTCTTCTCTTTCCGTGTGTTCTCGCCTGCCAACAGAAACCATTCCACCTCATTCAACTGTCCCGTATCTAACGCGCACTCAATCTCCAACTCCACTTTGATGCTATTCACGGGAACACCCATAATGATAATTAATAAAACTACTGTTTCTCGCAAATATGCACTGACTTAAGGATTTTTAAACTGTCGTTTAGGTCGTTGAATCAAACTTGTTCAGATCATTTGGTGATGTCACCACTATATCTATAGTAGCTGATTGAGACGAGCTGTTTTGCAAGAAAAATAGTTATCAAGTATGAAAGAAGTTCAAGTTTGTAAACTTATGAACTAGACCCGATATAAATCCGACTGACTATATGTACCTACATTACCTACATACCTATATTTTAACTTAGGCACAGCTTACCTAATAGTAGGAAACTTTAGGTTTGTTCATAAAATATCATCGCAAGCTTTCATTGACGTCATCGATAGAATAAAAATTGCTTCATTGGTATGGTAATAGAATGAAACTAAAATATCATAGATCTAGGTTGCCCGCGGCTTCACCCGCGTGAAATTTTGATCCTGTTCTCGCTACCTTCTCTTCATCCTAGCGTTGATTCCCAGTCGCATCCGAAGCTTTCAGCTAGGAGTCTAGGGTCCGCTTTATCAGTTTTAAGTGTTTTAACCACGGATTTGGCTAGACCTCGATATTTTCCGTGAAGCGATTGACATCTGACCTCCACAACCCAAGGTAACATTAGGCGATATCGAAGCTTTGGCAACCGGGACCGACGGCTTAACGTGCTCTCCGAGGCACGACCAGACCAATGCAAATACCCATATTTCATGCACACAAATATTTGCACCTATGTTTGGTCGCGATAATCCATATCCACGCCGGTGGAGTTCCGGGCAACAACTAGTTTATTATAACAGGTAGGTACCAATTGTCTTACCAGAAGTGAGATTCCCAGAATAATTATGTACTGTGTTTCTCCGAGATCGTTGCAGGGCGTCTTTAAATAAATTCGATTCAGACTTCAGGCGTCTCTTTCGTATTTTATACGAATGGTTACTGTTAATAGATTTAAAGGATGTCTCAGAAGTACTAGATAACATAGTAGTAGACACCGATGGCCCAAATTTATGTTTGGAGTCTGTCAAGTCCGATGCGCTTGAAGAACAGGAATCGGTACATTTCGTCTTTTTCAAAGGTCTTGCTTCCTTATAATCCCCGTCACTGGAGTCAAGTCTGTTCCGCTTGCTTCCTAAAGACTGCTCAGAATTGTCATTAGATGTAGATTCTTGCAAATTGAAGTCCTTGTTGAAGGAAACACTCACGTCAACATAACTACTATTGACGGGCAAACTCACATAGGGTAAAGTTTGAGTTGAGCTGTTTGTTGTATTCCCAAGAGCATCATTGGGACAGTCAGAATTATTTGTAATCATTATGCTCACAAAAGGTGGTGTCTTGTTAAAGCTTTCTTCTTTATCGTCATAAATTTTGTGTAAACTAGGATCCCATGATGTATTTAACGTGTCTGGTAGGAAACTTTTTCGTATAATTTCTGGTGAATAAATACAAGCTTCTCGTTCTTTAGACGTCTCAATGACAGTAATCATTACTTTTTCTTCGCTTTCAAAGGACATTATTAAAATCACTATAAATACGCCAGTATTAAAAACTCCTTTGTTTATTGTTTTATGTCAAATATGTGAAAATTAGATTGAATTTAAAATATGGAGGTAATAAATAACAGTTTATGATTTATCTACCCTCGTTCCACCTTTGTGAAAATTTGCTGTTCTTTCGCTAAGTCAAACTAAACTTTCATACACGACTTTGATTCATTTAATAACGATTACACGCCTGGGGCCCACCCAGAGCTCTGTCAAGTCAAACCTTTGGGCCACAAAGCCAACCTCATTTTTTGTGGTGCACAGGTGCACTTACTAAATAGCATATGAGGTTCTACTAACTTCTAACACAGCCTTTCCTTTCGAGGTTGGGATGTCTGACGGCAGTGACTTCCGGAAAAGCTGTTATACTTACCGATCAAAACCAATAAGCGGACTGAGAAATCGCTATGAGAATGATGACATGCCGGAAATTCGTGACACGTGGCACGGACACGGGTCATGGAAGCAAGAATTCATAGGATGTTATGGCAATCTCTTGCCTATAAGTAGGTATACCGGATTAAAAAGTAGTGACAGCTTAGAGTATCTATACTCTAAGAGCGGCTACACACACACCTGCCGCAGGGGCGATCTAGGAAGCAAAGCGGTTGGTGCAATATTGGGACAATATCGGAGATCTCTACACACACACCTGCCGCAGGGGCGATCTAGGGTGCAAAGCGGTTGGGGCAATATCGGAGCAATATCGGGCCAATATCGGGGGTTCTCCACACACTTGCCTGCCGCGCAGTCAGCCCACGGAAACTTCGCTACATTTATTAATCTGTGGGTACATAGCGGTGACAGTGTGAAAGTGACATCTGTAAAAAAGCTTCCTATACTAAATTGGATAAAACAGATCTGCTGTCATTTACACAAAATGTCAAGCTCGATTTTATTTAACTATATAAACTGGTGTCACTCACACTATCAAGACGAATCAGAATGACACCTCGCATGTCTGTCATGCAATCCGTCTAGCCGTTCAGGCTGTAGGGCGTGCCAAAGAAATGGACATACATACATACCTACATACATAGTCTCGAAAAATATTACCCTCCTTTCTTCGGTAGTCGGGTAAAAATTAAAACTAAGAACACAAAACGAACTGTGTATAAACAAAGTTATTACACCTAATTAAAACTAAGAACACAAAACGAACTGTGTATAAACAAAGTTATTACACCTCTGCCTCTGCCCATGTATAAAAAACGTGGGTATTCGCGCATCAAATTTATTATCCAAATTGAATGTTGCATTCAAATATTGGCATAATATATAGACTGACCATCAGGCGAGGTGAAATCAAATTGACGAGTCCTATATTATAAAAAAAAATAGATATAATTTAGAGATAATGAGTTTTTATGAAGAAAATTTCACTCATTTTGACGGGAAATTGATCGCAGAACAAACGTACGTATAGGCGCGCGCCTAGTACGGTACTGAGACTTGAACGCAACGCTGGCACATATGCAACAACACACGTGCATGTATACTTGTATATCCAACACACGTTCAAGTATACTTGTGCAAGTCTCAACTTGCGCAAGTATACTTGAACGTTGTGGCCAGCAGAAATTGCTCCAATCGCGCTACACACACGGCAACGGCAGGGGCAACTTAGGCGCTACACACACACCTGCCGCAGGAGCGATCTAGGGTGCAAAGCGGTCGGGACAATATCGGCGCAATCTAGAAAATGGCTACACACATAACAACTTAGGAAGCGATTAAGGGTCAATTAAGGCTCATACTCACGTTTTCACCCTAGATCGCCCCTGCGGCAGGTGTGTGTGTAGCCGCTCTAAAGTGACAGCCTCTGTGGAATGCGCATGGCAGAACTGCATTCGACTGCCGGACTGCTACACATAGAGTAAAGTAATACATCGGAAAAGGCGCTACATAAAGGCGCGGGTTCGATTCCCATACAGTGCATTTGATTTGTGTTTCAACGATATGTCCGTATAGCGCGCCAACGCAAAGAAAAAGGACGCATCGCTATGATGCGTCCTTTTTCTTTGCGTTGGCGCCATAAACTCTTTCTTGAGTATAAAAAATAGAGATCAGTGCTTGAGTTACATTGTGATCGAAGTTCTCCAAGAAAAAGGATACATAAAACTTAATTTTATTAATATTCCTGAACGTGGGAATCAGCTGTTCACGAGTTGTCAAATCTGTCAAGTCAATTAAAACAAGAAGTTTGTCGTCGTGAAATCGATAATTTTGCGTAAACAAGACGCTGTATTATTTTATTATATTTAGTTTCAAAAATAGAGCATTGAGTTAATACATGCAGAACAGTATTATTTATTATATGCATAAATAGCCAGTGCATAATAAAACCATGCGTCATGCGTACAAAAAGAAAATTTTATATTGCGGCATTGTTGTCATAACATTAATAATACTACTCCATCCCGATATGAATGCACGACAGACGTACGAATACATTCAAAAAGAAAGCATTCTTAATAATCTTCATGAAGAAATTGCTACGAATTTCTCAAGTACGGCTTTAATTGACTGTGATTACGATGATATTATACACGATGAAACTACTCTGTCCATTAGTTTAGTCGATGGGGACTTGATAGAGGGTCATAAGATAAAGGAAGGTGGAGAATACGCTCCGTCTGAGTGCAAGCCTAAATATAGTACAGCGATTATTGTACCATATCGGTTAGTATTTTATAACTTTTGAATTAAATCTGGGATTACCAATGATCTTATACCTAAAAGGGGTAGACACGGCACTGGTGCTTGAAACCGATCACTTAGAATTGTCTACCTCATAAGCATGAATACAACATGACATATATCTTTTATTATATACAACCCTGTAGTGTGGTGGTAGTGAACGCAACCTATAAGCAAGAGGTGCGGGTTCAATCACCACTCAATGCAAATATTTGTATGCTATTAACAATACTGAAGATAAAAATATATTTCTTTGGAATTCTTGTCCATTTGTCTGTGATTGTTAAATAACTATTGAATGGATTTTGATGCAGACTTTTTTATTTGTGTTGGTCAGACTTCATCTTACATAAGTTTCATCCTAATCGGCCAAGTAGAACCAGAGTATGGCCAATAAACAGGCAAACCGACTTCTATGCGGCCGGAAGGCTGGTAATAGTATAAGACCAGCATGATATGACTTACTACTCATGTGATAGGGTGGTATAATAAAAAATTGGAAAGTTTCAGGAAACTTAACAACCACTTTAGTATTTCCAGTAGCAGAGTTGCAGGAAATATCCATTTATATTATGTTACAGTGATAAAGCAGAGCAATTACGTGGTTTTCTAGTGTACATGCACACATTTTTCCATCGTCAACATATCCATTACCGCATCTATGTGATAGAACAAGTGGACTCGCAGCCTTACAACCGGGCTAAACTTATGAATATCGGAGCTGTTGCTGCAATGAAAGCTGGATACCCATGTTTGATACTTCATGATGTTGATTTGCTGCCTTTGAGACCAGCGAACTTATATGCCTGTACAGAACGTCCTAGACATATGTCATCTAGTATTGATAAGTTCAGGTACCTATGTATTCATTTCCTCATTATCTTTTAATGTGATTATTAATTGAACATTTCTCACATTCTTGTGAGATTTTTAGTTTAATGCTTATGCTTCTGTGATCTTGATTGACCAACCTCAATCAATAGCTACCTATTGATTTAGAAAACTATTACAGTAGAAAGTACTCTTGTGAGTAATGTTTTTTTTTTTTGCAATGACACCTGGGCTAGAAAAAGTATAACAGGAAGAGAATGAACCTTGATCCACGGATTCAATTCCTATTCAATGTAAAATATTTCTTTGCATGATGTTTCTATTTGCATTGTTTTGGGTGCTTCTATGCACATTATGTAGGATATTACAAACCAAACATATGTAATATGTTTATCTGCATGGGGCTTGTAATATGGGCAGAATGGTTAGGTTGGGTCTTAGGTACACTGTGATGATGATGATATATCTATGGGTTGTGCGCCACCTCACGGCGTTTGCCTATCGCGTTCAAATCCATGCGCCAAAGTATAAAAAAATTGATCTTCTTAAATTTCATTCAAGCAAGTACAATATGGGGTTCTTCAAGAAGGGCATTAAAAAATTATTACTGAGTCAGCCCGACTGTGACGCCCTGGTGTTGCACACGTCCATACGCCACGGTCAGGGCCGGTCGCAGCTTGAAGTTTTGGGGGGAGTCACTTCGGAAATTCCTTAAGAAATTTAACTCCCCCTCCCCTCGTACTGGGACTTTTCAATATGACATGACCCCCCCCCCCCCCCTCGGACCGCGCCTGGCCACGTTAACCACTTTCCATTAGGTGGGCTAGTGTGCAGCATCTGCCACCAAAGTAATATAAAACAATCAATACAAATAATGATACAGGAGTGCAACATAATATGGATTTACCTAATTATTTTAAAATTTTATTCACAGATTGATTTACAAATCGATCTGTGAATAAAAAGACAAGTATCGGTAGATGGCTCCACCGTCGCCCCAAAGACGGAAAGTATAGAGGAATTTGGATCGACATCGTGCGGGCTTCGGTGGCTTAGCGGTTAGAGCATTCCCCCTGTAAGGGAAAGATCGCGGGTTCGAATCCCGCCCGAAGTCGATTCTCTTTTCTTTTTGTAAATCGATTTGAATAATCAGCATAATAAATGCATCAAAATTTAATTCAATTTATTCACAGATTTGTCCTACCATACTTGGAGCTCTTTGGTGGTGCCATAGCAATAACTTCGAAACAATACAAAGCAGTGAACGGTATGAGCAACGATTTCTATGGCTGGCGAGGGGAAGACGACGATTTGTACTCTCGGCTAGAGGCGCATGAGCTGAAGCTATGTCGATTTGAACCAGAGACCAGCCGCTATCATATGGCCTCAGATAAACCGGGAACAAACTCGTAAGTGATTTTAACCATAAGTAGATAAGATATATTGGTAGTAGGTAGATATTGCCGTGCCGTACCTTCAAATGTTGCTTAAAAAAAATACAAATAATGTAAAAATTAATTAAGTATCCTCATAATTGAATGATGAATAAATTTTCTTTTAGATGATATTATTTTAGTAATAATTAAAAAAGAAAAAAATCATGACGATTTTATGAAAGGTCCTCCTATAGAGCTAACTCGATTGTTTAAAAAATAAATGCAATGTGAGTTTCGTATAATTAATTTCTCATTATTACTTATTGCGAACATAATAATATACGTTAAATTATGATATACCTACATATATGTATGTATAACTCTTTCGTAAGTCTAGGAATTCACAAGCTCTAACTTGCTTTTACAAACCCGCGTACGAACTAAGTACGACGCGTGATTATTGTTTTGACAGCTGTATAATAATTATAATTCAATGCCGCCCGGTAGAATATCTTGAGCTTGAAAGTGGGCGGCAAAGTTATACCGCTAGATCAGCTAGATACTGCACTTATTTGTTTCACCGTACTTAATTATAGATAATAAGTATATGTTTTATTAGTATCCTTCATGTCAAGGCGTTATCTTATCAGACCTATATGATATACAGATGCATGGCTCGAGTCAACAATAGTGCCTGGAATACGGCAATAGGCTCACCCCCTATTACGTGGGACCTAATACAATGATTGGTGAAATGTGGGTGTTAATTCACCACTGCCTGACCCTCGGGGGATGGAGGCGTGATTATATGTATGTATGTAGGTTAATGGCAATCCTTACAAGATTGCCTATATTAGATACCTAAGTATTTGCCTTATAAGCGCCCGATCGAGTATTCGCCTTATACGCTGGATGATAAATTTATGACTAGACTCACGCATAGGTATTAGATTTGTAGTAATATTGATGATGTAATTAAATTTTCCTAGTAAACCTAGGTTCAAACTGTAAGTACTAACTAGGCCACGTGCGTCTGCGGCGGCGATTGTACCTATCTGCTGTCATCGGGGTGCGCCAAAGTTCACCTAAATTTTCAACTCCGAAAATTGGAACTCCGAAAATGTTCTTCCTAACATTTTTCATCCTAACAATCACAATTCCTAACTACTCTGTCTCTAATGTTTTAATTCCGAATCATTCAACTTCATAATGTCGGTAGCAATAAACATCTATTAGAGCTGTTTTACATAAAATAAAACAGTTATTATGGCCGAAAGAAAGACGGTATTAGTTTGAAGAAGCTGTCTGTGATTTTTCCCTTTTTTTAAGCGTTAACATTGTTAAAATCTTACCTCTAGTCCTCTTTCGACTATAGTTACCCGTTTAAATCACCGCTAGGGGCGCCACTGTTTCCAGTCGCACATCTTTATGTCAATCATAGATCATAGTGTCTTCTCGCCAGCAAGGACCTTGCTCTAATACCGTCTTTCTTTCGGCCATAATAACTGTTTTATTTTATGTAAAACAGCTCTATTATGACCTCCGAAAGACGGTATTAGTTTGAAGACCTGTTTGGTTTCTGCTGGTGATGGTAACTATAACAACGCTATGTGATAATATAGATAACAGTATTATTTAGCATATGAGTTAAAATAATGCATTATTATAATTATTAATCATAATAGAATGTTTATACAAAACATGCAACCAAAATGTATATCATATCATATTTATAACATCAAACATTAATTAAAATTTATTACCAAATTGAGACTTCCAATTTCCTCAACATAAAACCTATGCCATGGGCATAATTATAAGTCAACCTTTGAAGGCAACTGCGGATCTGCAGCTACCTTGGGCCGCATCAATATGTACTGCATAAAAATAGATCTTATCCATTCTCCTAGGAGTGTTGTGGTAGCTGCTCTAATTGAGACAAAATAACTAGTTACATCAGTAACATAGACCGCAAGGTTGAGTGTACTGAAGTAAGTACCTAACTAGGCATTTTGGTGTTCGACAATTAGCACCGATTGCCTATGCTAGCTACAATCAGTTTTAGAATATATAGTGAATTCTGGCTTTCACTTAATTCTCTCTTCGACTTCTGCGAAGATACTGCGAAATTTATCTAATACTTGAAGTCATGTACTCACCTGTCTGAAGCTAGAGACAGAATAATGGCAACTCTTCTAGAAATGTCTAAAATGAACTGTTAATGGTACTGAAAATAGTCAGTTAGATATTATTTGGGTATCCCATCACTTCTCGTGGTATGGGTTACCAAGGAATAGGGCTATTCCCCATCCAACAGTAGACATTAGTGATTAGTCATGACACTCATGACTCATGACAAAGCGTTTATCTGACCGCAATAGGTCTGGCCCCCGTCATGTGAAATCATAACTATCTGGCCAAATGTGGGTGTCAAATATTACACCTCTGCCCCATGGGGGGTTCACAGGCGTGAATGTATGTATCGCATTCAGGATAATTAATGGCCTGGGCTTTCCTTAGAAAAACTGTCTACATTTGTAGCACAGTACGGAAACACTGCAGATCCTATAGATCTGCAGGCCCTGCAGATGTTAATTATTAAATCAATTGAAATGTAAGCCCAAAATTAAAATTATGTTTAACATGGGGATATGCAAAATACATCCTTGCCGTATGACATAAAATATTGCCATTGAATATGCAATATGTAACCCATAGTTGTATGGGTAGGTATCCCGTACACTTAGACTATACACAATCTATACAGACCCAGTAAATGGCCATTACCGTCACGACGTAAAAAATAGTTACTACTTTGGAACAAGTTTGAGATATACTATAATCTCATAATATGCAAATTTGACATGCAACTGATACTTTGTCAATACAGTGTATAGTCAAAGCATTGATCAAGAGTGGTTGTCCGTTAACTACAACTTGATAACTCCCAGTTTTCCTCTTTTTCAATTCTTTATTTCTAACCCCCCCCCCCCCCCCCTTTTTTAAGGAGGATAGCAACTCCCTGCTGAGGAGTCTATTAGGATCTCCCGGAGATCTTTTATCGGCAAGGGGTCGATTAGGGCTCTCAATCTGAGATCAATCAGCCCAAAGTACTGACCCCACTACGGGGCTATGTTTAGAATTTGTGTTCCCTTGGCAATATATAGAAGGGCCAGCCACTGAAGTATTAAAATAGATGGGAGAAAACCTCCATCCCAACTGATTTATTAGGATCTTCCGCAGATCCTTTATTTGTCAGGGGCCGTTAGGGCTGTCAATCTGAGATTAATCAGCCCAAAGTACTGATCCCACTATGGGACTATATTTAGAATGATTAAAATGGGTGGGGGGAAAACCTCCATCCTAACTGATCTATTAGGATCTTCCGCAGATCCTTTATTAGTCAGGGCCGTTAGGACTGTCAATCTGAGATCAATCAGCCTAAAGTACTGATAGGTATGATGTAGTTCCAGTTTAACTGAAAGCCTTTCATGTGGGCACTGAACCACCTTTGAGTCCCGCGTCATGCACTGGGGAACGACGAGTGAGTCCCTTTGATGTAAAAGGGTTGATATTGCATATGTCCTGATCTTTGATCGAGGCCATTGCGACTCCTAGCAGAAGTTCACATTCATGAACGAATCAGCCTCTTGAGACGAGGTCAAAGAATCGGTTTAACTTCTCAGGGAGATAACCGTCAGTATTATATTGAACTGCTCGGTTGATTGGTCAGCTCTAGAGGGGTTAAGGGGCAAGTGCGCCCATCATTTCAGTTGGCTGTCCGACTGAACCAGTAGCGCATTTTGTACATAAGCAATAATGCTGCATGCACTGCAAACAACTCCCTCACATTGGAATGCCGTTTTTTGTAGGCTCAACTCCATTTGCTTGACAACATAAAGTTGTTCAACTTCAGTCCCCAGCCCGCGTCCGCCGCGTTCTGTAGTGAGAAAGTGAGTCACATTTTGCCTGTGTATCACTTGTGCACTGTGGTTCCCATTCCTGAGCTGCCACTGCAATTTGCACCTCACTAAGGGATCCAGAGCCCATCTTTCTCTTAGCCTACCTTGTTTGAAGCAAGCAAAAATGAAATTGCATCCTGAGACAATGATATTGATCATCCTAGTCGTCAGGTTAACTTCAAGTGTCTTGCAACTATAGTACAGTCAACGACAAAAATAGATTAATTAGTAGTACTATGTAGTTACTTTGTTTTCTAAATATTATACAACTACTTATTCATCAACTTAATTGACACATTATTAAGCAATGTAATGTTGATTTTTTTTATTTTTTTTATTAAAAATTGATTTTATGGACTTTTGATGTTGACTGTATCGCTTGGAGGCAAGTCATAGTTTTTCAATTTTTTGGTAAATATACCAATTACCTAGTTTAGTTACTTTGTGGGCAAAGGCATCAAGTTGAAATCTGTGTTTCAAGTGACTCTAGGTGAATTGATTGGATTACCTACCGATCCAACTTTAACAATGTGACTATATGTTATACTTTAGATTTAGACATTTGACTTTAGATAAGTTCACGGATAAAAACATTATTATGGCATCATTAAGTGGGTATTAACCAAAGGCCCATAACAAAAATTGTGAAGGAATTGTTTCGCAAATGAACCATGACCATGACTTGTTTCCAAAGGATTTCCGCAATCCAATTAGTCGCAGTTACAATGGTATAAGGTGAAGATGAGGCTGAAAGAGTGGGCTCTTAGAGAGACAATTTCTTTTCCATATTAGGTATTACTCGCAAGAGCCTCCTGCGAAATTACTTTATGCATAGATGAAGAAATGCCTGGTGCAAGTCTTGTCATCCAATCTACCTGTTGTAAGAACTGAATCCCAAATAATTGGAATTTCAACTGACATGTTAAGTTCAAACATGTTAATTTAGGCTTTTAAGTTTAAAAAGGGGTATAATGTCCCATCCGAACTTTTATTAAAGATGTTTATGAACAAGAAAGAGCTGTTCCTCAACATTTGATTTAATTATTTTTTAACTACTTATGTGGGTATGTGTAAATTAGTAGTTATAAAAAAAAAATTAAATTCTTTGCATCCTAAGATGACATGCATTTATGCCTACTACTTTCTTACAATATAGATTCGTATTTTTATAGATATTCTTGTTTTAACGTATGAATATCACGCCAACTAGGACACCCTCAAGAATTCAACTTGGAATATACTTGGTATAAGACTTAAAATGCAGTCATTGGGCACTGGGTTGTTACAAGTCATTGGGCCTATTGTTTAATGGTATAAAAAGACTTGAAATGTTATAATATTGCTATTTTGTAAGCCAGATTTTAAAAGTTCCTGATCCTGCAATACTATGTACAGTAATACCTCGCTTAACGCGAGGGATGCGTTCCGGACAAAATCGCGCTAAGCGAAATTCGCGTAAAACGAGGTTAAAAAAATAACAAGCAAAATGTATTACAAACCTACTTTTATTGCCTTAAGAGCTTTTAAAAAAATAATGCCATCTTAATTTTTGGAGAAATACTGATCTAACATCTTTTGTGTAGCATTTTTCTTGCGATCAAGTAACATTTTTTCGTAACAAGCAACACCATTTTCAATACACTGTCGCAGATATAAAACGCGGTTGACATCACTGTCAGAACTTTCCAAAATCTCCAGGCCAGAATATATTTTTGAAAGCGCCTCCTGGATTACACCTGACGATACCTTTCTTTCTTCTGACCGTTCTTCTTCTGTTACCATTAATTCATCGTTACTTAAAGGCGCTATCGATGGCTACAAAATCTTCTAGTTCTTCGACTGCTTCCAAGCTCAGGAACCCTCCATCATAACTGCGATATCTTCAACAACCTGTCGTGTCGCATCTTGAATTTGTTGGTCCATTCAAGCAGCTCAGTTTCACTTCACTCCAAGCTGCAGCAATGTTTTGTACGGCTTTCATAATATTGTAGGATTTACACCAATCACGCATAGACTGTTGTCCTTCATGCAGCACGAGCTAAAGAACCAATCAGTGGGTTCGCGTAAAGCGAGGTAAATTAGCGCGAATTTTGAAAATCGCGTTATAACGAAATCGCGCTAACCGAGGTCGCGTTAAGCGAGGTATTACTGTATATAAGTACGCCATTGACTGTTCAGTGCTGGGAACATAATCATACCTTTTATTAAGGTGATACATCATATAACTTTTTTATTTTTATTGGGCTGGTAAATCCAAGTGACACAACACTCATTATAATAGTCCATAAATCAAGTACCTCTCCAGGTTTCCAAGGAACGATCTTATTGTTTTCGTAACAAATATAATAATTTTATATTTTCCAATAAAAAATTTAAAGTACCTACATCAGTAACTAACGAATGTAAATGATTATTAATATAATTTTAACAGGTTGATTTTTTGTAACAAACCTTACCATATTGCGGAATGAGTTCCGAGCGTGAGACCGAACTCTCAAACACATTTCGAAATGACTTGGTTAAACCGCTTATTTATTCGAGGATGGCGAGGCAAAGTCGTTCTGATCTTCCGAAGATGAGAACTATTTTTGGACTTATTAGTGCTTCACTCTTCGCTCTCCCTCGGGAGCAACGATTCCTCAGCGGTAAGCATTAATTAGTATGGTACAATCTACTTACCGAAGCTCACGGAAAGAAACTTCACTAAATAAGATACCTTGTACTTATTTATGTTGCACTGTACACATACATACGGTAAAAACAATGTAATTACTATTTAATTAGTTATTTAATAACTTTTTTCTTGACTTGAAAATTTTTTCACCTTTACGCGGTAAAATCACAAAACGCTATGTTCTATGATTGACATAAAGATGTGCGACTGGAAACAGTGGCGCCCCTAGCGGTGATTTAAACGGGTAACTATAGTCGAAAGAGGACTAGAGGTAAGATTTTAACAATGTTAACGCTTAAAAAAAGGGAAAAATCACAGACAGCTTCTTCAAACTAATACCGTCTTTCGGAGGTCATAATATACTATTATTTCTTTTCCTATATTTTGTCAACATAACCATCTTTTACACTATTATTGAAAGTCATACCTTTTTTGTTTAGATTTATTTTTATTAATAATAATCAGTATTATTTACATTAATTTTGCGTAACTTTTACAGTTTTAGTTATTTACACATAACATGATAAGAAATAAGAATACCAGTACCCTGGTACAAGTTATTCTAATATTGAATAGCTATTGAATTAAAATATTGAAAATTGAAATAAAATTGGAAAAATATTGAATAACTTGATAAATATATCATTGTACAAAGTATTGTTTATATAAGGCTTCATTTCACAAATTAATTATTTTTAAACATTTTATTTGGCAAACAGACCGTTAGTAATAGATTAATTGAGAAAGCTGCTCATTCCGACTTGGATAGATTAGGTTAGAAGGCTAATGCGGGAGCGGAGCGGAGCGAAGCTCCCGCATTAGCCTTCGTGGTTATTTTTTTTTATAACCATGCAGAACTATTTTTAATCCAAAACTATATTTAATCCATATATGTACGTAATGATAATAAAACACTGACATGAACTTACAATAGACACAACTCAGTACGTTATTAAAGCATACCCCAAAATAAAAATCATACCCTCGAATTAAAACTATAAATAAAATATAATTCTACCGACATATATTTTTATTACATTTGGTCAAAGATATTATATATAAAAAGAAGTAGATTCGTTATTGCGCGAAAATCGTGAAGATTCGAAAACGAGTCAATTGGAACGTTTGCCTCTAGTACCGCGTGCCGAGCGGCGCCGGCCGGACGTTGAGCGGAAGCATCAGTGACTTATAAAAATAACGAAAATGCCATAGTATGTTTATAGACACTGCACGAACTATTACTCTAAAGTTAATACATCGAAAGGGAGTTCATATCACATGGAAATAATACATATTTCGACTAATAAAGACCAAATTTCTGACTTTCATAATATTCAAGTTAAAATTGTTAAAAAGAGACAGTATGATATAATTTGGTGCGTGAGCGACAAGGACGTGTGTGATCCGAACATAGATTAAAGTACAGATGAGAATATCGTAGGCATTAAACTCACTACATACTACCTCCCAATTTTAATTTGTTGTTTTTTATAATTGCCTACTAATACTATGTGGTTCAAGTAAGTTAATAAGTGCGAACTTCACTTCACTGGCAAGTATCTACTTAGGTAAGTACCTACTTGTTAAAATTTGTAGGTACTATTTGCAGCAACAAAATAATGAAATAGAATAAACATACCTAGCTTTTTTATACTTAACTAGCTGCCCCGGCGAACTTCGTACCGCCATATTTTCGGCCCGCGTGGTATTCAAATCCCGTTCCCGCTGCACCCTTATCACTTAGGGGGATGAAAAATAGATGTTGGCCGATTCTCATAGATACCGGATAAGCACAAAAAATTTCATCAAAATCGGTCGAGCCGTCTTGGAGGAGTTCGATTACGCACCCCGTGACAGAAGAATTTTATATATTAGAAGATACAATAACAATGACAAACAAACATCTTTGTCTAAACAAAATTACGCAATTATCTCAAACTTCACTTTACTGGCAAGTACCTACTTAGGTACTTGTTAAAATTGTACTACTGACAGCAACAAAATAATGAAATTTAAAAATTATACCTAGCTTTTTCATAATACATTAACAAAGTTAAACAAACATCTTTGTCTAAACAAAATTAGGCAATAACCTCAATTCAGAGAGCTCTGTACCTTCTTTTTCAATAATTTTGTTAGCCTATGTCACCGACTAGCAACCGCACTGTGATTGGTACATTGTTATCATTAAAGTCCAAGTGACAAACAATAGCTGTCTTCTTCTTTTATATTGTATTTTTCATGTCCTCTCTTTTCAATCCATTGGTTATGTAGGGAAGTGTAGATGAATTAAAAATGTGTGTGTGTGAGTTCGGCACATTTTTCTACGTTGATTTGTAAGCATATGACATGTCTATGTTATGAAATGTCTTTGCATTTGGTAGATAAATGTTTCTTTCTAAGTATGAGTGACAATATTATGGTAATTATGTTTAGGGATAAAAACGTTAGGATAAAAAACAGTAGGAGCTTTAATATTGTATGTTAACGATTTTATTGATAACAATTTTCGGAAACATGAGTGTTATGAACATCGACGGTAGCACTACAAATAGTATGAATAAAAACTTTAGGATGAAAAATTTTAGGAGGAGTGATCATTCGGATTACAAATCGTTAGGAAGAACAATTTCGGATAAAGAACTTTAGGTGAGTCAATATGGACCCCTTTCATCGTTATCGTTGTTTACTAAATCACTACGAGTAATAACTAAAATCACACATGCGTGTCACGATGGTTAACTTATGCTTAATCTTTATCTTGCATTTATGCGTAATATATCTATTATGGTTCAAAGGTGAAACCTAAAGGTCTAAAAAGGCCACTTTGTTGGAATCGTATTAGGTTAATATTTTGTCATAAAGCGATATTTACACGACGTAGAAGAATATTTTTAGTCTCTTTTAGTCTTCTTCATCCTAGCGTTAATCCCAGTCGCATCCAAAGCTTTCACCTCGGAGTCTGGGGTCCGCTTTACCAGTCTAACCGCAGATTTGGCTGAACTCAATCCATATTTTGTTATATTTTCAGGGACCAGCGAAAAAGGCCTATGAAGTTCACCAGGGAAAGGATGCTAACGGATGGATTGAACTCATTAAAGTACACAGAGGTAGCCACAGTCCTTCATCCACTTTTTACTCATATCATGGTTGACTTGTAACATATCGTGATAAGTTTGAATCTCATATCACTTGTTCAATTTCGCTTTAATAAATTAAGTACGTACATTTTAAGAACCACTGTGAGTAATACTTAAGTAGTGAGCTAGATTTATAAGTTTATTAGAACAGGAATTTAAAATCACGCCATAGCTTTACGTCGGGTTGTTATGATTGTTGAAATAGTGTCCTGTGATATGCAAAATGATCTGGCCCTCGATTCTTTCTGCTAAAGCAAAACCACTTGTCATACCACAGACACGGCAAAAAATTGCATTGAATTTTAGACTTTATTGCAATATGCTTAAACTCCAAAATTAAATGAAAACACTCTTTATAAAAAGTCATTTAATTTAAGACTTTAACGTCATTACTATTAAGTCTCAAATTAAATGGTTTTTTGCAGTGTGTTATGTATGACAGTGGTTTTACTTTAGCGGAATCGAGGCCCTAATAAGCTGTTTTTGTTTATTATTTATTTCAAGAAAGTTCTAAGATTTAAGATGATTAAAAAATTAGGATTTGTTGAGCTTTTTCTCGTTGACTGTACCTAACTACATGTTATGGTTACTAAATTAGTTTAGTTTTATTAAAAACAGGGCGCGTTTCAGTCGGTATTAGGCATAAACTTTATAGTAGTAACCTTTAATATTGTAATAATTAAATCCAACGTGATATTGATATTTATGCACAAATGACAGTTTTAAAACGTTATAATTTATCTAGTCAAAAGTCTAGTCTTATTTCAAATACCCACCTACATTGCAGGTCAACTAACCTACTAAAAATAAAAATACATAGGTACCTACCAAATATTGATTTATCGATCTCAATTAGGAAGCCTTGTCAAGTGAGTAAGTACGTCCTACGGTACTTAGGTGACCCACCGTATTTTTTTACCACTTAGGTCGCCGACAAGCACACCGCCTACCTGATGGAAAGTGGTTACCGTAGCCTATGCAATGCAACACCAGAGGAGTCACACTCAATTAAAACGATATTCGATATGGTAGAATATTACTTTAAAAAAATATTATTGTTGACCTACCCTCGGTGCACGGGAAACTAATCTTCCTGTAACCGTTAGATAACCTAGCTGTGAACTCTCTAGACTGGCACTGACAGTGACAAAGTCTAGACTCAGACTATGTGTGGATGTAGATCCAATAATATTCTACAACTTAATACGCAATGCTATCTAGACCTAAATAAGCATTCTACCTATTTTACAAGCTAGTCAGTTTAAAAGCTTGTAAACAATGATAATATTATAAACTCTAGATGCGTTGTCCGGACTCTAAAATCTATAAGCGACAGTGCGCTACGGAAAAACAATACGTCTTTAATAATAAATTAGTATAATATACTTAATTCATAAAAAAATAATAACATAATTGACGTATTATTAGTGAGAAGCATTGTAATTTTTTTATAAGTGTTTATGCCATTTTTGAAAGTCGCCATGTTCCTGCATGACGTATCTATTAATACGTCATTGCTTGTAAGTAATATGGGTTCGAGAATGCGGATATCATATTTAGATCCATTATTATCACTAATACGCGTGTTGCACCTCGATCTACGACTTTTAAAGTTAAATCTTGTTATCAGTTAATGTTTCTATAGCAATGTATCAAAGCAATAATGAAGCTAACAATAATAAATTTGTGATATTCTTATTAAGGGATTGATCAATCTGTCCATATTGTAGTCAATAAACTAGTGCAATTGTAATGTCATTAATTTTATGAGTGTTATTTGTTTTCTATTGTTAACTCATTAGTATTTATGGTCATTTAAGTTTTTAAATTGCCTGTGTAGAGAAATGACGGGTAAATTATTGTTTCTAAAAACAAGTAGTTATTTAGAATCGTTAATTCCTAATATGAGCTGTTATTTGATGAGATTATGAAACTTCTATACTTTATGTATGTAAATATTTTTAATTATGTAATAAATACATATACTTACACATTACTCCCACATTGCAATATTTTTTTATACCACTTAGGTGGTAGCATATGCCATATTTGTACTCTAACTTAATGAAAGCATGGATTTACTGGTTCAACCGTAAACGAATTGCTTGGTTGAACAAGATTGACGTTACTGTTTCAACTAAGAACAGGAATTTTTTGTCATTTCTTGAAGAGATAGCCATTCGCAACCCATTGTATTCAATACACATAAATAGCTTTTTTAATCCCACCCTCAAACACTTGAAGTCAAGACAAAACGATGACTGGACACAGTCCTATTCTTAGTTGAATCGCATATCTAATAATTAATTATTCCGTTTTGTTATTTATTATGCTTGGCTATTAAATGAATTAGACTTGTTTATTAATTATATAATTACCTACATAAAGTAGATTAATATCTTAAATTATAGAAGGCATATCATTAAAAGTAATACTGGAAAATGTAACTTGAGAGTATTTTAATATTTGGTTATTTCAAGATTTAATTTTAATGCTTGCAATGCTTAGAGAATACTAAATAAGTATATTATGAAATGAAACTAAGTTCAGCTATTTATACTATTTCTAGTATTAGTTTGTAAGGTTGATTAAGATAGAAAACCCGCCTGAGGTGGATTCACTTTTCCTATACCTATTAATCGATTTGATAAATGCTTTAAAATTTAATCCAAGAGTTTGTCAGGATGCTGAAAACTTGGTTCATAACGTTACTGTAAAAGATATCTGGATGCCTTGTTTCACAACGTTGCGTAATATAGCACGCTAATGTTACCACGTGGTACTAGGGCTTACTCATCAAGCCAGGTAGCATTACTTAAGGACCACGCACGTTACCTCATCTCTAGAGGAAATAAAGTTAACAAAAAGATTCACTTGTTTTCATTACTATACATCAACTGGCGGTACTTATACAATAACAGACAAAGGCCCTCGATTCTGCTAAAGCACAACCACTGTCACACTCCAGAGACTGCAAAAAATGGCATTAAAGGGGATTGGGTAATCTAGTATGGACAGTGGCGTTCTTAATTTTTTCAGCGGCCATAATTAATTTTGATACCACTTCATTGTACTGTGTTAAACACACGTACAAATGTCATTATTTTCATTGTAAGTAATATCGGAGCTGCGATATACAGGGTGGAACATTTCGACTTTACCTTGAAGGAAAGTACCCTCATACTAAAGATAGCGAATTTTACTTAAAGGAAACTTTACCTTATTTTTTAAAAGAAACAAAACTGCATTCAAAGACTTTTGAAAATGCCACACCCGGTAGTCGAACCGACTAATATTTTACAAAACCTTCTTTTTCATGGACTTCCTTTTATTTAATTTACCAAGTTTGTTAGAGAGATTTGATCCCTATGATCGACCCTATCGATTGATGTAATAAAAATACAGGGTGTTATTTTTTCGAATTGTAGTCGGTTCGATTATAAGGCATGGCAAACGATTTTTCAGCATTCCTTAAATGCAGTGCTGTTTCTTTTTTAAAAACACACTAAACTGTATTCAAAGTTTTCTGAAAATGCCACACACAGTAGTCGAACCGGGTACGAGTACCTACTCTTACTACCGGAGATAGTTAATTTCATTCAAAGGAAACACTCTCTTATTTAAAAAAGAATACAAAGCTACATTTAAGGAATTTCGAAAGATCGCTTGCCACGCCCAGTAATCGAACCGACTAAAATTCTAAAAAATAACACCCTATATTTTTATTGCATCAATCGATAGGGTTGATCATAAGGATCTAATCTCTCTAACAAACTTGGTAAATTAAATGAAAGGAAATCCATGAAATAGAAGATTTAGAAAGATTTTATTCGGTTCGACTACTAGGTGTGGCATTTTCAGAAAACTTTGAATACAGTTTAGTGTGTTTTTGAAGAAGAAACAGCCCTGCATTGAAGGAATGCTGAAAAATCATTTGCCACGCCTCATAATCGAACCGACTACAATTTGAAAAAATAACACCCTGTATTTTTATTGCATCAATCGATAGGATCAATTATAAGGATCAAATCTCTTTAACAAACTTGGTAAATTAAATAAAAGGAAATCCATGAAATAGAAGATTTAGAAAGATTTTAGTCGGTTCGACTATCGGGTGTGGCATTTTCGGAAAACTTTGAATACAGTTTAGTATGTTTTTAAAAAGAAATAGAACTGCATTTAAGGAATGCTGAAAAATCGTTTGCCCCGCCCTATAATCGAACATACGAAAAAATAACACCCTATATTTTTATTGCATCAATCGATAGGGTCGATCATAAGGATCAAATCTCTCTAACAAACTTGGTAAATTAAATAAAAGGAAATCCATGAAATAGAAGATTTAAGAAGATTTAGGAAGATTTTAGTCGGTTCGACTACCGGGTGTGGCATTTTCAGAAAACTTTGCATACAGTTTAGTATGTTTTTAAAAAAGAAACAGAACTGCATTTAAGGAATGCTGAAAACTCGTTTACCACGCCTTATAATCGATCCGACTACAATTCGAAAAAATAACACCCTGTATTTTTATTACATCAATCTATAGGGTCGATCATAAGGTTCAGATCTCTCTAACAAACTTGGTAAATTAAGTAAAAGGAAATCTATGAAATAGAAGGTTATAGGAAGATTTTAGTCGGTTCGACTACCGGGTGTGGCATTTTCAGAAAACTATGAATGCAGTTTTGATTCTTTTTAAAAATAAGGGAATGTTTCTTTTCAGTGGAATTAGCTATCTTCAGTATTTAGAGTACTTCCATCTAAGTAAAGTTGAAAAATACCACCCTGTATAGCTAAGTCCCGATATAGTTTAGAGAAGTTTGTCCATAGTAACTTTTGATCACTTTATACTGTACTTTCATATTATACCAATTTCATTGATGGCCGCTCAATTCCGACACGACGCCAACATTACCCAACCCCCTTTAGACTTTATATCTATACTTAGTCACAAAATTAAATAAAAAGAGTTTCATTACACTCTTTCATTCACTCTACAACAAGCCATTTAATTTTAAACTTTAACCGCATTACTTTAAAGGCTAAAATCAAATGGATTTTTTCGCAGTCTCTGTGGTGTGACAGTGGTTGTGCTTTAGCAGAATCGAGGTCCAGTCGTAGATGTATTTTCAAGTACAATTAATTATCCATGACATGCCGTTCGCCGCGCTTCGGACCCATTCCAGAATATGCCATTTTCTTGCAATTGAATTTGGATAGAATATCTTTAAGAATAGTTTTTAATTTCTTTTTCAACAGCAGACTTCGCTCTTCTTTTTTTTAGGTATTGTCTGACCGAGCAGACGAGGTCACTTGAAAGGAACTTTTATTTTTTAACTACTTCCTGTACTAAGAGCTATCTCAAGGTAACTAAGACATTAGGTAGTAGTATATATGAGTGATGTGACTAGGGACTGCCAAATAAAACAAAATTGATTGATTCGTAGATATATTTGGCATAAACATTTTCACATCAGGTGGTCCCAAATCACAGAGGAATCAATTAATATAACATTATTATTTAATTTACATAGGTAATTCATAATTAAAAGCTTCATTCCAATAAATCCAGGTTTTACCTACACGTAGGTAAGGAAACTCTATACGTTAGTGAATATGTGGGTAGTTAGGTATATAACAAATTGTAAAAATGAGCATTGACTGATATAAAGAAAACGGTGATAAATTAGTTGAATATATTCTAACCAGTTCTATCTAACTAGTAGCTTTTACGGGAGTGACTGCCGTCAGGCCTAGCTAGGACTATGGAACTTTGCAGTCCACTGCACAGTCCGCATCAGATCGATCTTCACGGTAGTGCCCCCGCCATGTTCTTTATACCTTGGTATTCTCTCCTTCCTGTTGACTGATTGTTCTGATACTCGGTACACCTTTAGTTCGGACGATGATACAATTTAAATTAATAAAACCGTTTGGTTTTAACATCATTTGATGTACCTACTTTTCTAGTAAATATCGATCTTATGCTGATTGTCCGTCACACCTAAAACGCAAGATACTAGCGACGTCAACGTTAACGTGACTTACAAGAACATGATACTGGATCGCGATATTTTTTATTGAGCGTCTAATCGCGCCCTATCACGAATTCACAGGTCGTATTAAGTTGGTTTACTTTTACGCCAATTGAAATCCATAGTGGTTTCCGGCAGAGTAGAATTTGGGCGTGTAATTTAAAGCCTAAAGGGTTCCTTCCTATTCAACCTTGTGTTAAAATGTTTTTATGTTTGACTATGGCCTACTATGGCAACACTGTATGTAATGACTATAACTATTAATGTTGGCAACATTCCTTTCACTTCCTTCTCTGAATAACTTTCTTAATGGCTGCCCGTATATTTTTGTTTGTGATAATAACTATTAATATAATCCTGACTACATTTAGTTGTTCCTTTATATTATGAAAAATATAAGACACTAAATAGAATTGATATTGTTTTTGTGCGCAACTACCTTGTGAACACTGCCGATCTTACGACCTCGAACAGGTTATCGTGCCCAGCGTGATCACACAAGGAAAGAAAGGTAATCCGATTTCATCTGTGTGGATTGGACCTATATTCAAGACCTTTCTTTGGCATTATTCAAAAGTGAATATTTTGGAACGCGCCGAAACTCTAATTCTTATATTATGGCGAATGACAATGTGCTTGGTTCGGCCCCGGCTATGGTCGTGGGAGCCGCCGGCAATATTGAAAAGCTTGATGGAACCAACTATATAACGTGGAAGTTTTGTATAAAAATGATTTTGATTACGGAAGGGTTATGGGACACTATTGACAGGGATTCCGACGCTCCCTTGACCGGTGCTGATTCTGCGCGTGATCAACGCGCTTTAGCTCGAGTTTGCTTAAGCCTAAAGCCTTCGCTTTTTCAATATGTACGCGACGCTACGACTGCAAAACAAGCTTGGAAGAAGCTCGCAGATATCTTCGAAGACAAAGGTCTGTATCGAAAAGTGCTTTTGCTTAGACAGCTACACAGAGTGGAATATGCACAATTTAATGATATGACTCTTTACATCGAGCATGTTATGTCGCTTGTACATCAGCTGGCTGATATAGGCAAAGTTGTGGCTGATGAAGAAATAGCCGAACTTCTTTTGAGTGGACTTTCTTCTGACTTTGACACCTTGGTTTCAAACCTGGAAACTTATTACATTTCTACAAAGAAATTGGACAGTGAGCTGGTAAGAGCCCGTCTTCTACAAGAAGCACAGAGGAGAGTGGAGAATGGCAGCTCCAGTTCAGCTTTTGTTACCCATAGGACAACGTTGAAATGCACTTACTGCCAGAAGATTGGCCATATAAAACCTAAGTGTTTTAAACTGAAAAGGGACAAGATATTAAAGAAAAAGGAGAAGGAGCCGGCTGTGTCTGCTTTCTTATCTCGTCGAATGCAGGACATCTACGTGGACAGCGGTGCTTCATCTCACTTGGTCAACAATGAAGAAATGTTATCAAATGTGAAGCGTAAAGTAAAGTAAAGTAAAGTATATCTTTATTGTGCACACCAAGGAAAAAAAATAAACATGTGTTTTTATGTAGTACATTTGGGTATAAACAATAGGCGGCCTTATCACCTAGTGGCAATCTCTTACAGGCAACCATTGGATGGAGATAAGAGTTTGAGTCTAATTTTGGGTAGTTTGGTGTACAATGTCTGTTTTGGTACCTTACAATACAGGTACACTTCACATTGGATTCTGAAGTACTTACAGTATACACACACCTAAATATACACTATACATACGGTTTACAAAATATACCTATACATATACAATATACATACATACACAATACAATATGATACATACATATATACTTACCATACATAACTCATCCTGTCGCAGGAGGGACCAGTAGATTTAGATCAAATCAAATCAAATCAAATCAAATATTTATTTGCTAAGTGTAACCGATGTCCCGCAGGTAGTGATCATACACGGATTTTTTGAATGCTGTTAGGGATTGTGCGCGTCTAATACTTACCGGTAAAGCATTCCACAGACGAACAGCTTGGACTGAGAAGGATTTATCAGCGAATTTTGTGGAATGTCCCGGCATTTTTAATCTCGAGTTCACTGCCGATCTCAGAGACCTGGAATGTGTGGTGTCCAAAAACTCAAAACGTTTTTTAAGGTAAGAAGGAGTAGCAGGATTAAAGAGAGTGCTATACAGTAATGAGAGTATATGAGTGTTCCGGCGAAGACGGATGGGTAACCACTTGAGCTTTCTTCGGTAATCAGAAACGTGGTCATATTTGCGTAGACCAAATATGAATCTTATGCAGAAGTTTTGGAGTCTCTCAAGCTTATTCAATTGGTCTTCAGTGAGATCTAGATAGCTGGCATCTGCATAATCAAGGATGGGGAAAAGAAGTGACTGTACTAGCGCAATCTTGGTGGCAATAGGCAGAAAATTACGCAGCCTCCTCATGGACCCTGCGGCCGCAAACATTTTGCGACTTACTTCTTGTAATTGAGGGCCCCAGGTCAAGCAACTATCAATATATATCCCTAGGTTCTTGACTTTGTCGCTGTACGTGATACTTGTACCGTCGCACGTAACCTGCGGGAGCGATGACCACTCTATTCTTGCGACCATCCAAGGACTGCCAACAATGATGACCTGAGTCTTGTTCGGGTTCACCATTAAACCGTACGATTTGCTCCAGTTGCAGATAGAGTTCAGGTCAGCATTGACAGTGTCGACCGCCTTGTCCAGATCGTGCAGTGGAGCTTGCGAGTAAATTTGGAGATCATCTGCGTACAGGTGGTAGGAAGAAGTTAAATTATTTGTGATGGTGTTTATGAAAACTGCGAAGAGTAGGGGAGATAAAACGCCACCCTGTGGCACACCAGCAGATGTAGCACACCAAGAGGAGAGGGTATCTTCGATGTTAATACGCTGCCGGCGACCAAACAGGTAACTATGAAACCAGTCAATCGCTGTTGGAGATATGTTAAGAGAGCGCAGTATGCCGAGTAGGATGTCGAAGTCCACAGTATTAAATGCATTGCTGAAGTCTAACAGAGTTAGAACAGTCAGCTTACCATTCTCCATACCGGCTCTGATGTCTTCTGCGACATGAACTAGAGTGGTGGTAGTACTGTGCCCGGCACGAAATCCAGACTGGAAGGAATTTAAAAGTGAGTTTTTAGAAAGAAAATTAATGAGTTGAGTGTGAACTAGTCGCTCGAAAACTTTGGAGAGAAATGGTAAGATAGAGATCGGGCGATAGTCAGAGAAAGAGGAAGGGTTATTCTTTTTGGCAATAGGAGTGATCTGGGCTTCTTTCCAGGCGTCTGGAAACACACCGCAGGTTATTGAATAATTTAGAATATGACAGATGATGGGAAGAATTTCATCAATAATGGGTAGGATCATGTTGCGACTTATACAGTCGGTGCCTACCGCATTTGAACTGATTGACATTATGCTCTTCTTAACATCACAAGCAGAAAATTGACTGAAAAGGAATGGAGAGCAGTCGGGAGTAGGAATAGTTGAAAGATGTTTGAGCGTGGTACATTTTGTCATTCTATCAATATTTGACGAAGCAGAGAAAAAAGTGTTAAGTGAATTTAGATTTAAGTTTGCAGGAATAGATTTTTGACGAGATTTACCTACTCCCAGTGACCTGAGAAATTTCCAGACTTTAGCTGGATCTCCGTTTTGAACAGAGCTATGGATGTGTTGGCGTTGTGCGTTCCTACACACCCTGCTGCAGTGATTCCTGATAAGGACATACTTTTCCCAATTTGCGGCTGTAGGACAGTATTTATGCTTCGTCTTGGCTCTGGCTTTTTTGGTTATAAGCGCTTTGATGTCTGCAGTTAGCCAAGGTGCAGGGAAGTGTTTCACTTTAATCTTGCGGATAGGAGCGTGAACATCATAAAGTGAGATTAAATTTGATGTGAGCAGTTTAACCTTCTCATCAATGCAGTTTGAATAAAAAAGTGAACGCCAGTCGATACCATCGGCATCTTTGCGCAAATTATCCAGATGAATACCACCAAAGTTGCGTCGTAGCAGGATTTTGGGTTTGATTTTAGGTAAGCGAAGACGATAGGATAGGAAAAGGATATCATGGTAGGAGAACTCATCTGCAGTGCGTTGACCGTGCTTTGCTACACAATCAAGAGAGGACACAATTGTAAGGTCAAGCAGAGAAGGGACACAGTTTGGTTTGTGATGAGTTGCCTTAGTTGGGAGTATGGAAAGATTGTTGGATTGGATAATAGACTGGAAGATAGAGGAACGGGAGTCATGTTTAAGGAGACAAGTATTGAAATCACCCATGATTATTGTGTGACTGTAAGTAGAAACGAAATTATCTAAAAGAAGTTCGAAGGAAGAGAAATAGTTTATGCCAGCAGAAGGACAGTAATAGACACCTAAAAGAATTTTAGTGTGGGAAAGTTCCACTTCCAAAAAGAGATGCTCACCGGCATGCGGTGGAGGGGGCTGTGGTGACAGACTAATAACAGTATAGGAAAGATGAGAACGTAAGTAAATGGCCACACCGCCTCCAGTGACAGGTGTGCGGTCATTTCTAATTAGGTTGAATCCAGGCAAAGTATATGCGGTAGAGGGCAAGCATGGTTTCAACCACGATTCTGACATAAGTACAGCATGTATGTCTTTACAGTCACAAGATGCCAGCATTTCAGGGAAATGAGCCGGAAGACTCTGGGTGTTCATGTGTACGACATTAAAATTCTCAGGGACGGCCGAGAACTGAGTTGAAAGAAAATCGCCAAGTGAAGCGCCTTGAACGTAGGCATTACTGCCTACAGATGAATAATCATCACTACTACAAGACATGAAGTGTTAAATATGATAACCTAGGTATAACTATACTAAATTTAACTTTTGGTTAGATAAATGACAATTTTGCTATAAATTTGGATATGTAGTGCCAAAATAATAATGTAATATATACTATAATATACTATATATACTATATTTATATATACACAAACATATATATACAATAATGGGTTCAAAAAAAAAAAAAAAAAATAATAATAATAATAATAAACAAAAAACAACAATAGGTTCTAAACTCCGTCTGCCGGCTGCGAGTTAACAAAAACGTAGATTAACAAATACAAAACATCATGTAGTATATAAACGAATCAAAAATATCATTGCACAGTCCAAGTTCGGAAATTGTGAAAAAAGTAATCAACAAGGCAATCATTATTTTTAAACAGATTTTGTAGCTATGTAAGGAGTATCTGTGGTAGAAGTTTAAGGTTAAAGATCTATCGGGATAAGTCTATGGTTGATTTTGACAGCCTTGGTTGACATAAGTTGACACTGTTGACAGTTTGAGTGACAGATGTGACTTGTGATGTTTGTTTGCAATTTGTCAAAGTCTCAATGATAATAAAAGTTGAAAGGAATGCGTAAAATGAAGGTATTGAGGAAGAAAAGTAATAAATAAAGTGTTCTACCTGGAATGTGCAGTGATTGGAAAGAAGAAATATCACTTTTTGGCGGTAGTTGTGCGTTTGGGCCTTGCGCTGGTCGTCCCCGAAGTATGGGCCGTAGATTTGGATGTGGCTGGAATGTTGCCAATCTTGTGGAGGTCCGCAAGAGTTACCACCCGATGCCGCGAGTTATCAGTGCTCAAGATGTAAATACTGCCATCTTTGGTCCAGGTTTTTGTGACACCAAACTTCTCACGGGCTGCCATGAACACATCATGCCTGGGCTTGGTTAGGAACTCCGACATAGTGACCCCGGTGCCCTTCAGTTTGGTTTTTGCAAACCACAGTTTGTCCCGAGTAGCTGTATCTTGAAGCTTGAACAGTAGTGGCCGGGGTTTTTTTGTGGATGTTGCCTGCCCCATCCTTTGGCAACGCTTTATATGGCTTGAGCAGAAATCCGGCATGTTGAGCTTCTGTTTTACCAGTCTGACCACAGTATCCACTGGGTTCTCCTCCTCTGCCTCGTCCACACCATGCAGCAGCAAAATCTTCCTGCGCCTCTGTGTCTCCACTCCATCCACGGTCTGTGAGAGCACCTCCACCTGCTGCTGCAGCATTTTAAGAGCTTGCGTGACAAATGCTCTGAAGGCAGCGAACTCTGCAGCCAGAGCGGACACACTCACTGCGACAGGTGATTTCTGTAGCTGAGCTTCAAACACCTCCATTCGTTTATTAATTGAATCACTCATCTGGTTCAGAGTGCTTTGCATCTTCTCCATGGCGAAAGTGAAAGTGGTAGAAAGTGTAGTATTAAAATGAGAGAGAGTGTTATGGATTGGAGATTATTGTATCCGGCAGATAGGATGTTTAGAAGTATTTTTGTGTCATGTAAGTATTTAAATAAATAGTTTAACTAATTTTAAATAATTATTTTTGTGGGACGAAAAAACTTTTGACTGTTTCGTACAACTACCCTCTCGAATTGCGTACCAGCAATGTAAGCAAGCAAGCAATGCAAGCGTACCAGTTTACAGTCTATAGGTGTAGCCAACAAAGAGGTGATGTCAAGCTCTAAGGTTGGGGAGTTGAACCTTAAGGTAAATGGACATGTTAAATCCTTTAAAGATGTCATGTTAGTTCCCAATTTATCTAATAACCTAATTTCTGTTTCAAAACTATGTCAGGATGGTTATTCACTTTATTTTAACAAAGAGGGCTGTTTTATTTTTGATAGAGAATCTATGAGTAAAATACCTGGCAACTATATAGCTATAGCTAAGTGTATAAATGGTATATATAAGCTCGATGGGTGTGTCAGTGTACTTGATGGGTACTCGCATAGAAGCATGCACTCTCTGCTCCTGCAAAATAGGCAAGAGTCATCAAGTGCTGCAGTTGCTGTCTCTGTCCCGCTGTCAGTGGATTTATGGCATCAGCGGTTGGGTCATTTACATAAAAGAGGTATGTCTAGTATAAGGGAACATGCATGTGGTGTTGTTTTTCAGGAACACAATTTGAAGACCTGTGACGCTTGTCTTAAGGGGAAGTTTACGGCCGAGCCTTTTCCTAAGATGAGCTCCAGTCACACAACACAGCGTTTGGAACTTGTACACAGTGATGTATGTGGACCAATGCCGGACACAAGCTTTGGTGGAGCGAGATACCTTGTCACATTTACTGATGATTTTACCAGGAAGAGCTTTGGATACCTAATGAAGAATAAATCCCAGGTAATGGATTGTTTTATTCAGTTTAAAGCTATTGTTGAAAAACAAACCGGTTTGCCTATTAAATGCTTACGTTCAGACAACGGGGGTGAATATTGCAGCTCTAGATTTTCTCAATATTTGAAGTGTCAGGGCATTGTTCATCAAACTACAATTCCTTACTCGCCTGCTCAGAATGGTATCGCTGAACGTTTGAATAGAACTTTATTTGAGAAGGTACGTTGTATGTTGCAGCATTCTGGCCTCTGCAAGCGATTTTGGGGAGAAGCTGTTATGACAGCGATTTATTTAAAAAATAGGTCTCCTACATCTGCTTTAGCAGGGCTTATACCTGAAGAGGTCTGGACTGGTTCAAAAATTGACCTTAGTCACCTCAGAGTGTTTGGCTGTTCAGCGTTTTCTTTAGTACCTGCTCATAAGCGAGACAAACTTGATGCTAAGTGTAAGGAATATATTTTTGTGGGTTACTGCCAAGATTCTAAAGGATATCGTTTGGCTGATCCTTGTAATCCCACTAATGTTATTAAATCCCGTAATGTAGCATTTATTGAAAATAGATTTCATTGTCCGTCTATCAAGCCTATTGAGGAGTGTTCAGAGAGCAATTTTGTTTTTAATTATTTTCACTGTGATCGGGAAACAAACTGTGATAATAATTTGAATTTTAATAATGATATGAGTAATTTAAATAATGATAATAATGAATTAAATAATCGAAATAATATTATTGAAATGAATAGTACTCATGATAATTCAAATTTGAATACAAATGTTTCAAATGGTTCGATGTCTTTATCAGGTGAAGAGTCCCAGACGTACTGCGCCGGAAGTGATGACAGCTGCAGCTCTACTGACGATTCAGTGAGCTCGCCGTCTGCGTTGGGTGGAGATGTGGAGGTTCGTCCTGTGGCCGCCACTGCATCTTCTGGTCGCCCTATTCGCGCTTCACGTAATGTACCGCCTGCGAGATATTGTGATTATGACTTGTCACATGATATCACTTTACTCGCTAAGGGTCACTCCCCCTCGATGGACGAACCACGTACTTACGAAGAAGCCATCAGTAGTTCGCATAGCCAGCAGTGGCTAAAGGCTATGAAAAGTGAGTATGACTCTCTCGTTAATAATAAGGTTTGGGAATTAGTTGACAGGCCCATTGATCGAGAGGTAATTAAATGTAAATGGGTTTATAAATTGAAGTATGATGCGTCTGGTCATTTTGATCGTTTTAAGGCGAGGTTAGTTGCCAGAGGTTTTACTCAGCGTGAGGGTGTAGACTATAAGGAAACTTTTTCTCCAGTTGTTCGACACTCAACTATGCGAATTTTATTCTGTATTACAAATGAGTTGAACTTAGATATGTATCATTATGATGTAGAGACAGCATTTTTAAATGGAGATCTTAATGAAACTATTTACATGGAAAAACCTAAAGGTTTTTATGAGGATGACGATAAGAATAAGGTCTGTTTATTAAAGAAAAGCTTATATGGCCTCAAACAGGCAAGCAGAATGTGGAATTGTAAAATACACAGTCTATTATGTAAAAATGACTTTGTTCAGTCTAAATGTGAACCATGTGTATACACTAAGCGTACTGGTAATGACTTAGTTATATTGGCTTTATTCGTAGACGATTTGTATGTGTTTTGCAGTCCTAACAGCTCACTTGTATCTAAATTATTAAAGATTTTGGAGAGTGAGTTTAATGTAAAAAACTTGGGTACTCTAAAGAGTTGTCTAGGTGTAAATGTTAGTAGAGATAGATCAAAAGGTATTTTGAAACTAGATCAATCTGAGTACATAAGAAAACTGCTTGTACTTTTTGGTATGGAAAATTGTAAGACTGTTTCCACACCCATGGAGGTTAACTGTAAATTAGTTAAGGCTATAAATAGTGACTGTTTACAGGATGAAGTTTATAACTATCGACAACTACTAGGTTGTTTGATGTATCTGTCTGTTTGTACACGGCCAGATATATCACACGCGTGTAGTCAGCTCAGCCAGTTTAATAACAGCTTCGATAGGTCTCATTGGCTTGCAGCTAAACGAATATTGCGTTATTTAGCAGGTACAATTAATCACTGTTTATATTTTTATAAAAGTGTTAATTGGTCTTTGTTTGCTTATACTGACGCAGACTGGGCCAATAATGTAATAGACAGAAAATCCTATACTGGTTATGTTGTAAAGCTAGGTAATAGTACAGTTAACTGGGAAAGTCGTAAACAGAGATGTACATCTTTAAGCTCTACTGAAGCAGAGTATATTTCTATCTGTGATGTTTGTAAGGATGTAGTTTTCATTAAAAATTTGTTATCAGAGCTTTTACAAAGACAGATTGATTGTATTGTTTATAATGACAACCAGAGTGCTCAAAAACTTTTACAAGCAAAAGAATATTGTCATAAGAGAACCAAACACATTGATTTAAGATATCATTATGTTAAAGATCTAATATCAGAGCATGTAATTGATGTGAGGTACTTACCTACAGATAAAATGATAGCTGATGTGCTAACAAAACCTTTAGGAAAAATAAAACATACTACTTTTGTGAGATCCATGAATTTATTATAGTATTATAATTTGTGGAGTATATTTACGTAGAGTCATTTGTGTAGTAATTTTTGTTTTGTATTCAATGTAAATCCTAGTTCCCTAGTATGCCCTAGAGGGGAAGTGTTAAAATGTTTTTATGTTTGACTATGGCCTACTATGGCAACACTGTATGTAATGACTATAACTATTAATGTTGGCAACATTCCTTTCACTTCCTTCTCTGAATAACTTTCTTAATGGCTGCCCGTATATTTTTGTTTGTGATAATAACTATTAATATAATCCTGACTACATTTAGTTGTTCCTTTATATTATGAAAAATATAAGACACTAAATAGAATTGATATTGTTTTTGTGCGCAACTACCTTGTGAACACTGCCGATCTTACGACCTCGAACACCTTGCCCCTCCTTCCCCTTCAGAATTATTTTATTGGTTTTATTTATATATACCACTCAGGTGTCAGGTGCATACAAGCACACGGCATACCTGAGTTTCTGTGCCGTCAGTACAGAAGACAAAGCAGTTTTTAGCAGTAATTTGTTGTTATAACAACAAATTCGTCCATCGTCTGTAAAAAAATATATGTCTAGCTATCATGGTTCATGAGATACAGCCTAGCGACTAACAGAAATACGGACAGTGGGGTCTCAGTAATAGGGTCCCGTTTTTACCCTTGAGTACGGAACCCTAAAAGGTGAAGTAGAAAGTACCCACATTTCAATATAAATAATTCATTAAACTATGCTGTTCCGACAACGACTATCACATTTACAAACAATCTATGACTATAATTATACAGGGTGATCAATCCAAATGGGTCAGTAGGGAGAAGTCAGAAACTATGTGAATTTGAAAATGGAACACTCAATAACTTTTTGTTTTCTTGGGCTGAATGTTGTGTTTTAAATCAAATGAGCCTTTTCAAAACCACTTTGTGTTAATTTTAGATAACTTTCATATTATTATTGTGTTATGTGCTTTTATTTATTTATTTTTTTTATTTTTTTTTAACCATCAACAATAACAACGAAAAAAATACGAAAAAAATTCTGAATTTGTTCAGACACTTCGATCAGGTTCGATTCCCGGTTATGTATGAGAGTTTGAGGAAAAGTTTGAATGTCATTATTATTAAATCTAAAATCGAAGACATGGTTCCTAAGAACAAAACTATGAGAGTAGTTTCTGACTTCTCCCTACTGACCCATTTGGATTGATCACCCTGTATACAACCATCAAACATCTATTACAGCTGATGACTTTGAACATTAAATACACAACAATAATTTTCATATTTATATTTCATCTCTTGTATTTTGTCAACTCAAAAGCAAGGTACGATGACAATTTCAATCATTTAAAACTAAAACACCACATATTTAAAAAGAACAGCACCTATTTTAAAATAGAAAACACACAATTTTTTCTGCACCATACACCTATCACAAATTAATAATATAATTAATAGTAGTTAGTCTATTACCCAATTAGATACCCGTCTGACCACAGTGTTGCAAGAAATGTTGTGTACCTAACTTATAAGCCCTCGTTTTCACCAAGGTTTAATTAATATAATGTATTTAACAATTTGCAACATGTCACAGACTTAAACACAAAATGTGTTTTAAACTAAGGTTTTAAATTTGTATAGCTCTAGTAAAAGAGTAATTTGTCACAATTGAATGAAATTTCAAGCATTTAGTATGCTAACTATTCAAATCGTTTAAGATAGAAAAAGCGAATACAGCTTAGGCGGCACTAAATGCTTAAAATTTCATTCAATTGTTTGAGCGGAGTCATCAAAAATCAATGTTTAAAAATGATTGCAACATCATTCATTAGTTCCGATAGTTCGTACGAGTATCGGTAGATGGTGCCCACCCTCGCCGTAAGATGGATGTATAGAAAAATTTGGATCAGCTGTATTCGCTTTTTCTGTCTTAAAACAAGTTGTCACAATGATAAAAAATTGGGCAATAATGACAAATTTAGCACAGATTCTTTGTGAGTTTTAGGACACTAGATTATTTATGGAATTGAATTTTTATTAACCTGCTAAAAAAAAAGATAATATGGTTGCTGTACCTCTTAGGTTACATTTTCATTATGCGTTTAGGTATTCCACTTATTCTAGGACCCGCTCTTATACATTTTAATTATATAAATAAATATGAAAAATACAAAATGCCTATACATACACAGCTTTTTATTTATACATTATTTGAAATAATAATTATTTTTAATAGTAAATACTATACGTGAGTGTAAAAGGGACGGAGAGACAGTATTTACTTTTTCTGGTATATCTATACCAGATGAACTGCCATCAACTAAATCTGCATCTGATAAACTATAGATGTGAGACAATTGGTAAGTAGTTGTAAATAGGTTAATTCTGTTCAGATGATGATTAATAATCAGAACTAAATGAGCTTTTTTTACTCTTTAACTTGTCTTTGACGGCGGCCTAAATGATTATTTAGATTTATTTTCATAATTTAATTGTGATGGTCAAAGATAAAAAATTAACTATTACGGAATAAAAATGTTTAATTTGTGTCAAAGTATAATGTGAAAACTTTGTTTTCAGACTTACGATTGTTTAGTAGTAGACGGGTATCAAAACATTATATTTTCCGTTTACCTTTTTACATTTATTTCATTATCCCATAGTATGTAATAAGTTCAGTACACCATACAAGCTGCCATTATTAAATTATTATAACAATCACAAGATTCAGGTCACATTTAATGTTTACTACATTTGATTAGGTACTTACCTACTTAACTAAAGGTAAACAATCTTGAACCGACAAATAAACTAGGCTGACAACTAGTGGTTCGATTTGTTTTTAGTCTTTAAAATGAGTTTCTATGCATAAAAATATTAATAAACTGAGTTTTTACAACATATTAAAAAGACATATTAAAAAGACACACTAAAATTATTGTCTACGTTTAGTTAAGTACCTAATCGAATGGAGTACACATGTCATTGTTTTAATTAAGATAGGTAATTATTTTTACAACACACCTGCTCATAACAGTGTTATTATTTCACCGCAAATAGGCACGGAATGACACCTATTATCAAACTGTGACTTTTTCATTACTATTATTCACAAGTGAGTTATATATTCTTTTTTAATTTAATAGGTTAAGTTTCTATGTTCTTAAAAAAGTTTCGATACAAAAAAGATCGTGTTTAATAGTACTAATAAATTTAATATGCTTATTGTATGTTCATTTGATGCGTTTTCGTATTTAAATAAATAATTTCAACTTGTGATATTTGTTTAATAAACAAAATTTTCACTCAAATTTAACTTTTTTTTCTTTAAGTACCTACAGAAAAAAAGTTGAATTCAAACCTCATTTTTTTTAAATATGGCCGACCGCCATTGTTAGATGCGCGCACATTGGAAAACGAATTAATTTGTGGCATTGTTTATTTAGTATTTGTAGTGTTATGTTATTCGCAAGTGTGTTGTAAAACGTCGTATGGCACGCGTGAGCATGATGATTACCGTCCTCAGCTCTCTTAAGACCCTCGCCTGCCGGCTCGGGCCTCAATAACGCCTCGGCGGTAATCACCAACATAGCTCACTTGTACCATAATGTACTATTATTCTAACACTAATTACTATTAGAGCTATCGGGATATTTCCTATGTATTGTTTTGAGTCTGTATACCGGCAGGAGTTCCTCCGTAATCGTGGTGCTTGCAACAGCACCGAAATATCCGAGACCCAAAACAATACATGGTAAATATCCCGATAGCTCTAATAGTAATGTGAACGACCATGATAGTTTAAATATCTAACACTAATGTACATCAAGACAGATATTTAATAAACGGACATCACAATATATTCTTTGAATTATGGATTTTATATCTATAATAATAATAATAATAATAATAATAATAATAAAACATTTATTTCAGACCATAGTCCATAATTAGAAAGAAATACATACACTGAACAAACATCAATTAGATATGTGTGCTCGGATCAAGGCTTTCACTATAGCCGAGTCCTGCTTATCTGCAATGACCTTCAGGATACTGTTAGTGCTACCCCGTATTCTACTTAAGCTGGAAGCGAGTCTTTTACGTACGATGGCATGAAAGCCGTCGACTCCAGCATCGGCAAACATGCCAGATGCACTACAGAAGCGGGGTAGCCCCAACAACATCCTGAACCCATTATTATATTGGACGCGTAGGGCATTGAGCGTTCGCTGCGTATAGCTGAACCACAGGCTGCACGTGTAGAAGGTCTGACAGTATGCTTTGAACAAGGTAACTTTGACTGCATCACTACATCGTGCAAACCTACGAGCCAGCATATTGCTTTTGACCGCCAACGCCCTACGCTCCCTCTCAATATCAACATTGTCTTCAAGGCCCTCGGCAATGTAGTGCCCCAAGTATTTAAATTTGTACACCCGTTTTAGCTCAGTACCATTCAGCTTTATTGCGGGCACAGTTAACGGACATTTACCGGAGGCCCTGAAGACCATGTACTCACTCTTTACACAGTTATAGATAAGTCCTAGTCTTTGGCTGTGCGATTCACAAATGGCAAGCAGCCGTCTCATTGCACTTACAGTTGGGGTCAGCAGCACCATGTCATCCGCGTAACTGAAATTGTTCATTGCTGTATCATCAATCCAGCATCCGACTCTAGTGCTGCTAAGCCCAACCACAAGGTCATTCACGTACAGGTTGAAGAGTTTGGGAGAACTCAACCCACCTTGTCTCACCCCGCACTCCAACCTGTACGCTTCAGAGTAGCTGTCCGCCCATCGAACACAGTTCTTCTGGTTACGGTACCAGAATTGGAACAGTCGTTGCACCTGTGTAGGCAAATAACAAAATACTGTAATAATAAATACGAAATTCCATTCAAACTAGCAGTATTTTGTGAGTATAACTGCTCACTTCACTAAACATTAAAACAATAAATATTTGTTTTTTATGAAAAAAGCAATTAGCTAACTAATCAAATCGATTTAGATTGGAAAAAGTGAATTCTCAGACAGGATTTGAACCCGCGACCGTTCAAGTAGGTATACCACCTGATGGCAAGTTACCGTGGCCTATGGACGAGTGGTGGGGAGTCACACTCGTGCTGCCGACCCTTTAAGAACAGAGGGATTCTGTGCCGTCAGCGAAAATGACAAGCAGGACAAGCCTTTGATTTTCCCACTGGCAGCACAAAACATCTCCAGTGAGCTCTGGCTACCCTACTCACCGCCGGAAACAGAACACGAGGTTATTATACCCGAGGTATTCTGTAGTCTCCCACCAGTCCCTTATACTCCCTTTTTCCAATAGAAATCGATTTGAATAATTATTTGAATTGTAACATAGCGTGTAGAAGCGTGATACGGTGATACACATTGACAACAACGTGAACATTTATGCCTGCACAATGTTTGGTGATAATTATCAAAAATCTTGAAATTTAACTTATGTGGCAGTGGCCCGAACATTTACCATTTATTTAAAAATAGAAGTTCTATATAATAGAGATCAACTCGAGAGTTTAAGGCCTACGACACACTTGAAGGATGTTCCGTCGCAGATCTCTAAGAACTCCTTAGAATATACACACAAAAATTTTAAAATCGGTCCAGACGTTCACGAGAAGTTAGTGACAAACACACGTACAGAAGAATTATATTTAAGATACCATGTATTGGCGTTCTCACGCGGTAGATTCGTGACATCTTTTCCGTCAAGTGTAACATAGGCCTAGTCGCTTTATTGGTACTTATCGAGTAGGTACTAAAAATTAAACGTCAATGATATATAAATACCGTATATTTGCATTAGGAACGAACCTAACTTGTTTCCGTCATATTTATTTCCAGCTTAAATATAAGGTTTTTAGGATATCGTAGGTTTTACTTGCCACCACAATAACAATAAAAGTTTATATAACCTACTGATTCACCATAAAATATAACTCTTATGGCCGTAACACAAGCATACAAACAAGTCCCAACACAAAGGAGAACACTAATTTGAGGTTGGATGCAATGTGAAGCCAGTCCGGCCACTGTGACTTGATGACCTGTTCTGGCTGTGTGGGTAGTAGCAATGCTGCTATGCAACATATACTCACTGCAACTGCTACTACATTTATTGGTTGCGGGTCTCTGAAATTGTGAAAATAAAATATAATTAACAAGTCAATTGTTTGCATGAAATGTGTATCTGGAAGGTAATTAAATGTGTGCACAGGTGTTAAAATGATAATGAATGTTTCAGCCTTGAAGACCTGACACCATTTTAGGCATACAATATTTTATACACTTTGGTAATTATTATAAATCAAATTCAACATTTTATTTCCAGTGTATAAAAATTTAAGAACTTATACTGATATTTTTGGTGTAAGAAAGTGGCTAACTCGCATACTGTCTGCCTAATATGTATTAAAGTGCTAGCTACTAAGTACTGCTGGTAGCACAGAGATGACCTGCAAGAGATATGTCATGGTATACACAGCATATCTCTTGCACATTAGACTGCTAGTGCATTAAACAAAAATAATAATGACGCATACATCTCCTGTTACACTTTAAGGTTGCCTTTTCTGAATAAATAATGCCAAAAGTACAATGCTACAGTAAATTACAACTACTTATAGTGGGCACGCCATTGTCTACCATTTCGCCCACTTCCCCAAAATAATAGCTCCCATAGACATTCATATGACAATCAGGACCGATGGCTTCACACTGGTACTGGGTCTCTGAAGGTATAAGGTACAGTGAACTAACAATAAAAACAATTAAAACTTACCTTGGATGTTTAGTGTTGGCTGGATGTTGACAACCTGTTCTAGCATGTTCTTCTATTGATCTCATTGCAGCCGGCCTTGTCACAATGGGGTGAAAACTGTCACCTAAACTCTCCTGGGTTGCATTTGATGGCTCACCTTCTATTAATTTAGTCAGTATATCTCTTTTGCCCAGTGCCTGTAAACATAATTTTGAAAAGTTTATAGATTTTGAAAGTACTTGTTGTATCGTAAAGTGTTTAATTTGTAAATTTACAAAGTCAGTAAAAATAACATTGATTACTCTATAGGTCATACTTATAGGTCAAGCTAATAAAAACATGTGAAAAAAAGAACATGAGCTATGGAGTCATCAATAATTATGCTTCATCATCATATAAAGCATAGTATACATAGGGACATAATCATATTTACTTATCTCAATTGAAATAATAAAATTTGATGTAATATTATGCAATGAAAAGGCCACCCAATCTAAAAAAGTTTATACTCAACTCAGAATTGGGTGCTATGGTACACATGTGCTAGTAATAGACTTCTCCTAGAGGCAGGGGCGGATCCAGCTTTCAATTCAGGGGGGGGTCATGGTGTAGCCGAGACATAGTTTCGGGGGGTGGGGGAGGGGGGGGGGGGGGTTGTCTAGTCTCCCAATAAAATGTCATTGAACAATACAATGAAAATAAATGTGTAAGAAATTCATGACGAAATAATGGAGGAGGAATGAGGTGAGAGGAGAAAAGTAAGATACCTTGAACGACTGTTGTTAATTACGATCCAGAACCCGGTTAAGCTGCTGGCCCCCAAGTTGAAGGACGCAGCTGGTACTCTGGCTTGAGGGGGCTGGAGGACTCCTGCAGGAGACTCTATGGCGAAAAAAGATGTCAGAGCACCTTCGGTACTAAATCCGTATCAAAAGGCGAGAAATCGAGGCTACGAAGTCCCAGCTTTATCGGGACATGGTGGAGTTGAAACTACGACTTGGACAACCAAGCGCAGGGCACGCCGTGATAGTGGTGGTATTTCTTACCACCATTATCACGGTGAACTAGCTAGCCGCAGCTAACTATCACCCATCATGGAGAACTGGCTAGAAAGGCTTCAATGGGGAACTCTCGTAGCGGTTGACGCACATGATCACCGGATATGGATGTTTCGGAAGTTAGCTGCGGCGAATTCAGAACGTGCCTACGCCCGGGTGTCGTCACTGTGATGCAAGCGAGGACACGGAGCTGCATACGCGGACCGAATACCCGGCATGGGAAACGCCGAAGCGGGTCCTTGTGGTGGCCCTCGGGATGGGAGTTCTCTCGCTCAGCACTCTCTCTCGCTTGCTTACAGTGATGGCGTAAAACCGTAAGCTCGCGGCTGCCACCGCCTACATCTGAGAGCAAGTAATGCTCGAGAAGGATGCGGGGGAACGGGTCTGGAGAAGATTCAGTTGTTTCCCATTCCGCATACTACACAATGCGCGAAGGACTCGGGCGACGTAGGTCACTCAACATCTCCATTATCGTATCAATATCTCCATATCGGTCCCCATTAGCACGGGCCTGGAAATGACAGGGGGAACCGCCTGACACTCTAGAAGAAGCAGGCCGCGTTGGCGGCGCGATGCGCGCCTCCCCCTTTCATGATTATCGTACATATTTTCCTGATTGCTTCCGAATCTGAGGTGACCTCGGAGCTCAGGGGCCGCCTTCCGTCACTTCCTCCTCCACTTCGCACGACGTTGAGCATCCATGGTGGTGAGATGAGACCATTTGCACGCATGTCACCCTTCATGACTTCAAGCCAAGACTTCTTGGGCCTATCCTTTCTACCTATGCTTCGGGCAGTATCTGCATCGGACCGCGAAGAAAGAGCCAACGTCCGAGTGCCATCACTGCGACGCGAGCGAGGACTCGGCGCTGCACACGCTCACCGAGTGTCCGGCGTGGGAGACGTCGAGACGGGAGCTGGTGGCGACCCTGGGAGTGAGAGCTCTCACGCTCGCCACTTTGCTCGCAGCGATGGTTCGCTGCGCGGATGCGTGGGCCGCCGGCGCCTCCTTCTGCGAGCAAGTAATGCTCGTGAAGGAGGCGGCGGAGCGGGAGCGAAGGAGAATCGCAAACCGCGCGGCTCGCGACAAGCGGCGGCAACTCGGGTGTCGGAGGTCGCAGAATGACCTCCGTCCCCCATGAGCGCGGATCTGAGGGTGACGGGTGGAGCCGCCTGTCACCCTAGCAGAAGCTGGCCGCGGCGGCACGCATTGCGTGCCTCCCCTTACCTGGGAGCGAGCTGGGGACTCTATAGTCCCTACACCGGAAGAGGACCAGATCGAGAGATATGGCCCTGGGTCGGCCGGGGTGCGAGGGTTATGGCTACGACAATCTCACCTCCGGCAACTGACGGCCCATAGACGGCGTACGTTTTAGTCGGTTTCAGTCCGACATAACCTCCTCCTCCGGCTCCGGCGGGGGAGGTATCCGCGGGGATTTTTCGCACGATAAAAAAAGGACCAGGCATATGAGCCAGCTGCGTCATCCACAGCAGAAGATGGCCACTGGCCACAACCGCTGGGCCCGCGGTAATAGCCGTAGTAAGGCCCATCTCATCCTATGGGGGAGTGGCTAGAGAGGCCACATGGCTGCCTCTCGTACCGGCTGACGCAGGTTATTACCGGGCACGGGTGCTTTGGTGACTACCTACGTCGGATCCAGAAAGGAAGGCTTCTTCCAAGTTCACAAAAAGTTTTTGTAAGCAAACAGTAACATAAATACGGGGCCTTTGAAGCTGAGCCCATGTCAAATTGTTGGCCGAATCGAAAAAGGACCTCATGGCTGTCAGCTCCAGACCTTCGACTGCCGGCCTGGTTAGTCATTCGCACTTATTTCTTTAACATAGCGGACAGGGTGTCAGGTCCGAAAACTATTCGAGTCCATCGGTTGATCGGCTGCTGCGCTGCACGATAAATTGAAATTTTCAATCGTGCCAATAATATTCATACTGATGTTTGGTGCCTCATAAAATTATAATACTATTAGGTACAAAGAGACAGTCTTCTTATGCGTGGTATTTTTAAAATTTATCAGTGACATTGGGATATTTTTTAGTAGGTTGCCCGCCCAGGGGGGGGGTCATGACCCCCACGACCCCCCCCCTGGATCCGCCACTGCCTAGAGGTCTACAATAGCCTAATTGATTGAGGTAGATAATACATAGCAAGATAATTGAACTATGACACTAAACAGTGGTATATTTAAGATCTATACCAACATTAAGAGAGTTTTTTTTAAGGGGCTGTCCATTAGTCATGTGATGTTTATTTAGCAATTTTCTAACCTCCCCCCCACCACCCCCCAGCCAAAATCACGTGTATTTTTTTTATTTAATATTTAATGCTAGAAAACTATGAATTGTGACAAAAATCGTGATTACAACAAAAAATAAATACACATGATATCTCAATATACCCCTCCCTCCCCCTGGTGGTGTTTCGTGATTTTTCCAAACCCCTGTTTAGCCTCACGTGATTAATTAACAGCCCCTAATTAGGTGCTAGATTTCAAGGTCATACATACCTGCTGGGTGTTTTTATCATACATTGTTATCCTGAATTTTTCTGTGGTATCGCAGTGGGCAACAGATGGTTGAGTGTAACGAACTACTATATCTATACAGCTCTGGGGTGCGATCACACCCTCGGGATCGATCACCGTGAACTTATTCGGAGACGTACATAGTACTGTAAAAAAGACACGCTGATTACAAAAAAAAAATACACTATCATTACGACATGTCCTAGTTTTACCTATTACTTACCTTTGAAATTAACAGAGAAATCGTAGGGATTATAGACAGTCAATAGCTGTTTATGAGTGTGTCGTGCATTCAAGTAGAACTCTAAGGAAACTGGAAACACGAATACGGGGAAGTTCTTCATTTTTATAATTTGGTTTCACAAACAACACAATAGAAAACAATAACAATTTGGCGATCGCACGTTCACAACCACAACTGACAGACTGACACCTGCCAGACACTGACATTATTGACAGTTTTAATGCAGTGTTCATTCTATAAATATTGTTCTACTATTTTGATTTTTTCTAACTGGCAGCATTTTTATTTAAAATAGTTGTATTGTTTTTTCTATATTTTTGTTTTTGCTGATGAATATTGGGATTTTGTAAAGAGAAACTTTGAATAAGCTTTGAATCCTTCCATCACAGTCTTTGCTTATATATTTCATCTATGGTCTTTGCCATCTAAAGCATATATTAATCTATGATCTAAAGTCTGTCCGTCGCGTCGTCGTCTAGCAGAAGCTTCTTTTTTGTATTTTAGTTTTTACCCTATTATCACATCACCATCACAATCTTGTATTTCTGAGTGTGAACATGAACGTATTATACGAGTATACTTAGGTTCAAACGATTTAGTTATTAACATGTGATTACCTACTCGATATACATAATCAATACCGAACCATCGCTGGAAGTCTTATAAAATTAATTCATGCAAACGTGGGTTTCAATAGAAATTAAAACAACTCATTGTTTATAATTTGAATTTTAATGCTCTGAATAGAAAATGTTTAACCTGTTTGTATTTATTTACATTCAATAGGTTGGTAATGATAATGAAAACTAAATAATGAAGTGTTAGAATTTTTTTTATTTTATACAACTTAAATTGTTAGTTAAATAAATTAAATGTATTTAAATACTGCTATTACTGTAAAGGTGGTAACTTTAAAAACTATCGAATGAGCTTATAAGTCACAGTTCCTGATTTCACAAAACCAAAATTAGCACCTATGTACCTAGGTCAAGAAATTAAGTTAATATTGATACTATCAACTTGTTAAACAGCTTTTTATTTTAAGGTAACTGTACCAATGCTCGACACTTTAAGGAAAAATAAAATTTCAATCTAAAAAATTTAACAAATTAATTACAGCATGGTCGTTACATTCTTTTTTAACTGTTACAGCAACAATTAGACATTAACTTTTGCCCATAAAATCTTTAAAATCTATCATACTTTTACTTTAAATTAAATTATTATGCACTTGGTCGAAAACACCAATGCTAGACATCATTGTCCCAATGGTCCAAGTATGTCAATAACTTCAATATTTATAACGTTTATACTAAAGTTAGTAATAATCATAACTTATAAACAAAAAAATCACACCTATAAAAATCAGTACCCTTGGCAAAAATCTTAAGAAATAACACGACCGTGTTCACGGAGTCACATTATTTGCTGTCAACAGTCTTTCTAAATTTACTTCGGATGGTGTTGCGAATATTTGAACATATCTTATAGCATTTGTTGTCCGTGGTCCTACTACTTGGTCCTACTAGTAGGACCACGGACCATTCTTTTGGCCCCTAGTTCTACCAGTAGGACCATGGGCACCTAACATTACCCGTAGTGCTACTGGTAGTACTACGGACATTTTTACTTGTCCGTGGTTCTATCAATAGGACTACAGACAAGTAGCAGTGCCCATAGTTCAACTAGGAGTAATAAGATCTTTTTCTTTGGTTACCTACTTAAGAGTATTTATTCTAAACGTAAGGTGATTAATAAATCATCATGTCATGTTTACGTTTATTATTTTCCTTGTTATTCTTGAAAATGTCATTGACAAGACTTTCGCAAATTTAAAACAAACAGTTGCAAAGTCAGATCGACCAATACCACAGCTGTATAATGAAGCCATAGTGGAATTAGAAGATGCGGGCCTAAATTTTGTCAAGGAAATTCCTTCGCTATCGAATAGCCAACACTGTCTATATAGCATCAGAAATAAGTCTATGTGTGTATCAAAAACTGTTTTTAAATATCTAGAAGAGGTAGGAGTATCAGAAATGTTCTTATCATATGTGTTAGCGGATTACGCATATGAAGGTTCGCGTATCCTTATATTTAGCTCATTAAAAAGTAAAGAGATAGTTTCAAATATAAAAGAATATTTTTTAGACGGAACCTTTAAGAGCTGCCCGAAGCCGTTCGCTCAGTTATATACAGTGCTCGGTGATGTGGGTAGTTCAATCGAGACCACAAAAGTGGTTCCACTAATCTACGCCTTATTACCAGATAAGACAGAGAAAACTTACAGAATTTTATTTTCTCTCATATAATCGCAACTACCGCGTTGGACACCGGACATCATCCATTGTAATTATGAGATAGCGGCAATAAATGCAATCTGGGGATTATTTCCAGAGTTACAAATTAAGGGTTGTTTCTACCACTGGAGTCGAGCAATCTGGCGAAAAGCAAAATCTTTCAGTTGCCGACATGTCATAGAATCCGTTAAAAATAATTACTTACATACGAACATACAAACATATACAAACCAACGTAATATACAAACATACAAACATCTTCACAAACTTTCATATTGAAAATATTAGTTGGGTCGAACTATGTTAAACATCTTGTCTGGGAACGGTACTGTATTTATTTTTTTCAATCGTGTCCCTCCAAAATAGGTGCCTCAGGAGGAACGAATCCAAAATTACTACGGACAATAAAAAAAAACTCGTGGTCCTACCACAGTTTAGTAGGATCATTGCCCATACAAAATAATGTTGTTTTTGTCACAGTCCTACTGGTAGAACTATGGGCCAAAAGAATGGTCCGTGGTCCTACTAGTAGGACCAAGTAGTAGGACCACGGACAACAAATGTCTTATAGATACCATTAGGCATCTTTTAAGTCAATAGTCTTATAAAATAAATGGATAATTTTCTCAAAATACTGGGTTTTGTTCGAAAGTGTCTAGCATTGGTACACACGGCGCCAGACCTCGGTTTACAGGCCACACCAACATAAAGGAAGTGTGCGTGACAGCAATACTATTAATACATTGCTAAAGATGTGTGTCATAACAAGTAAACCAATCAGGGCCTTTGACGCACTCACACAATTGCTATTTTACTTACATAAAATGCACCAAGGTTATAATATCATATTCTAAACTAATTTTATGAAATGTATGCAGCATTTTGTTTCTATAACTAATAGGAGTTATCAAATTTAGTCACTGTGCTATCTGTTCTCATAGTCGAGATGGATAAGAATGCAAGTAAGTAAGTTTGGACCTCACCGTTGTCGCCGGTCGTTGGTTCGGAACTTAACAACGGAATTCTCTTTTTGTCATTCGTGCATCTTTATGTCAGTCAATTTAATAGACATAACATTTTATTTTATGTTCCAATATCTTTTTAGAAGTTTATAATAATTATACTTATGTTTTTTTTATATTTTTTATTAAAGATCAAATATTTTTATCTGATACTTAATTAATTATTAATCATCAAGGAAATATACAAAAAATATATTAAATTATAATATATATGAATTTTATACACTTAGTTTCCTGTAAATAAACTAGACCAATAGGACTTCAATATATTGAGGAACAAAAAGTGCACCTCGCTCGAGGACCGAACCCGGTATTGATTCTATTGGTTCAGCTGCATATTTAAACCATTCAGCTATATCTACTTATTCGTTTTTCGCTAAATATGCTATTATAACTTGGTGCAGTGGCTATCATCAATACCTATATTTCATGTAAGTAAAATAGCGAATGTGTGAGTGCGTCAAGGGCCCTGAGACACACATCTTTAAGCAATATATTAATAGTATTGCTGTCACGCACACTTCCTTTATGTTGGTGTGGCCTGTAAACCGAAGTCTGACGCCGTGTGTACAGTGTCGAGCATTGGTACAGTTACCTTAATGCGTTATTTAAAATATATACATACACTAGTAGCTAAATAATCTAAGTATAAATAAGAACCTAGATATTTTCTAAAGAGTTTAGGAACCATAATATATTATTTTATATAAAGTAAGGAAGAAAATTTTTATTCATGTTGAAATGAAAGGTGACTATTGGCCTTTGGATTAACATAAGTGCTTTTGAAGCACATAACCGTTTTTTTATATACACACCGCTTTTAATTGCCAAAATGCTCTCTGTCTACTTAATTAAATAATTAAAAAGAAATTCCTAAAGTAAACACCCAATGAATTTTTTGCTCGACCTGGGATCTTAGGCACAAGGTCGCATTTGCGACTGCCGTAACACGAAAATATGATAACATATTATTCTATCTAATTTACTTACTTAACACATTTAAGCGCTTCAAGCTATAAGTAAGCACATTTGTATATTTTAAGATTTAGTCAAGAGAGCACGTAAACACTGAGATACTAATAGTATAGCGATATGACATTACAACTTGTGAAAAAAATAAACATGATGCTTAATGCGTAAACAACTGCAGACTTAAATAAAATAGAAATTAAAAATAAGCTTGCGTCAATAAAATTCAAAATACCTAAACAGTTCAAGGCCGAGTGACGACAGTGTCGAAAATAATAGTAAAATAACAGTTCAATGCGTTTACGTAGTATATTTATACCATGAACTTGATAGCTCCCGCATTTTAATAATCAACGGCACAGAATCAAACTATCTTCTTGTAATTAGTAATGAATTAAGTAAATATACATGAATATTTTACAATTCTAATCGATTGCTGACGAGCTGAGATGAGCATCTTATTTAAAAAAATAAATTAGTTTAGAAAAGTAATGTTTAAAATACCCGTAATTGTTTATGTGCTTAACTAAACGTAAACTATCTTGATGGTCTTTTATTTATTTATTTCAAGACTAAAAACAGAAATCGAGCCACTAATTAGTCAGTTAGCCTAGTTTATTTGTTATGTGCTTTTATAAAAAGTCGCTAAAAGATTGTTTACCTTTACTCAAGTACCTTTAATATTGCATGCAACATTTAAACAATGTGCTGTGCTTTTAAAATGACATGTTGCAAAAAATTGCCAGCTGGCAACCAATTTTTGGGCATTTTATTCATTATTATTTTAACGATTATAGCTTTAATTTAAAAATAGTGATGGTTCTATACCTATTATAATAAAAAAATCTCCCAATTTAAATAATAATCATATTCCCTGTTGTCATATTGTATGACTCCTCGGCACTTACAGTTTTTAACGTTAGGTATTTACTGAGTAATATATGGGGTAATTATTGGTAAGGGTACAACATGGCCACAGCTGGGTCCTCAGTCTCGAAGGTGATAAGCACGTCTTTGAACTTGTCCAGTAACTGCATCAATTGCGAACGACTCACGTTCTCCATGAACATTATCTCTTCTAAATGTTGTTCGCCACGGAAGTAACCTGAAACCAGAAGATGGTCAGTTAAAACTAGAGGGCGATATAAAAGTTACTTCGCTGAAGATGTTAGCGATAATGGACACAGTCGCATTCATAAGATTTATTATTATGCAAACGCTGTCACGTATACTAACGTATACGTGTACTTACGTATACGTGTACTTAAGTATACGTGTACTTACGTATACGTGTACTTACGTATACGTGTACTTACGTATACGTGAACTTACGTATACGTGTATTCGTATACGTGTAGTGACGTATACGAATACTAACGTATATGTTTTTACTGAGGTATGCGTATACTAAGGTATACGTCTACCGAATAAATAGCCGTCGTTAACATCACGTAACTTATTATTTCAATAAGTAGATATTTTTTTTAGTATATTTGTACCGGAGGCGTGCGCACAATTTAAAAAAATTGATACGATAGACCAAATCAAAAGTAACTAACAGTACTAGAGCGGAAGCCAGACTTTGATGCAACGTATCTATACGCAATATGGCAAATTATTGTAGAGGTCTCTAATTCTAACTACACTGAAGATTGCTATAAGTAACTCTAGTCTCTAGCTAGTCAAAGTATTTATTTATCTCCCAGTCCTTGTCTAGTCTAAGATGTATGTACCTACCTTTTTTATGCAGCTGAGCCAACAACAGCAGATCATCAGTGTTCTTCGAGGCCGGTATGCTCGCAAGCGCGGTCCGTTCTTCCGCAGTGAAGGTGTCTAACAAAGACTCGGTCGTAGGCGGTTCGTTTGGTACCCTACACGCGTCCACTACGTCACAACTCGCTGGTACGTTCCATACCGTTGGTTGTTGGAAGCTGAAAGATTTTATTCGATTTAATTTTGCATAATTATATCGATTAAGATATAGAAAAGAGAATCGACCTTGGGCGGAACTCGAACCCGCGATATTTCTATATCTTAATCTCTCTAAATCGATTTGAATAGTTAGCATAACAAATGCTTTAATGAGCAGTTTTCTAGTAGGTATTTATAGGGTTCCTAAAGACGCGCTAGATTGCGCAGCCGGCACTTTTGGTAAGAAGAGTGTGGTGTCACATCTAGTGTTCCCTAATTTATGGAAAAAATGTTCTTCGGTTTTGTAATGAGTTACTTTCCATAAATGTTTTGTATTTTTTTCTGATACAATCATTTTAAATATAATATTATTATTTTAAATTACAGACAGTGTCGCGAAAAGAATCAAGCGTTTTATTATATTTTATCTATTATAATATGGGTAAATGAAATTAAATTTTGGCAACATCGCAAATGTCATGAAAAAATACTACAAACAAACCACAGAGTACTTACATTAAAATTACCAAAAGCTATGCTAGCGCCATCTCCTGATGATTTAAAAACCAACTGATTATTATACCTACTGGAAAACTGCTCATTAAATATTCAATAAATTGCATAGTTAGTTTTCTAGAGGGATACAGAATGAAGATCAAATCATAGGGTATAAGGACAAATCCTAAACATACGAGAAGCTTTGCATGTATAAATATTAGTAAGATTATGTTGTTCCGGGTGTGTTTGCATTATATTTATAATCGGATTTCAATCATCGCTTTTAAGCTGTGTTCAATAAAGCTTAGCCTATTCTTAACTCTATTCATAGACCTTGTATTACATCTTCTAATGTCTACATAATATCTCGAATACTGTACTCCGAAAAAATAAACCACCGTTTATAAAAGTCTTACCTCATCTCACTCTGCAATTTCAAATTTAGGGAAACGCCATTTTTCTTTTCACTACCATTGAACATGCCATTAGATTTTATTCGAGGTGAAACATCTTGATCACTTTCGAATTTGTCATCATCGCTACTTATATCTTTATTCACACTAGTCACTGTACCTTCACTATCTTTCAGTGATAGATCTGATAATCTAGACGAGAGACCTTTCTTTTCAGTCTCTAGTTTATCTATATCAGCTTTTGCCAGTTCTATATGACCGTTCTCAACAACATCACCATTTGTAACACCATTAGTATTGGTACTATTGATGTTACTAGATATACCACTATCAACTGAATTTCCTTGTATTTTCTGCTGTGGTGCTTCTGTTTTAGTATTGTAATCACAACCGTTCTTATTCGGAGGTTTTATTCCATCGACTACATCGATACTGTCATCGAATGAATGGTTCGCAGAATCGGTTTCGCGGAATTTATCGTACTTTATATGTTCCGATTCGATGACTATTGGTTTAGTGTGGGAGAAATCTGTTTGATTAAGATTGTTTTCTGTGGGATAGTCTTCATCGGAGTCGGGGAAATTGTTGGTATTTTCTCTGGGTTCTACCGGCTCGGGCACGTTTAGTTGCATTTGGTTGAGAGAAGAGAAGGAAACGCTACAAGACTGATTGTACACGTCGTGTTTCTCGCAGTAGTATTCCTTGCCATCTGGAAAATATATTAGTTTTATTGGATAAATCACATTTTGATATGAGATTTTATTTATTTTTAGTCAGTATACTACCAAAGAGTTATCGAACGTACAAAGTTCGATTACTATTTATCAATGTCTTGTTCCAATTAAAGATGTAAGCAACGCTTGGGCGAACTATAGTCAGGTCAGTTAGGTGCTAAGTTTCCTATTCGCTGAATTTCGATATTTTCCGTGAAGCGACTACCATCTGACATCCACAACCCATTGGCGATATTAAAGCATTGCAGTTAGACCAGTTATTGAACTTTTTAAGGCTCCAACTACCCGTAACGACTGCCAAGATTCTAGTCTAAATCTTACCTGGATCTCTTCCCCAGTGAGGCGAGTTGAACTGGACGTAGGTATGTAACTGTAGTAACAACCGTCTCCGAAGTAGCCAAGCGACGCACCTGGCCAGTCTTGCGCCGCCACCGCCTCCGCCGCAACCGTTACGGGACACGTACCAAAGAGGAGCCGGCAGGGAAAACTCACTTAACATCTACGGAAGAAAAGTAAGACGGAAGACTAAGTATATCGCGTCATATTTACAAAACTACATAATTTTAATAAGTTATGCAGAAAATCCATATTACAATTCGATTAAGTAAACACGTTTATAAATAGACTAAAAAATCCGGCCGAGTTTCTGATCGGAGTCTTCTCAGTTTACTTTGGTGTTTTTAACATTTTGTAAATGGATTTTTAAGGGTCTCAGAATTATTTAATACTTTGACTTCCAAAAGTTATTTGTACTTATTTAAATAAAAAAGGGACCAATCAATATTTTTACAACCACACTCAACCTCATCTGTCAGTTGACCAGTATACCTGTTAGCTCCCATAAAAGCCAAGATATCGAAAAGAGGAGAAAGAGTAAGCACCTTTAAGATGATGATGACTAATAATAAAAGTAATTAATTTGTATTACGTCACCAACCTGTAGTAAACACAATCCCGGGAACTCCTTAGCGAAGTCTTCAACGAGCGGCGAATGTATGTGAACAATAGCTCCTGGCGCTACCACATATACGTTGCTCTCGCAAAGTGGGTAGATCACTGTTGCTTTAGCCCAGTACACTAAGTGGCCTGTCAGTTGAGAAACCTGAAAACGAAATGTGAAATGTTTGTACTCTATAAAGCACAGTGGACAGGATTTTCAATATTATATCAGCGACTTAAGGCGTCACAGTAGAGCTTTTGCCCGCTTAGTCAAAGGTTGCGGGTTTCATTCCCGCTCAGTGCAAATTTATATTTGTATATGAGTATACCTTTTTTTTCGTGCGGATATCCACGAATTTCTAATGCTGGCGGGGATGGTATTGTCGGACTCGAACTGACTGCACACCATCTCGGGTCTACAGACGCCAGAGTATAATTATACCTATATATTTGGATTGATCTGGGTGGTTCTATGCACAATAATATGCATGGCTACAATATATCATATCATCATATTTATTGTATTGTAAATCATAGGTACAAAAGATGTTCACAGAATAATGAGTTCAGCTATGTTTCACCATTTGGGTATACAATATCATGTTTAATAATAAAATAACGATTCCGGGTAAAAATTTACCTGTTTCAATGTCAGATCTGCTTCTATCGCTAAAGTTTGTAAGCTTTTTAGAGGACTATAAAGCTTAATCAGTCTTAGGAGTGCAGAACTACTGTCCAGTGGTATCGACGATAGCAAATCATTGACATTTACCTGCGAAATTAAAAGGTTTTAGTAAGAAGGTAATAGAATAAAGTAAGAAGTTAAATAATACCTAATGCCGTAATGTAAAGTTAGATAATAATAACACTTGTTTCATTATTATTTAACTGTAACTTATTTGACGCAAGTGCGTGGTAGAATAAAGAGTGGAATATGTATGGAAAATTTGCGTTGAATATAATTAACCATTTTGTAAATACAACAGTAGTAATTACACTTATACGCTTTGTTTAGTTTGGTTTTATTATGCCCATATAGTTACATCACACATACACCTCGTCTGGAAATAGGGAGGGAAACTTGGATTGTACAAGAAACTTATGTTAGATAATGTGATATTATCTAACATAAGTTTCTTGTACAATCCAAGTTTATATGCTTACCATAAGTAATATTCCATGATAGGGTCTAAGTTTCTGTAAACACTTGTCTATTGTTTCTGGTTCTATGATTAACCCTCTATTGTGTATTTGGTGCGCTTTGTGCGGTAAGCAAAATGATAGCAGCACCCATTTGTTTATCCGAACTTGTACTATGCCTGAAAAATATATGTGTAAAAAAGGCACAATATGGTTTATAAGATGTCCTGAAACATAAAATTGTTTGCACATTCTAAGAGATGACATGGGTGACAATGATTTCACTCATGCATAGTCTTCAGTATGAAGACTCTCGAGCTCTGAGATGAAAGCCACGAATGCATTCTAAACTATCCTAAAATGCGTCGGTCAGAAGCGTCGGTAGCTTAGTGGTTATGGAGTCGGCTTTACGATCGAGAGGTCCCGGGTTCAAATCCTGGCCATTACACTACCAACGTGAGCCCACTCCTAGCACAAGAAATTTAGCTTAGCTGGAGGGATTAACCAAAATATTAGTAATTTTTGTTATTTTCGTTATCATTGATACTTTTAATGAATACAATGACAATTTATTACGTCAGTATAATAACGATCATGCAAAAAATTAAAAAAAAACCTCTGGCAAATTTTAGGAAATCCACAAGCTAAGTCGACTTTCAAGTGAAGTCAAAAGCTAGTAATTAATAATTATCACAATGAAACTAACCAGTACTACTAAGCTCCTCAAACACCGCTTTCATCGACCTAGCTAGCGAGCTACGCTGCAGTATGAGATGAAAGGCAGACTTCGGGGTGGAGTCCGCCCCATTGTCACTGCTATATGTAGTTGAACTGACTGAATGACGAAGATTATCTTCCTCTTCATCACCGTCTCCGTTAATTTCGCTCTCCAGAGCTGATACTTCGTCATGAGCTGCCAACTGGAAAGAGAAACAATGGTGTAAATAGTAGCATGTTACAGTACAATAGACATACAGTCAGCATCAAAATTAAAGTATATAATTATTTTTTTTATTTTATTATTTGTAAATGCTGTGAGGTATACCTACGTAGTGGGCTCTACAAAAATATTTTTAGCTTTGAATTTAATTATGTGCAGATTCATTTTTTTTTAATCTGAAAATCGTCGTTATTCTGCGAAAACCCAGTAAATCAACTTTTTTCATAAAATGAGTTAACACTACCAATCGACTCAGTTTTTCATTCTCTTTCGCCTGCGAAAACCCATTATAGTGATACTTAGTTACTTTCGGAGATACTGAATGAGAAAAACAATTATCTAAACGATTGTGAGTAAAACTCGCAGCTACAAAAAAGTAACCTGACTTAATTCCATATTTTCTCGGGTTTCTCTCCGATAAAACGCATTAAAAATATCTAACTAGGTTTGTTTGCAGGACGGTTTTTGTTACTACCTATTTATCCTCAGAAATAAAAAATGTAGTTGGATTTAATTGTCTATTTTACAAGATTTATGATAAAAAGTCACCAGGTATAATGCATTATCGATATTTAAACGATTTTTCATGAGGGGTTTAAGTTTAGTCTAAGATATAGTTTTTCAAAGTTTTTATCCCCGCCGGGTCCAGGTAAAAGGGGTAGGCCAAAGAAGTCCTGGCTTGACGTCGTGGAGGGTGATATGCGTGCAAATGGTCTCACTACCATGGACGCCCAAGATCGTGCGAAGTGGAGAAGGAAGAGCCGGAAGGCGGACCCTGAGCTCCGAGGTCATCTTGGCCACGGATGCAATCAGGAGAATACGTCTATATGCAGATGATGATGATAGTTTTTCAAAGTCAAAGTAATGTCGTTTTTCTTTATCTTTAAATAAAAATCACTTTTAGTACATAAACAGTCATTATTATTTTTTGCTATCCAATGCAAGGTCTAAAGTAAAGTAAGTTGTATTCTTAAATATTTTCACGGCAAGGAAAACCCAGTAAATATTTTATTTTTTTATTATTACTCAAAAAATACACTCTGAATCCAAAATTAATTAATGTTAATCAGTATTAACAGCAATAAACTCAGTTTTTTTAATTAGCTTGTTTTGATTTAGTTGAAGAATCACCGAATAAATCACAAATAAATATCTTCAAGGAAAACTAAGTAAATAGAGGGTACCTATTTACTTAGTTTTTCTTGAAGATATTGTCTAAAATTACTATTTTAATAAAATTCTGAGGGTAAAATACTATTATAATAAATAGTTCTATCAAAATATGAGACAAAGAATTGTTTCGTTACACACAAGTATAATTTACTCTGTTTCTTATTATTAATATTCTTTTCCTAATTTTCATTCGCCTATAACTCAAAATAGTAAACTATCGATTTACTGGGTTTTCGCAGAATAACGACGAAATTATCATCTACTTTTTATGCTGACTGTACCATAACAATCGCGCAATAATGTCAATACTATGGTATGTCTCGTAAAAAGATAAAAAATAATATGTATAGGACCAAATTTTTACTATGTCTAATAGCATTTGCACAAACAAATCTAATTGATGCAAAAAAAAAATATCTCTGCATGACCTTCTAATTTGCTAAGAAGTCTGTCTCATTTACATTCACTATTTAATAAGTAAAGTCAACAACAACAAACCATTATTTTCATTTCTTCAGTTAAATATGAACATCTTTTCTCTTCATGTCTCAATGCTTTACCCAATCTTCTGCTAAGATCATAGTAACATTTAACTGAAAAAAAAAGGAATATATTAACAAAATTAGCAATGAACTCCAATAAACTACAGTATGCTAAGGTGGCTTGGTATGGTGAGGTTGGCTTGGATGTCACATATTGTGACCATAAGTAACCTTGACTATTTTATTTTTGTTTTTTTTTTCACTCAATCAATTGCAACCAAACAATAAAAACTGCATCTAAATCTGTTCAGTAGTTTTTGCAACCATCACAAATAAACAGATAAAAATAAAAAAATCCTATTACTATACATTTTGAAATGTTAACATAACCGAAGTATTACTTTTATAAATACAACACATATCCAATACAACTAATTTATAAGTTTATAAAAGTACACTCAGATAACCTACAGAAAAAACCTTACCAACAGAATGACTTGCTGAAGCCTGCAACGCAAACACAATATTAATAAGTATCATGGTTGCTGTGTCATCTTTGTTAGTTCTGTAAGGCAGCAGGGTGGGGTGCCCTACAAACCTGACGTCATTGATTTTGAGTTCAAATTTTCTGTTGCATAGTTCTGCCTTCACAGCAAATAGAGTGGACAGCATTTCATCAGTAAAGCCACTCAGCTGACCTGAAAAGAGTGAAGGAAATTATTATTATTATTTCCAACAAGGTCCTAGGTGACCAGGCAGAGGATTTAGGAAGGAAAATAAGCAGACAACAGACTCCCAAGGTGAGGGCCTCAGATACAACCAGGACTAATACAGTGATAATCATGAAGGTTTTTTATAGTACCATAAATCAAGGGTGGATCCTAAGGGATTGGCCATGGGAGTCACAATGCTCCCTGCCCCCAGGGCTGGTTGTTTAATCAGATGCATTATTGTGGGTAATTCAATGTGACTTAAATAGACTTTGACTATGTGACCCACTCACTTCAATGTTAGATCCACCCCTACCATAAACATGATAGACAATAGTCATTCAAAAGTTAAGGCAACTATTTAAATATTAACTTATATAAGGTTTTCTGATTCAAGTAATGTTTCATTTTTTTCTTTCTTACCCATTTAAAATGTCAAAAATTATAGCAATCTTATTAGAATTATTACACTGAATAAAAATGTACATGTTTTTATTATACTACTAAGATAGCATGCACATACTAAGGTATCTGATTATAAGATTACAGTTGTCAAATCCTCTGATACCTAGAAACCTATGTTCGAAATACCCCGAATATGTAACACATCTTACTGTGCTTAACTTCCACCAAGTGCCATCAATCAACAGTATGAATAGTAACACATCTTAATTCATAAGGATAATGGTGTGTTCACCACCAAGATGTACAAATACAATATAGCATTATTGTAATTGTTAGTACTGATAAAAATAATATATATTGATAAAGTGTTGATGACATAAATACAAAGAATTCTAACAATGATAACTAGGTATGAAAGTACTCACCTTTACAAATGTTGGATGTTTGCGACTGAGGATTCTGCAGCAAATCCTCAGTAGAATTGATGGCGTAGTGATTGTTACGACCATATTTTTTCTGTTTACTCTCATCCTTGTTCTCTGTCGTATAAGGATATCTAAACAACAGTCTATCACCCTTGCTGTCCGATTTAACAAAGAATATATTCAAAGGATTCACCTCCATCTTTAGACGTAAAAGTATAAATAATTATTTTATGTTTGTAGTATATCACGCAAGGTGACTACGAGAGGGTATTGCAGCAAAGTAATGCAACCAAGATTTTTCTTATAAGATTTACTGCACATTTTTCAATTGTCAAGACGTTAGTCACTGTGGGTTTTGCAATTCTATGCTGTTAAGGATTTTGAGTATTTCTACTATTATATTTCTAAAGGTTTAAGTTTATTGCGAAGTAAAGCAAACACATTTTTAATGTTTATAATAATGACATTAATGACATGACAAAGACAATGATAATAGACAATAGTCGATTGACGTAAGCATGGGGACTCGTTTAAAGATCACGTTATACGAACATACATTATCTGTATGGAAAAAAATATACGAAAAAGATATTATGAAATTATAATGTCTGCAGCTCCACCCACAGTACACTCGATATAAATCATAAGGTGTGTACTCTACTGAAACTCGGTTCATACAGCAGTAAATAACTTAAATTCCAGCAACTCTCCATTAGCAGCAATATTTAAATAACGTAGCGACATTATATCGCTGCTAACACATCACTGCCACACGTTGATCTTATCGTGATGCAGGTCACGTTAAGACCAGCATGTGGTCATGGTATGGTGGCTGGTGGTTTCCAGTCTCTCCATTACTGGCAGTAGTGGAGAGTAAAAATTTTCAAAAGGAACTTATAATACCTCAATCTAATTTGTTATGCACCATGCGACCCATTGGGAAGCCGGCAGAAATTGGGTTATATGGTACCCTCACCACCAGCCACTGGTGGTTGCAGTCGCTGTAAGTCGCTATATACCGTACCGTGTCAGTCTGTGCTATCGTTTGGGCGTTTGGATCGAGCTTCAGTCTACAATAAAGAAATAATTATATTATTTCTTTTCACTATTAATAAAATAGTTAAATAAAAGACTCGTAAACTTAGAGTATAGTTAAATAAAAGACTCGTAAACTTAGAGTATCCATTAGATACTCTAAGCTCGTAAACAATAAGAATATCTAAGGAGAATTCTATTCTTAATGAAATTACAAAAAATCATTTATTTTATTTATTTTAGTTATCAAGACTTAAAAGGCCATAATCTACCTACATAAAAAAGAAAAAAAGGACAAATCATTTGTCAAACCTCAACTCAAATGCGATAAAATTTATAAAATTTGGTTGGCGAAAATTAGTAAATTAAGGATAGAAAATGGCTAATAAAGTTGAAAATAATTACAAAGTGAATCCTGAAAAGGTTCTCCTCGAAACAGATCAAGGTATAATGGAAAGTGAGGAAAGAAAATGGGGAATACCTCTGAAAGATGTGTACAAACATGGACTCACTTTTTACAAAGGTATTTTACCGATTTTTCTATTTTTACTATAATTATTCGATGGCCAATTGTTGTAACATTTTTATACTAAAAATCCCGGTTATCTGATATCTTGAATTTATATTATAAACCTCTTTAATAAGTACTTGATAGATTTTTCTGTTCTTGATAGATACTTATGAGTATTATCATGTTTTACCTATCTACAGTAAATTTAGTTTTGATTATTGTTGATTACAGATAAGGAAGGTAAAGCACTCCACCTAAGTTATGAGGATAGACTGAAACTGGTTGCCTATACTCAACAAACAGCACAAGGGCCATTAGATCCTAACTCTGCTTCTCCACTTGGTGTTCTGGATGTTATTGGGCGAGACAGGCGGGCGGCCTGGCAAGCTTTAGGGCAGATGTCTCAGATTCAAGCCATGGTCGGCTTTGTTCACACATTGGACAGGTGCTTTTTTTTTGGTACTTTTTTATATGCTGATGAATGATTGTATTGTGGGCTCTATAACTTTTCAATTTTGTGATAACATTTACAGGTTGTGTCCACTATTCAAACCATATTTAGAAGCAATTCAAAAGGATTTGGAAAATAAAAAGCAGCAAGAGTAAGTTTTAAATAGACATGTGAAATATCTTTTTTAATTGAAATAGGTACATATTGATATCCATGTTTCTTCAATAATTAATAGGTTGAAAAAGGAAGAGGATGAACGAGCCCATTTGGAGTTGCAAAACAGAATTATATTAGAGAAACAGAAACAACAAAGCAATAAGCTGACAGAAGAACAACAGGTGTAAGTAAAAATATGCTGTATTTTCAATACAATACAATTCTTTTGCCTGTGCTATCTGCAGTGAGTAGTCAAGTATTACTTACTTCTAATTCATCAAGATGCGTGAATTCTCCAGCTGCTAGTCATATAAAAACAAAATAACTGCTTAATTTTTTTTATTTAACTAAAAAACCAAACCAATTTCGATTTCTCACTCCATATTTTTGATACCACAGTTTTTAAACTATTTTGTTTTTCAAAATTACAGACAGAGAATAAAAGATGCTCTTAACGCCCAAACCTATGATCAATTCCTACAGTATGCGCAACAGCAGTATCCAGGCAATTTTGATCAGCAGGCAGTTCTCATCCGTCAGCTACAAGACCAGCATTACCAACAATATATTCAGCAGCTCGCAGTAGACCAACGACTCGCTAACTCTAACATAAAGGACACAAAGGATACGCCTGAGGATAATGACGTTAATACAAGTAATGATAGTGTTGAAGAAGAAAAAGCATCCATTTCAGATTATAATTTGAATGAAACTGAAATTACCATTGTCGATAATAAGTAAGTATCTCAACAACTCGTTTTATACATCGCATACTTTTAATTCTGAAATTTATTACTATGTATTTTATTTCATTCAATTGTGTTCTACTGCTACTTAAACAGGCTTGTTTTCTGAAAAACTGTTTGACATGATTTCCACAGTTGGTTTTAATGGGGTTTCTTTCTCATTTACAACAAAGAATGGTTACATGGTTTGAAGGAAATTGCATGCCATGAATTGTCTAACTGGCCATTAAAGATATCAAAATAGATATTAGTGTTACAATTGATTTAAAATAAATTGTTATACACAAGTCTCATTTCGCACTTCATGCACCAAGCACAACCTGTGCCTGAAATATTTACTCTTAACATTTTCCTAAGATTATAATTATTAGTTTATTCATGATTATTTAGTTTACTACATTTACAAATTCTGCCTGCAGAAACTGGTCTTCTACCCTCCTTCGCTGGCTTAACAAGCCACGGCAGATCAAGGCCTCGTACTCTAATAAGAGCTACCGCTACTTATTCAATGAAACCCTGGATTATGATAACCAGTTAGTGTGGCTAACTCTTTGTATAATAGGGGTAGTCCACTTTGCGATAATGGAGCATTAGGCGCGAGGACTTAGTATAGGGAATATGTTACTAGAATTACTCTATTACTCTTACCCTCGATTCTGCTAAAGTAAAACCACATACACTGCAAAAGATGGCATTAAATTTGAGACTTTATTGCCCATAGCAATAGCAAAAAGTCCATACTTAAAGTCCAAAATTAAGTTAAAAGGGTTTCATTACACTTTTTCATTCATTCTACAAAAAGCCATTTAATTTCTACTTTGCTGTATTACTTTGAAGTTCAAAATTAAATGGAATATTTTAGTAGTGTCCATGGTATGACAGTGTTTTTGCTTTAGCAGAATCAAAGCCCTGTATGTAGGTCTGATACTATTCTAAATCATGTAATTTTGTTTCACTATCTTACTTGAAGACGTTACAGGTTCCATCTCCTTGGTATATACCAACAATTTGGTTTAGTTGTAGGGTATAACAAGGTATACCAAGATACCAACCCATGTTGCTTTATAACACTCTTTATATAGATTTTTGGTTTTTATACAATTTCCTTGTATAGTTATTAAATATTGAAATATGTTTATCATTCTGAATCAACAGAGTAGGTATAGGTTGTAGGTAAATTTAATGTATTTGCGCTGAACTGGCAGATAAGCATACTTAGTTGTAGGTGTATCTCTTTTTTTAGTGCATGTTTATATTTAAAAACGATTGGTGTATGAATACATTTTTGTTGCAGAGATTTGCAGACTTCAGATAAAACAGAAACTAGTGATTTTACTGATGAACCCAGGGAAGACGAGAATTCAGAGGATGAAGGTAAAACTCGCAACTGTTCAAAGCACAACCAATACTTTTTTGCTTGAACTTTTACTTTATTCAAATTCAATACACAAAAAATGTAAATCTTATAGTTGAGTTATCCATACATAGTAGAATAGGGCTCTGCCTGTGGGTGTCCTAAAAGGCGACTAAGGGATAGGGCTGTTCTGTTTTCCATCTGACAGTAAACACACAGCCTATGACAAAGTGCCTGCTATATGGCAATAGGCTCGCCTTCTATTACGTGGGACCGAAAATCACAGTTGGCGAAATGTGGGTGTTAATACACCTTTGCCTACCCCTTCGGGGATTTACAGGCGTGAGTATATGTATGTTATCCATATCCATGGATCATTACATTATTCGGTGAGGTAGTACAACTCTCACATGTATAATATAGAAAGATGTGTTTCATTTCATTCCTCTATACATCCGTCGCGGCTTCGGGCGCGGCGCTTCGGGCGGGCCTCGGTGACTTAGTGGTCAGAGCATTCCCCCTGTAAGGGCAAGATCGTGGCTTTAATCCCGCCCAAGGTCGATTCTCTGTTCTCTTTCTTAATCGATTTGAATAGTTAGCAATAGTTAGATGTGTTTTATATCCAGATGTGTTCCCGGCGGTAGAGGAAGCTCGCATGTGGACTCGCCCAGATATCGCCCAGTTCAAGGATTCTGCTCGAGCGGGCGGTGGACGCCTTACCGTCGGCCATGGCGAGACTGTGACCGTACGCGTGCCCACCCATCCACGGGCCAGGTGCCTCTGTTGGGAGTTTGCTACTGATAACTATGATATAGGTAGGATTTTTTTATTTGTTTATTCGGTCTGTGAATTGACTGCACCGCTATGGACGGTAAGTAAAGTTCAGGAATCCATCGATCTTAAAATGGTAGGTCCTAACTTGATAGCCTCAAGAGAAGCTTTTAGCTTTTTAACTTTAAGAAAGGAAAAGCATTAGCTTGGTTGGTCAGCTTGGTTCGAGACAGTATTGTTACTACCATATGCGGGAACATGATCTTAACCAAAAAGTAATTTTGGTAGTAGACTTTGATAATCATATTGAATATTTTTTATTATTTTAATAATTTTAGGTTTTGGACTGTACTTTGAATGGAGCAAGTCAGCAACTACTGAAGTTACCATACACGTCTCGGAGAGTGACGACGATGAAGTCGACGATCCCGATGCTCCAGACTACACTGATGATGGTAAATAGCCTAAATATTAACTTTACCCCCCATAGGGATAAAATTTTGAGAAACAGATACATTTCTTTCTAACCAGAAGCAATTTTATGAGATTTCATACTCATTCGGTTCATCCCATATTTAAACTGTTAGGGGTGATATAACCATAAATCCTTTTTAGGTAGATTAGCATAGTAAATTACCATAGTACACATGGCTGAAGAGATAAGTATATGCCTTTAGATACACTTGACATGAAAATGTGTAGACAGGTAGATGTCTTTATTGAACACCAAGGAAAACATAATTTTGCATAACATTTGACAGAAACAAGCTATTTTGTGTGTATGTACAATTTGACGGCTTTATCGTACAATGGCGATCTCTTCGAGGCAACCATACATATCTCTTGACCGTGTGTACATTAAACAGTTTTGTCATAAAACTATGCTCATTGGCAGGTGACACTATCCACGAGTACACGATCCATGGCACTCGCACCGACTTAGAACTCGGTGGTGAGAGGAACTCACTCACCTCTAGTGAGCCAAAAGTGCCGGCTCCACGTCCTCCTGTTAGCCTGGTCGTGCCCATATACCGCCGAGATTGCCACACAGAGGTAAGTGATCCTTGTTAATGTAATACTCTTCATCCGATTACCAATACCAGTCACATACAGAGCTCCAACTTTGAAGACGAGAGTCCTCTTTCCTGTTCAGTTGGTGATAGGGACTTTTTACTGTAGATAACTGATGTTCTAAGCAGCAATTTAACTCAAGAACGGCTGAACCGATTTGGCTAATTTTAGTCTTGAAATATTTGTGGATGTCCAGGGAAGGTTTAAAGGTTGAGAAAATAGGTGCAGCGGGAAAGGGATCAAAAATTCACGCGGGCTGAAAAAAATATGGCGGTACGAAGTTCGTCGGGACAGCTAGTAAAATATAAAAACGCAGATCGAAGTCTACGCGAGCGAATCGCGGGCATAGTAAGTCTAAATTTTCACATTTAGATGGATCTAATTGTCGCTTAATTGGGCCGGTGCGTAATAAACACGATGGTCCTAGGTTATGTGGCGGTCGTATATCCTGAGTGATTTTATAATCATTTCGGGTAAAAAGATTTTGGTCACATTAATAATTTCAGATGATTTTGTTATCGAAACTGTGTCCAAAATATTTTTAACGGGAAATGCTTTAAATCAGGGTGTATCGAAAAAGATCTCAGGTGTAAATTCTGTTATAAAACCCATGATACGAGCTACGAGCTATAATAATATGAAATACATTTATAGGTCCAGATAGTGCTATGTATGTTCCAGAAATTATTGTTAATATTGTAAATTCCAGGTGTATGCTGGATCTCACACATACCCAGGCGAAGGGGTGTATCTACTGAAATTCGACAACACATACAGTCTATGGCGATCCAAAACACTGTATTACAAAGTATACTATACACAGTAAATTGTATATTGGAATTATTATAGACCCATGACATGGATATATGAAAAATAATATATTAAATTATTAATTTAATACTGTAATATTTAATACCGAGAAGTAACGGAAATATTTTAAAGCCGTAAATTAGAGCATGATCGCCATGAAAGTCGATGCATAGATGACAGAAATCTAGTGAATATATCATGACGAAGACCCTATTACTTCTATTTTGTAGAGGTAAAAAAAATACGATCAGCAGTTCACGACATTATAAATGTGAGTGTGAATAAATGTTTATTGGTTCAGTGTATGTAGTCAATTATGATAATTTATGTCTCTGGATGTTTCTAGATATACTTAGGTTGCTGGTCATGTTATTGCACGAGCCATTTTCGTCACTGTTGAATGATTTTTCAATGACTAACGAATATTGTCATATAATTTTGTTCTGATATTGTTCACAATAACATTTCGGTACATTAGAAGCATACCTAGATTTCTAAGATATGTTTTTAAACTTTTACAAACGTGAATGGAAGTTTTTTTAGTTATTAGGTCAGAAGTGAGTATGTTTAGTTATGTTCAGAAAAATATGACTATGTTGTTATTTAGAATACGATTGTCGCATTTATGAGCAAGTAGTAAGCCAGAAATATTTGGTAACTGATGGAATATTCTGTTATTTGTATTAATATTCGCACAGTGCAGATTTATTTTGCAATTTTTGCAACACCTTTAATATCGGCTGGTAAAACTGGGTGAGACAGTGAGACCGTCATTGTACTTTATTATTGTGCAAAAGTTTCAAATAAATATATAATAAATTACGTTATTGTTCATGATATATGTTTTATTTCGTTATGGTTATTGTTGGTAATTTTATTTAAAAAAAAATGCATCTAGGTCTAGTTTTCAGTTCTATAAAAGGTAAAGAAAATATGCAGTTGCCCTTATTACTCGGCTATATCTTGGACCTAAAATGTGCTCTGTGGGGTGAGCACGAACTACTATCGTAATCATATCGTGAACGTAACGCTAGCACGGAGCATCGCGATTGGCCGCCTGCCAGAAGCCTGCCAATCGCAATGCTCCGTGCTATCGTTACGTTCACGATATGATTACGATAGTAGTTCGTGCTCACCCCACTGTACGCGCAGTACACGTTTCTTGCGTGTGTTTAGAGGATAGCACGAGGTACTACGGCGATGGCAAAGCTCAAATTCACCAAGCATACATTATACGAAACAGTCCACGCGCGTCAAGGCTTCTTCTGCATCGCGATTTAGGTCCAAGATACGTGTCCCGAGGTATAACTAGGTGCATAGTACCGAGTGGGAGAAACCGCCAGCAAGACCTATATTTTTATAACCTTGTGCCATTACAATGGTTTAGGTTAGTACTTAAATTAGTACATACATGTTAAAATGTATTTTAATCGTGATACGAGTTCCTTTTTGTTATCGAATGAAGCCTTCGTTTGTTTCTTGTAATATATTTTTAAACTATATAATATAAATAAGCACATACTCTGTATTTTTAGAAAGATTTGATTTTGTATGTTGGAAAGTTCTTCTAATTTGTTTGTCACAAAAAACGCATTGTAAATTAATAGTTATTTAAACTCTGCACTATTAGTACTGCCTGTTCATAACTTTTTCGCAGCCCCAATAATATGTCTAGAAAGCGTTAAAGAATGCTGGCGTTAACTAGTTATATAATAACGGTAACGTTAAAAAGAAATCATAAAACGTTGAATGATGGGAATTATTAAACAGAAGATTTAAACAATGAGTTTGAAATTTACTGTGTATTAAACAAATTTACGTTTGGAATATATTTAAGTCACAACTTCAATTTTTTTTTTCTTTGATTATGAAATAGTAGGCCTTAGAAGTATTATTTATCGCAGTACGAGTATTATATAGCATTTAAAATGTTAAGTAAGTAATGTAGTTCAATTGCAATCTATTTATTAGTGTTATGTTAATATTCTAGTTGTCTTACATCGTAATTTGCTTAAGTTAACACGCACGTAGAAATTAGATATTAATTTTACATAAATACTACGATGTTATAAATTATGGGTGTTTGACTGTTAGAACAGGGTTTGTAAGTATGAAATAAAATTTAATGATATTTGAGTGTTCACAAATTGAACTGACCGATTTTTATAAGAAATATTGTTCTTTCAGACAATAGGAGATGCTTTAGTGCTTAATTGGTATAGTATAATAGCACATACTAGATCATAATGCCATAAATAGAATTCCGATTTCCTACTCCGACCATCGCTGCATCGTATCATTGACTATGTACGACCCTGTCCAGTGTCATAAAGCTCTGTCTTTTTGACTAAATAAATATGTCCATATCCTGAACAAGCAGCGCGCACTACGCTTTGATCCATCGATGTTACACCGTTAGTCAGACTACCGACAGGTGGCCCTAGTTAGCTCGGGTTCTCGGAGAAATCCTTCCTAGGTCCAGGTGCGGACGTAGCCTGAAGTTGGGGGTGCAGTAATTTCTTCAGAAAATAACTTTTTAAGAAGACGTGCACGATTTCGGGGGGCCCATGTCCTTTGTGACCCTCCCCCCCCTCGGACCGCGCATGCCTAGCTCGTGGCTCGATTTCGACATAAACACGAGGATGTGGAACCTATGGCGCTGAAGCAGTACCCGTCAATCAAGTCTAAATTGGCGATTACCTCGTATCAGCATAGGACCCATGTGTGGGGAGTTGAGATAGTATCGATTTTAAGATAATGCAGTGTTGGATCTGGCCTGGCCTTTTACCAATAACAATTACTGCATTACACCATTCTAACAAGTACGACATGGTATAAATATTCAATTATATTATTTATTTAATTTGCATTATAGTTCACGTACTTGATGGTAACTTCACCACTGAGTTTTAAAATTTTTGTGTATTTTGTCATGTTACCTTGTAAACATAGATATAATTGAGTTTCATAAATGTATGTACTGAATTAAATAAACATTAAACAAGATCTTTGATTTCCATTTTGTTATCCTACTATTTTAATATTATAAACGTGAAAACTTTGTTATGTTTGTTCTCAATCACGCTCGAAACAGGTTGGGGTGAAAAAAGTGAAGAAGAAACCAAAGGACCTACACATCTAGGAGGCCCATATACCAACAGGGCCCATATAAACCCGGGTGCAGTCAATTGGACGACATAATAAATTTATAAAAACAGCCATGTTGGGAGCTCCGTGGGCGTAGGGAGTATCCCATGCGCCCACGGAGCTCACAACATATGTACCCATAAAGATGTTCGCGACGCAAAAGCGGAAGTTTAAAATGATAGGCGGCAAACTTCTTGATTATAACAGAAAGTTCGTGTAAGGACTGAGCACTACACTAAGAAAAACGAGCCAAGTGAGATGCATAGAGCCAAGGCTGTTTATCCTCTTTTAATAGGGTGACCACATATTTCAATATACATAGGAACATTGTGAGACTAGTCACGGAGTTGGGCATTATTGGGCATGATAAAACCAGTAAAAATCATGATAAATTGAAATGAATTTTACTGGAGAATATAATTGCATTCATAAGCATAGACAATTATGGCCTTCTTAGGGCGCTTGTGTACTTTGAATAAATATCCGTGTTAGGGCCGGCACGGCATGGCATGCCGCGGCACACCGTGGCAGCCTGCTAAAAGAAAAGCCCAGCTATTCTAGCTTCGTGGATTTGAAGTTGGTTGTGTGATTGTGTCGTTATGGTTGACTAGGATTTTAAATTAATAATAACAAAATAAATAAAAATTGTAGGACAATCTACACAACGTTATCTAGACCCAAAGTAAACATAGGTTAACTAGCTTGTATTATGGGTTCTAGAATGCCTTTAAACATACTTAGATTCATTTTTTTGTAAATACATACGTTTTATACACCAGCTGTTGCCCGCGACTCCGCCCGCGTGGAATTCTGATCCCGTTCATGGCTTATATATAGCATAATGTGTTATTATATACTATATCATTGTAAAGTTTCATCAACATCCATTCAGTATTTTACTTTAAATTAGAAAAAGCGAAATCAATTCCAATTCCAATTTAAAATAATTTGTTTAGTTTAGCATACTAAATGCTTTAAAATTATCTCAATCCATTCAGTAGTTTTTACGTGAAAAAGTAACAAACATCCTCACATACTTACAAACTTTCGCGTTTACAATATTAGTATGATAGAAACCAGACAGATGCAAATATTCATGTTCTGGCATACAAATATTTGTACTGAGCGGGGATCGAACCCGCGCCTCCTGCGTATCGGCCGCGTTCACAACCGCTACGACACAGAGGCAGTCAAAAGGAATGTGGCACGCCGCGTCGTACCGCGGCATGTCGTGGCATGCCGCGGTATCATGGTGACTAAATAAAGTAAAATGAATTCTAAAGTCACTGAAATAAGATTCAAAATAACTTGATTAGTAATAAAATTCTTTGCCATGCCATGCCGGCAGTGGGCGCCGGCACTTAGTAGGATAGAATAGAATGGAATAGAAATAAACTTTATTGTACACCAAACAAAAAGAAAAGTATACATAAAATAAATGGCAAATAAAATAATAAGGTGAAGACAATAAAACGAAGAAATTAAAATAATAAACATTTATTACAATTAGTGAACATGCAAAACAACAACATTAAAAAATTAGTGAACATTCTCCATTAAACATGGCTAAATAAAATAGTTTTATTGAGCTTCTGGCGCAAGCCAATCTTACTGCCTAAGTTCCTCAATGCATTACATTTCGCATGATGAAACATTCTTAAATTTAAAAATGAATTTGCTAATTGCTTAACTAATTGCAATTCATGCGGTTCCTCATCTCTGATACACTGGGTAGGGTGGGGTGGACTAAAAAAAATATAAAGTTTCGTGCGAAAATATTGTTTCACTAATGTTAAGATTTTCTGTTTACTAGTACTGGGTGGCGCAAAAGTAAAGACCCTATTTGGTTCGGCTATAACATTTTTTCTAAATTAGAAAACTAGATTTAGGTTTTTTTAAATGTATATTTGTACCATTAAATTTCGTACCATTAGGATTTAAAGATGATGTCTTTTAAATGGTGACCTCCAGAGTTGATACACATTTGAGCCCTATTTATGACATTTTGCATAACTTGCCGTAACACTTCCTGCGATATGTTCGTTATTTCTTGACGAATGTTTTCTTTTAGAGCTGCGAGAGTCTGTGGCTTGTTCACATACACCCGAGATTTCAAAAAACCCCAAAGAAAGAAGTCTGGACTGGTCAGATCGGGTGATCTTGCAGGCCAAGGCAAATCGCCAAAACGAGAGATAACTCGGCCTGGAAAAGCGTCCCTCACTAAGTCCATAGTGTCGCGCGCTGTGTGTGCCGTAGCGCCGTCTTGTTGAAACCAGATGTGCTCCAGCCCCAATTCGTCCAAACTGGGTATCAAAAATACATAATGTTATTTATTTACAAAAAAATAATTTTAAGAGAGTCTAAGGTTACATTTAATTTGTATGTGGGTGGAATATAATTTTATTACACTGGGCACACTGAGTTGGCAGATGGAGATGGTGGCGGGATACTCGACAAAGGGCGGGAGCAGTTCTTTATTACCATAATATATAAGTTTCAAAAGTTCGTTGATCACTATACATTTTCGCCAAAATAATACTTCCAGACAATTTTGCTATTGAAACTGTGCCCAAAATCTTTCGCTCCGAGACGATTACAAAATCACATCACACACTAAGTTTAATGAAATAAACAAGAAGTTTTGACAACCGTATAAGTTTTGATGATACCTATTTATAAGTTTTGAACCATAGTTTTGATGATACCTACTAATAAGTTTTGATGATACCTTCCTACTAATAAGTGTTGAAAAAGTATTTGTACCAAGCGAATAAATAAGTTTTGTAAACCTGATCTACGCTGTTTCCATCTGAGATACCTTACAAGAGTAAAAGTAAAAAACTTATATGCTTCAAAACGTATAGGTAGGTACCTAAATCTAGAATAATAAGAGAATATAGTTTAAATAGGAAAATACATGCATATTCTAAATCATGGTCACTAGACCACCGTAAATTAACAAATTATTTAAGAATTGCTTACCTGTGAAATGATATGCCGCAACCACCATATGATTCGCTTTTATGCAACACTTTTTCACCATTTTTGAGGTAAAGAATTGCAGTTCTAGTCAATAATTTAACAATACACCCAACGCTAAGTTATCGACACAACAACAAACGACAGCGTCAGACGCCATGACACTTGTCTGAGATACCAATTAATAATTATAAAAACTTCTAACAAAAATTTTATTTCATCACCTTTTATTATTTTTGGTCTTATAAGGCAATATATCTTTATAATAAAATACTTTTTATAGCTATATACAATTTAATTTAATATTAATTAAAAATTTCGGTCATATATTTCTTTCAACCGGTTGAATATTTATTACTACCAGAAATAATTTTGTCGTAGGGCAAGTGTGCAAGAGGGACAAATGACATCGCCGCTGGCTATCTCTCTCGGCTCGTTTTGCATCTAATACAGTTTTCTTTCCAAAGTAAACCTTATGCCGTAGTATTATGTTTTGTTTTACTGTAACACTATTTTGAGAGTGCTCAGTCCTGTTAGTATAATACGTCCATGGTGTATATACCTTAGAGTATCCATTACTATAGTATAGAGCAAGTCTAACACTATGGTCCATTGTGCCGAGTGTAAGCAGTTTTTTATCTGTGGTATAAAGCGCCTATAGTGATGTTTCATGTACATATTACCAAAATTATCGATAGTTGGTTATGTTGTGAATTTAGTGTGACGCATGCGTGGATGAATGGATAAAATTAAAACCAAGATACAAATATTAGTATCATTTAATGAATTACCAAAACCTTTATGTGTTTTTGGTCAAGTTTTCAGGAGAGACAATAAGCTGTTTTATTAAATAATTGATGAGCGTATCAAAAAACTAAAAATGCAGTATGATGCCAAAAAATATTTTGAATGAACTGAGATATAAGTGAAAATCATAAACGGTACTGTCCATCCACAATAAATTGTTTTTCCCATTTTGATACACATATCAGAATTGTCTTCCTAGTGCCATTTCTTACAAGTGAAAAATGTACACATATCAGATTTGTTATGGAACTCAATAGGATTTATTTAGGGGATAAATACTGACTGGTGGCAAGGTACATTTGATGTAACTAACATACGATGTAAATAAATACGTACTATAAACTTGATAAGGCATACAAGTAACAAAAAAGAACAATACTGAGTTAAGCTCGCCTTTGTACATCAAAATGTATCAGTTGCTAGTCGGTGCACATGTTAAACAACGGACGAGGCTCTGGTGCCGACTTTGCTCTCGGAGTTGGGAACTAATCGCTGATCGTTCCCAGTATAGCCGATAATATGACAATCAGAAAAGAAGAGCAATTCCCGAGTTCCAAGCACATTATGGTACCAATTAGTTATACAATTTAGTCCCTCTAGTCTCAGTAGTCCGGTTGCTAGTCCGGTTGATTCGCATCCGAGCCCTTCACCTCGGAGTACGGGATACGCTTTTCCAGTCTAATTGCGACGCGGCTAAGCTTCGATATTTTCCGTAAAGTGCCATCTGACCTCCACAATCCTTTGGTGAATCTTTGGTATCGAAGTACTGCTGCTAGATCAGTTGTCGATCTTTTACTACGTCACGTGACCATAGAAGTTTGTGTGGTGAAATGTGTGTGTTAAGTGTTATATAATACACCTTGCCCTACACCTTCGTGAGCGTTCGAGGACGACTGTATCGGGAACACATATTAGGTACACAGGCAAATATCCCTCAGTCAGCGATGGAGGTAAGTCACAAACTTGTGTCTGAAATCGAGACTACTCTCACTAGAGTATCCGATTGGGGACGACTAACCCTAGGCCAATTCAACTCGGCTAAGACACAAGTATGTGCATTCACCGCTAAGAAAACCCCATTTATTGTAGCGCCGCAATTTTCTAGACACACCGTTTACCATCTCTTCGAGTATAGCGATCCTCGGTGTTGGTATCTTCAGTGACGATCAACGCCGTAGTCACTTGAAAGACTAAGTCAAGCTGGTATCAAAGAAACCAGGAGTGCTCAACAGGACGAGGCAGTACATCACTGCGGGGCAAAAACTTCTTCTTTATAACGCGCCCGTTCGGCCCCACATGGAGTACTGCTGTCACGTTTTTACCTAGACCCTTTCAACTTGGCGCAAAGACGGACGCTGAGGATCGTCGACGATCCCATACTCACAGGCGGGGTGGTAGTCCCTCTCAACCTCAGAACGAACTTCCTTGCTGTGGGTGTTTTACCGCCGATGGTTTGTGTTCAGAAGAATTTTTCGACATAATGCCTAGAATTTCGTTACTTTTCATCGCCGCACCGCTCGCCATACGAGTAGACAGTGAATTCATTCTCACACATTACGACCGGAAACGGTGCGCACTGTGCGGTATGAAAGGAACTTCATCCCACGTACGCTCAAGCAGTGGAATGATCTCCCTGTTGTTTTTCCACGCGACTTCAATATGTATGGGGTTCTTCAAGAAGGTCTTTATAAGGTTTCTACAGGGTCAGCAGCACGAGTATGACGCCCCTGGTTCAAAGGCCACTAACACTAACTACTTTCTAAAAGGAGGGCTGTGTGCTAAAAGCCATCCCAGAAATACCAGCAGTATTCCACGAAGGAGCGAATTTGTGTCTTGTACAGAAGACACCGCTGCTCCGACGTGTAAAAACGTCTCATTTTGTTCAGGACTTCAACCTTACGCGAGGCTGTTTTGATGATACTCTAAGTGTAGTTTTTGTTGTTCAGTTCGCAGCGAACATCCAAACCGAGGATACTGAGATTTTCCTACTGTAGCAGTGGCGTGCTCTGAAGAGTGGAAGGAAAGAAGATATCTTTGCACTGAACTTCTTGGTCTTCTTGGCACTGAACTCGATCAGGTTCTCAGAGCCCCATTCGGAAATGTGCTTCAGGATCCGGTCGAGCTCAGTGACAAGAAGCTGCCTTTGTTCCACAATATCAGACTGCTCGGCCACAGGATGTCCATGATAACTCAAGTGTAAGGTTAGCATCTGCATAGCATAGCGTCTGCATAGCAATTAATGCTGTCAGTGGACAGCATACGTTTATATGCAGAAGAAAGAATGGATGATAAGACGGACCCCTTCGGCATGCCAGCATTTACCTGCAAGAACTCCGAAGTTCGTCCATCTCTAAAGGCGCAAATACGGCACACCTGCAGGAAGTTAGCCACCCAGTCGTACAGTTTGGGAGGACTGTGCGACTGGGTGGCCAGAGGCTGGTAGACGGGAAGGAAGGCGCCAGATTCTATAGAAAGCTTTGGCGATGTCAAGACTAATTTGCCAGTGACCCCAAAACTGAGAACAGCAATATTATTGTACAAAATTTAGTCACCTGTCTCGTTTTATTTCCTATTATAAGATTATTTACGCTGTTACAAAGGTAGAACACCAATTTTACAACCAACAAACCGAAGAGAAACAAGCTGTCAAATTATCTATGTGCAAACCAATTCTGACATGTGCAATATGAGGGTGAAAAACTTTTGATGTGGACACATAACCAATTTTGCAGGGTCAGAAGTGCACATCCATATTTTGTCAAATCTATTTCTAGAAGGAATTAACACTTGTTTGTTTTTTCAGCCGACGCGCAATTTTTTTTTAAGGCCGTCTAGCGAATAAAATTTTTTTCGAAAAAATGCACATAACGACTTTGGCAGGCGCACTGAAGTATGGATAAGCATATAAAGTTTTGACGCACTTTGGAAGAGGCCAGTGGTTAATTGAAATATAAAGTTTTGCATAAGTATTTACCTACGTGGAGGTAAAGTTCTGGTACTGCATCGTCATTCAGTTTGCAAAGCCCTTTCTTAGTTACTTATTTGAAATCAAGCTTAAAATAGATAGAACAGATGAAACTTCGAATATTCGGCTCCCAATCAGGCCTCTTTATAGCTTTTAGCTTTCACTCATGCATCTATTATTATGCATCTTAGTATTTTTGTAAACCTAACAAAAATAATAGTGCATAATTTATAAAAGTAAAATGAGCAGATTTATTTGTTCACGCAGTAAATACTCTATACTACATAAAAGAAAATAAACCTACAATGAAATTCTATTGCAAAAAGAAAATTATCGTAACCGAAAGTGCATGTGCTACATCACTATTCATTTAAAAGAAAATATGGCCGGTGACAGCCGTCAGCTGTAACCCGCCCCGCGTTTCTCGCATCCCCCTAGGAGACCCGTATAAATTTTATGAAAACAAATAAATTAGTCATATAATACTACTCACGGGTGATATGAAATGTTATCATTCTTTTTATTTTTCTTCCGGGAATCGTTTTGAGAGCCTGGCAATGCAGAGTTCACCATTATTACCACAAAATGACTTCAACTTCAACTTCTTCTTAATGGCGTCTGCAGCAAATCGCCGTCAGTTTGCCAATGTCAAGTAAATTATAAATGTTTATAAAATTATTAATGGCGAAACGCCAATGTCAAGTTTTCAAGATATTTTCTACCAGAGCCACGTTAGCCACGGCAGTAACTTTGTTTCCGTGTGTCCACCCCCCACGAGATTCAGATGGACGATCAGGACGTGTGGTTGGATTTTAGGGGGCACCACAAAATGAAATAAACTGTTATTTGCGAAATCACTTTGGCAGATATTGTTTTGCTACTGATTGCAGTTGTCAAAAATTCTAGGCACTGTTCACACCTGTGATAGCAGTTCATACTTGCTAAGACGCGCTCTACAGGTAAGATAGATACTCTAAGGTATATACGGATCAACCAAAAAAATCTGATCAAGTGATCAACCAAAATTGATTGTTGTCGCAGTGGAGCAGTGGAGCAGTGGAGTTTGTGGCACCGTTTCTTCTTCACTATCGCCTAGAAAGCGGTGGTAAACTTAGCTAAAGTAGAATGAATTTGAAGTTATTATGAGGTATAACTTATGACCATTCTGTTGAAATTGATCAATAGGGGTCCATTACACGCTTATGCATGTCATGCCATCATGCCGTCAATCATGTCATGATTGTTATTGGTCAATCGGCTATTGACCAATAACATACATCGTCTAATAACCGATTGACCAATAACATTCATGATTGATGGCATGATGGAATTACGCTTGCATAAGCGTGTAATGGACCCTTAGAGTACTAGATACTCTAAGAATGAACCCCATAGTGATGCAACCTTAGAGTATCTATCTTGCAACTGACCCCCTATACACGAAAAAAATAATACAAATTAGATGACCTAAAGGACCTAGTTACCAGATCATACATCCCAAAAAAAACAACACAAACGTCAGATCTGACACTTTCTGTAATTTGTCTGACAGTTGAAGTTGACAGTGGCTGACAGTCAAATATAATGTTTACGGAGAGATGAGTTGTTTTTTTTTTCGATTTTGTTTGGCAAGTTAAAATAAATTAAAATGTTACAGCGTCTAATTCATAGCAAATTTGAACTGAAAATATCAAAAACACATACAAATTTATTGTTTAGTTACCCAAACAGAACTAGCTTGTGTCATCATTGCAGTATCAGGTTATACTCCCATCGCAAGGTCCCAGTCCTACGGAACTATTACGAAAGGAACTTTTATAATAGAAATGGTTTGTTTAGTTACAAACTACGGTATTATACTAGCCAAATTGATGCCCAGAAAAAGGATGGCGATATCCAAGATATTAAAGATAAGACTACCATAGAACCATCGAATAAAATTAATGTCAAATTAAAGACATCAGAATTGAAAAGATTATTTGGTTTGGCGGAACCAGAAAAATGGACTTTAGCTGGTTAGTAAATCTCCTTCAAGCCAATGGCTGTTTTAATGAAGTATATCTTTACAGAAATGATAAATTCAACATTAAAAGTATATATTTTTTATTCCAGGTGCAATTGGTTTCCTGGTTATTTCATCAAGTGTCACAATGGCCATACCATTTTCTTTGGGAAAGGTACTTGATATAATATACAGCAGCACAAGTGACTTGGCTGGTGCAAGAGAAAAACTAGACACTCTCTGCTTCATGTTATGTGGAGTATTTCTTATTGGAGGCCTTTGTAACTTTGGCAGGGTTTATCTGATGTCAATTTCAGGTTAATATTGTTAAAAATATTAAGGAAATATATCAAGTATTTTGTAAGTGGAATGCATAAATGTATTACAAAACTACCTACTGTATACATTACACTCACAAAATAGCTGAAATTATTTATAAAAATTGTAATAGTCTCCAGATCTTGTTATTAAAGCAAAACTTTGAATATAAAAATCTAACAGTCCATATCACTGTAGCTATAACTTTGAATATAAATGATCTAACAATCCATACCAGTATAGCTATAACTTTGAATGTAAATAGTCTAACAGTCTGCACCACTATAGCTATAACCTTGAACATAAATTGTCTAACAGTCTATACTAGTATGGCTATAAGTTTGAATATAAAATAAATAGTCTAACAATTCATACCACTACAGCTATAACTTTGAATATAATAAATAGTCTAACAATCCATACCACTATAGCTATAACTTTGAATATAAATAGTCTAACAGTCCATACCACTATGGCTATAACTTTGAACATAAATAGTCTAACAGTCCATACCACTATGGCTATAACTTTGAACATAAATAGTCTAACAGTCCATACCACTATGGCTATAACTTTGAACATAAATAGTCTAACAGTCCATACCACTATAGATAAAACTTTGAACATAAATAGTCAGTTGTGCAATTTTCCTGTATACTGCTAGCAAAGTATGAGCCTTATACACATGATGTACCAAAGCCACATAAGAGTGCTGAAGTAGCAGCTACTTAAAAAATTGTAATTTTTCTTAAACACTGTTTCCTAATACACCTAATAGCTTACCAAAGTGACCTAGAGAGGCTCTATAATTAAAAAGTAAAGTAAGAAGTACACTCAACACACTAATGTATATTGCAGGCAGCATGTAGTCCTCAAGGCTATGTTTTAGCCCTAAGTTAGTAAGCTGTGTGTTCTGAAAGAGAAAGAGAGATGGGGCTATATCATAGCCATATCCTTCTTTTCGTAATAAGAATAGGCTTACAATATACAAGGGCACAAGTGAGTCTCTTTGTAGAAGTAAGCATCTTTGGAGCATTTCAGTTCTAGTGTGTATTCTTCTTTTTCCTGAATAATAGGCCAAGCAATCTTGCTTATTATGATTAAGTGCCTACTCATGTTATCATACTATTAAGTGTCTATATCAATTAGCATGGCATAAGTGACCAATGACATTACAGTAGCAACATAGTAATGAATGTATAAGAATGAGTTTATGTAGATTGAGTAATATCAGATGATAAGATGCAATGCCTAGACCTAGACTATATGCATTGAGTTTATGTATCTTGTTAGTGGCTGTACCAGTTACACCCAAAACTTGCACTTTGGATCCAGTGGCTACCTTGCCTACTCTTTCCCCTTGTGATGTGGTGTATATTGGCTTTACGTTAACAACTGTCATGTGACCTTGGGGACACAAAAGACACGCGGCAGAGATACAGATCCTAGGTACCTATTTGACCTGTTCGACGCCGGCCGTTTCTAGGCGCCACACCATGACACGTCGCACCAATCTGCCCATATCCGCGTGCGCTAGCGCGATATCATTACCATAAACAAGCAATCATGGTGGCTGCTCATGTGAAATTCTGATGCTGTCCGATAAACCGTCTGATGGTATTAGACTGAACAGAAACTCACTAGAGATGGAACCATGATGCACTCATCGACGGTGATTAAGAAGAATTTTGTATTGCTGGTGTGGTTTGCTGTCTGAACCAGGAAATGGTTATTATTGTGGTATTTCCCCACACTTTCTCACTAAAACCACGTGCCGTCTTGGGTTTTCAGGGGTGTGAGATTGCCTAATGGCTCCTCTACACGCTGACAGATTCATCCGCAGATGTCATCGGCGGACGCTTCCGCCGATGTGCAGATGGGCCAATTTGCTCGTCTGTGGTAGATATACGTTTTAACGTTTGTGTTTTTTAACGTTAAATGCCTACCACAGATGAGCAAATAACCCCGTCCACACGTCGGTGGACGCTTCCGCCGCTAACATGCGCAGATGAATTTGTCTACGTGTAGAGGACCCTTAAGGCATATCCCTCGCAACCTGGCTGACACAGGGACATCTCCGAATTCGTTCCTGTCGGCTGGAAGAATCATGGTGTCCCCCTAACCGCATTTGCCCCTGGAGAGGGGCGTCCGTCGCACCTATCTAGGGTTAGCCCTATTTATATTGCCCATTATCTTACGGCTCATAGGCGCTTCTGAGATTCTGTCTTTATTACTATGTGAAGAATGATCCTTGCTATTATTCCATAACTTAAACCCTTTTTTTTTTCATTTTAAGACAATAGTAAAAAGAAATAACTTTTAAACAAAGAAATATTTTAGGTCAAAGAATGACTCAAGCACTACGAAAACAAGTTTATAATGCTATATTACGTCAAGAGGCTGCTTGGTTTGGTAAAGCATCGACAGGAGAACTGGTTAATAGGCTTTCAGCAGATACTCAACTTGTGGGCCGAAATCTAAGCCAAAATGTAAGCGATGGCCTAAGATCACTGTTTATGGTGGGAGCTGGCACTGGCATGATGGTAAGATATTTTAAGCTTTTTTTAATATAAATTATATTATAGAAAAAATAAATCAATAGAGTTTAGCGTAGCAATCAAGATAAGGAATTGCCCTTCATATCTAATCTTTATGAAATGTTACACTGTTAGGTTGTATATTCTCTATGAACTATGAATAAATATGTAAGATAAATAGGTACTTTAATACACTATTTTGTTTTAGATCTATATGTCTCCATCTTTGGCACTAATTGGTCTATGTGTGGTACCCCCTGTGTCTGTGTTAGCTGTAATATATGGACGATTCGTACGAGCCATCACGAGACAACTTCAAGATTCATTAGCTGAATCTACCGAGGTATACATTTTAAAGTTATCATCATCTACTTGCAATTCTCCCAATAATTTGGGGTCGACATGTCATTCCTCTCAAAGGAGTCAGAAAAACGTAATACTTCATCAGGGTCAAACCCCACTGAAAGAGCACCGGCCGGCAGGTGCTTTTTGAGGCAAAATATTACAAAAGATTTTAAACCTTATCTACAGGAGAAAAAGTTCTTAATCATTTGAAGGCAAAAAAGGGGCAGTATGGCGCGCGAGCCTTCTGCAGTAACAAATGCTGGCCGCTGCTCTTTCAGTGGGAATTGACCCTTAGGGTTGACACCCACACCCTATGAATGAAAGCAGGGCGCAAACTAGAGCGATGTGCACTTTAATCTCGACAGGTCTACGTTATTCTCTTTGATGGAGCCACCAAAAACTTTGATCAAAACTTTTAAGGGCGAAAAGACAAACTACGCTCTTCAGATGCGCTTGAGATGGAACTAGAACGTGCCACCTCGTCTAGCCTGTCAATTGACGTCATTTAACACGATTAAATGATTTTTTCTTATAGTTGAATCACATTTCAACATCGCTATTATATTACTTTACAGCTGGCTGAAGAGAAAATTTCAAACATAAAGACTGTTAAAGCGTTTAGTAAAGAAAATATGGAATCTGAAAAATATAGTCAACGGATAGAAAATCTGCTGAAACTAGCGTACAAAGAGTCTTTAGCTGTAGGAAGTTTCTACGGTATGGTAAGTACCTATTTTAATTATAGAATTCCTCAATCAGTCAATTACAATTGCGAATGTCGATTTCACTATATCCATTCGACCGTAATTTCATTGTTTATTTCATGCTCGCTTTACTCAATTTTTTAATGCAACTTGATAACAAAGTATTCCTTTTCAGAATGAGATAAGTAGTACAGTAGTTTTTTGTCAAGTTAGAATAAGTTCTTTATACGAAGTTTTAAGTCCTATAGTAAGATCGATCTCACACTAAAATTACGACACCTCTTTTCGAGGTTTTGATAGTTACCGATAAAAAAACATGTACGAAAAATAATGTAATTCAAATTCTAACTACAGACTGGGCTCGCAGGGAACACCATAATAATTCTTGTCCTCTATTATGGCGGTGGCATGGTCGCTACGGAACAGTTAACAGTCGGAAATCTGACCTCCTTCTTACTGTATGCCGCTTACGTGGGCATTAGTATAGGAGGCTTGAGTAGTTGCTACACAGAGCTGAACAAAGGAATCGGTGCTGCTACGAGGCTATGGGAGATCATTGATAGGGAGCCCGCTATTCCAGTCGAAGGTTAGTATCAGGATATTAACGTACTGTATGTTGCAAGGTCAATGCAAAATTTTATAGCTATAGGAGTTGACGTGCGGGTAATTCGTGACTAACACTACTATACCTCGGGACACGTAAGATACGTGGACCTAAAACGCGAGACGAACGAGGGCCTGGCGCCCGCGGATTGTTTTGTAATAATCTTTGGTGAATTTGGGCGCGTCCACCGCAGTAGCACTCTGTGCTATCCTCAAAAGACACCCATGAAACGTGTACTGCGCGTCATTTTGAGCACATCTTAGGTCCAAGATATAAGGCCCGAGCAATAGTACTATTATACATTTCACGAATAATGCGCCAGTTCAAAGGAGAAGCATTTGTTAAACTACAGCTACAGCTTTTATAGATATCATTGCAGTATTAACATCAAAAGTTTGTTCAATTTTATTTGAAATGGAAGTGGTGGCCACTGTACCCAGATCATTGAGTAAGGCTCAACTCAATGCTCGCAACACCTGCTGTGTATAAATTCAACTGTATTTCAATTGGTTCCGAGTATTCTGTGAGATGTTTGACCCATAGCAGCAGATGAAGTGTCGCGAGCTAGGCAATGTATTTCATGGAAATACATACAGGCCAGTAGTGTCGCGACGACACGTCTGCTGCTGCTATCTGTAGCCGACTACGAACTTGTACCTTTAGTTTGCATTTGTTTTTCAACGAAATTATACAGGTACTATTAGAACTATCGGGATATTTACCATGTATTGTTCTTCCGTGATCATGGTGCTTGCTAATAGTAATGTGAACGACCATGAAAGTTACCGAAATTATACAGTGCTTTAAAAATGTAAGTATCCTAACAGTTGACATTGACCTTTCAGGTGGCCGAAGGCCCTGCATGAGGCCTAGGGGTGAAATAATCCTAGACAATATTCATTACACATACATGAAAGCCCCATTAATTCAGGGATTGAGTCTACATCTATTACCAGGGAAGTCTATCGCCCTAGTCGGTCGGTCTGGGTGTGGCAAGAGTACTGTCGCTGCGTTGATCATGAGACTATATGAACCGCATAAGGGCAGGATATTGTTGGACGGTGTTGATATCAGGGAGCTGGATCCTGTGTGGCTGAGAAGCCATATTGGTTATGTTAGTCAGGTGTGTTCAAAAATTTATTTCCTTTTATACTGATTTTCTTTATTGTAGAAATTTTTATTCTGAAATGTATCACACACCGCCATCTAGTTTTACAACAGATACTTCCTCTTTATCACAAAAAGATTTAAGACGGCTTGTTATTATCTACTTGTCGTAATTTGTGAGATTAACATCAGATATACCAAAATACGACACGCAGATTATATCAATCAAACATTGCAATCCGGAAGCGGAAGTGGGTAAATGGAACGATAGATCACCCACAGATTGATAAAGTTAATAATGTATAACTATTTTTATCGTCATTTGTTTTAAGTGCAGAATCATTCATTAATACGATAAATATTAAACGTAATGGAGTTGGTAAGGCATAAAAACAATATTGAGAAGGATCTGCAACTTATCTTTTATTGTACTTTGAACCTAATTCAACGTATTGGCCAGATGAAATAAAACGTTAGTTTTTAAAATGTATGAAAACCAAATTTTTTTTAAATGTTTTTCTCTATAATCATATTGAAAACTAGCACAAACACAGCATAGCGTAAATTACTCTATTTCTCAAGTATCTCTCTCACATGATTTACTTCATCAGTTTTGACTGATGCATACAGCAAATACAGAGAGGAGGAGGCTATTGGCTTATGCACGGTGATCATGTACATCATCATCATTATCATCTCAATGATATCCGGGCCTAGCTCAGATCTCTATTCGCTTTGTGGGTCAAAGAGACTCGAGACACACTAGACTACATGTCCCGCGCCACAGGAGCCGATCAGGCCCTCGATTCTGCTAAAGCACAACCACTGTCACACACACCACAGAGACTGCAAAAAATGGCATTAACTTATAGACCTTATTTCTATATACTTACGTCACAAAATTAAATGAATAGAGTTTCATTATACTCTTTCATTCACTCTACAAAAAGTTATTTAATTTTAAACTTTAACCGCATTACTTTAAAGTGGCATTTTCTCGCAGCCTCTGTGGTGTGACAGTGGTTGTGCTTTAGCCAGGCGCGGTCGCAGCATGAAGTTTGGGGGGGAATTTAACCCCCCCCCTCCCCTCGTACTGGGACTTTTCAATATGACGTGCATGGTTTGGGGGGGGGGGGGGTGTCATGTCCCCTGTGACCCCCCCCCCCCCTCGGACCGCGCCTGGCTTTAGCAGAATCGAAGCCCTGTAATACCAAAATTGTGATATTCATAAACTATTAAATTTTATCAATCAATCAATTAGTCTATCGCAGTCTACTGCTAGCCTCTCTAAATGTTGGGAGGCTTTCGCCTACTGTTTCCACCCTGGCCAGACGCGTTGGTTCAGGGTTTCGTGCCGAGTTTTCCTACTCTCGCAGTGGTATCGTCTGCGTATTTTTCCAATAGTCGCCTCTTTTGACACCCTTCGGATGAGATACTTGTATTCTTTTTGTCACCACACGGATAGATAGATAGATAGATAATTCTTTATTGTACACACAAATACATTACAGTAAAACGGAAAATATGACAATAATGTACAATCGGCGGCCTTATACATTTATAAATATTATCATTACAAGAAATTACATAACGTATAAAATGAGATAAAGATTATACGCGCCGATTTATTTATTACTTATATTGTATCGTCTACCCCCTTATCTATACCCCATTCGGTTAGGTACTTAACTATAGGAAAACATTCTCGTAGCGACTTTTTATAAAAAAAACACACATTAAGCGAATAAACTAGGCTAACCAACTGAATAACTAGTGGTTCTATTTCGGGTTTTAGCCTTTAAAATAAGTTTCTAAACAGAAAAATATTTATAAACCGAGTTTTCAAGTAAAACATTAAATAGACACTTTGAAGATTGTTTACGTTTAGTTAAGTACCTAACCGAATGAAGTATAGTTGGAGATAGTGTAGTGTAGGTTATCCATTTTACTCTTGCAAGATTACTTACTGTATTTTTTAACATAGTAATTTGAATATTTCTTTTCAGGAACCGGTGCTATTTAGTGGATCTATAAAAGAAAATATTTTATATGGTGCCAATGATGACTTCGAAGACAATTTGTTACTAGAAAATGGAAAAGTAAGTTCTAATCTACACTACTTTGAGAAAGCTGGAAAGTTTGTGTGATTGATTGTGCTAATCTCGGAAACTACCAGTCCGATTTGAAAACCATTTTTAAGCTATTGCATAGCTTCTATCGCGGGCCTTGAGCGTGGAGTCCGAATCCAGAAATTCCGTAACGAAAAAACCTAAGCTGACACTCCGAACTCCGAGCTCGCACGAATCAAGCCGAGCTGCTCCGAAATCGGCCGATTTTTTTGCATTAACTACACGCACATGATGATCTTAAGGTGGTGGAAGTCCTTGAATGATACGTGAACATGAAGGAAACTCTTAATTAGTAAATAGTAAAAAAATGAAAGCCAAAAATCATTTTTTCTGTAGAGACCATTAAAAATAATTATAAAAAATGACAAAATTAAAAAAAAAATAAACGACTGGGTTATCAGATTCTTCTTCTTCATCATCTTAGCGTTATTCCCAGTCGCATCCGAAGCTTTTACCTCAGAGTCTGGGGTCCGGTTTTTCCAGTCTGTGGGTTACGCTGAACTACGATATTTTCCGTGAAATGATTGCCATCTGAACTCCACAACTCATTGGCAATATCGAAGCATTGCAGTTAGACCAGTTGTTGTACTTTTTAGGGCTCCAACTACCCGTAACGACTTGTTTATCAAATTTTTCGTATGACAACTAGCTCTTAACGTCTTCTCCGAGGCATTAGAATACCCAGACCAATGCAAATATAGAAATATTTGCACTGAGCGGGAATCAAACCCGCGCCCCCCGCGTAGCAGTCTAGTTCAATACCACCACGCCACAAAGTCTGTCTAAAGTATTGTTAATAGGTATCTCTAACGTTAATCTTAGTCTTAGCGTCGTCGGTAGCTTAGTGGTTAAGGAGTCGGCTTTACGATCGAGAGGTCCTGGGTTCGAATCCTGGCCATTGCACTACTGACGTGAACCCACTCCTAGCACAAGCAATTTAGCTTAGTTGGAGGGGTTAACGGGAATATTAGTAATTTCGGTTGCTAATATTCTTTAAAAAAAAAATCTAATTTTTGTAAGTCCCTTACATATTGAGTGTTATTTATAACTGCGTGGTGGTTAATATTTCGCTAGCCGGGTCATAATGATATCGATAACGGCAGCTTTGTGAGTTATCAATGTGCTCTGTACCGTTCAAAGTGCGTTCGATATTCTAATAATTATTATTTCTTAAAAAAAATCTTATCAATAGGTTGAGGGTGAAGCGAAGCGATAACACAAAAATCTATTATATAAAATTGTTTTAATTTGAACAAAATGGAATGAAATTTTGAAGCATTTATTATGCTATTTTCCTTTCTAAACCGATTTAAACAAAATTGTTTAGTAAGGGATAAGTATGAGTATAGGTACATATCTTCAGGAGTAGAGTAAGGCCTAATAAAAGTAAGATGGAATGCGTGAAAACAGATATAACAATGAAAGGAATGTTACTAAGGAGATGACGGCTTGTAGGAAAATCATCATCCTTATCTTCGCGTTAGACCCGGTTGTATCTGAGGCTCTCACCTCCAGTCTGGTGTTGACCAACGTGTCTGGGCGTCTGATAGGAAAGTGTGAGTGAATAATATGTTGCGCTGACGCCAAATTATTGGGACAAGGGCGGACAGATGATGATATACGGCACAATGATATGAATTCCTATGATTATATGAATCTCGAAATTTACATTTAATTAATAATTATGCGTATTATACTAGTAGGGAGAATCTTTTTCAGGAGTTACATACTAAAGCTCTTCTACTTTTTCCGATTTCCAAATTGATTTTTCTTGGACTAACTAGGCTATAAGACTAAAGTAAAAATATTTAGCTTTATGGCGGATGGCGCACTGGCTCGCATCACGTAGCTTAGCGCGGGAGTGTGTGTTTTTACTAAGGAAAAAGCTACCCGATGCTGCGTGATGCCTCAGTGTACCAATCGCCTAACTGAATTACAATAAAAATTCAGCAATATCTTGAAAGCAGGTGTAGTGACTCATTCTCTAACAAAAAAATTAAATCAATATTATTTTATTTCATAGCAAAAGGAGCCTGCCTGGCTGCAAGCGGCACGTACGGCGCATTTGACGGAGTTAGTCGCGACCAATAATCTTGGCTGGGACAGGCAAGTAGGGGCCAGGGGCGGATCACTCAGCGGTGGGCAGAAACAACGTGTGGCCATAGCGAGGGCCATTGTTAAGGTAATGTACCATACTCATCATTCCGGTTCTATCCAATGCTTGCACTTTGAAGTATAGAGTCTACTTTCCCACTTCTCCTTGCAATATTCAGCCTTAGAGAGCTTAAAAAATTGTGAACAAGAGAACATAGTAGTAGCAGGTACTTTTATGATTAGCTAGACATGGTATGGGTTGGGGCTGTCACTAATATGATGATCTGTGCTCCGAGCACGAAAAATATTCGAATTCGGAACGTAAACGTATCGAGAGAACGGAGCATTGCGATTGGCCGCCTGCCTACTGTGAACCTGTATGTGTGTGAAGCCTGCCAATCACAATGCTCAATTCTTTCGATACGTTTACGATACAAATTCGAATGTTTTTGTGCTCGGGGCGCTGCTCTAAATTCGCAGTTGGAAACCTATTATTACTTATAATTCTTATTTTTAAATAATAATAATATTCAATCATGCTTTGTACAGTGCTTTGATCTTAACTTTTTTTGTTTCAGAACCCAAAAATCTTAATATTAGACGAAGCTACCTCAGCATTAGATGCATATTCTGAGTACTTAGTGGATAAAGCTTTAAAAGAAATTAGTAAAGACCGAACGGTCCTCACCATAGCTCATCGACTGAGCACCATACAGTCAGCCGACGAAGTAGCAGTCATAGAAAATGGTGTTATAGTCGAAAAGGGTCCTTATGCCGACCTTATAGCGAAGCAAGATGGTTTCTTCCGCGAACTCATTACACATCAGACATTTGCAAGGAAAAATGCGAATAAAGACGTAAATAAATCTTGAGATAGGTATTTGCTGTAACTAAATTTATAAGTGTGAAGATATATTGACTAGAAATTGTGTTATTTTAAATTTATTTTTGTTTATTTTACCAGTTACAATTTAATTGGCTTTCTGTTTTCGTGTAATCATCTGTGCGTCAGGATTTTAACAATATTAGATGGCACAGGAACGTGTTAAGCAGCAGTGTTGGGCATATTAACTACAAAGTAATAATTACAATTACAAAACGTTATTGGTAATACCATTTACAAATTACTACGTGTAATTCCTGAAAATAATAACAATTACGATTGGTAATTGCAATTACTCAATTACTTTTTATGTGATTGCCAAGAAGGGTGAAGTTTTTCGGATACTTGTAACGTATGTCAGTATGAATTGTTTGGTTTCGTGTTTAGGTACGTTTTATCTTGTTGATGTAAAAGTCTATAATAATATATATTATGTTGTAGTTGGATAATTTATATTTTATTTAATAATGTTGTCTATTGTGTTTTCATGTAAGCAATTTATGTGATGGTTATAGAAAGTGGGTTTATAACTTGGAAAATTAATTTAAAAATATTATGTTAGTGTTTTTTTTTGTCTTTATTTAAGTAGGTATTTTAAATTAAACTTGATCTTTGATGAAATATCTGATCATGACTTTGTGAGATTGTGGATAATTTCCATCAGGTGGGCCGTGTGCTTGTCTGCCACGTAAGTGGTATAAAAAATATATAAATAAAATCGCGATAATTTGGAAAAGGTTTTTTTTTTCAATGTTTAAGATTAATAGAACTATGTAGAACATTCCTCTATCTTATTCTAAAATATCTATTACTAAAATATTCCTGATTTAGACAAGTATACAAAGTAATCACAGTTTGTCGAACCATGTACGCAATCTTGTTATTACCTCGACAAGTAAAGTTAAGATATACCTACGCATTTTGAAGGTATAAAGGAATTATTTCAAGTGGGTTAATAACTTATTTGTTCATATCAATCTCAAAAAGGTAGTAAATAATTTCAGTGAATAGTAATTACAATTATCATTTTGCCAGTTACGGACCCGTTTTTCTGTAACTTCAATTATAATAGTAATTATGCCCAACACTGTTAATATGAGTAAAGATAAATATTTACTATTGTTAAGTAATACTTACATAGTTTTGGTTAGTTCACGTTGTATATCAATTCCGATAGCATTATTTCTTACCTGTTGTTACTGAACGAATGTTATACCATAGAAAACGTTTTGTAAATAAACTTATTTATATATAAATAATTTTGTGATAAAAATAGGTGATAGTTAACGTATATTTTAATTTATGATGGCATGGAACAAAATAGAGTAATATTGGGCTTAATAAATATGTGTTCAAAATGTTCATAATATGCCTGATTTGTTACATAATTTATTAAATTTATAACTAAGGTTTATGAGTATCATCGAGTGACAAACGGGTAAAAGAATATTTTTGTCTAACAAATAAAAATGGTTGTTATTATTTAAGAACTGTATTTTATTCGCCCTGGGTTATCGAGATGCACAGTTACGTTCACAGTAGATACGTTTAGAAGGATTACATGAGATAATAATTTATCCTAGATAGGAACATAATATCTAAATTAGGCGTGGTGTACCTACTCCGCACTTTAGACAGAAATATTACCGTATTCGACGGTACAAAAACCAGTGTACAATGTCTTACCGACTAAAAGCCTATTCAGTTGTCTGCGTTTAATGTCGTCTCCTGAAGCATCTCATACAGGTGAGAAGTGCTGGTCTACTCTCGTCTCAACGTTGCTGGCGTAGTCCCATCCCCGTGAAAGAAGAGAGTGCTCAAACTCTTGGCTAGGGGCAGGGCTGACCCCAGCAAAAGACTAGGTACCAGGAATATCTACTGATCTTGCAAATACTTGCGGTATACGGTCACCACTTAATATAACGTGAAATAAGTATTGCTTGATGTTTTAAATACCTTATTAAAAAAAGCTTTTCTGATTGCTTATGTACATAAGATATGAACACCGATATACCCTAGTTTCAAGAAAGTACAACCTACTCGTAGCAGTCGTAGCAGTCAGTATCGTGATTCATTCATTACTGCAGTGATAACAAGAGCGCTATCGTTACGCGTAACCTACTGTTTATTATGAGATTTTCATCACAGCCACAACAAACAGGTTAAATCAGTAAATGGACCTTGCCCTCGGTGGTAGTGTAGAACGCGCCAATACGCTACAGTTGAAGCGGCGGTCAACATTTACGCGCCAACGCTTCACCGGAAAACATTGTCAGAAGAAACATGTCTCATTTGAAAGTTTTGCGCGGGAATATATCGCGATCCATATTTAAATCGTTAACATGTGTTAAACATAGTAAAAAATCTAAAGTAGCCAGTGTCTCATGCAGTTATCTTTCAAATAGAAGTTTAGCTACACAAACTGCAACAGCTGTGGATTATAAACATTTAGATTCACCTTATGGTGAGATACAGGTTGGAAATGAAAGTCTAACTGATTTTGTATTTTCGGATGTCGAATCTTGGGCAGATGCGCCTTCAGTGGTGAGTATATTAATTTTTCCTACTATTTTTTAAAAAGACATAGTATTCATAAAATGCACCGTGGAGTCAGGGCAGGTGCAAATTGAAGACCAATTCAAAAATCCAAATCGCGGTGCGATACATATCTATTAACTACGTCATTTTATCATTAATTAAAATGGGGATTTCACCACATACGAAGAATGACTGTAATTGTAATTTATTTCCAATTACACACTTCTGTGTATACAATAGATTGATGTATTGTTCCATAGTACAAAGTTCGTTATTCTATACGGATGTTAGACGAGAGACGAGATGGATAGGGACGGACGTGTATTAATAGTTCTCTTAATTGAAGGTTAGGGCTAAATGTTTTCGGTGTGCCAAATTATGCATCTTAACGAATTTGCAAACCATAAGTATGGATAGGCATCTATTAGTGTTTTTATCGGTTCTTTCCTTGGTGCCCAATTTTCAGAGTCAAGAATGTGTTGAAAATACTAATAAACCTAACGACTTAATTATCTTGATGTGCATCATCATCATCTTGACGTGGGTATGCCTGTCAAATAGAAAATACAAATTTATGTTAAAATTCTGATGAAGCTACAATAATTAGAATATATTTTTTATTAAATTGAAAACATATCTACCTATTTAGGTAGGTAGATACTCCATGTCATTTTACTATTTTGTTGTTATGTTGCTCATTTAAATCTTGTTTTTTTTTTTAATTATACTCCTTTTTTAATTTTTGTATTAATTTATTTATACTTATATGTGTGGGCTTCAGATGCAACCGAGACTAACGTTAAGGTGATGATGTTTTTATGACTTATCTGAATACTTATCTATTTCTACTTTTTTATCTTAATAATTATTAAATCATTATAAGTAATTCTACGAATTGCCGGTAGCGTCCATATCCTGTAAACTTTATACTCGTATTTGCAGAGGACATCACAAAAACTACCTAAACACTGTGAAACGTTATTTTTTTATTAACCGTACAGTCTTACTAATAAAATTAATATTGTATCAGTAGGTAATGGTACCTATATAGGCATTTATGACGGTGCAGAACGATATCACAATAGCCATATAACTATCGGATAGGTACTTCTCTCTGTCCTTTGATCTTGAACGTGTGCCGTTATCGCGTAACTATTAGCACAGAAAATCGCTTGGGGCCTTGAGGATCAGGCAGTAAAGGCTTTAAAGAAAGAACTTTAACATAGGCCCTACGTTACTAATTTTGTAAAATATCTAATTTATTTAAAAAAAATCTAACGGCCATATTATTTCTATTCACCCTTTAATCTCTATTCACCCCGTTTTACGGTAGCCCTAATACCTAATACAAAATAAATATTATGATGAACTAATGAGCATATTTTGAGTTGCCCACCTTGAAAAATGATAAAATAATTTTGATGGAATTCTAAATAGGTACAGTCACGTGCACCGATATGTAAACAGTGTTAAATTTGCAAAATGCAATAAATGCAAAAAAAAAATGCTAAATGACAAAAATGTACATTATTGCGAGAAATCCCGATGATTACAAAGAATATATTAATAATGTGACTATTTATTTCTGAAATTTTCAGAGTGAACATTTATTCAAAATTTTGTTCATGTATACATTTCATTGCACGTGACTGTACCTACTTAACCGTTAGATATTTGCGACATCTTCGTGTAAACAGCGATAGCAGTTCTGAGCACACGCATGTATACAGGCTTAACGGCTTAACCATTCTGACAGTTGTCAGATTGGTGAAGTATACCAGTTTTGATTATCTACATACCTGCCTATTTCGTGGTGGAGAGTGGCTCATGGCTAAATGGAAGGTAACGGAGTAGCTTAGCATATTCCAAGCTTCGGAAATTCTAGCCAGGTGAGTTTCAGGATGGGTGACAGTGGCTAAGGGTGAAAGTTCCCAAAAGGGAAACTGGTGGTAAAAATCTTACCTCTTATAGTAGATACGAACGTAGCAATTTTGTACGGAATTCTGGGCGTTCTAATTTCAGATAGGTATAATCAAATTCCGAATTTCAGATCCTAAAGTTTAGATAGGTACGTTCATTTTTACGCACGACGGAAATACTAGTCCGATTTTTTTTTACATAATGTATATTACTTTACTTAATACATAATTTTACATAATGGAGTTTATTACATAATGCAGTATTTATTAAAGTATAAATTTAAACATCTCTACCCCGACTTACCCTTGCAGAGCAAGCCGAAGGAATCGCGACATAGGTGACCATTCTTAACACGAGCATGGTTAATCAAGTACATATTTACTTATAAATAATTCAGTTTATTATAGAAAGTTAATTATTCTCTATTTTGACCGAATGTTTAAAAGTTAGCGCTACAGAAAAGTTAATATTGTAGATTTTATTTATGAATATGTAATATAAAAGCTGTCACTGATATAGTTGCGTGCCAAATATTTGGTCTTGTGCGTTAATACGTTATTTCAATATCAAATGCTGGACTTTGAGCAGTTTTGGTATAATAAAACTTACATAACATGTTTATCTAAAAATACAGTATAAAGTCTATTGACCTATATTTGTGTACCAATTATTATTTGACGGTGCGCACGTTTTGCATCGGTCACAATACAAATATTCACGCCTCTATCTCTCTCTGGGGTAGGTAGAGGTAACAGTCCACCATGTCGTCCTTACATATTTCACGTGCGTACTCAATTGTCTTTAAAAATATGTCAACTTCAATGACTTCCATGTTAGGACCTACTACTAAACTGGCTGTACGGTATCGTGAAAGACCACATGTCTTACAGATTACATTACAAAAAACCGCGCTATGACCATACACATAGGTGTCAAAATGCAATAACTCATTAATCTAATTTCTGCAAGCTATTCCAAATTCAAAATTCGTTTCCAATGTGAGGTGAGGGTGAATTTGTACGCATGTCAATCAGATCAAGGCAACCGACATGCATGTATGAAGACAGTAGAAGAAACGCAAGGCGTAGGCCGGGATCGTGGCAATGAAAAGATGTCTGAGATGTCTCTACCTACCCCAGCAATGTGAAATAGGCGAGATTGTGTGTATGTTTAGTATTAAAACTAGCTCGGTTTTATAAGAGGTCTAAAATACTTAAAATGTTAGAGCGTATTGTGAGGTTACACTAATAACTATGGCGTACCACAGGGTAGCTGTCTTGGGCCTACCATATTTAAAATATTCATAAATGAACTCTACCTTCACCACCCTGATGTATAAACGGCGAAAATCACATAATTTGCGGATGACACCGTGATTCATTATTAGCATTGAAGGTTACGACCATAAATAATTGTAAAAATAAGGACTTTTAAAAATTTGGACAGTGGCATGGCAGCGGCATTCAGCATCTCGCTAAACATGAGACGTAAATGAAATTTTCCTGCACAGATTTTATTCTCAATCTCTTTTCCTACATATTCATACTTTCATTTTGTTTTCCAGACGTGTGGTGCCTCCGGCCGCGGCTACGATTATGCTCTCATGCATATGATGATCAGGCGGTGTGCTACTGCATTAGTTGGACATTTAAGGCTCGCTCCTGGAGAGAAATTGGGACTTATCCTACCGAATATACCCGAGTTCGTGGTCCTCATACATGGAGCTATGCACGCTGGACTTGTCGTGACCTTTGCCAACCCTTTATATACGGCAGGTAGGTAAGTTAGGGATTCACAACTATTGTATTCTAATTTATGGGTATTATCCGTTGTCAAATTATAATCTCCACATATAAAGGCATTAGAAAAGTAATATATTGAACTATTTTTGTGATTAGCCGATAAATAGATTAGTGATAAAAGTAGTTTATAACTAGTATTAGTAGTTACGATATAGTTACTTATGCCTATGAAAGCGTAGGCCTAGAAAATAATGTCTCGTCTCGGTAAATAATTTGCAGTCGCGATACGCGACTAAGCGGACTATTATTTTGATAAGGACAAACAACATAGGCTACGAATAATCTTAAAAAGTATTATCCTGAAAATTACACATGCTAAAATATTTCTAACTTTTTATAAATCTATTGCTAATGCGTACGCTTTCGAATAAAACGTTTTAGATCAATAACTTAACCCGAACCTACTGACTTAGATGTCATGCTTGACTATAAGTATACCTTGTAGCTTCCATCTCTGGAAGGCTGCTTCCAGCTAATATTCCGCTGTCCCATCTGGAGACGCAGTGAGGAAATGGAAGCTAGAGAATATAAAATCAAAGGTGAAATCATGAGAAAGTGGGCGAGTTCACCGTCTCTGGATTCTTGCGGTCGAACTAAAACTCTGTCACCAGCAATGGGAAGGAACGGTGGCTCTTCGGAGCTAAAAGTATCTAAGGAAGCATCATCTTAAAAACAGCCCGATGATTTAGTCGGACCTTTTCAAGGAGTCGTTTAAATTAGTTGAATCTCTATTTTTTTCCTAGCGGAAAAAAACTTGCGGAATACGAGTCAATTTATGACATTATGTCTATTAATCATTTTTGGACTTTGGCATAATAATGTCACCGTGCTTGAGGCTTTATCTACTAACTTGTAAATACCTTTTATGGCTCCATTAGGTATTACTAGGTTCGTGATTAGATATCTACATAACATTGTGCTTATACTGTGAATTGATAAGAGACAAGAGTTCATCTTCACGATTTAATGTACCTATGTACTTTGAGCGGATGCATCATTCATTGTCATTTACTAAGTATTATTAGTCATAGAAATTACTAGATATACTTAGTACCTAACTCTCTTCTTCTAAAGACCAACCAGTCGTTGATACTACAGTATCATTAAAATAGGAACTTCGATATTTAATTGGATTTTGGTGTCTGTGCTGACTTCAATTTCTGTCTGATCTTTAAAGTATCCAAATATTTTTCATGGGTATAAATAACTGAATCTCTAGCCATACCCTTAGAGCATTAAAAATAGGATATTATACTATTATGTTTAATACCTTTGCGTAAATTAACTTTGAAATTGTTGTTTTTAAGTTTCAAAGTTAATTTACGCAATTCCACTAATGTCTTCACAACAATGAATTATTTCCTTTTTATAGTTTTTATGAACGTTATATTGCACGCAATAGTACCGTTATTAAATTAATCATAATCCAATCTATTTTGAGAACATTTGATCTAGATACTTACCTATCCAAGGTTTACTTTTTACTGTTAAAATTTTGAATTATTTTAAAGCGGTAGGTACTAGATATAATATAATTAAAAAAAAAATATTCAATAAACGAAGGTGATTTTGTTAATCATCATCAAAATGTAAATTATCGTAACAAAATATTTTGACAAAAATACATTTCCAATAACCTAAGAGCTAAAATACCGTGTAGCAATACTTATTAGCCCGTAGCCGTGTTGGTTCCTGGTGAAGTGGAATAGGGCCAGTCCATCTCTTCCCGTGCGTGGGTGTCGTAAAAGGTGATAGGTCTGCTCCCCATCCGATAGTAAACATACAGCTCATGACAAAGTGCCTGCTTAGAATATAGACAATAGACTTATATAATAGGCAATAGACTGGCCCCCTACTACTTATGTGGGACCGAAAATCATAGTTGACGAAATATGGGTGGTAATATACTTACCTCTGCCTACCCCTTCGGGAATTATAGGAGTAAATAGGTCTGTATATTTATGTACGAACACTACGAGCTCTTATTTATCAGTTCGGACAATAGGGCATTCAAGACAAATTAGCATTACAAAACGAAATGGGCACTCACGTAAATATTTGCAATTCGATTTTATTTCAGTACCTATGTTTATTTTATTAAAACGTGATGAACTGATGAATATGATATCACGACATGAGGCTTTTGAACCTACTTCACCTACCTACTCCTCAGTGGGTGATAGGATGGTGGCGCGCCCAATATAACCGAAAAAATCAAGTCGAATCATATTTAAACGGACCCTGGACTCGGATGCTGCCGGGACATGGGCGTAACCAGGTTAGGGGTCTGCCCCATCCTGTTCAACTCAACTTTATATAAAAAGTGTGATCGTATCTCCCTAGTCGACTGTAACCTTAGACTGTAACTAAGCATTGTTAAATTAAGTATACTAACATTGGACTCAGTAGAATGCGCTGTCTTCGGCTTATAGGATATTTACTATGAAAATATCCCGTGCGTAGCCGGAGCGGGTCAGCTACTTTAGTAGAACAACAATGTTGAAAGTGTTACTACAACAATACAGCGATTATGTATATTTTATGGACTTCACAAGTCTATAAATTGTTTACACCTGTCCGCCACTTTACAGGTCATTATTATAGACCTGAGAAGTCTATAATATAACAAAACTATTCAAAGTAGGTAGGTACAAACTAGGTTAACAATGAGGTTTCGTACCTACTCATTTCCGAAAGATATTTTTGAGATGTCCATTTCTACAATGCCGCTCCGCCCGTAGGTACCTAGTACCTACCTACAGGTCTTGCAGAGACATAATAATATAGGGTACCCTTCAGGTAAGGTTACTTTATAATAAGTATATAGCATGAATAAATAAGAGTCCTCTTTCGACAAAATGTAGGTAGGTACTATCGGTGATATACTTTATTATTAAAAATATTTGAATACCTACTACTAATATCTACCACCTACCAGTCCTACCACAGTTAAATTTCGAGAATCTAAAAACTTGATACTGCCGGAAGCTTGAGAATCACTCAATGAAATAAACTACGACCCGATGTTTCAGCAGCTTTTCAGCAGCCCTGGGGCTGCTGCTGCGGAAAAGTAACCGAAATGTCGGGCTCAGTGCAAATAATAGATATCAAATAAATCGCATTGATCGCGATAGAATCCGCAAAAATGTCAAAACGTATAAACATTTATTAAAGTGACCTTTAACCTTTAAGTAGATACGTAAAAAGTAAAATAACAAAAAATTCGCATGGTCTTTGAATATTAGTTTGGTAGGTAGTAAGTTTTTTAATAATATCTAAATTATGAATTAATTAGCTAGCTACTACCGCCAATAACATTACCGTACACATATCAGAGTTTATTTCCCATCGAAGTGTAAAATGTACCTACCTATAGATGCATAACATAATAACTATCCAATTAAGAATAATTAATCATTAGGTACGTACTCAACCACAAACAAGGTCAAGAAAATCAGACATCCATTTAACCATGGCACGTGTTTGACGTGTTCCTTCATATCGGTTGCTACGTACATACATACATACAATCACTCCATCCCCGGGGGGTTAGACAGAGAATTAACACCCACATTTCACCAATCATTGTATTAGGTCCCACGTGAGCCTATTGCCGGATTCCGGGCACTATTGTTGACTTTAGCCATTGTATATCTGAGTCTGGGCGTAGGTATATATCTGCCTGACTGATGTTAAACAGCCCTATCCCTTAGTCGCCTTGTACGACACCGCATGGGAGGAGATGGGGTGGTCTAAATTCTACTACGCGGCAATAATTACGTAGGTAGGTATCTACTTAATTTAAAGTTTAAAGAGCAAGTGTTGATAGTTACATAAGAAGACCTTCTACTCGTAGACCGTCTAATAAAAGGTTATCGTAATTACTGCGGATGATGACTGTTCTATTTTTGCGTCAGAGAGCACGATTCCCGTACGGTCTGTCTGTGCAGTCGCGACGGGTAGCTGGAGTCACAAAGTTCTGAAAATTTGGACTAACTACAGAACAGCGATATCAGCATTGGGTTGTGGAGGTTAACATGTACCTACTAACGGTGGCGTTAGGCTACAAATTAGGCATAAGACTCTACCAACGACCATGACTTTCCGACGATATGATAGAGTCTTGCCTCTATGACCTCTATCATCGAGGAACCTTCATTAAAATGGTAGGGGCTAACTTGCGAGTTAATGCACCTGAATAATGAACTAGGCTCTCTTTGAAGCAGGTTTTTTAGTACTCGGCGTTGGAAATGCAGGCAGCAGTTGCTCCTGTAAAAGTAAATATACACCACACCAAGAGGATATAACTAGGATAGAAGAACGAATCCTGGGCTCTATTTGCTACAAGTGGGATAACTGCTAGAATGATAATGTCTTGGCGGCAGAGTATTCGACTGCTGCGCTGAAAATTGTGGGTTCGATTCTCACTCTGTGCAAATAGAGTACACATTATTAAGTATCTGTATTTGTATTGGTTTGGATGTCTATGTATACCATATACTATTATTAGTGTCTGTGCCTATTTGCAATAGAAAATGTAGACCTAATTATATTATCCGCATTGCAGAATGTGACTAGCAAGTAAACTATGCTAACTTTGGGTCTAGATCATGGAGAAGGAGAAGGAAATGATAATAATATTCTGTCGTCCGTGGTCTAGATACTGCTGTGTAGTATGTCGTAGAAAATTGTGTATTATGGCTAATTAGTGTATTATAATTTTGTTTACAGATGAAATCAAACGGCAATTTGTGGACTGCAACGTGAAGGCGATCGCGACTATCGAGTTGTTCATGCCAGTGGTTAAGGAAGTCAGCAAATCGCTCAAAGACTACAAAGGCACTATATGGGTTGGCGGGGAAGATGATAAAGACCAAGGTACATCCATTTTTCTATAGCTACACAAGTTACATAATAAAGAATCAATAGTTAGTAGATAGGGCTCACGTGTTAGAGATTTTATGACCTTTTCCCTTTAGCATCCCTATTCATTTGTAAGTATTACAACAATGAACTGTCATACAAGTAGCCTGCCCAAATGACCAATGTTTCAGCGTATATTTTATTCTAGCAATGCCCAAGGTTATCTAGTGATGAAAAAATTAGATAAAACTTAGGTACCTACATAGGTAATGACGATGTTAGCAATTTACGTTAAAAACACATCATTAGATCCATGGTCCATTACAATATTTAATGTCTACTATTATAATGAGGGAGCCAATGGATAGCACGTATACAATGATGATAGATTTATAGTTGACGATGTTATCTGAATAAGGTTTAAATAGCTATGTGCTTAATGCGTGGCTATAGGTCTAAAACTAAATACTTTATAGCAAATTCTTCAATAAACTAATAGATTCGTTTAAAATCTCGTAGGGAGACCAAATCCTACATTAGTACAAAAAATAATGCACCTAACATTCTTAGCCCCTCATTGCACTGAATTTTATGCAAATCGGTTTGAAATTGTCGGGCATCTTGGTGTTTCTATACCTTTTGACCAAAAGGTCTGAAAACATATCCTGCGAATGACATTACGAGTATATTGCTGTAAAAGTCATAATAGGAATACCGTTTGCTATTCTTACTTCTAAAAGGTCGCAAAAAGTTTTGAAAAACTTAGAAGGCTTCTTGAATTGGTTATTGGCTCAGAAAAATGTCTGGAGTGATTCTTGAATTGGTTATCTGGGCCAATAGCTATTCATTATTGGATGCCAGCGTTTCATAAACAGCCTAGGCGCCCAACTAACTGGCTAATTATTTCAATTAAACTATTTCAGTTTACCTACTTGCAGGATTGGTTATTTACTGCTTTATTTTTTAAACAGGATTTCACCGTTTCACTTAAGTACCTAACAGCCATCAACAGATAATAAAGAATAACTACGATGTCTATTTCCAGGGGTATTTGGTCTCCGATCATTACTAATGGCTGATCACAAGGCAGATCTACCGACAGTGAACGCGGATGATGTGTGTCTGATACCTTACTCGAGCGGCACCACGGGAATGCCTAAGGGGGTGATGTTGACCCACAAGAATTTAGTTTCTAATTTAAAACAAGTGATCAGCCCTAAGTTGACGAAGCATGGAGAAGACAAAGGTAGGTTACTTAAATTGCTAGACTTTCGGAGTTGTAGTAAATATAAATTTCTATCCAAATTCCACTCATTTCTTAGTCTTGTAGTTTTCGTCAGCATAGAATGTTACGTTTTTTTTTACTTTTGTGATAGGGTAAGTACGAGATACGATATGTCGATGTAAAAAAAATATTGCCATAGAAATTGTCCTGGAGACGACAAAAGCAATAAAAGGAAAACAGAGTATTAGTGCTTTATTAGCTCAGATGTTAAAAGTAAAAGTTTCGGGCGAAACATTAAAATTGCCAGGGAAACTGAGAAACTCGCTGGGGCAGTTACTGCACTGCAGATAAAATTAATTAAAAAATATATGCATTCCCACAGTACCTACCTAAGCATATCGGAAAAATCCTTTTCTAATTCTGTTATGCCATTTCTAGGTAAATCTGAAGTGGTATTGACTGTGCCGCCTTTCTTCCACATCTACGGTTTCAATGGAATCCTCAACTACAATCTTGCATTCGGCTATCATATTGTTACGATGCCTAGGTAAGCAACACAAAATTTAACCTTTTCATTTTTAGGCAACAAATTGCCGGGATTGGGACTCGGTTAATGATGGGTTGTCCGTACATAGCTTTTCTGCAGCCCTGGGGCCCTGGAGCTGCTAAAAAGCTGCCGAAACATCGGGCCCGTAGTTTATTTCATTGAGTGATTCTCAAGCTTCCGGCAGTCTTAAGATTCTCGAAATTTAACTGTGGAAGCTAGGTTCCTTTTACACAAATTATGGTAACGGTCCGTGCACCCTGCACTTAATACCTACGTGCATTGCCAACATTGAGTTGAGCATCCCTTTAATTACATCTAACTAGCTGGATTTTATAGAGCATCATGAACATCAGTCTAGACATTGTACTTAAATTATTATTTATCACTGACAGGCATCGATTGATCGGTCTTCTACCTTCCGCACCCAATTCATTATACTGGCTGAATACACCTAGTTAAAGAAAAATATGTGGGAATTCCAGATTCACACCAGACGACTACATCAAATGCCTGGTCGAATACGAACCAACCACGCTATTCGTGGTGCCGTCACTACTAGCTTTCTTAGCGACCCACCCTTTGGTCAAGAAGGAACATTTGCAGACCGTTGAGACTATCATGGTAGGAGCCGCCCCGACCACGGACAGTATGCTCGAGAAGTTCTTAATGAAGTGTGAGAAGAATAAGGACCAGATTAGGTTATTGCAAGGTAAGTCTTTACTGTCTATTGCATAGGTACCTACGTCATTGTTGGACTGTAAATTTCCTGTGTATATTACACTGAAATTATACCTAATATTTAATTATTTATTTATTAAAACTTCATGCACATTATGTACACAGGCGGACTTAATGCCATAGGCATTCTTTACCAGTCAACCTAATAGGTGGTGCAGAGAATAAAAAAGTAACTAGTAGGTAATACTTACGTTAATTAGTTGGAACCGCCTCTGTGGCATGGCGGTAGAGAACGTGACCGCTACGCAGGAGGCGCGGGATCGATCCCCGCCCAGTGCAAATATTTGTAAGCATGAATATGGGTATTTGCATTGGTCTTGCCTCGGATATCACGTTAAGCCGTCGGTCTCGGTTGCTATACAAACATCTATGGCAGTCGTTACGGGTAATTGGAGCCCAAAAAAGTCCAACCAGTCGATATCGCAAATGGGTTGTGGAGGTCAGATGGCAGTCGCTTAACGGCTCAGACAAACCCGCGGTTAGCCTGCAAAAAGCGGATCCCAGTCTCCGAGGTGGATGCTTCGGAATTAACGCTAGGATGAAGAGGATCTACTTATGACTTTATTATTTTCAGGCTACGGCATGACAGAAAGCTCTCCAGTCACACTGCTAACGCCATACATATATCCACATAGCAAAGTGGGCTCCGTAGGTCAGCTGGTACCCAGTACGCAAGCGAAGATTGTTTCCCTCACAACGGGGGAGATGCTGGGAGCTCACAATTCTGGAGAGTTGTGGTTGAGAGGACCTCAAGTAAGTAAACATTACGATTGAAAAAATACAAAGGCAGCATCTCATTGTTTGCTTTTTTATACCACTTAAGTAGGCTGGCTCTTCGATCATGGCAGGATTTCCCTTTCAAAGATATTTGGTAACCCGGAGTACCTACTGTAAGAACCGTTTTCCACGATTTCATACGCCGTACTGGGTTCTCTTTCACACAGCATAGCATCATCAAGATTCATATTTTTCTTATTGCCCATTTCCTAAGAGCTGTAGCGTGATGTTATATCTTCCCCAAACCATAGGCATTTACAGGCAATAACAGGCCTTCATAATTTCCAGGTAATGAAGGGTTACTGGAACAATGAAGCAGCTACCAAAGAGACAGTGGACAGCGAAGGCTGGCTACACACGGGCGATGTGGCGTACTACGATGAGCAACACTATTTCTACATCGTCGACCGCACTAAAGAACTCATTAAGGTTAAGGGCAACCAGGTACGTAGACAGCAAGAGGGTACCTATAAATATAATTCTAGGTACTTGCTAAATGCTAACTGATAGTCTGGTGTCCTCAATAGCCAGACTTCAACTATAAACTCATTATTATATTGATACTAGCTGATGTCCGCGGCACTACTCGCGTAGACGTCGTCGGTTACAGTTTTTGGTCAGATCCGGTTCTACTCAACCAATTGTAATTAAACTTATGAAAGTTTTAGGGCATAAAAAATCCGTTCATACAAGAATCCCAAAAAATAATATTTTGGGTTCAGAATTCTTAATTTAATCTCGTAACCCATTTTTAAAGTATTTCCAATGTCAAAGACATAATAAATTTTATAAGAAGTAGCTGTTATAGATGAACTCCGTTGAGATGAGAGGATGAGACTATTTTTATAACCGTGTCCAAGAATAGGGTCGCTACTACATGTTGCTGGGGTATTGTTTTATGGGCTAGCCATAAACCTAAAAAATATAGACTAGTCTGAAATAAATAAATTGAATTGAATTGAATTTATTTGTAGTTAGAGCATTAAGCAACCACCAATTACATAGCAGTTAACCGTTAACTGGCTATTACGAGTATATTTCTCATTAAATAAAGTACCTACTAAACAGTTGGATATTTTGTTTTTGGGTGGGGACCAAAATCTTCGGGGCCTAGGTCAACCTCACCTGACTGCACACCTGATGATATTTTATGATGATTTTATGCCCAGTAAGCTTCTGCATTTCTGGGCGGAGCTAGACTGGCTGCTCTAGAGAGCATGCACAATGACCCAAAGGGGCTAAGTGCGGTTATAAGATTCCTCTTTCCATTTAAATCACACCTGCTGATAAACGAACAAGGCTCAGAGGTCAGGCGGCAGTTGCTCTTACAAAAGCTTTATCAAAGAGCAGTACCTCAAGTTCCAAAGGGCAAGCTCTGGATGTAGCTAGGATGATAATTGAGGAAATAAGTACCTAATCGTAGTCGTCCAGTCAATTAGTTTAGAATAAGTGGCTCACACTTTACTGTATATTATTATATTTTACGTTTACGATACGATAGCCACTTTGTATTTTCCAAAGGTGACTCACGATTTTTTAATTGACAGGTGTCGCCAACAGAAATAGAAAGTATAATTGGGGAGCGTTCTGAAGTTGCCGATGTGGCTGTCGTCGGCGTCCCGGACCCCTTGGCAGGCGAAGTTCCTAAAGCATTCGTCGTTCTCAAACCCAAACATACGCTCACAGAAAAAGAAGTTTACGATTTAGTCGCACAGAAACTAACACGGTACAAACATCTCGAAGGAGGCGTCGTATTTTTAGACGCGATCCCAAGGAACGCGGCCGGTAAAATAATGAGAAACGAACTCAAAGTTCTCGGTGCAAAGAAGCATTAGATATTTGTAATTATTAGGGAAAGTATTATTTGAGTATTTTATAATGGTAATATAGAATAATAGGACTGAATTGTTTGTATAATTTAGATTAAGTGGTATTCCAACACCTATCTTTGGGTAGGAACCTGTGTAAATAGTTGTTTTGTTTAAATAATAAAATCTTTATTTTTTAAAGTTTTTCTTTATTTTTATGTTCAACTGGCAATACCTACATAATAACTTCACAAGTATTGACTATTGTCCATTGCAATTTCCGAACCGAACCAAGGTATTATATATTCCGGCCATGAGATGCGTATAATCGAACTTGTTATAAGTTATAAGTGATCTAATCGAAAATTCTCATAATCATTCGAATAATAATTGTATTCCACATTGGGCAATTATTTATTCTGACAATTGACATTGGGCATTCTGGGGCGCGGCCGCGGGTTCGATTCCTGCTCAGTGAAATTATTAGGTAGATACTTTGAGAGCATGAATGGCTATTTGCACTGATCAGTGTGTCCGGTCCGGACCGACGGGTCCCGGTTGTCATACAAACATCTATAGCAGCCGTTCTCGTTACATATGGAAATGGGTGAAATGACCCACTAAGAATGTCTGACCACACACACCACCAAGGAAAAGTAACAGGATTTGAAGAGGAAAGTCTATTATAAAAAACGACCGGTGGCGTGGCGTTAGAGCGGTGCCATTGCTACATCTACGATCGCGAGTTAGAATCAGGCTCTGTATTTTTTTTTATAATCTATATCTATTAAATTTATGCGCATTTTAGACCCTCATGTCCCAGAATATTCGGTTATTCATATGTATAAATGTTCAGTACCCAAGCAACTCGAGCACTGTCGTAAGACAAACAACCTTATTTTATTAAAGCCACCAGGTACATAGCTCATCAAGTATAGAGTAGCTCATTTAATATAAGTTAGGATTGGCATAATCTACAGTGGTGAGGGGTCCTTATAATCCGATTCCTGCCTGCTTGCTCTGCAAAGGGAAGCTGAAGTAAAGATGTTTACATTTATACTCAAACATTTCCACTGGCTTCCCTTTCAACAAATTTTCACCTTTGCCAGTTTTGCCACTGATAATCTTTGTTCCATATTATTATCGACATTAGTGCAAAAAAAATTATCAAATATCTTTGTCCAATTACAGAAATTAAGAAAATAGATATAAAGTGAAAAAAGTTAGTTACAAATTGATTCATAATTTATTCCTGACATTACATTAATAGGCTTACAATAATACTAAGTTATAATAATCGTTCATTTTTAATTAAAATCACTTCAGACTACTGTGAAACATTTTTCACTGGTCTCTTTTCGATTTGTGTACATTTACTTATTGTGAGAATAATGGGAGGTTACATAGAAGTACTTCAGACGATCTTGAGTCTTTTTGTTCATATGCCAGAAGGTAATTCATTTACTTTTCTACTTATCAACTAGTCACAGAATAAAATAGTTAACAACTCAGAGCTTTGTTTTATGTCTCCGTTTTGGTGATTTCAGCCTCACCGTTACTACTTTCAGACTTTATTTCTTCTTCAACCTTTTCTGGTTCTATAATTTCTTTTTCATTCACAATTTCTGGTGTCTTAGGCCCTTCTGCAGGAGGTTGAGGTAGCTCAGAGTTTACATCAGATATTGAGTAGTTATCGGATTCAATTGTGACTTTAGGAGACTCTTCAGCAGGTTTTTCTGATGTTTCTTTTGGTTCAGGAATTTGTTCTGGTTCCTTAACATTATTTTCTTCCGAATTGCTCTCAGAAGGAGTATCTGATTGATTAGATTCTTCTTGAACATCTATGTGCCTTTCATCTGTTTTGGGAGAGTTGCTATTTCCATCAGTGTTGTCACTAGATGATGAACTTTCCTCACTTGAGGTAGACACTTCTGAAATAAGTTTAGTCTCTATGTCTTCCTTTGTTGTAGAATCTGAACTACTTTCATCCATGGCCACAGGTTGTGTTTCAATAACAGTCTTTGTCTCTAGAATAACAGGTTCTTTTTCAAGAGTTACACTTGTCTCTTCAACTTTCTCTGCAACTGATTGTTCATTGAGTCTCTGTTCCGTCATTTCAGCATCATCTACTTTTATTTCAGGAATGATTAAAGCAGGAGTATTAGATTCTACTGTCATTTCTACATCAGTTTTAACTTCTTCAATTGTTGTATCTGATGGAGGAGTTTCTTCCACCGGTTTTTCTTCTTTTGTTGATAAAGGTGCTTGGGGATTAATCTCAGCACTTGTTTTAATTTCTGTTGACTGTTCATCAGCACTTACGTTTAGTTCAGGTGGTGTTACAGATTCATAATGTGCGCTTATTTTATCTTGACTTTCCATTGGGGTGTCTTGTTTAGCTTTTAATCGAGCCTCTATGTCATCTACTGATATATGAGCATCAGATGATCCCGGTTGTGGTTCAGATGTTTGTTGTTGCTCGGCATTCTCCTTCCATGACATGTCTTCCATTTCAACATCAACATTGTACTCAGAGTTATTGTCAGAACCATTTACAATGGGTTCCACTGGTTCTCCATTCTCTGGCTCTGGATGGCGTTGAATACCGGGTTCTCTGGTGCTTACAACTAAAATATTTTTCTCTACAGCTCTCATAAATTTGTCTACGCGATTGTACTGTTTCCGTGGATATGTAAGTAATTCACAGATTCTTTGAACTGTAAATGGAGCAGAGGCAAATGAATCCAGACGTTCCAGCAGAGCATTTTTCATACTGTCGTAATTGAATGGATCCACATTTGGATATGGTGGAATGTCGATACCTGGTGATGATTCATAGAAATCGGTAATGACAGAGACGAGCTTTTCTTTGAATAAAGGCCTTACGAGAGCCCATTGGTAAACAGGATCACCGGTACGCGCTACGTATGCCAAATATTCATTTAGCTCTTGAGGAATAGTTTTAGGTTTGCGTTTAGAGAAATCTTCAAGAAAGTTGAATATTTCTTCAGTATTCTCCATTTTGTCAAAAACACTGTAATCCTTAGTATTGTTATTACCGACACGAAACAAATCACTTTAAAGTAAATAGAAATAAATTCCACTCAACGCTCTCAACCTTAGAGTATTAAAGAGTAGCAACAACTACGATTTCATTCATAAAATCGAATCAAGCTTGACGCCAAATCGCCATCTTTCGTTCTCATATACTTCTATTTTCATGAATGAACGTGTGTAGACCATAGGGGTCCATTACACGCTCATACAAACGTCATGCAGGAAACCATCAAACAACCAAACATGAATTACGTTTGCATGATGGTTTTATATCGACATTACACGTTCAAACAGAAACCATCAAACACACCATAGAGTAGGGATGGCGATTCTTGCCGAAAAATATCAATTTTTAAAATCGATTCGAATCGTGGCCTGATGAATCGATCCACAAAAAAATCGAGGTCTAAAAGATCGATTTCCAGAAAATCGATCTTTTTTAACCGACTACAAAAAAGGAGGTTCTTAATTCGTACACTATTTTTTTTGTATGTTTGTTACGCGATTGTGAAGTCAATTCTAGACGGATTTTGAAAATTCTTTTTCTGTTCGTAAGTAGATTATTCCGAAATAGTCCCATTTAAATTTCGTAAAGATCTGATTATGGGTTTCCGAGATTAGACCAAGGAACTCTTCAAAAAGTACCAGGAATTCAGCCGCGATTGCTGCATTCGCATATTATTGCAATGTTTCTGCCATTACGCATCATAACATCACGCCTGAGTTCTTTGAAGGGATACGCAGAAGTCTTCAGAATATTCAGCTATATTTCCGGTTTACCATATACCAAAGTATCAGATCAGGTAGAATACAAGACATTTATTTTCAAAATCTATAGCAAACAGATAGTTAATTTAGCTTAAAGTTCTTTATGCATATCTAAACTTTTTGAAAACAGTCTGTGAAGTCTACTGGGATCCAAGCGGTTCCGCTCATCACTTGCGATGCGTTCGGCAAATTTAAAAAAGGCGCTCACAAGGAACAGATGATCCTACGCTACTTATATGATACGCATGGCTATTGAGTGAACGTGGTGATAAATAGAGTTTTTTTTGTTGTTACCAGTAAAGTATAGGATCATACTTTAGGTGCACAACGACCTGCGCTAAATAATGTTTGGAATCTTCATTTAAGCCTTGACTTTCCTGTGCAAGTCGGTAGCTTAGTGGTTAAGGAGTCGGCCTTACGATCGAGAGGTCCCGGGTTCGAATCCTGGCCATTACACTACCGACGTGAACCCACTCCTAGCACAAGCAATTTAGCTTAGTTGGAGGGGTTCGGTTGCTAATAGCAACTTATGAAATTCCCAAACAGACACACAAAAAGTCAAAGATTATAAACGTAACTTTTTTTTATTGAAGAGAAGTGACGCGAAGTAGACTAAACTCACAGCCATCTCGCGAGTTTTTGAGTAATTAACCGGCAGCACTCTTGGAATGCGAGCACCTTCAACTAATTTATACTAATACCAAAACAGAAAAAATCAAAATGTCGATTTTAAAGGATGATGTATCGATTCAGTACTACGTCTCGATGTAAAAAATCGATTTTTTTTTACTCGAAAAATCGATTTTTCGTTTAATCCATCTCAGATACTCCCTACCATAAAGTAAAGTAATACATCGGAAAAATCCACAGACGAAAAATCACACCAAAAACATCACCGGGAGTACAAAAAAAAAACGTACACGTGTTCATGACAAAATAACTAACTATAATATATTATGGATATTCATAAGCGAAAAGCGTGCATAGGAATTTTGTTTGGCATTCTAAGTAATAAACGTGTAAAAGAAAGCGCTAGGCAAAAGACTGGCTATTAAAAAGGAATTTGTACAGCCATTTAAACTTGTTGGCTGATATACGGCAATCGAAGGAGGATAAAGATTATGAAAATTATTTTCACATGAAAGATGCATGTTTTGATAACCTCGGAGTATCAGTACGTGTTCCGTCCTGGGCACGGGACCATGGACCCAGTGTTCGCCCTAAGGATTGTGGCGGGGAAATGCAGGGCGAAGAACACGCCCCTGCACTGCCTGTTCTTAGACATGCAGAAGGCCTTCGACTGAGTTCCTCGCGCGGTGATTTGGTGGGCACTGCGGGCCAAGGGAGTTCCAGAGACTTACATAGACACCGTCCGAGACATGTACTACGATTCCGGTTCCGTGGTTCGGACTGCTGTTGGTGACTCAAAAGCCTTCCCCATCCCTATCACCGTCGGGGTACACCAAGGATCCGTCCTTAGTCCTTACCTATTAAGCGTGGTATTAGACGTTTTGTCGGACAGCATCAGAAACTCACATGAGCAGCCTCCATGGTTGCTCACGTATGCTGATGACATTGCGCTGATGGACGCGGACAGGAGCAGATTATTGCGACGCGTGAAAGGGTGGAAAGAAGCGCTTGAGAACGGCGGTCTGAAGCTAAATGTAGCGAAGACAGAATACTTAGCGTTAAACTCCACAGATCCCACACCCGTCCGCATAGGCGATGATTTGGTCGAGCGCACGGACCAGGTTAAGTTCCTGGGATCTGTACTTCATGTGACCGGTGAGATCGACCACGACGTCAAGGCACGCATTGCTGCCGCGTGGGCCAAGTGGCGAGAAATGACTGGCGTCACTTGTGATCTCAAAATGCCAGTCAGGTTGAAGGGGCAGGTCTATAAGACGCTGTGAAGCGTGGCCGCTGCTCGAGCGACACAAGCAAGGGCCTGTCCATTAATCACGTGAGGTTCAACAGGGGGGGGGGGGGGGGGGTTCAGAAAAGATCACGAAATATCACCAGGGGGGAGGGAGAGGGAGGGGTATATTGAGATATCACATGTATTTAATTTTTCTTATAACTCGTGATTTTTGTCACGATTCTTAGTTTTCTAGCATTAAATAATAAAAACACGTGATTTTGGCTAGAGGTTAGGTCTTAAACCTCACCACGTATCACCATGGGGGTAGGGGGGTTAGAAAATTGCTACAAAAAAACATCACGTGATTAATGGACAGCCCCCAAGAGCTGCGTGTCACGGAGATGAAAATGTTGCGGTGGATGTGCGGCGTCACGCGTAAAGATCGGGTACGGAACTCTCGCATCCGCGGCAGCCTCCATGTCCGTGACATCGTGGATAAAATGCAAGAGAACCGCCTTCACTGGTGCGGCCACGTCTTGCGGCAACCACCAGGTTATGTGGGGAACATGAATATGGTGCCCCCCCCGGGCCCAGGTAAAAGGGGTAGGCCAAAGAAGTCCTGGCTTGACGTCGTGAAGGGTGAGCCGGAAGGCGGACCCTGAGCTTCGAGGTCATCTTGGCCACGGATGCAATCAGGAGAATACGTCTATGTGTAGATGATGATGACTCTTTGAGTCGGCCTTACGATCGAGTGGTCCCGGGTTCGGATCCTGGCCATTGCACTACCGACCGGCGCGAGCCCACTCCAAGCAATTTAGTTTAGCTGGAGGGGTTAACAGAAATATTATTAATTAATACAATGTCACAAACTCACAAACATTATCTCTTTAAATATCCATATTAATCCATAGCCATACTAATATTATAAATGCGAAAGTAACTCTGTCTGTCTGTCTATATGGTACGCTTTCATGCCTAAACCACAGAACCGATTTTGATAAAGGGAAAGGATATAATATATAGCCTATGTTTGATCGCGTTAACCGAAATCCACGTGGGCGGAGCCGCGGGCAGCAGCCTGTAATGTATTTAATATAGATGAAATTTAATTTTACTAAACCTCTAGATAAATCCACCAGCCACTAAAAGCAATATTTCGAGATTAGAAACCACCATATTTGGTGGAAAATCCACTATGTTGGCAACACTGCATTACATGTTCACTCAAAAGTGAGTTTTGGTGCGAACACGTTGAAGGAAACATAGCGGTTTTATTTTATTTTCCGAAATTAGTGTGAGTTCCAATTTTTAAGTGTAAAAATGGTGGATTTTTAGACATAACGTCTTTAGGAAACGCGCACAAGAGTAGGAAAGTGAAATATTAAGGTGAATTGTGACTTCTCGTGTTGGTTTTAAATCTCCGTAAGAAGCCTTTAGTAAAGTTTCCACCACTTTACTAAGGCAGCAATCATCATCACCGTCATCATCATCATCATCAACTCATCATCCTCATCCTTATCGTCATCCAACACCGAAATAAGATAATAAAATATCAAATGAAGACATGGCTCAAAGGTCTTTGTAACCAAGCCAAAAATTTTCAAAAAAAAAAAGTCATGTTTGATGGAAAAAAATCAAAATTTTCGGATAATCGTCAATCCTCTTGCCACACCAAAAAGTTTAATTGAATTGAATATTTTATTTTCCTAAATTAGTGTGAGCTCGAGTTTTTATGTGTAAAAATGGTGTATTTTTAGACTTAACGTCTTAGAAAAGGCGCACAAGATTATGAAAGTGAAATATTACAGTGAATTGTGACTTCTCGTGTTATTTTCAAATGGACATAGCTCAAAGGGGTAAAAGCCAAAGCCAAAAATATTCCAAAAAAAAAAGTCATGTTTGATGGTTTTTGGTCAAAATATCCAAATTTCGTCATGCAAACGTCGGTCAGCGCATTAGACGATAGGTTAGTTGTCAAACATGGCGGTGTTTGATGGCAAAACCATGGTTTGTATGAGCGTGTAATGGACCCCATAGACTTAGATTGTAGACGGTTACTATGTTAGGGATGTATCATGTATCTCTATTATCATAATATTTGTCGATATCTATCTATCCTGTCATCTAATGTGTATTAACCAAAAGAGAGCGGAAAAATGCTAAGCTCATGATATTATGATAAATGATAATGATAATTTTATGGTTTATGTGAGATAAAGCGACAATAAAATAAATGATTATTTCTAAATATGATTGATAATAAAATTTAATATCTAAGAACTAAGAAGGCCTCATCAGATGCTTTTTATGCCCCGCTTAAAGGACCCGGGACTGTATTAGGGAATTTTGTATGGTTAGTATCATTTATATACCATAAACGAAGTATATTTATTTCTTCTTCATCCTAAAGTTAATTTCATCGGCTCTCATACAATAACTCGCCGAGCGGCGTTAGATATTCCTTTTTAGGGTTCCGTACAGTAATATGAAAAACTAGAACCCTTATAGGATCACTTTGTTGTCCGTTTGTCTGTCTGTTAAGACCTTTTTTTCGGGAATGTGTGGACGGATAAGTTGAAATTTTTATTATTATATGTATTATGAGTTTGTTCTTTAATTTAGTTCTGTACAGTGCGCGAGTCTGACTCGCACTTGTCCGGTTTTTTATCAAACTGTGACTTTTTCATTGCTATTATTCACAAGTGAGTTATAGATTCTTTTTTAAATCTTACAGGTTAAGTTTCTATGTTCTTAAAAAAGTTTCGATACAAAAAAGAACGTGTTTAATAGAACGAAAACCAACTTGTAATACTTGTATAATAAACAAAATTATCACTCAAATTTAACTTTTTTTTTCTCAAGTACAGAAAAAAACAGAGTAAAAAAAAGTCAAATTCAAACCTCACTTTTAAATATGGCCGATCGCCATTGTTAGATGCGCGCGCATAGGAAAACGAATTGTAGTATTGTTTATTTAGTTTTATTTTATTCGCAAGTGTGTTGTAAAACGTCGTATGCCACGCATGAGTATGATAATTACCAACTTTACTCACTTGTACCATAATGTACTTTTTTAAAATTTATTTTGATACTCTGGGCATAAAGATCATATTATTATCCTTCATTAAAGTTTTATTTTTAATTTTTTAATGTGTACATTTCAGTATGATGATGAAGCTACATTATGAGTGTGTTGAAAAATATATTTTAGCAAAAATAAGCTCTACATTTAATAAATGTTACATTACTGAATGTTACATTTATTATAATAACAGTAATAATTATTTTCAGACAGTATTAATAACCATGCACTGAAAAATATGTATTTAAACATACAATAATTATCATTTTAACGAAACAATTGTGATAATATAGGTAAAAAGTATTACAATATTATGTAACGAACTGCCCGTTCTCCTTTGTTGATGGATATATATTAATATAAAGGACATATTGAATAAAGCACTAAACTTGTACTCTTCCACAATGAGCAGTTTTCCAGTAGGTATTTATAGGGTTCCCAAAGACGCGCTAGATGGCGCAGCCGGCACTTTTGGTAAGAAGAGTGTGGTGTCACATCTAGTGTTCTCTAAGTTATGGAACAAATGTACTTCGGTTTTGTAATGATTTACTTTACATAAATATTCTGTAATTTTTTCTGATACAATTATTTTAAAAATAATATTATTATTTTAAATTACAGACAAAATTACCAAAAGCTATGCTAGCGCCATCTCCTGATGACTTAAAAACCAACTGATTATTATACCTACTGGAAAACTGCTCATTGTTTTATTTTTTGTTGCCTAACCGGTTTCGCCTTACGGCATTCTCAAAGGTTTACAATGGTTCAAACTATTATATTTAGCAAATATATGCTAAATACTAGCCTTTCGCCCGCGGCTCCGCCCGCGTGGATCTCTTATCTTCGGTTCTACTCAACCAATTGCAGTAAAACAGACGTAAGATTTTAAATTCCAACAAGACCTTTCTAACAAAAAAACTGCATCAAAATCCATTTAGTAGTTTTTGCGTCCATCGCGGACAAACATTTTCAATTTACAATTATATAATAGTATAGATAGATAGAAGATAGATTAATAGTTTAAACCCTTGTTTACATTTTTAGTCTGTGTTTCTTTTATATCGATAAGGTGGTTATCGACAGTTTACTGGGCTTCCCTATTATAGACGCCATTTTCCGTTCTCATCCAAGTTTAGGTATACAGTTTTTTTTCGTAGGTATTTCATCTCCATATACTTCCATACTCAAAGCTCTCAACTTAATCTACAGACCACAGACAATATCCAAAGAGGATAGAAAAAAATCAAACATAGCAAAGCATAGAATATAAAATACCACTACACCAAAGAGTTATAAAGCTCGTCCATAGCTCGCTATTGTTAGTGACGTCTTTTTTAAAAAGCAGCACACATCACCGTTTCATGCAATATTCGGTTCGGTCCACCGACCCACAGCAGTTTGTGTGTTATAAAAAACAACAGGTTGTTAAACTGACTATTCACCGAAATAACGGATTCATAGAAAAAATATCAAATATCATATCAGTCAACAGTATGATAAGCACGAAGGACTGATGACCGATGGGGTCGAAAAGTTCTCGAGTGGCGGCCACGTATCGGCAAGCGCAGCGTAGGAGGCCGCGGGAACGCGCTGGATGCGAGCCGCTTCCAACCGGTCTTATTGGAGATCTATGTCCAGCAGTGGACTTCCTATGGCTGAAATGATGATGATGATGATGATGATGATGATGATAATAAAAAGTATAGTGAGTGAGTGAGGTGAAGAGTTGAAGAGTGAACTAAATATGAACTGACAATTCTTTGACGAGTGACGCAACTTAAACCAGGCACGGGACACTTCCCTACATAGGAAATTTTAGCACAGATTACACAAATTTAGCACAGATTATATACATTTTGTATCGGCTATCGCCTTGCCAACATTGCCAATATACGAAATCGTATTGACAATTACTTTTTCGGAAAGTTGGTCCTATTGACTCACTAAATACTAATAGTAAGATATTTTTACATTTTCACAACACTAATTTGCTTAGCCGACGCCATTAAACTTCATTTCACCAATCAAAAAACATTGCACATTTTATCTGATTGGTTAATTTATTAGACTACGCCGAATTCCGATTCTGATTGGTCACAACTCGGCGTAGTCTAATGAATTAAGCAATCAGAATCAACTGATGATTTTGACATATAATGTCTATGTCAATTTTATTCTAAGTACTTAACTGTTTTCTATGTTTTTCTACCGGTGTTTTTGTGTTAGTGAAAATTTATAATACTATAATTTGTCATCCTCAGAATCACAATGCTTTTCCATTGTCCATGTCTATTCCAATGGGATCATTTCACAACCAAATGCTTTGTTGTGAAACACAGGTACCTAGGTAAACAAAGATCCGCCGCCATGCCAGCCATATTAAAAATTATATTCATTGTTTGTTTTACAAGAAATTCATAAATTACGTTAATAGGTACATATCTCATTTGAATTTGATTGAGATATTGACGCAGTTGAAGAAAGTACCAAGCCTTTTTTAAGTATTACTCGCGAGATGTCTTAGACCCTGAGCTTAGACCTAAACTTTATGTGCGCAGCACACGTTTCTGTGTGTATTTTGAGGATATCACGGGGTGCTACCAAATTGATGTTTACGTTTTATTATTAGGTAGGTATGTCATCAACAGTTTATGATTTTTACGTAAAAAACACTAGGTACACAAAGCCCTTAACCATAGACGAGTAATCCACTCAATTAGCCTATTGCAGCCCACTGCTGGACATAGGCCTCTCCGAATATTAGGAGGCCCTACTGATTCCACGCTGGCCAGACGGGTTGGTACAGGGTTTTATTTCAAGATTTTACATCTGTGTATTTTACATATGTTTAGCTCCGATTGACTCATTTGACTCCGGGGATAAAGGCTTGATTGATTGTATGTATGTATACACAATCACATTAATACACACTCTTCTATACACGCAAATTACACGAATACATCACATACTCACACCCACATGCATATTTGCTAAGTCATGCATAATAAATTATTGTTGTCCAGTCCCCTATAACAGGCTGGCCTATATTAGGGGCTCCAGTATGTCCTACTGCCATTTTGATTTTACGCCATAATTTTTTTTATACATTTTAGGTGACAGACAAGCATACGGCCCACCTGATGGAAAATGGTTACTGCAGCTTATGGACCTATGCAACATCAGGAGCTTCACATTCGCACTGCCGACCCATAGCTCCTGCGATTGCTGCTCTCCACTGCCCCGAATACAGGTTTGCGCCTTGCACGGTGTAATTTTATTATGTGATATTTTCTTTGCTGTGCATGCAGTTATGGTTTACAGTTACAGGACAATGTTATAGTTATAGTAATATTTGTCATTTTTATTGACATAAAGTTATCTATAATAGTAATATTATTAAATAATATTCTACTGAAATATAAAAATAATTAGAATAAATGAACTCTTCAGCAGAGAGCCAATCTCAGTTGTATCCAATGCTTGCACTTTGGAACACAGGGTCTGCTCTTCTGCTTTTCCATTTATTAGTTAGTTTTGAGTTTTATGGGAGTAACTGCCATCTGTCTTCCCAACCATATGAGGAAACCCTACCCCAAAGCCTCATTTGGTAATCAGTGATAACTGTATTATGTTCTCTTCAATCCAGCTACTCCCACTTGTCTCAAAGAACATTTTACATAGGGAAGATCGTTGAGGCCATCTAGGAACTTGACACTGAGATTGCCAGCACACTACTGCTTATTATGGCAAACCTTTTTTCTGTGATGGCCTTCGGTCTGTGGAATGCATTGCCCGTAAACATTAGAGAGGCACAAACAAAATATTTGTATTTTAAAATAAAACATAGTAAAAATTATCTCTATATAGTATAGTCGTTAAGTCGTTAAAAACGCCCTTCCATTTACATTTTATTTATATATTTTTCTACATATCGTATTTGTATATTATGTAATGAATAGTAATTTTATGTTAAGAAATTACACTGTATACCTTTCTATTCATTTACACTACATATTTTTCATTCATCCATCCTAAGTTGCCTGAAAGAAATCAATTTTAGTGAAAAGGCCGCCCATTATGCATTTAACTGTTACTGTATCTCTGTACAATAAACTATAATAATAATGGCGTACAATAAAGAATAATCTTGCTATCTAATTATTTTAAGAGGAAGGTGAGCAAACTATGAGCAATACTATAAATTATTTCTTTTTCAGGTATCTTTGAACTTTACTAGAGTGGGTTGAATCAGTAACACCAAGTATTACACTGTATGTAGAAAAAGAAGTATGCCTGATGCATCCCTTATGATACTAAAAGGTGAGCATGTCTTAAATTTACATACACTATTAAAGACCAAGACAAGGAATTTTATTGATTTCCTGAAGATGAAAATGCTGCAGTGGATGTGTGGAGTCACGTGTATGGATCATGTGAGGAATTCTTGCATATGTGGCAGCCTGTAGCCCGATGCATCCCTTATGATACTAAAAGGTGAGCATGTCTTAAATTTACATACACTATTAAAGACCAAGACAAGGAATTTTATTGATTTCCTGGAGATGAAAATGCTGCAGTGGATGTGTGGAGTCACGTGTATGGATCATGTGAGGAATTCTCGCATACGTGGCAGCCTGTAGGTCTGTGACGTCGCAGATAAAATGTAGGAGAGACGCCTTCACTAGTGCGGTTACATCTTGCAGAAACTGCAGACTATTTTTTCATTTTTGGGGTTACCGACTTACTTAAAATTTGTTTTTACTGTCAAAACTTTACTGCAAACTGTATTCTCTCTGTATAGTTTTAAATTTATCATAGAAAATATATAAAAAGTAATGTTTATTCAATATTCACTATTAATATTAGCACACTAAATGTTTGATATTGCAATGATTTCAGGATGTTGCAGTTGGATGTATTGCTGGTCTGGTAGACCGTTTACATGTACGTGCTTTAAGAACACTCGAAGAGCTGATGATCCGCTAAACAGATCTTCATAAATTATATTCACGAATCATCGCGATCTCGTTAACTTTCAAATAAAAAAAGGTAAGTGGTTATCATCAATTTTTATTGCTATCCCCATCGAAAGATTCCTCAACAGTGTGGAAAGGGAAAAATTTTCAAAAGAGAAGACCGTGGCAAACCGCTATAGGGATTTTATATGGAATTCTCTTAAGGAATTCTTTGCAGAGTAACCAACTAGGCAATTCTCTCGCCGTCTTCGTTGACCAGGGTACACCGCGTGCAGGTTTCTGATCAAGCACCCAAAAATACTACCTACCCTACTTACATACCTCATGCAGTAACAAAGTTCAGTCATTTAGTATGTACTCATTTTAATAAATAAATTTCATCATAGATATCTCTAGTGTTGAAAAGGTATCTGATAACTCCCTTGAATAAAAGTGCTGTGTCTCTTGGCATTGGATTTATAAGTTGACATTTTATGGACTTCCTTTCACTTAATTTACCATGTTTCTTAGAGAGATTTGATCCTTATGATTGACACTATCGATTGATGTCATAAAAATACAGAATGTTACTTTTCTGATTTTAGTCAGTTTGATTACCGGGTGTGGCAAGTGAATTTTTAAAAATCTTTGAGTACATTTATGTTTCTTTTCAAAATAAGGGATGGCTCCTATAAGTAAAATGAGCCAACTTAATGAAGGTAGTTTCCCTCCAGAGCCCCGTTTATTTTTCCACCCTGTATAAAAATTAATGTTTTTTCAACATTCACTATTAATATTAGCACACTAAATATTTGACGTTGCATTGATTTCAGGATGTCATATTTGGACGCAAGGCGCTGGTCTGGTAGACCTTGTACATGTTCGTGTTATAAGAACACTCGAAGAGTTGATGTACCTCAAACAGATCTTCATCATCATGTCATATGGCTTTTGCTCAAGCCCTCATATGTCCACGTCCAGTTGGCGGAGCCAGTCTATTACCACAGATCTTCATAATTTACATTCAAGAATCATCAAGATCTCGTCAGCTTTCAAATAAAGAAAACTGCATTAAAAACGGTAACTACCCATTGTCATCGGGCTTTATAAACAAAATGTGTAATAATTTTAAGGAATCTGAGAAACAATATTGTACTACTTAACTTTCCTATTGCTTTAGGATGCTTCCAAATGGCTGCTTGAAAATAATATTTAAAAAAATTAGGTTATTTTTCAGTAGTCTGGTTTTACTTCTTAACTAAAACCTGACTCTGAAAAATTACACTCTCAGATCTATTAAACAAGAAAATATCAATGATAGCCGGGTTGTGCAGTATTTGAATTACTTGTAATTAAAATACGTAGTTGAATACAAATGACGCCTAGGTATTTTGTAATTAGCATTTCAAATACTGCAGGCTTCAAAATACATTTTATCATTAAAATACATTATCACTAGTTTGTGCTCATCAGGACCTGTAGATAGTTTGTTTTCTTTAGCATATTTTATTCACTCTCCAACAAGAGGATGTTATTTAAAAATTCAATCGTACATTTCAAAATCTAGTATTCATGAGAGGTTTCCACTTTGATACACTTTTAGAAAATCCTCGCTTTTCCCTTTAGATACACTATCGTCTAGTACGTGCAAATATAGTTCCATTTATGTATATTTAAAAATTTAAAAATTAAGCAATATAAAATTATTAATGTAAATTCCCCGCAGATACACTTTTTAACAATGGCTGCTTTCATTCCCGTTAGATACATTTTTTGGAAACTTTATAAGCATTCCGGTTCAATGAGTCTGGCGCAGGTTTACCTTACGCGGTTAGGGGTCAGGAGGAAGTCGCTCCCGTAAAAGCCAAAACAAATATTGGAGCAGTAGGCGAACGGACTCCGGGCTCAAAAGTGTATAAGCTTTGGATGCAATCGGGATTGGCGCTCGGATATAGAGAGAGGAATATAAGCCGGAAGTGATGGCACAATTATTGTTTCGGCTTACTGAATCCATTGGGTTCAACTGTGAAACCATAAAAAAGAGTGCAATATAAAATCCTTATAAAAAATTGATTATGATTGTTAGAAATAATTAGAAAATTTTTGAATTGTTGAATTGAAAAATGTATCAAAAAGTGTATCTAAACGGAACAAAAGTGGGCATTTTCAAAAAGTATATCAAAAAGGAAAGTGTATATAAAGGAACAAACCGTTTGTTCATTATGTGCTAATCTCAGGCACTCATACTGAAACACTAATTGAAAAATCTTTTTGTGTTGAATAGTCCGTTTATTGAGGAAGGACAAGAAAAAGACTTATATAAATGTATCAACAGGCTACTGCTGAAGGGTCCCTTCAGCAGTAGTTCGTCCTGCTCTGCTCCCTTCTGAAGGGAAATTAATAAATATATATCTTATCTCTTAGAAATAAAGAGCTACACGATCCATATTGTATTTGTCTCTTTCTAAATTTGTAATAATCATTTTCTAAAAGTTGTGGCTACAACGGACAGGTTCACCTGTTTTTATATGTAAACTAAACTGACACCGACCGGTGCCTACATTTCTAAATTTGTAATAATCATTTTCTAAAAGTTGTGGCTACAACAGACAGGTTCACCTGTTTTTATATGTAAACTAAACTGACACCGACCGGTGCCTACATTTCTAAATTTGTAATAATCATTTTCTAAAAGTTGTGGCTACAACGGACAGGTTCACCTGTTTTTATATGTAAACTAAACTGACACCGACCGGTGCCTACATTTCTAAATTTGTAATAATCATTTTCTAAAAGTTGTGGCTACAACAGACAGGTTCACCTGTTTTTATATGTAAACTAAACTGACACCGACCGGTGCCTACATTTCTAAATTTGTAATAATCATTTTCTAAAAGTTGTGGCTACAACGGACAGGTTCACCTGTTTTTATATGTAAACTAAACTGACACCGACCGGTGCCTACAATTACGTGGCTATTTCTCTATGTAAGCACTCTAAGATACGACATGTACCTATGTGTGTGTGAAAGTAAAATAAGATGTTAATTTTTTTAGTTTTAGTTGCAGTATAACTCACTTATTTTAGGCATATGAATCTTGTACATAAAATTATAACTACCTATTATACCTACTTATATAAGATAAAATTGATATCATTAATTGTAAATAAATTTCAATGAAATAGGCAATATAGTAATATTATAATTATCAATGTCCATAGAAACTAAATTCAACAAATGAATTACTACCTATGTACCTTAATCATTTTGACAAGCGTTCTATTAAAAAATCAATAATTATTATCAATCCATGTACATTATAAATAATAGAATTTTATTTTATATTAGTAATAGTCATTTACTTATACTCTTAAGTTATGTGTGTATTTAGTTTGCTAGCACCTCTGCCTACCCCTTCGGGGATACAGGCGTGAGTTTATGTTATGTTATGTCATTTATACTCAAAAAATCATGCTGATTAAGAAAACATTTTTTTATACTACTTAGGTGGCCGACAAGCACACGGCCCACCTGATGGAAAGAGATTACCGCGGTCTTTGGACGTATGCAACACTAGGGGCGTCACACTCGTGCTGCTGACATTGAAGTTCTAATGCCCTTCTTGAAGAACCCCATATAGTCGCTTGGGAAAACCATGGCAGAAAGTTCATTCCACAGCTTGAGTGCGCGCAGGATAAAGTTCTTTTCATACCGCACAGTGCGTACCGTTTCCGGTCGCAATGTGTGAGGATAGCATTTAATCACCATATAATTTCAACTTAAATTGCGTTTTAAGCAGTTCCCTGATAATTTGGGATGTAATTGTAAATCTTAATTATCATAAATAAGCAGTTTTTGTGGTGGAAGCTAGTTTGCACATCACATGGCTGGCTCAGTCTGTATTTTTACCAGTGAAAATTCATTCAACTGAACTGGGTTCTCACGTCCTTTATTTTCTATTGTAAAATCCAAACCTAACGTACAAGTTATGTTTTTACTTATTTGTTATATGAATTCAAAGCGAAAACGTCAACATTTGGGACAGGACTTGAACCCATGACCAATCCCATTCTAGAGATACTGAGAAACCTGTCCACAGTCTTGTGAACTTGTTAGCCAACAGTCACGAGTTCATGTCCCATCATGAATTTCATATTTCAAATTTTTTATTGAGAAAAATTGTATGCTATGTACTTTTAAATTTCATTATCATGTATTCTATTTTCATTGCCACATTTTGTATCTATATACGTTGGAAGAAGTTAAAATTTATTAAAAAATAATAAAAAATATAAATCTACACAACGCTTAGTAAGCATAGCTTAACTAGCTTGTGTTATGGGTTCTAGAATGCGGATAAACATACTTAAATACATTTTTTTTTGTAAATACATACATAAATGGAATATCTATTGTCATCTGGTTTTACGTGCACTAAAAAGTATTGTATAATGTCTTATAACACGTCATATTTATCAGAATGTAAAGTATTGTTTGTGTAATATTTTTCTAGACAAATAAAGAGATAAATATTTATTCGGCCATTTTTATTCGCTTGCTACAATATTTGAAAGGCATCAAATGAATAATCGATTTGGATGGACCAATAATCGATTTGTATCGATAAAATAATTAATTTAATCGATACTTGATTAGTCGATAGTCGATTATTGTAGAACCTTTCTTTAGCCCGTCTCTAGTCGGCGGAATGTAATTTTATTTAATCTGTGGTGTAAGCATATGAACGAACGAATGATTATTTACATTCAGCTCAACTCCAATGTACTAGGTGCCTTCTCTTACCTCTTATATACTCTTTGCAACCTTAGAGTATTAAAGAGTAGCAACAACTACGATTTCATTCATAAAATCGAATCAAGCTTGACGCCAAATCGCCATCTTTCGTTCTCATGTACTTCTATTTTCATGAATGAACGTGTGTAGACCATAGACTTAGATTGTAGACGGTTACTATGTTAGGGATGTATCATGTATCTCTATTATCGTAATATTTGTCGATATCTATCTATCCTGTCATCTAATGTGTATTAACCAAAAGAGAGCGGAAAAATGCTAAGCTCATGATATTATGATAAATGATAATGATAATTTTATGGTTTATGTGAGATAAAGCGACAATAAAATAAATGATTATTTCTAAATATGATTGATAATAAAATTTAATATCTAAGAACTAAGAAGGCCTCATCAGATGCTTTTTATGCCCCGCTTAAAGGACCCGGGACTGTAGGAGGGAATTTTGTATGGTTAGTATCATTTATATACCATAAACGAAGTATATTTATTTCTTCTTCATCCTAGTGTTAACTCCCCGTCGCATCTGAAGCTTTCACCTCGGAGTCTGTCCGCTTTACCAGTCTTAACAGCGGATTTGACTGGACCTCGATATTTTCCGTGAAGCGGCTGCCATCTGCCAACTAAGTTGAGTGTCATGGGTTCTGATATTAGTAGATTGGAACGTAATTTAAATTTTGTAGTACAAGGCAAGGGTCCATATTGACATGCATAATTTTTTTTATTCTAATCTCGTGTTTTCCTCACGATTTTTGTGTGATGGTACTTTGTTAATATTTAAAATTAAAAGACAACTAAATAATTATGACGAAGTGAATGGCCTACCTACAACGTATGTGATGGAATTATGTGTTCTGAATGAAATTAATGAATGTGTTAAGTGTCATGGATTCTATTTCGTGTTGGTGTCGGCGACTTGAATATTGAAACTTTTTCAAAGTTTTTTATAGGTTCCACGATTATGATACGCATATCATCCACGAATTTAATCAGACTAAAGTTAATTTCATCGGCTCTCATACTATAAGATTTAGACAATAACTCGCCGAGCGGCGTTAGATATTCCTTTTTAGGGTTCCGTACAGTAATATGAAAAACTAGAACCCTTATAGGATCACTTTGTTGTCCGTTTGTCTGTTTGTCTGTCTGTAAGACCTTTTTTTCGGGAATGTGTGGACGGATAAGTTGAAATTTTTATTATTATATGTATTATGAGTTTGTTCTTTAATTTAGTTCTGTACAGTGCGCGAGTCTGACTCGCACTTGTCCGGTTTTTTATCAAACTGTGACTTTTTCATTGCTATTATTCACAAGTGAGTTATAGATTCTTTTTTAAATCTTACAGGTTAAGTTTCTATGTTCTTAAAAAAGTTTCGATACAAAAAAGAACGTGTTTAATGGAACGAAAACCAACTTGTAATACTTGTATAATAAACAAAATTATCACTCAAATTTAACTTTTTTTTTCTCAAGTACAGAAAAAAACAGAGTAAAAAAAAGTCAAATTCAAACCTCACTTTTAAATATGGCCGATCGCCATTGTTAGATGCGCGCGCATAGGAAAACGAATTGTAATATTGTTTATTTAGTTTTATTTTATTCGCAAGTGTGTTGTAAAACGTCGTATGCCACGCATGAGTATGATAATTACCAACTTTACTCACTTGTACCATAATGTACTATTTTTAAATTTATTTTGATACTCTGGGCATAAAGATCATATTATTATCCTTCATTAAAGTTTTATTTTTAATTTTTTAATGTGTACATTTCAGTATGATGATGAAGCTACATTATGAGTGTGTTGAAAAATATATTTTAGCAAAAATAAGCTCTACATTTAATAAATGTTACATTACTGAATGTTACATTTATTATAATAACAGTAATAATTATTTTCAGACAGTATTAATAACCATGCACTGAAAAATATGTATTTAAACATACAATAATTATCATTTTAACGAAACAATTGTGATAATATAGGTAAAAAGTATTACAATATTATGTAACGAACTGCCCGTTCTCCTTTGTTGATGGATATATATTAATATAAAGGACATATTGAATAAAGCACTAAACTTGTACTCTTCCACAATTGTTTTATTTTTTGTTGCCTAACCGGTTTCGCCTTACGGCATTCTCAAAGGTTTACAATGGTTCAAACTATTATATTTAGCAAATATATGCTAAATACTAGCCTTTCGCCCGCGGCTCCGCCCGCGTGGATCTCTTATCTTCGGTTCTACTCAACCGATTGCAGTAAAACAGACGTAAGATTTTAAATTCCAACAAGACCTTTCTAACAAAAAAACTGCATCAAAATCCATTTAGTAGTTTTTGCGTCCATCGCGGACAAACATTTTCAATTTACAATTATATAATAGTATAGATAGATAGAAGATAGATTAATAGTTTAAACCCTTGTTTACATTTTTAGTCTGTGCTTCTTTTATATCGATAAGGTGGTTATCGACAGTTTACTGGGCTTCCCTATTATAGACGCCATTTTCCGTTCTCATCCAAGTTTAGGTATACAGTTTTTTTTCGTAGGTATTTCATCTCCATATACTTCCATACTCAAAGTTTGCAACTTAAACAATGACAGATCTGAGATCAGATGACAGTTCACTTCAAGTTTGTATTTTGTGAATTCTTGAATATTTTTACTAGAAATTGAAGAAGTACGCTATAATCTATAAGAATATAGTATAAATTTTACTAATAAACATGAATAATTTACTGCGAAGAACTATTTTTCCAACTTATAATAACTCTTTAAAATTATGCCGATCGTTTGCTAATGTTCCAAAAAATGAGAAAATTGATGCTTTGATAAAAAGCAACAAAGTGGTAGTATTCATGAAAGGTGTCCCGGATGCTCCGAGATGTGGATTTAGTAATGCCGTGGTTCAAATAATGAGAATGCACGCAGTTCCTTACGACAGTCATGATGTCCTATCCGATGAAAATCTAAGACAAGGTTAGTTTTGCTTGATGCTTGTAGAAGTTAGTTGTACATTATTCCTGTGCTGCATGATAGTAATTGAGAAATTTAACTTACTATCCGATTTTATACAGTAAATGAATTGAAAGAGTGAATACAAAAATCTGGTAATGATAGCAGGTCACAATAATTATTAGCTATTGACCAGACATTGCTTGGAGTGAAAACTATCTATTCTTCCAATGTAAAGTAATATTCTGAGATTTGTTTCTATTATTTTACATATTATTCTTGTTTTTCCATTTAAAATATTTTTAATTCTTCTAAGCTATAGAACCTCAGCGCTGTTTAAAAAAATTACATTAGTAGACCTCAATTATGAGATGGGACTTCACATCTGCCTCTTATATCTCCCTGAACAATACAAACCATTTCATGACAAGTAGCACATTTAGGCAAAGTAGAGTCTCGGACTGTCACTGAATCCCAATAATTTCTAAGTAAAGGGTTACTTATTAATTTTCATTAAAAGCCTTTAATCAGAATAGTTCCAATTTGTTAGAATTCATGAAAGTTTGTACATTGAATTCCAATATTATCTATTCAATGTGCCCTCTGGCAAAGGCCTCCCCCAACACATTCTAGTAGTCTCTCTGTGCTAGTCTAGTCCAAGTTTTTCCAGCTGTCCCAACCATTATGTCCTCCCAGTGCCCAAATGATTTCCTTGCTTCCTCTTTCCCTCTCTTGGGTACCACAATGTTATTTTTTTATTCCATTTCTTATCTCCTCTAGTTAGTAATTAGAAGTAAAAGATCCCTATTTAATTCAACATGATTAATAAGTTCTCTTGTTGTAGGCATCAAGGATTTCTCTAATTGGCCAACAATTCCACAAGTTTTCATCAATGGAGAATTTGTTGGCGGATGTGACATTATGCTACAGATGCACCAGTCAGGTGAGCTTATTGAGGAACTCAAGAAAGTTGGTATAAAAAGTGCTCTGTTAACGGCAGCTGAACAATCTAAGGAGGAAAAGAAATAAACCAAAGAAGCTCATTGTTTTAGGTTTAGTTTTCTTCATACACATACTTGTTGATAGAATAGTTAATTATGTAATTTATTGATACCTCATGATATGAATGCTCTATAGTAGATTGTTGTTTTGTAAAATTATAGAATATGACTATATATTTATGTATTGTGGTATAATATCTGTATGTTATAATATATTAAGACTTTTATCCTACACTTCCCATTGGATGCAGCAAGTACTTGAAATGCTTTTTGTTATAATTGTTTTTGAACAATTTTGTTTCTATTAGATAGTACTTCTAATTGTTAGGAGGTTGTGCAAATAAAAAGGTACTTTGTTTAAGAGCTTTTTATTAAATTAGCTGTACATTCGAGTTAGTATACTTTTGGGCACATAATTCATTCTTATTCTACATACCACTGCTGTCTTGTGTAATGGATTACAACACAGTCATTATTAAAAGACAAAGATATGGCAGATCATTTATTTAGAGTACTTCTTCTAATACTCACCAAACGATAATCATATAAAACTGATAAAGTAATAGATGCAGGCAAGCTATGGCAATCTATGGTATAAATAATTTGTGTGACACTTCCCTGCAACATTATATTAAATTTAGAAAACTTAGACATACTGTGCCTACCTTCATACTATAATTTAGTATGGGTATACTAATGGCAGTAAATAAAAATCGAACTTGTATAAATAATGTTTGCTTATAAATAAAAAAAATATAACAAAAACATTCTCACAATGTGAATGAGTCTTATTTTGGTGTCACACATTAGTCAAGCCTAACATTAGCACCATTTTTATCTTACAAATAATTTTTTTGTGACTTCCCTGAGAATTTCTTATAAAAGTTAAAAATACCTAAGGCTAATGTATAAATAGTGTTGTAAACATATAAAATGATTTCTCTGATTTGAGCCAAAAGATTACTAAACATTAGGAAGGAGTTTATGGTATGAAAGTTAATGGCATTTTTGGTTTGAACATTGCACATAATATTTAATATAGAACTGTTTTATAGACTAAAATATATCACAAAAATGATTTGCTCCACATTGACCCTGGTTTAGGGCGTTTTCAGTGTAATGGGGTCAATGCAAGAGAAATAATCTTTGTGCGCCATTACGCCGCTGGAGTCTTCGGCCGTGATGTTAGTAAGCGCGGTGGTCGCACGCCGTTTCGTTTATACCCTCCTTGACTGATGACGTGGATGACTATGTCCTACATACGACGTCGGTGACCTGCGTCTGAGTAAAAAATATTTTAGTTTCTAAATATACGAACAATAACATATTATGTAAATACAGTGGGTAGGTACCTATTAGGCATTGGCCCAACCGCAAACTGGATGTTTGCCAAATACCAGTGTACTCGGAAGAGTTGAAAGCCTAAATATTCATGGTATACCTTATTGGCATTAACAATATCGTTTTTGAGACTTCAGTAAATACAATTCTGATACCTAAAGGTCAGTCTCGCCGTAGAGCGCGGTGGAGAATGCCATGTAGTCCAGGGCGCCGGGTGGGGCTCCAGAGCCGCGGTACGGTGGCATACGCGCTACGCAGTACTCCGCTTGGTCTGGTGGCAGCTCACGTCGGAGCTCGTCCGCCGTGATGTAGGGCTGTAATTGTAAAATTCATTATATTTTTTATTCATTGCTATTGCTTTCGTGGCAAAATGGTTTCTTAGAAACAATGATACCTTGTCGCCAGCTAGGATCCTAAAGCTGTCGATGACTTGTTCAGCGGTATCGGTGTCAGTGGATTCCCTTGTCATAAAGTCCAAGAACGCGTCGAATGATACGTAGCCTGCAAGTGAATAAAGTAGCGCGATTAGTTTTTTCTACTGGGAATTGTATCTGGTGTACAGAAACTCAAATAGTGACATACCAGTGTTGTTGGGGTCGACGACGGCAAGAATGCGTTGGAAGTCGAGTTCTCCTTGCCTGTCCTTGCCGATGCTGTAGCCGAGAGATACCAAGCACGATTTGTATTCCTCGGGTGCTAGGCGGCCTGAAAAAATAAGTTTTTGTAGGAACATTCTTCAAAATAATAAAATCACATAGTAGTTACTGGCAAGTAAGTTACCGGTGCGGTTTTTGTCGAAGTGATTGAAAGAAGCGCGGAACTCTGTGAGCTGTTCCTGAGTAATGCCCTTCGAATCACGAGTAAGGATCTGGTTCTCGACTTCATTGATAGTGCGGTTGATAGAAGTGAGTAGTTGTTCCCAGCCAACGCGCAGAGTTTCCATTGTGTATTGCGAGTACCTATAAAATGGGATCCGTTAGTTAGTCCTTTATTCATTCATTGTTTGTCTATTTCAAAGTTAAGAGTTCGTTAACTGCTTGCCTGTTCTCGAAGATCATACCCTCCTGTACTGCCTGGTGAATGCGCTCGAGTTCCTCAATATGGGGTTTGTAAGCGTAGACGCCAGTCTCGTATTCCTTGAGTCGGCGCAGTTGGTCTTCCAGAGAGCCCTTGTACAACAAATGAAGCAATTTAGTTTAATACTATTAAACGAACCTATTAGAGATACTCATTTAGAGGCTTATGAGTTTCTTTACCTGCAGGCCCATGCCGATGGCAGTGACTGCATCCATTTGCCTTTCGATCCAGGGTCCAACAGCGTTGGCCTTTTCTGCGAATTGGCGTCTGAGTGTCTCGTTGTTTTGTTGCTTGCGCAGCTCGGCGTTGAGAGTGCCGTCGCGTTGGGGTACCAACTGCCTTACGTCTGACCATTTGCGGTTCAGCTCGTGAGCAGTAAGAGTGGTGTACGGATTTTCCAAACCTCCAGGAATCTGGTGCTGTTTCACGATTGATTCAACCTGGTGTACCAGATTGACTATCGCCTGAAAAGTAGAAAAAGAGGTAGTTTTAGTATAGGCAGTTGATGTTTTACGACCATTTAATTTTCATCAGCTAATAAGGGTGTAGTAATAACCTGGTATTCCTTGTCTGCTTCACCGAGGGTGGCCTTGAAGCGGGCATGCGCGTCCATAAGACCAGAGATTTCTTCAATGGTATGTACGATGAACATGTCCACGAGGTCCTCCCGGGTTCCGTCCAACCTGTAGGTAAAGTACCGGTATTATTAACTTCGGACCATATCCTATACTGATCTACATTATGTGATCCTACAATACGTTCTGTGAGAGACCTGTTACCGACGATGGTTACAATTGGTATTTTATTGTATGATTTCTTATTATTGAAGATAATTGTAAATAGGAGGGTCTTTGTCTCCCTACCAAGGCCGTGACAATGTCCCGTCGTCGCCAACATTTCTCGTATCAAAATTCTAGACAACATTCATGTCCAAAAGGCTTACAAAAGCTTATCGCCAGTGTATTGATGCAGTCAGATAGCAGTCACTTCACTTCGCTTCACAGCAAATATTTAAGATCGGCTGTTTCATAGACTAGAATCCAATCAACGGAATTGAGAAAAGGCTTGGAGGATGAGATAGAATCGCCGGGTGTAGTGAAGACGCACCAGTTGTTGAAGGGCGCGGCGCGCTTGGCGAACTCGAGGTGCAGCAGGTCGATCTGCTCCAGCACGCGCTCGGCGTCGTCCAGCGCGTGGCGGCGGCGCTGCGTGAGCGCGCCCAGGCGGTCCCACTGCGAGCAGATGCGCTGGCAGCGCGCGTTCACCGACGCCACGTCGTGGTATTCCAGGGTGCTGACCAACATCACAGTACAGGTTAATCAAACGCTAAACTATTATTCCAACGGGGACGCTAGCGACTGGGCAAATGATCTACCCTTTGTGTGTGGGCTATTTTATCCATTAACGCTAACTATTAAACTGACTTCCGTTCCGTAGCTGACCGCATACGACAACTGCCGACGCACGCAGCAAAAGCGTGTAGTTAATTGCGGCTTTGCAGCTTCCCTATGGCCGCTTTTATCCGTATCGGAGTTTGACAAGTATGGGTACGCTATATCTGCTGCATGCGTCTCCAGTTGTTGTATGCGGTCGACTACGGAATCTTGCCTTTAGGGTATGTATTGGTATAAGTATTTGCAGTTCAATTGCCCCCACATGGATTGCCGCTAGGTGCGATTAGTAGCCAGTGGCAATCTGGCAATCCATGCAGGGAACTACTAGAATTAGGTGGGAATATACTAGAATTAGGTGTGAAGGTTCTTGGATCAAAGGATTAGAAAGTCGACGTAAATGAAAATAAGTCCAAAATGGTAACCACATATGGTTGTATGTAATTTCTTACTTGAGCTCTTGTGCAATGGCAGCTATCTGTTCAACACGGTCCTGGTGCGCGGCGAGGTCCGACTCGAAAGCTTCGTGCTTCTTTTTCAGAGCCTTGATGTCATTCAGTTTGCACTGACGGAAGTCCTGAGATTGCAGCATCTCCTCTTTGCCTAGCAAGAAATAATGTCGTATTAGACTTGACTTGATTATAAACTGTGTTAGCACATATCTTACTCGATGACTTTACTGAGTTTTTGCACTGGAGAAAATCAGAATATTTGTGTCAAAAGAATGATAGGTAGATCAGGTCCTCGATTCTGCTAAAGCAAAACCACTCCAACACCACGGACACTGCAAAAAATGCCATATAATTTTGAACTTTAAAATAAGCCGCCTATGGTCTGAAATTCAATGACTTTTTGTAGAGTGATTAAAAGAATGTAATGAAATTCCTTTCATTTAATTTTGGACTTTGAATCTATGATCATAAAGTCTAAAATTTAATGCAATTTTTTACAGTTTCTGTAGCATGACAATGGTTTTGCTTGAGCAGAATCGACGCCCAGATCAATAAGTATAATTTGTGATTTCGGTCATGTTTTCTTCATATTTGTCATTTTTTTTTCAAAGTATATATTTTTTTGTAGTTTACCTCTGGTCCAGTCTTCGTGGATGTCGGCTTTGTGCTTGAACTTCTGAGCAAGGTAGTCAAGACGCTCAAGGCGCATCATCTCGCTGAGCAGCCATTCTTCGAACGCCTTCTCAGCAATTTCCAGTCCTTTCCATGCACCGGCGATATCCTATGAAATATGGTTAAAGATTTAAAGAAATAAGCAAATATAGGTATTTCTTAAACGGTTTTGCAGTGCGCAGGTATGTTCATCGTAATACTTACAGATACCATCTTGCCTTCGGTTGGCATGTAGGCGGGGCGGTTGCTCAGACGAAGTTTGGTCTGAAGGGTGTTGAAGTTCGTCTCGAGCTTGGCCTTCTGCTCTACACGTGGCGGCTTGTGCTTACGCCTAAAACATTCCAAAATCTTGGTCAATATCTGGGTAATTTCACGATGTCTAATTTTTTGCTAATTTCGGTAGTATTTTTCAATCATAGGTTTTCCGATGAAAAAATTTAATGGAGTTCTTTTAGAATATCTAGAATACTGATTATGTTCTAAAAGAACATTAAAAAAATTTTTTCATCGGAAAACCTATGATTGAAAAATACCACCGAAATTAGCAAAAAATTAGGCATCGTGAAATTACCCATCTGGAAAATCAACTTTCAAGGGAACTTGTAAATATGTGAATACATTGTTCATATTTTTTTACAGGAGTTTTGTAGTTTGCTATAATAGCATTTATTTTATTTTATTTTATTTATTTATGTCATCACACGTCACGGTCGCTCCGAGTTTCACAGTACACAATGCACAAACACAGAGAGGATGTGGCACAAATACCTCCTCCTCTCTGTGTTTGCTCTGTTGTTTGCCTCCACCTCGATTACATGGACAATGTGGACTGTAGCTCAGCAGTAGTGATATAGTTACTTCAAGTAATATTTAGTTAAGTTTTTTACCTGTAAGTACGATAGTCTTCCAGCTTCTTCTGGCAACCGGCAAGAGAGTTGTCGGTTTGGCGGCTGTTCAGCCAAGGCATAGTGCGCCTAATCCAGTCCAACAGCTATAAAAACAAAATACCTCATGAGTAATCGATCCAAGTGTGAAAAAATAAAGTTTCAGTAGTTATTTCATTATCATGGTGATACTTACATCGCTGGCAAGACGCTCGTACTCTTCCATGAGGCGTTCGTTCTCCTGGTTGACCTTGAGAACTTTGCAGATGCGGTTCGCGGCCGTCTCAGCCTGTTATCATAATGTCGCAATTATTCATATAGTTCGTGTTACCTTTCTTTGTTACTTTATAGAGATGTGACCAGAAATAATAAGATTTGAAGTACCTGCATTATTTTGTTGTTACAGGCAATGACTTCTTTGTATAAGTACTAGACAAGCTATTCAGAATAAAAATTAAGTCACCGTGGGTGAGGTGAGGATTAAATAGGCACTAATGTTTGACACCTATCTGTATAGGCGCGTTTTTATAATCTCACTAGCTGTCCCGGCGAACTTCGTACCGCCATATTTTTTTAGCCCCGTTTAAACCGTTTAAACCTTCCTTGAACATCCACGAATATTTCAAAACTAAATTAGCCAAATCGGTCCAGCCGTTCTCGAATTTTAGCGAGACTAACGTACAGCAATTGATTTTTATATATATACGACAGCAACCAAAACTGGTGTTTTGTTGCTGGTCTAATAGTGGTCTTAAATCGATACTATTTTTTTTGTTCTGTACAGCCAGTCTAGTAGAATACTCATTAGTCATGTCATTGGTTTTCTAGGTATTCTTTTTTGTACTCTGCAGGTTGTTGTTACTTTACTCTGTAGGTACTTTTCTAAGTAATTTTGATAAAGATGATATAGCAAGGTTGATGGCTTACTAGTTATTAGTAAAAACAAACCTTTTGAGCGCCAGAGAAGCAATGGTAGTACGAGGAGACGTATGTCATGACGGCTCTCTCGTCCGGCATCGCCGTGTTCTGCAGATCTGACAAGCGGCACGCAAGCGACACAGTGTTAGTTCTCATGCGATGTATCATGAATTATTCTTTATAAGAATGCTTGTTTTCTTTATTTTTTTTCGTCTATGTACTATTTTTTATTTGTTCTGAGGGTAGAACACAAAAAATGACAACATCGCGATACAAATAGGCATACTAATCGCCCGCATAGTCTTATCACGTTCAAAAATAGCAACTGAAACAGGAAAAATAAAACGCCTCGCTAATTGTATGTTTAACTGAACATCTAAACAATAAAGTAAATGACGTATTACGTGAAATAGCTGCGTGTTACGAAAGCGATTATATTAGAACACAAGCATTCCTTCCATTTATATCAATAACAAATACTGTATGGTAGTTAACAACATAAAGCTGAATTTATTGTTCATATTTCAAATTGAATACATTGTTTTTGTAAAGTGGGCCATTATTTTAAATGCACAAGGATTTTGGGGGCTTTATTTGTGGTATAATGTACTTGAGGAGGAACATAATACATTGTGAGCGTAATAAATTTAAATTATAATTGATAAGCTACAGTGTAAATGAAATACTTAATTCATTCCGTGACCAGATCGGGTATATATCAATGGATCCAATACAGTTACATAAGATGTGGATTAAGGTACACGGAATTTTTTGTTTTTGCAAATCTTTGTCAGCAAATATGCGCTACAGGTCCACCGTTCCTGAGGCTGTACCTACTCCTCGTATGATGGGTATTTTTTTTTAAATAAATCCGATACCGCATGAAGTGACCACGGGTAGTGACATGAATGAATAGTGCTATTCTGTGTCAAAAATACCGGAAAAATATACCAGTAAAAATATAGGTAATATTTTATGATGATATAATACTAGCAATATTTTGTGATGTGTGAAATTCAATATATCTAGGTCAAAACAAATGAACTACGCCAAAAAAAATTATAAAACCCAGTAAATTGCCCCAAATATGTATTTTTAGTACCACATAGAGGTGTAGGTTTAACTTTCTTCATACCGCGTTTTAACTGAACTTTTATCAACCTTATTGACATCTATATTACAGACTTTAAAAAGTTAATAAAATTGAAAATTCTGTGCATACATTTTTTCAACAGTTCATTCAATGACATTACTAAAAATACTCGTGAGAAATTGCCACATAAAAGTATCGCCAATTATTTACCTATGTATTTAAAATTAATATTCATAACTGGTGGTATCGTTTAACTTTAAAATACCCAACACACTACCAGAGATCTGGCCAGTGGCACGGTGGATGTAGACAGATATGGGTTTTTGGAACTTTCATTCGAGTGTTACAAGATTAGTTTTTGAATATTGAAAATTGGGTATTCTGAAACATAAAGCAAAAGGCACTCATCATGCTATAAGTTACACACAAAGGCCTGGCGTTAGGGGTTCGGGTGTCAAACGCGGATGTTGGCTGTAACGCATGGTGGCCACTTTATTTCATTGTACCTGTTGCGCGCCTTGGAAGGCATGGTAGTAACATGACACATAGGTCATAATGGCGCGCTCGTCCGGCTTTGGTGTGTTTATTAAGTCTGCAATATTTACATTATATTTTCATCACTTCTTATACTTTATGGCAAAATTCATTTATAAAGATGTACTCCAAAATAACAGTCGATCTTAAAAGAATACTGATATCCAACTAAAATTACAAGAATCCTCGTTAACTTCTGCAGCTTAGCTAAATTGCTTTTGTTAGAAGTTGGTGGTGTCATGTTCAGGTTTAGAACTTTTAACTGTTTGATTCTAAACCACTAGGTTGTTGCCGTTTGCTTGATCGAATGCTCATCTTTGAACATTATTTGTACCACTCATTACTAACTTGACTAATAAGAAATCAATGAGTAGTTAAAATATTAAGTCTAATATAGATTCTATTTTGTCAAAGTTCTATGCAACTAAGTTACATAAAAGCGTATAAAGTGATATCTTACCGTCGGGGTCCAACATGCGAGGGATGTCGAGATACTTCTCAGCCACATCGAAGGCCGTGTTCAAGTTCTCTAGAGGATTGTCCTTAGACAGTTTGCTGTAATCGATGAGGTCGGGCCTGTGCCTGTGGATCAGAGCACAGAACGCTAGACCGTCCTTGAAGGACAGGTGGAAGTTCTGCACATTGACGTTCTTGTATGGAGCTGTTTTGCGCTGGCACCAGAGCAGCAGACCTTCCTGATATGACATACAAAAAGCAATTTTAAAACAGAAATAATAAGGCGTATAATTGATTACAATTTGATTTCTTTACATAGATACAATTTCATTATTGCCTTGAATGTGTGGCATTGCGTGTGGAAAATCGATTATTTATAGTTGTGAAAAATATCGCACGCGCAACTAATGTGTGACTAATACAATGTGTAGGTACACAAGTGTAAATAAATGCTTTTAATTAGTTGAATGAGTATACCTTGGCAGTCATTTCTTCAACGGAGATGTCCTGGATGGCGAATCGCAGGATGATGGTCCAAATCATACCCAGAGTCATCTTCAGGTTGCCGTCAACGATTTCTTCGGCACCAATGGACACCAATTTTACACCTGAAAAGTTTATTCCACCATTTTTATATTTGTTCATGGTCTCCGATGAAGTACTATCCACGAAATAGCCGTTGGGCTACCTTAACTCATTTACTGGGTAGGACCTAGGTACAAGGAGACTGAAGGATAGGGCTGTCATAAATATACAGTGTCTGAAAACTGTCCGTTTGAAGGCAATAGGGGCGCTGTGTCTATCTATTACATGGGACCGAAAAATATAGTTAGCGAAGAAAAACATTTCTGATACTTTGCCCATCCCTTCGAAGACGTGGGTATTTTACGAATGGTTAAAACATGTTATTTTTTTTTTATATAATTTTAACGTCTGTTAAGGCATGTTCGCCATTAACATACGAAGCATGATCTAACTGTGAGATATCTAGGTACTTAGGTAATGTTTGACGTCATACCACTAAGCTTAATTTGGATGTTGTTGCTTATGTATAGATAATGTAGCTAGTTATATGCGTTCCAATGGTTTAGTCATTATAGTATGCACCTATACCTACTACCTACCTAACCTACAGTAACCTACAGAAATACCTAATCCCGGAGTCATGTCATAATACACCGAACGAAGGGTAAAAAAAATTACCATGTTTCTTAGAGAGATTTTGCCATGAAAATACAGGATGTTAGTTAATTGTTCGAATTTTAGTCTGTTCGATAACCGGGTGTAGCAAGCGAGTTTTCAAAAATCTTTGAATGTAGTTTTATTTCTTAAAAAAACTGAGGCGCGTCAATTAAGTAGGTAATCAAAGGTTAGATTAAACCAATCACGGGTTCAAAGGGCTTGCGCCATTATTTGAGTACTTTTATTGGTTGTGTTGTTGGTTTGGCAGTTCCGTATAGTGCACATGCGCGAACTTGCCGACTTTTGTTCCAGATGTTTGGTGGTACTTATATCTACTAACTGCCAATAAAAAACCGAACCCGCAACCGCAACATCCTACGGTTGCCGGTTTCGGTTGCCTTGCCGGTTTTTTGATTTGGATCATATTGCACGTTTTATAACCACATAGGTACCTAGTTATTTTGGGACTTGAACCTATTGAGACTAAACCGTATTATTTTCACATGCTACATAAACTAAAGACTTTATTTATAAACTTAACAGTTTTCTTAGGATTGATTCCGCCTACAGTTACACAAATACAATAAATAATCCCACATAAATGTTAGAGCCCATACCAAAACAGAGTATGCCTAGGTACATATCCTTTTTTTCACGACACAATCATTAGCTGGATCTATATGCTTAGATGGCGACACAAGAACAGGTTGTGCTAGAACTGCTAGAATATCTAGTTTTTAGACGTAGTACATACCTGACAGTACTGTTGTTTGTAACGATTAGTTATAAAGTGAACAGTTATCGGCTATAACTACTTGCAACATTACGGGTTTATAAGTTTCGGTTTGTCTAAAGAAATAAGTCGGTTTCATCAATCAATCGATTATTCGATTATTCCTTCTTCGTCACTTAATTATCTAGAATTACACTTAGTAGTTTTTATTTCATTTAAATTCTTGGTGCGGTGTCCAACAGTTATTTCCAGGAAGGTTTACTTTGATGAAGGATAATCTTCCATTTAGATGCTTTGCTGTAGTTAGCAAGTTATTAGGTAAATCTGGTAGTTATGCATACCTACCTATTTAGTGTAGATCTGTTTGAACTAAGGGCTTGAAATAAAGGAGGCTAGATGTGGTTTACTGGTGCACAAACTTTATGCGATTTAATCATGTGTAGAAGTTTGTTTATAGTTACGTATCATAATCTCATCGTTGCTTCCGGTTGCATTTGAGGCTTTCACCGCAAAAGCCTCAAATGTATCTCGGGGTCCACTTTAAGAAGTTTGCTTATTGGTATAATTATGTGTATTATCAATACATGTATCAAAATAATCCTATTTATATTATAAATGTGAAAGTCTGTCAAAACTTTTGGATATTTATTGCGCTCAAACGGCTGATTGGATCTGGCTGCTATATCCCTATGTATAGGAGAGAAATTTGGAATAACACATTGGCATGTGAACCTATTTCAGGGTTACTGTCGGGAATGGAATCATAATTCCACGCGAGTGGATGGCGACAGCTAGTAAATAATCTAATTAAATATATTTTAAAACATATGTGATAAAATACTAAAAATTAAATAATTCTATTTTATTCTTAAGTCTCATCTAGTTTAATCTTCCGATAAATCGATTCGTAATCAACCTAAAGAATCTGTGACTACAGTTTACTCTGCGTCCAAAATACCCAGTGAGCTAATTTTATTACAAGTGAGCTATCTATTTTCATAGCACGAAACATGCTTAAAAATGCGTGGTCGGCAATTAATGTGAAAATAAATTTGGCAGTTCAATGGGAGTCGTAACATCGAAAGAGCTATGTAGCCAATACTGTACCTACTCCGTGGACTATCAGATTGAGATTGAAATTATGGCATTCTACACGACGACGACGGGTTGGAGTATGAGCTGATATGTCTGTTGTGTTTCCTAGGTAGTATAGTGAGCCTTTATATGGTTTAATTTTGATGTTATGTGGCATCGTGCTGTATACCTCTCTGTGCCTGGCGAGACGGCCGTTCGTGGGAGGTCTTTCCTTCCTACATGTCTTTATATTCGCCTCTCCTTTGCTGTCTACGGGTTGTAGGCGAAGTACCTACGAGTAGCATTCCTGGTGTTGCAAGCGTTCATTTCATAGGTCAAGGAGCCAGTTTATTCCTTGTTATCCATAATAAAAACATCTGTGTTTATTAAGACCAAACCGTTTTTTTAAAGAAGTTGTAACTACTCATTCGTACTTAGTAGTAATTTTGTCACTGAAGGAAAACATGCATATGTACTTAAGACTACTAGCCTTGTTTGTGTCGTCTGCCAACCTATAGCTATTAATAATATAAAAAACTAGGACAAGAAATGGTTTATGTGTGTTACGTACCTTTAGATGCAATAAAATCCAAGGCCTTGTTGACGTTAGCGATCTTGTGGAAACGCATTTTGCCGCGGTCAGGCTTTGGAAGGGTTTCTCCGGAGATGACCTCCAGCAGCAACATAAGTTTCAACCCATTGCGGAAATCTTCGTCTATATTTTCGATACCGGTACCGGCTTTCCTCAAATGGCTGTTGCACCACGCGGTGAAGGTCTGGAAAGGAAAATAGAGACGAATTAGGTAACTTATTTTTCTGTTTGTAAACAAATACAAATCGCTTTCTTATAATCTATTACACAACAAATTTGAAAACCTCCTGTTTCTAATATGTTGAGATTTAGATTATATAAAACTTTAATAACATGATTACATAAATATTCAAATCGTTCGCAAATTGGTTGCGGTGTAACTTAGATATTAATTTAGTTCGAGTGAAATCGAAAACACAATTTTGAACATACGTAAGTAACGTTAATCAATACTGCAGTTTGCATCAGGTAGGGGAGCGTTAGAGGGGTCCGACCCTCATGGTGCCAAATTCGCGGACGGTTAGTAGCCATTCGCCGCATTTTGTTTGCAATTTTGTCTACCATACTTAGTAACTTTGTATTTAGGAGTAGACCGATCTTTGTTAACCTCAGTTTTGTTCTATTCATTGCTTGTTTGAGCAATATAAAGCAAGGTTTTTTAATCACTTCTCTGTTATAAGCGGTACTTAACTGTTTGTCTATTTCACATTCAGCTTTAGGCTACAGTAACCTATATAAAAGATCACGTAGTCGATGCCGTTATATAGATTATATCATTAGACAACAATCAAAAAGTCGACATGACCGAATAAAGCTGTAATAATCCATTGTAATGGAAGTTGAATAAGAGCTGAAAGGCAATAATAGTGCACGAATGGCGCTCCTATGGAAACTCACAAACACGATTGGTTCCGGAGGTAGCGTCAAGGTCGGAACTGATAAATTCAATACATTTAGATTGCGTGATCATGCAAACTAATGGTGACAATTATTTAAAAAACAGCAGTTCAATGAAAATACCACAACAGCTTCATTGATGATCGAACATCCTGATCAAGTTCAGATACAGTAGTTTAAAATCAATTACCTTTACAAGAAGTAGAAAAGATACTATCAAAGACTGATCTTATACATCTCTACACATATCTAACTGATTTAAGTCGATGGTGTAGATACTGTAGATAACTATTCCATTGTTAGATAGTTCACAGACGAGGTACAGATATACACAAAGGCATGTGAGAAATGAGCAAAAAATGCTACCTGAAAGCACATTTGAATTGAAAGGTTTGCGTTACAGAACTTTGATTCTTTTCTCAATGAACTTAAAAGGTATTTTACTATAAAACCTTGAGACCGCATAATTTAAGTAGATATATTTATATCCATAGATTCGATGTGAGATTAGCAAAGATGCCATGGTGCCATCACTGCAAAACATTAAAAGTGACCAAACTGCATTCTGAGATCGTAATATTATGAATCATGTTTGAAACTCGCCTCTTGGCACAGGACAGAAAATAATAATAATCTGCCTTCCATTGCCACATATACAGGTGTATTATAAGTTACCTATCTACAAATATGTAGGTAAGGAAGTTGGAAACAATGGACCGTGAACGGGAGCGCACCTTGTTGACAATATAAAAACGCATAAGTACATAACATTAGCGGTTCATATTTTGTTAAAAAGAAAGTTTTGAATCAATTGATAGTATCGTTGATGTATTGGGGAAAACGTTCGATTGCTTTAGTATGCAAATGCAATTTTTATGCATGAGGCAGCTTAAAGGTATGTGGATACACTGAATCCTTGTAGATGCTGATATAATAAACCGACGTCGTATTTTTATTTCCTTTAAAATCCACATGATATTTTAAATATTTCATTCTTGTACTAGGTGTAATTTGAGTTAAAAACCACTTTGTTGCATATAAATCCTATGTGACGTTGTGGAAACGGGAATATTAGCGTCCCTGAGACAAAACACACATCGTGACCTAGAATATGAAAATAATCTGGCGTCACCTTGCGGCTACCATCACGGCCAGCGTAAATCTAAAATAAGGCACGCAGGTGTAGACAGTGGCCTGTTTAAGATGCGTACATTGGGAACTAGAAATACCACATCATTGAAACGTTTCAATAATATTGTCATGTTAATATGTCAGTTATGAGAGCTATGGTGTCAGGTATTTAGGAAAATGAATGACGGAATGGTAACTCTAAATCTAAATCGGCGATCAGTAGAATGTTGCGAAGACAAATTTTCAGAATGCGTCTTGAAATATGTTCAGAAACATGTGACAGAACAATTTTCAAGGTTGATATTAATTGCTGACAAATAATAGGTTTGCCTTGGGTGATGGGATGTCTTACTTTCCACGCGATACTTACCTTCAATTAAAAAATGCCAACAACGTCTTATAATTACGCAAGTTCTGAAATTACAACCAACGTTGAATGGAACACAACATGACTAAACTGATAGGTACGCAAAGTTATTATTGAGCTCATTGAAGCCGGTCTGAACAATAGTTCTGTTGACATTGCTCTTTAAGGTCGTTTAAATGATATTGTCTAATTTTCGTTAATTGACAAACTTAGATGCGAATTGATTGAATAGGCGGTAAGGGCAACTCGTTACGTTACGAAATAGTTTATTTTACAATAGATGTTCTATATACCTCTTCTGTAGCAGTAGATAAGGAAGCAGGAATGCATTTGTAGCCAGTTAATACCTATAGAGCTATTTCTGGAGCCGGTAACAGGCAGTTGCCCATCTAATAATTGTGAAGCGCGTGCTGTGTCTCATGACTCCTGTGTTTTGCCCTCTATTTGTCTTTAGTAAATAACAAATATGTCACCTAGTTATGATTTATTATATGCAGTGCCAAACTGCATTTTTATGAGCAGTAGGTGCCAGGTAGGTAAAGTTCATTTGGCGTGATTTAGTATTTGCAGTGCAAGCTGCTGTAAAGTTAATTTATAATTTGCAATTAGCGACAAAATTGATTTATTAGGGATAAATTGTGGTTTTAAACTGACCACAATAGAAACCTATTATACATTCGTAGGTATTTATAGTCTTATATAATTAAGTCTGAAAAAATCTACATTCAGGACGGCTCTTGCAACGACCACCCAATTTATAGGGGAATGCTCTGACTAAGTGAGCTACCTGGGCACATCCTGGAAACGCGAAATTCTTTTATCAGGTACATACGTCAGGCATCGCTGTCCAGTGCCGTCCTGGATGTTGACTTTTTCCGATTAGAATTTATAGGAAAAAAATATATACAAACTGCTTCAGTATTTCATTAATTTAAGTACATAGGTATAGTTTTTGTTTTCTTCACGGTTGCAACCAAAGCTTGTGCTTTGCAGCCTAAGATTCGCTCCTCTACAACTCCATTGTTTGGTTTATTTCGTCATCAAGTAACAACTGTTTGTTCAGATCCCATTGTCTAAATCTAGAGTAAAACCTGCGCCAGAGCCTCGTCCTCTAATCGGCTTGCAGGAGAAATTGTTTCGTGTCCTGAAAATTTTGATAAGGCTCCATCTACCTTATTATGTATTTAATAATGTGTGCGTGCGATTCCTTATCATTCTGTCCTCCGTAGTGCGATTCTCACTTAATTCCTAATTAATATGTAAATATTTTAAGCCGAAAAACGACGCTTGGGATTTCATTAGATTAGTCGACTAAAGTTCGCAGTTATGTTACTAAAAGTTAGGTAACCATATATGAAAGTTGTTATTAAATATATTTAAGCTCTATTTAGAAAGGCATCTTTATTTTATATCCATGTCTTACAATATATTATGCATGCGTATCTACTTCATTAACATAAATGAGAGTATTGCGGAAAGCGCAAGTTGTTTTTGATTTGTTAACAACGATTAAACCTGACTTATGATGACCAAATGCGGCATAACCTGGGTCGCTGCATCTAAACAACTAAGTGGTAGATGTAGGTATCTAAACTAAGTATTGGATACTGATCACTGAGATAAATGTGAAAGTTTGTGAGAATAGATGGATGGATGTATGTATGTATCATTGGAATGCATGGATATTTGTTATTATTTCATGTAAAAACGGCTGAACGGTTCTGGATGAATTTTTTCAAAAGAACCTCGTCCATCAGTCAGCAGCGTGTACCAATTTTCAGGTAAGGGTGATATGGGTGGCGAGAATCTTGGGGAAGCCCCATAGATAAATAGATAAGTAGATAGATAATAATAATACTTTGCTTAATACTATATCTTTTATCATTTACTTAAAATCGTCTATTACGGTATTATTATCATCATAAATTATGTAATGTTATGAAATGTAAATTACTTACTATTGTTTGTATACGTAATTAACTAATTTATTTACATATTTCAGGTAGTAAACATTAAGTAATAAGAACGAATTAAATGGAGTAAGTGCTTTAACTAATATTACAACAGTGAAGAATAGATGTATGTTAGTGGAACGAGAAACAAACTGTGCAAATGCAAGACTTGTACATTCTTTATAATTATATTGCATACACATCTTATATTATTACTTATTATGTAAATAGGTACACCTTCTGTATTCAAAAGTAATGGGACCTAATATTAACAGCCGTTTTATTCCGATTCCGATTCTGATTTCCGATTCCGATTTCCGATTCCGATTTGGCTGGTCACAACCACCACGTAAACATACGGATTCGTATTAAGCAGTTACACCAGTTCTGTCTCCTATTTAAACTAAGCGATTTTAATTCTTTCATTCGTAATAGAAATACAGTCGTCGATTTACAGTGGTGGATTACTACCACGTTCATGGTTCCCAGTGACCACTTCCCATCTGGTGGGCAAAAACACACACTTCATCTGCCACCTAAATAGCGTAAAAAAGACTTCTCTCGTAACTACTGTGGTTAATTAACGATCGTTTTCTAACAGAATACAGTAGCAGCAACTACCTATAACGCTTACAGTAATAAATCTAATACAATACAGAGAGATTCGTAAGCGTCAGCTAAAAGGTATTTCATAAGCGTCTGCACGCTTGCACAGCACATAGACTTTCGCTGTGTAAATCACAAATACAGTTCAAGGTGCAACTCGTGTCGTGCAAGTTGTGGTTGCACTATTGGCTGGGGCACTGAGTATGAGGTTAGACTCGTGTCTAATAGTATTAAGGTCTTGCTATCAACCGCTTTCTGATCGCACACATTTGTGCTTGTGCATGTTACATATGTGACCAGATGAGATAAAAGCAATGTTCCAATCGATTTACAGAAGAGAAAAGAGAATCGACTTCAGGCGATATTCGAACCCGCGATCTTTCCCTTACAGGGGGAATGCTCTAACGGCTAAGCTTTTATTCCTTAAGCTTTAAGAAGGTTCGAATAACGCCCGAAGTTGATTCTATTTTCTCTTAGTAAATCGATTTGAAAAATCAGTATAATAAATGCTTCAAAATTTCATTCAATAAAAGCGATGTTCTTTTCATTATAGGACAATAGGGAAAGAACTTGTAAAAATAAATAGTCCAGTCATCACTCTCTGACCAAGAAAGAGCGTTGGAACCACAGATATCCGTGGTTGGAACTATATTGTTTACCTACAGCTTCATCTCTTTTTATTGTGCAGATAACGAACGTGCAGAAATAACATTCTTTTTTATACAGCGCTCTCTATGGCCAAAGCATAGTAAGCGGCAGCATAGTGTACTTAAATAGCTTGTATTAAATAGACTTAACATTAGAGATACATAATTATGTAATATAATAATAGAATAGGTTATATAGATTACAGTGGTTTAGTTATTGAGAGCTTGTTATGTTAGCAACTCGGGAAAAAATTAAGTAGAACAATTAATTAGTTGGCGGTAATCTGTGTCTAAATAGTATGGCAGTCTAGATTTATTTTGAGGCAATTACACGCGCGGTGTCACGCATCATTATACGAAAAATCAATTAAAACATATCGTCTCAGTTTGTTTTCTTAGCAAATAGGTACTAGTTAATATGTAAAGTCGCCTGGTTTTTTTGTACAAGTCAAGTAAGTATGTAAATCAATGGAATCTACCTTAAAATGTTAATATACAATCGTAGAAACGGCAGAGAAAGTGATAAAACTATATTTTGAAGTTGCAACCGGTATTTAATTGATGAGCTTTTAATATTTTAATCTGCCTGAATTAATTGTACGATATGGAAATAGAAGTTGCTAACTTGATACCTATTAGTTATTAAAAGTTGAAATGAAATATCACCTTCCTTATTTACAAATTATGGTTGATTAACAATAGCAACTTTTCTAAACATCAACCGAGTTCTAAACAAAATGTTATGAAGGTTTATACAAGTGTCAATACAATTGGTGATTATTATGATCGATGATGACGGCTACTGCCGTAGTTGGCGATGATCATCGATCCTAACGGTGTTGATACGATTAGCACAAATTACTCATTCAATTACTTATTTATGCAGATGAGTCAGGATTTATAGCAAGGGTGCCCAACCTTTTTAGCTGTCGGGCCAAATTTACGATTTGGAGTTTTTGGCGGGCCAGTGCATCTTTTTACTACATACACCCCCCCCTAGGTTTCGGAAGATGAAATTGACTGATCTCTCGCCCATCTCCATCGAGCTGGCTCTATTCGGGTATGGGGACCACCATGTCCCCATCTAGCCCCTGGAAATGGGGAGCTGCAAGCAGCTCCACCCGTCACCACCCTGAGGCCCATGCTCATGAGAGATCTGTCCCAGAGGCTGTTCTGTACTTCCAACGCCCGCGTCCCCTACGCTCGTCACGGGCTGTGCGGGCTGCGAATCTTCTCCGTTCCTACCCCGCCGTCTCCTTTTGGAGTATTACTTGCACACAGAAGGAGGGGCGGTAGCCCACGCACTCGCGCAGCGCAGGGTACACACGGCGCCAGACCTCGGTTTACAGGCCACACCAACATAAAGGAAGTGTGCGTGACAGCAATACTATTAATACATTGCTTAAAGATGTGTGTCATAACAAGTAAACCAATCAGGGCCCTTGACGCACTCACACATTCGCTATTTTACTTACATGAAATATAGTTATTGATGATAGCCACTGCACCAAGTTATAATAACATATTTAGCGAAAAAGGTATAAGTAGATATAGCTGAATGGTTTAAATATGCAGCTGAACCAATAGAATCAATACCGGGTTCGGTCCTCGAGCGAGGTGCACTTTTTGTTCCTCAATATATTGAAGTCCGATTGGTCTAGTTTATTTACAGGATACTAAGTGTATAAAATTCATATTATATAATATAATTTAATATATTTTTTGTATATTTCCTTGATGATACTATTTATTCATAATGGATAAAAGGAAAGGAAAATAAAATAATTAACTTATTGTTGCAATGCAATAATATATTTACTATTATAAGCATGATATTTTTCTTAAGTATGGGTATAATTAATTATTTATAGATAATAATTAATTAAGTATCAGATAAAAATATTTGATCTTTAATAAAAAATATAAAAAACACACATAAGTATAATTATTATAAACTTCTAAAAAGATATTGGAACATAAAATAAAATGTTATGTCTATTAAATTGACTGACATAAAGATGCACGAATGACAAAAAGAGAATTCCGTTGTTAAGTTCCGAACCAACGACCGGCGACAACGGTGAGGTCCAAACTTACTTACTTGCATTCTTATCCATCTCGACTAAGAGAACAGATAGTATAGTGACTAAATTTGATAACTCCTATTAGTTATAGAAACAAAATGCTGCATACATTTCATAAAATTAGTTTAGAATATGATATTATAACCTTGGTGCATTTTATGTAAGTAAAATAGCAATTGTGTGAGTGCGTCAAAGGCCCTGATTGGTTTACTTGTTATGACACACATCTTTAAGCAATGTACCTATTAATACTAATAGTATTGCTGTCACGCACACTTCCTTTATGTTGGTGTGGCCTGTAAACCGAGGTCTGGCGCCGTGTGTACCATTGCCGTGAGCAAGGTGGCAAGCGCGAGAACTCTCACTCCTAGGGTGATGGCGTCTCCCGCGTCATAACGATAGCATTCGGAGGTTGGCTCTTACCGGATCCGACGCAGAAAATCCCCGAAGTATCCGTGCCCGGTGAAAACCTGCAGGATGGAGGAGTGGCTAGAGAGGCTACATGGCGGCCTCTCTAGCTTTCCCCCATGATGGGTCTTATCGCCGCTACTACGGTGTGCCCTTCACGGCTCGGGTTCGTGTCCCCGTTCCCGCGCCTTCTTTCGGTAATGATATGGGACCGAAAGAACTACGAAGTTCGTCCTTCACAAAGGATGCAAATATGGCGCTCCTGCAGGAAGCTAACCACCCAATCGCACAATTTGAGAGGCAGACCGAAGGCTGGTAGCTTGGAAAGAAGCGATTTGTGGCAGACTCTATCAAAAGCTTGGCGATGTCAAGATTAATTGCCGGTGACTCGCCATGTTTGTCCATTGCCTCGCTCTCCGAGATCCGGCAAGAAAACTCGCCGTGTCATAGGATATCGTGCGGTAACCCCTGATGGCCATCAAGGCCATCGTCTGTTGCGATGCACGCGGTAGGTGCACGTGCCTAGACTTCAGGGCATCCACTCACACGGGACACCCGTATAGGGCAATGGAGCGTACGATTCGCCATCTGCCTCCTGCTCTGCTCTGGCTCCCTCATGTTGGACAGCAGCCACACCAGTTTGATAAGTTTATTAAACAAAAAAATGTGAATAAAAATTCATTAAATTGTTTTTCTGTGAAATATGTTTCATTCTGGTAAATTGTCTTTGAAACAATAATATTCGAAATAAAAATATAAGTACCAAATACATGAAACATTTTCTGTGAAACGAAATTCTATGAAATTTCTGTCTGCGAAACAAGGGGCTCCCCATTTTCGGCCCAAGATATAATTTCCTGAGCAATATGTATCTAGTAATGTGCCTTGCTATATGATTGATATTTATAGGTATATAGGTATCCAGTATCCTATAATATAGCTACGCGTGTGACGGCGGCGTGTGACGGACTTAAAGCGGCCATAAAGTTTGGTGTGAGTATTTTTTCTGTGGTGTGAGCCTACATAGAAGAACGCGACGTGTTGTTGCCATTCCGTGCAGATACTTAAATCATTACGTTATAACGTTATAAATCTATAACGGTTACACTTATTAACTGTTATTAACAGATATAAACCCTTAACACTTTCAATCGGTTACACTTTCGTTTCGGTTACACTTATAAAAGGTTTTCTTCTGAAACAGTTTCAAAAAACAGTGTTAAAACACTTTATAGTGGTTACTGTTTCGGTCCCTGGCCACCCGAAAATCGCCCGCGGGCCACGAAGTGGCCCGCGGGCCTTGGGTTGGGCACCCTTGATTTATAGTGTACGTAGCCAGCGGCAAATGACGAGAAATAGTAGGTTTACTTTCTCAAGATTGTCATTTACCACGTTCTTGCCGTTATCAGTTGCAACAGTTACTTGAGATTGTGTATCTTTCACTGATGTAAATTAAAGGGTGGTATGGAAAAAAAAAATGTTTACAAGATTCATGCGGGCATCAAAGCCGTGACCTCTGACTTGGTAGACTTAGTAAAATGCTTCGCCGCCATGCTTCACAGCCCTTTTAGACAAGTAGCAATTCGTTGGCCGGCGTATCGTAAAATAGAATGATGAATGTATAGGATTTAACGTTTATGACATATATTGACGCCTGTCATATAGGTACATCAAATCTCATACATTCGCATGCTAGACTTGCCCCTTGTCTAGGGGGGCTAGTCGTTTAATGTGCTCGTTCCTTGTAGCATCTTATTCTTATTGTGTTATCAATAATCTTTATTGTCTGCACCATTACTGAATCTAACATAACAGTTCGTTCAAATCTGTAGTGTAGGTTGGTACTAGGTGTGGCTAAAACCCACAAGCCCTGCCTCAGGTCTCATGCTTTAGTAATTACGCTACTGTCACTTAACATTGACCAAACAGGTCTTGGCAGTTGCAATATTTGGTCCATATTTACAATGTAGATAGTTTAGGATTAGGAATTCGCAACTGAGCGTAGGTTGTAGGTGCAATATACGGGTTTATTATAACCGTCAAAAACCCCGGTCGATTGCGAGTCGGGTTCGTGCATTTAGGGTTTCGTACAAAACTGAATTGAAGGACAAACTTCTGGTACATAAACGGCATCTATTTATTGCGTTGACCTAGAAGTTAGATTTTTTCACAACTGAGTATTTGAAATCAATTTCAACGCGCATTCACGCATTCTTGAGAAAATGGTCTGTCACTTACAAAAAATCTGTTTGTCTGTTTAGACAAACAGATTTTTTGGTGTTGGGATAGCTACATATTTATAGTTTACGAACTTTCCCATTACTGTCTTGTACTATAAGACCTTGCTATATGCCAAATTTTATAATAAATTTCTAGCTAACTAACAGTAAAGACGTCAAAGGAGATACGTTTGCACTTTTACATGCAACTTTATATGTAACCTTATAGGTTTTGATTACCTGGCTTGGTTAAATTTGCTACATAAACGGCTGTATCTTTCGAAGACATTGATTTAGAAGTCTCTCATCGACTCCACAATAATAACACTGTGCCACAATAGGGCCTCAAAATATTCAAGCAATGTATGGGACAAACCTAATGTCTACGGCTAATTAAATGTCATTACAAGATGGCCTCTAATCACTATTTAATTGGTTAAAGAATTAAAACGCAATTATCTTATTAAGTATAAAAAAAACATAGTCTAAGAGCTAAAAGTGATAATAACTGATAAGAAATATTCACATTCATCTCCTAATGCTAATTATTATATTATGTACTTTATAAGGTACTATCACAAGGCCTCTGTGGTGCACCGGAAGCGGGTAACGTGCAAGAAGTGCCAAATCAGACAGTTTTATTAAGATATCCTGTCCGAATTTTGTCATTGGCAGCTTGGAGTCAGTCAGAGATATATAACGATTGCTCACAATAGGCTAGACTTCTATTAGGTACGTAGGAAGCGAGCTCTGCATCAATGGGATATTTTTGGTTTTATGTAGGTAGTACACGTCATTATACTTCGTGCTTCGTCCTCGAGATTAGCATAATAGACTAATGTAGTAACGCAGTTAGTAGCCGCCATCCACACTATTTTGAGATTTTTTATTATTTATTTTGTGGGTAACCCGATGTTTCATATAGACGCAGACCCTATCCAACCTCATTCGCATTTTTAGTGTCTCGCCGTCCACATCTCGTTCGCCAAAAATAGCGAACTTTTAATACTTTAATATGCCTACACGTTAAGGCTAATAATAGTGATCGTATAGAAAGAAAAATTAGGAAATTGTTAAGAAGCTGCCGCTTGCCTTCATCGTCACCATAGTCGAAACTACAGCTGTTCCTCGGGTGAGTTATAACTTCAGATTATCGACATCGAGAGGATCTGGATAAACAAGGTATGCCTATCCTAACTTTTAAACTCTCGCGTTTCATGATATACACGATATACAATACCATGATCACGTTAATTCCCGTTAACATCATTGTATAATATAAGGTATGCCTATGTTACAATATTTCAAGTAAGGTTATAAATCAGTGACCAACTTTTTTGCGCGTCGACCGCCTACTTATTATTTATTTTCCTAAGGGTATGAAAATAATAATTATAATTACTGATTTCAACCTATAGATGTCAGGTGTAAATAGTGGTATAGTACAATAATCTTCCACAAACGTTACCACTAACTCAGAAAAACATTCCATGATTTTGTAGTTAAAAGGTATTACAGTGTAAAACAATACCTGGGGACCATCCCTAGCAGTATTATTCTAATCTATATTATATTATGGTAAAACTGGGTCAAACAGTATATTTTACTGAAGTGGATATATTTATTTGCTTAAATAGATTTTACATTTGCCTTACACAAATATCGACCGTCGACAACGGTCCAAATCCGATTCACACTATGAGGGTAGAGTGAAATGGAAATATACTTATAAGAGAGAATGGTACCCCAGGTCGATAGCAATACCACAAGTTATAAATTGACATTGTACTTGTATGCACATCATCATCATCATCCTCATGAAGACTTATTTTCCTGTTTATATCTAAGGCAAGGTGACCTTTGAGCCAAGGGTCAGCAAACAACTTGTATGCAAATAAATGAATTGAATTCATAGTAAATTTCCATATCGCTAATGCTATCTTTTTTCCTCCCAAGAAAGAAAGAAGGATCAAATCACTTATAATATTACCGTTTAGAGTGTCAATAACATAGTTTGCCGGTAGTACCTACCTACGTGTTAATTTTATTAACTTGTGTTATCTTTTAATGAAATAATGGCATCCTCACCATAAGCTATCTATATCTATAGTTGTAGGGGACGTTATCCTTGTACACATCAAGTTCTGTAATGGAGTATGTTGTAGCTATCATAGGTTACCTATACCATTTATGCTATTAAATTTTTATTAATAAAACTTGAATGGTGTTTGAGTAACATGGTTTACGAATAGATAATTTTATCAAATAGCGTCTGTCGGAATAATCAGAAACTTCGAACAGGTTTGCAGACAGTACGTACTATTTCTATACATACTGTCGCTTACCTACCTTACAAATATAAAAATATTCTAACTTTGCAAAAAATACAGTCTAGGACTGTCATACAGTGGTTAAATCCATGGTTTGTGGATTGTACGTGTTATTTTCATAACTAGGGACTGTCTTTTACCCACTAATTTACAAATATTCTGACTCTTCGAACACTACAGTCTGCGACTGTTGTATAGTGCTTACATTCAGGGTTTGCGGGCAGTACATGTTATTTCTATAACTAGGGACTGTCTCTTACCTTCTAATATATAAATATTCTAACACATCGGACACAACAGCTTGGGACTGTTGTACAGTGTTTAAATGCAGGGTTTGCGGACAGTACGTGTTATTTCTATAACTAGGGACTGTCTCTTACCTACTAGTATACGAATAATCTGAAATTTCGAACACTACAGTTTAGAACTGTTGTACAGTGTTTAATCCAGGGTTTGCGGACAGTACATGTTATTTCTATAACTAGGGACTGTCTCTTACCTACTAATATACAAATATTCTGAAATTTCGAACACTACAGTTTAGAACTGTTGTACAGTGTTTAATCCAGGGTTTGCGGACAGTACGTGTTATTTCTATAACTAGGGATTGTCTCTTACCTACTAATATACGAATATTCTGAAATTTCGAACACTATAGTTAACACTACAGTTTAGAACTGTTGTATAGTGTTAAATCCAGGGTTTGCGGACAGTACGTGTTATTTCTATAACTGGGGACTGTCTCTTATCTACTAATATACAATAATTCTGACACTTCGAACAGTACAGTTGGAGACTGTTGAACAGTGTTTAAATCCATGATTTGCGAACAGTACCTACGTGTTATTTCTATAACTAGGAACTGTCCCTGCCTACTTATATCCATCACTCGGATATTCGAATACTTCAAGTAAGACTGCAAACTGTACGTGCTAAAAGTATTAATCTAAGGACTGAATGTCCTGTTTTTTGCATACCTAAGAGCTATGATCTAAGCCAGGTTAAATGTTAATCAGTTTTAAGCCGGCATTCTCAAATGTGTCAAGAAAATATACCAAAAATGGTATAAAAATATCAGCAAAAAACCGTTGATTAAAAAGAGAAGGCTTTATTCAAAGGATTTAAACTGGAAGCATCCGAGTCCGATTCGGTGGCTATTAAGGATAAGACAGACAGCATCAAACTTCACTCAGTTGCTTATTGAAGAAGTTACACAATCCCCAGCAGCTATACGTGTAGCAGCGTGGCACTGCTATCGGCCATCACCACCGCTAATTAAAAATCTGCAACTAGATTGACAGTGGTTAAACCAGCGAGTGACGATCTGATAATCCTCTCATAATATAGAGGGTTAAAAAACACCATTTTATAAAACTCTCTTCTAAATATGCCGCACCATGTCCAGAAGTCTTAACTTCCGGACATGCTCGTTCGGGCACAGTACTGTTACTGTTTCTTTACTGTTTCTCTTGCTAAGGCAAGTACTGTTTCTATACCGTTTCTCTTGCTAAGGCAAGTAAGCAATTCCTTATAAATTCGATGCTGTTTTAAGTGCTTACAGAGTCAAATTTTTATCAATTATGTTTTCATAATACCTACTTAAATAACATAACATTGCATGTTATATTTGTATATATACATACATATATATACAGTTGTAATAAATACCTATGCTATCGCATTAGGTATACAACATCCCGTAAGATAGTGTTAAGGTTGATAGTATAAATAAATAATTTAATATAAATAATTAATTTAAAAATTCAATAAGCGATAACTTCGAATTTTGAAATTGCCCATATAGCCCATGACAAGTGCTCGATTGGTGGCGATGGGTTTCCCCCACTATCACGTGGGACCGAAAATCATAGTTGACCAAATGTACCTTAGTGATAATTTACCTTCGCCTACCCCTTCGGGACTTACAGGCATGAATCTATACGTATATTACTTATATCCTTTTATAAATAATAGAAACTAATTCCTAAACATTGGAAGACATGATTTTAAATAATGTAACTTACCAATATAAGGTAGAACTAAAGAATGATGCCTATAGTAGGTACATTCTGAACAAGCGCAACTCACTTCACGACTCAAATGTAAGATATATTATATCAATCTACTGCATGTAGGTACCTACCCTTTGCAGTACACAGCTTATGTATTAACCTGTATTAACTAAGGTTATGAAAACAGCCGTTGTGTTGCTAAGAAAGAATATATGAATGGATTTACTTCACATCACATCAGGTGGGCCGTGTGCTTATCTGCCACCTAACTTGTATAAAAAGATTCGATTTAACGAATACATAATAAATACAAAATAACAAATTAGTTTTAATCTAAACTAATATTATTATGTGAATACATGTTGACAATATAAATATGTATACCTATCTTCAATAGTATATTGTAGAACTGAACATAGGTGCGTGCACGCGTGAGCGTGTAATGATTTTGTAACAAACAAAATACCTACTCAACGGTGAGGGTCGTTCAATTCAATACAGCCTATAGGATCCATCATCATCACTATCATACCTATAAGATTATAGATAGATGATTATAGTGGCCTGTAACTTTATCAGACATCTCAACTACGGGGTGGTGTACAGGTAATAGGCAGCTATCGGTGAGCTAGCGAGCTAGTTCATGCAGTGTTGATGAATTTAAAATATACCTACCTAAAATTACTGGCAATAATGGTAGTGTTTAATGGTCTTAATACAAATATTTGCTAAAGATTGTCTAAATTCTCAGATTTCCCGTCATCATCTTACTTCTGATGTCGTTAAACTTTTCACGCAACCTTTCTTGTGTGAACATACCAAGATATATGCGTTTGCATGATACATCAAGTCTACAGACAATATAGTCTACAAGGGTTAAAGGTCTCATAACCTTTTCTGTTTAACTTAACATTTGTCTTTTGTAAAAATACTTATGGTTTGTAATAAGATAATATAGAAATAAAGACGCAAACGCAGTTTGCATAATGTTAACTATTTAATAGATAATTAAACTCTATGAATGCTTTCCTTTTACAGGATTAATTTCGTAGCATAAACATTTATTCATTTCTTATAACGAAAATAAAATGATACTCCAAATTCTCATAAGTACCCCCTTTCTAAGGGCTATATACAACTAGACTCCACTATGAGTTACTACTCATACCTAATAGGTATCGATTTGTTTTAGGTATATAAAATCTTTCACATGTTGAGAGCAAAGATAATAAAATTATGAAACGGTGTTCAAATATTTCTTCCGTTGAAATATTCCTTCTATTATAATATTTCTTCTGTGGGTTAAGGATCAAATGTAATCTAATCCTTAACCCAGGTTTCTCTAGAAATAAGTTGTATAGAAAAATGATAATATTGGACACATTTTTAACTTTGAAGGTTTTAACAGATTAAGTTGAATTTGAATAACAGATACGGTTGCATACCTTGAGTTTGCCTTAAGGTACAAAAGTAATTGTTATGAGAAACCTATATCCATATAGTTAACAAACATTATTACACTTTTACTGCTTATTATCTGATCAGAGTACAAACATTGAAAAATTAAGTAACAAATAGATACCCGTCAGAAATTAATAAAACATAACAGACTTAATTAAGGTATCCATAAGGGAACAAATAACACAAACGCTGTTGTATATTTTTAATGACCAGAGTTACGACCCTTGCTATCTCGATATGGGTCGCGCATCGCGCATATATAGAGTAGGTACTCTAACAATCGTTTTATTGGTTTATGAGTTAACCTGCACAACCGATATATCTAGACATCCAGAGGGATTTATTCCATTCCAATGTTTTAAACTGACTTCGCATCAACTGCTCACATAATGTCAATTATGCACATATGAGAAAAGCAAATGATTATCCTCAGCCCTCATATATTTATAGTAAGTTAACAGCGGGCCATTTGATTATTTAATAAAAAAAAAAAAATAAAAAAAATAAAAATCATTCATTGAAAGGATAATTCGCATTCGCACCTATTTTTGCTTTGTCATCAAGGTTACATTACAATACAGTAGCAATATCAACAGAACGGGTTTCAAATTTAAATACATCATATTTTACGAATGTTGGTTCTAAATATCTACATTAGTCTATTATGCTAATCTCGAGGACGAAGCACGAAGTATAATTGGGGATTAAACGAACTTACCTGTAAGTGAAGTTCTATCCTAATTATACGAGTGCTTCGTCCGAAGAGATTAGCATCCCTCCCACCCAATCGTTCGTCTAACTACGATTATACATACGATTACCCATTTTACTCGTAAAATATGCGAATAAGAACGGCTCTACACTAAACCGAATGAGGTTGGATAGGGTCTGCGTCTATATGAAACATCGGGTTACCCACAAAATAAATAATAAAAAATCTCAAAATAGTGTGGATGGCGGCTACTAACTGCGTTACTACATTAGTCTATTATGCTAATCTCTTCGGACGAAGCACTCGTATAATTAGGATAGAACTTCACTTACAGGTAAGTTCGTTTAATCCCCAAATATAACTTCACCTTGCCTAAGCTAAAGGTGAAGTCTAAGGAATGAAGGTCACCATTGTAGATGCGAACAATACTACAGTGGTGGCCTTCTGTCTGGGCGCATCATCAGATGTTTTTTTTCACGTCCAGCTTAAAATTCTCGTAATTGTAGGAAGAGAAAAACACGTGTGTAGGCAATGACATTTCTTTTTATATAATATCTTTGTGTGTAGGTAAAGGATTCGTATATAGTCTTTTTTGCGTGGCCTAGAAAATGTATGCCAAACAATTTGGTTGTAAATGGAAGTGATTGCACCGTATGCACCGGATACCACGGCCCTACACGTGTTTTTTTAGATAGCCAAGAAGAGGGTGGCATTTAATGTGTGAGCATGAAAGAAACATCATTTACGCCACATATTTTCTGTCATCGGAAGTTTATGCGAATATACCTAATCTACACATTGAAATAAAACGATTGTACAGTGTTAATAATAAAATAATACAAAATAACAGTATGAGACAAAATAAATAGCGATAGAAATAGTAGTATTTAAAACTGTCTATTGTCATCTACTTTATGATAACCTGTTTATCCATTGAATAGATAGAATTAACTTAACGGATAAACAGTCAAATAACTTTCTATTGTGCCTTGGGTGCAATACTATTGGCCCAGTTACCTCAATGTTATTGCATTGCTGTTCACCAAATAAGTTTAGCTACTAATTACGATAATATATCAAGTTAAATAAGAAACGTAATAGCTTTTTCTTATATTATTTTGCTGTCAGCTATTCATTAAACCTATCGGCGTTTCTAAACGTTTTATCATAATTTATTGAAAGTGGTACAGTTTGCCTATAGACTCTTTTGAACCCCTTAAATACAGCCTTGTTGGTCATAGAAAGCAATTAAAGGAATGTGAGTCATGTGTGCTATAAGGTCATAGGAATAGCGTTTACTAATCCACCAGTCCAACGTGCAGATTATGATTAAAGTATATACAATAAAGAAGCAGGAACGTTTTCAGCTTAAGATTGTATTCAATTCTGACAGTTTTATAACAACACCAAGATAACATTCCATTGTATCATTGATTAACATTGTCGAAATAAGCAAAGCTAATCCAGACGCACAAAATGAGGCCAATTTTTGAATCAAATCTTTACAAAAGATATTCAATGCCACACTGAAAAAAGGCTTCGATAATGTACACAAATGGCGAATATTTGTTCAATTGAAGTACGATTATGGCACTGTTTAATTAGGTATTCGAATGGTTTTGTGTGATACCTACTATCGGAATACTAATAGATAAGCGACCGACACACCTGCGAAGGTGGTTCAATCGGGCCCCGTGCCAACTCGCCCACAATAATTTCGATAAACAATAACGTAACCGTTAGACGGCATACATTTCACTTTATATTCTGTAAACACAGACAGACTATGCATCACATATCTAGAATCGAAACATTAGTATTGTCTACAGATATTTAAATACACTCTTAGTACAGTCACCATCGATATTAGTTTAGCACATACCAAGTTTCCGACCACATTAACGGTAAAACTCAACATAAATTGGAAAAAGGGGATTTTTATTTCAATGTATTTCAATATAAAGATCGTTTGTAACTTTGTTAGTGTTACGCAACTTTTGAGGGCGAATGTATCTTGATAAGGAGCTGCTGAGATCAACAACTATCGATATTGTTCAATACATTTTGGAATGTAAAGACAAAGACAAGTGTGTTGGTGTTCACTTACAAATACTCACACTCTTTCAAATTGGCATGACGCGTCATTCTGTATCCCGATAAGTGTCAGGCTCAGTTTTAGTACCTGCAAAAAAGAAAACTTTTATGAGTGATGTGACTAGCATCAAAATATTCAATATCTAAATTCAACTTGATACAAGGCTGTAGATATTCTTTATAAAAAAAAATCGGTATAATAATGGAAATTGTCCCAAAGGAACTAACTTCTAAACATTAACGTTTTATAAGATATTTGTACGGGAATTAACGCGACATGGTTGGATGGTCGCATACGAATATCAAAATAATGTAGTTAAATGATAATAAATTAAGAAAACATTGCATCACGCTCAAAATTCTTTATTGCGGAGTATAAATCACACGCATCTTAAAGAGTCAAACCATAGGAATTTAGAAAAGGTTATTAAGAATGACGAAAGTAATGCGTTTCTTTAGAAAAATAAAGCTGTGACGATTTCACAAAAAAAGTTATTTTATATTTGCCATGGGAACAGATGGTAGATAGTATATTAAATAGGTAGCTCTTTGCGTGGGTGATCGAATCCGGGGCCGCGGATATTTTCATACACCGGAGGCTATTCGTTAAAGAGAACAACTTCAGTTTGTCGGTTCGAGAATGCGAAAAGAATGAACGAAACATTCAAAACATAATCCAGTTTAACGGCTATGTAATTTGTTTGTTGAACGGAAAAGACTCGTTTGGGTGTTGAACGTTTCTTTGGATAGAACGTCTGATTCATGTTCAATTTATGTGGTTTCGTTAAAAATACATGAACAAGTTCCCTAATAACAATGTTATAAGTGGTCGTAAAGTAACCTTTTCTAAATTTCGGATAGATAAAGAATTTTGCGAAAATGGGTTGATTTGAAATTTACTAGAGGTAACAAATTGCTAGTCTTGGGTATACTCGTATTCAACGGAGAATAATTATGATTGGTTACGGACAGGAACAGGATTCTTTAGAGGTCAGTCGGCTAAGGGATCTGGCCGGAGCCGACTAAAAGGTGTGAGATCTAAAGAGAAGGGGGAGGCTGAGTCGTCAAAATTAGAGCCCAGTATCTACAGGGGGTTAATAGGGTTTTTGGGCCTCAGATTCCTCCTCTCTCGCCAATAGTTTTAATGTCAGAAAAACCATAGGTACGATTTAATATTGAATATTTAAGATTATTATGTAAATTGGTGTAAATTATGACTGCGACATAATCAACAATTCGTTCCCTGGCTTCGGCAAGATTTCCATATCAGAAAGGCGATGACTGATAAGATAACTGATGTAAATATTATCATTAGGTAAGATTTGAGCGTGTTATCTAGGGATATTTTTGTATTATTTCCCATTTATGGGAATACAACAAATTCTATTTGCTTCATCTCCTGTATCTCTCTATTACCTGTATTTTTTAGGTATTTGTGAATACGAGCAAGTATTTTTGATATTTTATTTAAATTTCTTGAAAAACGATCATTACTGGTGTTTCTTTAAAGGCAAATTTTCAACACCTCTCAAATATAGCGTGTTGCTGCGTTGCCGACGACTCGGGAATGTACAACAAATTTTATGACTCATTTATTGACGCCTGACATCAACAAGATCTTAAAGAAACAAATTGCACAAGCGGATTCGCCGATAATAATCATTTTGTGCACGGGAACAAAACCTAATAAATATCCGAATATACTGTAACTTGAACTCGTGGAACTGTACTGTAAATCTTTCTACAATTGGTTTTTAAACATACGCCTACCCATAAACCTACTTACTCAACCATGAGTTTGCTATAAATAAAGATTTGGTAAAGTTTCGTAATCTCACATTCTTGTCTGAAAACTTCCTTATGTAAATAATGATGTAACAGCCTGCAGCTCAGTCAAATCATAAATCATTGGGTTTCGTTAATGCTCAATTCGGCGGTAACTCCCGCATCGGTAAATTTAGCATGCCTTGTAATAATAATCCTGTGTGTACGCTGTTTTAGAAATCACGTTTTGAATTTTCTGAAAACATCCTTATTTTTAGTAAATGAAACATTCCTAACGATGTTCATAGTTAAAAGCAACTCGAAAGTATGTATCTGATGTGAAAAAAATATGTTCCACGTGCTATGTTTCATTGCGTTCCAGAAAATGGCGATTGTTTGCATTAAACGCGTCAAAGTTTTGTAATCTATACAGCCAAATGTATGTTATACATCGTGGAAGATAAAAATGAAAAACGGCCAGGATAAATTTAAATTGATTTAGATAGGACTTATTAATAGAAGGTGTCCTGCCTCTTTATATTTTTACCTCTACTTCTTTGTCTTTTAAAACAAGTGTATAAGTACATTTTTCAATATCACAAACAAGTATATCAAGAACCTAAATACCTTCAAATTAATCACGTAAGTCTAAACTGATGTATGTAGGTAATCTGATGCGGTTTTAACGTATCGTACTAGCTGTGGTAGTAGTTAAGGGGTCGGATTAGCAATTTGGCTGCAGATTGAAGCATTCCACCTGTGGAATGCGATTCAAACCCATTTCTGATACAAATATCTAGCTTACTTAGGAAGCCTTATGTTGAAAGGCTAGGGTTATGTACTACATTTAATTTTATTTCTTTTTGTACCTACTATTTACATCCGCAAACCCGCATAATTCCAATCCACTGATCCATAGATCAATTGTATTTCGGTGATACATAATATATAATTTATCCATATCTATGCTACTTCCTGAAAGGATAGCCCAAATAATAAAAACATTCAAACTTTAAACGAAACCTTCTAACAAATCGTTCTACCTGAAAATCAAACTACTAAAGCTACAGAGAGTATTGAATGGTTTAACGACAATCTGGATCAAACTAGCGATATATCACTAAATAGACTAAAATATCCTCTAGCTGACCCATTTGTGTCACTAAGCTGTGAACTTTTAGTTTAAATATAGATAGCTAGAGTGACAGAGACTTCCGCAATTTTTTTATAGTCTAAAATTATCTGAGATCTGTTGAGCATCAACTACTATTCTTAATTGCGTAGCGTCACTAGACTGACTATGATAAAATTGTTTTAAAGATAGCTAAATGCTCATGAAATGTTTTGAGTTAGTAAGCTATCGACAGTATTTTGTACCTTTGTCCTTTTTTACGAAGGAAGGGATCGATGGATTAACGTGATTTTTTGCATTTGGATAGTATAGAGAACAAGAAAAAAGAGCGGTTTCTGCTTCTTACGGATCCTGTCTGGTGTTCAGGGATGTTGATAGGCCTGTGCATTGTCACGTGAGTACCGGTCTACTTGATTTAGGTGATATTAAATTTAGGTAGAATAACACTATTAATACTATGGACGCCTAAAGCTCAAAGTTTTATAATAGATATTGAGCCGGGTGTAAAACACTATTGTATTATAGCATTTATGTTAAGTCGTGTGAAGAAGATGTGGAAAGCCTGTACCGCTCATATATCATTATAAAACTACTCGTTTCACTTTTGCCTCTCTAAATTGTTGATACTTGTGAAGCTGCTGCATGATACTTTAGCACAAACCTGAATAGATACGTAACCTTCATATATCTGTATACTTTTTTACTACACCTGTTTTCGTTCGATTTGTAATAAATTACCTAAATTCGTATAAACAAGACTAGTTGATTGAAAGGTGATTACAACTAAAACCGAATTCCGTTTTGAGTAAACAGCTAAATTTTTAAAGCTTTGTTTGTAATTTTTGTTATTTTCTCCAAAACGTGAATCAGGTATGATACTTACTGGCTGTACGGATATTTATTGTAGATCTAAGTTACAGCTTCGATAGTTATCTAAGATTTTTCATATCAACAAGCTTGTAAATGAAGAGACAGGACAATAGAACGTTCCGCACGATGGATAACAATAACAGTTCGGTATCAATGCATGTTCCGGTTCCATGTCATGTGCCGTATCTCAATTCTCAACGCTCTCCTGTATATTGCTAATGTTCAGTAAAAACTTACTCATTAACACATATTACTGGTTGATAAACGGTTAATATTGTGGTTAATAAGCAGTTGCTCGTCTTAGATATCGATCGTGTGAATTTTGTGTAATCTTTATTATCTGCGCCGCTTTAAATGACTTCTTGAGTGAGTTGGCTCATTACTAATGTGTAACACTGTTCGAGAGTAACAGTAATATTTAAAGGTCATCTTAAATTAAATTGGGACTTACGTTCTGTAACAATTCAATCTTAATAAACAGCAAATATTTGCCTATTGTCTTGTTGCCGTTGACCCTCGAGGCATGTTTAAATGAGCGGGTTCGAGGCTATTGTATATTTTATCCTACAGCGTTTATTTGCGTTCGTAGAGGTAGAAACGGGGCGAGGTAGCCTTGGCTCAGACTGAATGTATCGATCTGTCTCGATCTGTCTCTTCACGTTTCTAGGCAACCTGATAGCTTCTGATGTTATCCTCGCGTTTGGGCTATTTATCTTCAATCGCTGTAGCAAGTTAGTAGTGGAATATATTTCAAGAAATAATAACTATTATCTTGTGTCTGGTCGGGTCGTGGTTAGTTTTACCTTTTCTAGACAATGTGTTATTTTGAATAAGCGAAACAAAGAGGCTAGTCAGCTATTCACACCGCGACAACAATGAAGTTGGTTATGACGCTGGCACGCTTTGTCATTCAATGTAATATTAGAACCTAATTTGTTGTAGGCTTGTTTTCTTCCCGAGGACAAGTAAAAGTAGGAATAAAAAGCAGACACGACTCCATACAATTTAATAGTTATTAGTATTTGTATGTACGTTATGTAAAAATAAAACGGCTCGATCTCTTTTCGACGCTGTATTACTAAACAACTAACGACGTTGCTACTTAGATTTTGAATGTGTTTTACCATAATATTTTGCTATAAACTTTTTTGGAATTTTGTTATTTTGATTCACTCAGTTTAAGTTACAAACATAAAGACGCCATGTATGGCCAGTACTTTTGTCCGTTGTCAAATTGTCGGTCAAGGACTAGAAAGTTTAACTGACTATTAGCTACTTGATAATTGTATCCAATTAAAAGTTATTAACATGCCCAACCCACCCAATTGGTCTAAATTGAGAGGTTTTTGGCAATGGTCCGGTATTTACTTATGATCTATTGTTTTTATTGCAACTTTGTCATGTATCGATGTGAAAATTATGACACTAAAAAAATGCGATACAAAGATCCTATAAATGACTTCATTATTTGTACCTATAAGGTGCTGTGGGTTTTTCCAAGCACTATTCTTTGTAGTGCATCAGAATGTGAATATGAATATTTATAAGTTTATTAACATTTTTATGCCGAATGGTTTTCAATGAAACATATTCAATTCAGGGCTCTTTAGTTGAAAATTCTTATTTCATTCTATGCAGCTTGTTTGCATTTATCATCTAGTGACCTTGACACATATTTACAACCAAAGGGAATAAAAGAAATACCTGTCTGTCAACAATTGAATTTATTTCTTTTTTATCTATTAGCACATGATTTTATAGCTACTATGACCGTACTTGACCGAAATAATATGAATTGATAATGAATGGCTAATTAATGATGGTTTGAATTTCTATAGTTCATCCAAAAATTTACCTAAAAAAAGAAAAGCGGATCTTCTTTTGTTTAAAGATGTAGTATTTTCAAACAATGGAAGTAATAAATTACTAAATTAAAATAAAATAGGTACTATTACATCAGGATATTTAATTTCGGTTATCACTACATCCTACCACATCCATGTATTGACAATCGGATTCACATTTATTGTATTGGGGCAAAATCTGTCAATGAGCCTGATTGTCAATACGAGTAAAAATGCCAGTTGAATGAACTCGAATTTATTTTATATAATGAATTAAGTAAACTATAAATATTTTTTTGATAACAGTGCTTGCCACGCAACCATTGTTATTATTGTCGAAGATTTCAGATATGAAGGATTAGATAATAACGACTTATCACTTATTGCACTCAATACGTAACGTGTTCAAGATGATAATATTTCGTTACAAATTGGTATTAAATGAATAACTTTATAGAGGAAGGAACTTGTGATCCAGACATCCTGTGAGCGAACCGTGGAGCTGTAATAAAAACAGATTCGCAGCACGATCCATATACGTAACACAATAAGTCTCAAGCAAGAACTAATCTAAGTGATCTGTTACTTCTAGTTTTGGTGTTGAAATCTGAGACTGTCCTATTTTAGAACGACGTGTATGTTTCTTAGAACAGTTCTCAGTACGTTTATAAAAAGTTTGATTACGTCTAGATGTGTGTAGAAATTTGAGGTAGAAATCAGCATCTTTACAGCAACCGTGATAATTCCTATGATCGTTAATAGCTTATGCAACGACAAAGCTATTAGTTAATTAAATTTACCCATTTACAGAATTTGAGTCTAGTTCTGCCACATCGTATTGGTGCCACTACTGTAATTAAAAAGTTCGTATACACAGTTTGTCATATTCGGCATGGGAATTAGCACACTTCTTTATTATTGCGAATTTGACTAATTACCTCACTATCACTGACGTAACCACGACCTAATGTGTGACTTTGTGACCAAGTATAAATTAGCAAAATATATTTGGCTTAGAGCTTGTTGATGCAATGTAGTACCGGAAGCGTCCTACGCATATATGTATCTGTTTATTAACACTGTTTGGAATCTGACACTGGTCACTAGAATGCGTCGACGGTGATTGCATTGACGAACGTTTGAAATCTTTATAGAAACATCTTTTTAGTTAGTCATTTGGTTTCGCTTGATTACGTCTTTTGATTACGAACATTGCGGAACTAAATGTTGCGTACTGCGTTCAAAAGCTGAGAGAGTCACCCAATCAGGGTTCGAATTTTGGGAACAGCTGTTTCACGCAGTTGAAATCTCTTCAGTTATTATGTTATGGTTTTACCCTCAGATTATTCTATTGTGAAAGAGTGAGGGTCCGAATGAATACAGCTAACAGCTGACAGTCCCCTCCTAATTCGCAGTGACGGCTGTTGGATTTATCTAAATAGATAATCGTTGAAGATAGCTTGGTATAGTAACACATAGCCACATGTTTGTGTGATACAGACGGGAACAATACCATTTTGAATGACATGTATAGGTATCAAGGCTTTGTTTTTTGAGATATACATACATACATACATAAAGTCACGCCTCTTTCCCAGTGGGGTAGGCAGAGACCACTGCTTTCCATTTGCTACGATCCTGGCATACATCTTTCGCTTCTTCTACTTTCATAATTGTTTTCATACATGCTCGCCGGTTTCGAGTACTCTTGACATTTCCTTTCTTTAATATGTCTTCAATCTGTCTGACATACGTATGTCTAGGTCGACCTCTACCGGGTTGCCCATTCACCCTCGCTTCATAAAACTGTTTCGTCAGTCTTCTTTCGTCCATCCTCTCCACGTGTCCGAACCATCTAAGCATCCCTTTCTCTATCTTAGTCACTACATCTTCAACCATACCACAACGTTCCCTTATTACAGTGATCCTCACTCGATCCGTCATCTTCACCCCAGCTATACTTCTCAGGCTTCTCATTTCCACAGCATTCAATTTACTTTCATACTTCTTCTTCAAAATCCAACATTCACTACCATACATAAGTGTAGGGACGAGCACTCCTCTATGTACAGCCAGGCGCGCCCCTCTCGATACATTCTGGCTGCTCATAAAGTTATGTATTGCCCCATTTACTTGATTTCCAGCCATAACTCTTCTTTCAATATCACTTTCATATTTTTTTTTGTTATTGTTAATAAGTTTAATAAGTATTATCCCCATCTTGTAGGAGCTACTTAACTTTTCGACCTTTCCTGTGTTGAAAATGATGGGTGTTCCTGGTTTGAAATAAATCGATATAATGCAAATTGTTCTTAATGGTTTTGTCTTGCTTTTCGAAATGATTTATTGACGAGATACTATTTATTCATAGTGATCAGAATGGTGGACAAAATCATGTCAATCGAGAAACTATGGTTATCTACTATTTCGTGTTGCTGAACTTTTTCCCTTTATATCTTTTTATTGGTTATTCTATTGTAATACTAGATTTCACATTTTAATAAAACTTAAAATGTATATGTACAATGTCAGCGCCTTTCGCGTTTGGAAAAAAATTGTTCCTATGATTTTCTAATTATAATAGCAAGTGAGTGTAAGCATTTCGCGTGGGCTATTGGACAGAGTCAAAAATAGATTATGTTGGCAACGGCTGGTTTGCACTATGTCGGCATGGCACGATCTTGTCTGTCACTTTTGATGAAATTGTGGTTTTCGTGAGAAAATTTACTTCGTTTTGAAACGGGTCTTGTCAGTTTAAATGAAAATTCTGACCTTCAGTAAAAATGCTACTTTAAAAAATATTGTATTTTTTCAAATTTTTAACTTTCTTCATTTTCTAAATCTAGTCCTTTTCCTTTTCAGCTCTAAAGCTTTATTGGTAAGATACATGGCTCACCAAGACATACATCTCCCACCTGTTTATCATTCGTTGTAGTTTCGTGACTTCAACGAAATTAATAAATTCTGTTGGTAGCTAAAATCTAGACGTGACCAGACTTTTCAAAATGAAGAGCTTGCTTTAAATATCGTAATATTAGAGTAGAATGTAACAACATAATTGAGTAACGATAAGACAAGGTTGACAGTGTAGTGCGCTAGCGCAGGTCGGAACGCACCTGGGTGCAGTAAGTGGGCGGACACAGCGACGCCTACTTATCTACTCTTCGTGTTTTGAAACACACGACGCCTGAGGAATAATGAGACACGACTTGATAACGAAACGACACGACCAAGATGCAACCATCCACTAATTTTAACTTGAACGGAATAAAACAATAGATTTAACTTTTACATTTATCGTAGGGCCAAAAGTATATTTTGGTGATAAAACTGTGCAATAAAACATTAAATTGATTTTAGCTTCATCTTCTATAAAAACGTTAGAAATTTATGGCAAACTTGAAGATTTATCAAAGGAATGCGTTGGTTGTATGATACAATAGTAAATCACTGTTTTATTAACAAATATAATTGTTTCAGAGAATTCGTATAACTTTTATTAATAGATGAAAATAATACAAGTAGATAGAAAAAACAACATTTCACACGATAGTAACACTCAATAACAGATAAAACTAATGTGTCACAGAAAAAAATCTGATATTTTTACGTCCAAATTGGTCAGTACAGTTCAATAGCTCTTTGTTCTTTAACAATCCAAAATCTACAGTAAGGAACTTAAAACTTTAAGGAGTAGTTTTACTACCAATACACTATTCTCATTGCGATCAGCACAATTAAGTAATACGTGGGGTCTATAACTTAATACGTCTACGTGCTTAGTGGGATTGTCCGCGAGAGAACCGGTTCACTTAAAATGATATTATTGACGTGGTCCAGAGACTAAACAACATGCCCACATCGACGTACCCACTCATGCGCCGCGGTTTTTACTAGAAATCCAATGAGTAATTTTATTATTTTGGTTGTTGATTTACTTTCACTTAATGATTCAAGTTGTAGATTATTTTACGATATTCAGTTATGATGGAGGGCAAACAAATTTATGATAATTTCAAATTATGGTGTTTTATTGGTTAGCTACTCTTAAATTGGTTATATTGTATACTGTAATATTATTATGATGTAATGTAAACATGCGGTTGTGTTTCAGAAATTGTGTTTTTAGACGTAGTATGACTAAGGTCTTATAAGGATATTCAACCCAACTAAATGTTGTCACTGTTTAACTTCACGCTCTGTACATTCAAATATCCTTATCTAATGTTTGGATCTTCATTATCGGTATTCTCTTTAAATCTTCATCAATTAATTATTTATTTTTAGATTCTAGGAAAATAAAAATTTTGAAAGTCGATTGGTCTGTTTGGTGCAAGCGCATTGTGAAAGTTTATTTTCACCGTTAATTTATGTTAATTCTAAGTTATCGTGGCGGAGTTCAATATTCAAGGTCGTTGTGTTAGTTATTTGCATACGAACGACACAATGTCTAATGAGACGAGAAAGCAACGTCTTAATTTGATTTATAAAAACATTTGTGGTTTTCAGTAGCTTGATATTTTGTACCTAAAAGTAGTCTCTTAAAATGAACGAAGTAGTGGACAGTGAAACTGTGCTTGGGGTAATTTCTAAAGGATCTTGACTCATAGTTTCTCTAAAGAGTCATAGTCTCTAAAGTGTTTAACTCTGGTAAGGGTTACAGGTGGATATGATTTCAACCCACCCGACTCCTTTAAGAGCTCCAGTTATTTGGTATTCGTTGCTGGTTAGGTTTACAGGTTAGGCTAAGCAGAGGTCTGTGCCAGAAAGTATCCACCGTTACTGAAGAATTTAGAAACGGCGAATCAGTTCACCCCCTACCTCTGCTTTTTATCTGCTAATCAGAGATTAATTATCCGGAAAAACAAGTGGGCCATTTCCGCATCGGCAGAACTTAGCCGCAATAAACCCAGTGGTGATTGTCACTTCCGTTTGCTAAAGTTTGTTTACATACAGTATTCTATGCTGTCAATATTGTTGTAAATCTAACTTGAGCGGTCTTCAGTTTTTATAGCTGTTCAGCCTTGAACTAATAGTAAATTTTAGGTGGTTTATAATTCAAGATGACATTTACTTTTTTAATTACATCACCTGTTCATTGCATTTTGTATTATTTCGCCATGCTTATCGCGGCACCGGTTTCTGGGACAGGAAACTTTAAAAAAATAATTGCGTTCTTCGAATAAGTCAAGTGACGTTACAGCCTGTTTAGTGCAGTTGATAATTCTGTCGTCCTCATTCAATGTTGAATTTTAATTGTATCCTAGAACCAAATGAATGTACTGAGAAATAACGTACGTCACACTTTGTGCAAAGGAAGTGGGAATTCATTCTCAGCTTGCGGCGCGTAGGCGGACGTAGACACCTTAATAAACATTTGACACCACGGATGTGGTTCTTGGTCATAATACGACCCTCAAAAGTAAAAAATGAAGACGCCTGCATACACTTTAAAATTGATTTTAATAGATATTTATATGATTTATTTAACAAAGTAAAGAGTAGCGAGGTGATACCGAGTTCCTCGATATTTGACCGCGTGCCAAGAGCCAGCTAACAACGACAAGGAAAAAATAGCCATGTCAAATGTTATGTAACTGATATTATACATCTACGTCAACATATTTCTGATCAATTTGAAAACAATTTTCTGTCAGGAATGTTGTAATAATGTATAAATACAATCCACTTACTTTGCTTTATGTCTTTAAAGAAAAGAAAGTGTAAATTTTGTATTTATTATTTGCACGAACATTAATATAATAGAACCAATTGTAAGTGCAAAATAAACACTTTAGCTACAATTAACTAACAGTAGAGTGACAAGTACCCATAACGCTGCTTACTTTGTATTAGTTTATCAGATGTCGATGACCCCGCAAGGAGAAGGTATGCCAAGGTGATAATGTTTAGCTAATGACAAGGTGAATATTTTAAATATATCTATCAGCTGTTGGAACATTATAACGAAAGGTGTATTTTGAATATGAATTTTAAGTCTAGCTAACGATTCTTCGTCATAGCATGTGATTGCAGTATTGGCAAAAAATCCTTGGAGTATTTAGTAATCGCGTTTTAGCCCTACTATGAGAAAAAGACTACGAACAACCTTTAGCCCTTACACGTAAGGATATTCTTTGGATCGAAACTTTTTGGCAATTTTCACCAGGCATAATTTTTTATGGATAAGTTGACTTTCTTGACTGTTTTATACTCTAAAATACTATAATACTTGCTTTCAATAATATTGATTGATTGATTTCAACAATATGGATGATGGTGATATTCAAGGAATTGTACACTTGTATATCCTTATTATTATTGTAAATAACAGGTGGTTATAAAAATCCTTAGTGTGCAAATAGTTAACTGTTTAATTAAAATACGAACTCTGACAGTAAAAACATTGAACATAGTAAATGACCAGTTTTATGTAAATCACTAATTTTATAACCAGTTTGAGCTCGTCCTCACCACTTTCACGCCTGATTTCTAGTTTAACCGCCGATGTTACTTTTGAATTTTGATATATACCTAAATGTAAAACCACAAGCATTCGTAAAGCTTTCATTTAAGTTATTTAATTTAATGATGTAACATTTATTTTTATCAACGATCATGTTTGAAATAATTTAGAAAGGTATCTATCTATCAGTATCGATCGCACGTAGGTGGATCCTGAATCATGTGTTTCGAGCCTTCTGTCGAAGAAAGCATTTGTTTAGCATGAGTGCGCTACTGACCTCCTTGCGGAAGACTGATTCCAGCACTACCTACCATCGAGCGAGTGCGACTCGTCGGGCGACTTTCCGCGCGGACGCATCTCAAGTTGTACGACCGCGACATTGACCCGCCATATATGATCGGCCAATGCACCTTGTGTCGCAGGCTCTTTGTTTATATCCTGTAAGGCCTCGAGCCTCGGTCGTTCATTGTCCTTTTTCCTGAATATGTCATAGTTAAAGTGCTTTATCAACTTCAAACACTGGCGTATGAGTTGTGACATGACATGCTGACTGACTGCTGAGAAAAATGTTTATAGGTGCTAATGAGTAGTGTTTAAGACTACTCAGCAAATATCCTTGACGTTTAGCCAACTAGCATTGTTTTCTCTAGTGACATATTTTTGTTTATAGAAATCTATTCTTAAAATGTTTGCACATTTTAATCATAATACATCTCGAATGTATATAGGTAGTATAGGCGACATAGAAATGCATTTTATATGAAGGTAAATGTACAAGCTGAATGGAAGGACTAAATAAAATTTAATTCAAGCTGAGAGTGAATGTAGTGTGTCGTAAGTCGTCAATGACATTCCACAGGTTGCGCTGCCGGGGTGCGTCAGAGCATTCGTCACGGACCACCAGGTCATCGCGTTAATAGCGAACGTTCAAAATGCAGTTTACGTAGACGCAATAGCCATACCATATTTCCTGAAATATGGGTTTCATGGTGACGTAAAGTCGGACGCCCGCGCTTTCAGCGGCGCCTGCGCTGGACCCATTTTAGGACATGACTAACGGAAATTCGACTCCTCTCTCTCTGGCTCGTTCTCTCCCGTGGGAAGACGCGTGCGTTCGTCTCGCTCGCTCGAAAAGCTTCAAGAAATCTTTTAATAGTGTCCACGGCCGCGATCTACTTTCAACAAGCGGCGGGAAATGTGCAAGACAATATTTGAATTTTTGAAAATACGCGCGTACTTTAAAAAGTATAATTAATTGGTTCCATGAGTTTTTTTATTTATTCTCTTGTACTGTTATCTGATATAGTTTGTCTGTAGGGTGTCTATTACTGATAATACAATTAGCTAAAAATAGATTCTTAATCTGATAAATTGTGTCACTCTCATTAATTTATAGGCCAGGTGCGAGAACTGATGTAGTAGATGAGTTGTAAATTGTTGTAACAGTAGAAGTTGTTACATCGATTCACAGATAAAATACGTTATTTTTTGTAAATATACAAACATGAGTCACATATGAGATAAGGGTTTCCTGGCGATACATTTTTATTGCGAACTCTGCGTACGTGTTTGACATTTATTTCGTAATTAAGTTTACTTACCCCGCTTTACGTGTGTCAACATTGTGTTAGGTGTCTGAAACTGACCTTTTTCTGTTGTTTCTCCCATGCCGGGTCAAGCAGACCCTCGCGTTCCCACTCCTCCTCCTGTTCCATGTACCCGTCCGCGTACAGCCCCCCATCATAGTTATTTGTCATCACCCCGTTGTCCATCATCATGGTCACCGCACTGACCGTCGATTTCGATGTTCGTTCGAGCCTATGACCGCGAACTCGCGTGTGTTGATTCGTACCGCGCACTGCAACAAGCGGCCGGCCGCGCGCCCGCTGCAAGAAGACTGGCGCACAAGCGCTACCGGCGGCGGCGTTACGAACTTTCAAATTACGTTTCGTTACACGATCGCAACTGTCAAACTTATCCGCACAGAGAAACGACACGTTTTGGAAAATAATACCTTGAAACAAAATGTGCCTATGTTCTTAACGCGTGGTGGAATAAACTTTGTATAATACTACTTTATTTTTACCTAACTTCTCATATGTAGTGGTGGGTTATGTATAGTGTATCTGTAAATAGTTTTTGGCATTATAATGCGTGGGTTTCGCCTATTATTATTTCGTACTAATTTTTACTCGTCTCTGTCGTCTGGTCTGTTCAAGAGATTGATATATCCGACAAATTGCACACACGTTCTCATATCACTTATTCTCTTTATCCAATGGTTGCATGTAAGAGATTGCCTTGTGTGAAAAGGCCGTTGATTGTATAGGTGTACCGTCAATCGTACTATTGTATGTTCTACCTATATGCGTCTTCTTGTATACATGCAAAAAGAGATACTTATTTTCTAAAGAATTTTAGTAACCGAAATACATTGATACTACAACATATCTTTACCTTTACTCTCCACACATGGCTCTCAGACCTCATTCTCAGTCACTTTTACATGCATTCCATCCACCTCTCCTAGGGATTCTTAGCAGTCTAAATTAACGTAACTAGATGCTTTAAATCTGTGAAAAAAAAAATCTCTTCAATAATAATAATATGTTGATCCCAAGACAGCCGCTTTCAATTTTTTCATTCACAGGTTCCACTTTCAAACTTCCTCTAATATTGGTATTATAGATACTTATTCCAAATTCGAGGCCTGAACTTATTTTTTTCTTTTTGATTATTTTTCATCTATAATTCGTTGTACAGATACTGGTTCAAGTAAATTCCTCACAATTTATTGAACAAACCATTCTCTGTAGAAACATGCAGCAAAATATGCAGCTTGCAGCGGTGGTTAAAAAGACAGTTGCCCTAGTAAAACTGAAGCACAACACGGGGTATTGAGATGATACTACTTACCTCACCTTTACTCTTTTTCTAAGGAGCATTAGAAAGATTTTATTTATCCTAAGCAAGCTAATGAAGGTCAACAACTACCTGTACGTGGAGATTGCGAGAAAAGAACACGGCAAAAACTCACGGCTATTGTGTACACAAGTGTTAGAAAGTAAAGTGTTGCATTACAACCGATATAGCTATTTAGGTACCTACATTATATTATGTATAATATTTCGAATTTAAAATATTTACCGCCGTGGTTTAGAACAGGGTCACCCCCCATTTCCCTCTGAATCAGAAGGTCCATAAGGGAAAAATATCATTGTTAGCAGAAGGTCCACATGTTTAAACGTCTATAAAATGAGAATGTCTAGAGTGACAAAACGACTTACTAGTAAAACGTCCATCCCCTCTTCCATTGGGTGTCGTAAAAGGCAACTAAGGGATATGGCTGTTCTTTATCCGACAAAACATACAGTTCATTACAAAGTGCCCACTAGATCGCAATAGGCCCGCCCCATCGACCGAAAATCATAGTTGGCGAAATGTGGGTGTTAATATACCTCTGCCTACCCCTTCGGGGATTTAACTATTGATTTTTGATCATACATATGGGGGCTGATGGCAGATGGAAGAACATAAAGCAGTAAAAAAGAAATATATGGGGGGTCAAAATTGTAGAATTTGAGACTAACTCTAACACCTTTTGCAAGGTATACCAATAACCAATTCTGTAGGTATATTGACAGGATCACGAAGATCTCGACATATATTGAGAAGATCGCGATATTATACTGACTGCATGCTGACTACCTAACCCAGGGGTTAGGTAGTCAGCATGCAGGCCATACGGAACGCATGTTTGGTTTTGCCTACAATATTCTTAGCTAGTATGGCATCTCAGTGTCATAGTATTTATAGCATCTTGTATAAAAATGACTCACATCCGCATTTCACATAGGGTGTTTAAAACTGAGGGCCAGTCATCCGCTATATTACATACCTACATACCTACATTATTATAGAAGGTATTAAGTGTATCAACTATTCTATTACATATCTCTACTATTTATCCTAATATTTATAGTACGAAGTTACTGTATAATACATATTTTAGTTGCTTAAGTTTAAATTACAGTAAGTTTATTTTATTTATTTCTTAAATTAAACTACTTCGGCCCACAACTTGGCCACAAAGGTCATCGGAAGTACAGGTGAAGGGGCACAGCGAGCAAGGGAGCAAATGTGACATGGATTGGGATTTAAGGCTCTGTAGGAAATAAAACTGCCAATAAAATACACAAAAAAATTTATTCACCACATAAAATTTCATTGGATAATAATCTTGCTTTGCTCATGCAAAATAAGTTATAATTTATTTTTTATGAAGATCCCACATATTAACATACTTATAGCGACATTCACAATCACAGGAAGGTTAAAATTTTGGAATAGAAAACTTATTTACCATAGAAGAACTTGACACATATTTTGGTGTTACTACAAATTAAACCTATAAATACATACATGAGTATTATATATGTAAAACTCATAAGATATTGGGTATTCATGCATTACATATTAAAGTACATCCACTGAATGTTACACAACATGGAACAGAAAATTGTGACCATATTTATGGGTTTTGTAGCATATAATAGGTTGTTTGTAGTGTGTAGCTAAAGACTAAAGTAAATCCGTCTGAAAATTGCTTGCTAATTTCGATATTTGATTTTCAGAATACCATGAAATATCCGACAATGTATATCACATTGATGCACAACGCGTTAGTTATAAAATAATAGAAATAATAATAACGTCACAGATGAATTCTAATTAATGGAAAAAATGAGAGAATATGCTATAACAAATTACTATCTAGCACAATCCTTAAATATAGGCACAATTTACTGTGATATACACCCGTTATATTTCGGCGTATCTATAGAAGCTTTGAGCAAAGTTAGAACTAAATTGTATACAGTATTGACAATAAAAGACATTATCATCATGTATAATTTTCATAAGTATAAAAATTTTACTGACAATTCAACTTGTAAGTCATTCGCCAGAACGTTGGAATCGTTTTAGTTTAGGCTATAAATTATTTTATTATATTAACACCTAAATTGTTAGAAGATTCATTAAGATTCAGAAGACCCATTTCATATATATATTTTTACTTATATTATTTAGAATATAATGTAGATAGCAAGTGCTCATACAAATAGAACTTGGCATTAAGGCTGGGATAATATTGATGATCCTCGTAGATTTCATTCAAAAGTTCCTCGTGGATGTTCAAATATTTTAGGGTGATTGCCTTATGTCATAATGAAAGAACACGAATTTATAGCACCATGTTCTTATATGCACATTAAAGTACATTTTGAAATTGAAAAAACTTATTAGCGAAATCTCAAAACAGTAGTCGTCATGAAAAGTCTAAAAGGAGATGGTACAGAAGAGAACACTTTCATTTCTTTTCCAAAATTACACAAATTTCATGAGACTACTCTCTCACATTCCCACTACCATAACTTCAATCTGTACACCATTGATCAACGAGAGACAACAGAGGCAGAAACTATAAAGAAAATCTAATATTATAACTATAGATCATGGAGAAGAAAATCATATAAGTATGTCCTCCATGCTATGGATATTGTGTTTGTTGATCTTCGATTACATACATAGTCTTTACCATGGTAAAGATGCATGCATCACTACAATATTTGAATCTTTAAAATATAATACTTAAAATCATCTGCTAGATCTTGCAGATGAAGGTGCACTGACAGCGTTTGAAAAGGCGATGAATAATGGGCCCACTACTTCACTTAATAATTTCGTCACACGGGATAGTGGTTAAGGAGAAATGAAGATTGCTTAGAAAAGCAATAGTGTTCTAAATTGAAGCACGCTGGAGATCAAAAAGGTTTAGTGCTCTTCTGTTCCACCTCTCTTTACTTCTATTTGCTCAATTTGATTATTCGTTGATGCCTTTGACAATCACGCTGATGATCTGACAACTGTTGTGAGCTGTTATCTTCCTCATTAGATAAATAGATGTACAGACAACGGTAATGTAGTCAATTATGATATCGTCATGAATGATTTTAAAACAAAGGTCCGTTTTGTTTGTAAAACGGTTAGTAATGATAGCAACAAGAGATACGTAGAATATTATAAGATTAACGGTTCACTTTTTGTGGTCATTGCAATTAACTAAATGTGCGTTTCAATAACTGGTCGATAAACATTGTTAGCATAACATACATAGCAGTAGTTAGTATAACAGAGTGAAATGGGTCTACACAGAAAAATTACTACGTAACATTTGGTTCAGAAGTTTTTTTTAACAATTAGTACAATTACACATGTTTTAATGGAATAGACATTTCTATTTATTAACAATAACTATGGAGACTGATCCGAATTGCACAATTGTGTTATTATAAAAGCATATTTCACGGCAGTTACACACGTAAAGTTAACAAATGCTAATTCCTTGATCAACATTGGTTATATTGTTGAAGTTTAAATTGTTTAACATCAACATTCAAAATGATAGAACGAGGCCAATTTAAATTTACAGAAAATATGTACTTCGAAATGTATTCCTTTAAATAAGTGAGATAGTAATCGATGTTACACCAGCAAATAGATAAACAGATTCAAGGTAACTGGTGCAAGTATTGTAAAAACTGATATAAATTAGAAGACGGCTGTTGCAGGCAGTTAAGCAACAGAATAAGTGAATACTGACAGTTTTGATCTGTTTGTAGTGTAAGTATCTACGTATGAATTTTTAACAAATTTGAAATACAATACTTGTGTTGTGAGGTACGTCACATATTTGAAAAACAGTTTTGGCCACCGACCAAGGGTCGGTGGCCAAAACTGTTTTTCAAATACAAGCAAAAACTGGGATATATCAATCTGTTAGACAATCAGTTTAACGTCCAATTTATAGACTGTAAAAGATGGGATTAAACAAAATTCTTGGCATTATTAATTATTTTGTCTGTCTTCGTTGAAATAGGTTTTTTGCCAATTATGATTTAATTAGATACATATATGATTATAGAGAATATTTGAAATGAATATGATCGTAATTTGTTGGAAATTTGTGGACCTACATTTACCACGTCTTGATTGGCTAGTAAAAATAGTAAATGTTCATAGCTTTAACACTTTTTAAAATCTGACTGAGCTTAATGACGATGATAGGAATGTTTTTGTAAACATTACTCGGGTTCTTTAAATAACACTGAAATTTTAAACTGGTTAACAGGTCCAAGGGTCAAGGTTAGTGTACTTGGATTCCAATAGCAGTGATGTTTGTCCCAAGTAGGTTACTGATAAGAAATTAAATGCATAGCTTACTAAATTATGCCTATGTTAACCTATGCATTTAAGGGAGACAGAATTGGCGTGACGCACTCTTATGAAGAATTTGGATTTCCAAAAAATATTCAATTTTCAATTATCAATTCATCCATGTTGAGTTAAATTCGCAAAAAATGATATAATTCAAAGGTGGTCTCTATCAGCGAAGAGCTGAACTTAACAAGAAATTATAAGTCAGCCGTCATTTATAATAGAGTGGGTCACAAGCGTACTTAATGGTCAAAATATATGTACCTAATGTGTAATTTTTGAAGATGCGATCTTTGACATGCGTAGTTTTTTAAGAGTAACATATTTTTACTTGTATTCACTGCTCAAATCATATGCATATATTATATTCACGCAACACGCTCTCCGTTTACAAATGGGTTTAAGTTAAATATGGGTTAAAGCTATAGATGGGTATAAAAATGTGCGAAGTATAAAATTTGCCACAAATTGGTGGCAACGAACAATTTGAGAAATGAACCATATGAATTAAATTTTCTGTGCCCTGAGCTGTTATGTACTAACTACATCATCATCCTCCGGTGTCCAGTTTTTTATGTAACTACACGGCGATTATATCTTTATGCACATTTTTTAAAATATTTAATTTATCAACATCGACAAGAAAAATTTGCGACAACTCTTTGCTTATTTCGAAATACAACAACAGTATATTATAGGTACATATAGGTTTAGTTAAAATGTAATATTTTACACATTTCACAAGGCATTTTCAGTTATCTATAATATGAGGAAATCTCTAGAATGAGATTTTCATAACAATTGTGATAATAGATTTCAATCTATTTAACTCTGCGTAAATTATTAGGTTAAGCCATTGGCGTAATAGATGTGATTCGGGCGAAATCCAGAAATGAACGATCTCACAATTAAATCTTATGTTCGCAGCTTTAGTTTGTCATTAGATAGAGTCCAGTATCTACCTAATTCAAGGCTCTCACCTCGGAGTCCGGGCAAAGTAGATATACTGTGTAAGTACTTACTATTTAATTCAACTTTGATTTAATTTGACAAATTGGTCCTCAACGATGTCAAATGATACCATACTGGGACCCGCCAGTGTAGAAAAATTTAGTCCATCTCTAACAGAAGGACTGTTAGAGATCTAGTTCAAATTTTTCAATTTTTTTTTAAAATCATTTCACATCTGACTGTTCATAAATGAGGCCTATTTACGCCAATGGGTTATTTATTATTACATAACTTTCAATAACAGGTTGTACTTAGATATCAGTCGCCAAGATGGAAATGCGTCTACTTTTGTAATATAAGACTTGTAGTTCACATTACAATATTAACTATTTTACCATTGATATAATATATAAATCTTCTTACTACTTTGCTTTGTGTGTAAATAATTTCTGAGTTTCTTTTATAGATCATTAAAGGTAAAGATAAATCTGTGCTATAACATGGATATAAACAATATGTCTGTCTTTCATTGCCGAATTTGAATATTTTATTATTCGCATATTTGGTACCAAAAATAGAGATGATTATGTTGAACACATCTAGCTAGATGTAAAAAATATAGGTATCAATGAACAACAACAAGGAGTAGGTTTCCGAGAAGTGTACAAATATTTCTCGCACCTCTACAGTACTCGAGTACATCTATAACAATAATACTTTTAGAAGGCGTCAACATACCACAATATAAGAAGGACCCAGCCCAGTCACTCGTCATATTTATCTAATACACTGATATTACTCACAGCTCCAAGTTTTATATACCATAGTCGAAACTTTCGAACTCTGAAAACCTCGAGTCCTGCTTCTGCAGACGCTGTTGGCAGGCCTCTATGTAGCTGTCCTGAATCCTGTACATTCCCGAGTTGGCTTGGTACATTAGTGTCTCGAGAATACGCTCGTTCTTTATAGCCTTAGACGGGAGCACCACTTTTATCAATTCCTGCGGTGAGATCCTGTACAGTTTCAGATCTCTAGCTAATCTCTCCATAGTGCATTTAAATTCATTTTTCGCATCAGTCTTATTGGCGGACTTGGATTTGATTTTGTTCCGGGCCCAGCTGAGCATCGCTTCAAATTTTCTAACTTCAGGAACCTCAAGGTTTCGGCACATGATCATTTGAACCATAGACTCAGAGAGGTTGAGGAACTCAGTTGTTTGAAATAACGCATAAGCTCGCTGTTCGATGAAGGCCAGGATCATGTTTACCAATTCCGAGGCTGACGTATACCGCCAGTAGTAATTTTCTAATGATATAAGCATTGTGCACACCTGAAACAGACACAATTATAAATATAATTATCACACGTATCTGTCAAAGTTTAGTAATATAATCACTTTTGTCTTCATAACTAAACATTACAATCAGGCTGAATAAAAAGTTCGATCCATATTCACATCTTCAGGTAATAAAGTCTATTAGGTCTATACTTACCACTTCTATCCTAAGAAATTGCTTGGCATGATGAAAACATGCTTGCAGTAATTCGGGTAAGTCGTAATGTTCTGCGGCACAAATGAGGCCTGGAATTGAGGCACAAGTCAATGGACAGCTACCCGTGTGCAGGTAATCCAAAAGAATCCGGAACGTTTCTGGATCGAATTCTATTATTGAGAACTGAAAGTAAAATACCACAACATTTATAAATCAGTCGGTAATATATTTTGATGGCAGATGATGACATATGAATTGTGCGTATGTTTACCTCTGTTTGTGCCAGTTTAGCACGATCGACTTTTTGTGCGTCTGCGCATACCGAAAGTCTGGGTACTGCTAGTGCTGCATTCTTGTCTTTATCTTTGTCTTTTCCTTCTTTATCTGTAATAAGTTCTTCATGTTAATTTGAATGAATTCTGTAAATATTCTCTTCGAGTATTACCTATCGTACAGTAACTGTAACGTTGTTGAACAGTTTGCTCAGTAGTGTTAGTCAGGCGTTTATTGCTAGGGACACTGACTTAAGACTCGGGGTTTTGGGAAAAAACATCCGTCGCATAATTGCTTAAAAATATTCAACCTATATAATATGGCTATCATAGCTATTTATTGGCTATCCATTGTATAGCCATGATAGCCAAATTATTTTTCTATGTTGGAAGTCGTTCTAAGAAACAAAGAAACTTTCATATAGTTTATAATATCAAGTAAACGGTAGGTATGCTTACTGGAGCAATCCTGTGAACTGGCCCATTTCTTTTTGTCTTCTGCATTAAGATGCGAATGCTGTTTACGGATGGATCGACCCCAGCCAGCTGTGATAGTTCCAAGGCGAGAAAACGCACGTTTTACCATAGGCGAACTGGGGACACTTTTTGGCCTGAAATTTAAAAAATGAGACCATTATGGCAAATACATATGATATCTTCCAATTTTAAAAGCGCGATATCTCTGAAATGGTGATCCGCACAAAAAATAGGAATGATACCAATTTTGTAGGTAATTACATGATCTACAACGTTGTCTAACCCACTTTTGCGATAGCATTTATGTTTACGTATTGTTTACGAGAAAAATGCGAGAATCCAATATATCCTCTATCCAATATATATCCAATATACCTTTATCCTTGAATTAAAAAAAATGCAGAAGTTCAATCAATGGGGACTTTTGATATTTCTTTCATTATGGTGTATTTAAGATCCCCACCAATTTTCAGCTCTATGGGAATTTATTTAAGCTTATCTACCATTTAATTTCGTCTATTTTGACTGGGTCATGAGTGTGGAGCATGCAGTTCAACGCATCAATTTAGAATAGCGCCAACATTATTCCATAACATTATTCGCTTTGAATTGTGCATTGTGGCACAATTGTCGTCAATGGCTTGAATGGCTTATCTTTATGAGTGACGACTATAGTTAAGAACAGAATTTTACTAAATTAAAGACAAAATATATTTCTAACCTTGGCGATTCAATATCAGGAACTTGCAAAAAGTTGCTACTCTTTTGCCTAGCTGGAGTTGGTGAGAGTAATGTTGGTGCCGGTCGAGCCAGCAGTTCAGCCACTGGAACTTGGGGAGATCCAAATCCTGTTTGTATACCATATAACATCTCTTGGAATACCCTGAAATACAAAGATGTTTCAATTTGTATTATTGAAGTAAATAATAGTTCTGCTATACGCTGACTAACGGGTAGCACCTGAACTATATATTAGGTGAGAACTTTTTTATCATAGATAGTGCAGCGTTTGACCACTATTGCCTGTTCAGTAATGATGTGAGCGTGGATGGAACACGCTTGACGAGAAGCAATCTTTTCACTCGTGACTTGAAGATTCCCAAGTTCTAAGCATTTCAGGAATTACTTAGGCAATTAGTGGTCGAGGAATACTAGGTGGCATTAGATAATCAAGAATCCTTATAAAATCTTTTAGAAAACCAAAAAACAAAATGACGTTAATACTGAAAGTACCATTACCTGCTTCTGACACCTAGTATGGCTCTAACACCGATGAATTTGGTTTTCTGCTTCGATTGCCCCACAAGAAAGACAACGTCGAACAGCTGCGCATTCGTCGCTACGTTTAGTTCACTATTAAGAAAGACTCTTGTAAAGTCCTTGGCGAGTTGATCATAGTCTTCAAACTGATCTCGCACTGAGTCCAGGAGAGGTGAAGATGGTCGCATGTGACCTATTGGACGCCAGGAACCTAAAATCAGATTCAAAGACTAAATATTTTTCTCAGATTTTAACGTTTATTCTACATGTTTGCATTTCCACTTGAAGTCCTGTGAAATAGATCTATCTATAGTATATACTATCTGACGACGCGAACTTCGTATCGCCTAACAGCCGATTCTTTAATTTTTAATGATTTTTAGATTAATACCTACAGGCATTTTTTTAAATTTTTCTCTGCGTAAGAACCATCTTCATCATACTTCATCGAATCGAATATTCTAAAAAAATAATTTTGAATTAACTAAATCGGTTCGCTGTTCTCGAGATTAGCGCTTAGCAACACATTCAGCTATTCATTTTTATATTATAGAAGATTATATTATTGACGTGGACTGCAATAGGCTAATTGATTGATTGATTGATTGTTATATTATTTTAGCAAAAGCAGTTCACACATAGGTCTTTGCCAATGTAGATTCGTATCTACATTGGCAAAGACTTAAGTGTGAACTGCTTTGGCGTCAAAGCACTTGTTCTATTAAGCTTTACTAAGGAACGCTTGATTAGTTGATGTCGTTTGAATGTATTTCCCGTAATAATAGTGACTCATGTTTTTTTATTCATAATTAACCTACCTCTACGATAAGGTTTAGGTATTTGTCCGGTTTCGGCATGGTTTTGCAAATTGGCAACAATATCTTCTAACATTTGACTGCGCGTTCTTTCTTGCATTCTGGCAAACTTAGGCGCTGAATATGACGCCCTTTCGCCGTTGACGATCTTAGTCAATAACCATTCCCTGAAAAAGAAAAATAAAAAAGTATGAACAAAAGAAAAAGATTATATTGGTAACATTTCTTTTTTATTAGACATGTAATCTAGAAATATCTAAGGTACCTATCTCTGAAGGTGTATTTTTGCTGTTTCTACAAAAAAAACCTAAAAATAGCTGCAATATAGAAGGATTTTAATCTTGATTAATTACGTAACTTAGAAGGATAGGGGATAGCTGCACAAAACCGAAATTACCTGAACATAGGTCCTTTATCAAATACACTTTGCTCCCAAAGGTAAGGTTTGTAAGCACCTACTTCATCCCGAGTAACTACGGACACTTCGTATCGCGTTGGACGACGCTTGATTTTAGCTGATACCCGAACTGTGAAGTAATTAAGTAATTGGTTAGAACATAGAAATAGTTTTCTAATAGTTGTTACAGGTATATCAAGTTTAGTTATTCTTATTACTTATAAGTTATAAGAAGTATTATAAGTTCAAGTTCAAATAGGTAAGTACAATGGGTACCTACGTAATTTACATTAAATATTGAGTTCGGAAAATGAAACTGATTTCCAGTTATTAGTAGATATTAGATGATACAAGTCAACAAAAATCAAGATAAATCTTTAGGCCCTGCGCAGACGACAGACTATCCGTGACGCACTTTTTAGTCTGTGAAAATAGAACCTATGCAATTATAAGCAGTAACGCGCAAAAAGTCCGGCGCGCAAAAAATCCGTGTAATTCGGGCAGACCGCACCGCGCCGCGGCGCGCCGCTCCGCACAAAAAGTGTGTGAAAAAAATTGAACGTTTGCTTCAACGCGCGCTAACGCAGACGGCGCACACTTTAGTCGGCTGTTGCTAATGTTTAGTAAGGAACTGTCCCTTCAGTAATCTTTCCGAAAGTATAGGATGTACCCAAAATTCTCTATTTCTTCTTCTTTTTCTGTACTTCATGTACAAAATAATACTTCGCGATCTCTGCACGATTTCCATAGCGTCTACGTCCCTACAGCTCTGCCGACAAAATGATCGAAGATGTGCGTCGTGTGCGTTGAGTCTGTGAAAAATCCGCGACCGACTTTTTGCGTGCCATGCAGACTTTTTGTGCGCCGCAGACTCGATCGCACAAAAAGTGTGCCGTCTGCGCAGGGCCTTAAGTAAAAAAAACTCGTAGTTTACCTACCTAGGAGTTTTTATTTTACTTTAACTACCTACACTATACCTACACTATTCGCTTACCTAAAATAAAAGTATGCAAGAAGTGGCTCTTGATACAGGCCGGAGAGAAGGCAGTGTTATCCGCTTCTAAAAACACGACACACACAATATCGTTGCCTATATGACGCTTCCTTTGTAGTTTCTGAGGGTCATGTCGCTCGTAGGGCAGTAGAGTAGACACGTGGAACATTATTTCAATGCCTCGCCAGTTAGTGTACACAGAGTATAGACCGGTTAAGTCGTGAACTGTGTCTAATCCGCCTTTGTATTTGTCGAAGCCTAAAAAAGTAATATAACATAATGAATTACAGTTGTTCTTCTGTTTAAATACGATCCAGTTAACTTAAAGCTATTAAAACACCGCTTGCGTTCTTAAAAGAGTAAATGTTTCAAATCCCGCAAACAATAAAATTAAAGCCGTAATTTTATGGTTGTTTTATTAAGGAACCGAATCGTTGTTTCTTTTTAATAGCTCGAGTAATGGATCCGACTAAACGGTAATGTATTAGATTTGTTGTCGTTTTAAATTTGAATCATTTATTACTATGAATTCGCATTAATTAGGTATATCCCACATTGAGATAACTTACCCTTAAGTCTGACTTTTTCCCCTAAACCTTGTAAGAACTCTTCAAACATCGGCGAGTTCTCATTATTGTCCAGAATTTCTTCCTCCGTATATTGGTTCTCCTTAACGTATATGACACCAACTTTCAGCTCCGACTTTATAAATACCTGTAAATTTAAAATGCTATTTTAATGAAATAACTTAAATCAAATTAACTACTCAAAGACTAACAAATAGACTACTGGCCCATGTAGAAAAATGATGGGTCATTTGAACCACCAGGTGACCTTTATAGAACGATATAAGAGCATAAAATAATAAGATTCAGCACTATGCCGTCACTTGTAAGCTGTCCAACTGAGTGCAGGTGAAGAAGAGGGGGTTGTAACCCACGATTACTTCACCATGTCGCATGATTTTTGTACGGCGTTGCGGAATAATGGATTAGAAGCAGTATTGAAATATTATGAAACTGATGCCGTACAAAATCAAATGACCAAATTTACCCTGGTAATGTCGGAAAATAAAATAAAAATTCCGACTTTGTGGCTCACCATTTTTTGTACAGCACTACGCGTTTGCTTGTTATTTTTCATGGATCTATCGATGGTAAGAATGCCGTACAAAAATATATGACCAAAATGTACTCACTCTACCTGTACTTTGTACCTGTACTCACCTGCACTCAGTTGGACAGCTTACAAGTGACGGCATAGTGCTGAATCTTATTATTTTATGTTCTTATATCGTTCTATATAGGTCACCTGGTGGTTCAAATGACCCATCATTTTTCTACACGGGCCAGTAGTCTAAAAGATGGTCAAACTGAAGCGTGAAAAATGTGAGGTGTTTAGGAGGCCTGTAGGTTACCCATATTTATAAGAAGAAAATGCTAATGACGAAAGCTAATTCTAGCACTAGACTGCCTCTTCCAACACCTGCCTAAACTGTGCCAAAGGAAGACTTGTCCATGGTTCTTCAGGAATTTTATAGACTTTCTTCCTAGATCATACGTGGGGCCCAAGGCGATAGGATCTCGTAACGACCAAACCGTATTATTAGCAAGTTCGGTAACAACATGGCTACTTCACCTTTAAATCCGGTGGGAGGGTTCACACACATACACAAAAAACAGTGAGTACCTACAGATAGAGCTCGCTATAAAAATGGTGTTAGATATAAATTTTCGTGTTGTGGGTATTTTTTTTTTCTTTTATCCTTGAAGATTAATACTTTTTTTTCTCATTCGTTCTCGTGTTTCATCTTCTAAAAGATTTCATGATCGTTAACGTAATTTTATGTAATGACATATTTGAATATTTTATATTTCATTCCGACACGTTATTAAGGCGAGTATTTTTATATTTTCGCGTTGTAATTGTATAGGGATCCAACAAGATTATTTTGATTATTTGTTTTTATCTTTACAGAATTTCATACAGTTTGAAGCATTTATTTACATTGTTACTAAAGTAACGTTTGTAGTAATAAACTGTGATCGCGGACACTGTACAGCTCACATGGTACCGTAAAATGGGGTGAATAGGGATCAAAGGGTGAATAGGGATAAAATGGTCGTTAGATTTTTTAAATAATTTCTCTCCCGATACCGAACATTCTCATTATTACATTGAAATAATCCATAATTTCACTTGAAAGAAAATAACTACAGAATTCAGCTGACCATTTTATCCCTATTCACCCATTGATCCCTATTCACCCCATAGTACCGGTACCCGCGGCGTGGCGGGGGACGAGGTAAAAATAGAGAAAGTAAGAGAGCGAGCGTGATACCACCACGCCGTGCGTACCATGGGAGCGGTACAGCGCTTGCGGTCGGTCTATAAGAAACTAACTCACACACACACATAAAACTTTCACATCCTTTCCTACTTCTCACTAATAATATTATAAACGTTTATTAAGTTTAATGTGGGTGTTAATTCACCTCTGCCTAACCCTCCGGGGATAAAGGCGTGATTGTATGTATGTATGTATGTTCATTTTTGTCCATAGCACAGGTATAAACCTTAGTGGTTTTTTGTGCTATTAATAGTAGGTAATAGTTTATGTATTATTGTCCTGTTTTTAATAGTAAAATTTAAAAAAAAAAATGTATGACCTAAGTTTGAATATTTGTTACTCAGTCACCTTTAAAAGGTTGAATAGATCTGGTTTAAATTTGTAATAGGGATAGATTATAGCCTGGAATAGGCCACTATATCCCTGAAATTGATTCCCAAGGGTAGTGGGAACAGGATTAGAATCCCATGAGGATGAAGTCGCGGACATCAGTTAGTGTTTTATAATATTAGTAGGATGGTATCTAACTACTAGAAAAATGTACCTAATGGTTAAAGTCTAAACAAACTGCGATAAGTTTGACAACGAAATTGAGAATTGTATTATATTAACCGATTTCGGGACAAATAACAACTCAATCTATTATATGAAGGCTTTGATCCCTAAGTCTGTGCTTCGATTGCAGTGGGCCTTGGGGACGAGGCTCATTATCTTTCTCATCTAACACTTCATACAATAGTCTCTGATGTACTTTGCTAATAATAGAAATGTATAAAGTTTGTGCTTCTTATAACCTTGCTATGATAGTAAAAAGTATTAGAAGTATTGTCCATTTGTTTACGAGATTGTTTTAGTAATTTTAGTTCTCTATCTATCAGACAGATATCGCACAGTGAGAACGAAAGTGGCCCAATTCAAAATTGTGGTAAAATGAGTTAAAGTGTTAAAAAAGCTTAAAAGCAGTCTAAACTACCACTTAGTTTCAATTATTAGAATAAATAAAATAAATAACATCTTGAAAAATGTTTGGATGATTCATATAATCCTTTACGATGTATTAATAGGAACTTGGCAAAATACAAGCATAACTCACAAATGCTGACGCTGTAATCATAACATGTTTTGTGAACGTGTGTATATAATATGTATATAATAGATATGTATGATATTAGGAGATTCGGAGATCCATCTCACTAAGAGGATCAAGCGATCTATGTGGTTAAGAAAGATTACCGTTGATTTAGAATAATAATGCATGGGAGCCGTATACGCATTTGCTTGGTAGCAAGTGAAGGAAACAGGGATTCGGTGATAGTATCTAATATATGTTACTGGCAATTATACACATTGCCGGTATTCTCCGGTATTCTATACAATGTCTAGGAAATATATAAAATACCGAGTGCGCAGCCGGTAATGTATGAGATGTTTTTTGTTAAAACATAAATGGTGGTTATAAAAAAAATAGTTATGGATTGTACTTAAGTTACGACGGAACAAGAATTTTACAGGACAGTTTCACCAGAGTGCTTAGTATCATTCCATGTTCTTTTTTACTATCACTAGTAATAATAAGCAGGTAATTCGGTATACCGGTTGTACCTACAATACGAGTACCTATATTATCAAATGTATCGAGTAGAATTATTAGTATATAACTGTAAATATGACAGCTCATAAAATACGGCTCTACAAAATGTGCAAATTTCATCCAGGTAACAATAAAGCTACCGTGTTCCTGCATACATCACTCGCTACAATATCCCACGCTAGCTACAAGACAGTAGAATAGACGAACATTCGGTTTGATGAGAATACATTTTACTGCCGTTCTATTACCTAATAAAGAAGACATAAAGTACTGTACATTGCACGTACCCACTATACTTACGTAGTATGCTCACTGCGACTCACGAATATTTTATGATCATTTTATTGTCACTTTTTGTAACCTCGAAATAGGGAAGCCCAAGTAAAATTGAGATGAAAGTGAATGTTGCAAGATACATGCTGGTCTTCCATATGAAATATTTCATTATTGTGATACGTAGCGACACCCCGCGGTTTCACTTGGCATAAAAAGTAAGCTATGAGATAATCCAGGATATAAGGATATATAATTTATTTTCTATTATGAATTTAAGGAAAACTATCCTTCCAACCCCGAGAGGAAAGATAAACGTCAGAGTCTCGTTCATGAATCGCCACAGATCCCACACGCCTTCGTGAGTGAAAGGTTCATCCTAAACAAGTGTGCACCAACCTAGATCAGACATTAAAAAAAAACACTCCTGTTTGTTTTCCCAAAGCAAATATGACGAAGGCTGACGGAGCGTACAACGAAAGTGGAGTAACGACAAAAGAAGAACATTTTATGACATTGTTAACGTTCAGGGGAAGCTGTCAGATAAGGTGTAGGTGAAGTGAGGCGAGGTTAATGTTTCCTTTAAAGCTTTTAAACGCCCATTCTAAATGTCTTTCGTCTTATTGCTGCCTTACATTCAGTGAATATCTGACATTTACGAGTATGTAGGATGTGAAACACCTTAAATATCTGACGCAGAAGATACAGTTTCCAACGTGGTAGTCAGTTGAGAGGCAAGTTTGTTTGATCCGCTGAAACCTATGCCAATTTTTTAATCCATTTAGGTCAATAGACGGTGGACAGAGTATGCTATTATTTCATTCTACATGGGTCAATAACATACTTACTACCTTTATACTACTTGTACCTACATACAATCATGCCTTTATCCCCGGAGGCAGATATGAATTAACACCCACATTACTAATAAACCTATATTTCTATCAAATATATTTCTTATAAATCAATAACATGACTACTAAACAGTGTCTCAGTTAGAAATCCTACTATCCTATTCTACTAATTTTATTAATCTGAAAGTTAATTGAATATTATTTTGTTACTCAATCACGGTCAAACGGTTAAACGGATCCGGCTTTAAATTTTTGACAATTTCGGTTATAGCAGTTCTCTCACAACGACTCATTTTAAGATGAATACGATGATATGTATTAGGAAGAAAACCACATTGTTTACGAAAATTCAATCGAGAAAAGTATCTATATAAAACTGAGCAGTTGATTGAAATACCATTATGTGGACGGTCCGGCGTTTCCATCTAATTGATTCCGTTAATGACATTGGATATTCGCTCTCTATCTTCTATGCCTTCCGTTGAATAATGTTCGCGATGTGTTTATATTGTATATACCTAAATAGTTACATATGGGTTTGTGAATTTCTCCAATAGAGCTCACTCATAAATTGTGTATTATAAAATCATAACACGAAATAAAAACGAAGAAATATTTTTTATTCAAATAATCAGTTCAATATCCATACTTCCCTACTCCATATAAATATTATAAATGCGAAAGTAACTCTATCTGTCTGTCAGTTACGTTTTCACGCCTAAACCACTGGGCCGATTTTGATTTGGTGGTGAAATTTGGTACAGGGATAGATTGGACCTGGAAAAGAATACAGGCTATGTTTGGTCGCGATAACCGACATCCAGGCGGGCGAAGCCGCGGGCAACAGTTAGTCTCAAATATGTACTTATGTAATTTATATATGGGTCTATATTATATGTTTTGTAGACTGTGTTGATAGCATTTTGTAATAATTGGTCTGAGTGTAATAAATGCTTTTTTCGTACCTCTATTAAAACTTGTATAGTGCTCTATAGTCTCACCAGATTATCGTGATTTTTTTAAAGATTATTTTTAACCGGAATTACTAATATTCTCTTTAACCCCTCCAAGTAAGCTAAATTGCTTATGCTAGAAGTGGGTTCACGTCGGTAGTGTAATGGCCAGGATTCGAACCTCTCGATTGTAAGGCCGACCCCTTAACCATTATGCTACCGACGTTTTAAATAACACACATACGGTCTACAAAATGTCTTTAATTATTTCCCTCTGATTCGTTTTTTTTTAAATTCCAATTTATAATCCAATTTGTGGGATTAACTTGTTCATTCTGTGCCAATTCACTGTTATATACGTAAAAGCCGACAGTTTCAGCGAACGCGAAATCCACGGACAGGCGCTCACCAAGTTCTGACTTGTAGGCGTACCTCTGTCGGTGGGCACCTAATGAAAATTGACAGTTCAGTGGATCAAACAAACTTGCCTCTCAACTACCACATTGGAAACTGAATCTTCTACGTCAGATATTTAAGTGACTTTTACACAATCTCAATTTCAAGGGCTTACGGAAACGATATCGACTTTTAAAACACTTTATGAAAATGAATGTTTATAACTTTGGTATATAAGAGGGGTGTGTGTTGATTGAAAACGAATTTAGGTTTTATTTTAAATATTTTCAGATACCTTTTAAGGATCTATTTGTTTACTGTTGAACAGTCATATCCCTCAGTACCACTACTAGTCAGTAGGCATGTGTAGAAAGAGGTAGCGTACCTAATCTAGGCATTACACATCACTGCTAACTAAATAAACATACTTAAATAAGTTTTTAAATTCATTTAGTTAGCTAATTTAGGTTTACATAAACCGCAAAATAAATAATATCAAAGGTAGACGTTTGAAGTTAAAGTTATCAAGTTCAAACGAATAGACCTAGATCCACTCAAAGTAATTAACTTGATCGTACTCGCTATCAAAGTCACTTTTCGATGTCAAAGTTATAATATTGCCACGTAATATTTTAATGTGTCACATCGTACATCACGTGAGTAAGTTTGCACACGAGAAAGAGAGAAGTAGTCGCATGTCTGACTTGTCATTGCTCCATTACCGTGATTAGTCGGAGCTATGGAGACACTTTCCCCCTTGGGTGTAAGAAGAGTGTGTCGAAAGACGACCCCCTATGTGACTGTTCTACGCGACTAACGGGCCTCATCAATGTTTCACGGCTGTAAGCGGCGGCATCGTTTATTCGTAATTGGGAACTGAAAAAACAATCGCTGCGACGCAGAAAAGGTTTTACTGCTAATTTACTTGCGATCGTGAGCTTGCTCCGGGTCGAATGCTAAATGAGATAAAAGGGCGGGAATTGTGCAGATTAGTACGGAAGTCGGCTGCCGCTCGTGTTTGTTTTATTTTGCCGTTGGTGTATTCACACTTACTTTGGCGCAATGCAAAATGCTATTGCTACGCGTGTGTCAATAATGTATTGTAGGCTGAAAAACCGAAATTGTAATGTTAGTTAAATGGTACTTTTAATATTCGATTGGTGGTACGAACTTAACGCTAAAAAGAAATATGCCTTGTCCGGTTCGTCTCGTTGCGTGTATGTGTAAATAAGGGCGGCAGCCAAGCCTAAAGCTGATGACGTAGATAAGTATTTAGCCACCAAATCAGCAACATTAGTAGCTACGGGTTACGAAATTGTGCTACTCTTTGCACGTATGTTGGTACTCAAAAATTATCAAGTTTCCGAAAATTTTAAAGTTGCTAATAATGGACATAATTTACCTTGTTTAATCAGATTGAACTATCAGGAAGCATATGAAGTCACTAGAAAATTACCTGGTCCAGCTTAAGTAGTTCCTCGGGCGTGTCAGGAAGCTGTCCAAGCATGAGTGGTGGGTTGATGTTCACCTCCTTGCCTAGCGATCGCACCACTTCTTCCCTATTATACCGGTCTGCAAACACGCAGGACGCTGGAATTAGACCGTGGACGGTGTAGCTTATTGCTCGCACAAGGATTCTGAAAGAAATATGGTTCAATTAATGCCATTGTGCAAGACTATTTCAAATAAGGACCACTGGTATAGAATAACGAAGATGGTAAAGCAATTATCAGTATACAAATGACCTGATAATGAAATGAACTGAGAAGAGGGAAATGAACTGGAATTGACAATCTATAGCATTATATAGGTACCTAGGTACGGTACGGAATATTAGGAGAAGCTCATTTTCAGACGCAGTTGACTGAGTTCTCATATCGACACTCGACAGTTAAAGAAAACACATCGATCGTTTAAGAAAATTCAAAACATTTTAAGTGCAAGAAGTTTGTGTTGCTAAATACAACTTTATAAAATCTTCAGCTTTTACTTTTGTCGGTTGGAAAAACAACAAAATGGTAAACAAGTAGATAAACTTTGACGGTGATTGATGAATACACTCGTAAACTACAACATTCTGTTTAAATTAACTTTATTACAGTGAGCTGTTGAAATATTTTGCATAAAGAGTTGTGGGGAAAAGTCGACAAATTGGAGGAAGAGATTTTGACTAAAGGGTTTCATGAAACATGGACTGAGTCAGGCGGATAATTATAACCAGTTCAGTGGTTTGGACTGTTATCTTGAGAAAACTCAGTTTATCAAAACTAGTTCTTGATTTTCCGTATTGCTTAACTCTAACTCAAGCGTTTTTTAATGAAAAATTTTCTTAAGGTAATTTTCTATTTTTAATGTTAAATGAATGAATTGGAAACATTGATATTGAATTTTAGAGAGTTATTTTAAATACAGTAGACGGAGTTTAAGGGCGGAGTTTTACTAATTATCTATAATATTATACTAGCTGCCCCGGCGAACTTCGTACCGCCATATTTTCGGCCCGCGTGGTATTTAAATCCCGTTCCCGCTGCACCCTTATCACTTAGGGGGATGAAAAATAGATGTTGGCCGATTCTCATAGATACCGGATAAGCACAAAAAATTTCATCAAAATCGGTCGAGCCGTTTCGGAGGAGTTCGATTACGCACCCCGTGACAGAAGAATTTTATATATTAGATTATTGTGAAGTGGTTACATTGGAGAAATTAAAATAATACTCGGGTTACATTATGTTAACGACACTGAACACGATAATAATTTTTTTGGTAATTCTTGTCTGTTTGTTCAGGTTGAACCCAAAGACTACTAATCGTAACTAGTTTAGTTCGAAAGGTCTTGGTCAGACTTAAAATCCTAGGTTTGTTTGAACGCGATTGGTGGTGTAGAACCGGAGATATACCTAACGGAAAGTTGTGATAACTGACGTCCGCAGGCGGAACCACGTGCGGAAGGCTAGTCAATTTATAAACTTTGAGTTCATTGTCCCACTTACACTATAGACAATATTCACGATATACTAGCTAATTAAAAGCCATTAATGAATACCTACTAGGGTCAACTTAGTTTCGTCTTTTAGGTCTATTGTTATTTTAGGTTGAATTATGTTATAAGTAGACACACTACTATACTGATGAAGTAATTACCTACTAATGAATTGTCACAACATTATCTATTGTATGACAAAATCTAGGTGTAATGAGAGTCTATATGGGTCAATTAACTGGGCGATGACTACTCTGTCGATCAATGTAGGCTCGGTATCCGTAGGGCTTTCCACACGCCAAAATGAGGTTGGCCACGCAATACTGACATTCCTTAAAGTAACTGTTGATAATAATAGTGCCATAAACTTGTTTACCTCTTCAATAGAATACTGATTTATTCTACCTCAACAGTAAGAAGAATTCTCAGGAACAAACGCTTCAATTTTGATCTCTTTAGTGACAGATAGCGATGTTTACATACATTTTGTTTTTTTATTTTGATGGACAATTACACATTATTGAATAGCATTTCCATTATTAACCAAGAGATAAGTTAATTTCGTTCAGCAACGAAAAATGTACATTTGAATTCCACTAAACCACTCAAAAAATTTGAACAGCCAACGTTTTTAATTAAATTCTCCCGTTGTCTCGCCACGTTTCAGTTTTCCTATGACAGAGAATAATGAAAATGCCGGAATTTACGGTGAGCATCCGAGGAATCTCCCTGCGAGCAATTCCTATGTAAATAAAAGGAGACATTTTTGTGGTGTGTCTTGATTTTATATGATGTACTGTTTTGTTCTTTTAGGCTCGCGTATTACGTTTCAGCTTTGCACTCTCAACAGGTTTATAAGCCATTTTGCTTTAGGGAAAATACTGTACACAACACTGAAATATATGAAATGACAAACGAGGCACTTCTCTACAGGTAATTTAATATCTTTTGTGGAAGCTAAGTAGGTACAAGTATTTATATTATAGGCGTCTGTCAAACATTGAAAATGGAGTATATAGGTATGATTAATAAGTTTTTAGAATTATATATCCACGGCACTGTTCAGGTTCACATTTAGTAACACCCAAACGAGTAATTGTGTTACTGGTTAGGAAAATAATTCCCGACGTGGCACAGGTACCTATTACTGGACGCAACACTTTTTATCCCAACGAGTATCTAACACCGCAAAATATTGGTGGTACTGGTTGAGAAAAAAAAATCCCTTGTGACCAGTGCACGTCGGCTGATACTGGGCCATTTAAGGTTTTAAATAGCCCCACTAATATGTCCCCCGGAAAGGATGTCGGATGCCGCGTGACTCCGTAGTGCAAGCCTGCTTCTGTTGGAGTGACAGGCGGCCTGCGCACGGAGAACTACCCTATTAACTAGCTACAGTCAATAAGGTTCTGAGATTTATGCCTTAAAATCTTCAAGTGAAATCAAGTGTAATCGATTGTGTGTCTGTTCCAATAGATAGGATAACAAAGTACCCATTGTATCTATCGGTATCAAAACATAATTCCTAAATGAAACCTTAACCTACTTTGTAACTTTGGGTTGAGCTTTGATTTTCCTTTGGTGAAATATCTGGAACAGGCTTCTAATAAAGACATATTGTTTTAAGGATTTACGCAGACGAAGTAACAGATACCGACAGGTTTATTATTGCTTCAGTAAAATTGAAGGCGGGCTTTAGTTTATCTTGTTAAGGCGTTTTATTAGTTGTCAAGTCAACTAGTTGAACTATACAAGCCAGCAGCAAAAAATTACATTAAATTGTACATTTATGATACCTAAGCCTTTCTAATACATAATTGAACTTTGACTGGTCAAACCCCGATTTTATTAAATTGAGTTTTGAAGTTTTCCTGTCCAAATTAGTCTCTCCTAGGTTTGACCAAAATTCTTTAGTCAGAGGCCGATTGTTTTGGCTTTAAATAGGACCTCCAGTCAGACCTGAGGATGGACTAGTCGAACCTAGGAGCGCCGCAGCTTCGGGGATTGATTATAATATATTATACACTATTTATTTTATTATAAATACTACATACATGTATTTTACGCCCATTCTTATATTGATGCATAGTAAGTAGGTAGTACAGTAAGTTGTCGCACTAAATAAAAATTCTTTATTATATATTTTTAATGATCATTCGAAACGATTAAAACGAAAACATTTGTTACTGCTATTACATTAATTATTTCCTTGTAGTTACGACTTTATTAAGTTCAGACATGAAACATGCTCGTAGCTTCACAAGCTCTACATGCATTTCCCACAGTTAAAGATGTTACCGATCACTACGTACTACCTACGTACGTACTCGTACACCTACTATTATTATAAATGCAAAAATTTTGGATAGATCGATGGACTTTTGTCACTCAATCACGCCAGAATGCCTGAACGGATCTACATTTGATACAGTCAGGGTCCGAACGATCTTAACTGCAGTCTCAAAATGATACCAGGGTATTAAGAGCAAATCAAACTGTTTTATTTCTTGAAATTGTATTATTGTCCGAACTAAAAGAATGTACCAATTATCAGAACAATCAGTTAACAGGAACAGGGAAAACCAACTAGGACCTGGTTGGAAACTCCTTATTAGGTTCCACCCGGGCACGCGGCAAGACCCTCCATGACGGACCACCGTGTCCTTGTTCTCAGTTCGAATCCAACATAGTTACATGATTATTCACGCGATAACGAGGTAGGTAATTATGTTACCTGGCTATTGATATATTTTGAGCAACACGAGTAGAAGCTTAATATACATACAAAATTATACAAGGCTCACAATAAAACATCAAAGTTGATCGTATGATCTTGTATAAAAATTGACCCTCGTCGGTGACCACGCGAGGGTTAATGGCGACTGGACACGCAATAGTCCCATTGGAGACATTTCACCAATACGGTCCCCCACTAGAACGGCTAACTTTAAAACTTTGGCGATCCATGGTATAAGATCATGATATAAATAAACCTATTTTCGAATTGCCCAACATATCCACCAGATGGAGTAGGTTAACCTTCAGGTAACTGCCACTCATGAAATTACATAACCCTGTCTCTATTGGGTAGGCAAACTGGCGTGAATTTCATAACTAAAGATCTCATAAATTAAAATCTAAGGAAATTTGTCTAGTTATTTCATAGCAATTAAAGAGTGACGAGCACGAATATAGACGCGTATAAAGAGAACAATGTTGAAATCTGTAAAATTAATATTTCAATTAAGTTACCGGGGGAATAATTTTCAAAGGTTCGCAATAAAATGTCAAGTTTTATGGTATGAAGCTCGTACAATTAGAGCCGCGTTCATACTGAGCGAGGAGCCTCGTGAGGCAGCCTCGGTCGTTTGCTGTGCGTTTGTTTCACGAGGCAGCTACTAATATTTTTGTATGAGCCTGCCGCGCGAGGTAATCACGACTAATCACGAGCCATAGTTAAGGGTGAGACAACATTAAGATCAGTTTACCTCGTCAAACAAGCCAGGCAAAACATAGCTATCACTGCGCGCGGCAAACTTACTTTGCACCTTTGAGCATCGACAAAAATCGACAACGTTCGGCTCAAAAATTTTAGAGTCCTAACTTGCCTCGCGCGGTGCTCGCGCGGTGTGGACGCGGCTATTATATTTTGCCACCCAATATAGGTGTAGAATCGTGTTTATTTTGGACATCATTAATATTGATATAGTTTATTGACAGCGCGAATTATTCGCGTGAAACGCAATATAATATTGAGAAGATCCTCCTATAAAGTCCAAAGCAAGGAAAAGAGGCTCTACTCACTTAAGGTTTGTTTAACATGAGTACCTACGTGCCGCGTACCTACGCATAAGGTAAACAAATGCTCTTAATTACCCGAAGTTTTAATTGAATTGTAACGATACCGTGCAGGCAGACAGTAGATATGAAGGCTTGACTTGATATTTTATTTATTTTTATGCTTTAAAACGGTAAATGAAAAGAAAGACGGCTCGTTTTGTAACATGGTATAATTATAAATACTAAAACATAATTTTAGTCTATATACAACGTACAAAACTTCCAAAGCTATTTTATTATTGAAAACATCTCACTGTGCTTTCATTATATTAGAAATAGATGTGCTTCATTTAAAATATTACTTCAGGAGCTTTTTATAGGTTATGAAAATATTATTTTAATATTTCAAAACACCCTATCTACCGAGTTTGAAGATGAGAAACTCCCTTTAATGAAATACCTAAAAGTGTAATTAAAATTCGGCCGAATTGTAATACCACCCTCATGTGTGTCATGGTGAGGCGGTGAGGCTACATTAGAAAAGCATAGCGCATTCACAGCCCTTTGCTACCATTAAAGATGGTTACTGACATTTATTACTTTTTAAGTCTAACGAACGGCTTGGCTATAAGACACATTGTCTTTGCTTCGAGAGATATAAAACCCAATGAGTATTACCTTAATTAAAAAAATATTTTAAAGCTACACCTACGAAGTTGGACAAACATTGTAAGTTTTAATAGAGATAAAGGTATTCGCACTATACTCGTACAATATATTATATACCTTACGTGTTTAACACAAAGTTTCTGTTACATTATGCTAATTGAATTCTTGGTTTACGAGAGGGTCGTAGAGGTAAACCCCAGTGAGGTCATCGTTGTTACTAGCCAGTTAATTATAGCCCGTATATTCACTTTACAAAGCCCATTCAATTTTAGAATAGGGTGCCATTTTTTTAATTAAAATGCACCCCAAGTCGGCAGGTATCACTTTCATTCGCGTTGAAAGTAAGAGGCATGAAAGTTTATTTGTTTCGAGCGAATGAAAAGAAAAAACATGCGCTGTGGGTTCCGTATAAAAATGAATTGAGGGACGAACTTATGTTACACAAACGGCAATATCTTTTTATTGCGTTGACCTAGAAGTTTGATTATTTCACAGCTTTTAGAGAGGTTGCAGATTTAAGTATTTGGTATGAATTTCAACTTAATCTATCCACTTATTCCCGAGAAAAAGGTCTTGAAAAACAGACAGACAGACGGACAACAAAGTGATCCTATAAGGTTTTCCTTCTTTTTTCCTTTTGAGGCACAGAACTCTAAATAAAAAAGGGGTTTAATTTACCTTCCTGGTACTAATGGAATAATATTCATACGAGGAAGTAAGCAAGTGAAGTAAAATGTCATTCACAAACGTTTATTAATATGGCGCCCAGTATGTACATAATTTAAAGGAGATTAATAAACCTTGAGCTATCCGATATGGGAGGGATTAATCTAAGATCACAGTAAACATTATACGTTCTTCGGGAGTAAGGTCCACTATACTGCTAATGAAGAGATTAATTGCTTGTTTTCTGAGCAACTGACACAGAGAAATTGTTGGGTCTACTTTTTTCCGATACCCACAAAGATTTTATGTGTGTTTTGGTAAGGAATGCTGGCTGTGGGTTTATTGCGAACAAACTCTCAAGTTGGCATGTTATTATAGCTCCTCTACACGTAAACAGATTCATCCGCAGATGTTATCGGCGGATGCGTCCGCTGACGTGCAAACGGGGCGACTTGCTCGTCTGTGGTAGATATTTTAACGTTAAATACTTACCTACCACCGATGAGCAAATCACCTCGTCCACACGTCGGCGGACGCGTCCGCTGCTAACATCCACAGATGAATCTGTCTACGTGTAGAGAGGACCCTTTAGACTTATGTGTTAAATACGTATATATGTAAATTAATAATTTCGATTAACGTTTTCAATAGGTTACCATACAACCATTTGTAATTACAATGGTTGTTATAATAGGATGTGATGTGATCATCTACAATGATTAGCTCATGGGTTGGTTTTCTGATTTCATTTTTTATTTGGAATAGGAATTTGTAGACGTTCCTCTAAACTGATCGTGGCGTTGACATATTGATTTTGGTCTAATGAACTATTGATTTTGCGTATGTATCCAACGGGATAACTTTATGAAGGATAACGTAGAGGAACGCCTCTACGTTATCCTTCATAAAGTAACTCTGCCCACAGTAATTTATTACAGCAATTAATTAGTGGACAGACTGGACACCCATATCATGTAAGTGGGTTTCTTATAATCCGTACTGTCTCAAATAAATGACTAATATTCATGTTAATCCCTTCCAGTAATTGAAAGCGGATTCATATTTATAGCCGTAAGATACATTGAATTATTGTTCTTTCAGTTTTAGTACCTATACATTATTTCAACTATTTTGTGTCTACATTGTTATTGGTAAAGTTACATAATTCAATAAAAATATAATAGCTTGTTAACCTTTTCCACTAATTAAATACAGATTCACGTTATTAATCAATTCACGGCCATAGTGTATAAATCACGGTGGTAATGTGAAAAAATAATATATGAAGGGCATAGTTTACATTTAAAATCAGGCCAACCTTGTTTTTAAATGTCAATATGGTTGTGACCTTTCCTACTGAAATTGGTAGGCTCTACCTATTCACTTGTTAATACTTCGTTGGTTTCTTTCTAATGAACTAGAACATCGACAAAAGTCTGAAATTTTATTAGCAACCAAATTAGTTTTTAGGACTTTAGGTAGTCTAAAGATAAAGTTAGAAAAAACGAATCAAAATTTTTAATATAAAATCATCAAGATCGATCAATAAGATAGATAGATAGGACAAATTAATAAGATCAATCAATAAGACAAATCAATAAGACAAATCAATAAGACAAATCAATAAGACAAATCAATAAGACAAATCAATAAGACAAATCAATAAGACAAATCAATAAGAGAACTCAATAAGACAAATCAATAAGACAAATCAATAAGACAAATCAATAAGACAAATCAATAAGATCAATCAATAAAACAAATCAATAAGATCAATAAATAATGGCAATGGTAGTTACGATAACAACATCACTAACCTGAACTGATCTCTTGAATTAAGGGTCTCCTGCTTAATGGAAAGTATAACAGGTCCAAGGTCCTCATCGTTTGTGAAATAGTTCCAGTGTTCAGTGTTGTGAAAGTATTTTTCGTAAGTTTCTTGTTCAACAGACGTGAGCTCGAAGCCACCGGATCTTTCCCACTGCTCCTCAATAGCCGTTTTCTTTTTAGGCGTGCTGCCACCATTGTCACTGCTGTCTTCAGCTGCTTCATCAAGCGATCCTGATCTTCTGTGACGATCTGTTAAAAATATTTTATTTTTAGTTTTCATTTTTTGTTTATTTTTGTTTAAACTTAATGCCATAAAAAAACGGTCATCGTTCTCCTCTCGTGTCATGGTATCATTGTCATAATTATTCGGGATAAGGCTTTGGATTTGTATTATTTGTTATTTTTTTTTTAATATGAAGTCATTGATTTATATTGTTACTAAATTAACTATCATTGCATGAAGCGGTATCACATTAAATAGTTTTAATAAAAAAAAAACAAATATACTCGTATCCTCAGACTCGTATCATGTTAAGAATTGTCCACATAATATTAGATCATCATAGTAAGGAATATAAAGCAATGTAATAAGGACCTAAATTAGGCGAATAAGATGTCAAGATAGTGAGATAGTTAATACGAATACATGTAGCATAGACTTACAAAAGGGATAGAGTAATCTTCATTAATTCAATAAGTCTCGTAAGATATGCCTAGTAATGCAATGATATAGACCGATGACGTGTTCTTTAGCTTGTTTGAGATTAATGGCATCGATAAAACTGTGTTGTCATGCTTATATGCCATGAGCTATTTCTATACGAGTCTTTTGACAAGCAATATCTTTATACAGTAATTTAGCTTGAAAGTTCTGAACAGTACTATTTGAATGGAAGGTATTCTCCCTTATAGTAGAACAAATTAAAAAAAAAGAACTATTTTTACATCTTTTTTGAGTCTTTCAGTATACGTCTTCTTCAAGACAGTATTGTAAAAAATATAAGGAGTAGCAACATAAATACTTCTATTGAATCTTCAAAGTATAAACAATCAATCCTGATTAAAGTAACTAAACCAGAAAATGCCCCTGAGTGTACACTAAACAATGAATAGATATGCGATAATAGCAGCCTGCTATTAGGCAGACGTACTCGTTGCATCTCTAGCAGCAAAGCCCTGTCACAGAATAGATAATAGTGCGACGCAGCCCTGCTTACCATATCACTCGTGATTCTGTTCACATGTTTGCACGGCTCAAATGAAATTTCATGGCAAACATTTTGATGTCTCATGAATTTTCCACTGAATGAGACCGTGATTGCGTTTGCTACGATGTACATTTCATTTCCATCATAAGACGGTTTAATTTAGTTTTGTGTTTATTTGGAAACAATGTTGGTTTATGGAAATGATTTGAAGTTAAATACCTTATTCTAAATAGCTTATTAGATTTTGGTTTTCATTTGCTACTGTAATATTTATTATACTATCATGGTCACCAACATTTGTACATTTTATAGTTAACATGATAATATTAACAATAATGTTGTTTTGAGTGTCTGATATTTCGGCACTGTTGCAAATGTCATGATCATGGAGAAACTGAAGTACTGGTAGTCATCGATGAACGGGTTTAAGAATAAATATATTGATGTTTTGGATACTCAAACAGCTATATTAAACATGACATCAAACTACCGTGTACTGTACACATCATATCTGAAGTTACGAACTTTTATTTAGAATTTCTATACTGGATCACTATCTACATATTATTCAGAATAAACTTGCAAACATTTACTGAACAAATGTGTTAGCAAATCTACCAGCTCTGCCTTTTATCCTTTTTTATCATATTAAACTCCCGTCTGTTTCTTCAGACCGTCGAATTGCTGTGAAATACAATCCCTGGCAAACAGTGTAGGGGTTGATGGGCGTTTACTATGTTCGTTTATTTATTACCCTACCTCGTCTATTATACATAGTGTATTAGAATAGTTGTAATATTTTCTGGGTGCCGACATTAAACGACAAATTCTATTTATAGTATTTTTTTTCCAATCTTAACCTAAACAATTATACGTTTTGGTGTAAAGCTCAAATTAATCTATACTTTTGTCCATTATTAGCAGTGTCCATGTAGTCAGATGTAGTGTAGACTTCTTGCTTCAAGTCAGTCTAGTTTAAAGATTTAATGAGTTTTTTCTCTCAAGAGAACTTTAAATGTCCAAGACGTGTCCAGGTGGCTCATGCATGCTTTGCCTAATCTAAATCGATTTTAAAATATTGCTGATTGTTGATTGAATTTCTGTTTATTGTCTGCGATAGCATTATTTAGTAGTTTTTATCTTTGACGTATACAAATTCATGCAGCAATACCTATAAGATTTTCATTAAAACTTTAATAAACATTACTATCTTTGTTTGCGTACAGACAGTCCAAATCTCAACACTGCAGACAACGACTCTGCAGCGTTGAGATGATACAACAGCATAATCTCATAAGCTGTGTTTTGCACATGGTTGGAATTCAAATGCGGTACGTTGAGAGAAAATTAGACACAAAGGAAACAAGAAATGCACTGTCATATTTGGAAAAATTAAAGAATTTATTATCCATTATAACTTTATAACTTTTCCAAAATTTCAACTTACGAATCTGTCGCATGCTAATACGGTGTGAGAAGATTGGGTTTTAAGAAAAAGGTTGGCAAGAAAAAATAAAACAAAATACTGTTACTGTTTTTCTTTTGTGGATTTACTAGGGCAAATTACGTCTCATTCAAAATTAAATTGAATCTCAATTCAATCGGTCGGTTTCTTAGTGTAGTCGGTAGCTTAATGGTTAAGGAGTTGGCTTTACTATCGAGAGCCCGGGTTCGAATCCTGGCCATTACACTACCCACATGAACCCACTCCTAACAAAAGCAATTTAGCTTAGCTGGAAGGGTTTGAGGGAATATTAGAAATTTCGGTTTAAAATCCTGGTTGCATTCAAAACATAGTTTGGACACTTAGTCATAAGTCCGTTGAATTTTGTAACGTGACTTACGTGATCAGTTATAATCCTATGCGAAATTTTGACGATATTAGTTTCCTAAATAGGTAAGGTATGTATAACCTCTAGGTTTTATATCTAGAGGAGCATCTATTTTTATTAGTACAGGCAGTATAGTTAGTGGTCGGGTATAATCAGCTTGACTAGTGTAATCATTTAACGAAGGTAGGGACGACCAAACAGAAATTACGGGAGCCATTAACGAAATTAGTGTCAAATGAAAGTGTTATTAGTAGGTACTCATGAAAGTATATTTACTGAGGAGTTGTTTTTGTTATGAGAACTTATGTAGTTTTATATCATTTTATATAGGAGGCGGTCAGGGTAGACAGATGTATTGATATATAACCCGCTGTTTTTGATCCTATGTAATAGTTATAGGGCAAGAAACGAACAATCTTGTTATGATTTAAAATGGAAAAGTTTGGATGAATAGATATTTGTTCATCTTATCTTAGTTAAAATGTATGCCTTCATCGTTTCGGTAGTTAGGACCTATTGGCGCAAAATTAACGCTTATTGAATTACTTTCTGTTCGTTCACTTGGGCTTGAATTATACAAACGACTTGCCTCAAGAGGTGCAAGGCAAAGCAATCCTCGTCAGGGCCCGATTGAGTAAAAATACGTTTCTAAAACTTGTGATTATAAAACTTACGAAAACGTATAAAATTTCAAAATGATTGAGAACGACTCCCTGAAAACCCACCCACGAACCCACGTCAGTTCCTATCTGTATAATTTATCTATACAACAACTTAAGTCTGTGTATCTTAAGCAAGAATTAAAACTTTCCATCCCTTGAGGACATAGGGACTTAAGTAACTCATCGAATCTTATGGTACGCATGTTTGAGTACGTCATTACTATATTGAAGCTATAAAACGCAGCTGCCAAGGCTGTCATATAATTTTATTAGCGATATTTTACATCGGTCCTTGCCTGTTATTCGATGCCAGGTCGATCCGCTTACAAGGATGATGTGACAATTTATTATGGACCGTATCAAGTAATATGATGCTATTTACGATATTGTGGATTTGATTCCTTTTAATATTTGGTAATTGCTAACGAATTTTATGAGTCAGGTCAGAAAGCGAATAAAGGGGGTTGGGTAATGTTGGCGTCGTGTTGGAATTGAGCGGCCATCAATGAAATTGGTATAATATGAAAGTACAGTATAAAGTGATCAAAAGTTACTATGGACAAACTTCTCTAAACTATATCGGGACTTAGCTATACAGGGTGGTATTTTTCAACTTTACTTAGATGGAAGTACTCTAAATACTGGAGATAGCGAATTCCACTGAAAGGAGACATTCCCTTATTTTTTAAAAGAAACAAAACTGCATTCAAAGTTTTCTGAAAATGCCACACCCGGTAGTCGAACCGACTAAAATCTTCCTAAACCTTCTATTTCATGGATTTCCTTTTATTTAATTTACCAAGTTTGTTAGAGAGATTTGATCCTTATGATCGACCCTATCGATTGATGCAATAAAAATACAGGGCGTTATTTTTTCGAATTGTAGTCGGTTCGATTATAAGGCGTGGCAAACAATTTTTCAGCATTCCTTAAATGTAGATCTGTTTCTTTTTTATAAACATACTAAACTGTATTCAAAGTTTTCTGAAAATGCCACACCCGGTAGTCGAACCGACTAAAATCTTTCTAAATCTTCTATTTCATGGATTTCCTTTTATTTAATATACCAAGTTTGTTAAAGAGATTTGATCCTTATGATTGACCCTATCGATTGATGCAATAAAAATATAGGGTGTTATTTTTTAGAATTTTAGTCGGTTCGATTACAGGGTGTGGCAAGCGATTTTTCGGCATTCCTTAAATGCAGTTCTGTTTCTTTTTTTAAACAAGGAAACATTTCCTTTGAATGAAATTCGCTATCTCCAGTATTTAGAGTACTATTCCTAGCGAGAAGGAAAACGGAAAGTAGCCCCCCCCCTAGCCAGATGGACTGAAATGGCGCACATTGGTAGAGGCCTATGTCTAGTCTATTACTTCTTGGATGTTAATATGTAGGAAAAGTACCTACTCTTACTACCGGAAATAGCTAATTTCATTCAAGGGAAACACTCTCTTATTTAAAAAAATACAAAGCTGCATTTAAGGAATTTCGAAAAATCGCTTGTCACGCCCTGTAATCGAATCGACTAAAATTATAAAAAAATAACACCCTGTATTTTTATTACATCAATCGATAAGATCGATCATAAGGATCAAATCTCTCTAACAAACTTTGTAAATTAAATAAAAGGAAATCCATGAAATAGAAGATTTAGAAAGATTTTAGTCTGTTTGACTACCGGGTGTGGTATTTTCAGAAAACTTTGAATACAGTTTAGTATGTTTTTAAAAAAGAAACAGAACTGCATTTAAGGAATGCTGCAAAATCGTTTGCCACGTCTCACAATCGAACAATTCGAAAAAAAAAAACACCCTATATTTTTATTGCATCAATCGATAGAGTCGATCACAACGATCAAATGTCTTTAACAAACTTGGTAAATTAAATAAAAGGAAATCCATGAAATAGAAGATTTAGAAAGATTTTAGTCGGTTCGACTACCGGGTGTGGCATTTTCAAAAAACTTTGAATACAGTTTAGTGTGTTTTAAAAAAATAAACAGCACTGCATTTAAGGAATGCTGAAAAATCGTTTGCCACGCCTTATAATCGAACCGACTACAATTCGAAAAAATAACACCCTGTATTTTTATTGCATCAATCGATAGAGTCGATCATAAGGATTAAATCTCTCTAACAAACTTGGTAAATTAAATAAAAGGAAATCCATGAAATAGAAGGTTTTGTAAGATATTAGTCGGTTCGACTACCGGGTGTGGCAGTTTTGTTTCTTTTTAAAAATAAGGTAATGTTTCCTTTAAGTAAAATTCGCTATCTTTAGTATGAGGGTACTTTCCTTCAAAGTAAAGTCGAAATGTTGCACCCTGTATATCGCAGCTCGGATATTACTTACAATGAAAATAATGACATTTGTACGTGTGTTTAACACAGTACAATGAAGTGGTATCAAAATTATTGATGGCCGCTGAAAAAATTAAGGACGCCACTGTCCATACTAGATTACCCAATCCCCTTTTCTTAGAATTCATATTTGTAGGTATTTTAAATTCCATACCTACATTCTTCTTTCTTGTCAGTGATCCTCTTTTTCACTGCTTTAAATTATTCGAGATTAAAATTCTGCCATCTCGACTGCACTGTCAGTGGCTTTTCTTAGATCGTCTTTAGTGTAGGAGGTAGGACATAAGAGACACGAAACCAAGTGCGCCATGGACTGCACGGTGGCTCCGCAGTCACCTGCGATTAAGCCCGGGTCTCGCATTCCTCAGCTGCATATATTTTGTCTCGAACGGCCGATTAGTGTAATGTTTACACACATAACAGTATGTATTAAGATCATACTACAAATGGAAAACTCATACTGCTCCTTCACGGGAAAAGGTAAAAACTTAATATATCATTATAATATTCACGGACTATCTCATGTATATAGGCCGATCTAATTCATTAATCCAGAAGTATATAGGTACCAAGAAAACATACAGTGATTGATGAGTTCCCACAGGGTAACACAAATAAAAAGGAAACAAATGGTGAGGCAAAGGAAATCAATTTGATAGCTATCTAATTTGGAAACGGGATAACCACTGAAAGGTAGCCAAACCTTTTATTGATCTATACTTCTAGTTCACTATACATTTATCTACTTTGGTAATAGTTTTAGTTTGTTTTTTACTTTTTAGTATTAACAAACGAATAAAATTACTTTTGTGTACCTGCTTGAAAATAAAAATTATTATCTAACTTTATTTACTTTTTCGTACTTTATGAAGTTTGCTGCCTATTTGTGTGAATTTTATATATATGTTTCAATTCAACTATTACAAATTAGAATCTAATTTTGGGTTTTTCCGCTGAAATAGTTTGTTAATAATGTATAAACAGAGTGACTTTATTATAATCGTACTATGCATTTCATACAATTTAATAGCTTGTTTATCGACTAAGGCAGCGATTTCACTGTGGAAGCATATTATAGAGATTGACCTCATCAAACAAATATGATCCCTTAGTCATCATCTTCTACGAGTATATGCCACTCAAGGTATTGGACGACGAATATATTTTATTTTTTATTGAAGTATGAAGTAAAATTAAACCTGACACTAAACCAAGTGTCTGGTTTAGTTTTCCAAAGATACTCAAAACCAACAAATTTAAAAACAATGTTTACTTCGAACAGCACAATTAACTAAATTATTTATTTATTTATTATAATATGCTTTATTGTACGCCAATTACAATATTCATGATACAGAAATTAAGAAGACAAGAGCAGTAACAAAGGGCAGCCTTATCGCTTTACGCAATTTCTTCCAGGCAACCTTTGGATGGAAATGTATGTTGATTGGATGTTTGTTAATTGATATAGTTAGAAGTATCTTGTAATCTACAAAAGACAAGTCTAGATTACAAATTTTGTTTATTACCTTATGAAAGGTTTTAGAGCTAAGGTGGTGATGTCATGTAATACTTTTGAGGGCGAATAAACATCAATTTTTTATACCATTTAGGTAGCAAACAAGCAAACGGCCCACTGGATGGAAAGTGGTTACCGTGGTCTATGGACGAGTGCAATACCAGGGGAATCGCACTCGTGCTGTCGACCCTGTAAGTACAAAGAGATTCTGTGCCGTCAGCACAGAAAACAAGCAGGACAATCCTTTGGTCTTCTCAGTGACAGCATAAAATCATTCCAGTGAGCTATGGCTACCCTAGTCACCGACCGCACGAGGTTATTATAACCGCGGTATTCTGTAGGGCGGAGGTACTTCCCCAGTCGGACTGCTCGATTCCCCAATCGTACTACCTCTGAGTGTTTTATCCGAATAATTTGCACGAGTACTAGGTCTATGAACTTCTAAATTGAAAAGAGACGTTGACCTTGGCACAGCCCACGCGCCGGCGGCAGTTGTCAACATTCGTGTCGCATCAGTGTCGCGTTCATCATGATTTGTTTATTTTCGACTAGCGGTTGTCCGTAGCTAAAATACTAATCCTGGGCTCTCGACCCTAGTTTTATACCATATTGATTTTTAGTACAAGTTGGGTAAAATCCATCTATAATTATTGATAGTACAGTCAGCATCAGTTCAATTTTGATCTGATCTGATAAAAACCGTATAAGCGAAATCAAAAGAAGGGGATGGGATAAGCGAACCAGGACTTTGAATTCAATTGAAAGTCCTGCTTCGGATGCAATCGGAAACAATACTACAATGATGATGAATTATTTATTTTTGCAAAAAATCGTATAACTGTTACAGCCCCTCTGACGCCTCTGGTGTTGTATACGTCCATAGGCGACGGTAACCTTCCATCAGGTGAGCTCATTTTTTCCGATGAACATCTGAAGGAAATTTTGCATACTTACTAATTTCTTTTAATTCGTCTGTTTAACTAAATTTGTCTTTCCTTCTAATATTCTGAATATGCCTATTTATCTAACTCTAGCACATTTTGTACGAGCATTTAGGTGAAACAGTATACCGCAAACTAGCGATAGGGTTTCTAAAAGCGTTTTCTAATTAATTGACTTTCTTTTGAGAATTCACTGTATCAAGTGTAGATTGCCAGTCCTTTAAACGTGCCTTATTCTAATGAAAAGTTAAGTGCTGTTGTTTGTGAGTATATTGTACGATATTTAGCTTTGCTCTCCACACTACCACAATTGATTGCTATAAACGATTGACTGATTGTCTTATGTGCTTGTGATTGTCAAGTATTGTGACTGTAATTGTCAAGTGTCGTGATTATCAAGTGAAGTAGTTTAAGAATATGCTATTGCACTATTTGTGCGTCTTATGTGTACACATGTACTCTTTCTTATTCCTCCAATGTGAAACGGTTGAATGAAGTTCAATTAAACTTGAAATATAGATAACTTAATGTAGATCCCGAAAATACAATAGCTGTTAAAATCATGAGCTGCTAAAATCATTGTATAATTATTAAATTTTCTTTGTAAGTACTAGTACGAGGAAAATGAATGTTTAGCAGGTTGACAATTCTTTACGAAGACGATTAAACTACCAAACATTCATTTTCCTCGAGTGTACACTGTACAAGTTGTCACAGATCCATAATTTTAAAAGGAGAAAATATAACAAGCCTGCTCAAACAACAGGTATTTACTTTGTTCTCTATAATGTGACTTGCGAAACAAACTTTATGAAGGGTTGTTGTGAAGGCTTTGTACCGGGCACAATACCGCTGACCAGCGTTATTAAATTTATTGTAAGATTTTGGGTCCCAGCTTGATTTATGAAAGTTATGTTGTTGTCAAGCGTAAATTGGACCAATAACCTAGCTAAGATGTTGAAAAGGGATATTGATATCGCTTTGTTTTTTATTAGTTTTTTTTAACACTTACAATCAATGATAACTCGTAATGAATGATAAACAGAACGTACGGCCAATTAGTTTTTTTGTGTTGATAAATATTAAAAAGAAATAATTAAAAAAAGATAAAAAGAACTGTTTCCATAGTCATATATTATTTTAGTTTTGTATTTTAAACGATGTACATAAAGTGTAAAAAAAAACAGAGAGTGTGTCAACGGCTCAATATCATGTTAGTCTAAAAGAGAACTTTTGCAAAACCCACACTTATAAAAAAAGAAGTCAGAAGGTACAAGAAAAATACAGAAAGATTGTTGGGCTGTGATAATATTAGCTCTATTACCCAAAAGTAAAGGTTAAGTTAATTCAGTGTGTTCAACGAAGAAAGTAGTACTTCACTGTAGAGCCAATACTCCTTTAAACGTTCCCTTGAATTGGTTGAAAGACGAGCTTTTTTTTTATTTGTTCACAAAACTGGATAATGTATGTCACCTCTATTTAAACATTATATTGTTGAAACTGGCTAGAAAGTCCTTCTTGATATGAAAAGTGCCTGCGCTACAAATATTAAGGTATGATCCGAAGCCGACCGCATATGACAACTGCCAACGCACGCAGCAGATGCGCGTAATTCATTGCGGCTTCTCAATGGTCCCCTTTATCCGTATCGGAGTTTAACAAGTAATGGGCACGCTGTATCTGCTGTATGCGTCTATCGTTGTCGTATGCGGTCGGCTTTAGAATTATACCTTTACAGAGACACGACCTGTAAGAACGGCCATAGATGTTCATATGACAACAGGAGCCGACAGCTTTAGGTGCTCTCCGAGAGAAATGAAAAGTAAGCCTTTTAATTAACTGCAAATGACTGCACCTATATAAAGAATGTCAATTTGATTAAGACGTTTATCAGGGTGCGCTTCTTCATTTCTTGTCCGTGATATATCTCACACTTTAATCGCCTTACACACTCGTGGAAGATAACGACGACTATTAGTACCAAGCAGACGCCTGTGTACAAATTAACTAAATTTAATCTTTCAGGAGTCTCGCTGTTGTTAATGTTCAAGATCTGTTTCAAGTTATTTTTAGACTAATCCAATTAAATGGTAATACAGATTCTCTGCCATCTAATTTAGATTGGAAGGCACCCTATTGTCATCTCTGGTAGTACTTTTCTAAGTATTACGCAATCCTGAAAAGACCTAACGTGTATTTAACAGACGTGCTTGTAGGTATCTACGATGATTGTGTTAAGAGAGAATAATAAGATTGATGACCTAAGCAGGCAAGCGCTTTTAGTCGGTTCAAGTCCGACATAACCACTCCCACTGGCTCCGAGGTTTCCGAAGGGATTTCTGCACTTTAGATAAGGCCATCACAACATTCAAGAAAGAAAGAAACGGCATGCATTGTGACATGATTTTTTTCTCAAGGGCCCTAACCACGGATAGTCTACTCCCGATGTCCATGGTGTACACTATTTTGTATATTTTTTAATGTAGATTTAAAAAGTGTAGTTTACGTGTATCTATTTTAGATGAATATTGAATAATAGGAATGATATTGATGGAAATTTGACCATTGTTGCGGAATATTTCTTCGCTTTAAATTCTTTTATCGATGAATTTGTACATCTAATTCGGTTTATTGCCGCGTAACCAAGAGTGATCTGCGAAGTAAAATATTTGGGTCACCCAATCTCTTTCCGTGGGTGTCGTACATGGCCGCTAAGGGATAGGGTCTAGCCTATTTGATAGTGAATATACAGCCCAAGAAACGTTGTCCGGTTGCGGGCAATTGACTTGCTTTCTATTACATAGGATTGCAAACTATAGCTGGCGAAATGTGCGTGTCAATAGACCTCTAACTATGCCCTTGGGATATAAAGGCGTGAGTATATTATTATGCAGATGTGTGTATTTCATTTTCATTTATAAAATGGATTCCACCTATACACTGCATGATATTTTAGAAAGTGATATGTCGCTTGGTTTGTATTTGTTTTGTATTGTACTTAGAGGAACACACTAAAGCACAATACCTACACTAGGTAAGGATACCGATTTGCTGACTGAAGTTGAGTGAAAGGTTCCTTTTATCTATAAGTATATATAGCCAGAACTAAAAATTACAATTCTCAAGCCAAGGTTGAGATTTAAGAAAATATAATGCTAGTATCATCACCCCATCCCATTCGAAGGGTGTTGTAAGAGGCGAGTAACGGAAAAATGCGCAGACGATAGCACTGCGAGAGAAGGAAAATTAAAAGATATAAAACTCTGTACCAACCCGTCTGGTCAGTGTAGAAACATTAGGCCAAAGTCTCTCAACTTTTGGAGAGGCTTATGTCCAGCAGTGGATTGTTTTAAGCTAGTTGATTGATTGATTGATTGAATGTAACATAATGATAAGTATTAGGTTAGGTGTTTGCATAACGTCTACAGACGGGTTGGGTTAACCGTACCTAATTTTTTTTATTCAACATGTCGTATTCCTATTCATCTCTTTATGTGATTAGGTCAATTGGACCTAAACTGACCGACTGAATCCGTCCGACTGTCTCATTATCTGTTGCGTTAGTATAAACCCAACCTGCTTACATAACAAACAGTGTTCATCGTAATTACAAGCCGCTCGCCATATTTCCTTTGTAGCCGAATTAAGGTTTCATATTGATGGCCATTACGTGTGAGATAGAATTAAGGTTTCATATAGCTGGGTTATTATCTGTAAGACGTTATTAAGGTTATAACTGTGATTCGGGGCGAAGTGACCCATTTTGATAGAGTATTGAAGTTATTGGCCGCAGGACGCAGTGTTCCCGAGTAGATGTTTTCGTAATCAGTGTTTTGGTAATGTCGTCATTGGTATTAGCTTAACACATTGCAAATTACATTGACTTTAAGACTGCATAAACTAGTTAATAAAAATAAGAAAAATTTCGAAGATTACTACATTTGACATTTTTTTTGTTAGAAAGGTCTTGTTCAGACTTAAAATCTAACGTTTGTTTGATTGCAATCGGTTGAGTAGAACCGAAGATAAGAGATCCACGCGGGGGAGCCGCAGACGAAAGGCTAGTAAAATAAATAAAACTGAATTCATGAAGTTCTTTATCAAGCGTTTAATCGTATCAACGCCCAAAACATTTCACTGCAAAAGTGAAAGAAACTCGCCCGAGATTCGTCCAACACGTCTATAAGATGTTAGCAAATGCAGTACACGGTCACGTCTATAGCTCATTGTGATGACGAGCACATAGCAAGTTTGAAACAGGACAACAGGGTCAGTATGCCATTACAGTATCGTGGTACATTTACACATGACGTGACTTTTGAATAGCGTCGCCGATAAGGGAGGAGACGGGACGGCGGGCGCCCCTCGATACTCGCATCTCTAACGTCGCTATCGCAGACAATAGGGGGAACGCCGATAAATTGAAAACGTGTGTCGAATGAGACATCGCCGATGGACAAGGGCGTTTATACAAACTGTACGGGTGTCCGGCCAAATATTTTCACTGGAAAAATAGATAAACAACTTATGAGTTGATCCGTTTTGTGTCGTCGTTTTAGAAGCTTTTGTTGGGGTGGTATTGGAAATCAGGGGCATTGGTAAAGTCGTACTGGACTTATGAATATAATATCGCTGAGGAGGCGTTCTATTGTATTTGTTGGAAGCAATATGCGACCTACTTTTAAGGTGAGGTGTAAATATAAATAAAATCATTGTACAATTTATGGTTCATACAGCCTTTGTGTACCTACACTGTTTAAAAATCTAAATATCTAATAAAAATTCCACATTCCGCATTTCTTATTAGGGGACCAGTGGGTGCTCACCCATTAATAACTTAGTATTGAAGATTTTGATCTATCTAATTACTACCTAGGTACTTAATGAATAATATTTTATTGTATGATTCGTTACCTACATTCTTATTATAACCTACTTCTTTTGGAGTAGACCATTCCACTCGCAATAATGAATTCTATTATAGGTTTCCTCAACTTTGGTTTGAAGACACGCGAGTAACAAGTCGATGCATCTACATACTCGTACCTACAACCTACAAGCTCCTCGTAATGAGTAAAACATCGTAGCTGGGGTGCTCCGCCTCGTGTAAGTACCTACTCTAAATAATCCGCTTTGCATAACCAATATTCAACAAAGTTTGGCGTCTCAGAGCTATTTCCGTCCCATTTTCAGTTTTTACATATTTTATACGCACTAGTTGCTACCTTCTTCTTAACACGCATATAACTTATTTTGATCACAATTTCATGGTATTTATTATTTGCGCGGGACCTTAATTAAGCAATATGATTAAGATAATTAAGCAATCTGTTAGTGAAAATTTCATCAAAATCGACAGTTACGACGAAGAATATCCGCCGCCCATTGTACATTAGAATGTATAACATTTCTGTTTTTTTTTTCTTTTGGTGTACAATAAAGAATATTTATATTTAATTAATATCTGGATCAAACAGTTATGAGGATAGATTGCCGATTGCATATAAAACTTTCACTTTGGAGTTTGGACTTTTTCTTGAATTTATAGAACCGACTACCAAATTCCTCCACCAGAGCCTTCTCTATGAATCAAAAGTTTTAAGAGTATGTTATGAGTTATGAGTGTGTTTTGAGGTAAGGCTAGTTTGGGCTCCGAACATATTGATGGCGGCCTATACAATAAATATATACGGTGTTCCTCGGAAAGTGCTCCAGACTAAAAATACGCTTTTTTATACGACTTAGGTCGCAGACAAGCACACGGCCCACTTGATGAAAAGTTGTTACCATGGTTTATGGGCGACAGAGGTCCAGTACCAGGGGAGTTATATTCGTGCTGCCGACCCTGATTCTGTGCCGTCAGCTCAGAAGACAAGAAAACGCTTCTTTTTTACTGCTCTCGCATCTTTGCCGCATACAAAGTCACGAGAAATATTTATGTAAAGAGCATTAAGTTTAATTAACTCACAAACAACTGAATATTTTTCAATCTTATATATAAAACTCTTAGTCCTGACTGACTGATTGACTTAGAGACAACGCACAGCCTAAACCGCTGGTCCTAGAGACTTGAAATTTATAGAGAGTGTATGTTTTGATGCGTGGAGGTGTACTAAGAAACGATTTTTCGAAATTCAGACCCTAAGTGCCTAAAAAGTGCCAAAAACGTACTTTCTTATAACTCAAGAATGGCTGAACAGATTTTCATGATCTTTGGTTTATTGAATTTGGCTTTGTCGCCGAATAGCATTTATCACAATTAAAATGTCGCAAATTCACGAAATAATGTAATATTAAAGAAAATACGAAATATTATGGCGCTAATATCGCTAGCAAAATTGTTACCATGACAACGGAACTAAAGTGATGGTGTCAACATTTCATCTATGGTGTCAACGTTAAGTCACATTTTGATCTATCAAATGATAATATGATAATATTTATAAAAATGTCACTCTCTGTCTCTCTGTCATGTCGATATAATATGCAAGAATGTGAAAAATATTGTGTAAGAGTTATGTACTGCAGTTTATTTATTTAATTGATTGGAAACAGAAAAAAAACATATGATAGCAGCGATGATAGCTATCTAGAGCTATATAAAAGAATATACCTGTATATAAAAGAAAGCCTAAAAGTAATACAGCACATTATCATCCAGATCAATCCTCATTCACAAGCTCTCAAACAGTAAGGTATGTGAATTTAAATCTATTGACGCCGCCGATATAACACAAGGGGCGGCTTCATAGCTAGAAACAAAATAACAATTTATATCAATGGCTAGAAACGTTTCACCAAATAGACGAACGCCTGGCTTCTAGAAAACTTCACTTTCTTTCTTGATGAGAAGTATACTAAGGTAACAATAATAGAGATGGCAGAACACAATTCAATAACTTCCACTTATCAGCTGTGGGCTCAATTACTCAAGCACAGAGCACTTCTGATTAAGATGACAAAGAATATACATAATACAAAATGTTTATTTTCTTAATATTATTTTTAGATAATTATAAAAAAATTAAACCACCACAAATTTCAAATATGTTGTTTTATTTGTAATCATTTTTGACGTATCAGGCAGGTTATCCAGCTCGGTAAAACCAACTTCGAGAAAGAAATAGCCAGAAGAATTCAACTGGGGTGGGCAGCATTTGGCAAACTACGTCGGGTCTTCTCCTCCCCCCTGCCGCAATGCCTCAAAACAAAGGTTTTCGACCAGTGCGTCCTGCCTGTTATGTTACCTATGACCTACGGTGACGAAACGTGGCCACTGAAGGTGGGGTAGTCCGTGACCTAAAAGTCGTGCAGCGGGCTATGTAGTGAGCTATGCTTGGAGTTTCTTTGAAGGATAGAATTCGAAACGAGGTCATCCGACATAGAACCAAAGTTACCGACATAGCTAACGAAGATCCAACTTTCTGTTTTGGAAAGGTTCGTTTAAAGAAAAATAATTCTGCTATGGAAACCGGTTTCCAAACCTTCGTTTCCAATCTGGCCGTAGGGTTGCAGAATAAGCAAGCTAAAGTGGCAGTGGGCTGGCCACATCTGCCGAAGGACTGATGGCCGTTAGACCAGACGAGTCCTAGAGTGGATACCGTGAGAAGGAATACGGAAGGTGGGACACCTCCTAGCCAGCTGGACCGACGATCTGCGAAAGGTGGCTGGGACGTACTGGAAGCGGAAGGCGGAGGATCGGCAAACGTGGTGCATATTAGGCGAGGCCTATGTCCAGCAGTTGACTGCAATAGGCCAATTGATGTTTTTTTGTATCCTTAGCATACAACAGCAACCTTCGTAGTTATGGTATACTGATGATATCGCACTGGTTGACAGGGCTCTTAAAAGCAGGTGGAATCTCAGTTCTAAAAGAGCTTACGAACCTCTTTGATTCCGTCATCCAGCAGAACTTAACATGGAACTGTAGTGCGGTGGTACTGTTCTCCAAAAAAGGCTATAAGGTCTTGCTGAAGAATTATAAGACTCCTGAGTCATATCTCTATAGAAGTTTTGTTCTTGAGAATCGTCTTGAATAGTTGTGAATTCCAGCCACTGGAGCAAGCCGGGTTTTAAAAGGGTTATAGTGTTGCAGCCAATACTGTTGAGCAGATTATACAAAAGACCTGAGAGTATAATCAGCCGCTATGTATGGCATTTGTAGATTACGAGAAGCCTTCTGACATCATCTAGACCTGGGCATTTCTGGATTGTCTACGACAGTGTCGTGCTGATGCGATATTTTCATTGCTGAGATGGTAATTTTAGATTAGAAGACGAAACCCAGAATGAGATATAGGTACGTCGAAGGGTCGACAAGGGTTGGGCAACATTGGGAAAATTCGTCGAGGTTTCTACTCCCCTGTTATGACTCATGGGGCCCAAATGTGCAAACTGAAGGCATTATGTCCCCAACATACGGTGGAGGATCGAGTGCTATGGCATACTTTGGGTGAGGCCTAAGTCCAACAGTGGACTAAAATAGGCTATTGATTGATTGATTGATAAGAACGAAATGTTAGGCAATAGTAATTTTTTCTTACCAGTCTTTTTCTAGCCATTTACTAGCTATTGGTATAAAGATACTAATAGTATTTTTATTTTGTTGTAATATTCTAAAAATCTACCACTTTTTTGTAAGACAAGGCCGATGTTTCTTACAGTTTTCATTTAATATTTTGAAAAAAAAAACACTACTGAGAGAGCGAAATAAGGTGTCGAAAGTTTATACAACAATTACTATTAGAACTATCGGGATACTTATATTTATACAACAAGTCCGTCAGTTTAGAAAAAAATATTATTGGTGATGGTAGTCGACATCCACGCAGGCGGAGCTGCGGGCGAAAAGCTAGTTAATTATAATTCGAGTCCGATAAACTGAAAATTCTTGCCAAATTATTTTATTGAACCTCACAGTGACATTAACTTTTTAATGACAACAAATAAAATATACATAACATAAAGTAAATTTATCATGCGGAAGCGTAAAACTTTTTTGAAAGCCGAGAATTTGATGTTCTTCAATTCGATTTTATTATTTTGTGAAGCGCCTCGCACTGATTGGATAGATGTTTCCATTCGATATTGAGTATAATAGGAACTACTCGGTCCTGGAGGCATGTTAGCGAGGTTGTTTGATGTTTACACATTTCTTCGGTTCATATAATGATATTGTTATTTTAGATATTATTCTTGTTATTTTTGATATAATATTTATTCGAACACTCACGAGTACCTATCATGGTAATGTTAATTTCTTTTTCTAATTAATCCTTTTGTGAAATACATTATTTAACTCAATATTTATTGGGAATAATAGTTTAATATTTTATTAATGAATTTCAAGAAGAAGGAAGTTCTGTGTAGCTTGTATCGATTTTTTACTTTCAAGACTTTACAGAACAAAATATGGCGAAATACATTTATTATATTCCGATCGAATACCATATTTCTATATGGCAATAGATGTTTATATATTTTTAGTCATATCTAGTTTTTGTCCCAAATAGATACAATTTTTTCAAATAAGTACCAAAATGAGCATAAGGTATATCAGTAAAAAAAAATCAAGTTGCAAAAGATCGCTTATGAAGATAATTATTTACGCGTGACATTACCAAATGACACACCCCCCACAGACTGATATCGCGGGGATGCTTCTATTCCCTATAATCTCAGTACGTAATCTTTATTTAACACCTAAATAAGTTGTTTAGAGAAAGCTCAAGTAAGAATCAGGTAGGCCAATGGGTTATAATAATTACTTACTTTCGATGGATGGGCTCTTTGGACCGTCGGATTCATCATTCTGTTTGACAGTATTCGGAAATTCGCGCTAACGAAAACATATAAGATACATTAGATACATAAAAGATATATTATTACTATTTATAAGGGATGATGTTAGGTTTTTTTTCTCTATGATGTTAAGTTAGTTTAGTTAGATGGTAGATAAACAACCGGTCTTCCTGATAGGAAGTGGTTACCGTTGCCTATACATGTTATGCTCGTGCTGCCGACCCTGAAAGAACCTTCTAATACCCTTCTTGAACAACTCCATATTGTAGTCACATCGAAAAACTAACTACAACCTGAGCGTCCGGGAAACTGAGCCCTAAAGTAATACATACATACAATCACGCCTTTATCCCCGGAGGGTTAGGCAGAGGTGAATTCGCAGAACGACCTCCGTCCCCCATGAGCGCGGGCCTGGGGGTGATGGGTGGAGCCGCCTGTCACCCTAGCAGAAGCCAGCCGCGGCGGCGGCGCGCATTGCGTGCCTCCCCATACCCGGGGGCGAGTTGGGGACTCCGTGGTCCCCACACCGGATGAGGGCCAGTTCGAGAGATATGGCCCTGGGTCGGCCGGGGTGCGAGGGATATGGCTACGACAATCTCACCTCCGGCAACCGACGGCCCACAGTCGGCGTGCTTTTTAGTCGGTTCGAGTCCGACATAACCTCCTCCTCCGGTTCCGGCGGGGGAGGTATCCGTGGGGATTTTGCGCACGATAAAAAAAAAAGAAAAAAAAGCCCTAAATTAATACATACATACAATCACGCCTTTATCCCTTGTGCAGAGGTGAATTAAAACCAGTCAAACAAAAGTCAAAACATTTCACCAGTCGTTGTATCAGGTCCCACGTAATAGGTGGCCTATTGCCGCCTTCCGGGCACTATTGTTGACTCGAGACATGCATCTGAGGCTAAGTCTGGGCTGTATATATCTGTCTGATGTTATACATCCCTATCCCCTAATCGCCTTGTACGACACCGCATGGGAAGAGATGGGGTGGCCCAAATTCTACTCTACCGGAAACCACGCGGCCTACATTAAAATATCCTAATTTTTAAAGTAACAGCCAGGAAAAACATCCTAATTTTTTCAATAAATTATGTTTACAAAAATTACGATTCGAATTCTTACCAATACATCATCAACGTGAACCTACGCTCCTAACACAAAAAAAATTGCATAGCTGGAGAGGTTAACGGGTATCCTAGTAATTTCAGTTACTAGTAGATTCTCTTAAAAAATCTTGAAAAAATCATAACTTTAAATTTACAGAAAGAAACACTTTTATTACCAACGTGTTTACTGAATTACTCTCGCTTTCAAAATTGAACTGCGAATGTTTACGTCGAGATTGGTAAAGGTTGTTACATATTGTATGAGCTTCCTCTGAGTCGATGCGCTGGAAAAAAGGGAGGCAAATTTAATTTTCGTCGCGGCTCGTAGCTCGCAGCTAATGTGACATGGAAAGAATTATCTGCTTCAACTCTAATGTTTAGTTCAGAGAGTACTAACTTTGTTTGATCGTGACATCGCGTTTTGCTTATACGTTGGTTTTTTATAGCCATTTACGTTTATGTAAACGTGGCTTTATATTTTTAGGTGCGTTTTGAGTTTTTTACGCGTCAGCCAGGTAATTGATGAGTGTGTGTGTGTGTGTTTTATAAATATATTTTAACTTTGAAAGTGGTTAGCGTAGCGCTTAGTGGTTAAGGAATCGACATTACGACCGAGTGACTCCAGGTTCGAATCCTAGCTAGTACTATTCGAGTTAAGAACCCACTCCTAAAACAAGAAATTAAACTTAGTTGGAGGGGTTATTTCGGTTACTAATAGTCTTAAAAAAGTATCTACTAGGTAAAAAGTCTTTCTAAGTACTAAATTACGTCACTATTTTGTGTTACTTGATAATCATAATTATGTGAATGCTGTTTGTTGTCCCTAATAAAAAAAAAAAAAAAAAAAATGTGAAACTTTGACGGATCTCAATTCATTTAAACAATAAATTAATCAGCACATAGAGCGCCTTGCAGGTAAGATTGTCTAGGCTCCAAAGGTCTTAGCAGTCCAATATGGCTCAGCAAAGCAAATAAACCAACCATTCTAGGCTGCAACACAATATGACGTACCAAGAACCATCGTTCAACTGCCAGTATACAGGTAGAAAGGGTACCGCCTTTCTACCTGTATCTGTACGTCTGTGTCGACGAAAGTATAAAATTTCATTTTCGTCTCGGAGCTAATATGACAGCAGAGAAATCACGGACGATGCGACCCCTTATTTAATAAAACCTGAACCCTATTTTCCTGCTTAGGCATATTAGACTCTAGTCTCAGGAGGTAATAGGAAGTAACTTGGATGTAACAACTTCCACTCCTTACTTATGAAAAATGTAAGTGTATTGTAGTTAATGAATGTTTTGTCTTTTACCTTCTTTCCTTCTTTAGGTATTATTATATTAAAAGACAAAAAGAAATAAACAACTATTATTAAACTACGATGTCGTCGATATTTTGTTCTTTTAGTATATAATTATGATATTATTATTTATATCATTTTTACATTTAAATGGAAAGTAATTTTATTGTATAATTTGGGTCATTACGATAAAGTGGTCCATTAATAATGTACCTACTCAGTTATATTTAATGTAGTGTAGGATATTAACTGGAAAAAATTTAGAAAGTAATTGTTTGTTAATCTTGCTACATGCCTCCTTAAGATTAGATTTGTTAGATGTGTGATTTACTGCAATATTAAAATTTATTTACTGCTTTTTAACCAGTTAGTTGTTGATCAGACACATAATGTGTTTTAAGAAGAATAATTATGTAATCGACACTTTTTTCTGAATTGTAAAAAGTTTTCAGTCAGAAAGTGCTCAAAGTTATTACGACTTACGAGGTACCAGTTTGAAGAGACGAGCCAAAGAGCTCTTTGTGGTTAAGAGGTATTCGATGCTTCCATAATAGGCTTATTTAATTTACAATATTCAACACTGAAAACTGCGGTGAACGATTCATAATAACATTTACGTTGTATTTGGAATTCGTAAAAAAAAAAAGTTTTGTCTTAGATGTTAGATAGTTTAAAAGCACAGTCTAACAAACTAATTCGTTACAACAACTACAAACAAAGAACTTAAAACATCTAAATTCTATTTTTTTTTACTGAATCACACATTTCATAAATTTATTTATACATAGCATCTTACAACACAGTTTCTTAGATAATTAACGTTGCAATATTTGCATACTTAATGTCTGAAAAGCGCAATGAAAATTTTTCATAAGTAATAAATGAAAAACCAAGCCAAGCAAGAGGGGAAAAATACTCTCTTTTATGTGCGCACTTTATAAAGACACAAAGGGCCATGCCAATTTTTCCTACATGTGTGTTTCTAAATTGTAGACAGCCATGCAATATGTATACTTGTGAATATCGCAGGATTCACAGGTACATTACGTAAATCAGTTTTTTTATGGAAGAAACTAGCTTTATATTCAGCCATGTTGTTGATTTTAAAGGAATTAGTTGTTTTAATGTTATATATTATGCATTAATTGTTAGATGTTATAGCAAAAAGTACAATTTGAGACTATTCTAGGTACAGTCAGCGTCAGAGAAAACAGACCCCCTCATGCTTTCATATCATTAACAAGGGGGGTCCCTTTTCTCTGAAGCTTACCTACTGTACATGTACCCTAATATCTACATGTACCTACCTAGACTAGAAACCTAGATTACGTAGTTACTAATCTTGTATATCACTGTTAGAGATGTTATATTAGGTTACGATTTTGATATTCATGTTATTGAATATATTATTTTGATGATACTATGTTACCGTATTATGTCGCATTGAGTTCGCCTGTAATGACATTGTATGTATGAAATGAATAAATAAATAAATAAATGTTACCCAGTAACGCCTGCCACCTGAACATGATCTGCCCTGGATCAGATGGAAGTCTCTGAACAGACTCCGGACACGGGTCGGCCGAAGCAAGGAATGCCGGGCTAGGTGGGGGTTCTCAGGTGGGGCAGACCTGAGATGTGAATGCGGAGTTACACCACAGACAATGGCCCACCTGCTGACGTGTGCTACAAGCCCACACACATGTACTCCGGAGGACCTCATGTGCGCCTCCGAGAACGCTATCCAGGTAGCAGCACACTGGGAGAACACCATTTGAGAGAATAGGCGCCATCGCCACGATAGAAGAAGAACCCAGTAACAACGAAATAACAAGCAAGAGGAATGCTTTTTTTTTAAAAAGAATATTAGCAACCGAAATTACTAATATACCCGTTAACCCCCCCAACTAAGCTTAATTGCTTGTGCTAGGAGTGGGTTCTCGTCTCGGTACTATCACTGTAATGTCAAATGATTTCATTTTATTTCGTTTATTTAACTTCAAACGTTTTATCAACTAAATAGTCCTCATACGTTTACTAAGCTCACTTTTACATTAAGCGTAACAAGTGGTGCAAAATGATTTTTGTTTATTCTATGTGGCGTTAAAAAAATGTTGGCATAATAAAGGCGGTCAGAAGGCTTAAATAGACAGTAGCTGTAATATAAATTGTTGTTATAATAACTATTATTTTACGTGCTCAATGTTATCAAACAATTTTGCTATCTAAAAGCTCATTACATTACTGGCCTAAAATAATTGTAATGTAGGTACGTAAGTACATAGTTTCTGAAAAATTTTAAACCCTCTACCTGCCATTATTTTGAATAAGAAAAATGCTCCTCTTTTAGCTGTATTATTTAGAAAAAGTTTACCTTTCGGCTCGGTACGCATAGCAGAGTTGCCATCCCTATATAAAAAGGGTGAGTCCCTAAAATTTTCTCAATTTGTAAACAAAACCTTTTTCCCAAAATCGAAACTGACATGTCAAAGAAAAGGGTGACGTGTATTCTCTCTTCTTTCAGAGGCTCGCGTTGTATATTTAATTCAGTTTATACAACACTCAATAGATAAAACCATAGAATACGATTTAGGTAAAATGGTCTCTATCAAACAGTGCACACCGTCGTTTTGATTTTGACGCTATAAATAAAATTTAAAGCAAACGCGAGTATACAGCAGAATCGGGATCCATCTTCCATCTTTCGTTTGGCAACTCGCAGTCTTTACGGTAGGATTCGTATCCTCCATCAACCATCGGTCTATGGACAGATGTGGCGCATTGCCACTATAGCTAGCTTCCGCGAGTTTTAACAAAACTTTAGTTCTTTTTCGGACCTTATTACGAATTTTATAATTGAAATAAGCTTTGAGATAGTTGTGCTATGTAGTTGGTCTACGGGTACGACGCGATCCCCGCTCAGTGCAAATATTTGTGTTCATGAAATATGGGTCGTGCCTCGGAGAGCACGTTAAGCCGTCGGTCCCGGTTGCTATAAGAACATCTATGGCTAAAAACGCCCTAAAAAGTCCAAAAACAACGGTCTAGCTGCAAAGCTTTGATATCGCCTAATGTTACCATTGGGTCGTGGAGGTCAGATGGTAATCGGTTTACGGAATATATCGAGGTCTAGCCAAATCCGTAGTTAAGACTGGTAAAGCGGACCCCAGACTCCGAGCTGAAAAGCTAGGATGCGCTAGAGATGCTAGACGCTAGGATGAAGAAGAAGCTTGGAGCGTAGCTCAATCTAACAGACAAAGAATGCAAGCCTGAACGCCGGTAAAAGCACTAACTTCTGTTATACTCGTAGATAATTCGATATTCTGGGAAACTATGGCGCTATCTGTGGTTGAAATACGATTTCAATGAGCTACGTTAAGCTTCAATTTGAGAACTTTGACATCGGTAAAATGATTATTAACTAGCGTAATAATACCCTTAATAGTTGTCAATTGGGGAAATCGCCTGTTCCAGATTGTTATTCTATTTGTGGTCTTGAGTTTAGCCAATTAGAACTGTGTTATGAGGAGATAGTTATATCCTTGTCTACTGGTAGGTAGATAGTTTTTTGACTATAAACTCTATGCAGTGTTTTCCATTACCCCAATTTTTGGAGCGATACTTCTGTTAAAATTTGTTAAAATTGTACCTAAGGAAGTTTCTTCCTTTTAGTACTTAATCAGCTTTCTCTTTTCCTCATCGTTGAGGTTGCGGAAAGCATACCGGGGTTGATTCAAATTAAATTTAAAAAAATCTTTGTCTAAGCAGTTTGCTAAAAGGGTTAGAGCTTTTCCTCATAAGTTAATAACCACTAACACTTTTTCGTTTGATAATTCAATATATATTATAAATAACAAAATTATTGTATTAATTAATTCATTGAAGTTTTGAAAGTTTGAAGGACTTCGTTTCTAACCGTCCGCCAATGAGATTAATAAACCAATAAGAATAACAATTTAAATCAATGCCGTCCGCAGTATATAGTCCGCAGATAAGAAAGAGGCCCTTACTTGTAAGGCATAAGGAGGACCTTTTAAATCCTTTTTTTTTAAGGTGTTAATATCTAAACAGGCCAAGGAATCTAGTCCCATTTAAAATATTTTTACACTTCACAGCTGCAAACAAGTTCGCCTAACAACCTTTAAAAACTTTGGTGACCCTACTCAACAATAGGAACATAAAAGTGTCTGTATTTCGTTGGCAAATACTAAGCCAGGATTGGTGACACCTTTTTAAATTAAGAATGAATAACGTAAATGATAAATTAATCTACAGCCTGTCGCACTAAGCTTAGCCTGGATACGATATTTTAAGACTCGAACTTACCGTTATCAGCATTCTCTCTGTCCGGCCCACTGTCGTGTTCAGACTCCGACTCGTCCCATATTGTGTCAGTGGTGATTTTCTGCCGCGAGCACTCGATCCAGTAGCCAGGCGTGGGGATGAGACTGTGTGGATACTCTTCGCAGAATTCATCTGTAAAGAAATATATTTTGTAGAAATTATTGTGATATTTTTATAGCACAACCGTCTCGGACTCAGAGGTGAAGGCCTCGGATGTGAACGGGACTAACGCGAAGATGATGATGTTAATTAATTATTAAATTGTAATATAGCAAAACCTACTAAAGTCGCTTTGTACCTATATTATCCATTTGTGCCATCAAGTAGTAAATTAGAGTAGGCTGTAACGTAATTGTATTGAAAAATTAACGCCGAAAGGTAGAAAGAAGTCCTGCATTTAGATTTTTAATTAGAGCCTTTTGGGAATCAAGACGTATGGTACTTTATTTTTTTAATTCTTTGGAGAGAATTATTCTGACAAGTTTAAAATTAACATAAATCGAAGCGGCAGACGAAAGTTAGTGTAACACGATATTGGAAATAAGAATTATATTTTATAAGAATCTCAAAGATTCTCTTTGATTTTTTCAGTGAAATAAATTTCATTATTGTTGTCAGAAGGCTCTCATCGGAGCCCTTTTATTGCTTATTAATTTATTTAGCTTCGTTAAGTGCGCATCAGAACGTCAATCAAGCCTGATTTTTTGATAATTATATAAGTTAGCCTTGTATTTTGCTTTTGCTTTTTTACAGACTACGGCATAACCAAGAAAGTTTGACCTGAAATGACAGAACCAATTTTGATGTGTTGTTAGATTCAGATTTATTGTGCGATTGTTACCTACAATTTACCAACATCATGAAAAGTCGAAATAACATGTTTTTAGAACTAAAATCAAATTTAAAGTATTGAATAACTAAAGAGCAAAATAACTCTCTGTTTTCTTTCATTACCACCTAGTCGGAGTTGAATGCATGGAAGAATACCTATAAGTATAATAAATAATTCATGTCACATGAATATTGAGTAAACAAGTACGCGCTACTGTTTATATTTATGGACTAAATCCTTGCGAGGGGAATCTGATTCCATAACCGAGGCTTGTCTGTCAGATATATAATATTTATATGAGGAAAAGCGCTGCGAACCACAGTCCGTTAAGTCGCTGTGATGTTACCGACGTAAATAAATATTCTATACTGTGCAGACCGCTTTATTAAATATTTTATGGCAACAGTAAAAGATTGAAAAAGTGATGGTAAGTGTGTTCGCTCTACACAAAGCATTAGCATAAATAAAATAGCTTCCAGAGCAGAGGTCTGTTAATTTTTTGCCAAAGGCCCTCGCTCGTAAACGCGCAGGTATAATAATTTTACACTTTTACGAACCTTTGAATTCTGGTTATTAAATTAACATAAATACACATAAAATAAAATAAACAGTAAGTGTCGTATTTCTATGAAGATAATATCCTATTCTACCCTTATTATAAATATGAAAGTTTGTGAAGATGTTTGTATGTTTGTTACTCGATCACACTCTAACAGTTAAACGGATCTAGCTTAAATTAAGTACAGGGATAGATTACTATAGTCTAACATGTATACGTTTTATCCCGGCCCAGGAAAAGATTCTCATGGGTTACGGGAAAAGGATCAAAATTACACACAGACGAAGCTGTGGGTAACAGACAGCTAGTGATAAATAAAACATATTCATACCTCTCTCCTCGTTCACTTTTCAGGGGCGATGTATCTTCAGAAGTCACGATGATCGATTGGTGCACAGTTCACTGTAAGGTAGAACACCAAACTAATCAATTTGGTTGGTGTTCATACTTAGAGTGTACCGAACTAACCACATTCTTCGAAGTTTGCAGACGAAGTATCTCTTCAGGTCTTGAAGCTACTAAATAATACTGAAACTTAACTATTATTATAAAAGTTCTGATCATAAAATTGAAATACAAGCACACAAAGGCATCGAAAATTGTTCGTAGTACACGAACAATTTTCGAATAATAAGATATTCAAGAAAATAGATTGTTACATCGTGGTTCAGAATAGTTTAAGAAATTATTGCTATGACAATAAAATTACTGATTAAGATGTTTATGTTAATATTTTGAATTCAAGTCATTACGGCTGCTAGCGCTTTTAAGCGAACTGAGGTTCTTTTTAAAGTTAATGTTGCCATAAATTGGTCTGTGGTAACAAATACTAACATAACATCTGCACTAAGTTCTAAACAGATTCATTTATTTGTACTAATATTATATATGCGAAAGTGACTCTGTCTGTCTATCTTTATTATGCCAACAACCGGTGGCAGACAAGCACACGGCCAACCTAATGGAAAGTGATATAATCATGGCCTATGGACGTGTGTAATACCAGGGGCGTCACTCTTTTATTGCCGTAAAAATCTGTCTGTCTATCTGTATTTTGTATCTATCTGCTACGCTTCCACGCCTAAATCACTGAACCGGTTTTGATTAAATCACTATGGGAAAGGACGTATGTTTGGAGGCTATAATCGACATCCAGCTAGTACCTACTACATAAGGAAGCATTTTTAAAGTTATTCACCCTCCTTTCAATTTCAACTTCCACATCCTCTTGTTAATTTATACGCTTGTTGATTTAATTGAAGCGTCGCGTCGGTAGCTCACTGGTTAAGGAATTGTCCACTTCGATATCTCCAGTGTATTTTGGAGGGAAAATATCGAGGTTCAGCAGTTTCGCAGTTAGACTGAAGACTGCTGCCAACTGAGTTGAGCAACACCTGGTTAATGAATATATTTCACCTCTTCTCTTGTCGCAAATGTCAAGGTATTTTTTTATACCACTTAGGCGGCAGACAAGCACACCGACCACCTAATGGAAATTGGTTACCGTAGCCTATGGACACGTGCAACAACAGGAGGGTCACACTCGTGCTGCCGACCCTATAAGAACAGAGAGTTTCTGTGCCGTCAGTGCAGAAGACAAAGCAAGACAAGCTTTTCGTCTTACCACTGACAGCACAAAAACTTTCCAGCGAGCTCTGGTTACCCTACTCACTGCCGGGAACAGAACACGAGGTTATCATTACCGCGGTATTCTGTAGGAGGTACTTCCCCAGTCGGACTGCTCAATTAGGACGGGAATGCCGTCGTGTCCTACCTCCGTCAAAACAAAATAATGTAGCAATATTCGTATTCATTTTACTCGCATTGTTCCACTGCATTCTGTGAAAGCCATCGTAACAACTTACACCATTATCTATTCTGTGCCTATATCAGGACATTTATGTAAAAAAAACATACTCGAAATTCTACGACTCTACCCTATTTTAGCAGATACAATGGTAATTAGCCAGAATATTCAAATTCTCGTGTCTGTAAAACATCTCCGTGACCTACATATTCGTATCTGAAAGCCACAAAGGAAATATTACTACAAACATCTTTTCAACTGTATCTAATAGTTTGTAAAGCAATGCTGACTACTGTGTACGTATCTTTATTATGTTTCATAACATTAAAGTGGAAACATAAGTATCCCCAGATCCACATGTGGATCGAGATTGTGAATTCAAGTGGAAGGAGGGCATTTGTAGAATAAGAGCATTTCAATTCAACAAAAAATAAACAAAAATGTAATTCAAATTTGTTTTGTCAGGGCTATAGATGTAAGGCCGGAATAATTCCAAATATTCCGTGAGGATAAAACGAAAAATCCCGAATAATTCCCAAATGACCCGGAATAATTCGGAATTATTCCGGTCGGTTCGGTTCGGTATCAATAAGAAAAAATGTAGTCTTGACTCTTGATGACTCGAAATGCAGTTATGATTAGCGTTATAAATGGTTATAGATATTGGTATAATATCGATATAATTAAGAACAACCAACCGTGCTAAAACGAATGAAGTGGTGAATTATAACAACATTTTCTTGATTTTACTGAGTTAGGGATATAACTGAGTACCTACTTATACACTTTTAAACTCTTTAAGAGTGTTTTCACACCATCCGATATCTGTATCGGACGACGATGGCCGACATCCGATATCCGACACCATTTATTATGTTGTTTTTATATAAATATCCGATAAAATCGGTCCGATTTGGCTATTTGCTCCATAGCACAGACTAGTTAAGGATGCTAGGGATAAAAAACCTTAAAAAACGTAGTGCGAGCAATTTTCGACCTTAATGACATGGTATAGAATCGAGTTTTTTTTTCTTATATTCGTAATCAGTGTCATCTATTAGCGCAAAAAGACACGTAATTAAGATAATGTCATTAAGGTCGAAAGTCGCTTACAGTCGCTGTTTTAGTATCTGTGTGAAAGTTGTACTCAAATTATTATATAATAAAATAAGTAGGTACCGAACCTCTTGTCTCCAAGTCGCGAGAGATGCTCGTATTGGTTTGATATGGTCTATGATTGGTGGATTTGAGCTTTTCTGTCACCATGATACACGGGGTACCATGGTGGCGGAGAAGCTCAAATCCACCTAATCCACAAAAGACATCCAAAAAAACGCGTGTTACTGCGCATATACATACATATAAGTAGGTACATTTTGTGACGTCACTGAGGTCAAGATATATAATATTCCGGTATCTACCTACCTATATACCAATACCTACATAGGTCTGTACTTAAGTTTTCGTTTAGTAGGTAGGTGGAAGCACAGTTATTTCATTTTTTGTAGGTAAGTTTAGCGGGAATAATTCCGGAATATTTGAGAATATTTGGGAATAATTCCGAATAATATGGAATAATTCGGAATTATTCGGGATTTTTACATCTATAGTCAGGGCTAATCATGGAGAAAGAAATTACTTAATAATATTCTGTCCTCCATGGAGCTAATAGTTAGAATTATTTCTATGAACTAACAACTAACTACATATTATAAAATTAAATATTATTAGAGGAATGTTGGTTCGTAAGGAGCTTTATACGTTTATTTATTTATCGATACAACTTGTGGAACTTTATGTTCCTAAATTGAGCCATGAATTTGTAAGTAGGTACTTTTGTACGTATCTTTATAAATCATCTAGGATTTTTTTTCCAAATGGCGGTTACTATTCTTTGGATTGCACCTCAGCTTGCTTACCATAAGATGTCCATTCAAATTGTAGGTCTAAATAACAAAAGAAAAACAAATCAAAACTTTATTTGTTCTATTTTTTGCCTTACTGCATGTAATTTATTTTTACAGAACTTCGCAGAACTGCCCCTCTAGACAAGTGGCAATTCATTGCTCGGCGTATGATGGAATAGAATGTATGGGATTTGACGTATATGACAGGCGTCAACGAATGTCAAAAACGTCAAATCCTATACATTTGTCATTCTATTCCATCATACGCCAAGCAACGAATTGCCACTTGTCTAGGGGGGCACGTTAGACTGGGAAGACGACTCCAACTGCGTTGGGAAAATGCTCAGAGAATGATGACGGCATGTAATTTTATCTTCTCTACATTTTTATAAGATTTTGTATGTCGAAACAATCAATCAATTACCCTATCGCAGTCCACTGCTGGACATAGGCCTCACTCAATCTTGTGCTAATATTGGCTTTGACCTCCTATTTCCACGCTGGTCAGACGGGTTGGTACAGGGTATTATTTCGAGTTTTCCTTCTCTCTCAGTGATATCGTCTGCGTATTTTTCCGTTAGTCGCCTCTTATGAGCCCTTCGGATGAGATGGGGTATGTATTTTCAGTTAAAATATAAACAGGCGTACTATGAACTTCACCTGATGTGACTCACCGTTTGATTTTATTGCCTACACTCCAAACTTATTGCTCACCGCGCATCGCAGTGGGTTTTGAGGGCGTTCGGTTATATGAGTCCGACACGCATCAATACCACTCGGTTGTATTGTCCTAAGTGATATTTTCGTATATTGGTGGAATATGAACATATAAGGCAGAGTTTTGCGCTTGAATTTTTTTTTACAATATCTATTTTGTGATATTGTATGTGAATACAATTACTAACTCGCCTGCGTGGTATTTCGATCCCGTGGGTTATGGGAGCATCCCATAGAAACCTATTCCAGGGATAAAAGAAACCTCTGTGTTTTAAATCTATCCCTATATCAAATTATAGCTAGTCCCCTTTTAACAATTTGACGATCTTCATAAACTATTTTCTAAAATGCTGATGTGACAAATCATTTAGAAAAAATATTAAATCTTTTAAACAATCACGTTTTTGGTTATACAAAATAAGTTAGATACTTTATTTAGAGTTGATTTGTTTTCACAGAAAATCGTCTTGTATAAAGATTAGTCTGTTTACAATTTAATTTTAATCTACTTATCTTAGAAGACCGAACTTATATAAAGGAATCTACTTAAAATAAACTAAAATTAATTTTGATGGATTATTCTGTTACAGCCAGCTCAGATTTTTGCGTGTTTTGCTGACTATCATAGGAATTATCCAAAACTTCATTCACAAATACACACACAATTCACCATTCTATCCACAATAAACCTCAGACTTCACTTTTAGTGAAATTATAATGACATGTCCTACATAATAAATAAGAAGTAAACAAAAGTAACAAACATCGCGCATCGTGGAATTTCACATCCTGGTAATTTCGAATAATTCTACAAAAAAAATGAATTTTTGCACATAAATGATGACAAGAGTCAATGACATGGCACAGAATAAAATATATTACAGTCCTTCGCTGAGGGACGGAAGATGACGCTTTCTGAATATTCATCTACACCTTATTCTTGTTTACCGGAAGAAGCTCTACAAAGAAGAATGAAGGTTTTCAGAAACTTGAAGCTATATTGTCTCGGAGAACAATATCGGGTAACATAATTATAAAAATATATTCAACGACGAAACGATGTATGTAAGTTATTGGATTTGTTGTGTCTACAAGGATTTTATGATGTGCCTATGTGGATTTTTTGAATTTCACAATTTTAATATCAAATTCGGATTCAGCATTAAAAACGAAGGAAAAAATTTCTGTTGAGAAAGTTGTCAAATTATATGATCTTTATGGTCATACAGAGAGGCTAGTTATAAAAATGTGTGAAGTTGACTGCTGTTGTTTTTTTCATATCCATTTGCTATTAAATTAGTGCGAAATTGTCTAAAGGTGTAAATAAATACACATTAGGTTAAATAATTCTCCGTGTTATTTTGTTCATTATAATCATTCAATATCGTGTTTCTTACAATATGAGTTACTCATTGAAGCATAACATCTATTTAAGAAGCTTTGCAGTCCCTACTACGATAGGAAATGGAAAAGAAATCATTTCCGCTGTGATCCTTTGTACGGTATCTTCTCAATAGAACCTACGAGATCCGAATGGTGACGAAAAGAATGAGTAGAGGCAAAGCGGAACAATGTCCCTGTTTTCAGTTTTTGATCTAGCAATACAATTTATAACATTATCAAACTAGAAAAGTCATGGGGCTCACACCACTGAATAACATCCTATGTGGCATAGGTTATGACCAAAGTTTAGGACATTGATGCAATTTTTCTACATGTGGAAGTCCCCAAGGATACCCCCGCCAGAGGCATAGTTTCGAGGCTCTCGATTGAAGACCGTCATGTAATATTGGAGTCGTTATTCTCTAGATAACATTCGGGTATCGAATATAAGTATAATTCATAATATATTCGAATTACCCCTTAGCATCCAAAAGAGATAGTAAATTTTATAACATAAAGTATATAAAACGTGCTAGTTAAACTTCATTATAATTATATAAACAATTTTGAAGCTGCGTGTTTTATCATGACATTGTGTAAGCTGAAATTAATGGCCCATTGTTTGCGTTGCTACGGCAAACGCAGAGATGGGTTTTTTACAAATTTCAATTTACCTTTGATTGGATTTCGAATGGAACGATGTTGAATATTGTTTGGTTTTTTATTAATTGATTGTCATGTTGTTTAGTAATTATATTTTCCGCCAATATCGATTGTATAACCAATTTTGATTATAAAACCACATAGTGTTTGAAAAGAGCAAGAAGGTCATATAAACGTGGGCAGAGTTTTAGGACTAGGTTTTAGTCTTTTAAAAACGCATAAGCTTAGTTTTAGAAGTTAGACTGTTTCTTCCTCTTCTGCAAATTTCTTTCTATTAGGTATGGTTGTTAGGTCTGATGGGCACACCGCCAAAATGATTTGAATACTAGATGACTAGATTCCATGTCATTTTTGATAAGGAAAAATATTTTTTAACATAAATATAAATCCCCTGAAGAAATAATCTGAAAATTATTTCACCGTATAATTCGTGTTGAACAAAAAAAATAGACCAAACCACTATTTTTACATTACCGAATTCAGGTTAAGCCGTTTCGGATAAAGTACAAATTGGGGGAACCGGAGAAGGGGTGGAAGTTTGCAAATAGATTAGGTCCACAGTACGGGCCGGCACAAACACAATTTGGACTTGTCGCCCTACCTTTCCTTTAAGGCTTAGTACACGATCGAAGCCTGCGTCGGTTCTTTGAGAGACAATGCCTTGAATGAGTTTTGAAATTAATGATTTATTATCTAAATCATATCTGATACTGTCAGGAGTTTATGCGAATATCACTCATTGAAATAAAACCACTTTTTAACGGATTCTTTGTGCTTTATTTCTTCAAATCAATTTTTAGCATGCCTCGTAGTAGGAGTTCTTCTTCCTCCTAGCGTTATTCCCAGTCGCATCCGAAGCTTTCAGCTCGGAGTCTGGGTTCCGCTTTACCAGTCTTAACTACGGATTTGGCTAGACCTCGATATTTTCCGTGAAGCGATTGCCATCTGACCTTCACAACCCAATGTTAACATTAGGCGATATCGAAGCTTTGCTTTGAAAAACAACGGTCTAGTTGTTTTTGGACTTATTAGGGCTTCAACTACCCGTAACGACTGCCACAGATGGTTTTTATGTCAACCGGGACCGACGCCTTAACGTGCTCTCCGAGGCACGACCAGACCAATGCAAATACCCATATTTCATGAACACAAATATTTGCACTGAGCGGGGATCGAACCCGCGCCTCCTGCGTAGCGGTCGCGTTCACTACCGCTACGCCACGGAGGCTGTCGTAGTAGGAGTTATTTCTTATTATTGTATTTACATAGCCCGAAGTTTCGGCTACCTTTCAACAGCCATGGTTGCAGGGTTTCTGCCAGTAGATTCATTCTACTGAATTATATAATGTTTAATACAAAAAACTTGTACTCGTTCTGTGAATGATTGGAAGTTATTTGATACCTATTGCATTATTTTAACATTAAGTTTTCTAAAATAAAAAATGTTATTGCTATTATAATATTAATAATTGTAATTAGATGGACTTATGACTTATTTTCATACTATTTAATACCATTTAATAGCTACGTAATATAATGTTATGTTAGTAGGTTAACCAGCACAAATACCTCGTGTGCTACAGTCCTAATACCACACGCGTTCTTATTGGTGTACCTATGTGGAGTGTTATCGAATGATTTTTAAAGTTTACTCACTAATTGCTTAAAAGGTTTTTCGCTTATTGTCAGAGAACAATCCCATTAGCAAGTTGGCAGGTTTTATTATAGTTTTTTAGTATGATAGTATTACATTGCCAGTAGATATTCATTCCGTGCATTTGTGTTTAAGTAAGAACTGGTAATAAATAATGGCATGTATACTATTTGAGCTCTAATAACAGCTATGTTTACTTTTAGAAAACCGTAAATATTTTTTATTATAGATATATTATAAGAATACTAAGATATATTTTATGTGGTAGAAGATTTTTTTGGACAGTATATTTTTTCTTATTTCGATCTTATTTCAATCGAAATGAATTTTTGAATAAATTGTAATTTGACTAATAATTAGTCAAATTACAATTTATTCAAAAATTCATTCATTAAATCAATTAGTCACTAATTGATTTATTGAAATCATCATCAATCATCATTTGCGTTGGTCGCATCCGGGCCTTCACTTCGAAGTCCGAGGTCTGCACTAATTTATTGAAATATCAGTAGTTTAAAGTGACATACAATAACATAATTGGCGCAGAACCCATAAGTATGAGTAAGGCCCGATACAAGCATTTCGCAGGAACAGTTGCGTGAATACTAGCGTGTGACCCTTGCTATCATATTAGATTGAATAAAAAAAGAAAGAGCACAGAACAAAAGTTAATGGGTTATAAATTTCATTTCACGACTTTGCCGAAAATAAGGTATCAAGCTCAATAAAACGCTAGTCAAATAGGTTTCTTTTTAGTTGCAAAAACTACTAAGTTACCACGTAAGTTTACACAAACCTATTATATAAATGCAGACTCATGCTTAGAAATGGTGACGTCGCATATACTAATGTAAATCTTGAGCAGAATCCACCTTGCAATTATCCGCCCACCCTCGCCAGCGACTTGCCAAAAAGTGTTGACAATGCATTAAGCTATACCTCCTACAGTATAGCGTAAAGCTGTCTACAATAAAAATAACGAGGCTTAAATATTTTATAGGTATTTGTTGTGTGAGTTTCGTGTGGGCGAGACTCGACCGGTGGGTTTATTATTAGAAAAGTTTTTACCTTTCGGTGGTTGGATTTAGATCCGTCTAAACGGAGCATGGTGAGACGGAAATTGTGTTTCCTTGCATTTCATTTTCATAGCTGCCGGAGAGGGGTTCTATTGTCAAATTGTAGAGACAGGCCCTTCAGTTGACGTTGATGGACGTCTTGGATTGGTAACAAATATCTAAGGGTTTGGAGTAGCTGTAACCTATATTTCGGTTGGTTGAGTTTATTATGGTTCTATTGTCATTTCTAGAATATGAAGATAAAGAATATATTATTTTAACTACACTATTATTATTATAAGTTTCCAAATCAAATCAAAACTGATGACTGATTAGAACTCTGGAATCACTTCTCGTTATATGATAACGATCAATATTATTGAAAAGCATACGACAGTAAACAAAAATATTCCTATTCCGTAAAGTGATCCATCGTAAAAAGGTTAAATCAATACAGAAATACAAAAGGTATCACTATAATACATTTCACTATGAAAAACGAGTGTGTATTTCGTCGTCAGGTAACACGCATTTTCCATTCCCAACTGACAGTTGTTGACCGCTTACGGTTCCCCGATCCGGGGGCTGACGGGTCTCACTGGCCCTACAGTTGCTTTATAAATTCTTGCTCTTAATAGTTTCTGCAACCCGGGTAGTGAGAGCATTGTAAGTTAATTTATAGTTCCGAAATTGCACAGAATAATTAAGTGCATCAGATTTGGAGCCAACATTATTAGTATAAACAACGTGGCTAAGTGGTAACCGAGTAGTTCAAAACCACAGAAATGGTTAATACTTTGCAACGTTATGCAATTGCTTAACCTTGCAAGCTTAAACAATACAAGCCAGTTTTAAAATGTTTAGAGCATGCGAACATCTGTAGCATTCCTTACGGATAGGTGGGAGCCCCAAAAAAACCTACACCCAACGGGTCTAACTACAGAACTTTGATGTAGTGAATTTTGGAAGTCAGGTGGCAGCTACTTCACGGAAAATGAATTTTGGCTTTTTTATTTAGATTTAAACTCGACTCCAAAATAGGTGGGGAAAAGTCTAGAGAGAATTATAATTTCGTATAAAAATGTATTTAAATAAACATGAACAAAATCGTGGAATACATACGAACGTGTGATCACAGTGGGAGGTACAAACACATAACATTCTATTTTTATAACATCTGGAAATACGTGGACCTCTCAAAGATAGAAGTAATTATGTATGTCAACGAGTTTCCAGAATACATTTCCATTTATGAAAATAATAATGAAAGGAAGGGGAATCATTTACGTATAAATGATCAAGGATGAGCCTACCTACCTTTGCGAATTGCAGCTGAAAGGTATGGCAAACCCTTTCAAAGTAAGTGAAAAGTTTGTTTAACAAGAGTGGCACGTACCATACATAAACTATTAAAATGGAATGATGCGAGTACTTTGTGCGAGTATTAAATAAATTGTATTTCTCTATGTGACACTAGTATTTTGTTCAGAGAGCTTTTTCCAGCTCTCAAACACGAGGTTAGTCCAAACGAAACGAAAAAGGATAGTGTTAAAATTTAATACACTACCGTTCTTTTACAATATTTTTACAAAGTATATAAATATCTTGTTGTTATGTTCGAAATGTAAAGTAAGGGAAGAAAACGTGGAACGTACGTCTCGAAATTGATTGACAATAAATGTGATTTCCGTGTGTTCTTAACCTAAAAAGCTTTCGCATTAGAGAGGTAAGGGGAATAACCTCGTGTTGTGTTCCCGGTGGTGAGTAGGGAAGCCAGAGCTCACTGGAGGTTTTTTGTGCTGTCAGTGGGAAGTACAAAGGCTTGTCCTGCTTTATCTTCAGCACTGACAGCACAGAAACTATCTGTTCTTACAGGATCGGCAGCACGAGTGTGACTCCCGGGTGTTGCACACGTCCATAGGCCACGGTAATCACTTTCCATCGGGTGGGCCGTGTGCTTGTCTGCCACCTAAAAAAATATAATAAGAATAAAAAATATCGCGTAACTTTTGAAAGTAGAACGAATATTGAGCTAACATGTGAAACTTCAAGAAATTCAAGATGAAAATAAATTCTTAAACGAACCGAAAGTTCGTTTCTTGCCACCCTGACTTGAAGCAATCTTTATTTGAATAAAATTAAAACTAATTGTAATTATTCAGTTCTGTGAGTTTGAACATTTAAAAGGAGTAGCGAATGGTTGGCGCGTTTAATCTCGTCAATTATCCGTAAAATTGGAGCGACCCCGTACTGTCTGCTACGCGGTAACACCAAGGGTTTATCGGTATTACCGGCCTTTACTAAAATAATTGGGGGTTTCTGGACGTTTTACTAAATTTTAATACACTTTAACCTGCGCCGCTGTTCACGAATTTTTTACGTTACACGCATTTAAGAACTGTATTCCGTTGAAAGAGATGTAAATTAAGTTTATGTGACTGTTTATTATCAAAGCACGTGAATAGTAGGTACATGCACAAAGAGATTGTGAAAAGAGAAAAACTATTTCATTTATTATATTCATCGCGGTCACAGTCACACATTAGTCCTCTTCTTCAAAGTAATTTAGTCCTCTCTATAACTGTAATATACACACATAGGTAAACACATAGGTTATTAACTCGTTTAGTAAATAACATAATGCATTATTTATACTATAACACAATCTAGTGTAGGATCGCGGTGCAAGATGCGAGATTTGTGTGAAAACGAGCGAGCTTTAAATTAAGATGTGGATAGCTTCAGAGTCACGTGCCGTCAGGATTTGTTCCCTTTTAAAAGAATTTAGAAGCAACTCTGTGAGAGTATATAAACTTTAATAATGGAAAATATCGAAAATACTTTAGGAACAGAATATTTTTAATAAACTGCACGTGTATTTATGAACTCAAATATAGAAGTGTTTGTGCAACTTATAGAGAGAAAAGATTTTGAGACAGCCTCCGTGGCGTAGCGGTAGTGAACGCGGCCGCTACGCAGGAGGCGCGGGTTCGATCCCCGCTCAGTGCAAATATTTGTGTGCATGAAATATGAGTATTTGCATTGGCCTGGTCGTGCGTCGGAGAGCACGGTAAGCCGTCGGTCCCGGTTGCCATAAGAACATCTATGGCAGTCGTTACGGGTAGTGGGAGCCCTAAAAAATCCAAAAAAAGGTCTAGCAGCAAAGCTTCGATATCGCCTAATGTTAACATTGGGTTGTGGAGGTCAGATGACAATCGCTTCACGGAAAATATTGAGGTCTAGCTAAATCCGTAGTTAAGACTGGTAAAGCGGACCCCAGACTCCGAGCTGAAAGCTTCGGATGCGACTGGGAATTAACGCTAAGAGGAAGATAGAGTGAAAAGATTTTCTGCTTCTTTTATAGCCATATTATAGATACAAAAACTAGATTATTCAAATGAAATAAAACTATTTATCTTAGATTTTGCCGCAATTTATTTTATGTTTTTTTTTTGTATTTACTCATCTGTGTTAATCCCGGTTGCATCTAAAGCTTGTACTTTGATGCAGGGGATTCGTTCTCCTACTCTTTTTCTTGTTTTGGTGGGAGCGACAGCCATATGACCCCTAAATCCTGAGAGGAAAGTCTGTGCTAGTGTCAATCGGTAAGGGTAGTAGCTTACGGTTGGCTCTATATATCTGCTTCGATTACCAGCCTTCACTCGGTGTTATATTATTAAGTAGGTATGTAATTTTTTAGACCGATCCGATAAAAATAGCTTTGTTTCAAATGATTGTAACTTTCTTAAGAGTTTACTCTTGACAAAATCATAACTTAATGAAAATAAAACTCGTGAAGTCTAGCGTCAGTTATAATAACTCTATTTATTGCTTTGAAATGCAGCTTAACTTTGTAGAATCTCAACTTCCTCGGCGTCAAGCAAGGATGCCTCTCGATTCAAGTTTATGTTTTCAGATATTTAACTTCATTTTATTCTAAGTGCTATGGAAGGCGGGATAAGCCAACCATAAAAGAATTTGCTTCATTCAGCTTATGATAACGATCAGACTAAGTGCCTCCTGCTTAAAACTTAATTTTAAGCTTACTTCGAGAATATTAACCTCATAACGACTCACAATAAAGCTTTTACTCATAAATTCACCAAATTTTTGGTTAGAGAAAGGCTGACAATTGACTATATAAGCGTCACAATTTGAGAACAAAAGAACGTACACTTTACTCTCAAACAAACGTGTACCAATATTGTCTGTTTTTGAAGTCTATTTTAACTTACAGAGGTTCGACTTGAAGGCCGAGATGTTCCTTCTGCTCTGTAATTTAACACCAACGCACACATATATCTTCACCTACACATAACGCCTCATACTTTGTGGATACACTCTATATAAAATATATATTTTTATCTATCTAGATAGATAGATAGATAATTGTTTATTGTACACCAATAAAGAATATAAGGGAGGTGTTACCTTGGAGGTTTTTATATTAGAATCAAATCTACTGAATAAGATACGTTATCCTAGATATCAGAATCAAAGGTACGATTTGCTGACAGTATAACTGTCTCATCAGTCCCTGGCAGATTTCATCATTTTAGGGGACTCATTTATAATAGAGACAATACTTCTACCATCTACTGAATTCTAGTTTATTTATAAGCCGTAGATAGTCGTAATAATTGTGTTTGATAATACGTAATGACAAACGCACGCTCCGATGATAGATACCTAATTATAATGTACACAAAACCACGTCCACCGCGGCAGAAACGTGGATCATTATATTCAACATTGAAGAGCCACGTGTTTACTATAAATGTGATAGTATTGAGATTATCTATTTAAGCGAATCTGAGTGGTTACTGTTCTCCAGATATTACGTAAAGTTGTTGTGTTTGACTTATTGCTGTTACATAAAACTAAACTTTTAATATTGATTATTGAACATGGACAACTACATGTTGTGACTCACGGATTCCCTTTCGACTTAAGGAAAAATCTATAAGAACATGATTCGGCCTGCCCCCCTGGATGGATCGGAGAATTGGCCCGTAAAAGTGACGAATGAAAGACGGTTGCAGGTAGCCGAGATGCAAAAGTTGAGATGAATGTGTAGTGTGATAAGAATGGATAAGATTAGGAATGAGTATATTAGAGGAAGTTTGAAAGTAACACCAATCACAGAAAAGATGCGAGGAAACGATTTGTCCTGATTTGGACATGTAATGCGTAGGGATGAGAGTAATGTCGTAAGGAAGGTATTAACTTTGGAAGTGGATGGCTATAAGGGGAGAGGAAGACCTGAGTGGAGATGGATGGACTGTGTGAAAGATGATTAATAGGAAAGGAGTGAATGTTGAGATTACTGCAACTAGAGATGAATGGAAAAAGTACACATGTCGCGTCAACCCCACATAAAATATGGGATAAGGACAGGATGATGAGTTAATATACATATACACATAATTACATATATTACATATACATATAATTATAATATGAATGAGCATATTATTTTATTTGAACATAATATACTGAATACGTGAGCATTCAGTAATTGAAATATATCGCCTTAACGTACTTATATAATTAGTAAGTCCCTGAAATTTCAGAAGAGCTAGTTATATAAATGCGTACTAGCTACCAGTATTTACATTGGCACTATAATCAATTGATCAACGTTCATTTAAATCAATTAACAATTAGCTTAGAAATCAGCACCCAATTTTGGTTGCCTTAACATCCGCTGGTATAAACTTAAAACGGTACACTTGACTGATTAGACTAACATTTACTATGTGTACTATATATACATATAGGTACTAGCTGTTGCCCAGGGCTCCACCCGCGTGGATGTCGGTTATCGTGACCGAACATAGCCTATGTTCTTTCCCAAGGTCTAATCTACATCTGTATCTATATCTATATATATATATAAAAATTAAACCCGTTTTCCGTTGTCACGACATGGCATGAAAACGGCTGGACCAATTTCGATAATTATTTTTTTAGAACATTCCTTAAAGTACCGGGATGGTTCTTACGGAGAGAAAAATTGAAAAAAAAAAAGAATTGACTTTTAGGCGGTACGAAGTTCGCGGGGTCAGCTAGTATAGGTATAAAAATCAATGCCACTTTTCGTTGTTAGTTTATAACTCAAGAACGGCTGAACCGATTTGGCTAATTTTAGTCCTGAAATATTTGTGGATGTCCAGGAAAGGTTTAAAGGGTAAGAAAATAGGTGCAGCGGGAACGGAAAAAATATGGCGGTACGAAGTTCGCCGATACAGCTAGTCTGTTATAAAAATCGGTGGCGTGAAAACGTAACAGAAAGACGGAGTTACTTTCACACTTATAATATTAAGTATGGAGTATGGATATGGAAGTATGAATCTATATACATATACAACTTATATTATAAAGTCTCAGAACTCTCTATTTATGCATCTACTACTTATTTTTGTAAGTGGTAAAATAGAGAGGTCGTTATAACTCATTATTATTCTTATTATGTAGTAAAATTATTAACAATGTTCACAATAAAATGGTAGCATATCAAAAATGTCTTTGTTTATATAGATTGCAGATGCTACAGTTAATTTATACCTAGGTGTAGGAATAAGTTATTTCAATTATGCTTGAATATCAAAAATTATTTTCAAGAACTTTTGTTAGTCAACACCATCAAACGAAAAATTATGTGTAAGATATACCTGAACAGGCTTGCGGCGGCAGGGGGAATATGAGGGTGGTAGAAGACTTCCGCCTGGCAACGGCGCAGCCCAGAGACTGGGGTTTGAAGCTGCGCAGCTGCTGCATGAAGTCGCTGCACTCCATGAGCGCAACGTCCGCGAAGTGCAGGTCGCACAGGATTTGATTCTTGAAGCGGCGAGCGCGTTTCTGTACAAAACACATCGATTAATACAATATTGAAGTCTCATTTTTTTTTGTAAATGGGTCTCCCACCAAGATCTTTGGACATCAAGTCAACCTAACCTGTCAACTGGTAGACGTATTGATTAACGGACGACATTCAGGTACGGTTTTTCTCTCAGGATAGGGGTCAGACGGCAGTCACTCACGTACTAGCCAAGATAAGTCAAACAAAGAGAAAGAATTGGTGAATGGCCTTTTTAAATTTTTTCAATCAACCATTTTTAACCATTATCAGAAAATATTACAACTGAATAGTACATTTTGGAGACTAACTCTATAAAATAGGTTTCATAGCTCGCTTGGCTGCAACTAATTTTGATATTTTGAACTAATGGGGTAATAACAGTGCCTCTTCAGTATAAATTATGCTTTATTACCATCTTGAAAACTTGCAACACTTTATTACACTTCCTCCAACAGTTTCATGTTAAACTTGTACTCCTAGAGAGAAGCTCTAGGTTTTGTAACTTTATTGAAACAAAGTTAAAAACTAGGCAAACGGTTCTTTTAACATGTTAGTGCTATCAAATCTGAAAAACTTAAACTAAACGAATTCTTAGCATTGTAAAAGTCACAAAGAAATGAATCAGTGGTAAATTGAGGTCGTTCGAAATATAACTAGCTGTTGCTCGCGGCTCCACTCGCGTGGATGTTATCCCGACCAAACATAGCCTATGTCCTCTCCTAAGGCCTAATCTATCTCTGTACCAAATATTATCAAAATCGGTTCAGTGGTTTAAGCGTGAAAGCGTAACAGACAAACAGAAAGACAGACAGACAGAGTTACTTTCGCATTTATAATATTAGTATGGATATGAATTTCACTTTCCTCCTTGGCAAACGGGAGATTATCTTTAAGAGAGATAAAGTATATGATAGACTAGCTATTACCCACGGCTCCGCCCGCTTGGATATCAGTTATTGCAACAAAACATAGCCTACGCCCTTTCCCAAAGCCTAATCTATCTTTGTACCAAATTTAATTAAAATCATTTCAGTAGTTTAGGCGTGAAAGTGTTACAGACGGACAGCAGTTACTTTCGCATTTATAATATTGGTAGGTATGGATAATATCTTATAAATCGTATACAATATTTAAAACAATACTGCAGAATTAATTGGAACTGGTAATCCCTTCGGAAATCCACGTAACCGTAGCATTTCATTACACATTTATATGCTAATCCATTTATGGTTTATCTGTTTTGGAATACAGCCAGTTGTAAAATTTGAAATCATTTATTTAACAAACGTACATGAATGATTCACTTTCGCTATTCAATTTGAAAACGAAAGCTTATTGTGACGTAGCGGTAGAGCGTTCGACGATAAGTCAGAGATTGCGGGTTCGATTTTCAACTAGTGCAAATGTTTGTAGGCTTGAATTAACTGTTAAAATGTGCTGTCAGTAGTTTGAGTATCTATTCATACTAGATCCTACTTATAATATTATAAATGTGAAAGTTTGTGAGAATGGATGTGTGGATGTTTGTTACTCTTTCACGCATAAACGGCTGGACCGATTTGGTTGAAATTTGGTATGTATATAGGTTATACCCTGGATTAACATATAGGCTATATATCAGCGATGAACGGGATCAGAATTCCACGCGGGCGGAGCCGCGGGCAACAGCTAGTATATAATAATATTGAAAAGGTGAAGAGCTTGTTTGTTTGTAATCTCAGGAACCACTGGTTCAAATTGAAAATGTATCGTGGAAGGTTATAAGGTTAAATATTTTCACGCTACTACTCAAGGGTGCGAAGCTGTAACCAAAAATGTTAACAAATCCGGCATATATCAATTTAATAACTATAAAAAATACGGGTATATATTTCGAAGTATGCCACGAGCGAAGCCCCCCGGCGGTGGTTCGGCATACTACGTAATATGAATGTATTTACAAAAAAAAAATAGCTACGTGTGCTTATACGCATTCTAGAATCCATTATGCAAGCTAAATTTCTAGAACCCATTATGAAAACTATAAACTATAGTTAAATCACAGGATCACCTACTATCTGTGCTTAAGTTATGCTTACTCTGGGTCCAGCTGTGTAGAACGTACTAGAATATTTATTTTTATATTACTAATTATATTACACTACTAATATATTAAACTAATCCCCATCTATCCTTGTCATCATTAAGGAGTTTGAAGGTAAACTTTTCTTGTAGCAAGACCTATAATGGGCCAATGTTGTGTTTAGTAATTACTATTTTGTTATAAGATTTTTAGAACACAAACCAATCTCACCTGATAGCGGTACCCTCAGTCACAAGATTTTGTATGGGGTTAGTGGGTCTGACGGTAGTCGCATCCGTAAAAGCCCAGATAAGCCAAATCAATCATGAAAAGGATGAAAATGATTACTCGGAACCCGGCTACGCTACGAGGTGTAAACCTTGGATTACTGCTACGAAAATGATGATTTAGTTATCGAGTGCAAAACATTTTTATCCAAAAATATTGAGAAATGCGATGCTTCGATCCACAACAGCGAATATTTTATGATAGGAATACAGTTCTTGAGTAAACTAATTTAACTAATTACATTCGCCATCTTTCCTTTCCCCCTAGACAAATTATATTTTTTCCCTACGACACCACCAGTAGCGTCATTAGGTAGTGCCACGAGGCACTCACCATATTTTTTGTTATTATAGTAATAAAAAAATATAACTTGTTTTTTTTTGGCAACCGATCCTATGGGTTGCGGGAACGGGATCAGAATTCCACACAGGTGGAGACGCAGGTATCAGCTAGTACTAAATAGGTACGTAAAATAGAGAGACATAAAATCACAAACTAACAGACCTTTCACATGTAATGGGATAAATGTTCAGCTGCGTCACTGTGTGATAGCGTCGCGTGCTAAGACATCGTCACGCAACCGTGATCTGCGCGCGTAAGTTACAAGCGACAGTGATTTACACAAGGTAATGGAGTTCTTATCAGAACGGTAATAAATTATAAACTTTTGGATTGTCCACAAAAACGTTCGCATTACCATTAGAGCTATCGGGATATTTACCATGTTGCAAGCTCTTGTTAGCTTTAATAGTAATATGAATGTTTAAATATCTATGACGTTCGCATTCTTCAGTGTTATTCGTCATCCTGTGAGCCTTTGTCCTAATTAACTGGGGTCGACTTCCAGTTTATGAAATGGTTGAATCGATTTTTTCCATGAAACCACTACCATATGACTTACACAACCTACCTACTTTTACGTGCAGAAAACCGCTTCGTCGGCCATCAAGGGTGGTTATGTCGGATTCTGGCGGTACTAAAATCGCACGCCATCTCAGATCTTCAGATGATGCTGGGGTATATTATTACGTAGAGCATATCCCTTGTCTCCTGGCTGACACTGCACCATCTACGGGTTTAGGATGTCCCCCTCAAGTGTGGGATGCACGGACTCCATAGAACCCCGGAAAGGGAGGAGGAGGAGGGGAGGGGGAGCAGTCGCACCACTGCGCCCTCGGGGGTGAAGGAGTGACAGGAGGCCGCACCTGTTATTGTGTTCTAGCACGTGAAATAAGAATCATATTACATTATTGATTGCAAATCATAACTCTTCATATAAAAGGAACTACATCGCTACCGCTAGTAGCTTACACCAGGCTCAATACCCATGTCTTAAAGACTACCTTTTGCCTAAACGTGAATTCAGACGTCCCGATCGTACGTGACTAAACCTATTGTTTCCAATCGCGACTAACATATTACTGTATGGAAATTTATATTGGCTAGATTTTTATTACCTACAAGAACCTATATCAGTATTGGAATCAGTTTTGTTTATCTAAATTTTTCATGGTATTTCACCAGTTACCAGTCCATATACAATTTTATTGGTTTTATTGTGTGGCGATGTCGTTCCTTTAACTTTTTATTTACTGATATTTTTGTGAATAGTTAAGTGCAATGCAGATGGAAGTCGAAGCATTTTTAATCCCCTAAAGATTGAGGGTTTTTAATCAAGTAGTTACTTTGACGTCTGGAAAGATAAATTAAATTAAAAAAAAATAATTAATTAATTTATTACGTGGTCAACATTGTAATGCTCTGGAATTCTGAAAATAATTTACTGAAAATATGCTTTTTGTAATCAAATCAAGGACTTACGATAGGTATATCGTGGGAAAACCTTTTATATAAATAATGAGCTTATCTTCCAAACTCCATTCACTGAAGAACATTAATGTGCTGTGTTAGTGATGATTAAAAAACTTTTTTTTATGGCCAACATCTCGTTGAGTTGCGATGCGAAGTCTTTGTTTATTTATGATGTAAGTAACGCCCAAGGCTATAAACATAAAATGAAGGAAGGCTTTCATTTAACTTCCAGATTATTATTTATTTTAATACTAAAATCCACGGTAAATATAGTACTAAGCCAACAGCAACGTTTTAAAATTTAAATTAAAAATAAATATTAAGCGAAAGGTTTAAGAAAGAAAGAAAGACAGATCGCTGAAATAATAAAAGCTAAAATAAAAAAGAAAGATAAAATAATAGTAAATAAATTGTGATAATATATCCGATAAACTTAGTTTTATTTCAGTATGTGATAACTATCGCGTTAACTTTCGACAATATTTTAGACTGAAACTACAGAAAATACAGTAACAGGACGAGAACCGCCAATAGGCAGTTCGAATTATAGGGTACTAGCTGTCCCGGCGAACTTCGTACCGCCATATTTTTCCCGTTCCCGCTGTACCTATTTTCTCACCGTTTAAACTTTCCCTGGACATCCACGAACATTTCAAGATTAAAATTGGCCAAATCGGTTCAGCCGTTCTTGAGTTATAAACTAACAACGAAAAGTTGCATTGATTTTTATTATAGGGTATGTATCACCTTTTTACAATCGGCTTTCTTCATGGTTGCATTAAAATTAAAATAAGCAAAACGGTCTGCTTAGACAGACCCATGAGAGTATTTATGTACAGTCAAGAGATTGACTTTGACTTTGACACACACAAAGCATAACCGCGACCCTGACCTGAAGTCTGCCTTCTATGATAGAAAATATAGAATGTATAAACGAGTAAAAACCATTTTCTTCTTTGATACTGTAAAAAATTGTAATATAACATATTTAGTTAATGACTATTAAGTTTTGAAATAAATTACCTGCAAAAACTTCAATAACTATTGAAGTTTGTTTAGAAGATCGATATTTTGAAATAACGATGTATTGTGTCGATTAAGAAAGAGAAAAGAGAATCGATTTGAATAGTTAGCATAATAAATGTTTTAAAATTTCATTCAATTATGTGAACACAGTTATTTCCTATGGTGTGAATACCATAGGGAATAAACCTATTAAGTAACAATTTAAATCAATGGAATAAACTATCACTTTCTTAGCCGAAAGCTATAGTTATTGAGGTAGCTAATTAAATATAGATTTCTCTATCATGTTCGGTAGGCGATATTCAATTGAGAGAGCTAACGAAAGTGGCTTCGACTTTTTCTTTTTCCTGAGGATTACTGTTTCTGGTTTATGTTTCGTCGAGGGATTTCCTAATTGATTTGAAATAACAGTGTCTTCGCTTGTATCTGAGATTAGTAGAGAGAACAATGGACAGTTCTCGCCAGCTCTGGTTTCTTTCCAAGCGATTGACATAGTTTTGTACAGTTCCAATTAACTTAACTTGTAGCATTGCAGATAATAATTACACTATCTCTGTAAAAACAATTGTTCAGGATTCCTTGAGGCTGTGAGAAAGAAAATTACCCTTTGAGTCCTTTGTTTCTAGATTTGTTTGAAGGCGACAACAAGTAAAGAGGAAAACCCTTGTCTAAATAGAGAAAAGATACATATTATTTGCTGAAAACATGTAATCTAAGTATGATTAAATGAAATTTTGAAGCAATTAGTACGTAGGCTACCTTGGCCTACCGTCTCCCACACTCGTTATCTCGTTATACCCCATAAATATCCCATTAATTGTAATAATAGTAATGCATATATGATTGCTAAGTGTGATAGAAATAATAATATTGATACAAGCCACAAAGGATAAATTTAGGCGCCTTCCCCGTGTCTATAACACTGAGGCAATTTGTCTTTACTCCAAATACGAAAACAGTTTTCTTGATGTTTCGGGGCTTTTATATGGGTCATGGTACGGATAAATTGGTCAGCAGAAACACGGGACCAAGCTGCGTAAAATTGGTTCTCATTTCAAATTACTTTTTAATGTATTTATTTGAAAGCCATTACAGAAAAAGAAAATTAAAAAAATATTGGATCTGTGTTTTGACGACAATGTGAATTAGTTTCCGGATTTCACTACTCCAATATTAGATTTAGATTAGAATTTCGTTCAAGTTTCAATGAAATATTCATAGATATTGAGATAAGAATGTTCAAGAAATTGCTAAGGTTATATTCAGTACGTACTTACGTACTAGTTGCATAGATAGCGTGTATTACGAGAAACTTTCAATATTTTAAACATTCCTCTTCATCCTAGCCTTAATCTCAGTCGCATCTGAAGTTTTCACCTTGGAGCCTGGGGTCTACTTTACCAGTCTAACTTAACGATATTTTCCGTGAAGCGACTGCCATTCGACCTCCACAACCTAATGGCATCGAAGTATTCGAAGCATTGCAGCTAAACCAGCTGTTGGACTTTTTAGCGCTCCAACCACCCGTAACGGCTGCCTGATGTTCGTAGGGCAAATGGGACGACGGTTTAACGTGCTCTCTGAGGCACGACCAGACCAAAGAAAATACCATATTCATGCATACACATATTTGCACTGAGCGGTATCGAACCCGTACCTCCTGCGTAGCGGCTGCGATTGATTAACCATTCAATATTAAAAAAGTTCGACCAAGTATAAAAACGTCCGATTTAATATTGCTGAATTGGTACGGGCCACAGAGGAAAGAATATGATTATGAATAGGCTATAATAACTTATGTTAGTAGTGGCTTCACGTCAAAGGTTAACACTTTACCTACATTCGTTAAAACTAATTATTCTTATAATTGTTGCTAAAAACGGTTTGACACAAGTTCTTTCACCTTTATGTTATCTATTCAAATTCACATGAAGGACGCGTCACAATCACCGTGATCCTGAGAAAAACAAGTTTATCTAAAACCCAATTTTGTACAAAAGATATAACTAGTAACAAAGTAAAGCAAATAGTAACGTTTATTAACTTCATTGTTTACACACTGCGGGAATTCTATGCAGTCTTTTGAACCCTGTCTCGACATCTTAAATTAATTTTTCCAGCGTGTCTTCAAAAATTCAAAAAAAATATTCAGATTTTTTATTACCAATATTAAGTACATAGTTCATGTTTAGGTACATGTTTTTGACATCTCCTTTTAACATTTATTAAATGCCTGTACCAGAAGTCGTCACTCCTTCATTAGCATTGAATAGAGAAAACAAAAACAACAATCTTAGAATATAAAAAGAAACAGAAAAAACCGATAATATTATAAACTCTGAGAGCATTTCTCTCTGAAAATGTTATGTGAGAAAATTTATTTTACTTGAAATTTCTCTATTCTTATAAATATCATTGAAACTGCCTTTAATATGCAAGGGTCCATTCACGGTCACATCCAAAGCTTATACTCGGAGTCCAAGGTTCGCTCTCCTACAACTCCATTTTTTTGGTTTAAGAAGACTTTTATAAGAACCCTGAGAGGAAAACCTGAATAGTACAGAAAATATCACCTCGCTACTATCAGAAAAAAAAAACATACAAGCGCTCGTCATTAAAAATGTAATAAAAGTAGGCAAGCTGTTAGCCTAAGTTAGAATATATGATATATCTTAGTATCAAAGCCGACAATCCTTCTGAACAAGTTCGATCAAAGATATCGGACACCGCGAACTTGCCCGTTCATACCGATCGTTCACAATTTCAAGGGGACAAATTTTCATTAAGATTAGGAAGATAACTTTTACGGAATATAAGAGGAGTCCTTTTTGTAGGGTCTTTAGTTGATAAACATCTATGTCGAGAGGATACTGTCGCCATAATTTTAAGCTTTTAAAGTGTCTCTTGTTATTTTCCTTATTAAAATCTCTGAATAAAATGCGCTGGCGTTGGCAAGCATCTAGAACCTATTTATGCGGTGTAATGGCGATGGCGATGGGGATGGCGTGGCGGTAGAGTACTTACTACCAAAAAAATTATGAAAAAATATATTTATGTATGTATCCGCTTTCTAAAATACATAATACAATCTTTGTGTAGTTTGCATCTAGAATATACCGCGCGAAATGTCCTGTGCCATCAATCTTTGTGGTCGTACTTCTCTGTAATACTTCGAAGTTGCGGGATAGAAAATTACACTATAATCCCTCAAGCTGACCATCGCTCAGATGACGTGTAGAAATCATTCGTCGCATGATTGACGGGTCAGAGGAGGCTGTACTTTTATATCTTACACTCGCTTCTAAGGAGTTAAGAGGGTTTTCTCTCCCGAAAGGGGTCGCCAGTAATGATAAAATATGTCAGCGATACCATATGTCCTTTCATTCGGTACTTCTCCAACAATTTGTGGTCCTAATGGTCCATGACCGATTTTCACACGAAACAAATATATTTTTTATATTTTTATTTTTTCTGACTTCGCATTTTGTGATAACTTAACTTTGTATACCTACTTTCCCTGCTGAAACACATCTCACTTGTATATGTCAATCGATAATGTATATAGACCTAAAAAAGGCCGCTGTTTCTTGCCGGAGTCTTCTCAGGCCGGGCCGCGGTTCACACTGGTAGTCCATTTGCTGAACTAGTCTTTTAGTTTTTATATTTGACGTCTTTTTAGTGTCGTTTTAATAATCTATACATAGTTAAAGATTTCTGACTTGTAACTTTGACTTTGATACAAATGCGTATTTGAATCACGTTTGTACCGATGCACGCATATGTGTTGAGGATATCCAGAGGCGGGGTGTCATCAGCGTGTTTAGAAAATGTCGTATGCAACGAACTTTAAAGGCCTCCGAATCCTAAATACTCACAAATAACTTCAACAAGCCTCAAAGGCTTCGGGCTGGTGCTTACTGAATAGAACCTTAATTTTTATCACGTCCTCCGATGCCAGACTTTTTCAAACAGCTATGATTATTCACTTTAACAGAAAATCCACACAAGCCACTTAATTTATTGAGCAAATAAATAATAGAGCGGTTTGTGTATTGGTGCGGAAACCTTACTGTTTATCCAGGGCTAACATGTGCGTGCGACAGACGGTTCTGAATAAAAATTCCAATTGGCTTTGAGCAGAGGTAAATAAATATTGATATCATCATGTGCGAGACAAATGAAATATGAAGCGGTACCGCACCTATATTTTTATATTACCTGTCGAATATACAGTTTATAAGTAAAATAAGCAAACATTTAGTTTATTTGAATACATAGTTATTACAAAAATGAAAAATACGGGTGCGTATTTTCTGTCGTTTCTTTTGAACGTCTTGATTACGCATAATTTTTTTTTTTTTTTTTAACTTTTTAAATGATACTGTCTGAATCGCGAATCACACTCATTGAAATAAAACTAACTATGAACGGTTTCTACCGCGATATATTTGTGGTTTTTTTAGATAGATTGACTGCTGAAAAGTAGCCGAAATGTAAAAGGAAATAATAACAAAAATATCGCCATAGAATCCGTTAAAAAGTAGTTTTATTTCAAATTTTTAAATATGGAAAATATTTTATTCTATTGTTGTAATAAGTTTGCTCATAGTAAGTCACGCAATCACAATGACAATAACTCTCACCCCGCGTTTACATACTGCCGCTCGCATTGCTCATCGTGTTGCAGGAAATATTCGCGCGATTAATGCCCTAGCATTCACACACTCCCATCATCGCGTTGGTCCGCATTACAGTATTCGCCCTGCAACGGAGACGGACGTAAACGTATGGAGGACAACGCTGTAGCAGTGTACGCATTATGCTTTTACATCATAGCGAATTAATTAAATAGATTATTAATAAAAACTATCACTTTCAACTACTATACACTTTCCGTAGATCGATATAAATATTTTTAAAAGTAAATATTCGAGGAGCAATAACGAAAGTCGTGTTTACTAGTTAGCGCCATCTAGCGGTCTCGTATAGTTCATCGCGCTAGTATTGCCGGCTCCTTTGACTCGCGCCGCCAAGCCGACATTCGCAGTAACATGCGCGGCAGTAGTCGCGGCATGACGAATATACCATTCACACTACGTCTCTGCCCACTTCTCTCGCCACTTCCCTCGCTCCGCCGCGAGTATGTAAACGCAGCTTCTCACATTACGACTGCGTTTCACATTACGAAGCACAAGCAGTGACTCATGGGGTCTGAAACATAATTCCGACAAACGTTTCCTCACCGAATGAAACCTACGTCACAGATAAGACTGCATAACCTTTACTTTTTATCAACTGTAAATGGTTTACTGCTAATTAAATGACAAACATCTTAACATTTTAGTTTATCACGTCGAAAACTTTCAGTATTTACCTTATATCTCCCAACAGAATAGATTACGTCGTACAGCCTCAACAATAGAGCCATAATGGTGTTCTTAATTAGCTCAAACTCATTCATTCAATGTTGAATAGCACTGCGGATGATAAAAGGAGATCATTCCAGATAAAAAACTGTTCTGGTATTCGAATGTGTTGACTTTCTGTTGTAAAGAATACTATATTTAATATAGTTTTCCTCAACAAATAGATATAGAAGGTGGCCCTTATTCTGTATGGATGTGTGCGAAACTTTGTACCTATATCAGGATTTTTGTATAGAATAAAAAACTTTTTCTTTCTTTCTTTCTTATATAAAATTCATCAAAATCTGTTGAGGATATCTGCTTCAAAATCGAGTTATAAAATTCCACGCTAACTATACATGCATACACTATAAAAGCTGGTATTTAAGTATATGTTATAAAAAAAATTATAGCTTTTTAATAAATACATATCTACGTACTTACTCGTACATCACAAAACCAATTTTTTAACTGTCTATCTATCTATATTTTTGAATTAGGTAATCTCAAGAACAGTTAAACATATTTTGATGAAACTTTCATGTGCAGAAACCTAATATTATAAGGACACTTTTAATTTAGAAAATTAAAATTAAAATTTTGCCCAAACAAAGATAATAACCAGATGTAAGTAAACGCGGACGTAGTTGCTGACGCTTCTAGTTTAAAAAGTACTTGAATAACTTCTCCATAACATCTGCAACAAAATATACCTTGACGCAAACTTATTAACTTGACTAGCCGCTCTTTGTGAGCTGGAATCTTGGTAGGAATGCTTTATCAACAGGGTTTCGCACGAATTTGGAGAATTTAATTTTGCTGCCACTTTTTGTGCTCTCAATTTTCATACATACACACATATACGCACGCTTATTTCCCGCCAGAGCCCTAGGCAGAGAAAATACCCCGCCATTTGACTCTTTTCTTAAATATCTCACGAGCTTCCAGCCCGCCGGCTTCCAGTACTTCATCATCATCGGTCATTTTGCGCTGTTGGATAGTCTATTTTCTGGGAGCCCCTTGTTTCGCAGACAGAAATTTCATAGAATTTCGTTTCACAGAATATGTTTCACATAATATTTGGTACTTATATTTTTATTTCGAATATTATTGTTTCAAAGACAATTTACCAGAATGAAACATATTTCACAGAAAAACAATTTAATGAATTTTTATTTACATTTTTTTGTTTAATAAACTTATCAAACAGTAGAAAATATTTTTTAAGGAATATTAAACCACCACCATAATTGAAAATAATTTGGTCTAACGTTTAATAAATTAGAACACGTCATTATAGTTTACACCCCGACTCAGAGTACCCCGACTTGGATAGGTTAGGTTAGAAGGCTAAGGCGGGAGCGAAGCGGAGCGGAGCTCCCGCCTTAGGCCTTCGTGGTTATTTTTTTTTAAAACCACCCAGAAGTAGGAGCCGTCGAATTATCTTAGCGCAGATAAGTTTTATATCTTTTGAGTGGTATGTCAAACGATTTTATATTTAATGTATGTTATGATAATAAAGAATATTTGATTTGTTATTCTATGATATGATTATTCTAACATCAAACTTTATGTGAAACAAAAATCAATGGTTTAAAAATCTTCAAAGTAAGTATTCTGTGTATTGATTATTCTATGAAACGAAAATATGAGAAAAATTTATGTGAAACGAAATTCTATAAAGCAATTAGCTATAAAACAACGCACACCCCTATTTTCTGACATTCAGGTATCTCTACGAGAGCCTGCATTTGTGTTCATAGCTAATATTTAGTCAGTAACTGAATTAAGAGAGTATTCTATGACAGTAAAACACTTCAATTTTTGGGTAACTAAATTATAGTTAGATATTTTAAGTAAAATGTTTATGAGCAAAGCGTGTCTATATTTTATTTTATATTGAAACTAGCTGACCTCGCGAACTTCGTACCGTCTAACCATCGTGGTTTTCCGTCATAGGAGTCTATTGCAAGGGACTCCGGAATGGCAATCTCAAGGAACTGTAGCAAGTATCGACTGCCTATCACGAATCGCTAGCCCGTTCCTATTGAGAATATATACAAGTTACATTAGAATATAGTAGACAGTACACTAGACATTATGTATAAAAAAAACGTAAAAATATGACCCAAAAATAAATACGTGACGCTATTTCATAACCTCCGGATATTAAGCATTTCGTTCAATGCCAATATTGTTTCATTTCCGGAGCAGTCGTCACCAAAGAATTAATGTTGAATTATTTTTGGGCAGAAGGTGCCTATTATATAAATATTATTTTAATTTTTTTCCAGACTTTCAATAACTTAATAGGTTACTTTACTAGTACTAAACTTATGATACCTATTCTTATTAGTAACATTTTCGTATTTGGCTCACACCAACTTTCTTGGGCTCTAAATGATCCATAGGATAATACATCAAAGAAACTCTACGGGCATCAAACCTTTGATGTACGTAATTAGACTCTAGTGGTGTTCATAACATATATCCTTATTATCGAGAAACCTTTGTTACTATCATCTTCATAATATTAGGTATCTAAGCTCTATAAAGACGAGAATACAGCATGTATTATATAATATGGCTTAAATTAAACAGTCTATTAATAGATGTGGCTTATTATGAGAATTATAATCTCTGCTCACGTTTATCTAACTCATTCATCTCTTAGGTCTTGAGATATAAATGAATGCATCTGCACCTTTTTTATTACCAATCAATCAAACCAATGGTTGGTGCCAATCTTAAGTGTGATGATGCGGGGCTGATTCCTACTAGACTTTTCTCTCGTTCTCTCGTTCGTTTGAAATGGAATGAGTTTACAGTTTTTAGGAATAACTACATTAAGTGCAAACGTATGATGATGATCGAGAGTTCTCTTTAGTATGAAGTAGGTCATAGGTACGTTTAATTAGCTTACAGAGCTTCATAAAAACATTTATTTTAATATTATCACGGTTATTCTGGACTATAATCTACCCCAGTACCAAATTTCAGCCAGATCCGTGCAGCCGGTATTAATTTGTAGTTATTTACACACCCAATAAATTCTTAAAGAGTTTTTAGACAACACGGCCTGAAAATTATTTATGATCACTTGGTCTCTCTACTCAACAAAGACTATCTCAAGAAGATAGTGCAGTTTATTTCTCTAGCCTTATGCTATTTGCCTGACCTCTCAAATCTTAGAGAACAGTCTGGTTTCCTCATATTGTATTCCGCGACCTGTAATTTTTCGCATATTACCTTCGAATAGCACGATATGCGTGATGGAGTTCAAATTTGGATCTGAAGAGGACTTAAGTCGTCAATGATTAGACCACTCTTGATATTTAACTGTCTGCTATACAATTAACTATCAAATTGCCTCTTTGCTTAAGAGCTATGGTGGTTAATGACAGCTTCCTTAGAGCATTCTTATCGTTACGATTGCGTCGTATAAACTTATTTCGTAAAAGGTAGCAAGTATTATGATAGTACGGGTAATATGCCTCATAAAATTCACACTTTACGAGTCATTTCTAAGAATATCTAGCAGCACATAGTAGGTTTTAAGGACATGTTTACGTCACTGGAGAAGCGACTGTAAGACAGTAATGGCAGTGTATTACCTAAGTAGTAGGGCTTGCTATGAGATGTAATGCGTTTCAACGTTTCGTAGTATCCTATCGACATGACTACAGTTGCGCAGTTGGACTTTATACATTGATATGCGTTTATAGGACTAGAGGGGTCATGCGGTGGATACCATCAGCCGATAAGCGAGAAAGAGAAAAGACGAAAATGGGACAAGTAAAGAAAAGGGCCTCCAAACCTCCAACAATTTCACAATCAGTACGAACCTCCTCTTCTCCTTTGTCAACATTATTACCGGCCTCCTCAGATGGCTATGATAAACTATTTGTGGCCATTAACATAATGGTTTTAGCCTTTTACGTCATGTGCAACAAAATTATCGTAAGATAAAAATAAATGTTGCATTAACGCGAATGGACTGTGCATTATCATAAAGTTAACGGAAGTTGAAGAAAAGGGGCTCGCTCGTGTTTAAGTGGTGACCGAGTAGATTAGCACATTGCAAGGTTAAATAATGATAGCCAGGTTAGTCTTAGGATGGGCAACCATTTTTAAAACATTGAGATCCTTCGTGACTCGGGGAGCAGATTGAGCCATCAGTCCCGGTTGCCTTATTTAAATATTATTTGTGTCAAATTTATTTAAAGGATACCCATTAAGTTTGGAGCTTTTGCAACGCGGTGGTACATACCTACAATCAATTTCGCTCAGGTCAATTTCTTTATTGAAAAAGATGATAGATACCTATATAAAGATAGGTATATTATTGCATTCCATTTCCAACCCCGAGGGACAGTAGCACCATTCATTTTCACGTCAAGAAGAGAAAGAAGAGAAAGTATTTGTTTCGTCATTCGGCCAGTGATTGATTCGCCCTTACGCCGGTAATAACTCAGCGTTGGGCTTCCCTAATTCTCCTTTGATTAATTTCGATCAAAGTCCTCGTATACTAGTGGTATAAGTGTAGGTACTTAAATTTATTTTAACACCATTAGATTTAGTTACGATTCGAATGAGAAGCTTTTTCGAGTTTGAAGCTGTGTTTTAGCTTTTAGCCGTGGGTCATCAAAGGCATCTCCCGTTTTAAGTACTTAAAGTTTTCACTATACTAGTATAGATTTTTTTTTTCTAATGATCCTTTTTTATCTGAATGTACTTTTACAACTGCGCGAGTTGACGACAAAAAAAAATAAAAAAATAAAATCGAAAATTGCCAACTCGCACCCACTAGCGAGCTTCGCATTAGCGAGTTAATGAGAGAAGTTTTTACAGCAAAGTACAATAAGTTCCCCAATTTTTAAATATACTTGAAATTACCTCTACCTCTCACACAATCTATTTCAATGCCCAATAATCTGTCTAGATACATTACAGAGCAAAATTAGTATTGTTACGCGTTCTTCATGTGTCGTAAACTAGCATTATATTTCAATTAGACAGACAATCAAAAAATCTATATCGAATAGATTAGAAGGCGTCCAAAATTGAGTCAGAGTAATAATTATTTCATCAGTTCGCAGCTAACCCTACTCAATGTTTCAGTACAAAAGAGTAACAGTTTATTTGATTGGCAGCTCGATAATGTGCGCCACATTGTGGGTTCTGCGGTGCCAGCGGTAAATCGTGATATGATTGATGATTATTTCTGAAGGTAAAATGCTTCACAGTTTTCACCTTAGATTATAATTATATTGTGTAAAGTAAATGGCTGAAAAGCTATTGTTTAGTTAGGAGTGTGGATTTACAAAGACTACAGATAAAGTTACTCGGCTGGCACGTCGTCGTCGTTGTGATAATAATTTGTCATGTCGTTTGAACGTTTAGATGTCTTACTTTTTAACCGACTTAAAATAAGTAGAAGATAATTATTGCACAGATTTAAAAAAAAAGTTGATAAAAATATTATTAATCAATCAATCTATTAGCAACGTAGTCCACTGCTGGACATAGGCCTCTCCCAATGCGCGCCCTTTCCTAATTATTTTTATCAAATTAAAATATCATAATGGTACTCACTAAGTAATTACAGTATTTTCACTACAAAATATAAAAATAAATCTTTTTAATGTAATTTTGAAGCATTGATTATGTTAACTATTCAAATCGATTTAGAAAGAAAAAAGATTCCCGAGGTCGATTCTCTTTTCTTTTTCTTGATCGAAAAAAAAAATCTCTAAATCATCATCTACTTTGACGCTGTCTGCAGGTGGTCATATTATAATCATGACATGATGGATAATGATTTCAATATAATAAATCAATGACACGATTCATAAATCAAACATTTAGTGTAGAGGGCATCATGTTATATAATTATGTTACAAAACATTAGCACCAATGATAACCAAATTATAAAGCCATCAAAGTTATAAGTTATATGAGTTTGTGACAAAGTTTGTTGCAGGGTAATGAAATAATTTGTTTAATGTTGGGTTGTGATCCTTCGAAGTTGCGTCTCACACAAGGACATTGTGTAAGTGATAACAGACCTCCCTCTCGCAGATTGAGATGTACATTGTTGGCATCAATAGTGCTGCTGGTCTAGTGCGGGAAATTTTATCGGTATCATCCTCAGTCAGCTATAGCGAGATTGGGAAGTCAGGCGGTAGTTTTCTCAAGTCCGAGAGGAAAACTTACGTCAAAATCTTGTTTTTTACATAGTAGGTGTACCGATTAGCAAATGAGGTGAGCTTGGGATGTGCTAGGAGGCGTCTAGGATTTTTACCTTATAATATTTGGTAATACATGTTTATATTCATCATTTATTAAAATAGAAATATTTAAATGAAACAGCTGACTTCAACACCTCATCAAAATATAAAGTGTAATATATCTTGAAAAGTTGATGGTAGTTAGTTGTACAACAACTTTAGATTTTGTAGTTTTTTAAAGTAAAATTGTTATTCACATCCAAGAGTATATCTATCTAAAACATATGTTTACAATGGAATGTTGATCAATATCACTCTTATAATCCTTTTACACCCTTGGCGATCATTAAAATAAAAGAGGGCTATTAGCACATTGGTTAAAACTGTGTTGGACACATTCTAATATTGGTTATCGACCAATAAGGGCGGGTCTCGCCACCACCATTAAGCTCTCCAAATACATTTGTTTCGAGTGCGACTAAAAGGGTAACCAAATGGTCCGAATCAAAAACTTAGCGAAGACAATTTAAATAAACATTCGAGCTTTAAATTGAATTCTCACTAATCGCTAGATAGTGATTAGATGATTGTGGGTTAACAAACCAAACAAAAAATACTTCTAATTTATATTAGTATTTGATCAACATACGTATTTGAACAACATGTAGTTATACCGTAGGAAAAAGTTAGTACTTCTATAATAGCACTTATTCGCCTAGCAGCTTATGTTTACTTCTTTTATAGAATAATCAGGTCCTCTTGATCAATCACCTGACGGACTAGGCAATAGAGTTTAAAATTCAGTACCATCTTTTGCAATATCTGTGGTATGACAGTGGATTTGCTTTAGTAGAATCGGAGGCTAGACTGGGAGGCTTCCCAGCCTGGCCCCCGATCGTCATATTCGAAGGTCTTAGTCGCAACCAAGACTAACGCAATGATGATGATGGCGATAAGTCTTGTTTGTGTAGAACACTTCAATATTACTTCATCTCATCTGATGGTAAGTTAAAGGGGAGAGTTGTTTTAGCGTAGTTGAGACTTTCGACTTTTTTTTTCTTCTTTTTCAAAATTATGAAACTACGATACAAACTTTATCCTATAGGAACAAAGTCCTGAAATTTAGATTATTTCCAACATCAAGGATACAGAATCTGAAATAAATGTTTCGCACAGAATTATGTTATGTACCTAATCCGCACGTAACACGATTTTGGATAAAGGTTTAGCCATTCTATCAGACTTTTCCAATTTGGTCGGAGTACGAGTAAAAGCAAAGTTGAATTTTTATTTGGAGCAGATTATTTTTGATTGATATGTTCTATTAGTTCTTTTTATGATTCTCGTTTATGTTTCTGAAACTAAATTTATTGTAACCAATATGTGACCGATATTTATGGAGTAGATTTTATTGTATACCTGCGTAAATATGGGTATTTTAAATGACAGAATATTTTGAGCCTATATATGGTGAATATATATTACGGATCCAGGACCAGGAATGGTCTTGACTCTAAATGGTATGATATTATGTTGTGTTCAACTCGTAGCTACGTAGTTACAACGCATCGTAGCACCGTAGCATCTTTGGTGCTCCGTAGCAGAGGTGCTCAGACTCTTGATAAAAGGAAATGCTTGATCGGCCTCTTACTACGAGTATATTTCTATAAAATACATAATATTATGTTTTCTTCTCAAAAATATTGGAAATCGTAAGTAGGGGCACTTCGATTGAATATTCAGTTTGCAGTTAAAGTTTTTGAAAGTTGAAATATATGTGTCCAGTTCCAAAAACTGACACAGTCGACAGGACAACTCAATAGAGTTACACTATTTCAGCATTCCAAGTTTAATAAACACAGCGTAATTGCAGTACTTTTAAGTAAATAGAAAAACATCGTCTTTTTAAAACTAAGTTTTTTGATTTTATGTTATACATATTGGTACATGGTAGTTTTCTATTAAAAATAAAAATTTGCGGTTAGAAACCCCTTCAAGATTCACTTCATCGGAGCTAACGATGACGTCATTTATCGGACTCAAACCGACTAAATCCGCACGATGTTTATCACATCGGTCCAGGTGCTTGGGGAATCAGATATGGCCTAGTAAGGATAGTAAATAAACTGACCTGGTTGGGTCCGGTGAGATTCAGCCCACAGGAGTTGCAGCGGAGACATTCCTCGTGGTAGTGGTTGTTGTCATACAGGGGCGATGGCTCTGGAAGTGTAGTTGCATATTAGCCCAAATTTCCCAATGATTAAATTACTTATCTAAAATATTCAATATAATTTAGCATTGATTTTTTCGAAATGAGTTTTATTGGGTACTGTATTTAATGAAGCATGAGGTTTTTTACTAGCACCAAATGGCAACCGTTGTCTTACAATTTTACGAGTTATCATAATTTTCGTAAATGTGAACTCACTCACTGAGATTTCGTCTTTTATGATCTTAAAATTCGTATGCATGGTTGTTTTTGCTCCGATTTTTATAGGTCAATTGTTATTCCTTGAAATGGTGGTTTCCAGTTTTCTTCCGTGCCACAAAAGATGTTAACGCTGACCGCCACCTAAGATATATCGTGTTCCATGCACTCCTTGGGGCCATTAGTTCCCAAAAAATGGATCGGAGTCAAATTATAGAATCAATAACATATTGTTATGAACAAAAATCATAGATGTAGATTATGAATCTTTAGCGATGTTTTAAATATTCATTATCTACGGCTTTGATGAATGTCAGTAAAAGTTATGGGTCTGCGTGCTGAAGTCCAATGTTTGAATAATTACTTACATTAGCCGTTGAAAATCTTGTGTAGGTACTGAACTACCAAAAAGCTTTTTAAGATTTTCTGTAAGCTTTCTTATTCTCAGAGGAGATACAAGATATAATAAGATCGATGGTAATCAGAGTTATGAACTGTAAGCGGTACTTAAACTTCAGAACTTCGACCACAGAAGTTTGTCTGTAGCCCGCTCAAGAATTGATTGCGTTATTCATATTATATTTAATGTACGTTACATTTGTTATACATGCATACATACATATAATCACGCCTTTATCCCCGGAGGGTTAGGCAGAGGTGAATTAACACCCATATTTCACCAATTATTGTATTAGGTCCCACGTTATAGGGGGTGAGCCTATTGCCGTTTTCCGGGCACTATAATATTGTTGGCTCGAGTCATGTATAGGCTGAGTCTGGGCTGTATATATCTATCTGTCTGATGTTAAACAGCGCTATCCCTTAGTCGCCTTTGTTATTCTACTTTTTTATACCACTAGGGTGGCAGACATGCTTGGGTGGCTTTACATTACAGGGCCGTGTGGCCTTGTAATGTAAAGCCCATGTAAAGATATTACTGTGGCCTATGGCGTCACACTCCCGCTGGCGACCATGTAAGAACCTTCTAATGCCTTTCTTGAAGAACCCCATATTGTAGTCGCTATGAAAAACCACGGCAGGTATCCATTCATACCTGACTGTGCATAGGTACTGTTTCCATTCTCAACGTGTGAAAGATTCCCTACCTCTGGCGGGCGGTGTGATGATAGAACGTACTTTTATTTCTTTCATATTTTCAGTGAGTACGAATTGCCATTACACTATCGATCACTCCTAATCCAAGCTATTGATCTTAGCCGAAGAGGTTAGGGGGATACTGGTAAAATCGGTTGCTTAAATTCTTTTAAAAATAGAACCCAGAAGAAGAATTCGACAAGAAAACCGAGCCTTATATCGAGAAAACACCAGTGTTGGTTAAGTTTGCAGAGTTTACAAAGATACAAGTAATAAGCGTTCTATAGAGGTGTTCGAACAAAAAAAGGAAAGAGATGAAGCTGGAAAATAATTTTCCTTTTGTACTTTTACGCACCCACAACTCAACGTCCAAAAAATAATAGGAAGTAAAACACTCTCTTCACCACTTATAAAAATGATTCTTAAGAAAACAGATGGGCCTTCGGTTTCCTGTAAGAACGAACCTTTATCTTATAATTGAGTAATAAAAATTCTATGAACTGCCTAAAATGATTTGAAGGGAAAAATAAATTTGAATATATAACAAGTTGAATCAAAGCAGCGATTGACTTTACTTCAACAACGATGCTCTTGAGTCTTCGTCTTCGTCTGCTCTTGAGCATTATATTACTTTGCTTGTATTGATGTTCACTTGCTCATAGAAAACTCAGTTATTCACATTATGCAGTCTGTTTGGTAAGGTTAAGGTACAGCAGACCCTTGATGTCGCTGATGATTCCCTCAAGTAGTGTTATAATTTTTTATACCACCTTAGGTCGAAAACAAGCGCACGGGCCACCTGATGGATAGTGGTTACCGTGACCTTTGGACGAGTGCAACACAAGAGGAGTAACACACATGTTACCGATCCTGTAAGAACAGGGAGATTCTGTGCTGTCAGCGTAGAAGACAAGAAGGACAAGCCTTTGGTCCTCTCACTGAAAATCTCTCCAGTGAGATCTGGCTACTCCATTCACCGCCCGCCGGGGACACAACACGGGGTTATAATAGCCGTGGTATACTGTGGGGCGGAGGTACTTCCCCAGTCGGACTGCTCAATTGGAATGGAAATACCGTCGTGTCCTACCTCCTTCCCATTCAATTATTTTTATAAACCCTGAAGCATCATGAACGGAAATGCCAGTACCGTACAATGGTTTCGTGCCAATTAACTACACCATATTGAATATGTGTAGCGTGTAGGTATTCAAAAGTAAAAGTTACGTATGCATTTATCTTTTGGCATAAAGCCAAAGGGCACTATGTTGAGTCTTGGAAATTTGCCAAGAGTGCAGACTTTACGTTTTTAAGTTGAAGTTATTGACGACGCCCGTCGTAACACGTGACAGCTACTTACGTATTCTTAGTGAACTTGTGAGACTTTCAAGGAAAATGCATTATTGATCAACGTGTTTCTCACAAGATATAAAGTAGACAGAAGCGACATCAAAAAGGATCTTTTCTTGAGGAAAATACTCAGACAGCCCATTAACTATTTTTACAAGCTTTTTATTAACTTCCTTTAATAAAAAACTTTATGTATGTAATTTGTTCGGGTCAAATCTTGCAATTCGATTTTGAAGAAGATATCCTCATCCTATTTGTATGATATTTTGCATATACGTTAAGTTTGGATGACAATGCATTATTAAGATACCATGGAGCTGGTCTGATAATGGAGCAGGAAGGTGGCCATAACAACTCCTAAATTAATCAAGATTAACCTATCGAATTTGGGCTCATTTGTTTGTATTCATGGTCTGAAAACGGAGGTGGTAGGTGGTCATGGGAATTTCTAAACTAAACAATGATAGACTGGTTGTGTTTAGGTTCGTTTGGATAGTCTTTATAAGTAGTATAGTGTTTTCCACTTCCTAATTTCAATTAAACTAAAAAAATAGAAAATGAAATTAATAATTAAAATCTTTTAAAGAAAATAAGCTTTTCTTTATAGAATCTGTTGTACTGAAATTTAATAATATTTTTTTGTAAGGGCTGTGCTGATTTGAAAAGTTTGAAGCGTGAACAGAAAACAGAGAAAGAAATAACGCGATACCAGCTTTTCAAATCAGTACAACCCTTGCGTAAAATTATTATTATCATTTTAGTACAACAGATTCTATAAAGAAAAGCTTGCTTTTAAAAGATTTTTATTAATAATTTTATTTCTTTACAATTCAAAAGTTTGGCTTATCATAGATTTTATGATATGACACTTTAAAGACAATATCAAAATTTTGATTTCAAAGAATTAACTATTACCAACGGTATTTCTTTATACAAATTGTGATAAATGACTCTCAGTTGATATAAAAGTTGTAGAAGTTTGGCAGTTTACATAGTCAATTTTATATCAACAATTTGGAGTGACTTATCTGATAAATTGGTTTTGAAACTCAACAAACTAGCTGAAAATTTTGAAGGAAGAAGAAAGTATATAAATACTTAATTAAATGGAATTACTTGATGTTCGCAAAATTTAATCAGTTTACAAGTTAATGAATTTTAAATGTCATTAAAAAGCTATTTAGCATCATTACTAGAACTCGAGGCAGTAATAAAACAAAGTTGGTACAATATCTGTATTGAAATATTAAACAGTTGCCATAGAAAACAGAGAGTAATTAATGTGATCAGAGTAGATGCTATAAAATAGGCAGTAAATAAGTATTTTCATCATTTTATAGCGAACGAAGTATATGGCGGCGATATTATTAATGTTACGAGTTCTCATAATGATGTTGTTTCAATATTCTATGCGTTTATCGTTTTCGTCAGCTACAGCATTAATGGCTATTGTTATTAAAATAGGGAACCAGGTTATAGGTGGATTATTTTTATGAAAAAATATTTTATGATTCGTATCATCAAATATTGATGAAGTACAGGAAAGTATTACTTACAGAGGAGGGTTCAAGGTGAGAAATTTACATAAACTATCCTTCTACCCGTGTTAAGGTTCAAACGGACTCATCACTTGAATTTAAAAAGGAAACAAGGGTGTGAAAGGAGCTTCTGACCATTATATATAAAACTAGCTGTTGCCCGCGGCTCCGCCCGCGTGGAATTCTGATCCCGTTCATCGCTGATATATAGCCTATATGTTAATCCAGGGTATAACCTATATACATACCAAATTTCAACTAAATCGGTCCAGCCGTTTATGCGTGAAAGAGTAACAAACATCCACATATCCACACATCCATTCTCACAAACTTTCACATTTATAATATTAGTAGGATGTATACAGGATATGATCAAAGTTCGGCAAATGTATCAGTTTGAATGCCCTTTACAATAAGCATTTGCTAAGCAAGTATACTTTTTTCTTCGTGTAGGTTTCTTGTGTGATGCATTAATTGCGGCATTTTGCTCTACCAAGTTAGTAGAAATAAAATTAAAATATTTATCATATCCCCATTACTGATTACTCAATCAAACTTTTCTCTTCTCTTCTATTCTTTTCTATATAATTGCCCAAAGTGATTAAGTGCTACATGAAGGGACAGTAGGTACATGTCGCGTCCGGCAGTCACCCTGCCTAAATTAGCTCTCATATTATTTTCTGCACTGAGCGAGAATCTAACCTGCACCCCCTACGTAGCCGTCGCGTTTGCTCCCGCCACGCCACTTGTTATTTACCACAAATTAAAATACATTGTAGGTTTTGATGACTAAAAATTGTTATCATATACGGTATTTTATTATCATAAAATTATATGAGAATAGTGTTTGAAAAATACGGTAGGTACATGTTATGTGTCTGTTACTGACCACATAACTCATTCACAAGGGTCATACATAATATATTACTGATAAGAAATTTAATTAAGAGCTTTTTATGCTATCTGTAGTAAATATTTCATATATCAATTAAGCCTCAGGTATGAGACCTATACATTACCATTTTCTTGTAAAGTAAATTGCCAGTTATCATATTATGACACCGAGCCCTTTAGACTGATATCAAGCAGTAGGTACGTTAGTTATTTTATCAATAATATGAAAACTGAAATCACTGACAACTAATAAAAAAAGTAAGATGTTTTAGAAAAAATAAAATTGATAGACGAATCGTGGTACAATAAGTTCACTATATTGATTATGTCAAGTCTAAAACTATGAAAAACTATTTCTAGTACACGCAACGCGTAATTTAAATTAATCTAAAGTAGTAATCAAAAGTTACAGAAGTAATACAACAGCTTTTACATTAAGAAAATAATGACTTTAAATGTACAGAAAACTATTTAAAATACATTGAACGCTTCAAAAGATAATTCTGAATTGAAATTGCAAAGTTTGTCGTTATTGGAATATCGTTGCTCGCTCGCTAGGAGCACCTCAGAGTCTGACAATATCTATGAACTCGTTTATCAAAAGGCCCTACCTCTTTTATCTCTTTGTAGAATTTCAGAAAGGCGAACAATTATATCAAAGGAACTTATTCTGAACTTGATTGCCAAAGAAGAAGGAGAATAGAGATATGCGTTTCAATTTTTTCTTGTTTGAACCAAATTCTTTTCTTAATCATTGTGATTGGTACTCAAGGAATTTTGAATACCTATTATATTTATTTACATGCTTCACAAAACGAGACAACTTGAACAGTTCGTTCTTGTATACACAAGATGCTAATTTACTTAGCAGTTTTCAACAATTTTAATATTTTTTTATTATTTGCAAGATATTTTAATAAAATAAACGAGATATAATTTAGTACTCACCATAACTTTTCTTTCGATCAATCTTGGAAGTTAAGGTAACAATGGTTATTTTTCTATTTTTCTATCACTACAATATAATATTTATTATTACACTAACATTTATTTACGATACATTTACTATTTGGTGTTTTGTTTTTACAGTACACTAATCTACAGGTTATATATCGTCTCTTGTAAATATTTTTCTCCAACACTCGCTACTGTCCCGTATTTCTTTTCACCATATAGTACTTTTAAAATCACGGACTTCAAAAACATGTACCATCAAAATATACAATTACAACTGTATGAATTGTGTATTACCATAAAAATTAACAACACAAAACAAGATTCTTTAACACTATTGATATATACTATTGATATAAAATGAATTTCGTTGTTTTGTCTACTTAACACGTCTGTAATATACTGAAAAATATTTTTTCGCGACTTTAAGCCGTCAAGGTTAAATTATTTGAGGTTATTCGTTGTGTACGGCACGTCACTTTCGTTCTAGTAAACATGGCAGCATTCGGCAACAGATGACAGGGCGCGGGCGGGCGAGCCTGCGCCGGGCGCTCGCGTTCATCTCATCTCGGTCAGGTCCGCGCGATCGGGCTGCCAGTTTAAAGTGGCCAGCCTACACCGCTTGTGACTGTCAGTGGCGCCACGAAACTCGTTCCACTCCCTCACTACAGAGGGATTTCCACCCGTCAACCCTCTCTTTTACTTACCGTCGGTAAAACAGGGTCGAGGGACAGAGACAAACGAGCAACGCGTGAATCGATTGGCTGATGAAAAGGGGCGGGGGCTGAGCACGTGGCAATGACTATTGTCAGTGAGTAGTGCTTGTATAGCGATTGAGTTTGCTGTTGTAATGCGTTTCACGTTCCGCAAAAGCTCTTCAGCGCGTGTTAGCTGAAAGTTTGTCACACGCTAGCGTTAACTTTAAACAACTTCGAGTAGGTACTCATTTATCGCTACCTTGGTAACCATTATGTTTCGATTTTAGTTTTTGATTTAATGAGATGACTTTTAACGCTTTCTGAATGTTCAACTAAATTAGCATTTTAATTATTTATTATTAGCTCTTTCCAAATGTCGCATCTCTAAAGTTTAAATATTGCACATTTATTAACGATTGATGACAATACAATGAGAAATAACTTAACTTAGTAATCCTAAAAATGATTAAAAGACGCTTTAATGAACAATTAACTATAAATAAATATACTAAAGTGAGTTTTGCTTGTTTCAAACTTTTATGAGATTTTTGTTTCATAAAGCGTTTTTTAATGTATTTTTGAAATGATATATTAAAGAAATAAAAACACTCACCTGTCTGTGTACTGGAATCAAAAAATGTGCTAGTAGTCTCAACTGTCATGGTCCCAATAGTTCCATCTAGTATTTGTGTAGACGAGTCGCGGCGTCCCCTGGCTCGCATACAGGCGTCGTCACTTTGCGAACTTTGCCTTCGGAAATTCCTACACCTAATCATTTCTTCAGTCGTCGACTGTCTTCGAAATCCACGGGCTATCAGTATTTCTTCAGTCGTTGATTGTCTTCGAATCATTGTTCTCTCAGGTGGTCGGGCACAAGGACTAGGATCACGGCTTGAGCATGAACTAGATTCAGGACTACGTGCTCGACCCATTCTAGCACATGAGGCTTGTCTTCTTAAACGACTTCGTCTTCTAGCAGCTGATGGACTTAATTCTCCCCCACCAGCACGATCAGGACTAAGCTGAGAGCGCTCTCGTCGTGGTCTTGCCGCAGAATCCGGACTTAACGAATCCCTTCGAGCTCTACCTTCGTCATCAGGCCCCAAAGACGGGCCTGAATCTCTACGTCTCGTACCAGGCGGTCCTATTGGATCATCGAAAGCAGTGGCTTGCCGTTGGAGTCTACCCAGTCGCCGTTCAGGACTGGCAGCTGCTCGAGAGTCTCTTCTGGTCCTGCCGCATTGAGTGGTAGAGTCTCGACGGGCTCCTAAGTTAGGTGGACTTCGACCACCGGGAGTCACTTGAGTCGCTTGAGCTGATTGAGATTGAGTTGTTTGAACAGTTTGTGTCGTACTAGTATTTGGCGGCGTAGGTGAAGTAGGTGAGGGCGTCACAGCAGATGTTATAATTGTGGGCATTGTCATTGTCGGTTGACATTCTCCATCGGAACGACTCGGTTCATGAATAGCTACTATTGTGACTGATGGCATATGAGTAGATGGACCTGGATCAGAGGATACATCAACGAATGAAGGTGGTCCCGGCGTGGGAGGCGAGGCACGTCTTTTTCTATGCGTCGCTACAATTCGCGGGGGTTGTGCCACAGAATCACGACGATGGCGGTGTCCATCTACAGAATCTCGGCGTTCTTTGTTGTCTTCGCCAGACCCACGTCTTTTAATACGCCGTTCCCTGGTTGGCATAATAGTAACTGAATCCTTGCGATCAAAGTTATAATTTGGAAATTCTGACCGAAAATCTTGTGTAGCCACTTTTGAATCGCGGCGTTTAGAAGCCATGGATTTAATGCCAGAATCTGCAGAAGAGTCTCGTCTGCGACGTGGTGGTGGTTCGTGACGTGTCCAGGGTAATGATCGGGCCAGGTCCGCTAAAGTTTCCCGCCGGGAGAGTGGTGCACGCTGACGTCGTTGGGCACTACCTCCCCACTCACGTAGAATATCGGTTAATTGTGCCAAAGAGGAGCGGCGGCGGCGCGGCCCACCTATGAACAAACAATCTTTGTTTATTAAGCCACTTTTAGTTAGGTGGGCTAGGTGTATTATGTTGTCGAAGTAATTGAATATATATATTTTAAAAATCTTTGAGCTCTAGTTTACAGACCGAAAGAAAAACTGGTTACACTAAGGCGTATTCTTTTTACTTACCTCGGGATTGATTTTCATCAGGTTCTGGCGGCGACAGACAGGAGACTTGAGCAGCAGAATCCCGCCGACTGCCAAGTCTCTGTCTTAATGTTGATTCTTCTAAAGTGGACCTGGTGAGCTCGTCCCACCCGTTGCCTCCAGCCCACACCAGTCCCACTTGATGTGACAGTATTGGTAGGTTGCAAACGAAACATATTGCTGTCATGGTCCTGTTAAAAATTTTAAAAATTAGTATCACGTCATCAGAATTCAAAATACTTTTCTGATAGCACTCACGCTTTATTATTGCGAAAATTAATACCACGAAACATGACCGTAGCTCGCCTGATCGGTAGTCGGTGTGAATAAGCGTGAAGCGACATATCGTGCCCTTGTGCTCGCATCACCGGGCTGATAACCGAACTACCGATATTAAGTAATAACCACTCCCCTTACTGTCGATGCGTATTATCAATAAACAATTGATGCGATACTATAATATTCTTGTCGGATTATAATTGTATTGATTATCACCGACAAGCAGTGAAAGTTTGATATTTTACATTTTTACTTCAATATGGACCAAAAAAGTTTATTGAATTAAAGTAAAGTAAAGTAAAAACGTCTTTATTGTACACCATATGAAACAATACAGCATAGAGATCAAAGTTATGTGGTAAGTACTATATGTAAGTATTATAGGTTTCGAGAGGTTCATGTATGTTAATCTTTGACAAAATGAATACGCATATTGTTGTAGTGGTACTATTACTCGACGTATGTTTCAATAACGCCTATCTACCGGCTATTCGGATGAACGAATTTTACTTAGTACGACTGACGAGTGCGTAAAGCGGTGTTAATATTATTGAAGTGGAAACAGGGAATGTGCTCACTCAGTTTGAAATCTCTCAACAATGAGATCCAATTTACTTGTAAACTTAAAGTACTTTGCTATAGATAAGTCAGTACATGAGAATGAACACTCGATAGGCTTGAATTTCAATCGTAGTTAGATGTAAATTGATAGGATGAAGTATTGGAAAATGAATAGAGTACCTCATGTTTATTCTCACGCAACGGATTTAAATGTAAATTACTTCATGTTCGCTACGAAAGCTGCTAAAGTATAACTAATTTTATCGCTACCTGTATGAGCTAAAACTTCTATTAAAAAGTTGTTAATTATTTTTATGATTGTTTCAGTACACTGCCTACGCAAAATTTAAACTGAAGAAGTTGTAAAAAATTAAGCTCTAAAGTGTATTACCTACTGAAATGTGTTGCAATTTAGAAAGGTGTTAATTTATAATATTAAAAGTTTCATAGTGGTGGTTCATTTAATCTACGAATTCTATGAACACCCTATAGGTACCTTATTTCTAGATCTACTATGCAGGTGCTATTATTTGGAATGTGAATATTGGTATAGATTAAAAATATTGTACCTACTTGTTTTAAAATGTATGCAATACTGTGATATAGTATATTAATGGAAGTAGACGTGAATGATTACGGTTAAAAACAAGTTATAGTTGATTAGAAGTTGAAGATCTATCTTGACCATAAAGTCTTAAAATGATCCTTTACCAAGGTATTAAGAGCAAGTCATACTGTTTTATTGATTTTAAATTGTATTTTTATCCAAACTAAAGGTATGTGCCAAATATCAGCACAATCAGTCAACAGGAAAGGGGGAATACTAAAGTATTAAGATCATTTTGAGTACCTCATTCGTCAAGATCAATCTGATGTTGAGTGAACATAAAATACAGGTGTTTGGCTAGAGTCAGAAACCTATATTTTAGGTATAGTCTGTGATTTGTACTGTAAATTTGTACTACGATTTTGAAACTGCTTCGATTATATGCTACTATTTTACAAAAGGTATTTTGTTATCAAAACTGTTTGCAGTCTGAGGAATAATACGAAATACATTATGAAATACTTTTATACTACAGATAATCATTTTATTCTCATATTCTACAAAATGGTGAGAACGTTGCTTCGGTCTTTGGTAAGTCCTTTTAAATTCTATGTTTGAGATCTCACAGATTCTAACCTTCAGGGAAATTAATCTATTTGTGATTTTGAATATTTTTGGCTTGTTATGTTACAACTGTATATGTTTTCTCAGACACTAATATAAATAGCAGACAAAGAGTTAATTAATTACGATAAACACTATAAAGATTTATGTTAATGTACTTATCTGATCAGTAAAATAAGAGAGTTAAATAAAATACCTTTTGTAAAGACAAGGATCGAGGTCCACCATCCTGTTTATGTGTATAACATGATTTTTACATTCATATAGGTTTTAGAATCAAGATACTGTGGAGAAACCTGCATTAGGTATAAGCTCAGGACACATAATCTTGGACCTAAGTCGGGGGACAAAGAGGCCCAGCCGCCAGGGCGCGCAGAGTGTTCTGTAATAATTCTTGGTGAATTTGGACTCGTCCAACGCTGTAGCATCCCGTACTATCCTCAAAAGGCATCCAAGAAACGGATACTGCGCTTATGAGCACATTTTAGGTCCAAGACATATGTCTTGAGGACGCATTAGATATGTGGGCTTCCTCATAAAGTTATTGTCTATTTCATAATATACTCAAATTATTTTGTAGTTGACAAAGTCCGAAGGTCAGTGACTTTGACAGTGATCTAACTCCTATCTTATTCATTATAGAAGGCCTCAGCCTAAAAGTGTGTTTGTAGGATAAAAACTGTTGATAATTAAAAAAAAATCGTAAAAAGTACTTTGAAAACAGTATTTGCCTATTAAAAGTAGTTTAAATAAATATTATAAAACAGATAGATGTAGAAATCATATTAAGTGGTCTCATAGTGTTAGGGAAAAGTTTTTCGTACTATATGTTACAGAATCTTTACAGAAATACTTTTTCCTTACACGGAAATGAAATATACTTATGCTAATAAATTTAACTAAAAAAGACTTTGACCATTCTATTATAAAACGAACCAAAAATCTAAGAACTTAAAATTCATGCATTACCCATATTGTTGGCCGCTATTTCAGCCAAAAGCCTATTGCTGAGCTGGGATAGGTACATTCCGTGCGAACATACTACAGGTGACATTCCATGCTGGGATCAAAATCGTATTTGTGTATGTCTACTTCAACTCAAGTTTCATATTTCATGCTTGGTATTAACTCGTTTCATGCTTGGTTTAATTCAAAACATGCTTGGTTTTCCAGGGACCTGTAATGACGCAGACGAGGTGAGGGGGACTGAGGCATGTCGAAAGCCGGGTCATTTGGGGACAAGGCGCTAACTGAGGGTAATTCCCACATAGATTATCACATCAAACACTTTGTACATCTGAAACAATATGTAAAACATTTATTAGTTGCACAATTATTCGCTGAAATTTTAAAATAAAAAATAAATTTTGCAAATCAATACATCCATCGTTAGCATTGATCTGTGTTGGTCACAATAAAACAAAAAAAAATATTGAACACACAAACAAACGTAAAACAGTTCTACTTGAAATGTTAATTAATTAATAATTTAAGTACAACGAACATACATCACACTGCTCTAATCAGAATACAATTAAAGTACATCGTTGTCCAAAGGAGATTTATAAACCAAACTTGAAATATTATAATAATATGTATACCTATTTGCGCTACTCAATCTTGTAGTGACGTAATTATATTCATAATTCCAAAACTCTTGCAAAATTCTTATTATGTCAACTTTTTATTGTAAGTATAAGTGCTTTCGGTGTATCAATCTTAAAGAAAACATACTAAAAAAGAGGAAAAGTTATTTTTAGTGTATAACGTTAGAGTATATTTTCTTTTTGTTATTATATTAGATGTATTTCAATGTCAACAGCGCTGAGTGTTTCATGTTTCCTACTGATCCTTTCTACTTAATTATGCACAGTGTAAATGGAAAATACGTGTTCTTTGTCTTATAGTAGGTACCGAATCAAGCCCATGCGATGAAATGTCAAGTTGCGAAATTACTTTGGATGTATCATAATTTGTAAAAATTAAAATAGACTTTCGTAGAACGTAGCGACACATAGGGACAAGTTTTCGTACAATTTTCCAGAACTACGCTGAGTTTTCATAAAGTGTTCGGTAAGAAATATAGATGGCAGCACTACAAACACCCTTGCGATATGGTTTTCTCTGTTCTGTGCTCACAATGGAAGAGCTTGTTTGTTGAGGAACTTTTCCTTTTTGTGGGTAGATGGCGCTAAAGAACCGGGAGCTTTTCTTAGTTTATTTTGTAGGATTTAAAAATAAAATAAAATGGTGAAGTGTTATTGTACGTGCTAAATAAAACGGTATTTACCATTTCAACTAGGTACTAACATTACTGTAGAGGTAGTACTTAGTGCAAAATAAGTCACATTATTTACCGCTTTACCTGTAATTTGATATATTTAAATTCGAACTTAAATCTAACAAAGTAAGATTTCAATAACAGTTGAAGCTCATTCTTAGAAATAAAATGGAGTGGTAACATGGTGAATTTTACAGAAATCATTACTAACTACAACAACATTATGTCGGACCTGTAACCAATTTCTGAAAAAGAAGGTACATAATGCAGATATTTTAACCCAGGAAATGCATAGTGTAAAGTATTTAATAAGAAAATTTCAACAGTATATTATTAGAAAAGAGGTTTAAAATTAATACCTACAATGTAGTCAATTAAACATTTCACCAACCGTATTCAGTGTGCTTCTAAGGTATTTTGTAAATTAATTTTCATGTAAACCGGTCCTCCTCATACAAGGCTTTATACTCATAAGGTAGATTTTATTTGCTCCCTCATTTAGTATACAAAATCATTCCCTCAAGTGGTTGCTTTTAAGTCGTTAATATTTTTAGAGAATATTTCGTGAACAAACGGAAATGTTGTTCTATTTAGATTGGTTTTTGATTGATGAGGACGGGTAAAGTTTTAAATTAATTTTGTTGCGTGCGTCCCGATCACTCTGCGTCGGCTCAGCCTACCCCGCGGCCTCTTCATTCAATTAGACCTCTACAAATAATACTCTTTTTGGAACGACACATTTTAGCATAACGAACTCCATTACTGTGTATGGTTTTTTTGCTTGGCATTTTTGCGAGCTGTGATTTTGCGAAAATGGTAACTGGCTATGATGCTTGATATTTTGTTTTAATTATTTACTGGAGTATGTTTTGTAGAGACATATGAATAGGTACGTTGAACTTGAAGTTCATTTTTAACCCAAAAAAGCTTTGACCACTGATTTTTCATTTTTACTTTTGACTTGTAATAAATCGATATAAAAGTTTGTATTCACATTGTCTAATTTTACTGATGTTAGACAAACAATTTTCTTATTTATTAGGTAAAATATCATAAAAAGCAAAGTTTGAAAGGGTATAGTAAAAACCTATTTTGTCAGTCACTCTGGAGTTTGGAGTCAGTTTAAGATCTAAGGTTAGATCTACAGATAGACTGACTCTATAAAGAAAACGTTAGCTTCTATCAATCAATTTCTTCATACTTTTCATAAATTGTCTCTTTTGTTGCTACGTGGCATAAATATTTCTGTTGTTAGTCGTCGCGCGTCCTATATCTAATTCACTGACAGCAGTTATAGTGTTACACTTATGACGTGTATTGTATGCGGACATGCCTTGACTTCGAATGATGAGTTTGTTCTGATAAATGATATTCAAAAGATTTGGGTTCATGAAAAGCTCATGAAATGTTTCCAAAGGATTGGGAATAGGCGTTTAACAAACTGTACTATAGTATGCTAGTTTTGCTATTGTGACTCGACTCTCCTAATGACATCAGAACTATAATTTAGAATACAATCTGTCCTCAGATCCCAGGCCCAGTCCATGTCGCATTTGCTATCCTGCTCGCTGTGCCCCTTAACCTGTACTACCGACGACCTTTGTAGAGCAACTGAGGGTGCTGTTGCCGTGACCGAGTTTTGGGCCGACAAAATTTAAAGAAACGTCATCAGATACCAGATCCAGCCATTTACTCGTAGAAGAGGAAGAATTATAAATCGAGATGCAAGCTGAGTTCTGGAATGTCGTTCGGAAATACGGGCCTTAGTGGTTTACAATATCTCACTGGAATTGACTGACTTCTCTGGCAGTTTCGCAAAATAGCTTTTACGTGAATGGTTCACACTTTAGAATTGATAAAATGAGCATTCTTTAAGCTCAATTTCGTTTTGATCCAATTTCGTAAGTAGGCGATACAGAACCCAAAGTGAGTAATGACCTGTAAAATGTTTTTGTTCGATTTCGCAAGTCATTGTAAGAAGGTATTTTGGTTGTTGCGCGAATCTGACAGGTAAGTAATGACAAAGCTCTTTTTTCTTCCTCTGCTTATTAAGTTTTTGGTAAATATCTATTCTCGTATTAAGACTCGCAAATGGCATATTATTAACTTGATTCTCTTAATCTTATGTATATGTCAAAATACTTTTGGTAAGTGTAATATACAGAAACTTAATAAATGATAATTTTGGGTTATTTATTCTTTAAAACACCTCACCTGACTGCACACTTGTTGATTAACAGTCAAGGCACTGGTGCAGGTTTTCCTTTCGGTGTCGGGAAGTCAAAGTTCAGTTACTACCGGAAAAACCGACACACCAATCAAAACAATAAGTGGCTCCCAAGCTCCAAGGTAGCAACTTTGGACGTAACAAAAAAATAATTATAAGCTTTTTGGACTATCAAGTTGAATTCGTGTAAAGTTGCATTCTATGAAAGATCATGATGAGTATAAACAGATGCCAACCTGTTGTGTATATATAATTATAATAAAGAAAAATCATCAGCTCACTATTAGGCGTGGGTGGAATCATATTGGCGTGTCCTATATAAAAAAAAACCTTTATTACAAACATAATCGCTTCAATATTAATATCCCTCCACAAAATAATGAAACTTTCCCAGTTTGTCAATAGGTACTATATTGTGTTCATAGCTATTATATTTATACAATACCTTGTTATAACTTGATGTTAGGTATTTCGGAATTTTGATAACACTGGCATTCGATAAATCCTTGTCTTAACCACACCTTTCCACTTCCTTCCCGGATCTGTCAGCAGTTAAGTGGTTTGCGGTAACCAATAGTCTCGGTTCGGTAATGATTCGGGGATCAGGAAAATTGAAGTGAAATTATTACTATGTAAATTGAAATAGACGGCTGTCAGATAAGGTTACTTTAGAAAATAGGCTTTATTGAGAACTGAGTTATTAAATAATAAAATATTTTAGGAACGTCCGTGCTACCGTTTGATCAGGGTAAGACAGGACTAATTTATGCTGTAAGGATCTACGTATATTCACGGTTATATAGGTCCGAAGGGAAAGACAGAGGGGTAGGCCACGTCAAAGCGTTTTTCCTACTTTCAGTACTTTTCGATGTAGTTTCAATGTGTAATCATTCTACAAATAATGACATAAAGACTAAAATACTTTTTTACCGGTGCCTTTGAGCACTGGTGATATGTTAAGTGGAACAAGGAACCCACAAGAATTATTATATAACTCTGCAAACTCATCAATCACAAGCTACACAAGCATGGCCTCTGCCAAAATTTTAAAACTTTCAACGATAAGAAACTACCAACTAACCCGCTAAAAAAAAATTTGCCAACACGTATTGTATCAGCGAATCGATGGATTTAGGATGTAAAGCGCTTTATATAGACAAAACAATAGCCTACACTCAACAGCTTTATTTAGACTTTTTGGAAAATTTTAATCAAGAGTTAGACTTGCTGATTAAAATACCTAAACAACGGGAACAGCTGGATTTTTCATTGAAGCGAACCTAAATTTAAACTACGAATGTGGGTGTAACAAATCCTTATTACGTATTCAACCAATCGGAAAAGTACTTGTATAGAATTTTCAATGCAATTCCTATCCTACTTCCTACTGATATTATAAAAGCGAAAGTTTGTGAAGATGTTCGGATGATTGTTATTCAATCACCTTCAAACGGTTGAATGGATTTTGCTAAAATTAGGCACAGGGATAGATTACAGTTTGAGATAACACAGGCCTGGAAAAGCTCTCGATAGGTAGCGCGAACGGGATCAAAATTTCACGCGAACGGAACTGCGGGCATCACTTAATATGTGAATTATTACACATATTTTATCCTCCGTGGATTATTCCATGATTATGTCTTGTTTATTTTAAACAATTGAATCCAGAACAAAGCATTCCATATCAGGAACTACACATACAAATGTATGCAGAGCATTTCCGCCGGTCCGATATGAAATGGGGTTTAAACCCAACAATTCCGTTTTATGACGCGATCCTAATAAACGCGTAGCATGTAGGTATAAGCGAATTTAGATAAATGTATTGATTTCTGTTGCTGTTTGTTGATTGAATTCAAAAGGCTGTGATTAGCTTTTCAGCGTATCCGATTACAATAGGTAATTCTATATATCTTTATGGTAATTAATATGTTAAAAAGTTTATTGTTAAACAAACACACTTATTCATAGAAGTTAATTAAATTAAAAAAATAGATATCTACTATTTCAAATGAGTGGGATTATTTTAATCAATCAATTAGCCTATCACAGTCCATTGCTGGACATAGACCTCTTCCAACGTTGGGAGGATTTGAACCCCTGTTTCCACGCTGGCCAGACGGGCTGTACCAGGGTTTTATTTCGAGTTTTCCTTCTCACGCAGTGATATCGTCTGTGTAGTTTTCCGTTAGTCGCCTCTTACGACACCCTTCGGATGAGATCGGGTGGCGGTACTTGTATTCTTTTTCTGTCACCACACGGATGTGACTATTTATATATTAGATACCATATCATCTTCATTTGACTCTCACAGCGATTTTGGTCTTGCGTCAAAAGTTTATACTTTGGAGCCTGAGAGCTTACTATTGAATTGTATTTAGTATTTTTCGGGAGCGGTTGCCTTGTAATCTCCAACTGTGAGAGGAAAGGCTGAACCAGAGCCTCCTCAGTTATTTAGTAGGTAATCCGACTTGCAGATGAGGCTGGCTTGGGTTTCAAGGATGTTGATAGGGTCCCGTTCCATCTGCCTGTAACGACTGCTATTGATGTTCGTGTGAAAATCGGGACCGACAGCTTAATGTGCTCTCCGAGGCCAGACCAATGCAGATAGAAATATTCATGTACCTATGCAGATATTGGCACTGAGCAGAAATCGAATCTGCGCCTCCTGAGAAGCAGTCGCGTTCAGTACCGCCACGCCACAATGGCTGTCTGCAGCCTTTGAAACCTTTATAGATGAATAAAATATTTTCAAATTGACAGGTTTAATATTTCTGATATTTTCGGTTCAGTTATGTTCTGGCCTTTGACATGTCAACTCACAGAGGATACGTATATTTCAATAGGAAATATATTATGCAGTTATAACGTGCAGGTTGAAATTTCAGTCGAATATGTTTCTATTTAATGAATTCATTGAAAGACAGCATTGTTGATATGAATTCTACTGTGCATAAAGTTAAATAAATAAAAAAATAATAAAAATAACACTATTTAAAAAAGTTACTTTAAACTTGTTGTTCACAACTTTACTAAATCAATGGATTTTATGTAAAAAATATAGCTGTTGGTGTATGATGGGACCTATGGGCACCTGAATAGGGGTCGAATCTATTAATTAAAATTTATTTTATTCCAGAGGACGAATGGGTGCCTTAAAAATTAATTAATATTATTGGTCCCGAAGGACCAATGGGCACCTAAAAAGGGGTCGAATTTACAACTTTTATGCTAGGGGTCGAGTTTTAGAGGACCAATGGGTGCTGACCCTTTTTTACATTCAATTTTATTGAGCTTACAATTTTTTGACGCGGTTTAAAAGTGAAGTTAATTATTTATTAGCCCTGTATTGGTAAATTTACTCTTGTTGTTGCACTATCATAAGTTTTATAGAAATAGAAACCAACTAGATTAGAAACCTGCGGTACAGTGTTGACTATACATAAAAAGATATAAAATAAAAAAGATATAAAGATATGCGTCACCATCTTGCAAGGAGTTCAAATTGTACTGGATTCTTACGTACAGCCTCTGTGGCGTAGCGGTAGTGAACGTTAAGCCGTCCGTCTCGGTTGCCATAATAACATCTACGGCAGTCGTTACGGGTAGTTGGACTTCTAAAAAAGTCCAACAACTGGTGTAGCTGCAATGCCTGAATATCGCACAATATCGCTATTCGGTTGTGGAGGTCAGGTGGCAGTCGCTTCACATAAAATATCGAAGTCCAGCCAAATCCGCAGTTAGACTGTTAGACTCCGAGGCGACGCCTTCGGATGCGACTGGGATTAAGGTTAGGATAAAGAAGAAGACTGGATTTTTACGTACCCTGACAAACAGTTACAAACATTTGAATGGGGAACGATCGACATAACGACATACGGTAGTTGCCAGTGGAAAAACTAATTAACTTACTCCAGCATAGAACATGTAAAAAATGGGGTCAGTTATATATTTATGACTCGCATTTTATTACTCATTTCGCAATAAACGCTCGCAATTCCAATAATCAGACGCAATTTAAACGCTGACGGTCTTATTTATTACTACCAGCTAATCCCATTCACCAACAAGTTACCCCTACTCAACAATAATTATACTAAGAAAGTATTTATCTAATTACTCTGTCCTATCAGTAGGGGTGCAATCGTTCTATGTTTTTAAAGAACCGAACTACTTACCGGACTATAGCTACACAAAAGTAGCAATAGTTCGATGCTGTCTGACAATTGAACCAATGCAACTCAAGAGCTGCAGTAGTCCGATCAACCGAACTACTCACCGGACTACAGCTACACAAAAATAGCAATAGTTCGATCCCGTTTGACAACCGGACTACTGCTACTAAAAAGTTGCAGTTACTGAGAATAAAGGAAGATACGTTAAGGAGGGATACCTCAATAGGTTGACTCTGGGCCCGTATTCCAAAATAACGCTCATTTTTGTGAATCAACTCTTACAACGATATACAGTCGTCTAAATACAATCTGTCTTCAGATCTAGTTATAAATCGAGATTTAGGATTGAGTATCATTTTTTTACAGTTTTTAGTGGATTACTATTAACCAAAATTACTTGTATTCGCGTTCAACCCTACAGCAACAGGTTCTGTGACAAGGTAGTTGGTAATATAATGAACAGGATGTCAACCTAGCACCTCTCGGTCCACTCTTAAACCACTAAGCTACTGACGCTTTAATAAAATATCTTGCCTACGCTTTAAATATGTTGTGGTAAACCAGTCAGTATATTTCGTCGCAGTCGTAGAACAACGACGGATTTGACTTTTTGCAAAAAATTTTTTTTTACTCTAATTAACTTAAAATATGGTACTTTATAAAAAAAATAAAACATTTTATCAAATTTCATTACAAATGAACCAAATACAGAGTTGAATACTGACGGTTTTGATTAATTAACGTAAAACAATGACGGATTGATACTTGCACCGTTGTCTGTCGCTAGCCCCTGCCCCCCGCGCCCTTTCCGCTCCCGACGCATTGGCATTACCGTCGATGTTCTAGGATAAGGTCACGTCAGGAGGAACAGTCGTCAACGGATAAGTTTTGTCACAATGTACTATAAATTACATAATTTTTTGTTTATTTTAAGTAAATATAAGTTTTGACGTCTTAGAACAGCGGTTTGTCAAATCCGTCGTTGTCCTTGGGATACTAAAATATATTTTTTTATGTCTTTGTTTTTACCTTTTATCTTTTAAAATAACATCATTCAGTTCATCCATGATTAAAATTGTTTGTTTTTATTATGATTTTTTTCAGTGACGCATAATAAAATACGTCGATGTTTTACGTACCTATAGTAGGCGTATGCTATGAACCGTCATTTTTCTAGGGATAAGCGGAGGACGAATATGCTGAACCGACGTTGTTCGTCGTATAGATTATAATATACGTCTTTATTCTATTTCATATTTAAAAAATGTTATATTAATTTGCCAAAATACTTACATTACCTTAGATTATACAATGATATAATTGTTCCTAGAAACCTTATTCTACAGTTTTATTTTAATTAAGGTTTTTTTTTTCACCTGAACGATGTTCGTCGCACACCAGTATGGTACTGGTGTGCGACGAACATCGTTCAGCCAATCAACAGACATGCTAATTTGTAATGATCCATTTTGCTCCCAACATTAACCAGATGAGTTGGAATGTCTATCAGTGAACACTATTGGTACAGATTCTGTGATGGAGCGTGTGATTAATACACAGCTCCTGAGATACCTTGAGGGAAACGATCTCCTGAGCGACCGACAGTACGATTTTCGTCACAGTCGCTCTACCGGTGACCTCCTGGTGTATCTCACTGACCGCAGAGCACAAGCCATCGAGAGTCGGGGTGAGGCACTAGCGGTCAGCCTAGATGTAGCGAAGGCCCTCGATCGGGTCTGGCAATGACTTCTTCTTGTGAAGTTGCCACGCTATGGACTCCTCGATGGACTATGCGAATGGATTGCCAGCTTTTTATCTAACAGAAGTATCCAAGTTGTCGTCGATGGCACCTACTCGGACCGCATGCACATAAACGCTAGTGTTTCACAAGGTTCCTTGTTGTCCCCGACCTGTTTCTGCTGCATATCAATGATATGCTGTCTGATGACTCCGTTCATTGCTATGTGGATGACAGCACCGGGGACACGTATTACACGGGCCGTGCAAATATCCCTAAGTCAGAAGTGGAGGAAAGTTGCGAACAACTTGTTTCCCAAATCGAGACTACTCTCTCTGGAGTATCCGATTTGGGACGACTAAACTTAGTCCAATTCAACCCTACTAAGACACAAGTATGTGTATTCACCGCTAAGAAAACTCCATTCATTGTAGCGCCGCAATTCCTGGGCGCACCGCTTACCATTTTCTCGAGTATCGGGATCCTTGGTGTCGATATCTCCAGCGACGTTCAACACCGTAGTCATTTGGAAGACAAGGTCAAGCTGGCATCAAAGAAACTTGGGGTGTTCAACAGGGCGAAGCAGTACTTCAGTGCGGGGCAACAACTCCTCCTTTATTCGGTACCACATGAAGTACTGCTGTCACCTTTTTGCCGGAGCGACTGCGTGAGCTTGACCCTTTCGACTCGGTGCAAAGATGGGCGTTAGGGCTCGTCGGCAATCCCATACTCACAGGCAATGTGGAACCTCTCACTCTCAGAAGAGACTTTGCCTCACTGTGTGTGTTCTACCGCCTATACCTAAAATGGTTTGTGCTCAGATGAACTGTTTGACATGATGCCCACAGCTACATTCTATCATGGCACTTCTCGCTACAGGCAGAGAATTCATCCTCACACATTACGTCCGGAAACGGAGCGCACTGTGCGTTATGAAAGGAACTTCATTCCTCGCACACTCAAGCTGTGGAATGAACTCCCCGAGGTCGGCAGCATGAGTGTGATGCCTCTGGTGTTGCATACGTCCATAGGCCACGGTAACCACTTCCCATGAGGTGGGCCGTGTCTGCCACCCAAGTGCATTAAAAAAAATCGTATTAATAATACCAAATAAATACTTTTACGAGTCATAAGTAATTCATTGTTTACTCTATTTACTTTTTTATCTTGAGACTTTTAATTATTATGATTAAGTATAATTATTACTTATTGATTAATAGTTTGGGTTTCTGCTACCTGGTTATGCTTATGATAACTAGGTTTATTGATTAAAAATGCCAAAAACAGATTTTAGTCAAGATCTGATTGTTTTTTTATAAAGTTCTTATTCAAATTCAAATTCAAATAAATTTATTGCAATTATGAGAGTTAAGTTTATTAATTTTAAATTAAAGGTTTGAAGAATTAATTACTGTTTTAAAGTGATTGATCTTAGTCTGTAGGTTATCTTCTTATTAAGTAGAATTAGCAGTAATTATTGTAATTATGATGCATTTTTTTTAGTAATTTTGTACTAATAATTTCGTAAGTAAAACGTTTCAAAGTTAGCTTCTTTTTCATTTCTTAGTCCAAATCCGTCACAAAATTTTGAAAGAATTCCCTTAAAAAGTGACGGTATGTACTGTACGCCAGTTTTTAAACATAGATAGTCCGTAAAATGACGACGTATCAGATTATTCGTCACCTTAGTGTCCACAGAACAACGACGCATGTGACTTTTTTACTAATTAACGCAATATTTAAAATATGTTGCGTATGTCATGTTATAAAGTATTTAATTCATAGCAACATATCAAAATTTTAGAAAGATTGAATAAGTAGTTTTCAAAATATGACAACAAATATAGATGAAAAACTTTAAAGTGTTCTCCTGTAAAGTTAGCAAAAGTCACATCCGTCTTTGTTCTACGACTGCGACGATTTATTTAATATCCAACAATGTGTAGGTGTACTGCACACCTACACACCCACCGATGAAAATATAGTTCTCGAATGGTTGTTATAAATGTCTATGGTACGATATAGAGATAATACATAGCTCGGGACATATATCTTGGACCTAAAACGTGCTCAAAATGTGCTCTATGCGCGCATTACACGTTTCTTGGGATCTTTTGAGGATAGCACGGGGTGCTACGGCGGTGGATGAGCTCAAATTCATCAAGCATAGATTAAAACAGTAAAAAAAAAAAAAAACCACGCGCGCCAGGGCCTCGTTTGACTAGCGATTTAGGTCCAAGATACGTGTTCCGAGGTATACTAGTAGAAGCATATATACAAATTACACTAGTTCTAAATGTTTTTTTAGTTTGTTTGCAGCACTAGTGTTACGACAATAAAGAGTAGATACATGTTTCATTAATGTAATGGAAAAAGTTGCTATCTACAAATACCCTATCGTGTACTTTTATGCTTTAAGGAGTTTCAAATTAGTGTTGGATATCTTTGAAGTTAACGTTAGAAAAACTTAACTTAAAACGTAAAATACGACAATCTCAAATTTAGGAAGGGGTAGATTGGAAGCCGCGGTAGCCTAGTGGTATGGGTAATGGACTGCTGAGACGAGGTCTCGGGTTCGATCCCAGGTTTTACCATGGCACACACCAATGACTTTTCGATGCTTTTCGAAGTTATGTGTGTATTTATCGCAGGTTTATAAGTGCCCGGTTAATGGCAATAGGCTCGCCACCTATTACATTGGGACCTAAACATAAATGGCGAAATGTGGGTGCTAGCACCTCTGCCTACCCCTTCGGGGATACAGGCGTGAGTTTATGTTATGTAGATTGGAAGCTAACAATATGTTTGAATTTAAATTTTAGTTTATCGATAGCAATATCGATATCAGTGGACACAAGCATGTACCGCGCACTAATCTAACCTTATTGTTATAATCGACTCGTATAAAGTAAATTTTTAGTTCAGTACCTAATATATTGGTCAGCGATATTTTTTTATTTTATACTACTTCGATGTGCAGACAAGCACATCGCCCGCCTACCTGATGGGAAGTAGTTACTATGACCTGTGAAATTATGCAACTTCAGGCGCGTTACACTCGTGTTGCCGACCCTGAAGAAACCTAATGCTTTCCTTGAGGAACCCCATTTTGTATTCGTTATCCTCTATAATCCTAAAAATCATACGTGCTACAGAAGTTTGTCACGAGAATTATATTCAAAAGCATGACTTGCAAGTTGATATCATGACCGAAACTTTGTCAGCTAAATCATGACGATGAATAACAAAACATGTTTTAACTTGTATAATTCTATATTGTAACACAAACGTCCAAGTCACATCCTTTCAGCATAGCCACATGTGGCGCTTATATTGAAATTAATGACTCCGCCGTAGTTTGAGGCTAACGGTACCTAACCCTTTTCGTTTTTACGACTTATGCTAGGAAACTAATATATATTTGCGTATACAGTTCTTTTCAGATCTTTTATGTATAACGGTTTCTTGAATTTATTTGCTGTATAATTTTCTTGTTTCCAGTTCTTTTTTTCAGATAAAAATAAAATTTTCTTGAATCAGTTGATTCATTACTATGACCAATAGTATCTTGAGTAGTAGTTTCAAATTCTGTCTTTTTATAGCACGAAAAAGGTCCTGGAATATTGATCAAATTTTTAATAATGATGCACAGTGCTAGCTATTATTACCATATGGGTGTCCAGCATGTCCAGCCTTCGTATTTTTACTCACTTGTGCCATCAATCCTAACAAAATGAACAAATAAGTTGAATCAACATAAAACAGCACTTTAATAAACGTTCGCGACGTCTGCAAACAATTACGGAGACCCCTTATCGTCTCAACCCTTAGACCTTTGCTAACATTACAAGTTTCCCTAACGTTTATCATTCATTAGCATTCATTAACGCCCGTAGTCTTCCCTTTTTCTTATTCAAATTAGGTATTCAAATCATTCTCATTGATTGTTACAACAATATCCTTCAGCTGTTTTAGAACAAGTAGTGTGTTATTCCTGGAACAAGCCTGCACTTAGTGAGTTATGATTGTATTATATAGGGATTTACCGTCTATCAGCCGTTGCCTATAACGTATCTACTGCCAGTTTCGACATTCCAAAGAAAAAAAACGTCATCAATCTCTATGGGATAGCCAGATAGATAGATCTACCTTTGACTGAATTGGGAACGGCCGTATATTATATCAATTCAACCAATTAGCCTATCGCAGTCCACTCCTGGACTTAGGCCTCTCCCAATGTAGGGGTTGATACAGGGTTTTATTTCGAGTTTTGCTTCTCGCGCAGTGAAATCATCTGCCTATTTTTCCGTTAGTTACCTCTTACGACACCTTTCAGACGAGATGGGGTGGTGATATTTGTATTCTTTCTCCAGCACCATATGGACGGATATACCGTCTATAAATGTTAAGTAAATATATCATAGTTATTTTTGAAAGAGTTATCGTCATTGAATTTAAGCCTTTGTAATAGTCAAATAGTTATTTGAGGATATTTTTACCCCAGTATGTTCCGTAATGAAAAAGCAACCACATAGAGAAACGGAATACTAAATTATTTGTTTTATAGGGAGTAGTATACCTACATTGTTACAATAATATATTATAAGGTACTTTATAGTGTAAACCTTGAATTTGATGACCTATGAAAGTACCTACAATAAGTACGACTTATACTTATAATGACAAAATTAGTTAGCTTCCGACGTTACTAATGAATTTTAATTTCTTATGTGTTTTGTATAATATAAATGACACTACCTCTGTACTTATAACTTCTATTTTAAGTTCGAAACTTAGGTAAGTTGTGAACCACTTAATTACGCAATCAAATAGAGGTGAACGAAACTACTGTGTACTTTTTGTTTGTTCACTCGAGGTGCCGGTATGCGGTATAAAGTTTCGTAAACGATTTTGCACTAAGTACTGAGTTAATGAAATTTTATGTTAATTTATTCGTGCTAATGACTCCTGTGTGGGAATAATAATAAGATACTTTGCGGATAGACTTTTTGTCGCTATGGAAAATGTTGTAAATTAATGAGTTTGTTCATTAGAGCCATTTATTAGGGTGTTGTCGTTGGGATTATTTAAATGTCTCATGAGTGGTGTATATTCTACCAGATTTGTGTCTTATTAACTTTTTATCATAAGAATGTATTTGCATATGAAATAAATGGTAGACTCACAATGTAAACAGCTTGGTTACACAAGCTCTTTTATAATACCTACCGCGTTCGTGTAGGTAGGTAGGTACTTATATCATTAAGTGTTTAATTCTTTCACAACGTTATTACATTTAATGAACGAATTTAAACCTACTAGGTATATAGTAAACTTAACAATAACCCGCTATAAATCATATGTAACTTATTTTTATATTGTTTTACAATGGCCATACAGACCTTGCTAATATCGGTAACTACAAAATTAAATCCAAATTAACTGGACTATACATTAATTAGCGCAAATGTATTTTTGTTGTTGTATGAAATAAATAGTAGGTAGGTACCTACTGAAATAAATTGTATAAGTTATACTTACATTTTGCTAAAAATATATCACCGAACTCCCTCCCTTCTGTATTGTCAGCATCTGTAACAATACAAAATGTTGTTATAAAAAGCAAATAAAAATATTTATTTTTAGAGGCGTGTGTGTAATAAATAGTTCTTATCCAAATGCTAGTGACCCGGATCCCAGCTTCATCCGGGAATTTATTCGTAAAAAACCTATACCTTGTTTGCAGTGCCATCTGTGACGCGAAAAAATAACTGAGAACCATCTCTGAAGCGAATCCGCTTTGAATGATCAATAAATGCATAACTTTTCGAGTTTTTAAACATAACAAGCCAACGTTTTTTTTTCTACCTTGAATGTTACGCAAAAATGTTTGATAAGTTGTGTAGGTATGTTATTTATGTATATCAAATCTAAATAGATTTGATAGAAAAGCGCTTGTAATATAAATTTTTCTTCCTTTCGCTTGGCTCCATCAAGCGTCCCCACTCTGATGGGGCAAAGGATTGTTGAAAAGGAAGTCCGGTACGGTTGAATGAAATAAAAAGAAAACGTAAAGCCACGTTTTATGAAGACCAAGATAGTGACATTTATCTACATATTATCAATAAGTAATAATTGAACAAGTACATATTTGTAGTATTATTTACTCTTAATACTCATGCAAAATTTATTACTTTTCACCTAATTGTATGTACTGAACTAACTATACTGTGGATATGTTTTTTTGTATACCACTTTGGTCGCAGACAGGCACAAAGCCCACCTAATGCACTTTCCATTTTAGACATTTTCATTTATTATATACCTATTTTATTTATCTTTTCGTAAAATTTTCTTTAAAATGTCAGTATGAGTTCAGAGTTCAGACACAAAGCATCAAATAGCTTAATTACATAGTAGACGAAAGAATACATAAGTTTAATTTTGTAAACTGAATTCGAGTTTGGCAGTTGGGACAAGTTGACGGGTGCGGCAGTGAGGATCTGTAGGTACATCGCCAATTGGAGTGGATGCTGACTAACAAAGTAGGTCGGAGCTCGCTATTTGTAGGGCTGCCTGGAGCAAATTTTCAAGTCCTTCACATCACGACATCTTCTTTGTACTTTCTTTGATATTCACAACAAAAAAGTTTATACACAATATTTTTTTCACTTAATTGGTTTGTTAGCAGTTACTGACGAGTTTCTGAACTAAGTCCCGTCTCGTGTAAACTTTTTTTTTTCATTTTTTTTTGCTGGCGGTGATAAAATTATAATTATGTTTCAAAAGTTCGTACCAAACTGGTGAACTGTACCGTTTAAAAAAGTATTTCTTTTGCATTGAGTGTTTTATTTGCTCTCAGTTTGTTTTAGCTACAATCTAATAAGTATTATTTGTATCTGTATTTATATTTTTCATGTTATTATACGTTACAATCTAGTCAACGCACCTGTGATCTTGTAAAATTCTGTCTATATTGTATTTATATTTTAGAAGCTACACTTTAGAAAAAGTTTATGCCTAGTTTGATTCCCATTCATGTCGGTTATAAAAAACGTACATTTTTACTTGTATGTTGAGACATAGAAGAATAAAAATCTATCTGGATCTATACCTATCTAATAAAAAAAACTGGATCTATTGAAAGTTTTATAGATTTGAAATTTTACAATAACGTTTATATTATAACTAAATATAGATAGGTATATGCATTCATTATTATTCTAATAATTCGCAATCATCCGCAATTAATTAACTGTGTATATAAATTACGGATTCAATTAATTAAATCAAGTGAATCATTCCTTGTAATTATTGTATTATTAATAAAAATCCCTAGATTTAGCAATACTGGTACTTACTAGTGTTGCTAAATCAAGAGAATTTTATTCACACACATGCATTCGGCGCATGTAGGATTGTAGATTGTATAACAAGAAGCAGAATTCAGGAAACTACCTTGTTATTACGGTACAGTTACCAAAACTAACGATGGCTCACAAATTATTATAAACGTAAGCACCTTTTCAAGTTTGAACAATTCGTGTGGAATGTGGATTATGTTGCTAGGAAGTGACGTATCAAAAATTTTAAGATGTATGCTGATTCGGAGCTCAATTTACACGTGGCTAGTAATGACCTCGAAATTGAGGCTCATATAATTTTTTTTAACGAGAACTTTACCCTATATTGGGTAATAATTGAAAAGATGGGCAATAATGTGGACTTATTTTTCAAATTATAATAATTTTATTAGTTGTATTTTTACCGACTTCTAAACAAGGTGTAGGTTCTCAATTCGGATGTTTATATAGGTATATTTTTTTTAAATGAAATTTTCTAGTTCCAAAGTCAAATCCATAATCCATCCATCCATCCATAATATTATAAATGCGAAACTCTGTCTGTCTATCGGTTACGCTTTCACGCCTAAACCACTGAACCGATTTTGATGTAATTTGGTATAGGGGTAGATTAGACCTTGAGGAAGGACATAGGCTATGTTTGGTCGCGATAACCGACATCCACGCGGGTGGAGTAGCGGGCAAAAACTAGTTATAAATAAGATGAACTAATCTGATTTATCGTTGTCTTTGACTGTTTTCCTTCTCGTAAGTGCTAATCCAATGTTTTGGATCACCCTGGTTTGTCTTTAGTCCCTTCTTTGCTTATCTCATACATTCGCCATCCGAGTCGGTAACATTTTATGATGTCGTTTCCTTTTGGCCCATCGACCTATCTGATAAAACCGTAAACGCGTAATTTTCACCCGGATGGGCAGTTTCGTAGCCATAAAAGATTGTTCTTTTCATCAGTTGTGAATTGTTTATTACAATACTTATTACTTAAGTGTTATAAAGGTGTATAACATTAACATTTATCATCATAATATTTTCATTACATTGATTTAGAGGAGTACAATAAGTTGGTACTTATTGTTGTACTCTAAATCAATGTAATGAAAATATTAGCATTTTGGATGAATCTAAGTATTCATCCAAAATGCTAATATTTTCATTACAGTATCAGTACTCTCAAGAATATACATGTCAACAGTTACAATATGTCAATATATGTAAATGGTCTTTTATTATGCTACATGATGATTTAACTTTATACCATTTTTCAGCATATTGCGCGCACAGAGGAGTGTGAGGTTTGGCATAGTTAAAGTTTATGAGGAAAAACAAATCAATGGAAGAAATTAAGCAGTATGCGTCTATGATTTTGCCAGTCGTAATCATTTTCTTCAAGTGCCAAAAAACGGTCGTTTAAATTACAAATTAAATAATAATATATATTATGTAAAAATTGAAGTTGTATTCAGTGTATAATAATGTCAAAAATATTGAAAACATTTTTCGTTACAAGTTTAGAATTTCCTTAATTTCAATAAACATTTTATTCATTTATTCATTATACTTTAGACTTTATAACTAGGTATGTTTCATTTCGTACAACAATAACAGAACATCAGAAAACTCAACATTTTGGGCTTATTTATTTATAGTTGACGTGGACTTTATTCAAATGATTTTTGGACTTATTCTGAAAGTGGGTCAATTATTAAACATCAGAAAAATAAGTTCATTTCACTGCTGTCTGCAGTGGAATTAGAACTCGTTGTCGAGACTTTTGACGTCTCCACACCACCGGAACAATTGACATAGGCTTTTCAATTTCCTGTAAACGCTGTTCACGGAAATGAAACGTTTTAAAATGTTATTTTTAGTTTTGTGAGTTGTAGCAGCAACACTGTTGACAATTGGTCTCACAAGTAGGTTGGAACTGGTTAGAACGCTCCAGATATGTCATGAAATTATACTATACTGTATTTCGGTAATACACTGTTTCGTTTAATAACTTTTTCAACACACTTGCTTATAAATACGATTTTATTTCACCGCAATTAAGCACGTAATGCCACCTATTATGAAACTGTGACTTTTTCATTGCTATTATTCACAAGTGAGTTATAGATTTTTTTTTTAAAATTTCATTGATTAAGTGTCTTTGTTCTTAAAAAAGTTTCGATACAAAAAAGATCATGTTCAATATTACAAACCAATTAATATACCTATTGCTTGCTCATTTCATGCAACTTCGTATTTTAAAAGATAATTTCAACGTGTAGTAACTAGTAAGTACGTGTTTAATAAACAAAGCTTTCACTAAAATGTTTTTTTCTCTATGAGTATTAACAAAGAAAAAAAATCATCATCCAAATAAGTATATAATAATAACTGATGACAAGGCACCATGGTGATAGCACCTTAGCCTGTGCCGAAAGGAACAAAATAAAAAAAAATGTTGGATGCGCGCGCATCACTGAACTCTATTATTTATTATCTATACCAAGATATCTATGGCGCGCATAGAAACGAATTATTTTTTACTATTGTGTTAGTATTTTTCAATGTCGCCTCGGCGGTAATCACCAACTTTACACACTTGTACCATAATCTACTATTATGTCATGTTTATTTTAGGATATGCATGATATTTAAGAGGTACAAATATTTGTAAAAACATTTCTAGGATTATAGTCCCAAAAATTAATAAAACTCTTTTAATGAGCCTCTGAGTGTTTATCATAGGTCGTAAATATCTTACGAAAATATGTGAAATAATAATAATAATAATAATATATCTCTTTATTGTATGTACACAGATACAGAAGAATACAAAAAAAAACATAAAAAATAAAATACAGTAAATACAGTAAATAATCTTCCGTATAAATATAAATGAATCGCCAAATTTCTTATTAAGCTCTTATTTTCAGAATCCACTGCGCACCAGTTTGAATTATTTTTTTTGTTTTATTCATAATTTGTCGACACAAGGTTTATATGACATAGGAAACTTTTATGGGTTCAACTTCAAAAAATCACAAAAGTTGTAAGTAATATAGGTATTTTTATTCAACTGTACGACTATGTAAAATGCAATCATAAAATATTAAAATAAATTTTGAAATTAATAATGGGAAGTTATTTTTTCACGATTTTTGCCCGTACGAGACCGGAACGGGTCAACTAGTTATAAATGAAAAAACGGTCTTCCTCTTGTTACAACTAATTGGACGTCCACAAGTTGGTCACGTACATACCCTTGTCCTCTTTCTTCGATATAGAAGATGTCCCTACTTTAATAACAATAGGAATAAAAAACATGATTCAATTTAATCTCATATTTACGTACCTACTTACTTGATGTTATCCTGTCTTGCTTGGTGATATAATTATATTCCTAAACAGTATTGAAATACTCTATTCAGCGGATTCTATAACGATAGATAGATTAAGAAAATGATAGAATCTGTGTAAAAGTGGTTTTATTTTAATGAGCGATATTCGCTAAACTTCAGATAGTTTTATCTTAACAGTAATTTTAATTAATAGGTATATGGAGGCCCACCAAGATCTTCGGAGCTAGCCAACCTCACCTGCAAGCCGCAGACTGACGGACGAGTCTCTGGCGCAAGCTTTCCTTTCGGGGTGTTAGCTCAAAACAGCTGTTTAAACCAAATCATAAGGAGAAGGAGCCCAGGGTCCGCTTATTAATTTGATTAGTTTGTTCTGGACTAGCAGGGGGCCCCGCAGTCGTATAATAGAGCCCTGTACACACTCGATCAGGGCGGGCATTCTTATACTGAGTACAACGATATAGGTAACAATATGTAACTATATAATCAATCTGGGTTTCGATGTTCATAGAATTAATTTGTAGCCCGAAAATTCCTCTTTGCTCAATTTCGTTTCAGTTGAAGTTAGTGAACTTAGTAACTCACCGAAAGCTTTATAAACAGTTCGCTGTATAGCATCCGTGATTGCTCCGTAGTTTGTCCAACAAAAATAATTGCGTTCCAACTTGTCGTTACCGCAAGACCTTGGAAGTTTTTATGTTTTTCGGACAATCTGCTTTGAGGAATGTTAGGGAAGAAACGGTATAAATAATAGTGAGATATGTAGTATATTTATTAATATACTAAAGAGAAGTTTTGTGCTGTCATTGCGAAGATCAAAGGCTTGTCTTGTCTTCTTTACTGACGTCACAGAATCTCTCTGTTCTTACAGCACGAGTGTGACCCCCTGGTATTGCAAACATCCATAGGACACGGTAACCACTTTTCATCAGGTGGGCCGTATGCTTATCTGCGACCTAAGTGGTATAAAAAAATAAACTGCATGCATTGCAATAGATGGACGAACGTTATAAATAACAAAATTATTATTTAAATATCTAAAAACTCAAGTACCCGAGCACACGTTTTCAAAATGTGGTTTGTCATTCTGGGATAAGTATATTAGTGCAGTTTTTGAATTGATGTAGAAGTTGAATACCCTGGAATATTTTATTTGTACTTAAACAATATTTTGTACAAATAATAAATAGTTCTTTTTAAATCACACAAACAAGTTACTGCTACTGAACAATAACAAATAATGAATGAAAGTAGATTGTGAGTGCTGTACTCGTATCCTTATAATCATGAGAAAAAGTTTTCCTTGTTGACATGAGACGAGACAAGGCGAGACGAGCCGAGACGAGGCAGTAAGGCAGCAGCGATGATAATACAATTAGTGTAGTTAACAGTTGGGGGGAAATCTTGTCTTGTTCATTATCTGGTATCGTCAGTAGTAAACGTAACGTAAACGTTTTTGGTTCTATGTACGAAATTCTATGGAGATACTTTTTTGCGGTTATGCGTTTTGTAAGCCTTTTTGAATTTGCTTTTAGATCGAGTATAAAAAGTAGTCTAGATCCAGTTACATTTTAATTATATCTCATACTAGCTGTTATCCGCAGTTCCATCCCCGTGGATGTCTAATCTTTGAAAATTATGGACTTTCATAGAAACTGTTGTACCTTATTTTCCACCCTTAACACCTTTTTTTTTGCGTTAAAAGGTAGCCTATATCCTTTCCCAAGCTCTAGACCATCTTTGTATTTAGATCGATGCAGTGGTTTAGGCTTGCAAGCGTAACAGATAGACCTACAGACAGTTACTTTCGCATTTATAATATTAGTAAAGATGTATGTGGGTACACAAGGAGTATCTTCGAGACCAAAGCGCGAGGTCAGACTACAGGCCGAGAGTGCCTGAAGAAGCCTAAAAAAGTCAAAAAATAGGAGAGCGGACCCCGGATTCCAAAATAAGACGATGTTTGAATTGAGTGGGAATTAAATATATTACTCGAATACACAACTACCTTGCCACACAGGACATCAATGTACTCGTATTTTTGCAGCGAAATAATTTATTATTATATCTTGTACAAACTGCAACCAAATATTTATAAAAAAACTCGCCTAAAATTCCTTATACACTGATACGAATAGAGCATCACGACCTTTTGTTGACAACGCTATATGCCTTTGGGTGGTTGCCATTCTATGTTGGTTCACTTTAAAAAACATATTTCACAGTTTTGGGTGAAAAAACAGATAGTGAAATTTCAAATAAATATTTTCATATTTTTGGGCGTCACTTTCAATAGCTTTTAAAAATCAAATTCTTCAGTAAAATTGAAATTCAGTGAACTGATAATGATAGTTCCAACCAGCAAACGCAGGTTTATTTGCCTGAACGGCAAATAAACCTGCGTTTGCTGGTGCCGTGCTCGTGCCGCAATTGGGTAATTTCAAAGGAGAACGGGCACTTTTGTATGAGCTGCGTCCCAACCCTTGTAACAAGTTGCGACTATTGTAAACATGTTCATTTAGTCTATTTATATGTAAAAATGAAAGATTTTTATCAGAAATTCGTGCAGGTCCAAAGTTATAAGGGTGTAAGTAAAAAATATTTTTTGTGCAAATAGACTTTGCAGTAGGTACAGTTCTACGGTTTTGTATCATTTCGCCGACGGTCATTACAACTACGGTTGACTCAACTAGGGTTAATTCACCTACTGGTTGACATGGTTCATGGTTGTACCGATCACATATTTTTAACAAAAAAAGAGGAGTGTTATAAGTTTGACGTGTGAGTGTGTGTGTGTGTGTGTGTGTATGTGTGTGCGTGTGTGTCAGTCTGTCTGTGGCATCGTAGCTCCCAAACGGCTGAACCGAATTCAATTCTGTTTCTTTTGATCGAAAGATGGTTTAGTCGAGAGTATTCTTAGCTATGTTTCATGAAAATCGGTTCAACGATTTGAAATATATTATGAGGAATGAAAATCAATCCAAAATCTAATATATTTTCAAATATACCCGTATTGGGTATCAAATGAAAGGTCATAATTTATACATCACGATACAGCAGGTTTTATGGAAATCGGTTTAGCGGTGGTAACCGCTGAACCGATTTCCATAAAACCTGCTATTATTATAGGTATAATATAAAAAGCATGAAACAAAAAAAATTAAAAGCAGAAACCAATATTTTAATTTTCTCTTTCTAAATCGATTTGAATAGTTAGCATAATAAATGCTTCAAAAGAACATTATTCACGCTGCATACATTTTTGGTCCAAAATTGAAAGTGCTGGCCAAATACGATATTTCGTTAGAACTTGTTCTTATTGGGGCGTCAAAGTTGAGGGACCACTTCCTTCGGTTTTATTTGAGTTCGAAAATCTTGAAAACATACATTTTTTATGACACAAACTATTGAAAATGGATAAAAAATGTCGTGCACATTGGAAGAATAGTTAATAAAACTAATAAAAAATAAACCCCATACTGCACACCGTTGTTTTTCGTCTATTTATTTAGGTGCTAAATTGAAAATAAGTAGCGGCCAAAGAATACAAATATGACATTCCGTTAGTCGGGCAGTGGACCCTCAGCTTTGACGCCGTAATACAAAATGCTAATGAGGACAAGCTCTAACAGAATATCATACTAGTATTCTTTGGCCGGCACTTTCAATTTTGGACCTAAATAAATGGGTGAAAAACAACGGTGTGCAGAATGGGGTTTATTTATTATTGATTTTATTGACTATTCTTCCAATATAGAACAATGATTTTCATTCGTTTTTAATCATTCATATCATAAAAATGTATGGTTCCAAGATATTTGAACTCAAATAAAACTGAGAGCAGTGGTCCCTCAGCTTTGACGCCATAGTAAAAAATGCTAACGAGGACAAGCTCTAACGGAATTTCATATTTGTATAGGTACTTTGGCCAGCACTTTCCATTATGGACGCAGGAGGCGTGGGTTCGATCCCCGCTCAGTGCAAATATTTGTGTTCATGAAATATGGGTATTTACATTGGTCTGGTCGTGCCTCGGAGAGCACGTTAAGCCGTCGGTCCCGGTTGCCATAAGAACATCTATGGCAGTCGTTACGGGTAGTTGGAGCCCTCAAAAATCTAAAAACAACAGTCTAGCTGCAAAGCTTCGATATCGCCTAATGTTACCATTGGGATGTGGAGGTCAGATGGCAATCGCTTCACAGAAAATATCAAGGTCTAGCCAAATCCGTAGTTAAGACTGGCAAAAGCGGACCCCAGACTCCGAGCTGAAAGCTTCGGATGCGACTGGGAATTAACGCTAAGAGGAAGAAGAATATGGGGTTATTTTTTATTGCTTTTATTTACTATTGTTCCAATATAGAATAAAGATTTTCATTTATTTTTAATAATTCGTATCATAAAAAATGTATGTTTGGCAACATCTTTATTTTTAAATTCAAATAAAACCAAGCGCAGTGGTCCCTCAACTTTGACGTGGTAATAGAAAATGCTAGCGAGGACAAGTTCTAACGGAATATCGTATTTATTTTCTTTGGCCGGCACTTTCAATTTTGGACTAAAATGGGTGATGTCCTTTCATTCAAAAATCCCAATAATTTATACATATTTGAAATGTACTAATTAAGGCCTTTAATTTGATATCAAACACGGTATATTTACCTCAATTTTATTTTTTAACGCAGTACTTTATGACCGCTAGAGGGCGCCACATTGAATTCAGTGACATATTATATAGCCTATAATAAGTGGACAATCAAGACACTTCTAACAATACCTTACTTGTCCAGTTCTAATTAGTAGTTGAAGAGCTATGAGGGAATTAGTGAATATACATACATAGTTCATACATACATACATAGCTTGTCAAAATCATAATCCTCCTTTGGCTTTAACATAGTCGGGTAAAAATAGCATAAATAAATAAGTATTTTGTCATAAAAACACTAATTATTTAAAATAAATTAAATACTTTCTTAGTAACTGAAACCCCCACAACTTTTACCCTGCACGAAATACAGATTTATGTCCATACAAAAAAATAATACACTCATTGAGACCTTTCATTTGATATAGGTCAAAAAGTGTTACACCATATGGGACGAAACGCCCATTCGCCGAACGAAAAATTCCACTACGCCCTCAACATTATTATACAACAAATAAATTATTTATAAGATACAATGCATTGTCATCTATCCTTCATTGGAGTGCTAGCTAACTATTGTTGGAAAAAGAAGAGTAGTTTTACGGATATTTTGTAAAGAAAAACACTATGAATGATTTATGGGCTACCCTCGTAAAGAATTTAATAACTTTTACATCGCAAAATTAGAATTTTATTCATATCAACTAAGATTTATATACCACGTTCATTGTTTTTAAAAGCGTATCTGAAAGCTTGTTATCCTTTGTCGTATCCCGCAATTTTCTAAGGGCTTTGTGATATCAATCGCTTCTTCAAACAAAATGAATAATGTAAGACATTTTTGGCAAAAATTGTAATATAAACGAGGAATGTCATTGATTGATTACTATCAAGGATCAGTGGTATATAGACACAAATACAATATATACCTGTAGATAGTATGTGTCGGTTGAAAAAAGAGGTGCTCGTCTTACTCACCTAATGATTACTATTGCTAAAGTTATTGTGAATGAAATTAATTATATTACGAGTCTAAAACGAGATATAATCAAATTTTAGAATAATCATATACTTAACAATAAATAGTGATGGAAAAGAGTGGTTGTTTAATCATCACTACATATTATAAAACAAAGTCGCTGTCGCTGTCTGTCCGTCCCTATGTATGCTTAAATCTTCAAAACTATGCAACGGATTTTGAAGCGGTTTTTTTGATAGATAGAGTGATTCAAGAGGAAGGTTTATATGTATAATACATGCATAATATTGTAGAGAAACACTGATAAATTTCGAAATAATACCACGCGGGCGGAACATATGGCGGTACGAAGTTCGCCGGGTCAGCTAGTCTAAGATAAAACGCCTATCTATTCTGCCCATTGATAGTTATTAGCAGTTAGTTCCATCAGAGGTTAAAATTCCTTTTTAAATATCTGTCTCTATTTACCAGAGAGCGCCATCTTCCTATTCAGTGAGTACCGTCGATACAGCATCGGCAGACAGGATCTTAAACAGATTATCCGAGATGTCCAATTACTATCGGATTTCCCGTTCTCATTGCCAAGAGTGGCCCGTTGAAATGCAATTATATTATCAACAATTGCTTTAAGTCTAATAAATATTTGAGCTGTGGCCGCTGTGGGATCAAACAATTTTATTGAAGAATTTACTTTGATTTGTTGAACATTTCAAATTATTACTGGTGGTCTTTCGAACTTGGCACTTAGTTACAGATGATTCTGCTGTTTTAGGATTCAAAAGAATTCCATTTATACGTTTCGAACACAAGAAAAGCGATGCTGAATACTTTCCCTTAATAAACTGGGCATTGCTTAGTCTTTTCTCGAAAATATTTTTTTAATATTATTTGTCATTAAAACAAAAACCCTAAAATAATTCGGCCAGGCTTATACCTACTTATATTTATATCAGCAGATTCATTACATCAGAAATAAAAAGCTTTGAGAAAGGTGGGTGAGGTGTACGATTTGTTAAATGTGTACGTGCCTCGAATATAAAGAGAATTTTGACAATACGTTGGTAGCTGTCTTTTCTTTTTCCTGTTCTTATATCTCAACACAAATGAAAGAAAAACGATTTACGATTCCACTTAAAATAATGGTGTCAGTGAGTTTTGAGAAAGGGTTATTCAATGTAATAAAAGAACTAGCTGGTACCCACGGCTCTGTTTCAATGGAATTCTGTAACCATTCCTACTTATTTAATTCAGCGCAGCGTTAAGAAGTAGCCAAGAGTATATAATATTAATTCAGATATAATATATCCTTGTAATTTTTTTGGAACCTAATAAAACGAAATCAATTAAATTAACCATCAGCTCTTACAAAACTAGGATCAGGAGGTAGTTCAGTGCCCCGAGCACGAAAACGTATAGAGAGAACGGAGCATTGCGATTGACCGGCTCCAGACACATACAGGTTTTTTTTTATCTTTATTTATTTATAGGACTTTTATCTTACGACATGGCAAAACTTAAACTAGGTTAGATAGTGTGTTTATGAGATGAGTAGAATCACATATTAACAACTATTTAACACTTCTCTTCATTCATCGTCACTTCTACACATCTCATAAACACACTTCGCAGCGTCTGAATCAGGTGCAGATAAAATAGTCTGGTATGAGCCTATGTTCTCTATTCTTATATCAAAATTAAAAACTAATTGTGCTCTAGCATGACGATTCCGTTCACATTCCATGAGCAAATGTTGAACATCGTCTATTTTGCCACATGTTAAACAGTTAGGCGTATCAACTACTCTCATCATGTGTCCAAATTCTCGTGATGGAATGTGACCAGAACACATACAGGTTTACAGTAGGCAGTTTGCCTATCGCAATGCTCTATTCTCTCCATTCGGTTACGTTACGAATTCCGCCTCCGTGGCGTAGCGGTAGTAAACGCGGCCGCTACGCGGGTTCGATCCCCACTCAGTGCAAATATTTGTGTGCATTAAATATGGGTATTTGCATTGGTCTGGTCGTGCCTCGGAGAGCACGTTAAGCCGTCGGTCCCGGTTGCCATAAGAACATCTATGGCAGTCGTTACGGGTAGTTGGTGCCCTAAAAAGTCCAAAAACAACGGTCTAGCTGCAAAGCTTCGATATCGCCTAATGTTAACATTGGGTCGTGGAGGTCAGATGGCAATCGCTTCACGGAAAATATCGAGGTCTAGCCAAATCTGTAGCTATGACTGGTAAAAGCGGACCCCAGACTCCGAGCTGAAAGCTTCGGATGCGACTGGGAATTAACGCTAGGAGGTTACGTTACGAATTCAAATATTTTTGATGCTCAGTACTCTGTAGTCATGGAGAAGGAAATGATCATATTCTGTCCTCCGTGTCTGTAGTCCATATTCTGTCCTCCGTGTCTGTAGTCCTTCCTTTTCATTGTATAGGGTGGATACAATATTGTACAAAAAATACATACTATATGCACAATGTGCAATTGTGCATATATGTGATACACACGAGGCAACCGATGATCTAAAAGAAAAACTTGTTACTATGCTCAACATAGACATTGTTTATTTAGTTTCTATCAATTTATAATTTATTTATTAATTCTCATGATTTCTAAAACTTCAGCAGAGAAATCGCGATGTCTCAGTAAAACACTTCAGTGGAAATTCAAACCTGCGCGTTGGAATAAACCAGCTTATCGTCTTGAAATTTTCGAACGTTAAGAGCAATTGATTGTACTTGGTAAAGTCAAAGTTTAGGCTGGATTTGTAGAAAACCATTGGAAGAAGTCAAACTTTATGCGATTTGATAATAAAGAACAATGGCAGCCGCCCATACATGATATTATTTGAGAATGAAATGATGCGTCTTTAAATAAAAAAAATACTGTTTGATACAGCATGATCACCTGTTCTAATACGTACTAGAATTTCAATCTAAGAAGGCCGAGAATAATAGTATTCGGTGTCGAACATTTTGTAGGTTATACATTTAGATCTCTATTATTGTGTCAATGTGTTTGATGAATGGTGTGGCTGCATAATCCTTATAAATATATGTACGTACTACATACACATACTCGTATATTCATCTATATATTCCCGGTTTTACACCCACATTTTGCTGTTACTACATCCAATAAGTATGTCTGACCTATATCGGTAAATTCTTTTTTCTTACTTGTCTATTTCGACATGTACCTAATAAATTGTACATTCTAAACTAGTAAACATAATTACATAACATCAAAGCTACGACATCCACAGAATATGGCAAGATCGGAATCCAATATACAAACAGCACAGTCACTCAGTTATGTATCAGTATCAGAGTCCTTAGGCATGCAGGGGTCACAAAGAGGAAAAATCAGATTCCTTAAGCAGTCCGGGTCACAAGAAACTTCAAAAAAAACGGTAAAGATGATTGAAATCACTCCACGAGAAAACACAACGAACGTAAACAAACGTCTATGTCTGTCTAGAGTTGTCAATGTTGCCATAGTAAGAAATATATTTTACTACTATGTTTTTGTTTACTTGCTTATATTTTCATTACAGAAATACTTTAAGTTTGAAAAACATGCATTTAAAAACATATCAATAACTAACATACTTCATTGATTTAGTTCTTACAATTATAAAACTAAAAATATTTACAAAACTACGACACTTTACTGCATAGTTTTTTTTACATTTTATAAGAATAGTTGCAAAATGGTAACATTGAATTGATAAGGAAATTAAATTAATCAATTGAGCTCATAATAATTTCCGTTCTTTTCCTCGCCCCTTATTAACTTAGACGATAATTTCATAAAACGTAGATATTTACTAGAATGAGTTTCATATGAATGACATTTTAAGTCGCTCAAATTGTTGTCAAATAAAATTTCGCCATTGTTCTTTGATGTCATAATATATTATTTTCAAATAATTGATTTTATGTGATACTTGTTGAAGCCATTATTTCTTCACCCCGCTATCATTTTATTTAACTATATTCCTTATTAATTCAACAAACTGTTTACTCTTTGTAAATATGTCCGCAGATTTTATTTTTATTTCGGCCAATGATTTCATTAAATCTTTGTACTAAAGTATACTCAAACCTAATTAGCAAAAAATATTTACTCTCGAGTAGATTTCTTATGTAGACAATACAAATTAAAATTAATGAAAAGGATTTTTGTTAAAGAGAATACTATTAATCGAAATTATTAGTATTATTATTGAGGGTACTCATTAGCTATAGACCGACCGCTATCGCTGCGGACCACTCCCACGCGCAGCGGCGTGGCGAGGAACGAGGTAAAGAAAGAAAGAGCATTTTTAGCTGAGCGCTCGCTCGCACTTTGTGAACCAAACCTTCGCAAACCTCCGTGCTCCGTGAGCGCTGGCATCTGTATTTTTTTTTTTTTTTTATATAGGACACGTCCATTTGACTTCGCCTCGCCTGATGGTAAGCTGAAGGCAAAGTCTCTGAAAGAGGGCCACCATTACAACACGTACCATGTTACAATGGTGGCACTCAGCTTGACGGCCTCATCAGATGCTTTTTCACGCCCCGCTTAAAGGACCCGGGACTATAGGTGGAAGGAAACACGTGAGCTGGCAAGGAATTCCAAGTCTTAATAGTGCGGCAGAAGAAGGAGTCGCCGAATCGCTTGGTTCTTGATGGAATATTCTGCACCGTATGCGGGTGGCATCTAAGTCCTGCACGTGTTGTCCTATATAGGAAAGGACAGGGTGGGATTACTTGGAAGAGCTCATCAGAACATTCACTATGGTAGAGACGGTAGAAAACCGCCAAAGATGCCACATCTCTACGCAACTGCAAAGGCTCGAGGGTGTTAGTGACCTCAGGATTCCCAATAATGCGGACCGCACGTCGCTGCAACCTGTCGAGAGCATCTAGTAAGTACTTTGCGGAGCCATCCCAGAGATGAGTATATAAGCTAAACTAGCTTTTGCCCGCGGCTCCGCTCGCGTAGATGTCGGTTATCGCGACCAAACAGAGCCTATGTTCTTTCTCAAGGTCTAATCTACCTCTATATCAAATTTCATCAAAATCGGTTCAGCGGTTTAGTCGTAAAAGTGAGACAGACAGACAGACAGACAGAGTTACTTTCGCATTTATAATATTAGTAGGGATTGCTCAATTGCTGCAATGATGCTAAATTGCTGCATGAATAGTGGATTCAGGTGGATTATGTTATAGCTAGAATTCGGACACGGGACCTCTCGATCACAAGGCCGACTCCTCTCCTCAAGAACCACTAAACTGCCGACGCGATGCTTCGGATTGTAGTCCAACGTATTTTTATATTACAGGGAGAAAAAATCATAATAGACTTGCTTGATAAAAATATACTATAGCATGAAGTATAGCTTATTATATGAAGGTAATAAACAATACGCCTCTTCTTCAGTCTTGTCTCCGCATGTAAACAGCGCACACTTTTGATTACTCTTTGTGAGTTCAAGCTTTTGTTCTCGCCAACAAATAGGTTCACAATAATGGTATTAAGCTTGAATGGAGTGTATTTTTATGCGGAAATTACTTTGAAGTATGGTATGCTGGTTGAATATAAACGTTATCTTACTTGAATATTCTGTATTTATATAATACAAATTTCGGTCGCAGTTTTTGTAACGAGTAATATTAAATACAGCCTGTTAAATGCAGCTGTTAAATAGGGATAGTTTTTATGAAATTAAATAAATATATATCAATATACCGGGACATATTTAAACAGTACAAGCCATAATAAAACTATAATCGTAGAGGTATTTTTTATACCACTTAGGTGGCAGACAAGCACACAGCTTACCCGATGGAGAGTGGTTACCGCAGTCAATGGACGTGTACAATACCAGGGGCATCACACTCGCGCTGCTGACCCTGACTTTACATGTTTTATAAGTTATAATACTTAGATATGAAAAGAAAAAATTACAACTAAAATAACCAAGGATTGAGCTCTAGAGATTAAAACATAAAGAGTTGAATGACTTTCAAGAAAGAACTTAAGTAAAAAAGAATTGTAAATCGTTCTCACAGAGTTTAATATTTATTCTATTCTATTCTTATAATTCTTCTTTCATTGCATGTTCACTTCTTCTTCCTCTTAGCGTTAATTCCCAGTCGCATCCGAAGCTTTCAGCTCGGAGTCTGGGGTCCGCTTTTGCCAGTCTTAACTACGGATTTGGCTAGACCTCGATATTTTCTGTGAAGCGATTGCCATCTGACCTCCACATCTCAATGGTAACATTAGGCGATATCGAAGCTTTGCAGCTAGACTGTTGTTTTTGGATTTTTGAGGGCTCCAACTACCCGTAACGACTGCCATAGATGTTCTTATAGCAACCGGGACCGACGGCTTAACGTGCTCTCCGAGGCACGACCAGACCAATGCAAATACCCATATTTCATGAACACAAATATTTCACTGAGCGGGGATCGAACCCACGCCTCCTGCGTAGCGGCCGCGTTCACTACCGCTACGCCACGGAGGCTGTCTTCATGGCTACATGTTCACTCTACACATAATACTCCGAGAATACTCCGGACGATCAATCACAGAACGGTAACCAATAAGTTGTGAGTGGGGAGTCGCGACAGAGTTAATTAAAATTAGGTTAATTGAATCATCCTCGCTCAGGTACGTAAGCGACAGCGAGAATGCTACATTGTTTACAAATTGATTTTTAGTTTTGGAATTAATTTGAATAGCTTTAATATTGAAGAATGGCTTTAAAATTCTAATCGGTTTTCTTTAACTGTGTTTTTATATGGACCTGAACTTGGACCTGGACCTGGACCTGGACCTGGACCTGAACCTGGATCTGGACCAGGACCGGGACCTGGACCTGGTCGGGACAGAGGTAATTAAAATTAGGTTAATTGAACCATACTCGCTCAGGTACGTAAATGACAGCGAGAATGCTATTATACATTGTTTACAAATTAATTTGTAGTTTTGGAATTCACCTCAATAAAGACGGATTCTCATGGTTTTAGTATAAAATGGCTTTAAAATTCTAATCGGGTTTCTTTAACTGTGTTTTTATGTAGGTACCTGAACCTGGACCTGGATCTAGACCTGAACTCGAACCTGGATCTGATATTTTGTATTACAATTCGTGTTATCCTTTCTGTCAGATTTAATTACAAGTGAATAGACAAATCGACTAACTCTATATTTACAACATTAATATGATTTTTGTACTTTTTTATCGAACGATGTTTTTATTTGACCTGTCTATTTTTCGGCAATGGTAAACTGATGTCTGAAAACGGGATTATCTTAAAAAATATATACACAGTTAGTTACTTTCTTAGAAAAGTTTGTGATCGGATTAAGTAGTTTTGAACTTCAAAGCTAATTAAATTTCAACTACTTCAATTACTCAGATACGTCTGTTAATTCTAAGCACCGTCAAGGGTCAATTGAAATAGAGATGACAGCGGTTGACAATGTATTTTGTAGGATGAAAGTACTTCCAAAGTCAGGCAGCTTGAATTTGAGTGATAGAATAATACATTATTTTTATTCGAACAGACAGATTGAAGTCATTTTAGGAGGATGCTCTTGACCTGGCATTTCCTTAACCGGTGAGCGTATCTTTATGATTACAAATTATGAAAAATCATAACCCTTCTTGGCAGTCGGGTAAAAAGAAGAAGAAGCAATAGGTATATCCTGATCGTAGCAACTGGAAACAAAGACACCGGCAGGCAAGGCAGGCACCGCGTCTGTCTACCCCATCACGAAAAATGTGTGGCTGTATGCATGTTCTTCACTTCTCATTTTATGGCTGGTTATGAATTAAGGCATCAGTCTATAATAGCGCAGAGAAAGTGCTATGACAGCAATAATTGCTGTCATAGCGCTTTGTCTTTGTCACTCTCTCTGGGCTATAGCAATAGGTAATCTATTCATTTTCTTGCATTTGCTGATAGCAGTCAGCAAACAATATACCAGTATTCTTTGTTAGGAACTAAGTGTACACAGAATCTGAAATATATTTACTCCCCCGTACAAAAGTTTTTAGTAAAATTTTGTACGGGGTACATTTTACTGGAAACTTTTGTACGGGGTGGTTTTACAGTTCATGGAGTAAATATATTTCATATTCTGTGTACACTTAGTTCCTAACAAAGGATATTGGTATATTGTTTACTGACTGCTATCAGCAAATGAACAAAGTCACTATGTACACACAAAAGTATGAGTAACGTGTTTCAATTTCTATTCACCAAATATGCATATTTGCAACTAAAATAAAACAACCTTGTATCTCATTCTGGAAATCAAATACCAAAATGCACGCTTGCCAAACACCCTTTGATACGAAAGCATTTGATCTCGAACACAAATAAAAGTTATATCGAAAAGCTTACGTTGGTTGGTTTCGCAAACTTAGTTTATTATAAGCAAAAGCGGATTCTGTTAAAGTTAAATTATGTCTGACGAAGTACTAGCGAATTTAAGGCATTAACACTGTTATTTCCTATCGGAGAAGTTGAAGTAATCATAACGTAAATAATGGTATACTATGTTATCACAAATTTGTAATCAAATACTGATTAAGTGGTATTAACCTTTGATCATATTATACGGTATAGATATCGCAGTCAACTAGCTTAATCAGCCATTCAATCATCATCATCATCATGTCGTATGGTTTTTGCTCGAGTCCTCATATGTCAACGTCTAGTTGGCGAAGTCAGTCTATTGCTGCCGGTGTGAGGTCATGTAGCTCACGAATTCATTCATTCAGCCGTTCAATCATTTATTTATATCCATGCAGAAACAAGTCTAGCCTAGCTGTTTGATTAAATGGCTAGGCAAGTAATCAAACGTCATTGATCCAAGCCATTTGCTTAGCAGCTTGATCAAATGGCTGAATTATCTTAAAATTAGTCTTGAAATATACTGAAAAGTATAATGAGTTCTGTAGTAATATGCATGCCATAAATGTTCTTCAAGTATTTTGATTTACATTTTACGACAGTGACGACATCCGTAGACCATCTACAATTTCCGTAGCATATTGACGTAGCGCACACTCTACCGTAGCACCGTAGTAGCAAATCGTAGTTAGCCGACAAAATGCAACAAAATAATTGCCCCATTAAGTTTAAAAGACTTCCTGTGGAGCGGCTGTAATTTCAACGGTTCATGTTTTGTCCAAATAAAGAACGGGGAATAATTACTCGTCATAAATTAAAGGCACTACGCATAAACGTTTGACATTAATTTTACTCTCGCTGAGTTGAAATGGACATCGCTTTGTTACTCATAAAAGCCTTAGCAATGAAGTTCAAAGTCCAAGTGTTTTCTTTGACAAATAGCTCAGTCTAAGTTAGTTAATGTAACTAGTAACTTTAACTTAGTTTAACTAATAAGTGTTAGTACATTCTAATTTGTTAAAATTTGATTTAGTAAAGGCTTGGTTTTACTTGTATAATTTAATATTTTAATATAATAAATAGTTTTTAGAGTATTAGGGTGGTTGAGCTTCATTTAGATTTTTTATTTTTCTTTTGAGAGTTTTGAGGTACCACTGTTATGATTACATATTATAACATAGTGGTAATAAATAAAATATAGGATGGAAGGTATTGTACATTATGACTCACTACCATGGACACCCAAGATCGTGCGAAGTGGTGTAGGAAGAGCCGGAAAGCGGACCCTGAGCTCCGAGGTCATATTGGTCTTGAATGCAATCAGGAAAATATTTCTCCGTGAAGATGATGATAATGACATACCTTACGACTCCAAAAATAGGAAAGGTATACTAGGTTATAAAATATTGACTTTTAGCCAAACCTGCAGTTAGACTGGAAAAATCGGACTCCAAATTCCGAGATGAAAGCTTTGAATACGACCGCTAAGATGAAGAAGATACTAGCCTACTGCAGTGAGTTTGATTTTTTTCGGTTAAAAAAAAATTCTATGCTCATGATCAGGGAGAAGTCCTGTGCCGTATCGTACCTGGTTAACAGGCTGGCCATCGCCATCTAAAGAGGCAACGCAGGCAACCTGATGGTCACCTTAACTGAGGACGAGCAAGGACGCGTGTAAACAATTACACGCGTTCTTGCTCGTATTTTGACCTGGTAAATACTGTAAATAGAATGACTTTACTACTATTAATAATATCATTGCATATTTGTATTTAAAAAAATACTCATGATTGTCAATAATAAAATCGATGGAGCGAATATATTCATCAACTTGTAATCCAATTTTAACATAATTAAACAACTACTCCTACACTTAAAACATAAACTACTTAATCCAACTCCGACCTTTTCGTTTTACAAACTGAAAATGTACTCTATTTTACAAGCTTTAACTTTACCTCTAAATTGAAACTACCACAAAAGATACCTTTTCTCTTTATGTAACCGAAGGGGTAGCTTATACATTTATTAAAATGGGTAGCAGGACTTGCGGTCCATTGAAATAAAAGTTGCTTTCACTGTATTTAAGGTGCGGTTCACCTAAGTGTTGTTCACCAGTTGATTCAACCTTTTATTGTTTTATTAAAATATTATATTTCACCGTGTGAGACTAAAGGTATATTCACAGTAAAAATTACCGGTTTTTCCATTTTTATTACCGGTAATTTTCGGAGGTCCAAAAACGGCGGATTACCGGTAATACGGTAAACCTGTATTTCACACTATTTGTTATCGATTTTTTCGTATTATTTTACTCTTGTAGATGATTAAAACCTGCAGTGTCCTTGTCTCCACAATGATTCGACTCGAATTAACCATTCCACATACAGGGTAATATGAGGTACTGTTTAAGTTTCATGCAGGAGGTAATAAACGGTCAAATAATTTGATAGTAGCCGGTATTGAAAACAGTCAAATTATAGTTTAACAGAAGTCAGTAAGAAAGCACAGGGTCTGCCTTTACTCTTACTGCCTGTAAACACCATTTACATGCATTTATTTATCCATCTCTGCCTACACCTTTGAAAGCAAACGGACGTGACTGTGTGTATATATGTATAGTTCTATGTATTATCTGTTTATGTGTCAGTATTGCAAAGCAGTGGAAGCAGAAAAATAGGGCAAGGGCAATACGTGACCTAATTGTAGTCAATAAAAATTCATACAACTGTACTTTTATTTAACTAGCTGACGTCCGATTCTATTTTTAGTCGTATCTCCAGATTTACTGAACCAATTGCAATAAAAATTAGGCTTGTTTTTATGTCTGACTACTGACCCCGCGAACTGCGTGCCAGTCAATTCTTTTTTTCTAAATCTATCTCTCCGTAAGAACCATCTTCGTACTTCAAGGAATAATTAAAAAAAAAAATTAGCGAAATCGGTTCAGCCGTTCTCGAGATTTGCGCTTAGCGACACATTTAGGGATTCATTTTTAGGGTTCCGTAGCCAAATGGCAAAAAACGGAACCCTTAATAGATTCGTCATGTCTGTCCGTCCGTCTGTCTGTCTGTCTGTCTGTCTGTCTGTCTGTCTGTCTGTCTGTCCGTCCGTATGTCACAGCCACTTTTCTCCGAAACTATAAGGTCTATGCTGTTGAAACTTGGTAAGAAGATGTATTCTGTGAACCGCATTAAGAATTTCACATAAAAATAAAAAAAGCATTAAATTTTGGGGGTCCCCATACTTAGAACTGAAACTCAAATTTTTTTTTCATCAAACCCATACGTGTGGGGTATCTATAGATAGGTTTCTAAAAATGCTATTGAGGTTTCTAGCATAATTTTTTCTAAACTGAATAGTTTGCGCGAGAGACACTTCCAAAGTGGAAAAATGTGTCCCCCCCCCCCCTCTAACTTCTAAACTAAGAGAATGATAAATCTAAAAAAATATATGATGTAAATTGCCATGAAAACTACCACTAAAAATTGGTTCGAACGAGATCCAGTCAGTAGTTTTTTTTAATACGTCATAAACTTCAATTTTCGCCTTTGCTACTACGGAACCCTTCATGGGCGAGTCCGACTCGCACTTGGCCGATTTTATTTATAATAGATGTATAGATAGATGAATGATTGGAGCTCACACATTTTAGCTCCCCTAGACATGTGGCAATCTGTTGGTCGACGTATTTTAGAATTTTAGAAAAGAATTCACGAATGTTTAGGATTTGACGTATATGAAAATCGTCAACGTCTGTCATAAACGTCAAATCCCATACATTCGTCATTCTATTAAGCAATACGCCGATCAACGAATTGCCACTTGTGTAGGGGGGCAGAACGGTTAAACGGATTCGAATTAATTTGCCGCACAGATATACAGGGTGGAAGATTTTAACCTTACCTGGAGGGAAAGTTCTCTAAATACTGGAGATAGCGAATTTCACTCAAAGGAAACATTCCTTTATTTTTAAAAAGAAATAAAACTGCATTCATAACACAGGTCAACAAATGAAAACAAAATTTTTGGTGCCGAGGTCTCGTTAGTGGTTTTGTATTAGGTATACATTGGTAACACAAAAAATATTTTTACTGCTTTTTTCGTACGTGTAGTTTTTTGTCTATACTCTGTTTTTTAAATTTGCTGTAATTAGTACTTTCGGGCACATGATTTCACGTCTAATTAGTATCTTTCTACAAATAAATCGATTTTGATGTCATGTCCTCATCGTGAAGAAGTTGTCTCAATGATCCAAATGTGTTTTGTTACATTCGTGAGGAATAAACAGCCAAAAAGTTCAGGAAACCTAAAACAGATTTTGTAAAAAGTGCTTATTTTCCGTATTTTAAGTCGCAAATTGAAGACGAAAACAGGCCGTGGATACCTCAAATTGTTTGCAAAATGTGCTATGAACGCTTGAGACAGTGGGACAATGGCAAAAGAAGCCATATGAGGTTCGAAGTGGCTATGCGATGAAGAAAACAAAAAAAGCGCTTCGATGACTGTTACTTCTGTTGTGTGGATTTGCGTGGTGTTAATGTTAAAAAAATGATTTATCCGTACACAATCGGCTAGAAAACCTTTACTACATTCAGAGGAAGTACCTGTTCAAATATTATGTTCTACACGTGAACCATTATTTGAAGAAATCCATAGTAAAATGTCTACCGATAGTGATATCTATGAAATAGCGTCTGCAGAGCCAAAACCTTTTACCCAAGTAGAATTAAACGATTTAATGAGGGATCTTGAACTACCTAAAGGATCTGCAGAGGTGTTGGCTTTTAGACTAAGAAAATAACTTGTTGGCGACAGATACCAAAGTGGCTTTCTATCGTACAAGAGAGCAAGACTTGCTACCATTTTTTTTTTTTCGGAAAATGTTCTTGATTTTAGTTCGGATGTGCAAGGCCTTTTCAAAATGGGTCTTTCAGAATACCAACCAAATGAATGGCGTCTCTTCATGGATAGCTCTAAAAGAAGCCTTAAGTGTGTTATTTTACACAATGGTAACCAATATGGTTCAGTTTCGCTGCTCATTCAATCAAATTAAGGGAAGAATATAAAAATATTGAACTTATTCTAGCATGGAAAAGATAAAAGCGGGTATTTTTTATGGCCTGCAGATAAGAATATCGATAAAAGATACTGATTCCTCAAATTGAATGACCAGTTTGCAACTTCTCCTGTGGAATTCCTTTATAGAAGTTACTAAGAACTTTCTTGAAAATCACAAGTCAAGTAAACTACTCTGAAATTGTTAAAAACATGCTGTAGAATTTCAAAAACTTAGGATGTAACATGTCCATCAAAGTTCATCATGTCTACAGTCACCTGGACCAGTTTCCAGAGAATCTTGGTTCCTAAAGCGAAAAACAAGGGGAACGGTTTCACCAGGACCTAAAAACTATGGATGAGAGGTACCAAGGCCGATGGAACCAGCATTATGATGACTGGCTAGTGCTGGGGAATGCAACGTGATTGTCCTGCTACACCTCATTCAAGAAAATCATGCCACAGAATGTTTTTATGCACAATAAGACTTAAATAAATGTTGTTTTTGGTGGAAATTTGTTTTTTTCTGTTCAATTAAAAATCTAGAAAACCACACGTAGAAAATCAATATTTTTGCTATTAATGTAATCAGTATAGGGTCCTAAATTAAAAAACTATTACAACTTCTTGGCACCAAAACCACTGTTGACCAGTGATAATTTTTTGAAAATTCGCTTGCCACACCCGGTAATCGAACCAACTAAAATTCGAAAAAATAACATCCTGTATTTTTATGACATCAATCAATAGTGTAAATCATAAGGATCAAATCTGTCTAACAAACATGGTAAATTAAATGAAAGAAAATCCCTGAAAACTAATTTTTTAAATTCAATTTAACAAAATAAAGAACTTAACTCAAGGATCCATCAGATATCATAAATATCAACCATAAAATTCCATAATTAAATTACTTGTTCCTCTTCTTCATACGAATACCCCCACTGGCCAGCAGGGGTATTAATGTGGCACTCGAACCGACTAAAACCGCACGCCACCGTCAGGTTAATTCAAGTCTCAATTAACGTATTATAAGGCGAAGGCAATTCTCTCACCATCTCCGTTGCCCAGAGTGCAATGCGGTCCTACCACGCAGAGGTTCCCAAGCCCAACCAAGTATACCTCGAGACACGTATCTTGGACCTAAACCGGGAGACCTGAGTACTTTAAGGAGTTACCCAATAACGTTACATTCTAAATCGGAATCAAAATTCAGGCATTTAGTACTTATTTTAATAAATAAATGGCGTCAAAGATAACTTTATTGTTGATAAGGTATGTGATGGCTCTTTGACCAAAAGTACTGTGTCTGCTAGAATTGAATTTATAAGTTAAGATTTTATGGACTTCCTTTCATTTAATTTACCATGTTTGTTAGAGAGATTTGATCCTCATAATTGACACTATCGATTGATGCTATAAAAATACAGGATGTTATTTTTTCGTATTTTAGTCGGTTCGATTACCGGGTGTGGCAAGCGAATTTTCAAAAATCTATGAATGCAGTTTTGTTTCTTTTTAAAAATAAAGGAATGTTTCTTTTGAGTGAAATTCGCTATCACCAGTATTTAAAGCACTTGCCCTCCAGGTAAGGTTAAAATCTTCCACCCTGTATATGGTCTGGAGTGGCATATATAGAGTACTAGGCATTTTAAGGTTAGGGTAGCCTAGGAGAAGGATTCTTTGGGTCACGGGAACGGGATCAGTAATTCATGACAGTAGAGCCGCGGACATCAGTTGGTACAGAAATAAATTGGCATTTTTAATTGCTTGTTTAAAATAATACATAAAATAATTAAAACTAACAGTTTGTAGGCTCGATAAAATAAATCAGTCAGATAGCCTGTCATTGCAATGGTACGCCAAAACCTCGTTTCTTGATTAAAAAGTTAGACGACCAAATCTAAATAAATGACTCGCACAAAATACTTTCCTTTGATAGCTATGTTGTAAACTCCGAAAGATGAAAGAATAAGGGCGTGATCACAGCATGGCTATTAATTGCTTGTAGTAGGTACAATACACGACTGTCGGCAACTATTGAATCAACTTAAAGAGAAGAGAGAAGGGATCACAATTATTATACACGCAAAATATAAAAAACGGTACAAAAATGAATTATTTTATCATCAATAAGCTTATCTTAGGTGTTACAAAAAATAATTTCTATTTGATGCTCCATTAAATCAAGTTCCTTCCAACTCGTATTAAGTTTATATTTTGAATTTTGAATGGTATGTTTATCAGCGAGGGATATGTCTGCGATAGTTTCACCTCCGGCAACCGACGACCCATAGACGGCATACGTTTTAGTAGGTTCGAGTCCGACATATATATATATTCGAGTCCCCACCGGCTCCGGTGGTTATCCGTGGGGATTTTTACACGATAAAAAAATGGTATGCTTGTTAAAAATTTGGGGTAAACTTATTTTGTTACGATTCAGTTCCTTAGTTAACATCCATACTTTTAGAATAATAGACAACAGGCATAACGTCTCATATTTTCTTATTACATTACATTGAGAGATCCAAACGCTCAATATTATCTACTAATGGTATTCAAAATGAATGGCCACAATATGTATCCTATGTGAAAGCGCCCTAAGTTGTGCGTGGGTGATAAACTGGTATATAAATCAAGTAGAAGACGACAATAATTTTGATGTACTGTAGCAATATCCAGGCCGGCTCATTGCGGGCCCAATTTGTGGAGACACACCTGTGACTCGCGATTAGGGGCAGAGGAGCTAGCAAGGATAATAATGTTGTAACAATACTACAGGATGATGTTAATGGAATAAATATAACTAAGATAAATAAAATATAAATAAATATTCTACAACATTCTACACAACGCTATCTAGACCCATGGTAAGCTTAATTAGCTTGTGTTATGGAATCTAGAATGCGGATATACATACTTAGATACTTTTTTTTTTGTAAATACATACATATTATACATAGAAACACCCAGACCAATGCAAATATTTTTATTCATGCATACAAATATTTGCACTGAGCGGGGATCGAACCCGCACCTCCTGCGTAGCAGCCGCGTTCACTACCGCTACGCCACAGAGGCAGTCAATCGTTATTTTTTTGTGTGTCATCTTATTTTAGTATGGTGATGGTTTTAAAGTAATTATTTACTAGTATTTTTGTTTGAAATGTTTGTTTAATATGGGAATAACGGGCCTAACAATCGTTATGAAGATATAAGGTAATAATTTTACGCGTATGAGGTTAGTGCTAGTACTTAAGAAAAGCCATCTGGGCTTCACCCTAGCTTCTTGCCATACACCATGATGTTGTCAATTGACGGGCTGTATATTAAAAAAAAACTATTGTAAAGAGATGAAAAAAAAGTGCTGTAAAATTTATACATCTCATAATTTTGTGTAACTTATTTATGAAATGTATTTTCTGTTTAACTACATTACAATGCAGAATTGTATGAAAGGTATTTTATCATTTATATCAATACTAAATCAATCAATAAAACATTTTATTTAACTGCGTTTTTCATACTCATTTATTCACTTAACCAGCCCACAATATTACATTATTTAAGAATACTTTCAACATGTGCTAGACGAGTAAACGTAAACATATTTTATTCACACGACACTTACGTAGCACTCACACTATGTACATTTATCTCAACATGTTAACGCTACGTAATTCCACTATCACTAACATAACAAAACATGGAATTAACAGCCTGAACGATCTAACAGTTTAGAGGAACATATATTATTATGTTTCAAGTTGGTATAGGCACGCCGAACTCGTCATACAGACAGTGGTTCTATGATTATAATTTATCATCCGATTGTTAACAGTTACTATACGCAATCGGTTTTTATGAACAGAAAAAGCCATACAAATTTTTGTGTACTCAGATTTTAATCCTAAATATAATTTATATGTGTGATAAATCTATACTATTATATAATTGTAAAGTGGTCGTGTCTGTACATTGGAGATATTTAAAAAAAATACTTGGGTTATGTTAACGATACTGAACATGAAAATATTTTTTTTGAATTTCCTGTCTGTTTGTCTGTTTGTCTGTTTGTCTGTTTGTCTGTTTGTCTGTTTGTCTGTTTGTCTGTTTGTCTGTTTGTCTGTTTGTCTGTTTGTCTGTTTGTCTGTTTGTCTGTTTGTCTGTTTGTCTGTTTGTCTGTTTGTCCGCGATGGACGCAAAAACTACTGGACGGATTTTGATGCGGTTTTTTTTTGTTAGAAAGGGCTTACTCAGACTTAAAATCTTACGTTTGTTTGATCGCAATCGGTTGAGTAGAACCGAAGATATGAGCAAAGGTCGTGTTAACCGAGATGCACGCAGGCGGAGCCGCGGGCGGAAGGCTAGTACTTTTATATATATATATGGTTCGAGTCAAAAATAGTGCCCGGAATACGACAATAGGCTCACCACCTATTACGTCGGACCGAATATATTGATTGGTAAAATGTGGGTGTTAATTTACCTCTGCCTAACCATAAGGGGATAAAGGCGTGATTATATGTATGTAGTTAAATGTAAATTTACACATAACTACGAGTACATAGGAGTTTTCAAAAAAATATGTGGCTATAAAATAAATACAAGAGTATTTATACAAGGGTGATTGCTAGTACAAGCTATTAATAAATAACGTCACGCTTGCGTCGCCGATAGTGCCACTAGCCCATAATATATATTATAAAAATAATAGTCCTACGTGAACAAACTCAATATGAAGACTAACATTTTGGTAGAAATAATATATTAAATATATAGGACGGTGCTACTACGCCAAGGACGAGCAGTCACCACAAGTGTTTCACCCCTTCCCTGAATATAACCGAAGAATTTGACCGCCCACCCGAAAGTGAGATAGGTTCTGAATTTAATGTATAAAATATGTACCTAGATCTTGTCTGAATACCTGAAAATAGCGGTAGCAGGATGATTTATAAAGAGGTTGTTTTAGTATATTAGCGATGTAGATATTTTTTGGGTTCGTGGCTTACGCCCCCAGTGGTCGACGCCCCCGTGGACGAGGCCCCCGAAAACAAATTTGTACTGTTTCTACTTTTGCACAACCCTGTAGGTCAATGGCTGGGTCGGGTTTTGGATGGGTGACCGTTCTCAAGTAGCATACAAGTACTCGGCCCGCCTGATAGAATATGGTTACCGTGGCCTATGGATGTGTGCAACAACAGGGGCGACACACTCATGCTACCGATCTTGCAGGAACCTTCAAATGACCTTGAAGAAACCCATATTGTAGTCATTTGGAAAAACCACAGCAAGGACTTCATTCCACAGCATAAGTATGCGCGGAATGAAGTTCCTTTCTTAACTGACTGTGTGTACCGTATTCGGTCAAAATGTGTGAGACTGAAGGTGGCAACGTGTGAGGATGAAAATTACATTATTGTAGGTATATTCTGCTGGGCACGCCGTAGTAGCGGCGGTAAGACCCATCATGGGGGAGCCTCTAGAGGCCACACGGCGGCTTCTCGTTCTGGCTGACGCAGATCATCACCAATCATGGGTGTTTTGGGCGGTATCTGCATCGGATCGCGCAGAAAGAGCCAACGTCCGAGTGCCATCACTACGACGCGAGCGAGGACTCGGCGCTGCACACGCTCACCGAGTGTCCGGCGTGGGAGACGCCGAGACGGGAGCTGTTGGCGACCCTAGGAGTGAGAGTTCTCACGCTCGCCACTTCGCTGCGCAGATTCGTGGGCCGCCGGCGACTCGTTCTGCGAGCAAGTAATGCTCGTGAAGGAGGCGGCGGAGCGGGAGCGCGAGGAGCGAAGGAGAATCGCAAACCGCGCGGCCCGCAACGAGCAGCGGCAACTCGGGCGTCAGAGGTCGCAGAATGACCTCCGTCCCCCATGAGCGCGAGCCTGGGGGTGACGGGTAGAGCCGCCTGTCACCCTAGCAGAAGCAGGCCGCGGCGGCGGCACGCATTGCGTGCCTCCCCATACCCGGGGGCGGGTTGGGGACTCTGTGGTCCCCTCACTGGAAGAGGGCCAGATCGAGAGATATGGTCCTGGGTCGGCCGGGGTGCGAGGGATATGGTTACGACAATCTCACCTCCGGCAACTGACGGCCCACAGACGGCGTGCGTTTTAGTCGGTTCGAGTCCGACATAACCTCCTCCTCCGGCTACGGTGGGGGAGGTATCCGTGGGAATTTTGCGCACGATGAAAAAAAAAAAAAGGTATATTCTGCTATCATAAGTAATAAAGATTAATATGTTAAGAAAGGATAAGATAAGATAAGATAATTCTTTATTGTACACAAAAAAACTACAGTACATTAGGGACAATGTAAGATATATAATGTACAAATGGCGGCCTTATCGCTGCAAGCGATCTCTTCCAGGCAACCTTTGGATGGACTTATTTTAAAATACTTTAACAAAAATAACTGGGTTATTTGTGTAGTCATTAACTTAAACTATAGAATACATACATTATATACTTTAGTAGTATTTTACATAAACCTATGTTACTTCTACTTGAACTTACAAGAATGCTCGAATATAAGTATAGAAGCAAATTGAATGAAATTCTTAAAACATTTATTAACCTAACTATTCACTACTCTTCTTCCTACTTCTTCGCTTAACTTACTTACTTGCTTTTCGCTTAACTTAAGTATTCTTAATCGATAGAAGCAAATGACATGCTGTATCTCTGCCCGAGTGTGTAAATAATTGCTGTGTATTCAATCACGGTAAAATATGCGTTTAAGGTTATTCTAAGTTCACTTTTTGTATGTACCACTTACCAATATTAACTTCGAGTGATCATGATCTGAAACAATAAAAATATATATGTAGTTTCTTAGTTACATTTAACTAAAATAATATGTTAAATATTGAAAGTCTGAAAAGTTTGTTTACTGCTCGAAATTGATAACGTACAAACCCACCAATACTTCATCACTTATTACTATTATTATTTCTTACTGAAGTATTGAGCGATATAATATAGTTCCAACGGCAACGGTGACGGCTTTGTCAAGATATATCGATAAACTACAAAGTAAACTTTGCACTTTCATAACCTATATCTCTCTAGAGTTCTAGAGTTACTGTGTCGGCAGGCGACAACCGTAAACTGTTTGTATTGGATCACATGAAATTCAAACCGCCAACTAAACTTCGAGTGACTTTAGTTTGAAAGTTTATCTAATCGACAATGCACTGGCTTTAATTTATATGATAGTGTCTAAAGTTTACGCGAATATCATTAATTGAAATTCTATTGCTATCGCATATCCTTAATTTATGGCTATCCCCCCGCGAACATGGCTGCCAAAAAGCAGTCAAAATGTCAGGTTAACTGTAAGTAATACCAAATAAATTGCTATAGAATCCGTTAAAAAAGGGTTTTATTGCAATTTATCTTGTATTTCAAAAGAAGTGAACAAGTGAGCAGACTAAGAAAAAACAATTCCAGTAAAATGGTGCAAGCTAAGTAAGAGTAAGTAACATGAGTCCTTTCTAATTGAAAAATATAAGTCCTAACAGCGATATTTCTCGTGGAAATAAAAAATATAAAGAGTGTAATTATTATTCAGGTTTAGTGAGATGCAACAGCGGTTGAAGGACTTCAAGTTCTTTCAACTTGGTCACATCAAAGGTACTTGACCTCCCTTTGAGAATTTGCCCGTTTGCATTATACATTGTAGTTGAGAGTACTCCATTACAGAACTATTGTGTCTAAGAGTAAATATTATACTGTTGATCCATACTTGTTTTCTCTTTTACTAACTAATAAGTTTGACGAAAGTTTTACCATTCATATTATGCACAAACGTTAGCACGTCGCCAAGTGTAAGAGCTAACAATGTAATGATACTAATAATCTTATGAATGACGCAAAATATAGTTTGCATTCGTCTCGTTTCGAAAACGAGCATTTGCAACAGGCATTTGAATAAAATATTAATTTAAATAACTAATGAAAATGAGCCCAAAAGCTAAATTTTATACTTTAAAAATGTCTTGCCGAAATCTCTTTTAATTTGTGCAAATGCAAAGTAGGTCCCTAACGGTTGAAGGGGTTACATGTTTTTTGTTTCATAATCATATTATACACAAAAAGTTTGTTAAAGAATTTGAAGCAATACCACAGCCCCTCTGGACAAGTGGCAATTCGTTACTCGGCGTATGATGGAATAGAATGCCAAATGTATGGGATTTTACGTATATGACAGGCGTTAACGAATGTCAAAAACGTCAAATCCTATACATTTGTCATTCTATTCCATCATACGCCGAGCAACGAATTGCCACTTGTCTAGGGGGCCTGATTACCTAATAGTTGGCAATACTGACAAAACATGAATACAAAATAAGTCAACCATAATTTTAATCAATTTGTAAACAGGAAGACTATTAGTAAAATACCACACTATGTACATTATTGTATACGCTATGCACTCAACGTATTCCGCAATGTTTTCTTCTGAGCGTAAGAAGTATTCTACTTACAAAGTAGAGCAAAATTACACCCATTTACACTGAGGAGCGGCATTATCACTCACCACTCACGTAAAGATGCTGCGAAAGGGACGTTGCAGTTAAATAGACAACATTTACAGAACATTTTACATTAGCTGTGACATGTTTGTGTTTGGAATTTTGTATTTTTATTTCTAAATCAGAACAAAAACTTCTTTGGAAAAAAAAACTCATGCCAACTTTATAAGATTACAATGAAAAATAACCGATGTTTGTTTATAAGGAATATTGATCAGTACCTACCGAAATTATTAGTGTTCCCCCTAACCGCTCCAGCTAAGCTAAAATTGCTTGTGTTAGCAGTGGGTCACATTGGTAGTATAATGAACGGATTTTTTGATCAAACGAACTCGGGATCTCTCGATCGTAAAGCTGACTTCTTAATCAAGCTACCGACCAGTAGAATAGAATTATTAAAATCAATATTTAAGTCCTTAATCTTCTAAAGTTTTATATAGATTTTATCCTTACAATGATACACACTCCGATGAAGATCAATATATTTGTGCAATACTCCGCAGTGCATCGAATGGGGTTTTCAAATGGATGACCATTAGCTTTGTGAATCACCTCTGCGGCGGTTCACTTCGACTAATTAGTTGCCAGTTCGGCTGATTGCACCCTCCAATCTCGGATTACATGAAACAACATTATGGATATTACATTTTGAAAATGTATTTTATTTTATAATTTATGCGGAATCAAAATTAAGGCACAACAATACAAACTCTTTCATATAAATACTAGCTTATGCCCGCGGCTCCGCCCGCGTGGATGTCGGTTATCGCAACCAAACATAGCCTATGTCCTTTCCCAAGGTCTAATCTACCTCTATACCAAATGTTCATCAAAATCGGTTCAGCGGTTTAGTGGTAAAAGTGAGACAGACAGACAGAGTTACTTTTGCATTTATAATATTATAGTAGGGATATAGAAGGGATATATAGTAGGGATAAGAAAGAGTTACATAATGTAAAGAATAAATTATAAAGAAAAACCTACCATTTTGTTTTTCGTTTCATTAAACAAATCACAAACTGTAAACAGAAAACAATCAACAATTCTAACAAATAATGCTTTAAAGAAGAAAACTATTTAACAATTCCATACAAGTAAAAGAAAGTAGTCCAATAGCACATGTTTATCATTCAAGTGGCTGAATGTCTCGGAAAAACGTTTTCAAGGTCTTATAAAAAATGCCTTCAAAGTAACGCACTTCGATAACGAACTTTTTCAATAGAAGAAATGAGTTGAAACACATGAATAGAAATCCAACGTTCTGTATTCGAACACCTTGAATTTTATTGTTAAGACAACGGCATTCTTTCCTAATTTAAAAAAAAGTTTAGTTTACTTTATTCGAAAATAAAAAGGTTTCGGAAGAGAGGTAGGGTAAAATTCCCAATTAATTGTCAGAAAAGGAAAACAAGAAAAGGTTTCCGTCAATAAAGTTGTTTCTGCTTAAACAGGGTAATCTTATATTGGGAGAATAAGGAAAATATCTTGTTTTTAATTGCCAGTGCAACCATTTACTTAAATCTTTTTTGTTCAAGGTTATGGTGATCATTTACAATTAGATTTGTCGTATAATTGCTGTGCATGAAGAGCAGCTTTCAAAGTTACAAGGAAACCATATAGATTCAACAATTCAACTGTACGCTAATTGCAGGTTGCTAACGGCGTAGAAGCTTAGTTCGTTCAGTATACTTAGCAGTTACTCGCAGCTATACTTAAAAAAATCACAGTTGAATGTTCAACACATAATTTCTTTTACCAAATTCTTCGATATCGCCAATGAATTGTGGGGGTCAGATGGCAGTCTCTTCACGGAAGATATCGATGCTCAGCCAAACCCGCAGTTACGAGTAGTCTGGAAAAAGCGAACCCCAGACTCCGAGTGAAATCTTCGGATGCGACTGGGATGAACGCTAAGATGAAGCTTTATTATTATGTAATAAGTGCAACTCATAATTGTAAGTAATAAGATGTAGACATTTATGGCAATAGCTACATACTAAAGAAAGACAAGTCCGATACAAAATCATTATGAATTCACTTATTTATAGTTTTACATTATTTACACTTTTACACACATTTATAGTTTTGCAGACAAACATACACATACGCGTACTCATGCAAGTGTATACACACACATGCTTAGTTACTTTGCACCACAATAAGAATACATACTAGAAAATCCAACTAAAATTAAATACAAATTCTGTTGATTTTTCAAAAAAACATACATACCTACTACATAAATATACTCACACCTTTAAACCCGCGAAGGGATAGGCAGATGTGTATTAACACTCAGATTTCGCCAACTATGATTACCAGTCCCACGTAATGGGGTCGAGCCTATTGTCGAGCAGTTTTCAATATAAGTTTTTAACCGACTTCAAAAAAGGAGGAGGTTCTCAATTCGGATGTTTCTATGTTTTTTTTTTTTTATGTTTGTTCGCTCATAGCTCCGCCATGCGTAGACGGATTTGCAAAATTCTTTTTTTGTTCGAAAGTAGATTATTCCGAAATGGTCCCATTTAAATTTCGTAAAAATCTGATGATGGGTTTCCGAGATTAGACCAAGGAACTCTTCAAAAAATACCAGGAAATCAGCCGCGAATGCTGCAATCGCATATTATTGCAATGTCTCTGCCATTACACATCATAACATCACGCCTGAATCCTTTGAAAGGGTATGCAGAAGTGTTCAGAATATTCAGCTATATTTCCGGTGTATAAGCGTTGATTTTTAATTTGGTTTTGGTTTACTTTTGAGGTAGATATGTATGTATGTTCACCGATTACTCAAAGACGCCTGGACCGATTTGCAAAATTATTTTTTTGTTTGATAGGTTATACTTCCCAGGTAAATTTTATCAAAATCGGTCAAGCAATTTATGAAATATCAACAAAAATCGGTTGAAGTCGGTTTTTTAAATTTTTAATTTGGTGATTATATTATTATAATTAAGTTATCTATTAATGATAAAATGCTTACAAAGCAGTAGGAAAACGGATGATTGGAAGATAATAAATTCGAAACGGATTACCTTGCAAAGTCGATCTTATTACTTGCTCCTATTTCGTAATAAATGTTGAAGAGCAAAAAGGGATCATCTTTCTTACTGCCTTTCACTCCTAGCTTCTCCAGAATCGTGTATTAATGATAAGTATTAACATAGTATAATAAAAGATAAATATACAATATTATCTTCTAAGAACAATGTGCATAATACCCTACGAATTAATTTTGTTAATTGATGTCTTTCAAATGTTCGAAACAACGCTCTATCGCTCTCACGTGTAAAAAGCAGGACCCGTGCCTCGAGCATGCAAAATATTCGAATTCGTAAAATAAATGTATCGAGAGAACGGAGCACTGCGATTGGCAGGCTCCGTTCTCCGGCTCACACACACAGGTTCACAGCAGGCAGACGGCCAATCGCAATGCTAAGTTCTCTCGATACCTTTACCTTATGAATTAGAATAGTTTACGTGCTCGGGGCTAAGTAATTAACAATAATATACTTTTCAAAGAACATTACACTAGAAATATAGTAGGTTGGTACCTAAGTTTACATGCAGCCGCATTTGACAAGGAATAATACCCCCCATTTACTTTCGATTTTTCTAAGAATACTGATTAGATACATAATATGCATACATTTTCTGGCCGCTAGTCAACTAATTTATTATTTAGTACTCACAGGGCTGACAAGTCGCTAGGACTTATTCAATCTGAAAGAAATGAAGAATCAAGAAACAATAATTTATTCGTAGGCCTTTGAGATACAATCTGCGTATTATTCCATCGGTGAACACGGTCAAAAGTGAATACGTCTTCTTTTTTAACCGACTTCAAAAAAGGAGGAGGTTCTCAATTCGGATGTTTATATGTTTTTTTTTTATGTTTGTTCGCTCATAGCTCCGCCATGCGTAGACGGATTTGCAAAATTCTTTTTTTATTCGAAAGTAGACTATTCCGAAATGGTCCCATTTAGATTTCGTAAAGATCTGATGATGGGTTTCCGAGATTAGACCAAGGAACTCTTCAAAAAATACCAGGAAATCAGCCGCGATTGCTGCTATCGCATATAATTGCAATGTCTCTGCCATTACACATCATAACATCACGCCTGAATCCTTTGAAAGGGTATGCAGAAGTGTTCAGAATATTCAGCTATATTTCCGGTGTATATGCGTTGATTTTAATTAAAAATTCTTTTTGCATTCGTTTTGGTTTACTTTTGAAGTAGTCCTGTATTATTTTATGTATGTTCACCGATTACTCAAAGACGCCTGGACCGATTTGCAAAATTATTTTTTTGTTTGATAGGTTATACTTCCCAGGTAAATTTTATCAAGATCGGTCAAGCAATTTATGAAATATCAACAAAAATCGGTTGAAGTCGGTTTTTTAAATTTTTAATTTGGTGATTATATTCAAATAAAGATTGCTTCAAGTCAGGGTGGCAAGAAACGAACTTTCGGTTCGTTTAAGAATTCATTTTCATCTAGAATTTCTTGAAGTTTCACATGTTAGCTCAATATTCGTTCTACTTTCAAAAGTCACGCGATATTTTTTTCATACTACTAAGGTGGCAGACAAGCATGCGACCCACCTGATGGAAAGTGATTACGGTGGCCTATGGACGTGTGCAACACCCGGGAGTCACACTCGTGCTGCCTACCCTCTAAGAATAGAAAGTTTCTGTGCTGTCAGTGCAGAAGATAAAGCAGGGCAAGCCTTTGTACTTTCCACTGATAGCACAAAAAACCTCCAGTGAGCTCTGGCTACCCTACTCACCACCGGGAACACAACACGAGGTTATTCCCCTTACCTCTCTAATGCGAAAGCTTTTTAGGTTAAGAACACACGGAAATCACATTTATTGTCAATCAATTTCGAGACGTACGTTCCACGTTTTCTTCCTTTACTTTACATTTCGAACATAACAACAATATATTTATATACTTTATAAAACATATTGTAATAGAACGGTAGTGTATTAAATTTTAACACTATCCTTTTTCGTTTCGTTTGGACTAACCTCGTGTTTGAGAGCTGGAAAAAGCTCTCTGAACAAAATACTAGTGTCACATAGAGAAATACAATTTATTTAATACTCGCACAAAGCACTCGCATCATTCCATTTTAATAGTTTATGTATGGTACGTGCCACTCTTGTATTCAGGAAGATAGGTCTTATGGGATTTCCCTTTGATATGTAGACCCTTCCAGTTGGATACTAAAGAAAATCAAAGTTTAACAGCTCTTCTATAGTGTTATTTCTATTGGTACCTAAGTAGGAACCGTTAGTACTGCTTGGGGAAAAATTATAAATTATTTTCCTGGTGCTACGAATTTTTATACGTACCTATCTACTTGTGACTGATTCGTTTCGTCGCTTAAGCATAAGCTTGCATACTATATCACAACTATAAAACAGCTTTTTCAATCGAATTCTGGCAATACCGCAACTGAAATTATAAATTCACAGCGGTTTACAGTTTATTACTCCTAATATTACCCTAATTTATTAATCGTAGATAGACTACAGGATATTATGTAAGAAGATATCATCTAGATTGGAGTGTTAAATATATTACAAATCAATATTAGGCATTAATAGTATCTGAACAATATTTTTATTAAAATTAGTATCTTCGACTATCAAATTAACGGTAAAATTATTTTAAGAATCAAGGTGTAACACAACTAATATGAATAACTTCCAAACTGTACTTGTTCAAGTAAAAGGGTTCTCGTGTTAGCTCTATCTATGCGTCACAAAGCCTCTAGACGCGTTTTCATGAAAGGTAGAAACTGTCTACTAATCATATTCTGTCCTCCGTGGGTAGAAAGAAGTAAACAAAAAACAATAGTTACTTAATAAATGTTTAAAAACTTGAAACAGTTCTATTTTATTTATATTTCTTCATTTTAAAGGTATGATTCCGTAGCCGACAGCATACGACAACAGCCGACGCACGCAACAGTTACCCGTAATGCATTGCGGCTTCTCAACGGTCCCCTTTATCCGTATTAGAGTTTAACATAAGGCCCCGAATCAGATCAGCATCGAAAAATCGGTATTTTCGAAACCGTTTTTCTTTTTAACTATAAAACCTACAGATCTGAAATTCACATGTTTGCATATTACAGGATATACAAAGTAACTTCACCTTTTCATAAATTAAATAAAAAAGGAGTTGAAAACAGGCTCTGAACATCAGCTCTCTACTCTTTCTTATGAAACCAAATATTTTCTACAATATGTATCCAAATAATCTAAAATTTCACATGTATGTTAAATAAGTGTATTAGCATGACATGACCTTCTTAGTTAGTAACCGTCGTCGCCTATAAAGTTATCTATTAAAATTAGTTTGACTGATTTTTACGGTTCCAATATGAGCAAAATGACCTTGAGCATTTGTATGGTCAAAGTCATTCGCGTATGTAATCACCTTAATGGGTACGCTGTATCTGCTATATGCGTCTGTCGTTGTCGTGTGCGGTAGGCTTCGGAATCATATCCTAATCCGCTTAGCTAAGTTCTATATTTAAGTTTGCCTGCATTGATATACGACAAGTAGAAAGTCTAATAACGACTTAAGTTATCTTCGTACGTACAGTCACGTACTACACTATAAAGTCAACATTAGTTTATTAAAGTTAGTATACTATATCTTCGTTGGCACTTAACAAATTAATGAAACTAAAATACATATTCAACAAACGACACTTTTTTTTTATCGTGCGAAAAATCCCCACGGATACCAGAGCCAGTGAAGGAGGTTATGTCGGACTCGAACCGACTACGCACGCCGTCTGTGGGCCGTCGGTTGCCGGAGGTGTGGTTATCGTAGACATACCCTTCGCACCCCGGCCGACCCAGGGCCATATCTCTCGATCTGGCCCTCTTCCGGCGTGGGGACCACGGAGTCCCCAACTCGCCCCTGGGCAACAAACGACACTAATAAATCACTACGAGGGCTAAATGATTCTATTCTACAAAAAAGACAATAAAATATATCTGTGGAAAAAGTAAAGCCTTTCCCAAGAGATGAATTTGCATAATAAAGAATGGTTTTACGAAGGGTTGGGATACAAATACCTCCGCATAATCGAGTACTCTGTGTGGTCGTGGAAAATTGAATTGTAGTTTACTAGTGGTGTATCTGAGGTAAGGTGACCTCAATAAATATACCTCTATGCCAAACATGTGTCATAGCTATGAGGAATTTACTAGGGAGCAGGAATTTGTTCGTAAAAGTGCCGTATTGACAGTTCTTTGACAAGCAGATTCCTTAGTTCAATTTTGGTCTTATATTCGTTTCTGTTCAACCAATTGCAGCAAATTTTAAGTCTGACCAAAACTTTTATAGTAGAAAAACGCATCACAATCTCTTCAGCAGCTTAGATAAGATAAGATAAGATATTATTTACTAGCTTTTGCCCGCGGCTCCGCCCGCGTGGATGTTGGTTATCGCGACCAAACATAGCCTTTTTCCGATGAATTTTCAGTACTGAATTGATGCCGACTCTTGACCAATAGATGGCGCTGTATGTCCGGAATAAATTTTATTTTTTATTTTATTTTGTAATAAAAAATATCCTATGTCCTTTCTCAAGTTCCAAACTATGTCTGTACCAAATTTCACACAAATCGGTTCAGTAGTTTAGGCGTGAAGCAAAGACAGACAGACAGAGAGTTACTTTCGCATTTATAATATAAGTTTGGATTGTACACCATTAAAGTACCTATTATAAGATAACAATCAAACAATAATAAACATAGCATTAGCTTTTGCGTGCATCGCGTACATACAGATAAGAATATTTAAAGAAATGATTCAGAATAATTGTCAATTCTCATAGTAATATTTCATTATTATCTCCAATGTACAGACACAAATAATTTACAATTATTTTTTTATAATACCATAGATGAAAGCTAGTTACCTACTTGAACTGGATAAAAATGTTATTAAAGGATGATGGGCACAAATGTATGGAACTTGGTCCCACCCTCCAATCGGAATAAATGATACACCATTGGAAAGGTATTTTTGTGTGGATTACGAATAACTATGGCGCTAGTCCCGATTTGCTGTCCGAAAGCAGTATTTTTTGTTTTTTTTTGTAGCATCCTGCATACACTTCTATTATTATTGGTCTCGATTATGGCATGTTATAAATATAATAATAATAATTACAATAAGTAAGATTTTCGAGAAATAAGTGAATATACACTTTATTTCTTGTTTTATTTTATACCACTTAGGTGGCAGACAAGCACACGGCCCACCAGATGGAAAGTGGTTACCGTGGCCTATGGACGTATGCAGCACCAGGGGCGTCACACAACCCTGAAGAAACCTTCTAAAGCCCTTCTTCTTATTATTATTATTATTCACACTAATATTATAAATGCATAGTAGTAATGCCAATTGAAAATCGCTTGTCTGTCACTTAAGTGGTATAAAAAAAAAATCAAGCACATAATTTCACAAAACCGGTGCCAACTTAATGCTTATCTGCTTACGTACACTTAGAGTTAATAAGAATAGTATCATCATCAAAATCGGTCAAGCCAGATATATTTTTTTTTTAATTCTATTTCGAAGTAACTTCTGAGGAGTATATTACAAAACGGACAATAGATACAGGTTAGCTGCCATAGTCGTTTTTTATACTCTTGATAAGAGCTATCCAACGATGGTAAATTCATTTCGATTGGACAATATTGTAAGTGGGCCCAAAACGCCCATCCTCCTTTCTTTCGTTCCCGAGAATCTGTATAAAAGATTGCGGTTAAGGTCTCATCAAGTCACCATCTATTGCTTCTGAATAGTGGTTTGATTACATTTTACCGAGAACCATCTCGAACTTGAGTGAGTTCTTTTGGTCCCTATATAGGGCCATCCATTCTCTTTTCACTTATTTTATCTAATAATATGATGTCAAATAATATTAGTTAGTTTTATTTTTGCGTGGTTCCTGGCAGAGTAGAATTTTTTTTTGTTTGTCCTAAGTACCTACATTTTATGAATTCTAGCATAAAATGTAGGTACTTAGGACAAACATTTGTACCAAAGCCTCTATCTACCCTTGCCTACTTATTTCAAATGTATGTAGGTTCTAAAAATATTCAAGAATAGCCAGGGGATTTTTAAAATGGAAGTCAGCTTTTTGCGCGTACCGTGCGGGTCATCTACATAATAGAAAAAAAACGATATTAGGGTTTATACGCTGCTAGTGTAAAATAATATACCTACTAGAGTTATAAAAAAGAATATATGTATTTTTTTGGTATATGGTTTTATTTAACAAAATATCGCTTAGATTTCGGCAGTGATTTCGTCTGTATAGTCGCAGTTATCATGGACACTGTTAAAATTCGTGGGTTACAACGAGGATGGTACTTTTCAGGGCCCAGGCTATCTAGATACAAGTTACCAGACATATTTACGTTTGCATTTATAATATTACTACGAATAAGTTTGCAAGCGGAGAAATCCAAGTGTGTAGTTAAAGTTGTCATGCTACATATTGCACGATCTGTAGTGCCAACTTCAATACTATTAAAACTTCTGAATGTTAGCACAAGTTCCATGATGTTCAGTCATACTCTTATGATGTGAAAGAAATCATTTCGCTACCTTTTTGAAGCCTTATTTACACACGCTCGTTATTATCGGTCGATAAAATCGCACGTATTATTGCGATATCTATTTTTAGTATATTATGTACCAAGACACGGCTACAACGATAAACTGCTGCGACAACAACGGCACATATAGTTATTAGAAAGAATAGTTACTCATTACTGCATGCGATATTATCGAACGATAATAACACGCCTATGTGAATGACGCTTGACGGAAAATGTATTATAATATGAATATGATCTTATAATATTATTATAAGATCATATTCATGTTCATCATCGCTTGAAAAAAAAAGAGTAAGTTTGGCAGTTGACAGCTGATAAAATATGTAAGCGTCCCAGTTACACGAAGTTATGATGGTTGGATCATAAATCTTGTCAAATTTTTTTTGTAAAACATAACTTGACAAATGATCAAATCTTGTACTTGAAACGGGAACGTGTGAGGTATTTCCAGGTAGCATTTTTTCTTCCTTAATAATAAATGGAACTTTGCTATCAGCAAACAATCGAAAAAGATTTCATGCTGAAATGAGACCAAATAAAAAGTACGTTACGTTAACATTAATCATATAATGATCAAAGTTGCAGGTTGCCCAAAAATTTAGAACCCGATCCGCTGATTCTGCAGGGCCACCGGCAGAGAGAGACAAGTTCCTCAGTACTGCAAGATTTATATACGAAAAACCAATTGTTAAACGCTTGATCAAAAACGTATTTCCAGTTACTTTTTTTTTTTTTTTTAATCTTTATTTATTTACAGGACTTTTATCTTACGACATGACAGTCCTATTGTAACAAAATAACATTAACAGTTACTTAGGATTGTAAAAATTGTATTACTTTATAGTATAAATTGCAATATTGTGTAAGCCCATAAGGAAAACTTTGAGTCGTCAATTTATGTCAGCGCCATGAAATTACCTTCGAACACATTATTGATCGGCTTATAATCTATAATATTATTTCTTACATACTTTATTCTCCCTCAAAGTTAAACAAAGACAGACAACAAAGAACGTTATTGTATCGCTTTCGATTAAAAATAGTACAATAGAATATTACCTACCGTCTACACAATAGTGGTTTCGTAGTCACAATAGTGCTTAAGTAAGAATTAGAAGCTTTATCTAGCTTCTTTTCCTTTACCTTATGATAAGAATTTTGATATAATAGCGGGTGAAGGAACAAAATTATTATTATTAAAACCAGCTGTAGCTTGTGGTCTTGTACACGCGTACTATTAATTTGAACCGCCCGCGCCCGAGATAAAAGTAGCCTATTATTTAAATTTAATATTTTGTCCAACGTCCCAAGCACGAAAAACATTCGAATTCGTAACGTAAATGTATTGAGAGAACGGAGCATTGCGATTGGCAGGCTTCACATACACACAGGTTCATAGCACGCAGGCGGCCAATCGCAATGCTTCGTTGTCTCGATACGTTTACGTTACGAATTCGAATGTTTTTTTTTGTGCTCGGGGTGCTACGTTTAGTAGTCTTTACGCGAAAGAGTAACAAACATTCTCACTCATATACTTTTATTTTTCTGTAAGGGAATGGTATTTCAACTTCCGAAATATTAACAGTAGATATTATGATGCAATAGAACTTTCGATTTCGTAATCATTCTAATCACCACCCTAGGTAGTGGCACTACAGGCTTGTAGTCCAACTAGTTGAGTAGAGCGAATGGACAATGGACATCATCCATTCGTTAGATTTTCGCAACTGACAAAAAATATTTTAAAATTGAAAAGTGCCAACTTGCGGGTGCTAGCGAGTTTATGATTGACCCAAACTTTCACATCAAATACTCGTAGTAGCAAGCAGAAATTCAAATTAAATCTTATACTTACTTCTTTTGTCATTTACTTCAGCTTTTACAATATCATTTAATTTCATTACGCAATTTAATATCTAGGACAGTAACAAGGCTCACATCTGCCTAGTGTAATGTGCGCACCCCGCGCACTGACCTGTCCCGCGATTTCACGCTGTTCTAAGTTTAAAACAACAACGTCCGTACGTAACATAAGTGTACACATCACATCAAAGGAAGCCGGTGAGTAACAGTACAGTATTTAGTGTACAGAAGCTTGTGTTACCGTACCTGTTCAATATATAGGCAGGGATTTTGGTTTCCTGTCTAGAGGTAAATTGTATCGGCTGTCGCTATCAGGTTCTTTGGAATATAATTATTTGAATATTGTGTTACTATGCTGTCGGCTAAAGCTTTTACAAGTTCAAGTTAGCAAAATAATTATTTATTGAATAAGCCGATGTGATACAAATTGAATAGCTAGGTAGAGACGTATTTTACAGTAGATTTCGGAGACACCAAAATAAGTCAAGACAACCAAAATTAATAATAAATATCGCATTAGGTATTATTGAAAAGTAACAAAATTGGTTAAAAGAGTAAGCTGCCTTAGAATACATTATTTTCTGCAACCACTCAGAAATAAGAGCCTCGTATGACGGTTCTTCGACAAGTAACCTTGTTAGGTTGTTAGATAGGTAATCATATATTGGAGATACATCTCCTCGTGTTACAAATCAGCAAATTTGCTTTGCTAGACGTTTTGAGTTTCATTCAAGTGTTAAGTCGGCATATTTCGAGATATTGCTACTCAGATAGAAATTTACCTTTGATGTACCTACCTATCACAGTTTTCACATATAGCCCTAAAAACAACTACGGTGATTTAGTGGTTAAGAAGTCGACCTTAGAATCGAAGGGTTATATCATTTTGCAACTTCCAGTTCATTAAGCCAAAGTAGCCGCGTGGTTCTCGGCGGAGTAGAATTTGGCCCACTCCGTCTCGTCCCATGTGGTGTCGTACAAGGCGATTAAGGGATGGGGTTGTTCAACCTCAGACAGATATATACAGCCCAGACTCTATCTCAGATACATTGCTCGAATGAACGATAGTGCCCAGAATATGGCAATAGGCTCACCCCCTATTACGTGGGAGGGACCTAATACCGGTGATCATGATTGGTGAAATGTAGGTGTTAATTCACCGTGATTATATGTATGTATGTATGTATGCAATTCATTAAACAATGACTCAAATTTTAAAATAATGAACAAAATATGCTAACATATTTGTATAATCAAAAATGTCTTACTTCTTGTCATGACTGAAATGAAATACCTAATTATAATTTCCTCAGAATGACTAATAAAAACCACAGCGACTATTTTAGTATAGGTAGCCTACACAGCACTGATCTTTCGAGTAATATGGAGCTAGGTATAATTTACAAAAACGAGCCGTTGATTACTCCTTAGTATAAGGCCGACCTAGTTTTGTATTGTATTGTTCAAGGGACCTTGATGACAGTCCATCTCTTTACTCGGTTCAATGTTCGCGATAAAAACAATAAATAATAAGAAGTAATTGTAGAACATAATTAAGTTTTCGTTGATTAGTAAATTATAGCATTGTTTATGTGTACAGTCAGAGTTCATAAGTGCATTAATACAACAAGGCTCAAAATGGTGTGGCGTGCGGCCGCGCGCCGGCCCGGTTTTGTGTTTACATATGTGTGTGTGTGTGGCATTAGATACTAATACAGTAATTTACCAATTTAGTAAATTAACTGATAGCTAAGTGGGTTAAGCAAGATACTATTGATTCACAATGATACGAGGTTCCAGGTTCGATTCCAGCTTATAACGTTTTTTTTACAAAAATATAATTTTAAAATATAGATAAAATAATTTTGCATGAAGTTGGCATTCTTTTTACATTTTATGTTGGTATTTGCTAAAATTTAACAAATAATACAATGATATTAATTTATAAATGAAACACAAAAAGTGTTATTGCAAGATCGTAGGATTTGAACCATCAACCTTTGCATTTCCGCAAACCTCACGCTTTAACCACTCGGGCACGAGTTGCTTACGTGATGACAACGAAATTATCGATAATATTCCTACGGAAGAACAATTTATGTGTGTGTTTAAATTGTCTTAAAAGAAAAAGGTCACAAGTAACGCTAGAATGTTGACGCTATAGTTACGTAGAATTCCTACTGCACTTTTGAATTCGACTGTACATGTGAAAAATGATATGAAATATGATATAATGATATAAAAAGACGTGTGGCACTCGGGGACTGCCGCGGTAAAGCTATTGCATAGCATTTTTTATGAACTTATGCAATTATAATAAATAAATAATAATATAATTTGAATTTGAATTTGAATTTGAATTTGAATTTGAATTTGAATTTGAATTTGAATTTTGAGTCTGAGTCTGAGTCTGAGTCTGAGTCTGAGTCTGCGTCTGCGTCTGAGTCTGAGTCTGAGTCTGAGTCTGAGTCTGAGTCTGAGTCTGAGTCTGAGTCTGAGTCTGAGTCTGAGTCTGATTCTGATTCTGAGTCTGAGTCTGAATTTGATTTTGAATTTGAAAACTAACAACTTATGCAATTATAATTACTTACGTTAAGCGGAGCTACTTCGGAGCAGCTCGGCTCGATTCGTGCGAGCTCGGAGTTGGGGGTGTTAGGGTTTTTTTCGTTACGGAATTTCTGGATTCGGTCTCCACGCTCAAGGTCCGCGATAGAAGCTATGCAATAGCTTAAAAATACAGAAAGAAGCAGGTTGGTATTAACAAAGAAAGACACGTAATCCACCGTTTCAAAGCGATTCCATCAATGGAATGTCACTTTGTCTTGGACCCCTGAATAGACACGAGTTCAGCGGGTGTAACTGTGGCACACAGCTAGTTAACTATGATATAATTTGGACTAAAAATAGGATGCGTCAATGTAACCCTGAAAACATTGTAAAAAGTCCAAAAAGATTCTTTAGGCTTTCAAAGCTGAGCATTCCCGAATTCCATAATGAACAAAATCCCTTTTGTACATTCCTGTAAAATATCTGTTTGTAATGATGAGACTCCGAGAACATTGTTGACCAGTTGCCTTCATTGATAAGCATGAAATATTAAGAAATTCTCTTAACTGATATTTCAACAGTATTTTGTGAAGTAAAACTAAAATCTTGGCAACAATTCTCCTTTTGTGTTAAGAAATTATGTTTCAGTAAAATAAAGCTGAAAAATAAGCAAGGTTAATTTCAAATTCTTACTACCTACTATCTTCTTATTTAGTATTTAGTTTGTCTTATAAGTTAGCGACGAAAAAGTTGATTCATACGATATCCGTTTGTTTATCTTTTGAATCATGTCGTCATGATTCGAGCCTGCAAATATTGAATCAGATCTCCTGCTCTTATTCAATATTTGTGGATTACGTTCTTATATTACTCCCTGCCCTCGACGACAAACCACTTGAAAAGATTCAGTATTTACCGATAGAATATACTTAGAAAACTGCCATCGCACATTGAGCTGTATAGTGTCTAGCTCTCGAATCCTATCTTCATTTACATAATTATGAATGTTATGAATTTCAAATTACGTACCTATCTAAATATTGTTTCCTTAAATTTGAAACTCATGAAGAAAAGTATCTAAAGTGTTTTAATTCTTCAAGTACTCATTTTACTTATATACTCAATAAATGTACCCCTGTATAGATGTAGCGGCATGCAGTACCAATTGAGTTAATTATTTTTAAATTCAAAGTAAAAAAATCACTCATGTTGACCGAAAAACAACGAGGACCGTATTGTTCCATACATCATGGTGCTCAGCTGCAGAACGGTACCTTACTACTATACTATGTAATTAACTGACTACCTATTAAGACTAGGTACTGATTAATATGTAGGTAAAAGTTACAAAACCTTAATGGGACGATGAGAAATATTATATTCGTTGTGTTAATGCGATAAAGTTATATGACAATAAGGATTTTTCTATCGTCACATTTATTGAATCCAGTTGTTCAGTCGAGCTTGAACTTTATCCTAAGTCCGCTAATATTGACAAAATTCCAGCAAAACTTCCTCAAACCTCAACCACGGTCTAAGTAAACTCCACAAAAGATTTATAAAACAGTTATATGTACTATTCGGCCAAATGCGCAATTTGTTTGATCAAACCCTACGACGATCTAATCTGATATTGAGGATTGGTCACCTGTGAAAACATTCACGAAGTAGGCTGTTGTGTTCGCATGAAGGGATGGCCTGGCCCTTATTGGTTTCCATCTGAGAAACTGTCCAATGTAATGGGAAGTTTGGTAAATAGACATGTTTGGCAATCTTTGAAGATTTAAGTGTAGGTGTACATTACGTTACGAGCGAGTTATAATATCGACGTTGCCTACTTACGCAACTTGAAAATCTTTAATATTTACTTCAGATATTTGATTACGCACAGTTACGCAAACAAATATTTTTGAAGTAAATATAGCGTAGACAGTAGATTAATTATCCTAGATTTTATACATTCTTTTTTGAATAAAATAATGTATGTGTGGGGGCACGGTAGTGCCTCAGCCAAATCCTTTTCTCGAAGCACTTTAGGTCAATTTCGACCCCCTATGACTTCTTTGTGCATAATCCTAGAAACCTGAATGTTCGGGTACCAAACAGGCACAGAATGAGGGCATAACATAGCCTGTCTGATAACATGGCATCAAAAATTATCGTAAAAATATCATCAAAAATATCATCAATATCATCAAAATATTATCGCATATATTTACAGACAATCAAACAAGAGTACCTACCTCAACCCAGTTAGAGAAAAAAAAGTTGCAAGTAAGCAATTTAATGAAACCACAAAAGTAAAACGAAATCGTCTTGTATATGCGTAGCCAACGTGTACAAGGGTGACTGGAGAGAGCTTGACCCAAATTAAGGCACAATTTACGTATACATCTTTTATTCATACGTCTTCTCGCGGAGTTATCATTATACGTAATAAGTCTATATTTGGACATTCATTAACAAATCCTTAGAATGTCGTCTGCATAATAATATTACGAGTTATTAAATTACGCAGACAGCCTTAGGTCTATTCTATCAGGCTTGTTTTCTACTAAACAAGTTAAAAATGTGATCGTCGCTATCAAATGGACTCGTGAAAATTCGTAGTCTGGAGACATCGAGGCGTGGTTATTTTCTCGATATGTAAATCAGTAGCTGTTAAGGTGATTACATACGCGATCATTCACCATACAAATGCTCAAGGTCATTCGCTCATATTTTTGAACCGTAAAAATCAGTAAAACTAATTTTAATAGATAACTTTATAGGCAACGGTTACTAACTAAGAAGGTCACGTCATGCTAATACACTTATTTAACATACATGTGAAATTTTAGATTATTTGGATACACATTGTAGAAAATATTTGGTTTCATAAGAAAGAGTAGAGTGATGTTCAGAGCCTCTTTTCAACTATTACCTCCTTCTTTATTCAATTTATGAAATGGAGAAGTTATTCTGTACATCCTGTAGTATGCAGGCACATAAATTCCAGATCAGTAGGTTTTATAGTTAATAAGAAAAACGGTTTCGAAAATACCGATTTTTCGATGCTGATCTGATTCGGGGCCTCTTATGAAACTCGTCGTAATCTGACCGACTAAAACCGCACGCCACAACGGGTCTCATTGTGTGAAGGGTAATAAGTTAACCCAATAAGGAAAATCCCTCGCTCACCGGCTCCCTAAAGTGAAGATACAGTAAGATTACTATAATTTGGGCTATAATTCATTCTTTCTTGCACATTCTAAATTAAGTTTGCGAAATATTTTTTCCTAACAAACTTTTTTATTAGTGTCATATACCTCCACAATTCATTTTAATGACCTAGAGCTACAATAAATCTAAGTTATGCACTAGGATGCCATTAAAAACTCTTATAATTTTATGACATTTTTGTAATAAATTACACGGATATTGAACATAAACGACCTTTAAGTTTTTTTATGTTGCTCTGAATGACAATTTACTTTTTTTTTGTTTTTTTTTTGGTAAATTTTGTTTCTAATTGCAGGGGTAAGAGAAACGATTTTTTTTTTGAGTTTACTAAGCAATGTGTGTTGTGTAGTCTGAAGTAGAATTTGGATAATGTTGCGGAACTTTTACTACTATTTATATTGCCTTGAACTGTATTTATCTAATAATTTGTAGGATAATAAAATAAAAATTTGAATGACTTAATTTAAAATTTAACATACCAATATATTAAGATAAAATGTACCAAAAAATAGCAATACTTCTTTTGAAGCTAAAAATAATAATTGTGTCTATACAAGTTATTTTCTTACCCTAAAGGCTAATTAATTAATTGAAGAAATATTTAGGAAATAAACAGTACTTAAAACATGCTTTACAGTTAATATTTTGAACGAAAATAAATGTGTAAAACATAAAAAATATCAGTAATTACAATGCATATCTTCATGAAATTATACCTCTGTAGGTATAATTACTATAAAACATAATATAGACTCTCTCATACAAAAAAACAAGTCGATTCTGTCACGTCCTCGTAACATTTTCAGTCCTCAATTTGTATGTAAATGCGTTCCAAATATTGCCCTAAATACATAGTACCAACGTGAAAGAAGAGCACTTTTTTATTGAGTAAAATATCACCGATAACAGTTAATCCAACTTTACGATTTCGATGGCTGTCAAGTTGTAATAATTTCATAAACCAAAATGTCAGTATTTTTATGGATTACATACTTTGCCGATCAATTACAATTAAAGACTTCCCATAATGAAAATATCTCTTAGTGATGTATCATGTGTTTTTTTTTATTTAATCTACTGAAACTGATATGTGATTGAAATAAGATTGAAATGAGAATTTAAATTAAATAGTGTCATTAGATGATCAATTTTTTTCTTTTTTTTTCAGCTGGTGCTTATCTGCTTTCTTAAAAATCATAACTGATTATGGAACCAGTGTTGATTCTATACATGCAGAACTCCCTTTTACTACTTAATATTATGAAAGTCGGTGTATTTCTAGCTTTATTAGTCCACCGCAATACCGAGGAAAACTAACAGAACTGTGCAATCAATTAAATGAATGAAACTAAGATTGCTTCAGCAGAACTCTCTAAACTAATAAAATTATTTGTCGATACTGGGCAAACTGAGCCGTTTGTGTACACAAGTATTTGTTCTGGCGAAACTGAAATTGTATTTCTGACGGTTTGTTATGTTTACTTAAATTATTAAAAAAATAAGATACATACATATAATCACGTCTTTATTCCGGAGGGATAGAGGTGAATTAACACCCACATTTCACCAATCATTGTATCCGCGTAATAGGGGGTGAGCCTATTGCCGTATTCCGGGCACTGTTGTTGACTCAAGCCATGCATCTGAGGCTGAGTCTGAAGTCAAACAGCCCTATCCCTTAGTCGCCTTATACGACACCTCATGGGATGAGATGCGGTGGCCCAAATACTACTCTGCCGGCAACCACGCGGAGATAATATAATTTACAAGCCCATTATACATTCCTTGCACTCGAAAGCAGTTATGATTAAGGTATATGCCTAAGTAAAAGCTGAAAGGCAGACCGCAGGTGTTGAGGTCTCCGATGCAATCGTATACAATGCTGTCATGATTATGACCTATTGACCGGATTGCGGTTATTTTATACCCTCTCTATCAGACGAAGTCACTATATTTATAGATATCAATTCACCGTTATTGGTTAATATTAAAATTAAAGCCCTTTTTTAAAGGTCAGATGTTCAGGTGAAATTTTATACTAGAAAAATAATTACGTTACTTCTAAACTTGGCTGTGGCAATACTGTTTTACATAATTGAAACATAAATATTGGGTAATAATATTACTACTATAATTAACTTTTTAGCTGTAGACCGAATGAAGGTTAATAGTAGCAGCAGTTCCCCAGACAAGTGGCAATTCGTATTGCCACTTCTCTGGGGGCTGGTTTTCGTTAATTGTTTTTATTTATTGTTTTTATTTAACGTTATTATGTTTGTCATTTACCTGTGCCCCGTGGATGTAGTTGGTGTAGATCTGAAAGTCATCGTCATCCGCCTAAAAATTGCTCGATTGCATTCAAAGTATACGCTTTGGAGCCAAGGGATTCTTTTTATTGGTTTACTTGCAGCCGCCTGCGACTTCGTACGCGTATAGTTCGTTTTACTCACTTAGGGGTGGAGTTTCGTAAAAACATTGTAGACATCAGAACACACCCTACAGTGTAGACATCAGATATGTAGGCAGGTAGGTTTCTGGCTGCAAGGAACCTACCTTCTAACTAAAGGCCTGCCTTTCAAGGTCGTAGGTGTAATGGTTTTCTAAGATTTCGTGATTAATCAGTGAGTGGTATTTCACTTTTATATAATATATAGATTGGATTTTATGTGGAGCCGTCTGACCTCCCAAACCGGAAAGGAAAGCCTGCACTAGAGCCTCGTCCATTATTGATCGTTGCACGATCCCTACCAGATTCCAAGGTTGTAAATAGAGCTCTGTACATCCATTTTATCATCATCATTCACCATCTGCATAAAGACGTATTCTCCCGATTGCATCTGTGGCTAAGATGACCTCGAAGCTCGGGGTCCGCCTTCCAGGTCTTCCTCATCCATTTTATATCCCAGTAATATACTATACATAAAACTTACAGTCAGTAATCAAATTCCCTAATTTTCTCTTCGGGTATAAAACAGGGCTACTCGCAGCTGCTTAGCAACTACTTATAAAAGTTGAACACGGTCATAAGACGGAGAGAGGGAGAACAATGGTTAGCTTCAGGCTGTGAATTAATATTACAAATGTTGCCACAGCACAGCAGAATTATTAAATGTAAGGACCGTCCTAAATTATTTGTTTTAACCATTTCAGGAGTTTGACCCTTCTCATAGAAATTTCACATACAGTTCGTCGAGCACTCGGGGAATGTATGAAGATTTCATAGCCCACACTGGTATGCATAGATTAATATATTTACTAGAGACTGGTATTTAAACTCGGGATTACATTGACCGGTTAATTTTAGCTGGTATATTCCCATTCGATAACACCCAAACCAGTAACACTGTTCCTGGATGGGAAAAAAAAACCCAACGTGTCATAGGTTGGGTGCAACATGTTTTGTCGCAACAAGTAACACCGCAACAAAAAAAGTTATTACATTTAAATATTATACAATTATTAAAATAATAATTAATGGTTCAAAATGAATTTATATGCATTATTACAGTGTAGGTACTGCAATCCATTTAAGTTATATCCACAAACAAGAATAAACAATTTCCACATAATATTCCTCATTGCAAATAATACAGCTGGAGAACTAATTCCTCTGTGATTTGTGGTAATAGCAAGTAAGTCTGCGGGTTATACGCCAGCTGTCACGGTGAATTATATTCCTAGTGGGATGAATAGCTTCTAATATGAAGATTATTGGGGCTGAATACGCCTCAAGTATAAGGTTTAAGTATCCGTATCTACCAACATTAGTATGAGGTTGGGATGCATGAAATCAATGAAGCTCATACCGACACAATAGGTACTTAACCTAGTTACCTTTGTGGATTACGATACTGATACAATGAACGCTGAAGAAATTATGTGGAAACGCTTTGCTCAGGTAATTATTTTATATGATTACGGGCTCCATTTGCAAAGTAAGATTATACTTTTATATTATTTCTACTTTTATTTACTTCAGTTGATATAACCTTATATCTATGTATAAGACTCTTTAGTCCTAGATTTCTGATATGTAATCTGCTAGCCTAAGCGTCGTTTACAAGAGGAGAGTTTCTCGCCCGAATGATACGATTATATTTATCGAAAGGACAGAAAAAACCTGCCCCTCTAGACAAGTGACAATTCGTTGCTCGGCGTATGATGGAATAGAATGCCAAATGTATGGGATTTGACGTATATGACAGGCGTCAACGAATGTCAAAAACGTCAAATCCTATACATTTGTCATTCTAGAAACTCTCTTCGTGTATACGACGCTTCAAGCAATAATCGTTTACGTCACATGCGAGTCTCGTATGATATAATCGTAAGCGAGAATGTAGTGTCGAGAATCGACATATCCTCGTCATCCGTCGCCAAACCCAACACGTCGCGTCCCTACTACAAACCGGCATGGAGCAGGCGAAGTGGAGGACCGCAGCGCCGCGCCGGCCAGAACATTTGTCACCAACCGGGCTCGCCTACGCATCGTTCCACCGCACGCGCATTGCATTGTAACCAAGTACTGTGGGGTGAGCACGAACAACTATCGTAATCGTATCGTAAACGTAACGAGAGCACGGAGCATTGCGATTGGTCGCCTGCCTGAAGCCTGCCAATCGCAATGCTGCGTGCTCTCGTTACGTTCACGCTACGATTACGATAGTTGTTCGTACTCAACCCACTGCTTCTTACATACACCAGCGAACCTAGTACCTATACAGTCCACAGTCTTTTATATCTCGACCATCGGAGAACCCAACAGTAGTGTTTGCCTGTGTGTTAACACTTTGACACGATAATGGTATGGCGATCATTGCTAGCGATAGTCGCGTACGATTTTTCGGACCGAAACGTGCGAGTAACTTTCTTCGTCTAAACGAGCCTTTAGTATATTGAAGCGGTTTGCAATCTCGTGGTTTGGTAGCGGCTTTGTACTCCAGTAAATGCGCAACTGACGTGAATTGAGTCCTCAGAAAACAATTTGCTTGGAACATGAACAGATTGTATCTAGCTATATTTATTCCATTAGATTCCATATTACCTACTTAGTTTCGGTCTAGATAACGCTGTATAAATTCTTCAATAATAATAATTTATGTTCTGCTATTTCATGACGTACGCAAGCTGCTATACGTCTACGTGAACAGGGTCAACATTAAAAAGTCTTTCCGGAGCCTTGTCGACAACTCAATATGCAACTCTTACTACATACGTACATATGGTGGTCAGATGGTCCGGAGGGTTATAAATGCGATAGTAACTCTGTCTGTCTGTCTGTTACGCTTTCACGCCCAAACCATTGAACCGATTTTGATGAAATTTGGTACATCGATAGATTAGACCTTGAGAAAGGACATAGGCAATTGGTTGCAATAACCGACATACACGCGGGCGGAGCCGCGGGCAAAAGCTAGTAAATAAATAAATCACTCACAAATTCTGTTATTATTTCAATCTTTTCCTGCCAGTCTGAAGGGCGATCAAACGAAAAAATGTTAGACATACAGCCACTAACTGTCATATAATAAAAATAAATACGTAAATAGCGACCGTGTTATTGACGTCACTATGAAGGGTCTTTCAGCCCTCATCAGGTGCGGAAGTACTCGTCGGTTTCTTCGCCTTGACAAGGGTACCCACTTTACTCTATACAAACCATATTTTTTTACATATTTCTCTACTACGAAGTACTCACTTCGTTTGCGAACGGCTAAATACGTGTATTTCTTTTTTTTATTGTTATGTGAAGTAGTGTTGCTCCTACAATAATTATACAATTGTACATAGGAGATATTAAAAAAAAAATGGTTATTTTAATTAACGATTTTGAAAGAAACTTTTTTTTTCGATTTCTAGTTCTGTTCGACGCAAAAACTACCTATCTACTGCACGGATTTTGATACGGTTTTTACTACGGAAATCTTGATAAAATGCCCACCAATATACTCGTAATACGTAGATACTTATATGCAGAGACATGTATTTAATGGTGACCCTGTTTCCAGAGAGTTGCCTTCAGCTTACCCTCGGCGAGGTGAAGTTATATTGAAATGTGAATTGTCACAATCAGGGAACTGTCACAACTATTCAAACGAGGTGTCGGTAACGGTGTCAATGTTTTTTTCCAATCTCAAAAAACTGTTACGAAAAATTCCCAAAGGGTTTCACTTCAAAATTATAAATTCCTGCAATATTTTGTGTTTTAGTTGTTTGACGTAATTTGGTTGTGAAATAAATCAAAATCAATCTTTTCTGAAAAGCCGGCCTATGTCAACCTTCCCTCGGATCCCCTGTCAATCTCATTTATTATTTTACTCTCAAATTGGTAATGATGGTTGACCAAAGGGCTACTAACTAGCCTGCCTCATTCCCTTCTTCGAGCGATGCAGTCACCGTAAAAGCTGTACAGTTGATACATCACAACAATATTGTAACAACAAATACATACTTTTAAATCGTTTTAAGATAGAAAAAGAGAATACAGCTTAGGCGGGACTCGAACCCGCGATTAGCGATGGATATGATTTACTAATATCCTTCCTTTATATAGACAAATAAATATAAATGACTAAAAGTGATATTCATTCTGAGATGTATTAGGTATTTTATTACGCAACATATTGCATTGCGGAGTACATATTTATAGACTGAATAAAATATAAACTGCTCGCTTCTAAAATAAGGTTAGTTAGTACTCGTATTTCTACATACAAACGGAAAGGTGTGTTGACAATAGAAATTGCTTTCCACGTGTTGCTTCCACCGTCAAAGAGTAGTTCCTCGAAAGGTTTGTTTGCACTGAATCTGATTTCTGCGCGCTTTCTAAATCTCGGTTGTGTTTGCGAAACATTGCAAAATATTTAACTAAAGAATTTTTAGAAGGATTCGCCTGCGTTCAAAGAGGCGTTGGATAATTAAAAAGTATTTCCAATGGAGGTGCTGTGAATTAATTAAAACAATTTTAAAAGCTTTTAATTCTTTCCTTGTTCAAAATGAAAGTGTACAGAAAATTGCGTTTTGAACGAATTATTTAATATTGAATGTGTTTTAGAACCATTTAACCTGTTTTAAATCGTACTTCAATTAACTTTTAGATAAATTGTAATTCAGCAAGATCTTTATACATTTCTTTTTAAACCGTAGGGATGCATAGGGCATATTGTATACTAGCTTTTGCCCGCGGCTCCGCCCGCGTGGATGTCGGTTATCGCGACCAAACATAGCCTATGTCCTTTCTCGAGGTCTAATCTACCCCTATACCAAATTTCATCAAAATCGGTTCAGTGGTTTGGGCGTAAAAGCGAGACAGACAGACAGACAGACAGAGTTACTTTCACATTTATAATATTAGTAGGGATTATGCCAGTTACTATTTTTCCTATACAATCATGACAAATAAATAAAAGAATGTTATGCCAAAGTTAGGTGGAGGATCGGCAAACGTGGCGCATATTGGGAGAGGCCTATGACCAGCAGTGGGAATGGGAAGATTTTTGCAAAAAAATCCCACTTCAATTAAATCTACAACAGAAATCAAAATGTGAAAGACAATATCAGTTTAATGTCAATCATTACAATATGAACCTCAATATTATTTACTCCGAAATGAATACTCTTATCGAACATTGAAGCTCAATGAGCCGTATTCATTTGAATTAAGTTTGCTCTAGTGAGCTATTATTTATCTTTCAGTGTTGTGACGTAAATAGGTTGTGTACGCTGAAATTTAGAAATTGACGGCACCATCTTATCGCTTCCGTTATTTCATCTGTAATGATGTTAATAAACAAACTATTTTCATGTTGGAAAACCGACTCTAACTGATTTGAGAATAGAGTCAGAGAATGATGATGCCTTTTGGAAATCTTATGGATAATGTTATCGTTTTTTTATTTATTAGATATCTCTATAAAAGTGTCGATCGTAGTCGCGGGTAATTTTCGTATTTTCTTTTCAAACCGATGTTTCTAGAACCCTAATTACGTTAAAACACCTTAGCAACAATAAACGAATAGCAGTAAATAAACAACAGAGTAAAAATTATTTGTATTATTATAAATTTTACAATAGGTTAATAGCATCAGACACCTCATAAAATACAATCTCCAACAAAGATCCTTACTAGGAATAATTATGTGCAGTGCCGTGAAATCAGAACATATCTACGCGTGTATTTAGGACATGGCTTTTGTAAACAAATCGTTTGTGGCTCAGTATTCGCCATATTATTGGAAGCATATCTAAAATATTTATAAGTTACAAAAGTCTGCGTAAAATTGTATATAAGAAGTAAGAAGAAACAAAAATATATAAGTGGGTGTACGCGCATGGGTTTGTACTATCAACGAGTACTTCTAACTAGTACTCAGCTAGCCAGAATTTATTGTAAATAACCCTCAAAACAAACACAACACATAGCACATTAAAATACCTATACATGTTACAATATGTTTATACTTTCATCTATATCAACTTTCAACTACAAGGATACACAAATAAATCGACAAATATGTCCACAGCCTTAAGCGAACCGCACACGCTCTTGACCCAATATAGGAACATGCATTAGTTACCGATAACAGGTTTAGGCCAGGTGCACACCTTGACCTACTACTCTTGTCCTAGATACACGCTGGCAGATAGTTTGCGAGAGCTATTTACAACAGAAATTAAATTCCAATATTGAATGATAAAAGGGCTTCTCTGGCCGCAGTTACAGCAAAATGTTTGATGGGAAAATGAAATTTATCAGAATCTATTAGAAGCTCAGCTAGTCTTCGTGTAGCGAGGTTATTTTATGTATTGTGTCTTATAAGTTGGCGCATGGCTTATTTATAGCTTTATGTCTAACTATACTATTAATACCTTCGTAATTTAGTTGGTTAAAAGCAATGTTAAAAGTGTTTTGTGTATCAAAATCATAGTCTTGCTTTATTTGATTGTTTTTATTTTTATTTTGAGGGTACTTTTACTTACGTGTGTTAAATGCAAAGCAACTTGCAAGGCAACACGCATGCTAAGGCTAACCTATTGGCACTTAGTCTATAATAGTTTTTTTCTATGTGTAACTTTTGATTCTGTACTAAAGTTTAAAATGTGCATTTGTTATAGGTATGTTGTAAAGTTCTAGCCATTAATACGCTCAAGATGTTGGGCGATAACCAATATTGTTTCGAAGAACCTTCATGTACTCCAACATACATTTTAATTTTTTTATGTACTTAGTAATTCCACGCACAATGATGGCCCAAAAAGGAGGCTAAGTGCGGAAAAAAAGAGTCCCCTTTTCATGTACTTAGTAAAATAAATTAATGTGCTTTCTAAGGAGAAAGCACATTAATTTATTTGAAAGTATGTAGGAAAAGGGTTTCCTATATACTTTCCTGTTAGATGTCATCTTCTCAGTGATGCGTGAAAGGTTGTGTTTCACCCATTCCATATAAAGTATGAATGTGGGTACATTCCGTAACTTCATACTTTGAACCTTTATATTTATCATTGCTTTTATTCATTAATTATTATATTAGCTATATAGTATCCAGTCGCCTGTTCGCCCCTAGTCTTAGCAAATAAATTTAACCTCAATTGATCAAACAATATTGTATTCATGATTGACAACGCAATTGCATTGCATAATAACATTGTAGATACTTCAACCTGAAGACTGCACAGCTCGCTTTTATAAATTATATTACTGAACATAAATCTACTTAACTTGTAAAAAATAAACTTTAAAAAAATATGAGAAAAGAAAACTCAACGCAAAGAAAAGATTATTCCCTCCGCTGAGCAATAAAGCATTTTGCGATAAATTGTTCATTCGTGTACCTACTCTGTCATTGTATTGAACACACCTCGAAATGTCGTTAATATCTTAGAATAATAAGGTCGAAAATGGATTACTTGTCGGTGCAAAACCAACTGCTGAAACGTAAATCAAATAAACTCTGTTTTTAGGGTTCCGTACTTATAATGAACGGGAAACAGAATATAATTCTTATGGCATCGCTTTCATTCGTTTTTGTGTAAAGCCGCTTTTCTCACAATTGACTCGAATAATCGAGCAGGATTTAATTTCAAATATTAAAGTCTATGACTACAATAGTTACTGTAATTGTTTCTTATAATATTACTAGTTGACCCTGCGAACTTCGTACCGCATAACAGTCGATTCTTTAATTTTATAGCTTTTTTTTAGACTTTTCGGGCAATTTTTCCGTGTTTTCTCACCTTTTAAACCGATTCATTTCAGTTCCCTGGACATCCACGAATATTTCAAGACTAAAATTAGACAAATCGGTTCAGCCGTTCTTGAGTTTACCGAGACTAACAGAATTGCAATTCATTTTTATTCATGTAATTTTTTTTTTAGATTGTAGGTACCTTATACGATTAGGAACATAACGTCAAAAGTGCACAACGTCAAAAGGGCATAAAGTCAAAAGCACACGATTGCAAAAAAACAACTTTTTGTAAGTGATGAACTGCAACATCACCTATTTAAAGGTAAGATTAATCTGTATTTGTAAACTATTGCCAATAAAATACTCGTGATATTAGAACAGTGCTCGTTGGTACATTACAACACTATCAAACGCTTGCTAACTGCAATTTTCAGTACGTATTAAGTTGGATGTGCTTCCTAATTGGAACTACTCCAAGTTTAGTGAGTTGGATGTCAGATGACGTATGTATCTCTGCATCACCCTAAGGTTGACTGGTAGATAATGCCTTTGGCATTAAGTCCGCCTTTGTACAATTTTTATGTGCATAAAGTTTAAAAATAAAATAAATAAATAAATGACGGATTAGAAAAACTAGGTGGTTGCGCTTTTTACAAACCGTTTACAGAAATGGTTATAACACAGAGATTTAAAATAAAAAATATCGTTAAGGAACAAGTGAGGAATTATCATGAACTATTCAAATCGATTTATTGAGTAAACTAGAAATGAATGCTTTGACGGGATTTAAACCCACGACCAGTCCCTGACAGAGGGCATGCTTTGACCCGTCTTGTTTAATTGCTTTAAAATTTCATTAAATATTTTAAACTAGCTGTTGCCCGCAGCTCCATTTGCGTAGAATTGTGTTACCGTTCCCTGGGATACGGGAACGGTAACACATAGCAACCTATTCCAAAAGTAATCTATGTACTATTATGTATATTGTCCCCTCGAGTTATCACAGAATATAATCTATCCTTTACCAAATTTTAGTCAGGTTTATTTAGTAGTTTAAGCGTGATTTAGTAATAAACTTTTACATTGTATCAATCTTCACAAACTTCTACATTAATAAATATAAGAAGGATACCCACGCGTGGTATATTTATTAGACAAACTTGGATGTGTACAGTTCCTATAAGAATTTTATCCTCAATAGCCGTGACGTGTATTAGAATTATTGTACAAACTTATTCTCTGGGCTGTACAAGTTAAGAACTTTATACACAGTGCCCACGCGTACAATATCATTATTATACAAATATATCTTCTTCATCGTAGCGTTTTGGGATTTGGATTGGGATAATCACACCCGAAGCTTTCACCTCGGAGTCTGGGGTCGGTTTGGCTGAATTTCGATCTCCACTATACAAACTTATATCCACAGATAATTTGAAAAAGCATGTTAAAGCGACTACCTTCCATTATTAATTACTGTTTTATCTTCAACACAGAAAATAACAATCAGTAAAGTACAGAACTGACAATAAAATAGATGGTATAGACGTGTTATCGCTTGAGTTTTCTGCCAGAATCTCTTGAAGACTTGCATGAAAAACTCGCTGAAGTAGAGATAAGATAAGATAAGAAAGTTAAGGTAAGGAAGCTCGTAAAGTGTATAAGGATAGAAGCAAATAGCGGGCTGTTATGTCTACCTACCCCAGATAAAATAGGTGTGAGCATTTATATAAGTTTGATAGTAGAAGATGCATAATATTATAAGTGCTTTGAAATAAGCAAGACGATCGCTTCTTGTTAGGAGGTAAGCACTTCACCGTAATATAACGGTACTCAATCAATATTACGGAGGACGGAGAGTACCAGTCTATTGTATTATACATATAAATAAGCGTACTAATGAGCGAAAGACGAGCTCAAGCAGCCCTTCACAATAATAACTGTTGCTGCCTGAAATCTTTGCTTCTGAAAATCTTCGTGTAATCGGCTTAAATATATAAAATATACAATTTATTGCTGCAATGCTCAGTATAATATTATAATAGGATTAAAGAAAGCTTTATTTGTTTTGTTATTTTTGCAATAAAATGAAGCTTACAGTTTGAAAAACTACGGATCGTATCTACAGTTTAAAAACTAGAGTCGATTCGCACGTTTCGTGCGTTCAATTCGTGCGAATCGTTCAATAACCCGAAATTTATTACATCTTTCTCAGCAGTATTTGTATTTTCAAGTTTATTATTTATTATTTCTTTTATTAATCAAGTTTTTTTCTAAGCATAGACTATTACAAAGCAATCTGCGGGTGCCAGAGTGTTAGGTCCAAGATACGTGGCGCGGGTTAATACCCTTTTTCAAAGTATCATCTAATAGATCTATGTATGTTTGCTATTTACGTCATAAAACTGTTACTGTACGTAATCAAATCACCTCAACGTTCAACTTCCCTCGATAATAATATAATCTATTGTTGTATCAAAAAACAATCTTTCTCTACACATTGTATTTTTTAAATTTTACTGTATAAAATACCTATCAATAACAGACTAATAGGATATACGAGTATTAATCTCATTCCAGTAGAGCCCGCGGCCTGTTAAACTGGGATTTTTATTTTAACTTAAAAAGCTATTATCCTCCGTAAAAGGTTTTTTTATAGTACTTAGGTCGCAGACAAGCACACGGCCCTCTTTATGGTAAGAAGTAGGCCTATGGGCGAGTGCAACTCCACGGGAGTCACACTCGTGCTGCCGACCCTGTAATAACAGAGAGATTCTGTGCCGTCACACAGTGTTTCGTCTAGAACATGCAGGTGGACAAAATTCATGTTATAATTTCCAGGTAATTTTAATTGCGAAATGTAAACAACACCTCCAAACTCCAAATTTCAAGAATCAGTTATTTTTCAAATCCGTAATAAGTCTGATCGTTTTAAGTCTTCGAAATAAGAATAGAGATTGTACACTTCACAATTATTACAATATTCGCAAAGAGAACTTAGTTAATTTCTTGAATGAAATTCTAAAGGAATTAGTAACTACTCAAGCTAACTACTCAAACAGATTAAGATAGGAAAAAGTGGAAAGACTTAGGCGGGACTCGAACGCTCAGTGTTCAGAGCATTCCCCATGTAAGGGACTGGTCGAGGGTTCGAGGCCTGCCAGCCCCCCTAGACAAGTGGCAATTCGTTGCTCGGCGTATAATGGAATAGAATGACGTATGTATAGGATTTGACGCTTTTGACATTCGTTGACGCCTGTCATATACGTCAAATCCCATACATTTGCATACAAACGCCGGCCGACGAATTGCTACATGTCTAGAGGGCCTGAACCGTTTAAATTTTTCCTATGTTAATGAAATAAGTAATTACACCTATTACATTAGGACCTAAACATAAACGGCGAAATGTGGGTGCTAGCACCTCTGCCTACCCCTTCGGGGAATATAGGCGTGAGTTTATGAGTATGAGTTTTTAGGTCATTAATATATAACCTAATTGATATTAGGTTTATGTATTACACATAATCTTGATCAATTTGGTATTACTTATAATTCTATTGTAGTCATAAGTATTTTGTACATAAACGATATCACACTTTTTTAAATAGGTCGTTAGTATCTCGCATAAGTTGTAAATGTGCATAAAGTTCAAATTAGATATTTACACATTTACATATTGTCATCTATATCAGTTCGATATTAGCACATATTATAATTTAAATATCGTACGTACGTAAATGACAGTAATAGATACAAACATATCTGTTTATACTTACACCTTTCTAAATCCAGGTAGGGTCCCTCCCAACCGGACAGCCCTCCATTTATTTCTGTCCTTGCATACCTTACGAGCTTCCTCCACCATCATTAATGCTTTTACGAGTATAACAAGCACTTCACACCTACCCTTTTTTGGTGTAACCCTTTTGTCAGTGTATTTCGAGGTTGACCCAGTATTGTAATGTATAATAGTAGTGATTTTATTCGTGTTATAATAAAATTTCAATACAATGTAATTTAATCCAATTGCGAAAAATATTGCTCTTGTTCTAGCAACACCCAGAAGCTTATTTTCGGGATGAAAAGAATTATGTGTGATGTGATGTGCCAATTAAGTATATGATTTATCTATGTATCAAACTTTATCGTAATCTGTTAAGGCGTTCTACCTTCCTAGACAAGTGGCAAAACAATGTTCAGCGTACTTTCATCATTCTATTCTTCAAGAATAGAATGATGAATGTATGGGATTCGACATATACGACACGACTTTGACGTTTATGACATACGTTGACAATTGTCATATACGTCAAACATTCATCATTATATTCTGCATTACGCCGGCCAACGAATTCCCATTTATCTAGGGAGGCTGGCGTGATTAACTGAATAGACATTCGTTCAATCCGTCCATCCAAATCTATTAAAATAGGAAAAAGTGAAACGACTCAGACGGAACTCCGACCGTTGTCGTCGCCGCCGCTCCAAGGTGGTTGTATATGAGAATTTGGTGCACTCAAGGCGTGACTCGATAGCTCAGTGGTCAAAGCATTCCCTCTGTAAGGATCGCGGGTTCGAGTCCCGCCCGAGTCGTTTCACTTTTTCCAATCTTAATCGATTTGAATAGTTAGCATAATAGTCGCGTAATTAGTCCATCCAAAATCTTGCATGTATATGTATAAATAACTAGCCATGGCTTCACCCGCTGGGAATTCTGATCCCGTCCCTGTAACCCATGGAATCCTATTCCCGAGATAAAAAATAGCCTATGCGTATTTCACACTTCTAAATTTCAGCCAGATCTATTCAGCTATTAGAGTGCGATTGAATAACAAACACCCAACGACCTTCATAAACTTTCAAATTTTATATTTTTAAATGGGATAGTGGTAAGATTACGAGTTGTTAGATACAGACACCTATATCATCAGTATTCCGCATAATAGAGAGAGAGGCGTAAATGTAGTCACGGAGATGATGGCAATACATAACTACTATAATACACTATTCATGAGAAGTCACGTAAATCAACTGCGACATAGAAAATGTTTTCTCTCCCGATATACGTAGTTCTTACTATGACAGGAAATCCATTATCTGCGAATACCGCGAAGTGACACGAAAGTGACTTTGCAAAGATCGATTGTATGAGTATTTACCTGGTATGGGAATAGATAGAAATATACTCGTATATATACGTAACTAATAAATTACTATTAACCTATCAAGGAATAGTGATAAAGTATATTATCATAATTATTTGGTACAAGAATAACTTTATTGATAACTGTTTGTGAACATCATTGCGCAATAAATCATCATAACTATTTTCTTTCGAGATTATATTTTGATGGTGCTTGTTTAATCCCTAGGACAAATACCTGACGAGGACGTTATAACAGTAATAGAATCAAGTCTAGTCTATTTTACTCCGCGTTTACATACTACCGCTCGCATTGCTCATCGTGTTGCCGGAAATATTCGCGCGATTAATGCCCTAGCGTTCAGACACGCGCATCATCGTGTTGGTCCGCATTACAGTATTCGCCCTGCAACGGAGACGGCCGTAAACGTATGGAGGACAACGCTGTAGCAGTGTACGTATTATGCATTTACAGCATAGCGAATTAATTAAATAGATTATTAATAAAAACTATCACTTTCAACTACTATACACTTTCCGTATATCGATGTAAATATTAATAAAAGTAAATATTCGAGGAGTAATAACGAAAGCCGTGTTTACTGATTAGCGCCATCTAGCGGTCTCGTATAGTTCATCGCGCTAGTATTGCCGCTCCTTTGACTCGCGCCGCCAAGCCGACATTCGCAGCAACATAGGCAGTACTCGCGGCATGACGAATATACCATTCACACCACGTCTCTGCCCACTTCTCTCGCCACTTCCCTCGCTCTGCCGCGAGTATGTAAACGCAGCTTAAGAGTGTACAAGTGACACTTGCATACTGAAAGAATCCCGTATCATCATTCATCTTCAAGAATATTAAGTTGTTAGCCCTGCCCTCTTAGACAAGTGACAATTCATTGGCCGGCGTAATGTAGAATAGAACGACAAATGTATGGGATTTGACGTATATGACAGTCATTAACTTATGTCATAAACGCCAAATCCCGTACATTTGTCTTCTTCTTCTTCTTCTTCTTAATGGCTTCTGCAGCAAATCGCCGCAATTTCGCCAATGTCAAGTAAATTGTAAATTTTTATAAAATTATTAATGGCGAAACGCCAATGTCAAGTTTTTCAAGATATTCTACCAGAGTCACGTTAGCCACGGCAGTAACTTTGTTTCCGTGTGTCCACCCTCCACGAGATTCAGGTGGTCGATCAGGACGTGTGGTTGGATTTTAGGGGGCCCGTACATTTGTCATTCTATTCTATAAACGCCGGCCAACGAATTGCCACTTGTCAAGGGGGCTGGTCACAGGCTGACTGAATCTGTGACCACAGCCAGTGTAAGTTGGTCAAACTGTCATCCCCCTTTACCACGATTGCGTTAATTCCTGTTAACATTATAATAAATCAAGCACTGGATAAAAAAGAAACGGTAGTTTGTAGACGATTAAAATAATTCACGGTTTATATCTCAGTATTCTGTTTAATACAGAAAAGATCTCCATTTTCAACATTATTAATAAGGACATTTCGAGGCGTGTGTTCAAAATGTCAGAGCAGGTACACGACTGTGCAATTTATCGCTGAACGGTTTATTGCTCACGGGAGGGTTTCGTTTTCTCTATCCTCGCTTATCTTAGCATTTTTTTCGTAATTTTATTATCCTGAATGTAAAAATGTAGTTACAGTAATTATATTCAGCAGCAGTAGGTATCCCTACATACAGACATATACTCACGCCTGTAAATCCCCGCAGGAGTTGGCAGAAGTGTATATACGCCCACATTTCGCCATCTATGATTTTCGGTCCAACGTAATAGGAGGTGAGCCTATTGCCATCTCATGGGCTGTATTATTACTGTCGGATGGAGAACAGCCCTATCCCTATATTCATGGTAGTATAGTCAGCATCAGATATCTTGACTAGCAAAGACTCAAAGTAATACCATTTAAATCAATAAAACAGTTTGGTATTCACATTATTAGTAGGTATTACGATCATTTTGAATATTTTGCTAGTCAATATCAACCTGACGCTGGCTGTACTGTGCTTTATAGATAAATGGCATTTTATTTGACGGTAGTCGGATTCCCAGCAATATATCTTGTCCTTTGCATTGAGTGTATTTTATTTCAAGATGAGTTTAGTACATTTGTTTTATTTCGTGATGCATACTTTGAAAGTCGACAAATGACTGTAGCACACATACGTTTTTTCCACGTTTATATTTTTAATCGTATTGAAATCGCGTTTTGAAAACTTACCATTTAGTATTATTGCCAATCAATTCAAGTATCCTTTTCTGAATATATTTCAAATAGTTGAAGCCATTGAGTATTAATTAAAATCGAGCTCTTTATTTCAACTGTTGATGAATTTAACCAACACACACTCATGAATAACATGCTGAAATAATTGATTTGCCTGTTGTTCAATATCATGGCTATAAATTTATATTCAAATATGGGTGCCGTCTATTTGGTAGAAACTTGATACTCCGAAACCTATTTGGGATAACTCACTTCGCAGAAACTTCTTTAATCGATCATTTATTAGGCATTAAAAATATTTGACATAAATATTTTTAGGCATAATGTGCTTATGACCGAATTTAGAATGGCATACATTTAAGATAGTAGAATTTTATTTGGCATAATTACCTTTGGCATAGTTAAAATTTTGTATAACTTCATTTAGCATAACGTTCATTTAGAGTACAGATTATTTGGCATAATTTGACTAGGCGTATGCCAGAATTATAGTATTATAAAGAGCATAGAATTTCAATTAGAATAATATAGATTGGGTTACTTTCTTCTTTAAAAATGGGTAGGTTAGGTTAGGTTAGAACTGTGACCTCTGTGGCCAGAATAGATAGTTGTTTACACCCCGACACAGAGTACCCCGACTCGGATAGGTTAGGTTAGGTTAGAACTGTGACCCCAACAGCGCGAGCCGAGCGAGCGAAGCGAGCGTGCCGCGGTAGCGGCCGGCGAAGCGCCAGAATAGATAGTTGTTAACACCCCGACACAGGGTACCCGACAAATAATAATGATTCATGTGATTACTACCTCCAACTAATAGCAATAGTAAAAATGATACTTTTAAATAGTTATGGATAAGAAATATATACCAAAAGATGAATCTGGTTTTGAACTTTCTGCTATGTGATGGTTATACATTGTGATTATTATGGATACAAAAATTATGCGTACAGATGATTCTGACTTACAAAATTATGGGTTTCAATGTATGCAAAATGAGTTTATGCCAAACGATATTCTGCGAAAAGAGGTTTATGCTATTAGTTGTTATGCAATATAAAATTATTACTTAAAAAGTTCTACTATATCAGGTGTACCCTTCAAATATATGTGACTTACTGTTCAGCTTCGCAAAATGCATTTTTTATATATGGAACGTCAATTGACTGCACCCCGCTAAATAGTGAAAAGCTGAGGTGCAATTCAGAAGATAGCAGGACCTTATAATGGTGGTCCCTAACTTGACGGCCTTGACGCCCGTAGCACATCTCCGCCGTTTCGCGGCGGACAGCGGAACTGCTAGTTGAGTTTCGCTGTGTTCAAGTGTAGCTGGAGCAGCGGAACATGAGCGGAACTTGACACTTGTTATCTAATATGGAGCGCGTACCCGAATCTAACTGGTCCGTGTAGAACGCATGCGCCAACTAGGTACCTGACTTCTGATTGCTCCGTTCAACATGATAACGTCTTTTTCGCATGCGCGAACTTGATATCGTGCGTCAAGAACTTTCAAAATCAACAGGGCCGAAATTGGGTAATTGGCTGTCTAGTTAAATTATTAGTTACTTTATGGTGAGTGATAGGGAAAGGAGATGTTCACTTTTTGTATGGACAATGGGGACACTAATTTGCACAAATATAATATATTATATAAATTAGTTTTATATTTGGTACCATTATACGTTAACATTACATTTAGATAAATATAATATTAATACAATTAAAAGTCTATTATTATAATAAAAAGCGTACCTTCCACATTTAATTCTCTCTGAATTTCTAGCCATGCTTGCAATTTTTTCACGTTATTTTTATAATGTGGATGACTAACAGTTTTGCACACCTGAGGGGCCATTTTAAATGATAGCCCAGGATCGTCCGGGGAGCGCGAGATATGCTCCTGGCAATCTTACACCCTGAGGACCCAAGACGGCGCGCGGCGTCCGGTTTTCAGTGGGTGCGATGATCGACCGGAGTGGTAGGTATCTGAGGGGACTGCCGCACGAATAAAAAGTAGGAGCGTGATCAGAATTCGACGAGTGTGGAGCCGTGGGCAGCAGCTATGTATAATACTAGCAGTTGCCCGCGGCTCCGCCCGCGTGGAATTCGGATTCCGTTCCCACTTTTTTTTCGTGCTAAAGTTCCCTCGGATATGGTCAGGAGTGATTGTCGAACTGAACTGAACTCTGACCCACTAAAAACGCATGCCGTCGCAGGTCTTTATTTGCTAGCCTATGTTACTCCCATTATTGAAATCATTCAACAACAAACAAAAAAAGAAACAAGAAAAGGACTTTCCTCTTTAGAATATTAGTGTACCTAGATGTAGGTAATACCATCCTGTACAAAAAACTGTAGACGGCGAAAAAATAATCAAAGTAAAACTTTTTTACTGATCTTGATTCATTTGGAATTTAAAAGACCCCTAATAGTCCAGTCATTTGGTATTTTTACCTGGAAAGTTTTCCGGGAGTTCTGAAAATTGGCAATTTTATAGATTTTGATATGCTCTTTCCAAATTTGAACTTTGCCACCTCGTATGTTTGCCGCTCGCGCCGCCATTTTGAAAAAATGGCGCCCAAAAGCAGTTTTTTGATAATTACTCCTTTCCGACACATTTTACAGGAAAAATATATTAACAAAATAAAAGTAGAGGAAATTTCCTACAATTTGTGATAAAAAAAATTTCCCTAAAATTAATAGTTTCGGTGTAGGAGCGCCGTAAAGTGTAATTCAATACACGTTTCGGCAGAAATACTCATTTCCACACCACCATGAGGTAGAGAAATCGGCACGTTTTTTTATCGTGGTATCCCTTCTATCTACTTCATTAGAAGCCATGGCTCTGTAAATGCAAACGACACTGTGAAATGATAAACTGATGACGCATGGACTAAATATTTCTGTTGAGCTCAGCCGGGGCTAGATGTTTCTTAGAAGGGAAAGAAGGGGCCTGACACAAAAGGGGCGCATTTCTTTATACCTGCGGAGACATGACAGACTATAGTTACCTATAATTACTATAGATACCCTTCGTATAATTTTTATAATTTACAAATCACAGTATGAGCAGTTTAAAGTAAATATTACACGTTGGTGTGGATGTATAATGGTTTACGGCGCTCGTACGCCGAAACTATTGATTTTAGGAAAGAAAAGGTTCGAAATAAATTGTAGGAAATTTTCTCTACTTTTATTTTGTGTAATATGTTTTTCCTGTAAAATGCGCCGGAAAGGAGTTATTATCTAAAAACTGCTTTTGGGCGCCATTTTTTCAAAATGGCGGTGCGAGCGGCAAACATACGAGGTGGCAAAGTTCAAATTTGGAAAGAGCATATCAAAATCTATAAAATTGCCAATTTTCAAAACTCCCGGAAAACTTTCCAGGTAATGTTCTAGGTTTTCGCCCAAATGACTGGACTATAATGCGGCCCTGCAATTTACGTGTTACGTAAAATTGTCACGTGACAACACTGACAAAATAGCGGACGAAGCGCGGAGGTGTGAACGGCATAGGCGAAACTGCGCGGCGAAAGAGATAGAAGATAGGTAAATCTATGCATTAGAACATGCCGTTTCGCTAGAGTTCCGCTCCTCGTACAACTGACAGAACATGGCGAAACGACCGCGGTTCCGCTATACGCGGTTTCGCGGCGGAGATGTGCTACAGGCGTGAAGCGGCATAGAGATGCTTTTCCACGCCCCGCTTGAAGGACCCGGAACTGTTGGATTGGGTGTAGGTTTACTGGTCTTACACGATGTTATATAAGATGTTCGAAAGTGAGTAGGTATTCGTGCAGTCAGTACGAGGATACAAACAAGGTTAAGCAATGTTTATCAGGTACTTCTGGCAAGCTACGAACAGATAGTGTGCGTTTTAGTCGGTCCGAGTACGACATGACCACTCCCATAGACTCCGGTGCGAGGGGGAGGGAGTGTAGTATCCGTGAGGATTTGGCACAAAAAAAAGTGATCAGTCTTAGGTTGGGCGACCATTCGTAAACATTAAGGTTCCAATGTACCACGGAGAAATGCTAAGCTGTTGAGGCTGCACACTATCATTCGCAGCAATCAAAGTTTACATTAGTTTTTGCTAAAGCTATATTTTTCGCAAAAAAGATCAACTTTATTTGTACGTATAAACGATAATTATTATTACTATCCACAGTAAAAATAACATCCACAGATTACAATATCGTAACGTTTTACTTAATAACCCAGTCAAGCTTTATTAAACTGGCTATCGAACCCATTACAAGCAAAACGAAGCATCCTCGCGGTTACATTAAGTGGGTTTATGAAATTGAGAGCATCGAAGTTGCCAGCTCTTGAATATTTATTAACATTATTGAACGAGTTATGGCAAATTTCATCAGCGATGGAGTGATAGTATTTGGGCTAAATTAAATTTTGTTACGAGATACAGAGCAGTGCTTATTTATTGGAGCCTTTGCTATATTATAAAAGTGATAAGAATTATATTATCCTTCTAATAATATTATGAAATACCATGCCCGCGTCTCTCCCCGTGTGAAAATTTGATCCTGTTCCCGCTACCTACTAAGAATAAGAAGTAGCCTGTATATTATTCTAGCCTATTATCTATCGGTGTACCAAATTTCAGCCAAATCCGTGCAGCCGTTAGAGCGTAACATCCAAACATCTCCACAAAATTTCACATTTATAATATAATATATAATATCGGTTGGATGTGAACAAAGACATTTCATAACATAGAAATGTCATATGCTTACAAATCAACGTAGAAAAATGTGCCGAACTCACACACACACATTTTTAATTCATCTACACTTCCCTACATAACCAATGGATTGAAAAGAGAGGACATGAAAAATACAATATAAAAGAAGAAGACAGCTATTGTTTGTCACTTGGACTTTAATGATAACAATGTACCAATCACAGTGCGGTTGCTAGTCGGTGACATAGGCTAACAAAATTATTGAAAAAGAAGGTACAGAGCTCTCTGAATTGAGGTTATTGCCTAATTTTGTTTAGACAAAGATGTTTGTTTAACTTTGTTAATGTATTATGAAAAAGCTAGGTATAATTTTTAAATTTCATTATTTTGTTGCTGTCAGTAGTACAATTTTAACAAGTACCTAAGTAGGTACTTGCCAGTAAAGTGAAGTTTGAGATAATTGCGTAATTTTGTTTAGACAAAGATGTTTGTTTGTCATTGTTATTGTATCTTCTAATATATCGGCCAACATCTATGTTTCATCCCCCTAAGTGATAAGGGTGCAGCGGGAACGGGATTTGAATACCACGCGGGCCGAAAATATGGCGGTACGAAGTTCGCCGGGGCAGCTAGTTAAGTATAAAAAAGCTAGGTATGTTTATTCTATTTCATTATTTTGTTGCTGCCAATAGTACCTACAAATTTTAACAAGTAGGTACTTACCTAAGTAGATACTTGCCAGTGAAGTGAAGTTCGCACTTATTAACTTACTTGAACCACATAGTATTAGTAGGCAATTATAAAAAACAACAAATTAAAATTGGGAGGTAGTATGTAGTGAGTTTAATGCCTACGATATTCTCATCTGTACTTTAATCTATGTTCGGATCACACACGTCCTTGTCGCTCACGCACCAAATTATATCATACTGTCTCTTTTTAACAATTTTAACTTGAATATTATGAAAGTCAGAAATTTGGTCTTTATCAGTCGAAATATGTATTATTTCCATGTGATATGAACTCCCTTTCGATGTATTAACTTTAGAGTAATAGTTCGTGCAGTGTCTATAAACATACGATGGCATTTTCGTTATTTTTATAAGTCACTGATGCTTCCGCTCAACGTCCGGCCGGCGCCGCTCGGCACGCGGTACTAGAGGCAAACGTTCCAATTGACGCGTTTTCGAATCTTCACGATTTTCGCGCAATAACGAATCTACTTCTTTTTATATATAATATCTTTGGATATGAAAGGTGGCAATTTGGAGTCCACACATCACGGCTGACCCATCTCCAGTTTCAAGATGACCCCCTCGAGTGTAGGAACTTACGGTACCTATTTGAGTTCAAACCTTTGTTATCAAAATCAAAGGAAGTGGAAGTATAATATTAATTTATGGAGGGCCAGTAATCTATAATTTTAATGAGAGTGCCTACCCTTGTAAATTTACATCATTAATTATATCATCAATAAAGCATAGCTAGCCTACGAATGATCGATGCGTATAATAGATGTGAGATGAGTTGTGGCTTGTTTATCCAATCTTCATTTTACTTTCAGGGTCTCATGTTGTATTCGGTCGGGGTGTGAAAGATATGTCTCAGTCAATCTCACCTCCGGCAATCCAAGACCTACAGACGGCGTCCGTTTTACGGCCGTTCCCAATAACATATCTACAGATAAAGGTAAAGGTAGAGATAGTTCCTTTGTCAAATCCTGTTGTTATTTTGCTACTATAAATTGCGTTACCATAGAGATTGATGACGTATTTATCCTTTCAACATAACCACTCCCGTTGGTTCTGGCCGTGTATCCACTAAATTGTAAAATCCCGATTTTACGCACAATAGAAAAGGGTGCCAAAGGGTGCTCCTTGCTTATGTTAATGTTATTTGGCAATTATAATTTAGACAATCTTCACTTAACATCATTAAATAAAGATCAAAATCAACAAAGATGACGACAAGTAAAAAATATAAATGACTAACAAACTGTCTATCTAAATTAGTATCATCATCACTACATATTATAAAACAAAGTCACTGTCGCTGTCTGTCCGTCCCTATGTATGCTTAAATCTTCAAAACTACTCAACGGATTTTGAAGCGGTTTAATAGATAGAGTGATTCAAGAGGAAGGTTTATATGTATAATAAATGCATAATATTGTAGAGAAACACTGATGAATTTAGAGATAATACCACGCGGGCGGAAAATATGGCGGTACGAAGTTCGCCGGGTCAGCTAGTACAGAATAATTTACTGAAACCTGTTTTATTCAATATGTAAAGCTCCACTGAGTACTGCTAATGTAAAAAGGGAGTACCAATACAAAGGCATTAAAAATTACTTCCCTCTAAATGTCATCTCAGCCTAAAAGCATCAAAGGCGTCACGTCTATGTTGAACGTGGTCCCATTTTGCCTCGTGTACGTGAATATATTTTATCCATAGCAAGAAAACGGCAAAAGATAAACGAATATAATAATATATGTATGTAAACCCTTGAGAATCCGTGACATGACGTATGATTGTGGGCGAAATGAGTGGAAATGAGACCTTTCCCTACTGAGATCTGTTGCTGTTATGTATTATACTGGGAAATAATAATAGGAGATGATAAATAAATTATGAGGGTTGATTTTTGAAAGAAAACGATGTAGGTTTTAGTAACAATATTACAGTGATGACATAGTTGACAATACGATCAGTATCAGTATCATTAAACTTTTTTATACATCTTTTATTACACAAAAAATCCTTTAACAATTGCATTTTCCATGCATTCCATGCATTGCATCACTGAAACTTAGGGTATGATGGAGCTGGCATGGTTATTTTGGCCAAAAGCTCCTAAATAAATAAATATAGATAAAAAATGCATCTACCAGTTGATGCGAGAAACAAAGCAAAGTCTTCGTTAATTAGTGGTTCAACATCAGTATCCCTAATTAATGCAAATCACATGATGAAAACCGAATATCTCTGCTTATATAATCGCTGATGTGAACTGATGCTTCATTAAAATTATCTACCACTATTCAGTTCTATTCTAATTTCAGAGAAATGTTATGAATCATAATTATAGTTCGTAGTTATTGAAAATGAGGACGTACGGTCTCATTTTTTGTCGCCATTTTAGAATGCGGACAACGAATCGATAGTTCAAAGTATATCAATGAATGATGCCTCGTGTGCACCTGTTTTTTTATGTAGTAGGTAATTAAAAAACATAGTTTCCAGAACTAAGATTTTGTGGTCTTATGTGAATCGTCATCTTCATAGCGATTTCCCAGTTGTGTCCGTTGAGTCTCGCTTATTGCTTTTGATTGATATCGGCTTTTCCGGGAGCGCCAACCATCTGACCTCCCAACTTCGAGAGGAAAGGTATCGTTAGAGCCACGTCTGTTGTTTAGTGGTGCAGCAAACTTCAGTCCTAAAGGTGACGGTGATGGTAGATTGTATAATGCTGAATTTGATGGACTGGTGGAATGAATTTTCGGAGTCCATTTGAAGTATTTCCAGGTAAGTGTTTAAAAGAGATTCGTCACATCGTTGGTTCACAACTTTTGTATGTCATAAAGTAAAAATCGAATACCTGGAAAATGAAATATATCGATATCTTTCACGTAATATAGCTACATGCTACGTCGTAGATGTGAATGTAGCATTCGGCTACGATGCTACACGTTTCATTTGACATTATAACGTCAAAAAAAAAAAATAGACGTTACAAAGGTTCACAACTTTTGTATGTCATAAAGTAAAAATCGAATACTGGAAATGAAATGTCGATATCTTTCACGGAATATAGCTACGTGCTACGTCGTAGATGTGAATGTAGCATTCGACTACGATGTTACACGTTTCATTTGACATTATAACGTCTAAAAGAATTTAGACGTTATAAAGGTTAACAACTTTTGTATGTCATAAAGTAAAAATCGAATACTGGAAAATGAAATGTCGATATCTTTCACGTAATATAGCTACGTGCTACGTCGTAGAAGTGAATGTAGCATTCGGCTACGAATGCTACGATGCTACACGTTTCATTTGACATTATAACGTCTAAAAGAACCAATTAACAAAATAATTCCATCACATTTAAATAAAATAGATGCTGTAATGTAGCGTGATGATGAATTGCTTGCGATATCGGAATACGAATCGATTCCGAAATCGTAATCAATTTATCATCACGCATACTGTGAACACCGGTAAATTCAAAGTATTCAGTTACCCAATAAAGTATCCCAAACACGTCACGTCACGATACAACTACACGGAGATAATATTTACGTTCGACTTGAATAGAAATGATTGCTGTAGACAGCCTCACAATGGGCGACGTGGATAAAATATCACGACTGAAAGAATCCTCCGCATTACTACACCCTGTAGACGTCACTTATCAATATCATGATATTGTACATTGCTGTTATTTTATTGATTTTATTAAAGTAATATTATATTGGCAAGCAATGTACAGGATATATCTACAGCAAAGTTTTATGTAACAATCGGTGAGTGGGCTACTAAATCACGGAACACTCAAGCCGCAATAAATAATCTTCGAGCGGTATCTCATACATTTCTATCGTATTCACACCGATTTGTAACCCTTTCTTATTTCAGACAAAATTGATGGGCTCGTTTGAATATTTTGGTTGTTTTGTGTTCAATATGCCACTGTGGAAAATTTATGTGTACTGTTTTTGATATGTTTGCTTTGAAAATAATTTGCTTTTGTATTATATTCCTTTTATAATGTTAAGACTGTGAGAAAATATCACAAAAACATTCACGTACACTTTGTCATCATTATTCTTATAGCAATTTCCCAGTTTCATTCAAAGTTTGCACTTTGGAGCCCTTTCATTGCCAGGTCGGCATTTCTGGACTGACTGCCGTTTGATCTACTAGACCTAAGAGGAAAGCCTGTGTCACAACATCGTTCATTATTTAACAAGTGCACTGACTTGCAGTGTTGAGGTTATGACTACCTTTTGCATTAAGGTATCCCACTTTATTATAACTCTCGGATCTAATCATCTAGAAGTAGTATTGTGGGTTATTTTTGCTACTTCTCATTCTTACATGAAAAGAATCGAAGAGTAAATTTTTAAATTATTATCTTTTTAGAAAAAAAAAACAAAAAGCAAAGTTTTTTTTACGTCTGGAATTTCCTCGTTCCTCGTCACTTTTATTTTCAGTCAGAATTTTTTGTTTATTGTATGAAAAAGATTTTTATCAAAGAAGATAGTCCTCGTTTGAAATATTTTGGGATATCAACCATCCTGTATAAGCACCATAATCCGAACACAGGCTCGTAAATCCTTCTATGACGATTTCAAAGCCCGTATTAGAAAGCTGTCCACCGCATACAATACCTTCCATAAATCGTTGCTGTTCTCATTATCTTATGTATTTTATCTAATCTCATACTGAAATGTACATTATAAAAAAAATCTTCAATGATAGTATTTACGCACCGAGGATCAAAATAAATTTAAAAAATTAAAACAAAATACAGCTTTTCTATCATAATATTTTTTTCCATTACAATACAATTTCAGCTAGGTCAAGTAGTCTCTATATAATCTGTAGTCGCACACGCGCGATCATCAAATGGGTTTTGGCGCTAAACGTTTCCGTAATTATACACAAATTATTTTCATGACATTATACTGTAGACGTGATGATACTATGGACGAAATGATACTGTAGACCTTATGACAATATGGACACTTTGATACTTTACACTTGAAATTATTTAAGAGATACGATTTGACAGGTCTCTGGATTCATGGAGGGTAACTAGGCACTACTGAAAGGATACATGAAACTGTTATAAATTAAGTTAAACCATTTCTAAATACGTAATAACTTATAATAGTAAGTGTAAACAATATGGTGTAACATATTTCACTTTAAATTACTACAAATATTTTAAGAATTGCTACAAATAATTTAAAATAAGACGTGATTCTTCATTTTTCGAAATCTCGTGTGACAGCTACGTCATATCGTTCTTATTTTTTCATTTGAGTGTTGCGGCTGTGTACTCTATGGTTGTTACATTTTAATCGTATGGAGTTTATGTTACGTTTATGGTCGGCGTTGCCAGAATGTAACTTTTGTAATATTTTGTATTTCTTTTTACCCTCTCATGTTTCTTATAAGTAATACAAATCAAAATATTGTTTAGATTTTACTTTTGCCGTATCGCTTACTAGAGACAACAACACTAGATTATATTAGATTGATTGTTAAAATGCACCTCTTAGATTATTTTGCCTATCATCATCATCATGCGCATGGAGATGTATTTTCCTAATTGCATCTGAGGCCAAGGCAAGGCAAGGCAAATTTTTATGTTTCAATTTTTACTGAGCCGCGTGGTTCCCGGTAGGAGCCGCGTGGTTCCCGGCAGAGTAGAACTTGGGTCACCCCATCTCTTCCTATGCGGTGTCGTACCAGGCGACTAAGGGATAGGGCTGTTTAACACCAGATAGATATAATACAGCCATGACTCAGCCTCAGATACATAGCTCGAGTCAACAATAGTGCCAGGAATATGGCAATAGGCTCACTCCCTATTACGTGGGACCGAATAACTACAAGTACCTACCTATATAACTATTATTTTTTGTTATTACATTTTGATCGTATGGAACCTCCATTATGTTCTCCTCTATTCGTTGCGTTTATGGTATAGTATAGTACTGTCTGGACACATGTCTTGAACCTAAACCGGCGTGGTGGGAAATGTTCGCACATGTGCACTATCGGACAAAAAAAAATGTAACCATAATATTCTGTATTTTCCGTTTCTAACATTTTTCACACGAACCATTTAAAATCTTAATTTTAAATTGCCAGTTGCCAATAAAAAAGGTGGATTCGCTTTTCTGTCTTAATAGATTTGTACAATTTAAATTATTTAAGTTTTATTGTTACAAACTTCAATAGCTTAATATGTATTATTATAGCTGAATATTCTGAACAATTCTGCGAACCCCCTCAAAGGATTCAGGCGTGATGTTCAATCGCGGCTGATTTCCTAGTATTTTTTTAAGAGTTCCTTGGTCTAATCTCGGAAACCCATCATCAGATCTTTACGAAATTTAGATGGGACCATTTCGGAATACTGTACTGCCGAACAAAAAAAGAATTTTGCAAATCCGTCTATGCAAGACGGAGCTATGACCGTACAAACATTAAAAAAAAAATATTTAAACATCCGTATTGAGAACCTTGATGCAGAAGGCGGTATTCTTCGACACGGCACGTATTGTGAGGCGTGGTCCCTGTACCCTATAGGTACCGGTGGGGAATTGTATTTTATATTTTTAAATATTATGTTTTTATTGTAAATAGGTATATGAATTTAAAAATATAGTATCTTACTAGATTTTTCAAGAAATAAAGAGGTATTATAATGATACCCATGTTTTCTTTAAGCCTAACACATAGAGGTACTAATCCTAATATCAATACTAGATATATTAAATGATTAATCAGTGTTGCCAGGGCCAGATAGTCTAAAGTAAATGTAAACAAGATAGCTTAAAAAGTTACATATCGTGGAAAAAGTAAGGTTTTTTTATGGTATGAAAATCCAGCCTGTCGGATAATTATATAGCGCGGTGGGGTAGTTATGACGAATAGTTTTATTTATTTACAAATTACAATGTTACAAAAGTTACATTCGGGCAACGTTGCGATTAATCTTTTGTTACCTGAATCGATTATTCTGACAATTGATTTGAGACACTCCAACCCTAGACTATAAACGTCAAATCGTATCTCTTAAATATTTTTAACTGTAGACGGAATGATAATATGGACCACATGCACCGAAAGGATTAGATAAAGTACTGCATGAAAATTTACATAATTTGGTCTTAAGATTATCGTGTGATACTATAAAAACTGGCTCTTTTTTTTAACTCACATTCGTATTTTAAGAACCCTTATTAGGCTCTCGCTACCCTAATCACCGCCGGGAACACAACACGAGGTTATTATAGCTGCGGTATTCTGTACTTCCCCAGTCGGTCTACTCGATTGGGAGGCAAATACAATTTTGCCATATAATGAGTAAAAGGAGCTTAATTAGTATTGAATATGTACTGAAAGAGTCTACTCAACAATAATAAAAAATTTTACCCACTTTTTACCCGACTGACAAGAAGGGTAATTTTTGTCGTGCGTATCTTGTTACTCTTTTGTATCTTTCTTATAATCGCCGCGGTAGCCTAGTGGTATGGGTAATGGACTGCTGAGACGAGGTCTCGGGTTCGATCCCAGGTTGTACCATGGCACACACCAATGACTTTTCGATGTTTTTCGAAGTTATGTGTGTATTTATCGCAAGTTAATAAGTGCCCGGTTAATGGCAATAGGCTCGCCACCTATTACATTGGGACCTAAACATAAACGGCGAAATGTGGGTGCTAGCACCTCTGCCTACCCCTTCGGGGATATAGGCGTGAGTTTATGTTATGTATGTATAATCGCGTAAGTGTTGAAATATCCCTGCTAATTATTATTCTAATTCGGTCAACTGTAAACTGTACGCATTCAGGCATCAATTGTTGCATATCTTATGTGGCCTCAATTCTCTGCTACACTATTTTTGTATGTAGCAACTCATCTGAAGTAGATAACATGTTCACTGCTCAAAATAATCGAACTATAATACGAATAATCGAAGAATATACATTATAGATATACAAGAATAATTTTGTTTACCATAAAATGGTTATTACCTATGTAAGGTTACAGTAATTTATCTTATGACTACAAAAATTTAAAAATTACTTCGAAAAATAAACTTCAGACTATCACAGAGTAATACACTGATTTGAGATACGAAAAAGTCAACAGTAAACACAATATTTTTAATGAGTACATTTAATATTAACATAAACAATGATTATACTTACGCGTGTATACGTAATGGGCTAAAATTAGAAGCTTTCAAAACCGCTTTACATTATTTAGTGACCTGGGGTAAAGTTTGGCCTACTTACCAATTCATGTTCTTCTCATTACGTTTGAACATCTGAAACAAACATAAAAGTAAAATGTTTAATGTGCACTGGCAAGCTGCTACACACACTCCAATGAATAATGTTAATTTTAAGTGCCTTAAGTGGCCAATACCACTGTATTCAGTGTTGTGGTTCGATCTCCGTACAATAAAAATATCTAATAAATTTTAGGGATCTGCTTCATATCCAAATTAAAATATAATTCAACGAATTCCACATTTTAGCAAAGTTTATTATGAAAGTCATCTAATTAAACTTGTTTTGCGCAATTGTGGAAAGTTTTACCCACAATTTTTGGTAAACTCAATCAAACAACGAACTTATTGGACGTTCAAAAGCACTCATATTATCCGTTGTCCATTCTGACCCATGTCAAAACCATTGTTAGTTGCTTTTCAAGAGTAAACTCAATATCCCTCCGCAAATCTTCATTGATCTTTTAGCGGGTACCTCCCTCGGTTTTATTGTGAGCACGGAGCTGTTTTCTGTTTATTCCCAATCGTTACAATAGAAATCTGTTGAAAACTTTTAAGATGACCTTTACCGCAACGGTCTTCACAACTTTTTGAATAATAAATCTTCATTAGAAGAAGGGTTTAGTGGTATTTCAACATCTAAAACTTGTTTCTGGGAATTTTAGTATATTTTTGATTTTAAGTATTCATTCATTCATTTTCAGGCCCTCGATTCTGCTAAAACAAAACCACTGTCGTAGCATAGTCACTGCAAAAATTGACAATAAATTTTAGACTTTAATTAGAAACATAATTATTAACAATGACGTTTGTTTTATATCAAATTTAATTGGATTAGCATAAAAGAGACATGCTCGTGATTCTACAAAATAATAATTAATTAATTTTATCTTTCAACTAAACCAATACCCTCACTATCTTTGAACTAAACTAATAATAACTTTAACGATTAGTATCTAAGCCAAAGTTAGTGATTAAGTTAATTGAGCTTAACGTGTTTACTCTATTTACATAATATATTAACATAGACATGGACAGTCTCCGTGGCGTAACGGTAGTGAACGCGGCCGCTACGCAGGAAGCGCGGGTTCGATCCCCGCTCAGTGCAAATATTTGTGTGCATTAAATATGGGTATTTGCATTGGTCAGGTCGTGCCTCGGAGAGCACGTTAAGCCGTCGGTCCCGGTTGCCATGAGAACATCTATGGCAGTCGTTACGGGTAGTTGGTGCCTTAAAAAGTCCAAAAAACAACGGTCTAACTGCAAAGCTTCGATATCGCCTAATGCTAACATTGGGTTGTGGAGGTCAGATGGCAATCGCTTCACGGAAAATATCGAGATCTAGCCAATCCGTAGTTAGGACTGGTATAGTGGACCCTAGACTCCAAGCTGAAAGCTGGGAGTTAACGCTAGGATGAAGAAGATTAACATAGACATTAAATCGGGTGCTGTCGTGAAGAATTTTATGAGGAGAAACTTGTTCGACAATTCCAATATCATCACGCACTAGACACTAGCCACGTCACTAGATGGTTTTGCACGTTTTATTCAGTTTCATAAAAGAACCGGAGAAACCGTTTTAGTCAGCGTTTTTCCAGCACAAATAGGGTAGTTCAACCGAACACTTGCAGCTTTTTACTTAATATTGGGGTTAAATAGCGGTACGCAATAATAGGTATATTAACACAGTTCGCTAGATAGTAGAAAACCTTGTATTCCTTCCTTAGCTTCCTGATTTTCATTTAATTTGCAGTTTTTCTTCCTGTGCAGTTCGTATTGCGGCAGTGACACTACTTATATTATGTAAGTTTACTACCTTAAAAACGTAAAAAAAACGTAAAAAAAACGTAAACAAACGTAAAAAAGTAAAAAAGCTGTTTTTACTTAATATTGGGGTTAAATAGCGGTACGCAATAATAGGTATATTAACACAGTTCGCTAGATAGTAGAAAACCTTGTATTCCTTCCTTAGCTTCCTGATTTTCATTTCCTTTGCAGTTTTTCTTCCTGTGCAGTTCGTATTGCGGCAGTGACACTTCTATTGTGTAAGTTTACTACCTTAGGAACTTTTTACCTTGGTATACTTAAAATGTACGCCTTATTTTCTAATGATTCCTTGTAATGATAACTGGGTTATTGATAGTGTACCCGTTTCTGTTCTTGCATCCATCAGTGTTTTGTTGTTCATTCTTCAAACACTTCAAACATAACACCAAAAAACCCACGTGTGTTTTCTGTACACTCCTGTCCATCCAAAGGTTGCCTGGAAGATATTGTAGTTTACAATAAGGCCGCCCATTGTACATTAGAATGTATAACATTTCTATAATTTTTTGTTTCTTTTGGTGTACAATAAAGAATATTTTAATATTTATTTATTATTATTATTAATTTCTGTCGATTTTTCCAACGAAGCTATTGCTTATATGGGAGTGAGATCAATTGGGTTTGAAGTCTCTTCCTTTGATCATATATTTAATAGAAATATCGGCATATCGAAGGAAGGAAATTGTTTTTACAGTCAAATATACATTCGTGCTGTTTTCGAAGTCAAAAGTCAATCTGAACTATATTTTGTAATTTAGTTGATTTATTGGTTTTAAGGGTACATACTTTTAACGATTTGCGTAATTACAATTCCTGGTTTTCATTCTGTTGTACTGTTTAATTATTTTAGAAAAAATAAGTAAACTGTTTTTATGAAGTCCCTATTTAACTTTCATTAGACAACTAGATTAGACAGTTGTTACATCAGAGGCAACATGCTTTACTTCAATCAATTAGCATATTGCAGTTCACTGCAGGATATAGGCCTCTCCCACTGTACGCCATTTCTGCCGATCCTACGCCTTCCGCATCCAGTCCTTTAGTCTGTAAAAGTATGTGAAAGTATGTGTAGGATATACTTTTATGACAGCCATATACCGCAGTTTCCCGAGCAAATCCATTCATCCTATTATAGAGCAAAGATCTATACTTTTCTAGGCTTTAACCAGAGAAATACTGTCACATTTAATATTGATGTTATATTGTTACGTAAATGTCAGTATTTATGAGGAAGGCTGAAAAGCTTTCGCTCCCGTCCTTTTTAATCCCCTTTCCCCTCTGCAAGTGGCAAACCGTGAGTAATACCTCTGACGTTGCAAGCATACATAAGCCCAGGTAACCGCTAATTATCACGTGAGCCATATGTTGGTTCACGCTCACCCCTAAGTGATTTAAAACCCATGATGTAAATTGATATTTTCCGTCAATTTAATTGCCTCTGCTTAATGGAAAATTAAAGTGTAATTCAGAAATTAAAGGCCACCATTCCAAAAGTTTTTATAACGGTTATCCCCAGTTTGACGGTTTTGGTATATACCCGTTTTATCACGCCTTGGATAATGAACCCGGAATTGCAGGAAGACAGTCCATATGGGTACCACAATATTAGTAGGAAAACAGAGAATGCCGAAGGGAAATGGTAATATGTGCTGATTAGAGCGCAGTGGAGCCTATTAAGTACGCTTACGTGAGCTCTCCTGCATTCTTTGGGCCCTTCTCTCATCATCACTACAATCACGTTTTATGAAAGTGATCGTTAACTGCCATACTCTGAATTCTAACCTTTAAAGACAGTCTCTGTGGCGTAGCCGTAGAGCGATTAACTACCATGCAGGGGGCGGGGGTTCGATTTCCGCTCAGTACAAATATTTGTATGCATAGATATATATATTTTTGCATTAGTGTTTTTATTTATAACTAGCTTTTGTCCGCGGCTCCGCCCGCGTGGATGTCGGTTATCGCAACCAAACATAGCCTATGTCCTTTTTCAAGGTCTAATCTACCCCTATACCAAATTTCATCAAAATCGGGTCAGTAGTTTGGGCGTGAAAGCGTAACAGACAGACAGACAGACAGACAGAGTTACTTTCACATTTATAATATTAGTAGGGAAGTAGGGATATTCTATGTATTTACAAAAAAAAATCTATTTATGTAGATTCACATTCTGGATCCATACTATATAATATACGTTGATGTAATTTGACTTAGATAGTGGTGTGTAGAACATCACACAATATATGGATCATATTAGAAATATAGTCGATCGTACCACAGTTACCATTAATTTGAAAATAGTCTCCAGGGAAATAATAGATTGAGTGTTTCCAAAACTAAAACTAAATCATTTAACAAAACACAGTTGAGATTGAATTTTGAATTGATTACATAGCTTACGAGAAATGGCTGGCTGACAACCTCTATTTTATTATAATTTGTTAGTGTGTGGCTTTAATGTCTGTAAAAATCAGATTTATAAGTTAACTAATACATTTTGAATTGGACGAATTTAAAAATTAATTTCTGACCGTTCTAGCTGTAGCAATATCATACTAATACTATCTTAATTTGAATAGACTAACTGAGAATGTCTTTGATAATAAACCCTCTTAGGTAAAATCACTTTATTAAACAAATTAATATCTATTATAGCATATTAGGCCACAAGAATTTACCTCACGTTCTAATCGTTAGAGTAGGGGCCACACACCTAAATTCCGGTTGACTGAAAATTCATTATAGTTACCGACTAATTCTGAGAAATTGTATTTAATGGACATTTACCAACGACGTCGGTAGATTCCAGCCCCTATATATAGAATTATAATAACACTGTATGGTTGTAAGATTGCTATGTCTGTACGTTGAATATATTTAAAAAATACTTGTGTTGTTTTATAAACGATACTGAACTCAAAGGGATAGGGCTATTCTCCATCCAACAGTATACTTACAGCCCATGACAAAGTGCCCGCTTGACGACAATAGGCTCGCCCCCTACTACGTAAAATCATAGTTGTCAAAATGTGACTCTTAGTCTAGCCCTCAGGCTTGCGTATAAGGTATTATGAACTCAAAAACATATTTTTTGAAATATTGGTCTGTTTGTCTGCGATGGACCCAAAAACTATTGAACGGATTTTGAGGCAGTTTTTTATTTGAAAGATCTTAGTTCCGGCTTAAAATATTAGGTTTTCTTAAACGCAATTGATTGAATAGGATTGGATGTATGACCAAAAGTCGCAAAAACTAACAACAGTTTTTAGATAAAAAATATACTTACTTAAAAAACATTTAAACTGTACTTCATACCTAAACAATTTTTTTTTGTTTAGGTATGAAGTACAGAAGTTTTCATTTCAAATATTAATTATTTATAATAAATACAAGTAAAAGTATAATTATAGCTCAATAACTAACGCAGAAAGGTATCAGGTACTTAATTATTTTCAAGGAAAGCATGAGAAGTTGATGTATGACTATGTTTGTTTATGCAAGGTAAAGAGGTGACCCTCTTTTTCGAGACTTTGCCTTCAGCTTATTATTAGACGAGGTGAAATCAAATTGACGTGTCCTATATAAAAAAGTATCAAAAAACTATAATAATTCTCGTAACTCTTACATAAATTTAAGAAAAATTCTATTAATTTTCATGTTCATCCATCCATCACATATATATAGGTACATTCACTTAAAAAATCCAGTATCATGATATTCAAAGCCTAAATCATGTAGCTTGAAAACATCAAACATTTGTCCCAAACACAAACATGGGAATGTGTGCACGCTGGCACACGCAGTGATGTGTCAAATAAAAATATTTACAAGCTTACCTCGCTAGGGGCTTTGCGCCAAATCAAATATCGGTATATTCCAAATATGACTGTGACTGCTATGACGAATATTCGCTCAGTTTTCTTGCCTTTTTGCTTTTGCAGGATCATGTACCGTACGGTGAAATATTTCGATACATAGAACTGAGCTTCTGTATGAACTGTATGATATGCGCTGAGCTCGTGAAGAGATAAAACATGTGAATTTTTCAAGCAAACATTTTGAGAAAACTGTGATAGTTGATTTTAATCCTTTAAATAAATTTCATAGGTTAGTTTTAGTAGATTTGTATTGGATGTAAAACTAACTCAATAATTTTGTTCCATCTTGATTTGTTCTTAATTAAAAAGAATGATGTAGTGATTTTGTAGTTAGTATGGCTCAGTGTTGACATAAGTTCGTATTATTGTATAAATTACTAAAATAATGTTCATCACTATACTAATAAAATATGAAAATGGGCGAAATTCTAACAAACATTCTGAAAAATACGCTCTTCATTGAACTAATCTAAAACGGGTAGAATAAAGGTAAAATTAATCTAATCTATCTGATCAAATAGTTGATTTTCAAATATATCGATGCTATAAGGTATAACATAGGTTCGGTTTTTATACCCCATCAGGAATCACCTGTGTAAATAAATCAATGCGTCAATACGCACCCTAACGCCCACAAATATCATGTAAACTAAAGTTAGGTATTTAACTTGACAATTTCTCCCCCTGATCACTTCTTTTCAATAAAGTTTGCCCTTCTGAAGCTAAAGAGGCATTCGAAACGTGTTCAAAGTTACATAGATCGATAAATACCCCAAAGAATATTCTAGTACACGCACGTACGTATGTAGACGTGTACTTATATGTAGATATGTATTTATTAGATGAATATGCTAAAGTAAGATAAAGACGAACGTGTTATTTCTTGATTCTGTTTCTAATTTAACGAAGGCACATATTAAGCCGCCCGCTGCATTGAGCGTGCACGCGGTGTTGGTACCTTTTTTTATCGTGCGAAAAATTCCAACGGATACCCCCCCCCCCCCCTCACCCCCGCCGGAGCCAATGGAGGAACGTCTCCCTGTTTGACGTAAATTCGTAGAGAAATGTTAGGCGATATAATATGCGCGGTTCCCGCTTGATACAGCGGACGGCCTCATAGGACTCACTAATTTTATGGTCTTATAAGAAGACAAATTAAGTTTAAGCATTCCTAAGGTTGACTTTTCTGAGTGAAAGAATTGCAATACTTATAACAGTTTTGAGGTAGACGATAAATAGAGTATTATTATCATAATATTGCAATGGAAAATAGACCCCGGGCTATTTAAGAAGGACATCAGAGGTTTCTTCAGGGTCGGCAGCACGAGTGCAACGCCCTTGGTGTTACATATACGTCCATAGGCCACGATAACCACTTTTCATCAGGTGGGCCGTGTGATTGTCTGCCACCAAATTGGTATAAAAAAATCCTATTCAATATTGCGGGGCTGATTTACTTGATTCATAGTGGTAGACCACATTTTTGGCCGACTCCCTACTCAACTCTCTAGTTACTCTTCTATTATTAAACCTTTCATGTAAGCCTGCCGGTACATTGAATAAGTATATAGGCACTTGAGCAGTAGTGTACTTATGTTCTTAATAAGGCATAACAAAGTGTTAATATGCAACACAAGTCTGGTTTCAGGTATTTAATTTTACTCCAAAATAAAATGATCTACATAACCATAACGCTATCAAAATGTTCGTCTAAGAAAACTTGAGAAGAAAATTAATTTTATACGTGGCAACCCAAACCTATCAGTGTTGGTGTATGACGTAATTTAAGCTTAAACCACTATTTATGGCTCATGTGTACGTGCCGCTATTGTTCATTGAATAAAATTTATTTTAAAGGTTATTTTGGTTTAACACAAGTTGGACTAGAGTTACATATTCATTTTTGCATCATTCTATTTTTAGATTGATTACTAGTAAATAAAAAAACTTACCCCTATTATATGAAAGGATAACTCTGTTTTAAATCGTAGAATATTTTTTAGCTTTCGGTAAATAAAATGGATCATGTTGTGACATCATGTTTAGACCATATAATAATATGTACCACTCAATAAATTTATTTTCAAAAAAAAAAAGAAAATTTAAAAGCTAAGACCCGGTTACTGAAAGATCGTAATATGTGCCACTTACTCTAACAAAACAATATATTCCAGGAAAAAGTGGCATACGACCACGGCTATCCGGCACTCCAAACAATACCTGGTAAATATCCCGATAGTTCTAATAGTAATTAAAATTTACTTGTTTAATACTTTTTGGAACGTGATCTTTCAGTAGCCAATATTTTCTTGTTTCACTTTATTTTTGTCACTGCACCCGATATTAAGATTAAAAAAGAACTACGCTGAGTAATATCACTATTGACCTGTACGATCAATAACAAAATATATGTAATTATGTGAACAAACGTTTTGGAATAAGCCTATAGATATCACTAGGCTTACAACCGTCAGTCTAGGCTTACCTATATGTCATAAATGCGAGTAGGTATTACAAACGTATAAGGCCTTACATGATTTATTACCAAGTTATGGGTAATTCCTGACACTAGATAGAAAATATCCAATAATACAATATAATCCATGTTGAATTCAATCTCAAATAATGTTCAAAATATCTAGTCAGGTTTATTGATCATTTAAAAAAATATATTGAAGAATTCGAGTGGTTCTAGAGCGCATATTACCTGCTTTTAAATTGTAGGTATCCTCCCAAAAATGTCAATGTACTTATGAAGTGTATATCTACAAAAAGATTCAATGTAGGTACAACATATATCAAGCCATTATTACAACGAAATGTCACATATTCTCAAAGTTTCCTATGGCGCAATACATTTCAAAGTTATCTTTTAAACAAACCTGTGTTCTGTTACTTCCAGTTTTGCAAGTTGTTCCTCAAAGTTATTGAAACATTACTTGAAGCCTTAACATATCAGATCATTTTCTGTTTAAGATGCGCATTTCTACCTTTCTTTATTGAAGTGATGAGTGATTAAAGTCATAGATTCGTTAACTGAAAGATAAAAGTAGTTACACATAGCCAAGGACATAAGTGACACTTTTTCATTGTGTGTGTGTGTGTGTGTGTGTGTGTGTGTGTGTGTGTGTGTGTGTGTGTGTGTGTGTGTGTGTGTGTGTGTGTGTATTTGTGTGTGTGTATGTGTGTGTGTGTTTGTGTGTGTGTGTGTGTGTGCGCTTGGGTGCGTGCGTGCGTGCGTGCATGCGTGCGCGCGCGCGTGTTTGTGTGTGTGTGTGTGTGATTTGCACGATAATGATCACTTTTCACTTTATTCATGATAGTGTTCCGAGGACCGAGGAGGTAGAAAACCTCAGCGTGGTGCATCATAAGCCCAAATAAGCACCACTTAGTAATACCGGATCTAAATATAGTTTACGTTATCTCTTTCTGTGTGGGTGTAGGTACGTGAACATTCTATGTAAGACATATTATTTCAGACAAAATTGTTCACAAATTATATAAATGTAATGTAACATTAACACGAGTAATACTTATTTACTTTGCCTTTGTTAACCTAGCCGAGAAAATGCTAACAGAAGACCCTGTGGTTTCTACCTTCAGGCTTGGTTGTGAAAAATGATGCGGTGATCTAATACGTAGAAAAACATGAAAAATTACATTTATCCCGGCCTTGGTAGCCCAACTGTAAGGTAATCATTTTCGCAAAAAGTTTGCTCAATCAATCACTATTATCGTGAATTGTGGCAAATAATATTTTCTTTGTTTGCGAAGTTGAGATCATAAAGTTTTTGGTTTGATCTCCGGATTTAATAAAGCGCAATAACATTGGCAGCCTCCTCAGCAAAACCGAATCTGGCTTGTATAATAATACTATATTTAAGTACTCGAACTTTAATAGATTAGGTAATGAAACTACAGCAAGAAATTAAAATGTAACCGGAAAGAAGCTTTCTATTGATCAACTAAACATTGATTTATAACACTTAGTAACCGAATAAAACAGTGGTAAATACGATTTCTCAAGTAACATGACGAATTACACACCAATCTTACAAATATTTTCTCTCGCTACTAAAATATTCTTATACGTCAAGTAATAAAATAATATACGAATTGCCAGACACTTTTCTATAAAAGCAAGATCATTTCGTGGTACGCCAACATGTGACATTTTCAATAAACAAAATATATAAGCCTTGAATCTATTTCGTTGCCGGTATTGCCGTCAAAATGTTAAAGAGAAATTTTACCTCCAAAAATACGTATTAAATACCAAAATGTTGTCATTGTATTCGCACAAAGTTACTGCGACAGGCGTAAACAAGAGAAAAAATCTCATTCCATAAAGCTTACGTCTACCACGAAGGGAAAATCATATTAATGTTTTGAGCGAGCTTATATCGATTTGTTCTTAGAGCCTTATGTGGGTATTGTTAATTTATACAACTGGTTGGACAGGGACGACGCCATTATTGTCATTCTACTTCGCAAAATAGACCCTGAAAGTTGAAACGGCTTCTTACTTTTTTATTGTATTGTATGGTTGCCGTCTCGTAATTACTTTTCAAAGCTTCGAGAAATAGAATGAATAGACGATATTATATTTCGGATTCAGTGACCAAGACAGTTGAATAACCTTGTTGGATAACCTATAAGGGTAGGGCAGGACAAACACATTATGACTTATATTTCTGCAACGAATCAAATTTAGGGGTATGTAACAACTTGGCAAGTACGAAGTGGTCTCGTACTCAGCAATTTTAGGGAAATACCTCTGTTGCTTACAAAGTTTGCAATACGGATCCATGGTCTGCTCTTCTCCTTTCCATAATTTGGCTTCCTCTTTACGGGGGTGACTACCGTATATTATTTATTTTCCAGAATGTTCTATTAAACACATTATTAGCCCTCCTGGTAGCGATTCAGTTCAAGGAATCTGTGAACTAAGAATTTCAGTTAAACCTTTGGCACCTGACGCGCGTCCTCTCCTAGAACCTCTGTACGTTCTAAAACCTACCCTAGAAACCTCTAGAACCCACTAACGCAATACCGTCTTGAAACCGTTCATCAATAACTCACTCCTCGCTTCTGGATTTATTCATGATCGTAAACAGGATTAACACGCTTCATTCAATGGTCCGGAAAATTAACGCACATGTGTTTAAAATTAGCGTTGACACAATATAATATTGTTGCCTCCGAGCTACTCTACAGGGACCGCTCAACCGTTAATTTTATATTGATTATGTGTAATCTAATTATGAACTTGTTTAGAATGAATCGGTATTGGATGTATTCAGAATTGTGGGGCTAACCGAATTGAATTAGACTTTACATTGTGGAGTTTCATACTAAAACGTGGTTGTTTACTGACTAGGGCATCGGATTGGCAATTAAAAGTTTGACGTTTGGACCACGCCCAGTACACAATCGATGCTCGAAAGATATGGCCCTGGGTCGGCCGGGGTGCGAGGGATATGTCTACGACTACCTCACCGCCGGCAACCAACGGCCCACAGATGGCGTGCGTTTTAGTCGGTTCAAGTCCGACATAACCTCCTCCACCGGTTCCGGCGGAGGGTTATCCGTGGGGATTTTTCGCACGATAAAAAAAAAGTACACAGTCGATGTACTCTTAATGCATTTCTTGTAAAACATGAGCGTGGGGGACACAGAGAAGACTGTGACTTGACTGTTAGTTAGCGTTCGTGAAAAAAGCGGACCAGACCCAGACTCCGAGGTGAAAACTTCGGATGCAACTGGAGGATGCAGGAGAAAGAAGCATTAATGCTAGGGTGAACATAGATAGTCAGGGTTACCATTCAGATAAAACTTCATTCAGATTTAACGAAAATGTCACTAATAAAATCTCAATCGTATCGTACCTATTGAATTTCTTAACACAAAACGCAAATGAATTCTAAGTGGTAGAACTTTATCACTCAGTGGAATTAGGGTCATCTGTATTGGCTGATTTCTCACTAGCAAGCCCACTCACGTCTAATACAAGTAATTTAGCTTAATGGTAGGGGTTAACGAGATTGCCAGTAATGTGTGACCCACTATTGTGTTTAATCTTTAAAAACCGATAATAGTACAGTTTTAAATAGCTATTTTTATTAATGTATGGAAATCAATTTTATTTATGGATAGGTTTGCAACTTACTACTTTTTGATTGATTAAATTTCTTGACCTTATTAAATTGAATTAAAATGAATTATATTACATCGCTCGCCACCAATAAAAGTTTATGTTGTAAAACTTAAAAAAAAAAATAGATTAAAAGAAAACACAAAAATGTCAGGATGATTAATTTTACAGATTCAAAATAAAAAAGCACATGCAAGACTTTTTAAAATATAGTATCTCGGTGTTTGTTTATTAATCAATTAGCATATTGCAGTCCACTGCTGGACAGATCCTGATCCTGCCCAATATATGCCATCAGTTTGTTTATCTTTAGAATTTGGCACCTAGCCAAACAGGTAATGGGTATGTGGGATAGATCCACCGCTGCCGTATCATACCTTAAGTGATTGCGTCATGACTCAGGCACAGCCAATAGGCTTGGCACCGACAGTACTGACACCGATATTCAATTCAAAACTAAAAAGATCGTTCAGGGCTCGTTTCTAAAAGAATTTTGTCATACTAATGACCTCGCTGTGGTTGTCTCAAGGGAATAAAGCCTGAGCTGCTTCAAAAATGGCATAAAAGGTTTTTACATTATTGGCAGCGACGACTCCCTTGGTATTGCAGCTTAGGTATTTTTTACCTACCATAAATTACGCTATGTGGATCATTTATGGTTGTTGCTTTGGATCAATTTTCTGGTCACTAAGGCCGTCCGCTGCCTCATGCAATGACATAGCGCGGGCGCTCATAGGAAAATGTCCAATGAGCTGATATTTTTTTATAAGTTCTGTGTTGTTTGTCATCATTTTTATCTAAAATTACAGTTCTAAAGATCTTTTAATAAAGATTTATTAAATTAACTGGACGAAGAACGATTAAAGTATCACGAATCAATACGAATTACTTGTCTGCCAAAAGTCTCAAGTCCGCGGGCAATTCTCGAAGTTTCAACCAGTTTATAAACAAAATATCATTAATAACCATCGGTTTGACGATTCATTTATTCGGTGAAGTACTTTTAATAATAATTGGGTATATGTAGTCAAATTTCTAAATAAGTTATTATACATTTATCAATCAATTATGTCACAAATATAATCAATAGGGTATAATCATTATAGAGTAAGAGGTGATTACACTAAGTCTAGTCTGATCAGATTCCTGAAAGATGTAGGTACATCATTAGACGCGCTTTTAATTGGAGAACACGAAATGGCTATGCTGCAAAGTTAAAAACCTGGTGGTGATACCAAAAATCCATTTTGAAAAACCGAAGAAAGTCGGTATGTAATATGATAAGATTACCAAAAAAAAACCTGGCTCATCTGAAAGATCATCAAATTTTGTATATGGAAAACCACTGCTGCAATTCGAAAGCACTGGCGAAAGTAGTGGCAGCAGCGTTTGAAGGTTGCAGAAAGCACTTGTTAGTGGACAACATAAGAGATATGTACAAATGGCGCCCTTTTTTTTTTTTTTTTTTTAATAATATAATGCTTTTATTTTCTCCCACAATAAATTAACATCATATGCATAAGTGTACATTATAAAAGATTCACATTGATTTATCTTAGCATCTAGTACAACACAGAGTGGATCCTGCCAGCAACAAGAACCGGGCCCAGTCCAAACGCAACCAGACCCTGCACGCTCTGCCCAATGATTTTCACTGAGCAAAACGCAAGGATCCGGCACAGCCGTAACCAAGCCCTACAGGCAACCTTTGGATGGATATATTTTAACAATTATAACTTACGTAGGGAACGTAAAAACGTCATCGCGGAAATTTTACTTATAAAATATTTGGCTCGTTCTTTTATATCTCTATCACATCGTAAATCGTAGCCTAGCCTCACGCTTACCTACCTAAACTCTGCTTTTATAATTAAATTGTCAGTTTCAGCTTTACTTAGAATTTCCAATATTTTCTAATAGAAAATCCTCAGTAAACACTGGCATCGGACGGATATAGACCAACATGTTTTGATCTTTTTGCTGTTAACTAACTAGCTACAAGCTTCATTACTTTAAGAAAAACTGTGAAAAAAAAACTATTGTTTCAGTAGCTTAGCGGTCAGAGCATTCCCCATGAAATGAAATAATTTATAGATTAGATTATACTGTTATATTAAAGAAGAAGTAAACAGAGGTATAGGTACGTGACATTCTGTATGGTAACCGGGACCGACGACGTCCTCTCTAAGCTAAGAGGAACATTCAATGCCATGTGAATTCGAAAACCCTTTCACCACGACTTGTTGAGTGAACAGTCTCTCGATAAAGAGATAAAGTTTGCTTTGATACCGTACACAGCACGCAAACTTAAGCCATAAATCAGTTTAAGAGCATATCGTCTAGATTGCGAATCTACTAAATTATTCCTAGAACTGCATTAGTTCAGGAACTATGTAAGTTGACATTTCAAAGAGCTCCAACTGAACATTGAACTTGCTGGCACTTGGAAGTTGAACATTTCTCGATATCAAAAGCTTTCTAAGAAGCAATACATAATTAGTGTTGCAGTTCGAAGATCTATTAGGTGAATTACGGGTATAGCAAAGTTCCTGTGGAATACTATTTCCCAAATAAGCTGCACGGAAGATATAAGCAGTCATACTAACTAGTGCAAAAGTGGTTTTCAGTTTTCATTAGGGGATGTAAAGATCATTACGAAATTATAACGTTGAATAAATTGTAAAGTAATATCTGTATGTTTATGTATTATGTGTGAGTGTGTGCGGACATGAGGATGCGTCTTTGTGTGTCTTACTGAGTGTGTATGTGTGTGTCTGAAATAATTTGAGTAATTCACTCTCATGTAATTATTATCAATCAGTAATTATCTTAAACTATTTAATCAAATTTTGTTCAATTCAATAAGTTAAAATCACTAAGTAATTAAGGAAAATGAATCTTAAATTATTAACATCCTTGAAGTCTGCTTTAGACAATAACAGATTACACAGGAGTGTAATTAATTTTGAAGGCTATATACTAAATGAAGGGTGAACCACCACTTACACAGAGGCAAGTGTCTCTATCTATTTGTTTGGTATGAACTCAAATTGTTTGTGAAACTGAGATGCGAAACAATTTTGAGGTGTGACTATGTTGTTTATGCAAATATATGTACGGGAAAGGTATGAGAGGTTAAAGAAAACATTGCATCTTTTGGTTAACACTACGAGTATATAATTTTATTTATGAAAGTTTTCACACCAAGATATTTGAAATAATTTGAAACAGTCCATATGGTGGTACATGTTAATAGTTATTTGTTATACAAGAGTGCAAAGTTGCTTTTTAACCGCGTGCTCAGTTTTGATGACCGAGCAAGCGAAAGATTCTAAATTTGAATCACGAGCGTAGCGAGTGATTCACAAATTAGAATCTTGAGCGTTAGCGAAGGAATCAAAAGAGCACAAGGTGAAAAATCTTTGCGCTCGAGTGCAACACGTAACTTTTCATCCCACCTCAGCGAGGAAATAATGAAAGGCTTCTCCTTCCTAGCGTTAATTCCCAGTCGCATCCGAAGCTTTCACCTCGGAGTCCGGGGTCCGCTTTACCAGTCTTAACTGCGGATTTGGCTGGACCTCGATATTTTCCGTGAAGCGACTGCCATCTGACCTCCACAACCCAATGGTGACATTAGGCGATATCGAAGCATTGCAGCTAGACCGTTGTTGTTGAACGTTTTAGGGCTCCAACTACCCGTAACGACTGCCATAGATGTTCGTATGGCATCCGTGACCGACGGCTTAACGTGCTCTATAAGGCAAATACCCATTTTCATGCATAAAAGATATTTGCACTGAGCGGGGATCGAACCCGTGCCTCCTGTGTAGCGGCCGCGTTCACTACCACAACGCCACGGAGGCTGTATAATATATGTATAATACTAATAATAAAATACAAAAAAATAAAAATTCAGCAATGTTCAACAATATGACGTGAAAAAAAATTGATGCGCGCAAAGCAAATTTAAAAAAAAAGTATACCAAGGAGGTTCCGAGTCTGAGTTATTCATAAATAAAAAAAATTTGTATGATAAATTCGACACCATAGAGGTAGAAGTAAATAGGTTTAATAATGTTTTGAGTTCACAAACCTAGTACACACGATGTTCTAAATTCAAATTTACTTTATCCTCTAGAGGATAAAAACGACTTTTACGCTCAGTTATCGAAGAGCAAAAATACTCATTCCGAGATGGTGGGATGAAAACTCTATTTACTGGGTCAGCAGTATGAAGGTTCACACCCGAGGCTTCAGACTGAAGTAGCCGAGGCCTCGGTGCCACTTTCCATAAAGTGGGCTGTGCATGTCCGTTATATAAACCGTATAAAAAACAGAACTATTTTAAATTAGAAGTAAATCTTACTTCCTAAATTAATTTATATAACCATAATTTTATTATTATTATCGAAGCCTATGTCCAAGTATTTTGTAATATTATTGTAATAGTATTTAAACTATCATGGTCATTTACATTACTATTAGAGTTACCAGGATATTTACCATGTAATGCTTCCAATATTTCGACGCTGTTGCAAGCACCTTGATCACGGAGAACTCCAAACAATACAATACATGATAAAATATATCCAGATAATCTATCTATAGACAGCTCTAATAGTAATTATTGAACTATGTAGAAAAATGTCTTGACATTGAATTGTTACAAAGCAGCTCAAGATTAATCTAGATAACCCAAATATTATATTCCGTACTACGCTTACCACCGTAGCGTTCGTAGCTCTTTTAACTAATACAAAAGTCTACGAGCTAGTCTACGCAATTATGCGTAGCACCTTAACGAGGTTGGGAATTAGTTGCGTGAACACAAATATTATCTACAAGTGGTTGTTTGAACGTGCCGTCGCCCTCCTAAAGAGGGAAAGTACAAACATTCTTGTTCATAACGCAAACTGTATGTCGCGGTGAGTGTCCCAGTTTGCGGTGTTTTGTTACACCAAAGCACAAGTTCAGGTGTTCGGTGCTTGCTTACATTTGACATACTTTTCGCCTGCTTGCTGCGATCCACGGTGTTCCCCAACGTTTATTCTTTTTAGATCAATTAAGAGATGTGTTCAGAATATGGATACGTTTTCATTTCGATGTTCGAAAAATAGTTTTATTTCAGTATTTAGGTATGTGCAAAAATATTTTCACTAAGTGGGTATCAAAATCGCAACCTAATGCTAGACCTAACAGTTGAACTCTCTATCGCTACATTTTTTATTTTATTTATTTATTTATAGCAAGTACATGTATATCTTACGAACTAACTCATTGTCCCACAAAACCGTACAAACAGTTTGACTGAAACTACCTTTTTTTTAAAGAATATTAGCAACCGTAATGACTAATATTCCCGTTAAGCTAAGCTAAATTGCTTATGTTAGGAGAGGGATCACGTCGCGGTCGGTAGTGTAATGGCCAGGATTCGAACCCGGGCCCTTTTGATCGTAGGGCTAACTCCTTAATCACTAAGCTACCGAAGTTTTGCTAGAGTATTGCAGTTAATAATTTATCAGATACATATATAAATCTTATTTTATCGGTACAGCAGGAAGACAATTTTTAAATTGATGTCGTCATAAAGTTCACGACACGTCATGACTCCAAATTGCAGGTTACTTTCCTTCACGAAAATAACTTTGAGTGTTTCAAAGTAATTTTAAATACTGAAAGTATAAACTTTAATCACTTATTAAAGTTTGTTGGGCAGGCTGTAGATCAAAGGGCCGGCTCGTGTTTCGTTTTTCCACTGAAATGCGATGTTCGAGCAAAATGAGCTGAGATTGAGGCTGCAGCTTATTCGACGGGAATTCAAGTTAACGAATTTGAAGAGTTTGAGTGCGTCATTCATTTTAGATGAGAGATAATAACTGTTTTTCAACATTTACGTGAGAGAGAGAGAAAGGAATGGAACTATAGACAGTATACATTAAATTCACTATGTATCTTTGAGCCGGTGCATTAAAGACTTTGATCCCCCACATATATTTTATGGACTGATTGGCATTTTTGTATTTTAGCACTTTTCTTGTTGACGTACGGTCAACAAGAAAAGTGATAAAACCTTTAAAAATCTGTGAACGCAGTTAAGAATATCTTTAAAAGTTATAGATAGTCTCCTAACGTGTTATTTTAACCATAATGGTGGAGGCCCTTATCTTATAGTTTATAATTATCCTTTACGTAATAATATTGTAGAAGTATCCTAAGTAATTTGCTAGTGCTTATAATATAAGGTGATATTCTTTTATAGCACAAAGATGGCAAACTGAAATACGGTCCAACTAACATTACGGTCAGCGCAGTCTATAAACGCTTGCAGCGCGTACTCCATAAGAACCTATTTATACCCCTTTTCAACATCACGGCAAAATGGATATTGCAAAAATTGCTGTCGAGAATGTGTAATAATTATGTACTGTGCAGAGCCAACCCAGAGAATTAAACTTTCTTGAAGAATGGGGTAATTCTTTTTAAGAAATATATCAAAAACGGTATTCTTGTGACACGATTTTCAACATCAAACGTTGTCTCATTAATAGTTTTTGACATTTAGGAGATTGGAAATGAAATCGATACTGAATTTTGAATAGATTGTATCACGAGTATTGACTCTCTGGTAAACTAAATGTTTTATTTCAGCCAGTTCATAAGTCACAAATTCATATTCCCACCATTCATTTAACTTAGAAATTAGCACCTTCCAAGGAACGCCTTTATAGTACTTAACAATATATAAATAGAGCTGTTGGTGTTATAATGGGCAATAAAAGTTGTCAGCTCAGGTGGCCGCGGCCTTACAGTCCAGTAATAAATCCAAAATACTTCACGGTAACCAGCTTAACAAAAGCCGTCATGGTTTCTTAACCTTTAAAAATTCCTTATATAAGTCGCTGAGTTCTTACTCTCAGGGGTCTTCCTAATTCAGCTGTGCCTTTCCCTCAATGGTGCACACCTTTAGGATTAGCTCTTAATTAAATTTTCTTATAATTTAGTGCAAGAATTTCTTAATGTGTATATTAAATTGACTCTGTGCGAAGCTCTAAGTTCACATTTCTTTCTTATAATTTTGCTTCGTTTTTATTTGAAAATAAAGAATGCTCGCACATTCTTTATTTTATATAGGAAATTTTTAATTATATAAAACTAGATATATTAAAAGCAAAGCATTTTTATTTTTTTAATATCTATGAGTACCATTAATACGTAAACTTCTTACATCACTTATTTTTAGCACAAATTGAGTTATTTACATGAATAGTTTTTTTTTTTTAATAACGGGACTTATCGCGATTAATTATTTTGAAACTTACTTGTGCCGACGTTAAAAATAACATTAAGTTTTTAAGTTTCTCCTAAAGATGTGAATTGACCAGTTTTTAAGTATTACTGTCATATTTGCAGTCGCTTCAGACCGATACGCCCTGGTGATCATACTCGTAGATTAGGGCAAAGTGGGGTAAAGAGATCAATCACGTACCAGGAAATAATTGTAGAAAAAAAACTGATACAATTATTATCGGTCAGTGCACATTTTGGCAATTTTCGTTCACTATTAATGATATAAAGATATATAATGCTCGTACTTTTAAAGTTACATGACAACTGGTAGAAATCTACCCTTTGAGTGTTGGACTAGCAAAAAATCGGTGTTTTTTATACTGACGATGGGTAGAAACGAAGACATTTAGTGGCTGGGAGGAGAAAGTTTCTAGAAAATACTCTATGCGAAACGGATGTCTTTAACGTTTGCTAAATCGTTTAAAGAAGTCGGCCAGAGAAGCGTATTATTGGTGCAGCGGAATCTCCACCAGACCACAGGAAGCTCTTCTAGAGAAGCACGGGTGAGACGCAAGTGTGCCATCTCGTTTGGCCCACTGATTCTACCAGTGACGGGTGGCACTAACACTGCTGCACTGCAGCGAATAACAGTTGTATTACATTCAAACTAAAATACTGGTACCATAGCCACTTATTAGTTAAAAAGTCACTTCATTTAAGTAGGTAATTGGTTTCAAATAAACAAATCGCGCATGGATAGCATCGGTCTAATAAATCTAGGTGAAACGGACAAAATGCAATGGTACAGAGCGACAGAGAATGTGAAATAACGATGATAAGCTCGAGCTAAAAATCAGAATTTTCCTTCATAAAGAAAATAAATAAGAACATTGTAAAATTTAATCTCGCAGATGCTTATAAATGATATGGCTAAAGTACACAAGATTTTTTTAACAAGGTTTAATGATAATAATCTCGTAGCTGTAGATATTTGAAATATAGATGAGAATCATCTTTCCCATCATTTCGTATTAAAACCCGTGTCCTCAATTCATAAATAGTCAAAAATATTTTATTAAGTTATTAACAGAAATTATGGATATTCTTAAAATGCATGGTACTAAAAATACCTCAAGTTCCGCCTTTATTTGAATTGAAAATCTCTCCTTAAGTAAAAGGTTCTCATTTGCAAACGTTGGCATGTAATTGGCAAATAACTAAATAACGCTTTCTAAGCATATCATCTGAGCCCACCTAACAAAATCTCCTGTAATTATAATTTCGCAAGAATAAAGCCATATTAAATTCTACAATGTCAAAATGATATTCGGAGGCGGAGGTATTTTGTTGAAAAAAGATTTTTAAATAATAAGGAGACCTTTTTCGTACAAAGCGTCGTCGAGACGATGAGCCACTGGGAAATCTTTTTGCGATGTTTAAGATGACCTGTTTTGTATTTACAATCAGACGGCCTGTAATGGTATTGTTCAACAAAAAAATAAATGTAGATAAATGTTGTTATGCAGACAAATTCTTTTCAACTCAGAATTCAATAAATTATTTTTGGTAGTATACAATATGGATACGACATATAGGCAATAATTGAAACCATATACTTGGTACCCCCTAAGCTTCAAGCAGGAAAAGTTTGAACAAAATTGGTCCAGTATTAAGGGCAGAAACTAGAGTTTTAATTTTATAGAATTTGAACAACTTTGAGCACTCTGTAGAATCGCATGTTGCCGCTTAGCTGTTCAAGTAAGTTACTCTACTATGCCTATTGTTGTGACCTACTATGCCTATTGTTGTGTGTGTGTGAAGGTGTGTGCGTATTTATTAATGACTTATGACACAGTCAATGACTTTAAAGCAATGGATGAAACTATTTAATGACTTATACAAGTGGTTGCATTTTCTACATTTATTTTAATAATTATTTTGTTAGAAAATTTCGGATTTTATAAATCAGGGAATTTAAGTTTAAATTTAATTTGGTTCTATTCCTACGGACCAGGATGCTTCGCGGTTTCAGTATTTGCACATATGTCGTATCCATATTGTATAGTAATAGTCATGAGTGAAGCTCCAAAACGAAGAATATTAATAACCCACCCACGTACCTAATTAATTCTAGCAATATAGCTAGCTACACCTTACCTAATTATTATTATTTTTGAAGAAGCAATGCTGCGCTCAGCCATTGTTTCGTTCTTCATTTCTTCTTCTGTCACACTGCCTTGATACACATTTGCTGATTGTCGGACGAAGAAGAGTTGACCATAGTCTCCGAAGTATACCCGAATGAAGATACATGAATATATAACAGCAAGTAGAAACGCAAACACAGAATGTTAGATATGAAATTCTGTTTTACATTTGAACGAAGCGGAAATTGATAGGACGCACCTACTCTGAAATCAATTTCTGTCAGTGCAGTCAATCTCATTTGCTCGCGGTAATACAATTTACCTCACATGTCCATAATTATGTGCCATTTGTGTATTGTTTACGTTCAGACCCCAGTCAGACCCCATTTCCTAACAACTAATCTTATGTTAAGCTCTTATTATCCCTTGGGGTAGATGCGGTGAGCCGGGGAAAACTGATAGTAGTGTATATTTACTACATTTATTCTCTGTCAGTTTTTGTTTTTTTTAATTGTTTTTAGGAGCAAATCGGGGATTTATTATAATTTAATGTTTTCTTGTTAGTTTATGAACTGGCAGCGCCTGGACTATTAATTAGGTATTAAGTATAGTGACTATAAATAAAATACCATGGTGATCTTTAGCATATGGACTTCACCCTAGCTTCTTAACAACTGGTGTATAGTCAAGTAACAGGCCACATGCAAAAAAAGAATAGTAATTTATTTTTCATCCCACCATCTCGGAAAGACTATTTTTGCTCTTCGATAACTGAGCGTAAAAGTCGTTTTTATCCTCTAGAGAGGTAAAGTAAATTTGAATTTAGAACATCGTGTGTACTAGGTTTGTGGACTCAAAACATCATTAAACCTATTTACTTCTACCTCTATGGTGCCGAATTTATCATACAACTTTTTTTTAATTCATGAAAAACTCAGACTCGTAACCTCCTTGGTGTACTTTTTTTTTTAATTTGCTTTGCGCGCATCAATTTTTTTCACGTCATATTGTTGACATTATTGTTGAATTTTTATTTTGTTGTATTTTATTACTAGTATTAATACACATATTATACAGCCTCCATGGCGTAGTGGTATTGAACGCGGCCGCTACGCAGGAGGCACGGGTTCGATCCCCGCTCAGTGCAAATATTTTTTATGCATGAAAATGGGTATTTGCATTGGTCTGGTCGTGCCTTGGAGAGCACGTTAAGCCGTCGGTCACGGATGCCATACGAACATCTATGGCAGTCGTTACGGGTAGTTGGAGCCCTAAAAAGTTCAACAACAACGGTCTGGCTGCAATGCTTCGATATCGCCTAATGTCATCATTGGGTTGTGGAGGTCAGATGGCAGTCGCTTCACGGCAAATATCGAGGTCCAGCCAAATCCGCAGTTAAGACTGGTAAAGCGGACCCCGGACTCCGAGGTGAAAGCTTCGGATGCTGACTGGGAATTAACGCTAGTAAGGAGAAGCATTTCATTATTTCCTCGCTGAGGTGGGATGAAAAGTTACGTGTTGCACTCGAGTGCAAAGATTTTTCACCTTGTGCTCTTTTGATTCCCTCGCTAACGCTCAAGATTCTAATTTGTGAATCACTCGCTACGCTCGTGATTCAAATTTAGAATCTTTCGCTTGCTCGGTCATCAAAACTGAGCACGCGATTAAAAAGCAACTTTGCACTCTGGTATAACAAATAACTATTTACTAGTCTTATTTTCGAGTTACAATTGATAAATAGTAATCAAACGTTCAGAATTCATTATAAAAAATACATGTCCAACTTAATTATGTCAAGCGAGTGTGAGAAAGTGTAGTCAGTGTGGCTATGGTGTGCAAACGCCCAGTGTCAAGGCAGCTACAGTGATCGGGTCCCCTCGTGCACCCTGTAACTGGGTCGCTTGTAAACGGACGTGTTATACATTGGTATTTTACGTAGATCTATATACTTTGAACTCAAGAAGCGATGTCAATATTTACACGAATAAAATCAGTGAAATTGACATGTGTTATGTTTTTTGATTGCAATGACTACCTTATCATGGGCGAGACCTATGTCCAGTAGTGCTATGGACTGTAATACACTAATTGATAGATAAGTTTACCAGAAATTATTTTAGCACTAAAGTGGTAAACAAGTATACGGCTCAGCTAATAATGCCTTTAAATATCAGCAATATCAAAAGTGTAACTTCCACGTTTTACTTACGTGCATCTGTAATGAGCTCTTGTGACCTTAATTGCCAGTGGAAAATAAAATATAGTGCAAGTGCTAATAAGGTCTAGTTTTCTGCAGGGGAATGGAACTTTCCCTGTCGCATGTCGGTCAAACTACATATTTCAAAACTAAAGATTCTGATGAAAAAAAATTGCTTACCTAAACGGCCACCCCATTTCTTTCGGAGAGTGTCATGCAAGGCGACTAAGATATAGTCTTCTGCCATTCAACAATAAATGTACATCATCATCTGCATATAGACGTATTCTCCTGATTGCATCCGTGGCCAAGACGACCTCGGAGCTCAGGGTCCGCCTTCCGGCTCTTCCTTCTCCACTTCGCACGATCTTGGGCGTCCATGGTAGTGAGACCATTAGCACGCATATCACCCTCCACGACGTCAAGCCAGGACTTCTTTGGCCTACCCCTTTTACCTGGACCCGGCGGGGGTACCATTGCCAGGCATTTGTTCCCCACGTAGCCTGGCGGTTGCCGCAAGACGTGGCCGCACCAGCGAAGGCGGCTCTCTTGCATTTTATCCGCGATGTCACGGACATGGAGGCTGCCGCGGATGCGAGAGTTCCGTACGCGATCTTTACGCGTAACGCCGCACATCCACCGCAACATTTTCATCTCCGTGACACGCAGCTCTTGCTTATGTCGCTCGAGCAGCGGCCACGCCTCACAACCATACAAGAGAACAGGCCTAATGATCGTCTTATAGACCTGCCCCTTCAACCTGACTGGCATTTTAGGATCACAGGTGACGCCAGTCATTTCTCGCCACTTGGCCCACGCGGCAGCAATGCGTGCCTTGACGTCGTGGTCGATCTCACCGGTCACATGAAGTACAGATCCCAGGTACTTAACCTGGTCCGTGCGCTCGACCAAATCATCGCCTATGCGGACGGGTGTGGGATCTGTGGAGTTTAACGCTAAGTATTCTGTCTTCGCTACATTTAACTTCAGACCGCCGTTCTCAAGCGCTTCTTTCCATCCTTTCACGCGTCGCACCAATCTGCTCCTGTCCGCGTCCATGAGCGCAATATCATCAGCATACATGAGCAACCACGGAGGCTGCTCATGTGAGTTTCTAATGCTGTCCGACAAAACATCTAATACCACGCTGAACAGGTAAGGACTAAGGACGGATCCTTGGTGTACCCCGACGGTGATGGGGAAGGCTTTCGAATCGCTAACAGCAGTTCGAACCACGGAACCGGAATCGTAGTACATGTCTCGGATGGTGTCAATGTAAGTTTCTGGAACACCCTTGGCCCGCAGTGCCCACCAGATCACCGCGCGAGGAACACAGTCGAAGGCCTTCTGCATGTCTAAGAATAGGCAGTGCAGGGGCGTGTTCTTCGCCCTGTATTTCCCCGCCACAACCCTTAGGGCGAACACTGGGTCCATGGTCCCGTGCCCTGGACGGAACCCGTACTGGCACCCCAAGAGTGTACTTTCCTGTCGGATCCGGGAGTCGATTATCCGCTCATAGAGCTTCATGGTGTGGGACATTAACTTTATACCGCGGTAACTACCACACTCCTGCACCGATCCCTTGCCTTTGAAGACTGGCGTGATGATGCTCAGCCTCCACTGGCTCGGGATCTCACCGGTGAGGAGTACGCGGTTATAAAGATTTGCTAGAATGCCCACACCACGGGCGCCCATTGCCTTCCAAGCCTCGATGGGGACTTCGTCGGGTCCGACAGCTTTCCGGTTCTTCATGCGGCGAATGGCAGTCTGGACTTCCGCAGGCGTTATCGGTGGCACTAGTCCTTGATTCGGAGGGAGGTCTGGTGGCTGCACCTCTTTATGCTGCTTATTCAGCAGCTCGTGGAAATATGAGCGCCATCTCTCCTTCACCGCGACTTTCTCGTACAACAAATTTCCCCCAGGGTCTTTAATGCAGCGGCACTTGGATAGACCCTGCGCCGCTTTGGCCCTGGAACGCGCCAACTTATATATGAGCTTTTGCCCCTCAGACGATTCCAACTTGGTATATAGAGGTTGCAAGTGGTCTCGTTTGGCCCTGGCTACGGCTCTCCTGGTGGCGCGTTTTGCATCTTTGTACGCATCGCGGTCGTCGGAAGATTTGGACGCTTGCCACTTTTTAAAGAGGGCTTTCTTCACCCTGATCTCTCTCTGGACTGTGTCGTTCCACCACCAGGTGTCCTTGTCACACTTGCGTCCACCCTTAGACATGCCGAGCACCACCCTCCCCGCCTCAAGAATAGCTGCCCGAATCCTGTCCCAAGAAACCTGTACTGGTTCGTCTACAGCATCGGCGCACTTGTCACCGATGGCTGAGACGAAACTTTGGGACTTAGCTTCATCAAGCAGCCACCACCTGATTTTGCGTTGGGCACGCTCGGCACGTTTGTCTTTGGGTTTCACGCGGAGGTCCATGACAAGGAGACGGTGTTGGCTAGTGAGACTCTCCCCGGGTATAACCTTGCAGTTGGCCACCCTGCTGATGCTGTGCCTCCTAGTGAGCAGGAAATCAACCTGGGTTAAGTGCCCCCCGCTCTTGTAGGTGACAAGATGTCCGGATTTCTTTTTGAAGTACGTGTTCACGATGGCCAGGTCGGCAGTCGCACACGTTCTAAGGATGTTCTCACCCTCTGGGTTGCGACTACCGTATCCAAAACCGCCGTGGACACGCCCAAACTCCTCACACCCGTCACCCACGTGACCGTTCAGGTCACCGCCCAGGACAATCTCCTGCGACAGCGGGACGTCACGAAGTACTCCCCCGAGTTGGTCCCAGAACAAGATCTTTTCGGCTTCGCCACGCCCAGCCTGTGGAGCGTAAGCACTTATCAGGTGGGTTATAATCCCATCGATAAGCACCCTCACAACCATAAGTCGGGCGCTATAGCTCTTCACCTCCAAGATGTCATCCTGCAACGCCCGGGATCAACAATAAATGTACATTCCATAAAAAAGTACCCGGTTAAAATACCAAATTTATTGTATAAAGGACGTAAAATGGGAACCCTTTTAATCATAATTTAGATATATTATTATTATGGAAACTGCTATTGTCAAAACTTGTTTGTAATTCGTAATAATGAATCCATTTAGAGAAAAACATAGATTTATAACATGCTGTTGTGGAGGAAACACACCTATATCAGGAAATTAAACAAACATTCTAGACCTTCCTCAAATATTGGAATATAATAGAAGCTTTTAAACTATAATAAACTAACAAAAGATGTGAAGCCCGGGATGTCATTTTAATTAATGATGAACAGAATAATGGTAGGTACCTGAATGCTTACGTTTTCAGTTTGATTTACAAAGTACAAAACCCGATGCGGTTCAAAACTTTTGCTGAACAATGAAAACGGTGTTCAGAGGATTTTAGGTTGACATTCTGTTATTTTGTGGTTGTTAAATTTATCGCAAAATTTCCTGTGGTCATCTAATATTTGCGGCCGTGATAAATTGTTTACGTAAACTATTATTTGTTAGTTCACAATAATAGGACGAATTCTCGTAGATGCGTGAAATTAATTAAGCGTGAAAGCCATTACAAGAATGTCCCAGTAAGGACATGGGTATACCCAGCTATACATATATATTTTAAGTGTGTATGTACGTCAGCCGACAAAGGATAAACTATTATACAACTATATATGAAAAGGTGCACACTTATATGCTTTGTCGTCTGTACAACTGTACATAGTGTACATACATTAAAATTCTTCTCATATTTATACCACTTTGGCAGCATAAATATGAGTATATTTCTATCTAACTACTACAGCTATATGCATCTACTCTAACTGAATGATTCAGTTACAATTTCAAATTCAATTTAATTATATTGCAATTTAAGTAATAACTTTACAGGCCCTCTAGACAAGTGGCAATTCGTTGCTAGGCGTATGATGGAATAGAATGACAAATCTGGATTTGACGTTTTTGACATTCGTTGACGCCTGTCATATACGTCAAATCCCATACATTTGGCATTCTATTCCATCATACGCCGAACAACGAATTGCCACTTGTCTAGAGGGGCAGGTCTGAACGAAGTTGAATGCACTTGTGACACAGGGTTCACCTAGTAGAAGTGCTGAAGTACTTATTTGATATCATAATAAGAGTGTGGATATTGCAATAACTTGTATACTGATGATGTACATACATCAGTAGGTATATAACTTATTGCTCTAGAATTGGAGTTTGAACTAAAGATTTATGAGGAAATTTTAGCAATGTGGAGCAAACAAGTAGGTCGAATGCGGGATAAGCCATAACACGGCTTTGAGTAATCCGTGATGTTCAACGTTTTTTTAATCTACTTCGTAATTAAAAACTGTTTTTATCTCAATAGAAGCATTTCCATGACCACGTAATATCCAGATATCAACAAAAAAAGGTTTATACGGATATGTGACAGCCATCGTCATCCATTAAGGGGTATAGACAGTTTTTTCTCTCACAGATATTTGGACGTTATACACATTGATGTTGATTGATGAATGAAAAAGCCTGGCACACGTTTATATTCCTTTTGTAGTTCCAATACACATGTTCTGGGAGAATCGTTGATTTTACTAAGTAGTTCTGACTTCGCAATTTATCTGAGTGCTATATTTTAGGTCTACGGAGCCTTTTTGGATAATGTTTGGTAATAAAAATAAACGACAATATAGCTTCGAGATATTAGGTCTAGATAGATAAATAAGGTATATATACCTACTAGATGTAATTTCGTGCCTTTGTAGTTCATTTCAAGTCGATTTTCGCAATATTTTATCATAGTATATTCAGCCACTGACTCGAAGGATAAGATTGAAATCAAAGTTAAAAACCAAAAGTTAAGCGAACAAAAGAAAACCAAAATTAGCTCTGAGATGAGATACGTTATATAGTCGTTTTATTCAGAAAAAACTAGATTATAACTAGAATTCTTTACGTATATATTGTATTCTTATTTAATTACATTAAAATTTTCAAAGTCCTTTACGTTTAGGACCCGCATTCTTGGGATTTCTAAAGAAATAATCCTTCTTGTGGACGATGTTCATGAAAAGAAAAAAGAGAAAAAGTTAAAGCATAGCGACAACGTATCGACTTCATCAATGGTATGTCGTTTGCCTTTTGAAGATTCAATACCAAATTCTATTAGTAAGGTTCTACCGAACAAGGTAAGATAGATTCTGTTTGAGTAATCTTGTTGACTTGTATTTTTTTGGATGCTCGACCCAAATTGATATTTAATCACGTTTCAAAGATCACTGGTTTTGTGAATGCGGGACGGCTTACTAATCAGACTGGAATAATTCAAGATGGATTGCATTCAAGCAAAATTGGGCCAACTTTTGTTTTTAGATAGATAGATAGATAATTCTTTATTGTACACCAATAGATTTACAGTAGTACTAGTAGGTAGCATGTTACAGTTCAATGTACAATGGGCGGCCTTATCGCTGGAAGCGATCTCTTCCAGGCAACCTTGGGATGGACAGTAATGTGATAAAAACAAAAGATATGGTGTAGTTAGCAAATAAACTAGATACAAGGTGTATTAAAAATAAAAAGAGAGAGAGAAAAGTACAGATCAAGTAAAATAAAATAAATATACAGCTTTACGTAAAGTATTATAAACATATACAACTATTACATACAAACAGATATATAAAGTAAATAAAACATACTATAAGAAGGGAAAACAGTGAGTATATAATTGTGAGCAATTATTGTGTACATGATAGATAGTGTTCCTTAACCATTGTTTTAAAGACGTTTATGGATTTTGCTCGTCTGATGTTCAATGGCAATAAGTTCCACAATCGCACAGCCTTGACAGTGAAAGACTTGTCAGCAAAGTCAGTGGAATGTATCGGCATTCTGAGCCTCAAATTCTCGGATGACCTCAGGCATCTCGTATGTGTGTCATGGAGGAACTGAAATCGTTCTTTGAGATAAGAGGGAGTGGTAGGATTAAACAAAACATTATATAACAATGTTAGAATATGGGTATTCCTGCGAAGCCGAATTGGGAGCCACTTGAGTTGTTTACGAAAATCTGACACGTGATCATACTTGCGTAGACCAAATATGAATCGTATGCAAAAATTTTGGAGTCGTTCAAGTTTATCTAGTTGCTCCTCCGTGAGATCGGGATAGCTGACATCGGCGTAGTCAAGAACAGGAAGAAGAAGCGATTGTGCGAGCGCAGTCTTAGTGGAAAGTTTCGGAGCCTTCGTAAGGCGCCAGCTGACGCGAAAAGCTTACGACTGGTTTCCTGTAGCTGGATGTTCCATGAGAAAGATTTATCCATGTAGATACCTAAAAGTTTTTAGAGTTTTTAGATTTTTAACCCACTTCAAAAAGGGGAGGTTCTCAATTCGGATGTTTATATTTTTTTGAATTGCTAAGATGAACTTATGAAAAATTAAAAAACATTCTTATTTTATAATTAAATAAAACCTTGATACTTTTGAACATTCATTTCTAATCGGAATGAAGTGCGTTTAAGAAATTTCATAGATATGTAATACAAACCATACCAACTGTCACTCCTTATTTTACCCGTTTAGAAGCGAAATTTAAAAAAAAAATCTTCCTTACTATTCAGTAAGGAACATAAAAGCCTACTACTACCGAAATTTTCAGTTTTTTATTCCAGCAGTTTAGGCCCTGCGTTGACGAACCCGTCAATGGTCACTCAGGACAAGTATTTAGGTATGTGTATATTATATGAGATATGTAGGTAGTTACATGTTTACTGTTATCTACAGTCACGTCACATGCAAGCTTAATATGTCATGTTAACTGATTTGTTTTATTTAAATGACGTCACTCAAATCTACCATCTCTGAGTTTCATTTACCTCGATTTTATACAAATTCATACCACATTTTAAATATCAAGAGGTAAACCTTCAAAGGAAATTTCCATCATAATCTCTTTCGTTTACTGATTGCTGACAAGATATGACGGTTTTGCGAATATAGATACCGGATTGAATGTTTTGCCGATTCATGAAAAGGATCTTAAAAATATTTTACAAATAACGTTGGATAAATCATGGGCATGTTTTCAGGAATTATGATTTTGTATGAATTAAAACATTCAGAGTATTAATACTCCTACTCTTCTAATTTACACAAATAATCATTGTATTTAAAAATTCGTTATATATATTTTATTTAATTAATGAACATAGTGTTACTGGCGTCAGAATATTTGATTTAAAGATCACAGACAGACGCACACATACGAGTACACAAGAATAACATTAGTGGGCACTAAATTTGAGCTCTACAACTAGGCTGAACCCCTTGCATTAGAAGTTGTACGGTTCACGCCAGTAGTATTCTGGCTAAGGTAGAGTGTACAAACTTTTGATCTCAAAAGCTAAATGGTTTCGTTTCTATTTGTAAGCAACCCTAACTCTTGATAATTATGCTAAGAATGAAAAAGAAATCTCCTTTAGCCTGCTCAAGAGCACACAATTAAATTTGCTATTCAAATGTTATACGGCGAAATTAATTTTCCCGAATCTTATTGGCGGATTCATTAATGTGAGTTCACGTCAGTCTATTAAAATTTCAGTGTAATTTGGAATGCCAACGTGTCTGTAATGGTGACCTCTTTCCTGACACTTCCTAGAGCTTTCCACTAGGCAAGATGATTTCAAATTGACGTGTTCTATATAAAAAAAATCATCTTCATCATCTTAAGCGTTTCTCTTTGCATCTGAAGCTTCAGAACTCAGGATTCACTTACTTTGCGAAGTGTGCTATATGAGGAGTGCACCAGTTGCTAAGTTCACTATTTGAGCATGGTGTACAAGTTGAGATGTGCACCAAATGCGTCAAACCCACTCTACCGAATATTGGTTTCATAGAAGCAACTGCGGTCGGAAAGCCTACGCCAGAGCCGTTTATAATAATACCTATATTATTATGATGATAATATTTTATAAGTTTATACCCAAACGAAGCCACTAGCAACCGCTATTTATAATCACATACGCTCATATAAACTTCATATATTTATTATATTTACCTACCTACCGTAACTGCAACATACATATTACATAGGTATTATTTATGTATGTGTGCCTACCTACCACAACTGACTACATCGCTAATTAATACTAAGCGACGTTTATTTTACGTGTTCCTTATAAAGGTTGTACAGTAATTATGTTAACGATACCCAGAGTTTGGTGAAATTATAATTAATTGTTATTGTAGTACAAATGGTTTATATACTTTGCGTCAGTTCATTAATTCCTAGAAAGGTTGACTAAATACCGAAAGATTTTGGTTAACTCCTTATAAATACAGAATCAGCGCGTTGCGGCCTCTCCTTTTAATCTGGGAGTATTCTTCAGGTTTTTTTTTTCAATTAGGTAGGTTTTCAATTATTTTACTTTCTCCGTTATTTTGGTTTTTCGTGGAATAACAAAGTATCAGCCATTTCAAATTTCCTCCACCTATTGCCACCTGGCAAAACAAGATGGCAGAATCCCACGCACTCTAAATTCGAACCATGGTGGAAGGCAAGATTCTGTACGTGCCCTGAAAACTTCACTTTTGTATAGAGTGTGGTATCATCGTGCATCTTGTCTCCTTAATAACTACCTCCCCTCTGTTACCCTTTCTCACAATGTCCACGGCGTGGCTCAAAGAACAGGCAGATAACAGAAGAAAGGCCAAAAAGTTAAATCCTTCTTGCCCGAATATTATTTAAAACACAGCAGTTCACTGCTCGTAGGAAGCTTTGGCCTACTGCTTCCAGGCTGGCCAGACGAGTTGGTAAAGGGTTTTATTTAGAGATTTTCTTCTCTCGCAGTGATATCGTCTGCGTATTTTTCTGTTAGTCGCCTCTTACGACACCCTTCGGATGAGATGGAGTGGTGATACTTGTAATCTTTCTCCGTCACCACACGGATTATAGGCAATATAATCTTTTAATATTAGTTTTTATGTATTAAAAGACAAACCACGGAATCTAGTAGAACAAATTACTTTGTATAACACTTATTTATTCATTGTTGTCCTGTGAGTAATTTAAAAAATACTGTTCTAATTGAGAGACCCAAGCTATCAAACATGACCAACTTTTCTCATTTATGTTTATTGAGTCTATGTCAGGTAATAATATACCTACTTCAATTATATTAAGAATATTATTCGCTTGTCGCTGGTCGTCCATTTCGGTTGGGACTTTTTTGCGACATCTTGTAAAAAGACTTTCGTAGTTTTGTGCGATGGACATTAGCGTTGTCGACATTTTTATATTTCTTCTTATACAGTTTTTCATAAGTATAATACACTGATGATTTATAATAAAATATTATTTACTTCTAGGAATGGCATTAGTAGGTTTTATATGACATGTTATTTAATTTTAGCTACAAGTTGGTCTGTATAGTTCAAGGGTGCCCAACCTTTTTAGCTGTCGGGCCAAACTTACGATTTGGACATTTTTGGCGGGCCAGTACATCTTTTTACTTCATCCACCCCCCCCCCCCCCAGGTTTCGGAAGATGAAATTGGCTGATCTCTTGCCCATCTCCCTCGAGCCAGCTCTCTTCGGGTATTGGGACCATCGCATCCCCATCTAGCCCCTGGGAATGGGGAGGTGCAGGCGGCTCCACCCGTCACCAGCCTCAGGCCCATGCTCATGAGCGACAGAGGCCTGTTCTGCACCTCTGACGCCCGCGTCCCCTACGCTCGTCACGGGCTGTGCGGGCTGCGAATCCCCTCCGTTCCTACCCCGCCGTCTCCTTTCGGAATATTACTTGCTCACAAAAGGAGGGGCGGCAGCCCACGCGCTCGCGCAGCGTACTATCGCCGTGAGCAAGGTGGCAAGCGAGAGAACACTCACTCCTACGGTGATGGCGTCTCCCGCGTCATAATGATGGCATTCGGTGGTTGGCTCTTACCGGATCCGACGCAGAAAAACCCCGAAGCATCCGTACCCGATGATAACCTGCAGGATGGAGGAGTGGCTAGAGAGGCTACATGGCGGCCTCTCTAGCTTTCCCCCATGATGGGTCTTATCGCCGCTACTACGGTGTGCCCTTCACGGCTCGGGTTCGTGTCCCCGTTCCCGTGCCTTTTTTAGGTAACGATATGGCACCGAAAGAACTTTTTTATAACGTCAATTGGACTTCACCTCGCCTGCTGGTAAGCTGGAGGCAGTCTCGGAAAAGAGGGTCACCATTATAGACACGTAAGTATCGTGTTACAATGGTGGCACTCAGCTTGTCGGCCTCATCAGATGCTTTTTCGCGACCCGCTTAAAGGATCCGGGACTGTAGGAAGAGGGAAACTGGTAAGGAATTCCAGGAGTTAATGGTACGGCAGAGGAAGGAGTCACCGAATACATATTTTGCACCGTATGCGGGTGACATTTATGTCCTGCACGCGTTGTTCTGTGTAGGAAAGGATAGGGTGGGATTAATTGGAAAGCTCATCAGAACATTCACCATAGCAGAGACGGTAAAATTAAAATACTGCAAAGTATGCACAACTCTACGCATCTGCAGAGGCTCGAGGGTGTTCGTGATGTCAGGATTCCCAATAATGCGGACCGCACGACACTGGAACCTGTCGAGTGTATCAAGTAAGTACTTTGCGAAACCATCCCAGAGATGCGAGCAGTGTTCCACACTGGAGACAGAAGACACCGCTGCTCCGGCGTGTTAAAACATCTCACTTTGTTCAGGACTCCGAGTTTACGCGAGGCTGTTTTGATGATACTCTCAATATAATTTTTGTTGTTCAGTAGGCAGCGAACATCCATACCGAGAATACTGAGATTGTCCCGCAGTGGCAGTGCCCACGCCACAGAGGGAAGGAAAAAAGATACCTTTGCTGTAAATGCACATGCCTGTGTCTTGTTGGCATTGAACTCGACCAGGTTCTCAGAGCCCTATTGGGAAATATGATTAAGGATCCGGTCGAGCTCAGTGACAAGAAGCTGCTTTTTTTCCCGCGCTCAGACTATATATCAGACTGCTCGGCCGCAGTATGCCCATGATAACTCCCGTGTAAGATGCTATCGTCTGCATAGCAATGAATGCTGCCGGGTAGTCAGAATATCGTTGATATGTAGAAGAGAGAGAATGGGTGATAAGACAGACCACTGCGGCACGCCAGCATTTACCTGCAAGAACTACGAAGTTCGTCCATCACAAAGGACGCGAATATGGTGCTCCTGCAGGAAGCTAACCACCCAGTCGCACAGTCTGAGAGGCAGGCAGACCGAAGGCTGGTAGCTTGGAAAGAAGCGATTTGTGGCAGACTCTATAAAAGCTTTGGCGATGTCAAGATTAATTGTCGGTGGCTCGCCATGTCTGTCCATAGCCTCGCTCTCCGAGATCCGGCAAGATAACTCGCCACGTCATAGGATATCGTGCGGTATCCCCTGATGGCCTTGATGGCCATCGTCTCTTGCTGTGCATGCGGTAGGTGCACGTGCCTAGACTTCAGAGCATCCGCTCACACGGTACACCCGTATAGGGCAATAGACCGTTCGGAGACGCTCCCCGATATCTGGGCCGTCGAACACGAGCCCCAGATATGTCATCTGGGGCCTGATGCCGATGAGAGTGTCTCCCACTGTGAGGTTGGATCCCTCCGGTGGTGCACGCCGAGGCCTATGAGAGAACATGGCCTCAGTTTTGTACAGAGTCACCTCAGACCCAGCCGCCGGATCCGTTCCACGCCAGTGACAGCTCCTATTTTACTACATTTTTACGCGTACAAATTATAACTCAATAATTGGAATGTAACTACAAAAATAAGTATAATAACAAAGTGCACTAGTACAATATTAAGTTTATTATAATACCAAACTATCAATACAATCAAAATCATAAAAATGAAATAAAATAAAATTATTTTAAACTTTTAGTTATGATATGAAGAGATAATATCATTTTGATGAATACTCGATAGATTTGAGCGAAAAGAAAAAATAGCATAGCATTTGCGACTGGGACTGCGACTAATGCAATTGCTTTTGTACAAGCTTTTTTTTTTGCTCCTCTCGCAGTGGCTTGCGCGTGCCACCCGAAATTCGTCCGCGGGCCACTTAGTGGCCCGCGTGCCTAGGGTTGGGCACCCTTGGTATAGTTCATTGAAAGACCGCGTAATGAAATAAAATCTTTCGAACTAACATTGGTCGGAGTAAAGTCATTCTAAGACCTTTGGGATAAAGTAGTTGATAAACTATGATTCATTGAATAAGCCTCATGTTAGCAATTCCAATTTATTTCTTTAATAACACAGAAGATATACGACGCAATAGATCTTTATTTATTACTGCTTTTTAGGGTTCCGTAGCCAAATGGCAAAAAACGGAACCCTTATAGATTCGTCATGTCTGTCCGTCCGTCTGTCTGTCTGTCTGTCTGTCCGTCCGTATGTCACAGCCACTTTTCTCCGAAACTATAAGGCCTATGCTGTTGAAACTTGGTAAGAAGATGTATTCTGTGAACCGCATTAAGAATTTCACACAAAAATAAAAAAAGCATTAAATTTTGGGGGTCCCCATACATAAAACTGAAACTCAAATTTTTTTTTTCAACAAACACATACGTGTGGGGTATCTATAGATAGGTCTTTAAAAATGCTATTGAGGTTTCTAACATTTTTTTTTTTGTAAACTGAATAGTTTGCGCGAGAGACACTTCCAAAGTGGAAAAATGTGTGTCCCCCCCCCTCTAACTTCTAAACTAAGAGAATAATAATAATAATAATAATAATCATTTATTTCTTAGAATATGGTACATACAGGTGTTTTTAAAGCTATTAGTCTCACATATTCTACCGTAATTCGGTGTAGAAATATTAAATAACATGAATGAAAACTAATAATAATAATAATATGTCAGATCTTAAATACAAAAATAATTAAAAAATACATTAAGTTGTCACAGTAAGTTATCTAATAGCTATTCTGATGTCACATTATAAGGTTACAATTTTTTTTTTTTTTACTTCAATTTGTCAACAATTCTGTATTTACTTACGTCCTAAAACTTAAAGTCAAGAAACTCATTGACTGAATAAAAACATTGTTCTAGTAATAGTTCGAATAACTGTATTTTAAATTTTGTAAAAGTTAAAGCTCTGACTTCACGTGGCAGTTTGTTATAAATTCTTATTGCCATACAATACACATTCCTTGAATAGAGGTCTAATCTCTGTTGTGGAACTAGTAACTTATTTGGATCCCTACTATTTTGTTTTTGTAATGCTTTGTCATGTAAAGGAAACAAGCAGGGATATCTTCTAACAAACATACACAGTTCAAATATATAAAGGCATGGCAATGGAAGTATTTTTAGTTTTTGAAACAGGGGCTTGCAGGGAGTTAGGTATTCCGCTCCATATAATGCACGATAAATCTAAAAAAAATATATGATGTAAATTGCCATGAAAACTACCCCTAAAAATTGTTTCGAACGAGATCCAGTCAGTAGTTTTTTTTTAATATGTTATAAACCGCAATTTTCGCCTTTGCTACTACGGAACCCTTCATGGGCGAGTCCGACTCGCACTTGGCCGATTTTTTAAGAAATTATTAACGATAACGAGTAGGGTGACTACAAATATAAAATCTTTATTCAAAGTTTAGAGAACAAAAATAGTTCTTCAATGTCTTCAATGTGTATGGACTTTCTCCTCGTAATAGTACTTTGTGAATTACTCGGATAAAGGGATATTTTTATACTTCAGGACTGTTTTAAAAAATGGGATTTTCGATCATGTAACATTTTTTTTAAGTTCAAGGCGTCTTAAGAGCTACCGTATCACTGAAGTAATTGCACTGGCGTTTTTACAACCATACCCAAGTTTATGCCCATAATCACTCCAAATAAGGTGGAGAGATTTACGTGAACCGTAAAAAGGCACTTAATCGCGAATCGATCCCGCAAGTCCATACGTGACCTGTTTTACTGACCATTTCTAAGTTTGATTTTGCTACTTACTAGTTATGTATAGACCCCTGGCTGACTTGCCTTTGTGTATTATTATAAAGACTTAAAAGCTAAAACAGCTACTTCATACTGCCTAAAGAAATCTGTAAGAGAAAAATCATAATTCTTAAAAAAATTACGAAAAGGACTGCTGCTAACCAGTTAACTATTCATAATATAATATTATTGTTAATTTGTGATGCATGCTGTATTCACCTATAATTAGTTATGCAATTAGTCGTAAGCATCAAACCAGCGTAATTTAATGAATTGTAATATTGTATATAACTGTTGGTGAATCTATTAAATAAATAAATAAAATAAAACTGAAGTATGTGGCGCTGGAATGTTTAGCTGGAATAAACTGTAGCCTGTCAATCCAGTTGCTGGATTGAATTACTCATTGAAATGGAAACAACAGAATTCCAGTGCTCGATTCGGTCGATGGACTGGAATGCTACTAGAATAAATGTGAATTGTCCCGTCCCGTTCGTTCCCTTTCACACAAATATATACAGTTCCCGGTCAGATTATATTGTAACATGACGGCTAAGGGCACACGCCTGGGGCTGTGTCTCACAGGAACGTTATTGTCAGTTGCTTTTCGCACGGCCGAATCTACGTGGCTCTCTACCGTGTTCGTAAACCAAACAGACTCTTTGTTCATATCTCAAATCATGCCACTTCAAACGTTGTGTTCAAAAAGATTTTAGTTAGATAAAAATAAATTCGACGCATACAAAGTATGGCTGAAATGATTTTGCTGTGGTACTAATAGATTACAGTCTGAAATGGCTCATAGGCTACTTATTGTTCCTGGATTAGTTTCCAAAATTCTGCTGGAACGGAACCCGAATTCCACACAGGCGAAACCATGGCCAAGCTGGTCTATAAGAAATGAGAGTTTCAGCGCACTACAATTCCAGTTCATTAGATGTTAAGCGCATTGATGCGATCAACCGTACACATGTAACACAATGCATACATTCTGTTAATTGCTATTGTCTTTGAACACGAGATCGATATCACCAATAGTTACATCCTCCTATAATATCAACAGCAATTTGTAAATGGTAGCATTTAATACCAGTGGAACGTACGTATATCTGAATACCGTCAGAGGATTATCTGTTGTATATTAAAGCCTCGTGTTACGTATTGATTCCGCATTGAGGCATTCGAATATCTATTTGTTTCGGCTTAATTCGACCCTCATACAAGTTGATGGGTTAGCGGGTACAGTTTTCGTATGGTTATTCGAGTTTCATAAATAATACAAAATACTAAGGTATTATTTACGTTTTAAAATCTAATTCAAAACACACGTTTCGAAACGTGGTCATCCAAAATTGGGCCCCTGAAGAGGCAGCGTTCTACTCGTAGTTTTACGCAGGCGTTCTTTCAAAGGGCAGGGAGCTTGCCTCCCACTGACTATATTCATCAGAACTCACTTTTTGCGTTATTACATAGAAAGAGCTTTTATTTACTTACTATATTGGTATCGACCGTGTGCTCAAACAAACCACGAAAATATCAAATAAAAAAGTAGCAACCGAATTTCTTTGTGAGTCTGTTTTGTGTGTAATACATTTTGTAGTACAAACTAGTCTATAGGTACAGTACAATTAAAATCAGTTGAACATTCGGCTTTTTTCGGGTATAATCGCCTAAATTCGGAGACGGAAATGACACGACATACATTACCGCGATTTCTTTTATGTAGCATTCAATTTGAAGTATCCTAAACGCAATGTATACCATTTGCCAAGATGACATTACTAACCACAGATCTAAGAAAATTATAGAGAAGCGACATGAATTTGAAAATTCATTATTTATTGAAGCTTCAATAATTAATGAATTTGAAGATATAAGAAATCGCGGTAATGTACGCGATATTTTTTATTTAATGTATACAATTATAACTATACTTGTATACATTAAATAAAAATACATAGATATGTTACGGCTAAAGGTAGGTGTGAACATAAACTTAAGATTAGCCGGCTAAACTTAGATTTATCTTCGACGAGGTGTTAATGTTAGTTTCTTCTATCTTTAGCCGGCTAAAGTTAAGTCAACCGCAGGTCCTAAAAATGTAGAAGGAAATGGGAAAGGAATAATCACTCTCATTTCAGCTTTTCTATACCGCCAATAGTGAAAACATCAAAGTGTCCACTCCGCTCAATCAGACTTGGATAGATTTTTGGTTATTTTTTTTTATGACCATCAAGAAATTGAAGTCTCGCAAAGCCATACGCAATTAAATATAGACCGGCCGCAGGCGTTGCCTAATCAATCATTTGAACTGAAAGGTAGAACGAATACATTTATAGCCGTTTCGTTTCGGTTAATGTGCACATTAACCGGCTAAACATGGAATATCCCGACGCAAACTAACATGTTATCGAACTTTAGCTGCTTCTCGAAGATAAACCTAAGTTCAGCCGGCTAATCTTAAGATTATGTTCACACCTACCTTTAGCCGTAACAGATACAAGTCAATATTTTACTGATTGATGTACATAAGTAACAATACGATAATACATCGGATTAATAATAATTGATAATAATCACCAAATTAAAAATTTAAGAAACCGACTTCTACCGATTTTTTTTGATAATTTATCAATTAAAAAAGTAGAAAGTAAATTTTCTACTTTTTTAAATAAATTATATTCTTTATTAAAATGGTTAAGTACATACATTATTTTCAATTTCACGAGACTGAGCAACAATTATTTTACCACGCTTTAAATTTGTTGAAGCCATGATACATAACTACTGTAAGTTTATTTTGGATAAAATTTGATAGAGTCGAATATGTTCACGAAGAAATTAGCGTTCATAATCATAAATGTATCATATACGTCAAATAAATCAATTATTTTTCTTATATTTCAATATTTTTGTGTTAGTTTTGAGCTACAATGGAGGTTTTGTTGCTCATATCGTGCTTGTATTGTATTCATTATGACAACGGGTAACATAATTAAAGGTCATATCTGTAAATTGATAGCTCTATGTAAGAGACGAGGGATTCACGACAATTACCGAGGTTGACCGAATGTTCAACTGATTTTAATCGCACTAGTACAAAGCATGTTTATTATAGTTATCGCTATATATTTAGTAATTCCGTATGTTCAAATTCTCTGAATTGCTCTGAATATTTTTTGAACAAAGAAATTAATTTGTAGTTAAGAATTTAAGCACTATAACATAAATGTTATTCGATAGGTTTATTAATTAAAATTAAATTAGTTTAACTAATAAACAATCAATCAATTAAAAAACACATAACTACTTGTATTAAACAAAATAAATAAACTAAAAAATAAACTGAATTAAATAAAGAAGAATAACAACAAGATATTTTCATTACATTTAATGCAACAATAAATTTTACTACCCATTTAGTTTTCTACAGAAAACATTTAGTTTTTACTTATTAGTCATAATAAGGTTTAGGTTATGAATTCAATTATGAGCAGACTGAATACGCCTAGAGCCATGAGTTAAATTTATTTTCATAAACTTTAATCGTGTAATAAAGTCAGTGTCAAATGAAATATAAAATAATAGTTTATTAGTCGTGGCCGAGTACAACGTAAAAGCAAGTGACTGTTGGAGCATATACCGATAAAATATCATAATTTATTATACAACGCCCTCTTAATAGAAACACTTTGGAGAGAGCTAGAGGTCAACGTCAGCTCGCCACTGTAAGTAATCAATTAATAATAATCGACGTTGTGCGGCCGCACTTATGTTGTCCTATCGTAAATTTATAGTCTGTTATTAAATCTGTTCGTAAAATTTATGACGCGTACAGACACAGTTAGAATTTACGTAATACTCTATGCTATGTGATACATGGATAGATAAAGGATTTGCGCTGATGGCATAGAATCTCTCTGTTCTTACAGGGTCGGCAGCACGAGTGTCTCCCCTGGTGTTACACTTGCCCATAGGCCACGGTAACCAAGTCTTAAGTAGTATAAAAAAAATTGTTGATAACAAAAGTCTTGTGAGGGTATTATTTTTCCTTCAAGTTGAAATAGCATACGATTTGGGTCTCGATAAGCATGATGAGTTTCATTATTTTTTAAACAATGGAATGGAATTGTAGGAAGTTCTTTTGTGTCTGCGACTGCTCTGGTTTTCGATTCTGTGGGTGACATCCTACCAGTAGCTATAGTAGTATGGTAGTGAGCTTGTATAAGATTTAAGATAACATTATAAAATTTGTATATTCTTGTATAAGACTTTATGAAGAACTGAACATGTATAAGAACATTATTCAAAACATTGCGATTCACGGTAACTTCATGAAATGTACTGTGTGTGTAACCCATGAGGTATCAAAGCAATTTTCCTATATGGAGATAGAACTCTCTCGGTACAGTAGTGGCAGGTGAGGCGATCAAGCTTAAGCCCAAAGCCCACTCGTGCAGGTATTGTCGGATATTACGTCAGAAACCGATGTAGATCACAAGGGCCACCTCCCCTGGATGGTTATATAAGGCGATTAAGAGCAAACATACAGCGGATTCGTAGCATAGATATCGATAAACCCTTGCGAAAACACACAGCTTCATACTACAGCATAAGGAAACATGAATACGAACAATGCAATAACTGTTGAAGCAGAACAAATGAAATGGCTCTATCTTTAAATCCGCAACATTGCTGTTCGAATAAAATAACCGTCTCAATAACCGAGACGAGGAAGCAACAGATTGCGAGGACCGGAGATTCTATGAAATCGATATAACCGTACAATAATCGGGTCGTAAATTCCGGGCTTCTCCACGCAGTTTACGGCTCATCGTTTTTGTTACACAAGATGCAGGACGACGATTGCTTGACTTAACGATCTCATGTAAGTCAAATTCTGAAGGGTGCTCGATTTTCTTGTTCGTCAACTTCAAGAGGGTGATTTTCTGAACGGTAAATTAAAATTGGAATAAAACTGACAATAGACTACGTAGGTGGTAGTCCTTTTTTGAAATATTGAAACTCTGGTCTCAAGCTCATGGATGTCATAAATCACATACACTTTACTTGTGCCTCCTGCACTAGATTTGAGTACGTTAATGATTCTAATCTTGGCATCGTAACTCTCAAATTTCTTTGTAACTATTTTTATTGCTTTAGAAAATATACCTATACATAATTACCTATATAATAATTTGAAATAAATTGGTCACTCAACTAATAGCTTAGTAGGTCAAATATATTCATTCACTCTTCAAAAATTGGCCTAACCACGGCTATCACTCTCAAATCTTTGTGAAAATTCTTGTCTAATTGGTTGGGTCGCGCTAACAATACGTTTGTTTAAATTCTCTGGTTAACACCACGGCTGAATTTACAGGTCTTTTGTTTAGCATAACAAAAGCTTTTGGCTGGTCAGTAAACGGAATTAATTTATTTTTAGATGATAAAACGTTTTGTGCGGACTTTAATGAAAATGACAGTAATGTAGTTGTTTTCAGTTTGAATGAAAACGTGAAATTCGGGGAGATATGAAAGTATTTGCGAAGTATTAACTAATACAAGCATGTTTGATTCATGCTTTATGTTCTCTGTATACAACCAAATGTCACTGTGGTTGGAAATCATTTTGAAATGTATCATTCATTTCAAAATGATTTCCAACCACAGTGACAGGTGAAATATAATTGATATGGATTGAAATGACGGAAGTATTGAAACGTCTCTACAAAGTAGTATAACACTCGCCGGGATATTTGTCAAGCTTTTTGTTTTTGTTGAATATCCGATATCTCTAGAAAGCCTTGCTTTGTAGAGTTTTATTAATTATTCTCACATTTTATTGCCCAACCTTAGCTTCCACGTAACAGTGGGTAACTAATTACCATCAATCAGGCACTTTTTGCAAGCTCTGTGTTGCAGAATCTGGCGGAATCTGGTGACAATAGATCCAACTTAGAAAATTGACCTGCAGTCGCATTCGCTTCACTACGTAGGTTATTCTTTTAGACAATATTGATTTCCCGAAATTCCTAGCTTTACGATGGTAGTATAATCGCTGAAACCCGAAACCAGAACCTCTCGATCGTAAAGTCGATTCCTTAACCACTAAACTACTAAATCATACTACCTATTATCATAATTACAGGAATTGTTGAGACACCTAATGAGCTTAAATGTTTGCCAACTTCACCTGTAATAACAAACTTCCAAGGCTGGCAATTGTAATGAATTTTTAATGTTAACAGACGTTGCTAACAACGTAATGTGATTTCGAGTCAATTGGTGTAATAGCGCCGAAGTTCCATTATACACTTTATTGTAATGGGAAAAGTTGTTTGGCATACAGAAATCAAATGAAATTTTCTCTTTTTGTACATTAAGTGCTAGAGTTTGCCCTCTTTCTTGATCTCGAATATTTTCATATTTGAAAAGTTAAAAAATCTAGAAGGGCAGTTTTTTTTCTTATAATGTGGCTGTTTGTAATCAACTGAAATAGAGACATTTTAATATTTATTTATGGATACTTGAAATTATTTTTTATTGATATGCTAAATAGTCTGAAAATAACTTTTTAGTACCAGTTTTCATGAAAACTGACAGTAAAAAGCTCAGCCCCAATATGATGTAATGATTATGATGATGATCTACTTATCTGGTATCCAATATTGATCTATACCTAATTTTTTAGTTTATAAGCCAATATTATTAAAATAAATGAATAAAAATGAATGAATAATTTTTCTTTATTTTCTTATAAGTCTGTTATGTGTCCCTTTTCCTTAAATTGAAATAAGTTTAAAAATTTTAATACGCGTATATTACAATATTTAATAAAATAATAGAGTAACGTAAATCCAATGATAACGGTTTACGAGGATTTAATCTGGCTCTGATTATTCTTAAATCTTAAATCGTTGTAACTCTTTTTAACCAAATATTTACAATCCCTTCGATTTCTTCAGAAATTTAAAATATAAACAGAGATCCGATAAGATCGGATTATATTTAGAATCGATTCGGATTGGATTATTATAATGGATTTAAGCACATTGAAATCTCTCAATTTAAAAAATACTAAATAAAGTGCAACAAAAATGAAGTTAAAGCGTCATAATTTTACTGATGTTTTTACACTAATTACTGAAGAGATGATACAAGTCATGCCAGCGACATAGAAATCAAACTCAGGACCTTAGAAACAACAGTCGCATTCTTACGCTAACGAGGCAGTTATTTTTTTAAAACAAATCAAATTACAGAATTACCCCAAACTAATTTAGTTTAATGAAAAGACAGGTTCATGGCAACACACGATGAGGGCGTTTTTAAACGTATATTGTTTGATAGGTTTTGTGGTGTCAACACATTAGTGGATTTTGGGGAGATAGGTAGTAGATTATTGTGATATTAGGTAATGGCATTTTAAATTCCAAACGTATTAGTTCTTTTTCATTATATTGTTATTTCATAGGTATTTAGTTATTATGAATGTAGGATACCTATTAGTTATTTGTTATACAAGAGTGCAAAGTTGCTTTTTAACCGCGTGCTCAGTTTTGATGACCGAGCAATTCTAAATTTGAAAGATTCTAAATTTGAATCACGAGCGCAGCGAGTGATTCACAAATTAGAATCTTGAGCGTTATCGAGGGAATCAAAAGAGCACAAGGTGAAAAATCTTTGCACTCGAGTGCAACACGTAACTTTTCATCCCACCTCAGCGAGGAAATAATGAAATGCTTCTCCTTCCTAGCTTTCACCTCGGAGTCCGGGGCCCGCTTTACCAGTCTTAACTGCGGATTTGGCTGGACCTCGATATTTTCCGTGAAGCGACTGCCATCTGACCTCCACAACCCAATGGTGACATTAGGCGATATCGAAGCATTGCAGCTAGACCGTTGTTTTTGAACTTTTTAGGGCTCCAACTACCCGTAACCACTGCCATAGATGTTCGTATGGCATCCGTGACCGACGGCTTAACGTGATCTCCAAGGCACGACCAGACCAATGCAAATACCCATTTTCATGCATAAAAAATATTTGCACTGAGCGGGGATCGAACCCGTGTCTCCTGCGTAGCGGCCGCGTTCACTACCACTACGCCCGCCACGGAGGCTGTATAATATGTGTATTAATACTAATAAATAAAAATAAAAATTCATCAACAATTTTCAACAATATTATGACATGAAAAAAATTGATGCGCGCAAAGCAAATTAAAAAATAAAAGTACACCAAGGAGGTTCCGAGTCTGAGTTTTTCATAAATTAAAAAAAAGTTGTATGATAAATTCGGCACCATAGAGGTAGAAGTAAATAGGTTTAATGATGTTTTGAGTTCACAAACCTAGTACACACGATGTTCTAAATTCAAATTTACTTTATCCTCTAGAGGATAAAAACGACTTTTACGCTCAGTTATCGAAGAGCAAAAATACTCTTTCCGAGATGGTGGGATGAAATAGTTATTTGTTATACAAGAGTGCAAAGTTGCTTTTTAACCGCGTGCTCATTTTTGATGACCGAGCAAGCGAAAGATTCTAAATTTGAATCACGAGCGTAGCGAGTGATTCACAAATTAGAATCTTGAGCGTTAGCGAGGGAATCAAAAGAGCACAAGGTGGAAAATCTTTGCACTCGAGTGCAACACGTAACTTTTCATCCCACCTCAGCGAGGAAATAATGAAATGCTTCTCCTTCCTAGCGTTAATTCCCAGTCAGCATCCGAAGCTTTCACCTCGGAGTCCGGGGTCCGCTTTACCAGTCTTAACTGCGGATTTGGCTGGACCTCGATATTTGCCGTGAAGCGACTGCCATCTGACCTCCACAACCCAATGATGACATTAGGCGATATCGAAGCATTGCAGCCAGACCGTTGTTGTTGAACTTTTTAGGGCTCCAACTACCCGTAACGACTGCCATAGGTGTTCGTATGGCATCCGTGGCCGACGGCTTAACGTGCTCTCCAAGGCACGACCAGACCAATGCAAATACCCATTTTCATGCATAAAAAATATTTGCACTGAGCGGGGATCGAACCCGTGCCTCCTGCGTAGCGGCCGCGTTCAATACCACTACGCCATGGAGGCTGTATAATATGTGTATTAATACTAGTAATAAAATACAACAAAATAAAAATTCAACAACAATGTCAACAATATGACGTGAAAAAAATTGATGCGCGCAAAGCAAATTAAAAAAAAAGTACACCAAGGAGGTTACGAGTCTGAGTTTTTCATGAATTAAAAAAAAGTTGTATGATAAATTCGGCACCATAGAGGTAGAAGTAAATAGGTTTAATGATGTTTTGAGTCCACAAACCTAGTACACACGATGTTCTAAATTCAAATTTACTTTACCTCTCTAGAGGATAAAAACGACTTTTCCGCTCAGTTATCGAAGAGCAAAAATAGTCTTTCCGAGATGGTGGGATGAAAATGTATTTTACTGATCGGACAGAGGCTTTTGTAACGTATTATATAAACGCACTCAATTTATTAAACGTAAACAAATAAATCAATTACAGCTGAAAACAATCCCAGTGGATCAGAGACATTTGCGTTATTCAGTGCTTCCGTTTTATTTTTTAAAATGCTATAGGACAGATGAAATAAGTCCCAGATAATGGCCGCTGTGGGCCCCTCACCGTAAATCAATTCAGATAATGGACTCTCTTTGACGCACTTTGTTTCTTTACTATACTCATATTTGTTCGAAATGAATATGGAATTTATGTACTGGCTTTCACAAGCCGCAAAGGCGAATGGTTTTATTTGCAGCAAGATTTGTTTTGTGTGAGATGGAAGTCATTTTGGTAAAATAATTGGAAACCCACTTCATTTCTCCAGCGATCGCGAACCGTGAATTTGATAGATATGTTTTAGCTAGAAGCTTGTTGGCTGTAATACAGAACTGGAAATAGTTTCTTGACTGTATGGGGTGAATTACCTTTTCTCACATGTTTTATTATTTGTCTCTTTTCAGTACATACATATAATCACGCCTCTTTCTGACGAGACAACAGCCCGGTCATTTGCATCTATCAGTAAATATTGCCTGAGCTTCCTTTATTGTCATTAAACCTTTCAGGCAATTCCGCCGGTTTCGAGCACTTTTACTTTCTTTTTAATCTCTTATCTATCATGAGAAGGCAAACAGAAGTTGAGACACTCCCTAGCCAGATAGACTGACGACCTGAGAAAGGTGGCTGAGAAAGATTAGATGCGGAAGGAGGATCGGAGGAAATGGCGCACAATGGGAGAGGCTTATGTCCAGCAGTGGACTGCAATAGGCTAAATTGATTAATTAATTGATTAAATATTCCTAATTAATAGAAGATTAAAAGGTAGGTAGTATACACGTCCCGCGAGGAGCGAAGGAGAATCGCAAACCGCGTGGCCCGCGAAGAGCGGCGGCAACTCGGGCGTCGGAGGTCGCAGAATGACCTCCGTCCCCCATGAGCGCGGGCCTGGGGGTGACGGGTGGAGCCGCCTGTCACCCTAGCAGAAGCAGGCCGCGGCGGCGGCGCGCATTGCGTGCCTCCCCACACCCGGGGGCGAGTTGGGGACTCTGTGGCCCCTACACCGGAAGAGGGCCAGATCAAGAGATATGGCCCTGGGTCGGCCGGGGTGCGAGGGATATGGCTACGACAATCTCACCTCCGGCAACTGACGACCCACAGATGGCGTGCGTTTTAGTCGGTTCGAGTCCGACATAACCTCCTCCCCCGGTTCCAGCGGGGGAGGTATCCGTGGGGATTTTTCGCCCGATAAAAAAAAAAGGTAGTATACACGTATTATATAGACACTTACAAAAATATATTGTGTCTATAAAATACCTAGTAATCGGTACCGAAATTCATGATTTTTTTTTCATGAAATACTATACATAATATATCAGTAAGAAAAGATTTATCGTACTATTTTTTTTCCTTTATAAATTATTTCGTATGTATATATTTCGAAGTGTATCATATTAAAATATGGAATTTCTCATGTCAACTAGATACAGGTAAAGTCTCCTGGGACGCTAATGCCTGTGCTAATGTACGATTACTGTAGCATTTAGAACTATTAGAGTTACTTAATGTTGAATCCACAGAGTATTTCAAACGTGGTTTAATGTATTTTCAATTACAAACTTGTGGGAAAGTAAAGAATTGAGTGCTCTACGTATAAAATATTCTGAAAATTTTTGCAGGCGAACATATTATTACAGCTGATAGGTATTATTTAGGTATTAAAATAATATACAGTAAAATGCACCTACTATTCTAGTGACGTGAAAAGTAGCCGAAACGTTGGGCTAAAAATAAATCATAACAAGTAAATCGCGATAGATTGCGTTAAAAGTGATTTTATTTCATTGAGTAATTAATATTCGCGTAAATTCAGAAAGTATCAGTAAAATGCGACTAAATCTATTTTCTCGGTCCGTTTCTTTGATAAATATTTTACTTCCTTTTTTGAATTTCACAAAATAAAATATAAAAAGAAGTAGATAAATATTTGCTTTCTTATGAGTCTTATACAAATATCCGTATCTTAAAGCTCCAAGTAATTACAATCAGAGGGAGAGAGAGAGATTTTGATCCACCGCTTCGGTTAAAATTTCCATGTAAACGAGCACCGGTGATTCGGTTACCGCGACCAGGGCCACCCGATGCCTGATCGTTTAAGTTTATTGAATTAAAAACTTAAGTCAATAAAGGGTGAACTTGAAACATCGCTGTTATTGACATAAGTGTACCTACTTCGTTACACTTAGGTAATATTTTTACTCTCCATTTTTGGTTTGTTGATTTTAGCTAACCAAAAACTGAGAGTAAAGGCAGATTTAATGTCCTAGAATTCGAAATGGTGTGTTGAAACCTTTTTGAATAACAGAAAATGTTAGTTTCATTTAGCAAAGTATGCTCACCGAAATTTTACTTAAGGCTACCTTTTTAACTATATTTTTATAAAGTGTGATTTTATATTAATTAGTATACCTATTATTAGCGGAATTGTTAATATTGTTGCTGTAGCCTCATGCCTACCTATGCCTAGCTTTGGGAAATTGCGATTGAAATCGATTCTAACTTCAAGATAATAAAATTGAGAGAGACATCAATATTAATCAATGCCAGCCAATGATCACTTGCCAGACGACAGTCATTATGTATGAAATTGGGTGTTGCTTATGAGAGGGTGTTCTTTTAAAGCAGGGTTTTTGTTAATAAATTGAAAACCTTTAAAGACAGTCAATTTTATTGTGTACTCGTTGCAATTTCATATTTATTATTGTATACCAAAAAACATCATATTGACATGAGATAATAAAGATACCTACGAAGGATAGTATTAATTTTATTATATTTGTTTGCACTTCATGGAACTATATTGAATAAAACGCATTGTACGCTGCAGATATTTTCCTAGAACCTATATGGGTCATGGTCATGGCTGTTGGCAAGCGAACCCCAATTGATCAAAATATACGAGACGGGTATTGAATGAAATACTAGTTCATAATATATTTGATTGATATTGTTTCACGTATGAATAATTTTTAAATTCTGCTTCGAAGAGCGTGGGCCGATATCATACAATATTCCATTATATTGCTGATGCACGGATTTATATTTATTTTAACAATAAAACAGAAAAACGATGTTACCAAGACTTAATAATGACTTTTTTGTTATCAGTAGTGAGCAGGATTTTAATTCTCTTTAACCTTTGGCTTGTCGTTCTAGTAGAAATGCACTTTAATACTACGAACGTGGAACTCAAGAATCTAAGTTGCTTATCTAGATGGTGAACCATAATCTTGTGTTTTGTGTTTAATTTTGTGTTTCTTTTTAACTTTTTAATTTTATCATTACTTTTCTCTAATTTGTAATTTGCATGTGGTGTTTATCTATAAGTAATTATTGCACTGTCCGTTGTTTGTTTTTATTGTAATTTGTAATTGTTTTAGTGTAAATAATTGTTGATAAACCAAATAAAAAAAATAAAAATAAAATAAAAATCTGAGTATTAACTTTGGTATGTCCTTTTACGAAAATTGCGCTGGCGATGGAGTAAAAATAGAATTACGGTCAAATTTCGAACACCCTACGGGCCACTCGTTACGGATATTTTGTGACAGTGTCCCACGTTTAAAGAGGTCCAAAGGTTCAAAAGATATATTTATCGGTACATAACTATTTACTAAGCTTTATAAAAACTGTTTTTACATTTTAACAAAAGTACCTATCTATCTATCTATCTATCTACCCTACATATTTACTTTTACAATTAAAATTCCGGTTCTAAACGATATGTCGCGATTTTTATCCGCTACAGAAAACGAGTTTCTCGTATAAGTAATAAAGTATGAATAAAATCACATCACATTACTCTTGTATTTTTTCCTCTAAAACAATACAGTGAGTGAGCCTGGAGCGAAAATGCTGACACTAACTTACTAAAAGGGTGCTCCAAAACCGTTGACAAAAAATACACGAAATATTAAGTATGGGGTTTCTTCGTAAACTAGTTTCTGCGTTAAGCCTTTTCTGCTTTGTAAAACTCGGTCTTCAAACGGACAGTACATTAATGAAATTGAATTGTTAGGAAAGTGCTTATACGTATCCACAATAATTAAAAAAAAAGGCTGCTTCGTAACGAGATAGACGGGCGTTTCAGTCATGTTAAAATAAAAATTGTTACTTAATGAAATTAATAAAAAAAATGGTATTATCTCATAAACTCAAATAAAGCTATTTTTGACGGATTCTATCCCGATTTCAATATGTGATAATCGCGTAAACTTTTCACAGTATCAATATTTGTTACAGATTTCAACGCAGGCTCCAGTTTTCAATTTATTATTACACTTTTACAAAAGCGACTGTAGCTTAACCCCTCGATCCCTAGAGGAAAATTTGCGCCAAAATCCCGTCCATCAATCAACAAGTGTACCGGCTACTAGGTGACTTCCATAGGCCAAATATAGGTAAAATAATAAAAAAAACTTTAAAATTAAATATTTCACCGTTTACCCTAAAGTAGGTATATCTAAAACGCAGTACTTTCAGAAATATAGAACCTTCCTTATATCATCACAAGCATAAAATCTTACCCGACGGAATTGATAGGGCAAAATCGAGTGGATCAAAATTAAGTGAATGATCAGACGACGTTACTCGGTAAATATGATTTATAAAAGCCTTTAGCCTTACATTAGCGATATGTAGAATAAATAATATACTTCATTATTGCTTTTATTGGAGAGTATCAGAGAGAAATAGAAATTGGGGTTGCGAAAATAAGTTTAATTAGATATTATACATATTTTAGAGTGAAAATATAAAATGCCTATTCTGGGTTTGGTAATGTTTTTCAGTTAGCGGATTTAAATGAAATTTCGATCGTGTGTTTTTTGATAAAGTGTATAGTTGGCAAAGGAGATAGATAAACACTTTTTCATAGAACGTTCACAACATCAATATTACTTGTTTCATTAGTAAACTGACAAAATAATTTAACTTTTTTTATTTATTGTTTATCGTTATCTTTATATTGTTCTCGGTTACATCCAACACTTTCACCTTGGAATTTCAAATCAGCTTTAATTTATATTCCTTATGAAAAATGCCTTATGAAAAATAAAGCCACTCTATTCAGTTCTATACGAATATTAAATAAATCCTGCATAAATCAATTGCGTATTTATCAATTCAAAATATTTACTGTACACTTTTAAAGTCGCATATTTAAGGCTTTCGAGGCGTGAAAACATCATGTGCTATAATATCTTTACCTCCATAGAGCAGGACAACGCGAGAAAAATGCCACAAACGTACGCTTGTGCGTATTTTTGTGTTTGCCTTTCGTCACCGAGGTGAAAAGAAAAAGGTTCTGTTTAAAAATTAATCTCGGCATAGACAATGGGCTGCGACAATTTGTGACCCGGGGAAAATTACTTCAGAAATCGTGTAATATTTTATTTTTCATTTCTCTTTTCTGTGTTTTTGATTAAGTCTTTGTAGTGTGCAAACATTTCTTTTGGTTCCAATCGTCGTCTCACAGTTTTGTATTAAACGAATTAATATAATCTATTTTGAAACAGGAACGCAGAAAAATGGGAACTTAACTTCTTATTTTTCTATTGGTGATGTTTTAATTTCGCTGCCACTAATTTTGGATTGTATTTTTTTTTAAGTATTTGTATAGTTTGTGAATAATAATGTATAGGTAAATGACATATTACCAAATTTTTAATAGGTAAGTAAAATACCATCGCGCTAGGGTTCAAATGATCCCTCATTTGAACCACTCACAATATCCCTATTGTGAGTATGAGTAACAGCTCTAGAGTTGTGAGAACGGTAGTGACCAAGTTTGGTACTTTAGTAGTAACAAAAAATATCCCCGTATTCTTTTGGCAAACCCACTTATGCTAAAAAGTATAAGTAAGGCAATATTGTTTAGTAAGACCTTTCTTCATTATGTTACGAGAAATTATATTAGTCCAAGCAAAGATTACAACATTATGGTTCTACTTCACGTTAATATTAACCAACTTATGTACTTAAGATTATTGGGATAACATAATTTTGCTTTTTCTTTGGAAATGTTATTACATTATTCAGGAAAGTAGGGTATGACAGAAACGTCATGAAAGGAAATTCAATGCAGTCAAGACGAGATCACTGTGTGTTTGGGGATGATTGGTTAATTAAAGGAGAAACAAAATAAAATAAATAAATACGAGAGTACTGAGAGTAGTTTGACTTGAAAGCGAATTTAGTGACGAAATTTGAAAAAAAAAAATCAGTTAGGGAAAACACCCAAATAATGGTGGGCCGTATATTTCCCCTAGTCGTCTTCGAAGCTGGCGATAGAAGTGAAAACAGTCTGTATAAAAAGTAAAAAGTATTTACTTCCAATTTGTCAGATAGGTACTACTGACCGTATAGAATATAAAAAAAAGACGTGTGGCACTCGGGGACTGCCGCGGTAAAGCTATTGCATAGCATTTTTTATCAACTTATGCAATTATAATTACTTACGTTAAGCGGAGCTACTTCGGAGCAGCTTGGCTCGATTCGTGTAAGCTTCGGGGTGTTAGGTTTTTTTCGTTACGGAATTTCTGGATTCGGTCTCCACGCGCAAGGCCCGCGATAGAAGCTATGCAATAGCTTAAAAAAGAAATTCGTAACGCGTAACGCATTGTCAACTGTGGTTAAAGAAGTTTCCACCCCAAATAATTACCATTTGTTTTTAAGCTATTGCATAGCTTCTATCGCGGGCCTTGAGCGTGGAGACCGAATCCAGAAATTCCGTAACGAAAAAACCTAAGCTGACACTCCGAGCTCGGCTCGATTCGTGCGAGCTCGGAGTGGGGGGATAATAGCATAAGTTGATAAAAAAAAGCTATGCAATAGCTTTACCGCCGCAGTCCCTGAGTGCCACACGTCTTTTTTTTTGTTATTCCCGCTTATATAATCAAAAATATAGACTAATGACACTCCACACTTGGTCTTATGCATCCGAATAAGAAGAATAATAAATGACACATAACGAAGTGTGCTTCTGCCAGAAATCCCACGAGTTTCGTCGTAAATCCTCAAGGGTCGTCTTTGAACCGAACCAAATAGTTCTAGTTGACATCGAGATATTCGACTTCAAAGATAATGTATAGTACTATGTGAACTGAAACTTGGGACTTAAATTAGCAGTATTTGTACGACAGTAATGAATTGTTTCACTCTGTTGGCTGCTTCTTTCATATTTTCCTTCTCATTTCCTCTCTCTAGTTATAAAGAAAGTGAGAGTGACATTCTTATCGCTGTAAGCTTTCGTTATCCAAGGTGACATAATAGTAAAGATGTGCCCATATTCCTACTAATCTTATAAAGTTAAGATGTTTGGATGTGTTCTTTGTGTCTGTGTGTGTTCACCCTCAAACGGCTCAACAGATAGGTATAGATAGATAGATAGATTATATAGGCTACCTTTTATCCCTAGCATAGGTTGCTATGGATTACGGGAACGGGTTTAAAATTTAACGCGAGCGGAACCGCGGGTAACAGCTAGAAGAATAATAAAAACATTTGACACAACTTCGATAGACTTCCATTATAGTAAGTGAACTGAAGTAATGGCGTTTTTATTTACGAAATGTTTGGTCTAACGACACAAGTATCTAGCTAGTTTTTTCGAAGATGTGACATGAAATGGATAATCTTACAAGATCTTGATAAAAAGAGGGTTTTGTTGGGCAGTAAATCTTGGGTTAATTGGAAGACATTGTTTGGAAAAACACGAATACACAGAAAAAAGGTGAACCTCTTTACGTTGATTACAAAGGGAGTAATCGATTTGAAGGTAGTATTATTTTTTACTAGCTGTTGCTGTTTTGCTAGAGTCACATGTCAGTATCGTAAATGTGCGGGTAGATGGAGAACCTTATACTTCACGGACTCAATGACGGCTTAGGCCCCGGCCACAACTCCACGGCACGGCGCCGTCCGCCGTCGCCGTCGACGGCGACGGCGCCGCGCCGTAGAAATACACGGTGCCGTGCTACAAAATGGCTACAAAAAGTGGACGGTGTGTTGCAGGGGCGATTCTCAATCGAAATTTCTCAGTTGGCGAGCGCGCAATGACATATAGTGTCTTACTAAAAATACGTCAATGTTATTAATTTACATGAATTATATTATTATTTATATACAACATTTTACTTTAATATTTCAGTGATATATTAATAATGGAAAGATTTGTTTTTTTGTGTGTTTGTTTTTTTGTTTTTTTGTTTGTAACGAATAGGCTCCGAAACTACTGAACCGATTTCAATAATTCTTTCACCTATAGAAAGCTACACTATCTGGGAGTAACATAGGCTATATAACATCACGCTATTACTAAAGGGAGCGGAGCAGTGAGCATAAATATCAATAAATCGGGCAGATTTCCATACATTCTTTACTAATATTAGATTTGTATTTTTGTATTCGAGTAAACTCAAGAACTACTGAACCGATTTCAAAAATTCTTTTACCATTAGAAAACTGCACTATCACTGACTAACATAGGCTATAATTAATTTTCAAAAAAATAGGGATCCTGGATAAAACTTTAATAATGTAACCCAAGGTGTAAAAAAAATGACCTAAAAAATTCCTTACATCGCGTACGCTGCGAAAACTATTGAAGATAGAACAAAATAATGTACGGTAGAAATGTATAACTTAAAAAGGTCTACATAAAAGTCCGCGACAGCATATGTCTATCTAATAAGGGTAGCTCACAATAACCATTTTTATCTTTTACAAATTATTAAAAAAATATGTGTCATTTTCGAAGCTATTTTTAACAATATAGTGTTAAGCCTTATCTGACTAAATACGTTAGATACATTGTACATTTAATGTAGATCAAAATTGCCCTTTACATTGTATAATTATAATGAATATTTTAGAATCTATTGCAGTATGAAAGTAACGCGCGACGATATAAATTCAAGCCGAAATGCCGATCAAAGTCAGACCACGGAATCTATACCTTTATATTAATTCTTATCTAAATAAATCGTTTGGTATTTAAGATTGTTTCAATACCTGTTGATTACTTTTTGAATTATTGAAATCGGACGTTCTATTCAAAAGATATTACGAAATTATAATGTCAATAAATCCGGTAAATTACCATACATTATTTGAAAACTAATTATTATTACGGGCATGGGCTAAAAGGGTGCAACCACGGGTGTTCGAAGTATTTCACGAGCGAAGACAGGGAAGGTCAGCTGAACACAAGATGCAACGGTAACGGGATCCGAATGCGGGATTGGAACCTCCATGTGATGCATCCTGGGTAACGGAGGCATTAACGCCCCTTACCCAGGGGAGGCGCTACCGCCTACAGCAAATACATACAGCAACGGGAGCAGCTCTATAGAGGGCTGCTCAAAGGCTTCCCACATATCCCTCTGACTACGAGGAGGCCCAGTAGAGGTAGTAGGCAATTTTACACTCCAGCAACTGAAGACCCGCGACGGCATGCTGTTTAGTGGGTCCGAATTCCACATGGCACTCCTGATGGCTGACGGGGATGGTATCCGAGGCAATTTTAGCACGAAAGAAAAGTTTGTACGGAATCCGAATTCCACGCGGGCGGAGCCGCGGGCAATAATATTATAAAGAGGTAAGATTTGTATTTTTTGTATGTACCTAACGAATAAACTTAAAAACCACTTGACCGAATTCAAAAATTCTTTCACCAACAGCTATATAGTCATCTATCTATAGGTACTATTATATAATTGTAAAGTGGTCATGTCTGTACATTGGTCATATTAAAAAAAATACTTGGGTTATGTTATGTTAACGATACTGAACACGAAAATATTTTTTTTTATTTTCATGTCTGTTTGTCTGTTTGTCCGTTTGTCTGTTTGTCTGTTTATCTGTTTGCCCGCGATGGACGCAAAAACTACTGGACGGATTTTGATGCGGTCTTTTTTTTGTTAGAAAGGGCTTACTCAGACTTAAAATCTTACGTTTGTTTGATCGCAATCGGTTGAGTAGAACCGAAGATATGAGCAAAGGTCGCGTTAACCGAGATGCACGCGGGCGGAGCCGCGGGCGGAAGGCTAGTATTTCATAAAATTACGAATTCATTATTAAAAACATATTTTTTGTGGGTGGCGCATTGTCGCGATTCTGATTAGTAACTAGATACGCAATTGACGCGAAAATCCGCCCCAACACAACATAGGATCACGGTCTTTGTTCACGATCACGTTGATCACGAATATGAAAAAAAAAACTGGGTATTAGTTGCCGTCGATAAGGTCGAAAATGGCTTGCACGTATTTTTGGAGTCTCTGGGTTATAGTCAATGTAAAAAATAGGCGCAAGCTATTTTAGACCTTATCGACGGCAACTAATACCCAGTTTTTTTTTTCATATTCGAGATCAGCGTCATCTATAGATGTCAAAAAACATATTTTTTAAGAAATGTCATTAAGGTCGAAAGTAGCTTGCGGTCGGGTTTTTTAATCTCAATGCGATAGTTATTATAAAAACTATCTGGAGGAACCTAAACAGGGATAAAATGTAGCCTATATTGTCATCCAAACTATAAATCTGTCCTTTTTGTTGAGCGGAAATCCTCTCAGATACCCATAAAAAAGGACATAATCGCTAGGCAGGGAGATAGATCTTTTTTCTATACGATTTAGGTGGCAGACTAGCACACGGTCCACCTGATGGGAAGTGGTTACCGTGGCCTTTGGAGGTATGTAACACCCTCTTAATTTGAAATAATACAATTTAGGTATCCCGAAATTAGATTCTTGGGGATTGCGGAAATAGGATCTCTTTTATTTCATGCAAGCGGAGCCATGGTCAACGTCTTGTTATAATATTTACATAAAAATAGAAAGAATAATAGAATCCGTTACAATTCGTTTTTTATTCTAATTTAAGTTCAAATTGCAATTTAGTTTTTATTCTTATCCTTATTTTTTTATAGCTTCACTTTCTCCTCACATTTGCGTTATTTTATCTGAAAAAGTAATCGTGAAAGACATTTCAGATGTAATTTAACAATAATTATTTAGGGAAAATATTCATATGGTACGCCACACTGAATTTTTCTCTGAATTAATATCGCCATTTCAATCAAACCGAGACGTCATCCGTCAAGCTCGCGACTAGTGTGAAAGGGATAAAATATAAATGTTTACTTCAGAATTTTTACGTTCGTAACGGTTCGTAAAGTTTCGTTTTCAGGTTACAGTTTTTTTTGACGTCGAACTATGAAGTCGACTACTCTAATTGGGGAATTGCCCTCCCTTATGTCACACTTTCCACGGCGCCGTAGCATGGCGCCGTGAATTTCTACGGCGCGGCGCCGTCGCCGTCGACGGCGACGGCGGACGGTGCCGTGCCGTAGAGATGTTGCCGGGGCCACTGTGGCACTACTGACAACTGAGCCAGTGACTAGCCTGTGACCACGGTCGGTCACGTCACGAAACGTCAGGCAAATCAAAGATATATGTTTGTACCTATGTGCCTATACCATGATTACGTTATTCTCTTTAACATTATTGTATACCTAATATTAATTTCATTACTCACAAGAAAAGTTTGCAAGGTTTTTATGAATTACATACATACATACAATCACGCCTTTATCCCTGGGGGGGGTAAGGCAGAGGTGAATTAACACCCACATTTCACCAATCAATAAATTAGGTCCCACGTAATAGGGGCGAGCCTATTGCCGCATCCCGGGCACCATTGTTGACTAGAGCCATGTATCTGAGACTGAGTCTGGGCTGTATACCTATATCTGTCTGATGTAAAAGTCTTTATGAATTAATAAAGTTAAATTTGACCAAGGTGAAAATTTTTCCCAACTACCTGGAACCTTAGACTGTTTATACTGGAGATTGATGGCACTTGGTGGAACTTGCTACACATCCTACTAATATTATAAATGTGAAAGTTTGTGAGAATGGATGTGTGGATGTTTGTTACTCTTTCACGCATAAACGGCTGGACCGATTTGGTTGAAATTTGGTATGTATATAGGTTATACCCTGGATTAACATATAGGCTATATATCAGCAATGAACGGGATCAGAATTCCATGCGGGCGGAGCCGCGGGCAACAGCTAGTATTGAATAAATCACTTGTACTTTTCCACAATTATTTATTTATTTGAACCGTACCGGTTTCAATTGTGGAACAGTACAAGTGATTTATTCAATATGTGTACATGGAACCTTAAGCAATAGCCCACGTCACGAAGTAGTCATTTCCACGAAGTCGGCCATAAGTTCCCTATATTAAATTCTAGATGAACTTATTTTATGTGCGAGGAGATACTGCTGTCAAATTCCCATTTTCTGATTTTAATATAACTATGTAAAAGCAAGTACCTAAGTACCATTTGACGTTAGGGATATATTGTTTACGATAATTTCACCTCCGGCAACCGACGGCCCACAGACGGCGTGCGTTTTAGTCTGTTCGAATTCGACATACCCTGGCTCCGGTAGGGGATTCCACCATCAACCCCCACGGATTTCTCGCACGATATTGTACCATTTGATATTTGAATATAAGTAAACCTGAACAAGTTAAGAGTAGGTAGGTTATTAATATTTAAAACGAATAAGTCAATGTATTGATACATTGCAATTACAAAGCGTTACCAAGAATATAATATTCTGTAATCACAAAGCGTATAATTTATATTAACCAACCGTTTTAAAGTTCCATCTACGCACATCCTCAGACCACGTTCTCTCTACAATTCAATTTTCCTGAGTAATCCTCTTACACGGGGAAGATTATTAGCGTTCTGAGTATTTGGTGCAATGGCTTACATATTGCCGAGCTCGTATAAGTCACTTGTTGATTCGATATACTTGAGTGACATCAGGCGGTTGTGTGGAGGTATACTGTGATTTATTCATATTTAAAATATATACTTGATAAAGATGCTTGATTTATGAACTAACTATTTAAATACGAATATAAAAATACACATTATTGTAATACTACATAGATCATTGATATAAAACCACTTTTTAACGGATTATATTGCTATAGGTACTTGTTATTATTTACTTTTAGCCCGATGTTTCGTCTACTTTTCGGCTGTCATGGTCGCGGGTTGACTAAAGATGGTAGTTGTGATATAGTTTTTTTTAGAAAGTAAAAGTAAATAATAACAAATATATCGCGATAGAATCCGCTGAAAAGTATATATTTCAAAAGAGTGAGATAAGCGTAAACTTCAGACAGTATCACTGCATAGATTGATAAATTTTTTGTAAATTTATCTTTCTCATTCTTTTCTTTTTATCTTTTTTACTCTTAACTTATATAAACTATAAGACTAGACTGGTAGACATTTTAAAATTATAATATTCTACATTTTTCAAATCTTTATTTAACCTTATTATTTGGTATTTTGTCCTCTTGATTCTAGGTACTTACGTATTCCATTAATCTATAAATACGCTTTCGATTTAAGTTTCACGATCAGATAAGCTGAGCAATTTCTTCAAACGAGCAATTCTTGTTTTCATATAACTAAATAATATCTTTAAACATAATATTCTACTCACCAAGTTTACCTCACTGGAAATTGAGTCGAGTATGATAATTGAATATTTTATAAATGGCAAAATATTAACCGCATATTTCTAAGAAGTCCATTAGAAATGTCTAGATAATTGCAAATGTATAGCCGCCTAAGGAGATAGTGTCACACTTTTACATACAACTTTATATGGAAAATTGTAACGGTATCTTCTTTGTTACCTGTATATTATACGTATACGCTTATTCTTTATTTTATCAAGAAGCTTTATGAAATTAAATGTGCCTTGAAAAATGAACACTTTGTTTTCAGGGACATTGGCTATATAGTGAGCCAAACGCGCCATAAGGCTAGTAATCAAAGACATTGTTGCAGTATTCTACGTGAAGCTTGTATCGACAAAGTTACGTTTAAATGGAGTAAAATCTTTTGGTTGAGACTTTCTACCATCTATTTTACGAGCTTATTGTTATTTATTGAACTAATATTGTTAGGTCAAGGCTTGACTTCTGATTGTAGTTTCAAATTGAAATGTTGTAAGTATGTTCTGTCTGAATGAAAATACCTACAATGATCGCCGCCTTCGAACTGGATGTGATAAAACAAAAAGGAACTGCGCTTTTCGTAAGTACCTATTTACCAAATGCAATTTATGAGACTCGTTAAAACAAACAAATGAGTCCAACTCGAGGGGTTACAAATAGGTAGCTGTTAAAGCGTTCGGATCGGCAAACGTGGCGCACATTGGGAGAGGCCTATGTCCAGCAGTGGACTGCAGTAGGCTAATTGATGGATTTGAAAGCGTTCCACTATCCATCACCTGGTAGAGGTGATAGACAGTATAACGCGTAGTTTCCTTTTGTTTTAAAAATGTTTCACACTTTTAAAAGTAAATCTACACTTATACGCACAGAAATTACAAAAGTACCTATGTACATTTAAAGAACCGTTGAACATTATCTTATTGTAACGATTCACGTGAATAAAGGTTCTGTTTAAAGAGCAACTTAAATGAATAATTAGTTTCATCTCCCTATGTAAATATGCCTGTAAGAACACGAACGTTTTTATAGTTCACCTCGGCCGGAACAGTTTGCTCTAACAGTTTTTACGGTATGTTAGCTTCAATGTTAGGAAACTATTTGGTGCGCTTTTATTGAATACAATGTAGATAGTTTTGTATTAGGTTTTTGTTAGGAATTCAAGCGTACAACAAATTAACATCAGTTCGCTTGAAATAAAAGTATTTAAATGGGTTCTATTGCGATTTATTTGCGATACAATCAGTTCACTATTTCACTGTTTATAGATGCAGTTGCAAAGTGAAAGTGAAATTTGATTTGCATTAAAAACTACGAGTACTTGATGCCCATTTACACAACAGATACAGATTTAAAACTCTATTCCAGCTAAGTTGAAGCGGATCACAGATTCCAACAAAATTTCGTAACTGAAATAGTTTTGCAGAAACATCAGTCCTCAAGTTTAATTTGAACAATTGTAGATATGTACTGGACTTAACTATAAGTACCACAAATTGGGACTATATAATACATACGAGTACATTCCATTTAATTGTAAGCAGAAACGACCAGATTAATAAAAGAAGAATTTGTTGAAATTGAAGAAGAAAGGATGCATTAAAGTAGTAAAGTTTTGTACTAGATTGCCCCTTACGAACAACACTTGGTCATTAAAAAAAATAAAATTATTAGTCAATGGTGGAATTTGAGTGGGTGACGACTTATTATTTAGAACTCGAACGTTATGTGTAATAATAACGCGTTACGTCCCATACAGTCGGACTTCCATACAGTAAGACTTCCATACAGTAAGACTTCCATACAGTAGGATTTTCATACAGTAGGACTTCCATACAGTACGATTTCCATACAGAAAAAAAAGAATCTTATATATGAGTATAACTTCTAAACATTGGTAAAATTCATAAGTATAGGATACTTTTCTGCTATTCATTTTTTTTTAATCTTTTCAAAAGTAAATAGATAAAATTCGCCTAATTTTTCTCCATAAAATGTGTTAACACCGTTTACGAAATGTTAAACCGATAACGTGATTGTTTTCGGCATGGCTGATACGCTATGCTGGCAGCCTCACCCAGCAGAGGAAATTGAATAGCGATCTACTTAAATTCACCCTTAGGGCGTGTTCCGATCGCGATAGGGCTGCCCTGATATTCTACATCTGTAAATTCATTCGGGCCATTGGAATTGAAATTTAAATCCCATGTTCTGAATGTTAACATGTATTCAAATATGGGTTTTATATGATTACCTAGTTATTCATTTGCAATCGGATATTACTGTACACGTTTTATTGGTATTTTATATGGCTTTAGGTCTAGGTCTCCACTATATAGATGTGAAAGTTTGTGAAGACGTTTGTTATTCAATCACGGTCTAGCGGCTGAACGAATCTGGCTGAAATTTGATATAGGAATAAATTATATTCTGGATAGCACCAGTGGCGTAGCTAGGTGACCAAGGGCCCCGGTGCGAATCGAAACAGGGGCCCCCTATTCCTCTCTCCCTCTTTTTCGTGCGGAAGTCCCCTCAGATACGTTAAGTCGGACTCGGACCGATTAGAACCACGCGCCGTCTCGGATCTTCAGATACAAGAGCTGCCGGGGTGTAAAGTTACAGTCCTGAGGGCTCAGAGGACCCCCAAGCTAGCTGCAAATGTGATGGCGAATCTTTCAACGAGACAATACTGCACGAAATTCCTAACGAATGAGTTGCACTGATTAGAGTTGTGTTACAACCCATTTTCGCATTCCAAAAGTAAGACTTTTTTTGGTAGTTCAATATGAGATTTGCTAGTTTAGGCTCGAGGGGCCCCTGAGCTTGAGGGCCCCCTGAGCCTGGGGGCCCTGGTGCACCGCACCACCTTGCCCACCCATAGCTACGCCAGTGGATAGCACATAGGCTACTTTTTATCCCTGGTATAGATTCCCATGGGCGTCGGGAAAGGGATCAAAATTCCTCGCGGGTGACAGAAACAGTGCTGATGATGATAATTGTAATATTAATGAAGTGATATCAATATTGTTATTGCATTTGTAAATAACTTGGAGGAGGTAGGACACGACGGTATTTCCGACCCAATCGAGGAGTCCGACTGGGGAAGTTCCTCCGCCCTACAGAATACTGCGGCTGATGATGATGATGATGACAGAATTTCTCTGTTCTTACAGGGTCGGCAGCACAAGTGTGACTCCCCTGGTGTTGCACTTTTACATAGTATCTAAGTGCTATAAAAAGTAATAATTACTAAACAAATTTTGTATTCCAGTTTATTCTCAAGGACGTTACGGCCGATCCATTTCATTGCTCTCCAAATGGATTCTTTATGACGCCCACTTTGCTAAATAGCTAACTATAAGTTCTAGACCTAAGTGTAACAAAAAAGAAACACTTACTCCTCACATAAAGCAGGCTATGCAATGTTATATATTATTCGAAACGAGTTTGAGTAAAACCTTAATTCTATTATGATTTTATAAGCAACTGTTACTATTTCATTATGAAGGTTTTAAGGCTATGACTGGACTTTGCCATTGACCTCTCCCCGGGTAGGTATACATGCAAAGGGTCTGCGCGTAATTATATTTTCATGTAAGAGGGTGTATTTTGAAAGGGAAAACATTTTTAGGTATTTTAGTTCAGTAATTTTTTGGGAGATAAAAATAGCTTTCTTAGCTTCATCAGAATGAGGTCGGAATACGTAATAAAGTAGGTACGTAGAGACTTTCTGCTTAAATTTCAAAGCAGCAGTCAATAAGAGTAATAAAGGTATAAGCCTGACTTCTTAAGCTGCTTTTACACTATTACACAAGAATACTAAGAATTTTGGTAACTAGTACGATACTAAGAATACTAAGAATACTAAAAATTTTGGTAACTACTTTAAAAGGAGCTGTATTCCTTCCTGTGTTATGTAGACCTTTCTACGCTTTATACGAGTATATTTCTAAGATAATTGCAACTATAAAAAAATTAGTGATAAGTGTATTACAGCCTTCCTGAGGAAAAATTAAAGGGGTTTGAAAAAGCAGCTCTGCTTGCTCTGGAAACTCCAATTCTAAAAAGTTGAAGAAATTCAACCATTATTAAAAGCAGCACTATATGTGTACACGATAAAAAGGTGGGTTTTGCTAACCAAAATAAGCAAGCATGTTAGCTACATTCCCCATTGAGTTGCCTCATGAGTCGTTTAACTCACCAGTCCCTCAGGAGATCGTTATTGCAGAACCTCCAGCACTCTATCTTTAATGAATACGGCTTATCCCAACTAATTGATGAGTTTATTGTTATTGTTAAGGATAAGATGTGTATATTTTCGATTCGTTTCGATATAATTATATGGTGTAAGGCTACGCCCTCGATATCAGCTCCGGGTTCAGTGATGTATAAAAAGATATAATACGCATACAATTTTTATGAAACAACCCCAATTATTCATGTGAAAAAACCGCTCTCCAGTTATCTGCTCGTATTATCAAAACAGATAGGATAATGGGTTTAGTATTTATATGTTGGAGCCCTAAAAAAGTCAAAAACTGGTCTAACTGCGGAGCTTCGATATCGCCAGTGGGTTGTGGAGGTCAAATTGTAGTTGGTGCACGGAAAATATCGAAATATAGTCGCTTTATAGCTAGACTGAAAGGCTGACCCTGGCTGAGTTGGAACAAGGCTTAAATGAGTGAATAAATACAGAATTCTTCCTTCAAAATCGTTCCATAACAAGTTTCTCCTTTTACTCTAGGAGTTCATGTTAATACAAGTAACTATGCTACTCAAGTAACAATGCATTGTTACGATCTACAAGCTATGATTATACTTCTCGTTAGAAATGCACGTAAATATAATAATGCACCTTCGTGAAAGGCGATTCAATGGACTGTGAACCCGCCGCTCTATGATTTCTGCACGCACGTGCATAATTTGCACTGGACAATGAATTGTACAATCTATCGTAGTTGGGAATAATAAGATAGATAACTGATTACAAATATGTGAATTCTATACACAATTGCTTGTGTTCAGAGTGGGTTCACGACGGTAGTGTAGTGGCCAGGATTCGAACGCGGGACCTCAAGATCATAACGCTGACTCACCACTAAGTTACCGATGTAACTGCGATTGTAACTGCGGCTGCTCTGGGCGTATCTAAATGTACACTTGAACCATTGGAGAGTATATCATCAACCTTGTTTTTATTCAATATTTGATTTATTCATGAGACGATCAAAGGCACACTTTACATAAATTCATAAACAAAAATGCTAAAAAAACAGGGTGATTCCACTCACTATGTCAAGAAGGTAAACATTTATATACCTAAGGGAAAATTTTCCAATATTATTCCTCGCCGACCACACGAAACAACTTGCCAAATAAATGGCACAATAAAAAATGTACCTACATATATTTTGTTAAGGATAAACGGCAATATAGATAAAATTGTAATTATACCACAATTTTTATAGCAATTAATAGGTTTCTATACTGTTCTAAAAAGTCTATACTATTCTTCGTTGCACGAAGAATCGGAAAACTGTCGGAACCGATGGAGTCTTTCTTAGTTTTTATTAGAGGATTGTGTATTATGGTTGTGTACTTCTAAAGGAGTGCTTGCTTTAACTATTGTGATGTTAGGACGGTTTGTCATTATAAAGTTTGGAAGATGCCGAATATTTTTTTGAATAGCTCTCTGGGCTTTGGACGGGGTCATCAGACGTACAGATTGAGTGGTATAAAGCATGGTCTGGCATCCTGAGGCTTGCTACTGTCCGTTCAGTAGCAAATTGTTATCGTTTTTAATTAATTGTATCTTCTTTTGTGTGTTTGCATAAACTTAAAGATGTGCTGAGATACCATAACTCATAACTCATTTATTTGTGTACCATTACCCTTCTTATGTTTGGCTTAATCCCATCCCTCCTTTACATTTTGTTCTATTATAATACTATTTTATCTGGTTCCTTTGAAAACGTATTTACGTATTATATTATACATTTTTTGTCGTTACATCCTTTGCAAATGAAACAACTCGAGGAAAACAAAATAACATTTTTCCACACAGCTTGTGGTTCCCTGACCCATAAATATTTGTGTCATGGATGTGCATTGTTAAATTTTCACACACATATAATATACGAGTATAACAGTAAAAAAATAACAAACGTAAAATAGGTCGCACTTGCTTTTACTTGTCGACAGCGCTTTAAAATTTATTTTCTCACAAACATCGAATCTGTTCTTTACAATATGTGTATTGTAATACTTAATATGATATTTTTTATCTGTACTGCAATGGTTATGGACTCAATGGTTAGACACGGATAATTAGTTGGTGAAATAATTTCACCAGCTTTACTATTAGAACTATCGGGATATTTACCATGTATTGTTTGGAGTTTCCGATATTTCGGCGCTGTTGCAAGCAACATGATCACGGAGGAACTGTAGTACTGGCGGTAAACGGTGAAAAAGTTTTTAGGAGTACCTACATATATCGATCTACCCTCTTTCGAGTTCTTTTGCTACGCGTATGGACACTACCGCTGGTTTCACTCTCACTACAAACTCGAACTCGATCACGATCACGTTCACGACACACTATGCTTACTGTATCCACTTGCGATTTTGTTTAGGCTTGCTCCTGGTTGTTTTTACATAGACGGACCACTGGATGCCAGACGTTCGGCAGTTGAAACCGGATGGGTTTCACGATTGACATTTTTGTTCTATTAGTAATGTGAACGACCATGAAAGTTTAAATACCTCAATTTCACCAGCTGTTTACATTTCCTCTCTGTTGCAGTAAAACACAGAAAATCCCAAGAGAACTTTTTGCACGACCCAGAATTCTGTGTTTTAACAATTGAATGAAACAATTTAAAAAGTAACAGGTTGTAAAGTTAACTACAACCATCTAACTAATATAACAAATTGCTCCGACATTACAATGAGTAGTTACAAAATTGAAACACTACTAAAATATAACCTGCAATTTGGCTCAGAGCTTAGAAGGGACGAACACGAAAAAGCACTTAAAACATTAAATATGAAGGTAGACCTCGGTTCCGTCAGTTCATATCAGCTCCCTACCTCGGCGAAATATTAATGCCTACCGCACACCCTTCTTATTGTATTGAAACAAACAAGTGGATCAAATCTTGCCTTTGGACCCTAAACGGTACTAGGTATATAATGATTGATATTAGTTTCAAATAATGATTACCTATTTATATGTACAAAATAATGATTCAACTTCATATAAATGTCATATACGTACTAGAAATTTGTTTGTTGTTGACTTATATCCATTGCCGCAGGATATGAAACGGGATATGAATGTTTGTTTTGCGTTGCTGTTATATTTAAAATAGTTGGTATTTGTTTTGGAACTAAATACAATACACTACAAAGTAACAGCGGATACGTTTATTGGTTTCAGATATTGGGTTATCTGTTGAATGTATTTTCCGAGTCATTTAGGCAAATGTGGTTTTGTGTTTGTGGTCAGCGTTTCGTATTTTCCAACTCAAATAGTTGTACTTGTAATCGAAAATACAGCCTGTTGTTTTAATTACTTGTCGGTCGGTTCATAGTCGGTGGTTAGTTAGGTAGTTAAAGCCTTACGAGAGATATCAGGTTCGAATCCTGGTCATTACACTACTGACGTCCCTACTCTTAACACAAGCAGAAATTTAAACTCTTTGAAAAAAATATTACTTGAAGAAGATCCTGAAATATCTTACCTTTATCTCCAGAAGAGCAGTTTCGTTTGAAATTGCTGAGCGAGTGATTCTGAAACAAAAATAAATAAATAATTTAAATAGAATAGCGAATATACGAGCAGTAACTAACTGCTGTTTTTAGAAATCGTTAAGTAAGTAAAGCGGTGCCCCGGGCACCGAGGCCTCAGTTGAATCCGAGAAGTTAGCAGGCAAGTTGGTGACGATGATGAAATTCATTTCGAGGTTACACTAATGCATTTATCACTAAGCAGCCCCAGATTACTTTTGATATTAGAACCATGTCACAGTTTAGATCAGAGACGGGCAACGTCCGACCCGCGGGCCAGCTCCGGCCCGCGAAAGCATTTAATCCAGTCCTTTGATATGAGTAGTAAGTATATGGCCCGCTATAAGTATATTTTGACGGTCCAGAAGTATACAGTACATTCTGATGTCACATTAACTGCTTGAGAGCTGCCTCTACCTTTTTTTTATCGTGCGAATAATCCCCACGTATACCCCGCACGCCGTCAGTGGGCCGTCGGTTGCCGGGGGGAGGTAATCGTAAATATATCCCTCGCACCCCGGCCGACCCAGGGCCATATCTCTTGATCTGGCCCTCTTCCGGTGTGGGGACCACGGAATCCCAACCTCGCCTCCAGGTATGGGGAGGCACGCAATGCGTGCCGCCGCCGCCGCTGTGGCCTGCTTCTGCTAGGGTGACAGGCGGCCTCACCAGTCACCCCCAGGCCTGCGCTCATGGGGGACGGAGGTCAGCTGCCTTTACCACGCACTAGTCGACATCGGGTATCTCCAAGGTATAATGGCGCGTTAATGGGTCTTCATCGCTGTGCATTTTTCCTATAATTCTGGCCCTCCCCTCAAATTTGTTAAACTTATTAATAAGGTTTGCCCACCACTGGCTAGACCTAGTGCTGTGGTATCCACAGGGTTTTCATACACACAAAAAAGGTTTGTTACCTTATGAAAAGCGAGAACATTCATAACAAAGAAGCCTAAATAAAAGGATGCAATCTCCTTTTCAAATTTCAATATGGTGAGTGCTTTTCTTTGTAATCCAAGTACAAGGTTAGGATGAAAAATTCATACGTAATAACTTGGTCCATATCTACCTGGAAGTTTTACGAACTTTTTCAATATAGTAATAGTAATACATAGACTTTCATTCGATCACCTCATCTAGCGCCCAAAACATAACAATAATTTATGATAAGATACTTATACATTTTAGCAGGTAGCAGAGTTTAATATTATAAATATTGTACGACAATCTACACAACGCTATCTAGACCCAAAGTAAGCATAGCTTAACTAGCTTGTGTTATGGGTTCTAGAATGCGGATAAACATACATAGATACATTTTTTTTTGTAAATACATACATATTATATATAGAAAACACCCAGACCAATGCAAATATTCATATTCATGCATCCCAATATTTGCACTGAGCGGGGATCGAACCCGCGCCTCCTGCGTAGCAGCCGCGTTCACTACCGCTACGCCACACACTTAAAAATACGCTCATGTTTTTTTTTTATAGACCATCACATACTCAGATGTTTCGAGTAGATCGTATTTATTACGTCACGTCATGTATAGTTATATTGCAAAATTGTTGTTCTCCATTCTCCATACTAATATTATAAATGCGAAAGTAACTCTGTTTCTTTGTCTGTTACGCTTTCACGTAAACCACTGAACCGATTTTGATGACATTTGGTACAGAGATAGATTAGGCCTTGGGAAATGACATGGGCTATATTTGAGGCATGACGTGAGGCAACTGCTAGTATTTTATATACGGCAAGAAGACCGAATTTAATTTGAAATCGAAATGCTAAAAGATATATAAATTCAAATAAAAACTAAGCGCATGTTTAGGGTTCAAAACTAGGGCTAAAAGTTAATGCTAAGTAGACGGCTTTCAATTTATTACTCCTATCAAATTCAGTATACCATACCTTTATATTATTGCAGTTATTAAGTATCTGAATAATATTGCTCAGATAACAACTAGGTACTGAGATTTTGAAATGAATAATTGAAAAGCCGATAGAATAATAAACAAGTTAAGCCCATCCATTTAACTGTCAAAGATAGTTGTGACTTCCTAAAATGTGGTTAATTCAGTCAATATTATGAGACAAAATTTATGTAGATAAATTATTAGTGATCCCTTCACTCATTTCGTCTCTCAAAGGGCATAAATAATAATCAATATTTTAGCAAGACGTAAAGTCAATTATTTGGTTCTTTTGCTTTTATTACCCTCAATCTTGTCATACAATTTACTGAAGTGTTAAATTTCAGTTTTACAGCCTCATGAATTTGAATCACGTTTACAATGAACGATCACTCAACATGTAGCTTTATTATGAAAGAGAAAAGTCATTGAACATGTACCTACCTACTTATTATTTTTAGTAGGAAAGGCTGCACAGACAGGACTTAAGATTGACCAGTATGTAGAGTCCAATTTATTATTAGGTTAGATGCTAAGTATTGCTTTCAACACAGAGCTTAGAATTTTATCGTGCCTTCATAATACTGTACACTTCGCAGTACTAGCTATTAACATAATATATTTCAACCAACAAATATCGTGATAAAAATAGGAAAGGAAATTTCCCGAGTGTATTACACCAAAATACATCATGAAAGGGGAAATCAGGGCGGTGACGAGACGCGACGAATAACTGTGTGACAACATTGGGTCGAGCATTGAATTCTCCAAATGTGATCACAATAGAACCAGACCGGCTAAATTGAGAAACCGTAATATACCTACGTACACTTCAGTCATTACTGTTGGGTATAAGAATGTCTGGTACAGTAATTGTATTATACTTGATATTTCCACATGGGTTGGAAAGAGTGAACAGAATAGCCAATTCGCATAAATTATTTGGACTCAGACTTTTAATGTCTTTACTGGGGCTGGTGAGTTGGTGTGTCGGTCTCGAACCGACTAAAACCGCACAGTATTTTGTCACATTGTTGATCTATGTGGGCAGAGAATCTGGTCCTTTTATGCTTCATATAAATTTAAATATACATAATTAAAGCCATAATGCTGAAAATTATCAAAAGTATATAAATGAATACTTCTTAAATTCGTTAGGGCATAGGGCGTAGTGGCACTTCGTTCGGCCTAAATCTTATCAATAGAAGTTCGGAACAACTCTGTAATACCTAATTGGGGTCTTTCATACGTCATTAAAGATTTTGGGAAGAAAAATGTTCGAGCTAACGGTTTACAGGCTTTCACTGAGGTATATAATAAAGTATTTATGCAACAGTAACAATAGTAAAACACTAACAATGTCTCTATTCACAAAAATGAGAAGTCAATTTAGCTTAGCTTAAGAAGACTTGGTTCAATTTACTTGGGTCCCAACATGTTTTCTGGCCTGACCCATTGGTCGAACTGTTCTGCGGTGAGGATGCCTAGTTTGATAGCAGTATCCTTGAGGTTGCCGCCTTCGTGGTGAGCTGTCTTCGCGATCTGGGCAGCCTTATCATAACCGATGTGCGGGTTCAGCGCGGTAACCAACATGAGGGACCCGCGCATGATTTTCTCGATGGTCTTCTCATGAGCCCACGTATCGGCAAGCGCAGCGTAGGACCTCCACCCACAAGGTGGACAGACGACCTCATTAAGGCCGCGGAAACGTGCTGGATGCGAGCCGCTTCCAACCGGTCTTATTGGAGATCTATAGGGGAGGCCTATGTCCAGCAGTGGACTTCCTATGACTGAAATGATGATGAAGAAAATATTACACTCAACTTTATATTGCCTTCTAGTCGTACCTATTTATAAAATACAGGCAATAAATATTTTCTAGATACGTACTTAAGTATGTAGAATATGTGTATAGATTTTTTATTTATGTTATGACACAGTTTATTACTTGACACTATTGAATCCCTAAATACTGATACATACAATGACGCCAAATAAAACTTTCACTGATTTTATGACCTAAAATCCCAACCCATCATCATTATCGAATAAGGGCATCACCGCTTAAAATGACCTAACATTAACATCGAAAGTTACCCGCGCCCTACCTCTCTTAAGTACATTTATAATAACGTGGCAATTTAGAACACAAAGCAGTATCACGTTTCGTTGTATGTTCAGTCGTTTAGCTTTAGGGCTGCCACTCAATTGATAGATAATTAACTAAGAATGTATTTTTGATTTATTATGCCTCGGAGAGCACATTTAGGTTAGGTAACATCGGCAGTCGTTATGTGTAGTTGGTGCCCTAAAAGTTTAAATAGCCTCTAACATCGGCAGTCGTTAAGGGTAGCTGGTGCCTTAAAAGTCCAAATAGCCTAACTACAGAACTTTGATGTCATCAGTTGGTTGTAGAGGTCAGATGGCAGTTGCTTCACGGAAAATCTCGAAGTTCAGCCGCATCACAGACTGCAAAGCCGACCCCAACTGAGTTGAGAAAAGGCTCAGAAAATGACGATCTTTTTACTTCAATAAAATTGATTCCATGTATTGTTAAACTAACTGTTGCCCGCAGCTCCACCCCTTTCGCAAGGGCTAATTTTTCTCTATACCAAATTTTATCACAATCGGTTCAGTACTTTAGGCGTGAAAGTTTAGCAGACAGACAGAGTTATCTTTGCATTTATAATATTACTTATGGATTAAATTTATTTGTGCCCTACCTTTACTGTGACTTCAATGCGATAATTCTCGATAGTATAATTGTACACTAGTTATATTATCTACATTCCTCAGTGTGTTACCTGATAATCAAATATGTGGCCGAGTCACAGTCTTGTGGTAGATATTCAACACTTAGACACGCGTGAAGCGTTCGCTACCATCTTCATTATGCACAACACGAATAAGTAGAATTCCATTCCGCGTTTATAATCCCCAGTAACTTGAATCTGGGCCCTCAAGCTCAGAATAAACAGGTATCACATAAATAAACATGCACCGTTTGAGATCACATTATCGATTGTCAGTAACTCATCCTGGAGTTAGCATCAAATGCTAACTACTAATTACTAACTAACTAATTACTATCTCTTAGTCAATCTAGGTCAAAATTAGCAACAATTATAAATAGCTTGTCATTATATGTAGTCTCTGATGTGCTTAGTTATGTACACATGCAGAAGACATGTGAAGGACTTGACCATGTATTTTGTAATATAGCTGATATAATAGTAGTTGACCCATCTCGGCTGCGCCCGAGAAAATTTGTAAATAAAGTAGGCAACTCAATTGGGGCACCACTCACCTCAAGTCTAGTATATATAAACAAACTAGGTGCAAAAAAATAAAGGAATCCTTCGACTACTTTTCGTATTACTACTTTTTGAGTTTATATACTTGTCTATTTTACTTTTATTTATGCCATAGGGTTATTTTAATTTTATTAAAATAATACATTCCTCTGTTAGTCAAACAGAAGTGTGTTAAATCCTAGAGGAATTACTTTGTAAATAATTGTTACACAAGTCTTGTCTAACTATTATTATAAATGCTGGATTTAGATAAAATCGGACACGGAGATAGATTATAATATAAACCAAAATATTATACCGCCATTAAATTTTCGTTCAATCAATCAATCAGCCTATTGCAGTCTACTGTCAGATATAGGCCTCATGGCTTCCGATTCCCTGCTCTCCGCATCCAGTGTGTTCCTGCCACCTTTTTCAGGTCGTTAGTTCACCTGGCTAGTAAATTTTCATTCGCGTTAACTGAATTTAATATTTTGACACGCGCAAAGTCGCGGGCTACAGTTAATATGCTATAAAAGTAACATAAAACCGAATCCAGGTAACACAGGAAAGATAATCTTCACTCACATTTTATCATAAAGACACAGATTATGGTAATGTGGCTGTATATGATTTTCAAATGTGATTTCCTTGGTACGAAACGTAACTGACAAGCAAAAAGTTTAATAAACCTACCTTGTGTTATCATGAAGTTCAAACACTGTATTAATAACAATCCTCTTATTGTTAGAACTCATTTTGTTTAAACAAACACACAACATGTACCTACCTATTATTTCTATAGAAAACTTTGTTATAGTCAGATCCAATCTCGTATATAGGCTTACATAGCCTACATTGTAGTATACCAAAATTTGGTATTTATTAGAACGGGAAAAGAGGGGATAAGGTCTTCTATTCATACCTAGATCTATAAACACTATCGGAGTTTTCCCCTGCTACGGCGAAGGTGTGAATTTTATTATGGAAAAGCAGTAGGCATATGGCAAGCTTAAGGTGATTACATACGCGAATGACTTTGACCATACAAATGCTCAAGGTCATGCGCTCAAATTTGTACCGTAAAAATCAGTAAAACTAATTTTAATAGATAACTTTATAGGCGACGGTTACTAACTAAGAAGATCACGTCATGCTCATACACTTATTTAACATACATGTGAAATTTTAGATTATTTGGATACATATTGTAGAAAATATTTGGTTTTATAAGAAAGAGTAGAGTGATGTTCAGGGCCTCTTTTCAACTATTTCCTCCTTTTTTATTTAATTTATGAAAAAAAAGAAGTACTCTGTATATCCTGTAGTATGCAGGCATGTAAATTCCAGATTTGTAGGTTTTATAGTTAAAAAGAAAAACGGTTTCGAAAATACCGGTTTTTCGATGCTGATCTGATTCGGGGCCTTAGGCGTAAACGAGGAGACGGTACGATGCGCCATTATTAGGCTGATTTTTGCTGCGTGCCTCTAGCACGCGAGCTGGCACATCGCACCGGCACAGAACAGATAATAGTACTAGCGTAGCACCGGTATCGTCTGCTAGCGACACGGAGCAGGCAAAATCCGTCACGCCTTTTCTTTGCAATCTACTAAGCGTGGTTTTCGTACATTTTTTTATAAAAACATTTTGTATCCGCAGGCGTCCATTTCATGCCTTATGCCTCTTGCCTTATCTGTATAATTCGGACATAAGAAAAACAAAATTCAACACATGATATTGTCATTTCCACAGAAATAAACAACACAAACTAATATTTAGTGAAACAAATACTCATCATAAAGATATTATTTAGGTGGTGCCTACCACACAAAAACAAATCCGATATTTCGTTAAGCTTTCACGTTTGTGTAAACATCAGAGGTCACTTCTGAGACTCGATCCTTTTCCCAATTAGTTGTGTGTATACTTATTTCTTTCGGTTCGGGAAATCGAGGATTTCATTATTTTGTTTTTGTATCAAACAATCGATGTTTACAAAAGTATCTGATGAACACGACGGACGACATTTCTTAGATTTAATTACGGTTGTTATTGTTTATGTCATTAGTATCGTTTTGGAGTCTAGAGTTATAATAACGTGTTTTACTTTGTAAGTTTAAGGAAATGGAAAAAGCAGATAATTTATTCAACTTTTTATTTATTCACTTTTGGTTTCCCTCTTTTTAGTCTTTCAATTCAAAAGCATGCCTTTTTTATTTAAAATTAGTATTCAATATACCAATACCTTTTAGAACATAGTTTTCAAGTAACTATACCAAAATTGTTCATTGAAAATGCTTCAATGACTTTGAGAGCAGTAAATCATGACTAATGAATAGTTCACCGTATGAATGCCAACGCAGCTAAAACTGGAACGCACGATCTCGCAGCATCAATATAAGCAAAGTCTATAGAGTTATCCCTTTGATTAACAGTGTTAAGTAATTTGAATCCAAAATTGTTCAGTTACATTTTCAACTTGCATAATAGTAATAATTTGTTGTTTTTGATAAAATTAGTACATAATTAGCAAACTTTTAACTTTTATTAGAATTCTTATACCTACTAGATATTTAATCTAATAAAAATGTTTAATTGGTTTTGTATGCTTCAAAGACACAAAAAAAATCCGTATCGATTGAGCTCAAATGCCAACCAATATACAACAATTTTAAAGATTTTTATTTGTTTTTTGCGTCGATAGATGGCACTGTAATCGGGTTATATTGAAAGGTATGGATGTTTTTTCACGAATTTATTCCCGAACGAAAGCTGCGTCTCAGGCCACTAGTAGGTATAATACCTAATAAAAAACTTCTGGGTCTGGTTAGCCGTATGCAGAATCCTCAATAAACAATAATTTGAATTTATGTATAAGGTTGGATGGATATGCATCAAACCCGCTCCTACAGACGACGAAATCATACATACCTGCTATAGTTACCGTTAGCTATTTGCAACCTCTTTCCTACATTTTGGAAACAAAAATGAGAGTAATATTCAGAGAGATGGATGCCTACTGTATATCAGAGGTAAGAATAATGTTCCAAGTTGAGGCTCAAGGATTAATAAGGCTTTATTACTGCCATATTCCAGTATTATATTACGTGTAAGCTCATGAATTAAAGGATAACTGTACTTTTTAAAGTAAAAAGTATTTGTTTACTTTGATTATTAATAATTTCAAGCTGTGTTTTCAATTTCATAATCGTATTAGTTGTGACGTAGATTACTAGGATAGTTTTCAAGAATAGGTATAATAAATAAATAAAATTAATACCATGCGGTTCGAAGATTTTTTTTTGTTGCATTATAAATTCTTGAAATTCTTTACCAGCAAAATTGTTTCCTTCTTCCTGCAGTTCTCCTTTAAATGGGTTGTGGAAAAGTATCAGATGCGGCCGCCGATATTGCTGGCCATCGATTCTGCTAAAGCAAAATCACAAAAGTCTAAGAAATAGAATTATTTTGCTGAGTCTGTGGTATGATAGTGGATTTATTTACTCTACAATCGAGCTACTGGTGTCTGTAATGGCGACCCTCTTTCCTGAGACTCTACCTTTAGCTTACTAACAGGCGAGGTGAAGTCATATTGAAGTGTCTATTTCAAAAAATACATAGGCTTAGGTACCCTGGGGATGGGGACAGTATTTTTCATGGCCCAATAAACATATTACGGATTTAATCAAAGTTTGCGCCGCAGTAATTTGTTTCGTATGTTTATGGAGGTTCGTTCTAGTTTAGCTTCTGTATATCCGTTTTTCCACGTGTGCCATCAGTCCTACTCAAACTATTGGTAACAATATTGTGTAGTTAAGCCGGAGCTTACCAGATTAGTAAGAACTATCTCTCTACCGTCATGGATATTCATGTGAGCTGGGATCGACGGCTTTATCGCATCTTCGAAACAGGGAGAGGCAAGCTTTTTCTCGTAATCGGTTTCTATCCTATATACTAATTTGCGGCTTATTTGCTTAACTAAATCGGTTTACCACAGTCGGTATATGATGCGAGTCACAATAAATTCATCGAAGGAATTATATCAAAATTACCCAAGTAATAAACTTGTTCAAGACCGAGACATATCTCACAAAAAGCCATGTTTAAACCATCCCTGAAACAATGAAAAATAATGACTTGATCCTAGTTGTATTGTTGGCTCTTGTTTTGTAAAAAGTATTTTGTGCTTAATTGTAAAATAATTAGAACCTTAGAATATATTTCTTTGTCCATAACGCTATTAGAACCCAATATTTCAAATTCATTGTCTTTTTTAGCCTATAAACATTGTAACCAATCTTATTAGGGTAACATATCTTTATAGGGAAGAAACTTAACGTCTCACAAAGTGTTCCACTTGAAGCTGTCTCTTTTATTATATGCGATTCCACTTAGCGCCCTGTTTACTTACCAAGACTAATCACACAGCGTCTCATCCGCCACATGTCTCAAGGTATTGTATTGCGTGTCAGTAGACGTCACGGATATATAATATTCGCGTTGAAATATAATAGCACAACGTAGTTAACTATGAGTGACAGTTCATAAAGCCCTGGGCTTAATAGACGCTACATAATAAAGTAAATGACAACGTAAAGCTACGCTCTCAGGTAGATGTGTTTGTTTTTGATATTTAGGTAGATATACTAGGGAAAGGAATTGTATTTCTGACTAAATACATATAATGCTATTTTTATACTTAGATAAGTACTCCGGTAAATTTTAAATAACGAGCTGAACGAAGTGTCTGAAGGTGCGGTCAATGTCGCTGAGTATTGGTCTGGACGCATCTAATTATTTTAAGTGTTGCTATTGATACGACGAAGAAGGTAAAAAGTAAGCTGATGGTATAGTCATTGGTAAATAGCTTCCGGACCTACAAACTGATATTGCAAACCAGCTAACCTAGACAAGTGACAATACGTTTGTACAATGGAATAGATTGATGAATGTATGGAATTGACATACGTCACCGACTGTCATAAATGTCAAAATACGTGTCAAAACCATACATTTACCATTCTGTCAACGAATTGCCACTTAAACCATACCATACTCTAAATAGGAAATAACTTGGAAAAGGAAACTGGATACAGGCGTTATCAGTCGCCTACGACTGCCTGCCTGATAATCTATAATAATAATAATAATAATAAAAACCCGGTGGCCGATGCCAGTGGGACACTATTTTTTATATTTTTAAATATATGTTTTTATTAAATAACTAGCTGCCCCGGCGAACTTCGTACCGCCATATTTTCGGCCCGCGTGGTATTCAAATCCCGTTCCCGCTGCACCCTTATCACTTAGGGGGATGAAAAATAGATGTTGGCCGATTCTCATAGATACCGGATAAGCACAAAAAATTTCATCAAAATCGGTCGAGCCGTTTCGGAGGAGTTCGATTACGCACCCCGTGACAGAAGAATTTTATATCTATAATATAAAAATGAATCCCTAAATGTGTTGCTAAGCGCAAATCTCGAGAACGGCTGAACCGATTTCGCTAATTCTTTTTTTAGAATATTCCCTGAAGTACAAGGATGGTTCTTACGGCGAGAAAAATTTAAAAAAAAGGCGGTGCGAAGTTCGCGGGGTCAGCTAGTATTAGATAAAACTTTTTAATTACCAAATAAAAAATAAGGGTTGATCGTAGAGGGGTGAAAATTTAGGGTTGCATGTATTTTTGTATGATGTATCAAAAAAAAAAATAAAAAAAAAAATTTTGTCTAAAAAATAAAAAATAAAAATTAAGGGGTGGACCACCCTTAACATTTAGGGGGATGAAAAATAGATGTTGGCCGATTCTCATAGATACCGGATAAGCACAAAAAATTTCATCAAAATCGGTCAAGCCGTTTCGGAGGAGTTCGATTACGCACATTTGTGATACGAGAATTTTATATATTAGATATTTATGTATTTAAAAATGTAATTTATAGGCTTTTAAAATGAATAAAGAGATAAATAAATAAATAAATAAATATTCCACAACATTCTACACAACGCTATCTAGACCCATGGTAAGCTTAATTAGCTTGTGTTATGGAATCTAGAATGCGGATATACATATTTAGATACTTTTTTTTGTAAATACATACATATTATACATAGAATATATAATATTTAGATACTTTTTTTTGTAAATACATACATATTATACATAGAAACACCCAGACCAATGCAAATATTTATATTCATGCATACAAATATTGGCACTGAGCGGGGATCGAACCCGCGCCTCCTGCGTAGCGGCCGCGTTCACTACCGCTACGCCACAGAGGCAGATAATAATAATAATAAAATTCAGGGGGGCAGATATGTTACGTACTCGCGATTACCATTTACAGAGGGAAGAAAAGAACACACGGGGATAGAAATCTAAGTGCGACTTCGGCTGGTATATCTTATAACCTTCATTTCCATATGTACCAGAGGAAGCTTGATGGCCGACAGACCATCATTATGTTAACAGTCCACAGGAGTAAACGTTCTAAAAAGGTGACGTCACCAGAAATAGTGGTTAAAACTTGCCAGGGGCTGATGGACTTCCGTGGTTAACCACGCCTCCCGGCAATGGGTCTGATGTTGGTGACATCTTGTTGTTTTAGTCGATCGATGCTGAAATAATCATTTCGTCTTGCCCACAGTGAGGCAACCAGTGACCTATTTCACTTACCTACCTTGTGAACTGAATAATAACAGATAGTTTCTGAAAGGTCTGTCAAAACATTTTTGTCAAATCAATTTGAGTTTTTGCAACGTTGATCAGGTCAAAATGTACTTTGATTTGACATACGGTTAGTTGGTAATTGTGGCCACACTGCTCATTTTTGTTGATTAGTTCATTTTTATCAGTCAAAACTGCCAATGTGCCGGTTCCAAAACGAATAAAAAATGTTACGGACTGTCATTGTTGACAAAGTGGCTTGACAAGCGTTTCGGAAACCCAGAATGGCGGTTGACATACACTCTCGAGTGAAATGAAATTAGACAGCTATGTTAACTGAGACGATGATCAAATTAAACTATTTAACTATGCTTATAGCAACCCAATTGCTACTTGACAAGAGATTTAACAGTCGATTAGTTAATTTAGCGTTGATCAGCCTTTCGGAAACTGGGTGAGTGTGTGCAATAACAGAGATTGTAGTATAGGTTGCCAGAGACATAATTGGCATAATATGCCACAAAGATTAGTTTTTCCTGTCACTAACCACCGTGACATGATACCTTTTAGGTATCTCTGTCGACTGGATTCCGATTTATTTGATGACGTGGCACCCGATTCTTGCCACGTATAATATAAAAAGCATATTAGTTCGTACTTCGTTACTTACTAAGAGTGAATTTTCTTAATGAAACTCTTTAAAACATACACATGCATTAACTATTAAGTCCCATGCAACATATAAAACTAATTACTTAATGCATTTTACCTTGTAGTGTCGCAACTTTACTTACTTTAGTAATTAGACTAGACTTTAGATTAGATTCGTTTATACAAACACAAAGTTCTAAACTTTAAACATTTTAAGTTTGGTATGAAATGACAGAACTTAAAAGTAATGCGAAGTACAAATTGCAAATCTCATAATATTTTAAATGCGAAAGTTTGTGAGTGTGCTAAATGTATCGTTAATTTTTAGGCGAAATTCAAATGCAATGCACAAAATTAATTCCCTTGTTGTACAAACATCGGCTGTCATATTTAATGCTTTATGGTTTATTAGCCCCTAAGTAGGGAGGTTTCCTCGGTTCGTGAAAGCTTGAATTCTGTGCTCACTTATATCCAAAGACAGTTTTCAAGTTCGAGCGTTCGTATGGGTTGTAGCTGCAAAAAGATGACATTTAATTAGTCTAAACCTATTTTTCTACATCTTAGGCTTTTTAATAAGAAGACTTCGATAAACTGGCCAAAAGCGCAGCTAACTAATATCCATGAAAATAATAAAGACATAACTCTTAAAAAGTTGTGACAATTTAAATACGATTTTGGCAGTTTATCATAAGGCACCTTTATTTTCGTTCTACATATTTTTTATCATCTAAGTTATCATTTTCATTTAAAAACTTTATTTCCTCAAAAGCTTTCTGTTGACATTATGACATAATTAAACCTCCAACTACTGTCAACATGAACGATAAAATGTCACCCATTATTACATTTTTATTTGTTTGCCTCCATTAAACGTGTTTAATATCTTGATTGTCCAAAAATAGGGCATTTAAACAATAAATAGTGAAATTTATGTGTGTAACTAAATTGACATAGCTGTTTCCATTTCATAAATGTAATAATAAATCCTTAGATTATACATTACATATAGAGCGCGCCTATCACTCAGGTCTTTGGCGCCGAGTGTTAGCAGATACCTACTTTGCGATGGTATAGCGCACCGATAGTGACATTTCATGCATTACCGAAAATATTAATAGATTCACTTATTGATGTAGTTTGTTTTTGTTCGATTTGATATGCATGGATAAAATTAAAGCCGAAATACAAAAAAATGGCATCATTTTCCGTTATTTTTGCGTCATTATTACTACAAATATACGATTTCGTATATCGAATATACGAAATAAGGTAACTGTACCAATGCTCGACACTTTAAGGAAAAATAAAATTTCAATCTAAAAAATTTAACAAATTAATTACAGCATGGTCGTTACATTCTTTTCTAACTGTTACAGCAACAATTAGACATTAACTTTTGCCCATAAAATCTTTAAAATCTATCATACTTTTACTTTAAATTAAATTATTATGCACTTGGTCGAAAACACCAATGCTAGACATCATTGTCCCAAAATGGTCCAAGTATGTCAATAACTTCAATATTTATAACGTTTATACTAAAATTAGTAATAATCATAACTTATAAACAAAAAAATCACACCTATAAAAATCAGTACCCTTGGCAAAAATCTTAAGAAATAACACGACCGTGTTCACGGAGTCACATTATTTGCTGTCCACAGTCTTTCTAAATTTACTTCGGATGGTGTTGCGAATATTTGAACATATCTTATAGATACCATTAGGCATCTTTTAAGTCAATAGTCTTATAAAACAAATGGATAATTTTCTCAAAATACTGGGTTTTGTTCGAAAGTGTCTAGCATTGGTACAGTGTCGAGCATTGGTACAGTTACCTTAAACGGTTGCCTGGCAGAAATCGCTTATAGCGATAAGGCCGCCCTTGTACTGATTCCTTAGTCATAATTTTTAAATTTGTATTTTAAATGGTGGACAATAAAGTTTATGTAAATAAATAAATAAATAAATGTTGTATAAAATTTTGATTTAACATATCGAATTAAATTATCTATTATTTGCGAAGTCATTTTGACGGGTATTATTTTGCTACTGATTGAGGTTGAGCCAGGAGCCTCGGTACTGTTCATACCCGTGATAGCAGTTTCATACTTGTAAGGCGCGCTCTATAGCAATGTATACTCTAAGAATAAATCATTATAAATTATATTCAAGGTATTATAAAATTGAACTAGAAATTAATTTCAACTCCAAAGAACAATTTTTTTTACGTCATTGGACTTCAGTTTTAGCGATGTAGCGTTTGTATCGTACGTAGATTTTACAAAAATAGAATGTAAGTTCAACTCTATTAAATCAATCAAAATTTTACTCCAATATTTTATTTTGTCCTGTTTGATCTATAGCAGTAACCTTAGCGCAAATGAAATTGCAAGACTTAGCTACTATTTTATCTGTTTTTCTTCATCTCAATTTATTAAACTTACACAATACACTACAACACAATACAATACAATAACAGCAATATAACATCATAATTTCTTACACATTTAATGTTTAGATTGTATTAGTTGTGTGATGTGTCAAAGCAAGCATGACACTCGTGTAAACCCGAGTTGGCAAGATTATATCAACATTGTGTATAATAACATGTATTTGTATGTCTTTGTTCGTTGTGTCTTCAAACGTAGCTCATCTAATTAGATTCATCTTGGATTATTAGAGTAATTGAAATTAATACCTGTCAACGTATGTCTCAAGTTGACGTTAATCAGATGGAACACAATTTTGAAGTTAGTATTCGAATTACGTAAAGCTTATTAATAAAATTTCATACGTAAATCTTGTAAAATGTTTTTGTGAATTTGATTGGCGTTTATTTCATACATAAATCTTGTAGAATGTTTTCGTGAATTTGATTGGCGTTTAGACTTAATTAATTTAGGACGCGATCTCAAATCTGTCGGCATGACAAAGAAGGATACGACTTTAATTAGCCATTTTTTAGACAAGTAGCTGAAAAGTTACCAAGAGAAAGTAACAAAGGATTTAATTATTGTTATTGTATTTATGTGTGAGGACTAATTAGTTGTCTGAAGAAAATTATAACTTAAAAAAAGAATATTGGTATTATATTATTTATATGTGATATTGTGTGTGATATTAAGAGTTATGTTAGAGGATTTATTAACGTAGCTACTAACGTTTCGGGTAGCTTTATTTGAATTTGTTTTACACATCAAGTGCTGACAATAAAATAAAGATTTTAATTTAAGTGATTGAAATGATGTTCTTTTTTGGAATTAGTAGTAAATTATACAAAAAATCGATTAGAGAATCCTATTATTAATATAATAGAAAACACCGAGCGAACTTCTAATTGGATATCGCCAATGGATTGTGGAGGTCAGATGGCAGTCGCGATGGAGCAACAGGCAAAGTGCGGTGTACTTACTACTTTAATAAGTGCAGTATTTCTTATTCTGATCACTTAAAAAGCCTAAATTAGGTTAGCCGAAAGGTTACTCTACATAATATTTTTAGAATTAGCATTGGAAAAAAATATCGCATGACAATTTCATGTCAGGATTACTTATTCAGTTACTTGAGCTAAATAGATTCTTATACATCGTTGAAGTTTATGAGCTTAGTGGTTAAGGAGTTGGCCTAACGATCGAGAGGTTCCGGGTTCGAATCCTAGCCATTACACTACCGACGCGAACCCACTCCTAACACAAGCAATTTAGCTTAGCTGGAGGGGTTACAGGGAATATTAGTTATATCGGTTGCTTAAAAAAATAGATGGCAGTTGAATGATACTTCCAAACATGAAACTAACACCAGGTCAAAATCTCGTCCTGATTACAATTTCAATTTACAAGATTCTGACCAGAATAAGGAAATTATAACAAAATCTCAGCGTTTTAACTTGACATTCAAAATTCGCTGTTCTTGAATTTCATTAGGAGTGTTTTGGTTATTTCGCGACTAATCCTCGCAACTAGGCTTACGTTATTGCGGCAAATTCAATTTAATTTATCTGAAAAACAATATTTCATTATGCTGGCAATATTACAAACGGAGTTGGCCATCACTTAATTGCTTATCTTAATAGTGAAGCTACGTTTAAAGCGGAAAATGGAAACGATTGTGGTGGTTTAAATAAATGACTGAGTATCGTTTCATTTATATGATAACTAGCAGCCACCCGCGACTTCGTTTGGAGTTTCGTAAAATCCGATCTTAGCGGATGTCTAGACTACCTTCCAAACTTCCTTCCACCTTTCTACTTTCCAAACAAACCAAACAAACAAACAAAAAAAAAGATTACGAACTACCGGCCAAATTTCAAGTTTATAGGTGTTATAGTTTCTGAGATTTCCTGATTAATCAGTGAGTGATATTTCACTTTTTTATATATAGATTGTCATATATGTATCATACATCTTCTATAATATAAAAATGAATCCCTAAATGTGTTGCTAAGCGCAAATCTTGAGAACAGCTGAACCGATTACGCTAATTCTTTTTTTAGAATATTCCTTGAAGTACGAGGATGGTTCTTACGGAGAGAAAAATAAAAAAAAATTAAAGAATTGGCTGTCAGGCGGTACGAAGTTCGCGGGGTCAGCTAGTATTATATAATTTAATCCGAATTCCTCTATATATTTGCTCCAAGACGAATGTACAGAGGAATTTGGATTGGCTTCGTGCGGACCTCGGTGGTCTTAGTAGTAAGAGTATTCCCCCTGTAAGGATCACGGGTTTGACTCCCGCCCGAGGTAGATTCTCTTTTTTCTTCTTAATCGACAAAAAATAGTATTAAAATACAATATCACAAGCGTACAGTGTTGAAAGTATTTATTTCAAAGAGTTGTGATGAATGGATATCCTAAGTGCACCTGCACTTTTGGCTTATTGTAAACCTGCAAATGATGCTATTGATGTAGCCACTTAGCGGTGACGCTGCTATGTTCCGTGTATAGACTACTACTAGATTTTCTTTTAAAACGGTTAATGGAATTTGTAGCGGTGAAAATAAAGATAAGTAAGTATTGAATTACCACCAGCTATATGGTACACTGGCTGCTGAAAAGTAACCGGAACCTAGGGCTTGACGGAATTAAAAAATAATATCCATTATACACAATACATATTAAATTATTGTATATACCGGTTAACAATAGTTTCAGTTCGGTTCATTATAGCTATGGCGTTACTGCAATCCTAATTTATACTAAACTAGTATTATTTTGTCAGCTAGTTTATTTAGGTATATCATTCAAAGTATAGTTTTCTTTTATTGATTTTTTTTCATTCTTTCACGTTTTTACCGGCTTTTTGTACTGGATTTCCAGTTAACAGTCATAAAAATAACTTGATATTCTCGACGGGGTTAATTAAAAAGAAAATTTTAAAATGTCCTACATCATCTGAAACCAATGTATTTTCACCATGTTAACTGAATATCAACTCCAACCGTATAGTTTACTGTTTAATAGACCTCCGTAAAAAAGGAATCTCATAAACATTATGTTTACGAGACTCCTTTTTGTACTCTGATTAACACATAAAACTTTAATAGCGGCGTGACCAAGCAGACGCCATTTCCTTTTAACCCACCAATACCTATTAATATTCATAGCAGCTTATCGCCGCCTCCGAGAAAGCAAAATCACGAGTAAACTAAGTATCTACCTCTAGTTTTTAATTATAATTTTTTAATTGTACAATTTCTATAGTAACGTACCTTCTCTGTGTTTGAGAAGTATCTAATGTTTGTGACATGTGGTTAATTGAAAATTGTTATTTACTGAAGTAAATTATTAGAGGTAGTGCTAATTATCTGTATATGGCAATGCTCTATTAAGTACTTTGTATCATAACAAAGAGGTTTGTAACGTTAAGTAATAGGAATGTATCTGATATTGTTTGGAAATCTTCAAAATATTATTTCAATGTTATAGATAGTAACTTGTGAAGATAGCTTGGAATATTATGATCAAACACATCGAAGTAAAAGGATTTACTGGAACCTATTGATATAATAGGTTTTCCCAGTAGATCCTTTTACCTACTTGTATGTTGAAGTATCCAATGTTTGTGACATGTGGTTAATTGAAAACTGTTATTTACTTAAGTAAATTAGAAGAGGTAGTGCTAAATAACTGTACATGGCAATGCTCTATTACTTTGTATCATATCAAAGGGGTTTGTAACGTTCGTATGTATTAGGAATGTCTGATATTGTTTGGAAATCTTCCAAATATTACTCTAATGTTTTAGGTAGGTAGTAATTTGTGAAGATAGCTTTGAAAATTACGATCAAAAACATTGAAGTATAAGGATTTACTGGGACCTATTATATTAAATCTTTCTGATACTATCTGAAGTTTGCGTGAATCTCACTCATTGAAATAAATCTATTTTTAAACGGATTCTATCCCGATATATTTGTTAGTATTTATTATTTACTTTTAAAACAAGTTTCGGTTACTTTTCATCAGCCATGGTCGCGGGAATCTTTCTTCTATGTTCCTTACTCATATATGAAATAGGACTCAAAGATTTGTTTATTTATATGTAGACCTTTTATAATATGATCATCTACCTACCGTTTCGCGTTGCGTATTATTAGTAATTTCATTTCCTAGAAATAAAAATAATTTCATTTTCCAATTCAGATAGTTATGTGTGTAACTGTGTGTGTATGAAAATTTATATTTTGCTAATTTAAGTAATGAAGTTTACAGAGATAAGTTATTATGAATTTCCTACAATGAAACCGGAAGATTTTCGGGTAGAACAAAGAGCTCGAAATGTATAAGAATTATGTGAGTACTTAAACAAGGACTTGTTGTACCATAATCTTCAGCTCATAAACCAGAACGTAGGCGTACATAACAGTCTGTATATGAGACAACAGCTATTGTATTGGGTTTACTATTCACAGCGTTGAGGATATAAAATGAAAAATTGAAACTGTGAAAAGTAGAGCGTGATTGAATAATAAACATCAAAACAACTTCTATTAGAAAATGTGTGTATGTACCTATGTATTGTGAGTGTACGCGCGTGCGTGCGTGCGTGTGTGTATGACTTTTAAACTATGTAGTAGTATTAATGAAAATTTCAATCTAAAATCAATCAAAAAATCTACACAAAATCTTACTAATATTTATCAATGTGATATTGATAATATTAGTAAGATAGGATAAGATAATATAAATCTAGAACTACTGCCACTAAAAGTTTTTATTCAAGCCTTGAAATAAACTCTATGATGTCACACAGTCATTAACATATAAAGGAAAATTAATTCGTACACACATTAGGATAACAAAACGGTATGCAAATGAAGTACAAAGTATTACGTGTACAAATTACGAGATTATTGCTATGAATATCTACGTCTAAATTGTTAGTTGACCTTCCCGAAAAGAAAGTTAAAATATTCATGACAAAATGTGAATGTTAACAACTTATAATGGTTGTGAAATCCATCATGGTCGATTAGCTTGGGATGGCATACAGTTAGGTCAAGAGCAAACGTTTTCATGCAGCCACTGGGCAATGTCTCTCATCGACATCAAGCCCCAGATGAAATATCTGGGGCTCGTGCTCGACGGTCGGTGGGACTTCGGGGAGCATTTCCGAAGTCTGGTCCCCAAATTGGTGCTCACAGCTAACGCTCTGACGCGGCTGCTGCCCAATTTGAGGGGCCCGGAGGACTCCTGCAGGAGACTCTATGCGGGTGTCGTGCGGTCCATGGCTCTATACGGGTGCCCCGTATGGGCGGATAACCTGAAGGCCAGGCACGCGGACAAGCTGCATGAACCGCAGCGGACACTGGCCATCAGGGTCATCAGGGGGTACCGCACGATATCCTTCGAAGCAGCGAGTCTCCTTGCCGGATCGCTACCATGGATCCTGGAAGCGAGAACCCTTTCGGCGCTATATCGGTTCCGAAAGGAGGCGCGGGAGCGGGGACATGATCCTGAGCCTGAAGAAATTCGGGCCGTGAAATCCCGGCTCCACAGGGACATGGTAGCGGAGTGGGAGCTGCGACTTGGGCGACCACGCGCAGGGCACGCCGTATTAGCGGCGGTAAGACCCATCATGGGGGAGTGGCTAGAGAGGCCACACGGCGGGCTCTCGTTCTGGCTGACGCAGATAATCACCAGTCATGGGTGTTTCGGGCGGTATCTGCATCGGATCGCGAAGAAAGAGCCAACGTCCGAGTGCCATCACTGCGACGCGAGCGAGGACTCGGCGCTGCACACGCTCACCGAGTGTCCGGCGTGGGAGACACCGAGACGGGAGCTGGTGGCGACCTTGGGAGTGAGAGTTCTCACGCTCGCTACTTTGCTCGCAGCGATGGTTCGCTGCGCGGATGCGTGGGCCGCCGGCGCCTCCTTCTGCGAGCAAATAATGCTCGTGAAATGGGAGGCGGAGCGGGAGCGAAGGAGAATCGCAGACCTTGCGGCCCGCGAAGAGCGTAGGAGAATCGCTAACCGCGCGGCCCGTAACGAGCGACGGCAACTCGGGCGTCGGAGGTCGCAGAACGACCTCCGTCCCCCATGAGCGCGGGCCTGGGGGTGACGGGTGGAGCCGCCTGTCACCCTAGCAGAAGCAGGCCACGGCGGCGGTGCGCATTGCGTGCCTCCCCATACCCGGGGGCGAGTTGGGGACTCTACGGTCCCCACATCGGGAGAGGGCCAGATCGAGAGATATGGCCCTGGGTCGGCCGGGGTGCGAGGGATATGGCTACAACAATCTCACCTCCGGCAACTGGCGGCCCACAGTCGGCGTGCGTTTTAGTCGGTTCGAGTCCGACATAACCTCCTCCTCCGGCTCCGGCGGGGGAGGTATCCGCGGGGATTTTTCGCACGATAAAAAAAAAAAAAAAAAAGCCACTGGGCAATGTAAAAAGCATATCATTCTCTGCATTCTAGTGATGTGCTCAATTTGGTATGATAAGCCTCTATCCTCTATAGATGATGTACACCTGCACCATGGAGCTTGTGAGCTCGGCTGAAAGATGGTTAATTAACAGAAATCTATCCAAATAGAATGACTGTAGATAGAATCGATTTCATTAAAAATTATGAAATTAAATTGTTGTGAACATGAAACGAAAAAAAGTGAATGTTTTCTGAATATTAATAGTAGATAATTACCTAATGTAAGCACCTCTATATTCATTCTAGTATCTTTTATGTATTTTCCGAATGCAGCTCAAGGTTTCCTGATGTGTGAAACTAGGTTAAACGCAGTTGACCAATTCATCAATAAACCTATTTGGGTCATAACTTCTCGGGCACCTTTTCATTAATTTCGACAAAATTGAACTTTAAAATAACGTGTCGAGAAAAAAATATCGACAAACAGTGTAATAACGATCTGACTGTCCTATTTTGAAATTAAACCTAGACTATGTCCTTTCCCAAGGTCCAATCTATCTCTGTACCAAATTTAATTAAAATCGGTTCAGTGGTTTAAGCGTGAAAGCGTAACAGAGAGAAAGACAGAGTTACTTTCGCATTTATAATATTAGTCTGGATATGGATTGGTGAATTAAAACTGATAGATGCATACTAGATTTCGTTTATAATTAGGTAGTCCTCAGAAATTCAAGTCAGTACGTACTGAACACAGTTACATGGGTATAGATGCGCACTGAATTTCATTCCACGATTACTCTAAACTTGTTACATAAATGGGAAATACTGATTTCGTGTCCGAGACTCGGTTGATTGAGATTGAGCTTTCCTATTTAAATTACATGATAACTTGGTCTATAACTTGTCTTTTTATGCCTGTATATAATTTTATGTGACATCACAATCACGGTTAACTGTTCCTTTCTTTTCTTTTTTTAAAACTAAGAACATTGTTCGTCGCTTGTGGCCTCTTACTTCTTAATCCTAGCGTTAATCCCAGTCGCATCCAAAGCTTTCACTTCGGAGTCTGGGGTCCATTTTACCAGTCTAACTGTGGATTTGGCTAAACTTCCATATTTTCCATGAAACGACTGCTTCCACGAACCCCCTCCTCCTACGTAGAGGCTGCGTTCACTACCACCACGCCACAGAGGTTGTCAGTTTTGGCCTCTTACTAGTAAATCGTGTATACAATACACACTTACATAATAAGATAAAGCATCTTATTATTTTGAGAACTTTAAACGGGAACACTGTTTGTGATTAGGTACTGCAATGGATTACAACGAAACTACTTTAATTCCCATTAAAACAAAAGACTACGGCTAAAGTCAGGATTACTTGCGAATATTATGAAAGGTGACTTCAATATTAAAGCGGTACTCCTTTTCATAACTTTTCGTCTGAAACACGGCCAGAGAACCGAAATGTTCTTGCAAGTTTCAAACAGCTTACATTTTTAACGACTTTATTGATTGATTGAGGTAACTTGCTCCGTTCTCTCTTATAAAAGCGCCTATAATTAGTACCGCTCTTGTATTTGGAGATTATATTTGGGATAGAGTAAGTTGAAGCTTTCTTAGCGAGTTTGTTTATCAATTAATTATAATTTTATGAAGATTGAGTTTAAGAGTAGCCATGAACTCTTTAGAGCAGTAATTTTGTTAAAGCATAGTTACTTTGGCAATCCAAATATGTTCATAGGGTACTCTAAACCATGGAGTAGATTTTTATATTAATAAGCAAGTATTTGATTATACCATTATCATCTATGTATATCGTATTTTGTAGCGATGTATATACTGCTACAGAATATCGCCGTCGGGTTAGCATATAAACAAATCATTTAAATACAAAACATACAAAAGACTTACTAAAATTAATCGCCACAAATAACTATTGTAATCCCACTGAAGAATTGAAAAAAAATCTTGAAATATTACGTCATCATGTAAGTAGTCACGATATAAAATGCTATGCACATATTATTTCGTTTCCAAGCGTAAAGCTCCTAATATAATAATGTTCATTTGGGCGTGCCACCAAAATGGAACATAGGAATGACCTTTTTCACGGCTTATTATTATGCGTGAAAGTATATTATACCTATACATTACGTAATACGTCACGCAAAAAGGCTATCGAGTGATAATCCTAAAAGTACCTGAATACTTTGCTGTATATAACTTTAGGCCGAGAATAACTTTGACATTTTGTATTTTGCAACGCCCTTATTGACTATTAAATATCAATTTTGCAGCGTGCGAAGTTGCGTTGAATTTGATAAGGATCAATAAAATGTATTACGAAAGTTTAGATTGCCTCATTTTGGGTCTGTACTAGGTAAGCGTGTGATCGTATGATTCTGGGTGCTGTTATATATTCTTTGAGCAAACTTTTAGCAGCAAGCGACTAGAATATGGGGTTCTTCAAGAAGGGCATTAGAAGGTTTCTTCAGGGTCGGCAGCACGAGTGTGACGCCCCTGGTGTTGCATACGTCCATAGGCCACGGTAACCACTTTCTATCAGGTGGGCCGTGTGCTTGTCTGCCACCTAGGTGGTATAAAAAAAGCATTTTAGTCCGATAGGCGGCAATCAATGGGTTACGCCCGCGTATTTAAAGTACCTTCTGAATCATTGGGCACAATATAATAAAATAAATAAATTACAAGTTCAGTTAGATACAAACATAACGTAACGTAAAGGTATGATTCCGTACCCGATCGCATACGACAACTGCCGACGCACGCAGCACATGCACGTAATTCATTGCGGCTTCTCAATGGTCCCCTTTATACGTATCGGAGTTTGACAAGTAATGGGTACGCTGTTTGTGCTGCATGCGTCGGCAGTTTTCGTATGCGGTCGGCTACGGAATCGTACCTTTATACAAAGAAATAAATTCGTTGACGTGCTAGAAGAGAGGAATTGAATGCTAAGTAATCCACCTAAACAAAGATAAATGAGCGGCGCTAATACAACGGTATTGGCTATGTAAAAATTCATTAAACGATTGTAACTCAGTAGGATAGAAGCACAGAATATCCATGAAAGGATTTTATAAAACATTACTATTTCTGTACTAATTAGTGCTTTTCACCATTTCTTGGAATAATAAATCAACTGTAAGAAATCGCCTCGTATAATCCAGTAACAAAAGGACTTACCGGCTTACATAACTGAAGGGACCGTGAAAGAGTAAATAAGGATAACATATTAGATGTACATATAGTATAAACATAGTTAATGACGAGATACAGCTTAGTGTAAGAGATGATCAATATGATCGTGTATGATCGCTTTGTTTATCAATATTTTGATTAATCCCATCTACTTGCGCTAAAGTTTTTTTTAGGTTCAGGTAGTACTGATTGACAGCCTCCGTGGTGTAGCGGTAGTGAACGCGGCCGCTACGCAGGAGGCACGGGTTCGATGCCCGCTCAGTGCCAATATTTGTGTGCATGAAATATGGGTATTCGCATTGGTCTGGTCGTGCCTCGGAGAGCACGTTAAGCCGTCGGTCCCGGTTGCCATAAGAACATCTATGGCAGTCATTACGTGTAGTCGAAGCCCTAAAAAGTAAAAAACAACGGTCTAGCTGCAAAGCTTCGATATCGCCTAATGTTAACATTGGTTTGTGGAGGTCAGATGGCAATCGCTTCACGGAATATATCGAGGTCTAGCCAAATCTGTAGTTAAGACTGGTAAAGCGGACTCCGAGGTGAAAGCTTCGGATTCGACTGGGAATTTAACGCTAGGAGGAAGAAGTAGTACTGATGGCCAGAAAATCCGCTTTGCTATGTAGTTTCGATTTATTTATAAATATATGCCACTTTTTGAATGTTAAAATCATTGAGCTAAAATGACAGCAGACTTGAAGTAAATCGCCCACTAGCGAAAATGTCCATAGTATCCAAGTACACACTAACACTAAAGCGCCTTTTTTTATATCAATCAATCAATCAATTAGCCTATCGCGGTCCACTGCTGGACATAGGCCTCTCCCAATAATGATGATACAAATGAATCTATATAGGTAAGATAGAGTTTTCTTAAACGGCAACCTACGTAAGAGAGTCATTGACTCGGCACTCACCATTATATTAATCGATGTTATATGATATAAAGAGAATGATTTTGTTATAATTATTCAAAGAATCTCAAGAAAACTTTTCTCAAATGTTAAATCTAACGAGTCGATATTTCTTTGTATTTAATCTCAAATTATAAGTCCACATAAACAGAATTCGCAGAAACAGAAGCCATAAAAATAAGCGAAATCAACTTTCATTTATTAGACATTTATTACAAAAAAAAAAATACTGAATCATCAAAGTAACATGGGTTTTACTTATAAACATATTTTTTCTACTTTTTCATCTTGCGGGTCCCATAAGGGTATTTTTGTACTGTATAGTAAGTGGTTCTTAAAGACTTTTTACATAAGCTATGTCTAGATCCCTATAACAAGGCTGTAAGGATGGAACTTTTTACCGATTTAGACTAATCTATTTCTATGTAGTCTATGTACCTACATACAATACAATCATCTTCCGAGGCTCTTCAAAGTGACGCCCATCATGAAGCCTCAGATATACGGTTCCCAAGACCGACAACTTGACGTGCTCTTCGAAGCAGTTCCCAATATGTTGAAAATGGAGAATAATCCTGCTAGGACTGATCTGACCACTGTTACTTAATCTTGCAATGTGCTAATATATACTCGATTACCACTTAACTATGAGTATCTTTACCATTCACAATTAATTGCAGTAAAATACCAACTAAAAAAAGTTACAAAACAATTACATAGTCACATGAATCCACTGGTATTAAATTTTTTAATGTAAAACATTTATTTTTAGGCTCAGACGCTATTATAACTCAATGTCAATAAAGAGAAGGTTGTCTGTCTCAAATATTATAAATCACTTATATTTTTTCATAGCTCGTATGCATTCCCGCCGCGATCGTAATAAAATTCCATAGCGAATGCCAAGCGGCATGATATGAGCCCACTGAGGGTAATTAAATTCTGAATGGATTCGTTCAACATATATTTACGAATTGGGCTCGATTGCCGTCGGTATGTGTACTGGAAATTATCCTATCCATTCTTCTGATTACTTTATTAGCTATTTGTCAACAGATTGGTGATAAATAAGGATCATAATTGGCGCGTCGAGGACATATTTTTCTTTTTATTGTCCCGATTTTGGATAATATCGGTGATAAGTGTTGGGCGTGCTAATATTCTCATGCATGTATATCTTTGAAGGCGTAGGTGGAGATGTACTATCAATTACGTTTCGGCAGCTATTTGCGGTAATATGTGAGTGCAATACAAGTATATTGCCAACAGCTAGGCAATTTATATAAATTCCTTACTTGTCCTCAATATTTCCTGAATTAAACCTTGCTTTTCAGGCTCTTTAATCTGATGTTAAAATAGAAGTATGTTATTTTGTATCAGGTTACTTATATTACTCTAATTCTTCGCTCATATTTATGATAAATATTGTATATTATTTAGCTGTACAATAATCCCACTATTAATACGTCTAAAAATCATGCAGGAAAAGAAAAAATATCCCACCATAATACACCACACAAAATTACGAAAAAAACTTCACAACAATCACCACATACTTTAAGAAAGACATGATACGTATCACAATAAGAATATAATATTTAAGGAAACTCATAATTTAGTCTAAAATAAATAAATAAACTTTGTGGAGGGGATGTTGTGAAAGCAAAGCAGAACATTCATTAGGTTCTCATCGAAGGTAGCTACGGATTTGCCTACGCCGTAGCGAAGTGCTACGCGTCGTAGCTTGTATAACTACACTACATCATAAGTCAAATAAATAATTATACCAGTGTGTTACAGTCAGTTGTAACTATAGAGTTATTACATAACTTATGGCTGTGTAAAAGTAATGGCGTCATTTCATTTGCCTAAGTGACTTCCAATAAATTAAACACATAATTGTTAGCAACGAAATGGAAATGTCAAATATAATGGATACGTTAATGTCTGTATTAGTTCGGTTGCAAGAAAGCTCAAACTATATAATAATATAAAATGTACTAATAACTCTAGACTTGATTACGAAACTTAATTTGATATACATTTTAGCCACCCTGTAGCGATTTAAACTTAGAATAAAATTGATTTTTAATGTTTGTCAAAAGTTAATCGATGACATTTTAAATTTAAATTAAATCAAAGGTACTTTTTTATTTTTTTTTATTTTTTATTTGTAGAATATTTATTTATTATTATATAATGCTGTGATAACATGTGTGTCCAACTACGGGAAGCTAAACTATTTAGAAGTTATCGGTTTAATAAATTTCATCTATCTCAAAATTAGCAGGGTGTCACTGTGGTCTTCCCTTCCCTTCACCCTTCCTTCTCCCCTTCAATCTCAAGATGTAAGTCTCCCCAGAGCCTCTTTTCTAAATCAGCAGGTGTATTGAATAGCAAGTGAGGTTGGCTTGAACCCTGAATCATTTGGTAAACTACTGTGTTGACGTTTTGTTAGTGCCGTTTTGATGTTCTATACAGAATAAATGATTTTAGACTTTGATTTTGACTAGATCAGTTAATAAATCAAATTCAGAATTACGAACTCTTCAAAATTTCCCCACCAATAAAAATATTCAATACAAAGAAACCTTTCATTCTAATCGGCTTACGGTACAAATTTTTGACGTCTCTTAGACATAAAAAGTGGCAATTTTTACCTCAAATATAATAGGTACTTATTATATTTGAGGTAAAAGTTGCCACTTCTTTCGATAAAAAATTACGAAAATTTCGATAAAATACAATGAGGAAAATGTAAATCAATTTCCAATAACAAACGTATCTGTTGATACTGCTAATATTATAAATATTATGAAAGTTTTTAAAGATGTTTGGATGTTTATATGTGTGAATATTTTTTATTCAATCACGCTCTAACGGTTGAACGGATCTAGCTGAAATTTGGTACAGGAACAGATCCTAGTCTGGAATAACACATAGACTTTTTTTTACTTTTTATCCCAGGTATAGGTTCCTATGGATAGCGGGAACGGGATCTAAATTTCATACTAGTGGCGCCGTGGACATCAGCTAGTAATATAAAAATAGGTGAAATGTTCACAAGAGGAATGGAGGAACTGGGATAGGTGGAATTCTGTTTACTTTGTTTGCTATGGTATCAAGGATTATGCGGTGTTGACCTAAAATCCCTTTCCATCATGTACCTTGTACGACTGAATGTTTCATTATTTTAATTTACAGTAGAGAAAATGAAAATTTTTATCTCCAAAAATGTTATAAAATACGTGAGTGATACTATGAACATAAATTCAAATAGATATTATGTTTGGTCACTAATTTTCATTTAAGTTGAGTCCCCAATTCCCTGTCAGAGAGCCAAATGTACCTACGCGTATGACCAAAACTAGGCGGTCCCCAAGGAAAGACATTCAGAATTTATGTTGATAATATTAAAGTACGAATGAGTAATTTTATACAACATAAACGATTATATTCCCCAGACATTTAAGTTTTGTAATCCGAATTTATTTACTTTATAAGATTTAAAATCATTCAAGCCTACACCTAATTTAAAAATAAAATTAATGACCAGTATTTTGACGAAATTATCACTTTTTTGTATGTTGTCTTATTTTTATTTTCTTTCCAAATATGTACATGATTTGATTGGTTTTATGACCCAAAAGGTGGACCCCCAATAATACCCCTAAATAAAAAGCATTATTTTATTGAATGTAAACTTTGCTGCTGAAAGAGATGTCTCAAAAACATTAGAAGACTTTCAATTATCAGTCTCTATCACGTGAAAGAGACTGATAATTGAAAGTTCTAAAATCGGAGTTGACTTAGACAGTTTAATAAAATGGCTTGAGGTGTTTCAATTTCCGGTTTAATTACGTGACGCTTGGTAGATACCGTAAGAGTTCTTTGCAGCATAAACTTCAATAAACCGCTTCAATTAAACGCAGACTAAATATAAACTGATTTGAAATGCATTTAAAACATTAAAAAAAAGTGAAATAAAAAGTAGAAAATCAGTGTGAGTTCTTTTAGAAGTTTCAAATCAACAATAAAGAATAAATAAATATATGGTTTTTGAATATCTAATTTTATTCGGCATGACCCTCGTTTATATGATATACAGTAGGATTAACAGTTATAGTGATATATAAAAATACCAAGCATAATTATACTCAATGTGCCTCAGGGAAAGCTCCATTGTTTTTTTAACTTACAGTGAAAAATAATCAAAAGTAGATTGGAGCATTTGAAAATATTAAGAATCCACTTCGCACTTCTCCTAAGATATATTTAAATATACTTGAAATGATAAACCGAATATAAATAAATCAATACCTACCTAAATATTATATTCATCCGATCTGTTCGTTCAATGATATGAAATCTACTGTTTTAATATTGAATGTGGTTGTAACCTGTAATGTGTAGGATTAACCCTTCATAATAGACATAGGTACGAAATACCTTAATCAAAATGTCTACCTGAGATACCCACATACAATCCTGATTCAATTCTTGTTCAGTACTTGGGTTAAATGACCCAGAAATAAATAAATATACATACTACATTCGGTTAGGTACTTAACTAAAAGTAAGCAATCTTGTAGCGATAGCCTAGTGGTATGGGTAATGGACTGCTGAGACGAGGTCTCGGGTTCGACCCCAGGTTTCACCTTGGCACACACCAATGACTTTTCGATGTTTTCAAAGTTATGTGTGTATTTATCGCAGGTTTATAAGTGCCCGGTTAATGGCAATAGGCTCGCCACCAATTACATTGGGACCTAAACATAAACGGCGAAATGTGGGTGCTAGCACCTCTGCCTACCCCTTCGGGGGTATAGGCGTGAGTTTATGTTATGTTATGTTACATATTAAACAAATAAACCTGGCAAACTAATTAACCAGTGGTTAAATTTTTGTGTTTAGTCTTCAAATTGAATTCAAAACAGAAAAATATTAATAAACTGAGTTTTTAAACAAAATATTATATTTAAAACATTAAGATTATGTACGTTTAGTTATGTACCTAACCAAATGTAGTGTAGTAGGTATATCAGTCCATATAAGTACTGACCGAAATCCATCTATGTTTATACCTGAAGAATTTATTACCGATCAATCTGTTCCAACACGCAAGCAATTACCTGTGACATGATTGAGTAATCTAATTCCGGGAATCTAATATTTGCTTTGGATATTGTAAGATAAATAGTTAGATATAGTGATAGTTATGTGTCCCGTTATTGGGTATATTGACTAATCATCAGGTATTTACAGCCAGCGGTAGTTTTCTGTTGATACGGCCCCCTAACGTATCTGATTTTTTTTGGTTTCCGACTCTATATTCATAAAAACGATATTTTTAAACATACAACCTCATATATTCACATATTATATATCTTTATTTTATTATTATTCATTTTTTGAGCGAAAACCTACTATTCACACTAAGCTAGATAAGTTAAATTGCTTGATTTAGGAGTGGGTTCATGTCGGTACTGTAATGGCCAGAATTCGAACCTGGGACCTCTTAATCGTAAGATTAACTACTTGACAACTAAGCTTCGGATGTTTGCATATAACGACCGGCATTAATTCTTCATTAATGTGTCATTGAAACCAGTTTATTTATTTCTTTCTTCGTTTGTGCATGAAACATTTGTATAGCCACGCGCTAATGCGAGGAAAAGTTAACAGCGATTTTTTTTTCCCATTTCAGTCCCCAGTTACTGAGCGCTCAATTATGTTATAAAAGCTTTGTTTCAAAATAATTGGGCCGAAGTTAATATCTCAGCTTTTACAACATTTAGACAATCCATACAAAGTCCAAAGTATTAATTGAAACAGAGAACGAAAAAGTTATCTTCCATTATTTTGATTTGCTGGGCAAACCGTGACCTTTAGGTACGTATTGTTTTAAATTTCTTGCAAAGACAGACAATAATGATATAAAATTTAAAAATATAACGTCAGTTATTTAAAAAAGAATCATTTTATTAATATAAACTTTGTGTTATTGAGTAGGTACTATTGAAAAGTATTCTGTCAAGTAAAATGCTACTTATTTATAAATACCCAAAAGTTATATTAAGTTACTTGAGCTTCATTTTAAGAATGCTATTCTGCAAAATAATGCTTATATAGGTATGCCAAATTTATTCGCAGCAAAGCTTTTTCTTAAAATGGATAATGAATGGAAACAAAGGATTATATTTTTGTTCATATCTACAAATAACAAGCTTAAGTAGAATAATCGATCTACAATAGGGCACATAATTTCTTCATTTTATACAACCTATGTAAATATTACCAATCTTATTACCATCTAAAACAGAACCTGTTTTAGATGAGACTTACCGAAAGTCCCCAACATTGAACCTCAAACTAATCTCCTTTTACGATGCAACTTAATTTGTCTGCCACCTCCAAAGATAAACTTTTTAAAGTTATCAAGTTGTCTGCACCGCAACAAGTTTTGAGAGGTTTTTGGTAAGAACAAAAACGTATATTGGTAAGTTTACACGTCTTAAACTGATCAAAGACTATTAAAAGTTTCGCTGACGTTTAGAAAGCTTCTGCACATGTAACCTAATACATCTACGCGTATACGTCAACAACTTTTCTTATCGATTTTACCTGTAAGGGAAAGATCGAGTACCGCCCGAAGTCGATTCTCTTTTCTCTTTCTTAATCGATTTGAATAATTAGCATAATAAATGCTTTAAAATTTCATTCAACCTTTCTTATATTGGAGGGTAAGTTATCTAGTTCTGGCTTGTAACATAGGTACGACTATCTAGAGAGGGGCAAGGCTTACTCTACCATAAAAAGGCGAGGTCATCAAAATTTGTGCTGACAATCAATTAGAACCAAGAAAAATGAGAAGGTAAAGTGGATCTTAGACTTCGAGGTCTTCGACTCATATGAAACATATAAACGTACAGATATACGCTAAAAGAATTAGTTTCCTATAGGCGAGTTTTTAACTTAACATAATTAAAAAGTATTAAACAAAAGTATTAAACAAAGTTAAAACAAAACATACGTATGTCGTTCATTTTAATATTCGTATATATAAATACTTATATGCTGCAAAAATGCAATATAAAAAATAATTATATATTCATTTGTGTTAATATTAAAATCCTTTATAAAGTCAGTAATTCCTTTCTTTTCTACAAGATAAGATAATATTAAACGCTTAAAGAGAATACCAAATGAGTTTAAGCATGCATATGATTTGATTAACGTTTAATCATGAGGGTAATCATCAAAGCATTTGGTATTCTTATATTGCCTTACAGCAAACATTCTTTGTGCTGTATTCTTTTGAATTAAATGCACAAAATATATATGCTTATTTAATCGCGAGGAGAGATCTGAGAACACATTCTGCTATTTATCTCTATGACTGAATCTCAATCTTTCCCTACAGTCCCTCTAGGGAAGTGGCCGTATGTAGAATAGAATAGTTATATTGATTAATTTATAAATAAATAAAATAATAAATAATTATTGTACGACAATCTACACAACGCTATCTAGACACAAAGTACCTAAGCATAGCTTGACTAGCTTGTGTTATGGGTCCTAGAATGCGGATAAACATACATAGATACATTTTTTTTTTTGTAAATACATACATATTATACATAGAAAACACCCAGACCAATGCAAATATTCATATTCATGCATACAAATATTTGCACTGAGCGGGGATCGAACCCGCACTTCCTGCGTAGCAGCCGTGTTCACTACCGTTACGCCACAGAGGTAGTCATAGGCAGAGACTAACATTATGGGACTGACATATTTTAACGTCATATCATAAACGTCAAATTACGTGTAAACCATACATTCATTCTACAATACGCTGGCTAACGAATTGCCATTAGTCTAGGGAAGCAATTATTAAATTTTGATACCATCTACTATAGGTACTTTTCGAACAAGTTCTTTATCTAAAACATTACCAATTTCAAGTTGTTTAATGACAGTAGCCGTAGTTAAACTTCTATTCGTGATCGTATAAAGTCCAAAAATAAATCTCAGAACATTACGAACTCTGCAAGCACCGGATATATTCAAACTTTAACGTATACATACTTTGCCGATAAGATAAGAGCGCACTCCCGGAACTGTAACTCTTTTGAACCAGCAGTGTGAACAACTCATGAAATCGACGCTCCACTAGTTTCTGGTAAAGTTACATTTTCTTCAAACACGTTAATAGTAAATTAGAGGAAGTTAGTATAAATAGGCTTGGCTAGTTTTTTATACTACTTAGGTGGCACTTGTTTGCCACCACCGCCGATTTTGATACTTTTTTTGCCTGTAAGAGTATTTTCACGTGGTGATTGAATTTGGTGAAGATTTTAAAGACACGCAATGGAACTAGCTGCTGTCTGTGTATAATTTACACCGTTTGATAAGCTCTTATGGGTTGCTTGAAAAAATCACGGTAGGGAGCTCTTTCGGGAGATGAAGTTCTTTTCATACTATACTGTTTTGAGTCACAACATGTAAGAATAGATTAGATAACACTGTCTGTGGCTAGTATAACAGTTAGGCATTTCTAGAAGCAAACTAGTTCAGAGGTCTCTATTTTGTTAAAGAATATAACCATTCTGATTGTGTCATTGTGATGTAGCGACTTTCAACTATGCAAAATGCAGAATTAAACTATTAAATATGCAGCATATTCATCAATGTTTCATTCATTTTTACCATTTATTAACTTGCAATGTATGTATGTAATTTGTTCGGGTCAAATCTTGTTAATTTTATTGTTAATTCTACGAGTATATTCCACACATTTATTACTAGCTATTGCTCGCGGCTCCACCCGGAAATCTCATACCGTTCATCGCTGATAGTAGCGTGATGATATATATAAAATCTATGTTAGTACCTAATAATGTAACTTTCTAATGGCGAAAGAATTTTTGAAATCAGTCCAGTAGTTTTTGAGTTTATTCGTTACGTACAAAAATACAAATCTTTCCTCTTTATCATATTACTTTACCTAATACCAGGTCATTAATGTTCAATGTATATTTTCTGAGTTGTTTCTTTACAATTAGAAGTACAACAATCATAATAACGTTACAATCTTAACAAAATACGTCTAACTAGAATATGTCAAAGTATGACTCTCAGTTATTCTTGGTTTACTTTGCTGACGAAGGTTAAGTGCCCGTCTACATAATAATAGCATATTTATAGAGCTTTATTGGAAACAGGCACTCAAGTGAGTAAGCAAAGTACATTCTAAGTGTTTTCTCTGTAAGAATAATATGTTAAAATGTATTTTTCATGTAAAACAGTCCCTATAACTGGCAGTATATGAATATTTAAAGGTTTATTTTTTGTACTTCGTTGTTTAGCGTAAGCTGATTGAGTCGTATTTTTTTTAATAATATTCGAAGCCGATTAACGATTTAGGAATTCTGGTAGCGTTAAATCGTTACCATAAATTTTATGAGGGTCGGCAAACTGTTCCGAAAATTTCCAACTCGTCAGGAATACCTACAACCTTTTTTCTATAGATATTATAACATTGTTCTAGTGAAACTGTTAGGCATTTATGACAGTATTTTAATATTATATTCCTTTCTAGATATATATATATATATACGCTCAAAGTTAATCGTCGACGCGATCGGGGTCGACAGCGCGAGTGCGACGCCCCTGGTGTTGCAAACGTCCATGGGCCACGGTCACCACTTTACATTAGGTGGGCCGTGTGCTTGTCCACCACCTAAGTTGTATAAAAAAAGCTAGGAACGCAATGAAGTAAAGAAGAATAATAATTATTACCGTAGGACCGAAAATTTTAGTTTGTGAAATGTGGGTGTACACCAGATGCCTACCCCTTCGGGGATTTATATATAACGGGTGGCGCAAAAGTAAAGACCCTATTTGGTTCGGCTATAACATTTTTTCTAAATTAGAAAACTAGATTTAGGTTTTTTTAAATGTATATTTGTACCATTAAATTTCGTACCATTAGGATTTAAAGATGATGTCTTTTAAATGGTGACCTCCAGAGTTGATACATTTGAGCCCTATTTATGACATTTTGCATAACTTGCCGTAACACTACCTGCGATATGTTCGTTATTTCTTGACGAATGTTTTCTTTTAGAGCTGCGAGAGTCTGTGGCTTGTTCACATACACCCGAGATTTCAAAAAACCCCAAAGAAAGAAGTCTGGACTGGTCAGATCGGGTGATCTTGCAGGCCAAGGCAAATCGCCAAAACGAGAGATAACTCGGCCTGGAAAAGCGTTTGACACAATTATTCCACGTTCTTGGGGAGTAAAACGGTCCATGTTTATTTTCAGTGTATTTTACATTTGTTCACTACACAATTTTCAACAACAGAATGACAGAAAATTTCATATAAAAAAAATAAAGGTATTTTCTTTGGTGCCACTACTTTTGCGCCACCCAGTATGTATGTACAGTAAAAACGTGTCATACTTTAAATTGTAGCAAGTGTAGTTAAGTGTAATAGCTCAGTAATTAAACCTCGAAGCACGAACCAACTTTAAAAATGCCTATAAAAATTGCGAATTTGCCACTATTGAATTGAAGTGAACACACTATTGAATAAAACCGATATTTTTGAAATATGAATACTGTATGTCTTTGCAATGTTGAAAGCCCGAACTATAGTTTAAATATTTGAGATTTTTAATACTCGTTAGTAGATAACAAAGTTATGATCATAATTGAAAGTAGTTGACATAGCGGAATGTCACATACTTTTCACTATGGACATATCCTCGTTACCTGATGTAGGTAAAATCAATGGTAATGTGCGTCAAAGTTGCAGTAAAGAGGAGATAAACGTGACCGTCACCTAGTATTGAAAAAATCTTAATGATCTTCAACCTCCGTCAGTTCAGAGGGCGGCAGGCACTCTAGCTAAATCAGAGTTCCCAGGCTTTTAGTGAAGACTTGATGACTTTACACGAAGCTGGTGCCATCACGTAGCGTTGCCTCTCCTCCCCAGAAGCCTATGCAGATGCTGAAAAATAATGTAGTTTGACTGCGTTTTCAGCTGGTTTCTTTATCTCTATTCTTGCTTTCAAAATAATCCTGTGGCACCAAAAAAAAAGTATATTTTCGTTTTGTGCCCTCAGTGCATAAACTGGAATATTGCTTCCGATCTGTGCCACTGGACGTGACAGTGGCACAAAAAGGAAGATTTTTTCCTTTTTGTGCCATTAGTGGCACATCCCAGTGGCATAAACCGGAATAATGAGGGTCAACAAGCATATTTTTTGTTTCTGAGTTAGATAAGATATTTTTAGCAGTTCTTTATTAATATTAAATAGACCTAAAATTCAAGTAAATTGTGGAACCAGTTTTCCAAACCGGCGTAGTTTCGTCCCGGAAGATTTTTTTATTTATTCAAAATAGCTACTAACTCTATCATAGCATAGATACTTAGTTAATACGTTTATACTTTCATAAAGTTGTAAGATTTAATGTCCATTGTGGAAATAAAGACGAGTTTCCTCTTCGTAGACATGCTCTTACCTGTTGAACGCTCGCGTTCCATGACATTTTTATTTAAAAAGAATAGATTGTATACCAATGTGATTCCCTCAAAAATATTTTAAATTAATTAGTACCTAGCTAATAAAGATACGTTAGACTAATGTCTGTGATTTTGTTTTCATCTTAATCAATATGTTTACACTTAGGATATAATATTATTTTAATGCTTAACCTAAACATGAAAAACTATTACTAATTTTTAAACTAAAGTATACATAAAAAACTAGCTTAACTACAGATAAATAATTAAAAGTAAATATTTATATATATTTTTTTATATTATATTTATTTATATATAATATATACTTATAAACTTGATAATATAAATTACTTACTTACCTTCAGTTGAACTGGTACAACAGCATAACGAACGATATAGTTTTACAGCGACGTAATTATATTTATTTAATTCAGAATCTAGTACAAATATCTATAGTAAGTAGTAGTCAACAGGTAACACAGATGCGAGTATTCAACAACAGTTCTAAATATCTCAAAAGTTACAACAAGTTAAACGCACGTAGGCAACATGTACTTTAAGAGGAGTTGTCCGTAATAGTAACACTGATGGGAAGACCAAACCAAGCGTACGTGGGGCTCGACAGAACAAGGCAGAGAGGAAGCGAAAAGTAGGCATCACAGGTAGCTCGGACTAAACTTTATCAGAGATTTTAAATTCATCAAACTGAAATCAAGAGTACAAAAAAATAAATGTGACACCGTAGCGTAGTGTACGCGCGCGACGTTACTCTAACGAGTTCAGATATGGTGTGAAAAGTCTAAAGATTCAACAAGTGGTTTGCGAAGGCGGGCGGTGCGGGCCGGGCTCGCAGAAGTCCTCGCGGCGGGAAAGCTCGCCCGCCAGTGCCCCGAGCAGCAGCACCCTCTGCCGCTACGCGAGGCGCGTGTGTGCGTCCGCGGCCCCTCGCGCTACAGCCTTCATTGTTAACCCTGCTAGAGTGTGCGTGACGGCCTTGTGCACACGAGTCTGCGCGTCAGTGTCCGCGTATCTTGTGCGTGTGTGCACTATGACGCGCCTACGGGTCTGGCGCACAGGTGAGCCCGGGCCGACCTCCAGCCAGCTCGTCCCTGTCCTATCTATACCGCTTTCACAATGAAATGCCTCGGTGAACACAAACTACCTGCGTGCTACTTAGTGGACGCATGTAGTCTCTGAGTGTAGACAGGGTAGTTTTGTCCACGATATTGCACCTTTTTTATGAAACGAGTTCATAATGTACCTATCATTATATTTATGTTAGGATTTGTTGGAGCGAAATGGTTGTGTTGTTCGTAACGGTAGAGTGGCTCTGTGAAACTTTTACATGCCTTAACGAGCTTTTGTACATATTTGTTTAGTGTGCCCCTCTCGTGTGAATATCACGAATAGTTCGCATTGCATTGTACTGAATAATTTTGTATTAATTAGTGTCGTATTAATTAAACACACGTGGAGTTAATTACATTGTTACGTGCACGTCTGTGGAATGGTTTTCGTTGCACTATGAAATTCCTAAAATTAATTATTTTGTTCAACTGAATGTAAAATAATTAGGTAAAACCAAACTGTCAAAATGTTCATGTTTTAGAGTGCTTGTCAGTCTGGAACATTAAGTTTTAATTTTCATTTACTGAAACTTGATTTTAATTTAAGTTGAGTAGGATCAATTTCATCAAAAACTTGTATGTTTAATATTATAATAGAAAGTTTTGTAACCGCTCTAACTTTGACTCTTTGGCAGCCTCCGTGGCGTACTATTAAAATTTTCGACAATAGCTCAATGCAAATATTTGCATGTATAAATATGAATATCAATATTTACATTGGTATGGGTGTGCCTATATATGGATGTGTATAATAGTGGCTTTAGCACTTTTGCAAACTGTGTAGAATTTAGTCGAAGACGGCCGGGGTAATAAGGTACCTATTACCCTGATTGGTGATTGATTGATTGATGTTTGATACAATGATTGGTGAAATGTGGGTGTTAATTCACCTCACCCTAATCCTACGGGGATAAAGGCGTGATTATATGTATGTATGTAGGTATGTAACTATTTTGGTATTTTTGATATAAAATTACTAAAATATCTAAGGTTGTGCGAGCGAGATTGGACATCACTGGTTCTAATATCAAATTGACGGTGCTTAATCGCCCCTTTCTTTGGCAACGCCCGCCGATGAAGGTCACATTGGCCCCGAGCCCATCTGCTGCTGGCTACGAGTGAGTTTGAGATCAACATTTCCTTCTTCTTTCAACAGGTGAAGACTTTCCCGCGGTGCGGCCTAATTATATTTCATTTTATTGTGTGCTATTACGAGCCCGATGACCTCTGCGGTCTAAGGTCACAGCACCAGCTTGCGCTGCTTAATTTCCTTGTATTCTTTAGCTTCTGCTACGCTGTTTTGCCGCTGGGGAGATTCCTTTCACCTGCTATATTTTAGCGAGTCACTTGGACTTAGTTATCTTGTGACGTACTGACCCGCACTTCTTTCTTTTTCCAGGGTTCGCACTGGGCTTCACGCCAACATTACGGCAGTGAGGCACACCTGTGAAGATCTTCAGCTCCGGTGTCACCAGCTAAGGGCTACTACCATCTTGCACAACGGATCAAGCAACGCCACGTCAGAATACTTCATATCGAACCATCCCTGAGGTTCCTACTTATATACCTGTTCTAAATTCATGTAACGTACCTTTAACATCGATTACAAATACGGTGGACATTTTGATAGAGTGGACGATATGGCCCTAAATAATTGTTATTTAAATCGTAATGCAATCTTTTCATTTATTTATATCATGTCTCTCAAGCTCGCCAGACACATCATTAATTACATTCACATTTAATTGATATTTTACACTGCTCTCATACCTATTTTATTTACAATTCATTTAAGATACTTCAGTTTTCTTTAAAAGTAATTAAAAAAATATTTTCGTTACATTGGCGCCCAACGTGGGACCACTTATGTCTCATCCGCGTTATATTCAGTTTTTAAGAGAAAGGCGCTCCCATAAAAAACAAAACTGAAGGCAATCCCATAGTCACAGGCAATGTGGAACCTCTCAGTCTCAGAAGAGACTTTGCCTCACTGTGTGTTTTCTGCCGCCTATACAATGGGTTGTGCTCAGATGAACTATTTGACATGATGCCAACGGCTACATTCTATCACTGCACTTCTCGCCATAGGCGGGGAATTCATCCGACTGCATACCGCATATTGCGACCGGAAACGGTGCGCACTATGCGGTATAAAAGGAACTTCAACCCTCGCACACTCAAGCTGTGGAATGAACTCCCCGCGATGGTTTTCCCAAGCGTCTACAATATGGGGTTCTTCAAGAAGGGCATTAGAAGGTTTCTTCAGGGTCGGCAGCACGAGAGTGACGCCCCTGTTTGTATACGTCCATAGGCCACGGTAGCCACTTTCCATAAGGTGGCCCGGAGTGGAATAAAAAACAAAAAAAAAACTTTCACCTTGGAGTCCGGGGTCCGCTTTTGCCAGCCCAACTACAGGTTTGGCTGAACTTCGATATTTTCCGTGAAGTGACTGCCATCTAACCTCCATAGCAAATTGGCGATATCGAAGCATTGAAGTTAAACCAGTCATTAAACTTTTTTTAGGGCTCTGACTACCTGTAACGACTGCTAGGTATATAGATGTTCGTATGACAACCGGGACTGATGTCCGAATGTAAATAGCCATATTCATGCATACAAATTATTTGCATTGAGCAAGAATCGCACCTTCGCCTCATGCGTCGCAAAGAATCATTTTTTTATTTAGTTTAATATTTGACCATTTGAACGTCAAAGTATTCGATTGATGACAGCCTCCGTGGCGTGGCGTGGCGTAGCGGTAGTGAACGCGTTTTTCAAGAAGGGCATTAGAAGCATTAGAATGGTGTGCACTGTGCGGTATGAAAGGAACTTCATCCCTCGCACACTCAAGCTGTGGAATGAACTCCCCGCGATGGTTTTCCCAAGCGACTACAATATGGGGTTCTTCAAGAAGGGCATTAGAAGGTTCTTCAGGGCACGAGTGTAACGCACCTAGTGTTGCATACGTCCATAGGCCACAATAACCACTTTCCATCAGGTGGGCCGTGTGCTTGTCTGCCACCTAAAAAAAAAAGTGCGAGCAAGCAAGTGATTAGGATGACCATACATTTTTATCATTATGATATACGTCTAGGTACTTTATAATAAACTTTTTCCATTAAACAATTTTTCACTCTTATTTTAAACTTATCAAGTGGCATGTCAACCAAATCCTGAGGCATTTTATTGAATACTAGCTGACCCCGCGAACTTCGTACCGCCTAACAGTCAATTCTTTTCTTTTTCAATTTTTCTCTCCGTAAGAACCATCCCCGTACTTAAAGGAATGTTCTAAAAAAAGAATTAGCGAAATTGGTCCAGCCGTTTTCATGCCATGTCGTGACAACGGAAAACGGGTTTCATTTTTATATAATTATAATATAGATACAGTTGCCTACAAACGAATTACCAACCTTATGAGGCCTGAGTATTGGCACTGCAAGTTTATCGTTATTTCTCGTATTATTAATAATTAAGTGCGTCATAGTTTTTGTAGAAGAGATTTAGATTTACACCCGTATTCACAAACAATACTTCGCTATGCGTACTACCAAAACTGTGCAAAGAACGACAAATTCTCAGTGCGTTCGTTCTGGCAAGCCTTTTTATTCATTGATAACACTTAAGTAATACTTCGTTGAGGGAAAGCACTGCGTTAGATACTGCTCCGGGATGTTTGTGAATTAATTTTACCAGCCCTATGCGCTCGAGCACACTATGAGACGTCACAGTATTGTTTGTGAATACGGGTGTTAGGTCCGCACATTTAAAATATTATCGTAAATTTATTGAGAAGCAATTGCGTTTATTACCGCCACGCCACGCCACAGAGGATGTCAACAGTTTCACACTTCTACTAATAACCCCCAGTTTATAATAGCGGCAAAACAAGGTCGTCTTGTTTATACCTACCTACTTATTTTAATCCCCTACTTATGTCACTCACAATTATCACAATATCTTGAAACATCGGGGAAAATTGATCACGTTTTGCAAACACTGTAAAAACCTCACATAATACCTTTTACATAAGAACGGTAGTAGGTATATCCTCTTTAGATTTTTATAGTAGAGTAGCGTCCTAATAGGCTGTTTTCCCCTTCGTTAGGCGATTGTCCAATTAGATTAGAAATTGTCCAATTCAATTTGATTGTAATTTATTTCAGCCACAGACTTTTTTTATACTACTTAGGTCGCAGACAAGCACACGGCCTTCCTGATGGTAAGAGATTACCGTGGCCTATGGGCGAGTGCAACACCAGGGGAGTCACACGTGCTGCCGACCCTGTAAGAACAGAGAGATTCTGTGCCGTCAGCGCAAAAGATAAGTAGGACAAAGGCACAAAGCCTCACTGACAGCACAAAATCTCTCTAGTGAGCTCTGGCAGGGTAGCCAGAGCTCACTGGAGATTTTGTGATCACCGACTCACCGTTAGAAACAAAATACGAGGCTATTAAGCCGCGGTATTCTGTAGGGCGGAGGTACTTCCCCAGTCGGACTATTCGAATAGACAAGGACCCGATTGACGGAAATAGGCTGCCTCTGCCTACCCCTTTAGGAATAAGTTACAGGCGTGAAGCTATAATGTATATAATATATGTATAGATAACGTGATTCTGCCATCATTGTCAGCTTATTTTATTGGGCCTCGGTATTTGAAAACCGAAGAAAAAAAAGTTTAATAGTAGGCCCGTTCACTAGTTCATTAAGAAACTATCTGGTGCACGCGGCTTCGCCCGTGCGGAAATTTGATCCCATCCCAACACCTGAGAACTGCAATCTATCACGGTACCAAATTTTTGTCAGATCCGTTAAACAGCATGATTGACTAACAAAAATTCTAACAACTTCATCTCTCTTTATAAATAGTAGGATCCCACAAGTAAATCACTTAGTCACCCACCGCAGTATAACAGACTTCCCAGTCAGACAGTTCCCAGTTTAACTATTCAAGGAATTCAGGTTGCTAACTAAATTATTAGCAACATCAAGTCTTTATCGTACCTACCTAATGAAATTAACTGTACTTTTAGAATTTGTACTAACTTTATACTACGCTCGTACTCGTATCGTAGGATGATTACTAATGAAACTAATTCGTAGTGGCTATTTGCTTGCTCCGACTGGCGATGTTAGAAGGTTTCGTACTTTATATAATTTAAATTAATACCTATTTACAATCGTAAATAACAATAGCGCCGTGTGGTTCCCGGCAGAGTAGAATTTGGACCAACCCCTTTCCTCCCATGTGGTGTCGTACAAGGCGATTAAGGTATAGGGCTGTTTAACATCAGCCAGATATACAGGTATCGCCCAGACTCAGCCTCGGATACATGGGTCGAGTCAAAAAATAGTACCGTGGGACCGAATTACAATGATTGGTAAAATGTGTGTGTTAGTTCACCTCTGCCTAATCCTCCGGGAATAAAGGCGTGATTATATTTATGTTGCCGCCAACTAGTTTAATCAGCCGTTTAATTGACTGCCGTTTAATTGAAGGCTGTTAACTAAATGGCGGGTGCCGTTCAAATAACGGCTTGAATGATATTCAGCCATTTAATTAAACCGCTGGATATGAGCCGCTGGGTAAAAGACTTGGATCGATGGCGTTTATTTACTTGTTTCTGCTGGTTAGGTACAAGAAAATAACCACGAAGGTTAAAGCGGGAGCTCCGCTACACTCGGCTCCCGCATTAGCCTTCTAACCTAATCTATTCAAGTCTGCGCTGTTGTTCTCAAAAAACCTATCAATAACTTTCTGACAAATTTCTGGGTTGTACTAATGACGTAAGCATTGACCAGCCAGTTTATTAAATGTAACAAACGATAGGTATCTATAACCCGCGCCACGTATCTTGGACCTAAAATGTGCTCAAAACGTGCCCTTTAAGCGCAGTACACATTTCTTGGGTGTCTTTTGAGGATAGCGCGGAATGCTACTGCGGTAGACGAACTGAAATTCACCAAGCATAGACTATTACAAAGCAATTCGCGGGCGCCAGAGCCTCGTATGTCTTACGATTTAGGTCCAAGATACGTGGCGCGGGTTATAGGGTAGACTGGGTACGGTTGAAACATTTTAGCGTTTATCGTGCATAGCATCGGGATTTGTTAAGTGAGCGATGACGGAAATATATTAAATAAAAGACCTTGTATCTGTCTACTAATGGGCAATGTTATTTGAGATCAGTGTGTAATATTTTCTGTGTAAGATCATATTTAAAAAAATCTGTCATTTGTTTCAACCGTCCCCATGCCAGAGTCGGTTGAAACAGTGCCTGGGGTCAGTTGAAACACATACATGAAATAATACAAAATATAATCAATTATCATGTTTTAATAAACATCTAATAACATTTAAGAAAACTAAATACATTATTTCCATAACAATTAATATTTTAAACAAAAATACATACTTGCATGGTTACGAGTTCATTCGGAGTCACAATTGTGGCAAACATAACTAAGGCCACCTTCTGTGCACTCTTCATGTGCCCATGCATTTTACATACTGTGCATTGTATCCATTTGTGATGTTCTGAATAGGACCATTAGCTGCTTCGATTGAATTTGGTCTATCTGATAGGCCAAACGCAGGTGCAAAATCCGAGTTCTGTAAACAAAAGCTGATTAAACGGAACAATACCAGTTGTGCGAAAGCTAGCTTGAATATTGGATTCTTTGGCGTACCCTTTTGGCATCTAAGAAACAAGAAAACTAATTATATAAATTGTTTCAACCGTACCCACAAATAATGTTTCAACTGTCCCCAATACGCCTCTTGATATAAAACGGTTCACAGTAAAAATAATAATAAATTTAAATAAAAACTACTCATACTGCCATATTCTACAAGCTTTAATTAAAACGAAATAAAACTTTCAATACTGTAACTTTAAACAAAATCCTAATAATCGCAAAAATGTAGGTACAAAAATACTTACTTTTCCGTCAAAAAACACAATGGGGCCTCCTATTGACAAGCACGTCGCCCGAAGCCCGACGTAAAACTAAAATTCGTGTTTCGACTAGTCGCCCGCTTCATACTCCCCTTGTACCCCTCACCCCATCACGCACTGTTCACGAGATATTTGGTTTGTTTCAACCGTCCACCGTTTCAACCGCACCCAGTCTACCCTACCATTGAATTCAGGCCGTTAATTGAACGGCGCCGTTTAGTTAACAGCATAGGCAAGGCAGTTAATTTGAACGTCTGATGAAGCTACTCGAAGTTGGCTGCGACATACTTATAGGTATAATATGATTAATGACAAAATGTATATGTAGGTGTCTGGTGTCTGGGTACCCTCCTAGACGTTTAAGGCCTTAGCCAACTTACTGACAGCATAGAAGTTCGATTAGCGATTATATTAGGTACTCTGCTCTGCTCCCAGGTCAAAAGTATTTGTTAACCCCCAAAACCAACGTAGGTACGGCTTAACGTTGATCACCCATCTTGAGACTGATCTGGCTAGTCTCTTAAACTTGCAATAGGTATTCTGTTATCCTACTCGGTTGCCACTCAACCACGAGCACCTTCTCTGCCACGAGTTTGAAGGTACAAAAGGTTGTTCAATTTTGGTCTCAACCACAAAACATCTTCACGCTAACATGTCTACATTATTTACACTTTAGTAGGTTTTAGTCGGTTAGGGGAGGGGGTTATTTGACGAGATATCCGCACAAAAAAAAACATTTTATTAATGCATTTACACCATTGTGGTGGTCACCGTGGTTCCCACGTCTCGAAACCGGAGCAGTCAGCCAGGGGATTAGAAATAGGCCTTACCTCGGGCTATCTTAGGTACCTACCTACCTACACCCTGATTTGACATCGGAAGACGCGAAACGGCATGTGATTTAGTCAGTTTGAGTTCGAATTTATCCCCAGAAAAGAAAGATGACATTAATCCAATGTCCAATAACACCCAAACGAGTAACAAAATAAGCTTATTTGCATGTATTGCTATTGAAAGTTTGCTGGCGGCATGAGTTGGGGGTTTGTAAAAAGTTGTTTTATCGCCATCTAGTGTTCGAAATAAAACTGTACACTTGATATGTGAAGTTAGGCACAAAGTAAATAGATGGCGCTAACATCGTGGTTCACGTTTAGAACCATGATTTTATAAAAAGTCACTTGAATTAAAAATATTAGCATACACCTATTTTTGTAGCTATTCTTACTATGTACACTTGTACACTACTTATTTTAAATATATACTTCACTATGCGCTTATAAATTTAATTTACATGCACATAAAAATCTTAAAATATCCGCATAGAGTTTCGCCTCTTCTTATCCGTTCATATTACTGTATGCTAGAAAGAGACAAAGTATAATACTTATGCTAAAACGCGTAGTGAGTGAATAGCAGTACTGGGACCGCACAATACAATACAAAGCGTCAAAATCGTCAAATTAATCTGTCACCATTCGTCAAATCGTTTATGACGAATCGGTTGTGTGTAAGGGAATTTCAAGTTTTAAAAATTGTCGTATATATTTAATCTAAACAGAACAGTGTGCAATAATGCATTACCAACAGTGAGACGCACCAGAAGTATCCATTGACCACTTTCACACAAAGTGATTGACAATAAAATGTCTTTTGTGAGCATAAAGAAGCAATATTTAGCCATCGGGATGTTGATTTTCGTTATATTATTTTTATTTAATAGTAAGCCAGCGTTTCAATGCCAGTTCACTCCCGAAGCGAATTCGAATCTTCCTACTATTTATGGGATAACGCCGACGTATCCGAGGCTTGCTCAAAAAGCGGATCTGACGAGGTACGAATTGTTTATCGTGATGTTCCTGCCCTTGATTTATAGTTTATCTTACCTCATCTATTTGGCTAAAGTGTTTGGCAATGGTTCTGAGATGAGCCGACAATTATTTTAATTGATAAATTGATGGGTTTTGCAATACGCAAGTACGTTGGATGTACAATCATTGTTGGATCTTGTGAAAGTTAATACAGTATTCTGACTGATTTTGATCCTACAAGCTGATACAATTGAAAATTTCTGGTCAAACTGCTAGATTTTATACTAGACTGTTTTTGTAAAAAATATTTCAAAAGCTTTTGTCTGATTAAAAATTATGTGTGTATTACTATTAATTATTAATTTTTAATCAGAGATAAATTTAGGAACATAAAATAGAACTTATTAATTATTATTATATGTAATTGAAAGCAAAGCTTTAAATAGCAGTCTGTATCGCTACTACGTTATCTAACATAAAAACCTAATAATATCTCAACCGGAACTTCATGCAGAATAGTCACAATTGCTACTGATGCGCAACCGAGGCAGCATCTTTATTGCGTGCTCGCTTAGCAAGAGATGGCATTTACCATCTGCTCTCATTATTTAAATACAATACTAAATGAGATGATTAATTTACAGGTTATCACAAACATTGATGCATGTGAAAAATTTCCACTGGGTTATTATTGAAGATACTGATCAGAAAACAAAATTGGTTGAGACGCTGCTCAAAGAGTCAAACCTGAAGTATACACATCTCAACATTAAAACACATAAATCTAAACACTCAACGGTATGTATTTTGTATTTATTATATGCTTTCCTCGTTTATTTTTAAGGTCCATAATTTTTTATGGTAGGTACTACATGATAGTTAAGCTGTATTTGAAGTTTATTTTGAACTCTGTTCTATTTTTTTAAATGTTGATGGGGAAAAAATTTGTTTAGCCTTTAAATTAAATTGTTGAATCAATTTTAATAATGTATATTGTAATACATATTACAATATAACAAAAAAATATATAAGTACTTACTTGAAAATTTTATGATGAAAAATAAATAGATAAGTACATTTTGTTTGCATAGGTTCAATATGAGTCCCCAAATTGGTTTTTACCAGTTATAAAATGAATTGCTTTTATGTTTAGAATATTCCTACTACACAAAATTATGGTCGATACCAGGATACTAAGAGGGATATGATTTAGGGACCACAATCAGAACAATGTATCTATTATTAACTTGTGACTGTTATCTACATGTACAATACATTGTATTGTTTATCTGCAAACTATGTAACTAGGGAATGAAATATAAGAAAATTATATAAATTATTATTATGTATTACATGTAATAGTTACTGTTGGAAAAAGATTTATTGAATGAGGAAATGAACAAACATCAATGTACGAAGAGATCAATTGCCGACTTTTATAATTTTCTTGTATCAGCCACAGCCCACATATGACCACTATCTTGCTTGATGTTAAATGATGCTGTGGAAGGTGAGCGATGATGGAGGATACTTGCTTAAAACACAACCAATGCCTCAAGCATGAAAATTATTCGAATTCGTAACATAGACATATAGAGAACAGAGCATTGCGATTGGCAGGCTTCACACACAGACAGGTTCACAGTAGGCAGGAACCTTTACGTTACAAATACGAATATTTTTCGTACTCTGGGCACCGGTATAAATAATGTGATTGGGAATGATTCCAAAATGAATGATTCCAATTGTGCCAAGATCATTCAATTCAATGGTAATTCCTACCAACAATACTGTGTGCGAGGTTCTGATTTTTAACACACTTTTTTAATACATTGCAGCTCTTGGACATCAATGTCTGTGTATTTCAAACAGCTTTATACAACACATCTTGGTATTGTGTATGTTTGCCCATTAAGAATATTATTTAACGAGTTGAATAACTTGCATTTTATTTAGGTAGTTATTTATTCACATTAAATTTTAATTCCGTAAAATATTACATTATGTTTAAATACTTTACAATTAAGTACCTACTTTACTAATCATTGAGATACATAGGTAGGTACTATTTATGCGTATACTAAAAAATAAAAATTGTATCTATATTTATTTGTTAATAGTTACTTTAGTTATCTTTTTGATTTTACAACTAAAATTCACAAAACCGTAGAGAATCCGACGAATACCTAGTTTGCCCGATATCTGGCGAAAAAACCCTCGTCTTTTTACAACATGGCGGCTGCGGGTTGCATTGCGATGCGACCCCAAAAAGTTTTAATCTAAGTTTACACTAACCCTCTATTGCAATCCGAAAATAAAATAGTATCTATTTGAGAGTTCGGTATATTGACCACGTATTGATTTGACATAATATCCCCGAATCTAATAGTAATTTCAGTAACCATGCCATGATAGTTGAAATGCCTAAAATAGGTAGGTATACCTACGGGTAGTGATTAAATCTATATTCGCGATAATCCGCTTTGTCAAACGCGCTAATAATTATGTTAGTGGTCTAGTTAGTGCGCTACTTTAGTTAGGTGTTTCATAATAAAAGTTGATTAGTATTTCAGGTAGATATTGAGTACTAATGTACCTATCTAATTACGAAATTAATAAAGAGACATTGTAACAATGCTGGGCACTAGCTAGTCCTGAGTACGTAGGTACGAGTCCTCCGCCATACCCTACTAACCTAAACTATCCGTATCGGGGCGCTCGGAGTTCGCACTCTGACATTATATTATGTATATTTTATTTACGTTCCTGACCTTACATGCATCTTATTTTAAATTGGAAAAAGCAAGGAATGCATCACCGACAAAAAACAATTAGATTACCTACTAGCGTAGAATCACTTTATAAACTCGGTCTTCTTAGCGAATAGCGAATAGACAATTTTCTGAATATAATCTTTGTTATAGGTGATTTGAGACTAATAACCAATTGGCATTTCAGTTTTGAATGTCCTACAATGATGTGTGTGCATAGTATGTATGTAATAAACACTCTTGCATATTTTAAAAGGCTCATAATAGCCATTGTTCGAGGCTGTGTCCGTGCGATTTAGTGCCTGTGTTGCATACGAGTCATACATTTTATCAGCGTAAAACTAAACGGTAGGAGGTAGGACACGATGGTATTTCCGTCCCAATTGAGCAGTCCGACTGGGAAAGTATCGCCGCCCTTCAGAATACCGCTGCTAAATAACCTCGTGTTGTGTTCCCGGCGGTGAGTAAGGTAGACAGACCCCACTGGAGAGGTTTTATGCTGTCAGTGGGAAGTGTAAGAGATCGCTTGTAGCGATAAGGCCGCCATTTGTACATATCTCTTATATTGTCCCTAATGTACTGTAGTTTGTTTATGTACAATAAAGAATTATCTTATCTTATCTTCTGCGCTGACGGCACGGGATTTCTCTGTTCTCACAGGGTCGGCAGCATAAGTATGATTCCCCTGGTGTTGCACTCGTCCATAGACCACGGTAAACAACCGTTTTATTTGGGCTTAGGTAATTCTTAATTCTAAATTCTAATTAGGTAATTTCTAAGCAAAAAATCGCGTTGCGTCCTTGCTGCGTAAAAGGAGAACCTAATAAAATAAAGTAATACACTTGAGTGATTAGGTCTACCTACCTGTTTTGCATAATATTAAGTGATTGATAGGATATTGAGCTTAAATAGTATTATTTATTGACAATAACGTTAAGTAGGTATGAAGTTTACAAAATGTTTCGAAGGGAATGCTAATTCTAAGATGAGTGATGATGACTTCATCAGATGCTTTTTTCATTGCCTAAGTAAAAGTATCCTATTTTCATTTTCACTTTCAAATTACTATGTTTTTACCGAACTTATAGCATTGAATTCGTTCATAAGCAAGGTTAATCAATTGTTGAACCGACCTTCAACCTTTATTTACCTACACTAATTTAAACTACCTAAGTTCACGAAAACTATAGATAGGCATCTACGTAATCATTTAATATTGTAACTTCCTACTTATTAGTACAACTTTAATCCTTTCAGATAATAGTTGACCCTAAACATCCCAAGAGAAGATACTATATTCCTAGGGTATGTCACTATGATGTCACTTTGATGCCAGTAGTTCCAATAAAATCGTAGAGGTAGAAAAGTTTGTTGGTAGTAATAATCTTGAATATGTTGTGTGTTAATATTGAAGACAAATGCTACGTATTCTATTTTGTATGCATAGTACATGCATATTTATTTAGAAATTGTAGATCAATATTAAGAAAATTCAGAATCATAACACTGTCAATAATAATAATGTCTATAACATCAAAATGCCGTCGGAAATAACACTGTTAACCGTAACATGATTGTACCGATTATAGACCAGATCCTTCCTATTATAACTATTCTCAACTTCTCTATTTCTAACGGCTTCTTCCCGTCTGCGTGGAAAGCACAAATTATTCTTTCCCCAAAAAAAACGCAATCCTTCTTTTGCCCAGTACCGACCGATATCTATACTACGATTCCTTTCTAAAGAACTTGAGCGTCTTGTCCACACACAGCTTAGTAATTTCCTCGTCAGAAACTCGTTACTAAAAATCTCTATCAATCTGGTTTCCGCCTTGGTCATAGTAGGGTTACAGCCCTAGGAAATCTTGCTGACAGCCTTAATCACAATATTAAGGCATGGAGAAAGGAAAGCTAACAGTACTTACACTTTTAGATTTCGGTAATGCTTTTAACACAGTGGATTTTGAAATCCTACTAGTTATACTGCGCTCTATTTAGTTATCTGCCTGGCCGCCGGCAGAGTACGCGTATAGAGGATAATCTTTCCTTTCCTTTTCTTCATTGAGCGATATGACAGTCGGTGTGCTGCAGGGTGGCGTTCTATCCCCATTACTTTTCGACGTTTTTATAAACTCAATCTCAAAACAATTACTTTCGTTCTACCACTTTTAAGCAGATGATCTTCAAATATACAGGGTGGAAGATTTTAACCTTACCTGGAGGGAAAGTTCTCTAAATACTGTAGATACCGAATTTCACTCAAAGAAAACATTCCTTTATTTTTAAAAAGAAATAAAACTGCATTCATAGATTTTTGAAAATTAGCTTGCCACACCCGGTAATCGAACCAACTAAAATCCGAAAAAATAACATCCTGTATTTTTATGACATCAATCAATAGTATAAATCATAAGGATCAAATCTGTCTAACAAACATGGTTAATTAAATGAAAGGAAATCCCTGAAAATTCAATTTTCAAATTCGATTTGACAAAATAGAGAACTTAACTCAAGGATCCATCACCTATCATATTAAGAACAAAATTCCATATTTAAATTACTTGTCCTTGTTTTTCATGGCTGGCCCTTACTGGCCAGCAGGGGTATTTACTCTCTCGACTCAAACCGACTAAAACCGCATGCCGTCTCAGGTTAATTCAAAAGTCTCAATTAACGTATTATAAGACGAACCAATAAGGCAATTCTCTCGCCATATCCGTTGCCCAGGGTGCGATGCGGTGTACCACGAAGTGCTTTCCAAGCCCAACCAAGTATACCTCGAGACACGTATCTTGGACCTAAATCGACATAATAGTAGCGTCGCCGTCGGTAGCTTAGTGGTTAAGGAGTCAGCCTTACGATCGAGAGGTCCCGGGTTCGAATCCTGACCATTACACTACAGACGTGAACCCACTCCTAGTACAAGTAATTTAGCTTACTTGGGGGGGTTTACAGGAATATTAGTAATTTCGGTTACTAATATTCTTTAAAAAAAAATCGGGAGACTTGACTACCTCATGCAGTCACACAATAACGTTACATTCTAAATCGGAATCAAAGTTTAGTCATTTAGTACTCATTTTACTAAATAAATGGCGTTACTGTTGATTAGGTATGTGATGGCACGTTGAGCAAAAGTACTGTATCTGTTGGAATGGAATTTATAAGTTAAGATTTTATTGACTTCCTTTCATTTAATTTACCATGTTTATTAGAGAGTTTCGATCCTCATGATTGACACTATCGATTGATGCTATAAAAATACAGGATGTTATTTCTTTGGATTTTAGTCGGTTCTATTACCGGGCATGGCAAGGGAATTTTCAAAAAACTATGAATGCAGTTTTGTTTCTTTTTAAAAATAAAGGAATGTTTCCTTTGAGTGAAATTAGCTATCTCCAGTATTTAAAGTACTTGCCCTCCAGGTAAGGTTAAAATCTTCCACCCTGTATACCCAGTTGCCTCTGAATCAGCTGACAGAAGCATTTAACACTAAATATGGACTTAGAACGTGTATGTGAATGGAGCCATAATAATGGACTTCAGGTAAATCCAGCTAAGCCGCAATTCATTGTTGTTGGCAGCCCCTGGATTATGTCACGCATTGACTTTACGCATTATCCTCAAGTTATCTTCAATGGTGCTGCTATCGAGATATGTGATCATATAAAGAACTTGGGTATTTACATAGATAAAACTTTATCCTGGGATCATTAGATACAGGAAGTCAACCGCAAGTTGTTTGCAGCGCGGCGGGGTCCTTGCGTAAATTGCATGAGAGGCGAGGCGAAGTCAAATTGACGTGTCCTATATAAAAAAAAAAAATACTTTCTACTGCTACCAAAGTTGCAAACTCTGTTGCTCCCACTTCTTGACTACTCCGACACGTCAGTTATCTAAATGTCACTGAGGAGCAACTTGACAACCTTGAGCGTCTTCAGAATTTTTGCATTACATTTATATTTGACTTACGCAAATAATATAACGTCTCCGAATTCCGTAACCAACTCGAGTGGGTCCCAATTTACCTTCGCTTCTTAGGAATACTCATATACTTTCTTTATTATAGAGCGTACTGTTTAATTCTTGTACTCCCCATTATCTCAAATAATGGTTTAAGTTCCTTGGTGAAACATACAAGATTTCTGAGATCATCGGAGAATTTGAGACTAGCAATGCCACTGCACTTTTCTTCAAATTTCTTCGATAAATCTTTCACTATACAGGCAGTTCATCTGTGGAATGCGCTGCCACTACATATAAAACGAGCACAATCTTTGGAGTCTTTTAAAAAATGTTAAAAGAACAATATTCATCCTTTCTTGAGTAACAAACTAATGTATGTTGTAATTTTGTGTACTTAAAATGTACCTACTAAAAATGTTGTGTAGTATATAATATGTATACTGAGTAGTATATCTTGTAAATATTTGTATTGTGTAGGTATAGTATATTGATAAACCTCGAGAACAGCTGAACCCATTTCGCTAATTATTTTTTAGAATATTCCTTGAAGTACGAGGATGGTTCTTACCCAGAGAAAAAAATTAAATAATGCCTGAAAATGTAAAAAAAAATCTAACAAATTAAAGAATCGACTGCTAAGCGGTACCAAGTTCGCAGGGTCAGCTAGTATCTTATATTATATTTATATATGTATATGATACCGTCAATGTGTATAATCCGGTATTCTACACAATGCCTAGGCAATGTATAGAATCAAAGTCTAGTGGTTTGTTGTCTTTATAAACAATACTACACTCCAGAACTCCAGACCAATGTAAGTTATCATCAGCTATTTGGAAATAGATATTACACGCCAAAAGTGAGCAACTCAGCTAAGTGGTCGCTAATCGGCGAACTGAATATAATGTATATTTTTGCAATAATTTCCTTCATTTTGATATAATCGAGTAAGTTTGAGTGAACATATTTTATTGATGACATGCATTTTGGCGCCAAAAATCCATCATATCGCTTTTTATTCACATTTTATCTACTTACCTACTCTAGCACGCTTGGAAGAAGAATGTCTTTCATTTGGCGTATCAAGCATTGAAACCCGAACATTGGTTCAGAAGATGTCAGGTAATACAGAATTTACGAGCATACCTATTTACATACATACAAGATACGTGCGAAAAACTTTACCCTTCTAGGCAGTCGGCTAAAAATAATATCGTTGTATTTAAGCTTAGTATTGATAGACACTCATTAGTAAATTACAAAAACAAAAAATCCGACTGATGCTGAAAAGATCGAAACAAGTTTGATAGCAGGCGGTACCCATTAATTTTCATCCAGTTTATGATTTGTGAATGGGTGCCGCCTGCTATAAAAGTGGTTTCGATCTTTAATTTATATATATATTAATTCGTATATGTATATAATATACATTCGTAATATGTATATATATATATATATTTGTAAACGTCTTTTAATTGCCTTCATTTTGATATCCTACTCCATAAGTTTGAGTAACAATATTTTTTGGCGCCAATAGTAGGTACATCATTATAGCTCTTTTTTCACATTCGCTCTACAGCTGAATGGCTTGGCAAAATTTGACATGCGAGGTGTCATTTGATTCGTCATGATTGTGTGAGTGACACCACGTATATTAAAATTTCTAAAAAATCAAAATGGCGGATTTTTGCCTACAAAACGTATGTTATCAAAAATTTTTTTTCACTGAAACTTATCGAGTAGGGTATCAAAATGAAGCAAATTAGAAGGAGATTACAAAAATATATGTATATACATGTTATAAATATCATAACTAAAAAGTATAAAATAAAACAAATGATTAAAAAATAAAATAACCCGACTGCCACTGAAAAGATCTAAATAAGTTTGATAGCAGGCGGTACCCATTAATTTTCTTTCGGTTTACGATTGGTAATTTTTTAAATTCTAATACTAATTGAGTTGTCAACATATTAAAACTATCCAAATAGCATTTACTCGCTATTACGCTTGTCATAGATGAATTATACAAACATTGGAAATCAATGATATCTGGTATATCAGCAGCATTATTGTTAAACTATTTAAATTGCCCAAATACCATTTGCTATTAGCGTCAATCATTTTTACAGTGAATCACTATCACTACATATTATAAAACAAAGTCGCTGTCGCTGTCTGTCCGTCCCTATGTATGCTTAAATCTTCAATACTACGCATCGGATTTTGAAGCTGTTTTTTTAATAGATAGAGTGATTCAAGACGAAGGTTTATATGTATAATACATGCATAATATTGTAGAGAAACACTGATAAATTTAGAGATATGCAGCGGTAACGGGATCAGAAAATATGGCGGTACGAAGTTCGCCGGGTCAGCTAGTCAATGATAAAGCAGTACTTATTAAAGTATTAAAACCGCCCAGATAGCACCTTCTCGGTACTGCTCTTGTGATTTGCCAATTTTACAAATATCGTAAATGTGATGGAGCATTGAGCAGTGACTGTGGATATTGATGGAATTGGTAATATTTTTGGCGACAGGGTCATGTCTCCTCCGATATGCTAGGAAACATCAGAAGCATGTGCATAACAAGTTACGAATAGATGGTAGGAAAATGTATAACATAAATGGTACCTATCCTATCCTAGCTGCCCCGGCGAACTTCGTACCGCCATATTTTTGGCCCGCGTGGAGTTCAAATCCCGTTCCCGCTGCACCCTTATCACTTAGGGGGATTAAAAATAGATGTTGGCCGATTCTCATAGATACCGGATAAGCACAAAAAATTTCATCAAAATCGGTTAAGCCGTTTCGGAGGAGTTCGATTACGCACCCCGTGACAGAAGAATTTTATATATTAGAAGATAAAACTTTTTAATTACCAAATAAAAAATAAGGGTTGATCGTAGAGGGGTGAAAATTTAGGGTTGCATGTATTTTTGTATGATGTATCATAAAAAAATAAAAACAAAAAATTTTGTCTGAAAAATAAGAATAAAAAATTAAGGGGTGGACCACCCTTAACATTTAGGGGGATGAAAAATAGATGTTGGCCGATTCTCATAGATACCGGATAAGCACAAAAAATTTCATCAAAATCGGTCAAGCCGTTTCGGAGGAGTTCGATTACGCACATTTGTGACACGAGAATTTTATATATTAGATATAGGACTTCATAAGGTATACACTTGGTACAAATAACTAATTTATACGAAGTTGAAACTAAAATCGATGTTTATACTGGAGATTGATGGCGCTTGGTGGACCTTTGTAAACCACCATTGTAAACCTTTGAGAATACCGTAAGGCGAAACCGGTTAAGTTCAAAATAATAAAATAATTGTAGAAAAGTACAAGTGCTTTATTCAATATAAAATCGATGTGATGCAAACTAGCATCAAGGGCCTTAAATTAAGGCCGATACTCATCGCCCCTTAAATTAAAATTACGATTATTTTTTCTATATGGTATATCAAACAATCTTCTAAAAATGTTATTTCGATGCCGCCTACGCTACATGTTCTAATATGAATGTCGTACACAGATAACTGCCCAATATCGAGGGAAAAATGTGTGACAAAATTCGTGTAATTACAGTGTCGTTTATGTGTCCGTGGCGGTCGTGCTCATACGAAAGGCAAGAAGTTTGGTAACAATAATCTTCAGCCACTACACTTAGAGGGATTTTGTAATAATTATTTGCACCTTGTTTTACAATGTGGGAACCTCTTTCTGGTCTTACCTCGTTTGTGTTGTGCCTGCCAACGTCCAAAACGTCCAAAATCGCAAAAAAATCTTATGCTTAATGATCGAACATTGCGCAATTATTTGCCATTTTTAAATATCATCACAGCTAGATATTATATTGGTAGCTGAAGGTGACTAAGCTATTTATTAAACTCATGGAAGAAGTGGTAGGTAGGCACGGACAGTATTTTAGGTTTGTGAGTTACCCATTCTGTGAAGGCAAACACCATGGTTGAAATACTCCGGGCTAAGGGTTTGAAAAAAATCATGAGACGACTGCATCCGAAATTCCGAAAGGTTTCGACAGTATTGCAAAATGAGTGTTTTGTAGTATTACCTCTGCCGAATCTTTCGTACCTACCTATACACTTAACCGCGAATCGCGATATTATGTTATGTACAAAACGGATTATATTCCAACCTCATAAAATATCCTCAGGTATTCACGGATATATAACAATAGTTTATAGTAGGTACGTACATTCTTGAGGATGTTTTTAATGGGTAATATTTCCGGCCGCATTTTACCCATATCAGTGTTTATATACAACAGAATGTTCACAGCTACGCATGTTCCAATACACACGAATAATAGTTGTTCATTGTGTCCGGCAAGAACGAATCAGCCCTAACTATGACTCATAATACGAGCTCTTTGTTGACTGGCGAAACCGAAAACTTTGTAGATTGAAACCTCATTACATTACATTACACTCGACTTAATCTTCTTATGCGATTTGCGTTATGACGTAATCACTAAATAATTTGCAAGTTATTCCTCGCCGTGCCATCTGTGCTTAGAATACCTAACATATTGACTTCACTATATAATGTGTAGGTAATTATGTATTTAACATACTTGTACTTCCATAAATTTATAAGTAGATAGATAATTAATCATAGTTTCTGTTATTCTTTCCTCTTATCAATTGATGTCTATGTGTTATAGAATTAAAGGGGTAAATCATAAATTGTCATAAAATTACAGGGTGTTATTTTTTCGACATTGTATTGTATTTCTTTTTAAAAGTAAAGCAATTGTTCCTAAATAAAATTGCCTATCTCTAGTATTTCGAGTACTTTCCCTCCAGGCAGGGTTAAAAAATTCCACCCTGTATTGGTAGATACTTACCTAATAATATAATTCTACCGGAACGTGGGTCTTCTTCACGACGGCACATATCTATTTTAAGGGAATACATAATATGTAGGTATAAAATTAACTTTGTGGTTTAAACATTGAATAATAAGTACGTAGCTGTGAAATTGTTGCAGTATTATTGCAATGCTAAACCGATTTTATATGCATTATTTATATAAAATCTAAGTTCAGAATCTTGAAAATGAAAATTAAGTCCAATTATATGATTTTGGGGGATTGGACTTAAACCCTTACTACTGCTATGGAGCAATAAGATCAAAATTTAATTCCAATATTTTGTCTCTGCTTTGTGTACGAGTACCTATAGTTAAACAAGTTTGTAATATATATTTATATTATGAAGTATCAAGATCACATTTTATCTAACCATATATTGGTTACATACTGGTAGCACAAAATAATCAAAATATTTTTAATACTTTTGTACCACTAAATGAACTCGTACCAAAGGAACGGTACAAAAATATCAAAATAGATATTATGGTTTCGATTATGGTAAAACGATTACGTAAAGATTTATATCACAAAAAATGTTTAACAGCATAAATATGTACTTATTACGGTAAATGATTTGTAATGTTAGTTTGACACAAATCCATATCTCACTCACTGTTGTCAAATTTAACATGGTAAAGCATTTATCTTTATCACCATGCATGATTTGTATGAAGAAAAAGTAATTAATTTTATTAAAAAACCGTAAATAATAAACAAAACATGATGTGATATAGAAAAATGTGTGTGTGTGTAAAATGTAATTATCCGTTTCTAATTTCAGTAACGAATTAGTTTTTGTTTATGATGGAGTCTGTGACTAATTTCTTTTGTAATTGAATTTGTAGATTGGAGATTAACAAGTGTTGCAAATTTTGAATGACTTATTTGTTAATTGTGTTATGTTAATTTTACAGGCAAGTGGTGTTGAACAAAGAAATAAGGCTTTGGACTGGCTCCGAGAACATTTACAAACAGTGGAGGATAAAAGAGGCGTTGTTTACTTTATGGATGACGATAATACGTATTCACTTAAAATTTTTGATGAGGTAAGGAAACACATATTTAAAACTTACTTTGATCAATGGGTTTGTTCCTGTAGAAAGCAGGTATCTACCACTGCCTCTCTAGACAAGTGGCGAAACTTTTGTGGAATAGATTGATCAAGGTATGGGATTGGCATACGTTGACGACACGACTGTCACAAACGTCCAAATACGAGTCAATCCCATACATTTATCATTCCATTTATCATTCTATTCTACAATACGCTGGCTAACGAATTTCCACTTGTCTAGAGGGGTTCCTAGTGGTTACACTTTTAGTCTCCAGTAAAATTGCATGACGTAGGTACTTAGGTGATGGACGACCTTTAGAGCCAAGTTTAAACTTTTCAATAAACTGAAAAATAATACAATTGAACGTTATTAATTACTTTCAGAGAAATTGTAATAAAATAATTTCAGAGTACCTAATATCAATGAAGACGGAACATACCATAATCTGGCGTTTTAATTCTATTTCATTAACTTTTCTAATGCGCTATATGTAATTAAATACCTCATATTTACCTGAAATTCAATTCATATATCAGTAGGTATACCTACGAATTGAAAAAAAAAGTGCTATATTTCAAACTCCTTTGCGATCACTTTTGCGGTCAAGAGAGCTGTTGACATACTCTTTGAGGACGGCTAAATCCGTCTATCGTCCCTTTAAAATTTCGCGCACGGCAGGCTTTTGAGTATTACAGAATGAGTTCCATGTCTTGCATACTGTGACGATTTTATGTTATACAGTGTTATGGGACAATCATCTTCTGAGATGGGACCCTATTTAAGTTCGCACAGTGCGAAAGTTGTACCTAACCCTATGTTACGAAGCTATACTTTAAAATTTAATATAGGATGAGATGACACATTGTGGGGATCATAAATAAAATATTATTTTTTCTTCTTTCTTTCTATCGACTGTTTTTTACTTTGACGGTTTGTGTCTATATTATTATAAAAGGCAACGGTGAATAAATCGATTGAAACGTCGGGCAATGAAATGTTTTTTTTATTCACCGTTTGTCATGTAGCCGTGCTTTAATTTACTAAATTTGAAATAAGGGTGCCTTAAAACCTCGGGTTGTATGTTGTAGGTATGCCTAAGGTAGGTAGGAGCTTATAAATGGCAGCCGGAATAGGACAAGTTCATTGGCCGTAAACACTGTAAACAGTCAATTAATTTAGGTATTTCCGTAGGTAAACTAGTTACCAGTAAAACTCTTGTTTATGGTTTCAAGTTTACCCGTATATATTAACGGCATATAAATAAAGTAGCGTGATCATAATAAACTGGGTACAATGTACGTTACACATGAGAGAACTTACCTACCTACTTGCTTTTTCTTCGCACATTACTCTTGTATTAGACGCATTACTTACATCGTTCATCATTGGTAGATGTAGAGAAATCATATATGTAGATAAGTATTTATTCTTTCAATTATAATTTTTGGTAAGAACCTAGTAGACACTTCTGTTAAATTTAGTAGGTCTTACGTAGTAGATTCTCAAAAAATTATGATAACCTTGCCTATACACAATTTTGTTTAACTCTGCAAGATTTTTTGAACTATGATTCTTTTGAATATCATTCAGGCCGTTAATCATACCATTGATCCATATACAGGGTGGAAAAATAAGTCGGGCCCTGGAGGAAAACTACCTTAAATCCTTAAGTTAGCTCATTTTACTGAAAGGAGACTTTCCTTTATTTTTAAAAACAAATAAAACTGCAATCAAAGATTTTCTAAAATTCGCTTGGCTCACCCAGTATTCGAACCAACTAAAATCCGAAAAAATAACACCCTGTATTTTTATAGCTCCAATCGATAGGTGTCAATCATAAGGATCAAATTTCTCTAACAAACGTGGTAAATTAAATGACAGGAAATCCCTGAAAACTAAAATTATTGATCAAAATTACTTATCCCTTTTCTTCGTGCGGATATCCCCTCTGCCCAGCAGGGGTATTTATGTCGGACTCGAACCGACTAAAACTGCACGCTGTTTCAGGTTAATTGAAAAGTCTCAATTAACGGGTCGTACGTCTTATAGACGAACCAATAAGGCAATTCTTCGCCAATAATTCGCCGTCTCCGTTACCCTAGGTGCGGTGATGTGTACCACGTGGAGGTTCCCGACCAAGTACCTCCTTGGTCGTAACTCATGCAGTTACCCAATAACGTCACATTGTAAACCGGATTCAAAGTTCAGTCATTTAGTACTTATTTTAATAAATAAAATGGCGTCAAAGATAATTTTATTGTGGATAAGGCTGATGGTTCCTTGAGTAAAGTACTATCTGTTGGAATTGAATTTATAAGATTTTATGGAATTTATCTTATTTAATTTAACAAGTTTGTTAAAGAGATTTGATCTTTATGATTGACACTATCGATTGGCGTTATAAAAACACAGGGTGTTATTTTTTCGGATTTTAGTTGGTTCGAGTCCTGGGTGAGCCAAGCGAGTTTTAGAAAGTTTTGTTTCTTTAAAGAAATAAAGGCATGTCTCCTTTAACTAAAATGAGCCAACTTAAGGATTTAAGGTAGTTTCCCTCCAGAGCCCGACTTATTTTTCCACCCTGTAACTGTAACATCCGTTAATTGAATGGCGCCGTTTAGTTAACAGCCTAGGCAGTTAATTGAACGGCTGATTAAGTTAGTTGGTTTCGACCTTAGGTTTCGACATAGACACACTAGGCATTACTGGGTTAAATGACATAAGTAGTGCCTAACTTTAGCTTTACACTTGTAGACAATGAGAATCTTGATAACTTATCAGTCCATTAACTCAATAGATTTGTCTATAGGTACCTACAATGATTGCGATAGGGACATTACATCACGTTCATGTAGTGATTAAATCAATGTAATATCACAGAATAGATAGGTAATAGTACTAATATTATCTGCCTACGGTACTCGAAAAATATTTCAGGTTATTGGCTTCTTTTTGTAAGTCGTTTTTGTACTTGCGACTTAAAGATAAGCGGCCTAAAGGTATTAAAATTTAAAAATACTGTCTTAGTCTTCAAATTGGAAATGTTAAGTAGGCAATACTTAACATTTCCGGTTCGATACACACAATTCGTTTATTTTTTTTTTAAATCTCATTAGTTTCTATTAGGAACGAGTAGGTAATGAATGAATTCAGATGCGAACGAGTTCATTATTCTGTAGCTAATACCAGCGGCTTTTAATATTCTGATAAGCTTGCGAATTTGGGTTTTAAACAAAAGGTGGAGTAGAATACTCTTCCAGTGGGTGTCGTAGAAGGGGACTAAGGGATAGGGCTGTTCTCCATCCGACAGTAAACATACAGCCGCAGTGCCCGTTTGACGGCAACAGGCTCGCCCCCTATTACGTGGTACCGAAAATCATAGTTGGCGAAATGTGGGTGATGATAATACACCTATGCCTACCCCTTACGGCATTTACATACGTGAATGTATGTATACATAGGTATACCTATGTATGTACCAACTAACAGGAGAGGCCCTGAAGAAGTTAATGTGATTCTATACACCTACCAGTTTCTTTTTTATATATGGTCCTGGTCCGTCAATGGACTGCACCCACTTAGATGGTAAAAAGCTGAGGTGCAGTCCAGAAGATAGGTACGGACTACTATTTCTGATGGCTGACTGGCCTTAAAATGGTGGTCCCTAACTTGACTTGATAGATGCTTTTTCATACCCCGCTTGAAGGATTCGGGACTTTAGAAAAAGGGAAACACGTGCGGTGGAGAAAGGAGGCCTCAAAGCGTTTGATGCGAAACGGTATGTATTCCACCGTATGTGGGTAGCACCACAGGTCAGCACAAGTTGTTCTGGACAGGAAGGGAAATGGAAAGGGTTCTAAGTTTTAAGCTCTGTAATGCGCCTTTGTGGTTCTCGAATGCGGCAATTTCTTAAATTCTGCCCTACAGAACTTACCTACTGTGTGTCTACAGCCTAATGCGCTGCAACCTGTCATCACCTTCCGTCTTACCCTGAATAATTGTGCCTTGAAATCACGCAACACCAATTAAAAATGTGAACTCGTAACTTTCATAGCCCCTAATCACGAAATTCCGAATATTTTCACTATAGGTATAGTATTAATGAAAACTGCTTTTCATTCATACCTATACTATAAAACAGGGTAATAAAGTTTGTGTGTTATTTATTCGTGAAAACAATCTGCTTATCACACAGGAAAAAGAATTAATTAGGTACCTACTACATATAAATGTAATAATGTTAATGTTATGTAACTAAATTGCGGCGGAGCCAATCAATTAATGAAGGTTTAACTGTTATTGTTATTAAGCTTGCTGCTTAAAATTATCCCTCACTATACAGTGAAGGAGCTGCCAAACTATTTGTTGACTTTTTACTGAATAATCGCCAATTTCGCAATCAATCGCCATTCCAAACCAAACCAAATTCACCAATCGACAATACGCAGGAGATGCTGGTTCGATCCCCGCTTAGTGCAAATATTTGTATCATGAATTTGAATATTTGCGTTGGTCTGTGTGTATGTGTGTTGGTCGGTGTTTCTATGTATAACATTAGTACCTACCTACGTTATTCATAGAAGATTTCGGGGCCAGCTAGTACTAACCCCGCGAACTTCGTACCGCCTAAAAGTCGATTCGCTCAACTGATTTTGTGCAAACTTCACATAAACCATCTACTAAATAGTCCGAACAAAGCCTAAACATTTGGTTTGGATAGGTAAGTCCGTTCTTGAGTTATAAACGAAAAGTGGCATGGATTTTTATATAATGGATACCTATGTAAGCTAGTTAAGCTATGCTTACTTTGGGTCTAGATACCGTTGTGTAGAATGTCCAAAAAAAATAATCTAATTTATTTGTCAGCGCGTTCAATACATGCCGTACCAAACTATACTTAGGTACTTACTTAATGCATGGATATTGAAAATAATGACCAAATTACACTATGACCAAATTCCCGTAGCCCGTCCTGATAAGAGGTTCTTCGCATAGTGCCAATGGGCAATGGTGCCATACGCTACTTAATCTTATCTCGCATAGGCATTGGGTCGCGGCGCGGGTGCGGTGTACCTATATTTGAACACTTTGACTCTCCCATTATATCTATTAATAATTAAATCCTATTTTCCTATCATAGGATAGGAAAATAGAATGAAAACTCTTATTTAAACGTTACAAATACATACATTTGATATATAAATAGATATGTACCTATAAACATATTTTCTATGGATATGGCACTCGCAAACAAAAAATATTCGTGTAAACTTTTTTCTATCGGTTTGTTTGAATTGGGAAATATCTAGAACGGTAGATCCGATTTTGACGGGACTTCCACAGGCAGTTAGCGAATATTATGAGGCGTAACATAAGATACTTTTGTTTAAGAAGAAGTTGGGTTGCCTGCCAAAAAAAAAAATGTAAATCCCACGCGGATAAAATCGCAGGCTCAGTTAGTAAACAGATAAAGCTCGGTAGTTAGTTAATCTGCGTAACACAGGCTTCACTTAATGCTATTGAAAGGGTTCGGTAGTTTCAACTTCTATTTCAAACGCTTCACATGACTTGGCAATAAAAATACATAATGGTGGTCGATAACCGTCTATGATAAATTGATGGCGGATCATGTCTTGCTATGAAGTATTTATAGTTAAACTGCGTTGTACACTCAAAGCGGCCAGCGAACACAGTCCATCACACGGTAGACTCTTCATGCGTGACAATACGCTATAGTCTGTTGAAGATGACGCGTTCTTATACTTAGTGGTGTTCTTGCAATCGGCAATACATTACGGGATAATGAAACCGTGTTATCAATGTCAGTGACCACCAAATAGCAATTCACGTACACATTTTTTTTTTGCTAAATGATTAGACAAATACAATACACGTTTCTATTTGTAAGCCGTTATCGTGGACTATGACCACGTGACTACAGTTCCGTTCTGGGCGTAGATAATATTTATCACTAGCTGTTGCCCGCGGCTCCGCCCGCGTGGAATTCTGATCCCGTTCATCGCTGATATATAGCCTATGTGTTATTCTGATGTATAAGCTATATTATTGTAAAGTTTCATTAAAATCCATTCAGTAGTTTTTACGTGAAAGAGTAACAAACATCCACACATCCATTCTCACAAACTTATATATATGTATATGTGTATATATACAGGGTGTCCCAAGATTGAAGGATAAGCCGGTAATAGAGGGTGGCCCTACTTATGGCTGCTCTGGAAAAAAAAAGAAAAAAAATGTATCTCTATTTCTTTTTCAATTATTTAAACTTTTTTAAAATCTTTGGAAATTCGGTACCCCTAATGATATTTTCAACTACCAGGTCCACAATTTTGCAAATATTTCTGAACTCTTTTCTGTATTAGCAAGCTAAGAAGTATGACTATCCACCAACACCCTGAGAAACAATAGAATATTTGTAGTTATTTTACAAAAATAAGTCAAAATATTTTTTTGTCGTCAAATTTTCATACATTTTTACTTTCGACCCACTTTATCTTATCTCGGTGAAAAAAAAAAGTATGAACACCACTATGGCATTCTTTTTCAAAAATTGGCGCAACTATCCAAGATTTCATAATAGTATAATTTGGGTATGATACTACAATGAAATACTAAAAAAAAAATTTTTTTTGTAAATAAGAATCACATTTAATACATTGCTCTTATTGAAAATCACCAGATTTACTTTGTACACAATGCATTCATCCTCAATAAAAAATCATTGACGGGACTTGTGACAAAGTGGTAACCGAGTAGGTTATCACATTACGAGGTTAAGCAATATAAGCCAGGGTGGTTTTCGGATGGATGACCATTCTTAAGACATTAAGACACCGCCGTCCTGCGTTTCTCAGAGAGTGCGTTAGGTCGTAGATCCCGGTGGCCATATGAGTATCTATGACAGTTAGTCGGACCCATAAAAGCCCAACAACTGGACTCACTACATAACTTTGATATCGCCAGTAGGTTGTGGAGGTCAGGTGGCAGTCGCTTTACGGCAAATTTTGCATTTCTGCTGTTTCACAGTTAGCCGGAAAATCTGAGGCTCAGAGTTTTATTGGAATTGTTTTAAGAACCATTAGGTTTCCGAAAGCAATTGCAATGCTGGACTAGTTTCATTCAAATATCAATGCGGCTACGGATTATATTTCTGACAAAAGAAATGCACGAAAAATAAAATGTATTAATGCCGGTGGCAAACAATTAAAAATGTAAAATAAAAAAAATACTAACAATAATGCAATAATTATAAAATTATACCATTAAGTTTGTTTAATATTTTAACAGTATGGATTTTCATCCTCTGAACCTTTACAAAATACAGAGTCGAAATTTATGGTTAACTGTGAAACAGCAGAACCGCGAAATTTTCCGTGAAGCGACTGCCACCTGACCTCCACAACCCATTGGCGATATCAAAGTTATGTAATGCGTTCAGTTGTTGGACTTTTAGGCCTCCGACTACCCGTAACAACTGTCATAGATGCTCGTATGGCCACTACGATCGACGGCCTAACGTACTTTCTGAGGAATGGAGGTGTCTCAATGTCTTAAGAATGGTCATCCATCCGAAAACCATCCTGGCTTATGTTGCTTAACCTCGTAATGTGATAACCTACTCGGTTACCAATTTGTCACAAGTCCCGTCAATGATTCTTTATTGAGGATGAATGCATTGTGTACAAAGTAAATCTGGTGATTTTCAATAAGAGCAATGTATTAAATGTGATTCTTATTTACAAAAAAAAATTTTTTTTTAGTATTTCAATATAGTATCATACCCAAATTATACCATTTTGAAATCTTGGATAGTTGCGCCAATTTTTGAAAAAGAATGCCATAGTGGTGTCCGTACTTTTTTTTTCCACCGAGATAAGATAAAGTGGGTCGAAAGTAAAAATGTATGAAAATTTGACGACGAAAAAATATTTTGACTTATTTTTGTAAAATAACTACAAATATCCTATAATTTTTCAGGGTGGTGATGGATAGCCATGCTTCTTAGCTTGCTAATACAGAAAAGAATTCCAAAATATTTGCAAAATTGTGGACCTGGTAGTTGAAAATATCATTAAGGGTACCGAATTTCGAGGGATTTTAAAAAAGTTCGAGTAATTAAAAAAAAAATAGAGATATATTTTTTTTCTTATTTTTTCCTGAGCAGCCATAAGTAGGGCCACCCCCTGTTGCCGGCTTATCCTTGAATTTTGGGACACCCTGTATATATAAGTAGGATAAATCACCACACTTTATTTTAGGACTTGCGCTATATTGTGCACACACCCGCACCGTGCTCCCGAATGCTGCCAATTGGATTGTTTAATTATCTAAGCGCCTTTACGACCTACTTAATTTTTAAATAAAATATATTTTTTAAATTAAACCGCATCACACTTCTTATTGTTTGATAGTAGGCGGGACCCATGATTTTTTATGGATTATGATTTGCAAAAATGTAACTCGGTCCCGTCTGCTATCAAACTTGTTTCGGATTTTTAGAACGTTGTTATTATAAATTGATTTATTTACACTTACAGAGCGGCAGTATTTTAATTTTATAAATAAAATGCAATTTAGACTAAAGCAAAAAGCTTACTAACTGCCGGTAGGTATATGTATACCCAATAATATAATAATAGTGGCATGTTTTTCTTATCTGTGCAAGCTACGAACATGTTTACCTCTATTGATAAAATTTTGTTGCAACTAAAAGAATTACAAATTATCCTTAATTTATTAGCTTACCATTTATTCATAAATTTTCAATCGCTTCTGCTTAGTTAGAGCTAATTCAGTTTACTGATTGTCCATATTAATATTATCGTCTGGCGTTCGGATATCAGCATCGGATGAAGAGCTATCTTCAGCAGTTGGAACAGCGATAAGAAAGGATGTAACTTTGTCAAAATTCCTTTATCGCGTTTGCCTGCTTTACCATAATATATTTTTATGATATCTAATAATATTACAAAGCATTTTGAATCTTATTTACGGAAGATAAAGTTCGTAGTCATTTGAAGGCAACACGTCGCCGCGAGGCTGCGCGAGTCCTCGCCACCACTTCTAGTAACAAATCCAGGCCGTTGCTGCTCTTTCTGTTAGGAACTGACCCTAAGAATATTGTAAAGCTCGAACATCATAACAGGATTTGTTACTAGAAGTGGTGGTGAGGACTCGCGCTGCCTCGTGGCGACGTATAGCCTTCAAATGATTACGAACTTTATCTTCCGTAAATAAGATTCAAAATGCTTTGTAATATTTTGCTGCAAAAAGCCGCTGCGCTCTTTCAGTAGAATTGACCCCTAGACTTTCAAGAACAGCAATACAGAAAGACAAATGGGAGAAGATTTGAAACTTTGTGTATTTATGACAGCATAAATACACGGAATTTCAAATCTTCTCCCATTTGTTTTATGTGCGATGCGAACTGTACCTACATCTCAGGTTCGCACAGTTCACATCGGTATTAGATTCAGACACATTCCAAGTTACCAACTTCCTTAGCTCTGAAATTTAAGGTGATTACATACGCGAATGACTTTGACCATACAAATGCTCAAGGTCATTCGCTCGTTTTTCAGCCGTAAAAATCAGTAAAACTAATTTTAATAAATAATTTTATAGGGGACGATTACAAACTAAGAAGGTCACGTTATGCTAATACACTCATTTAACATATATCTGAAATTTTAGATTATTTGGATACATATTGTAGATAATATTTGGTTTCATAAGAAAGAGTAGAGTGATGTTTAGAGCCTCTTTTCAACTATTTCCTCCTTTTTTATTGAATTTATGAAAAGGTGAAGTTACTCTGTATATCCTGTAGTATGCAGGGATGTAAATTCCAGTTCTTTAGGTTTTATAGTTAAAAAGAAAAACGGTTTCGAAAATACCAATTTTTCGATGCTAATCTGATTCGGGGCCTTAAGTATAAAATATTAAACAAAAATTGAAAAGATGTTTTTACGTTTTCAGATGCGGAAAATCAACAAAGTAGGTGTATGGCCCGTAGGTATTGTTGGAGGAATGCGAGTTGAAATGCCAGTTGTCACTAACGGTAAAGTCAGTGACTTCAATGCCTTTTGGAAGCCGTTCAGGCCGTTTCCCATCGATATGGCTGGATTCGCCATTAACGCGACCATGTTCCTCGATCATCCAGATGCTAAGTTCTCCAGAAAAGTGCAGTCCGGATTCCAGGTTTGTAGAATCTTGATTTCTAAAGTGGAAAGTCTAGATTTTGAAATAGTACTTCCAATTCTGGTCTTTCTACGATAGTATCGATATTCACCGCTTCTTAAACCTTATAGGTACTTAAAAAAAATAACGTCCGTAATTTTGTGGTTGACTCTTTAAGTCAACTTTACGCTCAAGAAGTCCCAAGTTCGAATCCTGACCATTACACCGACTCCTAACACAAGCAGTATCGCTTAACTGGAGCATGGCCCCTCCATGCCATGCTCCAGTTAAGCGATACTGCTTGTGTTAGCTTACGGGAATATTAGCAACTTTCCTACTGTTTAATTGCTATTTAAAAAGGTCTAAGGTCTGTTCATCCGAAAACGACACATTTTAGGCAAGTAGGTACGTCCTAGTACTTTGTAAAGATGTGAGCTTTTTATAAAGGAAAAAAAATGAGAATCATTGCGTCACATATCACATACGGTTTATTAACTAGTGAAAGTAGCATTTGCAGCCAGTGTTTATTTCAAGGCCAGACTTAGAAACCTTGAATTTGCAATCACTTGTTCAAATACTGCCTATTGATAAAATCCAATTACCTACCTTACCTACTTTAATATGTGTACAGTTACACGACTATAATGAATTAAAACTTGTATTTTTATAATTCCAGGAAAGTGAAATACTGAAATATTTCACAACCAAAGATGAACTGGAGCCTTTAGCTGAGAACTGTACGAAAGTTTATGTATGGCATACACGCACACAGAAACCCGCAATATTGAACCCAAAGAAATTAAAACTGAAGCACCCGCCCATACCCGACAGCCATATCGAAGTGTGATTTCAGACAGCGTGATTTACATTGAACTTCATGTACTGGGGAAATTCTTACCCATTGAACAAAAACTGCAAAGAAACTAACATTGGAAGGTTAGACGATGTGCTCTTTACAATATTAATGTATTACACTCCTCTCTATATAAGTAATTAAAATACTCAATCGGCACAACAGTGCAATTCTCGAAGCATTCAGCGTCGAGTGCAGCGCTGCGGTCGACCTTGTTAGAGATTGTCATTGGTCGGATTGGGTGACGTCACTGGAGCGATCTCCATCCCCATCTATTAAGATCTCAATCTAGAGATTTTCATTGGTCGATAGCAATGACAATTTCTATCAAAGTCGGTCGCAACGTTGCGCTCGATGCTGAATGCTTAGAACATTGCAGAGCAGATACGGGACGCTCAGTAGAGGTATCGATTATACCCAGTGTATACTCAGAACAAAATATCTCGTCATTTTTACAGTATCCAAATTTACAAAATATTTTATTGAACTTATTTGCAGATATAAATGTAAACCCTATTCCCAAATATCATAACATAACCCGGTAATATATAGAACAAGTTAACTAAATATAAGAACAAAATGTATTAAATAGAACATCTTTTTATAGATGAGCAAAAATACACAGTAGAATTTTGTATTCTTACGTAATGACAAATCCGACTTCGATATTAGTATACATAAGCGTGAGTTTGATAAAATAATAAATAAGTACGAATAAGCACTCAATGTATTACAATTTGCAAAATATGTAATATGCAAATGTAAAATATCAGTATCATGAGCAATATTTATTAGGTAGGATAGGATTGTAACATATGAGGCGATTCAAGATTCCAAAAAAAATTGAAGTTAAAATTATAGTCTGAGTGAGAAAATTACTCACTAAACATGGTCATTGACAGTAGTTAAATTGATTGTAAATATATCTTGTAATAAACTTTATTTAATTGCAATAATAATATTACAAATAGTTGTATTTGACAATATTATGTAACTATGTTAATATGAGAGGAATTATCATAACAGTCAACTCGCAGGCCGAGTAAGGATTTCGAAAAAAATCGAAAAAAAAATGGATAAGTATGTAGCATTACATACTTATCCATTTTTTTCGAATTTTATGTAAAACTGTCACTTTTGAGCAAGTCGTAATAATGTTATAAAACGAACATGAAATAAGAAAAGTTAAGTAGGTACTAGTCACACCAATGAAAAAAATCTAAAGCTTAGAAATAATCCTAACATTATTAATAGAATATCAATTAGATTCAGAATTTTAACATACTTGAAGGGTAAAATTTGAAAAACGTATGCCTACCTAAAAATCTATTGTTACTTCTGATTATTGAAATACTAAAAGTGAAATTCTGAAAATAATAGATGCCCCCATAGACGTAGAATAGAATGATGTTTGTATAGTACGCGCCAGTTAGTGTGGCAATACGAGTCATTTACATTCCCCCATACAGTGGTGTAGGTATACGAAATTTGCAAAAACGACAGTTTCAATGTTAAAAGATAATGTAATAATTCTTAATATTTTTATTTACCTTTCTTGTTACTTCGTATTCGTAAGACTTTGTTCCACTCGTATTGCCACACTAACTGGCGCGTACTATATGTGATTTCATGCATATGACAGTCGTGAACATATGTCATAAACGTCATTCTATTCTCCAATACGCTGGCTAACGAATTGTCACTTGTCTAGGAGGGCAGATATACTCGGCTTTAAAGATCGGGAGCTTTAATTTTGGTACTATACATTTAAAATTAAATTAGGTGCCAGGTAAATAGTATCATTTAATTATTAACTGATATACTATCACCTAGGTTAAATCCTGTACCTACCAAATTAATGTTTCCAATGTGAAGCTGAAATTCTTGAAATATTACTTAAACGCTTTTCGAATTCAATACTTCAATTATATTTATGTTTTTCGAAATTCGAAACAAGTTCTTTAATTAATCTTGAGAACTGGCTAGCTTTTTTAAACGTGTATTCTGATTTTTTGAACCAACATCCGAATTTGTTTCCTTGGCCTTTGGAGGCAAACTTAACTTGCAGGTTTCAAGTTTCTAAACAATGTTTCGTTATCCAGGTGAAATTTCTGTAAACGCGAGACTCTACACCGGAACTGTATTGTCCTGTATTATTATTGTCAGTATTAAACGACTTCAAATCTTGTGCAAATGAGAAATTGACACGGTATGTGAATATTATTATTGCTTTTAAATAAGTAATGTTGCCTTTCTCCCATGGTGTATGTAGATAGTCCTAGATGACGTAGAACTTTCTAGTTTCTATCACATCGTATATGTTAGTGTAATACGTTACAACTTCTAGTGTAAAACTAGTCTTAATTTTTTATATGTTGTCACATATATTAGAAATAACATACATATTTATATCGCAATAATCGACTTTGAATTAAAAAATACTTTGCTATTTAATTATACCATATACTATTTAGTTTTAGTAATTTATGAAATTGTGTAGTGTTTATTGTAATATTTCTATTTTATTTACCGCCATCTTGAAATGTCGCTGCCATCTAGCTTTAGGTCGCAATACTTCGATCTAAGTTCTTATTTCCTAGTGGTTATTGTAAGCATACATTGTCACGTATGTTTTATATTGTTTTACGAAAGTATAATTGTGGCACTTTATATGGCTATTTGTGTTCGCTATTGAGCGTTTGTTGTATTTGGCAAAGTATTTGACATACATACCAACACGTAAATACAGGCAAATACGACCATCTACATGGCTGCCAAATAACAAACCAACAAGCGCACGGTAAGCGTATGTTGTATTGACAATATTTGTCATATGGGCAATTAGGCCAATACTTTCTCACAATGGTAATGACTTACTAAATATGGCAAATACGCAAATACAAATAGCCATGTGAAGTGTCGCGATAACGTGTAAAATTTTATGTTATGCATTTCCAAAGCAATTATGGACAGTCTAAGGTTCAACCCCACCAAACGTACGGCATCGGAACGGATTTTACAATCTTTAAACACAATTAAATCTTATTATCACAGTGTTTGAAGTTTATATTACCAAGTCACGCACAACAGCATGACAGCGACGTGCGGCGGCATGACGTACGTCAAGCTGTCATGCGTAAAATCCGGAGTAAAATCCGGGCCGATGCCTTCCGTTTGGTGGGGTTGGACCATAAAACAGACTGAAAGTTTTCGTTTGTCTATTTTGAACACTGCTCGAAATAAACAATTGAAAACATACAGGTACCTATTCGTAAAATAACTTTATTTGTTCTATGAATAATAGCATAGCGTCGATTCATTAATTCTATTGCTAAATAGCACTAACAATATTGTGTTCTCTTAAGAAATTTCGCATATACCGGTGGCACGGTAACATGATGTTTTTGAAGTTTGTACGGAACAGATATTTATTTATTTACTTATTTAGGTATTTATATTGCAAATCCGGGTAGAGGGTTGATGCAAAGTTGTTCATTGCAAAGTATCACTACATTTGCGGTATACAACAGTATCAATTAATTAGACATGCATAAATAGTTTATATTTTTCAGCTTCATATTGGTTTAAATGAGAATTTATGTTGTGATTATATAAATTCTCATTTAAAGCGTTAAACAACAACTAAACTCACATTGGTAAGCGCAATAGTTAAAAATGTCATTATCAGCATCGTATCGTGCTGCTTGTATTGGTCAGATTAAATTCACCAATAGGGGTTCATATAAGTGCCTATAGTGACATAGAATGAATGAATTATGATAATATGTATTACAAGCATTTAACTTATGACATAACATTAATATACTCGAGTATTTCAGATATTTACTAAGTAAATAACTTCCCTTTTTGTTTACGTTTCGATAAGCTCTAACACTACGACTGATTTATAGGCAATCCGACAATAGTAGGTAAGCCCAGTAAGCCCTAATGCTGTCTGCATTAGGGCTTACTGGGCTTACCTAGAAACAAAACATGGAATAACGACATACCGCACATTCAATGGCGTAAAGACGTGTTTCATGAATTGACTTTTCGATATTTTACGTTTCCATTGCGGTCGTTCTACTTTACAACACATTGTTGAAATCCTTTATTCACTATTTTTATAATAATACCTACACCTTATCAGTTTCAATAAAAAAAAAATCTCGCAAATTAAAAAAACAATTTAGTTAAGGCTTTTAACAAGTCTTAAAGGTCCCATTAGGAAGCTCTAAGCAACAGCTCGGAATCAGGCAAAAGTTGTATAACAAAGACCTGTCTCATGATCAAATTGTAATTTAGATGGGCATTAAATATGACTCATCAAATTCTTGCCAGTCGAATTAAAAAGCAACCGTAGTATGTTTAATATGACTGTTTGTAACTAGACTAAAAATATTTACTAACAAATTTCCAATAAAAATGTAGGTATAAACTACATACACTTCAAAAATACCTGATGGATGGTAATCTTAGAACTTAGAACTATGTAACATTCAGTAATTTTGTAAAGATCGTATTATCTTAAAGTATAACGCAACAGTCCTACCTACATTGTTTTAAGACTGACATTAATCCTATCAAAACGTTCAGTATTTGTAGCGAACATGACACCTTGGTCTGTATAGTAAACAACACATTATAATAAATAGTTATTAACACGAGCTCTCATATGATGTGCATTTACATTTAGTACTAAATTATAAGTCAGTTCACTTTTTAGAGTAACCAATATATCAGGGCGGGAACACCGTCGTTTGTGTTGTAAGTTTTACACACAGCCAAGGAAATAGAGACATGTGTCTCTATTTCCTTGGCTGTGTGTAAAACTATAGAAATGTTTCTATAGTAGAGACCCTCGTATATGAAGGTATATACTTATATCATTGCCAATGTGTACCTACTTGTCATAATTACCGCGCTTCCCGACTTTCCTTTTAACACAGTTGCTTTTAACTGCTTCTTTTGAAGGACCACGTGGTAGGCACTTAACATGACCTGTCTGCTACTATTGTGTAGTTTATTCAGTATCTGCACCAATGTTATCAAACTTATTACTTGTTACACAGCGTTCTAGCTTCAATTACAATTGCAAACTTTGACATTTGAAATTACTTACATGACATACTACTTCTACAGCTCTGTTTTAAAACTGTATTTATGTTGGACGCTAGGTGGCACTGATTTATTTATAATATAACTCACAGATTACTTCCGAATCGAATATATAATTTAAAATCTTTCACTAGGTCAGAAGTCTCTTGTCACTATGAAGGGGGTTAGATCATAGTCCTCATTGCTAGTGTAGACAGATTGTATATTTATGAGCACGAATAATTCCAGTAATTTATATCATCATGTAGCTGAAAAATTACATTTTCTGACAAGAAGTACCTACTAACCAAGATTCTACTCGATTCATTGCTTTTTCCCGCCATCTCACTGCTTTCACTCAGTTTCAATGATGATTTTCAATTTTTTTATACTAGTTATAATGATAGTTGTAGTTACTATGCATAATAGTATGTTAGTTCGTTATAAAAGTGCTCAATTCTCGGTCTAATAGTCTAATGTCGTATCTTTTCCAAATAATAACCCGCTTATATTTACTTTTTAAATTTATTATGATAGTTACTCGTGTTATGAACAATATCAGTAGTCTCACTTCAATAAACAAAAATGAATTTATATTAATAGTGTATAATTATGTATACTCAACATTTATCAAAGAGATTCATTAATTTTATGTCTAACATTAATGAGTAGATCAAACTTTTCGTGAATTTTATTTTGTTAATTATATTATTTTGACGTCAATAATTTATTGTGTGTTTATTGTTCGTGTATATTCATTTGAATTTAATTGTTATCCCAAAATGCATAATTAAGTATATCACATATTATTATTAAGTTAAATTATCGAATCTCCCCACTAATTAATTTATACATAGTTGATAATAAGTATCTAATAAAACCTAAATCACAAAACACCCGTATTATAATAATATACCCGTGTTGAAATTGAGACTCACATTGCAGTATTTCCACTCATGGAAACCTGAAAATATTTAGACTTTATAAATACCTATTTGAAATTATAAGTTTAAAACACGTTTTGTGTGAGATGTTTGATAACTTTATTCCGAGTTCCTGAATCAAATTACTTTACTTTATATTTTGTGAGAACGATTTTGATATGTATTTTCTACAGATACCTACGTAATATTTATCGTTGCGTGCTTTAGGACAAAAAACTCAACTCAATTAGCTTGTGTAAGTTTAGGTATTCCTACCATTATAACTGTCCTTGTATCACACGCATCGTGACTTCTTTTTCTCGTAAATAAAATAATGATGCGCTCAAAACGAAACCTCTAATTTGTCCACATATACATAAATAGGTACCTACCTACTTGTGAAACTACTAAACCCTGTTTTATTGTATTGAGTAAATACCTGGATGTATAGAAAAAGAAAACTAAAGTTATCTCCGTTCGTGATCAGTGCTTGACCATATTTAACATTTTAGAGACGTGAATGGAATTGAAAGTACGTAAATTGTAACTGTAAATCGAGATCTGCCCATGCAGCTCTAGATCTAACTGTATCATCTCGACGAAAGCTATTTAGGTAGGTACTTGAATTAATTCATGAGAATTTTATGGAATTTGGGCACATACAGACTCACTTTACATTATCTAGGGCTAGGCAAATTAAATGTACGTAGTGATTGAAGCACAAGCGGTAGCCACACTAACATTAATACGTTTTTATTTATTTCTTATTTGAATTTATAGGCCTAATTCAACAATCCATATAATATTAAAGTTACATATACGTAACTTAGAACAATAGTAACTTATTTATTATGTCTTACGATGGCAATAATCTAAAACATATTAACTAAATAGAAATTATTAATATTAATTTTTAAGTGAATGTCTTACTTCTAGACAAACGTAGTTCTTAGTTTTAAGATTTGTACTGTAAGGTGCGAATGACCTAGAAACTCTTATGTGATGAACTTTTAGTACTCTATTTCTATAATTTTGTAAATATTTTATTATAAGGTATGAGAATAAAGAAATGCAACGAAATGTTTTTTAACTCCCTCTTTTGGTCTGTTTTGGAACTAATATCAACAGGTAACCGTCACCCAATGTGAATAATGTGAATATACATACATTGTTACAAAATTCTAATAATTATGGATGTGAGTAGTGTAACGCCGAGGCTATACATGCATAATGAGGAATAGGGCTAAAAGCTAAAAACATCCGATAAAAAGCTTTAGAAAAATACAAATTGACAGCAAAATGTAAGACAAATAGACAAGCATAGTTGTAAATTGTGAAGCCCTGTCCCCCAGACGAGTGGCCATTCGTTGGCCGGTGTATTGTAGAACAGAATGATGAATGTATCATAATGTATGGGATAAAAAAAAAAGAAAGAAAATATTTTTATTCAACCTAGCAATACACAGTTCAACAAGACAAAAACTACAACATTGTGTTTAAGATAAGATAAGATGTATATTCATCATTCTATTCTACAATACGCCGGCCAACGAATTACCTACCTACCACTTGCCTAGGGGGGCTGATACCTTGGTTGAATCAACTATGTTTTTGGGAATAGCTGTAGACACCAGCGATTTATGCCATAAAAATACAGGTGCTATTTTTTCAGATTTTAGTCGGTTCGATTACCGGGTGTGGTAATAAGCGAGTTTTGGAAAATCCTTGAATGCAGTTTTGTTTCTTTTTAAAAATAAAGGAATGTCTCCTTTAAGTAAAATGAGCCAACTTAAGTATTTAAGGTAGTTTCCCTCCAGGGCCCGATTTATTTTTCCACCCTGTATATTATCTCTCTATATTATAATTATCCCTTAGTCGCCTTGTACGACACCGCATGGGAGGAGATGGGGTGGCCTAAATTATACTCTGCGTTATTTACATCCCTACCTAGAGACGTAGGAAGACCTGGGGCTATATTTGACCGTAACCGCTGTGCCGCGCCTTGCGCTGAGCGGGGATCGAACCCGCGCCTCCTGCGTAGCGGCCGCGTTCACTACCGCTACGCTACGCACGTATGTGAACTTGGCATCTCAATTGCTAGCATCTCACAAAAATTCGTCACAATCGCCACAGAGGCTGTCGACCGTATTGACGCCATATTTGGTCAGTTCACCGCCAACGCTCACGGTGGTAGGTATCTCACTCGCTCTCGACTTATTATGTTCTTTCTTTCGCTTTCTTTACCTCGTCCCACTCACCGCGTGTAGATACCTACCTAAAGCGCGGTACAGCGGTCGCAGTTGGTCTAGTCTGCACAGCGACTATTTGTATGGTCGTTGAGTCTGCACCATGATGCTTACCTACATCCGAAATATCCGCATAAAAGACGTATCATATAGGGACTTACCACTATCATGCAATTAATTTAGATTTCCACAATTTCTTTAGGGTTCAGGCCGAACGAAATTTCAAGTACCTAGGTACCTACCGTCTTAGTATAAAAAGAAGTTCTGTTTACTACGGTACCGCCTTCGGGCTCGATTGCTGGCATAATGTGATATTTACTAATAGCCCGAAATTTCGGTCCGCAAATTCATATGTGGGTAGTTATGTTTTTTCGCATTTAGGCCTACGCGGTCCTCGTGTCTACTGAAGCATCTTTGTAATCAGTTTTCGAAGTACCGAAACTTTCCAAATTCAATTTTCAGTAAGTACTTACGTAATCAAAAGAGGCTGGTAATGCAAAATATTTTCATTCTGCGTAGGTAGGTGCCTATAGTAACTTGAAAACTTTGAGTGATAAGTTTTTTTTCACCATTGACACTCGAAAAAGGGCCCGTGATTCATCAAAAACAGTGAATAAAACGCTCTTTGTTTCACCGAGTGAATAAAAAAATTTGAATTTGGAACATGCGCGAATGTACGGATTCTAGTGAAACATACAAAGAGGTTGCACACTCTCACTATAAAAACGTACTAAAAGCCACCTAAATGTAATCACTGGCTGGATGGAATGTGGCTCAGTTTAAATTAAGAAAAAAAAATGCCGCCATTTTCTGTGTAATTTTCCTTGTAAAAGTTTGTTTGTCTCATAATCATAAAATGACTTCATCTAGTGATGAAAATTAAACTCATATTCTCGAACGCGAAAAGACTCCTGAGTCTTTTCGCGCTAAAGCGGTAGCTATTACTGATAATTTGCTGCTTCTTTTGTGTACTATCCATAACAAAATGTAATTCATAATCACAGAGTAATCGTTTTCTCGTAGTCAATGGTGAAAAGTTGAGTACCTAACACGTGAAAAAAGAATTCATCTCGGCTCTTGTATCCCTCGATCCACTCAGGTTTCTCTCTAGAACCCCTCGCTACGCTCGGGATTCTACCGGAGAAACCTTCACTCCTCTCGGGATACAACTTGGTGCCTCGAAAAGAATTCACCTTTTTTTCACTTGTTGGGTAATCTACTATTTCACCATTGACACTCGAAAAAGGGCCCGTGATTCATCAAAAACAGTGAATAAAACGCTCTTTGTTTCACCGAGTGAATAAAAAAATTTGAATTTGGAACATGCGCGAATGTACGGATTCTAGTGAAACATGCAAAGAGGTTGCACACTTTCACTATAAAAACGTACTAAAAGCCACCTAAATGTAATCACTGGCTGGATGGAATGCGGCTCAGTTTAAATTAAGAAAAAAAAATGCCTCCATTTTCTGTATAATTTTCCTTGTAAAAGTTTATGTTTGTCTCATAATCATAAAATGACTTCATCTAGTGATGAAAATGAAACTCATATTCTCGAACGCGAAAAGACTCCTGAGTCTTTTCGCGCTAAAGCGGTAGCTATTACTGATAATTTGCTGCTTCTTTTGTGTACTATCCATAACAAAATGTAATTCATAATCACAGAGTAATCGTTTTCTCGTAGTCAATGGTGAAAAGTTGAGTACCTAACACGTGAAAAATGAATTCATCTCGGCTCTTGTATCCCTCGATCCGCTCAGCTTTCTATCTAGAATCCCTCGCTACGCTCGGGATTCTACCGCAGAAAGCTTCGCTCCTCTCGGGATACAACCAGTGCCTCGAAAAAAATTCATCTTTTTTTCACTTGTTGGGTAATCTACTATTCTTTACCTGCCTACTGGCATCTACTTATAGGCGTGGGGTGAATTTAAATAAACTTGGTGTAGGTAATAATGCCATTTGGAACTTGTAAGTAAGTAGGTAGGTTTGTTTGTTTTCTTTGATACTTAGGTAGGTACCTACCTACTGATTTTAGAACGGTACCGCGGTGCGAGGGAGCTACCAAAATTAGATATTAGTGAAAACTGCTCAAATAATATTTCATAAGTTCTACCTATTTACCTGTCTTTATATAGGTATTATGATACTCGTGGGTAGGTACCTTGTTGCTTTTATAAAGTTTTATGCTTACCTAGCTAACTTCTTGAAGTGAAAGATTGAAGTCAATTTGCAGGTAGGTAGATGAAATAAATAACTAAGAAAGGATAGAGCTTCCTCGACCTCGTACCTATATCTGACTGATATTATGTTCTTGGATAAGTAGCTACATAGATATATGTACCTACGAACTCGATATCGAAAAGTCAAAGTTGAAACTATTTAAAAAATAGGTAGGTACTTACCTACCTAATGTATTACCTACTTAGGTAGATACTTAACATTTATAATAAAAATACAGTCGAGCTTGTAGGCAGGAAGGTACGAGTGTTCCATTTTCAACGTTATTACGCAAGTTTCAAGAGCTTCCACGTTTTCTTTGAAATGTGCTCACAACTGCTCTTTAACTTTCGCAATTTTCAATAGAAGCATCATACTAGGCAGCGCTAGGTCAGGTGTATTTTAAGGAGTAGATATAAAATGAGGTTATGCAACTTCATTGTAAGGTAACCTTAGAGTATCTATGATACTCTAAGAAGGTAACTGATAAGTTATAGGAGAAAAAAGGCTGGCGTTTGATCACTATCTAACGATGTTCAGTCATGATGTACCTATTCTGCGATAGAGGATGTTAGCAAGATTCAATCGCGATGTTTACACATCTATTTTGCAAGATTTCTTCTCACACTATATATTTATACTATATATATTATGTATACTAAACTTCCTATAGAATATTTTGTTAGCGACGTGTTTTAATAGATAGGTACCTACTTAAGTAAAGCATTAATCTCACTTTAGAGTTCGTGTAGACCTTGTAGACTTTGTGGCGTAGCGAGCGTCCGACTGCTACGACGGGCGACGTGTCGGTTAGATAGCGTTGTGTAGAATGTCTTAGAATATTTATATGTTTTAGGTTTATCATCACTTACTTAGTGGTAGTGACTTAGTGAACGGACCGTACTGTGCATACACGTGGTTTGATCGCTCCGCGTTTTTTTTTCTTCTAAACCGATACTTTTTAACTTATCGTGACCAAAATTGGTACTCACGAATAGCACGGATTTTTCTCAATACAAGTGCGAAATTACTTTTATAAAATAGTGAAGCAACTTGAACCACAAGCAAAAAAACAATTCATCGAATTTGTCATCCCTGACCTACGACACATAAGGTGTCAGGAACCGGTCATCGCGCCACCTCGCATCTCACGGACTTTGCCGAACGAACAGCGTAGGCACCCGAAGCCCGAAGACGTTGTGGTCACCGATTGAGTTGTGCTACGTGGGTGCTACGGTCGAGCAACGGCTACGAGTGAGCACTATCACTGCGCGCTCTGCTACGCGCCATCTAGAACAGTAGGTGTGCTACAAGTCGCATCGAGTAGCAGCGGAATAAAGGTACTTACGCTTTAAAATGCATAAACAAAAAAGACCTTGTGCGGGGTGTCCCCAATTAATTGCAAGCAATGAATTTATGACATGTTCAAACTGTCAATTACATTATGATGTAAAATGTGCTAGCATGACTACAAGACAGTTCAAACAACAGTCGCCCGCAGAAAAAGGCACATGGTTATGCGATCTGTGCAAGAGCAAAATTCCTAAAAGCGGCAACTCGGAAACGCCCATATCGGGTAGATCTAAACCCAATGTTGCTCCTCTAGTGAGTGATGAGGATGCCGCTAACGTCACTTTACGCAGTAACCCCCAGACCGATACATCCTGCTTTGACCGTGTCGGTCAGGAGCAGCTCTGTGACTTGGTGCGATCCGAAGTAACCAAAGCAATAAAGAAGGAACTGCCCGCAATATTAAAAAATACTCTCGCAGCTGAACTTCAGCCGCTCAACGAAAAAATAAGCGATCTTAGCACATTTATTGAATTCGCTAACAATAAATACGACGAAATGAAAAAGTTACTCGAGGATAGAGATGACGAAATTAAAAATCTTCGGTCGTCGAATATTTTCTTGCAGTCATCGGTCAAGGATCTCTCAAGCAGGCTGTCCGCGATCGAACAGCACTCGCGGGAAACGAACATAGAAGTAGGCGGCCTGCCAGAGTTCCGCTCTGAAAACTTGCCGGGTATCATCAAGAGAATAAGTGAGGTGGTTTCAAGTCCAGTAAGCGATGATGTGGTGCTCGCATGTTTCCGAGTCGCTAAAAGAGACAATCATAGTTCTCGCCCTCGAACGGTGGTCGTTAAATTTCCCAGTTTGCGCCAACGTGATGCCTTCTTGGCGGCTGTATCGAAGTACAATAAAACCAAAAAACTCACCGACGACAAATTGAGCACAGCGGATTTGGGGATTGGTGGCCAAAAGTCGCAAGTATATGTGTCCGAACACCTCTCACCAGAACTGAAAAAATTACATGCTGCAGCTAGACTGAAGAAAAAGGAACTGGGATACAACTATGTATGGGTGCGCAATGGAAAAATATACATGAGGGCATCTGATGACTCGCAAGCGATAATGATTCGCAACCACGAAACCCTCGATGGATTAGCACCTAAGAGCAAGTAACAACAGCTCTTGCCTCATAAAAATCGGCAACCTATGTAACGTCATCATGCTCCTCATATATTATCAGAATCTAGGTGGAATGAGAACCAAAACAAACTCAATTTACAAAAACATACTTCTAGCTAAGTATGATATTCTTATCTTCACGGAGACATGGCTGAAGCCCGATATAATGAATAATGAATTCATAGACGAGAGATACCAGGTTTACAGACGGGATAGAGACTCTTACACAAGCCATAAATCTGATGGGGGTGGCGTGCTCATCGCTGTTGCAAAAAAGATACACTCAGTTCGAATTACCCACTGGGACACCAATGCGATTGAGCAAATATGGATCAAAATTGAAACCAAATTAAATAATTCATCCATCAGCATGGGTCTTTGTTGTGTTTATCTCCCGCCGCCAGTCAAAGCGTCGACTCTGCGACAATTTTTTGACAGCTCAAGTGACGCTATCAGTGAGATGGAGAATGTAATCATCGCAGGTGACTTCAACCTACCTTTCATTTCGTGGTCAGCAAGTGAGAACTCTGAAGCAGTGGCTGCAAACTACGACACTGATGTGAGAGGTTATATGCTGATGGACTTTATTGCTCTATCGGGTTTGAAACAGTTAATTAGCGTAAAAAATGCATTGGATAGAACACTAGACCTTGTTCTTTGTAATGTTCAGAGTCGAGTGTCAAAACCAGATACCTTATTAAGTAAACTTAACCCTGATCACCCTCAAATAGAACTTGAAGTTGTGAACACTGACTCACCACATTTAGCTCCCGCGCCTCGCACAGTGTACAACTTCTATAAGGCAAACTATAACGAAATTATTCCCATACTAAAAAACACCGACTGGCATTCCTGTTTCTCTAATTGTAACACAGTTGACGAACTGGTGCAGAAATTTTATGCAGTCTTACGAGATGTTATATCGATTCATGTCCCAAGGCGTAATCTTAAGAAAACGAATATCCCAGTATGGTTCCCTGGAAGTCTTGTCAGAATTTTAAAAGAAAAGCATAAGTTACGATTGCGGTATCAAAAGTATGGCAACCCCCGGGATCAGCTGGAGTATGAACTTTTACGCACACGCGCAGGGAACTTACTTGAGTCATCGCACAAGTCCTACATAAATAGTATTGAGACCAGTTTACACCGTAGCCCAAAAATATTCTGGAAGTTTATTAAAGATAAACGAGCACACGGCTCTCAATTACCGTCCTCAATGACTAACGGTTCAGAAACGACCGGCACAGGAACCGGCATAGCAAACATGTTTGCCGGCCATTTCAAGTCTACTTACAGCTATGCACCTTCTCAAGTTCAGTTAACATCTTCTGAAGCCACTAATACTGTATCGGCTATCATTCAACCCCTCTCTCGCATCTTCCTCACCGAATGCTTAATACTAAAACATATCCGAAAACTCGATCATAACAAGGGAGCTGGTCCAGACGACATTCCTCCTCTATTCATCAAACGCTGCGCAACGGTTCTCACATATCCATTAAACAAAATTTTCACAAAGTCATTAGAGTCTGGTGTGTTCCCGAGTGAATGGAAGAAAGCTCGCATAGTCCCGATTTTTAAAAAAGGTGATAATTTCAATGTTTGCAATTACCGACCAATCTCGATTCTGTCGGCGTTTTCAAAATTATTTGAGGCCGTTCTTTGTCCTATACTGTATAACCACACCAGCCACTTACTAACGGATAAACAACACGGATTCAGAGAAAAACACTCCGTTGTTACCAACCTGATCTGTTATACCTCCACCTTACTAAAATCGATCGACAGTGGTAAACAGATCGATTCAATCTATACCGATTTCAGCGCTGCTTTCGATAAAGTCAGCCACGAAATTTTACTTGCTAAATTAGCAGCGCAGTATGGTATCTGCGGCAAGTTACACAACTGGTTCGACTCTTACTTACGGGATCGTCCACAAACAGTGGTAATAAGTGGCTTTGAGTCGGACCACTATGTATCAACCTCAGGCGTACCCCAGGGGTCACATTTGGGCCCAATATTGTTTGCACTCTTCGTAAATGATGTGGCAAAATGTATAAAAAACTCCACGTGCTCCATTTACGCAGATGACATGAAAATTTTTAGAGAAATTAAGTCTCAGTCTGAGGTGCAGCTACTGCAGGATGACATAGATAGAGTCGTAGATTGGTGCAAGGACAATAAAATGACTCTCAATGTAATGAAATGTCAATACATAACCTTCACCAAAAAAAGAAAACCTCACATCGCCTCTTATACAATCAACGGCGAACCGATCACTCGGGTTTGTCAGATTCGCGACTTAGGCATTATTTTGGACCAACAACTCACATTTATCCCACATTATGACTCCATCGTCAATAGAGCTGCCAAAATGACGAACTTTATTAATCGCTCTACCGCTGGTTTCAAATCCCACAAATCTAAAGTTATTTTATTCTTCTCTCTTGTCCGTAGTGTACTAGAGTTCGGAAGTCAAATATGGAATCCCTGTTACACCATTCACTCCAACCGAATAGAATCGATTCAGAGATCTTTCACGAGGCGTATGGCATACCGATCACAAGGAATTAGCCACCGCCAGTCCTATAATGCTCGTCTGAAGTTCTTTAGGATGTGTTCTCTTAGCCATCGTAGACGCATGTTGGATCTAACATTTTTACACAAAATTATCAATGGTGCGACGGTGTGTGAAGACTTGCTATCGTCAGTTAGTCTCAACGTTCCCCGTAGGGCTAACTCACGACTCCCTCACACCGAGATCTTCCACATTCCCTATCTCAGAACGATCACTGGTCGCAACGACCCTATATCTAGGATATTAAGAACATACAACCAGTTCTGGAAACTGTACGATATTGACGTTTTTGGAAACAGCGCTGCCGGGTATAAATGGAGAATAATGAGCAATTTCAAATCTAATAAAAAAGCGGGTGATAACGTTAATTAACTTAATTTTAAATTCATTACCATATTGTCTGTTAATTTTCTTATATATATAGTGCCATGTACTTAGGCTTACAAACGCTGTGCATATCTGTAATTGGGTCATGTACTAGATATAAGTCCACATGTTATTTAAGTTTGAAATGTAATATACATGATCTGTTGATGTGCCTAATAATAAAATAAATAAAAAATAATAATCACTCTGCGATAGGGTATAATCTTGGACTTAAAATGTGCTCAAAATGTGCCCTATGCGCTGTACTGTACACATTTCTTGGGTGTCTTTTGACGTAAGCACCGGATGCTACTTCGGAACTCAAATTCACCAAGCATAGATTATTACTTAAGCAATCCGCGGGCGCCAGAGCCTCATATGTCTTACGATTTAGGTCCAAGATATGTGGCGCGGGTTATATAAGAATATTCTAAATATATTTTTATTGCCTATCTATAGATATATAATACATTACTATTCTACTATACGTTTATCTATCACTCTACTTGCCATTTCCCTGGGATCGTACCCTAAAATGTAAGTATGGCATTTCGTGTTCACTTTTTTTATAGGTACCACTTAGGTGGCAGACAAGCACACGGCCCACCTGATGGAAAGTGGTTACCGTGGCCAATGGACGTACCTATGCAACATCAGGGGCCCACCCATCTACTTAGTTAATCTACTAAGTTACTATGTAAATAAATTAGTAGGTATATCGATACATTATTAATTATTCTCATTAACTTTAACCTACCTATCCTAAACTACGTTACCTGCCAGCATTTTTTGCTATGAAACTTTCGGATAGGATTAGGTAGGTACCTAGCTAATGTAATTCGTATCATGTAAGCAACTTGCTAATTATGAACTCCAGATGCTATTAGAATTCTGAAGGCTAGTAATAATTTTTAAGCTTCCTAACAGTTGTAGGTAGATACCTAAACATTTGCGTTTAATTTTCAACCGAGAACCGGAATATAAACTGCAAGAAGACAATATTATAATTAGCGAACTTAACTTCCGGGAGCATGAACTACTCAGAATAACAACTTATTGTACCTACTTAACAAAAAGTAAACCTACCTACCATGACCATTTTTTCCCCCTTTCGGAAGTCTCCGCGGATATGGTTATATTGGAGTCGAGCTGACTAAAATCGCATGCCGTTTCTTAACTACCGGAGTGTAAGCTTACCAATAATGCATTTCCCTCACGGCCAACTGGGCTATCTATACTTTTTCGATGGCCCCATCCTAGCCCCGTTTGCAAGGGAGCAGGGGCGGCAGCGTCTCCTTTGCATGAAGAGTCTGTAGAAGTGTCAACGTCAAGAGCAGAAGAACGAGGAATCACAATTCCTCTTTGTTCGTTGTTAAGCACACTCCTGATGTCCCTTTTATATGATATCCTCGATGGTGAAACGTCTTTAGGCAGGAGGTAGGACACGACGGTATATCCGTCCCAATCGAGCAGTCCGACTGGAGCGGAGGTACTTCCGCTCTACAGAATAACGCGACTAAATAACCTCGTGTTGTGTTCCCGGCGGTGAGTAGGGCAGCACTGTTCACTGGAGAGGTTTTGTGCTGTCAGTGGGGAAACCAAAGGCTTGTCTACTTATCTTTTACTCTCTGTTCTTACAGAGTCGGCAGCACGAGTGTGACTCCCCTGGTGTTGCACTCGCCCATAGGTCACGGTAACCACTTACCATCAGGTGGATCGTGTGCTTGTCTGCGACCTAAGTAGTGTAAAAAAAGGTATGTAAGTACCCACCTAGGTAGCTATAAATTTATTTCTTCGCTTTAGCAATAGAGATAATTTCACGTTTGAGACAGAAAACGTTGCTAATCTTTCAAGATAGACTGGTTGATAGCTTTCTCGACGTAGAATTTCTCTTGTTAGAACTGTATCTATTAGATACGTGTTGGGCAATAACAATGGTCTTAACAATATACCAGTGGACAAAAGCTCGTACTCTTATTCGTATCCCCCGTATCTTATCTAGAGATACAAAGCAAACTTCGGATAAGTTTGTTTATGAACAAAGTACCTAGGTAGGTAGGTGCACGTGTTATGACACCTAGTTATTATGAAAAACAAATAGAAATATCTATATCCATACTCCTAATATTATAAATGCGAAAGTAACTCTGTCTGTCTGTCTGTCTGTTACGCTTTCACGCTCAAACCACAACCGATTTTGATGAAATTTGGTACCGGGGTAGATTAGACCTTGAGAAAGGACATAGGCTATGTTTGGTCGCGATAAGCGACATCCACGCGGGCGGAGCCGCGGGCAAAAGCTAGTAGCTTATAAAGATGACAATAAAAAATCCAGTTTGCCAGTTAGGTTTAGTCAACTCCTATAGAATCATCAGTGGCGGAATGTGAACATTTTCAAAAGGGAAGCCGGTGGAACAATTTGAGTATAAAATTGTAAATATCTCTACCGCGGCTTCCCTTTGAAGATCAAGCAGGCAGGAATCGGGTTATAGGGGCCCCTTGCCACAGCTCGATACGCCCATAGAATTGTTGGGTGGTCAATGGTCATGTCAAAACTTTTTCTTGAATTCAATCTGGTAGGTACTGCATCTTATAATCTTTGTAGGTACTTACCGACCTACTTCAGTCGACTAATTTGTTTCATCGCTAAAGCGGTTGTCAAGGCCAAAGCGAATATTAGTTTCAAATTTCACGTATGACGTCATACTTAATTACGTCGGTAAATAACTATTTCCATATAAGTACCTAACCAAACCTATTTTTTTTTATTTTCACGTTAACAAAAATACCTATCTACTGATTTCGCGGTCGAATACCGGTCATATTAATCAATTCGTCTCTAAAAGCTGTTGTCTAATCGAATCTACATTGAAATGAGATAATTGAATTTTGTTTGATTGAATAATGGATATCGGTACGAGTACCTTCTACCAATACAAATAGTTCAAGGCTGTTTGAAATTAAGGTAAGGACGAGGACCGACCACAAAACCAATGGACTAAGAGCCCGTGAACGCCAGACCTTCGTCATTTTATAAAAGCTGAAAGTTTGTCAGCTCCCAACACTGGTAAGAACGATGGCCAATTATGAAGTTTGGGTCATAGTGACTTTGGCAGATATACGGTACTAAAGTTGTGAAAAAACAAATACATAGTGTGATTAGGTACCTCAATCAATCAATTAGCCTACTGCAGTCCACTGCTGGACATAGGCCTCTCCCAATACGCGCCACGTTTGCCGATCCTTCGCCTTCCGCATCCAGTCCGTCCCAGCCACCTTTCGCAGGTCATCATTAGGTACCTATTACCTTCGAAATATTATTAGAAATCGCGTCACTAACAGCCAGACATTTTAACATCGTGGTAACCCCTTGCCAGAGACACCCTTAATGTTAAGAAATTAATTATTTATGTTTATCGTCACTCGAGAAAAAAGGTACCTACTTAAATAAAAGTTATATTTTTTTATTATAGATAGATTAATATCATATCTGCCAAAGCCTCTATGACCAAACTTCATAATTGGCTATCGTTCTCACCTATGTTGGGCGCATGCGCTGACTTTCAGACTTTATAAAATGACGAAGATCTGGCGTTCACGGGCTCTTCTAAATCTACAATAAAGGTTCAACCCCACCAAACGGACGGCATCGGAACGGATTTTACAATCTTTAAACAAAATAAATCTTATAACACAGCATTTAAAGTTTATATTAGCAAGTCACGCATGACAGCTTGACGTGCGTCATGCCGCCGCACGTTGCTGTCAAGCTGTTGTGCGTGACTTGGTAATATAAACTTCAAACACTGTGATAATAAGATTTAATTTTGTTTAAAGATTGTAAAATCCGGGCCGATGCCGTCCGTTTGGTGGGGTTGGACCTTAAAACATTCAAATTTCGAAACATGGTCGTGAGTTCGTGACGCACCCAGTGTGTACCAGAAACCAATGGTGCAGTGTAAGAGTTGTGTTATTAGTTTATTACGGATGCAAAGTCACAAAAAACTAACAAATAGCGTAAAACCCTTAAAAAAAAAAATTTTGTTCGACCGAGTTCTCTATATTTTCAGCACTTACGGTACTTTTTTATTTATTAATTTATTTAAACTTCATGCATATATGTATCTATATACCTATATACCTACATAAGTTAATCTATATTTATTCCAACTAGGTTAGGTAGGTTCAAGTGGCAATCGAACTTCAATTTCATAAATGTTGATTGATGATATTTCACAATTTTATTGCTAAACACAAACTGCAACGTGATACTACAAATCGTTTTACATAAGTTTTTGTTATATTACATTGCCATTAAATTCCAAATTCCTTGCCTGAATTTCCAGTATAAAATGGAGACAAATTATGAAACTAAAATCCAGATTCCGAGTTGAAATATGACCTTTCTACATTCGTTGTAAAATATTAGCCGCATCTGCAATATTGCAATGTAAATTGGAACACATGGAAGCAACCACGTAGGTAAAAGAACGTTTACATCATGATGCCCTACCTAAAATAAATATTTTTTTAACTAGACTTGGAAGTAAGTATTTCACAGGAAGGAAGTTTTTCACGATCGCATAGGCGTGCAGTGCTTGTAGAACTCACAGTACCGTGGGAAACTAATATACATAAAGACCACGCTATAAAGACAAACAAATACTTTGACTTGACTAACGAGCTAACCAAAAACTGCTACGTGGTTAAACTCTACGCCGTAGAAGTAGGAGCAAGGGGAATTTCAGCTAAATCCCTGTACAACTTACTTAAAGACCTCGGATTGCCAAGAGCTTCAGTAAGCTCTCTACTAAATCGAATATCAAAAGCGGCATTGTTAGGATCTTACCAAATTTGGATAGGTAGGGGGGAGGGGGGGGGGGAAACACTACTGATGGTGGAGGTGAGCGCTGATGCATCACAAGGTGGCCACCCTAAACCTACATCAGAATCTGGCTCGCAAGTCCCAGTCGCCGTCACGGTGTTCCTCTCTGTATCACGCTATGGACCCGGCGACCGCACGGTGAATCCATAGAGTGCTGAGAATCGGATCTCAGTAGGTACCTATTTATGATTCTGTCTGAAGTTTACGCGAATCTCACTCATTGAAATAAAACGTACTTTTTAATGGATTCTATCGCGATATATTTTTTATTATTTACTTTTAGCTCGACGCGTGACCATGGCTGCTGCTGCTGAATACGTTAAAAAGTAGTTTTATTTCAACAAGTAGGTACCTATTCACTTATGAACACAATGTTTCCCTCTTCCTATAAAGTTTCTGTCATTTAGGGTGTCGTGTGAAAAAATATCTGTTGCCAAGAGTTTACAGAATAGATCAAGAAAAGTCCAACCTTTTAGATGAAAATATACCTAGGTAGGTACGAACTATTAGCCTTATGAACATATTAGCCTGCTGTTTTATTGAGTTTAATGTACTGAATTCTTGTGTGACGTGACGAGGCATTACCCGTATCTCATATGGCAATATTTTTAGACCCTTGAGTTGGGTTGATCTGACAATGTTCATGAAAAATGGACACGACCTTTTACTTTAAGTCTAACAAAAGTTAGAAAATAGAAGGGGTAACCTTCGGGTGTCCGCCTATAATACTGAAAGGGTTCCGAATTCTTTCTTTACACATAAAATATTAGTTGCTACGATTTTACTAACAAAGTGACGCGTTACCCAGTGAACCTTAGCCAGTGAACATACATACATATAATCACGCCTTTATCCCCGGAGGGTGAGGCAGAGTTGAATTTACACCATCATTTCACCAATCATTATATTCGGTCCCACGCAATAAGGGGTGAGCCTATTGCCGTATTCCGGGCACTATTGTTGATTCGAGCCATACCTACATCTGAGGCTGAGTCTGGGCTGTATATATCTGTCTGATGTTAAACAGCCATATCCCTTAGTCAACTTGTACGACAAGGCATGGGAAGAGATGGGGTGGCTTAAATTCTACTCTGCCGGGAACCACGCGGCAACGGCGGTAATAGCCAGTGAATATTAAGTAGGTAAGTACATATTATAGAACTAATAACCTCCATATCTATCGATAACCGTCTAATATTACCGCTGTATCAATCTGTTTACTGCTGCTGGCTCCTTCTGATAAAATTTCCAATGCGCGCGGTCTACCGAATTAGCATATAAATTAATTGGCCTATTATTACGTAGGACCTTACTGTATTGGTCACCAACCTATATCCATAGATAAGAGTTAAATTTAACTCGTTGGACCCTGTTCAAAGTACAAACTCATAATCATTTCAATATTGATCAGCATCTGATTGCATTAGTTTTTCATAGTTTTAGAGTACTTTCCTGAGACTTACCATCAGGCGAGGTTTAGTCATCCCTATTGATGGCTCTTATATAAAAAATAAGCAATGGGTGGTGGGTTGCAATTTCACTTTTAATATTTATCTAATTATATATTTGAATTAAGAAAAAAGTCTAAAGTATAATAAAATAAAATTCTAGGCTAACTAATAAATTAATAACAGATAAACTAAAACTAAAGTAATAAACAAAAATATACGATATGGATACGACATATGTGCAAATACTGAAACCGCGAAGCATCAGGAATAGAACCAAATTAAATTTAAACTTAAATTCCCTGATTTATAAAATCCGAAATTTTCTAACAAAATAATTATTAAAATAAATGTAGAAAATGCAACCATTTGTATAAGTCATTAAATAGTTTCATCCATTGCTTTAAAGTCATTGACTGTGTCATAAGTCATTAATAAATACGCACACACCTTCACACAGTTCACACACACACAACAATAGGCATAGTAGGTAACTTATTTGAACAGCTAAGCGGCAACATGCGATTCTACAGAGTGCTCAAAGTTGTTCAAATTCTATAAAATTAAAACTCTAGTTTCTGCCCTTAATACTGGACCAATTTTGTTCAAACTTTTCCTGCTTGAAGCTTAGGGGGTACCAAGTATATGGTTTCAATTATTGCCTATATGTCGTATCCATATTGTATACAAGAATAAATATTAGTTTCTACTCTATCCAGATTGTGCTGCACGGAATAAAACAGCAAATGACGATGAAACTTTTAGAAGATGCTGTGGAGAATATTACATCGCTGCATCGGGAGATTGAACTAAATGACATTTTGGTTGAAGGAGGACCACACATATAATGACATTATTGGGTATCATAGACTTTGATAATACCACTATCGGAATCAGGGGACAGATGTAGTAACCTACTTAGTTATGTACAGTCAGCATCATTAGATCGATCTTGGCGAAGTACTCAAAATACCTTGGTATTAGGTACATCCTTCCTGTTGACTGATTATTATAATATTTGGTACCTATAAGTACGCTTTTAGTTTGAACGATAATAAGGATTAGGTACACGCTGTATGACACAAACGCGATTGGATGGATTAAATATAATTTAAATCAATAAATCAGTCTGACTTGGTCCTAATAGATACCTACCTAGGTATTAAAATCATTTTGTGGTTTTGTAGTCAAGAAAGATGTGATGCTGTCAGTACCTACCTACTTGATACTAAAGATGTCAACATAATTATCGTACTCTGATATTAGTTTAAATTGTAAACCTTCAATAAAAATGTAATAAAAACAGCAATTGAATTTTTTTTTATTCTTTCATTTAATTAGCATAAAATTATCACTGCAATTTTGAACGGATTTTTGGACGCTTAGATTCTCGCCTAAACTACTAAACCGATTTTGATGAAATTTAGAACAGAGAAAGATTAGACCTTGGGAAAGGACATAGCCTGAATTAAGTACTTATAACATTTACTAATATCGAATTAGGTACCTATTCAAATTCTCACTGAATATTTAATTGTTATCACTTTAAAATAAATAATTTAATGAAAGGTGGGATAATTTGTAGGTATAGATAATGATACGGAACCCCTTGTCAGTTGTATGTAAGTGTAACTCGCACTTTGCCGGTTTTATACACCAACCAACTTGTAAATAACACTCAACTAACAATAGTCATTAATCAACGGGTTTACAAACAAACAGATAATCAAATTCAAACCAAAATCCCTATGCATAAATTCTACTAACCTATTTGGAGATAGTTGAATCATTTTCTATGCAAAGCGCATTTCGCGGACAGGCCTCCATTACCTATATTATACATATCAATCTATGCGGCGGCGGTCGGTGTGCACTTAAGTATGCAAGTCACATGAATCTGCAATCAAATTGCCAGCGAGCCCTCCTAATCATACCTCTTGTTCGTTCAATAATAGCACAATCTCATTCGTTAGTACGTTTTTGTGGTTGATATTTAATGAGGGTTGAAAATAATATAAAAGTATTTACAGTAGTAGCGAAGCGAAGGGTGAAAACTTTGAAATGCTCTGAAAGTTCAGATACAAAATTTCAGATAAGTACATTCAATTGTAAATAATACATTATGTATATTACTTTTTAGAGTAGAAAATTTTAACATCTCTACTATTTTTTTTTATTTTTTGTATCTATCTATCTTTCTCTATCTAGACCCATGGTAAGCTTAATTAGCTTGTGTTATGGAATCTAGAATTAGGAAAGCAAGCCGACAGGAATTGAATATTAGGTATGCCTCGCCTCTGATTTACAGTCATCGTACTTAACTTACACAGTTGGAATGGAATGGGTCAAAAGTAGGGTAGATGATCATTTTCAGACTCTAATTAGTAGGCATGTTCTGACCATACTACTTATGAGTAGGTAGGTACCTACTGATATACATTTCTTAGTGAAAATATTGTTTAAACTGTTTACTGGGTTCTTAAAGTATTTGTAAATTTTCACCACATGAATAGAACTCCCTAACTAAGGAGTTATAACCAGCAAACTTTCAATTTCAATAAAATCGAGAATCATAAATTTTTTATACCACTTAGGTGGCAAACATCCTGTCCACCTGATGGAAAGTGTAAGAACCCTGTAAAAACCTAATGCAAAGTAGCCCAAATATTACGTAATAATAGGGTAATAAAATGGTTGTGTCATGATTAAGTAAAACTGGATACCTAGTAGGTATTGTAAAACTCAGCTGGACCAACCATACCACCCTAAGGACACTGTACCTAAAGCTTTACTAAAAGGAGTTTTATCGAAAGGTCCCCGTGTAATTCAATCTTTGGGAACGTGTCAGGGGCATCAGGGGGCTGTCCCAGATAGTTTTCGACCTAATCCATCACAGTGGGACTTTCCGATTCGTTGGATTAAATTGTGATTGACGTTGGACGTTGTTTTGGTATCGTGTAGATAAGCGACAAATAAAGATAGAGACAATGAATGGTATAAGTAAGTAGTATATACCTATACATACATACATATTGGGAGAGGCCTAGGTATGTCCAGCAGTGGACTGCAATAGGCTAATTGATTGATTGATACATACATATACTCACGCCTGTAAATACCCGAAGGGGTAGGCAGAAGTGTATTGACACTCACATTTCTCTATGATTTTTAGTCCCACGTAATAGGGGGCGAGCCTATTGCTGTCAAACGGGCACTTAGTTATGGGCTGTAATGTTTAGGGTTAGGGGGAAACTCGCCTCTGGCCCGCGGCCCACATTACACGGAGTAGGAACAGTAGTTTACTGTCGGATGGAGAACAGCCTTCTATGACACTCACCGGAAGAAATTTGGTAGATAGATACCTAGATAGATAAATACTTTATTGTACACCTATAAATTTACAGTAGAGACAAGTAGGTATCATGTACATAATATACAGTACAGTTTAATGTACAATGGGCGGCCTTATCGCTGGAAGCGATTTCCTCCAGGCAACCTTGAGGTTCCATATTCTACTCCACCGGGAACCCACACAGTCAATTAAAGATGAATTGGTGTACCTGCATCACCCAGTTTATATAAGCCCATAAAAGAACTACCTAGCCTAGTTTTCGTTACTTCCGAACTGATCTTAATTGTCAGATTGGATTACTACCTTAAAAATTGTCTCTGTCTGTAGGTATATATATATAAGGCCTAACATAAACAAACAGAAGTAAATTGATAATCTGTAGGTAGATATGTACAGCTACTGGTTGCTTATATTTCCGGATGATGTCAGCTCTGAATACATAATGATTCAGTAAATCAATTTACACTGTCATTAACTATGCAGTTATAGTTATTGCTACCTTACTTATATCATTCCTCGTATCTAGGTATATTCAAGGTGGAGATAGGTAGGTACTCATAGCTATTGATATATTTGGACTCTTAAACTACACACTCTAGTCTGATCAGATTACCGGATGATATACCTACATGTATCATTAGACGCGTCTTTAATTGGAAAACTCGAAATAAGCTTCAAGGCTAAAATCCCGGTGATGAAATAAAAAAATCAAAACTTAAAAACAAAAAAAATAACGGTATAGGTACATATAATGTGATAAAATTGCCACAAAAAACCAGACTTGTCTGAAAAATCATCAAATTCTATGTATGAAAAACCAGTGCTGCAATTCTGAAACACTGGCGAAAGTGGTAGCAGCAGCATTTTAAGGTCGCAGAAAGCGCCTGTTGGTTTTGTGTTAGATAGATAGACAGCTCTCTATATTGTCTCTACATTGATATAATTGGTAATAAGTCCTTGTGTGCCTATAAACATATATCCATATCCATACTTCCATACTAATATTATAAATGCGAAAGTAACTCTGTCTATCTGTCTGTCTGTCTGTCTGTCTGTTTGTTACGCTTTCACGCCTAAACTACTGAACCGATTTTGATGAAATTTGGTATACGGGTAGATTAGACCTTGAGAAAGGACATAGGTTATGTTTGGTCGCGATAACCGACATCCACGCGCGCGGAGCCGCGGGTAAAAGCTAGTATTTATATAAATAAATCAAAGGACTTCTTCTCGTTACGTAAAACCTGTGGTAAAACTGTTAAGCTGCGTTTACATTCTCGCGGCAGAGCGAAGGAAGTGGCGAGAGAAGTGGGCAGAGACGTGGTGTGAATGGTATATTCGTCATGCCGCGAGTACTGCCGCGTATGTTGCTGCGAATGTCGGCTTGGCGGCGCGAGTCAAAGGAGCGGCAATACTAGCGCGATGAACTATACGAGGCCGCTAGATGGCGCTAATCAGTAAACACGGCTTTCGTTATTGCTCCTCGAATATTTACTTTTAAAAATATTTATATCGATCTACGGATAGTGTATAGTAGTTGAGAGGGGTCAGCACCCATTTTTATTAATAATCAATTTAATTAATTCGCTATGCTGTAAAAGCATAATGCGTACACTGCTACAGCGTATTCCTCCATACGTTTACGTCCGTCTCCATTGCAGGGCGAATACTGTAATGCGGACCAACACGATGATGCGCGTGTGTGAAGGCTAAATCAAATCAAATCAAATCAAATCATTTATTTTGCGAACATGGGTAGGTACAAGATGTTGACATATTTATATAATTGAACAGCCATATTCCGCCTCAAGGCGTGCAAATTTATTTAGGTAATTAATTAACAATTATTTCAATTTTATATCAATAAAGTCATTAAACAAAGTCACAAAATATCATAATGAACAAAAGGGCTAGGGCATTGATCGCGCGAATATTTCCGACAACACGATGAGCAATGCGAGCGGCAGTATGTAAACGCGGGGTTACGGTTACGGTATACATTATTGCATATCTCGTCTTTTAGTTTTCTCTCTCAAAGTAAACATCAAAGTAAATTTACATGAGTCTCCAGGGTACTTTCAAGGGTAAATAAAAAATGTAAAAACATGTACTTGTATTTTAATACAAGCTACATGTTGCTACATAAAATATTCATCCATGAAAAGGGTACGGGCTCCAGGGAGCTGTAATTTAAATAAATATAATTTCACCACATATTTTATGTATTTTGCCACGTCGTGGTTTCGATGAATGTCTGCCATGTTTAATTTTCAAAGCTACAGCGAAAACATGTACGTTATTTTCCTGTACTTATTATTTTTAGAATGTCATGGAACTGCGTGCTAAGGAAGCGTTGAGGATGAAATATAGTGATCAAGACAGAGAAAGGGATGCTTAAATGATTTATAGTATTTATACGATGGATGAAAGGTCGTGAAAGTCTATGTCCATTTGTAGCGAGTTAGATGAGAAAGCCAAGGGGGGTTGACAAGTCAAGGCAATAGGTACGTGATGTAGCTAAGTGTTATTTGCAAAAGAGAATAACTTATGTAATGGGTGCTCCTTCAGCAATGTATTAACTTATAATTTCCAAAGTTATCAAAATATATGTACAATTTTTCTTTGATTCCATATTTCTAAGCCTAAATCAATCATATGTGTGGACGAGTAATAATTTCAATAAATTGGTTGGGAACATAATGATCAAGCACGTACATTTGGAGCCATTAGAGAGCTGGTGTGAGTGAGTTCTGAACTAATGTCTGCTACGTGAGCTAGCTGCTTCAAAGGACATGCACCCGTAGATAAATCTTGAAATATGACTATTTCAATACTAGCGTTCTATTTTAAGATTTACTACATAATTCTTAACATCGATATTAAATTTATTTCTAAGGTCGAGCTCATTCTAATGAAATTTTGAAAGCAGTTAGTAGGTATTCTAACTATTCATATCTGTTTAGATTGGAAAAAGTGAATGCTTAAACGAGACATGAACCCGCGACCACCGTCGTCATCCCACGACTGTTCTACAGAACTAGCAGCAGCCCGCGACTTCGTACGCCGCGAGTTTGTTTTACCCCTTCGTAAAATCTATTCTTAGCGGAGGTCTACGCTCTATAACGAATCTACCTGCCAAATTTCAATTTTCTAGGTGTTAAAGTTTCTGAGATTTCGTGGTTAGTCAGTGAGTGGTATTAGGTACCTACTTACACTCAGTCTTCCCGGTAGAGTAGAATTTGGGCCACCCCACATCTCTTCCCATGCGGTGTTGTACAAGGCGACTAAGGGTAAGGGCTGTTTAACATCAGACAGATATATACAGTCCAGACTCAGCCTCAGATGCATGGCTCGAGTCAACTATAGTGCCCAGAATACGGCAATAGGCTCACCCCCTATTACATGGGACTGAATACAATGCTTGGTGAAACGTTGGTGTTAATTCACCTCTGTCCAACTCTCCCGGGATAAAGGCGTGATAATATGTATGTAAGACTGTAGATTACCTAATATTTCGCAGCATTTCAATTCTCTAAAGAAATGAGGTTTAATATAAGTAAATCTGGAGACGCGCGGATCGCATAGAATCCGGATATTGCGAGTCACGTGACACGGATATTGGCTGAGACGGAATATTTCAAGATTCTGAGTTCATAGTGTCTTCTCTCACTTCAAATATAGGTAATGTTGAAAGTATACTGAGAAGATTTTTCTTTGGATAGCTTGTAAGGTTATAATCAGTTTTCATCTTTATTTAAAAAAAAACTCATAGATCTTTATCTCAGGATAATTTATTATGTAACAGGGTCAAAGGCAAAAATGGTGAAGTTTGAGCCGGGCTACCAACTGCTTAAATGTTACAAAATGATTTAAGCAGTTGTTAGTTGACAGCCATTTAATCAATGACCCGTTTTAAGAGTATATGGTAGGAGGCAGGGTATGTAATGAACGTAACGGCCCGGGCCTGCACTTCTACCGAGTATACATTCGTAAAGAAAATCCTAATAAGAATTTTTCATTGTAGTAAATCTTCCGTGAGACGAGTTTACTATAACCCCTAAGAACCACCTCAGAAGCAGGTTGTACTACATCGCATCCAAACTCGAAGTTTTTAGAACGTACCTACACAATCTATATACTTAACTTTGAAACGTACACAAACCAACTAAATGTGTTTGATCCAAGTCGAATAGCGCGGGGTGGATATGAGTGTATTCGTTGCATTGATCGAGTCTGCCAGTCTCTTCTAGGATCGACTAGGCAAAGCGCGAACCAGATTATTATATTACCCTTATAACTACCTATGTTAAGCAGTCGGTCCCGGTTGTCATACGAACATTTTGGTAATCGTTATGGGTAGATGGAGCCCTAAAAATTTCAACAGCTAGTATAGCTGCATCGCTTCAATATCGCCCAATAACACCATTGGGTTGTGGAGGTCAGATGGTAGTCGCTTCACGGAGTATCGAAGTCCAGCCAAATCCGCAGTTAGACTGGTAAAGCGGACCCCAGACTCCGAGGTGAAAGCTTCGGATGCGACTGGGATTAACGCTAGCATAAAGAAGAACCCTTATAACAATATTCAAATAACTAGTGGTCAGTATAGTAAATTTAAATTAGCCTTATTAAACCAACTACCCGTTCACAACGCGGCTCCGCACTTAGCCGGCAAAAAATACAGCGGGTTTTTGTGGTCTTCTTACAAACATACATACTCTTAATTAATGTACCTAATTACAAAGTTTTGTTTGAGTACCCTAATTGAGCAAACAGTTCATTTTCAAGTGTGTTTGACATCTAAATATTCTTGCATTTTTAATAGCGTTTTGATAAAGTTTACTTACTACAATTTATAATATAGAAGAAAAAAGAAAACACTTATAATAATATTGGGAGCTTATGGGGCTCTCTAAAAGTTTTAAGGTTAGGGCGACCTCACCTGCAAAGGAGGAGCATTTGGTGCAGGCTTTCCTCTTGGAGTTAGGAGGTCAGGTGGCATGCAGTCTCTCCCCTAAAAGCTGTATAAACCAAAACAAAGCGTGGAAACGGAGTAGGTCAAAGCTCCGAGGTGAAAGCCTCAAGTGCAACTGGGAACAGTGCTAAGGTGATGATCGTAAGTATAAATCTTAGTAGGTATCTTCCCGAAACCGACGAGCATATATTATATGAAAACAATTTGTATGCCAGGATCGTAGCAAGTGGATATGGCAATATGTGGTCTCTGCCTACCCCACTGGGTAAGGGGCGTGATTATATGTATGTATGTTTATACATTTAGCGTGTATGGGTTATAACACGCTTTTAAATTATTTAACGCAGAGTAGTATAACATGCTTTTATACCTACATCAGTTTTAAACTTTAATGCTTGTGATTTGCTTTGAGTAGCGCCTATTTGCACCCTAAACAATCGTAAATCCTATTACGAGACTGGAAAGTTAACGTTTGTAGTATAAAGTTTCGGTTATGTAGTAGTTCATCCTTTGCACTGTGCGCTAGTTTGCTGCGACAACCGCACTCGGCACTACATTACACTGACAACAGTTCCTAAATTCACATCTAAAGTGTTAACTGGAAGTGACTGTTTAGTTAGCTTAAAGGCTCAGACTACCTATATAAAATGTTGATTAATAGGTATTTATATTGCTGATTAAATCTAATGTACCTATTGCTCGGGACGGGACATATATATCTAGGACCTCAAATGTGTTCAAAATATGCTATAAATACGCGTAGTACACATTTCTTGGGTGTCTTTTGAGGATAGCACAGGGTGCTACGGCGGTGGGCGAGCTTAAATTCACCAAGCATACATTATTATAAAACAATCCGCGCGCACCAGTACCCCTAGCACGAAAAACTATCGTAATCGTATCGTAACGAGAGCATTGCGATTGGCAGGCTTCACCCGCACATACGTTCAGAGTTAGGCAAGCGGCCAATCGCAATGCTCCGGGCTCTCGTTACGTTTACGATAGTTGTTCGTGCTCACTCCACTGGTCCTCGTTTGTCTCGCGATTTAGGTTCAAGATTATTTGTCCGGAGCAATACCTACCTAATCAATTTATGAAGATTTATTAATGCTGAACGTGTTGAAAATTACCAAATTAAACAGCGTTTGTCACCAATTAAAAAAAAACATAAATCTGGACTATAACATTATTTGTTTATATTTAATTTGTGACAAACGCTGCAAACTAAGAGAAAATTTCATGAATGATACATATCAGTAGGTATTATTTATTGATATTGTTAGGTATCTATAGGTCGTATCACGTTTTACTTGATGAATTTCATTGGGAAAATCCGACTTTCTTTATCACCAGCAAGTGTTATTAGACCAAGGTACAATGATAGTCCGCACAACACGCCGTTTCCAAGAGCTTTAGATCCGTTTGAACACTTTATTCGCCTCTCCGCATACGTGTAAACATGTTTTCATACAAGTAGCTCTGTTGCTGCTCGTGGATCGTGCTAACTAACTTAGTTAGTGAATGTAATAAACCAATTAGGTATGTAGTGTAAAGGATGATAGTATCGGCAGGCGCGCATACTTGTCCAAGATTCTACATCAAGCGAATACATAGAAGGCTCATGTGGGGCGCAGATACGGGATAAGTATTTCACGTAGAGGTTGCGAGAAGGTACCTACCTAATCAGGTTTGCAACGAAATAATATCACTTAAAATATGATATGATATAATTTTCCCTTATTTTGCTTAGTTCTAGAATTATGAATAATCATAAATACCTATGCAAAACAGTATCGTCGTAATACCACCTGAGTTATGACATGAATCGAAATATCCCATCGAAATAGTCAACGGCCTAAACCCCGACGCGCCGTTTTGAATGATAAATAATAATGTTAACTGTAAAAGGGATTAGCGTAAGCAAATCAATCATTTTTAATGAAATCTTTAAAGCCGAGTTATATTATACTAATGCTTTAATTAGGTATCCAACATTTTTCTAGGTAACTTTCAGAGAATATCAACTTCAAAATAATTATTTATAAAGTAAATAATTGTTCTAATTACTCGTCTCTGCGTTGTTTTCTTGGCGCTTGATGAAAAATATGAGTACCGAACTATTTGTCTTGATAATGTCACGCCAGACCGCGCACTAAGTTAATTTGACACCTGCTTTGAGCTAAAAAGTTACTCCTGGAACAAAATTATTAGAGTACTTTATTATTCTGTACTTTGTTGATTTACTCCTTAGTTAAATCACTATTCAAATTAGAAATGTTATTTTAATTCACTTCATCATCGTTAATTCTAACGATGGAATTGTGAGGGAACGAGGTGTGATATTCCTCTAACACAAAGGAAGAATCCTTCGACCAGAAAAGGTGATCACGCTCGATGGGCCGCGGCCCAAATATTGTCGTTGTGTTGTATGTAATTAAGCGAGAACTTAATTTCGCGATGCAGGATTTGCAGTGGTGTAGTAGTTGGACTGGCTGTCGCTAGATAGCGTAGTATACATGTGGTATCGCCACAGAATGAAAAATAAAAAACTAATAACAAAACAGTTGCCGTTTTATACCGAGGTACCTACTGATTAACATACATACAAAATACGGTACGAAATTATTTATAAGGTAGCTTTAAATATACAACGTTGTGTAATAGCCCAGCCTAGAGAAGCAAAGCCGAAATTAAGCTTGCACAGGATCATGGTTAAACATTCAGTAATAGCCATTAGTGGCCAAAATGCTGCGTTGATTTTAACTGAATATAACAGATGATGTATTTTCACGAACAACGTAAGCACTAATAAACTATACGATATGGATACGACATATGTGCAAATACTGAAACCGCGAAGCATCCTGGTCCGTAGGAATAGAACCAAATTAAATTTAAACTTAAATTCCCTGATTTATAAAATCCGAAATTTTCTAACAAAATAATTATTAAAATAAATGTAGAAAATGCAACCACTTGTATAAGTCATTAAATAGTTTCATCCACTGCTTTAAAGTCATTTACTGTGTCATAAGTCATTAATAAATACGCACACACCTTCACACACACACACAACAACTTCACACACACACACACAACAATAGGCATAGTAGGTAACTTACTTGAACAGCTAAGCTGCAACATGCGATTCTACAGAGTGCTCAAAGTTGTTCAAATTCTATAAAATTAAAACTCTAGTTTCTGCCCTTAATACTGGACCAATTTTGTTCAAACTTTTCCTGCTTGAAGCTTAGGGGGTACCAAGTATATGGTTTCAATTATTGCCTATATGTCGTATCCATATTGTATACTAACTTTATTTCGTGCAACCAACGGATAGTTTTATAATAAAAATCATTTTAATTATTTTTCTCATTTCAATCAATCAATTAACCTATTGCAGTCCACTGCTGGACTTAGGCCTCTCCCAATATAAGCCACGTTTGCCGATCCTCCGCCTTCCGCATCCATTCTATCCCAGCCACCTTTCTTATTTAATCACACTCAAACGACTGAATGGATCTGGCTGAAATGTGATACTGGAATAGATTATAGTCTGAAATAACATAACATAGGCTACCTTTATACCTGGAGTAAGTGCCCGTGGGTGCGGGATCAGACTTTCACGTGGGCGGGTAATAGCTACAAAATAAAATCAGAAGGAAAAAATGTTGCCGCAGCGTATATTATACCTATATCATCCTAGCACTAGTCCCACTTGCGTCCGAAGCTTTCACCTCGGAGTCTGGGGTCCACTTTTTCCAGCCTAACTGCGGGTTTAGTTGAATTATATTATACCTAGATAAAATAGCACAATATTGTAGCAACATAAACTGCAGCCTTGTACCAAATACAATTTTAATTCTCCTGCGAGCTATATGGTGTGCACGTGAAGCTATTATTGACACCTGCAAGTTAGTTGTTCAGTTAGCATGCCTATAAATTTGTTAAATAGCCTCTTATACGTGGGAACTGGCAGTTGCATCGACACCCCGCATTGTTTGTTTGGTTTTCTCTGTTATCTGTACATGAGTAATAAAAGTTATACGTAGACGTAGCCGAATAAAAATAATATACATATTGGTTCACGAAGTTATGGTGGTGGTTTGTACATGTACATTATTTTTTATTTTTGTAGTCTAACTGCGGAAGGAAAAGGGGATTTTTTTGTCCGCACTTAGCCTATTTTTCGGGCCATTGTGGGTGAAGTCTAACTACGGTAGAAGAAGATTATTTTTTGGTCAATTTACGCTTAAGAGGAGTTGAACCATAATCTGACTAGACTTCAGAAACTCTTTAATAAAAACTCTTAAATATATATTTTTAAATATTACAACAATAATATACTTACCTACAAGTTGCAATCTTCAGTCAGACACTGTCACAGTCCAGTTATTTTGTTTTAAGAAAGATTTAACGGTGCACATAGTGAGTGAGGAATTAAGCGCACACTTAACTCCTTGATTCGTGCCCCTCTGGACAAGTGGCAATTCGTGGGCCGCCGTTTTGTAGAATAGAACGCCAAACATATATGGGATTTGACGTATATGACAGGCGTCAACGAATGTCAAAAACGTCAAATCCTTACATTCGTCATTCTATTCCATGATACTCCGAGCACCGAATTGCCACTTGTCTAAGGGGGCTGTACAGCTGTATGCTGCCTGGTTTTTCTAAGTGACTGCGGTTGGATTGTGTGCTTGTTTGGTACTCTTAGGTAATAAAAATAAGTTTGTGCCAGCTGAACCATACATTATGCACAATGGATCTAACAATACCTATAAACTATTATACTTACATCTTCAGTGTAACCATATTTCATAAGAATAAAAATTAAAATCGTTATTCTTCCTCCTGAAAATATAAAAAATGATAATACAAAACTCTGCTCTTGTAGAGTTGAAATTTTCTTCTTTCCTTTAAAGTAAAAAAATCCAGAGCACTAGTTCGTGGACGCTCATAAATTAAAGCTAGTGGTGATATATCATAAAATATCAGAAAATTTTCAATAACACGCTCGTCTGCTTCGCAGTTCAAACGTTTACGCCCGTAGCACATCTCCGCCGTTTCGCGGCGGACAGCGGAACTGCTAGTTGAGTTTCGCTGTGTTCAAGTGTAGCTGGAGCAGCGAAACATGAGCGGAACTTGACACTTGTTATCTAATATGGAGCGCGTACCCGAATCTAACTGGTCCGTGTAGAACGCATGCGCCAACTACCTGACTTCTGATTGCTCCGTTCAACATGATAACGTCTTTTTCGCATGCGCGAACTTGATACCGTGCGTCAAGAACTTTCAAAATCAACAGGGCCGAAATTGGGTAATTGGTTGTCTACTTAAATTATTAGTTACTTTATGGTGAGTGATAGGGAAAGGAGATGTTCACTTTTTGTATGGACAATGGGGACACTAATTTGCACAAATATAATATATATAAATTAGTTTTATATTTGATACCATTATACGTTAACATTACATTTAGATAAATATAATATTAATACAATTAAAAGTCTATTATTATGATAAAAAGCGTACCTTCCACATTTAATTCTCTCTGAATTTCTAGCCATGCTTGCAATTTTTTCACGTTATTTTTATAATGTGGATGGCTTATTAAATAAATAACGGGTCTATTTCTGATCTCTATGAGAAGCTTTTCGGTATATTCCACGTCCATCATTTAAAAAAAACGTAGTTACGCTCAGTAGCTTTACCATGAATTGACACCAAAATTTGACAACTTCGTTACCAAATCGAACTGTGTATGCGAATCTAATTGGTCTGTGTAGAACGCATGCGCGATCCTTCGCAACCGTGTGTAGATTTCGAATCGTCGTCGCCTGTCAAAATCCAGGGCCGTATTGGGTATTTGGCTGTCAAGTCAAATTAAATACTTTTTACTAAACGTAACAGTAAGTTATAAATATGTATACAAATATAATCGATGATTAATAATTATTAATTATATTGACCAATTATTATTTATATTATGATTGGACAATTTCTATGGTTGGACAATTAAAGAGTGATTGTCATTTTTCATACTTGGACATATAAGTCGTGAAAAGGACACATTTGACGTTATTGCTGGACTGGTCGCCGAGTGCAGACCGAGGGTTCAGATTCAGCCACCTGTCACCGCCTCAACCCGCTGGCGAAGTGGTGTGACATTCATATCCTTCCTTTCCGGAGTACAATGGGGACACCGTGCTTTTCACACCTGAGGGCTCTTAAATTATGGCCTAAAATCAGTCGGGGAGTGCGTAATAGGAGGCGTGCGGTTTTGAGTAGGTGCGATGGCCGACCGGAGTGGTATTTGAAGGGACTACCGAAAAAAAGTAGGAGCGTGATCAGAATTCGACGTGTGTGGAGCCTTGGGCAGCAGCTATGTATAATACTAGCAGTTGCCCGCGGCTCCGCCCGCGTGGAATTCGGATTCCGTTCCCACTTTTTTTTCGTGCTAAAGTTCCCTCGGATATGGTCAGGAGTGATTGTCGAACTGAACTGAACTCTGAACCACTAAAAACGCATGCCGTCGCGGGTCTTTATTTGCTAGCCTATGTTACTCCCATTATTGAAATCAGTCAATAACAAACAAAAAAAAACAAGAAAAGGACTTTCCTCTTTAGAATATTAGTGTACCTAAATGTAGGTAATACCATCCTGTACAAAAAACTGTAGACGGCGAAAAAATAATCAAAGTAAAACTTTTTTACTGATCTTGATTCATTTGGAATTTAAAAGACCCCTAATGCGGCCCTGCAATTTACGTGTTACGTAAAATTGTCACGTGACAACACTGACAAAATAGCGGACGAAGCGCGGAGGTGTGAACGGCATAGGCGAAACTGCGCGGCGAAAGAGATAGAAGATAGGTAAATCTATGCATTAGAACATGCCGTTTCGCTAGAGTTTCGCTCCTCGTACAACTGACAGAACATGGCGAAACAACCGCGGTTCCGCTATACGCGGTTTCGCGGCGGAGATGTGCTACAGGCGTTAATATCAGTGGTGCAGGTGCTAATAAAAGCTTTAAGTTAAAAGTTTAAGCGTTTTGAGTAATTTTAATATTGTAAATTTAAGCAAGTAGTATTGCCTTGTCGTTGTAAAAAGAATTACTTAGTAGGTAGGTATTGTGTACTATTTTTTTTTTCCTTTTTTTTTATTTCCTTTTGAACTAATAGTACTGGTTTGGATTACGGGTTACTGATTATTCAGTGACACATTACTACCAGTTGTAATGTTTTGCTAGTCCCCACTCTCTGAATTCTACTTATTTTATCCTCACTAGAGGGAAGAAATTGGTGGAAAATAACCCATGCAGCGGTTAATAACTAAAGTTACACCAACATGTTTGAAACCTGCGATCAAAAATAATTATTTGAGTTTCTAAAGAAGGAAACTATGGTAGCTACCTACGTAATTTCGTTAAGATCGTATTAAGAAAGGACTCACCTTCTCCAAAACAGATGCCCGCCCGTGACTTGTAACATTTTATTACCGATTCCCTCCCACTGAAGTATTAATTTTCAATAACAGGTGCGCGCTGTAGCTTTTGAAATCGAATTCATTATGAATTCAGAATGATTCACATCGAACGAAGGATTGGCTTATAAAACAAATGAATGAAAAATCTTTACTTTATCATGATCTACTACGAAGTAATTAGCGAATTAAATTGATTGCATACAAATACATATACTCACGCCTGTAAATCCCCGAAAGGATAGGCAGAGGTGTAATAACACCCACATTTCGCCAACTATGATTTTCGGTCCCACGTAATATGGAGCGAGCCTATTACCGTCAAGCGGGCACTTAGTCATGGGCTGTATGTTTACTGTCGGATGGAGAACAGCCCTATCCCTCAGTCGCCTTCTACGACATCCACAGGGGTGGACCCTATTCTACTCCACCGGGAACCAATACGGCAAATTGATAGATTTTGTATAATTATCCGCCCGCGTGGATCGCTTATCTTCGGTTCTACTCAACCGATTGCAATAAAACATACGTAAGATTTTAAGTCTGACCAATACCTTTCTAACAAAAAAAACCGCATCAAAATCCGTTCAGTAGTTTTTGCGTTCCGTCGTGGATAAACATTTCCAATTTCCAATTATATAATAGTAAAGATGTTCCATTTCATCTTCTATTTAAATTACGAAAACATAATAAAAATACACATTTTACCCAAAAATCTGAATAAAAATAAACAGAAGTTATATGAAATCAATTTAAAACAAGTTAGATGTTACAAAGAAGTCTTAATTTTCATAGACGAGGATGTTGTTGCTCGTGGTTTTAATTAAAGTTTCCAAACCCAAATCCTTTTCGCTGTAAAAAGAAATAACGTATTCACATTATGTAGATTCGGTAATCTAAAAGCGGCTAAAGTTAATGCAGAGTCACGCATAAGTGCGACCAAGCTTACACTTACTCCTTTTAAAATTTAATAAACCGTGGCACAACGTTCCTTAAAAAGAAAGGAAAGGTAAAGAATAATAAGTAATAACAAATTAAAGACATTTAATTTTATATAAACTTTAATGGAAGTCAAAATTAAAATATTAAACCTGTAAATAATATTGACTTAATCTTTGGTATACTATTCTACGGTACCATTCGTTCACTACTGTACAGTACAGTGAATCCAGCAAAGTTTGAAATAATAGAATGACAATGTTAAAATATAAAAAAATATCTCGCCTAAATTCACTTTTCTTCCTCATATATAAAAAAAAATCAGTAATTGTACCTTACGAACCAGGAACCGAAATGTTATTTTATTTTACTATTCCTGTTGAAACTTACTAAAATAATTACATTAACCCTTCTTGGCAGTCAAGTAAACAGAACGTTAATCATAATCATAAATTATGTATTTAATTTATGATTAACCTTATTTTTTTCAATTCATTTTCATTTTATATCATTCAATTATTCTTTTTCAAGCTTTTACTACTCACAACTGTCCCTCAAAGGTAGGCATAGATACAGTTAATGGTAACTAATATTAATCAGCTTTTATGTTTGTTCAACATTCATGACAATAACTAATTACACAAACGTACCTACGGACATTATTAACTATTGAAAGAAGACTACGTCACGATATCACTACTGTTATCTAAGTTGTGTAACAGTACTTGCCGATAAATTTACAAAAAAACATTTCAGAGGTTTTGTACTGTTCAATGACTATAGTAATAGAAATAAGTAGAAGAGTATAAATAGTTGAGATACAGTTATGTAATAAAAAATAAGATATTTTCCTTGATCTAAGCACTATAAATAAATGTGATAAATCAAGACAAGTGATGTACAGTCAGCATCAGATCAATCTTGACAAGCAAAGTACTCAAAATGATCTTAATACCTTGATACTCCCCTATTCCTGTTGACGACTGTTCTGACATTTGTGATACTTATTTAGTTCGAACGATAATACAATTTAAATCAATAAAACAGTTTGGTATAAACATCATTAGTACATATTTTGAGTACCTATTTAAGATCAATCTGATGCAGACTGTACTGATTTGAACTTTTTATTGGCCTTTATTTTAAAATAATTTGACAGTAACAATATCATACTGTCGTTTTTATCATAACCAACGTTTCTCTCATGATTAGAGAACATCGAGTTTAAAGTAATTATTTTATTTTATTATTTTATTGTTTGCTTGTGTTTTAATTAAGGGTGAATTCGAAAGAATAAAGTCAGATGATATAACCAGTGGCAATTCTCCAAAGACGATAATACTGAACGAGTTCAGCTTTACCATATTAAATTTTAAGTATTAGTAATGCTAATAACGATATTGATGAAAGTAAACAAAAAAATTATATCTAGCAAAAATCAGGCAATCAGGAGATTCATAATTAACTAAAAAACGAAAACTACAAATAAATTGAACAATGTTTGACCAATCATTGAAACTGCAGTTTGCCAAGAATTTACTGCGTTATGTGTGTATGTACCGCAGGCTGTTACAGTTGTACACATATCGCGTTTGCGTTAGAGTGGCGTAGAGTTATGACAAAATAATATCATCAGGTAAAAGCATTTTGTTGTCTCCAAGTTTTATAGTCAAAAGATTTTATGATATTATGTGTCTGATAAAAATATACAAATTATACTTATATCTACACAAATTATAATCTTTGCTAACTTGAACTAAATATCTATTTACAATGGTTGTAACATAACATAACTCTTAATTATAATGTTATCTATATTTTAACTAACATTCAATAAAAATCGCATAAAAACTTTTCTTACATAAATAAATTATATTCTTGTAAATTTACAATTGCACAGAATGTATTTCACATTAAATAGTAGATAATACTTTTCATATGCCCAATAACATTATAATAAAATATTATATTTTACATAAGATTTTAAAAACAGTACAAATGTGTTAGTATTCATCGTAGTAATGAGTTAAGCAAGTCTACAACTAATATTGAACACTACTGCATTGAACCTACGGTATAATCTAGTTAGGCAACAAAATATTTGATTGAAGGCACTTCTGGTAATTCATGAAAAGTATGACTGATATAAACGTTTCAATTTAGTTATCATTATTTTCACGTCTATTTCATTAAAACGGGTATTAGTTCCTTATCTATATTTTATAGGTACGTGTAAGTAGACGAAGTAAAACTGCTATTCTACTCATAATATCACTTTGACTTACCTTTAAAAGCCAAAAAAATATTTGTCTTATGCAAGTTTAATTACACAACATTATTTTAAAGCCTACTCATAATGTACTTCTTTTTTCTCTTTGTCGAAAGGATTTCGGGATCAAAGGTTCCATAAGAAGAATGCTCCAATTCTTTAAACGATTATAACAAAGACATCAAGTAAATCGCGTGGTTCATACCAGTCCTAAACCTTTTATATTCTCCACTTTAAACTGAGGAATGTTTTCCGGTAATAATGCCGGTGGTTTTATTGTATTCGTATTCTCTGTGCCCATTGTTGGGCCTCTTCAAAGTATCGTCTGTACTTTCCACGTTGTCTTTCAACAGACCTTTCTTGTCACTGAAAAATCAATAGGATTTGACTCAGCGTGATTTGTGAGCTTGACAAACGGGTAACTTTTGGATGCCTATCACAATTTTTATATAGATACAGTACGTAAAAATATGTTTTATAGAACCCTACAATTACCAAGGCTTGTAGAAAAAACTAACTTAAAACTCTCTAAACCCGTTAAAATGTAACTTCTTTAGCCATATAAAATATCCATAGACATAGGTAAGTATGGTTTTATGTATGTTTTATGCTCGCTACTTGTAAAAAAGTCTACTCTAGATTATATCAGACGATTTAATGTTTTTTTTTTAAATAAATTAAATCAATGTAGGTCTAGGAGCTCCTGATTATAAAAATCGTCTAGAAGAAAAAATTACATGGGTCTTTCTGTGCAGTTGAACATATTTCAATTGAGATTTTTTTGTAAATGTGTTTATGAAGATGGTCAATAGGTATATTTCATTATTATTTCCTTTTTATCCGCTTCTAAAAAGTTGATAGTCTGTACGAGTTCTCAACTCTCTTTGTCAACAGTAGTGACGGAATACCTACCGATTTTAAGGTGACACCAATTTGGACAAATTACGTCCAAATCTTTCATTAATCTTCCGAGTCTCTGAGTTTTACTTGATTGAATTTGATACGAATTAAGTTTGACTTGATTCGGCAAATACATTTAACGAGAGAAAATCTATGTCAGTTCCTTGTAAAATACCGAAAAAAAAAACAGTTTTTGAAGATACTGTATGCATCAAATAAACCTAAGTAAGAACCTAAAAACTAAGTATGACGTATGACTCAGGTAAAGAATATCTACAATTCAGGTCAAAAGTAATTTAGTTACTTCACTACTAAATATAAGTAAAGCAAAGCTGAGTTTCGATTAGAATCTACCAATGAAGTTAAGAGTTATGATATGAAATCTCACCGTGTATGCAGAGGATTTGGCTTTTTCTTACTCTTCTTGTAGCAGCAAGTGGCGATGATACCTTGTTGCCTCCAAAAAAGCAATAGCAGATCCAGCAGTACTATACATAATAATACTAATACTATTGATATGCCTATAATAGCTCCCCCTGATAAGAGAGGTTCCGGGCTAGGCATACCTGGGTCTGCAATCAAATAAAAAAATATTATGTACTGATAAGTTGTCTACAGAACGAGTTTATTATCCTGAAATAAATAGTTAATCAAAGTTGTATACATGTATTTGTCAATTCATATACCTACTTGCTTCTAGTAAAAAGTAACAACTTGAGTCGTTGTTTATCAAAATATTTCACCCCTAGGAGGATAAAATAAGAGATGAGCAGCTATGTGGAAGTTCGTTATAATATTATATGGTTCTTTACTTTTGAAGTATTTTCGATATTAAAGCTTCTTGCAATTTATACCTACTTATAGGTACCTAATTGAACTTAGGTAGGTGGGGCTGCAAGCCGGTTTCAGGGTTCTTGCATAAATATGATATTGCCTAAGATTGAAGATGATGATGCCTACAAATAACAGACAGATATTAGGATAGGTCGGCCATAAGCAGTGTAACCTGCATGCCGCGCGTGGCGCATGCCTTTATTTTTTCAATATACTTCTCCATTTTTATTCTACAGCTGGAAAAAGCACAATATAGCATTTTCGTGGTATTTTTATGATATTATTACAAGCTAGTCTTAACAATAGGTACTGAGTAAGCGTTAGAAAGTTCCTGCCTCATACGGCAAGAATTGTCTAAAAAGTTGCCACGCGTTCCCCACTCACATGGCCGTTTTATCCTAATATGTTTCTATGTTACAAGCTGTGCTTACTCTTGCGTGGTATCCATTTACTAAAGTTCAACATCATTCACTAACAAAATAGTTTATAAAAAGTACATACCTGATATAATTAGTGTGATGTTAGATGCTGTAGAATTTCCTTTAGCGTTGTGTGCTATTAGCTCAAAATTATAAGTGGTGTTGTGCTGAAGATCATTTAGTTCTAGTTCAGTAACTCCTTCGATGCGTTGTTCTTTGCAAAGAGTTTCATCATTCTCATCCAGTTCCTATTATTTAAAAATTCAAGTTATAAAAAAATACCACTTATTTTCATCATAATATTATTTTTAGGGTTCCGTACGTCAAGAGAAAAAAAAGAACGGAACCCTTATAGGATCACTTCGTTGTCCGTCTATCCGTCTGTCTGTCAGTCTGACCATCTATCTGTCAAAATCCTTTTGTATTAATATCTGATGTCGAATATGCTGTGGACTTGTGGGGCTTAAAAGAGGAGGCAGTGACGAAGGTCGAAAAAGATTTCCGTGGGTGGTTTGGACATTTAGAAATTCGTTCTGAATGCCCAAACTACCCAAGTTATTGGCCTATTCCTATAACTACCCGAGAAATGAGCGAATGAAAAAACAAGTAGGTTTACAAGGAATATGTTAAGTATGCGGGATAGACAAGTGAAACTACTGCTTGCTAGTAACGCACTGCCTTTATTGCATACACCTTATAGGTGCGTGGACACACGCACACATACAAACCTACCTACTTAACAATCCTCCCCTTAGCTTAGAAATACATATTAATACTACATCTAAGCTATTAACTACCACTACAATTCTTAACTACTAAATTATCAATTTACTTAATTACTAAAAGAACAACCTGTAATTGACGTTAGGACGATCGCGTCTAGACCGCATTGCCGCCATAGGTCCACCTGCCTGTTGTTGCAATGATGGTTCATCAGTGCTCGCAGTAACAGGAGCGCCGGGCAAGGCTTCCTGGGCCTCCTGCTGTTGTGGTGGTACTTCATCAACGCTTGCCGCACTAGGGGAGCCGAGCAAGGCCTCCTGGAACTCCTCTTCCTCCCCCGAATTTGCAGGTGAAGAAGGCTGTGAAGCCTCTGTCGATGAAACTGGTGGGGTTTCTGTACTTACTAGTGCTGAGCCACCTGTAGCCTCGGTGGAATGCGGCCTGCTGGCATCCGTGTATGGATGTAGCTCTTCTTCCGCTGCCCGCGTGACTGGTGCGGGACTACCAATTAGCTCCTCTTCTTCTTGGTCTATATTAACGCTGACGTCATTATCACAATCCTGTCCCTTATACAATATAATATGGTTTTTGTGTTTTTTTACAACGGCCGAAGTCACAACGTCCTTAATTAGATATACAACTTTGCCGATCTTTTTAATCACTATACCTTTGCACCAGGTGAATTTACCGTTGAGTGTATATTGTTTATAATGTATCGTATCACCATTAGTAAACTGTTGCCTATTAAGTGCACCCGACTTATTTTGCGAACACTGCTTATGGTGAACCACGTTAGCCAGAGCCGTGGATGAAGGCGATGGTAATTCGGTTTTGAGAAAATCTAAACGCGTTCTAAGCTTGCGCCCGTAAACCAGCTCGGCTGGGGTGACCCCGGTTACTGAGTGAATGGAATTCCTATAATGAAATAAATATTTTAAAAGATTTTTATTTAAATTTCTCGCTTCATTTTTAAGCAAGCTTGCTTTAATACCCCTTTTAACTATTTTTACGTAACTTTCTGCCTGCCCGTTGCTGGCCGGAGAGTACGTCGGTGACGTCACGTGAGAAATTCCGTTCATTCTACAAAAAGCCTTAAAGTCATGCGATGTAAACGCTGTACCGTTGTCGCTTACCAACGTATGCGGAATACCAAATCTCGACATAAACTCGCACAACCTTTCAGTCGTTGCTGCCGTTGACGTACCGGACTTCATATCATAAACTTCCACCCACTTGGTGTAAGCATCAACTACGACTAAGAAGGTGTGCCCGTTAATAGGCCCCAAAAAATCGATATGCACTCGATAAAATGGCGTTGGGGGGTACTCCCAGTTCGCAATCGACGCCCGCGCCGGCGCCGGCCGCATTTGTATGCATACTTCACACGAGCCTATCAAACGCTCTAACGCCGCGTCTATCCCCGGGAACCAGAACCGCGAACGGGCTTCCGCCTTAGTCTTCACAATACCTAAATGAGACTGATGCAATTCCGACAAGATTTTATCACGTAATTTATCTGGAATTACAACTTTGTGCCCTCTCATCACACAGCCATTTTCATAAGCTAGCTGTGTCCTACACGAATGGTACGGCTTTATACGCATATCAGCTATTTTTTTCGGCCATCCATTCAACACATAATGCACTACATTACGTAACGTTACGTCTGTATCCGTCGCCTCCCGCAACTCCTTTATCGTTACCGGCAGAGTACCGTCCATCACGAAATTAATGTACGACGCCCGGTCGAGATCCGGTATGGCCGCATCTTCGAACCGCGCCCCCACCTCCGGCAAGCAGGCACGAGATAAGAAATCAGCACTGTTATCAGCGCTACGCACGTATTCTATTTTATAATTGTACCCGCTCAAAAATAATGCATATCTCTGTAATCTATTTGCCGAAACTTCAGGTATGCCACGCTGCGGTCCGAAAATAGACAATAATGGCTTATGATCCGTACGTAGAATAAATGGATACGATCTGCCATATAAATATTGATGGAAACGTCTCACACCAAAAATGATCGCGGTCGCCTCCTTCTGTATCTGAGAGTAACGTTTCTCGGCCGTATTTAGTGTGCGCGACGCAAAGGATATCGGTCTCTCAGAACCATCTGACTCTTTTTGGGATAGTATTGCTGAAAGACCTGACGGTGATGCATCAACCGTCAACAAGATAGTCGCATCCGAATTAAAATGTGCTAGCACTTGATCTGAAGCTAAACATTTTTTTATAGCGGTGAACGCTTCGTCATGAACTCGCGTCCAACACCACTTGTTACCTTTTTTTAATAACTCATATAAAGGGCTTAAAATTGAAGACGCGTGAGGAACAAATTGTCTATAATAATTAACCAACCCCAAAAATGACTGTAATTGACTAACGTTAGCGGGCACCGGTGCCTCCACCATTGCTTTAACTTTCTGTGGTGACTTATGCAGCCCATCTTTATTTATTACATAGCCGAGGTAATTAACCTCGTCTTTGAAAAATTCACACTTCTCTTTTTGTAAGGTGAGTCCCACGTCTCGTAATTTTATCATTACCTGATGTAATCTATCTAAATGCTCAGATCTACTTTTCCCGGTGATCAAAATATCATCAAGCATACAGAGCGTGCCGGGCACGCCAGCCAGCACGCCCTCCATGGCGCGCTGGAACACAGCTGGGGCGCTTGCAATTCCAAAGCAAAGGCGAGTTTGCTTAAAGACCCCCCTGTGTGTGTTAATGCACGTTAATTCTTGCGATTCATCATCCAACATGAACTGGTTATAGGCATTGGACAAGTCTAATTTAGTGAACTGCTTACCCCCATACAGTTTAGCGAAAAGTTCCGATACCGTTGGCAAGGGATACTGGTCGATAACTAGCTGTTTGTTTACACCCGTAGAATAATCGGCACATATACGTACAGACCCATTTTGTTTCAACACCGGCACGATCGGTGACGCATATCGCGCGTGATCTACCGGTACGAGTACTCCCAGCTTCACTAACCGATCCAACTCTGTATCAACTTTACTCTTCAACGCGAACGCTATGGGCCGGGCTCTAAAAAAAACTGGTTTCGCATCTTCTTTTAATTGTAATTTGACTTTAAATTTATTAAATAAACCTAACGTATCCGAAAACACCGAAGGATAACGCTTACGCAACGAAGTAAACAAATCACTTTCATCTATTTGTTTACAGTACTGTATGGGTAACAATTCTAAATTGAATTTTGAAATGAAATCTCGACCCAGTATCGGCGGCCCACCGTCTCGCACAACGTACACACAAAGCATTCGTGATACGTTCGCATAACGTACATCTACCTGTAGTATACCCACACAGACTATTTTCTCACCGGTATATGAGAACAATCTTTTATTGGTCCCCGACAACGGTACATTACTAAAAGACTCCTTGTAAGTTTTCTCAGAAATGGCCGTAACAGCCGAGCCACTATCTATCTCGAATTTTAAAGCGATGCCCGCAACTAACACGGTTTCGGTCATTGGTTCCCCTTTACGTGAACGAATATTAAAGCACTCACCGTCATCATCGCTCTCATCCATAGCTCCCGACTTAACATAATTTATTTTTTTACACATCCTACGCAAATGTCCCGTAGCACCACATTTTCTACATTTGTGCTTTGTAAACCGACACTGGGATGTTTCGTGATTGTGATAGCCGCACACCTGACACTGCTTTTTATCACCATTCGTACCCGCGCTCGCTGCCGCGTCTCGATTCAACGGTGTAACAGTCGCCGCCCGCGTAATCTTGAACAGCTGATCGTGCGGTGCGGCCTGCGCCTGCCCCGCCGCCGCGGCCGCCACCGTCCGTGCGCTCCGCATGTTTTCTGCCATCTGCACCGCCTTGTTTAGGGTCAATTCGGCAAGCTCTTTGCCGAAGAGTTTCTCTCTGTCAGGCCCCGACAACATGCCCATGACAAACCTGTCACGAAGCGCTTCCTCGACGTTGGAGAACCCGCAGTGCGCCGTCAGCCCGCGTAACCTCGCCGCCCATTGTGCATATGTCTCGCCCTCTTGTTGCATAGCCGCGTAAAACTTGTAACGCTCACCGAATCCACATCGCTTCGGCGTAAAATGTTCGTCCAACAGCTTCAGTATGTCCTCATACGGGACGTCCTGCACTTGCTTTGGCAACGCGAGATCCGCCACCAACTTATGCGTGCCATCCGTGAGTGCGCTTAGCAAAACAGCTCGCCGCTTCGTTCCCGCAGGATCGCTGGTCACGGTAACATCGTTAGCCACGAACCACTGCTTAATGCGGGACTTGTAGGTCTCCCAAGACTGCACATTGTGGTCAAAAGTCGATAAAATACCGAAACCCGAGCCGGACATTTTGCTTTTATTTAAAAGTGGGTACCTCGTCGCCAATGTTAAGTATGCGGGATAGACAAGTGAAACTACTGCTTGCTAGTAACGCACTGCCTTTATTGCATACACCTTATAGGTGCGTGGACACACGCACACATACAAACCTACCTACTTAACAGAATAAAATAGAAATAAAAATCTTTAGTTCTAGAAAACTTGGTTATGAAAATCAGAAATTTTTTTTTGTTGTTTATTATATAAGTTGGTCACTGGTTATACATGTTCAGTTAAGAAGTATCAGGACATACATACAGTCGTATGGATCAGTGAACGAAAGGATCAAATTGATCCACAATAGGGTTTACATAAAACGTTGAATCACTATAGAAGAAGCTTTTAAGGTGTTTAAAGACAAAAATAAATGGCAGGCAATTCTCTTTACCCAGCTTGAAGGAAAAAATACGTCGGTAGCTTAGTAGTTTAATAAATGGGGAATGTTAGTGATTAAAATGTCTAGTATTGAAAACTAAAGTCGAGCACTAAACTAGAAGTCGGTATATCTAAAAACCGTTACTAACTATTCTAGTTTTTAAATATGACTAATGTTGATTCGGGTTTAACTAAAATTAATTTAACTGTTACACGCTTAACATTGATTTACTGTTATAACATTTTAAACTATGGTATTTATTTATTAAATACTGATGTACTAAATGGATAGTAGTTAGCGGCTATATATCCTTAATTACAAATAAAGGTTGAATAGACGTATAGATTAATCAGAGTTATTATCAATTGAACATAACTAGTCCACGAGCAGTGAAGGAACAGTTAATGAAAGATTTGTATGTAGTATGTTATATCTATCATAAATATGAGATATGAGGTCGTTGTATTCTAACACCTATTATTGTATTCAAGAAAGAAAAGGTAACAGTTAAACAAAAAAAACAATCGATAAATAAGTATATGGTTCACTGTCAACATAATTAATAGATATATTATACCTACATGAAGACTAACTCAATTCCGAAATGATTTATAAACTTTAAACACTAAATTTTGAAACAAGCTTTTAGGTCTGATGAAGTTTATTACAAGTTTAAAACTTTCTTTATTTTATTTCCTTTTTAATTCTAACAACTTCATTATTTCATTATCCGATTAGTGGTAAGTGACTACCGATGATTACAATTTAGTACCCTAACAAATCCCTATAAGAAACTTTACCAACAATAGCAACCTTTTCACCTAGCACTAATGTTATCTGTTGGGCAGCATTTTCCTAGTCATGCGGCTTCAAATTCGGGCTGGAAATTACGTTATGCCCTATTGCCTCTAGCCCACTTACGGTTCATTCTTTTGCAACATAATGTTCCGCTACCGTTATTCTCGACAAGCTGTCTAATGACGTCACTCAATCACAATACACAAGATACATACCGGACAGTATCGTAGCGCGTAATAATCAATAGGTTCGCCGTTATCTTCCGGGGCTTTCCACTTGAGCACGTTACTTGGTGGTAACTGGGGCGAGTCAAGTAGCCATATTGGGGGCTCTGGAGCCGACCTGCAAACAAATAATTGTCACTTTCTTAACTATTGTGGCTGGTTGGATAATGTAGTACCTACTAGTGATGTAGCTGAATTTGCGCTGTCGTAGCTAGTACCTAATTCATAGGGACTTGGCGTCTCTTCACTTCACTCTCTAGTTGACTCCAGATGTCGTTGAGCATCTGATGGCCATAGTATGTGGGTAGGTCAACAGACAGTGACACAACACAACGATTCTTACAAGATAGAGAAGACTGTCGTATCGGGGTACTCGAGCTCGAGACGTGTTTCGAGATTCGACACTTATTATCTACTAGTTTAAGTAAATTCCTTCACAAAAATTTGTTCTTATTATTATTTGGTAACATGCAATTTCTCTAAATATATATTCCTGTTCGAAGTCACCTCCTCAGTCACTCTCTTCGTTGCTATATGTGCCTTCATGCATTCCATTATCTTTTATTAGGCCTAGTCCTTTATCTAAAATCCTTTGCATTGTTATTGTGAATCTTTTTAACAACATTCCTTTGATATTTTCCCACAATACCTATGTCCGTACTCTGACAGATGTCCGCTTTGAATAGTTAATTTATGGGTATATATATTAAACATTGCGGTCAAGAAACTTTTCAGTTTCCTAATGAAATAATAAAAGAAAAAGTTATCTCATCAATCAAATCTACCATTAGATTGCAATATTGTCAATATTTTTTTCATATTACAAAAAAGAGAATCAGCCTACATACATACTCAAAAAAGACTTTGAAGTACTCAAGCAAATCATTAAATTATAGTACGAAACAAATTTTAAGTACAATACAAAGCATGTGTTTAACTTAATGATGGTTTAAAAAACTCTATTTGGATTTTTATAAAGCAGCAAACGAACTAAGTTTGTAATGAATGTGTGAAACTCTCATTTGTTGTTAATAGGTGTTAAACGTAAATATAATTTGACTGCTTGCCGGATTTTTGTTAAGGTACCTTTTAATTCATCAATGTCGGTGATCGGTAAGAGTAATAGGCTCCACTATATTCAGTTTGTATTTTTTGTTTGTTTTGATTTGTGTATAGAAAACTAACAGATACTTTCAAGTTGTTAAATAAGTTTGTTGTTTTAGGCACTTCTTTGACATCACAAACATAACATCACATAGGTACTATTTTCGGAGTTTCGTTCTTGACATCAGGTAGAATAACGTTCTTGTTTGACTATGTAAAAATTTAGGAGAATTATTATCCGTGAATTACATAATCATTCCATAGAATAATCTTAGCAATGTTAGATAAACTGGCTAGTCAACAATTTCACCATTTAAACCTATCAATAATCACTACAAATGTAATTAGTAATTAAAGATTCGCCACAAGAATCATTTCAAAGTCCTGGGTACTGGGGACTGTACTCGTATACCAGCGGAGTACAGTCAATTTGATGACCTAAATCCCTACTAATATTATAAATGCGAAAGTAACTCTGTCTGTCTGTCTGTCTGTCTGTCTCGCTTTTACGACTAAACCGCTGAACCGATTTTGATGAAATTTGGTATAGCGGTAGATTAGACCTTGAGAAAGGACATAGGCTATGTTTGGTCGCGATAACCGACATCCACGCGGGCGGAGCCGCGGGCAAAAGCTAGTAGGTATATAAAAAAAAAAGTTAAAAAGAAAAAGAACTACTGAAAATTTTAACTAACTCGCACTCTCCAGCTATGTGATTATAACACGAAAATAGATCTCGTTTCAGAAACGGAATCAGTAAACTTGTAACATACTGCCAATGTCATCTAAACACAACTTCAAGTAATCACAAGTTCTTTTATGATAAAACTTTTGGAGTAAATTTGATGGTAGATTCAGCCGTTTCATTGACGGGGAGATTGCATTATAGTGTGTGTCTATCTGGCTATAGACATATGGGGTAGGAAATAAGCAATGTAGTAAGAGTTGTTAAGAATAGATTAGAACTAAATAAAATATTAATGGATCTTAGATAACGAAATAACAAAAGTTACATCAAAGTTGTCGACTAATATAATGCATTGACTCAATTGCTGTAGTGTGCTGATCTTAAACAATTAAAGGCAGAGTAGAAAGATGATAAATATACTTATAATATAGAACCAAAAATCAATCTTGATAATCTGGTTACAAAATAAATGTTACTATAGTATGTATATGTTTATGGAAACTACAACCCATTGCATTGAAAATCTTAATATGTTAAATGCAAATATAATTATGTTTTTGTCTATACATTAATGTTATCTGATAGATAGATGGATACCATGATGACACTTTAGGTGTAATGAGAGTAATATCTTTTTTCATTCCGTTGTTATTGCAGCTCATTCGTCATCACATCAAGTTGTGTATGCTATAGTATACAAATGTAACTTACTTCTCCAAAGTTTCAAAAGGTAAATTTCGACCCCATGGTCCAGATCCAACTCTATTGATAGCAGCAAATCGAATGTAATAACTGCAGTTTGGCTTAAGTTTTTCTAACTTAAAAGGTCTCCCAATAGCCCATGTTCTATTGCGGTGAATATTGGTAACACGGAAATTTTCCACAGTGTCGTATTCCGCTTTTATCCCCAATACTTCTGGACCGTTATGTTCAGAAGGTATTTTTATGTGAAAAGTAACTGATGTAGCTGTAACGTTAGCTACTGAATTCTGGAAAATAAACATTATACTATACAAGATTGGCGCAAGTATTTTATTTAAATCTGCAAGGTAAGCACTCAAGGTAAAGCCAACGTAACAACGTATCGTTATGACTTATACATATAATACTTTGTAAAATTAGGCATGCTTTTGTAACATCTAATAAATACTAAAGAGGTAAATGACACAAGTAGTAGTAACAGACACAAGTATAATGAATGTTAACATGTACTCGAAAATCAAAGTTAGGTCAGAAGAACTTAAAAAGATAAGCTCTTAGCGAATGAACTAAGTTGGTTCACATGTTTATAGATTCAAGATCAGTTTCATATAGGTACACACCAACATACATAATATAATCACGTCTTAATACCCGTAGGGTTCGACAGAGGTGAATCAACACCTACATTTCACCAATCATTGTATTTGGGCCCACGTAATAGGGGGTGAGTCTATTGCTGTATTCCGGGCACTATTGTTGACTCGAGCCATGCATCTGAGGCTGAGTCTGGGCTGTGAATATTTGTCTGATGTTAAACAGCCCTACCCTTAGTCGCCTTGCACGGGAAGAGATGGGGTGACCAAAATTCTATACTACCGGGAACCACGCGGCTTAAACTTTATGTCATATGTAGGTAATAATATTTATTTAATTTTTACTTACATTGTGAACCACTGAAGGTACAGTTCCTAGTTGAAATATAGTAAGTTTATAACCTTCACCTAAATCATTAAGAGAAGTACATTCATAATCACCGTAAGGTGCAAAATCCTCCGTGATATTAAATGTGTATGTTAATGACGTTTTTACATCTACGCTATTTAATTCTTCATTCACTTCAGTTTCGTTAGCTATTGCATTTGAATATTTTTCATACCTGTAAATGTAACATAATTCATGCATATTATCCATTACAGTTTTTTACATATTTACTTATTTACATATTTACTATTGATCTTTGAGTGAAGTACATTTTTGTACAGTTATTATTTACTTGTATAATATAAGTTTTTTTCATATTTTATTGTAATAGCTGTCAAATTTCTATTTGGTCGAGCCGTTCTAGAGATTTTCGCCTATAATTTTTATCTGCCTCTTGCAATCGGTGAACCTACAATAGTTAGTTCAATTATAGGTCTTAGTTACAATATATTTATATGAATGTTATTGTAAATACTATTTTACGGTCTAAATTTCTTAGAAAGGAAGTTATCGGTAGTAGGTCATTGTTCAAGTCATTGCATAAAAACTACAACAAAATATAACAACTGTCGTGAAATGCACAACAGTTGTTATTTTTCCTCGTGACATTTATCTATATACCTCACTAGCTGTGGCCCGCGGCTCCACCCGCGTGGAATTCTGTTCCCGTACCAACGTTCATTGTCCGTGCGGAAATCTTTTCGGATACCACCCCGTCGGACTTGGACCGACTAAAACCACACGCCCTCTCGGGTCTTTAGATGCCGGGGTGTAAGATTGCCAGCCCGCGTTACGCCACCGTATCCTCTGATAGTCAGAGAGGCATGTGGGAAGCCTCCAAGCGGTCCTCTACAGGGCCGCTTCCGCCTCGGTCAGCATTTTCCTTAGGCGGCAGCGTCACTCCTGGGAGAGAGGCGCTGCCGTCTCCGTTGCACAGGGTTCACCGCATGAAGGTTCTGGATTACGCACCCCGATTCCATTCCCGCTGTATTTCTCTCCCCGGCTTTGCTCGTGACCTACTTTGAAGGTCATTTTTGGAGTTTGAGCAAGGATCCCTATTTTTTTTGAAAATGTAATGTAGCCTAATGTTAGTCAATGTAATGTAGCTTAATAATGGCAAAAAATATTTTTGAAATCGGTCTAGTAGTTTTTGAGTTTATTCATTACATACAATAAGATGAGTATATGAGTTCAATTGTGAAATCTATGCCCATAAATATTTAACTGACTCATTAGTTTTATTAATATATACATTCTTCAAGAACACTAATTATATCAGAATCGTTATAACATACTTCCAAGTAGTATTAGACGGTGGGTTTGCCTCATGTGCGCAGTTCAATTCAACATTCTCTCCTGGCCAGCCCCAGACATATTCTTCTTCCTCTTCGTAATAAGGTTTATGTAGCACTGTCAAATACATTTTCTGTGTCGCAAAATCAACTGCAAGAAAATACTTTATTACTTAAAATAATCTTTTCTCTAAAGATTTAACAATAGATTATAAATTATTTTACAGTTATAAATAAGAATACATACCCTCATTACTAGCGTTACAGATGTAATAGCCTTCGTTAGATCTGTTCACTTTGATAAGTGCAAAATTATCAATTATCTCATAGGTTGAGTCTCTAGAATCATAAAGTTATGTAATATTTATTATATTCACTTTAGAAAAAAAGAAAGAAAAAATAAAAAAATATTAACGTCGTGTAGAATGTTTTAGAATATTTATTATCTATTATTATTATTGAAGAAGTCCAATTGAAGAAATACAATTCTTAGCAAAATTAATTAAATCCAATTATTACTTATATAGAGTGGTTAAATCTAAAAAATACAAGATTTAGAATGAATTATACATCTATGAGGAAGTCGTTAACTTTGTAAATATAGATACAGATAAAGAATCAGTAACTTAGTGTATAAGGAGTCAGGCTTAGGATCTAGAGGTCTCAGAATCAAATCAAATCCTGCCCATGACACTACTGACGTGAACCCACTCCTAACACAAGCCATTTAGCTAGCTGGAGGGACTACAGATAATACTAAAATATACTCTTTAAAAAAATAATTTACCTCTACCTGACCTGCCAAAAAGATTTAACATAGTAAGCTTATACAGCAAAGATCTTATAATCGTTGCTACTTCAAAAATATGAGCACCCACGTATTTTAAACATCTTATTGAATCTGTAGAAATATGGTAGAAATAGTTTCCACTTACGTTTCCTCTTCTAAGCTCTTGCCCTCATATGTGATTGTAACATTTGGTGGCGGATTACCGGTTGCTGTACAGTGTAGAGATATTGATGCATCTTCTACTACTTCTTTGTTTGGGAACAACGTGATGTTTGGTCCTACTAATACCTACAAATAACACAATACATATTTTCATGTAAACTATTTTAAACTATCGTGTTGAGAATTATTTTTGTTGTCTCATGTTTTAAAAATCTCATTTCCCAAAACACACACACGACACAATTTTGTTAAGCTCGTGTTTTTGTTAGGTTTCTTTTACTTTTTCTTTCTTTTCTTTCTTTTCCTTCTTTTCCTTCTTTTCTTTCTTTTATTTCTTTTCTTTCTTTCTTTCTTTCTTTCTTTCTTTCTTTCTCTTCTTTCTTTTCTTTCATTTCTTTCTTTTCTTTTTTTTCTTTCTTTTCTTTCTTTCTTTACAAGATTAAGAAATACTAGCCAGGACAGTCATATGATGAGTGACCATTCATAACACGTTCACACCTTACAGGTGTCTGAAGGTATTGGTTTTGCATGAAATTTCAAAGTATGACCGTTTCATAGCTAGACTGCGACCCCACTACGCCAACACTTAGCGCTATAAGAAGTACCGGTATCAACTAAAGACGATAAATTTTCAATTAAAATTACCTCAATTTTTATAGAACTACTAGTGTTTCCAGCAAAATTATTGACGAAGCACTCATAAATTCCTGCATCGTCTGCTTTAATTGATTTAAAGCGAATTGTATTGTTCTCTATCTTCCACGTTACATGTTTATTTTCATTTTTCACCACCTAAAAATAAATACCAATATTTGTTATCATAGTATACGCCTCTATGACGTGACAGTGTTAAATGCGACTGCTACGCAGATTGCCGCGCAGTGCAAATATTTGTATGCATGAATATGTGTATGTTGGTCTGGTTTCCGTACCTCGGAGAGCACGTTAAGACGTCGATCTCGGTTGCTATACGAACATCAATGGCAGATGTTACAGGTAGTTCGAGCCATCAAAAGTCCGACTAGTTTAACTACAGAACTTCGATATTGCCAATTGGTTGTGGAGGTCATATGGCAGTCGTTTTACGTAAAATATCTAAGTTAAGCTGCATCACAGTTAGATTGGAAAGTGAACCCAACTGGGTCGGGAATTGTGTTAATTACACACCGTTTAGAATTCAATCCAACTAAAAAAAAAAATATGTCACTGAAAAATGTACAAAACCATTTTTTCATAATAAAACGCGTAAAAGAATATAAATTGTCGTAATATTGTAGACAAATACGTTTCGCAATTTTGTGTAAACATCACAACATCTTCCTTAATAATATTACAAAAAAAAAACAAAGTCTGGTCGTAACATGTGAATTTCAATGTAAAGTCATCCATTTCTATTTCTGGATGGTTATAAAACTTGGAACTAATGTTGGGTGACATTTTTCGGAGTTCACAATATTAGCCAGATTTAGCTTTTTTAATATACCGTTTATGTACCGACGAGAAATCGAAACGTAAAATCCGTTGGCAATAATATTTCAACTGCTTAACCAGATGAGTTATAATCCGTTTTATCATATAAAAAAGGGTTTATACAAATTTCCGCTGAAGAAGTACTTAGTAGGAATTACCCAAATAATATATATGTATTATCCTGTACCTGCTTAATATTCGTAAGACCCACTGTATCTGATATCTTTCGCCATGAAAATTGAGGCATTGGGAAAGCTTCAGCAATGCATTCAAGAGTAAGAGATGTTCCTTCAACTACTGTATCCACTGGGTCTGCTATTATGTTTTTTATTACTGGTACTGTCATCACCTGTAAGAAAACTTGAAGTGAGAATACAATACATCAGCGCCCCTAAACTAGTGGCAATTGGTTGGCCGGCGTATTGTAGAATAGAAAGATGAATGTATAGGATTTGACGTGACACGTATTTTGCCGTTTATGACAAGCGTTGTCGACTGTCATATACGTCAAATCCCATACATTCGACATTTTCTACAAGTACTACGTATCCCGGTCTATTAATGCAACAAATAAAAAGCTTGTCCCTTGAAATATATAAAACAGCGTACAAAACTTACCACAACTTCTATATCAAGTTCATCTTCTTCACCGGTTGTTGGCACAGATGCCGTGCATTTATAAATGCCAGCATCATCATCCGTGACATTCCTTACTATCACTCCATCGGTCTCGAATTGATATTTTACTGTGTCTGGGTATATCTGCAAATTGTAATGAAATCTTAAATATGCATAAATTACATACATACATACATACATACATACATACATACTTACATACACACACATACATACATACATACATACATACATACATACATACATACATACATAGATACATACATACATACATACATACATACATACATACATACACACATACCTACATACAATCACTCCTTTATCCCCGCAAGGTTAGGCAGAGGTAAATTAACACCCACATTTCACCAATCATTGTATTCCGTCCCACGTAATAGGGGGTGAGCCTATTGCCGTATTCCGGGCATTATTGTCGCATCTTAGGCTGAGTCTGGGCTGTATGTATATATCTATCTGATGTTAAAAGCTTGCATCATCGTAGTTTTTTTTATTGTGCCCTTGTATATTCTCTGTAGAACTTATCTTTGATTTTAAATCAAAAGTATGTTATAATTTCAGCATCATCTAACCACAGGTTGGATGACAGTTCTATTTGATACAAGATTCCTCAATTTCTCTGTGTTTCTGATCAGTATAAACTTAATTAAGTACGTCAAAAATCAAACTAAAAATAATACCTCGTCTTGGCCATCCCTGCCTCTGTACCATCGGTACAAAGGTTCAGTCGCTCCTCTAGCTTTACAGTGAATCTTGGAGTCTGCACTATTCACCAAATATTGACTAGGTTTTTTGTCGATGAAAAATAAGGGATCTGGGGATGATAATCACTATCATTAATTGTGAAGATTAACCAAATGGTGGATAATGAATGAGTCAACAAAAATGTTTATATAGCACCTTTTGAAAAAAATGACATCTAGGACTTGAAACCAAGATAGTTTTACAACAGAGAATGACCACGGTTAGTTAAAATTTTAGTCTAAATGCGTCTGAAGCGACACATGAACTTTTCTATTGGGCAAATTATAATGAAAAAATGCGTTAAACTACTAGGTATATATTTACAAACACAGAAATACAACATCTTACCGTATACATCAATATGATGAGTTTGAAAATGTGGTAGGCCTTTGTATGTAGTCATACATCTATATGAGCCAGATGCTGTTTTGCTTGCACTTGGAATGAATAGTGAAAGACAGATATTCAGTTCTTCATTTTCTTTGTACTTTTCGACGTATACTTTTGAAGCCATACCTGCTGGTCTTATAAAAACAATTTTCTTATTAAGGAATCAAATATTATCTTTATAAGATTAAGAAAAATAAGTTTTGTAAAATTATTTTCTGATAATTTTGTTCCTTTTTTGAAAAAAAATGTTAGTGAAAAGTTTTAAAACAGACAAAAACGAAGAGAGAATGAAAAATAAAGAATAAAGTTAAGGAGATATATAGCTTTTTATTATTTCGGTAACGATTATTGTAATGTAACATTTTATGACAACAAAGGATGAAAATATATTGAAGGAATAGAAAAAAGAAAGACCGCGTGATATTGATTAGTGAGCTTTCACAGTTTACCCATGCATACATACCCTATGGTCTCATTCTGAGGATCCAGCCACTTCAAATCGTCGAGAGTGGATCCTTCTTCCGTGCAACAACAGTTTTCATAAAATTCACTAAAAGTTGTGATACTACTGCTACTGACAGTATTTTCTTTGAAACATGCATCGCAATCTGTAACAATATTTTTTTATAATTTAAAATTTAAATTGTGTAAAGGAATTCTTAATAAGTGTTTAGGAAGAATATTAAATTCAGTTTAAATTTTTCCAAAAGACAATTCAAAAAGTCAAGTAAATCCTACTTCGATCTCAAATAATAATTTTATTAATAGTGGGCTACTACCGCAATATTATGTGCATAATATATCTATTTAATATTTGTGGTTGTGATTGGATGAGTTTTCTTATTGCATAGCTTATTTAACTTCGGCAAAACTCAGTCGTTAGGCCAGATCGCAATCTCGGGCTTGCCACGCGTAACGTAATATTAAACTTTTATATAAGTTCAGTTATGGGATCAGTCGAGTTTCCCGTAAGTCGAAATTAGATGCTGGTTAAATATTTCCTAAAAACATTCAGTAACATTCTAACTTTATAACAATTTATCGAAAGCAGTTTTTGTAGTTATTTATTATTTCTATCTCAAAAGGGTTATGGTCAGAAATAAAATGCAATGACGAAATAAATACATATACTCTTAGTGGACATAATTAATTAATGACAATCGGCAGGGGATCATATCAGGGGATCCAACCGGAATAACTCATTATTATTGTGTAGGTATTTCAATGATGTGTCATTGCTAAAATTATAAACACTTACTTATGCGACTTAGTCTACATTACTTAGCCCAAATATATGACAACTTATGCCGATTTAGCACTAACAAAAGAACTGAATAATAAATCATTATATTTTTATACATAAATATATAAAATGGATGACTGGCTTATCATAAAACATTTACCACAGTCCACAACATTATCACACTAATAAACTATTTATAAAAACATAATATATTGTATTTTCTTGTCATTTTCCTTTTACGGCTTTCCCGATAAAATTTTCATTGCATTTATTGGATATATAGAATCCCCACAGACAACTAATCAGATAAAATTGACAGAGTGACCGAAAATTGTAGCAGACTTGTGTCTCCGTCTGTAATCAATAGCGAAGGCTTATAAGGGCGGACGTATTGAAAGAGCCTATTGAACACCCTTAACGATGTTATTGCTACAGTTATGATAGCTATTGAACATGCTATATGTGGCGCTTTAAGCGAAATATGTTGTTGGGTAAGTAGCTTCCTGTATTTTTATGTTTATTAGGATAAGAGTATATCTACGTAAAATCTTGCAAAAAAGCATTGCCACTGAATATTATATAGGAAAAATACAGGCTGCTGGCAACAGCTAGCAGTTAATGTACTTACAATTTAGTGAATTATGTGACTTACAATAGATCGAAGGCAATCTGTGTCTTGTGCTCGTAAAAAGAGGAATAAAGTAGAATTATTTGTTGTCTGCCTTGCCTGTTTTGTATCAATGAACAGTTACTATGATGTAGGGGTTTAAGTATACATTTTTGTAGGATTGTTTGCATGAATAATGCTGCGATAAGTTTCTTAAAATCATAAATAAAAAATAGACAATCGACATTTTTAATCATCTGAACTATCGCCTGTTTTCGTTTTAGGTAGCATTTTTTTCAGCTAATTGCTCAAACTAACAGTTATGAGTGTTATGACCTATAAACCATATAAATGAAAACTATTTGAGGAACACGCGGTGGTGTTTTGACTACTCAAATTTATGAACTACTTACCTATATACTTGTTGCTGTTCAGTTACCCGGCACGCATTAAAATGCTTTATCTAATTTTACTTTTTTGAAATGTATAACACTAGCTTTTGCCCGCGGCTCTGCGCGCGTGGATGTCGGTTATCGCGACCAAACATAGCCTATGTCCTTCCTCAACGTCTAATCTACCCCTGTACCAAATTTCATCAAAATCGGTTTAGTGGTTAGAGCGTGAAAGCGTAACAGACAGACAGACAGACAGACAGACAGACAGACAGACAGACAGAGTTATTTTCGCATTTATAATATTAGTATGGATTACAAAAGTAATAAATCTTCAATGCACTCTTGAACTGACTCTGAATTGTACACTGAACGTGCGCGTGTGAACAGAAAAAAATAAACAAAGAAATCAAAACATATTGTCCTCCCTGCGTTTTATCTACACTGATATCTTCAAATAAACTAGGAGCTATCTCACTCCCCAGGTACGCAACTACCCATTACAGGTTCGCTTGGTTTGAATGATTGGAGTTCTGATGATGTTAGAGCATAGCAGAGCAAAAGTTATTACGAACGAAACTTACATCGGAAATATATAAAAAATAACATGTTTCGTGAGAATGGATGGCATACCCTGACACTCTACTTAAAAATCGTGCCTATTAAGAGATAGTTCGTAGGCGAAACCTACACACATAAGTAATCAAATTATTCTCTACTCAAATTACCATGCAAGATAATCCATAACACAATTGTTTTTAGACTACTAAGGTCACAGATAAGCACACGGCCCTCCTGATGGTAGAGGTTACCGTGGCCTATGGGCGAGTGCAATACCAGGAGAGTCACACTCGTGCTTTAAGAACAGAGAGATTCTGTGCCGTCAGCGCAAAAGATAAGTAGGACAAAGCCTTTGGTTTTCCCACTAACAGCATAAAATCTCTCCAGTGAGCTCTGGCTACCGTGGGGTACCGGCAGAGTAGAATAGTACCCCCCTCTAGTACCAGGTGTCGTAGGAGCCGACTGAGGTACAGCGGAACCGACCAATGGCGGTATAACCATTTCAAATCGGCGTAGCTAAAATGGCACAGGGCGGGGATGGGCAGCAGCATCCTCGCCGCGAAGCTACGTCCTGCGATTGCCAACACGCCTGCCCAGCGTGGCGATTATGGGCAAACTCCCCCAATGATAGGCACAAATAGGACCAGGCCCCTAGTCCCCGGCAGCTCCGCTAGCCCTGGCTCCGGTAGCGGCCAGGGTAACGGCGGAGCAGGGGGTGCTAAGAATCCCCGGCAGAGATCCGGCTACCACCCCAAACGACGACTGGCCCTGGTAACACACAACGTACGCACGATGAGGACTGACGAGAGGATTGCTGAGCTGGAAGAAGAGTTGAGTAGGTTGCACTGGGATATTGTGGGGTTGTCTGAAGTCCGTAGAGAGGGTGAGGACACGATAACCCTAGGATCCGGCAACCTGCTCTACTACGGGGAAGGCGACCAGCAGTCGCAAGGTGGTGTCGGCTTTCTCGTTCACAGATCCCTCATTAACAACATCATTACCATCGAAAGTGTGTCGAGCAGGGTTGTATACCTAATACTCAGAATATCCAAGAGGTATTCGCTGAAGGTCATTCAGGTATACGCACCGACCTCGGCACGCCCAGATGATGAAGTGGAGACTATGTATGAGGACGTAAGTAGGGCCATACATACGTCTAAGACCCACTTCACAGTTGTTATGGGGGACTTCAACGCAAAGTTGGGTAAGAAAAGCGATGATGAGTTGAGAGTGGGGCAATTTGGACATGGACAACGGAATCCGCGGGGACAGAGGCTGGCTGACTTTCTGGAGAAAGAGGGACTCTTTATGATGAACTTCTTTCAGAAGCCGCCGCACAGGAAATGGACCTGGATGAGCCCTGATGGTTCCACGAGGAATGAGATAGACTTCATCATGACCAACGAGAAACGAATATTCAGTGATGTCTCCGTGATCCACAGGGTGAAAACCGGTAGCGATCACAGAATCGTAAGAGGCACATTGGGTATTAACGTTAAACTCGAAAGGTCCCGCCTGATGAAGTCTACACTCCGACCTACTCGTGCCCAAATCCAAAACCCTGAGAACTTTCAACTTAAGCTTTCGAATCGCTTTGATTGCCTAGAAAACTTTGCGCCGGTGGACGAGATCAACAACAGGCTCGTAGAAACTGTCCAAACGGTGGGCTCTAAGCACTTCAGACCCCGCCGTTCAAATAGACCTCAGAAACTCTCCGATCACACCCAAAAACTCATGGCTAAACGACGCTCACTTCGACTGCAGTCTTCCGATGATGCAGAGTCATATAGGCAGCTCAACAGACAGATTTCCAAATCTCTGCGACACGACATACGTCTCTTTAATACTGAACATATTAAAGAGACAATCGAGCGGAACAAAGGCTCCAAAGTGTTCGCAAGAAACCTGTCTGTTGGGCAAAGCCAGTTGACTAAGCTGAAGAGAGAAGATGGCAGTATAGCGTCGACCAAGGCTGAGGTTTTGGAGGAGATCGAAAGGTTCTATGGACAGCTATACGCTTCGGTCGCTAATCCTGCTGGCAACATGGCGACCGACCCAAGAGCCAAGTTGACCCGACACTTCACCGAGGATATCCCGGACATCAGCCTGTACGAGATTAGAATGGCCCTGAATCAGCTTAAGAACAACAAGGCACCGGGTGACGACGGAATCACTTCAGAGCTTCTGAAAGCGGGTGGAACACCGGTACTTAAAGTCCTTCAGAGGCTTTTTAACACCGTCGTCCTCGAGGGCATAACGCCAGAAGCGTGGAACAGAGGCGTGGTGGTGCTGTTCTTTAAGAAAGGTGACAATACCTTACTGAAGAATTACAGACCCATCTCGCTTCTGAGCCATGTTTACAAGCTGTTTTCAAGGGTCATTACGAACCGTCTCGAGCGCAGGCTTGATGACTTCCAGCCTTCCGAACAAGCCGGTTTCCGAAGAGGCTACAGTACCATAGACCACATCCATACGCTGCGGCAAGTTATACAAAAGACCGAAGAGTATAATTTGTCACTTTGCTTAGCGTTTGTGGACTATGAGAAAGCCTTTGATTCGGTCGAGACATGGGCTGTGCTTGAGTCTCTCCAGCGGTGCCGTATTGACTATCGGTACATCGAAGTGTTGAAGTGTTTGTATAATAACGCCACCATGTCGGTTCGAGTACAGGAACAGAGTTCGAGGGCGATCCCTTTGAAAAGAGGCGTAAGACAGGGAGACGTGATATCTCCGAAACTGTTTACGGCCACTTTGGAGATTGCCTTCAAGCTCCTGGACTGGAAAGGATTCGGCATCAATATTAATGGCGAATACATCACTCACCTCCGGTTTGCCGACGATATTGTAGTCATGGCAGAATCGATGGAAGATCTCAACACGATGCTCGAAGGCCTCAACCGAGTTTCTCAACAGGTGGGTCTTAAAATGAACATGGACAAGACAAAGGTGATGTGCAATGCCCATGTTGTACCTACCCCAATATCTGTTGAGAGCTCGGGTCTTGAAGTTGTTGACTCGTACGTCTACCTAGGACAAGTAGTCCAGTTAGGTAGGTCCGACTTCAAGAAAGAGGTCAATCGCCGAATCCAACTCGGCTGGGCAGCGTTCGGAAAATTGCGCAATGTCTTCTCGTCCGACATATCTCAGTGTCTCAAGTCGAAGGTTTTCGACCAGTGTGTGTTACCAGTGATGACTTATGGCACTGAAACGTGGTCCCTCACTATGGGCCTCATGAGTAAGCTCAAAGTAGTCCAACGAGCTATGGAGAGGGCTATGCTCGGAGTCTCTCTGCGAGATCGAATCAGAAATGAGGAGATCCGTAGAAGAACCAAGGTTACCGACATAGCCCAGCGGATTAGCAAGTTGAAATGGCAGTGGGCAGGGCACATAGCACGGAGGACTGATGACCGATGGGGTCGAAAAGTTCTCGAGTGGAGGCTACGTATCGGCAAGCGCAGCGTAGGACGTCCACCCACAAGGTGGACAGACGACCTCATTAAGGCCGCGGGAACGCGCTGGATGCCAGCCGCTTCCAACCGGTCCTATTGGAGATCTATAGGGGAGGCCTATGTCCAGCAGTGGACTTCCTATGGCTGAAATGATGATGATGAGCTCTGGCTACCCTACTCACCGTCGGAAACACAACAATGAAACAGAACAGATTCCAAGATGATGTTTTTTCTTGCGTCATTTCTAAAAGCAAGGATGGCAATTTTATGTCGCGTGAAACTAAACGAAGTGAATGAATAATAACATTTAATGCCCAGAATTAGTCTATGAAGGAATGCAAGGTCAGAACTGTTGAAGAAGTTATTGGTGTGGGTTAATAAACCGGATTCTTTACTAATCGTATATTTTCTCCAGAAATTGGGTTCATTGCTACGAGCGTCTGATTTTTTATTTGTACACTACATATGATTAAAATTAAATCTAGAAAATAAATAGGTTCTACAATGTACTTACATAAAATAAAATATCTAAAACGCCAAGCTTCCAATCCCCATTTCTCACTGAATTTATTAGGGCTCGCATACATTACGATCCACAAAATAAGGAAAGAAATCGTAAAAATAATGTAAATCCAAAGAAAAGTGCCCTCCCCCTAAATTATCGGTTCGTTAGTGGGAAAGCATTGGCAGCGGCACTACGATTTAATGTTATTTCTCCCAAGTGTAGGAATTAGCACATGGTAAACATCGTAGGGGCGAGCTACTACTGGTATTTTATGACTATAATGGAAAAAACATATAAAACGGCTATTGCATGTAAATGCGCTTCCTGAAACTAGCAAATTACTACTTTGGCAGTGGATAAACTAAAACTTGTGAGTATTTTCCAGTCACAGTATAGTGAAATAAAAGATTTTGTTAAATAAATTTTGAATAATAATCCTATCTACTTGATATTAAATACTAAAAATAATAGTTGACTAACTAACTACTGGGAGTTTGGTCACTTAGTTTTGTACTTCCACAGATAAACAACATTAGATCATGCATCGTGAATTACTGGTAGGTACTTTAATAACACTTTAATCAATCTTTGGTTGTGTGTTGCAATGTTTGGCAGTGCAATGTTTGGTTAGAAAACTTAGGTCTAAATGTGCAAAGTTCTGTACCTACAGGAGTTTCTTCACTTAATTCAAGAGGAAAAGTTAATTTTACAAAAAAATCATACCTCGTGCTGAAAAATCGACTTTTGTAAAATGGCTTTTAAATAATATTTTTCAACGCTTATAAACAGGCTTTTATTTCACCACAATTAAGCACGGAATGACACCCCTATTATAAAACTGTGACTTTTTCATTATTATTATTCACGTCGTGAGTTATAGACTTCTTTTTTTAAAATTTCATTGATTAAGTTGCTTTGTTCTTAAAAAAGTTTCGATACAAAAAGATCGTGTCCAATATTACAAACGAATTAATATACCTATTGCTTGCTCATTTCATGCAACTTCGTATTTTAAAAGATAATTTCTACTTGTAATACGTGTTTAATAAATAAAACTTTCACTAAAATGTATTTTTTTTTTCTGTGAGTATTTACAGAGAAAAAAAAATCATAATTCAAATAAGTAAGTAGATGACAAGGCAGAATGGTGATAGCACCTTAGCCTGTTCCGAAAGGAACAAAATAAAAAAAAATGTTAGTTGCGCGCGCATATGAAAACAAATAGATTTTTACTATTGTGTTTTGATTGTGTTATGTAGTATTTTTAGTATAATTTTATTCGCAAGTGTGTTGAAAATAGTCGTATGGCACTCGCGTGTATGGTGATTACCGTCCTCGGCCCTCTTAAGACCCTCGCCTTACGGCTCGTGTCTCAATGTCGCCTCAGCGGTAATCACCAACTTTACATTTTTAAAAACATCGACATCATTTAAAAAATATATTGCAAAATACTCTCACGCTTCTTAATGACTGAAAATGAATGAATTGTCGAATGAGTACCTATACTCCAAGGTACCTATGAATAAAATGAGTTTGGAAATTATTTTACAGCAGAAGTAATTGTAATCATAACATAGTCTGCAACTCGTGGAAAAATGTTATCATTAGTAAAAAAAAAATATTCAAATTGATATTTCACAAATTAACTTTTAATAAAACGTGCATTTCCCCAAGTTGAGGAGGAGGCGTTCTTCGATACTATAACGTCTTATTGCTTTTTTGTATATTATATTGACACTTGTTTTATGTCGTAACATCGTCTGACTGGCATTATTAAAGTGACATAATAAACTATCGCGTCGTGTGTTCAATTAAGCTCCATTACAACGCTGGTGTTTGTTTGTATTACATTATATTGTTATGTAGCGCAACTTTTTATTATTTTGCGTTGATACTAATATCAGATCTACTCTATTTTATTAACATTATAAAGAGAAGTTGTTTTCTTTTAAAGATAAATGGACGTTTTTGATGTCAGTGATTTCATTTTAATGCGACTTTTTGTTACGTTTATTTCACTTTTATTAAATGAAATATTGCTACTGTTTAATAATCGAAGGTTAATAATTTGTTGTGAAGTTGAATATACTTTCATGACTATAGATCAGTATTCTAGGCAGACAGAGCTTAAATGCACGAGACAAAATAGATTTCCCTAGTCGCATTCCTATGACACCTATAAATGACTAGCGGCGTCACACGACCTGGGAACATGTCGTAGTATAAAGAAAATCGTACAACTCGATTGCAGTGCTACCTGTCCTCATCTCGAGGGGAGAAATGTGCAGCTGGGAATGAGTGATTGTTTATGAAACGGTGAGCTGAATTTGACGCTAGCGAGAATTTCTTTATGCCACTTAGGTAGATGCGTGCGACACTAGGTGCGTCACATTCACGCTGTCGACCCTGTAAGAACCTTTTTATGCCCCTTTTGAAGAACCCCATGTTGTAGTCGCTTGAAAAAATCACGGCAGGGAGTTCATTCTGTGGCATAAGCATGCGGGGGATGAAGTTTCTTGCATACCTGACCGTGCGTACTATTTCAAGTCGCAACGACTGTCAACGACAGATGAATTCTCTGCCTGTGGCGAGAGGTGCAATGATAGAATGTAACCGTGGGCATCATGTCGAACAATTCATCTGAGCACAAACCATTGTACAGGCTGTAAAACACGCAAAAGTTGATATGATTCAGACTTACTCTTATTATTTTAGTTACAGATCTATCCCACTTATCTCTTATTTGTAATTTAGATAGCTTAATTGTAAATAAGATAGAATAATTTGTCGTTACTCACACATTTGCCTCGTGAAAATAACCCAATTTTAGTTTAAATGTGTTTAATATTTAGGTGACCGTTTTGACATTGAGCGCAGATGGGCTAATCATCGTCAATCTAAATAAAACAAGAATAGCAGACACGTCACGGTTTACCCACAATATAATGTGACTAAATTGAGAGATGAAACAGCTAAATAATATTTACAACACACCCGCTCATAAAAGTGATATTATTTTACCGCAATTAAGCACGGAATGACACCTATTATAAAACTGTGACTTTTTCATTGCTATTATTCACAAAAGTGAGTTATAGATTCTTTTTTAAATTTTATAGGAAGTGTCTATAATTGTCTATGTTCTTAAAAAAGTTTTGATACAAAAAATAACGTGTTTAATAGTACGAATAAATTAATACGCCTATTGTATGGTCATTTGATGCATTTTCGTATTTAAATAAATAATTTCAACTTGTAATACTTGTGTACTAATAAACAAAATTTTCACTCAAATTTAACTTTTTTTTTTCTCTAAGTACAGAAAAAAAACAGTAAAAAAAAGTTAAGTTCAAACCTCATTTTTTTTTAAATATGGTCGACCGCCATTGTTAAATGCGTGCGCATAGGAAAACGAATTAATTTGTAGTATTGTTTATTTAGTATTTGTAGTATTATTTTATTCGCAAGTGTGTTGTAAAACGTCGTATGGCACGTGTGAGCATGATGATTACCGTCCTCGGCTGTCTTAAGACCCTCGCCTGGCGGCTCGGGTCTCAATGGCGCCTCGGCGGTAATCACCAACGTTGCTCACTTGTACCATAATGTACTATTATCATTGACTAAGCCTACTAATACCCCACTAGCAGTAACTAGTAGTTGTAGGAGTAGTAAGCATACGGGTGAATGAAGAACCTTCGTATACCAGTGAACGGTTCGGCGGGTATGGTACCCTTGTGAGACATCCTGTGACCACGGTCAGTGCAACCTGGTTGGCCTGGGGGTGACGGGAGAAGCTGCCTGTCACCTTAGCAGAAGCAGGCCAGGGGGGCCAAATGGGAACTCCGTGGTCCCCACACCAGACGAGGCATAGTTGAAAGAGATGTCCGCCCGGCCGGGGTGTGAGAGATATTTTTTAGACAATTATCATCTCCGGCAACCTACGACCCACGATCCGTGGGGATGCTGCGCACGATAATAAAACAAGTGCAACCCGATCGAAACGTTGTTAGCTACGTAGGTACCTACTTTATTATTGTTAATGAGAAAGTTACTGAAGATGTTTGTTATTTGTTATTGCATCACGTTCTAACGGCTAAACGGATCTGGCTGAAATTTGGTACAGGGATAGATTATATTATAGCCTGGAACAACACAACAGTTATAATCCCCGGGAATAGGTACCCATGCGTAGCGGGAACGGGATCAAAAACGGGAATGTGTTAAATAATAATGAATAATTTATGAATAACCAATTTGCAAATTATTTTCAAAGCTCTGATAAACTTATTAGTAATAACTAGATAGTGCTGATTCAAATGTAAATTAAGCATGGCTACTTTAGCTTCCTAATAACTAATAAAGAGCATTAATAATCTTGTCCTACCATCATTTTAATAGTCATCATCCTAATAGCTTTCAGAACAAGTTCTATAATTTCAAAATGCTGAGTTTTACTAGCTTTATATCTGATAATATTTGAACACCTGCGTCAGATGCTTGACATGGGATACGAATTGGGTTACAGCCAGAAATGGTTATTTCCTGCTGTCTAAATTTCTGAATGTATCTTTTTACATGAGAATGGGACACCTCTAACGTTACGAAAGAGCTTTACACAATAAAACATACTTTAAAACTGATTGAGTGGAACTTTCCAGAATCTTTTGTGTTCTTAGAATAGCGCATACTGTGCGGTACTAAAATAGGAATGATCGTTAAAACTGTAACAGGTCATGGACTATAACTTTACTATAAATAGTGAGAACCTCATCTGGTTTTAATTAGAGCAAATTTGGTTTCGATAAAAAATAATGACGCTTTTATAGGACAATATCAATATAAGTATACCTATAGGTATAATGCAGGTGATTTAATTCATACTAGAAAAGTAGCTGCAACTTACCTTTTTATTCAGCGTTACTGGTTACTTTTATTGTATGTAAAATGATGAATATTTTTTTTATTGTCAAGTCTATCAGAAGTTTATTAGAAGGTACAGGTAAAAATTGTATTTGTCGTTGGTGTGTTGCTTCAAACATAACTAGCTGTTGCCCGCGGCTCTGCCCGCGTGGATGTCGCTTATCGCAACCAAACAAAGCCAATGTCCTTTTACGAGTGCTCAAGACGTGGCTCAGGTAGTTCAGTGGACACAGCAATTCTCCCTGTAAGGGACTGATAGCGGGATCAATTCCCGTCTTGAACATTTAACTTTTTCCAATCTTAAATCGATAATCTTATATAAGAAGAAATAAATGTAGGTACTTCACCTATAAAAGATTTCAAAGCTGATTTCTAATAGTCTGATAAATACAGTACGAACCAGAACAATGTTGAGGATACTTAAATTATTTGTGATGCTTTGTATGACCACAGAGACCATGACCTAACCCTAATATTATTATTATTATTAGTTTTCATTCATGTTATTTAATATTTCTACACCGAATTACGGTAGAATATGTGAGACTAATAGCTTTAAAAACACCTGTATGTACCATATTCTAAGAAATAAATGATTATTATTATTATTATTATTAACCCCTTTCGTATTTAGAGGAGGCCCGCATAATATTCTATCAACGGGATAGTTCAAAAACCAAGGCCACACCCACACACATACATTCATACTGACTCACACATTCATATACCGTGAAATATTTTTACTACGAGTTCATACTTTGACCTTCAAATAAATCACTTTTCAGTTACCTATCTAATTTAACAGTATTGTGTATTTCTCTAAACATCAATATAAGACTAATTTACAATTATAGATATGTATTACATCAAAGCGATCTATTTGTATGTTATGTAAATACAAATCTGACTATTAGGTAATCTCGTGTTAGAACAAGCCGACGGCAATGGCGCATGATCAAAGCAATAAAACATATTAGTAGGTAGTAAAACGAATGTAAACAATTGAAACTAATCCAAGAGTTACTGGCTAAAAACTCTAAATAAATGGCATGTTCATATTTAGTCTATGGTACTAATAAACGAGCATTAACGAACGTCTTCGTGATCATTAAATTGCTGTACTCAAAGTCCCATTCAATGTTATGTCGACTAACCATGCAATCTGAAACTCTGTCTGAACATCGATACTAGTTGAATGAAATTTTGAAGCATTTATTATGCTGATTGTTCAAATCGATTTACAAAGAGAAAAGAGAATCGACTTCGGGGGGGACTCGAACCCATGATCTTTCCCTTACAGGGGGAATGTTCTGACCGCTAAGCCATCAATACTAGAACAATATAATACTGCCTGTTGCCGTTCCCGGAACCCATCGGAACCTAATCTCAGGATTTCAGTCAGATCCGTGCAGCAGTTAGAGCGTGATTGAATAACAAACGTCTACACAAACTTTCACATTTTATGATATTTAGAGGATACCTATCTATTTTTTTTTTCACAATTATACTTGTAGCTACGTATAGTTTCTATTTAGAACAAAATAGTGGTATCTTACGTGCATGGTAATGGCACAGACTATAAACAATACTGTAGTAGTAACGGGTACGTATAAACTATTATCACATTACAGTATCCAAGTACGATCAGTGCAACTGAACTAAAAAGTCATGTGGTTAAAAAAGCATTGTAATAATTATGTCTACTCGTGTTGATTGAAGTAATTGTGTAATAGTGTTATTACGCAATTACTTACCATGTCATATCATATTACTCAAAGACACACGAAAATTTGTTGTACTTGAATTGAATATGACGTTCTTATAAAAGTAAAAATCACTATTTTAATTTCAACACAGCACACACACCTTCTTAATTTTTTAACATTTGTTGAAAGTAGAAACCTCCGCGCTGTTATCAATAAAAACAATACAAAAATAAATAATACTGAAATGGTATATAAAATAGGAACAGTTTGTAGTTCGTAAAACTTTAGCTAACCTTAAGTCCTGTTTTCCTATTTTAAAGCATGTCTACCCAATTTTTCGAAAGCATCTTATTATTTAACAGCTTCATTCCTGGTTACTGTCTTATGAGAGTCAAGAGCAGACGTTATTATCCAATTGAATAAATTTAGTGAACAGTATTAGTCTTGGAGCTTAATAAGGGCAAATCAGGAGTAAGTATTTGAGTTTCGCCTCCTCTACCGTCCATCGTAAAACTCAAATAAAGGAAGATACATCGCTTTAATTCTGAGACCTTTTTAAAATAAGTTACTTAACAAATAAGGACGTCCTAAGTTCGTAATGTAACTGCTTACCCGCTGATGGCGATTATTTCAATGTCGTAGATTCAAATGTACTATTTTGGATGTAAGGCATTCCCTACTTGACTTTCGGAAACGTAACCAACCATATCTACCTACTTGCCGATATATCTGCTGATTAACGGACGAGTCTGGTAGGCTTCCTTTTCAGGAACTGTAGTCGTTTCTACAAAAAGTAAGATAAGCCAAATCAAGGGAAAAAATAGTAGGAGAGCGAACTCTGGGCTCCAATGTAAAAGTTTTGGATGATAATCGGGGAACACTCTGACGATAATAATGATGCAAAAAATACCATTATAAATTATCCTATAGATATTCATTAAAGGGTCCATGCTTCCTCTTCTTCAATGAAACGTAGCAAATGGAGTCCCACTACAATTCACATTCAACCATCTCTCTTAACCTCTCGATATTTTCATCATCTTCATGTAGCCGCTTTCTCCTGATTACATCCGTGGCCAAGATGTCCTCGGAGCAACTCTCGATATTTTAAACACAGATAAATGAAGTTGTAGATCATCAAAATGAACCATCAGCACGCGTTCCATTTAGCAGCACCATGACACCAATAATGGGGCTCATAATTTCAGGAATTGATAACGTCACGTCTGCTTAACGAGCTTAACTAGTCGGTGACCGAACGCATCAAATTGTCGTTTGATGCAAGCTACTAGTGTTACGCTTTTAAATATTTCGTTACAGTACTAACTTTGATGAGAATGTTGTGATAAATTATAGGGAGAATGGAATGGATTGTTATTGTTTAAGGCAATTAAATTGACAATTCTTATTGCTTTGGTATACTTTTTGTAAGAATCATCAGTAATCGTCATCCGAAGAGCCCGTAGCTCAGCGTTAAGGCTTACGCTACAGAGTCCATTGTTCATTTATGCTGTGGCTTATTTTTGCGTTTACGAAAATGACCCTGAGAGAAAAGCCTGTAATACAAGCTGCTGGTATTCAGCAGGTGTGCCGGATACCATGTAAGTTTGGACATCGAAATTTAACCTCGAAGTTCAGGGTCACTAATCTTCACCTCAAACTAATATTGATAGTATTTTATGTATTCTATATATAGGTATTCAAAGTAAATGACCAAGTAAAGAATTCGTGTATGTAATGCAAGTATCAGATCATATTTTATCGATAAAATTGTATGGTAATTAATTTGAAATGTGAAAAATTAAATGTGCTAATCACTAATCACTATATTTTTTAAACTGTAGACTTACAATGTCAAAGCCTTTTATCATACTTTGTAATAGATAGATAGATACCGTAGCTATCATTATGTTTGATGAAGTCATTTCCTACCGACCGGTGACAATAAAACAGTGTAAAACCTTCCCACAATATAAAAGGTATCAACCATCAGTTTTCCTGATAGCGGTAGTGGTGGGTGTGACAAGATGTCTACCTCGTTCAAACAAATAGTCGCTGTCAGTGGCATAGCAGTAAAGCAACCGTACGATAGGAATGATCGGTGCGTTTGTTGTTGCCGATTTATGTAAGTCACTCCTAGTCCTTCAAAACTCGTAAAGTCATCGGACAATATCCTCTTCTCATTTCTTCGTCTTAGAATTTGTAAAGTTATAATATTTTTAATAGACTATTGCACTTTGCAGTGACCTTTTGTGCTTTTTAGTGTTAGAAATCGGTTTACTTTTTATATTTTCTTTTCAGCTACAGTCACCTTAACATAAATAGTATCTTGACATTTTTTTACGTATTATTGTATAGAATAAAACAACTGAAAGAAACAAAGCCTCTTTCATTTCAGAGGTTTCTTAGCGGCCTGTGAAGTGAGTTCATTAAACTTCACCTCTTAAAAGTTAGGAAAGTAATAACAGTTCAACTTTCAGGTCAAGATTTTATGGCGTATCACTCATTTGAAGAAATATCTATGAAAAAGTAATGAAGCGTTTTTATTCCTGCAGCGTACTTTTTCGAGAGAACTGTAAATGAACTTCATTTCTTTTTTATATCACTTAGGTGGCAGACAATATTACAAAAATTGTTGTTGATGAACTAGTAACAAACACAATTTAATCTCTTCTTTAATTGTAGTAACATTTCCTTTAATTCCTAAACGCTCTTAACAGAAAGACCTACATAGTACTTATTTTTATTTTTCACATTAATTTGATTTGCGTTCACCCAAATATAAATAGGTAATATAAATTTCTATACAGCAATTTCAAATCAATCAAGTTCGGATTTCAAACACTTGATGATTTAAACAACCTATAAAAGTCACATAAACATTTTAAACTTCGACTTCAGATTTGAATAAATATAGCCAACGGTCATGGAAAAGATTACGTCTCGTTTTTAGGAAGTCAGATGTAGACAACATCTACAAATCATGTCATGATCAAAGGAAATGATAAGCTAAAATTGTTGCATGACTTCTTAAATTAAAATAATTGTGCGGTACTCACTCTAATACTTTTTAATTCTCGTAAACAAGTGCGGAGTTAAGGCGGATAGCGGTGCCTGTGCACAGAACAGATAAAAGCTTACGATCCCAGAGGTATAGTCAGCGTCATAAGTAAATGATTTTAGCACATATTTCCAAAAAAAAAATCTAGATGAATTTTTTGAATTAAATATGATTTAAATTTTAAAATCTATTTTTATTATTATTTATTGCCGGCGATAATTATTATAGAATGTATATTTTCATCATCTAAGTGTCTAAACAATGTACCTACTATTTTGTTTTCTATTCGCGATAATTTCGAATAAGGGTTAGACCTTAAATAACATCAAATACTTGACAAATCCGCTTAAATCTGACAAAATAACAAAAATACATTTTATTTCCTCGTGTGACGTAGCGGTAGTGTTGAAAACTGTAACAAGTTTGATAGACAGCATGAAAATTGAGTTGTAGCAACTCCATAACAGTGAACACTTGAACATGCGAAGTTTGACAGTCCTATTTTGAATTTTACCCTAGTTTTGTTGAAGCAATAAGTAACAACCAAATGTGAAGAAACTTAAGTACCTTTACAAGAACTGGGACATGATAGAGGTTGTCTAGAGGTGATTCAAAATTTATGAATGTGTTTTGACTACAGTAAAACTATTTTTATTCATTTATTTTTTAAACTTTATGCACATAAACATTATACAAAGGCGGACTTAGTGCCAAAGGCATTATCTACCAGTCAACCTTAGGGTGACGCAGAAATACATTGAGGTGCGTATGTACGTAGTCCTTTCAATAATTTAAATATGAACATTATTATAGTAATCTCGTAGTCTAAAAAAGTCCGTCACACAAAAATTCCAATCTTCAAATTAATGGATACATCTTTTTGTGCTTAAATCTTATAAGAAATCTTAAAAGTTTTGAAGTCTAATTATAATTAAACTTGAAAACTGGGGCATAGGAGCGTTAATTTTACGTCCAACGGAAAAAGTCAATTATTATATAACTCAGTTAAAAGTAGCAAGTACATACTCGAGGTACTAGCTACTTTTAAAAGAAGATAAAGTTGTGTAGGCTGTTCCTAATTTTTTTAGAGCACATTATCCATTTAAACTTCACTTTATTTACAGTATTAAGGAGAAAGAACATCTGACTAAAAGTTTTAATAGCCTCATTCCATAACATGATTTTCTAAACATCATCTAGACATCTCACTAAAGAGTCTTAGGTATCTATCTTCACCTTTTCTTATGTAGATTACTTTAATATCTAAGCGACGACTTTATCTCGCCTAAATGCATATCTCTTCCGTGATCTATTTTGTTTTGTATTTACCGTATAAGTACGTCAATACTGTGCCTAATGGTTAGCTAAAGGTGAGGTTAATAATAGATATATTTCATACATAGTTTTCTCTCGGGGTTTTTTTTATACAACTTAGGTGGCAGACAAGCACACAGCCCACCTGATGGAAAGTGGTTACCGTGGCCTATGGACGTATGCAACACCAGGGGCGTCACACAAGCGCTGTCGACCCCGTAAGAACCTTCTAATGCCCATCTTGACGAACCCCATGCTGTAGTCGCTTGGAAAAACCACGTTTGGTTTGGGTTTGGGGTCAAACGGCAGTCGTTCCTCTAAACCAAATTGTGGATAAAAGGAGTGTGAGAGCGGATGCCAAATTGTAAGCTTCAACAACCCGGATTCAGGGCAAAGTTATTAAAGCAATAATTATTGCTGGCTGGATAATTTTTCTGTTCTCGACGAAGGTATGTATTAAAACGTGTCATCCAAGATCATTGTCTATTGATACAAATAATTGACCTGCATCGCAAATAGTTAACAGTTGAATTACTTCAGCCTTGTCTATGCCATTGGCACATGCAACCTTCACGGAAGTCTTAATACTAACAAATTACTTCAATGGAAACATTGAAGTGTCTACCATCATCATTACATAACATGACCCTGTTTGTACTTATCTGATAGTTCATAATTATTTTTTAATTACTTATTTTAATATTAGAATATTGCAGTATAATCTCTGCATTTTTAGTCATAAATAAGATTGTGCTTGTGTATATTATATGTTATCGAATGGTCCGAGATTCGATTCCCAGATAGGTGATAGTATCGTTAGGTTAGTTTGTTAGTAGAATCACAGTAGGTCAGGAAGTACGGAGTGTTTTTGTATACCTAATAATATGACCTAATATAAAAACGAAAGTCCGGAAATAATCGCAACTCCTTATGATGTTGATCTTGATATACCTCTGTGTGACCTGGTTGCCAACCCATTCTGCTCGCCATGGAATAGGTATTGGCAATACTAATTACTAGCAAAAAATCATCGAATTTATTATTTTTATAGAAGTTTTGCTGTTTGACTTCCTAACCCCAGAAGAAATATACGCATAAGCATCGTCCGTCAAAAAGGCGGTACGAAGTTCGCGGGGTCAGCTAGTATTAAAAAAAATTAATCCATAAATGTGTTGCTAAGCGCAAATCTCGAGAACAGCTTAACCGATTTCGCTAATTCTTTTTTTAGAATATTCCTCGAAGTAGGTACGAGGATGGTTCTTACGGAGAGAAAAATTTAAAAAAAAATAACGAATCGGCTGTTAGGCGGTACGAAGTGCGCAGGGTCAGCTAGTTTATAATAAAATTATAACTTGTATTCCGGTCAGTTTAAAGTTTTCAAAAGTTTATAATACAGACAAAAAAAAATGATTAGAAAGTTTAAACTGTATCAAACTTGTAAAGATTTTTGCAAGTCTGGAGTAAAATTTGTTTACATGTGTGCATAGTGGCGGTATACTCCATAAATACAGTTAATTATGTTTATAAAATCGTACTACACAACTTAAAATTAAAATAAAATATAATAGCACGCTTACCATTAGAAAACAGAATCACCAGAAAAATGTAAACAACAAAATGCTCCTTCATTTTGAACGACATTTTCTTGTACGAAACAAAACACAAACAATACAAAAAATGTTCAAGAGTGACACATTCTACTTTCGCGCCTATTTATTAAAATTTAAATACGTTCGAAAAAAAGAGTTGCGTTCCAAATTAGGTAATTGTTTATGGCTCGTGTAGATGCGGACAAGGCTTGACACGACTGACGTTTGTGCCTCTTTTACTGACACTGTGAGCTCGGAAATGGGACGTAATATTGAAGTATAAACATCACGTTTATTTTTAGAGTATTTGAACTGCTTTATAGAATGGAATGTCATTATGCGTACTACAAGAACTAAGTGTAATAAAAAACTTGTTTCGTAACGTTACCTACTGTCTGCGGCGTGTTTTGTGTGCAAATTAATGCTGAGGCCTATTTGGGCAAAATCGATATACCTAATCGTTTTTCTTCAGTTAATGGGATGAAATTTTTAAATTTTATTCTTGAGGTATTATCACCCATTAGAATATCTAGGGGCTCTTATAAGACAAGAAAATAAATGGGCCGTACATTGCGCTCCCCACTTGCTTAAATTGTTTCTTTTTACTGAATAGAACATCGTTACGACGAGGGAGAACAATCTTTGGTAACTTAAAGGGTTGCATAAAAGCAGCTAGGTTGCTCAATCATGTTTGAAATGCGGTTCTAATGGATTAATCCCTATTAAAGTAACGATCTACTTAGCAAGTAAAAAACAATAACAAAAAGGCGTTATGACGGAGCATTACTTATTCCTGAAAAACAAAATGAACGAACAAAATCTTATTTAAATACGAAAATTTAAAGGTTATAGGATAGCGGTACGCAAGCATTTGAATCTTATTACCGAGATAATTTCATAATTCCGTTGCGTCTCCTAACAATTTGCCTAATTGCCCGAATACACAATCACCTTGAACCAAAAGCAAAGATTGACAATAACATTTCCGAACGAGAAGGGTCGCCGGGCATTTCCAAACACATTATCTAAACATTTGGAAATACTATTTTCCTGTTGAGCCCATTTTGGTCAGCTCTCCCCTAATTGTACCAAGCGCCTTAAGCAGGGAAACGGTTCTATAATATGTATGTTGGTGCTATTGTATTCGAGACTATACAGTGACAGACAGAACCAATTCTTGGCGGTAACTTACCGCATATTTAGATGATTTTTTTTTGTCATCAACTTATCATAATATATATTATTTTGTATTTTTCATTTTTGAACTTGTTACTTCATTTTCTGATACTGTTTACAGAGACTATTGATAGCTTAATTAAACCTTTATTGTTTTTTCATTGCTAAGTACAAGTAATCTTGTAAATGGTAAATGAACCTTGGTATCCTACTAATGAAACTAAAGCTAATAAAAGTACCAAATAATATTACAACATCCAATAACTGGCTCTAGTTACGCTCGCAGAGTATTTTGTAATCCAAATCACTGTAGTTCAGCCCTTGATTAAATTTTAAATTGTCTCTGGAACTATAGTTGACATCTGTGCCGAGTGAACAAATGTCATGAAACATCACGCTCTGAGAGCCTCTAACTTTATTACACAGAAAGTTTTAGTAGAGGAATCCTTTTGCGCTTTATAGGGTTGTGATTGTTTGTAAGGAACCATTCTGATCATGTTACCTAAAACGCAAATTGAATGATTTTGTATTACAAGATGTATAAGCGATATATTATTTATTATGCAACTAAATGTACAACTATAATAGTACATTATGGTACAAGTGAGCAACGTTGGTGATTACCGCCGAGGCGCTATTGAGACCCGAGCCGCCAGGCGAGGGTCTTAAGACAGCCGAGGACGGTAATCATCATGCTCACACGTGCCATACGACGTTTTACAACACACTTGCGAATAAAATAATACTACAAATACTAAATAAACAATACTACAAATTAATTCGTTTTCCTATGCGCGCGCATTTAACAATGGCGGTCGACCATATTTAAAAAAAAATGAGGTTTGAACTTAACTTTTTTTTTACTCTGTTTTTTTTCTGTACTTAGTGAAAAAAAAAAGTTAAATTTGAGTGAAAATTTTGTTTATTATACAAGTATTACAAGTTGAAATTATTTATTTAAATACGAAAATGCATCAAATGACCATACAATAGGCGTATTAATTTATTCGTACTATTAAACACGTTATTTTTTGTATCAAAACTTTTTTAAGAACATAGACAATTATAGACACTTCCTATAAAATTTAAAAAAGAATCTATAACTCACTTGTGAATAATAGCAATGAAAAAGTCACAGTTTGATAATAGGTGTCATTACGTGCCTAATTGCGGTAAAATAATATCACTTTTATAAGCAGGTGTGTTGTAAATACTTATTAACTTAATTACTCGTTTTTTTAAGTTGGTAGAAAAATAATAGAGTCGGAAGTTTACGCAAACAACACTTTATGAAATAAAACCTTTACTTTGTTAGGTTCATTTCAAATAGTAAAAACTGCAAGTTATAAAAAAATAAAAATGATCTCGATGTTTCGGTTACTTTGCGGTTAGTCAGCCATGGTCACGGGATTAAATAAATATAGAATCTTTTAAATAGTTTTATGTTAATGTGTTATATTCGCGTAAACTTCTAACAATAATCTCATGTTGATTTATTGTTATTGCCTTGAAACAATTATAAGAATAAACATTAAAATAAATAATTATAATTTTTAAACTACTTTTTTAAGTATTTTAAAAATTGCACCTAACGAGGAATTATCATTTCGAAATTACTAGATGTCTACACCAAATGATGTAGGTACATTTAGAAATATTATACTCCATTTATCTAAGTAGAACCATAGTACAAGACGTTACATAGTAGATACTCTAAGCGTTACATAGTTAATTGACTCAAACTAGTGTGTGAGATCACTCAACTTAGGCAATCTATGTACCTAATCTTACTTCTGAGTACGTAGATATACCCTTTGATGTGGTAATTTGCAAGCAAGAGGCTAAGATTGGTCAAGCCATGGTCCAAAACTACGACCACACATAGTTAGTCGTTTGAAGATTGGTGTTAGGAAACTTCACTTCACTAAGGATACTTGAGGGCCCGTAAAAGTCAACCAAATAGAATAATTACATAACATAACATAACATAAACTCACACCTATATCCCCGAAGGGTTAGGCAGAGGTGCTAGCACCCACATTTCGCCGTTTATGTTTAGGTCCCAATGTAATAGGTGGCGAGCCTATTGCCATTAACCGGGCACTTATAAACCTGCGATAAATACACACATAACTTCGAAAAGCATCGAAAAGTCATTGGTGTGTGCCATGGTGAAACCTGGGATCGAACCCGAGACCTCGTCTCAGCAGTCCATTACCCATACCACTAGGCTACCGCGGAATAGAATAATTATGAAGAGAAATTCACTTAATTTTCTATTTTCCACCGCGTGGTTCTCGGAAGAGTAGAATTTGGGCCACCCCATCTCTTCCCATGCCTTATCGTACAAGGCGACTAAAGGTTGTTTGAAATCAGACAGATATACAGGGTGGAAGATTTTAACCTTACCTGGAGGGCAAGTACTTTAAATACTGGAAATAGCTAATTTCACTCAAAGGAAACATTCCTTTATTTTTTAAAAGAAACAAAACTGCATTCATAGTTTTTTTAAATCTCCCTTGCCATGCCCGGTAATCGAACCGACTAAAATCTAAAAAAATAATATCCTGTATTTTTATAGCATCAATCGATAGTGTCAATCATGAGGATTGAAACTCTCTAATAAACATGGTAAATTAAATGAAAGGAAGTCAATAAAATCTTAACTTATAAATTCCATTCCAACAGATACAGTACTTTTGCTCAACGTGCCATCACATACCTTATCAACAATAACGCCATTTATTTAGTAAAATGAGTACTAAATGACTAAACTTTGATTCCGATTTAGAATGTAACGTTATTGTGTGACTGCATGAGGTAGTCAAGTCTCCCGATTTTTTTTTATAAAGAATTTTAGTAACCGAAATTACTAATATTCCTGTTAACCCCCCCAAGTAAGCTAAATTGCTTGTACTAGGATTGGGTTCACGTCTGTAGTGTAATGGTCAGGATTCGAACCCGGGACCTCTCGATCGTAAGGCTGACTCCTTAACCACTAAGCTACCGACGGCGACGCTACAATTATGTCGATTTAGGTCCAAGATACGTGTCTCGAGGTATACTTGGTTGGGCTTGGAAAGCACTTCGTGGTCCGCATCGCACCCTGGGCAACGGAGATGGCGAGAGAATTGCCTTATTGATTCGTCTTATTGAGACTTTTGAATTAACCTGAGACGGCATGCGGTTTTAGTCGGTTTGAGTCGAGAGAGTAAATACCCCTGCTGGCCAGTGAGGGCCAGCCATGAAAAACAGGGATATTTAATTTAAATATGGAATTTTATTCTTAATATGATAGGTTATGGATCCTTGAGTTAAGTTCTCTATTTTGTTAAATCGAATTTGAAAATTGGATTTTCAGGGATTTCCTTTCATTTAATTAACCATGTTTGTTAGACAGATTTGATCCTTATGATTTATACTATTGATTGATGTCATAAAAATACAGGATGTTATTTTTTCGGATTTTAGTTGGTTCGATTACCGGGTGTGGCAAGCGAATTTTCAAAAATCTATGAATGCAGTTTTATTTCTTTTTAAAAATAAAGGAATGTTTTCTTTGAGTGAAATTCGGTATCTCCAGTATTTATAGAACTTTCCCTCCAGGTAAGGTTAAAATCTTCCACCCTGTATACAATACAACCCAAACTCAGCCTCAGATGCATGGCTCGAGTTAACAATGTGGGATCTAATACAATGATTGGTGAATGTGGGTGTGAATTCACCTCTGCCTAATCCTCCGGGGATAAAAGCGTGATTATATGTATGTATTTTTTCATTATTTGGTTCAGTTACACACAGAATAAAACTATTTGTAACAGATTCCATCACGAATTATTTGGAGTAATGTTATTATTTACGATGATCCCCACATTTCGGTTGTTTTTCGTAACCTTGGTCCCCGTTAAAAATAGTACAGCAGTGATAGAATCTGTTAAAAATAGTTTTATTTCAATGCTTTTATCAGCGTGGTATGTATTTTTGTCTGTAACGGAATCTTTGAACTAAATTTTAGAGCACTTCAAAATGTCGGATTGATTTGAATTTTGCACACTTCTTATCAAAGATCGATGACGATACAAAAAATAGAAAGTGTGGGGTGCTTGGCTACTTTAATAAGGATGATAATAACTATTAACAAGTAATAAGGATGATAATAAAAATATTGTCTGTTATATTATTATTAGTGAACGCGTTTTCACATTATCTGATTCGATGTCAGTGTCGGACGACGATAGCCGACAGTCGATAGCTGACAACACAGCGGTGTCGGCTCCGATATCGAACTGGACAATGTGAAAGACAGATACATATTTCAACATTATTTTACTTTCTCCTATACCGGATCGGCGTCCGACACCGATATCGAATCGGATAGTTGAAAACGCACTTAGTCATACTAGTCCAAATAATTAAAGAATTCAGCTTTGAGTAGTTTTATCTATGTATAGGTACTACTTACTCAAATAAACACGCTAATTGAACATACAATAGCATGAGTTGGGTAGATCAATGCACTCCAAAAGGCACTTACCGAGTAGTAAGTACAAGAATTGCTGAAAGTCCCGTCAATTATAACAAAGTAAATTAGAACAGTTTTCTAGAAAATATTGAACCTTCTTTTCTTTTAGCCTTAATAAGAAAAATCAAGCGACGACTAGATTCACCCTGAAGCGTTATTCTCACTCAAAGTTTTAAATTGAATTACCCACATAGAGATTTTCTCATACTGTGCTCGGTTCGTTGGCTCACCGAACACAGTATGAGAAAACTCAGAGCTACTATTTCGAAACCGAGTAGGTATTACACCAAGATATTTATCAAAATTCTCATAAAGGTGGCTAAACTAACAGTTGCACTTTGCGTTGCAATAAATAGTTAGTGGAGTTGCAATTTCCTTTTACTTAACTCAGTCGAACTATTCGTACCTACAAGAAATTGTGTTATGCACGTTGTTGGCGCCACAATGCCTAGCTCATTCCTGTTTCAGACAGATGTATTTCTTTTGTTTCTTTGAAATTGTGAATTAAACTGTTGTTATTTATGGTATCTGAGACTACATTCAAGATAATGCACTCTTATGTCTGACACTATTGAGACTAAAGTAGTATCTTGCATGTATGCAATGCAATAATGTTGGAGTACAGTGTCTTCTTTAAACACGAAAGAACCATTTGCAAAGCGTATTGATTTTTTAACTACAGATACCTTTAAGGCGCGATTACGAAATTACTCGTATGTATAAAGATAATATAATGTAGCAAACTTTCACTGAATATCAACTCTGAGTATTATGCTGCACGTTGCTACTATTATTTGTTCTGTGACGTTGCACTGTTTGTGTCAGGGTCCATTTTATCTACCTCTATATTATATTCTCTGCACACGGAAGTGCGAAAGCGATACCTTTAGCTTTGCAAGTGGTTTTATCACCATTTATTATCCAGGTGGGCTAAGTCGATTTAGATTGGAAATACTGCGTAATTTTCAAAGGGCAAAATCAATTATCGTAATTAATACGAGAGAGACTTTGGTACAGTTGAAATCCATTTTTTGTAGCCCATCACTTAGCCTGAGTTCTAACCAGAATTAAACATCTTTTCTGCGAGATTTACTCGTAGCATCCTGGTTAGTTGATTTCAGTTAGGGTTTGGAACATTTTATGCTATATTCAACGCAAAGCCGCCTCATTAATTGACTTAGATTCTTAATCCACAGTAACTCGAACATGAACTTCGAATTTAAAACTAATTTAAGCTTCTACCATGGTAATTATTTTATACTTCTTATAGTTATCTAGTCGTTGCCCTTGGCTTCATCCGCGTGAAATTCTGACTCCAAAAATAAAAGTAGTAAGTGTAATTCTAGGTTACTAAATCCATGTACTCTATATAATCTGTGTCTGATAAAAACACTATAGTAGGATTTAGGAAATGTATCAGTGCAACTGAACCGATACAATAACAATAGCTATTGTTTTGCTAGTTCTATTTATTTACTCTATCTGCACTTTCAGTTTTGTGGGATACGCGTTGTGACTAAAAAGTTTGACCAAAATAGTACAGATAAATAACTTTTGCAGATAACTATTTGATTTGGTCAAGAGTCAAGTCACTTTTGGATGGCTGTAAGTTCACAAAAGGTGTTTATTTTCACAAACAAATAATATTTTGTTTATACTTACATACAATGTGAAGCAGACATTTTCTGTCAATTATGTCAATGTTGCAATGGGTTCAATTCTGATAAGTGCAGTAATAAAATATTAATCTGCTTCAGTCGGAGAACGGTATTCAGCCATTAATACTGTATTGCTTGAAGTAATCGCGAAATAGAAATGTTTTAGAATGTTGCTCCGACTGAAGCAGGTTAATTTATATCAATAATTTAGATAAATAGCGAGCTATTTTGAAGTTCAATTTTTGAAAAGGTATGTTATTCCACACACACCATTGCTGTTAGTTTATTGTACAAAATAACTTTTATTCGAAAGAAACTCAGTATTAATGTTTTATGCAACAAATAAAATACGTAGATATTTTCATCCGTTTGAGTGAATAAGCTTCATAGGTAAAATATGCTGACACATGAGCTCGAAAAAGCTCATTCGTTATATTCATTCTTTTCAATAGCTCCATTTTTATTATCATGAGAATGATGCAAATATGCTGTGACTTTTAAGCAAAAAATGTGTCATTTTTTGAAAATGCACATTCATTCAAATTATGTATTATATTTTGAATATATCCTTGCAAGGAAATCATTTTGTTAAAACATTTGCTATATTTTTGCTGGGTGTTTCTATGTATAATATGTATGTATTTACAAAAAAAAAAAAAAAAAGTATCTAAGTATGTATATCCGCATTCTAGATTCCATAACACAAGCTAATTAAGCTTACCATGGGTCTAGAAAGCGTTGTGTAGAATGTTGTGGAATATTTATTATTTATTTATTTATCTTCACAAAATAGACATTTCTATTTCGCGATAAAAATACGATTTGTATACGTATTTTGCTTAGAGCCATGCAAGGAACGGTAACGTAATTCGTGAGAATATTTATACAATATTCACCTCGAATTTATGTTTTCATTTTATTGGATGCAAATACGTGAATAGTTTAGTATCTATACTTTCGTGTGTCTGTTTTATTACTGTAAAATGGACGATTGTATAACGTACGTGGTACTTTAATTTAGTAACTACAAGATATCCCCTAAAACCAGGCAGTTTAAATTAAATAAGTATTGGGAATATTATTACTTTTATGCTTTATTTTGTTATGGGTAAAACAAACTTTGAGAATTTTGCATAGGTATATGAGCTGACTAATACAAAGACAAATACCTACAAAAATTTGGGATGATTGAAACTAACACAGTGACAAAAGAAAAACAGTGGCACAATAAAATTGTTCCTCCCCATCTCAAAAAATGCCCAACGCTGCTGAAGGAGTTTTCACTTCAAAAAATATGTAGCATTTAAATTCTTTTAGGATTATAATTAATCTAAATGATACACTACATATTGTATTGGTAAATATATCTAACTACTATTCAGTTTTCACAACTTTATTGCCTCCCCTACTGAACGTTGAGCTCTATATCAAAAACTTTCACAATAAGCGTTTTTCAGCCACCACTACTTAACGCCATGGCTTGGAACAAAAACTCTGTGAGAAAACTGATTTTACCGACATAACTTTTACCATAAGTTATTACTTAAAACATAATTACGCTTCAATTTATACGGAACTAAGTAAGTAACAATTGATAATATATCAATGTAACCAAAGATAATGTAACTAAGTAAACAAACAGCATGGTAGCGCTAGTGTGACGTCCCTGATTTTGCACGTCTATAAGCCACGGTAACCACTTTCCGTCAGGTGGGCCTTGTCCTTGACTGCCCCTAAATGGTAAAAAAACGTTCGATTTATATTAGACGCTATATGTTTGTTATAGGTTCCTGTAATGGTCTATGGCTCACAAAACAAAGACCTTAGGTTATAAGCCAACCTCACCTGCCAGCCGGTACACCTACTGATTGACGGACGCTGTCCTGATCAAGGCTTTCCTTTGGGGTTGGGGACAAATATCAGTTGGCTCTATAAAAGTCATGAGCTAAACTAAAGGATGAAGAAGGAGTGAGTGAACCTCTGGCTTCGAAGTAAAAGCCCCTAATTCAACCAAAAACTATGTGCGTGTGAAAGAAAATGGCATATGAAAGATCCATCAGATTTGCTAGGTTAGATAGTTAACAGCAGAGAGGGAACAGAAATTAGATTAAAAGAAAAGAAGGGAAGAAAAGCATCTGATAAATTCACCAACTGCAGGAAGACCTTTTCTTTTACGAGGCTAAAGCATATTAAGAAATTGCAGCCAAATAAATGCTGACTTAACGTCTTAAGGGGTGAGATAATTGCCGATTGATAATAATAATTGACGTTGGATAACTGAACTGACTGTTGGATAAGTGAAGTGGAAACCTCTGTACCTACACCATATTCTAGCAAATAAAGAATTTGAAGTTGAATTTGAAAAAGTTGGAAACTGCTGCATTATTCCTTTATTATGCTATATTGTAAAACGCAATCTATTCAAAGGTAAGTATATCAACAAAAACATTATAAGAAAAATCAACAAGAACGGTAATTGAAAACGCCAAAAATTGTAAAGAAATATTCAACAACGATTAATTGTTTGCAGTTCTCCAATATAATGGAGGAAATGATTGATTGATACATCAGTGAAAAATAAGCAAAAATGAGTTGTTTCCCCTGCGATGTGTCGGTCGAGTGTAACATAAAATAGCTTTTAGATTAAAAGCGGCAAAATGAACGAGTCGCTTTGGGGCTTGGTAACCTGATGATGTCCCTTGCGGATTGCACGTCATTATAATGTATGATTTATTGAATTCGGATTTGAAGTACTACCATAGTAACCTATTTATCAATATTTAGGTACCTATGTATTTTTTGTTATTCAATACAAAAGCGAGCCTTTTTCTGTCATTTTGACAGTTTTCAAGACACCGCGTTGTTGTTGAAAAATTCATAACAGAAATATCCAGTAACTTTTTACCCTGAGCTGGCTGCTGGTATTGAAACCGTTCAACTAATAAATTACAATATGAAAGAAAAGGATGCCTAATAACCCTATAAATTTTATATTTGCTACATGTTAATCTCCCAAAAGGGCAATTGCGGCTACTTAGAATTTATTCGAAGTTATTATTTACGCTAGTCAAACAGCCCGCGCCATGTTCAAATATTGGTGCATCTCCCCTCTATGGGGAGACGCGCCACAGATGGTCCACTTATATTACCACCTTGACGCGGGGAAGTTTAGCTGTAAATCGGTAATCAATATCTCCGACTACCCTGATAAGTATACTTTTGGTTTCACTTACAAAAGTTGGTATACAATCTCGTATACTTTTTCTTTCATATTACATACATTACATAAGTAAAGAAAATATGTGAGTAACAAATTTGATCCTCATAGATTTTGTGATTTATTATAATGAAATAAAATATAATCTTTTCAAAATATTTTTGAAGATATTACAATCAGTACATTATAGTTTGGTATTGATTTTGATCATCATGTGCTCTTAAATTTTATTACTTTAGAATGCAACAATCTCTCTCAATACAAAAGTCTCGGTGGCTTAGCGGTCAGAGCATTCCCTCTGTACGGGCAAGATCACGGGTTCGAGTCCCTCCTGAGGTCGATTCTCTTTTCTCTTTCTAAATCGATTTGAATGCAAAAATAGCTGAAATCAAAAATCCTGTGCTGAGTAATGTAGTTTATGACTTATGATATAAACAACAAGTAATGTACCATGACTATCCAAATTTTATTTTATTCACAGTCGGGACGCGTACACAAATCACTGACGAACTTAGTCCCACATCTGGTCCAAACATAGTGGTATCCATTTCCCTACAAGCCGTTTGCTCACATAACATATAAGAAAGTTTTCCTTCATATTTTCTTCGGAACTTTTGTAGCAAGTTACCGTTTAAATGTTGCTATACTTCGAACAGACGGATTTAATACCAGTCAAGGTATTTCATGTCTGAGTCAGAACTTTTCTGTTTTATTATTTGACGTGTTATGAATATGAGTTTCATATTACTTATTCAGAAATTCTAAGGAGTAAGGTGAAAATATATTACATAGTGAATATTATTCAACTTATACATTGAATATCATAAAGGTACCTAAATATATGGGGTGTATATGGGGCTTCCCCAAAATTTTTGGGTCTCAATCCCACCTCACCTGTCTGCCCTCGGAGGAGGTTCTTGGTCATAAAATCAAATCAGAAGGGGATCTTTACAGAGAAATCATTAATATGTATACTCGTAGATGCACCCATCAACATCTAGAATAATTTATTACATTTCTGTAGTTCACTTCCGATAATAATTCTATGACAATAAATATAAGATTCCCTCAACATGTCATAAAGCATACTAACAACTATTAATCATTTCGGAGTAAATTGAATATGAATAGAGCTGTCGTAGGCGTAACTAATGGGAAATTAATTGTCCGTTTTATTGATAACTGACATAGTTCTTCAGAAGAATATTGTCATAAAGCCATTATTTTGGCCCAATTGATATTTTATCTTTATGTTCGTAAGGAAAGATTTTATACATTATCCAAAAATAGCTGACGAAATTTGGCTTTTAATACATCTATGCCCACCCCTTCAAGGTAGGTATATAGGCGTAAGTAACTTATATGTAAGTAAATATATTATGTTACTGTAAAAGCACGAACTACGGTAAATCCTAAGATTTAAGAGTACGGCTTAGGATTTACCATCATGAGTTGGTAAATGTACGGATTTATGAAAAAGTTGGTTTTGGGAATAAAACACAGAAGAACACACAAACAGAAAACAAATTAAGGTGCAAAAAGATATGTGTGGTTATAAAAAAAAACTGTAAATGAGCTAACCGTTAGGAAATTAACTTATGCGAATTGATAACGTAAAACGTAACCCTTTTTTAATATTTATCGTGGCTTAATGTAAATCCTAAGACTTACCAAGCGAATGGTGGTAAAAGTGCGTATCGCAAAATCGTTCGGGCTTTTACCATTAAGGGTTGATAAATCTTAGGTTTCACTAGTAAATCTTAAGATTTGCCGTAATTCGTGCATTTACAGTATCACACAAACATAGTGAAATTATTTTCCCGTCATGATTGATTTTTCTTTGAGACCACAGTATGTCAAGTATAAAGGTAAAGGAGATGGATACTCTTCCATACATTCGTGGGCCTGATTGACAGAAAATGGAGCTGTCAGCTGTCACAGCTTAAAAATACAGTTGATAAACACAAGAAATAATTAATCGATTAACGGAAATCGATTCAGAATTTATTTTTATTACACTATTATTTGGTATTTTAAATGGTTATTATTATTATTATGATTAAGTTTTGTTCACTCTGATTGATTTAATATCAAATTGTGATGCAAGTGTTATAATACGCAATATTGTTTAAATAATTTTTAGTACTTAATCGATATTTTATTTTGCTAGTGAAATAAATTTAGTTTTAAGATTTCTCGTCTTCAAGATTTTCAATTGAGCTGGTTTTTTTATATTTTGAAATAGAAAAAAATACCGCTTTTTTTAAGTCATATCTCAACTCATTACAATTTTGGCCCAGAAGTCCCCGTCTCCTTTCTTTTTACACTATAAAGGTAAGTACTTGCTATTTTGATAGTTATTGAACTACGGACACAGAACAACTCCAATGTTCTTCAACAATTACATATTCCCGGGAGGACGCCCGAACACTCACCACCTGCCGTAAATTCCAAAGAAGTGTGCAATGAACCTCTCATAAATTTTAAAACAGCGGTTTCTGGTTGTACCGATTGAAAGTAAATTCTGTAACCTTTCATTTATGTTTGGCGTAGTACATAAAGGGATTGCACGTTTGAATTTAGAACTACTGAAAGTCCTGCTTCAGAAAGTTCTAGGTACCTACATTGAACAAGGAACATTGAAATAACGTAAAGGAAAGTGACACCTTATAAGATGTATTAGTTCAATGAATACAAGTGTAAATAAATCTGTTTAATTTTCTTTTGATGAGAATGAATAGTAAGTACTTGAATGTAATTATACCTGTGTGCCTATGTAAAACGGGTAGACATAGAGGTGTTATTCTAATTTTTAGAAACTAGTAATATTTATATTATAAAAGCGATACACTCGAATAGTATGGGACACGTAGTCCTAGAATACCTAGTTAAAAAAAAAACTGTAGGTAAGTATAAGAGTCCTTTACTTCTACATCTTGTAAATCACTATCACTACATATTATAAAAGTACAAAGTCGCTGTCGCTGTCTGTCCGTCCCTATGTATGCTTAAATCTTCAAAACTATGCAACGGATTTCGAAGCGGCTTTTTTTAATAGATAGAGTGATTCAAGAGGAAGGTTTATATGTATAGTACATGCATGATATTGTAGAGAAACATTGATAAATCGGGATCAGAATACCACGCGGGCGGAAAATATGGCGGTACGAAGTTCGCCGGGTCAGCTAGTTAATTCATATAACGTAATACTTGTACGTTCCGTGTGACAGCCGTTGACACTTAGCTAAATACACTTCATCTTCAATCAACAGTAAATGCCAAGCATAGTACGTACAACAGGGTCATGGTCTTAGTGTCCAGTACCCACGAACAGTTAATAATGCTAGTAATAATACTAATGTCGTATTAAATACAGGCTTTAAACTATTATATCCTGTTGTTATGGTGATATGATTGTAGTAATATTTAATGGTTGAGCATAATTCAGTTATTAATTATACATTATCGTTATCTTGGCTTAGTTCTCAGTTGTGTCGGAGGCTTCTACCGAAGAGCCCGGCGTCCACTTACTCGTTCTCCTACTGTAGATTGATTTTTATAACTTAGGCGGCAGACAAGCACACGACCTACAAGTGGGTGCCGTGGCCTAGGAACGATTGCAACACCAGGAGAGTCTTACTCGTGCTGCCGACCCTGTAAGAGCAGAGTGATTCTGTACCGTCAGCGTCAGACAAGCAAGACAAGCCTTTAGTATTCCCACTGAAAGCACAAAACCTCTCCAGTGAGTTCAGGCTACACTACTCACCGCCGGAAACGCAACATGAGGTTTTTATAGCCGTTGTTTTTCGTTGATAGACACATGTGGAAAATACAAAATTTGAGATTTCGGAGAGATGAAAAAGGTTTGACCTTTATTATACACAAACATTTTTACTTTGTTAATTGAAAGCTTTTGTTGCGTTCGAGAGCCCGCACTATGTAACCACACATTGCGTCCAGCGGTCTCTTTGAGAGCCTTTGTAAAAATTAAGCTCCTAAAAGTGGACATTTACTGTCCACTTTTAGGTCAACTAACCTGAACCAGGTTACTTTTGCTGCACCGTCTACTTTATGAAATTAACTCCGTTGTTGTTATGTTTTCGCAGTTTGTACCTGCACACACAGTCAGATATTATTCCAAATAAAACAAAATATTAATTTGATACTTATTATGGTTTTGGTTTACCATTTGTAAGTGAAGTTTTGAAGTACATTTTTGACTCCTCGATCGATTCAGGATCTGAAGACCCAGGGGGAAGTCTAGTAGAAAATATTAAAAATTCAGTCTCGATCTGTCAAAATCAAATTAAATGTCAAAATTGATATTTTCATAATACAATTTTCACGAAAAAACGTAGACATCGTGATCGTTTTTAACATTAGATCAAGGCAAAATTAATGAATGAATTATTACAAGAATTTGCCCTTTTTTATTAAAAGCGAGATCGTTTTTGACATTGAGAGATCAAAACTGAATTTTTTAGTTTAGTTTACAACAGTTTTTCGAGGGGCAACCATGTTACTTTAGAAACAGTTATATCTATAGACGCAACGATATCGAAGTCCGGTGAACCACATGACTGTAAAACAACACGATTCCAACAGCATGCTCATTGCTCATATCTGTAACCAAATTATTATTATAGATTTGGTAACAGCACTGCGTAATAAATACAATAATATAAACCACAAAGTTATTTACAAATACAAATTACAATTTATTCAATTGATATTTCAACCAGTCTAAATACAAAATACACCTAAATAAACAGGCGACCACCCAACGCGTGTTATTTCTATTCTCATTGTATTAATTGGTAGCTGTAACTGGCTCAGTAATTGGGCCCCATCATAGCTCGCGTGAATCGTTTAATCAAAGCGTTGTAATTACATGCCAAAGTCAAACTTTACCTGCTAGAACTAATGGAGATCAATTATTCTGTATGTACTTACGTTCATATACGGTGGAAATTGGAAAACAACCTAATCAAACTATACAGACTAACCAAATAAAAGTACTTGAGTGTAGTGTTTGGGTTTCGTTCTGTGGGTAAATTTTTTAATCGTTATGAGTGGATGTGTATTGCTCGGAACATAATTTCTTTGACTTAAAATGTGTTCGCGGACGAGAGGTTCCGTACCATTAGCGAGATTATGGAGCAAAAAATTGGAAAAAACATGTTTATTTATATGGGGTTTTCTTAAGCGACTACAATATGGGGTTCTTCAAGAAGGGCATTAGAAGGTTTCTTCAGGGTCGGCAGCGCGAGTGTGACCCTGGTGTTGCATACGTCCATAGGCCACGGTGACCGCTTCCCATCAGGTGGGCCGTGTGCTTGTCTGCCAACTAAGTGGTATAAAAAAAAATGGGGGCCCTCCTTAAATATTTCTTTCATTTTCGTTTTAGTAATTTTTGTTATAGCGAAACTGCATCGTATGTGGTACTTTCAACTATTTAATTTATCACAGTTCAAAAGATACAGAACAGACAGCATAGTGACAGACAGAAAGACAGACGAATACCTGAGTTTTAGTTGTTTTCACCCTTTCAGTAAGAAACCCTAAAAAATAATCAGTCCAAAAATATCCCTTTTACAAATCTTGTGGTATAGCTAACGCTTCAAATCAATTTATTACCTTATACCTAGATATAACCTACCCTTTGATTAACTATATGTCTAGATGGAGTATGGCGCTGCAAAAGAATAAAAAGAAATGGGACGACTTTTCCTTCTTAGTGTGCGTGACAGCTTCGTCTTACACTCGCGTTTGTCAGTTTTCTTTTTTAGTGTGCGTGTATAAATTGATACCAGTTGTTGAAAACTGCCTCAAAATTAGGGAAAATTTTATGTATTATTTAATAATATTGTATGTATATTCAGATGAGAAAAATAATACTCTTAATTTGAAAAATATGAGGATACAACATTAGGTATGAAGTACTATCGTAATATTAATTATAGACTGGTCTAGACTTCTTAAGGCGGCCACCCACTAACAGTCCGCCTGCAGTTTCTGGTCCTATCGGGCGGCCTGCAGTCCTAAGCCGATAGCGCCAACACACTAAAGCGATTTTGGCCTGCCGGCAGTGCCCTGCTGCCACTTTTGCGACTACACACGAGCAGTTGGGAGTCGACAGTTTCCCACCGTACGATCATCTGATGCTTCCAAGTCAGTCATAGATTGATAAATGTACTTTCAGCCTCAAAAAAATTTGTTGAATTGTTCTTAAAAACAATTAAAACTAATAATTACTTTATTTATCTATATGGAAGCAATTCAAAAACTTTCTTTTTTCGTGCAGAAACCTCTTGCATCACCTCACAGGAGGTAATTAAGGAGGTGAATGTGTTATTTGGGACTTGTACCGACTACACGTTACACACAGAGACTACTAAGAACAGAAAAACGATTTTCGACCTTATTGACATTTTCTTAATTACATGTGTTTTCGCAATAATAGATGCCGCTGATCACGAATATAAGAAAAAAAACTATGTACTATGTGATGCCAATAAGGTCGAAAATTGCTTGCACTAGTCATAATATTCAATCTGTAGGCGTAGAGCCTTCCAACGGTCGACAGGCCGCCGGCCGACTACCTGCCGACGACATCTGCCGGCGCTGACCGGAATCGTCAAGCGGCCACACACCAACAGTCCGCCCACAGTTTCTTCAGATGGTATTAGCGGTCAGTCCAAAATCGTATACGAAACTGTAAGTGTATGGGCTATTGCGATGAACTGATAGACTAATATCATCCGGTTGTCATTCGATAAACTGTTAGTGTGTGGGGCGCTTTAGTATTAGATCGCTTGGTATTCTGAAAAAATATAACCAAAAACCCATGATATCGTGAGTCCTTTCTGAAATTTCATGAAGCACTACGACGCACTACTGCCCATATTTTGTCTTGTAATAATGACATCAAATTCGTACTCAGTATGCCGAAAGACCCCTCATACGATACTGTACATTATATTGCATAATATACCCGCCACGTTTTTTTATGGGAGTTTTGACTTAAGTAATTAGCAACACACCTGTTAAGTACAAAATGGCGACGGCAATATTAAATTATTTTAGAAAAAAGATTATGGCTTATTTTGCTAAAATTTGTACGATACAATGGTACTTACCGATAATAGGTAATTTTTTTTATTGATTTAGTGCGTCCTTTATAGTTTCTGCACACTTTCACTACACAAACAGTCATTTCAAATTTTTGTCCGTGTCCGCTGACAGTGCATCTGACACTGAAAGCAAGAAAATCGTTTAGCGCCCAACAGTTGGACACTATTTTTTGGGCCGCTTTCAACGCTTTGACTGTCCTTCTAGACACATAGATATTCAAAGAACCTACCTTATACGAGTATAACGTAATAAATTGAATATATTCAGAACTTTGATTTATACCGACAATAGACTCTCAAAACTTGTTAAACATGAGATACAAAAGACTATTTTGGATCCACGCAACTATCTCAAACCTCTCAAAGATGTTATTGTATAGGTGTGTAAAGCCTTATCTGTTGACATAATAATACAATATTATCTTAACGTATTCGGCTATTGGGTATTATTTTGTGCCTGTATCATGTTTTGTGGGCATGTAAACAATTCACTTCGTAGTTGGGTCTATGGTATTTAATTTTGTAAAAAAAAGTATGTTGTTGATAACGTCACCAACTTTTATGATCTCATAGCCACTCAACATTATTGTAATGTGCAACACGTGATGCTCAACAAGTTCTGAAACGTTGCGCAACACGCACGATGTGGTCAGCTGATGTGCAATATGCCACGCGGCTTATTGTATGTTCAAATTGCGTGGACATGCGACATTGTTGCGCGACGTTGTAGAAGACTGTTGCGCAACATAGTGCGTAATATTTTACCTAGTGGATATTAAACATAAGATGCATGCATTACATGATATTACGAGTAGGTATACCATAATTATGTTGACGTTAATTATTATGACTAACAAGTTGATACATTCCTAAACATTCAACCTCTTAAAGTAAAGTAGTAGTTACCTAATACAACCTGGTTGAAACGACAGATTTATACCATATTACACTAACAAAACAATTATAATACTAGTAGAAAGGGGGTTGGGTAATGTTGGCGTCGTGTAGGAATTGAGCGGCCATCAATGCAATTGGTATAATATGAAAGTACAGTATAAAGTGATCAAAAGTTACTATGGACAAACTTCTCTAAACTATATCGGGACTTAGCTATACAGGGTGGTATTTTTCAACTTCACTTAGATGGAAGTACTCTAAATACTGGAGATAGCGAATTCCACTGAAAGGAAACATTCCCTTATTTTTTAAAAGAAACAAAACTGCATTCAAAGTTTTCTGAAAATGCCACACCCGGTAGTCGAACCGACTAAAATCTTCCTAAACCTTCTATTTCATGGATTTCCTTTTATTTGATTTACCAAGTTTGTTCGAGAGATTTGATCCTTATGATTGACCCTATCGATTGATGCAATAAAAATACAGGGTGTTATTTTTTCGAATTGTAGTCGGTTCGATTATAAGGCGTGGCAAACAATTTTTCAATATTCCTTAAATGTAGTTCTGTTTCTTTTTTATAAACATACTAAACTGTATTCAAAGTTTTCTGAAAATGCCACACCCGGTAGTCGAACCGACTGAAATCTTTCTAAATCTTCTATTTCGTGGATTTCTTTTTATTTAATTTACCAAGTTTGTTAGAGAGATTTGATCCTAATGATCGACCCTATCGATTGATGCAATAAAAATATAGGGTGTTATTTTTTCGAATTGTTCGATGATAGGGCGGGGCAAACGATTTTTCGGCATTCCTTAAATGCAGTTCTTTTTCTTTTTTAAAAACGTACTAAACTGTATTCAAAGTTATCTGAAAATGCCACACCCGGTAGTCGAACCGACTAAAATCTTCCTAAACCTTCTATTTCATGGATTTCCTTTTATTTAATTTATCAAGTTTGTTAAAGAGATTTGATCCTTATGATTGACCCTATCGATTGATGCAATAAAAATATGGGGTGTTATTTTTTCGAATTTTAGTCGGTTCGATTACAGGGTGTGGCAAGCGATTTTTCGGCATTCCTTAAATGCAGTTCTGTTTCTTTTTTTAAACAAGAAAACATTTCCTTTGAATGAAATTCGCTATCTCCAGTATTTAGAGTACTATTCCTAGCGAGAAGGAAAATGGAAAGTAAACCCCCCCCTAGCCAGATGGACTGAAATGGCGCACATTGGTAGAGGCCTATGTCTAGTAGTAGTCTGCAATAGGCTAATTGATTACAATAATTACTTCTTGGATGTTAATATGTAGGAAAAGTACCTACTCTTACTACCGGAAATAGCTAATTTCATTCAAGGGAAACACTCTCTTATTTAAAAAAATACAAAGCTGCATTTAAGGAATTTTGAAAAATCGCTTGCCACGCCCTGTAATCGAACCGACTAAAATTATAAAAAATAACACCCTGTATTTTTATTGCATCAATCGATAGGATCGATCATAAGGATCAAATCTCTCTAACAAACTTTGTAAATTAAATAAAAGGAAATCCATGAAATAGAAGATTTAGAAAGATTTTAGTCTGTTCGACTACCGGCTGTGGTATTTTCAGAAAACTTTGAATACAGTTTAGAATGTTTTTAAAAAAGAAACAGAACTGCATTTAAGGAATGCTGAAAAATCTTTTGCCACGTCTCACAATCGAACAATTCGAAAAAATAACACCCTATATTTTTATTGCATCAATCGATAGAGTCGATCACAACGATCAAATGTCTTTAACTAACTTGGTAAATTGAATAAAAGGAAATCCATGAAATAGAAGATTTAGAAAGATTTTAGTCGGTTCGACTACCGGGTGTGGCATTTTCTGAAAACTTTGAATACAGTTTAGTGTGTTTTAAAAAAAGAAACAGCACTGCATTTAAGGAATGCTGAAAAATCGTTTGCCACGCCTTATAATCGAACCGACTACAATTCGAAAAAATAACACCCTGTATTTTTATTGCATCAATCGATAGGGTCGATCATAAGGATCAAATCTCTCTAAAAACATGGTAAATTAAATAAAAGGAAATCCATGAAAAAGAAAGTTTTGTAAGATATTAGTCGGTTCGACTACCGGGTGTGGCATTTTCAAAAGTCTTTGAATGTAGTTTTGTTTCTTTTTAAAAATAAGGTAATGTTTCCTTTAAGTAAAATTCGCTATCTTTAGTATGAGGGTACTTTCCTTCAAGGTAAAGTCGAAATGTTGCACCCTGTATATCGCAGCTCCGATATTACTTACAATGAAAATAATGACATTTGTACGTGTGTTTAACACAGTACAATGAAGTGGTATCAAAATTATTGATGGCCGCTGAAAAAATTAAGGACGCCACTGTCCATACTAGATTACCCAATCCCCTTTAGGGTTAAACACTTTTTAATCCACGATCAAAGAGAAACTGCTACACGCACTGTAGTGAATGTATTTAGAACTTAGAAATGTTGCGACACATGTAGGATAACGTGCAGGATCGCTTTGCCTAAATAAATCGGCTTGTAAGCAAGTGCAAGTTGGGAACAAACTTTTGCAACTGTTTTAGAACTTGAGGCGGTGGTTGTACTGTTTGTAAACTAAGTACGTAATCACAGTGCTTAAGAGTGCGCATAAAGCTAGAAAAAAATCAGATTTCACCCGCACCCCTCGCACGTCCCGCTCTCGCCTGTCGTCGCTCCGGCAAGTCCGCCACCTATTTTGTGTGGCAGCGACCCGCCATGTATAGTTTGAAGGCGCACAGTATACCCAAAATACTCAGATAAAATTGTCAAAATACGAGTTGCATCATTAACTATCTACTTTGGAAACATAATAAAGGACAACATTCACTCTCCATACAAATCTGGGCTAGTTTTGAAAGTGCCGGCCAAAGGAAAAAAATACGATATTCCGTTAGAACTCGTTCTTACTAACATTTTTTATTATGGCGTCAAAGTTGAGAGACCACTTCCAACGGTTTTATTAGAGTTTAAAAATCTTAAAATATACACTTTTTATGATACGAACTATTGAAAATAAATGAAAAATATTGCTATACATTGGAAGAATAGTTAATAAAAGCAATAAAAAATAAACCCTGTACTTTATATTGTTGTTTTTCGTCCATTTATTGAGATCCAAAGTTGAAAGTGCCGGTCAGAGAAACCAAATATGATATTCCGCTAGAGCTTGTCCTTATTAGCACTTTTTATTACTACGTCAAAGCTGAGAGACCACTGCCCTCAGTTTTATTGGTGTTCAAAAATCTTAGAAACATATAATTTTTATGATATTATATATTGAAAATGAATGAAAAATATTGTTCTATATTGGAAGAATAGTTGTTTAACGCAATAAAAAATAAACCCCATACTGCATATCGCTGTTTTTCGTTAGTTAGGTCCAAAAATTGAAAGTGAAGCCAAAGAAAAATAATATGATATTCCGTTAGAGCTTGTCTTCATTGACATTTTTACTATAGCATCATAGCTGAGGGAATACTGCTCTCGGTTTTATTTGAGTTCAAAAATCTCGGAAACGTATATTTTAAATAAAATAAATAATTGAAAAGGAATAATAAATTATGTTGTATTATATTGGAAGAATAGTTGATAAAAGCAATAAAGCAATAAAAATAAGCAATAAAAAATAAAATACACGAGCAATAACACTGTTTCATTGCACTCAACCCTGTTTGTTTTATCTATGATAATGTATGTAAAGTCCGACCAATTAAATAAAAAACCTGTACTGGGGGCGCCAAAAACACTATGATTATGACAACACCAAGTATAGTGATACACATGTTAAATGCCAAGTATACAAATATTTTTTCAACACACTTGGTTATGAACAGGCTTTTATTTCCCCGCAATTAAGCACGGAATGACACCTAATATAAAACTGTGACTTTTTCATTGCTTCTTCTTCCTCCTAGCGTTATTCCCAGTCGCATCCGAAGCTTTCAGCTTGGAGTCTGGGGTCCGCTTTTACCAGTCATAGCTACAGATTTGGCTAGACCTCGATATTTTCCGTGAAGCGATTGCCACCTGATCTCCACGACCCAATGTTAACATTAGGTGATATCGAAGCTTTGCAGCTAGACCGGCGCTAGTGAACGCGGCCGCTACGCAGGAGGCGCGGGTTCGATCCCCGCTCAGTGCAAATATTTGTGTGCATGAAATATGAATATTTGCATTGGTCTGGGTGTTTCTATGTATAATATGTATGTATTTACAAAAAAAAAATGTATCTAAGTATGTTTATCCGCATTCTAGAACCCATAACACAAGCTAGTTAAGCTATGCTTACTTTGGGTCTAGATAGCGTTGTGTAGAATGTCCTACAATATTAATTTATTTATTTATTTATTATTTATTTAGGGCACCAACTACCCGTAACGACTGCCATAGATGTTCTTATGGCAACCGGGACCGACGGCTTAACGTGCTCTCCGAGGCACGACCAGACCAATGCGAATACCCATATTTAATGCACACAAATATTTGCACTGAGTGGGGATCGAACCCGCGCCTAGTGCGTAGCGGCCGCGTTCACTACCGCTACGCCACGGAGGCTGTCATGTTTTTCATTGCTATTATTCACAAAAGTGAGTTATAGACTTACAAGGACTGGGCACAAATCACAACACAGTAGTATCCGTATAATAGTTTACTGCTTGGAATGGTAAATACAAGTTAGACATACAGTTACATTACACTATGTATAGAACAGGGACCACGCGATATTGTTTTTCGGACTGCATAAAATTCTTGTATTTTATGCCTAACAGCACAGAGATCAAAATAATCGAGCATGATTTTCTTTTTTGCGTTAGGCTTATTTTTCTCAGGCGTAGAAAATACATTTGACGTTTGACCTTCTCTTCGTATTTTTATTACAGAAGATCGGGATATACCTAAAAATGTGAATAATAATTAGTCACAGTAAAATCAGTAGTTTAGGCCAATTTCATTGCACGTACTCTATGATGTACGTACCCGTCATGTTGACAACAAGGTCCGTGATGTTATTTAGAGGAACAGAGTCCAATCCTTCCTACTTTTTATCCGACAAATACTTTGTTATATTATAAATTACTTTTCTTAACTGGCTTTTAATAGTTTTCGGCATATTACTATAGTTTTGTAGTTTTGTAGCACTCTCAAACTCAACAACACGCACAATTGACACCACACTGACAGATGACCATAATGACATTGTATAGATTGTTACCATATGAAGAAATTAGTTCCAATAGTTTACCGCAATATGGCGAGGTATTTTATTTTACTGGTCGGGCTTTATAATGTTGACGAACCTGGACATGACGTGATTGCTATCGTCCACGAATCTACCTTATGGCATTGCCATTAGTGCCTTGTAACTGTGGAATATGATCAACACATTTACTAAGTTCAATAATTGGAAATGCACCTTTAACCAATATAAATCAATATTTCTCATTCATTTTCAATAATACGTTTAAAAAAATGTATTATATCCAAGATTTGAACTCAAATGAAACCGAGGAAAGTGGTCCCTCAGCTTTGACGTCATAATAAAAAATGCTAATGAGTACAAGTTCTAGTGGAATATCACATTTGTTTTCTTTAACCGGCACTTTAAATTTTTGACCTAAATAAATGAATGGAAAACAACGTTAATGCAATATGCGGTTTATTTTTTATTACTTAAATGAACTATTCTTTCAATATAGAACTATTTTTTTAATTCATTTTCAATAGTTCGTATCATAAAAAGTGTATGTTTTCAAGATTTTAGAACTCAAATAAAACCGAGGGAAGTGGTCTCTCAGCTTTGACGCTATAATAAAAAATGCTAATGAGGATAAATTCTAGCGGAATATCACATTTATTTTCTTTAATCGACACTTTTAATTTTAGCCGTAAATAAATGGACGAAAAACAACAATATGCAGTATGGGGTTTATTTTTTATTGCTTTTATTAACTATTCTTCCAATGTATAACAATATTTTTCATTTATTTTGAATAGTTCGTATCATAAAAAGTGTATATTTTTAAGATTTTTAAACTCTAATAAAACCATTGGAAGTGGTCCCTCAACTTTGACGCACTAATAAAAAATGTTAGTAAGAACAAGCTCTAACCGAATATTGTATTTTTTTTCTTTGGCCGGCAAAATAAAAATTAGCCCAATCTGAATGATGTCCTTTCTTTTTGGTAAAAAAATATTTCTGATAAAATGAAAAGGTAAGTAAGTAAGTAAAGGAATATGTCGTCGTTGCGCTTGCCAAAACCTCTATGTATTTTTGGTCAAGTTTTCAGGAGAGACATCAAACTGTTTTATTACATAATTGATGAGCGTATCAAAAAACTAAAAATGTAGTATGATGCCAAAAAATATTTTGCATGAACTGAGATATAAGTGAAAATTATAAACGGTACTATCCATCCACAATAATTTTTTTTTCCATTTTGATACACATATCAGAATTATCTTCCTAGCGCCATTTCTTACAAGTGAAAAATATATACATATCAGATTTGTTATGGACCTCAATAGGATTTATATAAGGGATAAATACTGACAGATGGCAAGGTACATAACATACGAAGTAAATAAATACCCACTATAAACTTTATTAAGGCATACAAGTAAAAAAAATAAAAGTAGTACAACTGTTCCGTGTACAGGGTCCTACTAACACCTTTGAGACCCAAGCCAACCTCACTTGCTAGTCGGTGCACATGTTAAACAACGGACGAGGTTCTGGTGCCGATTTTCCTCTCGGAGTTGGGAACTAATTGCTGATCGATCCTGGAATAGCCGATAATACGATAATCAGAAAAGAAGAGCAAATCTCCGAGTTCCGAGGTGCACATTATGCTGCCAATTAGTTATAAATTTTAGTTGCATCTGAGCCCTTCCCCTCGGCGTCCGGGGTGCGCTTTTCCAGTCTTTTTTTAATATAGGATACGTCAAATTGACTTTGCCTCGCCTGATGGTAAGCAAAGTCTCTGCAAAGAGGGTCACCATTACAGACATGTACCATGTTACAATGATGGCACTCAGCTTGACGGCCTCATCAGAATATGCTTTTTCACGCCTCGCTTGAAGGACCCGTGACTGTAGGAAGAGGGAAACACGTGAACTGGTAAGGAATTCCAAGACTTAATAGTGCGGCAGAAGAAGGAGTCGCCGAACCGCTTGGTTCTTGATGGAATATTCTGCACCGTATGCGGGAGGTGTCTAAGTCCTGCACGTGTTGTCCTATATAGGAAAGGAGAGGGTGGGATTAGTTGGAAGAGCTCATCAGAACATTCACCATGGTAGAGACGGTAAAATACCGCCAAAGATGCCATATCTCTACGCAACTGCAAAGGCTCGAGGGTGTTGGTGACCTCAGGATTCCCAATAATATGGACCGCACGTCGCTGCAGCCTGTCGAGAGCATCTAGTAAGTACTTTGCGGAGCCATCCCAGAGATGAGAGCAGTATTCCACGCAAGAGCGAATTTGTGTCTTATAGAGAAGGCACCGCTGCTACGGCGTGAAAAAACGTCTCACTCTGTTCAGGACACCGAGTTTACGCGAGGCTGTTTTGATGATACTCTCAATGTAGTTTTTGTTGTTCAGTTTGCAGCGAACATCCATACCTAGGATATTGAGATTGTCCTGTAGTGGCAGTGGCGTGCTCTGAAGAGTTGGAAGGGGAAGGAAAGAAGATACCTTTGCTGTGAACGCGCATGCCTGCGTCTTCCTGGCGTTGAACTCGACCAGGTTTTCCGAGCCCCATTGAGAAACGTGGCTCAGGGTCCGGTCTTCTTTTTTCCGCGATATAGGACTGCTTGGCCGCAGGATGTTCGTGATAGCCTCCGTGTAAGGTGCTATCGTCTGCATAGCATAGCGCCGCAAGTTTCTAGACACACCGTTTAACATCTTTTCGAGTATAGGGAGCTATCGCTATCGTCAGCGACGATCACCGCCGTAGTCACTTGGAAGACTAAGTCAAGCTGGTATCAAAGAAACAAGGTAGTACATCACTGCGGGGCAAATACTCCTTCTTTAAAACGCTCCCGTTCTGCCCCACATGGAGTACTGCTGTCACAGTTTTGCCTGGGCTAGCTAGACCACTTCGACTTGGTGCAAAGACGGGCGCTGAGGATCGTCGACCATCCCATACTCACAGGCGGGGTAGTAGTCCCTCTCAACCTCAGCACTGCAATTCACTAAGCGAGCACAACGATGCGAGGCGCAACGTTGTGCTCGATAGAGATTGTCATTGGTCGGATTGTATCACGTCATTGGAAATCGACCAATGACAGTGTCTATCGAGCACATCGTTGCGACTCGCATCGTTGTGTTTACTTAGTGAATTGCACAGCAGAAGGTATTTGCTGTGGTTGTTTTACCGCCTGTATGATGGTTTGTATTCAGAAGAATTGTTTGATATAATGCCTAGAATATTTTTACTTTATATCGCCGCTCCGCTTGCCATAGACAGTGAATTCACTCTCACACAAATGGTGTAAAACCGTCTCACTTTATTCAGGACTTCGACCTTACGTGAGGCTGTTTTGATTTAATCATCTGTCTCGTTTTGTTTACTATTATAAGATTATTTACGTTGTTACAAATGTAGAACACCAATTTTACAACCAACAAACCGAAGAAAAACAAGCTGTCAAATTGTCTATGTGCAAACCAATTCTGACATGTGCAACATGAGGATGAAAAACTCTTGATGTGAACACATAACCAATTTTGCAGTGTCAGAATTGCACATGTATATTTTGTCAAATCTATTTCTAGAAGGAATTAACACTTGGTTGTTTTTTCAGTTGATGCGCATTTTTTTTAAGGCCATCTAGCGAATAAAAAAAAATAGAAAAAATGCACATAACGACTTTGGCAGGCGCACCGACGATTTGACGATTTGGGAAAAACAATGCTTTTACTTTAATTTAACATCTAGCGATGTTCGTCTAACTACTTGTGATAAATTACCCAAATATTTTTTTTTTGCGAATTCAATTAATTTAATACTAATCCTGAGTCGGGTCATCCAAATAGTCCAAATAGTGGTTCAATATTACTGATGAACAGTTGCCCTATTTTATCATTACGTATAAGAAGCTAGGGCCCTGACATATTGAATCAAGGCTGGCTAAAATATACCGCTCATTCCACTCTGGTGCAAAATTTCCATCACAATTTGGATCTAGTTCTCTCAAAACTTCAACTTTCTCTAAATGTTTAATGGGAGATCTGTAAAAATAATTGCAAATTAATGACAAATCAATCACATAAGCATTGCATTGCTATTTTAATCTACTTGTAGATAATTTGATATAAATGTTTAGCATTTATATCAAATTATCTAAGTACATAATGGAAAAAGTCAAACCCACAATAGGACTTGAATGCCAGGGTCGCGAACCTTGGCGTTCCAGCGCTCTTACTCTGAGCTATCCTTCCACGGGCAGTCATCCGCTTTCCGTGTGGTCAATTTTTTTTATTAAAATCACCGGGATACTCGTATTTACCATGCCGTTTGAATGTGTGAACATTCGGTACTAATGTGAATGACCATGTTAATCTCAAATCATATCATTCTACTTGTTCATGTTCATATTAATTTGCATATTTTACTGAAATGTTTTCTGAATGTGAGAATAATCACCAAATTAAAAATTTAAAAAACCGACTTCAACCGATTTTTGTTGATATTTCATAAATTGCTTGACCGATTTTGATAAAATTTACCTGGGAAGTATAACCTATCAAACAAAAAAATAATTTTGCAAATCGGTCCAGGCGTCTTTGAGTAATCGGTGAACATACATACATATCTACCTCAAAAGTAAACCAAAACCAAATTAAAAATCAACGCTTATACACCGGAAATATAGCTGAATATTCTGAACACTTCTGCATACCCTTTCAAAGGATTCAGGCGTGATGTTATGATGTGTAATGGCAGAGACATTGCAATAATATGCGATTGCAGCATTCGCGGCTGATTTCCTGGTATTTTTTGAAGAGTTCCTTGGTCTAATCTCGGAAACCCATCATCAGATTTTTACGAAATTTAAATGGGACCATTTCGGAATAATCTACTTTCGAACAAAAAAAGAATTTTGCAAATCCGTCTACGCATGGCGGAGCTATGAGCGAACAAACATAAAAAAAAAAAAAAAAAAAAACATAGAAACATCCGAATTGAGAACCTCCTCCTTTTTTGAAGTCGGTTAAAAAACAATTGCAATAAGCTTACAAAGTTGACGAAAGTTTTTTACTAAGCTATTCGACCGGATCGGATTCATCAGCTTGTGTGATATTACGAGCTGAAGCAACTCTGAAATGAATTCAAATTGATAATACAATGTATAAACACTTTCGCAATATATTTAATAATTATATTAGTGCTATATAAATAATATTATACAATAAACACGCGAGTAGTCAAAAACATCTATTTGATTTGCATATACTATACCCGAGCCGACGTTACTCCAGAGTTACATAGCAACGGTGGATATTTGGTAACAAACTAAAGAAAGTAAAATAATATAGATACATTACCTTCGAAAATTAGCCATGAGTTGAATTCTTAGTTTCTTATATTCTCTTTTAGAGTGTTTCTTTTATATTTTTTTAATTGGCTCATTTTTAACGAACTTTCTTGACACGGAAAACAGAAATACAGTCCTCCCGTCTCAACGGGGCGAGCCCGACTAAATGATGAAACAACAGATGGCCGACACCTCGGGTCAGGTGCGATAGAAAGAGAGCGTTATGCGCGGAATAAGACCGTCGTAAGCGCCAAATTCATTTTTTTTTAATTACTCGTAAAATCCACACAATTTTTTCAAATTGAAAATAGAGTCACTGGGTTACATAATTTTACACTTTGTATTCAAATATTGACTCAGTTGTGTGCATAATATTGGAAATAAATTGATTTTAGTAGTAAATAAGGCATAACTTTGTGATTTTATTCTATCGAAAAAATATTATTATTTTATGTTTTCACCATGAGCAGTCCATTACAAATATAACGTATTTTCTATTAAAAAAAACCCAGCTCATTTGTGGCTTACTTTCGGGTATAAACATCAAATCTACGATCGGCAATTTAGCTTTATACCCCCTCTTAACGCCCCGTTACTGACGCCACTACCGTATGACTTTCTTCCTAAGTTCACATCAAGCTACTTTGTGATGAGGACTTATTCTAAGCTGGCTTTAGGGCACTATTTAGAATGTTCTCGAATCAGTTTACGTGTAATATTAGTAGGTAAAATATTATTTTTGGTAAAATTTTATAGAACCCCTCCAATTATTTATTATCTGAATAGAGTTTGTGTAAAAAATAAAGAAATAAATATATGAAACGCGGTACTTGTTTTTTGATTAAACTACTTTTATATTTTTTTTATTTTAACATGTTTACGACACGCTTAATGAAAAATGGCTATATCTTCATACCCTAGCCTATTCAAAAATATTTTTTTAATAAGTCTTATTTCCTTTTTAATTTGTCTATGTACACAATAGTCTAATTTTGAGCTACGAATTTGCTTCCAAGTATAAAAAAACATCTTATCTTTTATATAATGTGTAATACGAGTAAACGTAGGTATATTATGTCCATCAGCAGCGAGGGGTCCCTACAACCCGATACCTGAAATAAAATAAAATAAATTTACACCTGGTATCTGAAATTTAGTATCTAAAATCTGAACGCCCAGTGAAGTCCATACAAACCTAAGTTGTTTTTTTCCATCGGCTTCCTTTTTGATAATTTTCGCCCTTCATCACCGAGGTCCATTTTGTATGATTTGTGAGAGTGCTGAATTTAAATGGCCTTACCACCCTACCATTTCCCATTTTCATCCTCCTCTTTTCTCTTTCTTTCTCTGTGCAACTTGCCAGCTTCACTAACTAAAAATATGAACCTTAATTACGTCACTTTGTTAAGTAAAATACCTTTGTCTACCATGCGTCACATTTTATGCAAAATTTATTCGCGTATTTTACTCATTAACTTTGGAAACAAATAGCAACAATATCTTAATTATACGAAAATATTACGTTTCGGCTACCACATTAATTAACAAGCATTAGTAGGTACACATTAATTTACGTACAAGTTTTTGTACAGTGTCGGAGTTGCTGGCAATAATTAAATAGAAATGTCATATGGCGTAGGCGTTCCCGTATAATACACGACTTATTATGTATTCGCCATTTAAAACTGAAGCATATGGAACGGAGAGAAGACGTGTGAAAATCGTAGTTTTTATCCAATATGATTGGTCAATTCCTGGATACTTCCTCTCCGCTCCACTCCACGTCTGTAGAAATGCATCCTTAAATGCTTGCTCAGCATAATCAAAAGGCTTCAACAGTTCTCTTTGTGCTTGTAAAAAATGTTCTTTATTTACGGGTATTTTCAATTTTAATGTAGGTATTCTTTTGTATTCCAGGGAATCCTTGCACCTATGCACCTTATGTCATGTTAAGTCAAAATATCTTTCTGGTTTTCATAGCTTAGTAATATCAAACACAGGATGCACACACATACTGCTATTGAAATACTACTAATGCAAATAGATATATTATTGTAACGTGGCGCATATTGAGAGAGGCTTATGTGCAGCAGTGGACTGCAATGGGCTAATTGATTAAATGATTGGTATTAATGTACCTATGCAATTAATATTTGCGCTAAGCGGGAATCAAACCAATGCAGTAGCCGAACGCTCTAAGCCTTATTTTCTTTTTATTCTATGAAGCATTCAACATTCAACCATAACTATATAACATAATACTATGCTCACTTTTGTTTGTATTTGGATCTATTTCAAATCTTAATATCAATATAAGTCCATTAAACAAATTAACAACGAAATCAAACTGTCATCTAAAACGTAAAGTTATAAATGCTCAATCTAAAAGCATTTCAACTTATATTAGATTACAAGTGGGGTGCATTCTAAGTGATCATCGTTTAGTTTTATATCTACCCAACTGCGTGATGCAAAGGAGGGTATGTTTATCAGTATATTTTATGTATTTACGTAAATATGTATATTTTATATTAATGTTTGTTTTATGGTGAGGCTCTAGCTAGAAACCTTAACGCATGGATCGGATTTTGTTTTGATCTTTGACTATAATGATCTTCAACTATAAAGTTTAATATAAATTAATAGTACATTATGGTACAAGTGAGTAAAGTTGGTGATTACCGCCGAGGCGCCATTGAGACCCGAGCCGGCAGGCGAGGGTCTTAAGAGAGCCGAGGACGGTAATCATCATACTCACGCGTGGTATACGACGTTTTTCAATACACTTGTGAGGAAAATAATACTACAAAGTCATTTTATATAGTAGAAAAAAAGTTTATTTACAACGCAAACTTTCATACTTCTTCACTATTTCGTAGAATGGACCGTGTATGGTGAATGACCTCGGTATTTTATTTTTCGTCATAGGTATCTTCACTTAAAGCATCTGACCATGGTTCTCTATGTCTTTCACAGTTATATTTGTTAATTCTTGTATCCTACATGCACCAGTTACACCAAATATTAAAGCGACCTGAAAAAGATGAACAATAATTTAAGTTCAACACACAACTCGGCAGAAGTCGCGTTGTTAAAATAAACCAAAAAAGTGAAAGGTACATTAATTTAACTAACCTTAGTAGCCAGATAATGGTTATCTGGAGCATCTTTTTTGAATTTTTCAATATCGTTAGATGATAAAACCTTTGATTTTTTGCTTCTAAATCCATCGGATAGTCTCTTTAGATAAGCTTTCAAATTAGAGTACGTTTTTAAGTCCACTCCATTCTTTGTTCGGACGGTGTTTATACTTAGAAGATAATTCTTTAAAGTATGCCATGAACACATTTTCTGAAAAAGACTACGTATTCTTGTTGTTTTGCCATTGTATAAAATTTTTGTACCTACGTTAATAGATATTTTTCCTTGGAGTTTTAAGGTAGTAAACTTTCCATAACGTTAAGGGCTTCACATTTTATATTGGGCGGTGTACAAAATAAATCATTTTCTTCACAACTAGTACATACTTGTAGACATTTTATAATAAATAACTATAATTTCGACACTTAAAATGAGTTGTGTAGGTAATTTTTTTCCTATCGGCGGGACATATTAATAAGTTTTCGAATGCGCGCGCATCTAACCACAGATTAATCTAACAATGTATCGGCCATAGACTAAAAGAATGAAGTTTCTTTTTTTTGATAGCGTTTTGGACTCAACATGGGGAATTTAAAGTTTTTTGTAGACAAAATAAAATAAAAAAGTGAAAGTTTTATTTAATAAACATGTATAAGTTGAAATTATCTATTTAAATATGAAGTTGCATGATGGATATCAATTTATTTGTAGGTTACTATTGAACACGATCTTTTTGGTTACCCAACTTTTTTTAAGAAACTCAACCAATAAAAAAAAAAGAATCTATAACTCACTTTTGTGAATAATAGTAATGAAAAATTCACAGTTTCATTATAGGTGTACTTACGTGCTTAATTGCGGTGAAGTAAAACGCCAGTTACGAGCAAGTGTATTGAAAAAATAATTATAAAATCATAATTCCGAATGCAGAAAAGAAAAATGTAATTTTCCTCTCAATTTTATTTTGGTCCAGTCAGTTTTTTATTTTATTAACTTTTTCATATGCATACTTCTTTTTTCAATCTTTTTCCAATTTAAATGATTAGTGTTTAAAACTTACTCTTTTTTATTGTTTTAATGTGACACGCACGGTAACTGTTTAACCTTTTGAAACATGTAAAGATAAGGATATCAGTTCTACAAGGTTAATAAAAAAGTATATGAATATTATTGGTCACACTGTAATTTAATTAGGTACCTATATTGTACTTTATGATACGAAAACCTAGAATGAGTGAATCATTTTAGAATTAAAAAAATATGTACATACATGTAGTCGAGCCTCGTTTCTTATGAGATGGCAAAGACTAGGTACAAGTTTCTACTAGCTACGATCCTGTCATACGTCTTTCATTTCTTCAACTTTCAAATATAAATGCAGCATAAAAATGGGATGACATTTTTTTATAATTTTGCTTTTAAACTAATTTCTATTTTTATTCCATATGACCTTCTAGCACTGATTACTAAACTTAGTAGTTGCTCTTAATTTCTATTAACATCACAATATAATGGAAAGAAACTATCCCTAGGGATATAATACGTATAGGACACATTATGTTTTGAAAATATAAATATACATAAAATTGAAAATTTGCATACCAATTAGGTGGAATATGGATTGAACAAACTTACAAATCTGTGTAATATCTTACTGTACCTGTATTCGTAAATAAACTATGATTATTATTATGTTTTGTCATATCACCTATATTTTTGTCATTCGTCTCTGTTATTTTATTTTCGTTCCCATGCCAAATGACTCACAAACCCTAGCAATTTTTAACGAGAGATCGAACAATTACTAGGAACATATAATAAAGTGTTGGATGATTCACGTGACGCGCCGTTGCGTCGCGCCGTCGCGTCGCCGCGTCGTTGCCTCTCGTGTCGCGTAGCAACCCTGCAACACCCCGCATTAATACCCTCTCGGGTTTGCTGACCTCTTGGTACTTTGCACACAGATAGCTACCAAGAAGCCATAAGTTTCAATCTAAATTCCAGCATGAATACTTAAACATGGAACGAGGTTAAGCTGTTAGAATTCTAGTAGATTATAACATAATATTATTTTAAGTTTAGAGTTTAAATTGTTTTCCATTATATTTTGTAATGCATCAATTAAATACCTAGCAGGATTTTTACTTATTTATTTATTTAAAACTTCATGCACACATGTACACAGGCGGATTTAATGCCATAGGCATTATGTACCAGTCAACCTTATATTATATATTGTAATCGAGAATGCAATGCTGTTTAAAATTATTAATAACATTAAATTTTCAGATGAGAATGAAGTAACAAAAATGCTATCAATCTTTTATTGTAAACGTACCTACATACAAAATGTACAATAAATTGTAATTTAGGAAATAAATTAGGTAAACAACAAATATTCAAATCTACGATAACTACATATTAGTATGGTAGGGCGAAATGTGTTGCTTCTGTTTGAAAAACAACATACATACTTATAATTAGTTGTTAAAACTTTAAACATCGAGAAACTAAGTTATAAAGAAGAACTATGAGATAGATTTCACAGAGCAGATATTGTTCACACATTTTTTTTATTATTTCTTTTCTTCTTCATTGTTTTTCTTTAATTTAAATATTTCTCCTTACAAGTATCATGACAGGATTTACCAATACTAGAGTGTACTTAGCTATCTTATTTTCAATAAGTTATCTTCATAAACTACTAGCTGTCCCGGCGAACTTCGTACCGCCATATTTTTTCCGTTCCCGCTGCACCTATTTTCGCATCCTTTAATCCTTCCCTGGACACTCACGAATATTCAAGACTAAAATTAGCCAAATCGGTTCAGCCGTTCTTGAGTTATAAAATAATAACGAAAAGTGGCATTGATTTTTATGTATTAGAAGATTTAATACGGCTTGTTACAAGTGTCCTACGTAAGTACCTTTATCATTCAAATGTCTTGAAAAAAATCTGCACTGTCATAGGATAAATTATACAAATACCTTTATTTTGCTTACGCTTTAACATCGATTAACATTATTCCATTACTGGTAACAATTCTGTAGTAAGTATCGCGGTTGGCTACAAGTCTATGCGGAGGATTCAGTCTTTCCAACTTATTAAAACTTCCACAAGAACATTTGTGTCTTTCAGTACTTTCTCCAAAGCTAATAACACATACAATCAATACTATTATTTTAACTACATGCAAAGAGAATGAGTTAACGTTAATTTTTTTAATATTTTTATTCGACTTCAGAACTAACATGTTTAATACACTGAAACCGTTTTCTCACTGAATTTCATGATTGAACGGAATAAAATAATTGTTTAGTCACAGCTGATATCTCGTGGCGTTCTGATACACGGTTATTCAATCATTGATTAGTTACAAACGAAATAGTTAATGCACATATACTATACATATACATACACATTGTTTGGATTCATTTTGTTACACTTCATCCAACAAAAGTAAAATATTAAAAACTGTAAGACGTTGCGCTGCGTCATGCGTGTGCACTCATAGGCAGGTAATTTGCACAAATCGTGCCAAATATTTATACAATTTGCACAACGTACGGGATATATCCAGGCCTAAGGCTATGATCCGAACCCTTCAACGATCAAAATTAAATAGCACCGAAGTTTTTTAACTTTCAACAAACTAATCAAAGGCCATTTTTTCGAAGCCTCGTAGAGCTTAAATTTTATTTCAAATATTATAAAATAATAGTAGGTTACGAAGTTGGTAGCTAATCTCAAATAATCTCGATAATCCGGGGGACGTGCCTTCTCCCTAATGTGACAACAAAGCGGGCTATTAGGCCGGCGGGGAATTACCTGTCCCTTTGTTGCGTCCGCAGATTCGGATACGTGACACGTGATTTAATACAGAAAGGCCAGAAAAAAGTTAGAAAACAAAATGGATTCTTTTATAGCCCAGCTTACGTCGTGAGGGAAAAATGAGTTAAATCAGTATTAATTAATGGGAATGCTTCATGCAATGAAATAACCTAACGGTTCATAAAAAATGTGATCGTGTATTTACATTAATTCTTTATTTGTGTACTACGAGTATGTTTACATTTGAAACTGATATAATGCCCGCTGTCCACTGCGATCCCGGTACAAAATGAATTTATAATCAGGAATTTGTTCTTTTACCTATGAGCTTTTGCAGGTTATAATTATGTCTATCTGCGAAATTTCGCCCAAAGTTGACTAAAAATAATTAAATTTATTCTACAAAAATGGGTTAGTACTTTCATTTATGTCGTATATCTCCATTCGTAGGTAATCAACCAGAGTATGTGTTGTGCTGACGCAAACAATTCGCAATTAACGATCGTCAATCATTGCGACTGTAAATAATAAAATGATCGTTACAGTAATTTGATATGAAATAACACTTAGTTAATGACCATATATTTTGTGAGCATATGTGTGGGATTGTTCTATATTGTGGTCCACCTATAATAAGGTTTACTGCTTGACCATACCAGTATGCTTAATTGACAAACGAGTTTATTATATGTAGGATCACAGATAAAATGCAAAACAGCCGCGTTCGCTGGTGCGGCGCCCCCGCCGGGTCCAGGTAAAAGTCCAGGCTTAACGTCGTGCAAATTTTCTCACTACCATGGCCATGGACGTCCAAGATTGTGCGAAGTGGAGGAGGAAGAGCCGTTAGGCGGACCCTGATCTCCGAATGCAATCAGAAAAATACATCTCCATGAAGATGATGACTGCTTAACCATATACCTGATCGACAAACGATTTTATATGTAGTATAGGTTTTCCTATTGCTGCTGTAGGTTCTGGCGGTAGTCGATTCTTTATAACTCAAGATAACAAAATTATGGAGTAGTTCAATTCAAGCAACATACTATTATTATGAAAATGGTTCGAGTCATCAATATTTTTGTATAAGTTTTACAAGACAAACACCTTTTTTACTGAATAAGAATTTCTATAAGCCTGTCTCTCTGTCAAAATTATAGGTAGGTATAGGTAACTGTCAAATAGTATGAATAACGTGGCTATTGTTCGTGTGCAAAGAATAACCTTGAAGTCAAACCTTTTCATTTTATGTGAACCGGGTACTTTCATCTACCTTACCTGAAAATATTTGTTTCTACTACATTTTTCTATAAACTCATAGGTACTCAACGTATTAGTAAGTCCTACAAATATGGGTATCAAAACAGCTTGTTTCAGCTAGTTAGCAGATTTAACTACAGTGTATTTTGATTATTTTCCTCATTTTTTTTTAATATTTGATACATTTAACCGCATAATTAAATATTGCTGATGGTATTGCAGGATATTGATTGATTGATGGGTTAGGGGGAATTTGTATTATACTTACATACATTTTATCACCTGGAATGTTGTCTCGTAAAGTGTAGCATACCTACAAGTCCTATTGATTTGGCGTTCGAAGATAATAATTGATAATACCTTACGACAAAATCTCACAAAAATACATATAACAACATGATAAGACTCAGTATGTTTGAGTTAAATAAATCCGCTTTAACCCGTAGTTCAAAGGGCATAATATTTAATCTACTTATACCCATTGAGTAGTTTTGAAAATACAGTCATGGTTGGAAAGAAAAACAGGCTTTGAGACCCACGGTGGCAGACAGTTTTACTTTTCTTTTTACAATTCAATACTTTTTGTTATTTTTTTTCTGTATAAACATGATGACGTTAGGTACTTGGTGGTCTTTCTAGACGTGGGACCTTCATAAAGTGACTTCGAATTTATTCGAATGCGATTGTAGCCGAAAGATAGATATTTATTAAGAGGGATATAAGAGAGAAATGTGATTAAACAAATAAATTAATTAATTCTAAACAGCGCTATCTAGACCCAAATTAAGCATAGCTTGACTAGCTTGTGTTATGGGTTATAGAATGCGGATGAACATACTTAGATACATTTTTTTTGTAAATACATACATATTATATATGAGAACACCCAGACCAATGCAAATATTCATATTCATACGTACAAAATATTTGCACTGAGCGGGATCGAAACCGCGCCTCCTGCGTAGCGCCCGCGTACCTCTACGCCACAGAGGCAGCCAGTAGTACAATTCAAGAAAATACGCCCACTTGTAGTGTACATTTAGACCAGACTTTAAAGAAGTTGTAGTTTAAGGTTATTTTATATGAAGAAAGATAAGAAATGTCTCGGTTTAAAATGCATTCCGAGCAAAACAAATGGAGCAAATGCGAAACAAATCGAATTATAATATAATCTATATAAATATACAATTTAAATTGCAGCCACCAAAGGTTACATGCCCCTTTTTATGACTATTATATGAACTACTAGCTTTTGCCCGCGGCTCCGCCCGCGTGGATGTCGGTTATCGCGGCCAAACATAACCTATGTCCTTTCTCAGGGTCTAAACTACCCCTATACAAAATTTCATCAAAATCGGTTGAGTGGTTTAAGCGTGAAAGCGTAACAGACAGACAGACAGAGTTACTTTCGCATTTATAATATTAAGTATGGATAAGTATGGATATTTAATTTCAAATCGCCTGTTCAAAGTTGCAAAAGTAGCCTTTTCGGAATTTCCATGTTTCCGTGAAGCTATGGCCTTTGACAAGGTATGTTAGGTTTTTTTTACTCCAATTACCCAAAACGAATGCCACACATGTTAATATGGCAACGATCATACGGTTTAACGTATTCTCCGCAGCACGGAGGGGTTTTATTAAACATTTTAGGGTTAATTTTAGGATGGATAAAAACCTATCCTAAGAATTATAATTATGTAAATAGGTATACAAAATGATTATCATTTACGTATTTGTGTATACCGTATGTATTACAAACTTTTAAACTGGTTAGTTTAGGAAACTACAAAATAACATTTTGCGTATCACTAAAATTTTACATTCTCTTGATTTTCAATGTTCTCGTCCTTTTCGAGTTTAATTAAGTTTGGATCAACTGTTTTTGTTAAAGCATTTTCACCGTTCAAGCGGAAAATTGGAGCTATCAACATCACAAATAGATTGTATTTGCATTTACTTTCTTGGAGATATGGTTGCACCTTTACATACAACTTTATATGAAAGATTGCGACCGTATCTTCTCTGTCAACTGTACCTACTCACTGAAGATGTTACTGAAGGTTGTTTGGGGCCTCAATAAACCAAGGCATCCTGTAACCGCATTGTTAGTAACAATTTCTCAAGTACGTAGTAACTATTTAGTAATCTGTGCCTCAAGAGGTGAGAGGTACCTACAATTTTGAATGTTCGATTATTTAAAAAAAAAAATTATCTAAGTATGTATATCCGCATTCTAGATTCCATAACACAAGCTAATTAAGCTTACCATGGGTCTAGATAGCGTTGTGTAGAATGTTGTAGAATATTTATTTATTTATTTATTTATTTTACATCATTGACCGTTTTCTAAATGTAGGTACTTTGACTGTATTAGTTTATTGCAACATATTCAGTTATCATCTAATACCTACCAATGCTGCTTCCAGCCAAAGCTGCTCCACCTGTGGAAAGTTGCTTTATCTTGACTTTTACGGAGGCGACTGCCGTTCAACTCCCAATCTCAAAACGGAAAGCCTGCGCAACAGCCTTGTCCTTCAATCAGCAGGTGTGTACCACATAAAGTTTGATTATTTTTTGGGTTACCATACACCTGTAATAAGTACAGGATTTCGCTTCTTATAAAATACAAGTAGGTATCAACATGGTTATATAGGTACATATAAACATAAAACATGTAAATACGAGCATTTTGCTCAGTCATTCTAATCAAAATATTCAAGCTGAGTGAAGCTAGAAATGCTTACCAAATTTGCTCTAAACTACAAAAAAATTACAGCAATAATTCTTCATCCACAAGATTACTTACCACCGCAACTTCCCTCACTTTGGGGACTAGACGAGAGTCTACACACGCGGTTACTTACACAAACGTGTATAAATTGCAATGGCGGTTGCTAACTGCAGTGGCCGTCCCATAACAGGCACTGATGAGGCCATAAACGCGTGGACGACTGAAAAAATAAAAGCATTTCGTGATTGTCCGATAGGGGGCGCACTCTTACCGCCCGTTGATCTACGACGTCTCCAGCCATTTAATTGCGGATATCCGAACCCATTTTCAATTTTAAAACCATTTTGCACCCTATCCCTTTACAATAAGATCGTCTGGATGTCCAAATGTGGGCTCGTTTAAATTGTTACGTGTTATGTTCCTATAGTGGTCTGTTGTGGACATGATTTACAGATTAACCCTCGTTAGGTTAATTGATTCGTTTTCAGGTTATTTGTTGGATACCTGGCTATTTCTGTGAAATGTACCTACATTATTACGTTTAGTTACATACTTACCTAAATTATATTATCAATAAGCATATCTTTCGTTGGGGTAGGTAGAGACGATACCTTTCATCTTTCTTTCATTGAACTCTTAATTGTTTGTTAAGCCCTATGAAAAAACACTATTTACACTAATCCTGACCTTTTGGTTGCTTTTGCTCCCAATGTTCGTCATAGAATCATTTTTTCAAGTACGTCGATCTGGCTAATGAACCTGATGATGATTGAATGAATGAATGATTTACCTTTTGTTTACTGATACGTGATGGGACTCATTTGCTTTGTAAAGATTAGTAGAAAGTGTTATTAAACTAAAGTATACCTCGGGACATATATCTTGGACCTAAAAAGTGCTCTATACGCGCAGCACACATTTTTTGGCTCTCTCTCATCCTAGCGTTAATTCCCAGTCGCATCCGAAGCTTTTCAACTCGGAGTCTGGGGTCCGCTTTTACCAGTCTTAACTACGGATTTGGCTAGACCTCGATATTTTTTCGTGAAGCGATTGCCATCTGACCTCCACAGCCCAATGATAACATTAGGCGATATCGAAGCTTTGCAGCTAGACCGTCGTTTTTTTTTTTGGATTTTTTAGGGCTCCAACTACCCATAACGACTGCCATAGATGTTCTTATGGCAACCGGGACCAACGGCTTAACGTGCTCTCCGAGGCACGACCAGACCAATGCAAATACCCATATTTCATGAACACAAATATTTGCACTGAGCGGGGATCGAACCCGCGCCTCCTGCGTAACGGCCGCGTTCACTACCGCTACGCCACGTTGGCTGTCTTTTGAAAATAGCATCGTCTGTTACTGCGGTGGACGAGCTCAAATTCACTAAGCATGGATTATTACATAACAATCTGTGCACGCCAGAGCCTCGTTTGTCTCGCAATTTAGGTCCAAGATACGTGCCCGAGGTATTTACTCATACCCCATGTAATATATCGGCGCAGTGCTTGACAAGGGTCTACGGTAAACAAGCGGTAAACTATTGAGTTTACCGCTGACCCTCAGATGATTACAATGAAATTGCCGCTATAAATTAATTAGACTTTATATCAAATTTTCTTCTTTTAATCTCTCTTCATTATGAGCTTGATATAAATCTTCATCATCTTAGTGTTCCTGACTCCATCCGAAGCTTTGACTTCGAAGCCCAGTGTCCGCTGACTTACCCCTTTTCCTCCTTTTGGATTCTCTTGTATGGCTTTCATAATTCAGACTGTAGTCTGAATGCAGGCCTGTGCTAGAGCTTTATCCGTCAGCCAGCAGGCTTGCAGGTGAGGTTGGAGTTAGTTGGAGGCTGTATGGGGTCTGTCTGTCTGATTTGCGTCATCTTAGTAATCATAATAATGTCGTCAGGGTGATCAATCTCTCTTGATTTTATATTCAGTATTAAAAAGTATCAACGTCAAATAAAATAAAAAAATAGTTGAGAGTTTTCACTACAGACGGTAGAGACGATTTATCTTAATAAATCTTGAAAGAACAGCTGGTAATCCCATAAGCAATCAGTAAGATAAAATAAATGTGCCACAGTCTAAGAAATCAATATCCTCTTACACTGGTATATTAACACTAGAACGACCAGATAGCACTGTGAGAGTTATTAGAAAAGATGTTCGTTGCGAAGTAAGCCAAAGCCACGCTCTGACTTAAATTACATCTCAGAGATATGAACTGGCAATGGAGGCAAGTAAAGTTTCACTGGATGTGTTCCAATTTCAAAAGGAGTGGTATGAAGAAATTTTAAGATTTTAAAAATAAATTGATACTTAATTAATTTTCTTACTACCATACTTTAGAATTAGTGTCGTTGAATGCCTTGCAACACCAAGACTGTATGCTACTTGCATGTTAACACCTAAAAAAAGAAAAAGGGTAAGATTGAGAAACAAAGGAATCTCTCATACACTAACTAAAGTACAGAATGTAATTATTTTTTGAAATCAATATGCACCATACACACGCAATGAATGTAGAAAAGAAAGCAAATTCGATATTAATTAATAGTGCCATCCGGGTTCAATCAACCTTTTCCTTTTGGGTTAGCATACTAAAAATATAAACTTATCTGGAAGCAACCCAATAGCTCTCATCTGTACCAAAAAAAAAACTATAGAGTGACCGCTACAAAAATCCAACTCCAAGTTTTACAGTCAAAAAGCGCAAAAGAAAAAAAATACTCCATTGAATATGCAAATATTCTGTAGAACGGAAAAAAGTGTTTCAATAAAATCTGAAACTGTAACTGTAAGGAAAACTTTTCAGAATTCACTGTGCTTTTTAAAGTACAATTTAATTTTAAGCCATCCAAATCGCTTGGTATGCGAGTAGCGATTTAACAAATCAACATTGCGAATGAGCATTGTCTATTCAACTCGTGTCCGTGCCAACCCTTTCTCCTTTCAGTTCATTTCTTCCCCGAAGTTGTGATTTTATCCCCCAGTGTAAACGCAATAAAAGATCAATGAAATATCCTTTCAGGCGAGTATAAAAAATGTTAACACTTTTGTTATATATTTATGGTTCTCTTCGCACATACGTGGGCGTAATAAATGGTACATTACGCCATGTACTTATTGCCTTTTATTGTGATGTAAATCACGTTCTTTCATATATTAGGTGTGAATCCTCGCGTTTGTTTAAGTAATAATACATGTAGCACGGAGATTTAATTATAGAAAACCGATAGAAGCATATTTTCTCTCGTACGACATGATAGCGTGAAATATTAATGCTTCATTCTTGAACAAAATAAAGAAACACACTGAATTCACATTTTTTTTTACTAGTTTATTATATGATTATTACCTAAAATAACTTTTACATACACACACGTAATGTAGATTTCGTTGGGTACCTATCTGTTTGGCTTACGAGAGCTTTCAATAGCTTATTCAAAACTTGTTATATCATATTTACTGACGGTCGTAAATAGAAATATTTCATCAAAGGCAATAACGACAGCCACATTACCACATGATGTACCAAGGAAAGCAAATAAATACCAGTTGAAAGATGACTTGATAATCTACTGAGGAAATATTTGTTCAACCTAAATTAAAAGGCTTTGGGTATTCAAGTAGAACGTTTATTCGGGGAAATGTTTAGGTATATACCTATTACCAATACGACTGGGTCGGTTCTATCTGGAAAGTATAGTCATTAAGTATGAGTGGTTTAACCTATTCGTAGTTACCGACCCCCTTAGCTTAAAAAACGAGGTTATAATAATAGTTAAGTTTATCAATAGTAAGAGTAGTTAAAATATGATATTCGGCAATTTTATACTTTAACCCCTGATATTTATTCAATGGAAAGATCCTTTGTAAAGTTTATATTCAGCGAGTTTTAATAGCGACTGTTCTACTCTCTCATTCAATAATTAATTTTAAATAATTATTTTTTGTTATATTGTTAACCTGCGACTGTCACAGTGGACTATATACGCGTATCGATAACGTGTAATAAATTACTATGTACCTAATTACGTTTGGGTAGCAACCGCACTAAATACATAGAATTAACATATTTATATACTTGGACACAGTACGCAATATGTCGCTTTTTGCCAAAGGCTTACAGCTTGTGCGGTAGCTGGAAGCACCCTTTTATATCTTTCTGTTTTCATTTCCTCTTTGCCATCCTTTTTGGTTTGCAGGAGGTAACATGCATGTGACACTTCACGTGTTGCGAGCAAAAAGACTGACAGCTGTGTTTGCGCACGATTTTTATGCCATTTGTGACAGTATATACCTAATATTTGAGATATAACATAAAATTATTGACCTATCTGATAATTTTGCTCTTTACAAGCCTTTAAAAGTATATTGATGATTAGTATTAAATTCATAAATATACTTTTAAAGGCTCAAAAGGATAATCAGCGCATTATGATCTCTCACTGCTTACGCCAGATGTAAGAATTTAGTTATATCGAAATGAGTGAACGGTATGGGATTATGAACTAAGTGGCTGGTTTAGGGATTTTTAGGGCTAGGCAGGAAGACACTGTCCATAGTCCAAATCTCTTGTCCTCTTGCATCTCGTTGCTCGGCTGATATAACAATTTTGTTTTTTTTTTTATGGCTTGCGATTTCTTGATTTGATGGAGTCTTATGGAGATATAACGAAATACACTCGCCATTTATTGCCATCGAACTGGATACATTATTAGACTTATCTGTTACTACTATTAATGTCCTAGTAAAAAAAAAATCACTTCCACTGACCCAGAAATGCAGCAGCCTAAATTTACTGGAGAATATGCAGATATTATATTATAGAATTTTTTTTTTTGTTATTATCTAATGATACGATTGTGTTGCTTTGAAGTTATAATAAGAAATGAAATATGGATAATATACAATGTCATAAGTCATAACAATATGTAAGAGGGTAACTCAAAGTAGCCCTTTACCAGTGAGATGCTACCCCCAGACAATGATATACGTATGTGTTTGAATAAATATAGGAGCTTTTACCGTAACTGTAAAATATAGACTTCACAATCCTAATGCCACCGTAGCGCTGATAGTCACGTATGTTAACGTGTTTTTTTTTTTGTTTTCATGTATAAAATGTAGCATGGAACCATCTGTCTAATATCTATGGAGTGGTGGTAGAGCATTGGAGTGCTGAATCAGAGGTCACGGGTTCAGTGCTGGATAAGTATAAATATCTGTCACGAATATTTGCATAAGTCTGGCTGTCTCTCTGTATTTACAAAAAAAAAATATGTAAGTTTGTTCATCCGCATTCTAGAGCCTTTATGGGTTCTTAAATGCGGAAGAACAAAGTTAGAACTTAAAAACTAAATAAAAACTGATTATGTTATCATAATCAGTTAAGCTAGGGTTACTTTGGATCGCGACAACGCTGTCTAAAATATCGTATTCGTAAAGTATTTTTTGACAATGATCTGTATATAATATGTAGTGGCAAAAATATACACAAAGCATCTGATGATAATGTGGTTAGCGATGCCTTAAACAGTCGCCACACCGAAATGTCAGTAGCACGTTGCCTGTGTGTACCGTGAGCACTCGCTTGTCTGCTTCACGATATAAAGGTATTTCTAAAAAAAACACGACGTTCAACAGATTTTACTCTGGGTAGTCCTCTATTTTAACAACCTATTTGTAAGGGCATTTTGAGCGTTCAATTGCAAGGTCAGGGATACGATTTCCATTTATTATATTTGCATGTCAATTTATAGTTTCTAGGTTGAAATCTGCCGATACCACCACTTCGAGGCATGACGATGCGGTTGTCAGCATTGACACGAGTAAAATCACTGTCTTCTGTATCTGGTAGAGATGTTGCTGCCTTCTCCGGCCCGTTAATAAAGTGATGGAGTCACTCACACACCATCAATGTACCAAAAAATTAAGAAGCCATAGTTCTTGCACATTAGTGGTCATCCTGGATAAAGGATGACCGGGTAAAAATTGGTGCCCCAACATGTACACCGCTTCTAATAAACTAGGAATAACGAGCCCATAGGTTCGATTTGATTCCGATTTTCAGATACAAGTAGTTGATTAATAAATGGAATCGTAATAAACGTTATAAAAGTTATTAAGGCAAATTTTAGACTGTGTGTAATAAAAATTCGTAAAGCTTTCAGCCTACTAACACTAGTCCTACAAAAATGTTAACTGTTTCAATCGCCACAAGCTAAATTGAACTCTTAAAAAACACAAAAGGGACTCAATCTCCCATTGAAATAACAGAGAACAATGTTCGGTCAGCGAATGAAAAGTCATTTGAACCGTGTTTCCCGTTTGTTACGGCTGCGAACCCGCTTCCCGATTAATTATGAAGGACTGGCAGTCCTGGGGTTGGATTAACCCTTGTGGCTGACGTCAGTTGCACTCGCGACCAATAGTGTTTTATTGTATGTTCGAATTTTAATCAATATTGAAATTATTTGAATACAATTTTATCTATACTTGCAGGTTGTCCCTTCGTGTCTGTGACTGAAGTCGGATATAGTTTTCATGTTTTAGTCGGCTTTCAGTAAGAAAGGCTTGTCCTGCTTTGTATTCTGCACTGACGGCACAGAAACTATCTGTTCTTAAAGGTCAACAGCAGGAGTGTGACTCTCTCTGGTGTTACACCCGTCCATAGGCCACAGTAACCACTTTCCATCAGGTAGGCTGTGTGCTTATCTGCCACCTAAGTAGTATTAAAAATACATAATAATCAGTGGATCCAAAAAGGAAGAATTTTTCTTGGATCCACCGATGAAACCTGTAAGACATCTTTGGAAACTTTGTCATACACAATTTAAAAGTAGATGTTTGTAATTTTAATAATTAACTTAAATACGAGGTAAATAAATATTTAGTTGCAAATTAAGAATCCAACGATAACGTCAAATAATATTGCTTAAATATTTTAGGCAATATTATTTGAGTAAGTATAAAATAATATTCTAACATTTCTATTATTTACAAAACGTTATATTTCGTCGAAACGTCGATATGTGATATATTGTGTAACGACTATCGAGTATTGAATATATGAGTGTGGCTATTTGTATTCATGATCATGTGTTTGTTTTACTTAGTAAATATTGTAAACGGTAAATATATAGCCGATCAAATGCACACGAAACTAAATACCGCCATTGCCAAATATTTGATTATTCACAAATTCACAATAGGTACAAAATCTATTGATTTTTATTGAAATCGGAGGATATAGTTTGAGCTCATACATTGCTGCTGTGAAACTACATAAGTACGTACTGAGGATGTAGAAAATTAAATGTTCTTCAAATGTAACGTAGTCATAACTCAAACTAGGTACCTTTACTATTGTTTAAGGTTTGGTTATGGTTCATAACATTGATACACGTTCATACAGTTAAAATCGATTTATGATATTTGTACAATAAAGTATAGATTATATATTTTATGATTTCTAAAGCTTAAGCTCATGGTAGTGGGTGTTTGTAAATAAAATAATAGGTCATTGACAATATTATTACTACTATTACACTATCTACAAGTATCTATTTTGTCTAATAGCTGACTATAATGCTGTAGGTAAGTATCTGTCTTTATATGTATCTATATAAAATTGAATATAATGAATGAATATGTATTTTAATACTCATTAATTCAGTTATTAAAATAAAGGAAACGCACAGCGCACACGTAAATCCTTTTGGCCGAAATCACCTCCCAGAATACACAGGTATTGTCTCGTCTAAAAGTAATATTCCCGTTTAATAACAAACAAATTGTTCATTCAAGCGTGAAATGAGGCTGCATTTAATTTTTCCATGGCACTGGATACAATATACAAAAGTTCTTATAATAGTGCCCGTGGGTCGTTAGTATAATATGAGCTAGTCGTTGCAAAATTTCCGGAAATTTACATAAATGCTAATATCTAAATTCATGTTATCCGTTTTACTCATTACATTTTGTATTTAGATTAGTTCAGTTTAGTTAGTAGTTTAGTTCCTATACATACAAATATAGTCACACCTCTTTTCCTGTGGGGTAGGCAGAGATCACAGTTTTCCACTTGCTACGATCCTGGTTTACATCCTTCGCTTCTTCTACTTTCATAATTGTTTTCATACATGCTCACCGCCGGTTTCTGGTACACTTGGCATGATTTTTCTTTAAAATACTTCGATCTGATTGAGATACGGGTGTCTAGGTCGACCCCTATCGGGTTGCCCATTCACTTTCGCTTCATAAATCTGTTTCATCAGTCTTGTTTCGTCCATCCTTCCCACGTGTCTGATCTATCTAAGCATCCCTTTCTCTATCTTAGTCACTACGTCTTCAACTATAATATCACAACGCTCCCATAACACGCTGTCGTATATATTTGTTTATTCATTTTACTCGTACTTAATTTGGCATTTATAACTGGACAGAACGTTTTATGAACTCGGTCAAGGCAAAATGAGTTTTTCATTTCTGATGTTAATTAGTTACAATTTTCGACGTTTGTTGAGTGAAATGTTGTGTTGAATGTAGGTACACATTTGGACGGTCTGTGTATTATTCTAACTTGTATGCAATTCATTTTGGTCAGTGTTTGTTTATGACTTTTATTACGCTTGTTGGACATAAATAACAGAACTTGCATTTAGATTGGGTTCCAGTTCAGTACTTTTTGCTCATAATATTATTAAAAACTGTTATTTATATTTTAAGCCCTGCGGCGTCACCTCATCGAAACTAACTTTGAGGTGGGTATGTAGGACTCAAACCGACTTAAACTGCAGGAATTTTCGTACCATCAGCTTGAGTGACCAGAAAGGATATTCCCGGGACATAGACTGACCTTGCCCATCTGCATTGGTGACCATAACGTATTGGGGCTAGCCTTCCTTTGTTTTCCCGTTTCTTTGACATTCATCACTGCCTTGTTGTAGAATGTTTGAAACATTTCACAGTTTATAATGCCTTCATCCGATAGTTGCAAGGCCACCATTGTACAAAGAATAGCAAATAGAATATTTTTAGTGCTAATAAAAACTTTGCATACCTAACTTCATCCGACAGCTACACATGGCAACGTGCAATTTCATTGATATTCAGGTTCTGGCAAGCAACCCAGGTTAACCGTTTACTACCGAATGAGACACGTGTTAAAATCATAAACGGGACGCCAAATTTCGATAGGTAGATCGGCCTTTGCAGAAGTCCAGTCGTGAACATTTACCCCCCAAATAGCCAAGTACACCAAAGATGATACGAAAATTTAATTTCCAAGTATTAAACTACAGATCAAATTTAAGCTAGCTGTATTAATTGAAGCTAAATTGGCACAATATTGCACAGTTCAAGAGTCGGGGACACATATGCTTCCTTATTGACAAAAATAACTGTGTGTATTAAGATCCTATCCTTGCATTAGAATTGCCTTGTTGCATCAAGTGCTACAATTTGTGTAGGTACAAATTAATCTAGCTAGTTTCAGTAACAAAATGGTCTATTTTGTTGTAGGTTTCCTAGTAGTTTCATACGTAACACATACATAATATACAAACTTTCCAGCGTTTCATATACGAATGTATAAACTGTTAGCTGCTGTCCGAGGCTCGCGATCCCATACTTCAGAGTAGTAAAATTTCAGCTAAATTCATTCAACCGCTTTCTGCGTGGTATATCAAAAACGTACTCACTTTTGACCCGCGTTTAGTAGGTACCTACTAAACCCGTTCTCGCAACTTACAGAGGAATGTACAGACCTATTCGTAGGCAAAAGCATCCCTCTCTGGGATAACAGAATTAAGAACGATTACTTAGTAAGTGAGTGAGGTACTTGCCAAAATATAAAATAACTGTTATGGTATTTACATTGACGCAATTTTCTTCAAACTTTTTGTGTTTGATTTTTTTTATTACCTATACTTGAATATGTAACTACTTTTCAGTCCATGTTCTAAAAAAGTTGCCATAATTACCCGTGGGTAGATCCTATTACACTACTTTCAAATGTGTGGGCCTCAACAATTTTACACATCCTAATGCTATGGAATAAACACATAATTTCCAGAACGTTCCAATAAAAATAAGGAAAATAATATTAGGTACAGATGTGCCTCGACGACTCAGTAAGGAAAATTCAAATACATATTTCACGTCATTCCTCAGACTTGAAAGATGATTTTACTTCCTGATAAAAGATGTTTTGAACGTAACCATTTGTATGGCGCATGTGTTGAACTTGACATCACTGAATAATGTATACGTAGTAGGAACGTTGCGTAGAATGTAGGTAGGTATGATAGGTATTTACCTATACTCGAACGAGTTACAGTGAATTTACAACTCAATAGGATCTAAAACATTGTATATATTATAATTTCTATTTATACTGCGGTACATATTAAAGTTGTGGAAGTTTCATTTCATTGTACAAGCCTCTCCAGTACCATAGGAAGTAGGCCTTGATAGGCACGATGAAAAGTTTATTTGGTATTTTAACCTACTAAACCATTCGGTGTCATTGACATCAGACCTATTTCCTGATAGAGAAGAAAGTTTGCTTAGTATCCATGAATAAAATTCAAGTAAAAGCGACGGTGACTAAAACCCATCAAGAAGTAAGCTTCTTGATTGTGAACCTGTGCTTCATTAAGTAGGTATTGTTCTCTTTTCTCCTATTTAGAAGCGTGTTCGAGCAATAAGAGCACCACCTCGTCTAAGAAGTTAATCGGATGATGAACTGGCCAAATTGCCGATATCAGCCCCAAGGTTGAATTTTGCAAAGATTTTATTTTATCCTCTCAAACGTTTTCTACCGGTTAATTTTTCTCTCAGGAAGTGTACACTCTAGAGCTCTTCAGGACCCGTACAAGTTTTCTCCATGTTAGCGTTTTAATTTCCGCTCCCAAGAAAGGTACTCGTATTAACTTAGAACCAATACTTTTTCTATTTATTTGCCAACTAAGTACTGGTACTTAGTTGGCAAGAGCTAACGCCGGCAAATTTCCGTCTACCGTCTATAGTATATTCTTTTGTAACAATAGAGATGATCTGGCACAGGCTTGCATTCGCTGTACTCGCTTTGGACGCACAAATGAGCACAAACGATAGAGAATGTATAGTCGAATTGGTATTACATACAATCACGCCTTTTTCCCTGGAGGGTTAGGCAGAGGCGACATTTCACCAATCATTAGGTCCCACGTAATAGGGGACCTATTTGAACCGACCACGACCACGTTAGCTTCACACAGGACAAGAAAACAAAGTAGGTACAAAAGATATGTCCAAGTTGAAAAATATTAAAAAAAAAAAAGTCAAAAACTTACCTATTTTATTAACTATTCCTAGACTTGCAACCAGGGACTCTAAAAACAAAAAGCTATGTCTCCCCTCAAGCACCAACCCCTTTGAATAAAATCTACTTCGAGACTTCTCATTCAGAGCTATTTTTGTGCCGCGTAGTTATTTACGAAGCTTTCACGGTAAATAAAGTGTAGTGTCGATACCGATCGAAGTCGAAAGCCGGCAGATTTCCGCTTGGGAACCTACTGAGGGCCTAACTGAAATATGTTCAGATATATTGTCTCGCGCCTCCAAACCTTGTTCTTAACGGTAATATTTTATTTTAAAAGTTTCAACGTGTTTAGCAGTTTTTGTAGAAGTAGGATATAGAGACATAGTGAAGTAATTAAACAATATTGATAGATTGATAGATGAGCACCACAAAATCCGGAATTCAATTAATATCAATTAAAATCTGAGGCCCAATTCAACAACGCCAGCTTTTCAAACCGCGTGATTTCAATTCTATCAGAACGAAAAACGTGAAAATAACTATGGTATTCACGATGATCTGAAAAACAAAGGTTTTTTCACGAGACTATAAAACCTCCGACAATAATAACTCATTCACTCCGACATTCGTTTAATACTAAGATAAATGTTTGAAATATAACATTCCAGCATTCTATAGCATTTTTTATCAATGTTAAATATCTAAGGTTATTGATGTGGGATAGAAGTACGTTATACATAATAGGTCAGGAACCGTCGATTGAAACCTCACAATACCGTTATCCCTTTTGATTGTAAGGGTCAAATGTCAGTCGCCCCGGAGAAGGATACGAAGGAATATGTCTTGCCACGGATACGATTGTTATGGGGCTTATTGTGTAGGTCTGTATTACTTGTAATGAAATGTTATTGTATAGAAAATGTACAATAGAGTGATCATAAAGTCTAGTGCCAGATAACATATACATAATATAATCACGCCTTTATCGCTGGAGGGTTAGGCACAGAGGTGAATTACCATCCACATTTCCCCAATCATTGTATTAGGTCCCACGTGGGAGCCCCTTGTTTCGCAGACAGAAATTTTATAGAATTTCGTTTCACAGAAAATGTTTCACATAATATTTGGTACTTATATTTTTATTTCGAATATTATTGTTTCAAAGACAATTTACCAGAATGAAACATATTTCACAGAAAAACACTTTAATGAATTTTTATTTACATTTTTTTGTTTAATAAACTTATCAAACAGTAGAATTATTTTTTAAGGAATATTAAACCACCACCATAATCGAAAATAATTTGGTCTAACGTTTAATAAATTAGAACACGTCATTTACAGTGATTAATTTACACCCCGACTCAGAGTACCCCGACTTGGATAGGTTAGGTTAGAAGGCTAAGGCGGGAGCGAAGCGGAGCGGAGCTCCCGCCTTAGGCCTTCGTGGTTATTTTTTTTAAAACCACCCAGAAATAGGAGCCCCACTCCAGCGGGGCTCCGTCGAATTATCTTAGCGCAAATAAGTTTTATATCTTCTGAGTGGTATGTCAAACGATTTTATATTTAATGTATGTTATGATAATAAAGATTATTTGATTTGTTATTCTATGATATGATTATTCTAACATTAAACTTTATGTGAAACAAAAATCAATGATTTAAAAATCTTCAAAGTAAGTACTCTGTGTATTGATTATTCTATGAAACGAAAATATGAGAAAAAATTTATGTGAAACGAAATTCTATAAAACAATTAGCTATAAAACAACGCACACCCGGTCCCACGTACCTAACCCCGCGTTTACACGCTGCCCATCGCATTGCTCATCGTGTTGCCAGAAGTATTCCCACGAATAATGCCCTAGCATTCACACACACGCATCATCGTGTTGGTCCGCATTACAGTATTCGCCCTGCAACGGAGACGGACGTAAACGTATGGAGAACAACGCTGTAGCAGTGTACGCATTATGCTTTTACAGCATAGCAAATTGATTAAAAATAGATAACATAACATACATAACATAAACTCACGCCTATATCCCCGAAGGGGTAGGCAGAGGTGCTAGCACCCACATTTCGCCGTTTATGTTTAGGTCCCAATGTAATAGGTGGCGAGCCTATTGCCATTAACCGGGCACTTATAAACCTGCGATAAATACACACATAACTTCGAAAAGCATCGAAAAGTCATTGGTGTGTGCCATGGTAATACCTGGGATCGAACCCGAGACCTCGTCTCAGCAGTCCATTACCCATACCACTAGGCTACCGCGGTTATTATATATATATATATTATATGCGGATATTTTTAAAAGTAAATATTCCAGGAGCAATAACGTTTACTGATTAGCGCCATCTAGCGGTCTCGTATAGTTCATCGCGCTAGTATTGCCGATGACATTCGCAGCAACATCGCGGCAGTACTCGCGCCATGACGAATATACCATTCACACCACGTCTCTGCCCACTTCTCTCGCCACTTCCCTCGCTCTGCCGCGAGTATGTAAACGAAGCATAATAAAGTGTGAGCCTAATGCCGTATTCCGGACACTATTGCTGACTCGAGCCATAGCCATGATCTGAGGCTGAGTTTGAACTGTATACGAGTATATCTGTCTGATGTTAAACAGCCCTATTCCTTAGTCGCCTTGTACGACACCGTATGAGAAGAGATGGGGTGGCCCAGATTCTACTCTGCCAGGAACCACGCGTTGCCAGATAACTAAAGATATTAATATATGTTCCATTTAAATAGAAGACTAATCCTCACGCCTATTTTCTTCTGTGGTAGGCAGAGACAACAGCCCACAATATGCATGTATTTTCTTCTTACACAAGTAATAATATAGAGAACTAGCTGTCCCGGCGAACTTCGTACCGCCATATTTTTCCCGTTCCCGCTGCACCTATTTTCTCATCCTTTAAACCTTCCCTGGACACCCACGAATATTTCAAGACTAAAATTAGCCAAATCGGTTCAGCCGTTCTTGAGTTATAAAATAACAACGAAAAGTGGCATTGATTTTTAGGTATATATTAGATGATCACGAAGAGAATACGTGACAACATCCTATTAAAAATATATTTATTTTCTTCATTAGACTTAGGTGCTATAGGGGTGACTAAGAAAAGTAAAAATAAAACAAAGAGGGTAAATTAAATAAGAGCCGTCTTCGCGTCGCAATGATTCATTGTTAGGGTCCTCAAATCTCGATAGTTCACGCAGGGCGGACTGACCCCTCGTAAACAAAGATTGGGTGAGATGACCAAATTTACTTAGAAGAGCACTGCACAAATTTCGCACTATTGTACTGTCGCGCACAACGTTGTTAATAAAATTATAGTTACTTAGTAAATGCAGTAAATCAATAGTTCAAAACATTCGTGTTAGGTAAGCAACTATGGGTTTTATTTATATTTTTGTTAATTAAATGCTTTATTAATGATTATTGTCATTAGTCGACGTCCTAGGGTAGAGAAATATAAAATGACTTGTAACTACTAACCACTGTGGTGGATGGTTAGTGGTTACAGAAACTCATAGATAGAGTAGAATTTGGGCCAGCCCATCTCACCCCTTGCGGTGTCGTACAAGGCGACTAAGGTATAGGGCTGTTTAACATCAGACAGGTATATACCTACAGCCCAGGCTCAGCCTCAGATACATGTCTCGAGTCAATAACAGTGCCCGGAATACGGCAATAGGCTCACCCCCCATTACGTGGGACCTAATACAATGATTGGTGAAATGTGGGTGTTAATTGACCTCTGCCTAACCCTCCAGGGATAAAGGCATGATTGTATGTCTCCTCATAAAAGCTTTAGAAGTAGTTAGAGGTCCAATGATGAAAGGAATATGACAGAAAAATATTATAGGAATTCGCAATTCACACTTTTTCCCTAAATTTAATATTCTCGTAACATCGCGTTCAGTAATTTTATGAACAAAGGACAAGCGTATGGTAATTCAAAAACAATGTAGGTTTTACGATATGTCACTTTAGCACGCGAGCGTACTAAAGTACCGTCATCTCGTACGAGGGCTTCGGCAAACATTGAAGATGAATCATAAAAACGCACAATAGTTTACGACTACAACCAATTTTATTACACATCCCCTTGCACTTGTTTATGTGGCACGTTCGCTATGTAAGGTGGTGAGAACCTTGTATTACCTCATGTATATGTTTTGTATGTGTTGAATTATCTTATTAGTTCGAAGACTTCGAAGTAGTATGCCAAGTCCGTTTCTGTTACCTTTTTTTATCGCGCGAATACCTCCCCCGCCGGCACCGGTGTGGGGGGGTGGTGTCGTCTCGATCCGACTAAAACGCACGCCGCGCCGCCGCGCGCCGTCTGTCGGCCGTCGATCGCCGGACGTGAGATTACCGTGGATATAGTATCCCTTGCACGTTCCATGTCCGTTTTTGTTACCTTACAAAATAGTGATGTTCTCGTGGTTGTTCTCGTGGTATAAATTAGTTCTTAGGTGCCAATGGGTTCACTACCATGGATGCCTAAGACCTTTTATTCAGGGACGGCAGCACGAGTGTAACGCCTCTGATGTTGCGTACGTCCATGGGTCACGGGAACCACTTTCCATCAGGTGGGCCGTGTGTTTGTCTGCCACGTGTCTGAAGGAAAAGTCGGAAGATGAACCCTGGACTCTGAGGTCTCGGATACAATCTGGACACAACGGCATGATGATGATGATTCAATTTAGTTTAATTATCATCTTGCCTAATTCAATTATCATCGTACCTAATTTAATTATCATCATACCTAATTTCAATATCATCGTACTCTACATATTATAAACTTTGAATACTTATACGAAAATTTCCGCCGCGTAAGTACGTAATATTCCTGAAAGGGGATTCGAAACTTTCGTTCCGCGTATTAATAGATTCTCACTGAATAAATATAATTTCGAACACAACGTAATAAGGATTAGGGGGCATAAATACGTAAAATGGTACCTATTTTACATTGTTACGGTTGGCGAACAACACCCTTTTGAAAGTGGTAATCCTTAGTAATGCTACCAAAACGACGGCGGAAGTAAAGGGTTCCGTATAACTTAATTCCAATAAAACTGAAAACGTGCGACGAATTCGGATCAGAGATGTTAAGCTCGGATCTGCTCGTTCAGTTTGGAGATGGTTTGATATCCTTTGTCTAATGGAAGGAGGATTTGAGATTAAAATTTCGTTTGGCTAGAAAATTTAATCAGAAAATTATAATAATGTTTATATTTAGTTATCCCTACTAATCCCTACTAATATTATAAATGCGAAAGTAACTCTGTCTGTCTGTCTGTCTGTCTGTCTCACTTTTACGACTAAACCGCTGAACCGATTTTGATGAAATTTGGTATAGAGGTAGGTTAGACCTTAAGAAAGGACATATGCTATGTTTGGTCGCGATAACCGACATCCACGCGGGCGGAGCCGCGGGCAAAAGCTAGTATTAAATAAGTATGCCAAGATGTATAAGTCTATCTAGACCTAAACTAATCATGACTTGTAATATTGATTCTAGAATGCGGATGAACATATTTTTAGATGTGGCTGAAACTGGGTATACTAATAAAGCCTGTAAATACAGATAATACCTACCTTCTTTTTATTTTAGTAAAACGCTTCTGTGTAGTAATGCTCAACGCAAAAGAAAAAGTAAAATATTCTTCCCATTTCTTAAAACATAAACTAGATTTTTGGTAAGTAGGCACTTAAATATTTAAAAAATCCAGTCCAGTAATCCATTCGAATTGAAAACCTTCGAGTCGGTTCTAACCAACTTTGGAAAAGGAAGAGGTTGCTCGACTTAAAAAAATAACCTCATTCTTTTTCGAAGTCGGTGAAGATCTTAACCTACTGGCTCAAAAGGGGAAGAGGTTCATTACATCTCTCAATAGATAGTCCCCACTATGAGTACCCCTCATGTCATAACAGTTACCTGTCAAATATGTGGGAATCTACCCCATAATATTCGGCTATCGACAGTTGGCAAGGTAACGTTGAAACAAAATTAATAATTCATTAATAACATAATATAAATATTTATAAGCATTGTGCACACATGCCTACCTGTACAATATCCCCCTTTGTTTTGTTTCCCTGCCCTATATCATTGGTTTTGCTTTATACATCCAAAACGTTTAACGGAGTTAATACAATACATCATATTGAAGCTCGAAGCTGAAGACATACGGGGTGCAAGAAGTCAAGTTGATCTGCTAGCCGGTATACCCGATGATTCACGGATTCGAGGCTCTGGCGTAGATTTTTGCCTAAGAAAGATAGCATTCGAATTTTAACAAAAGACAAATTCTCATTCGATATTCCAAAGGTGTAAAATTTAGCTAACACATCAAAGATTTTTGTTGCAAAAAGTGCAAAATGTTTTATTAAAATATTCTCGCAACGTCCCAAACGAATGACAAACTAAAAAACAAAAAGTGCAGCATATTTCGTAGAATATGTCGAATATCACCCTGATAGCTCTCTCCCAGCCCAGCAGGGATGCAGTAATGAAATGCCAACGAATGCGTGTCCCCCTCCTAACATACGGCGACTGAATATTGATACAAAAATGCCTTCGCTTACAGCATGCTACTCGGCTGTCAACAAAAAGGAAAAAAGAGACAAAATGATACATGGGTTCCGTCAGACGGTAACACCGTGATCATATTTTGTGCTGAATTTGGAATAAGAATTAGTTCAATACCAAATATGAAACAAAAAATATTATAATAAGGATTAGTTACCGGACCATGAAACTACAGAAATGCATATAAATAACGTGCCTTGTTCTAAACTTACGAAAATTTTAAGCAAGTGATATTTCAGCGACTTGTCATACTTACTGTAAGTTGTACGTACATTTTCATTATCTCTAGTTTATCTTTATACGTCGGTACCTAAGCCTTTCAGAGCCCATCACGTACAAGGGCCATTAACTTGCCCGTTGGCTCCAGTGTACCCTAATAACTTTTTGGGTACGATAAGAAACTAACAAGGTCTATTTTTTATTCAATCCCTGGTCAGTAAAACTTTGTTCTCGGTAGACCCTAAATTAAAAACAGAGTTCTTAAATGAGGCGTAACAAATACGGAAAGCAATTTTCTACACGAATGTTTGTTCTTCCTTCAACGTCTGGCGGTAGATCGTTCGTCTTTCATCAACTGCTCTGCCAGAGGTCGCTAATTCGATTCCTGTTCAGTGCTATTATTTTTGAAAGAAAAGCCATTCAACTCGTTTCAAAGTTGGTTTGTATATTTTTTATCGGGTTATTGGTTTTTTTTTTTACAATACTCGTAACTAATAACAAAAAGTAAATAAATCCTTTAACCCTGACTATTATTCATCGTTTTTGTGATATCGGAACTTATCGCGATTATTATTACCGCGATAGTTTAAAAATAACAGACTATTATTTCCGGACGAAGCTGGTACGCGGCCCGCTAGTTTTATTATATTATGTCTGTCTGTGAATACTAAAAACCTTTTAAAAAAATAGTACCAACGTGAGTCACATTTTATTAGTACCCATTCTCTTTAACCCCTGTTGTTAAGGTAATTTATTTGAAGGTCATGGAATTTAATCTCAAACGGTCCCAAATCGGATACCTTCATTTAATTGAAACTTGGCCGTACTTAGTAACAGTACAGTTACGTTAAGTGAATCCAATGTCCATCTGTTTACATTGATTGTAAAGAATCTATGGCGCTTAAACTATCATGATTACTCACATTACCTACTATTAGAGCTATCGAAACAATAAAAATAAAGCTATAGTACGCGCCAGTTAGTGTGGCAATACGAGTTATTTACATTCCCCCATACAGTGGTGTAGGTTTAGGAAAATTTGCAAAAACGACAGCTTCAATGTTAAAAGATAATGTAATAATTCTTAATTCTTAATATTTTTGATTTACCTTTATTGTTACTACGTATTCGTAAGACTTTGTTCCACTCGTATTGCCACACTAACTGGCGCGTACTATAAGGAGTTTGTTTGGTGTAGGGTAGCCAGAGCTTGCTGGAGAGTTTTTATGTTATCAGTGGGAAGACCAAAGGCTTGTCCTGCTTTGCCTTCTGCACAGAAACTCTTTGTTCTTACAGGGTCGGCAACACAAGTGTGACTCCCCTGGTGTTGCACACGCCTATGGGCCACGGTAACGACTTCCCATCAGGTGAGCCGTGTACTTGTCTGCCACCTAAGTAGTATAAAAAAAAAATTATACGCGCTAAAATTTATAACTACTCGTGTGATTAAAAATATTTTAATAATTTGATAGCCCGGTTCGTGTGTAAGATTACAGACTATTTACCAACACGCTTTGAACTTTGGAACCCGAGCAGTAAGTGTGTAAAAAACACCCAGGTCAATGCAAATTTACATATTCATGTATACAAATATTTGCACAGAGCGGGAATCGAACCCACGTCCCCTGCGTAGCAGTCGAACGTTATACCGCTACGCCACAGAGGCCGTCCATCAGAGGACGTTCCATTATATCACGACTTACTCCTATTTCTGTACCATAAACTTGTCTATTTATTTTCATAGACTCCTTACAATACGAGTTGTACGAACAAGGAACGCCAACAAAATAACGCACGAACGACATTTCACAAAAAGAAAATGGTGTTCGTCTAAACGACGGGATTGAAGGGGCCCTACAACAAATTCAGCAAATAAACTAGGCGGGTTGATTTACCACCGGTTTCCACTTCAGGGTAGAGGCGGTACGAGTTGGTTGAAATAGCAGTAATAAGTTTTAAATAGACTTGATTGTATATTGTAGCTACGATAATGCGAATAATTTGAAGAAATTACGTAGATACGTAGGCAATGCATGAAAAAAATATTTTAATATACGTGCAATGCAAATGTTTATACAAGGACTTACAATCATTTTGAGGCCCAAGCTAATCTGACCTGCAAGTGGTGCACCTGCAAAACAAAGGACGAAATTCTGGCGCACGTCGTTATTTCGGGTTCTTCACGAACATGACATTAGCGACTGGACTGGTCACACGCGAGCCAGCTACCGTTAAACGGGAACTTTTCAGGGGCTGTATGCTTACTATCAGATGGACAGCAGCCCAATCCCTTAGACAAGAAAAACCTCCCCTCTCTTTCGACAACAGGAAAAGATCAGATGGCCTTATTCGACTCCACTGGAATCTGTTAAAAGGAAAGAAAATATAGGAAAAAGTCAATACTACGAGTAAAACCAATACCTACTACGAGTAAAACCAACAAAAAAAAGTCAATATTACGAGTAACACCCTTTCACAAAAGATTCATAAATTATATTCGCAATCGCAACATATTGGCTTTACTGGGATTAGTCATGTCATTTCTTTAGTTAACCTACTGCAGTAAGCGTTTATCATCTGGAGGATACAAAGAGCTGTCATAATAAAATATCCCACTTACGTAGCTCCTACGTGATATGGGTTGACATTGTAATAACGCGCGTCTTCCTGGGACTATCCCACCGGTGGGATATGAAGACATACGTTGAAACTGACCCAATTCTTTTATTAAGTTTTCTCAGAAATATGATTATGGTGCTAGTATTAATTATTTTTACGTCTTACGAGCATGTATTACTAGCAGAATGAATTGATAGTGACACGGTATAACAGTAAAAATAATTGACTTTGGAACTTTTGCAAAAATATTCATGAAATTGGAAATAAGCAATGTTTTCAAAGGGTTTGTGGGGCGCCATCAGGCTTTCTTCTCAGGTTTAGGTTTAGGATAGATGGCATTCACTTTCATATAAGTTACTTGAGTCAAACTAAAATCAGGAGTTAGTAGACCCTCGGCTTCAAGGTGAAAGCTTCTGATCCAACCAGGAATAACGCTTGGATGGTGATAACGTGGATCAGCACTAAATTTCAACCATATTTTATTAGAAAAATCAACCTTCTGGAGCTGTTCAGCCCCTTAGATTAATGAATGTATAGGATTGACACGCACGATATTTTCCGTGAAGCGACTGCCATCTGACCTCCACAGTCCAATGGTGACATTAGGCGATATCGAAGCATTGCAGCTAGACCGTCGTTGTTGAACTTTTGAGGGCTCCAACTACCCGTAACGACTGCCATAGATGTTCGTATGGCAACCGGAAGAAGGGAAGATTGAAAAATTTATTCTATTCTATAAACGTATTGTCACTCGTCTAGGGCGCTGGACAGTTGACAAATTCTCGTTTACAGAAGTCTAAGCGTGACGTAGGTGGCATCTGTTGAAATTCAAATCCATCCGGCCATCCCGGAGCCATTACTTGATTCACAAGTTTATTTACTCAAGTCAGTTAACTTGGTGACAATTTGTATAAAAGGAAAGGCAAACGTCCGCTATCTCCATCACTAAGCGGTTGTTTTTATTTACTTTTCCATTTAGTATCAGGGGATGACTTTTAACTTAACTATTGTTTTATTGGCTTGAAATTGATGTATTTTTTTCTTTTATATAGACGTTAGTTGACAAACAATTATGTTAACCAACCAACCAACGCACATTGAGGAAAGTCCACAATATTTGAATTGGTGAAGTAAAAACGTCGAGACATACAATATGGATACAACATATAGGCAATAATTGAAACCATATACTTGGTACCCCCTAAGCTTCAAGCAGGAAAAGTTTGAACAAAATTGGTCCAGTATTAAAGGCAGAAACTAGAGTTTTAATTTTATAGAATTTGAACAACTTTGAGCACTCTGTAGAATCGCATGTTGCCGCTTAGCTGTTCAAGTAAGTTACCTACTATGCCTATTGTTGTGTGTGTGTGTGTGTGAAGTTGTTGTGTGTGTGTGTGAAGTTGTTGTGTGTGTGTGTGAAGGTGTGTGCGTATTTATTAATGACTTTTGACACAGTCAATGACTTCAAAGCAATGGATGAAACTATTTAATGACTTATACAAGTGGTTGCATTTTCTACATTTATTTTAATAATTATTTTGTTAGAAAATTTCGGATTTTATAAATCAGGGAATTTAAGTTTAAATTTAATTTGGTTCTATTCCTACGGACCAGGATGCTTCGCGGTTTCAGTATTTGCACATATGTCGTATCCATATCGTATATAACACGTCTGAAGTAGTTTTATTATTAGTGTAACAATGTTTCCTTGCTAGTCATGTTTGGAGTTTTTAAAATTTTTCCCACAATTTACGCAGTACTTGCCGACGTATAGAATATTATGTATAGAATAGTATTCTCCATATTACAGCCTTTGAACACGTTTTCTTATTTTTATCTCGAAACAAAGCATAATTGACAGTAATGACATACCCCCAGGGTAAGAAGTAAAGACTTTTGTTTAGCACACAATTCGTGGCTACAGCATTTCTTTGTTGAAAAATAAAGATTTTTCCCGTGAAAAAGCTACATCCATTGTTGTGTTGCCTATATCAATCATAGATGCCCTTGTTAACGGTGAGAAGCTAGGGGAAACTGCTTATTAGATAAAAATGTTTTCACTCAAGTTAAACGTGCCAGTATTTTGGGGATAAACTTTATTTTTGCTACTCAAGGCTTGTTTCATTGTCTTTGGTAAGGTTTTTTTTATATATGTGGTCACGCTAGTCACTCTTGTAACTCATCTGGGCAAGTGGGCACCCCCTGATCATAGTTGCTTAATAGTACATTATGGTACAAGCGTGTAAAGTTGGTGATTACGACACGACATTGAGACCCGAGCCGTAAGGCGAGGGTCTTAAGAGAGCCGAGGACGGTAATCACCATATACGCGAGTGGCATACGATTATTTTCAACACACTTGCGAATAAAATAATACTAAAAATACTACATAACACAATCAAAACACAATAGTAAAAATCTATTTGTTGTCATACTTGTCTTGTCATAAATATGCGCGCGCATCTAATTTTTTTTTTATTTGTTCCTTTCGGAACAGGCTAAGGTGTCTATCACCATGCTGCCTTGTCATCTACTTACTTATTTGAATTATGATTTTTTTTTCTTTAAATAGATAAAAAAAATACATTTTAGTGAAAGTTTTGTTTATTAAACACGTACTACAAGTTGAAATTATCTTTTAAAATACGAAGTTGCATGAAATGAGCAAGCAATAGGTAGGTATATTAATTCGTTCGTAATATTGGACACGATCTTTTTTGTATCAAAACCTTTTTAAGAACAAAGCAACTTAATCAATGAAATTTAAAAAAAAGAAGTCTATAACTCACTTTTGTGAATAATAGCAATGAAAAAGTCACAGTTTTATAATAGGTGTCATTCCGTGCTTAATTGCGGTGAAATAAAAGCCTGTTTATAAGCAAGTGTGTTGAAAAATAGTTTTATTTCAAAGTGTGCGACTGCTTCTTGTGAACTAACAATAGTATCACGATTATGCAAACGTTGAAATTTGGAATTTTCAGTGACTTTCTAATTTTCCACTGGAATCCTATCCAATCGCAATCATGCTATTCCTGCAGACATATTTTGTGGCTATTACTACCGTGACTACTTACAACGTATAAATCGTTTATAAATTGAGGAAATTGCAAGATTACTTGAAATGTTCAACGACACGTACAAAGTTTCACAACTGAAAGAAAACTGAATCGCTCATTAAAAGTTCGACGAGTCTACTCGCTAACGGTGGATCTTTGCGTCAGTAACTCTCGCATAAATTAATTGAACAGTTTACCAGACGATTGAAATAGCAGATAAGCACTTGGATAATAGTTACTACCAATTAACGCTTAGAAAACTTGCAAGCTACCGGCACAAAGATAGAGAAATAGTACGACGAAGATGTGTGGTAGAGAAATCTGATGTGCCCTTAGAGATAAAATCCCAGAGGTTCTGACTAGCCCTGGTCATCAACATAGTCGTACACAACTTTTTTTTGGATCCTGCCTTATTGAAAGGTGCACATACAAACACAATGTGTCGCTACTCTGAAACTGCTCTGGCTAGAGCCTATGCACTGGCTACAAGTTGCACTTTTCTAGACCAAGTGAACATTTACACCACTATATTGTTATACAAGTGCCTATGGAGCGATTCTCAACGACCCCCGAACTTGTGAACGCTGAAGTTTGGAGATTGTTTAACGCCCTTTGGCACCGGTTTTGTGTACTTACTGTGTTTTGATAGGATACTCGTACTCGTTCGCTCCAGTTCTCCTTACCAGCTTCATGCTATTCTAATATATGATAGCTCAGAGTCTTTAGAGCTTTTCCTTAATGATAACACTCACGAAATATTGAAGATACCTTAAACATAAGAAGTGTAACCGTGCCTTCTTTTCGCCACAAAAACCTGTTACTAGAACTGTAAGTACGTACTAAAACTAAAGATAATAAAAAAGCTTGTCAGGGAGTATATTACTTAACATCAATTTACACGAAGTATTATGAACTAAGAGATATTTTAGACGTCGGTATTTGCCTTAATTGAAGTCCGGTCACTGAAAACTGTTCTAACTCCATAAACAATTAATTAAGTAAATCCACTATCATCATCGCTTATAAAGGTCCTATTACTAGCCACGCTTACTCATGATATTAGGTTTGCAATAAGATATTATATTACAGAGGTTATATCCCAACCCTTGGCGTGGTAAATAGCGCTAGTCGCTCTATGTGACATTTGTGATAAGTAATGGGTTAAGTCTGTTCTTAAGAGATATATTGCTGTGCTTAATCTACATTAATAGTGTTCTCGATGGTACATTTAGTACTAGCGTAATTACGTACTATTTAAACCCATCAACACAGAATTATCGCCTTTATTACCCTTGTTCCAGACCGCCCTGAATTCAGAAGTTATCGGTCAGCTGCACAGGACCAACGTATAAAAAGGAAAAATTACTCAGCAAAATATGAATGCAGCCCAGTTTCTTTTTACTAAGAAATACGTGCTAGACCAAGGCGTCGGATTTGTGGTCAAGAGGTGCAGTAAACTGGGAAAACTAATTTGAGCATCGATACGACAGAAGAAGAAGCCTGGCAGCAGAGATCATCATCAGCGCCAATCCCGGTTGTATTTAAAGTTTTCACACGGTTTGCCTTGATTTGACTTATTGTAACTGTTTCGGCAGCACTGCCATCTGACTAACTAAACACGAAAGGAAAACCTACGCCAGAACATCGTCCGTCAATCCACAGATGTACCGGGTTATAGGTAAAGTTGGCGCGGGCTCCGAAGATCTTGGCAGAGCCCAAGAAATATTTCTTGGATCGAGTCCAAAAAAAATAATATTTTATTTACCTTATGAATCATTAGATAAGACCTTTATTATAGAAGTCTTAAAGCACTACAATGACAAATAATCTAATTTTCGAGATAATAAGAACAACAAAAAGTAAGCCATTGTTTTGTTTAATTCTCGTGAATTTCTCGCTTCAAAGTTATCGCGGTGATATTAAACTCGCCGATGAATTACGAACAAACTCAGTAACTCCAATTTAAGCGCATTAGATAAGAGTAGAAATTAATTAGCGAAAACGAATCGGTCATAAATTTTAGTTGAAGCGAATGTTGGAATCTCGTCGAGTTCGAAATTTGTAGATTTAGACCGACATTTGTAATTAATTTACAAGTTGTTTTCTTCAAGTTTTAGCTGTGCAATTATAGATATCACTAGCTGCCCCGGCGAACTTCGTACCGCCATATTTTCGGCCCGCGTGGTATTCAAATCCCGTTCCCGCTGCACCCTTATCACTTAGGGGGATGAAAAATAGATGTTGGCCGATTCTCATAGATACCGGATAAGCACAAAAAATTTCATCAAAATCGGTCGAGCCGTTTCGGAGGAGTTCGATTACGCACATTTGTGACACGAGAATTTTATATATTAGAAGATGATTGCCGATATGATATATGAGTACATAATATAACTGAAGTCTTTGTGAATAGTAATGCAAGAGATACTTTTTCATAGACGATGTTTATAATTTCAAAGGATGGGATTTGAATGGGAGTGTTTTGAATACGTACTAGAATTCTGAAGTTTACTTCTGGGGATAAAAATCATATTCATAGAGACCTGCCCCCCTAGACAAGTGGCAATTCGTTGCTCGGCGTATGATGGAATAGAATGACAAATGTATAGGATTTGACGTTTTTGACATTCGTTGACGCCTGTCATGTACGTCAAATCCCATACTTTTGGCATTCTATTCCATCATACGCCGAGAAACGTATTGCCACTTGTCTAGAGGACCTGGAATTCTTTACCAATACATGTGTTTTCATCTTCTTATAATACCAGGTTCGTTAAGCGGTCTGCGAAATATCATCTATCTAGGCCCTGGCCGACAAACTCAGTAGCACATTTATAGCAATATACACTGTTGGTATCTTAAATGAAACCCCTCATTTTGGAAACTTCATTTATAGCTTACTTACCATCTAGCGGGCTGAAGTCATATTGATGTGTCCTGTATAAAAAGTAACATTGCGTAATCGTCTCTAATGAAGCCGTAGTGGCATATTATTGTCTATTAACGCGACAATATCATAAGTAGAGTCTCAAGTACAGCATTATTAGTACTGTCATAAAACTTTGTAAAGGCCAATTTTCCTATTATCTACGTGCACGTTTCGCAGCCTCCAGCGGGATGAGTCAACGAGCCTGGAATTCCCGTCGATGACGTAGCCTGTCTGACTCACTTGGTGAGAATTCTCTGGGATGAATTCTAATAGGTACAAGTTTTATCTCAGCGGTTATATTATTTTTGTGAGTAACACATTTAAACTAATTTCTAATATCCTGCGATGCTTCCGTGTAATCATATTAATCAACTGTATAAAATAAAGCGTGGGTAGCTTAATGGTTAAGGAGTCGGTCTTACGATCGAGAGGTCCCGGGTTCGTATCCTGGTCGTCACACTACCGACGAGACTCCTAACACAAGCAATTTAGCTTAGCTGGAGGGGTTAGAATGAATACTAGTAATTTCGGTGGCTAATATTCTATGTCCAGCAGTGGACTGCAGTAGGCTAATTGGTTGATTGATTGATTGATTGATATTCTTTATGTATAGTAAATATAATCTTATTAAATACTGATAAAATTTTAACATAAAAATGAATGTTGCTGAGCGCAAAACCCGAGAATGACTTGATCGATTTGGCTAATTTTCTTTCTGCATGTTCCTCAAGGCCAACGGAAGGTTTAAAAAATGAGTCACTGGAATTGGATTTGAACATTCACAACACAAAAACAGAATTCCATGCGAGTGAACCGGAACAGGAACAGAATTAAACGCGGGCACTTACAATAATTATAAGCATTGTCGCCTTCACGAAACGAATACAAAATGAATAACAAACGTTTGGAGCTTTATAAATTAGTTATTATATATTTTTAAAGTTGCACGTGCCTTGTAAATTAACAAACTATCTGAAACAATAATTGAAATTCAATAATTGAAAATGTACCTTTGAAGTTACAGGGATGCCTGGGTTATTAACTTGTTTGCAATTATTGAAACTGTTAATTAACATTTTACACGTTTGTTAGTTTTCATAATAACTTCTGAACAACTTGATGAGAGTAGTGAATGAACAGAAATGTAGTTGAGATGAGTATATTATTTAAGCAATATAATTACATGCTGCATCAAAAAGCTATGACATCTATGCTCTTCATCCGGTTATCAGTTTTCATCGGTTTAGCAGTCTAGGCATAAAAAACTTACAAACAGACAGTGTTACTCTCCCAAATTGTAAAATGAAATAAATATGTGATGATGATTTAAGCAGTGACTAAAAAAGTAAATTAACAACATCCACTGCATGATGCATGCCACGTAATATACCTTCTTACTGCAATGTAACGGATTAAATAGTCACCTCGTCAAGTGCTACAGAGATGAGTGCATGGGTCTAATCCTGACATGAGACAATTACCTAGGCATTTGTGTAATTTACTGACAGTTATTCTGAACCCCTATGTCAACATAAATTATCATCACAGAGTTAGTCCTAGACTTCTTTTTTAAACTTTTATTTCGTAGCTTACTTATTCTCTTGTTTCGACTTTGCTTTTGCGGGAATGAGTGCTGTGCTGCCTTCCAATCCCTGGAGGAAAACCTATGCCTGAGGCTCTTTCCTCAATCAGTAGGTGTTCCAGCTAGCAAGTGAGGTTTGGTTAGGCCTCAGAGATCTTAATGAGGCCTTTATACACTCATCTAAGTCTTTATGTAATAATTATTCTACTCACACCTAATATATCTCGAAAGGGCTAACCTATGTCTAAACAGAAGTGTATAATAATCCATATTAGATAAACACTGTTTTCGATCCCAGACAATAAGTAGATGGCGAGTCTACTACCGTTAACCGGGTACTTGTCAGCAATGGCATAGAGGTTGGGTGTAATTTGTATCCATTAAATTCTTGTTACAACGATACAAGATGTTTTCCTCATTATAGTTTGGGGAGTTAAATATGAACCAATTGCAGTGTAAAAGGTTTAGTGATAAGTTATTAATGCATAAGAATATTACACATCACATCGATCACCATTAAATAGATTTTGTCAATAAAATATTAATTATTCTCTTATCTGAGAAGAGTGAGAATTAGGCTAAGGTTGATTTTGGCTTTATGCAGCCTTCTCTAAAAACCATTTCGATCACAACAACCACCAAACACTAAAGTTTGATAAAAACATCGTCCAAAATCCTTCCAAATCAGCAAAAATAGGATTATGGGATACGAAAATAAAGTCACGGTGCTTAGTTTTTCCAGGCACTTGAGTAATGAGCTAGCCATAAAACTGGCGGCTTTATTTTCCAGTTAATTCATCCCTAAATTATCATTAATTAGATATTAAATAGATTTTGTCATTCTTTATAATTGACTTTAGTTTATCCCACAAGAGCCAGTGAGCATGTAGATATGTAATATCGATATGCACCCACCCCATTCCGTGGTATATCGTAAGTTTCCCGTGCACAAAAGAATGCATGAGGAATATTTTACTGTTATATCGGGACTTTTATAGTGAATATGATTTAGTGACAAACAATTCAGGGGCTGCACGAAGTGCGCTATTTTCGATTTTACGCTTGGATTCATACTACTCCCTGACTTATTTCCGTTTTGAATACAGCTACGTCACGAAAATCTATTTTATCTCCAAAGACTGCAGTTGGAACGATAAATGTGCGTGTTGGAATGCGCCAATAATTTTGGTGCAGTTCAGAATTATATTGAGTTGTTCTCTGTGTAATGTTAGATTAAATCAGTCTTAAGTTATAATTCCGTAAATTGAAAATTCATCAATAACATCCGAGCCTGAATACTGGTGGCATTCAAAAGCTTGCACTTTGGAGGTCGTGATCTGCCGCCCAATTGTACCTATATTAAACTGTATGCATGCTATAACTTGACTCTACTGTAATCTATTGGTGTAAAATAAGGTATTATCTATCTATCTATCTGCTCTCCTTCTCCTCTTGAAGAGAGCGACTGCCGTCTGACCCTCGCAACTCAAAAAATCCAGAGCTTCATCAGAAGATGAGGTTGGCTTGGAAAGATCTTGGTATAAATCCATACACCCACACAATAAACTTTGTGTCTCGTTAAAAAGTGCGCTATGAGCTCATCCGTCACAATTTCATGATGAATGTAACAATTAGTAAACTAGTACAGAGTATATCAACAAACTTTTGCACGCCCACTCCAGTGTGCGTAGGTTTATAAATAAAAATACGAGTAAAACATTTTAGAAACAACTTTTTCTTTCTGTAATCACGCAGTGCTGAAATGAGTTTGTAAAAAGTTGTATTACTTTGTTCATAGAATAAGAAGCCGCTAGTATGCAAGTAACAAAAGCTGGCCAATTATGAGTAGTGGAAAGTTTTGCTTCACGGTTCCGTATAAAACATAACATAGCTTATTTCCATGAGGTAATGGTTTTACTGTAGGTATTATTGTCAACTGGTATTATAGGTACATTAATATTACACATGCGAGAGCTGTTTGTGGTCATAGGTATGGATTGTCCTTCTTCATGTCCGTGACGTCATAGATGAAATGTAGAGCCGCCTTACCAAGTGGGTAACAAATGTCCAGACATGCTGCCTCCACCGGTAGACCCAGAAGGTACTGGCTCAGCGCTGTAGAAGACGACATGCGTACCAATAGTCTCGATACCATGGATATCCAAATGAAGTGGAGGAGGAAGCTGACCATGGACTCGGAGGGGAGAGGTCCCCTTGCAGACCAACGGGATTTAATTTAACGCTAACGACGCTCGGAGATGACGAAGTCAAGCCTATTTCTACTTATTATGGAGAACATACGAGTATACCTATATTATGATGACATTATTTTAGTACATAAAAAAATCCTAAATGGCAATTAAAAATCGCCGTTAAGTGCCGTATACAACTGAAATAAGAGACAAACTTAACGGTGTTTATGGGAGAATTGGAGTTAGCAACACAATTTGACATTATTTCTAGTTCATTTCTAGTTCTGTGCTTGCAACATTCCTACATACTTTGTAACTAACCAATTACCTATCTAGGAATTTTGCAAGCACATAACTCTTAAACTGAAATATGATCATACCGATATACTAAATAATGTTTTCACTGTATGTGAAAAGGTACATTACAGTCGTATAAAGATAAAAATTCACAAACAAGTGTGTCTCTTACCTCAAAAATTCTCTTTGCCATGAATTCTTTATGTTCGAAAAGCCAGGTTAGTAAAACGCGATGTAAGCCACAGCTTTACTGTTCCCTTAGCAGCCATTTTTGGGAGCTCGGGATCAACATAAAATAAAATTGAAGTATAATACAAAATAACACAGTGCATTACGAAAGCTCTGCGTAGACTGATTTTTGACAGTGTTTTATTCGAATTTCTTTCATTTTTATTTTGTTGTTTGTTTTATATTAGGTATACCATAACAACCATAGTTAATTATTTTGTTTTCAAATCAAATTTGTGTCTATTGGGAAATATAAAAAGCGCACATTGGGAGAGACTATGTTCACCAATGGACTGTGATGGGCTTATTACAATGAATAATTTTATTATGTACTTTTCTCTCGCTTTCAAACGCACACCTATACCTCCTTTTCTTCACTGTTCTTAACAATCTCCTCTCGCTGGTCCACTTCAAGATTTTTAAGAAGCGCCTACTGTATTTTTATGTATGTTCTTATATGTATTTGTGAGTGCATAAACTTACAATTTCAGTTTTTTTGGAAATAATAAATTAATGATAAAGACCTGTTTTCGTATACATGGAGTCTTTGAATAAGTTCGATATATCCAACCATTTAGCAATTAAATAAAATGTATAATTCGAAATTTCGTAAAGATTATTCAAGTAGCTATTTGCCATTTGCTAAATAAATTCATGTGATTTTGTTACTGTACAACAAATACTGATGTTTTATTCGGTATTTCGATAACATGAAATGAACTCGGCAGAATAATATTTCAGAGCAGTAGTAAAAATAATTACCTGAACAATACCACAGGATGTAGGTGCGCACACAGTAATTCGTACGTCTAAGTAATTTGAGTTTCCCTTGCCGAGAGGGAAATAAAAGTAAGAATACAGTTTTGTTGTCAATAACATCAGCAGGTGTCCCGAGGGAGGTCGTTGACCTATGGACGCAGCTTGGCCGTGCTTAGTACGTTATTAGAAGGAACAACCGTTAGGGGGCAAACTTAAAGGGATGTTCCGAACAAGAAGTAAATGTAGGTGTATGGGGTTTCTTCGATAATATAGATTACAAGTCGATTGTTTTAGTGTCCGGTTTGAACAATGTAGGTATTACGGTATAAAACAGAAAACGTTCCTCGTTAAATAAATGTTACCAGTATACGCTTTTTGATAGATTGTATTATATAGGTACCTATTTGTTTGATTTGTTGCTAATATTCATAGTTGTTGCTTTGAAGACTTAAATGAGTAACGGAATTTATTATTTATTATTTTTTCCTTCACCATAGTTTTGCAATGAAAGCAATCTTCAACCACTTTATGCGTCTTTGAAGGTTGCCCAGAAGTAATTATTTCATGCTTATGGCGTATATTTTGCAGCGGTAAATATGAGTTGTAAGCAGCAAACCTGCTTCAAAGAGATATAGAAGAGACGTTACTGTGGTCTATGGATGTGAGCAACATCAGGGGAATCACACTCGTGCTGCTAACCCTGTAAGAACAGAGAGTTTCTGTGCCGTCACTGCAAAAGACAAAACAGGACAAGCCATTGGATTTCTCATTAACAGTACAAATACACTCCAGTGAGCTCAACAGTTATCGAAATATGCGTAAATAGTACACTCTACTGAAGAAATACAGAAGCAAGAATTTGTTTAAAAAACCTGTCTTTACGTAAACGAACCTTTCTTCCCTCTCACATAAATAGAAGGTCACCCATCACCCTCGCCTAATGATACGTATTTACAGGTACATCATAAAAACAAAGGAAAGCCGGACGGCGGCCGTCCCGCAGGATCGAGCGCCATCACCCGGTCCCACCTGATGTTACCCTTAATAAATACTTTATACACACTCTAAGGACACATTCGTTTTTTTATACCTGTTGAAAATCGCGTAAAGCAAGTAATGGTGTTTTCTTTTCTTCGGGTATTTTGATTCAAATTATGCGTTATCTTGTACTGAATATGGAGAAAATAATATTTTCACTACATAATTATAAAACAAAGTCGCTGTCGCTGTCTGTCCGTCCCTATGTATGCTTAAATCTTCAAAACTACGCAACGGATTTTGAAGCGATTTATTTTAATAGATAGAGTGATTTAAGAGAAAGGTTTATATGTATAATACATGCATAATATTGTAGAGAAACACTGATAAATTTCGAGATATGCAGCGGGAACGGGATCAGAAAATATGGCGGTACGAAGTTCGCCGGGTCAGCTAGTATATAAATAAAAATGAATTGATATTCTGTTAGTCTCGCTAAAACTCGAACTAGAACGGCTGAACCGATTTGGCTAATTTTAGTCTTGAAATATTCGTGGATGTCCAGGGAAGGTTTAAACGGTGAGAAAATATGAAAAAGGGATATGAATTCCAAGCGGGCGGAAAAAAATATGGCGGTACAAAGGTCACCGGGTCAGTTAGCCGGGTCAGCTAGTGTTATTAAATTTTTCGTAAATTATAAAACGTGGTCAATGGAGACAACCTCATCTGCTACTGGGGAAGTATACTTTTTAATTTATAAATGAGGCTTTTCTCCCGAAGTTGGGGGTCAGATAACAGTTGCTTCCGTATAAGCCAAGATAAACCCATTATGGAGGAGAAGTAACGGCGGTCCCTATGGGGTTTTTCAGGCTATAATCTATCTCTGGATCAAATTTCATACAAGACTGTGCACTCTGGCGTGATTGAGTTACAGACATTAATGCATCCAAACCTCCACCCATTCAAACATTTACATTTTTAATCAGTATCCTTAGTTGTTCAAAGCAAGACAATGTAAGATAGTAAAAAATACCAAGATAAGAACTAAAAGTAAGATAAATCATCAACTAAATACCTCCCTCGAGTCGTCCATTAAAGTCCATTTGAAACTTGGCCAACAATATTCAGATAATTGTAACAATTATCCACAAACTTAACAAATTCAAACGGCGAAAGTTGTTTGTTTGAAACATCAATTAAAGTGTTGTTAATCAAAGAGCTTCTTAGGAATGTACAGTAATTTCTTAGTAGGATAATTGTAAATAAATTATGTCGACCTACGGTCAATTCAAACCTGGCGGCAAAATGCTCGAAAGCAGCTCGAGCATTTTGATGCCAGGTATTAAATGTTAATTAAATATCAAATCAACCTTGTTCTTTTTAAACAAGGCTAAAAATAGTATGCAGCATTAAATCTTAGGTATCCGATAAGAGTTGTTGTTTACTTTTTAAACTTCCAGAGCATTTTCCGCCTAAATTAAACTGACCCGTATGGGGAGCTTATTAAGTTGCCAAGTTTGAACTCGTATTCCTTAAAATATACATTTTCCTAAAAGTATAATACGTGTGAGAGAGTAGAGAGGCTATTACCATACTTAAGAATCCTTATTTAAATAATCTTTTAGACCCAATTTCATAAATATGTATTATTAGGAGCGTGGGGCCCGTATAATAGGATTTCTACTGCCTTTCTCGCATAAAAAACTAATAAAACCGACCTATATATTACTGGTGTTGTTGTAATCCTGCCAACGTATAATGTGTTTTATGATTGTTTTTAATTTATTAAATGTTGAGATAAGCAATTTTATGCATACTAGATCACCGTAATTAGAACCTGTAACTTGGTTTGAAAATCCGATAAAAAAAAACCAAAAATATTTTTTTTAAATTCTGATTTGTTTACTCATGATGGATGCAAAAAGGCACGGCAGCCGTGGGCATCAGCTATCCAAAAATAATAGAAAACATTAGTCTCCTACAGTTGAGCTGCAACACATTATCCCCAATCCATTAAATTTACAGTCTATGCTAGATTACTCATCACTCTACTGCAACTGAGCCATGACAGGTCTCGAGCTCGTGCATGCTGTTGAGTAATATTCTAATATTGGGTGCTCCAGAGTAATATTCGGTTGAGAGTTACGACAGGAAGCTGTCCTTTCCAGCGGTCTAGCCACGTGACTGCAAACCGAAATTAATAGGTGGTTATTTTTATTTTAAAAGGGTATGTTGCATTAAACAGCTTGTATTAAAAATTAAATACTTTTACAACACACCTGCTCATAACAGTGCTATTATTTCATCACAAATAGGCATAGAATGACACCTAATATCATACTGTGACTTTTTCATTGCTATTATTCACAAGTGAGTTATAGATTCTTTTTTTTAATTTAATAGGTTAAGTTTCTATGTTCTTGAAAAAGTTTCGAACTTTCGATACAAAAAAGAACGTGTTTAATAGTACTAATAAATTTAATATGCTTATTGTATGTTCTTTTGATGCGTTTTCGTATTTAAATAAATAATTTCAACTTGTAATATTTGTTTAATAAACTAAATTTTCACTCAAATTTAACTTTTTTTTCTTTAAGTACAGAAAAAAAAATAGTAAAAAAAAAGTTGATTTCAAACCTCATTTTTTTTTAAATATGGCCGACCGCCTTTGTTAGTCTATGCGCGCACATAGGAAAACGAATTAATTTGTAGTATTGTTTATTTAGTATTTGTAGTGTTATGTTATTCGCAAGTGTGTTGTAAAACGTCGTATGGCACGCGTGAGCATGATGATTACCGTCCTCAGCCTCTTAAGACCCTCGCCTGCCGGCTCGGGCCTCAATAACGCCTCGGCGGTAATCATCAACATTGCTCACTTGTACCATAATGTACTATTATTTTGAATGTTCTTCGTATAATAGGTAAGTAACAGATCTTTCTCATTTGGGTAGGCAGAGACCACACATTTTCACTTGCTACGATCCTGATATCACCACCACCTTTTGCTTCTACTTTTTGGTGTCATCGTCATCACTGCGATAGTCCAGGGCCTCGATTCTGCTAAAGCACAACCACTGTCACACCACAGAGACTGCGAGAAAATTCCATTTGATTTTAGCCTTTAAAGTAATGCTGTTAAAGTTTAAAATTAAATGGCTTTTTGTAGAGTGAACGAAAGCGTGTAATGAAAATATTGTCATTTAATTTTGGACTTTAATTCTGTAGAAATAAAGTCTAAAATTTAATGGCAATTTTTGCAGAGATTGTGGCACGACAATGGTTTTGCTTTAGCAGAATCGAAGGCCTGGTTGCATCCGCACCCTGCACCTTGGAGTCCGTGGTTCGCTAATCTATGTAGTGTACGATAAATAAATACTACAATCAATCAATCAATAGCATATATTAACAACTGTATTGTATTGACAACATCATTGTAACAGTGCTTTCTGCAAAATAATAAATGATTTATGATTATGATCGCAATCCACTGCTGGACATAGGCCTCTCCCAATATTGGGAGGCTTTAGCCTACTGTTTCCACGCTGGTCAGACGGGTTGGTACAGGGTTTTATTTCGTATTTTCCTTCTCTATCGTCTGCTTATTTTACCGTTAGTCGCTTCTTACGACACCCTTCGGATGAGATGGGGTGGTGATACTTGTATTTCTTCGCCGTCACCACACGGAGATAAATACTTAGACAGTATTTACACCGTTTTCGATTCAAAGATAGACAATATATAGATACTTAATAAATAAATTGAAGAAACTGGCGAAATGTGGCTGTGTAATAAAATTATACAAGCACATTCACCAGCTCGCAACGATCGGCAATACTTCTAAGCGGACGTTAAATTGTATCCGCGATTTACAGTTTTTTTTTACTACGCCTGCATAAACTACTATCTGTTTAACACGTACTGTGTTTACTTCAAGTTGGGTTCACCCGTTCGTTTATGCTCTACGGATTTTTTATTACATTGAATATACGCTGCTTGTCGAAATTGTATTTTATAGACTTGCCGTAGCAGCCACTTTCATTCTTAGAAAGACTTTCGTGATTCTTCTCAGAATCGCAATCCATTCAACTTCGCGTAGACAACCAGACATTATAATACGTCAATACGATTGCGTAGCACTTCGATTCGTCAGTCGTAGCGCATGCACGGATCCACTAATTCCGGTTCTTTCCCTAAATCTAATTCTAAAAATGCTGTACCATGTTGTAATGTTACTTTTTTCTCTTCTTCCTACGGTATTTTTTTTCTAAATACATTTTATCTTACCTCACTGTCTCTCATTTATCAAATGATAATAATTATCCCTCAAAATGCTAAATCGTTGACTACAAATGGCAATACAAAATACAAGAAAGAAACGCTCTCAAGACATTTAACCTACTTATCCATACTAATATTATAAATGCGAACGTAACTCTGTCTGTCTGTCTTATCTACCGATTTTGATGAAATTTGGTACGGAGATAGAACTTGAGAAAGCACTTAGGCATATTTGGTTGCGATAACCGACAGTCACGCGGGTGGAGCCGCGGGCAACAGCTAGTATTATAATATGCAGTAAATATAATAGCAATAAAAACAATTTTCTATTTTGAGCTTCCCGCAAGAACACAATCTAATTACCATACTGCAAAATTAAACAGATTGTCATTAAAAGCATACACATCCGTAAATTTGCAAATTACCCTGACGTTGCGTTGCCATACCTTTCAATCCATATTACAGTAATGAATATGATCAAAGTCAATCATCAATTTCGATAATGAATTTGGGCCTTGCGTGGATGAAATCCGTTGGTCCATCGGAAGTGGATAATTATAATTAATTAATTGACAATTCCGAGGGAAGGGAGGCTCGGACCCTGCAGTGCCGGCTAGTATTAGTAATGAAGTTTGTTTTGCCAATCAACACACGTGGCGCACTCAAAATATTAACTCGAATATTTAGGGGTTTGAACATTTGTATGGAGAATTAGGGTACTTTGAAGCAATCGTGTTAAAAGATATTGTTGAAAGTGTACACGAATGTTATACATTCAAAAAAGGACCTACTATTATTTGATGTAACTTTATTGGAAGTGTACACGATTGAATGGAATTTTCAATGTGTTTCGTTCGGCGTTCTTTATTTCAAGTACTATTATTATATTTGCATGAAATATGAATATTTGCATTGGTCTGGGTGTTTCCATGTATAATATGTATGTATTTACAAAAAAAAAATGTATCTAAGTATGTTTATCCGCATTCTAGAACCCATAACACAAGCTAGTTAAGCTATGCTTACTTTGGGTCTAGATAGCGTTGTGTAGAATGTCCTACAATATATCGTGTAATGTTTACGGGAGCACCTTGTTTCGCAGACAGAAATTTTCATAGAATTTTGTTTCCCAGAAAATGTTTAATATAATATTGGTCCTTGTTATTTTATTTATCCTTGTGTTTATATCTTAATTATGCTGTAAAATTCGATCAATACGATCGTTGTTTATGTAACAACGATCGTATTGATCGAATTAACGTTTATGTAATCGAAAATCATTTGGTCTAACGTTTAATAATATAAAAAAAACATCATTATAGTTAACACCCCGTCTCAGAGTACCCCGACTCGGATAGGTTAGGTTAGAAGGCTAAAGCGGGAGCAAAGCGGAGTGGAGCTCCCGCCTTAGCCTTCGTGGTTATTTTTTTTAAAACCACCCAGAAATAGGAGCCCCACGGAGCGGGGCTCCGTCGTATTATCTTAGTGCAAATAAGTTTTATATCTTTTGAGTGGTATGTCAAACGATTTTATATTTAATGTATGTTATGATGATAAAAAATATTTAATTTGTGATTCTATGAAATGATTATTTTAACATTCAACTTTATGTGAAACAAAAATCAATGATTTTAAAATTTCAAAGTAAGTAGGTATTCTGCGTATTGATTATTCTATGAAACGAAAATATGAGAAAAATGAAACGAAATTCTATAAAACTATTAGCTATATAACAACGTACAGACGTACACCCAATATTTTCACTGACCCCGACAGCTGAAACTGAAACTCGATCGTTTTAAAGTTTAAAGCCACCGTTTTAAATAATATTTTCAGTTTACACGAATACATATTACACTTTGAAATAATTTTATTTTTAACGGATCGTATCGCAATTTATGTTTAACAATATGTATATTATGTGTTTAACAAAATTTAGCGTGTAGGTACTAGGTAGATTGGTAATAATAACACTTGTTGCTGTTATTATATAACCCACAATCTTCTTTTACTTAATTAACCATTTATCTAAAAGACGTTTCTGGCCGCCATCGTAACTTTATTTCACAACCAGTTAAGTACATGATTTTTTTAGTCTTTCATGGCAACCATTTGTCATAGAAGAACATTAATTCTTAGTACACAGCTGCTGACAACGGAAAAATCTCCATCATCGCAACTATGTATTAATCTAAAATCTCAAAATGCCTTAAATTTTTTTTTTTACAAAATACTAAGAAATAACTTCAGTCTTCAACGTCTATGTACCTACCTGACTTGATTAGCAACTAACAGAACCTTCACAGCTTTGAGACGATAATGAATTCCTAGAATCATTTCCTTTGGTATGAAATAGTAGGTGCTTCTAAGAATTGATATTACATAAATTTGACATCGCTCCAAAGTATTATTACTCCATCTTACAATGGCCTGAATAAACTGTCCTGTATAATCTTAGCTAAAGATAGACAATACCGTTACGTGCAGACGATATTTTTAGATCCCTTTAATTAACGTAATAAAAAAGGTAATTGTTAGGAGGAAGTTACGTCATTCAAAAATATCACTATTAAGGACTCTGTTAAAAAATCAGCGCTGCCTATAACAATCAAATGCTGCAAAATATGTTCAAAATAAACTAGGTATTATAATTCTGGGTCAATGATAAATGAAAAGACTGTTTAAAATTACAATATAAGTCAAAAAATATACCTATGTGAAATATGTGTTGGGTTCTAAGAGTTCTAAGATTCATCGCACATAACCACAAGATGCCGCCACCAGCACATTGCCTGTAGTTTAGTGACTACTTGTAGCATGTGGCGGCCACCAGCGTCAACCGTGTGCGGCAAGTCCATATAAAATGTATGAAAACTGCAGGAAATTTGCCCGTGGTGGCGTTTTGTGGTTGTAGTCAGCGGCCCGTGAGCGGGGCCCTAAGATCGCCGGCGCGGCGCCTGAACCCCCATTCATCTTCTAGCTGATACACATACTGATCAACAGAACAGGCTTTGGAGTAAATTTCCTTTCGACATTGGGGAATCGGCTCGTAATAGCTAAAATTAGTAACAAAAATAAATGAATAAGCATTTATTCGTCTTTATGAGCGTAACCCGCAACCCGTTGAGTAGGCAAAAATGTGCACTTTTCAGGAACAGTAACTCCGTTCTGTTATAGTAAAATTGCTTCTAAAAATCTTAGTTACGAAAGTAAAAAGTTACTACTTGAACACTGAGTACTTATAAAATCATGAAGCACTGGCTGTTAAACTTCAGAAACTTCGTAATTTGGGTCGCTTCATCTTGAGCTTAAGGTATGAAGTGTCACGTGCCGTTTTCCGGCCCGATTTGAGAATGAATACGTTTTATGATAAATGTCCAAAACTTCAGAATTACTTGTCATAGTAGACCGGGTTTCACAAGGTTTACAATGCCGGAGATCCACCTTGTTTCTATCAAGAAACAAGGTGGAGTTTTTGGTATAATTTGTTTAGTTAGCCCAATTCTCAGCCATTGGTGGCTCTGATAGATAAAATTATAGAATTTTATCTATCAGAGCCAGTGTTACCAAGGATTTTAGCGTCGTACACTACATACCTACTGACGCTCGAATAGCAAGCAGAGGTATATTATGTATGTCTAATAAGTATGTCCACTTTTCAACAGCAAAATTTTAGGTCTCAGGATTCCAGCAAGCGAGTCTATTGTTGTCTACCGGGATCTTTTTCATTAAGATATTTATTATTCGTCAGAATATTGTACAAACGTTGTTAGAAAATAAACTAAGAGGAAGATGGGGATTTATAGTGAAAAGCAATCATTACAAGAAGTAATAATTCTTTTCTATTTCTTCATGTAACTATTACCGAGAAGTACCGAGTAGTTTAAAGAGATGAAATGCATTATCATCCTTCTAACAATATGACGTCATCAGCTAAAAAAAAACAAACAAACAAGATATCAAGAAACACCTAACCGTAACGCGTACCTTCGAAATCATATTTGATTTCGGACATTATTTCCACATTGACGTTAAGCAAAAATAACACAACTCATTATTACACTCACAGTTCAGAAGAAGCAACAGGATTCACAATGAAGTATCGGATGTATCAAAGAGGTGACTCCTCAGTACCAAGTGTATTATCTTACTGCGACGTCCTTGTTAAAATGTTACCTAGGATGACAATGCAGGAAATATGAGATAAAATGAACAGGTATGGTGCAAATTATTAGACTTCAAAAAGAGGAGAAGCTTCTCAAATAATCGTAATAATACAAAACGACTATAACGAGTGATAACTTCTCATAATAATTTGATCAATATCGTCATCGTCACAAATCTCAATGGCTCTGACAAAGGTGCTTTATGGGTCTAGGAGGTCAAACAGCAGTCGCTCTAACAGAGTTTATTGACGAAATTAGCCAAATCGTAAAATATGCGGATCCCGGGCTCTGATTGAAAAACTCACATGGAATCGACACTAAGACGACTTTTCACTCGAACTTGGTTTGACACACTATAAATAAGTACTAAACTATATGAAGCAAGTTCTGATAGTAGGAGAAGCACATGAAACACGTAATCATGATGAATGTACATAGGACTACAACTTTTATGACAGGTAAACTCATTCAAAACAAACAAGGCACTCAATAATAAATGTCGCCAAGCTTGTCCCTCGGGAGCTCTGTATGCTAACACCATTACCAACGAACCGAGAACATGCAATACATCTCTGCGTACCTTTCACGATACCCTTTAGGGAATACAGGTATGTAGGCTTGCATGCGAAATATCTTTGAGAAAATCCTTGCTTAAAAGTCCAGCTTTGAACGTTAAATACTCTTAGGAGGATCACTTTTACTCGAGTGTGGTGATAAAAAAGGAGGGTAATATGCTTAACATCTGATGTACCTATGTCTTTCCCTATTTTCCCTTGTAGCTTATATACTTCTTGTACAGGCTTAATGATAAATGATGTATGATAAATTATATCGTTTAATTCACCTCGCGGTCGAGGGTAAATAATGACCAACGTAAGCGAACGAACCAGTGTGAACAAGCAAGTGGAATTCGTTATCTGATGATCCTAATTTTCTTAATGGGTACACACAGCGTGCGTTAATGATGTGATCGATGAATCCCACTTGTTCGCGTCTGTTCGCCTCTTATCTGTTGGTGTGTACCCAGCTTTATAAACTTGATTTATCATTCGCTCATTCATTCTGCGTGCCCAAATTATCTTAGTACTTAGTACTTTTTCAGTAATCATTAAAATATTCCCTTTTAAGTCGACTGGATCTACCACCAGTAATAGGTATAATAAGGTACTTAAATTATCATATTCTTACAAAAATATTAAAGAGAAACTAAAATGAGTAAAATGACACACCGTATAAAACATCAAAACAAACAAAGCATACCCTAATTTACTAAATAAACGTAATAAAAAAATCGCTTTAGATAATCACAACCAAAAGGGAAAGCAATGAATAACCTTAATAAAACCACCTCGATGCACAAGAGATATTGTAAAAAAAAGTAATGTTTCGCCTCAAACATAGGCCCGTAGATGAAAATTTTCTTAGATGATATCTGTCGGAGTAACAAATCATACCATTGTCTACGGCTCCCCTCTCAAGGGGCGGACTTTTCCACACCATAAAATTAAATATTGCGTTCAAAATTGTATAACGTTGTTATGGGGTTTGTAATTTTTATGCTCGTAGTAAACTTTATTTTTAAATTGACTTGAATTTTCTTATCAATGTCACTATTCATGCATGTCTTACAAATAATGAAACAAAAAACACTCTGACACCGTAGTGGTGCCGGGGAACTATTTAAGTTGCTCTGCTGTGAATCTAGGATTAATCTTAGGACGAGCAAAAAGTACCTATAGCTAGCCAGGTTTTCTAATAAGACTTAAGTAGTTACCTACCTACCTACCCAGTTAATGGTAATAAACTTGCAGCCCTCTTACATGGGAACTGATAAAATGAAATAGCTTAAATAAAAAAACCTAAAAACCCTAAAGTAAATCATTTGCGTCGTCTGTCTCTATTTATGTACTTGTTTGACGCCTGTGCAAAAGCTATTAGCAATAACGCACACTTCCCAAAAGCAGACGTTTTCCATTAGGATCACACCTTACAGACAGTAATAACTTCGTCTTCTAATGCACCATAAGTGCTTACAATGCATTTGAGCGCTGGTTGGCTATTCAAACTTCGAATACACCGCATTCCCTGTTACGCTAAAATGGCTGGTTATTTAGCCAGCTTAGTGGCGAATGCAGTGTGTACACACTGAGACTTAGTCGCTTGCTGAAAAACCATTCTAGACATGTCGAGACAAAAACGCAGTAGTTCCACAACTAAAATTGAACAAAAGAAAGTAAAACTCCTAAGTAAATAACAAATAACATAATGTGAATTTCTATTTTGTACCAAATTATAGATATTTATATCAAATTATCATAATCATAAATACAAAGTTGTAAGTTACCTAATAAATAGGCACATACTAATTTGTAAATACGAAGATATCGCGAGTGGATTGTGCAGTCAGTCTCTGGCGTCTACAATGGATAAGTAACAGTGGCACTACCGATACAACTGGGCATTTTGACAATTGAACATTGTTTCCATGTCATTTTGATACATTGGACATTATGACATTTGACCCAACTCAACCCCGTACTCAAAATTTGGATATGCATATACCTACCCAAGTATCTACAAAATTATATTGGCCAATTGCATTCAATTGGCAAACAGGTATAATTTCAAAATAATGAACACAAGCCACCGAGACCGCACGAAGCCAATCCAAATTCCTCTATACTTCTGTCTTAGTGTCAGGTGTGTGTAGTCCGGTGGCTTAATGGCCAGAGCGTTCCCCCTGTAAGGGAAAGATCGCGGGTTCGAGTCCCGCCCGAGGTCGATTCTCTTTTCTCTTTCTAAATTGATATATTTGCCAAGTTCAGAGTTGGCCACAATGTTCTACGAAAAATGCCTAACCTGTCTAGCGAAGTTTTCACTGTAAAAATAATAAAAACTGTATAAGTAGGTAGTAAATATAAGTACAATTCGAATTTTAATTATTCATACTTCTTGTTAAAATTTATCAAGTTATAGGTACCTACTTAAATATTCGAATATTACTTTTGTATAGAGTGAACTTTCTGACACACAACTTTACAATGCTCCCAGTTAGCGGTCGGTAGTACAATAAAGCATTCCTCCCTCTGTGGCTCAGCTGTTTGGCCGAAGTGAGAGTGAATGTGACCATTTGCGTACAGCCAAAACACTCCCACGGAATGGTCCTGACCTAAGTAAGTAATGTTTTGTGGGGCTAACGGGTAGTGGTTTTCTTATCCGTGTTTAATGGACGTTTCAATGTTAATTCGAATGTGGAATGTGGGACGAATGCTTGTAATTTGTTTGACGGTAGTTGTTCATGGACGATAGAATCCACTAACAGTTGGCCACGAAACTTGCTAAAGACATACAAATTTCAGGGTGCGTACATGCCTATTCCATTTAGCTACTCTCTGTCTACCACTCAAAGAAAAAAAGGAAAGAAGTATTTTTAAATATATAAAAGATACGATACCATCTTTACTAAAAGAAAAAAAATAGGATTAGTCTCAGACTAATAGAATATTCTAATAGAATATTCTAATAGAATATTCTAATAGAATATTCTTTTAGTCTGAGAGGATTAGTATCTACGTATAACAAAAGACAGTAGGTCCTACCTACCTACGTTAGAAGTGTTGTGTATAGTTATACCTACCTATAGCCGAGATTTAAACTCGCTAACGTCTATATATATGTAAAGTCTAAATGTCGGTATTTAATGAAAGTTTGCTGCTTCCGCGGTCAAATTGGTTCATTTGTTGTGAGAATAGCATCGGACTAGTAGTTATGAACTAGTCTATCCTCAACCTAGTTATGTAGCGCCTGGACAATTTATGCGAGCAATAACGCACACCTACTTTTAAGTAACTGAAGTTCCAATGTTAGTTGATTTTTAACCGACTTTACCATTGGTATCTATCATAAAAATATCACTACATACACGCAGAAATATATCATATCCAGTCATAGGGGATTTTTCAGTCCTTTATTTCTACGTAGGCAAGTAATTAGGTAGTGAATCTAGATCCACCTATCTAGATTCACTACCTATCCTACTTACGTGGAAAGGTCAAATATTTACTAATAGTAAACATACAGAAGAACAGATTAGACTTAAATCAAGTTTATCTAATTTTCCACATGTTTGCGAAAAAATCTCTTTCATTCGCGTACAAATTGTCATAGCATTCATACGGTAATACTAAAACGTTACTCTTGTAAATAAATTATGTAAATATAAGGAGCTTTCGCGAGCATTTCATGTTTCATAATGAATCCTTTCTACATAAACCCTACGTGCTCTTTAACTAAAGTGAGTAATAAAACACGGACCACATTTTTTTTTCCGAGAAAAATGGAAATAAAGAAGGCCAAAGGAAAAGTGAGCGGAGGACCCTTTGGGATGTAGTTTGATGGGATCACGTACGGAAAACTTTTTCGGGTATTTAGCAAAGGGCATTTTGTACGTTTTTCTCAAATTGAATTATATGACGCAGAAGTCCTCCAAATTGGAATGCTTCTTCATATCGAGCTCAGTGCTTTTGCAGAAATACAAGAAAGTACTTACCCTATATTTCTTTGACTGACTTAATTCCTTGAAGTAAACCCTTCAGATCTTGCAAATTCTTCAGTCGTCTCATATCGTTAGGGATAAGAAAACATGTCACCTTTATAGTTGGTACGGTTGATGTTAAATACGTTTAGTTGTATGTACTCAATAACAATATTCGTTTCTAAAATAAAGTGTAATCTGTACTCAGAGAAAACACAAATATTTCCTTTGTTAAAATTTTTTGATATGTTAAAAAACGTTTAGAAACATCAGAAATTTCACTCACTCACTACATACGCACACATACAATTCTACCCACCCTGCTCACCAGCAACAATGTAATAAAAAGTCAGTAATTTAATTCAGTTGTGGAACCAAGTCTTATTTATGACTTTCAGAAATTCTCAGTACCATGGAGATAGAAGTGAAAGTGCAAGTTGAAATGGCAGTGGACAGGGCACATAGCACGGAGGACTGATGACCGATGGGGTCGAAAAGTCCTCGAGTGGAGGCCACGTATCGGCAAACGCAGCGTAGGACGTCCACCCACAAGGTGGACAGACGACCTCATAACGCGCTGGATGCGAGCCGCTTCCAACCGGTCCTATTGGAGATCTATAGGGGAAGCCTATGTCCAGCAGTGGACTTCCTATGGCTGAAATGATGATGATGATGATGATGGAGATAGAAAAAGTGCCCGATTGATTGCAATGATATCTACCTGCATAATATCTAGGCAAGCGGAGGAGGGTACGTAGGATGGGGCTGAAAATGTGTGTTTAAATACTGCCAACTACCAGGTGGACCATGGGCATTAATCAATAGTTAGGTACTTGGCAATAAAATCCATGTATTTTATTGTAACTTACTTTGATTCGGGCCAACCGTGTTATTTATTGACTTTATTGTTATTAATGCAGCCGAAACAGAATCTAATTATACATTGTAATACCAACAATAAAATTCACAGCAGTTTATTTTTACAACACACCAAACTTCCAACTAAGGTGCAAAACAAAATGTAAAAGTTACAACCCCTTCATTTGGCACGTAATAAACTTTTACGATATGGCATTTACTTAACGCATAAGTTGACCCCACCGTGAACCCCGGTTACGAAAGTTTATAATTTAATTATAACACCCTTAGGAGTCGTTATGCAGAGCTCTCTGTATTTCAAACGTAGATTTAGACTCGTATCTAATGAAAGTACAATAATATTTCGAGAGGAGATAGGGTATAGGGATTCCCCGAACAAAGTTGGAGTTTGCGAACTGACATTCAAATATTTTATTTATCTAGGTCACAAGTTAACCCTTGTAAAGTTTGAGGCTACATTTACAATTGATGCCAGGCTCTCAAAGCAACGAGAACCTGGCAGTGACACTGATGGTCCCTTATTTTTAAACGTTATTGATTACATTTATGTTTGCCATTTATTTTATGTATACTTTTCGTTTGTATGGTGTACAATAAAGTTTATTTCTATTCTATTCTATTTTATTCTACATTGGGTTACAAGTAACACTTTTCTCATTGACTATACCTTCTTCATAAACTGATAAATTTTCGGGGAGAATTTTATTAGTAACAGGAGGAATCGGGTAAACCTCTAATATTGCCTGAATTGCTGCTGCTGTTGGCACTGTTGTTGGGAAATCCTTAGCCTGTCCTTTATTATGAGAGCGTCTGCCGACCTGAAAAGTCTGCGCCAGAGCCTTGTCCGTCAATCAGCAGATGTATCGGTTTGACGAGATTTCCTGTGAGATTGATCAGGTAAGATATAGGTGAGATTGGTATAGCCCGAAGATCTTGGTAGAGCCCCAATTACCAACAGAGGATGAACAAGTTATCTCGTTATTAGGTATTAATGCAAAATGGTCCTTTGAAAATTTACGCCCGTAATTTTCCGGAAAAGTCGTGTAAGCAAAAGGTTCAAGGATACCTTTACCTATCGCAGTTAGACAGATAAGAGCTTAATGATGCTTCCCTGCGGATTACACAAACTACCCTCGCTACGTCATCAAAACAGAAACTGCAACATCTCATTTATCCGTGCTTGAATATCTTGGCAACAATAATTTAAGTAGTTACCACGGAATTCTGAGTTAATTTAAGATAATTCTCAGATTGGTACGGGTATCACTTTTATTCTGGATACGTAATCGATTTATCATAATGTATAGTCTGATTATAAAATAAAACTTTGATAAAAAAAGGGACAGCAAGTAGCAATAATCATGCGAGAGTAAATCTGTCTGCTCCGCTGCAGGCCTTAACCAATGAACCGATTTTGATGAAATTTGGTAAAGATTAGATCTTGAGAAAAGACATAGGTTATGTTTAATCTCGATAAGCGATATTCGCATGGGCGGAACCCCGGGTAACTGCTAGTTTGACACAAAATAAACATTAAACTTGAAGACGAAGTCTGCATTTATAAGAAGCTAAAGACTCATCCCACACACAAAACTTTTTGAATCGACGTTTATAATTTACACGAGAAAAATAAAAGTTGCCAAAATAAATTAGGGAAAATTAAAAAAGTACCATAGCTGCAAAATTTTACTCAGTGGCCTTTGTCTGGCTCCTGAACTAGAATTTATCCGCCACTTAAAACAAGATATGCCTTTGAGAGCTATAAATATCTCTCAGGCGGCAATTTTGAAATTTCCGCTTATAAATTAATCTTGAAATTTCTTTTTTATATTTTTTTTAAAGAAAAATGCCGAAATATAATTATTTAAGTTCATACTTACTTACCTATGAATTGTATTATTAAATATTATGTAAAAAAATCTCTTCAAAAATACAAAAATGAGGTCCACCGGCATCAGTAGGTACAGGAAATAATTAAGTTTTTTTATTGTGAGCTGAAGCTGAATTTTCTTCCTTTATTACCGACTTAATCAGTTTAGTCATTTCGTACATTAGCGGAACAAACAGATAGACGGGGAGACAGACGAACATTAAAAAATAGCTTTTTTGTTATTTAATCTTATTTATTTGTATTGATCAGGCGTAGATTAGTAGATAATAATAACAGTAGCGGAACTTGTAATTTATAAAAGCTCAATTGTGTTATCAAAAGTTTAATCAGGCTTCCAAATTCACATCTTTCATATAAGTAATGATATAACGATTGTTTCTGATAGTGGAAGCTTTTCACGTACTGATTGCCGAGAACCTCGATCAACATCTCAAGAGACTCGCGTTAGGCAGCTGGGTCAAGGGCTTTAGTAGAAGGCAGTTCTTGTGAGGAAATAGATCGGAAATGAGATCATAGGTATCCTAAATATATAGATGAACTAGCTATTGCCCGCGGCTCCGCCCGCGTGGATATCGGTTATCGCGACCAAACATAGCGTATTTCCTTTCCCAAGGTCTTATCTATCTCTTTACCAAATTTCATCAAAATCGGTTCAGTACTTTAGGCGTGAAAGCGTAACAGAAAGACAGACAGAGTTACTTTCGCATTTACTATATTAGTATGGAGTAATATGGAGTTGCAGTCAAATACACAATGTATTGCAATGTTGGACTCAAGCTGTAAGGTGCCATTTTTTTTTTAAGATCCCGGATAGCGAGCCCTGGTCTCCAACACGTACAAATTTTAATGATGCAGAGATTGAATGATGATGGTAGCATCAGGTCATCATACCTTGTCCTTACTTCCATACATGACTCTCTGACCTCTCTGACCTCCATATCTAAAATCTATGATCCATCACGTACCTGACAATGGACATGACTTTCATCTTAAAGAATCGAATGTTTCATAATATACCGTACCTGTCCTTTCGATGGACCCTTTCAGGGTTCTACCCGAGTTCCGGTTGTAAAAGTTTTACTACGTGATAAATTCAAATGACATATCAATAGAAAGAGACCGCATGGGCGGCTATAAAATTAGACTAGGGGAAAGGGTTATTGTTTTACACATGTTGTAGTAACGGTTTCGGAGTTTATTATTCAACCTTGTTCATTTTTAACCAACTTTCAAAATAGCAGGTTATATATTCGAGGAGGTATTTGGAAAAGTATGTAATTATGTATGTTCTCGTATGTATGAATAAAGGAAAAGTGGAAGGTAAAGACTCCGGATAGTACTCAATGCCAGACCAATTATGCGGTGAATAGTAGGACTGAGAGTAGGTCACTACTATTCATATTACCTAATTTACCTAATTAATTACCTAATTAGCATTTTTTTATAACACTTATGTCGCAGACAAGCACACGGCCTATGGCACTAGTAATTGTGTAGCATATTACGCTAAAAGTGATACTCGTCCATAGGTCATGGTAATGACCTATGGACGAGTATCACTTTTAGCGTAATATGCTACACATAATAATATTATGGTATAAATTTTATCCTTTCAACTGGAAGCATCAACCAATGCAGGTAAAGACGCGAGTAAACATTAGTTTTCTTTTTCATGTTTTCTCTGATCCTTTTTTATCTGACTGTACTTTAGCATGCGCGCGAGATGACGACGAAAAAATAATTCGAAATCAAAAATTACCAACTCGCGCGCGCTCGCGAATTTGACGATCGCGAGATAGTGAATGACTCACCCGAATTGGAAAGACTCTTCGAATTTACGGAGTATAAAAAAAAATATTATTCCTATTCTGACCTATTTGAAAATATGCCAAAAATATTTCAGGCAATTTAAAAATTGGAATAGAACGGCATGTTCCATTCCAATTTTATAAATCACAATACTCGCCCAGATTAATCTTACCACATACTAAAAATAGTTACATATTAATCCTTTGCGTAATAGTGGTAATAGTAAAGGTACGTGACGGCTTACCAAAAATAATTACATAGATTTACAACAGGATTCTGTCACTGTTACCTAGATTGATGTACGTACTCAATTGTATTCAATATTGTTATCCATATTGGTGTTCTATTTATAGTTCGCGAGCTTCGTATCAAATAGCATTGTGTGTGGATTACACCGCGTATCAAAGGCCATTGACGAATATAAAGCGAGGAACGATTAGATGCGGATTTGGAAATGTTACAACTGTTATGTGTAAGTATATGAATGACGATATCGGGAACAAGGGGTTGGATTTCTGTTCTCTACGAAAATTATTGTTAGTTGCTTGATAGTTGATAGCTTCAGAGGCAGCTCGTGACTATTTCGGTTAGAGGTTCACTATAAAGTATATTAAAAAAAAGCTTACCACTTTTGACTACCTTTGAGCTTTGGTATAGTAGTCAGAACTAAAGTGTCTAGTCGAGAAGGAAAGGCTAGGTACAGCTAACAGAGGAGATGGGTATGGTCGTATGGTTGCACTTTCTCATATAAAGTTGTAGGTAAAAGTGTGACACTATCTCCTTTGTCGACTGTAGGTACAATTATTCTGGATATTTTAATATAATAGGTTAGTTACTGTTTTTATTTATGTATTTGGTAATTAATGCAAATATCATATTTATTTTATCCAGACGAATTTTTGACTGAACGGGCATCAAAACCAAGACCCTTGACTTAACAGTTGAACGCTCTACCTCTACAACGTGTTACAGAAAGGTGTGGTCATATTCGGGGGACGCATTAAGTGTCATAAAAATAACATATTGACGTGGGGAACAAATCCGATTTACTTGCTATGCGTAGAAAAATGCTTTTCTTTTTTATCGAACATTTGTAAACTCTTATAATATAATATCCTTATAATATCACTCTTATAATATCCTTGGGGGTAATAATCGGTTAACATGGTCTCAGATTTTATGAAACTGACAATAATATGTTTCCAATTATAATTATTAAACTATTTTTCTTTACTTTTGTTTCTTATTAAGTTTTATATTTTTAATTTCTGTGTAGGTAAACAATGCACAGAACACGAATATATCAACAATACCGCACGCGACCATAAACTTACAAGCATACAATTAATTACCTACTTAATTCATCACCCTGCATATCCCTCAAATCAACACACCCGTATAATATTTATCATACTTAGCCAGTTATACAAATTTACAGACAACCATACTACTAAACATCTGTCGGCGGTAATATCGAAGCATTAGGTGAGATTTTGTTCATAGAAACCGATCCGGTCAATTGCTTGACCATCTGCGTCACAATCGTGAGGGTGCGAATATCGATATTGTAAAAGCGTGGCCACGGTGACTCTACTTGGGTTATGCACGCCTGGTACAAACGATTTTAAACCAATCGATTTGTGGTGTGATTTATTTCGTGTGTTGTGTGTAAACTTTTGATTAGACACATTTATTACATAGGCAAACCCGCATGAACCCGCTATACATATAACGACCCAGATTATAAGGAGAGCAAGTACGAGTTGCAGCATCAGCGCCCCGTGCAGCGAGCAGCCTCGTGCATTCGCCTCGTGCCGCACCGTCAGCAGATTTAAGAATCGATTGCATCAATACGCGAACTGATTTTACATCTTTAATTAAAATAAATATAACTCACTTCTGTTCTAGCATCGAACGTAGTCGTTAGTATAGTTAAGAATGTAGTTCTCATATCGAACTCATTCGCTTAGGTTAGTAAGGTGTAATGTAGTTCTAATATCGAGTACATTCACCTTTAGGCTAGTACGGTGTAATGTATTTCTAACATCGAGTACATTCACCACCTTTAGGTTAGTTAGATTTAATTAAATAAGTATAATAAATCTCGTTTAAGTGATTCTAGTTTCCTTCTTGTACCCTCTGGCTGCGGAAAACGTAATTGGCGCAGTCGGTAGGATATTCGAGGCAGTGCGCGGCGCGGCATAGGTTTCCAAAAATCGTTAACCTGCTGAGTGCTGACTCCGATAGTCGCTGTCGGTATCTTAATACCTCATCGAATATCCAGAATCTACGTGAAACCGCAGGGGAGGTTATCCAGACATTGATAGCACAGGAAGGATCCGGAATATAGTATAAAAAAGAAAAAAAACTAGTTATATAAAACGAATTTAATTTATTACCCACGAGAGCTGCAGCCATCAAAAGAAGGGAGAATAACCAGCTATCGATACGCAAGAAGAATTGTATTTGTAAGTACTTGAAACTTTTCTAAACTGTTGCTTCCTTTTCTTTCCCTTACCAGTTTTACCTAGTATATCAAAATTTTTAATGACCAGTCTAATGTAAAGTTTTTTTTTATCTATAAATTCCATAACCATCTCGACGATTAAATAGGATTAGATCAGTTAGATGGCGCTCAAATAGACCTTAAAGATAATTATTTAATTACTGACTGTACTAGAATCCCTATTCACCTGTACCAATATAAATTACCCAAGTTTCAGGAAACAATTCCTGGTAACTCTACATCATAGTTAACATATTAAAACTAATTTACAGCTCTGAACAGATTTTAGATCTAGACTTGAGAGAATACTACCTTATAATAAAACCCGGTTACTATTATACAGGAAAAAGAATAGTTATTATATTCAAATTACCAATAATCTCTCCCACCAAGTTCGATTTATACAGATTAACTATAGTTCCCAACAAACTAGAATATAGTTTGATCCCTCCTTATCCCTTCCTAGCAACATATGTCAAAAGCTTTTAAGTACATAGAGGCTGAATGCCCGAAGTTGAACCAGTATCATCTCTGCGAGGAAGAGATGAATTATCCAATGGGAGAACTTCTCGACTGTATCCAGGGAATCATCTCTAATCAGCCCTTAATAACTCATGCGCTCCAGTCAAGATCACTACATACTAGTCAAGATAAAATTATAACCCAGCCTCCGCTGCAACTGGAAAATTCCTCTGGAACAATTTATCACACAACTATACCACTCTATATAATTATAACTGGCACAATCATAGTTATCTCAAGCATCATAGTTCGCCGGTTCTGGAGAAAGAAACAACAAAATTCAACAGAAAAGAATCCCAGCGTCCAACAAAATGAGACACATGAAGAACCTGGAAAACCGACTATACCAGCAATATTTTCACTGAAAGTTGGAAAATAATTGCTTTTCTGAGGGTGGAGGAATTACATAGGCAAACCCGCATGAACCCGCTATACATATAACGACCCAGATTATAAGGAGAGCAAGTACGAGTTGCAGCATCAGCGCCCCGTGCAGCGAGCAGCCTCGTGCATTCGCCTCGTGCCGCACCGTCAGCAGATTTAAGAATCGATTGCATCAATACGCGAACTGATTTTACATCTTTAATTAAAATAAATATAACTCACTTCTGTTCTAGCATCGAACGTAGTCGTTAGTATAGTTAAGAATGTAGTTCTCATATCGAACTCATTCGCTTAGGTTAGTAAGGTGTAATGTAGTTCTAATATCGAGTACATTCACCTTTAGGCTAGTACGGTGTAATGTATTTCTAACATCGAGTACATTCACCACCTTTAGGTTAGTTAGATTTAATTAAATAAGTATAATAAATCTCGTTTAAGTGATTCTAGTTTCCTTCTTGTACCCTCTGGCTGCGGAAAACGTAATTCATTTATACACATAATATTATAATAAATAAATAGCTACCTATCGTAAGCTAAGTTGCATTCTTGATTCTGAATCAATGATTCATTATTTCAATGTAGACTCTGCCGAAGATTTTGACATAAGTAGCATTCAGGTAAGATGTAAATTTTCAGGATTCTGTGACAGACCGTATCTATGTCCGAAAGAAAAAATCAGTACACTCATAGGACCTGTACCTATATCCAATTGTCGTTTTTAGGGTTCCGTAGCCAAATGGCAAAAACGGAACCCCAGATTCGTCATATCTGTCCGTCCGTCTGTCTGTCTGTCCGTCCGTATGTCACAGCCACTTTTTTCCGAAACTATAAGGCTTATGCTGTTGAAACTTGGTAAGTAGATGTATTCTGTGAACCGCATTAAGAATTTCACACAAAAATATAAAAAAAAGCATTAAATTTTGGGGGTCCCCATACTTAGAATTTTTTTTTTCATCAAACCCATACGTGTGGGGTGTATAAAGATAGGTCTTTAAAAATACTATTGAGGTTTCTAACATATTTTTTTTTCTAAACTGAATAGTTTGCGCGAGAGACACTTCCAAAGTGGAAAAATGTGTAAGCTCTAACTTCTAAAATAAGAGAATGATAAATCTAAAAAAAATATATGATGGACATTGACATGCAATCTTCCACCGAAAATTGGTTTGAACGAGATCCAGTAAGTAGTTTTTTTAATACGTCATAAAACGCAATTTTCGCCTTTGCTGCTACGGAACCCTTCATGGGCGAGTCCGACTCGCACTTGGCCGGTTTTGTTTTTTAATGAACAGCCAGTCCACTAAAACATCTCGTCTTTTTATTTACGTTATTGCGTGTGAGGAAAAATTATAGTCAGATATAGGTATCGCTTATAGGTATCGTAAGGAAATTGTGTATAGATAAATGGAACACGTCTTGGCTTAATACATAGTATGTTTATTTATTTAATAATACCCGTAATAAGTTTGCACCAGTTCACAAAAGCTTAACTAAAGCAAATTCTAATCAAAATGCATCATCACGCAGCGGGGGTGAGTTGTTTAGATTTTGGGTCCAAATACCGGTGTCAATTAGACTAACGTCATAATCCGAGCCCTCTGTGTTTGTCCGGTGGGCTCGCCCAAATAAACACAGACTCGATTAGATTAATATGTGCGTCCAAACGTTCCGCTATATAATAATTTATAGCACTGTTTTAAGCTTAAAGATGGGGTGTAGTGTAATAGGGTGGTCAAAAAATGATGAGTTTTTTTTAATAATATTAAGTTAACAAACAAGCAGATGGCCAAACTAAAGGTAAGTGATTGCTGTGGCCTTAAAAGTTTGAAATATCAGGTTTCATGCGTCGCTGTCTGTAGAACAATAGTGGATTTCACTAATGATAAAAACCGCTGCCTCGATAAGCTAAACCATGGCACTTCGGTGCAAAAAGATAGAAACTGAGTTTAGTTGAAAAGATTTTCGCTGCTGATTTATGGGCATTAGAATTTAGTGCAGCTTCCTTATCAAACTAATTGCAGTAGGTCGAGCCCATCTGGAACTCATGATTCTTCGCGCACTCAAGCCTACTTTTGTTTTGTAATTTGTATAATTATACAATTCATTACAGTTTCAGTAGTCATTATTCGGGACATTTATAATTTAGCATACATACACGTTTTTATGCCCGGAGGGTTTGACAGGGTTGAATTAACACCCACATCACCAATCCTCGTATTCGGTTCCACGTAATAGATGGTGCGTCTATTGACCATATTCCGGGCACAAATTTTTTGACTCGAGTCATGCATCTGAGTCCGAATCTTAACTGTATATAGATGTTGAATAATTTAGCGTGTAAAAATATAAAGAACTATAAATAAAATAGCCAAGACAGGTAGGCTATATAGCAAAAAGCTATTTATCGATGAACGCCTGAACCGAAGGTATCTGTCTATTTCACAGTAAATCTGTTACGTCGTCATTGCTTCCACTTCGCTATGTCGCTACGAATTCCTGCCACAGATTACCTCATCTGCACTCTTTGTTTAGCCGCCTACGAATTCCACTATTCTATCAAGGAACGGTAATCCGTCGAACCTTCGTCGTTGATTGTATTCCAGCGATGGTTGATTGAACTAATCTGTTACTTCGAATGAAATAGTTCATTTTGTGTGCTATAAACAACGTCTATAGCACAGAAATACATTAAAAGAATATTTTGTAACATTTAATGCCGCGTGGTTCCCGGCAGAGTAGAATTTGGGCCACCCCATCTCCTCCCTTGCGGTGTCGTACAAGGCAACTAAGGGATAGGGCTGTTTAACATCAAACAGATATATACAGCATAGGCTCAGCTCAGCCTCAGACATATGGCTCGAGTCAACAACAGTGCCCGGAATACGGCAATAGGCTCACCCCCTATTACGTAGGACCTAATACCTACAATGATTGGTGAAATGTGGGTGTCAATTCACCTCTGCCTAACCCTCCGGGGATAAAGGCGTGATTGTATGTATGTATGTATGTTAAATTAATAACTTAATATTTTATTAAGTTATTTTAATTTAATTAGTTTTAATTAATTTAGTTCCTTTTTTTTAGTTTTAATAGATTTTAGTTTAATCTATAATGAATGTACATATTAATTTAATTAATGAGTTTGTCTGGAAGAAATCGCGCTCAGCGATAAGACCGCCGTTTTTACTGCCACTTTTATATCATTGTTGTTTTTCCTTTGTTTTTTCATATGGTGTACAAATAAATAATATTGTATTGTATTAATTATTATATTTTACATACATCAAAATTTCTACTCAGGCATCTACTTCAATTTATTTTTACATCAGTCCAAAGTAAGGAGACTGATTGATTATGGATGAACTTTTAAATAAATACCTAGATGAATCAGAAAAACGAGAGCCACTCGTTACCCCACTTACATAAGAATAATTAACCAATTAATCAGGATTGTAGAGTGATAACAACGTTACGCGTAGCAAGATTGTTAGTTAAACATTTCTGTATTGTATTTCGAGTAATTACTAAGTGCTCCCTGAAACTTCTCAGATTTCCGTCTAATTCCATTCTCTGGCAGACTTTGACAACGCTTACCCAATTACGGTAGCGTCCGATTCGAGGTAAACCGGATTATGACTGTTATATGGGAGCCTATGGGAACCTTTTAGTTAAAACCCGAGACACTCATACAACTAACATATCCACAGTCTAAATATTGTAACATAGGAATACTAAATACTGTAATACAGGGTTGTCTCTGTGTATGATGTTTTGAAGACTGCCGGGCAGCCTGCATATCCCAATGTCTTAAAAAACCTTATTTACTAATTTGCTTTTAACATATTATGACATATTTTTTACAAAATTTTGATAGTCTACATTACTTTTTGACGTCATCTATTTTGCGATTATAACCTTTCAAAAGACGAGAATCCTTCAAAAAATGTTTTTCAGCCCAGGGAATATTTATCCTTTCTTGTCGGGATTCCAAAAGCAGAAATTTGTACAATAAATTAATAATTGAGTGATAGATGTTTTAAGCGTGGGCTCAGAACATTATCAATAAATTATAAGTGGTACAGAACATTATCAATAAATCACAAGTTCGTAAGACACCGGAATTTATATTTGTGAACTTGCCCTTGACACAGATAAAGGAATATACCTAGTATGTACGCGTATTATGATGATTTAAGTGTTATTATAATTATCAATATCAGTTTTTCATTACCTACTAAATTCGGCACGTGTATTTGAAGTAAAAATAGATTCTTTGAATATTATGAGTAACATTTTACTCTTGATCATTTACGGTAAATTAAACCTTCTAATAAATCTATATTAACACATAAAACACTTCGTTCAGTACAACGGTAAGACACGACAGTATTTCCGTCTCAATCGAACAGTCCGACTGGGGAAGCACCTTCGCCCTACAGATTACTGCGACTAAATAACCTCGTGTTGTGTTCCCGGTTAGCCGGTAGCCTGAGCTCACTGGAGTGGTTTTATGCTGTCAGTGGGAAGACCAACGGCTTTTCCTGCTACCTACTATCTTCTGCGCTGACGGCACACAATCTCTATTGTTACTAGGTCGTCAGCACGAGTGGACTCCTGTTGTTGTCCATAGGTCAGGTTAAACACTGTCCCTGATGGAAAGTGTGCTTGTCTGCGATCTAAGTAGTATAAAAAAAACTATTAATATAGAACAAAACCACAACGTATTCAATTTTCCTCAAAAAGCTCAGTCTATAACAAAGCTGATCACAGATATATTATTGCGTATGAATAATATAGACAAAACCAGACAGCAGTCATTTGTTAGTATTTCATACAATGTTATTTGTTATTTCATTTTCCAAAACTTTTACAGGAAAAAGCGTTTATAGGGGTGCGTCAATGCTTCCGTCGAACTTTATATTTTGGTACGAACATTTCACTTTATTTATAAAGGTACTTGTCTAGACACGGGCTAGACGGCCCCTAACAGCCTCCATATACTCAATTATTAGGGGCTTTAATAAATCAAATGCGTAGAAAAAGTTTAATCTCCTTTGAGTGATGAGAGCAACATGCCAGTATGACGTAAGTTATATCGGCACTCAAAATACAAATAGGGTTGGGATGTACTAGTATTTTTGAAGTAAGTAAATAAAAATAGTTGTAAAGATTTTAAGTTACTTGAGTAGGTACCTATATGCCTAGTGACAATGGTTTGGTGTTAACCGTTGCCCTAGCAAAAGCAGGTCCAGGTTTCGGAGAAATAAGCAAAAAACCAAAAAACGGGACCTTCTTTCCCCCCTCCCCCCTCGGGCTCACCTCGGAGGGGTCAGGACTTTTAGTATGTTTATCTCCTAACTAGTCCAAACAAAGTTCTTAAGTCAAAATTTCTGCAGCCGACTTTTCCATCCACAAGTTATTCATTTAACTACTAGGCTATAAAGAAACATCGTGCGGTTGTACCTATTTGGTTCGATTTTTAAAAAAAGATTAGGTACATTTAAAATCACACACAAAAACCTAATTTGGTTGTAAAATTCTAATTCTTAAAAAAAATAATGGACAATAGCATTTTATAAATATATCTACAATTGATAAAAGCTTTACTTTTACAAACCATTATTTAAATACAAATTATTAGTGAAGTTCCCGAGATATTAATGTAGGGAGATATACAAAATTACTACATACTAAGTACTATAAACTTATTTATTTAATCAATAATAAAATTATTTAACAGTAATGTAACAGGTAAAAATCAAGCTAATAAGCTACCTTATGGTAGGTATTTGACAATCAAAACTATATCGCGATATTTATATTATCATTGATGCGAAACCCACATCACTAACACTTATTGACTATCAAATCCCCGTCTATGAAAGCATCTATTTACAAAGCAGTAGAGGTAAAAAGAGATAACTTGAAGGTTTAATATTAACGTTTAGAAAATCAGTCGATTGTATATCATATGCTAACGAGCACGATACCAAGATCAGGCAGACTTCCGCTCCATCTTGAGAGAACTTAATCTCGATATAAAGACTCGATTCTATAAGGTTGAGGTGTATAGCACATCGAAAGTATCAGGTTGCTATGAGGTAGGGGAATGAGCTAATCGCGTCTTATTCGGTTCACTACCTCTTGGAGAGGGCAGTAATTGCTTTTTCTTTTTTAGCTGGTAATCTTGAAGTCAGTAGATTGAGTTACATTATTAGCACGTATCAATTATACTGCCCTTAGATTTGAAAATAAAAAGTAGTTTCAAAGTTTTTTTTACACTTTATGCTTATCCGTGCCGTGTGTCTGTTTGCCACCTAAGTGGTGGTAGATAAGCACACGGTCCACCTGATGGAATGTAGTTACCGTGACCTATGGACGTGTGCAACACTATGGAAGTCACACTCGTGCTGCTGACCCTGTAAAAACAGAGAGATTCTGTGTCGTCAACGCAGAAGACAAGTATATTGGTCTTCCCACTGACAGCACAAAACATCTCTAGTGAGCTCTGGCTACCCTACTCACAACCGGGAACACAACACGTTTAACTCTGTGATGTCAATTCTATCATAAGTGACAATGTTATACCGTTTTAGATTAATCTTCATTAGATATGTAGTATGTTTGAGTTTTTGAAATGTACAGACCTACTTTCTATATAGGGATCTATTCAGGTGGTATCTTCTGTATATGTATTGTATTGTTATGGACGGTTGGGGCCTTGGTTCATAAGGTCACCTCTCCAACAGGCCCTTAGTGTAATGTTGTAGGTTCAATCCTTATTTGTCCATCGATCAATAAACCTATTGTAAGTACCTACACAGCTGGGCATAATCCTTATATAGGTGATTAATGATTGAACTCACAGACACAGTTTCAAGTGTAGTTAAACATATTCCAGGTCCTAAAACCTTTTCACAATATAATTATTCACAATGTGACCAAACGAAATATGAAATATTATTGAAATTCTCTACAGAAAATTACCAAAATCCATCAATTATTATTTAATATACAGATCGTTTGTAAAGTTGGTGTACAACAACTTCTGTAGGCAACTGTACCTACTTTGCATTTATTGGTTGCATTTACTAATAAATACTCCCTACTACAAATAAACCGTAATGCGGAAGTTTTCTTTGAGAACAAGACGAATTATTTATTCAGTGTTGAGCATCCGTAAATCCTTTTTAATAAGAGGTTTTTTACTGCAAATAATACATAAGAATCGATCGAGATGTAAGTAGCGTTTAGGGCCAAGTCAAACCCATCAAACCAGTACACATAATTAATGACGGACGAGACTGGTGCAGGATTTTCTTTACACTTCCACGTATTTTTACGTGTTTCGCTCCTCCTAAAGTTATCTGATGTGACCATCAAGCTGAGGGTCACTGTTGTAACATTGTTAATATCTGGAATAGTGACAGAGTAGGTAAAGTCATATTGACATGGCCAATATAAAAGGGTTAAAAAAGGGGAGAAGGAGTAAACGTAAGGCCCCGGGTTCTAAGGTGAAGCCTCGGATGCAGCTAAGAACAACGCTAAGATGATGATAATTAATCTACTGAAATAGAAGCATAGGTAGATACATAATAAAATTAGGTAGGTTATTTGGTAGGCTCAGGGATAGGAATATTGGTACTAAACTCGCGGTTTTATTCAATTATACGAATTATTAAAATACCACAATATGTTGATCATTTTACTATATTAAGTAGGTACTCCAGTTGTTCCAATAATGGAAGTGATACAAAATTATCCCCTTCAGTCCTGATTAATCTTATAATAGGATCAGAAATAATACGACATAGCCTCCATTTCAAGTTTATCAAATTAAATTTTCGGTTTTTCCAATTGAAAATGACATAACTAAGGTAGGTATAATGTACTTTCGTTACAATATAATTCAAGCAGCTGTTTCTTGTGAAAGGAGAAATTGATTCATCCGATTATATATTTTGCTACGGTAGAAATTGTGGGTTTATAAGGAAGTATATTTTCAGCTATAATATTCTATCATTTATCTTTAAAAGAAAATGCGTATCATACATATTCTTCAAGTATGAAACGTAATAAAACTTGGGTAGACCGTAAAGCCGTAATGATCTTGCCATTTTATTAAATTACAGGTAGGTTACTAGAGGTTCAAATGCTGTTTGTCCAATTGTAATATTTTACGTCAGGTTTAGGGTCTGAGGCGGTGCACTTAGTAGGTACTTTTTTCTGTTTTACTTCATGTATTTTATGACTCTTCCTACATTTTTTTGTTCTATTAGCTTAGCAATAAGCACATGGCGAATTTAATGATCAGTGGTTAGATACTGTACTCATGTGAATGTTTTGCCAAGAAAAGTGTAACCTAGGGATAGGTATTGATCATGACAATGAGTAGGTACTAAGTCCACACCATAGCTGGATTTATTCGGAGGTGGTGCACACGACACGTACCTTAATAACCATAAAAAAGCATAGATCAATTAGCATAGTTTAGTTTTAACAGAATACCCGAGCAGGTAATATTTTTTCTGCCTTCCGAGCTAAAAATTCACACATATATTACGTAGCTACACTCAAATTTTATTATGGACTGTTTACTTTTTTCCCGATCTCAAGGGTATTTCCACAAGGTTGTTTTATCACCCTCGGCAGACAGTGGGGTTGGTTGACACTGATGGATAACCCACGTCGTTCGTTGTCAATAACTGAACTAAATTGATAGAACGCGTATACATTGCAATCGTCCATTACGTCTGTCTACCGAAGAGCAATTTGATTAAGAATGCTTACGTAATTAGTATTCTGCTGGACCTTTGACAAGAGTCTTATAATCGTTCAAGACGTATGGCTATTAGCTCTGCATTTATTTCAACCTCCGGGAGATAATGGCGGGTATAAATTACAGGGGTAAGTGTAACGTTTTTTCTCGTAATCAATTAAGTGCGCCAACGTTGTGGTAGTACCAAATTCATTAAAAAAGAGAGTCGTGTTTTAATAAGAAGAGCTGTTAAAATGGGGTGGTGCAATTCTGACCTACACGATCTACCCAGAATGATTATATTTATCAACTAATTATTCGACACAAACTTTTTACTCTGTTTTTAACTGTACTCTCGCCCCGTTTTTTGGTGAAATTATTTACGTAGTTCGTAAAGTGACACTTGAAAGCGTGTAAATTTAATTCAATACTTTTTCCTCTTTTGATTTTCTTATACTTTTTGTTTAGTAGCTATTGACGTTATTTCATTTCACAAATAATAGTGTTCCCTAAAAAATTATAATCATGATTATAGTCGAATTTCAAATATTTTTTATTTAATTTTAACTCAAAGTAGAAAATAATTGATAGTACTCAACAATTTGCACACTGATACAATCAATTTACTATAATTTATCAAAACGAATCGACTTATTATTCGTCAATTAGTTATAATGTTAATTAAAATATTGTGATAATAAGCAAATACCAAAATATCCAAATATGGTCTCTACTTCTTATCATATCATACCTACACATTTACTCGTAGGCTCGTAGCTTCTTCTACTTCACACACGTTCGCCGATACATACAAACTCGACTCCTACTGGGTTGCCCTTAACTCTCACTTCATAAATCTTTCCTGTCAGACTTCTGTCATTTATTGTAGAGTCCTGTCCTGAGTCCTGAGCTGTATTTGCATGAGCAATTTCCTCTCAGCTAACGATTCGTAAACTCCTTCAGAGAATTGCAATAAGATCTGTGATTATTACCTTTTACTCCGTTGATGGTAGCTTTTCACGCACGTGAATTTTTTTCACTTACTTCCCGGTTGAATATCCGTAAAAGTACAGCTGACAGCTAAAATAGCTGATAATTGGTAGACAAATAGATAACGTATTTCTGCGCGCTAAAAATATTACCTCATAATTAATCATGCTCATAGCTTTATTTTTGTGAAAATGTTTTAAGTAATTTTTACCCAATAAATCATTCTATCGAGACATCCCCTATTTTTTTTCAATAGATATAGTCCTCTATTGTATCAAGAAATCGCTCTAAGCAACTATTTTAGGGGAAGAAATCTGAAAAATCAGTTTAATGACTCGTAGTTTTAAGTGGCAAGAGGGACTCGTCTCCAAATTTTCAATTGAACTAATAGGTAGCATATGTAGGTATCTAATCTGTGATAATGGCTCGAGTTTTTACCCTTTTCTTTATTTAATGCCTGAAAGCAAGCTGAAGGCAAAAAAAGAGTGTTACCTATAATGGTAATCCTCTTTCTTGAATGAATGAATGCCAAGCAATTTTCAACCGACATCACATAGAATCGAGTATTTTTTCTTAATTCGTGATCAGCGTCATCAGCGTCATCCATTAATGCGTAAAAACATGTCGTTAAAAAAATTTCATTGAGGTCGAAAGTAGCTTGCATTGTTTTTCGTAGTCTGTGTGTGAAGATCATCACCAAAAATATGTACTTCATTTGGTTTTACTAGGATTTTATTCGTTGTATATACATAATGATCTACAATATATGTACCTATACAAATATTATAAAGAGAAAAGAAGATGCAGCGAAGGACGCGGCCCTGTGGAGAGGTTCCCTCCATCTGGCAGAAAATTCATTAGGCATAACACATTTGACATTATTGGACTGGTCGCCGAGTGCAGACCGAGGGTTCAGATTCAGCCACCTCGCCACCTGTCACCGCTTCACCCCGTTGGCGAAGTGGTGCGACATTCATATCCTTCCTTTCCGCAGTACAATCAAATGGGGACACCGTGCTTTTTACACCTGAGGGCATCTTAAATTATGGCCCAGGATCAGTCGGGGAGTGCGAGATATGCGGCGTGTGGCTTTGAGTAGGTGCGATGGCCGACCGGAGTGGTATCTGAGGGGACTGCCGAAAAAAAGTTGGAACGGGTACGGAATTCGATGTGGGTGGAGCCGCGGGCAGCAACTATGTATAATATAATACCATTTTGTACAAAAACTGTAGATAAAGCCAAAACAGCGAAAAAAAAATATAAGTATAACTTTTTTACTGGTCTTGATTCATCGGAATTTGAAAGATCCCTAATGCGGACCTGCAATTTACATGTAATAATAATAATAAATATTGTAGGACATTCTACACAACGCTATCTAGACCCAAAGTAAGCATAGCTTAACTAGCTTGTGTTATGTGTTACGTAGACGTTGGCACGTGTCGTGTCCAACTCATGGTAGAGCTTCTGTACAATTTTTTAGATTAGGTACATTCACGTAGAAAAGGTGAGAAGTCTAAGACAAAGGCAAATATAAATTGTACGAATTTACGCTATAGAGTACTAAAATTCGGTTCACTAGAATTTTACCCATTCTTAGACCATTCAGATTATACTACAAAAAAAGAACCAGACCTATTTAGTATACATGTACGTAATTACATAACTCCGTATGTCTCAATTTCTGATTGATAGATTCATTCATCACAAAGCTAATGTCCAGAATAACCTTTCATAGGTAATTGCATACACACCCCTCAGTTGCCAAACTAAAATTAAACTTATCCTTTTTAATACCGTCGACCCTTAATTAAAAAGGACATTTACAGGGGGTGTATTTTTTCGTAATGACAAGACTCATATCGGAAATGAGACGACCTGTATTACTTTTTGTATGCAATGTTAGGGTTGTGCAGTAATCCGTATCATCTGCTACTGGGGCAATTATTTGAAAGGGAAGTTGTACGAACCGCACGTAAGCTGGGCGCGTGGACGCCCTAATTGTTGCTTGCCCCCGATAACCAATATGGGCTTAGTAGGGTGGCCATGGGTTCTGAAATATTGTTTGTTATTAGCGGGGTCTTAGCTTGGCTTGTGGTAATTGGTGTTGTGTTAAGTTGTTAGGCTATTGATGGTTTCAGCTACTAATATGAGTGTTTAGGAAACTACCTATAATACCTCTTTATGATTTACGTATAATATCTAAATGAGTTATTTTCACCTTTTAATTATGATGAATGATTCTTTATTATCCCTGCCATGTTTTTATCTACACCAGTGTTATTTACGGTCTACACCATGATTGTTTTTAAATGATCCTTCTTTTTTTTTGCTTTTTCGCAGTCGGGTAAAAACGATACAACACAATGATTGAGTCTAAGCTGTTCCTCTCTTATTTTTACGTTTTTAAAATTCCTCTTGCTATAATAGTTTTATATTTACCCTTAAAGTTTATTTAGGTTTAGTTTATCATCTAATCTGTAAAACCATCCGTCATAAGAAATATGATTGATGATAAACGTATCATCAATCAAAATTTGGAAGTTAGAAAAGTTAAAATGTGAAACTTCAAATAATAAAAATAAATTATAATCAGAGCATTTTTACTCTAGTTAACAGGTACAATCATCATCATCGTTGTGTTAGCCCCCGTCGGTCTTCACCTTGGAGACCAGAATTCGATTTATCCCGACCGGAAAGTGCGACGTAGCTGCACTATTCTATGCCTTACAGTCTGTTAAATTTATGCCCTCGTCCCCTGACATCACGTCACACTGAAAGTCTTGAGAAATATTCTGAAAAATTCTTACCTCTAAAATATATTTTTCCTATACCTTCTTACCGCGTTCCACTCGACTCGCCGCTCTATCCGTCCAGATAAGGCACGCACGGTCCCCCTACTGTGAATGGCAGTGAATTATAAATTATAGCAGCACAGGGTGCGTCATTGTATGTCCTTTCTCGGCGACTATAGACCACAGCGATTGACTGCACCCCGCGGATCGAGCGTGACGCATTGCTTTTGCCAAATAGTGCTGTTAACTGCGTCACGCTCAGTATAAAGTCGATGTTTTCAATATATCATGTTCTACACCGTTGGGTGAATTCTTATACATTTGTAATAAGAATAAGGGGCACTTTCTTCGAATTTCATTGCGATGTTGTGTGAATATTGTTGTTTTTTATACTTCTAAAGTAGCAAACAGTGTGCTATGTACCATTTATGTGGTGTATGACCGTTTGAAACACTTGAAATGGTCCTTGCTTATTGTTGCTAATTATTTTACAGAACAGAGACTTTAAATTATTTAAATTATTTACTCACCCTGGATAATAATAGATATGGCAGATGATGAAAATATATAAATACTCTCCGGTAAATTATATAGTTCGACATAGCAACACATGACAGCCAAATGTTTATATATACCCACCCAGTAGATATACAGTTATTAAGAAAAAATACACAGTAACATTTTCACCCCTTTTCTCATCGATCAAAAATGAACCTACAAATTGACTAGCGCGACTAAGGCCATCACTACGCCTAATACGTTCATAAGTGTTGTTGCACAACATTTGCTGCATTATCCCCCAGTCCCGTCTGCTCATCTCCTACAAAAGATTACATTGTAATAAGAACACCGATTAAAAAGCGTACCACTTTTGTACCACTGCACTAACGAGAATAAATCATGTCTTTTGTCGACATTTTTTGTGGTATCCCTATTTTGTAATAGCTCTATTTATAACGCAAATTGATATTGATGAACCGTAAAATACTATTGTAGTAAATATTTATGTGTGTATGATACCTAGTTGCGTTTTTCACAAGCGATCATGAATAGTCAACAATTGAAAGTTATTTATTAGGTTAAATAACGCTCATTTCATTTTGATTATCGATTTTGGTACAATTCGTGTCTGTCCACAATTTTCACAGAATATGATTTTTGGTAGGTGGTCGTGCCTCGGAGAGCACGTTAAGCCGTCGGTCCCGGTTGCCATAAGAACATCTATGGCAGTCGTTACAGGTAGTTGGCCTAATATATCCAAAAACAACGGTCTAACTGCAAAATCTTCGATATCGCCTAATGTCAACATTGGGTTGTGGAGGTCAGATGACAATCGATTCACGGAAAATATCGAGATCTAGCCAAATCCGTAGTTAAGACTGGTTAAGCGGACCCCAGACTCCGAGCTGAAAGCTTCGGATGCGACTGGGAATTAACGCTAAGAGGAATGATTTTTGGTAGGTACATTACATATGTCAGGTTCTTCAGAAAAATACTAGATTGTCTAGATATTTCCCGAGACATTAGGTTCATACCAGTTCATATACCTCTGCCTACCCATTCGGGGATCTACAGGCGTGAGTATATGTAGGTAAGTATGTGTTTAGATACAGCGATTTGTAAGTGTAGTAAATAATTATCTTTAAAGATTTTACTACATTGAAATTACGGCCTAGTTACCTACATATAGAAGCGAAACGTATTATATACCTAATATTAAAATATTGCGAACATCATGATATGAGATTGTTATGAAATTTGTAAAAGACTTTCTTCCTATTCTTAAATAGCTTTACTTACAGATTGAGACCGGTCATAACGTCGCAAACAGTGCTGCCAATGCATTTACCACCTACGTGCAAATGATACTTTTTGTGGGGTACCAACCCACAAGTTACAATAACCGCTCTCCTCAACTGACTATTTATTCACCACGGTAATATAAAAAAGTACCTACGTTTAATGTAAGAAAAAGAATACACAGATACATTTTCAATACATTTATTTCCATATAAAATTGCGCTTCTCACTTTATCGCAGTTCGGCTACAAGCTGACATACAATCTTAAATACGAATAACATTTAAGCTTGTACATAAAGAAGCGGATGACTATAAAGTTTGGTTCCTCTTTAATTTGCAATTTGTTCAATGAATCGTGTAATTCTATTGCCCGAAATTGCTACCAATGAAGACTTCGGTCGTTATTCAGCAGACAAATTGAACTCAATTACTAGTGGATATATTATTTAGTTGCAAAAGTTGACATCCGTGTAATCCTCAAATTTTACTACTTTTTCTGGGTCGATATCGAATCTAGAAGTGAGGTACACTTAACAAATTCTAATTCTAGATAGTGTTTAAGAAGTTTAAAACTTGTTGGGAAAACAAATGGACGACAATCGCGTTCTCAGAAGAAAGATTTCCATCATTTCTTTGTTCATTCGTAGTCTATTCTACATATACTCGTATAAGTAAATTCTGTCAAAGGCGCTCTGTATGAAAATTTAATAACAAAAATTTGAAAGTTTAGGTACAATATGTATATAAATACTATAATAAAAATATCTTAGACACAAGTAAGCGGTTATAAAAACATTTTCCGAGTTAGTTTGAAATAGCTGCTAAATTGGATAATGATGGCATAAACCACTTTTACGGTGACATTCAGCAATTTAGCAATCTATTTCAGACAAACTGGCACAGTACAAACACAGAACAGTAGTTTAACTTTAATGTACTCTCTAAATTACTTACCTAATAAACAGTGTAAAGCTAAGATCGAGAATTAACCAAAGTTAAATTCATTGTGATGTAAATAATGTGTTCTACTTTGCACGGTTAAACTACTATTCTTAGCTTGTATTGTTTTTAACATACTTAATTTCATTATAATAAGTAGGAATATTTTAATAACCTTACACATACTAACAGGTATACATTACCTAACTTAAGGATTGTTTATAAAATTAAACATGACACCCTCCAGCAGCTAACACCCTCAGAAGCGATAGCGTCCTAACCAAGGCGTCTCATACCATGAAGGACTGAATTAAGAAATAATCCTGAGTTTTCCACTTCATCAATGGTACATGAGATACGTATGAGACTTAAAATAATACAATAGAAAAATATTTACACTCTTAACTAAGTATTTACAAGCTTACAATTAAAATTCAGATTTTTTTACTAAAATTATAGGCAAAACTCTCACAATTAAACAAAATTAGAAAAGTTGCGATACTTTTTTGATGAATGATTTACGATGACATTGTTGTGATGAGAATAAATCTATTCAAGTAAAAAAATATAAGATGAATAAGAAATAGCTATAGTTTTTTAAGAAAACATCTCTTCTTTTTCTTCTTAAATTACAAAAAATAATAATTTTCATGATAATATTTTTGTAATGTGTAAAAATAGAGCTGCATAGAAATGAATAGAATAGAAACAGTAATTTAAATCTTAAAACAAAACAGTTGAGACAGTAATTAATTATCCTATGTACACTAAAATATAATACCCTCATTAAGGAATACATACACTAGAAGGCACATTTTGTACCTCTTGAAGCAACGGTATCATTCGTGAAATACATAAAGTGCAATAAAGTTTTATTTGTAAAGACCTTAGACGTCCCTAAAATATCACTTTAGAAAATGGTATGTTATAATATTTGCATTACAAGTAGATGTTAGAAAAATATATACGTAGTAAATATGTGAAGATAAATAAATCTAAATATAGAGTAAAGCTGAATACTTAAGTAAACTTTTGGCAGTTTTAAAATACTGGTCGCGCTCACAAACATGTACACAAGCATATCGAACGTACATTTAACATTCATAATCATGTAAATTTTATTTATGACTGTGATGATTTAGACTGCAGAATTCTTCCCAATAATAGGTCCTCCACTAGTAGCGTATACCCTATGGCCGTCGAATTCAACAGAAGAGTTCCTCTTGATGGCATCATCAGCTGTATCTTTCAGTGGCTCCTTTTCATCCCTATAATAGTAATACAGTATTAGACAGTGCTTGTGTTTCAGTTTCCTAATCAGCTTCCTTTATTTACAATGCATATATTTTCTAAAGTTTAGTTTCCTTCCTTAATAATTATTATTTTACTATCGTTTTTAATTTTATTGTTTTCATTTTAAAAACTAAACTTTAGAATAAGCCAAAACTTTATGCTTCAATGGAATTTGATGTGAAATATAATTATGTTACACAAATAATGAAACGTGATTATGATTCAGTAAAGCAGACACAACAGTAAGCCAACAATTAATGCAGAATATGATTTTGTACACACTGCAAACACAAAACACAATGCGCAGACCTAAATATAAAGTATTATTTAACTAGTTGATGAAAATGAATATTTGGTTTTCTTACACTGGCGTGGTCGGTACATAACTACACGTGGTTGATATGAGGCAGCATTGGGAAAGACAAATATATACGTTAGTGGATTGTGCAAATAGGAAAACGACTAAAGTTAGTGTGAAGACCTGTGATAATAAACAATAGTGCATTAGGAAAAGTTACACACAACTGGATATAGAGGGATCACAAGACATAGTAAAAAAGAAAAATTAAACTTTGTAACAGTAGGTAAGGTGATGTCGTAAGAGATGTTCCATTTAGGTAGAACTTGACGTCTCTAGAGAAGGGCCGGATCTGGCGGATGCCCAATATGGCTTCCGCCGAGGGCGTTCCACCGTGGATGCAATCATGCGTGTGAGGACTCTGGCGGAAGATGCAGTCTCTCGGGGCGAGGTGATGTTGGCGGTGGCTTTGGACATCTCCAACGCGTTTAACACCTTGCCCTGGAGTTGCATTATGGAGGCGCTCGTGTACCACGATGTGCCTCTCTACCTCCGCCGCATAGTCGGGGCTTACCTGTCGGAGAGAGCCGTCATCTACCCAGGTGCGATCGGTGTCGGCCGGAGAGAGATGTCGTGCGGTGTTCCGCAGGGATCGGTCCTGGGGCCGCTCCTGTGGAACATCGGATACGACTGGGTGCTTCGCAGTGAGCTTGTGGATGGTGCCGCCGTGACGTGTTATGCGGACGACACGCTAGTAACGGCGAGCGGGGCTACACACCGCGAAGCGACCCGGAAGGCCACGACTGCGGTTGCCCAAGTCGTGGAACGGATCCGGAGGCTGGGTCTCGAGGTGGATCCGCAGAAAACCAAGGCCATGTTCTTTCATGGACCTCGGCGCGGACCACCAGCGGGATCCAGCATAACAGTGGGAGACACTCTCATCGACATCAAGCCCCAGATGAAATATCTGGGGCTCGTGCTCGACGGTCGGTGGGACTTCGGGGAGCATTTCCGAAGTCTGGTCCCCAAATTGGTGCTCACAGCTAACGCTCTGACGCGGCTGCTGCCCAATTTGAGGGGCCCGGAGGACTCCTGCAGGAGACTCTATGCGGGTGTCGTGCGGTCCATGGCTCTATACGGGTGCCCCGTATGGGCGGATAACCTGAAGGCCAGGCACGCGGACAAGCTGCATGAACCGCAGCGGACACTGGCCATCAGGGTCATCAGGGGGTACCGCACGATATCCTTCGAAGCAGCGAGTCTCCTTGCCGGATCGCTACCATGGATCCTGGAAGCGAGAACCCTTTCGGCGCTATATCGGTTCCGAAAGGAGGCGCGGGAGCGGGGACATGATCCTGAGCCTGAAGAAATTCGGGCCGTGAAATCCCGGCTCCACAGGGACATGGTAGCGGAGTGGGAGCTGCGACTTGGGCGACCACGCGCAGGGCACGCCGTATTAGCGGCGGTAAGACCCATCATGGGGGAGTGGCTAGAGAGGCCACACGGCGGGCTCTCGTTCTGGCTGACGCAGATAATCACCAGTCATGGGTGTTTCGGGCGGTATCTGCATCGGATCGCGAAGAAAGAGCCAACGTCCGAGTGCCATCACTGCGACGCGAGCGAGGACTCGGCGCTGCACACGCTCACCGAGTGTCCGGCGTGGGAGACGCCGAGACGGGAGCTGGTGGCGACCTTGGGAGTGAGAGTTCTCACGCTCGCTACTTTGCTCGCAGCGATGGTTCGCTGCGCGGATGCGTGGGCCGCCGGCGCCTCCTTCTGCGAGCAAATAATGCTCGTGAAATGGGAGGCGGAGCGGGAGCGAAGGAGAATCGCAGACCTTGCGGCCCGCGAAGAGCGTAGGAGAATCGCTAACCGCGCGGCCCGTAACGAGCGACGGCAACTCGGGCGTCGGAGGTCGCAGAACGACCTCCGTCCCCCATGAGCGCGGGCCTGGGGGTGACGGGTGGAGCCGCCTGTCACCCTAGCAGAAGCAGGCCACGGCGGCGGTGCGCATTGCGTGCCTCCCCATACCCGGGGGCGAGTTGGGGACTCTACGGTCCCCACATCGGGAGAGGGCCAGATCGAGAGATATGGCCCTGGGTCGGCCGGGGTGCGAGGGATATGGCTACAACAATCTCACCTCCGGCAACTGGCGGCCCACAGTCGGCGTGCGTTTTAGTCGGTTCGAGTCCGACATAACCTCCTCCTCCGGCTCCGGCGGGGGAGGTATCCGCGGGGATTTTTCGCACGATAAAAAAAAAAAAAAAAAAAAAGGTAGAACTTGACGGAAAAACAAACAAATACTAAGACATGACACCAGCTTATAATATTAAAATTATACAAATCTTTAATTGAACAATAATTAGAGAATTAGTCAATTTAAAAAGCGGCACTGTACACTACTTCACAACTACACAACACTTGAATCTTCAATCTAAAGCATTACGGTTTCTATAAAAATACTCCATTGCTATTTACAAAAGGCAAACCGCGAAGCTTTTCGTTGGATTATTTACACACTGCTCAGCCCCAGCGAAAAGTCTTATACATACTTCTCCCCACTCTTATATATATTAAAATTGTCTTCTCAAACCAAATCAACTTTTGGTCAAGAAGCTTCTCCTCACGAGGGCCGAACCATACCATCCGCACAAACAAAGCATGCAGGCAGTCTCAAGGTTTCGTATGGCTATTGTGTGGTGCCTTACGTAGGGGTCGGCACGAGCTTGACCGGCGGTGGCAGGGGCGCGGGGGAGGGCGGCGCGCGCGGCTTCGTGCTGCAATAAGGGAGCGGGAAGCGCCAACCGTACAGACTAGCGGGCAGAAACATCTCTCATCGACACTAACACTTAATACGGAACACGGGATAACAAAAGGGCAGGCTTCGATATGATTAACACAAATAGGAATAGATAGACAGTAACAATTATAAATTATGAATATCTGAAGTGGCACAGTTATGATGTCGATGAAGTGCTATCAGATGAACTAGTTTTCGTAACAAAAAACTATTGAATAATACAAAATGGAGAAGAATTTAGGTTACATTACCTTCCCAACTTCGCTTCATCATCGTTATGTTTTTTGCCACGCTTTCCACAGATTGTCGCAATGACACCTTGCCTTCTGAAGCAGAAGAGAAGAAGATCCACGATGAGTAGACAGAGGAATACTCCGGCTAGTGCTAATCCAATTATCGAGCCACTGGACAACATCTGCGGTGGCGCAAATCCGGAACGTTCTACCCCTGTAAATTAGGATTTCGATATATTTTTATAAATAAATATAAGAGCAGTAGAAGCATTATACCGTTGAAATGATAAAAGCTTTGGTGTAATTCAAATTAAAAGGTATGTTATCTACTGCTCTTCATAAGGTTAGTTTATGCATCATGTCACAGAAGCTGATGATGTTAGATGACATATAAATGATTGTAATAAATGCAATTCAGCTCAAGTGTACACAATAGTATGTGAAAGTATATATTCGTACAGAGCAATATGGACATTCATTGCAATCAGTGATTTGTTGACAAACAGGGAGTGCTTTCAGATAAAGAAATCGTGCACCCAATCACCGGTAACTATTCTATTTCAATGACTCATCAAAGTATTTTGGTAGAAAGCTCTCCTATAGAATGAAATGGGGTTTGAATGAAAATGAAGTAATGACCAATGATAGAAACGAAAGATGATGATGCATAAGTCAAAAACCTTATAATTAATGATAACAATAATAATCATAAGAAAGAAAAGTTGTCAAGATGCAAACATTCCAAATGATTTCGTTTACCGCAAAATAAATGTTCAAACCCCATGACAAATATTGATTCTAGTTAAGCGGTACCTATTGTAAACAATTATACTTATAATAATAATTTGATTACGATAAAAATATTTGAAATAGCTATTGGATGGATATCTATCAACCATCACCTTAGTATACTTATATAATCTTAATAATAGGAAAACAAAGACTGCTCAAAAAATGTTGCAGATGAATCACTCACTCACTCGCAACCGCAAAGAACATTTTTAGAGCAGCATTTTTTTAAATCCTACTACAAATGTATCCTAAAACCTGGTGAAACTGCCAATATCACTATAGAGGGTAAATATAGTGGGATTAAAAAATATATTATAACGGTAGGGGTACAAACTTGGCAGTTTCATAGATTACACCATCCATGCGTAGAAAAAATAAATTGGGCACGACTAGGATGAATTGAAAACCCAAAATTAAAGTCACTAGTACATCATGACCGTCTAATACGATCACTAAGATATAATTAAAATGGTAAGGACTGAGATGTATATAGTAGTCGGTATGTTTAGTCGACGATGTTGGGACCATGCTATCGGTATAATGTGAATCAAATCAGCGTTTGAAGGGTGTACATGAAGATCATGCAATAGTAACAATTAGTACATTCCAAAGGAAACTAGGTAGCAGGATTATTAACTATTAAATATATCATATTAATGTAAAATTATATTTACCCAAATTTCAGTCAGGGCGACACAATCATACACACTTTGTGTAACGATCTATATTCATAAGGGTTAATAGACTTCTTGAGAAGCATCTTGACAGCTTTCTTTTCGATATCTTTTTACAGTTAATTTGTTAGTTCAATGATGTACAGTTAAGGGATGAGGGTTATAACTAAGTTGAATGGATTTTGGTGATGGTAGTTAATATAAAAAATGAATGAAGTTGTTACATCCTTATCCATGGCTGCATGATTATTTTGTATGTTACAACTTTTACAAAATAAACTTCGAAGCAACATTCATTCATTTTCTTTACTGTACACAAATAGTCAAGTTGTTTCGAAAACATTTATTATTTTTCACATTGGTCATTTTTCTCCTAAAACAGATCACAATTCTGAACTCCTTGCAATTATAGTAGAACTTTTGGCTAACTACATTATTATATTCAATCCTTCACAATGCTCAACATTCGTATTTCTTTCATACTCCTTAGATGGACGATTTACTTTCCCACCTTTATACTATATCAAAAGACAAAATAGCCATCAAAAATTCGTACACAATCTTACGAATCCTTATATTTATAACCTATGTTAAAATGTAATGGATGCCTTAATTTTTGGCATCATTTCTTAATTAACACTATGTTACGAGTTTATATTTTGGCAGTGTTAATTTATTAGCCATTAAATTACCTATGTAATATTATTAATAGATTTATAAATAGCTATGGGATAAACTTTCAGTTAAGTTCGAAATCATATTAGAATATTCACTATAAATTCACACAATTTGAATCACTAGAATCCCGAAATCATTTCATGATATTTCAAACACAAGCAACATTTACACTTATTTACACTTCAACAAATTGCTTTATCACAACAATTATATTCCCTAAATAACAACAGTCGTCTTTGGACTTGCTTAATTTAGAAGATTATTATTAGAATATTTAACTAGTAGTTTATATTAGGCAATATGTTATAAATATCGTCGCTAAGATTTCCAGTCTATTGTGACCCCATCTGAAATCACTTGGACATCCATTTGGGTTACCTAGAAAATATTTTATAACGATAAATACTTATAGTTAATAAGGCAAAAGAAAAATATTCTACTGTTTATGAAAATTAAAAAGAAAATATAGGCAATTAAACTTACCGCGAATAATAAATTAACACCAACATAATATAAAGTCGTCAATTAGTAGTGTAAGACTATAGAAGTACATCGTAAATAATTTCAAAAATAATAGTTAACTTCAAATGTTAAAACTAATTTTTGAAAATCATAATACAAAAATAAAAAAATGCATGCCAAAACACAATAATTCACATACGCAATTATTTTCTTTAAATATTTTTACAGTTACAACATACTTATAGTACCTAACGTTTTGTCAAGGCAAGATTGTACAGTATATTAAATATGTATGATTAATTAATCACACAGCAAATAAACGAAAATAAATAACACAATGTTAACAAGCGAAACTTACTCTATTATGTAAATTAAAATTGTACTTTTATAAAAGAGAAGCAAAACTTAGTACCAATGAAGATAACCGATATGAAAATAAATTCGTTGTAAAAGTATTTTACAGGAGCACGACAAAAACAAAAGAGCACAAAACACTAATGCAAGGTCATAGTTCACAAAACAAAACACAAAACAAAGATACATAAGTTGAAAACATAATAAATGGCAGTTGCTTTTGAATGCATGGGTTCTGAGGCGGTATAAACGTCGTAGAAACCAGCCTTTATTGGGACCTCGTTACTCTCTTGATTGTACTCACCGAGAGCGGTTTGGACGTAAAGTTGGGCAGGCAGGGAATATCCGAGGACGTTGTGGGCCCGGACATGCATTCTATAGCGCGTGTCAGGGTGGAGACCACGTACTTCGTAACTGATTGCCTCTAGAGATTTAAGCTCCTCAACGACGCATTGAGATTCAGATGCGATGCGCCATTCGCCGGTAATTTTCTGCACCTAAATAAAGGTCGTAACAAAATGTGTTAACATCTTCCTAAAATATATTCTAAGAATACAAAGCTTGGAATAAAGTTGTGATATATTGTCTGAAGCTTGAAATATACTCAATAAATAAAGGGCTTGAATATTATCTTGGTTAAAGTAAGATAAAGTAGCAAGTATAATAATCCAATCCTATCATCTTTAGAATGTCAAATAAATCAACCAAATAACAAATCTATTCAGAACGTATGTATTGTGTGTGGAAATGGAAACATTATATAAAGAAAGAATACAATAAAAAACTTACAGGGCAGTAGCTGATCTCATACATATCGATGGGTTCGCCATTGTTGGCGGGTACTCTCCATCTCAGTTCGTATCTATCTGCGTATTTACCATGAGTAAGCGATTCTGGGCTTTCATTTTCCCACCACTTGGGTTGTTCCGGAGGCGACCTAAAAAGAAGTAATATATTTCATCGTATTTTGGACTCATATTGTCGTAATTTTATTAAAATGGTTAACATTTATGTACTTGCTTGGGTATAAAAAGTGCACCTATACATTTATAATAAGTCTTGATTTGATTTATGGCAGAAAATGATTTGCTGCTGACTACAAGATAAGTAGAAGATGAAGACTCACCTTCTAGGCATAATGACCGTAAGAGGTGCACCCCAACCGCCAGCGCCAACCTGGTTGACAGCAGCGAAGCGGAAATCGTAGGTAAACATCGGTCTCAAATTTTCTACGATGTATGGTGAATTGACGGACCATGTTCTGTTCTGGGCAAGATTCCAATCAAAATTGTTATTCTCCTTATATTGAGCTACGAACGCCAATAATGGTGGTCCATCGTCTTCAGCTGGGCCTACTATGTTAAATGACACTGATGTCGCGGTTATTGTTTCCTGGCGAGCCTGAGAAAATTAAAAAAAATATACATATACACATATACATATACATATTGGATACTTTTGAAGAATCGATAGATACAACATTCTTCTGCCAAAAGTTTAAATTCCGAACGATAGAAATATTGCTTTCAGATTGGTTTATTTACTAAAATCCATTTTGTTAGTTATAGCAACAAAATTATTAAACAACCAATGTCGAGTGTTGTTGAAATACTTGTAGAACCAATATTATATTGAATAGTATTTATTTACTTATTGTTAATTATACTAATAAATTCCTTGCCAATGCAAATTAAAGCCAAATTTGCATAAAATACCATAGCTACGAGTACTATAAAATTAACAAGTGTTCTCGTGGTTAATAAACATAAACAAAACCAGCTGAATGCTCGTATTTATATAATTTGCTTTCACAATTGCCGTGATTCCCCTTATTTATGTATATTTAAACCAATTATGATTGTAAATCTATACTCATGTGGTTTGTCTATTGTACGTCTTCTGATAATAGTCGCTCTAGGCTTTTGGCTGGTGAAATATTAATCCTATTGTCTTGTACAGTCTGAGCAGACAGTGGTAGACACATAATTGGTTATCCACGTTGATTTGTAGGACTATAGATAACATTAAGTCTTCTGCATACTATTGCAACGAGAAATTCCTATACGTTAATATTGTACATAATATTTTGGCCAATATTTAAGGGTGTTACTTATGTATGATCAAAGTGTGCGGGAAATGAAGTTTCGCTAAACACGCAGTTAGACTGGAAAAAGCGGACCCCGGACTCCGTGGTGAAAGCTTTGGATGCGACCGGGATTAACGTTAGGATGGTGATGATGTATGTTCAAAGTGTGATTAACTTGTTATAAATTTGGTGTCTATTAATTGGATGTTTGTAAAGTTCCATGCACTACGTAGTTTATCAATAGTTGTAAAATTTTGCTCTCTCAGCGTAAATAACATTATACCAGCTCGGTCGGAAAGCACTCTTGCACCTAAAATCAACTTTCCTTAATAATTATGAAACTTAAAATTGAGCTTTTGTCCAGATCCACATTGTTCATTACATCTATGTCAATTTAAAAATAAAACATATTTGACTTACTTGTGCTACAATGGCGGGTACGAAAGCCTCTCGGAAGCGAATGGTGTACTCATCTTCACCGAGGGTGTTAGTCGCAATGCACCGGTAGACGCCAAAGAGACTACGGTCGGTAGGCGTAACGATGACATGACTGGATGGACCAGAGCCGTAGATCTTTATTTGTGGGGATTCTACTAAGTCCACTTCTCGGAACCTTGGAAATAAAATATGTTAAGTTATTACTATTGTAAAACGTAGCTTAAAGGAAGCCTTTACATTTTAAATTTGTAAGAGTGTTAAATCTAAACACGCGCTAGGTCAATTTAATACTAATTTATTAAAGAAAACATTTTAAAGTACTTAGTTTAAACTCTAAACCGAAACTTTCTTGATTCTATTGAAGAGCTAACTTTTATATTGTTTGTTTGTCCATAATAGGCATTAAACAAGCAGCATGGCCAAACGAAAAACTTTATAAAAAAATATTGTTATTGCCGTTTCATTTCCATTTGCAAAACAAATAAATGCTAAAAGAGATTGGGTCATGTGTTACGGAATTCTGTTTCAATTTATGACCATATTAAAGGAAGAATTCAGATTAACTAAAAACCATTGGCATTAACTCGATAGATAATTCCTTTAAAAGTAAGTGAAATGGGTGTAATAAAGAGCCCTCTTTAGTTTAACAGCGTACCTCCATTTAATGGTAGCGTTCGGGATACTCTGTGCCGTACAGCTTAAATTGGCGGGACGTCCGTTCCAGCTCCAAATAGGAACGTCAGGCATATGCTCAAATGTCGGTTTGAACTGAACTGTCAAGTGGCCATTTCGTCGAGCTTCACCGCCTGAAATAATACAAAAACAACATAAATTTTTCTCTACTAGTAATCCGTTATAAATATACAATATTATACCTACTCTAAATAACAGGATTAAAAAAATACGCTTTGTTAGGAAACAATTGACAAGGCTGAGTTTTAAATAACTGAAAAGTAAAGTCACTTTTCAGTTACTTAAATTTTGGATTTAAAATTTGTCCCTCTTATTGCAAGAGACGGTGTAGTACCTACATAATTTGAAATGCTAATTAAAAAATACTTCACAAGTATCGTTTTTGAATGACTATCAAACGAAGTTACGACGATTTAAAACTAAATAGACTATAAAATTACCGTCGTTTTCAGCAACACACTCGTACAGGCCGTCATCTGTTCTGTTCAGTTGGGAAATTGTTATCACTGCACTGGATTCCATTTGATCACCAGTCTGGTGACTACTCGTCTCAATCGTAATTCTGTTAGAAACATTAAACTTTTTGTAAATGCAAATTAAGTTTAGAGACATGGAAACATCTGTTTTTTCGTTGTATAATGAGCAGTTTAAAACATTCAACAGGAGGGTTTAAGGAAAGACATAAACTTGATTTAAGATGTTGGAGTAAGCTTTACGCAACACCTGGGACCATTAAGGAGACAGTTAAACACCATTGTTACTGGCGAATATCTTACCTGCCGTCATCGTTAGGACCATTTAGAAAGCGGTCAGGACTGCTCAATTTGCGGAAACTAATACGTGGAGCAGGGCGTCCGGTTGCTTTACATTCCAATCTACCCTCTTGTTTCTCCGATGCTGTGATGTTGTATAGTTCGAATATTCTGGGTTTCACTAGAACTTCTACTTCAATTTCGGTCTCGTTTTGCCCAGCCTGGTTCACTGCACTGCAAATGTATTTGCCGTAGTCACCAGCTTCAACGCGATCTATGGTTAGGAGACCAGTATTTTCTTGGACGCTGAATCTTGAGGTACTTGCTAAGTTCTTTTAAAATAATGATAAATTTTTAATATTAATGATAAAGTATATAAAAATATATTGATTTAGGTTCAAATATCAGAAGTATGGAATACATGCATAAAAAATCGGTCACTTACTTCGCGAGTAGATGCCTTGATCCAGGAATACGTTGGGTTTGGTTTTCCTCTGGCCTTACAAGAGATGGCTGCACTTTCCCCTTCCTTGATTTCTACCCTAGGTTCACGTTCCTCCATTTCTGGTGCAGTATAAACCTAAACAACATATTGATATTAGACAGTCTAATTTGCTTTATATTCTCCTTTTTAATTCATTCTATAAATTTATTCATGCCCTTACTTCAAGTTTGATGTTCCTTTCAGCCAATTCACCAGTTTGGATAACCACAGCACGGCAAGTGTAAGTTCCATCATCACTTTCTTCTATACCTTTAATCATCAGGCCGTTCGTGTGAATGACGTACCGGTTGCCAGTGGTAATCTACAAAACATCAATGACATGTTTTATTAGTATTAATAGAATTAAATTGTAAGTATTAAATTGATATATATGACTTTGTAGCTAGAATTCTTAAGAGTCAATTGACGGAAATACAAATCATAACAGTTAGGTCCAAATTCAAAGAGCAATATGTTTCGGTACTAGATTAATCTTAATATCAACTTCGTACCATTGCACATTGTAAAGTAATTTACTTACAGGATTTCCTTCTTTGAACCAATCAACAGACGGAGAAGGTTCCGCAGTAACTTCGCACATGATTTTGAAGTCTTTGCCCTTGGTAGCATACTGGTTCTCATTAGCATTTGTCCAGGTAATAGCAACTAAAAAGAAAGACAGTATCAGTAGAATTTATACACTACAGTATACTGCTATTGTAATTTTTTGGAATAAAGTGTTATTTTTCATATTATTTTCTTTAGATTTTATACCACGTTTTTGCCTGTTATCCAAAACGAATGTTACCTTCGAATAATGCATTTCGATCATTACCAACATTATCGAAATTTTGGGAACGGAAAATAACAAGAATGGTGGTCTAATAATCGAATTCTAGATCCACTTACCGTAAGTATCGATAACTACGCTGGCACTGAGAGGTACATTAGTATAAGTGGCGACGCAGGTGTAATTCCCAGCCATGGCTGGTGTGATCGACGATATGTACAACAGTTGCAGCTGCCTCGCGGGCATTGGTTCTGTGTATATCTCTGGTCGCGTACCAGTACTGTAACAATTCATCCTAGTGTTTAATTCTTATAATTACACATAAGTTTTGGTAACAGTTATGTGTTACGAAAGAAAAACGATAGGTACTAAATTCCATTCGTCTTTCATTCGAGGAACTTCGAGACAATCGCTCACTATATTTTTTGAGAGAATCAATCAATCAATCAATTAGCCTACTGCAGTCCACTGCTGGACATTAGGCCTCTCCCAATATGCGCCACGTTTGCGGATCCTCCGCCTGCCGCATCCAGTCCGTCCCAGCCATAGAATAGAATAATATATAATCTATCAATTAAATTTCCAAGTCTCTTAAGCTATGTACTTAAAACATCCTCAAGTTACATAAAATCATAGAGATGCTTATAGTGGCGAATGCTCACGTTATAATATACTTATTATTACCAACACTCAAGTTAAGGAATTTACTAATTAAGTACTTACGCAGCCTCATTGATAACGAGTCCTTTAGGGTCTTTCCATTGGGGTTGCGTCACGAGGGATGGAGACGGTGCGTCAACCTGGCATGTCATCACAACAGACTTGCCTACAGCAACTGTCTGTTGCTTCTGTTGCGGGTATATCCTGAGCGTCTGGGCTGCACATCCTGTGAAAAAAAAAACATTATGAGAAAGAGTTGCAAGGAATTTACTCTATAATAAAATAATATGATAGAAATGGAGGTAGAATACAACGGTATTTCCGTCCCAATAGAGCAGTTCATCAACCTCGTGTTGTGTTCCCGGCGGTGAGTAGGGTAGCCAGAGCTCACTAGAGAGGTTTTGTTCTGTCAGTGGGAAGACCAAAGGTTTGTCCTGCTTTGTCTGGACGGTAAGTGGTATAAAAAAAGATCATAGGCATTATTCTTTCAACAGACTTAATCGCTGTAGTAATGTGAATCGTGAGTGGATTTCAATAAAATTGGTTTCAGCTGACTAACGTAAAAGAAAACCAACTTCAATGTCTCAGCAACCCGAACAAGTTGTTGTAATCTAACTGTTGAAGTGAAACCCGGGACTCAAGAAATTGAGGTAGAACGGTTCCAATTCTATTAGGTAAGTATTCTAGATAAAAAAACGTGCCATATTTATTTACAACTTGTTCCAATACGATAAAGTAATGGTAGTAAAAACGAAATGAAATGAATCATAATATCAATATAAGAGAATCCAAGTACGTAAATAAAACGTAACGATACAATCCAATTCACGTTTTTTATGCTTCACGTTTTCGGATAATTGAAAATTGATTATACCTGTATATTAACTCCATTTTATTTTATTACTTTTAATGCAAACATCAAACTGAAGCACATATTTCAAATGTCCATTAAATGGAATTGATTAAAAATATAATGTAAAAGGTGTATAAGTAAATAAATATTTCTGTTCTAATTATAATAATATTTATTTTTTAACGTAGATGTTTTGATAATGCTACAGTGCTACCCAAACACAGACTCAAACTCTTTTCTCCATCCAATGGTTACCTGTAAGAGATTGCCACTAGGTGATAAGGCCGCCTGTTGTTTATACCTAAAATGTACTACCTAAATAACACATGTTTTCTCTTTGGTGTACACAATAAAGTTATACTATACTATGTACGGTATAACAAACATCATTCTAATATTATTCTGCATCTCAATTACATTTATATTACGTTATTTATAATCTAACTAAGCTTCCCAGCTTGATTAAAATAGTTACCTAGCTAGATTAAAAAATAGAGCAATGCAATTTTTCAACTTGCAACTTCAATTGGTCACATTTGAATTCAGAATAAACAAAATGGCGGCTTGGAACCCCACTGCAAGCATAACTCTCTAATTAAGTTTACCGCAATTTATTCGTGGGCACGTGACGATGATACTTATTAGAGGTCTTCATGTCCCTCGGTGACCTCTCGGTGAGTTAATTACTAAGTGCATAGAATTTGTACGCGACCCAAAACATCCAAGTGAAATGTTAAGTTTTCTCGTTGAGCTGCCAAGTAATGAGCAAGTTTAAGTTGAATGTGCTGAAAGCTTAATTAGTTATGATGAGTTGAGTTAATCAGACTTTATGAGTTTATACCAAGGTGATAGTGATCTGTGATTTATACTTCACTATGCAGTTTAGAAAATTAAGAACCTACTTACCTCTTTGGTAATGGGCATGTTACCAAAGAGAGAGAGGTATTTATATATAGATAATATTACAATACTCTAAAACTGTTATATTGGTTAGGGAAAATCAAAAATCTACTTAGAAAAAGTTAATTCGTTTGTGAGAATGTGATGTTAAAATTGTGTGATTGACATTGTAACTTTTGTGTTTAGTTTCATTTTCTTTTAAAACCAAAAAAATACATTGTCACTGAATGCCTATTCAAACATAATCTGTTCGATGTCAACATTTCCCAAATCGAATCGAATGCAATTTAGTTAACTTTAGATCCCGTAATCAAATGATCGAAACATATTCCCAGGATAAAAGTACCCACGTACCTATTATTCCAGCCTATAATCTATCCCTGTACCAAATTTCAGCCAGATCCGTTCAGCTGTTAGAGCGTGAATGAAAAGCAAACATCTAAACATCTTCACAAACTCTTATGCTACGTTTACATACTCGCGGCAGAGCGAGGGAAGTGGCGAGAGAAGTGGGCAGAGACGTGGTGTGAATGGTATATTCGTCATGCCGCGAGTACTGCCACGTATGTTGCGCAAATACTAGCGCGATGAACTATACGAGACCTCTAGATGGCGCTAAGCTAAATAAAACACGACTTTCGTTATTGCTCCTCGAATATTTACTTTTAAAAATATTTATATCGATCTACGGAAAGTGTATAGTAGTTGAAAGTGATAGTTTTTATTAATAATCTATTTAATTAATTCGCTATGCTGTAAAAGCTTATTGCGTACACTGCTACAGCGTTGTCCTCCATACGTTTACGTCCGTCTCCGTTGCAGGGCGAATACTGTAATGCGGACCAACGCGATGATGGGAGTGTGTGAATGCTAGGGCATTAATCGCGCGAATATTTCTGGCAACACGATGAGCAATGCGAGCGGCAGTATGTAAACGCGGGGTTACTTTTCTAATATTAGTAGAAAAGTAGGAATATATTTCACGCTATGTTATTATTTGATGTTACGGTATATTCTTATGTAGCAGTTTGCCATTATCTCCCTCGTCCTACATCTATGAAAGACATCTACTCAAGTGTCGTCGAGTCTATTCATGAGGGCACGTCTCGTTATGGCGTGGAATCTCAACTGTAGCTTCTCGTCCCCACGGATTTATCTTAGGGTTACGAAAAAAATATAAAAGTGGCTTTCGCTAACTTTTTGGACGGGCGTTTCTTAGACAAAAGTTATGACAAATTTTGGGTTCTTGTTTGTTTATTTTTGTTTAAGTTGTCTGATATTACGTGAATGTTTTGTTATAAAATATTTTATACCTACAGTACTTTTATACTCGTAGGTAATGCGTTAGAAATTTCGTATTCTTAGTAGTAAATGTAAACCTGGGTCCTACTGAGCCCGAGAATATTCCCCACAGCTGCAACGCACCAAACATACATTTTCACATTTTCAACACGCATACATTTTCCTACAGGTTAATTTTTTTTTAATAAAACTGAAAAGTTATGTGTTAAGAAATAACAACGTAAATATTAGGTAATTTAGCTTTAGAAGATATAATAATTTATTGTTATTGAATATATCAGCGATTATTTTTTTTTTCATCATTATTTTGAATACTGCCATTTTGTTTGTACTGAATTAAAAATATGAAATTATAGTTTCTGTGCACACTTTGGAATCTCTATTATTCGAAAATTCGCTGCTTTTTATGAAAAAAGTAATTCTATAAAGATAAAACAATTTATTCCGGTGAAGAAAAACTCATAACACGTTTCTTAACGACACGAACAATACATATTTAAATAATGATAATAGCAACGATGCTAAATATTAAAACTTGTACAAGTCTTAATAGGCGGCCATCTCAGCTTAATGTAATGCACATTATGTAAGCCATTTCTGTCACAACTGGTTGCCAAGCAAGCTTATAAAATCCTTGTACACAATTACTTAGAAAACACAGTTGCGATGGCGGTCGAAAGCTCATGCCAAAGATCTGAAGTGCGGCACGATTTTCAGATTTCATTTCAAAACTAAATAGGTTCATATTTTCTTAGTAGGTACCACGGAGGACAGAATATGATTAGTAAACGGAGATGTTCCAGTGAAATTTCTCGTAATAAAAACGCGTCGCCAAATGCGGGTGAGAAGAAGACGCGGGGGGCATGACGCCATACCTCGTCCCCCACGCGTCTCTTCTCCTAAGTCTAAGCCCCTCCCACTTTTTAGAATGCCATCTAGTGTTGCATGGCGAAACCAAATAGAAATAATGCATGCAATTTCCATTGTAGTTTTACCACTCGCCACAAAGCGCTGCACAGAATTCTAGAATAATCTATGTGTTTAATGACAGCGGGACCACTTACATATTGACCACTATATATACAAGCTGTTGCCCGCGGCTCCGCCCGCGTGGAATTCTGATATAAGGAATATAAGGACATAATGATTGGGTTGCATTATTGGAGTTTTAGCGCCTTCGCTGGCATAGGCGGGTGCGGGTCGCGGACGTCAGGCGCAGGCGCCCGTGTCGGGCGCCCGCCTGTCCGCTGCTCCGTCGCGGACGTCCGCGACGGGCGTCTGTCACCAGTATAATTTCAATAGCGTCGGTGTACAGTCGATAACTATGGATCATTTATTGATATATTACTTAGCCAAAAGACGACGACGTGAACAAAGGCGTCAGCCAATTAGCCCATATTATGTCACGTCTAGATTGTTGTGTGGCGAATTTGTAACCAAGTTTTCGTATAAGAATGTACAGCTATCATAATTTAGTTTATTGTAAATCAAAGACAATTTTGCACGGTTTGTCAAAACTGAAGAGAAAGAGGCGAACTCCTTTGGTTCACGGAATTTTTGGTTTTACTTTACACAATATACCTATTAGCAGGGCTGGCTCGCGACTCGCTTGGGGGTACAAGTGGTGCAATGCATCCGGGAGCAGGTTCCTGCTTTTGCATTTTATATTGATATATTATGTTGTTCTATGAATAATATAAGACTGACCTTCAAAATAACATTCTATTTAAGTTTCGTTTACAAAAAAATTTCAAAGGTATTTGCCGTAAAAAAGCTTTCAGTTTGCAGCTAAGGATTATTCTAAGTTTATTGCAACGACTGTACACGCACGGCGCGTGTGACACGGATAACGTAGCGGCGGTCGATGATTTTGTTGAAACAGACCCGCTCGCGTGCTCCGTCGCGCGGACACACGGCGCGTGCCCCGCTGCCCGCGTGGCGGGCCCCGCCGCCCGCGTCACGTGTGACGGGTATCCGCCTCACGTAGCGCTGCTCTTGAAATAACATGAAACAAGCACGCGAAGCGGACGTCCGCGACCCGCACCCGCCTATGCCAGCGAAGGCGCTAAGTACGGATCCCTAACTTTTTCAAAAAGGAAATTAATAAAGCAAGACAATAATGTAGAAATATAAAAAAATGATGTTATTATATTGTAAAATTTTCACTTATGTATTTCTGGTATACGTATATACAATTAGGTATAGCAAATTTAGGCTGTAATTTTTTAAATCACTTTTTTGTTTTATAGAAGTCATCTTCATTGAAGGACCTCGAACAGATTCTGGAATATTTTGTGGGGTACCTACCAGCTGGAAGGTCTATTTAAAATACGTACCTATCCACGAATTTTTTTATTTCTGGGTTACTGGGAAATCTAAAATGATATAATATAATGTTGACAATTTTATTGGCTTCCTAAAAATAATGTGAATATAGTGGTCTCACTACTATGATGCACACCATTTATTTTAAATAAGGCCATCTGTAGAATTATAGCAGAATCATTAGCCCCCCTAAATGATTTGGGCAGATACCGACAGATGGCTCAATTTTTTTATTTTCAATTTTCAATTTCACCCAAATATAATGTAAGAATTAATAAAATAACAATTGCGGAATTACTAATGAAGTCCGGTGAAATTATTGTGGTGATTTTTTTATAGAATGAATTGAATTGTTGTTACAACATTATACAAGTAAGACAAGGTTACTTATTTCTTCTCTCCGCTAGATGGTTCTATAAAGACATTTTTTTTCTAAAAATGAAAATAAAAATATAGCGGACTTACTGATGAAATGTTATATCATCAATATATTTAAACATCTTATCTCTACAATTTGTACACCCTTGTACCGCACACTTCATTCTTAAATCGGGTCAAAACTATTTTTATCTTTGAACTTTTAACCAAAAATGACAACCTATCGCAACGACGTGCCACTAGAACTGAGTGGTGACGTCACAGAACTGACGTCTATATATAGGAGTCCTTTTGACAGTATGGAAGCACGCGACTCGATTGCCTTTGCAACAACTCCGCTATCATTTCCTTCTCCATGGTAGGTACTAAATTATAACAAAGCTAATTGTAACTTTTGAATATTTTGGCTATAACCCAAAAACGTGTAGGGCAGATATTGGGTTGAAACTTATACAATAAGTAGGTATCATGTGGGTACAGTCTGAGGGTAAAGTGCTTTGAACTGGGATTAGTAAAATTGTTCCTAATTATTGTAATTATATAAAATCACTTTCGGCCTGTAGATACCTACTATATTTTCTCACTCGACTGTAGGTAATTGTTTTTTTTATAGAATACCTTCTCGATCGTACTTACACCTCAACTCGTGAACTTCGGTGTCACAGAAACTTGTAACGAATATAATTTACATTAATATGTACATAAATGTTTCACCAAAAGTTCAATGATTAATAACAATAAAACAAAAACAAATAACTTTGATACAGCAATTACGCGGCTTCGCGTAAGTTTGTAACAAATTTTAAGTTAATTAAAAGTTTTCATTATGAAAATCTAATTTAAAATTGTTCAAACGTTTTCATAGCTAAAAGCGTTACTGAAGGGAACTTAATACTTATTGTAAAATATATTAGAAGCCAGTTTTTGCTCATCTCATTTTCCTAATTACTTTTTGGTATTAGGAAACTTCGCAGGCATAATGCATTGACAGAGGAACACATAGAAGATATAAATTATTGATAGAGCGCAGTGGTGATAACTGCTATGGTAGAGGTTACAGATTCATTATGCTGCATTAGGTATATTGAGTATAAAAAAGTTTATATAAAAAGTAACTATGTCTATTCGTATCGTTGAATATTATATTACAAGGAAGTTTGATTCTATATAACACTGTGTAATAAAAGTCCTAGAATATTATTTGTATGTTCATATTTCTAAGTACCCACTATATTTTCAGTATTCAACATACAATTTTAGACTAATTCTACGAAATTACTTAAAACTTTTCAACATTTTCAGATCTGCCGATTTATCGCACACTCCATATTAAACAGTTTGGAAAAATATCACCGCTTCTCCCAAAAGCTTCTCCTATACATATAAAACATGATACACAAGAGTGTCTTAGTAGTCAGGAGACGCACCGAATTTTTTACAAAGTCTTTAGCCATGCCGCTCGCGTACACCCGCCCTTCTTTTTATCCTCGAATTTTCCAACTGCGTCGGCTGCATTTTATACGATACAGGAATATATCCTGCATTTCCTGTTTTCTTTATCGAAGGAATAAATTGTGTAAGATTAAGGTTACTAAAATCGTTTGATGTATAAGGATGTAATAGTTGAATCTTTTTTCAAGTAGTAGAGTGTATGGTATGGGGTCTAACCAAGATTTCGGTAGTCGAAGTCATCCTCGCCTACAAGCTTATATAACTGCTGTTAGTCGAACGAAGCTCTGGCGCAGGCTTTCCTTTCGGAGTTGCGGAGAGGGATAGCAATCACTCACGTAAACGCAAAATAATTTGTTAAAAAGAGAAGTACAAAAACGCACCTGAGATTCCGAAATGAAAACTTTTGATGCATTCGAGAGAGACGTTCTGATGAAAAAGAGAAAACTGACATAGCATACAAGCATACGGCCTCAAGTGATTACCGCAACATGTAATGAACCGAAAGTGTAATCGTTGCTAGAAATGCGTAGCGCTACGTGCAGAGGAGAGAAGGGATTTTTCTATTAGGAAAACTCTCAATGGCACTCTGAAAACGTGTCCGGAACGCAGAACCAATGAAATAAATAATGTGAAGGCATAAGTAGTTATAATAAGAAAACATACAGTTTATTTATATGGTTGATAAGGTTAAAGGGTTTTTTTCTTAAAACTGAAAAATGAGTATTATTTTAAAATAAATTGTCGCTTTGATGGTTCACAGTCACGAAGTTCTAAGTCTGATTTCCATTTCCTAAAGGTCAATGAAACAAATGCCAAACCTGCCTACGTCATATTTCAATATCATTACAGTTCAGTGAAAGAATATTAAACAATTCAGTTCAGTGTTAATGCTTTAGAAGGGAGTGGGTGATTTGATATTATATCGAAATGTTAGCTAGCCAGACCGGGACATGGGTGATTTAGTTCAAACGAAATTGGTCCATTACGGGCTCGAGCTCCATCCTAAATGTTAACTTATGCCAATTTGAATTTGCTAACCCTTTCACGTTTATATTCTACAAATAAGGTTGTATACAGAAATCTCTGGACCCACAATTTCTCATTTCCCTGCCTCATTCATTATTCGTCAAACCTCAGAGTGTTTCAACCGAAAATAAAAACATGTGAAGCCGACAGACGGAATTGACGATAGTATTATGACGATACCCTCAAAGGGCCGGGTTGAGTTGTTATCTAATAAAAAATAGGTTACGCATCCTCATGTAGATGGGTCGAGGGAGTTCCTCTTCATGTGGACCCACAAAGGGATATTCCTTTGCATTTTCTTTAAATAATCTCTTCACTAACTTGGAAAAATATCGATGTTTTAGTAGATAAGTCAAAAAATCACGTACTTATTTGTATCTTAAAATTGAAACTTAGGCAAAGGATCTGGACGGTAAATTCAAAATAGTTAATGCTAATGCCAATAATTCTTGAACGTATTTAGTACGTGATCTATATCAGAAAATAAATACTAAACACCGCGTTATTATTGTAAAATGTACCTACTTCTAGTATAAGTCTATAATTTTACAAGGCATTTCCAACCGATAGTAAAACAATACCTAGCATTTAAGTGCTAAGTACGTACTACATTTAAGTATAGACTCCATTCCAAAATAATAGATACAGTCAACTTATAAGGTAGGCTCTTCCATTTCATTACCTAATTATTATTTTTTAAATTAAGTACTACGAAGTAATTGTACGTAGGTACTAATAAAACTGTAATTTAGCAGATTTTTTATTGTATATCTCACAATCAATAATGAATTACGAAACATATAAAATACAAAAAATCCATCAAATTAAGCACTCCCTTGTTTTATAAGTCGGTTAAAAATGTTACAAAGTTACGCTACCCACCTGTAACGAATCTACCGTATGAAATGCAAAGCGAAATAGTATATCATTACATTAAAATAACAAAGGCAACATTATTCTCCGGTCCCTCGTGTGCCATTCCGCGAAACAACTACACCTGCATGGGTATAATGCAAGCCTGCCGCATCAAAAGCTTACGATGAGTTTTACGGTTTATATCTATGAAGCATAAAATAAATAAATACAGAAGGTTTGTTTAACTTGGTCCTGATACTCATCCTGACTGACATAACAAGCTAGAACATCGTGTAGCATATAGCCTTGATTTAAGTTAGACATCATGCTCTTTAACTGACTACTGCCAAGAGGCGTGTCTAACTAAATTAACTGGGTTTATCTAGGGCCTGCACATAGAGCTCTTAGAAATTGACTTGATTTTAGTTAAACATGCTCCTTAAAACTGTACTCGTAATACTAGGATTAGCATTATACAGAAAATTTGCTCAATAACACCTTAATTTAATACTAGAGTTTCAAGTAATTCATATATTTTGTCTATATGCATAGGTATAAATATTAAAATAAATATGATTCAATTTTTATAAGTACATTTTGTACATTCACAATGAGAGGTCATGACCCTTAACCTAAGATACCGTACGTAGGCGTCCATATAAACGTGGGTCTGATATAACTCGTTGTATGAAACCAACCTACTGTACGTATTTTTGTATTTGAGGCATCACCGAAATTTCATCAACTATAATAGGGGAGGGGACAAATTCACCAACGAGGGGACAAGTGAAATAAGCGAGCGGTGGATTAAAGGGTTTGTGGAAAATTTGTGTGCCTCATAACTGCGTTTCTGTCCCCAAGCGGTTTTGTATTACCAATTATTTTCATTTAATTCATAACAAGCTATTTGGAAGGATTTGTATGTGCTAGTAAACTCATTAATAACGAAAGAGTTAAGCTGTGAAGCCTGCTATAATAAGCAAGAATTCCATTGAAATAGGTATCTTTTCTTTTCAGTATCGTTTTAACTTTGCGATAAATCTTCAAAAATATGTTTCATAATATTTTCAATATGTATTTGTGATGAAGTCTGATGTAGCCTGAAAATATATCATGTGTCGCAGAGATTTTATAAATGTATATCCATACCACAATAAATTTCCTGACTGAGAATTGTACACGACACAAATACATAGTAGGTAGGTATATCAAAAACCACACAAATCTTTGATTCTGCATATTTTACCAGTTGACATTTTAAATCTATGTGGCGTATTGTATTTCATACCATTTTTTACGAAAAAAGATTTTAAACAATAGCTTTCAAAGCCGATAATGTCAACCAAGCCGATAGTCACCAAAATATCAACGATAAAGGAACGAAAATTGAATTTTTGTTCGTATATAACAGTGAAATTTGCAGAAATGCTAACAAAAAAGAATTAATATGGAATTCCCACTAACCTAATCCTTTTTATATGTCTCATTTTTGATAATTGAAAACAAACATAAATATTATAAACTAGTATTCAAGCGTTCAAAGTTAAACACTATACAACAAAAAAATATTAACACATAATTTCTAAGACAAGTTTCCAAACCATAAAAGAAGTTAGAAACATACTTCACCTATGGTCGTCGTGTAATTTCACCTCTGACTTTTAGAATAATAGACAAACAACGATGTGGGGAATGTGAAACGAACCGTCACAGTTTCAGCTCTGTTGAAGACGTCCCTTATCCGCCGCATCCTATTGCAAATCAGCTCCAAGACCGCCCGGTTTACAATTTGGGTTCACGATTTGAAAACAACAGACTGTCTACGTAGTACGTACATCCGTAGGGGTATTGTGATTAATCGCTTAGGCATTATTTCCTAATTAAGCCCACCTTCCCCTCGCCACGAATGCGTCGCCCAAGGGAGTGTCTGCGAACTTGAAACAAATACAAATGGGCTAACTTCAACTGAGAAAATCGGAAAATCTGTTGAATTAACGCTGAACACAAATTAGAGGGGTGAGAGTTATTTTCTGAGTCAAATAACAGCAAGAATGCCTGTTCAAATAACTTGGAATTGCTATCGCACAAATTATCTGAACACAAACACCGCCAAGAAAATTTGGATATAGGTAACGCGTTTAGTCTTCGTAATTGAGCAAAATTTCCTGTTTACCCTATCAGTGTCAATACAACATAATTACCGCAAATGAATATTCTAAACTTGATCGTTCTTACACGACGTTCACATAAAATATGTATGAACAGTTCGACAAGTGAGTTCACCCCATTTGACATGCGACTCCGTCTCCACTGAAAAGCACATATAATTGAAGGAAATGAGATAAATTACTCTTGCGGATTGTTTGGACTCCAAAGGGGAGAATGAAATAGCCTCCGGAACCTCGTTTGTGACTCATGCATGTAGCAAAATATGGGATGAAATCTGATATTAGACGAAAACGACAAAAGTTCCATGACAAATATCACACATACCGATAAGTTCGTAGCATTTCCTTTAACATCTCTCAGACAGAAAATGGAATAAGAAAATTTCAGACACATATTTTTCATTCCTGATTTTATTTTCACCGTCTTAGTGATGTGATATTGGATTGTTTCTGAGCATGTTTCCTGCACTATCTACAGTAATGCCAACCCAGGTGTTACTGAGTTTTAATGCTGTCATTAGCAGTCGTATTCTGAGTTAGGAGAAGCGTTACAACCGTAACAATAAATTTTCATGGTTAAAGCCTTGCTAAACGCCGGGTACATTCCAATTCCCCCTGAGCCTCCCGTCATTATCAGTTTAGCGTGAGGGCTCTTGCGCCTAAAAAAACAAAAAACTCGATCTCAAAAATTCGAGTAACGGTAGGGGAGTAACGAAGTGTAACCTACTTAAAACAATAGCTAAATATGAGGGTCGGATGTACCATCTCTGCGCTTCCCATACTTAAAACTGTTCGAGACCACTCAATATGTGCTGAATTTGTAGAATTTTTATTGAGAATATTCGGACATTTATGGCTTATGATGGGGAAGATAACATCATGAAATTCAAAGTAATCGAAAAGCTCTTTCGCTTGTTTTTTTAAGTAAGTAAGTACGTTCAATAATACGCAAAGTATAGAAATAATTTTATTTCTTTCAATTTTAGAAACATCAATATTCATTAAGGTACTTACAAATTACAATCATCCCCCAAATCTTTTCCCAACTCATTTGCAGTCAGTTTTCAGTCAAACTACGATGAACTTACTAATTGTATGTCACGTATATAAACTGCTAACGCTGTCATACATTATGCAATTTGATTGCTTATAGCCCAGGTTGGACCTTCCGTTGTGATTAACTAGACGAAACATCGAGCTATCTTATACAAAATTAATGCACAACTGTTTCATTACTATAGTATCTGTAATCATTTCATAATCATTGCAATCAACTTGTCATAAAAACATTATGAATAAGTCAGCAAGTAAACAAAGAAACAAACAATACCAAAAATATAAAAAAATGCGTTATGAAGTTTCATTTTTTTCCACCCTTACACATTTATTACTTGTCCACTCCGTGTCACACTCTGTTTCACAATAGAATCTCATTCGTAAGGAAATAATTAATCATCAAATTCGCGCATATGAACGGTAAAACTGATTACAACAAAATAATCAGTTGAATTAAAAAAGTTCCTATTTTTATAAGTCAGTGTAATACAAGATACTGCAGTTAATTAACGCTTATTTACCAATACTAGCATTTCCAGCTAAGAATAGATGGCAAATTGATCAGATTTCACCCTGTCTCCCCTCTGTACGGCTTTAATTACTGGTTGGTTCATACTGGGCCCCTTGAAGCCTACTCTTCATTTTATAGCCCGCAAACAAACCGACAACCTTTCACCCCGCGTTTGTTTATTACCTCCTGTAAAGTTTTCATCTCATCTATAATTGACTTCACCGAAAAGTTTAATATGTTTTTCATTTTAAAGGCACAGTAAGCAAGCGTAGTGTATTCTTTGAACTCTATGTAAAATTGTAGATTTTATCTCAAAATATTGATGTGATCTTGATTTTGGTGTTTCAAGATGAGACTAAGAACTAAAAACGGTTTTGCAAAACAAATCTATTTAGATTATCTCAGATCACAGCCATTTCAGATGGCTGACGCAACGTTGCGGCACCCAATAGCTATTACCGGTTGGTATTATTCTCCTACGCACATTATTACATTCAATTCACGATGTTCACTATCTGTTGAAACAAATCCTCAAGTACTTGCAGTAACGCGATGTAAGTACACTACATATTAAATAAATCTAGGACATCACTGGCGATTAAAAAAGAGTAAGAGAATACTAAAAGCCTTAAGTGAAAATGATCCTGTTACTTTATAAAATTCTTTTAAAAAGATATCGTATTAAAACCTGAATACTTCGGACAAAGAGGATTTACGGAAGATGAGCTTTTATACAAGTCTGTGTCGTTGTGTTGTGGACGTTGGGACCCTTTTACACAAAAGCTTTCGTCATTAAATATTTGAAAATTTCATCAAACCGTTGTTTGAACAACGATTTTTTGAGAAGGTATAATGCTAAAGGACATTATTGTTGGGAATACTGCTTTATAAATACATGAGCTCCAAATTTTGAAAAAAAAAAATTCGCTTTACGAATGCTAGCGAACCCTGAGAAGCAATCAAACTATCTTTTTTTACAGAGCAAGCTTCGCTTACAAACTCAGACGGGTACTGAGCAGCCTCAATCTATAAAAGTTTTCAAAGGGAAATTTCACTCAGAAAAATGCCAATTTCGTTGGAAAGCGTACTTTGCCTTTTAATTTTATTTGTACCGGTGCACGTTTACATTATCCTTATTGGAATCAAACGACATTTTTAAAATAACATAAGATTACTTTTGTATTCATACATCAATTCAACCCTTTGCTCACAGATGATGTTCCGAATACTCCTCATAGGTAAACTTCGAGAGGTTTCCCATATTGATAACACACTTGTACTTTTCCACGATTATTGAACCTGATCGGTTTGAGAGGTTTCCGCTTATTGTACAGATTACGTGATTATCTAGGCTATTTTGTTAAAAACCAAAGTGGATTATTTATATTTCTGACTGCTTATATTTACAACATCTCATTGTGTTTATCGTGGATTACAAAAACCACGGCAGTAAAAATATAGATGGGATGATGCCAGTAAAATTGTGATTATTTTTTCAAACGTACGGTAAATTATTAAATTTATGTTTCATACAATATGAAGCATTTGGCTAGAGGATGGTAACTGACTTTTTCTTGCTTAAATTCTGAAAGTGTGTGTGTCTAATAATTTTCTGTATTATGTTCATGACAGTGATTTCACTTAGGTACTTTCTGTAGCTTTTTCAAAAATTTTAACCTCAATTCTAAATGCGCTCGTGACTCACCGTGAGCAATATTTGAAATACTAAAAAACAGCTGTTAATTTAATGTATTTTAAAAACCACACATATTAAAGAGTATTTTTTTAATTCAGCCAGATCTTCTTAAAAAATCTGGGATGTCATTAAGTATAAATTAAAAACATAGCATGATTTTATTCAAAAACAAAATCTGAAAATGTATTACGCAATTCAAAGGCGCACTGTGAGTGACAAAGTGTCTTCGAATAGGGGTTTGAAAATAAAAGTTGCCTTTTCCTTATGTAAATAAAGGATGCTCTCAATTTACTGCGAATAATGGATGAGTCGAGGAGAAACATACAAAAACATCATTCATGAAAACATTTCAGAGTTACGAATAATCCCTGAGGCGGACAAGTTGTACAACACCGTTCGCTTGTAAACTGTTCATTGATAACACAAATTTTAGGCCAGTTGTTCATCCATTAGCATGAATGATGAATGATGTGATCGTTAACATTTTCAAAACGTACCAAACCAAATGTGACGTCCAAATTCTTGCTGCTTATTAGAGCAATATTAAAGTTTAATAAAAACCTGTTCAAAATTTAGTCATGATCTAATCTCAATCTCCATAATGTCAAAAACTATTAAGGGATTCTCATAACACAATTTTCATTAACATCGTGATCATTTTTGACATTTTGAAAATTAAAATAAACCCGAAACTGAATTCTGAACAATTTTTTAATAGGAGAATTAGCTTTCTGCTTAATTTAAAAACATATCCAGAAATGATATTTCTAACGCAAAAAAGCATTTACAAGCAGCAATATCTCAAGCATTTACAATTATAATAAAGCTTAAAAAATAATAATTAAAATTGACACTTCCAACATACTGTATATGATTTCAAAACCGATATATATTTATTTATTTATTTATAATATTTATTTATTTATTTATATGTTAAGCGCTTCAACTAATCCTCTTTTCCCAAATATGATTGCAAAAACGATATGCAAACCGCTTCAACTAATCCTCTTTCACCAAATAACTCAACACGGTAATTGACACTCAACGCTTATTCAGGATCATCATAAATTTCATTCGCAAGTAAAAAATTAAAATAACTGACAAATTTATAACGAGTACGACCATCAATAACAGTAGCACGTCGCGTCACCGCCAATTTGTATTCTGCACCTCTCACCCGACCATCCGTCTGGCCAGATTAATTATCTACCACCCCTCCCATGTTTGCCAATAAGCTCACCAACCCCCCTACTTTTACTATAAATCTTTAACATTACACAATTTGTTAAGCCGTGATACGCCTATCTAATCAGATGGGAGTAAAGTATGTAGTCTTGAATTTCAATAACTAAGGCCCGGAGAAGTAATTTAAACTTAGATGAAAATTGTTCAAAATTTACCTGAATTTCATAAAGTTACACCAAAACAATCTACTACCTTCTCTTTGGCTTTTTATGTTCTTACAGTTTTGTAACAAAATATTAGTTGCTTTACGAATTTTGGATAAAATATGGTAAACGTATCATTAGCATTCACAGCAAAACTTACAATTCGTAATTATTGAACATAGAATTTAAAAGATTATAAAACCAAACCAAATGTTTCGTTTTACTGTGCACGAGAAACAAAACCGACGATAGACTTACAAGTATAATACAAAAACAAGATGCATCTGGTAAGAAGCACTTCCATGCATTTGCTAAAATATTTACACTATGCGATGTGATACACATTTGCTCAAAAGTTTACTTTAAAGTTACGACGCTGCAAATCCAAAATCAAACACACTTAAGTACAGAAAGCAAACGTGAGCTTAGATGTTAACATTAGATGTAATGCTAACATCCAAGCTCACGTATTGTTTGGCGAAGTTCAGAATTAAAAGCACCAGCGTGTATAGCAGACATCTGTTGAAATATTAGCAGAGAGGAGCCAAGCTACGCTCCTTCACGCTGTTTACACACCAGCGAAATGGATGATAAAGATAAATTGGTGTTTCTAAGACATTCAACGCTGTTGGTACTGTCACTAACAAATTGTATCCAAGGCGAGGAGCTTCTGCTGTTGTTCTAGATATATTATGAGTTTCTGTTATATCAATGGGAGGTTTGAATTTGGAACCATAGGAAAGCAATGTTAAACACGAATTTTTTTGCTGGGCGTTGTGTTGTTAGAGCTCATTAAAGAATGCGATTGATTGGCAATAATATATGAATGACACTCAGATGTTGCCAATGTTTAGAGTATGCTGCTTTATAATTATATTAATAAAAACATCTCGAATCACTTGCGGCGGTATTGGCCCTGAATGAAATTAGTACCTAGAGGTAATTCAATTAACGAATTTTACTTACCTAAATAGCAGAAAATGAAGAAAATTCATTATTATGTCCTATTATACTATTCTTCACCAACTTCAAGACGGGCATTAAAAGGTTTCTTCAGGGTCGGCAGCGCGCATGTGACACCCCTGGTGTTGCATACGACCTATGCTACGGTAACCACTTCCCATCAGGTGGACCGTGAGGTTGTCTGCCACCTAAGTGGAATAATAAAGAAACAAAAAAATACTCGGGTGTACCTTCGTGGTATTCGATTTTGAAGCAATGTAATCATGGATTCAGGAGAAACTATACTATTATAATTAGGTATTTACGAGTTATTGTTTCATTAATTACTAGCTGTTGCCCGCGGCTCCGCCCGCGTGGAATTCGAATTCCGGTCCAACTTTAATGTATGGAAATCTGCCCGATTTATTGACATTTATGCTCACTGCTCCGCTCCCTTGAGTAGTAGCGTGATGTTATATAGCCTATGTTACTCCCAGATAGTGTAGCTTTCTATAGGTGAAAGAATTATTGAAATCGGTACAGTAGTTCCGGAGCCTATTCATTACAAACATACAAACATACAAAAATAGGTACAAATCTTTCCTCTTTATAATATTAGTGTAGATGTAGATAAAAAACATAAATAGATGCTTCATGAAACAATAAATTATTTTTTTATTGTACCTATCTGCCAATGATTTTTTTATACTATGTACTTAGGTCGCAGACAAGTACACGGCCCTACTGATGGTAAGTGGTTACCGTGGCCTATTGGCGAGTGCAACATCTGGGGAGTCACACTCGTGCTGCCAACCCTGTAAGAACAGTTGATTAAAATCATAATAACATTGAACTATAATAAAATGGTGGTTTCAATACTTCACAGTCAAGTCAACCCCAACAAAATGAAACTGCGGTACCATTTGTATGGAACAACTTTATTAGAAAATTCTTCGTGTGACAATCGCACTAGCAGAAAATTGGAAATAGTGACAGGCCAAAAATGTTCAATAGTTTAGTACGCTATGCAAGTTCAAAATATACGACGAAAAGCAGAATGAACGTACATATTTTGAAACAAAAATTCTTGACTTTAATAAGTGTGTTACTTTCATTGTGATCTAAATGCATACAAAATGCATAAAATATGTGAAATAATTTCACTTGCATTTCCTATTCTTACTTTGTAGTATGTTTACTAATAAAGACATATTTTATGCACTACAAGTTATATAAAAAGTGTAAGTAGGGTATGTGAAACACATTCAGGTACTAATTTTGGTCCTGGCGTAATAGGGAGCTTATTGATCAAACGGTCATCCGGACTTCAAGTGATTATTAAAATGATTCATATTTTTAACAAAAAAACTCTATAACAGTTTTGTCTGCCCCGAGACTCGAACCCAGAACTGTACTGAAGCGTTCAACGTATGATTGCCAATGTTAGTAAATGTAAGGCTATAAACGCTACTCATAACATACTTCCCCTTGCGTGGTTTTCCATCGAGTGCGAATGGGCCGCCCTATTTGATTTGAGAAAATCACAATTCTGTTTCCAAAGACTTCTTATCTTCTATTTAGTGTCTGGTATTACAGCATATGGATTACTTCTCTGTTCCTATGAGTTGTAACGCGATATTATAGATATCTTCACGAATGAACCTATCAAGAGTCAAACAAATTCCCTTTACTTCTGTTCTTCCTGAGATTACTACGTTCAAACAAATAACTCACTCAACTTTATAACATTAGCATGATAAGCTTCCGTTATATCTTAATCTTACTTGAAATTAGATGTTTTCACGTTTGCTTTCAAGACTTTTGCTTACTTACACTGCATAACCGGATATGTTAGTTTTATTTATTAGTTATAATTAGCTCTACCTGCGGCGTCATCCGCGTTGATTGTATAGAAAGTGTTATAAATATAAAAATTTCAAGTGAAATATAACAACCAATCAGGAACTCAGAATTCGTCATTACTTCAAATAGCCAATTATAGCTGACCTGTGCTTTAAAATGGTCATGTTGCATCTTCTAATTACTCAAGAGTTCAAATTAGAATGTGTACCTCGATTTTTAAATTAGACTATCATCTAGACAACAATTTCATTGCAATTCTTGAAGATGTTTCCCATGACGATTTAACAAAACAGCCATGAATGTTTTGTTGCCAAGTTGATCCATGATTGATGTTTTAACGATCTATTGTACAAAAAATAACATTTGTGTGAACGTCAACACTAACCTTTGTAATATTGTTCAACAACAGTAAAAAGTTTTCGTGAAAGTTTCTGACAAGTAGGTGTGTTAGAAACTTTCAATAAGATTGAAAACCATTGTGTAAATGGCTAGAATTGCAAAACACTTGTAGACAGATTGGGAAGGATGAAAGCAGGAAGAAGATAGAAGTGAAGAATTTTTAAGAATATGTTAAAATATGAAACATGGATAGGTCGTTAATACAGAATGAAGGATTTTACTCCCTTCAAAGTGTATCCAATAATAGATTCTATCGACCTGATAGATATTTAAATTATTTTTTATGTTAAAAGTATGAATTGATAACTAAAGCGTGTATTACTAATTTGAAAAGTGAGTATATTGTACGACTAAAGCACAGAATATTAAAGAGATAACCTCATTCCTCCTTATGACAAAATGGGGACTAATAAAAGACTGTCCGAAACCACCCGAAAAAAAAAAATTGTATAACCTAGCTCTTCCGTTAGTCCGTATTTTGTATTAAGGTGGATTGTAATAACCCAATATTATGCATGGCAAAAAGTATACAGGTATAAAACGACTCGCAAGTTATAAAGGTAGAATAGGTAGTTGAGAAAAAGGAAGTATGTAATGAGTCTATCCACCAGCCATATATAAGTTATGAAATTCCCCTGAATATCTTTTGTCCTTGACATTTTCATCAAAGCCATTACGCAGACTAGGGAGATATTAATTCGCGATATTAACAAGACTTTAACCTATTCAATTAGTCTGTATTCGATCTGTCATCTGTGGCTATAGGCTTCGTTATAGAAATTTCGCTTTTGTTGTTATCTGAATAAGAACTTGTTTGATTTGTTACCGATATAACACGATGATATGTGAGTCATAAGTTTCTTATAGTAAATTCACAACTGATATTGATATTGTTAGAACGATAGTGATTACAAACGGTGTGTGGTGCGTTCGATGACCGGTTGTAGGCTGATTTATGAATGAAACTATGTTAACATTTATGAGGTAATCTCTGACGCGGTACGTACAATTTAGCTATGCATGGCTGCGTCGTAGAGAGTTGCTTCCATTTATATTTAGAACAAGTATATCAGCAAGGTTAAAAATTTAAATAAAACTCTTATAGTCTTCAAAATACACAGTACTTCTAGTCTCATCAGAATATGTAAGTTTATGGTTATGAAATCTGTGGTTAATGTTTATTGAATCCGAAAATTAGTTTACAAGTTGGATGAAATTATTTTTCCAATTTCAGTATGCCAAGGGGCAGTAAGTAAGAAAAGTCATCCGCCTAGGGGGCTCCAACCTATAAGTGTAGTGTACTAGCAGGGAAGTGGCGAACCCTTATAATTTTCCAATTATATTTCCCGTCCAATTTTCCGTGGTGTCGCTCACGGCACTCGTCAAACGCAGCCCCGCGTTGTACGACCACCCTTCTATAGAGGACCTATTTATTATACTGCAAAAGTCAGGTGAACACCAATTACTGGCTTTTTGTTAGTTTGGAATGTTTACGTTAACATATTGGCATATCACCTCCACAAATTTATTTGCATATCGATGGTAAAAGTTTGAAATGAATGAAAATGCAGTAGTAGTACCTACTATTTATTATTTTTAAAATATTTTTGTGCAAGTGAAAAGATAACATATCACGCCTTTATCCCTGGAGGTTTAGGCAGAGGTAAATTAACACCCACATTTCATCAATCATTGTATTAGGTCCCACGTAACAGGGGGTGAACCTATTGCCGTACCTATTCCGGGCACTATTGTTGACCCGAGCCATGTATCTGACGCTACACGGGAGGAAGATAACAAAATATGTTTTAGATATAACTGACAGTGAAAATGACTGGACAACATTATACCTACGATTGTCACTGAACACGTTTGTTAATTTAAATCATAGATGATGTTGTAGTTATTCACTAGATATTGTAACTATACTGAAACAACTTTAGTGTATTTCATATCAATTCCCTACCTGCCCATTATACCCTGCGAAAATAGTTTAATACTGTGCAATGTGAAGTTACAAAAATGTTCAATTAGCAGTACATGTTACGAACCAGTCAATCAGCGAGGCGCGAACTGAGTAACACAGGGACCGTGAGACGAGCTAATTCCAGCAGGGATCACAGTTTTGCAAACAGAGGGCATGTTTGTGCATACGTTTCAACACCGAAGGGATAAATTCAAGTGGAAAGATTATTGGAGCTTGCCATGTTTGTTTAAGTTAGTGCGTAGACGAACCGCATCTGTGCATTTTGACGGCTTCAGCAGCTTTCGTTGCGATTTATTCAAACAAGTATGGTAGCTCTCTTGTGTTATGACGGTTATGGATTTTTTAAATAAGTTACTTACAAACTTTGTTTTTGAGGTTGTTATCGCATTTGAGATAAATGTAGTCATTCTAAAATTATAAATGTGATGAAGTTTGAATCAATACTTAATCACATCCAAATAGCTGAACGGGTCTGGTTGAAATTGCTACAGGGATAGATTAACTGTTGCCCCTATTTCCGTCCATGGGAAATGCTGATCTCGTTCCCATAACCCGCAAGAATCTATTTGTCGGATAAAGAAATCGGTTAAAAATAGCCTGTATTATTCCAGACTATAGTCTATCCTCGTGCCAAATTTTATGCAGATTTACCTAGTATGCTTTTGTGTGAAAGAGTAACATTCAATTTCAGAAAGTTTGTTTAACGTCGAGCAATATATTATTAAATGTTCAATAAATAACAAAAACAAAACAAGATGCAGTTAACAACTTCGTAACAAACACAAGTTTATTATACCTAGATTTCATAAATGTTTCAGTATTACAATTTAATATTCGTGAAGCTTAAACTTTGTACAAAATTAGTTGTGGCACAAGCAGTTGAGTTGTGCTTCTCAGCTCGTGTTGTTAATTTTACATATAGGTACTCGCTTCAACGCGGCGTGATGGACTATTATATTAATATGAATAAGTTATTGCGTTTATTATTGCATACCCTATTATTGTTTTAACTGATTTCTAGAAACCATATCAGGTTAGATAATAGTGCTTGTTAAGAACAAAAAATAACTAAAATAAATGCACCTATAATATATGCCACAAAATCTATTTTCGTATACACGATTAACATATTCCACCGTTTCTATATAAAACTTTTGTCATTTTATTACATGAATCCAAAATGTTCCCTCTGTTTTTCAATCTCCTCTGTTTTTCAATCTCTTCTCTTTCCCTCTTTAAAATTTATTTAACATTGTAGACTACCAAAAGTTTTTACTCTACATGGATATTGATTACATAGGATTCTTGAAAAAAAAAAACATAAAATTCACAGTAATATCGTAAGATCCGGATCTGTCATATACGTTATGTTGTTATGATGTGTTTGTAACCAAGCAAAATGTGCAGCAACCGTACTAGAATATCCTTTGAGTCGCATCATAGTCCCTAGCTTTGTCACTCGAACTCACAAAGGGTGCGAAAATTGCCTTGTTAGGACACTACGGCAACGTTTCAACGTGTTGTCAACTGAAACTCTAAGTACCGCATATTAATTTCTAGCCGACTTAATCTTGGTGCAAAATTAGTTGCGGAGCCAACAGTTTTCGCATCCGCTGTATCTTGGGGCGTAAACACCGGTGGTTGGGGCTAAAATCCGTAAATTCTCAATCCGCGCACTACTTTAGAGAAATTAACGCTTGGTGTGTTCGTCAATTTGTAAATTAAGGGACTTTAGTGGATCTACTAAGTTTTAAACTTTTGCGTTCTATGATCATTCGTTTTTAGTTGTTAATCTACTTAAAGTTTAAGAAATTTGAATTTGATAAGAAAAGTTGGAAATCTCTAAGGAAAGTGGGTAACCGTTGTGTAGCAAAACTAAATTCTGTTTTCAATACTTAACGTACGTAATTATTTACAACCAAAATTAATTTAGTTTTATTCATGAAAAATGTGTTATTCGGTCATAACAAAATTACTACCGTGATTTACATACGATTAAGGTATGATTCCGAAGCTTCAAGCAGCGGTCGGCTACGGAATCACACCTTTGGCGAACAGATTTTTTTTATTCTACTTAAGTGGCAAACAACAAAAAGTATAACCAATGTGCTCAGAATTGAAGAAGTAACACAAATCGATGAGATGACTACTAAAATCACAGTTGTAGATTTTTCTATTAAACTTGAATTGTAGGTAGGTTAATTAATTGGCATGAAAATATTTACGTTGACACTTGTGTCGCAAACGAAACTACCGACTCATCCTAAGAAACCTGATTCAAATTGTTCCATCACACCTCCTATGGTGCTAACAGTTATTTCAATGCAATTTATTTGACAGTTGATTATTAAGTCAATATTTATAGACAATTTTTTGTGAATACATACTTCAATAAAATTATGAAGAGCATCCGCTATTAAAGTAACACTGTTAAGAACATCTTAATAACGAACTAACCTTTCGTGTCTCATGAGAATGATCCGTCGAAAAGTTCTCATACTAAGATGAAAGTCCCTCGGTTTTAAACCGCTTTATCATCACTTCTAAATTAATATTTAGGCGTCAAATAAACTGTAAAGGAAATAACCGCAAATGGTTCATTATATGAATGTAATAAATAATTGCGATCATCCGGTGCTTCATCAGTTGTACCTAATTGATATTACTCTGTATGTCAGAGGGCCTATATATACCTAATCATAATCATGTAGGCTACCAACTAATGGCAACCATTTGTAAGGAAAGCTTTAGCTGAAATTACCTAATAAAAAAATTGTCACAAATATAGATTCGTATGGTCTGAACTGCAGTGTTCAACATGCACATTTCTACCTATGAGAGTGCCAAAAGTACCTTGCACCACAAGAGCAAGCACTCAAAAGGACCAGAGTTACGAAAGATTTTCTCCTCCTACCGCTGTCCTTACATAACGGAATACAGTTTAGTTTTGATGTGATTCCCATAGTCATCTTACCGTTATCCCCGGTTAGGCGGATGTGGGTTCCCACATGTTGTCAGTACAGGTGAACGCAGCCCATACAGGGTGATTTCAGTAGTGTTCGTAAAGATGTTTAACAGCTTGTAATGTGTTTATGTTTTAAGGTGTATGTGTAGATATATATGTTATAGTGGATTATAATAACATTTTATAGTAACGATAAGTTTTGATAACTTTTAGGTTTCGGAAAGCTTATTCCTAAACAACGTTTTATTGATTCGTTCCAAATAAGTTATTCACTACGAGTATAATGATTTGTTTAATAATATTATACTTACAAGTATCGACATGCGTTAAGTAGTTTAGTCTTGATAAATATACATTCAAATACAGCTATACTATCCAGGATGTTATAAACTTAATTAACTAGTGTTTTTACTTGTAATTTGATATCATGTACAGGATATTGCCGAAAATATCCTTTGCTTGTAAAACTGTCAGCAATAAATTATCTTAGAACCGTTGATTAGTCTTTGATAAATGAGCTGGATATGCTTATTTTTCATAAACTAGTCTTAAGACTTTCTTAAATTGCTCTTAATTTATAGTTATAGGCCAACATATATGAATCACATCTACAGTCAAGTTTTAGCGAAGAACAAGAGTTTAACTAAAATTTGACGTTTCTTGACTTCACAGGAATTAAACGATTCTTGAACGAAGTTGTAATGCGAACTCTGTGTACACATGGCTAAGGAAATAAGTATACATCTTTACATGTGAAGTTCTGTGTATAGGTGTCTACTGATCTTCTTGGTCGTTTGTACGCATGAATAGAGATAGCTGTACAGAAACCGTACCATGAACTCCAGGTCAATAATTGAACGGCTGTCATACTACCAACTGCATAAATATTGCATTTTTACTGCAAACGACAACAGACGTTCAACTAATTGACCTGCTTGAAGAGTTTATGGTAGGCCCGCAGGTATATGCTCATATTTAGTGGGCATGTCCAGGTACCTACTCCCTTTTTTTATCGTGCGAAAAATCCCCACGGATACCTCCCCCGCCGGAGCCGGAGGAGGTTATGTCGGACTCGAACCAACTAAAACGCACGCCGTCTGTGGGCCGTTAGTTGCCAGAGGTGAGATTGTCGTAGCCATATACTCCGTTTACTTGCGTATAAAATTAACTTGTGATGATAGATCCACTGTTTCTGATATTTATTCACCGTCATTATATATTTTATTTTTCGATTCTTGTATTAATATTCGGTCGACTGTTAATTAAAATTAATTAATCCGTACAAAATATAATTATAAGGCATTAATTTATAACAGGCATTGTGTTACTTAATGTATTTATATGGGTATGTTTGTTGAATTTCACGAGTGGGTTCGTCGTCTAATTTTAGAATTTAACTTATTAAAAGATACAAGATTCAACGTTGTGATATAATACATTAAAATATGCTCTTACTCAACATGTAAAGGAGCTTCCACTGCTTACATAGCTACGCATAATATTAAACTAAGCCTGGTCGTAATTCACCATACCGACGGGATTCATCTTAAAATCCGCTTTGCCAGAATTAAATTACTCTCTAGAGACCGAATATTATTAGTACGTTTATACATTTTTCAATGAAGAATTGGGCTCGCAGTACAGAAATAAACGTTAAGTAAGATTTCCTGCTATATAAAAGGTAAGGGGAATTCTACGTCAATGAGTGCATTTCTAGAATATTTTAACTAAACGTCTTTAAGAAAACTTGTAACGCAAATCCCTACTAATATTATAAATAATATCTAAATAATATTATAAATAATTCTGTCTGTCTGTCTTTCTCACTTTTACGACTAAACCGCTGAACCAATTTTGATGAAATTTGGTATAGAGGTAGGTTAGACCTTGAGAAAGGACATAGGCTATGTTTGGTCGCGATAACCGACATCCACGCGGGCGGAGCCGCGGGCAAAAGCTAGTAAAGAAATAATTTGCGCGGTACAAGCTTTTGAAATTATCACAAGCCTTGCATCACAATTATTGATTTTTTAAGGAAAAATTGTTTTTGTTGGAACTTGTTCCAACATAAATATTTTGTATCCTAGATGAGACAGTATTTTATGTTCTTCGGTTTGTACCCAAGAACAAAAAATACAGCCGTGCCGCTATTAACTAACAATTACCAATTTTAAAATAAATTGTTAGTCAATGGCACGGACATCCACAGAAGTAATTGCGTTGATATAAAGTCAGAGGAATACACACCCGCTAAACCAAAATAAAACCTTGATGACCAACTTAATGTAGTGGAAAAGCATTTTAAACTGAAGAAAATAAATTGTTTGTGATATAAGTCCACTGTTCTGATCAGAAAAGGATAAGAATGCTCATTAGCAGTCCGGGGGCATACTTGAAATGAATTCTAATAAAGTTAATCGCAACGGAAGTGCGCCCCCTTTTAATTTGTGAAAATACGAACAAAAAAGTGAAGTACCCACTTTATTGCTCCAGAAAGTAGAACGCCATTACTTAGAAGTTGTATTATCTGTTTGTATTATCTGTACTTTGTTTCGTTTTTAATATTCATAAATTTTCCCAGAGCTTCTTATAAATTATTACAATTTGCACTTTAGATAATATATCTAAAACCCAATACTGATACCTATATGATATATACCTCATTGAGTCTGCCTCATCTGCAAGGATATATTATAATATACGTTTAAGGCTGTCTGTGCACGAAGTAGGTATGTTCCTATGTTTAAAGACTTTTACTAGGTCCAGGGAAAGTCATAGGTATATAAGGGTCATTCACCCACATGGATTGGGATAAAAGGAGTCAGTAATCTCCCTTTCGAACATCAAATTACCTTTTCCCAACATCATTGCTTGAAAATAAAACTCAAATCTTACACATTTAAGGCACCACCGTGCTTATTGTATCCAACAACAGTACACATCAACAAAACACAGGCCACGTACAGTCTCGTCACGTACTCGGCTATAACGAGGCGGCGCGACAGAGGCGCCCCCTATGCGTCGAAACGCCAAACTTTTTGCTATAAGACACGTGCATACTCTGCTTTTGTATAGATGAACTACGATACGAACTATATTTCCATAAATATGTAAATTTTCGTATATGCACATATTTAGTTTAATGATCGTTTTAAATTTTAATAAAAAGAGGTTATTTTAGTGGTGATACTGTGAAAGCGAGTGCAATCATTCAGCAGAGTAGTCGCTCTAATAAATATTATAAAAAAATAGATAGAAGAATATTTGGACCCTGAATTCCAACGTTCCTCCATTGACATGATGGTGATCATAACATAAAGAACTAAGTCATCATCATTCTCAGAGCGTAGGCAATTGTTCTACAATTTGCAGCCCGAGCGGGACCGACTGCCATCTGACCTCCCAGACCTAAAACCTGTGCCAGAGCCTTGCCGCGACGCCCTCGACTAGCAGGCGAGGCTAGCCTTCTCCTAAAAGATGCTAGCTATGCAAACCCCAGCATAGAAACATATAAGGAACTGTAAGTACCTACTTACAAATAGTAAAACTAATGTAGCTATCGACAATGCAAATAGTTATAAACTAACGTTAATTCATTTGCTTACGTCATTCATTCCCATTTGCCAAATATGGAGCAAGGCTAGATTTGTTGCACCAATAAATATCCATAAAATCTCATTTGACATCTGTGATTCATTGACCTGTATCTATGCAAATATTTAGCACACTCACTTGTTTAGTATGAGTCATAACTATATTACATAATTAAAATAAAACGTCCATGCTATTGCGATTTATTATGTAGGTACTATTCATTTTATTTAAAGCGTCTCTCTTCAGCGTCCTTCAGCAGGTATGGCCATTCCCCAGCCCATTACCACTACAGCTTGCTTACTCCGCGAGTTATGTCAATAACTTCAGTTCTGTGTCGAATGACCTTATTAAAAATTTTATCCTTCAAAGACACCCCAAGCATAGATCGCTCTATAGACCGCTAAACGACTTAAATCGTAGTTTCAGCACATAAAAGATAGGATGAACCTTGGTCGAAGATATTTTTAAGGCATTTCGTACAAATATATCGTGCACACGCATAAGGCAACAGGCAGCCATAAGATTAAGCTATTACATTATTCTGGTTAAGACTCCATCATGATTCAAACATATTCAGAATATATTATTATAAAAGGAAAGTCGAGTACTTAGTTGGTTTTTGGCGCTGTGCCAAACCGTGCGTCCGCATGGAAGTATCGCTGAGTAAGTTTCAGTAAGAATCACTCATCTCATCACTCTTAAGTCTTATGAAAACGAAAAGTAATAATAATAGGTTGTAATATTATATCCATTTTTGATAACGTCACGACTTGTGAATCGTGCCGTCTTCAAAAATGGATATCGTCGGTGGACCGAGAGATTCCGGGTTCGAATCCTGGCCCCACTAATTACAGACGTAAACCGTACCCGCTAATAACTTTGTACGGGCAATAAGTATCTCACTCGACAGAAATAAGTGATCAAATAGCAAGCCTTTCCAAGATCAAATCCTATTATTAGTTTCTTGAGTGTTAAAGCTATCATATCGCAAGAAGGCAGCCGTTGAAAATTTTCCAATATGTCAGACTAATATGAAAACTCTTGATATTCTCACATTTTACTTCAAAAAGCGAATTCGATAATAAATATTCTTTTCGGAGAAAATTCTCTCGTGGTACGTACTAAACAAAATGCGATTATTTCGCAAATCCGTCGTAAACGGATTAAACGTTTGATCGTGGATTTATAACAGGATTTCATTAGGAAGATTTAGAGGAAAATTTAATTTAACGTGAAAAATGTAAAAAGATTCTTTGCATACTTTAGTTATGAAAGGTCAAACCCATATAGATGAAGCAATTACTCTTTGACAATAGGATTCCACTGATGATTCACAGTTAGACAGGTGAATAAAAAGCATAATTCTAATGTTTTGAAATAAGGTACTTTTGCTTCATTTATTTTTATATTCTATTTTTTTACTCTATTCGGATGGCAAAGCACATGCATGACCAATCTGTTGCTAAGCTGTCACAGTGATCTATGAATACTTACAAGAATAACGGTGTCATTCAAATAAAACTAATTTTATTGCTCTGTGGCGTGGCGGCAGAGCACTGAGCGAGCATCGAACCCGTATAGGTATCTATAGAATCCTAGAACCCGTTTTTACATTATTTTTAATAAGATGAGTAGTCCAAAATGGGTTGTGTTAGGAGTGAATTCAAGTTAAAAGCGTAATGGCCTGGTTTCGAAACCGGGACTTCTCGATCTTAAGACTGACTCCTTAACTATTCAGCTACTGACACTTTATACAACGTTTTGTAATAGAACTCCTCCAATAATTCAGTTATAAGGTTAAACCATCCAGAGAGAGCTCCCTATTTTGGACACTCATACGGAGAGTCGTTTTGAAATTCAGTGATACATAATGACACAAAGTTCATAGGTACCTAATATAAAGAAACACTATCATAAATACCAAAATTATTTTCAGACAAACAATTCACATTGCAGCTGTAGCTCATGTAGAGAAATTAACATTTTAATCTAACCAACCGCCGTTGAAACACATTTCCCGAAATTCCTTGCTTAAACACTCATGCATTCATAAATGTACGTTTAATCTTCAAGTAATTAATTGCTAAGGTATTCACGGCTTGATGCACACCATACATGAAGTGATGTATAGTTACGTCATTCGCCTGAGCGTCCCATATGTTTCAGAGACATGTCTTGGGACGAACTAGCTCAGGTGCACGTTCTCTTGCTAATTTGTCAGGACACAAGAGAGATCACTCGACCACTTGGGACCGATAAAAGATTTTAGTATTGTAACTGCAGTTTTTTTACGTATCAGAAGTTTTATTCTTACTACAATAAATAGCATCGCCATCTTAAAATTCATCATCAACATAAAATTGTTAAATATTATTTGTATTATCATTCTAGACCAAACAATTTATGTCAGTAGATAATAAATAGAAGGTATGATGCCAAAGGTGACCGCATACGACAACTGCCACTGCTGTGTGCACTGCTGCGTGCATATGCATAATTCATTGCAACTTCTCAATAGTCCCCTTTATCGGTATCGGAGTTTATCAAGTAATGGGAACGCTGTATCTTTTGCATGCATCTGCAGTTGTTGTATGCAGTCGGAATCGTATCTTTAATAAAAAAAAATAACTTTAAAAAGAATCGGGTTGGTACCCACTGGTCCCCTGGAATTCGTCCCCAGTGTCCATTCGTCCTTTCATAATTTGAAAGTGCCCACTCGACCTCTGGTCTATTTTATAACTAAATTATTATCTACGTTTCGTAGGTTAACGATTATAGTCAAAATGTATTTTCAGCTAGCTTTTATACGACCTCGAGTCTAATAATGCCTAGCCCCGGTAATTTTTTCTATTTGGGGTTTGATAAATGTCTTTTCGATGACCCGTTGAGCCCGATAACTTTTGACCATTATTGGTATAATAGTCTTTGGGCTTAGAGAGATAAAATTGTACTAAAATCAAAAATATTTCTTTTCTTTATGTAGTGGCACATTGTAGCCTATAACATTGTTTGTTCTGATTATGTAAGTGGATACTCTAGAAACTTTATCACTAAAGTATAGTAACAGCTATACTTTGTCGTGATTTTAAGCGTGGTATCAAAAACAGGTTATAGATAGGTTTATTTCTTTGGTTAGTGACTTCAGAGCTCATCATTTTTATGGGACCAAATGTCAATAACAGAAAATTGATAGCAAAAAAACCCATCGAATTGAGAACCTCCTCCTTTTTGAAGTCGGCTAATAAAAATACACGTGGGCAAGCACAGTGTGGGCATGTAACATGATGGCTAGCGTAATACACAAATTAAAATAAAACTACTTTTAACGGATTCTATCGCGATTTATTTGACATTCGCGTATCTAAGCTTCCGGCAGTATCCTCTAATACGAAATGGTTAACAATACTTCACTTGCTATCCTTCACATAACACGAAGGCTTCACACCTCACACTAATAACTAACTACTGGTTAACAAAAGAATACTAAAAAACTTTTTTCATAAGTCAAAGTCAATAAAGACCGTTTTAAAAAGTATACCATTGCGGTCCATATCTGTCATAGCGAAAGCATAATCTTACCGAACCAAATATGATAGGTAGCAGTGCACAAAAAAATTATCTGTTCCGTCAAGTGTAACATCTGTGATTTGTCGGTTGAACACCTGTTTCCTATTTAAAATGCAAATATGGCGTCGTTGACAGTTATGTCACAATTGTCAGAGGTTCAAAGGTACAATGCGTTGCGTGTTTGTTTACTGTTTTGTACTCTTTCATCCTAAACGGCTTGACGTTTTATTATCATAACTTACAAGCTGTTGAAACATACTTAGTTTGAGTATTTATGTCTAAAGGTTAGTTCGTTACCGCATCACGTTTTTAGGGTACTTACGTATTTCTGTTTTACGGTTCGGTCTTGTCGCACGGCACGATTTGAAACGTCACGATACGACATAAAGCCGTGGCGTACTATTAAACTTAACTAAAAGTGACACTTATATTAACTGCTCCTCAGGTTCGTTGCGTCAGATTTTGCTTCTTGCATAGTATTTTGAGATTAAATATGTATATTTCCATTGGTCGGGTTACTAGCGTAATATCCATCTATGTAGGTATAGCTTACTTATTTAAGATTTTTTGTGTTTTTAAGATTGTGTATATTAACAGTGCTTCCCATGCTTCGATTGGGTCCCTATAATACCCATTTTTTTCTTGAAGATACGGGAAATCCCATACTTAAATCATATAATAAAATGTGTTCCTATATTTACCGGTGTAGGTATATTTACCGAAATACATATTAGTATATTAAATTATTAAAAAAAAAATAAAACCGTATTAATTAATTATAAATAATGTATGCTAACACCAAAGATTTAATTGGAACTACACCGCAACCACAATTCGGCCGTACGTTAAAACATATCAGCATAGCACTAAGCCAGATTAATGGAAGTTTTAGGTTACCTTCACTGCTAACCCCTGCACTATCACAGGTTATTTATTGGCTTTTTATTAGTGTTTCGCCAGGGGTACCTACGGATTGCCGAAAATATTGCAGGTAATGTGTTTAGAAAGGTCGCCCTTTTGCCCCTACCAATCTTTCGTGTTGCAGTTTGTCACGGGTGTCGTAATTTGATTAAATTAACTGTTTATTATATGAAAAGAAAATACTGTTAATTAGATGTATATTAGTGAATTTTATGCGCTTAGTGCTAGTAAGTAATTAATTTATAGTTTTTATGAAAAGTAGTCGATATGATTTCATCCTGCCCAATAATATGTTATAAGTAATTAGAATTTAAAGATCTTAGTAGGATTCCTGCTTGAAGAGTATCTTTGGATTGTACTCGTTGTAGAAGAAGCGTCGGTAGCTTAGTGGTTAAGGAGTCGGCCTTACGATCGACAGGTCACGGGTTCGAATCCTGGCCATAACACTACCGACGTGAACCCACTCCTAACACAAGCAATTTCGCTTAGCTAGAGGGGTTAACGGGAATATTAGTAATTTCGGTTGCTAATATTATCTTAAAAGAAAAACCTAAAAAACTAAAAAATATACTTTCAAGCACCGTAACTTTTTCATTTCATATTATCAAACTTTAGAACAACTAAAATAATAGTCACATTTCAGCTGACTGTATGTTCGTTCGATACCTGAATATAGACAACGTTAATTTGACAACATTTTTGCATGATTAATGGTATAGTGTTGTATACCTAAGCTATACATATTGATGTACAAGCTATTATTTAATTACAATAATTAAAGTGTTGAAACAATCACGTATTGCACTGGTGGATGTTTACGCGCTAAACAGTGAGTTGTTACGTCAAAGTTGAGCCGACTAAAACTACACGATGTATATTCATTGTTGTATGTGTATAACTCTTAGAAATCCAAATACACTTTCGACTCGATGTATCGCAAATCCAACTTAAAACAACAAAGGGTTACCATCTGTTTACATTATCTCCAAAATCTTACTTGATAGCACTCGGTGTATTTCAAAGGGGTGCTAAGAGAAGTCGCTATATTTACCCAAGAATTTACTCCAAGAAATGTGAGATTAATCAGCCGTCTTAATTTCATATCACGAACCATGATTAAGTGATTACTAACTTTCGTAACTTCTCTATTACAGCAGCATATTTACCTGTAAAAGAAAGAGCAACATATTAATATAAAATATTTTAGGATTTATATTTTAAGTTTAGTGTAGGTACGTAATAGAAGGCGCTGTGTTATTTAAATGATGAGATTGACTAACAATTTACTATTGACATTATTAAATTAGATTAGATTGACATTAGTTTATATGAATAGTCTATTTGTCAAAATAGACTATTCATATAAACTAACATAAGACTATTATTATTGTTATATTATTTATTTGATTATTTTATATCTTGACATTCTAATAACTCAAGTAGTGTAGTACATTGTAATTGATTTTTAACTGTTTTTGTTATGTACTTGACTTTTTTATACATATAAATTGACATATTACTGAAGCATTTGTACGCCGGCATGACTACGGCTAAACACGCTGGACATTAACCAGACTATTGACCATCTTGCATGCATATTATGTATATTGACACGTGTTTATACAAATAAATGATTTTGATTTGATTTGATTTGTGTTGAATACACAGTGCCTATTACCTTACCTGTAGTAAGCATAGTTGAATTAGTTTGCGTTTTGGGTTCTAGAGTATGGATAAACCTTCCTAGATACTTTTTTTTGTAAACATTTGGGGTGAACAGCGTGAGTGTGACGCCGCTGGCGTTGCATACTTTCATAGGCCACGGTAACCACTTTGTTTGAGTGAGCTGTATACTTGTCTGCCACCTAAGTAGTATAAAAAAACATACATAATATATTCTACAGAAATGCGAAAATACATGTTCATGCACACAAATATTGAGTGGGAATCGACCCCACGATCTATAACGTAGCAGTTGAGTGCTTTACCGCTACGCCACAGAGGTCGTCAAACAATACGTTATTTATATTTTATCTTACTGACACAGATTAGAATACGCTTTTTGGTTTATGTATGTCATAAATTCGCTTTTTACTGTAAATCCGTACATTTAGCTTATTTTGAGAGCCCATAAAATGTAACGGTATGTAAAATATTTTGTTTAGATATCAGTAATTCCATATAAACTCCGGATGTATAATACAAATAAAGTAAACTTTTACGATGTTAAAATGAAAAAGAATATTCCTCTTAGAATGGTATGCAATGCAATCACCCTTATGTTTCATTTCGTATATAAACTACCATTCTTCAGTTTTTCACCTAGCCTTTATTTACATGCCTAACGTTTGTTCCATACAAAACACCATTTAGGTATGTAATAAATTGTCATTTAAATTGTAGTTTATCCATTTAATGGCTAGGTACGAGTATATGCAACTATGGACCACTTCGAACAGTTCGCCCCGTTCCCCTAGGGAGCGCTTTGCGTGAAAATCACCCTATGGGCTAATCCAGGATACAGGCGATATCTATCTTCATCTAAAATCGGTCCAACGTAGTGGACAATGTCCCGTTGATATGTAGGTACATTTATTTATGTAGGTATTTCGTCACGATTCTTTGGCCTCTTTGAGAGGGAAAAAACGTCGTCGGTAATTAATTGACAATTATTACACATTTTTAAATTATTTTTGAGATGTAACTTTGTTTTTTTTTTTTTCTTTTTCTGATCTATTATCTATTAGTTTAAACACAATATACCATAGATTGCATGCTGTGTTCACATCTAGCAGAATGCAATCACGCAATAACCTTTAATGTACACTACAGTGAAAAAAATGTTACGGGTTGTATTCAGTTTTGTGAACCAATAAAAAAAATGTCAAAACAGATAAATAAAAGAATAAGAAAGGGCATATCACAAATAATACCTACGATTTATAGTATATTGCTATTAAATATCGAAACTAAATTAGGTCAAGTAGGTATCCGCTGTTGATTAATTAATTAATGATTAATTATTGTAATAATGAAATGGTTTTCAAGTCATTTGTATATTAAGTTACGTTATTATTGAAATTAATGGTAATATTTAACGGTTTTGTAGTACCTACGCCATATCACCGAAGAGGCTTCGAACTTAAAGAGGTAAAGGTATAAAAGGGGACACTATAAAATATCAGACCATATTCAGCAGCGCTTCGAAAGATTCCAGCGACGGCGAACCCGCTATACAGTATTGTAGTTGAATAAATCAGCAACCTATACATATAAGTGTACCACCAGTGCCTCAAAATCCTTTTCTCTCAGAAGCGACGCCGCGTGCTCAGAATACAAAATGATGAGTAAATAATTCGGTTGTCAAGGGGAACAAGCTGAGGCGGTGGCCGCAGCACTGACTAATGGCGGACATTGGAGGCTTCGCAAACAACGGTGCCTCTTACACGTCCATATTAAATCACTGGCTTTGTCTTAGACCTGAACTGATGGAGCGTGCGTGATCGTTCCGATAAAATATGCGGCTAGACTTGGCTGTTGAGTGGTGGATTGAGAATTATGTAATACATGTGTGAGCGTCTGTAGCAAGCAAGGAATTCATATTGATGCTTCTTTTGATTTATATCTGCAGTTGGACCGGGTAGGTGGCGGTGCAAACCTGTTAAAGGTTTTTTTTTTACAAATTAATTAGTGGTGAAGCCGGGATATAGTTTTCATTAATGATTATGGTTAAATTTAGAATCTTATCAAGAATTATTGCAATGTCAGCATCAGATCGATCATGACGAACAAAGTACTCATAATGATCAATGCTTTGGTTTACCCCCCTTTCTATTGACTAATAAAATTGTTCTGATAATTTGGTACTCACCTTAGTTCGGACAGTAATACAATTTAAAGCTATAAAACAGTTTGATTTGCTCCTAATACCTTGGTAAGATCATTTTGAGACTTTGCAGTCAAGATCGTTATGACGCTGCTTGTATATAGTTCTTGCACTCAAATTTCACTTTACTTCGGTTTCAACAACAATATACTAAAAGCGCAAAACCCAATAAATAATTCCGGGTATCCTTAAAGGGTAGAAGTATATTATCATCAACCTCTCACTAACGTCAGTCAGTCCTACATAATAAAACATCGAAATAAAATAGCCGATCCCTTACCTGCCCATAACAGTTAGCCTTCAAAAGTATAAAATTTCCATTAAATGTTGCGTAGGCAAAGGGGAAGAACGTTTAAACAATCAAGAAAGCAATATGCGCTCGGAATCTACAAAGAGCCCCTCCTGCTCACTTTATATCAAGTACCTACCAACATTTAATTTTACTCACTCTTACGCCCATCAATTTATATGAAAGCTATTTGCTTAATCCACTAATAGAAAATAAGAATATTTTAACGAGAAAAGTCAAAATGCCGTATTAATGAAGTGCTTAACCTCGTTTAAAATTAAGTTTTTGTTTGGAACGTTCCAATTTCTAAGATGAGAATATTTTCAAATTACGGAAAATTATTTCCAACCGAACAATTTTGTACTGTATTATACCTCTAAAGTGGTAAACAATTATACGAATACAACCCTTCGCAAGTCAAGCGATTTATTATTATGGTCCACCGGGTAAATCTTATTGGTTTCGCAATGTTTTTAGAGTACCTATCTACCTATTTCCATCCCTTTTCTATTGACAAAACCTTCATTCTTATTCTAAGGGTTCATTTCTGTATCGCAGTGACTTATTAAACCCATAATTAATCAACCAGGCTCAAAGCTACTTTTCATGAGTTAGACAATAGTCCCACGGGGAAATACCACTTTTATTCAGTGACAGTCGGATAGACAACCACTTAAACCAACGGCCGCGTTATGACAGTTCAAGCAATCTCACTCCCTATTCATAAAAAAAAATTAAATGCGAATGTTTTGTCTTTCTATGACAGAAGAAGACAACATATTTTAGCTAAAGGACACAATTTTAATGAAAAAGAGGGTACATTTTATATTTGCACAGTACAATACGTTTTACTAATTTCTAGTTAGCCTATAGATACGTTGTACTCTACAGTAGGTAATGTTTCAAATCACCGGCAACAGAGATAGAATTTGTAATTGGAATACTGTGCAGAGAACCTGACCAAATTCAGTCAAAGCACAGATTAATAAATAGTTACTACGTGTCAAAGGCCAAATGCCAGTGACGATTTTACAGCAAACATCAACAGCTTATTTCCATCCGATAGTGCAGTCGTAGTAATAAAGCGCCGTTAAAATTAGAAGTGCGTGTTAAATTTAGAACCATTAATAGTTTATTTGAAGTGGACTGTAACTCCGGGTAGTTTAGTTTTAAAAAGATACATGCGTGACGGATTCTTCAGTTCGTAGAGGAGCAACCCACTTGGCACGCATACCTACTTGAGATTTTTTTTAGACTTTTGTTGCGCTTGAATAAAGTTATTACTTAATGTAGATCATATATGAACGACTCATCTATAGTAAATGATGGAAATTTAATCGTACATTACCATGTTACCATTTAAATTTATAAATGCTTGCTATCTATGTATGTATTACAAAAAATAGTCCTGCAATATATATTAGGGATCTGTTCTACCTAGTTATGCTTTAGATTTAGAGACGTAAATGCTTTAGATTATACCTAAAGCGTAGGTATAAGAAAAAAAACAAGGAGCCATAAGATTCCCTTGAAACATTATTCATAGAATAAAAGTAGATGCATAATAACTACATAATATGATATATTTATGACATTGCTAACGATGACGTGACGATGTTAATTTATTATTAAAATCATTGTAATAATATTGCATAATTATCGGTAAATTTGCACTAAAGTTATATTACAATAGTATCATTTCAGCCATTGACAATTTATACGTCCCAAGCGTACCTATTGCAACCGTTCTACAATAACACCGAACTAAAATGAACACAATTTCTATTCAAACCGTTCTAGTTTCTACCTATTCCAAATTCAAAACAAAATTTATGCACCGGTCCATATAAATTGGAATCAAAAATGCATTCATACATTTACATACTGCTTTATACTTTTTATTAAAAAAAATCGTAATGACCACCGCGGATCCGGTCGCAATAATCAGTATAAAGGGCTCGGATAACGTTGGCACCTCGCACCAAAATAATAAATTCTAATAAAGTTAATTAAGCTGTACAACGATATTATCTCCGTCAAAATTTAGCTCCTCAAATTAAAAGGCGAAAAAGTTGGCTCCCTCCCCTGCTTTGAGTGTCAAAGGAAATAAGATAAAGTTGCTTCTACGTGACTAAGCTGTACAAACGTGTTGATAGGTAAGGCAAGCAACTGAGAAGGTTTTGAAGAATAAGAGTATAAGACCTGGCTGAAATTTGCAACACTGACTTAATTAAGATAATTAGTTAAGTTAATTTAATTTACCGTAATGTAGATCTGAAGTCTGTAATGAACTTTGAGTTAGCATTGAAATAACACATTTTTTTTTATTTTCTATTCTTACTCCTTATTATTTATTGAAATAAAACTATTAATTAACGGATTCGGTCTTAATTATCTCTGTATCTAATCGGTAAATATCAAAATCGGTTCAAAGCGAACAGACAGACAGACAGAGTTACTTTCACATTTTATAATAATATTATTAGTATGGAGTTTTTGTTTTCCCACGCATCCCCATAATATATGTACTGCCAATACGTGGGAATATAAATATATTACGTAGTTTTTGTGCTAATGGGTAATATAATAATATTCGAATAATAAATACGCAATAATACTTTCCCTGATTCGGATCCGGATTGCAATAATAACTGTAATAATTATCGTTAATAGTTTTAATTACTTCCGAACACGTAATAAATAATAAAATAACAGAATAAATTAAATATACATACTTGTAACTATTATAATTTAAATTGTATCTCAGCATTTGCTGTGTAAGTATGAAATGCTTGACAAAAGGTTCACTCATCGGATAAGTACGAGCACTTTAGTATGCGACATCCTTTTACGAGTATAACTTCGTTAAAACAATTGCTTTACATATCTGTCTGGCATGTTTAGTAATCATAACGAGTTAAAACTATGATTCACATATCCAGAAATATATACAGACACAACCACAAAGCGGGAACACTTAATAATAATTGTATTTTATGCTTTTTTCCTTACATTAACCTGCCATGCTCAATATGAAAGTTCCAATACAAAAAAAGGTACCCCTTTCAACCACAAGCGAAAGGGGTAAGCGGTAACTCAATCCAACCATTAATACGGCTTCTTAAAAAAAACGAACCACATTTTTTCCTCGTGATTATTTCGACGGTGAGTATTTGCGTGAAAGAGATAGGTTCCGATTTTATATGAGAGGGAAAGAGATAAAAGTGGTAACATAATCCTCTACTAATGATATACAGTGCACCTGCGTGATATTTAGCCCGAAAATTATGGACAGTGTAGACGGAACGGGATGCTGTTGTAATAAGGGGTTCCAAGTGTAATGTCGCGAAATGTAAAATACGGTCCATGTAAAAGCTGCTTTGAAATTGATGATAATGATTTTCATCAATATTATGTTGGATACATAGAACTAATCATTTGGTACAGTATTGTAAATATTTTTTTTTAAAAACAAGTAACGATTTCAGTGAAACTGGTTATAAACATTTTTTTTTATAAAAATGCCTTTTTCTCAAAACTATCATCGTGTGGGTTGATTCTGGTTTGCAGGCGCAGGTCCAATTCATGTGTTGCATACGTCCATAGGCCACGGTGACCGCTTCCCATCAGGTGGGCCGTGTGCTTGTGTGCCAACTAAGTGGTATAAAAAATAAAAAAATAAAAAAAGGATGTAGACTGAGGTGAATACATACGTGTTTGTATTGCTCGGACTTGGGAGGCATATAGTCGTATATATTATTGTGTATATAGGTGTCAAGCTCACTTGCAAGTCGGTACAGTAGGTAATTGATGGACGAGGATCTAATATAGATTTACTACTTGGGTTTCAGGTTAAAGCTAAGGTTTCAAGCGTCGTCGTCTGGTTTTAGTCTATTTGACTTTGACGTATGCCTGCATTGACTTATTCTAGACAAACTGGTAGAAACAACGCGAAAAAATATTCAGCAACAAATATATTTTTTTTTAATTAAATATAGTTTAATTTTGTGCAAGGGAGGGGACCTTGGGACCTTTCCCAAGGTCCCAAGGTGCCTATGTCCTTACATAGGCTCTGTTTGGTCACGATACCCGACATCCACGCGGGTGGAGCCGCGTGCAACAGCTAGTGGTAAATAAGTCTTCTCCATTCGACATGAAACATACAGCCCTTGAAAAATTGCCCGTTTAGCGGCAATATACTCACTTGCTATTACGTAGGACCGAAAATCATTATTGGCGAAATGTGGGTGTTGAAACACCATCTGCCTACGCCTTTGGGAATTTAAGGAAAGTGGAACTAGACAATATTTTGCATAATTTCTAAAATATCTGAAAGGATCCATAGTCTGGTGAATAAGTTAATGATGACTCAAACGAGACAACTAAACCCATTGTCTAATTACGGATCGATCAAGCGATGAGTTCAAGCAACTTTTTTTTAACTACTAAGGTCAAGTACGATCAACTGGACTACTAATCTGTATTATATACTAATAATTAGAGGAAATGACTTAGACTTGTGTCAAGAAGCTCAAGATGGTCGGTTATCGGCATATTATTATTTTTTCAATAGCTCCAAAACATTTTCAAATCTTAAATTTCACGTTCGACGTCTACGCACAAATTATGTTATCGTAATGTTTTGTAGGTATTCAAAGCTTTTACATTCCAAATTATTCGTGTAACAAAATTCTATTTGCTTTTAAGGCTTTTAATTAGTGATCGCTCTTGTTGTTATTGTTCATACGTCAACATGCCTAGGTACTCTGAAAATTACGTGCTTTGAATAAAATAATTGAAGATACATAAAAAATTGTGTTTCCTTATTTCAAACGTCAGTAGGGTTTGGAATATTAAAATAAGGTAGATGGAGATGATGAATAGATTATGGGAAATAATCCTGTATCCGAAATAACACCACCATAGGGTCACAGGTTACCGTTCTTGTATAATATGGCATCTAATTGTAACCTTATTAGAAACAACTTCATTAACATAACACTTTGTGTAAATGTTAAACAAAACCTTACCACATATAAACACAGGTTCATAATGATCAATCAGTTAATTAAATTCTGCACCACTATCGTTAAATTTATTATCAGATAATGAAGATAAATACGATCATTTCATTACATGCAATATACATTACCCAGTTGTGCCCGAACCTGACCTGATGGGTATTGTATGAAACCGCACTGATTTGTCTCGGCTTACTTGCAGAGATATAGAAACAGAATACCTATGACCTTTGATATTGAAACATGTAACAATTGTATGTGTAACAGAGTCAAAGAATATCACGGATCGATTAACATGAGTCATCAATGAGTAATTGGATAAAGAGGCAAAGGTAAATAAAATCACCCTAATGAATCTGGTATTTCGTAATCCATTTAGTATTGGAAGGTCTGATATATAAAAGTTCGCACGTACAAAATATAATTGCCCAGTTTGTTCATTGAAATTATCAATTCTTTATAAATTCTTTATAAATCTAGATTAAAATAGAACATAATATAAACAATGAAAAGGCATAATATTAGCAATGAAAAGGCTCAAATTGAAAAGAAATTACAGAAATAAAGCAGTAAAATGAAAAAGATAGGTAAAAGAAATGTAAGTTCAGTCTTTGGTATGATAATCAAAAAGTAATTGAAAGGTTTCTTTTGTAAGACACTTTCAGAATATTTTACAAAGAAACCGGATTATTTATAAACTGTTAATTACTGAAGACGTCGAGGTTAAAATTTACTTTCCTCTTTTGCTCTCTTAAAACTTGGAATGGACTGCAAAGCCCCAAATTTAAAGCGGGCGCCGCGAGCAAACTCTACGAAACCGTGAGACTTACAGAATGGTGTGAACACGTACAAAATGTTTACCTTTCCTTTGTGAAGCTAGTTTGGTTTGTGGTATATTGTTAGGTGGCTAGCGGATGAATTAACTCATACAGCAAGACTAGTTATTTTTCAGTAGTGTATTTTTAATCTAATGATACATGTATACCTAATGAGACTGTTACTAGACATAAAACAAACCACGTCCTGCCTTTGTAGTGCAGATAAAAATCGCATCGACACGTACAATTTTACTTTGAATATATCTTATGCCATGATTAATCAGTTCAGGTGCCAGTTCGTTAACGACCTCGAGAGAATACCTACTATACTGAACCTTGGGCTTTATAAGTTGTGAGAAAATATTATAATAATTATATTCTTTTTAACTTTCTTTTACTTTGTTTATTATTCAAACAAACAAATGATTTGAACAATATAATAAAGTGACGAAAGAACATAACCATCATAATTATGTAAGAATGTGAATTCTTAAGAGAAACCTTTGCTATTGCAATTTTATATTGAGACATTTTAGACCCTAGTTGCCAGGGTAGTATGTTACATGCATTCTTCAACACTGTAAAACAGGTAGTTCGCCGGAGTTGTTCACAACCTCAGGTCTCTCCAACACTTGTGTAAATATTTTAGAATCGTCAGCTTTTCACTTGGAACTTTGCAAGACAAGCTGGCAGTCGGGCGGTGGACTTAAGGACTTTTAGTGTTATTGTTATTTGGACTTGGAATGCTCACCGTTGCAGACTACTGGATACCAGGCTACATAGATTTCAAATGCATTTACCCGCATTTGATGTTTACAAATGATTTTAAAGTAAAACCTAAACTGGAGCGAATTTTTGTTTGACTATGTTCTATGAAACATTAACTGTCATACCTTATTGCATTTCCCAGCAATGCTTTCACGAGTTAAGTAACTCATAATCTCTATCTGTTGCGATTTGTAAGAGTCATATAATCCTCTTGATTATACGCATAGAATTAGAGATAATATGGGAATTCGTAATCATCCTGTCAGCTATAGGTAACTTGCTTGTTTGTTAGGTACAACTTAAATACAATTCCTAAAACGATCTGCCAAAAAAATCAAATATAGGTAATAAAAACATGACTTAGCTGAAATAGTAACACAAAATGTAATGCTAACTGTTGCTCTACAGTTAGTAACAAACCGTAAAGTTAGCGCTAACGGCTCATTAAATTGTCGACGTCACACTTGAGCTACTCATTGTGTTAGTAATCGACGCTTCGATGATTTTGAATGACTTCGAAGACTTCGAAATTGGTGGAAGTATTTCGAAGTCATCGAACCGTTTGCTTACATGGTACAACGAGCACTCGATAGCATTTCAAAAGAAAATATTATTGTAATACATTTAGGGTATAATTTACGGCGATGATTGACATCCAATTAAGAAGTTTCGACAAGGGATATGTTTATATGTTTTTGATATGTAATTATATTAATGTTAAATTACTTACCAGTATTTTGGTTAGAGTATCGATAGATATGTGTGGTTGGATATGTACATATAATATTAATTAATACTTGATGGGAATGCTGTCAGTTTTATTTTAGGGCCAGGGACGGGAAGCGAGCAAGTTTGTTGTTACGTAAACCAAAACATTATTATTAGTGACGCAATATGAACGTCTTTGACAGTAAACTTTACAGGTATTACGTGAACTAGTATTTCTACCTATATAATTTGTAATTTTGTTGTATAAACCGAATAATTTGATTGCAATTGCAATTTTAATACGGGATCTGTTTAAAGTCAACTATACCAGATAACTTGCAAATTGCAAATAAATATTATTGTTAACCGTAACAAAATTCAATTTAGTATTTGAACCTGTAACTCTAAGATTAGCAGATAGAAGATACACAATGTATATGAAGAGTTAATGAGTATTGATTAGCATTTAATGTAACCAATCAATCATGTGCTGACAAGTGATTAAGAAGCGAGGCGGTGTTATGGCTTGTGAGCAGAGCGTCGATTCTACTAAAGCAAAACCATTATCATACCACAGAGACTGCAAAAAATGACAATAAATTTTAGACCTTATTTCTATATGCTAAAGGTATGATTCCGAAGCCAACCGCATACGACAACTTCATACGCATGCAGCAGATACAGCGTACCCATTACTTTTTAAACTCCGATACGCATAAAGGGGACCATTGAGAAGCCTATGAATTACGTGCATCTGCTGCGTGCGTCGGCAGTTGTCGTATGCGGTCGGCTACGGAATCATACCTTTACTGTCACAAAATTAATACAAAATAGTTTCATTACACTCTATCGTCCACTCTACAAAAGGCCATTTAATTTTAAACTTTAACTGCATTGCTTTAAAGGCTAAAATGAAATGAAAATTTCTCGCAGTGGCATGACAGTGGTTGTGCTTTAGCAGAATCGATGCCCAGTACAGCCGCACCTACAGATTCATGAATGGCAGGATTAGATAATACTTTACACTCATTATAGTGACGCGGATTCAATTAGCTAGCCTCGTGTCTGTACACAACACGTGCGATACGGCAAGGTGTTTTAATACATAGAAACATGTGCTTGCACACGTGTATTGTGTCGTTGATCCCGTGTTTGTGCTTATAGTTATAAATATAATGAGGTAGTTAACGAGTTCTTTCAGTTATGTGGTGGTTTGCACTTGGGCTAGCAGTGAAATGGCTATATCAGGATTAACCGACTAAATCACATGGTTTTCCATCCTTGGAGTCTATTACCAGGAGCCCTGGGTATAGTTTGGAAAAGAAGCCCTTGATCATCGATGGAGTGCTGGTGGTAGCAACCTCACCGTTCCGACAGGAGTGCGCTATGTGTTTCGTGTGCTACACAATGAACCGTTATTTGGTATAATGCTCCAACAATGAAACTTTAAAAAGCAAACGTCCAGTTTTCAGGTAGTATAAAATCAGAAATGGAAAATTAACTTTTTTCTGCTATCACCTCAAATGCGGCATGAAAAACAAACTTATATTGGACTCAAATTTTTACCAACTTTCTAAATAATGTGAAGCACGTAGGTTATAACAACCTTAAACTTTAATGTTCTTTTTTAACAATAACACGTCCTAAAAAGTTCTCTGGGTACAAAAAAAAATTGTCATGAATCCCATAACTCTCCATCTCTAATCTAAAACATAAAGTAAGTAATCAAACTCTAAATTAGCTAACAACTTACTTGCAACTCTTACAAGCCATAAAGCAGTGACAGCTCACGAATGCACGCTCTAATCAAATCTAATCCAGTTAAAACTTTTCCAATAAGGCTCCCCCACAGATGCATTCCTTCACCGACGTCGTAAAATGTTAGCAGAATGAATGACTCACGGATTAAAATGTATCGTGTTGGTCGAACATGAAATGAGTTATAGAGAAACTGAACTTGTAAAAATATTGCGCTTCAATGTACATATTGAGTGTACAGATGAATGATATAAGTGTAGAGCAGATATGAAATGAGATCAGTGTAATGTATGTGGAGTAAGATTGGCGGATAGAATGATAAATCCTACAGATATGACAACGATGTGGCTACCAGAGTAAAAATACCTAGATTTTTTCGCTGGGACAGAGACTGATCGTAAGTAAGGCAGACTTCTGCGGTTTAGTTGTTTATGAAAAGTATGTTTTTCTTTTTTTATATTTTATTCAGAATCAGTCTGAAAAATAGGTTTAATACGCTCGAATATGAACATAGTTTAACTTTAGCTTTTTGCATAATAGTTGTTTTATGTAGTTTAGTTTTTTTTAAGTATTGTATGTACCTACATTATAGTAACTATATTAATCTCATATTTCTTACTCTGTTAAAAAAATATTACATAGTAAGTAAAACATTTTAAAACCCCAAAACTTTTTCATAAGAAAACTTCCCAAATTTTCTTAAGGCATAATTCCCATATCGAAATTTCTTACAAATTATCTCCAACATAATACTAGAAATGGATCCCTATTCCAACTGTCGGGGACTCTGAGTAGCGAAACTTAATTCTCCGCAACGTCTAGCCGTCGCCGACGCACCATTTAACTAATGAGATAAATCTACTCCGGGGTACATTTTTACCCCAAGTGAACTGAACGAGTAATCTTTCAATCTTTTAATGACATAAGTTTGGGTAGCCAGCGATGATTGTCGGATTTTTCGGTACGATCATGAGGATTACAAAAAGTTGAGGAGAACAATAAATTGAGCACTTAAGGAAGTGTGGATAATCGGGAAGGTTTTTGAACGGTTTGTTTTATTGGATTGATAATGCTGAATTGGTGGGCGATAAAATATGAATTGGCTATATTATTTTGTTAGACGCTTTTTTTCATCTGTACCTACTTTTATTTAAAGATTTTAATGATAATTTATAATTATGCAAGTAGGTATATAGAATATTCAAACGCTTTCGTTTATCAATTCATCTAGTGGGTACTCTAGTACGTAGTACTAGATTAACTGACGACCATCCATCATATTGTTGAGGTGTTGATGTTAAATTTTAACATCGATTTAAAATTACGAGATGCTTATCTGTCAGTAGAAATCAGCACCTACTCAACCACTCTACTTGATCAATGACTTAATTTTAATTTAAAGTTATGTATGTAATAAATTACAACTTAAATAAGTCGCTATAGGGTTTGTATGGAAAGTAGGGAGTAAATATACTATAACGTCACAACTTAAAAAAAAAATATAGAGTCAAACTTTATTAAAAAAAAATATTTTGATGGAGATGTTATCTTTTTTCTATTCTTTTTTTATACCGATTATTATGAAAAATAGTCCAGATATTCCTTATTTATTCAAAGAAAATTTATGCGTAACAAATGCAAATATTAATCAGTGAAACAACAGCAAATGGGTATCATCAGTCACATAACACTATCCCCCAGCAATGAGCGCAATGGAATGGAAACGATCAAAAATGTAATTCATTTTCATGTAGTGGATGGTTTATACGATATTACGCAAGAAAGTATCTCGAAGATGACATCTATATTATCTTTTATTGTAATACTTGCTATGTTTTATTCATAGGATGTTACTTTCCCACTATATTAAATAGAGATCATTTAGAAAGATATGAAATCGTACTATTTATATTATATGAATTCCACCAGGTCATAAGTCTTATTGCTGGTAGTCTTAAAGGCACGCAATAGTGGCACATACAATCTCCTTAGGTCGTCTCACGCCCTGTATAACGGTGTAGTACGTGACTTCTGTTCATGGCTTCAGAGCATACCATTTCCACAACTCATGTCTTTAATAACCTAATAAAATTGCGTTATGAACATTAAAATGAAAGATGTTAAGAAGTAAGTAAATGATTTTCATTATGATACTTATCTACAGTTATATTTACGGTAATGGACGCGTTTGTCACAGGTTTACAGTAGGTTTTGATGCCGCATGTGCATTAAATAGTATGAAAACAGACCGTGTCAGTTTTTCTCACCGCTGTTAACATCACATGAGTCATTTAGTGATAATGCTCAATGCAAACAAAATTGTTTCAATCGCTACGCGTTCGTTGGCATTTTTATGTTGACTAAAAACGGGCAAGGTTGAATGTAGACTAAACTAGGAGTTTGGAACGTTGCTGAGAGCTTTTGCATTACCCTAGTTTGGAGAAAATACTGGTACGTATGGTTGGTACTCGTCTTGTCTTGTAATAAAAAAAAATGGTATCGATAACAAGACAAAAGCACGAATACAGATATACTCCTATTTGTTTTCGCGCTTTAGTTAAAAAAAGAATTAACTCATTTATCTACTATCTGCATTCAATATCAATTCGATCTTTCTTTTTATATAATACTAAAAAAGAGTTATACCTTTTATATTCAACTACTTATAAGGCTATGTAGACCCTAATAGTAAGTCATTAGTTTTCGTACTATATCCGCTTAAACATGATGTAAGTATACGTGGATACAGTAAAAAAAATAGGATGACTTTGTTTATTTATATCAATGGTTGCACGTTGTCATTGTGATCTGCCTACGCCTTCAGACATCCTCTTCCGTTCGTTAGAACATTTATACAAATATTTTTTAATAATCACTGAACATTCATATACAGGAGCCAAGGCTCCCGTAACAGCGACTGCTGTCTGACCCCCATCCCGAGAAGAATATCTACGCTAGATAAAAGTAGACATAAAATAAGTTTTAGAAAATTACGATGAGGGTCGACTCAAAGTACCTACCCAAGATGGAATTCGTATCCTCGCTCACCTATTACTATTTTATCTTTATAGGATCGATAACTATTTACATTTAATAAGGTGGAGGGTACTACAGAATCATTTTACGAAAAGCTTCTCCCGATGTCGTTTTGTTGTCCCATTATTCAGAAGTAGGGGCCGGAGCACTTAGCGACATTAGGCTTATTGTTATTTTTCGAACTCATTTGAATGTCACGCGAAATTGAAATGTGAAAAGACTTGACAAGTGTAAAATAGCAGCAAGTTGCGAGTGTGTCTGAATGCTTTCTAAAATTTGGCGTGCTAAATTGAATGTACAAATAAGGAGAGATTAGCGAAGTGATTTTGAGAAATATTTAAAAAAACTACCTGTTGCCCATTGTTTCGATCGCATGGAATTTTGGTTCCTCGTTTCCGCGACGTATAGAAATTTTCTTCTGGGATAAAAATTAGCATATACGTTATTCTAGATTGTAATCTATCCCTATGCCAAAATTCAGTCAGATCCGTTCAGCGCTATTAGAGCGCTAGAGAGTGACATCTTCATAAACTTAGGAGGAGTAGGAGGAGTAGGTAGGTACTAGTATAGTAGGAAGTAGGACATGAACGTTCACAGCGGAAGATTTATCTAATAAAATAGATTGTCAATTTAAATTGCTTTTGCTGACGTTACATCTTTTGTGGGGATCAATAGAACGGATAAATCTGTTCATGTATTTTCAATTTACGGGTAACCGTAGATTGAAAAATTGTAAGACTCGGACCACTTGAGACGAATGGAATATAACAGCACGTATAATCCCATCCGTCTCAAGTGGAATAAGCTTCTGTGGTATATAATATTACAGTTCACTATACTAATGACAAAGTTGAAGAGTTTGTTTGTCTGTTTGAATGCACTAATCTCTGAAGGTATTTGTATGATTTAAAAAAAACTCTTTTTGCATGTGATAGCCCAGTTTTTTAGGAAGCTAGGCTGTTTAACATCAAGCTACGATTTTTAGGAGACGAGTAATAAGAAAAGAGTCAGAAAGTGTCTAGTCGAATACAACCGGGTAGTACCTACTGCTGGTGAAACCGCGGGGCACAGCTAGTGATATATGTATATAAACACTACAAATCTCTTCTATTACGTGAGTGCCTATACGATGACAATGTCGGACATCTATCGAGATATAACACGCAATTCGCCTTTGACATTCCATTTGGCTCAACCGTGAGGTGATTCAAAATCCAATTAAAACCTGATTCCATGGGATCAAACGTTGGCAAAAATGTTTGCGCCAATAGATACGATCCCGTTTTTGTTCTAAAATAACGTCAAGGAGAACAAAGCTTCATAACTTAAATTATGTAAATTCTATTGAGTTTGACTCTCACAATGTAGTTGAATTTCGAATATGATCTGTATTTTTCTTTATATTTTTCATTGATCGCAGTTGAGGCTTCAAACTACATAAATAAGTACATTATGAATCTTGGAATATCTACCTAATAACTATCAGTACTATCTACTAGCTATAGTGCCAGTAAAATAAATTCTATAGTAAGTATAGTAGTAGTGACAGAAGTATTTAATTAAATTTTCAACCACAGTGACATAACATAGAAACTATCAGTACTATTTACTGGCTATAGTGCTAGTAAAATAAATTCTATGTCTAGTAATAGTAGTGACAGAGGTATTTAATTATATTTTCAATCACAGTGACATAACATAGATCAAGTTCACCATTCATTTAATAACAAAGGAACGGATATACACAGCCACAAACAAAGACAGTAAACAAATTAATAATGATGATTTGAGCAGAAGGGCTTTAGCAACGCAATTGAAACTTCCGGCGATATATCATGCCATATTCGGTCTGTCTGACGTGTTGCCGAATGTACTTGGCGATAAACCATACCAACATTTTAGTTCAACTATACGTATGAAATAAGATCCCAATGCAATTAGTTTTTTTTTTTTTATATAGGACACGTCAATTTGACTTCGCCTCGCCTGATGGTAAGCTGAAGGCAAAGTCTCTGAAAAGAGGGCCACCATTACAACACGTACCATGTTACAATGGTGGCACTCAGCTTGACGGCCTCATCAGATGCTTTTTCACGCCCCGCTTAAAGGACCCGGGACTATAGGAGGAAGGAAACACGTGAGCTGGCAAGGAATTCCAAGTCTTAATAGTGCGGCAGAAGAAGGAGTCGCCGAATCGCTTGGTTCTTGATGGAATATTCTGCACCGTATTCGGGTGGCATCTAAGTCCTGCACGTGTTGTCCTATATAGGAAAGGAGAGGGTGGGATTACTTGGAAGAGCTCATCAGAACATTCACCATGGTAGAGACGGTAGAAAACCGCCAAAGATGCCACATCTCTACGCAACTGCAAAGGCTCGAGGGTGTTAGTGACCTCAGGATTCCCAATAATGCGGACCGCACGTCGCTGCAACCTGTCGAGAGCATCTAGTAAGTACTTTGCGGAGCCATCCCAGAGATGCGAGCAGTATTCCACGCAAGAGCGAATTTGTGTCTTGTAGAGAAGACACCGCTGCTCCGGCGTGAAAAAACGTCTCACTTTGTTTAGGACTCCGAGTATACGCGAGGCTGTTTTGATGATGCTCTCAATGTAGTTTTTGTTGTTCAGTTTGCAGCGGACATCCATACCTAAGATGTTTGAGCTGTTTGGGGTCGAGTCGTTGAAGTCACATAGATCCAAGTGTCAGTTTTATCTACACAGACTTGATGGGTAACCGAGGTTACAAGTGACCAGAAGCGCAGCCAAGGCTAGACATATTTATCTTAAAATCTTAATTTTTATTTATGATCTTTTATCTTCATCTAATTGAGCTGTTATCAACCATATTTATGGGTTTGAACCAGGTTAATATTGTGTGGGTACATCATGTGCTACGTTTCATTTTTCTCTGTTAGTGGAGCAATAACATTGATATTTCTTCTCACATTTTAATACTGGATCATTTGTCTTCAGTGTGACTTAGTCTCTGGTATAGGGTCCCCATTAGACTAGAATCTTTTATTTAAAGGTACAGCCCCCCTAGACAAGTGGCAATTCGTTGCTCGGCGTATGATGGAATAGAATGACAAATGTATAGGATTTGACATTTTTGACATTCGTTGACGCCTGTCATATACGTCAAATCCCACACATTTGGCATTCTATTCCATCATACGCCGAGCAACGAATTGCCACTTGTCTGGAGGGGCAGATCTTTACAGAATCTGCAATGCACAATTTTAACTCTTCTCATGTTTAAAGAATCACAATGACAAACGAGTAGCACCAAACGAGGAGTACCTATACTGTTACCTTAACTATGTAAAATTACTTACCGTAATGTTACTATACTGTTTAGTTCTAACTGGCTGTTTGTGATGCTTGATCAGCCAACGAACGAAAAGAGGCCAATACAAATTGATTGGTACAACAGTAAGCAGTGTCACGATCACGACCGAGCTTGTAATTTTTTTGTGGAAACATTCCTAACTCTTCGCATTTCATTTTTTATCAATGCGAAACTACAAATCAATCATTATTAAGACTTTTGTGAAACATGTTGCGAATGTCGGTATTGCTTGGTGCATTATGGGGAGATGGTGCAAGAGGGTATATTGCGCACCACGTTTTATATTTATATTTTCACTTTTTGCTAGCACTAGCGTAAAAAGACTACCCAACCCAGATAATCGTACAAATTATGATGTAGTCTTCATTTTTTCATATACATAGGTATATCTATCGAATAAATTATTCCTTTTAGATTTAGATTGCAAAAAGTGAACGCATAGATGAAGCTTGAACCCGCAATCAGTCCCTTACAGGGGGAATGTTCTGACCACTGAGCTTCTGAGTCACATCTTAAGCATTCGAAATTCTCCAATAAGTACAACCATCTCGGCGAATATGTAGGTATATTTCAATTACATATTCGCCGTGTATCGTGGGCTGCTTTCTTTTGATAGTGATGGACAAGACTGTAGGTAGATAGGTATATTATACAATCTACAGGTGTGCTATACGAAAGACGTACAACACTGAACCAGTTAGTCTACGAACAGTTAGTAGGAACTGATCAAACATGTAACCTAACCAACTACTTAAGCCTCAAAATGAACATGTAGCCATTGTCATGTTAATTCCCGTAAGCATAAATTGTACTTAATTTAATCCACTACTATAGTCACTGTTGATTAATTGTGAATATAGTGGCGGGAGAATTTGTACATAGATATTAATTAATATCCCTCATAATCCAAGCGTTAGCTACACATGTTTGCAGAACGTACTAGTAATTCTGTTTCGTTAGCCAAGCGTGAGGCGTCTAGTATTAATAGTGTACGAGTGTACGACTCTAGAGAATTAGGATATTGTGTGAGGTACATTCTAGTTTATTAACTATTCCAGTTGAGCATGTATGTACCTACTCTGAGAAGGATTAGGTGATAGCCCATGCCGTAGTATGTGCTATCATCTAATTCTTCTTCAGGTCACTTACAGATTGGTCAACGGCTTAAGAATCACCTGCCCTCCTAGATAAGTGGCAATTCGTTGGCCGGCGTATTGTAGAATAGAATGATGAATGTATAGGATTTGACGTTTATGACAGTCAACGTATGTCATACGTCAAAATACGTGTCATATACCGGCCAATGATTAGGGATGATGACTATTATTTTTTTTATTCTTGAAAAATTTGAAGTTTATAATAATATAATGAACTGCTAAAGTGAAATTTTTATACAACAAATAGTTTTAAAGATATTTGATTTCGAAAATTCTATTTCTCGACCCGTCCGAAAACGCTCTAGGTATAGAAAATCGCTACAAAAGTATGACGTCATGCTTGTGTGGAGCGTAGTGAAATGTATGGAGCGCAGCCAGAATAACGCATTTATCTAGGTCTGCGTTGCGTTTACACGTATATTAGTTCGTAATAAAAGTCATTTTGAAATTTAATAAGGAATCTAAAAAGTTATACATTTTTACTCAATTCAATTGTAAGTTTGTATTTTGACCTACTTTGGGAGTTAAAAATAATAAAAAGTTATAGTTTCCATTAACTTAGCAATATTTTATTTTGCAAGGTAAATTTTTTAGCAAAACCTATGATGTTAAGCAGTATTTGGTAGAATCGGACGACCTTGTCATCAGCCCTCTTGTCTAGGGGAGCTGGTCAACAGTCGATGTATCAGGACTTACAGAATTGATCCCATGTATACGATTTTCGCTAGTAAGTATGACCACATTTTGTGGTGAACATCTACGAGACCAATAAATGTCCGGTTATATTACTTCCACTGGGGTCTTGTAGGAAAGGATAAACCAAAAACTGGTGTGTCCATTTATTGCCATGATTACAACATAAATATAAGAGATCTGTTTCATGCAAATAAATTAAAATAAATTTATTTGTGTGATACACATTATACCTACCCCTATATTGTGAGTTTGAGTGTATTATTGTGTTTGTGTCCATAGTTACATATTTGCAAAGTCCCTGTCGTAATTACATTGACGAATTAAACTGATTAACGTTTATAATCAGGCGTACGGTAGTTTAAACTAATTGTACATTTTAATACCACGATACAATTAAAATCATAGACTATTGTAACCAGATATCATAAAGTGTATCGAAAATTCCTGATATTAAATATTGCAATCATTTGAGCGTGACGGAAGCTGACGGCAGATATTGGCCGCAGCGCTATGGGAATAACAAAACGCGAACAGTTGTGAAATGCATTTTGTTATGAATGTTAAGATATTTTGTACAAAAATACAGCTTGTGAATATTTTGAAACATATATTTTGTTTGATAAGCATTCAGTTTCCAAATTCTTTTAGGAATTTCTCATGCCACAATAAGTAGGTGAGTAGGGTAGCCAGAGCTCACTGGAGAGGTTTTGTGCTGTCAGTGGGAAAACCAAAGGCTTTATTCTACTTATATTTTGCGCTGACGGCACAGAATCTTTCTGTTCTTACAGGATCAGCAGCACGAGTGTGACTGCCCTGGTGTTGCACTCACCCATTAGACCACAGTGACCACTTACTATCAGGAGGGCCATGTGCTGTATGCGACCTAAGTAGTATAAAACAAGTAAAAGAACTAGTAATGTTTTAGTAGTAAGTACCTACTTAGAAGTATTTTCCTACATCTACTAATATGATGCAAGTACATATACTATACATATGTGAGGAGAACATAGGATATCAAAAGAAAAGGTAGTTGCCAGTCGACAAACGATAAAAACGTGCCAAAAGATGGATGGTTATAAATTGACTGTAACTGTGTTAGCAACTGTACCTCATAACTTATACAGTACGCCATTAGTAACCTTTGGTTTATCATCATTAATCCATGATGGACACCGGACAGCCTAGACAAGTGAATGACAAGACGTGCAAGAAAGCTCCATGAATAATTTCTAAAGAAAGTATGTATGAAAATCTATGTGAAAATAGTATTGAGAGAAATTGAGCAACACGACTTTTGCTATGAAGTTTTACTCTTGCATGTCACGATTCGGCACTTAACCATGAATTTTATTTCCGTGGTAAATGCTGCTAATTCCTTCAATAGTAATGGTAGGTACACGGCCGTTCTTGAGATAGATACAGAGAAACTGCACAGAACAGATTAAAAGGTTAAAACTGATTGAAAGACACATTGCACGAAAGCAAAAGCATTAAGATATCAAGGAATATAAACATTTTAGCATTCAAATGTATTTTGTAACTTGCTACAGTTTCTTTCATTGATGGACTAGGATAGTCCTAAAAAAGCGTTGTCACGGTCACGATTAGATGTGCTTTGGAGTCAAATTTACAAAATCTTGCAGTATATAATACACAATATTTCTTAAACTATCTTTCCCGTCCTTTATATTTGGAAGCTGTGGAATGACTTCACAAACTTTTGAGAATATCCTGTAGAACTTTCAAGTTTGAAATATAAGCAATTATTATATACATTTTCGGTCATTAAGGTATGATTCCGCAGCCGACCGCATACGACAACTGCACACGACAACAGCAAACGATTTGTCAAGGTATGATTCCGCAGCCGACCGCATACGACAACTGCACACGACAACAGCAAACGATTTGTCGTACGACACGTCGTCGAACTTGAACCACCGGAGTGTGGTTGATATTTACAGTTAAATTAACCGACTGTAGTTGTTCTCACAGCAGATAATTAGTTAATTGATTTACTGCTAGCATTACAAATTCAAGGAACATACTTTTCTAGGTCGTCATGGGCCATTTGGAATCGGCCACCCATCCACCAACCAGACCCATCGTTCGAACATTTTATATCCCCATAAAATTCTTTGACCTAAAATATACAGCTTCAGCTGTCAAGAGTAAATAAAGTATGTCAAAAGTATTGTAAACAAAGTGTTCCAAAGTTTACATCGTGTGCGAATGTAAACATTGAACGTTTCTCTAAACATTGGCGGTTTATTCGCAACGTTCGAAATGACTCCGTTTTATTCGCAATTCCTGTTGGTAATAGGATTGGGCGAGGATTTTTTAGTAGTCTTCTTCATCCTAGCGTTAGGCCCGGTCACATCCGAAGTTTTGACCTCGGAACCCGGGGTCCCTTTTTTCCAGTCTAACTGCAGATTTAGTTGAACTTCGACATTTTCCAGGACACGACTGCTATCTGACCTCCACCTATGTAGTTTATTATAAAGTTTATAAAAATACCGTGTTTGAAAAAAACCATTAGGTGTTCTTTTTGTTAATCTATAGCTGTAGGTACTGTTAATAGTTTGCTTTCGAAATCACTTATCTACTTAATAGATATTACTGAAAGTATAGATATTAGAATTATACATCAATCGTATTGATGATAGATATCTTATAGACTCTGAATATTAACTCTCGACAGTTTCTCATAAATCGACAGTTTTAATTCCTTTGACGTTGTTGATTGGCGGATTGACGGTATCTACAAAATGGACAGTATAGATACTATCGACTATTGCTCGGTATTGACCATTGAACAGCAAGTCACTGGATAGTATGTAGTCTGTACAACCAAATAAAAACGGTATAAATCGCCGCCGCGTTTTGTAAACTGCAGTAACGATTCGGGCTAGAGTGGGACCATTTTTTATGGCAATATTCTATAAAGTATTTCTTTTTAACATAAAATGTAATAAAGGATATTACTGTTATAATACCTACTATTAGGACTGGTAATATTGCGTAGTTCTAACAAATATAAAGTTCAAGGATATTTCTACAAACACAAGTTGCCGTGCACTGAAAATATAACGTATGCGCAAAAATAGCTGGATATTTCCCACAGCCAAGCACCGTGCGCAACGTAAACAATTCTATAAGAATTACAAGTTCATTGCCTTTTCTAGTTAGCAAGCCAGTTTTAGTGGGAAAACAGAATAATAGGCTATAGAATATAATTTATAAATTACACATTTGTGTAGGACTTAGGAATAAATAATAATTCAAATCCCTAGAGCTATCAGCAGAGGCCTTTTTAACCCTCGACAAAAAAGAGGGGTGTTATAAGTTTGACGTGTGTGCGTGTGTGCGTGTGTGTGTGTGTGTGTGTGTGTGTGTGTCAGACTGTCTGTGGCATCGTAGCTCCCAAACGACTGAACCGATTTCGATTCCGTTTCTTTTGTTTGAAAGATGGTTTAGTCGAGAGTGTTCTTAGCTATATTTCATAAAAATCGGTTCAACCATTTCAAATATATGAGGAGTGAAAGTGGCAATGCAAAATCTAATATTTTCAAATATACCCGTGGTATCAAATTAAAGGTCATAATTTATACATCACGATACAGCAGGTTTTATGGAAAATCCGACCGTTCGAGGAGAATACCAAGGTGCTTAGCGGTCCCCCGACGAGACAAATGACACAAGGGTCAATATTTAGGGTAGTTTATAAGGAAATAGTTATTATTTTATTTCTTATAGGATCTTTTTGGGTCGGGGGTTTTTTAAATTATTAATTTATTAAATGTATGCATTATAGTTTTCGACCGATTGCTAGACGCAGTAATTTCAAGAAGGTAATATTTCTAGCGGCTATACAATTTCTAATCATGGTTAGTACGAGTAATGATAGATAACATTGCTGTCAAAAAATTAGGTTCGAATTGCATTTTTGTTGATGAATAAGATTAATTACTTAATTTTGTTGCACAATGCATTCATCTCAGGTAAGTGGGACGTGGGATTTTGTATTTTTATAAGATTAATCTTAGATCGTGTTTCTTAAACTTAAATAATAACTAATCGCCGTAAGATGGATGTATTGGAAAAATTGGGTCACTCTCGGGCGAAGCTCGGTGGCTCAGTGGTCAGAGCGTTCCCCCTGTAAGGGAAAGATCGCGGGTTCGAGTCCCGCCCGAGAATTGATTTCGCTTTTTCCAATTTATTATAATTAAATAATAATTAACTGGTTACCGAATAGATTATTGCTACCTTAGTAGTAATAGTTAATAGTCCTTTACAAATACTCTTTACATAATATAGAAACTAATTATATTATAAAGAATGCTTCTGACTTTCTTGATCATTATATTATACTTAGCCATCTAAATTAATAAATAGTGAAAGCTTGACTTACTCTTTTTTTTAATTACTTCAATAGGTTAAAGTATATGACGAATAAATTAGATTTTTTTATATGACAGTAATCTATGCAATCAAGCTACACAAAAGCTGATCATTAATCCGATGGCAGCCATGAACGACAAAAACATTTCCACAGGCGCGATGCTCCGGATGGAATCTGAAGACACGATAAAGTAAATTTCAATGAATCAGTAATAGGGTTAGCACCTTTTCAATTGGATTAAAAGCATTGAAATAAAGATTGAAGAATGAAAACAATTAGCAATGAAATTCGTTCTGTTTAACCGGAAAGAGGTCCCTATCCTTATTCAACCTACTATCAATGTTGGTCACACATTGGGTAACCTCTCAATCTAAACCAATTTATTCTTGTTAGGTTTGGGTTTATGTCGATACTGAGTGGGTTACCTCATTATCACATGTCTGTCTGATGCTTCAATCGCTTTAAGTGTAAGGTATGACTGTAGACTGCTTGTTAGCTGGGCTTTATCTGTTATTGGCATCACCAGTCCAGCTACACTTCGATTCTTTCTTGATTGATATAAATTTGAAAAGAATCGATGTAAATTTGGTAAGGCGCAACAACGCAGCGGTGACAACCCTGGTGTGGTAAGCGTCCATAAGCTGCTGTTAACGCTTACCATCACTTTAATGTTTAAAAAAAAAACAAGTGATACGATATCAACCCAGATTTGTAACAACTTGTGCGATTCGCTCTCACATTTTTTCATTAAATTCAATGATCAAATGCTCTATATCTGATGGTATTTGATAACTTTTACAAAAAGATATAAAAATCAATTTTATCTATTTTCAATTATATTAAAAATAATGGTGATTTTAACTTCTATTTAGGTCATTCTTACTGGTCTAAACGTAGATAATGGTTTAGGCTGCCGACAACAAAACCTACTTGCATCGTAGAAAAACGACAATGGCTTATTAAGATTTGAATAAACATAGATTTATGAATTGTAAAACACTACCTATAAAGGTCGCTTTTTGCCGACCGAGAAAATCAGCGATGAAGTGATAATCGCACGACCTTTTATGAATATAACTACTCAGAGTCAAACAAAATAAATTATCATAGTAAATGATGATAATTATAATTATAAACATCTATCACGAAGAACAATAACGTTATAGTTCTTTTTAGTTCTATCTTTTTAAACACAATAAGGAAACGGGTCTTCCATTGTCATTAAGGCTTACTTTGAACAACAGACCTGCGAATCGATCACAGATAGATAGATGTTCTGTTTTCAATCGACAGTGTTTTACAACTTGTAGTCGTAAAAGAATCAGTAAGAACAAATAAATAGCAAACCCATATCTTTTTTATGTGACAGCAACCAATATAGTAAGATTTGTAGGGCAGACGAGATAATATATTATAACTCAATCACGGTTCAACATTACTTTAGATTTCAATATTATTTATCCAGCCAGTGCTGTTAGTCATGCCCTTAGCAACCGAAGTATAACACAGTGTATTTTTGATGGAAAGGGCTCAATCACTACAATTGTATGAAATTATCATAGATCGATAGATAGGCTAGATCTGGCATATAATAACTATATTTTTAATTTTGTCGGCTTAAAACTTGGTCAAAGCAACAGCCGTTGCTCTAAAAAGGTTGTCGGTAATTCAAGTGAAGGGGCACAGCGTGTAGGAGAGCAAATGTGGCCAATATGGCCCTATAATCGTCTTCTAACCTTTCTTAAAACGCAATGAAAGAACCTTATTAAACATTAATAAAATCATTAGTTTGTGTATATTCGCACACTTTCCTCCGAGTTTTCTTTCCCTGGGATGTCAGACTAGTCAGACGCAAGTTTACTTATGCTCCTCACGGGTTTCATCAGTTTTTATATTAACCAATTCAAAATAGATTACCAGTGATTCATTGTTAGCTGGTATTTTATGTTGAAAGGAAGTTGGAAAGCTGAGAGTAAACATGGCAAAATATTTGAAATTTTTGCTCGCAGAAAATGTTGTTCACGTCTGTACTTCATTTCAATCCGTAATAATGTACAGGAGTAAAAACACAGTTCTGAACTATTTTGAGGTTAAATGTTGAAGACCCAAATTAATTTTGGAACTCATTTAATTATGAATTTGATTTGATTAATGAATAATGCAACATCGTTAGGCTTCTGTGATAGAACACGATTGATTGCTCTTTAGACCTATAAAACTAAATGTGAAACAAAAACAATACTTAATTACCTTTTTCCTGTCCTCTTTGAAGAATGTCATTGATGAGATCAATGACATTTGAAAGATGTGGTTATCATTACACTTTCGCAGGTGATGAAAAATGAAAATGACAAATCATTTATTCGACTCTTAATTACAGATGGGTAATATAAATTAAGACATACAACTAATTGTAGGCAATATATATTATAATTACTGCATTTAGTGTATCTCTGACTTTGAAACAAGATAAACTCGTAATTTCAGAATGTCATTATTATTTTAAAGAGCCTGCTGAATCTGTATTAGTCGTCTAGTTTATTTACTTAGAATATGCAAGCAACTTTAAACTTAAAGAAATTACGCATAAGTACGAATGTTTCGAGTCAACCCTAACTCAGAATCAGGTACCTACTTCCTTTTAAATCAAACACTAAAAACTCTTTCCCCATTTAGTTGTTTACAGTACTTTTAGCCGGGTAATAGTGTTTGTATTTTTACTTTACGTAAACAGAGTGAGTAAACTAGTGCTCTATTTACATTTGATTTATTTAGTCCATTCTGTTTCTGGTTAATGCTTTTGTAGAAATAATCTAGATCTAGACGAAATTAACTTTGAGGGCCACTGTCGATCGATAGAACCAATTCATTACCTTGTAATGCCATAGGCTATCAGACTTCGCATTTGTTTGCGTATGTGCGTTTACTGTTCTAATTTGATGGTGAACGCAGCGTCCAGTGTTGCCGAATGTTACCAGACGCATCAATCATATCCAGTGCTGAGGAAACAATTGCATGGTAGGACGTTAGTGCGACTGTTTTATGCAGTTGGTTGCAGGTAGGGAGGTATCTAAAGCACTAAGGTCAACATTAACCGCTTACCTCTTACTACAATTCGGTTGCTAATATTCTTTATTATAAAAATATAAATTCTAAAGTTTGGATGGTCTTTTTGGTGGATATATTTGTTTATCAGTCCAGAACGATTGAATCACTACATATTATAAAACAAAGTCGCTGTTGCTGTCTGTCCGTCCCTATGTATGCTTAAATCTTCAAAACTACGCAACGGATTTTGAAGCGGTTTTTTTTAATAGATGGAGTGATTCATAATATTGTAGAGAAACACTGATAAATTTAGAGATATGCAGCGGGAACGGGATCGGTAAAACATGGCGGTACGAAGTTCGCCGGGTCAGCTAGTAATAGATAAAGTACAGTCAAAATAGTACAGCTTTATAATTATTATTCTAGTAATTAGGTCCCTGTGAATCACGGGAACAATATATATAATCCACAAAAGTGAAAGCATGTTTGTTAATTCAGTAATTTCCATTTCATGTTTCACCAAAATGCGTTAAGCCGTTACACCATAAACATGCCACACATTCACTGTCGCATTACGAGTATTAGTACCTATCTAAAAAGCCTATAGTCTGTCATTGAATAGATCCAATGTAGGCTACGAAGTCCTTTCACACGAGTATTGTTCAAACACATTGTTATTACGACCATTCCTCATCATTGTTTTATTGTCTGTACACACGTGTCGAAACACTTGACGACGTGCTTTTAAGGTCTAATAAAGCCATTACGGAGCGATAAGATCCGTTAAATCCGAGAATACCCGTACATTTAAAAAATCCCGAATACTCGGGACTAGAAAGGAAATCGTTCGAATTCTTACGGTGTTTGGAATGTCCTCCCTAAAATCCCTTTGAAAGACAATGAATGTAAGTAATAAAAGCACAATCTATTTAATTATATTGATTTAAAAGCTATTAAAAGTTTTATTGGGACTGCTGTATTGGTTCCAGTTGTATTGATTGATCATACAAAATAATTTGTTTTTGGCAATGCCTACACAGATTTGGATGTATGGGGTAGTGTTAATGCAGGCTTATGCTCAGATGTCCACGATTTTACTGTTTCTAAAAAGTTTCAAACTTTGATTCCCTAAGGGGCCTACGGCATTTTCTATGTGGTACTAATAAAATGATTAAAAAGCACTTAATTAATTCCGCTTCTTAAATTAAACCTCGGTTAATTAACTTAACTAATGGTTTTATTATGCAGAAATCTCTCAATATTCACCAAAAAACCAAACCTTAAAATGATTAAGCCTTCGACAAAGGGAGTCAACAAAAAGTTGCCCAAAATAGTCAAACAAATCAGTAACGGCTTGCAGTTAAGCTTGGCTCATTGTTGTAACGTTCAACTGCTATTCAATAACAAAAGCGGGTGACATCTTGCTTACAATGGGTGTTCGTACCAAATCGGTCACAAAGGCCCTCGGAAGCCACTCGATATCCTCCACTAATAAAAACCGGATACGCGGATGCCGCAGAACCGACCGACTATTTTTTGCGAGTGAAAAGAGAAAAAGAACCCCCTAAAACTTCGAGTGCACTTGAAAAAAAAACGAACTTTTGAAATGGTATTTTTTGATCTGGATTTTGTATTTCGCTGTTAGGCTGTGTTTGCTATAACTTCAGCGTATGTACAAATTTTGGATCACTACGACTATTATTACTCCTATTTGTTTATAGATACTGAAAGCGATACGAAGTACTAAAGTAGGTACTTTGAATGATATGCAAAAACTTTCCTCAATTATTTTTTATTTACTCATATACAAATACACTGGCCCTGACCTCGTGTATCGATATCGCTACGGGTGGAGAGGGAGTTGTTGTTCAATAGTTCGACTCTACATTTGGACTTTTTTATGAATATGTAACGTTAAAAAAACTGTGACTGTTTATCTGTCTGTTAATCTTCGAAATGGCTGGGCAGATATTTAATAGATATTATTATTATTAATTATAATGTAATTATAGTGTACCTATTTAATCTACTATTATTTTAAAAAAGGATTAAGTTTAACAATAATCAAGAACCTTACATTAAAAAAAATTAAACCCAAATCTTAGTCCACGCGAACGTCGTCTATTTCAGTTCACGGATTTACTTTGTACGCGATATTCTAATAAAAATGTTGCTCACGAATATCGTCAGGCAAACATCCCCGCGGCGCTCGCAAGGGAAAGTGTAAGATCCGCCTCTCGTCGTCCAAAACATACAATAGTAAGACGATATGTCTTGAGGTTACCGCACAAGCCACCCCAATAGAAAACAAATTGACATTTCAATGGAGCCCGAGGACCGGCCTATTTGCAATTCAAAGAACTCCTCAATAACATGCCAACGTATGGAAATAAGTGTGTACTGAAAAGGATCTGATTTCCGTCGATACGCCTTACAACATGTTTATAAGGAATGTGTACGTATATCTTAAAAGCGGAACAACACTTCGTTATGTGTTATTTGTTATTCGCCTTATTCGACCGCATAATGTAAAGCGACTCTCGTTTGACTTCCAAAACCCAGCGGCGATGTTGATGTTCTGTAGGTTTTAGGTCGTGCTTTTAGAACTTCAACTACCCGTCGTCCGACAAAAAACCGCAGTGAAAAAATATTAAACAATACTTGTCGTTATTAACGTTTCTTGAAGGGTGGAGCTAATTCCTCAGTACCTACTCCAGACGCCAAATTTGGAGCAATTACGTTTTGCCCTACCTTCTCTTAAAATATCATTATCAAAATTACAGGTAAAGTGGTTACGGGTAGACATCCTGCGATTAAAATACGTTGGCTATATATAAATTATTTTTATTTTTACTCTGCAAATGGAATGAATAAATAATGAATAAGAGCGACATAAATTTTTGTTAAGTTGTCAGATGAAGGAATACCTAGTCATAATATTAATTTATGAATAAACGTTTGCTGTTTTGAACTAAAAAGCAGCTAACTCAAAGTGATTTGATCTAACTTATCGTCCTCTTATTGGACAGCAGTTATGTACAAGTCCTCGTGGTTACTTGCCAATATTCTGCAAAGAAAAGACTCAATCGCGGATTATGGTATTTGGCAATAAAGCCGCTAAAGCGGCTAAAGAAACGCGAGAGGCATTAACGTCTGTAATGCTTTATTAATAGAAAGCGTAGATAATTATTAAGACTTAATTGAAATGAAATCATTTAATCTTATAATCTGGGTCACAATGTAAAGAAGAGAATTTACAATTATCTGGCCCACAATAGATTAGGGAGAAAAACACGTGAGAAAAAACTTATTGACCACATTACAACTGACAGGCATTTAATTTGAATCGCCACATGTTGTCGTACCGAACCAATATACCTATCTAATATCATAATAATTATGTCTAATTATAAACTTACTTTTAATATTAATAAAACGGTCTGGAATGAATAATAGACCAAGAAAAATTATCTTATTTTCGAGGAACATCTTAGAGCGACAGAAAGGCAACATTTATTTTGAAATATAATGAGGCCTTTAGGAATGCTTGTCAGATGAAGCTTAGATCTTATTAACGTTTATAAAAAATACGTATCTATTACACGTAATGAATTTTTTCAGTTTTTTTGTGGTTTATTAGTCTCAGTGATGTGTCATTTCAAATGACATACCTAGTCCATACTTGAAAGGATTTAATAGTTTTCACTTAATGTCGATTTTATTAACATACTGGATTTCATAATGTTTTGCAAAGTGCCAGAGAAATCACCTCACTACTTTACCCTTCTAAAGGAACGCATGAATGAAACTTTGTGTGTCGTGACTCATTTCATCGTTTACTATCAAACAGTAATTTATGAAAGGATTGCTAGTTTTAAACAAATATTCAATTATCATAAACTGCTGCCCGTAAAATAGTAGGTTATATTTCTGATGTCCTGGTCATAGCGTAATATTATACAAGTGCTCAAGTCCAATCACAACAGTTATGAAAATGTATCAAATGAAATGGACAAGTTACGAATATAGACAGTAATAGCCCTTTTGTAGTAGCCATAATTATACCGACATAAAATGGTTGAAATAGAGAGGCTTTTAACTAACCTACTTAAACATTGAAACTCAAAAGTATACAAAAACCTACTGTACCAAATTGTTATAGGACAAGTATAAACCTAAGTGGTTTTAAGTTATTATTATGTAATCAGTTGAAATGTTTTTTTTTAAATAACAATACATAAATTAAATCGAAAAAAATAAACGATTCCTAAACTACACAGTCGAATACAAGCGTTTAGTGTCAATATTATAATAACTTAAATGTTAAACTAAAAAGCCTCCGTTGAAAATTAAGTCGTGCGTACAAACAATATTTCAATAAACTATTATTCCATTATGAAATGTTCGCAAATAAATAAATCTATGTGACGTAAAGTGCATTAACAAAGTTCTTCAACCCCGAATGAGTCAGGCTCCCCGGAGAGTTCCGAGGCACCCCCTGGCGAGTAACTGAACCACATACCTACACCTATTGATACCGATATTACTGTTTTTTTTATATAAAAAATGCGCTTTATAAGGAACCACGTAGATTTACTCGGACTTACAGTGATTGAATAAAACCTTTACTCAAAGATTCGCGTTTTGTGAACGTTAGTATCATAGCTTACAAATGAAATCGATTTAAGGTTATCCAACAATCAAATCAATCTAAGCAACAATCTCAAAGCCTACGGGTAGTAAGTGTTATTGTATTTTTTATAAATTACGCCCACGCGTTTCCCAAATCATAAGTAATTATGAAAACCACTAGACACAATCTCGGAAATTTAAAAGTAATAAAAACAATTAGGTAACAGGATAAATTACTAAGTTAATAATTGTTAATAACTTATTTAAAATTCGTAATATGTGACATCAAGCGTTTAATAATTAATTAATTAACATCATATTATAAATCACCATACATTATATTTCGTTCCATAGTTTGTCCTTAACAATCAATGAAACTATAATAAGGTTTATAGGTGTACTGCCTATTCTTCATTTGGTACAGCTCGGTGTGTTTAATGATATTGTTTTCTATCTACTACTGCCACAGTCCTGACATTACTTGAATGTGCCTAACCTGACAAATTTTTTTGTCCAAAAAAATTTGAAATATTTTTGGCATGTTCAGCGATTATATTTTTTACCACGCTGTCCGATTACTGTTTAATTTTTTGTTAAAAAGTCAAGGGTGGTCTTGCGAAAAATCTGATAAATCACTGATATTTTATATTGGCAAAGACATCTGCATCACATGTGGGCAATTTATTCTTTTGAAAAGGTAGTCTAATTTAGGTTTTAAACAAAAAGGTAATAAAATGTATTTATTTTATCAAGGGGATCATAAACGTTGAAATAACTGGATGAGTACCTAGATTTAGTAATACCGGAGAAAAATCATGACTTAAACAAATAGGGGCTGTAAACGTCAACGGGAAAGGTGTGAGCATAAAGTAATAAAACTTATTTATTTTATCAAAAGGATCATAAAAGCTGAAATAGCTAAATAAATATCTAGATTTAGTAAAAGTGGAGAAAATTCATGACTTAAACGAATGGGGGTCACTCCGACGGGAAAAAGCATAATATGTTTCTATGTATGTTTGAAATGAATTTAATGTGTAACGCTTCTCCATTTAAAACTAATAAAAGAAATAAAAAAGTTTCTATAATGTACACAATAAGTTTTTTGGTTATAGAAGAAATATTAGATAATGCCGATCAAAGTCACTTACGTACTCGTAAGTTCTATATTGATAGAAATTGTATTAGATAATGATTTAATGACGGTAATTTCATAAATTTCCTTTCAATCCATCCAGGCATTTACGATAGAAGTAAAAGTTTTAATACCAAATTATAGGCCCCGCTAAGTCCCATAATTTACTGACGTTACGGATTCGACATTATAATTCCAGTAACAATTTACAACTAAGTTGGTTAGATATATTATATCCATTCTAATTCTTGTTCAATAGTCAAATTATATTTCACTTCCATTAGTAGTTACGTAGCCTTCATACAAGCAGCTGTTCATATTTTAATACTATAGATCCAGCTTCATTTGGTCTAGCATTATGAAAATGATCGCATATTAAAAATAGGTAAATAATGCATTGACTCTTAAAATGGTCTAAATTAGGGCAATTAACGTTTCTCAGCGTACAGATTTGAACTCTGTACGTTGATAGTATGAATTTTGTCATAGAAAGCGATGAAAATTTATTACATATTTAATGTTTAGGAGTCGCAAAATCACACGATGTTTCCTCATTCCATGATCGAGAACGTGGGGGTCTCCGTCAAAATATTTTCTAGATCATCGAGCAAGTACAAAAATCCCTATGTATGTTATTTTACTCGCCTACAAGACGGGAGAGCACCAGCTCCTCGAAATTAGAAATGAATGACGATATCTCGAAACTTTTCACTCTTAATAATGAAAGACTATTAGGTGAGGCTTCCCGAACAGTAAGCTTCATTTTTCTCAGTCTCTTAGTATTGGCAATTTGCTATAATAACTTTTTAATTCTCGATTTCAATGATTAGGTTTTGTTAGTACATTCTAAACCCGTGGTTTAGTCTTATTTTTTTCATTAGGAAATCATCTTTAGAAATGTTGTTGGTCCCGTGATATGACTTTGCACTTACAACTTACGGTTCTAGGTTGAAATCACAGTTAAGTCAAATGGTTATGAGGCAATGAGCTCCCTCTATTTCATAGGAGTATAAAAATAACTATTCAGGTTTTTCCATTGGTTTCATTTTACGATAATACAATAACTATTTTACGCTTGCTCATAAGTACATCCCTGTTGACTAGGTACACTCGCATATATAATAGCTTACTAGTATATGACGAACTTGATACCTACGTCATTTATTACTTGTCAAATACTTGTCGTATTCCATAATTTTACATCGATAATGTATTTGACGTTCATTGTACCTTATACATTTCTTATCGGTTTTCCTTTGCAATAATGGGCGCGTTTCAAATCGACCACGATAAGAATCAAAAGAAGTATTTTGCTTTTGTTGTCTTTTCTATAAATAAAATCACTTGTAATGTTCTTTAAATAGGAATACCACTTACCGACCGCGCTCCATTTATTGATCGCGATTCCATTCGTTGGGATAATGGATCTCAACAAATAGTCTTCAGATTCTATAGAATATTTTGTAATCTATACGAGTATTGTGTAATAGAATTAAACTTTCTATCTTTCTTAGTTGATTTTATAGATCATCCTCCTGATATAGTCCTGCGGAGAATACTAGTGCTAAGAGAACTCCCAAGTGAAGTGAGATGGCAAGAAGAAGAGAAGATTTGTACAACAAAAAAGCAAGCTTTGGGACTACCATAGCGTACTTTAAGCGATCATGTTTTCGACCGCAATCCAGAAGGAGAGAGATGCATTATATAGGGTTTATACTTGTATAGCTCCATCCGTGTCCTTCTGGATCGCAACCCAAAACAGGACCGCTTATAGCATGTCATGGCAGGTCCAGGGCTTTTGATGTAATTATTCTTAACTAATCATGTTTCAGTTAATTATACTTTTCGACATGTTTTTTCCCAATTTCTTATCAGAATAGGGAGCAAAAAAAGAGTGATAGAACGGCTTAAAAACAAAAACACATGAATCCGTTTACACTGACGATGTGCAATTATTGTTTTATTTGCTCACTACAGCAATTTTACTGAAATGGTAAATTGTTATTAAAATGCCTGAAAATCTCATGTAAATCATATGCACCAATGTCCAATTGTTTTTGCTACTAAAGCAGCATTAAATAACAACATTTATATCGTCATTAATGTAAATTTATATGCACCGATGTGTAATTGTTTGCTCACTAAGCAGTATTTAATCAAAACGTTTATATCGATTAAGGTAGAAAAAAAAAACGAATACAGCTCAGGCGGGACTCGAACCCGCGATCGCATAGTTAGCATACTAAAAGCTTTGAGACTTCATTCAAACGCATATATCGTTATTAAAATGGCTGAAATTCCCATGTAAATCATATAAGCTGAAATGGGTACATTCAACCGACGCAGTTTAATCATCTGGCACGCATTCACTCGTAAAAAGCAATCTTTCTTTCAAACCGCCGACGACAATGTGAAAGTATGGCGTTTAATATTAAAAGCATTACGTCACACACTTTTTGTTGGGACTTTATGAAAAATAGACCCATTCTGGATTACTCATACTAAGTGTTGAAAGCGATGAATCATTACAGTTGAGAGTCACACTTTTAAGATTTGAATAATGAGGTGGTACTTTATCTATTCCTGTCAGTGTTACCACATAAATAACAAAGTTTGTACAACACTACCATAAGTATGTAACACTTTTTATATATTGTCATATTGAAAATATTTTATAGTGTCAAATACAATTTTCTTGACTTCAAATAATTTTATTTTTAAGATACTGACTGGTTGTAATTATATCAAAAAAATCTAAGATTAGAAAACTTAATGATATCCTTTTTAAAATAATTTTGGTCATATCATATAGGTATATCACTAAATAGCATCCTATTAATCTCACTTGGTACTAAGGTGAATATTGTTAAAAGGTAGGGTAGGTAAATTTCAGAAAAAAGAATAATTGATAGCATTATGTAATAATTATGTATGACAATAATGTACATGAACAAATATAGAAGGAAGGGGAAGTATTATTAAGAGTATTATTTAATAAGTCATTACAAGTTTATTACCACTATAAAATAATACGAAACTACACGGAGCAATAAAATTGACAGACAAGGGAGAGGCTGAAAAGTACGGAGAAGTGTAGATTTAGACTCAAGATAACGGAAAAAGGAAACAAAAGTGAAAATAGAAAGTCCTAGAACTTAAGTAACAGATGAATTTGATGACGACGTTGTAAGTAATGAGGACTAAATTTATTTGACCTTACGAACACGACCCTACTTGAAAACGACAACCAATATTAATGAATAACCTTTTAGCTTAGAAGCCTTGTATAACATGCCAATCACAACACTGATTGGTGAAATTAATGACATATAACATACTGTAACAGGCAATAACAATTGGATACACGTGTTTACATGCCCATAATCTTGAAGCACTCAATCCGATATTACACAATCTTACATCTCCGGGTTACAGTAAGCAACGTCATTGTACATCTCTCGTCGCAACACGTGTTAGTTGCGCTCGTTATGAAAACCAATATAAACTGTTTTAATGTCCGCTCATATTTCGTGGACGCCGAAACGTGCGACATTTTTGTCGTTAACGGTGTTACAGTACTCGTACTTTATGAGTTTTCGAGTTTCTTGTATCTACTGTCGATTGTTTAACTTTTTTGTACTCGTACCGATAAAGAACGCTCTGTTGTATTGTCGATTAAGGTTGTTAGCAGCTCATTAGAATAAAATATACTTATTAGAATTTATAAAATATTGGAAATTTTGCATAGGATGAAGTTACATAATGATTTTGTACCAAATTACTTTTCATTGTATTAATGCTATCCATACTTGATGATGTTTTGAATATTCATGTAAAAGCATTATTTTTCTAGCTAGAAGATGCGGAAAAAGTTACATTAAGGTAAGGTCCTGTAAACACTTGTTTTAGACTCTTTATCAATGACGAAATTACGCATACAATCCGTTATTGTTTACATCAATTGACACTTCAAAGTGCCATAAGGAAAACACAGAAATAAAATGCAGTTCAATCATTACCTCATATGTTTATTTATGAACCGCATAATAGTTTTTGTTTTCTTATGACATAATAGCACCCGAAAATAGAACTATGAGTTCTTTGTTTGAAAAAGCCGTTAGAAGACTTCCTATTTCGAACACATTTGTACTTTGTACGTCATTACAAAAACTATGTTTATGTGTATTGATATTAAGGGGAGTACAAATTAAATTTTATGACCCGTCAAAAGAGGGCCTTTGTCTCGAATTCTTTTATCGATTGTCGTCTGTTGTAATAAAATTATATTGACTGGGATGTTTTTGTACTTACAATCATTCATTGTTGTTGTTTTATTAATAATTTGGGGAATTCTGAGCTTTTTTCTAATAAATTATGTACATAACTTATTCATTATTTTTATTATAAGTTTAATAGTTCTTGTTAAAGTTATTGATCTACTCCTAAAGTTTCATTTTTAGCACTCTCTACCAGTCAACCACAGGGTGATGTAATTCTCATATTTGATAGTTCAAAATAAGGTCATTTACCATCCATCATTCGTTTTTCTGTGGGTTACGTAGCGGGACGATATTTATTAGTATACTAACTACATTTAGACGCAGTGAAGTAAAAAGTCAAGAGCTGCTATCGTGAGCTTGCACTCAGCTTTACGAGTGCGATGCCACAAATCTGTGTGCGGAGTAAATCTTATCTTAATTGTGTCCACTTGAGATTAGAAAGAAAGCTGAAATGAATTATGGAGTTGTCTTTTTTTACCTGAAGCCTCTTAAGACTAATCTTCAATGTCGGTGGTACATACCTGCAACAAAAAATACTTCGTATTATTAAATGAACTAATTAATATAAGCAGAGCAAACTGTTATAGTTAATTAATATTACAATAAGTCATACACTTATCTTCACAATTTAAAAAAGGAAAATAAAAAAGTTTACTAAGACTATAGATATGATGCATTGAATTTCGTTCTGTAATTAAAATAGCGTATTGTGGTTGGTATTAATGAAATCGTTTTAATTCTGCACGACTTAATTAATTCTGTTAAAATTTGAATTGATAATATTGGTATTGAGAACGCACTACTCTACATACCTCTAAAGTTTTTAGACCATATGTCTGACTAACACCTATCATGAATGGATATAATAAGAACCGTTAGGAATGACGATAACGATGTTAATGTTGTTACAAAATAATGTATCTGTAGTAACTACTAGCGCCACCCTATGTAAGCTGTGTCAATAAATTAGTCTATTGAACAATTTCACTGCGTTTATACTTATAGGTTATGGGCTGACGAAAAAAATTGTTTTAGTAGATTCAAGTTGTTCAGTACTGTGTGGTTTTTTGTGAAAATGACGTCGAACTATTTAGCTAATATTCCGAAGTTAAAAGGGCGCGAGAACTATGAAGAGTGGTGTTTTGCGGTGCAAAATGTGTTGGTGCTAGAAAACATGGCGTCCGCCATTACGCAGAAGTTAGCGGCTTCATCTAATGAAACCTGTAGTACACTTCTATTGATAGCGTCACTGGCTCGCCAACCTCCAACATGTAGATGATCACGCTCAAACACACCCGCCTCCCGGCTCTCATGTTATGTCATGTTGACGTTTCATCTCACACGATGTGGCCCGAGACAGTGTTGCCAATTACACAAACACTACATCCCTTCCTTATTAAAATCTTTATTGAACTTAAAATTCCATAAACATAAATTACAACTTCTAACTGAACAATCATATTACTACTAATTGAATCAACAATTTCTACTCCTGTATGACAATCATACTAGGTACCATTTAACTATCAACTTTTACTTCCGTTTCTTACTCTTCATCATGTTCCTGATCTTCATTATTGCCTTCCTGAACCGACTTCCATTCACCTTCTACCTTCTTTAAGTGTATAATATTCCTTCTTAACTTCTGACCAGTCTCCTCATTCATAATCGTTACATCCCTATCTTGAGCCTTCTCTACCACGTGTGGGGTTTCCTTGTAATTTGCAGTCAACTTATTTATTTTATTCATCTCTTTTATGTACACTTTATCGCCTTCCTTTATTTCCGAGTCCTGCGCTCGTCTTCTCTTATCCCCGTATTCCTTTCCTTTTTCCTTTAGTACCATGTCCCTGTCCCTGACTTCGGCATCATCCATTTTGTTACCTAAATCCTGTAATGCTGGTATTTCATCCTTATTTACTCTTTTAAAAAACAATTCCGACGGTGTTCTGCCAGTTACGGAATGCGGTCTTGAATTATACATCATAAGGTATTCCCACAAACTTTCTTTTATGTCCTTTTTCTCGATACAGCTAATTTTTTTCAGTATATCCCGATTTTGCCTTTCCACTTCTCCGTTCATTTGAGGCCAATATGGAACTGTGCTAAAAAGTAAAATATTGCACTCCTTACAATAGTTTTGAATTCGTCGCTGATAAATTGCCGTCCGTTATCTGCTGTAATGGACGATGGGTATCCTAATCTACTGAAAATCTCTTTTAGTAACTTTATAATTTGTCCACTAGTAATTGTTTTTGTTACCTTAACCTCTTTGTACCTACTATAGTAGTCTATTAGCACTAATAAGTAATCATTATTCGGCAATCGTCCCAAAAGGTCCATAGCAACATCCAACCAGGGTGCCTCAGGAAGATCACGACGTTTCATGGGTACGGGTGGGTTAGGCATTGCAACCAAAGTACATCCTTTACAGCACTTCACAATTGATGCTGCATCTCTATCAATGCGTGGCCACCAAACTTTGGAACGCAGGCGCCCTTTCATACCCACAATTCCGGGATGACCTTCATGGGCTGCGTCCAGAACATCTTTCCTCAACTTTTGAGGTATGACCAGTTTTGTGCCCCTTAATAGGATATCCTCATGAAAACATAACTCGTTGCTAAAAACCTTGTACCCTTTTGCAATGTCGTCCCAGTCATTGTCATAAACGCCTTTTTTGACACTGCATCTTTCTGGGTCATTTTTAGAGTGTGCTATGATAATATCATGCATTGAAACTGCACGGGGTCTTGCATATTGTACAATTTGATGCACATGCATATCCGGCATCTCGGGTGGCACATTGACTGTCGAATTCTTGCACAACCGTGACAAGGGGTCGGCAATATTAGTCTTTCCTGGTTTGTATATAACATTAAAACGATATGTTTGTAATCGCAGCACCCATCTCTCTATTCGGGCACAGGGCTTTGATTTGAGTCCAAACAATATCTCTAAAGGTTTATGGTCCGTGATCAAGTCAAATTGTTTCCCAAATAGATATACATCAAAATGCTCTACAGTCCAAAGTAATGCCAGAGCCTCTTTTTCAGTTTGGCTATATCTACGTTCACAATCAGTCAGGGTAAGATTCCCAAAAGCAATTATCCTAGGTTCCTTGTCATCTATTTGCACAAGAACAGCCCCTAATCCTACTGGGTTTGCGTCTGCAATAACTTGCGTGTCTTATCATTGACATCATTATACCCGAGGTTCTGTACTCTTGTTAAACTCTTCTTTAACTAGATAAATGCTTGGTCTTGATCCTTTGTCCAGAACTCTTCGATATTAGCATTCTTGCCAAACTTCTGCCGTAGTAATACCTTCAATGGTTCAGTCAGGCTGGCGAAGTTTGGAATCCACTTATTTATATAGTTTATTAATCCCAAGAAACTCTGCAATTCTTCAATTGATTTTGGTACTCTAAATTTGGTTATACTTTCCACATACTTGTCTAGTGGTTTCACTCCTTCAGGTGTTAATTGATGTCCAAGAAAATTGACCTTCTGCGTCTTATAAATGCATTTAGCTTCATTAAGCATAACATTATTTTGCTTTAATGTTTCAAGCACCTTTCCCAATCGCGAATCATGTTCGTTTCCTGTACACTCATAAACCAAAATGTCGTCTTTAAAATTCACCACTCCTTCACATTTAATCAACATATTTTCCAGTATTTTTTGGAACATTTCTGGGGCGAATGTTATATAAACGTTTGTATCGGAACAATCCTCTGGAAGTTATAAACGTAGTGATATGCCTAGAATTAGGTTGTAATTCTACTTGGTGAAATGCGTTTTTAATATCCAGTTTTGTGAAGTATCCAGCTTTTCTGATTTTTGGTAATAAATGATCCATGGACGGCAAAGGATAGTTTTAGTTTTTTAGAAAACATAATCAATTTCTTCATTTTCTATGTTTACTGAATTAACTTTCTTAGAATACTTATTTTCCTTCTTGTCTCCTCTTTCTTCTATACCATTCCATTTCCTCTTCCTCATCTCAACAGATTTACAATATTGCCGAAAATGACCTATTTTTCCACAAGAGTAACATTTTATCCCTTTGCCCGGGCAATTATCAGCGTCTGACAAATGTTTGAAACTCCCACATCTACCACAAGCTTTGTCCTCTTTAGGTATGTTTTTGTTTCCTCCTTTTTTGAAACTGAAATTTTTCTTACTAGTAGACTCATCACAGCGCTTATTTCTTCGTTTTTATTTTTAGGTTCATATTCCTCTAATTGCTTATTAACAACTTCTAATGTGTTAGCTTCAGTAATAATTCTATCCAGTGTGATGCTATCCCCCATTGTTAAAATCTTTTTCCGTAAATCTACAGAAGTACATTTTTCTGTTATTTGGTCTATCAGATGATCCTCTGGTTGAAGAAATTTACATTTTTCAGCTTGGTGCCGCAATCTCAACAGAAATTTTTCAAATTTTTCAACATCTTCTTGTTTAATCAGTCGAAACACATGTCTTTCATAAACTTTGCTCTGCTTTGGCGTGAAGTATTCATCGAGTTTAAGCAAAGCTACCATGAAAACATCTACTCCTTCTTTTGCTTCTACATTGGCTCCAGGTAGGTTATAAAAGATTTCCTGTAACCCTAATCCTCCTAGCAGTAACAATGTAGCTCTTTTCTTCAGCGGGGTCACAGTATCTGTCGCCTCAATGTAAATTTTCAGGGCTCTCTTCCATCGTTCCCACCGTTGGCCTAACGAAGCACTATCTCCATCAAGGTCTAGTATTCCCACAGACCGCAGAGTACTTGTCATTGTCAGATCGTTCAGTGAATTAATCTAAAAAAAATACATTTCAGTGTTGTAACCATGGTATTTAGGAACCACTACACAAATTTCCCAATTTAATGGAGGTATTTGAGAACCACTACACAAATTTCCCAATTTAATGGAGGTATTTGAGAACCACTACACAAATTTCCCAATTTAATGGAGGTATTTGAGAACCACTACACAAATTTCCCAATTTAATGGAGGTATTTGAGAACCAGCTTCCTAAAATATCAAACTAACATAACTTTTTGATCTCGAGATCTACAAATTTACTATTTTGATTACGTAATAATAACTAAGTACCATTCGGTAAAATATAGTAGGTAATAATCGAATCGTTGAATAATTTCGAAAAAATAAAACAATATATTTTTTCATTTTTTCCGATTTTTCACGTACCCAAAATATCGATACATGGACATCACTAAAATTACTAGCGGGCACTAACACTGCAAGTTTTATTCTTTTCATTATGATCTATGTCATTGAGATGGTGTGAAATACGTAGTACGTATTGCATTCTCTTTGGTGCGGACTGCGATGCGACTATGATAAAGCGTTCTACTCTTTCATTGTCTATGGTTCATAACATAATATAATAAAATTATTATCGATTTTTATTATGTATGCACGCACCACGATTAACTTAGGCAATATGACTACTCTGAGAGACCCTGACTACTCTCAAATGTAGCAAAACACAACCAACAAACATTTTAACATTCCACATTACATTCAACTTCGATTGAAACAAATTTTTAGTAGGTATGTTTCATCTTATTATGTATAGTGACTTTATAACTCGACGCGGTTAGGTAATATAGTAATACATAGGAATTAGGATGTAAGCAGTGCGATAGTGATATTATTGTCACATAATTGAAGCTAAATAATTGCTTATAAGAATACTCGTATGTGCTACGGCACAACTTCTTGCCACCATAAGACTTCATCTTGTAAAAATATAGGTATATATCTTACCGATCCTTCCACACAGTAGATAGACAGTATTATTAGCCACTTTTTCCTCGTCGCCAATTGTAGTACACTTCTATTGATAGCGTCACTGGCTCGCCAACCTCCAACATGTAGATGATCACGCTCAAACACACCCGCCTCCCGGCTCTCATGTTATGTCATGTTGACGTTTCATCTCACACGATGTGGCCCGAGACAGTGTTGCCAATTACACAAACACTACAAAACCCAAATCAGTGATGATGCGAAAGCTAAAGCGAAGCTAGTGCTTACTATTGATCCATCATTGTATGTGCACATAAAGCACGCCGCAACAACCTACGACTTATGGGAAAAGTTGAAGAATTTGTTTGATGATACCGGCTATACAAGAAAAATTGGTTTGCTGCGTAAACTTATCAACATTCGACTTGAAAATAGTGACTCGATGACCCAGTACGTAACTCAGATAGTTGAAACAAGCCAGCGACTACAAGGTACAGGTTTCAAAATATCAGATGAGTGGATCGGTGCATTAATGTTGGCAGGATTACCTGAAAAGTACGGCCCTATGCTTATGGCCATTGAGCATTCAGGTATAGAAATAAGTGCTGACGTCATAAAAACGAAGCTGATGGACATGTGTAGTGAAGTTGGATCTGTTTCCGTTTCCAGTTCGGAGACTGCTTTTGCTGCGAATAATCGTCAGAGAACTAAATATGACCAGAGACTGACAGAAACGTCAAAACCTGTCAAAGTCATAAAATGTTTCAAATGCAAACAAACTGGTCACTACAAAAATCAGTGTCCGACAAATTCCGAAATAAGCAAAAGAAAGCAATCCAATGCCTTTAGTGCTATCTTTTTGAGTGGAAAATTCAATTGCAATAATTGGTACATCGATAGCGGAGCCAGTAAACACATGACAGCAGAAAAAAAATATGTTGTGAATCCATCTTATGAACATGAAACAAAGAAGATCATAGTTGCGAACAAAACGTGTGTTCCGGTGCTGTGTTCGGGTGATGTGAACATCATTACAGTAGTGAAGGATGTAGAATACGACATCACAGTTTCCGATGTATTGTGCATACCCAGTTTGACGACAAACTTGCTTTCCGTGAGTAGATTGATTGAGAACGGAAATAATGTAGTGTTCAAAGAAAAATTTTGCTACATTTACAATCAACAGGGTACTCTAGTCGGAATGGCAGAACAAGTAGATGGCGTGTACAGATTATACACTAAGAACGAGGAAAAGTTATTGGCAGCGACAGCCAAAACATCCAGTGAAACTTGGCATCGACGTTTGGGGCACATCAACAGTACTAGTATGAACAAAATGAAAAATGGAGCTGCAGAAGGTATCTCATACACAGATACGGCAAACATAGACAAATCTAAGTGTACAGTGTGTTGTAAGGGGAAGCAGACGAGGCAACCTTTTCAGCCTAGCTCATCCAACACAGAGAATGTACTAGATTTGATACACTCGGACGTGTGCGGTCCTATGGAGAACCTATCCATTGGAGGATCCAGGTACTATGTATTGTTCGTGGATGACTATAGCAAAATGGCTTTCGTTTATTTCATGAAGATGAAGTCTGAGGTATTTAAGTATTTTAAAGAATTTAAGTCCATGGTTGAGAACCAGAAAAACGGGAAAATTAAAGTTTTTCGGACAGATAATGGCGGTGAGTACTGCAATCAAGACTTTGATAGATATCTGAAACAGCAAGGCATAATTCATCAAAGAACGAACCCTTACACACCTGAACAAAATGGTATATGTGAGAGAATGAATAGATCTTTGGTGGAAAAGGCTAGATGTCTAATTTTCGATTCCAGTTTACACAAAAAGTTTTGGGCAGAAGCCGTGAATACCTCTGTTTATATAAGAAATCGGTCAGTTGTTACCGGGTTGAATGATATGACTCCATATGAAGTTTGGACAGGGAACAAGCCCAACTTAAGTCATGTTCGTATTTTCGGAAGTAAAGTTATGATGCACATTCCCAAAGAAAAGAGGTTGAAATGGGATGAGAAGGCCAAGGAACTCATTTTGGTAGGATACGCAGAGAATGTGAAGGGCTATAGGGTTTACGACCCAGAAAATAACTCAGTCACAACAAGCAGAGACATCATAATTATGGAGAAAGCTGAAAATACAGTGGACATCCCCATTGAATGCAAGGATTCAGCGGAGGATCAGGAACATGAAGAAGGAGAGGAGGAAAGGAGTCACGATGACACAGACATTGATGAGAATGATAACACGTATGTACCAGATGCTTCTTCGAGACAGAAGATCACAATGTAACGGATATTACACTTGAGGAAGCCTTAAATGGACCTGAAAACAAACATTGGAGAGCGAGTATGGAGGAGGAGTTGGAATCATTCAGGAAGAATGATGCGTGGGAACTCGTTGACAAACCTCGCGACTCTACAGTAGTACAGTGCAAGTGGGTATTTAAAAAGAAATATGATAGTGTTGGTGAAGTGCGTTACCGTGCGAGACTAGTGGCAAAAGGTTTTTCGCAAAAAGCGGGCATAGACTACCATGAGACATTTTCCCCAGTGCTACGTTATACTACTTTAAGATTGTTGTTTTCATTGTCAGTAAAATTGAATTTAGATATACGTCATCTTGATGTAACTACAGCTTTTCTTAATGGTTTTTTAAATGAATGTGTGTACATGGAACAACCAATAACTCATAGAGATAGTAATGATAAGAATAGAGTGTTAAAGCTTAAACGTGCCATTTATGGACTCAAACAATCATCGAGAGCTTGGTATCAAAGAGTAGATGATTATTTGATGACTTTAGGGTATTTAAAGTCTAAATATGAGCCTTGTTTATTTACAAAATTTGATGGAAATGTAAAAGTAATCATTGCTCTATTCGTTGATGATTTTTTTGTCTTTTCAAACTGTACAATTGCAACTAACCAATTAGTTCAGGATTTGAGTTGTAAATTTAAAATAAAAGATTTAGGTCAAATAAAGCAATGCTTAGGTTTGAGAGTAAACATGTATAAAAATGTAATAACTATTGATCAAGAACAATATGTAGAAACTCTTTAAAAAAAATACAATATGTCACATAGTAAGACTGCTGAGACTCCTATGGAGATTAATTTAAGTTTAGAGAAAACTCAGAATGAAAGTTGTAATAAACATATACCGTATAGGCAACTGATAGGCAATTTAATGTACCTAGCTGTGCTAACCAGGCCAGATATTGCTTATAGCGTTTGTTACCTTAGCCAGTTTAACAATTCATATGACGAAACCCATTGGAAACACTTGAAAAGAATTTTAAGATATTTAAAAGGGACTAAAAAACATGGTCTTATATTTTCTAAAGATGAATCTTGCATCGAAGGGTTTGTTGATGCAGATTGGGGTTCAGATGTAAATGATAGAAAATCCTTTTCAGGGTTTTGTTTTAAATTGTCAGGTTCTGTTATATCTTTTGAATGTCGGAAGCAAAGAAATGTTGCATTGTCCTCAACAGAGGCAGAATACATTGCCATGTCAGAAGCTAGTAAAGAAGCTATTTATTTGAAGAATTTAATGTTTGAAATTTTAGGCGATTCAGAAATTATTACTTTGTATAATGATAGCCAAAGCGCACAAAAGTTAGTTTTGAATCCAGTGTACCATAGAAGGTCCAAACACATAGATATAAGATATCATTTTGTTAGGGAGGCAGTAGCAAACATGTTTATAAAAATTGATTATTTGGAAACAAACAATATGCCAGCTGATATTTTTACAAAGAGCTTGGGTTCTGTAAAGCATAAATATTTCACTGAAAAGCTTGGTGTATTACCTGTTGATAATAATATATGTAGGTATACATGATTTTGTTAAGCGGAGGTGTTAATGTTGTTACAAAATAATGTATCTGTAGTAACTACTAGCGCCACCCTATGTAAGCTGTGTCAATAAATTAGTCTATTGAACAATTTCACTGCGTTTATACTTATGCGTTTATACTTATAAACGAATGATCTATTTTTAATTTAAATATGAAGACTTTTCTTTATATTTAAAAGCCCTCCCAACGTTTGGAAAGGCCTATGTCCAGCAGTGAACTGCGATAGGCTAATTGATTGTACCTAATGTATTGTATGTAATGGACTGATTGATTGTATTTAAAATATGTCGTAGAACAAAATAATCTAACCTATATTACTCAGTGTCTAATAAAATTTTACATTTATTAAATCCTCTACACACAGTTGTTTAAAAAGCATTGCGAAAAAAACACTGTAAATCGTAGCCTAATGACTAAAACATTGAATGTGCTAGTGAGCCATGGACCTCAGATTAGGTGTTTTAAACTTACTTCAGAAGTTAAAATCAATTTATATTAAAATGCTTTTCCAGAATAGCAATAACTGCTATACTCAGTCATTACTCCAATATCTATAAATCAGCGAGCGCAAATAACCGATCACATACGAGGGACGATTTGCAGAATTTTATTGCGATTGACGAGTGTCGATAAGTCCGCCCCATGCTTACCCCAGCCAATTACTTACCGTACGCGCAATGCGTGAGGACGAAACCTTATCTAAATTTCATCTAAAGAAGTCGCAGAATCAACCCGCCTTTAATGCGATTGTATCATGATAGAAACATAGCAATTCTGTTTTATATCGACACGTAGACAAAGATAAACGAAGCAACGATGGTATCTCCGCATAGAATTGTGTGTTAACTTATAATGGCAACGCTGTCGTACTTTTGTTCTCCAGTAGAAAGCATGTATGGGCATTGTGTGGCCAATAGTAACTATGTAAGTCTGTATTCTGTATACAATTGTGGAGTGCACTTAGAAAACACATTGATTTACGATTCTTTGTTAAGACAATAAATCTTGAATACGTCTACAAGTCTTTATAGTAGAGATTAACTTAGGAGTACATTTTGTTGGCCCAGAAAAGTTTTCCTTTGTATCTAACTTAAGTAAATGAATTTATCAACAGTTACCGAGCGAAACAGAGTGTAGGGAGCTGTAAGTCTTAAACAATAAACCTCTAAAATACTCCTCCATAAAAAGAAGTTACAATTCTCAGTGTTATGTTTTTCTATTTATCGTTCACCTGGCGGTAAGCTGTTACATACGTTAACAAGATCCACGTAGACTTTAGAGAGACATAAACAGAAGAAACAAGCCCTTGATTTAACCACTTCAGATGCTCGAGACCTTTGTGTTTTAGTTCCCTTATAGACTATAGATTATATTCAAGAGCTGTTCAGTGTATATATATACGCATAGTATTCGTAGGTAAGGCATTTTAATTTAGACAATTGAGAATTTTAAAACAAGTTTACTTTCCAACTCCTGTGGAAGTATTTACCGTTTGATAGTAAGACGAGAACAGCAAGAAACGATTTGTACCCGTGAATGACCATGATAAAACTTATTATGGAATCCCTTGTTATACCTTCATACCGTCGAAGTTGGAACTTGGAACATCCAAGTTAGTAACTTTTTTGTTTGAAACACATAATTTGAATAACAGTCTTTGTCGATAGTAAATAGTTACGAAAACTTAATTGTTCAACAATTGAAATCAGATATTATAATTTGTAATCAGGTTACAGAACTACAAACAAATCGCAAAAAGCATGCTATGTTAATGTTATACAATGATTCTGGCACAGTTTTAATCAGTTGATTGAATTCCGTTAGTAAAAGTTAGCCTCAAGTTCCGTAGTGGAGCAGGGATGCTGGATTTCAATTTTCCCCTTGATTTATTTGAGGATGGTTAGATAAGCCCCTGGCAAGGGGAACGTATGCGAAACTATTTGCTCCAAACTGGAAATGTGTTTGTTTTAGTGCTTTTTTTATTTGAGTTGCAGGTTTATAACAATTTTATAGAATTGGTGAAACTTATACAATGTTTTTCATTTCGTTAAGTACGATTTTGTTGAAGAATTGAATTTTGACAATTACTAATCAATAGACGGACCACATAAGTTGCCTTAGCTGTTATTTATGGTTAAATTCCGTAAACAGTTTTTGTTCTCAAATTCAAACTGGAACAAAGAAATCAGATTACAACATATTATTTAACTAGCTGACCCGGCGAACTTCGTACCGCCATATTTTCTGATCCCGTTCCCGCTGCATATCTCTAAATTTATCAGTGTTTCTACAATATTATACATATATACCTTCCTCTTGAATCACTCTAGGTATCTATTAAAAAAAACCGCTTCAAAATCCGTTGCGTAGTTTTGAAGATTTAAGCATACATATGGACGGACAGACAGCGACAGCGACTTTGTTTTATAATATGTAGTGATAGTGAAGTACGCTCTGCAATAAAATTAAATGTATGTACCATGCGTTTTACTGCAGACATCATAGTTTATAATCGCTATAAAATTATCCTTGGAGACCGTCATATATCTGAATTCAACAGTGTGAATAAGACCGCATTCGAATAGAGGATAAATGTGTATGAATATACCAAAATGTGTAAATTAATCATCTATCCATCTCCCATTAGGTGTTGTGTTTCAGGCTCAGCGCAAATCCTATAAGAATACATGCCTATTTGTGAAAAATAAAACTCTGAGTAACATTTTGTATACAGCTTCTCGTTTATCACGTTAATCCACCTTTGATTAAAGGTCGGGCCACGTCGATAATTCCACCTGTAATCTGAAGAGAAAAGAAAAATATTCAAAGTATACCAGCGGGGTTGTTCGGAAATTGGCAGAAAATACTTTTAGTCGTCCCTCGTGGAATCAAACCAGAAATATTTGGAATATTTAATCAGATGAAGGTCTTATTAATAAAGGTGGCTTTTCGTTCAGAATAAGTAATAAGGTTGACGAGAATGAATCTATTGAGCATGATTTGTGTTCGTTTTGTGAGTGAATTAGAGTAGATATAAATGATAAATACCTATATAACTCTTATACATCATATTATTAAAGTTTGTTTTAAAATAACTATTGAAAGAAGTATAATTTATAGTTCTAGCAGGACGTAAGTAGGTAAAATTAAAATCATATAAGTATATACCATTGCATAATTTAAATTAGCAACCAGTAAAATTTGTAAGAAAATTTTTTAAACCCATTGAAAATATAAATGATACTAAAAACCAAGGATCTCGCTGCATATTTTTAATTGTTATACCTCCATTGAAGCGACCGTAAAACGCACGTTTCAAGCAATTATACAACACAGCTCGGCTAAAACTCAATAAAAGATGCCATTTGTATTTTCTTTCAACGGCTCATTTCGGGACAATACGTCTAATGTAATGCCACAAATGAATAAGGAAGTCCCTGAGGGGTGGAACTAGGGTAGGGTTGCCATAAGTGTGGGGACCCAGACGGGGACATTTGAAGAAAAATTAGTAAAGGTAGAAAAATAGGAACTTTTATTACAACAACTTTTAACACTGCCATTAAACAAGCGTTAAACAAGCGGGCAGCGACCCGGGCTTCCTATGTTTTCTGAAAGGCGAAAAATTATCAGAATTAACTTCTGATAATTGTACGAAATATTTTGACGAAATCAACATTAAGTTAAACATCATTTTCATGTAGACGCTTTCTCCCGATTGCATCCCTGGCCAAGATGACCCCGGAGCTCAGGGTCCGCCTTCCGGGTCTTCCTCCTCCACTTGACACGATCTTGGGCGTCCATGGTAGTGAGATCATTTGCTACCTCTGGCTACCCCTTCGGGGATACAGGTGTGAGTTTATGTATGTATGTATCACTCTCCATGACGTCAAGCCAGGACTTCTTGGGCCTATCCCTTCTACCTGGACCCGGTGGGGGCGCCATTGTCAGGCATTTGCTACCCACGTATCCTGGCGGTTGCCGCAAGACGTGGCCGCACCAGCGAAGGCGGCTCTCTAGCATTATTTTTATCTGCGATGTCATGGACATGAAGGCTGCCGCGGCTGCAAGAGTTCCTCACGCAGCATTTTTATCTCCGTGACATGCAGCTCTTACGTGCTTACGCTCTTGCTCTCACAACCATGTAAGAGGACAGGCTTAATGATCGTCTTATAGACCTGCTCCTTCAACCTGACTGGCATTTTGGGATCACCCGTGACGCCAGTCATTTCTCACCACCTGGCCCACGCGGAAGCAATGCGTGCCCTGATGTCGTAGTCGATTTCATTGGTCACATGAAGTACATGATACCCAGGTACTTAAACCGAATCATCGCCTATGCGGACCGGTGTGAAATCTGTCGAGTTTAACGCTAAACTTTCTGTCATCGCTACATTTAGCTTCATACCACCGTTCTCAAGCGCTTCCTTCCACACTTTCACGTGTTGCACCAATCTGCTCCTGTCCGCGTCCTTCAGCGCAATATCATCAGCATACATGAGCAACCACGGAGGCTGCTTATGTGGTTTTCTGATACTGTCCAACAAGACGTCTAATACCGAGCTGAACAAGTAAGGACTAAGGACGGATCCTTGGTGTACTCCGATGGTGATGGGGAAGGCTTTTGAGTCACCAAAAGCACTCCGAACCACGGAACCAGAATCATGATACATATCTTGGATGGTGTCAATGTAGGTCTCTGGAACTCCCTTAGCCCACAGTACCCACCAGATCACCGCGCGAGGAACACAGTCGAAGGTCTTCTGCATGTCTAAGAATAGAAAGAAGAAAGAAAGAAGAAAGAAAAATAGTTTTATTGCGGATCACGCAGTACACATAAAAAAAATAAACATCATAAACAATACAGAGATAAACAAAAATGTAACAATATCTGAAGAAATCAGGCAACCCCAGAGTAACTGACACAGAGTTGTCTGTGATCGATCGCCGACGCGACACCGTGTGACATCTGTCATTCATATTTTTTATGTTGACAATTGACATTGACGTTAATGACATTACACCACATTACACAATCAACGTGTCATGTTCTACGTGGCAGAAATCTCACACGGTCCCACATTCATATAACCTTTTACACGTTTACCCTATATTGTAAATTGTATTGTCATACATCCGAATCTTAAGATATGTACGCTATGTCCAGTCCAGGCAGTGCAGGGGCGTGTTCTTCGCCCTGTATTTCCCCACCACAATCCTTAGGTAGAACACCGGATCAATGATCCCGTGCCCGGGACGAAACCCATACTGACACTCCGAGAGTGTACTCTCCTGTCGGATCCAGGAGTCGATTATCTGCTCATAGAGCTTCATGGTGTGGGACATTATCTTTATACCGCGGTTACTACCACACTCCTGCACCGATCCCTTGCTTTTGAATACTGGCGTAATGAAGCTCAGTCTCCACTGGCTCAGGATCTCACGGTGAGAAGTACGCGGTTATACAGATTTGTTAGAATGCTCACACCACGAGCACCCAATGCATCCATTGCCTTCCAAGCCTCGATGGGGATTTCGTCGAGGCCGAGTCGGTACTTCTGCAGGCGTTATCGGTGGCACTAGTCCTTGTCCTTGTTGGAAAGAGGTCTGGTGGATGCACCTCTTGCTGCTTATTCAGCATGTCGTTGGAAGTATGAGCGCCATCTGTCCTTCATCGCGTTTTTCTCGTAAAATCATTGGCCCCGGGGTCTTTATTACTCATTAACATATTCATGTATTGAAAAATATCAGCGCTTTCGTCGTTCTATCTACGTATTAATAGCCTAGCTACTTAGTCGCGTTTATTGTAGGTATATTACTGATTACCAACCAAGTCCAGCTCTCTAATATAATACTAAAAATGTTTAACCGGGACAATTTGCTTATTGGCCGGGACGCCGGGACACCAGGCCTCAAACGGGGACATGTCCCGGCGTACGGGGACGTATGGCAACCCTAAACTAGGGGGCATTTAAGAAAAAGCGCACGTTTACGATTGTGCGACTAAATTGTTGGGTTGCATAAATTCGAACAATTTATTATTATAATCTGTTCAGTACACGTACGGTGTCATTTCATGCATATTGTATTTCAAAATAATAAATTACAAACATCATTAATACAATAAACACAACAACATCGTTTATTTGTAAAACTATATTCAAATAAGTAAACCACTCATCGCCATTTCTTCTAACAACATCGGAACTCATTCTACCATAATGACGTATTCTATATCAATTATGAATTGACTGCTTGATGACTAAATGGATTATTTTAGGTATATTTAATTGTTAATTGAGTCGCATGTATATTTAATTATTTACAAGGACTGAGCCTACCCTGACCTCAGAGAGAATTTACACTCCTTAACAATAACAATATTCCATTGGTACATTGTTTAGTTGTGGTTTTCTGTGCAGTGTAGATACTTGGCAAGTCGAGTGCCTCCATAATTGAATGGAGAACCCACAAACACAGACAATTTACTGATTACTTAACCGATTTGCATTAAGCGTAACGTGACGCAGCAAAGCATTGCAACGAATTATTGCTACTAAATTTCATGCGATAACAAGTCATTGACTCATAACAACAGCCTAAAATAACGCAAGAAGTATCAAAGTGAATCGGCTCGAATCGGCCATGGGTGGATTAATTCATTAAGACGCTTTCGCGCTGATAAATAAAAATAGACAGTCACTGATAGGGTCAGCACGCTTTTGTCCTATCTTCAACAATTTCCTTTCACTCTTTGTTACTTTCAATTCCCATTCAGTGTCAGGTTCATTTTTTGTTTAATACATTTGTTTCACAATAGAGTAACTAATTACGTTACATAGGCGTATTACAGTAAAATTGTATTGGCTACACAAAATATTAGGCACGCTATAGTGCCAGAGCGATTAAATTGATCAATCATTGGGTCATAGAAATGAACCTAGTGTTAGCATATTACGTGTATCACGCAATTACAAAATAATCTGATATAAAATCAGATAGTATAATGATCTATTTGCAGGAAATAAAGCACCTTCGCTGGCACTATAGCATACATATTTAATTTTAATAAATTCAAAAAGAAAAAAATCATAACGAACACATATTGCATCCATTTATGTTCATATTATGATCATTTAAAAGATTTTCTGACGAGAATCTGTTTGCTTTAATTATACATAACATCGACATTAATTAAATCTGGAATTGAACTCAATATACACAGTGAACTCAATTCTGTTCAAACTAACAGGTACATGATGCACGCAATTGTATACCTACTGAATTGTAGTGAAACGAGACGATAGTGCTAGTTACTGCCACTATAAATATACCTAAATATTTACTCACAGCTGTTTAGTACAAATTTGCTAAGTAGTACATACATTTCCACCAGTTATATTTAGGTACTTAACTTATGTCTATTATACAAAACCAGTTAAATTTAAAATTATATCATACCACTGCAAGTTGTATGCAGTTACACTTTAGAACTTAACTGGAAATTAACGTGCATTGTGCTTTTAAAAGTATCATAAAAAGTATTTTATTTCAAAAAATATCTTATACTGTCGGATGTAGGTACGTATACTAATCTACGCATACATTCAACAGTTTAAACTCATATTCCGAGTATTAAGGCCCCGAATCAGATTAGCATCGAAAAATCGGTATTTTCGAAACCGTTTTTCTTTTTAACTATAAAACCTATAGATCTGGAATTTACATCCCTGCATACTACAGGATATACAGAGTAACTTCACCTTTTCATAAATTCAATAAAAAAGGAGGAAATAGTTGAAAAGAGGCTCTGAACATCACTCTACTCTTTCTTATGAAACCAAATATTTTCTACAATACGTATCCAAATAGTTTAAAATTTCAGATGTATGTTAAATGAGTGTATTAGCATGACGTGACCTTCTTAGTTTGTAATCGTCTCCTATAAAATTATCTATTAAAATTAGTTTTACTGATTTTTACGGCTGAAAAACGACCGAATGACCTTGAGCATTTGTATGGTCAAAGTCATTCGCGTATGTAATCACCTTAACAAATTGAATCAAGCGTTGTGTGGTGGATATAATAAATAGATGTAGCCCGCGGTTCCACCCGTGTGTAATTCTGATCACCTACCCGCAAACCATGGAAATCTATTTCAGGGATAAAAGTGAACTATGTGTGAGACTATCATCTATCCTTGTAAATAATTTTCAGCCCGATGCGTTAAACGGTTTTAACGTGATGGAGTATCAAACACCGAAACATCTTCACAAACGTTTTCATTTCAGCGGATAAAATTTAAGTAGGTAGGTACTTACTTAATTTCCTAGCCCAGTGGTCTGGCTGGAGTGAGCGTACCTACAATAAGGAAATTCAATTCAAGAAATTACTTTAATATTACTTGAAAATATAATAAATGGATTGGCCGGCTTCACCCGCACACACGCTCATAGTAGGCAGGCGGCCAATCGCAATGCTCCGTGCTCTCGTTACGTTTACGATACGATTACGATAGCTGTTCGTGCTCACCCCACTAAGCATTGCAATTGGCAAGCTTCACGCACGCGCAGTTTCACAGTAGGCAGGCGGCCAATCGCAAAGCTCCTTTCTCTCGATACGTTTACGTTACGAATTCGAAAATGTTTCGTGCTCGTGGTACTGTTCAAATTCTCGTAGAGTTACTCGTAAGTCGTAAGGGACAATCCGGACAATGCATTATAAAGGAGCCCTAATAATAAAATACCTTCTCGTAAATATAATTATTCAATAGCAATAGCAGTATTTCGTAATTTTTTTTAGTATAAAGTAATAACATTACTATAACTTTAATTATTCCTGGGGCTAATTTTTTCTCTCTTAACACTGGCAGGGTAAAGAAAAATTTTATTTTATGTTTATTGTTATTTACACCTCTACCAAGATCTTCAGAGACGAAGCCAACGCCACCTGCGAGTTCAGTCACAGACTTTCCTCTCTGAGGCTGTCACTTCCATAACAGTCAAGACAAACCACATCGGAAGGAGCAAGTATGGGAGAGCGAACCCTGCTTTATATTGTAGGAAAACTTACAGCTAATCATGAGTATAGGTAAGAAAGATAATTATAATATCAATCAATCAATTAGCCTATTGCAGTCCACTGCTGGACATAGGCTTCTCTCAATATGCGCCACGTTTGCTGATCCTCCGCCTTCCGCATCCAGTCCGTCCCAGCCACCCTTCGCAGGGCGTCAGTCCATCTAATTATAACAAGAGAATATAGCCAATTAAAATGGGATGGGCTTTGAATGAATTAACACCGCGGCACCGGGACGATGATTAATATTGTTTTAACAATAAATAAGTCACGTGGTTCCCGGCAGAGTAGAATTTGGGCTACCCCATCTCTTTCCATGCGGTGTGCCGCATGGGAAGAGATGGGTTTGTACGACATCGGACAACTATATATATATAGCCCAGACTCAGCCTCAAATGCATGGCTCGAATCAACAATAGTGCCCGGAATACGACAATAGGCTCACCCCCTATTATATGGGACCGCATGCAATGATTGGTGAAATGTTGGTGTTAATTCTTTGCCTTACCCTCCGGGGATAAAGGCGTGATTATAAGTATATGTATAATAAATATAGCCTCTACAATTTTGTAATCAATAACTATTTTGAACACATTTACATGTTGTTTGTTAACCGCAATGGCGATGTAGACAATAATTTTCCTCAACAAAATAAGCCGTTGATTAAGTTAACTAGTTAGGCTATTTTTAACGGAACGATATCGGCAATCGCCAGGATATAATTACCTTATGTTCAGTTGTTGTGTGCACTACAACGACTAATTGGGTAGAATAATTTATTCGATGTGACCTTATCGCTTATGTGGTGTACCTACCTTTAATCTTGGTAAAATAGTACCTATAATTAAAATCACATTTGACCGATTAGGCTAACTAGACACGTCCTGCCCCCCATAGACTTCTAGACAAAAGCAAATTTCTTTTCTTTTGTGCTAACGGCACAAAATCTCTTTGTTCTTACAGGGTCGGCAGCACGAGTGTGACTCCCCTGGTGTTGCACTCGCCCATAGGCCACGGTAACCTCTTACCATCAGGAGGGCCGTGTGCTTGTCTGCGACCTAAGCAGTATAAAAAGAAAATCGTTCGTCGGCGTCAACGTATGTCATAAACGTCAAACTACGTGTCATACAAATCCCATAGATTCATTTTCATTATTCAGAGACCCGAGACGGCGCCGGAGCGTGCAGTTTTAGTCAGTTTGAGTCCGATATAACGGCGCCTCCGCTCCAGGGGGCTCCGCGAAGGGATTTATGCAGGAAAAAAAGGCACGTCTTAGGGCAACACTGGATCAGTCTACCAGAATCCTTCCGAACTAACGATACGTAATGAATGTAATGATACAAACCTTGTAAATTATTTTTTAAGACTGACTGTATATTTAGAATAGTGACAGGAGAATTCTGATTTCTGAACATCCAATAGTATTTCTCTCAAAAAGGGACTGAATTCAGAAAGCAGTAGGTAGTGTTATATATGTATACTAGCTGTTGCCCGCGGCTCCGCCCGCGTGGAATTCGGATTCCGGTCCAACTTTAATGTATGGAAATCTGCCCGATTTATTGACATTTATGCTCACTGCTCCGCTCCCTTTAGTAGTAGCGTGATGTTATATAGCCTATGTTACTCCCAGATAGTGTAGCTTTCTATAGGTGAAAGAATTAATTGAAATCGGTACAGTAGTTCCGGAGCCTATTCATTACAAACATACAAAAATAGGTACAAATCTTTCCTCTTTATAATATTAGTGTAGATAAGGAAGGAAATTCGTATTCACCCTCAGTTTATCAGCCCCCACGACGGCATAAGTCAAGGAATTGCTATGAAAGGTAACGGAACTCTCGCAATTTCTATTACAAGCTTTTATTAAGTTGCCTTCACTGTATTTCAAATCTTGCAACTTAATTTAAAAAAATATTATACTCAACTGATTGTGTGAAGTAACTTCACTCTAGATTCAATACATGCTCTCAAAAATGACGGACCAATTATTTTTATAATTTGGATATTGTAAACAATATACCTACTGAAATGGTATGAGAATACTTAATGTTCAAAAACAAAATTATTTTGTTAAAAATGTTGCTTTAGAAGTAACAGGTATCTAAAGCCGTAATATGCGATTTTCCGTTGGCAATAACTCTGGCTTCACCGAGGGAAACATAATACTTTCACTTAATATCAGTAACAGTATTATTTACGGCTTGTGCAAATTTGGAGGCATTATTATACCTCCTTAATTTCCTTTTGTCTATTCTCCGACTTCTAAATCGACTTGCCTTTCCTTCTGTAGATGACAATTCACGGGTGTACTTAACCGCTCACTTCCAGGTGATTTGCAATCTTATTGGAAACAAAAAGAACTGTTTTATATGCGTACAGGCCTATTAAATCAATTGGTTTGTAACCATTGGGAAGGTTGAAAACGGCTGCTGATTAGTCAGTTGTTTTCTTCAATTCATTGTTTTTTTATAGAATAGTATTTTATCAATTGCAATTGATTTGAGTCAGTTCAATTTATAAATAGAATTTTTTAATAGGATTTATGCTTTCTATTGTGAAGTATCCTTGTGAGCTGTCAAAAAATTAATGATACTAGCGACTATTATGGCCATATATACTCGTCGATATACCAAAATACTTTACTTCCGGTAATAAAACAAAACTTCTTAATTAAACAAGTCCTGTTTAATCAACAACATATCATGCGGTAGAATTAAATCACGAATAAGTATTTCTCCAAATTATAGAGCAGTTGTGCCTACCACATGTAAATTTAACAAGTGAACTGTAAAATGCTTCGTCCGCAACCCCACCAAGAAAAGCTTTGATGTGGAGTAGCGGCACACGTATTAAATACCTGTGCAAAATGGAGTGGAATTGGAATTATAGCTGGTTTAAGAATCCTCACATACATTGATTAGAAATTCTCAGTATTCAGTCGCATGTAGAAATCTTCGATAAATGAAATTTGGAAACATGTGGCTCTGCTAAAAACTTCGTGGCCTAAGCCAACCCCACCGGCTAATTGGTGCACCTGCTAAATAACGGTAGTACATGCTGTCCCCTCGGTGGAGGAAGGTCAGTTGGTAGAAGCTCCCTAACCAGCAGACATAACCAATCAAAAATAATAAGTGAACCACGGGCTCTAGGTTCCTAAAGTGCAAACTTAGGATGTAACCCACTTCTAGCACAAACAATTTAGCTTGTTTAGAGGGAATAATAGTAATTTTGGTTGCTAATATTCTTAAAACAAAAAGAAAAAGAACTGGAAAATTGCTATGATGTACCGATTCTGACAGTGGAAATAAATAAATCTAATCAAAAAAATATACTAAAATAATAGTTCTCCAGTCGCTGGAGGGATGAATACAAAATTAGAACTCGATGTCTTTCCGAGAGGGTCAACCAGTGTAGACAGTAGACACATTGATTATTCATGGAACACATACGGTAACGGCTCACTCCGACGCTAAAAGAAATAGCTAAACTATTAACCCTGTAGTGAGCGGATTAATTTAAATGCTAAGATATATCCCTGACAGTAAGGCATCATTACTTGTACTAAAGGTGTTTGGGAAAATCGGGAACAATCTTTGTAATGCATAAAATGGGTGAAGGAAATTATTAAAGATTTTTTAACCTGCAAAAGGGGAATTAGTGACCCGCTGCTTAAGAATTCTACAGGATTGCATGTTTCGCAACTAAGTTATTATTACTTTAGTCATGTACGCTGTATACTTAACTACAGAAGGACATACGATCCAAAGCTATTTTATGTTATAGTGATATCTTTACAACCTTGTCTATCTCGTCTAGCATATCGTGCCGAGAAAGAAACCCAACGAAATAATATGTTTAATACAATCTAAACCACAATCGGGGTCTACCATCAATCAATTTAAACAAATTGGGACAGCCGAAGCAAAACATGTTTTTCATAAAGCCGCAGACACACCCAGCGGTGGGAATGTGTTATAAAACCAAGCTCACATTGAGCCCCAATAAATTTGATGGAGTATCGTAGGCAGTATTTTCGCGGCTTACTGTTCCCCGTCCGGAAAATATAATAAGCGGGATATAATATTTGCATATAGATCACCGTGTCCGGGACCCTCACGTTACCTATATTGTTATTTGCGCACATTTCTTACGAGTGCCTGTAAATAACGCCAAAAGCGCACATGCGTTCATATTTGTATTGGATTTATTTTGCATATTTGCATGGAAAGTAATTAAAAGCGATGAAGGTTTTAATATACTGCATGATTTATGAGTGCCGATGACACTGGGGTTAAATTTGTGGTTATATCATCCTAAAAATACATTTTATATATTCCGAGTTAGCTACGGCTGCACCCTCGTGGTCCCTATTGTGGAGAATTTTAGCCAAATTCACCCAGTAGTTTTTGCTTAATTGGGTCACAAAAACTAATTGTCTCATTTACAAAAACAAAACTACATTACATAATCATAGGATCTTCAAAACACCAATCACAAAATTCATGTTTCACACATGTTTTCAGTATGGTGACCTCAATTCAACCCCTTGTAACATGATACTATAAAATAATTAATCACATTCTTGCACTTAAAGATATCATTTGTCATCAACTCAATCATCACTCATAACTGAAGCGTTACAAAATCGCTGGCTGAACAAAAACAAACAAAATATCTTATACATTCATACCGATAACCCTCAATAAAAACATTATAAACAAATCTTAACTTTCAGTTGTTGATTTATTGCTCATTTGTCTGCATCCCATCAAAATTCTGCATGTGTCACCGCGAGGGAGATACACGAGAGGGGACTGACAGGAAAGACTATAAAGCAAGGACAGGGGAGCGACAGGAAGACCTGTTATGGAAAACCACTCCGCTTTCGTCACTGCCACCCAAGATGTTCTTAATAGAAAAACACATTATGGTTTTTGTTATAGCCCCATCTGTAGTGGTCTAGGAGCAATAAGAATCAACGTCTAGCTAATATGCGTTAAATTAAACTGTAATAAAGTTGTCAAGTAGAAAATATATGGGATTCGTTTGAAGGAGCTTTGGGATATTTGAATAAAAATAAACGCTATAAAAGGCTAATTTGAAACGCTGGAGTATCCTTTGTTCGTAAGTAACAAAAGATCGAATTTCTCAGTAAACTAACCTTTAATTTGTTACTTCATCTTAGACAGTGAAGTAGTACTTACCTGTAATGTTCGATAGTAAATAAACTTTCTAATTGTAATTTTAGAATCATTGAACCCTTTTAGTATCATTGTATCACTCACTAGAGAACTTTCTATCTTGACGCAATTTAAACTCTTTAATCAAGTTGGGTTTACATTTTCTCTCAGAGTGAACCAGATCAAATAAACAATACATATTCTGACTGAACACAATACTATTTAGAACAGACCTTTCTCCGAAAGATCAATTAACTTTGACAAACGATGTTACCCAATCACAAGCCAATCTTAATCTGATTTCAGATTCCGAACTTCAGATGAAGCGTAAATAACCTTTTTCGTAGAATGAGATTGCATAGTTACTCGTATCTGTGTCCAGTCGGAATGAACTAGATAGCCTGTGAGGTTATGGTGTGTAAATTTCACGTAGCATTGAAATAGGATTTGCGGGATGCAATTTCCTCCATTTTAGTGAAGGCTGGGAGGCTTTGTTATTGGTTGTTGTAACTGGAATCACGTAGTTGACTATTTCGTGGAAGCGTACAACTTAGATTAGATTAGAGAACCTTGTAACGTTAAATTTGCTATTCGTTGTGAATTTCGATTAGTAAGTATTTATGAAATAGAACAAGAATATTATATAATATACTACTTTCTGTCTAGGCCAAGGGGTAGGCGGAGGTGTTTATACACCTAATGCAAATTTGTAAATAAGTCGATGAATCAATAAACCACTGCATTGTGGAAACAATAATGGTTTCTTGTTTATGTCGAATTTCGTTGGCTTTAATTTTCTATTAGAAACATTAGAGCGTAGTTTGATTAAAATTATATCAATTAGGTACCTATTGTTGAATCAAATTTTGAAGCATTTATTATGCTGATTGTTCAAATCGATTTACAAAGAGATTACAAAGAGAGTGTCGCCCCCAAAGACGGAAAGTATAGAAGAATTTGGATCGACATCGTGCGGGCTTCGGTGGCTTAGCGGTTAGTGCATTCCCCCTGTAAGGGAAAGATCGCGGGTTCGAATCCCGCCCAAAGTCGATTACCTTTTGCTCTTTGTAAATCGAATTACCTATTGATACCTTCATAAACGACGGCCGTTATGGGATTGCATAAGGTACCTAATACTATACTTCTTATACTATATTTTACTATAAATTTTAATTTTATTCTGATATATCAGTGATAAATAAGTAAGAACTTTTGTAGTGAAAGTATAGTTCCTAGTAATGTAGGTAAGTATTAGAAATTTTTAAATTATAAACAGACATCTAATCCATATTATCAATCTTTACTGAAACAAAAGGCTTTACTTTCTATGTTGATATTTTCAAAGCTTAGCTATCAAGATTCGAATCAGCTTCGCGATATTGTGGCATTCTTCAGTAGTAATCGACAAAAGCTACCCTTTCATTGTCTTGCGGAGCCCCGCCGATCGCAACAAATTGATTTTTTGGTGAAAGTGTATCAAACTATCTTTAGTGAAAGGTCTTGGTGCTTATCTTCAATCTTCTGTAAAGTTTCTACTGCAAAAGATTTATATCTTAATGTTTAGTTTCGGTATTGAGTAAATCTGTCATAGTTTGTTTACGAGATCTAACTAGTGACCTGTAACATTGAGTAAACTTAATTGCTCTAGTTGGTGAAGGAACCTCCCACATAATGTTATGTTAACATCATCATCATCTTCATGTAGACGTATTTTCCTGATTGCATCCGTGGCCACAATGACTTCGGAGCTCAGGGTCCGCCTTCCGGCTCTTCCTCCTCCACTTCGCACGATCTTGGGCGTCCAAAGTAGGGAGACCATTCGCAAGCATATCACCCCCCACGACGTCAAGCTAGGACTTCTTGGGCCTACCCCTTCTGCCTGGACCCGGCGGGGGCGCCATTGCGTTATGTTAACATTAAGTATTAATATAATGCATAGAATACCTTATTAATAATCAATCAAATCATGCACATCCATATTTTAATACATTTATTATCTACATACCTAATGTTACGAATATGATGTAATGAGTATTGATGTAATTGCAGAGTTTGTATGTATCTAGGTATAATTAGGTACCTATGTCATGTAAAGAAAAATATATAATTAAAAAAAACTTCGAATCGAAGTATCATATTATGTTATTAGTAGAATCGAAGAAAAATTGCCTTAATACTTTAAAGCTTATGCTTTTAAAAATAGCACACATTGTGATGATGCAACAGAACAAGAAGTCGATACAATATTGAAAATAAAGAATGTCAAAAACATAGTTATACTAATAAATAAACATAACAATTGTTCACACAAGCTCCGATTTACGAAATAACGTTATATTAATTGAAACGAACAAAGCAGTGCTGATGTTGTGAAACCATAGTAAAGGTCAATCTTACAATAAAGGCATTTGTGAGGCTTCGCGGACCGACTATTTAATTTGTTATTATTTTGCTGTATCAAAAGGAAAAGTTGGTTCATTTCTTTATAGAAAACAAAGCAAGTATTAATATGACTAATTCCAATACAGAATTTATTTTGATTTTGGAACTTCCATAATTCATTAAAAGAAAAAATCGCACACAGTTGCAATCGCACGCAAGAAGATTGAGAAAAAGGAAAGAATTGACGGTAAGGCATGCCTGCAGTAAGTAATATACTGCATGCAGAGAAGTCGTGCATGCAGTACATTGCTACTAAAAATGTATTATAAGAGAGGGTGATAACTTCTCTAGCAGAGCCGGCTGTCACTCTGAGACGACAATTCAGAGGCATTTCTATCAGACTACTATCACTAAATTTATGAATATTGGTGCGGTCTGTCTATTAAGTTTCAGAAGTAAAAAGGAAAGATCCTGCGGAACCATCAAAATGCGCATAAATCAAAACTTTTGACAATCTACCCACAGTCCCGACGGAGAAGAAATCTCGCTATCTATCTCTAGTATAGAGACAGTTTCGATTTGTTTATCTTGTTTTGTTCGGTCTATTGGCGGCGGAAATTTTAATGTGTTTTCTTTGAATACCAGTAAAGTTCATAAAGTGCCGCCGAAGCGGGACAACTTGTAAGATTGATTTTGAATAAACTTATAGATGAAAATGCACGTCAGTGAATATAATCTAAGCGGTTCCATTTTGCTGGCAGTAATTAAAATGAAGTTTATAATTTTAACTAATTTTAGCCAATAAGTGGATATTTGTATACAAGAAATTAAATTAAGTCAGGTGGTCAACGGCATGCCTAGGGGGGTAAGTTATTGAACACTTAAAATTGAAACAATAAATACACAACAGCACAATACAATGCTGTTTCGCAAAAAGTTTTTAATAATTAATTTAAATAAAAAGTTTGTATTTATACATTTGTCTTTGTAAACCTTTTTTACTTCCAATATTTATTCAATTTTGTTAATCGAAAGCAAAAGATTTCCAACGATTTGAGAGTAGGTATATATATAGTGAGAAAAGAATACCAGACCCTCAATTTATTCATACAACCGATGAAAACTCGATAAAATCCGAACCTAAAACTTATTCTTAGACTATTTTACTTTCCTTCATATACTGCAAGACATCAAAAGTGCATATAAATTTTACACGTTATGCAAGACTAATATACAATCAGCGTGCCAGTACTCACACCGTAAAAACTTCAAGCGATTTCAAAAGTTCTCCACGCCAAGAAAAAGCTAAAGGTCTTTGTTCTCACCAGCCAAAACAAACGTCGTGTTTGGGCATTTGTTACAATAACAAACATTGGGGAACAAGCATGCTCTACGGGGAATGGGCAAAAACGTGCCTAATCGAAGCGGATTGGAAATAAAAGCTCCATGATTCAATGCCGACGTGTCAAGTTCCTTCGAATAAGGATTAACAGCTTATTGTTAGTTAAATTCGCGGAACTTACCTGTTCTGCAACTCAGCTTCAGCTCAGTAAATGCCTGATTTACGATATAATTTGCTGTATTGGCTTAAGGAAACCAGGCACAAAGGTTTTACTTATAAGTCGACAGGCTGAACTTGCATACTGATTTTTGCAAAAAAATATACCTTCATAGCAAGTAGAAGCTAGTTGGATCAATTCTTACGAAGCTGCTAACTTGCAGTCTCTGGAGGCAATTACCTGCACACGGCGTCGTTCGATCAATATATCGTAACAAAACAAAATGTAACAAAGAAAGTATAGTGATCTGTAGACGACAGGACGTGCTGATACAGCAATATAGAGAAATACCAGTACGAGGGGACGCTAATTGTGCAAACAAAGTAAATGATGTAGTATAGAAAGATAGAACCTGTTTACAAAGAGGGCCAATAATAAAAACATCCCATAAGTAATGTTTGACATCAATCTAGGTGTGTGCTTAATAGCAAAAGGAACAATGTTTTAAAATATATTATTTCCCGGCATCAAGCAACATTATTCAACAAACCGGATTTCCAAATAAATTAGGTAAGTATAAAAGTTGTATACAATTAATGTAATACATACCTATTACAATTAAATAGTGTAATCCATCAGGCAATCTTTTGGCAGTATGTATAAAATCACTGCAGTATACCTACAGATTTACCACATGTTCAGAATTGAGACAAGTGGGCCACAAAATTGTTACCACATGTTGTAAACGTTTTTAAGAAAAAAAAATGCAAAACGGCAACATTTGGCAAAAAAACTTCACGATACAATACACGCTTTGCCACAAACATTATCTTTTTTGTGTACAAGTTTGATGTGATACTCTTGACGTAATATAATATAAAACCAGTTATTTAAACTAAAATACAATGCTAATACGTAACACAATAATACATACAGATTATGCTATAAACTGACACTCGAATACACGGAATTTCAAAATTACTCGGCGTTAAGTCATAAATTGAAAATGAGCCGAGCCGTGTACGCGTTCGAGGTGGCATGAAACGGCGAGTCCTGATGACAGACAACGCCGCAGGGTGGTCTCGTTCCCGCCAGTAATGGACAACGTATGTATTTAAAAGGCGACAAAGTGTCCTTCTAACACTAACTAGTGCACAAGGAATACTAAAATATTCACCGATGCAGTAGTGGGAAGGAAATGGGTTTACAATTTGTGTCATTACATACTGCGCATTTAATATGGAAGCCTTGTAATTACATTTTCTATTTAGGGAAATGGGAACATTATGCGCAATTTTATGAGTTTGCATATGTTACTATTTGGTTTTAATTATGGGAACAACTCCAAAAATAACTCAAGAAATTGTTTCTATAATGGAAAACCTGTGTAGGTAGGGGTTCTCAGGTGGCGCGAATCCGCGATGTAAATGTGGAGTTTACTCCACAGACAATGGGCCACTTGTTAACGTAAGCTATATCCCTTACACAGTACATGTACATCGGAGGAGCTCGTGTGCACCTCCAAGAACGCCATAAAGGAGAACATAATTTGAGAGTCGAGACGCCATCGCCACAAAAGAAAAAGAAGAAGATATTCTGTTACAACAAAATAAAAACAGTTGACCAGTGTTGTAGTTGGTTAGGAAGCATAAATCTAAAACTCGAAATAGTTATAAGTAAAGTCCAGCTCAGAGGTGTGAACGGTGCCAATAAATTGCCAACGAGTACCTAGTATCAACGTTTGCAGTACTCCACTGAAGCGTTAAAAGTTAACTTGTTAGAATTTCCGAACTGCAGTACCTACACTAAATTTAAAAGTGCACTTCTAAAAACTGCCAAGCTCACACTTTTGGAAGTTTATATTAAATTTGTTAGTAGTGGGCATAGATTCATTATAAAGTCTGTGGGTTATAAAACGATATTTGGTCCATTTGATGAAAATAAAAGTACCTAAACCATAAAAGAATCTATAAATTATTCTCGCTTGTCTTTATAATTTTCTTTTCGATAATTTTCTGAAGCAGCGTTAAACAAACAACCAAAAGTAAGCTATTATAAATGGCTCGGAAGCTATAAGTAACCCTTGCGGTACGCCTAATTTACAGCACTCAATCAAGAGTGCTTAACATTTACATTGCAAAACCGAAGTCTATAAAGTAATGCAGTACGTATACCTGTTGTCAATACACTTACCAACACTTTCTAGGATATCCGATTTTATTAGTGCGAGGCTTTTTATTTGTAAAGTTAAAATTTTCACATTTATTTTCTTCGTTATTTTATTAGTACCTATATGATAATAGTTATTGATTATCTGGAATGCGCTGATTTTATTGTCCTTACGAGTACCATTGTCATAGTAAAATCTTCATATCTAGATGTAACGATTTTACTTGTTCACTATCTGGAATAACACAATGACAACTGTTTATCTGTGGAATACGTACCGGTTGCGAGAACAGAATCTGAATTCCACGCGAGCGGAGCCACATCAGCTAATAAAATTTGTAATACTCTCCTTTTAATCGCATTAAGTATACTTAAAGTTTAATATTTATCAAGTACTTACTGTCTCTTTTTTTACTCTCATTTCGACATAATTTACTGCCTATACATAATTTAGCCTAAGAGAAAAATCCGCATTATATAATTTTTTTCGGTATTAAAATAAATTCTGTTATTAGACTTTGACCTATACCCATTAGTAGAGTGGTTTATAGATTAAAAAGTTTAAGCTTAAGGTTAAAGCTTTCATTTCTAAGTAAAGTTATCCTACAAAATTTCCCTAATTATGTTACCGTACACTTGGGTAATTATAATTTACAAACATGATTCATACTTCTTACGGAGGTAACCAGCCACATAATTCACCAATGTTCAAGCCGCTACTAAATTAATATTAATTTCAGTTGATTAACCAAAAGTTTGTACAGTAATTAGCCGAACGGATGCGAGTAAAATTGCTTGTTTAAAGTATGCTCAGAAATCCCAGCGGTTGAAACTTAAAATATAAAGCTACCGCTATAAACAACAGCATCCACTTTATATTCAAAGGTGTAGTTAACGATACGCCAAACTTTTCTGCACAATTGTTGGAAAACGAATAGCATGGTAGTATCGCACTATGTAGTGGTTGTTTAATATTGACGAGTGTTCAATCAACCGAACACAAACTAAACTCCCTGTATAGTAGTTAATGAATGAACTTTATCCGTGTTTTCTATGCTATTTAGTACAACGGAATAAAGTTAGGTGGTTGTGCTATTTGCGCCGACAAGCCGACATAATATATTATCTCACTAGGAAAGTTTCACTGGAGCTGAACTATTAATTAAACTGGCGAATGAAGTAGAATTTTATTTATATGCACAGCATTTATGTTAACGATTTTTATTTTTATATTGTATTGGGTCTCGACTTGCATCGAGCATAGTATTTCAGTCTGAGTCGTTATCGAAACCCTCAAGGCAATCTTGAGGTGGGCCTATTTTTATAAAAGGTTATCTGGATGCTGGTGCTTGAGAGTCAAGCATACCAATATACTGGAGTTTGTTTTTTTTAGTTGCACTCGAAATATTTTAAGTTTGTACAATTTATTCCAGAAAAACATGCATTAATTTTAAAATTTATTGTATTATTAATAGTTACTGGACTAAAAATCCATTATGTAATTAAAATAAGGTGCTAAACCTTCAAATACCATCACATAATATAGTAACTTAGCTGAATTGCGAAGTAAAGGCGTAGCTGAAATATACCTATTAGCGAATTCAGAAACTTACTCCAAATCAGATGCACACATAGAAGCGCTGACTCAGCAATAAATTAAAGTTAAATTACTCGCTTCAGTTTACTAGACATGTGACTAAGACTTGACGAGTTCAATATAACAATTATTAACTATGCTCTAGCAGTTTCTAATATATAATTGATATTCAAACTTGAACTGCATTGATATTTTGTATATCAATGTTGAACTGTGTTTTACTATGTTCATGGAATTTGCCATCAACATACGCTGTAAAAGGGAATTATTTTTATTATTCGATGTTGGTTATTTGTTTGAAAAAATATGGTTATTCAAATTTATTTAGGTAAGTACCTCATTTTAATAGGTTGTATGACTATATGAGTAGATAAACGGCTCAGAAATCCATACTAATATTATAAATGCGAAAGTAACTCTGTCTGTCTGTCTGTTTATCTGTCTGTCTGTCTGTCTGTCTGTCTGTCTGTCTGTCTGTCTGTCTGTCTGTCTATCTGTCTATCTGTCTATCTGTCTCTCTGTCTGTCTGTCTGTCTATCTGTCTGTTACGCTTTCACGCCTAAACCACTGAACCGATTTTGATGAAATTTGGTATAGGACCTTGAGAAAGGACATAGGCTATGTTTGGTCGCGATAACCGACATCCACGCGGGCGGAGCCGCGGGCAAAACTAGTGCAATATAAACTGAAAAGTGGACAATGGATAAACTGGTGTGTTGTGTATAAATACAGTAAGTGCCTTAAGCTACCTCATTCTACACTGAAAATTTTCCTGGGCCCCATGAGATTAAAGAAAGTAGCTAACAACATTTACAAAAGAAAAAAAAAATTTCTTCCTCGATACTTTTTGAAACACTGCAGTGAGGAAGCACTGTAGACAAAATGCCACTCATGCTCTTAATCTGTACCCGCGAACAGGTAACTAATGATTTATGAAGTGCATACAAAGCGTAATACACAGAGGAGTCAGTTACATTAGACCGCATCAAAATAAGAAAAGGGACCGTATCAAAGGCAGTAAGGCGGTATCCCGAGGGGCACAAGAGTGTGGGGACCTTTATTTATGGCCCGCGCCTTTGTTACACCGCGAGAAGTATAAATAGTTCCCGGCAAAATATCGAAGACGATGCTTTTTGAGGGTGCTATATTGTAGAGAATTAATGATGTGGTCAGTATTTGAATTGGATTAGGGAAGATGGGTGTGAAACGCTAAAAGGCTTGGGCGTGTTTGAACGGCTTAGCAAAACATAAATTGGTTAAGTGAATATTGTTGAGAGGGTCGAGATTGCCGACGGTGTTTATGTGGATCATGCAACCTAACTATTTTTTATGTGATAAATATGCAAAAGGTTTGGATGGTAACGTTAAGCTGTTAAAACGTTACAGACATGAAATATTTTGTTACTTTACACACTCAGGGAGCTAGGTAGGTGGTTTAATCTAAAACGAATCGTAAAAGAAAATTCTAATACAAACCATAAAATTTTTATTGGTGCGTGCGTGCAGCATGTTTCTAATAAACCATAAATATTACCCAAATATGGCAAGTTGATTTTCTTTAGGGCATTTGTAATTCTTCTTCTTTTACAACTATGATTTACGTTGTTATTATATTTATTGTTTGAATGAAGTAAATTACTTTCTTTTTTCTACATACTTGGTTGTTTTCAATAAAATTAGTCATCATCATCGTCAGTTCAGTTACAATCAACAAAAAAACCGATTAATTAATAAGCAGATATAACGATAAATTGGATTAAACTCTACTTTTAACATTTGTTAACATCAATCATATTGCACATTTAGTTGTATGTAAAGAACTAACATAAGCGTGTGTATTCTTTCACTGAAATTATCTCAAAGAACATAAATATAATAAATCGAAAAATTGTGAAGACGTACACATAATCCATTGAATAAGATTCATTTAAAAGCATTTATCGTAGCCGTAGAGCACTGTAGAACAGAAAATATAATTCAGCTGATAAATTTCACTCGTAATAGAAAGTATACGATGAAAAGCGATACGCGAGCAATTTGTCACGACGCGTCTTAGAACTCCAAGTCTCCATTCACTACGATAGCCGAGGTCCCTACCCCACTTATGGGATTACACCCAGTTTCATTCAGTCTAGTTTTTGACTGATTCGTTTTTAAATATCCTACATCAATTTTAACTTCCCAAGTTTTTAGAATCACGTCATAATTCTTTTAGTACTTGACATTGTGAAAAGTATATCGTGAATGAACTTTTTTTTACCTTTTACCGCATATTTCTGCTGGAGTAAAAATATGAGAAATTTATTTGTCACCCGACAGTTACATAAAAGAAAAATATTATGCCACACTACTGACACTAAACTAGAATAATATTCTATTCACAAAGTACAATGCGACGGATCCCGCGCATTTACAGAGCTCCGTGGACTTTTATATTATCATCTCGTTCAGATGGGTTATCGACCTCGGTGACAAGACTATAACCGTCTTGTATTTCATCTAGTGCATAATTCATAACATTTCCTCTTCCTTGCAGGTACGTGTTTCTGATAAAAATTCTACGCACTTCAGCCGTTAAGCGCCGAAAGAAAGAATCTGTGGTATATTCATGAGTCACACGCTACAAAATCTTGATCGGTCAAAAGAAATGGTTTCTTGGCATCAAGACCATATTGGAATTGATAATTGTTTTTTTTTTTTAAGATATACAGATAATACAGACTTTGAAGCTATAGTCCGCTTTATTCTCCTTCGAAATATTCCAAAGTTTCTTCATTATAAAGTTTGTGATTACCTCAGATTTTATATTTTTTACGAGTTCAGATCTACTATGGTAGGTTTGATACCTTTGTTACAATTTTTAAAAGGAACTCTGTTTATTTATTTTACTAAACTATTACTATTACTCAACTAATCTGTCTTCTCTTTTCCCTACAGTACAGTTCATTTAAAAATAACTGAATAATTTAAATTTTCTTGTTTACAGGATGGCTTCCTATATCGAATTATAGTCATATACATACTTTTTATTGTTTATATGTTAATAGATACTATTTCTTAAAAAAAAAAGAATTTCAATCACTCAAATCAATCAAAGGATCACGTCGAAACTACGTCCCGCCGCCGCGCCGCCCCCAAACATACCCATCAGATACGTACTTACAAATTATTTAGTGTAACCCGCCATCCTATATCACCTATTATAATATTCTAGTAACTTCTATCATATACTTTAAAAGTGAGTAATGGCAGTGTTATATCGTGGTACCCGGGCGGTATAGCCATTGTCCGCGTCACATGAATTCCGCAAGGAAGATGATAGCATGGCCGCCGGAGAACATTTAATGTGAGCGGAGTAGCCCAATTTATTACCTGGAATAAAACAAAGGAACGCGCTATTTTTTTTTTTTTAAATTTTACTTTAGGACATTTTGCACTGCGCTATTGAAAGTAGCTAGGCATACCTAACTTGTGGTTTCTGGAATGCGGATAAGCATAATAGATCCAATTTTCTGTAAATACATAATATTTTATAACAAACTGCCCGCTTGTTGGCAATAGGCTCTATAGGGACGCTATTACGTTGGACTGAAAATCAAAGTTGGTGAGTGGATGTTACAAACCTCATTAAAATCTGCAAGTGACAAAGCAAAGTAATTTACTTGTAATTTTCGTTAAGAACATGGTATCCACTATCCAGTGGTTAGTGGTTATCTGTCATTATTTTTTATGGTACCAATGGTATCATGGTACCAGAACATTAATCAAATTGTGTAATTAATAACATAGTGTCTTGAAAGTAACTAGTTTTAATCCATCAAGTACCATTAAATTACTGGTCATCAAAATTAAAGGTCTATGATACCAAACAATAATATTAATAACTTCGGTTGTTAGTAGGTATCAACTATCAACTAAGTATGGATTCCATTATTTATTTTGATTTCAAGTGGACTGCAATAGAATGGTTGTAACGAATCTTAATGTAATTCAGCACAGAGATACCTACACAGGTATGACTGCCTCTGTGGCGTAGCGGTAGTGAACGCGGCTGCTACGCAGGAGGCGCGGGTTCGATCCCCGCTCAGTGCAAATATTTGTATGCATGAATATGAATATTTGCATTGCTCTGGGTGTTTTCTATGTATAATATGTATGTATTTACAAAAAAAATGTATGTATGTATGTTTATCCGCATAGAACCCATAACACAAGCTAGTTAAGCTATGCTTACTTTGGGTCTAGATAGCGTTGTGTAGAATGTCGTACAATATTTATTTATTTATATTTATACCTATGACATGGAATAGCACATAGGCTACTTTTCTTCCTAATACTTGATTCCTGTAAGCCACATTGACAGTATTGGTATTCCACAACCCATGCATGCTCACGATTAAACCCAGCCGTGGGCAACAACTAGTATTTTGTTATAAAGCGTCTAGTATAATAATATCATTAATTTTTAATTACGATGGCTATCTATCATATAATCTTCATAACTCTCGTAAATGCTAATATTTGTCTCAAGGCCTGCTCGATAGTGAAGTCTGAGGACGTTGACCTATTTTTTTAATTTTTTGGTATGTGGTATCTAGGTGGGGTTTATCAAATTAATGAGGTGAACCCACGCCCGAGAGTGGAGTTAGACCACAGACTATGGCCCACCTGATGGAACCCTGCTGCTGCCTGCCCATATACCTATATGCACACAGGATTAGCTTCTGAGCACTTAAAATAATTTAATTTCTAGAATAACAGTATCAGCACGATAAGAAAAAAAGATTAGGCTAGATTGAAAAAGATACAACTGGACGTATCACACTGAAATTGTATCATATCAGATATCAGTATCATTATCTAAAGAAGAGCTCCATTCATATTGGTCTTTGTTTTCGACGCCCTCATCTGACTGGCGCCTTTTGTGTGCAGCTAAGTGTTACCATCAAACAAATACTAATGGTGTTTTTGTAGTGATACTTATATAGTGTATGTTTTGTTCTATTTTCTCTTAAATAATTCGTTCACTTTTACTTGATACATAAAATACCTACTTATCGAATAGTAACAATACGATCTGAGTTACCTCCCTCTGTGTATAATAATTATTTTTTACAAAAATAAATGAATATTTATTCGCATTATACTCAGATTAAGTTATGCTTAGTTTGGATCGAGGCATCGGTTATGTAGATACAGTAAAATATAATAATTACAGAATATTTTAATATTTATTATACAACTACAAGTACCTATACAATAGAGCTATTATACTCGTAGCATAATTATTTAAATGATCACTTATTCTCAGTCATAAATTTATTATGCACGGTTGCATATTTTCAAACCGTGTCATTGTCATAATTAAGATTAAAATAACACGTGTTTTTAATAAGATACAGCTTGAGATTAAAGTCATCTAGCAAGCGGATGAGAAACAAATAAATAATAATACCCAAATAACGATATCTACAAAGATAAACATCAAATCTACAAACGTTTGACAGATGAGGAAATTATAAAAAGGGGGCGTTTTATACGTTCGAAAAAGGAACACACTCTTATAATAACTGAGATCTTATCAACTCATTCTTGTGTGAAGCATAACTATAGTACCCTGCGTTGGTTTGCCATAGAAGAGTGTGCAGATCGGCTTGCTTCGGTTTTGTAGAGTATTCCCTGTATCGCGCAGCATTCCTCTCAGAGTATCTGATATATTTTTACAGTGGTTGAAACCTAAGCTGCAGTTTTATTATTTTATAGATCTAGACTAGACGGTCTAACACACTATACTTACGAGTATTATACTGACAATTCGGTATACGATAGAGAAACTGCTCAGCCGATCTTAGCCGATACTCACTCTTCCTCCAGGGTCAATCAAAGACAGATACTGAACTGTTTAACTCATTTATTATTCGTCCTTTTATAACAAACATTGGGTAAATAAATAAACAGTTAAATAACTCTACAATCTTCAATAAATAAACAGTTTACATCTTGTTGTTGCTTTTAAAATATTACAAGAATAATATAGAGTTGATAACAGCTCCCATAAGGATAAACTTTTGGGATAAATTTTATACTGGACGGGATTATCAAAAGGCTGAGAAAACTTTTTGTGCTCGGTCCGTTAGGCTCAACTTTTAATTATACGGCGTGTTAACAAAAGAGCTGTTAATCCACAACGTTAATTTCTTTTGATAACGGAACATCTACCAGAGATAAGAACAAAATGTCAAATACAATAAATAAACGCTATGAAGAGCAAGGTACTAATAATTATTATCATTATTTTATTTTGAGGGTAAATATTTGCTGTATTGGTGGTATATAATATTATTATATTGTATGGATAAGATAGTTAAGTTGCGTTTGAGTGTTGGGTTCGCACTATTCGTGTGAATTTATTATCGATGTAAATAAAGGTACACAATATATTTAAATAAAATAATTATGAACCTTATAATTATAAACCCACAAAAATTTTAAACAAAAAATAATTTGGTAGCTTTTTTAACAACCCGCAGTAATAAAATAAAATAACGACCCAAAGTAACCGAATTAACAGTTCATAAAACATTAATAAATGTACAGAAAAATTACATTTGTATAAAAACGGTCCTTTAAATTAAGTACATTACCGAGAAACAGGGTCGGACTCCACTCAACATACCTGGGAACAAAATTAACATACGTAATTATTGTACTGAATGAAGGTACATATATTATGAAGGACATATTTTAACCGAATTTCGGGACTTTCGAGTAAAGATATTCGCTGGCATATGTATTAAGTAATAAATATATAGACCTGGCTGTACATTTTCTACTTTATATTACACCTTCTGTTCGACAGGTTCCTGTTTTGGTCCCAAATACAATAGTATAAACATACATTTAACAACGAAGCATATTATCCTAAAACGGTTAAGCAGATTTGTATTTACCCATGTTTCTTATTTTGGTACCACACAAAAGACTATGACATGTGAGCCACTGAGAATGTCCCAACGATAAAACCAATTTAACTATTTTCTGACCTAGGAACCAAGGACCTCATGCAACTATCGCATTCGCTAACCCTAAGCCACCGAGGCAGTTAAATAAATATAATAATCTTAGCAGATAGAGAATATTTAATGAAATTGGTCCTAGGACATCCCGTGTCTCTCAGAAATCCTTAAGCAAAGAGTTCAAGATTCAAAATACGCGTATGTATAATAAATACATAATGTTGATATTCTTATACAAGTTTTCAGGTATCTACTGCCCCCTCTATGTTTTAGGCCTATTTCATTAGTAACAGTATTTAAGTAATGAAAGTAATTTATATGAAATTCCGAGGCATCCAGGCAAGCTTTTAATAAATTATTGTTCATATAACTATAACATTTAAGTAACTACTACGAGTAGACTGACATGGAGTAAATAATGACAATGAAATGACACGGAAGACCTGCTATACAATTGATATTAAATAAAACCAAGTTATGTGCTCAGATAGATACCTATCAAAATTCATTAACTCATTTATTTAGTTTCTGCGTTCTAAATTCGAAATTCTAAATCCATTCCTGCCTCACTCTGGAATAGTGGCACATTTTTTTGTTCTAGTTAGTAAATACAATATAGAAGTCATTGTTTCACAATAGCTTCAAACTTATTAAAGAACACTGAAAATTAACTTGTACAGAACAAGTAGGTACCGGTTACGCAACATCTCTTAATACCAAAATGTCCATCATTACCTCATTTGAAAACCTATTATGGTTTATTTAAAACTTTGAAACAAATATAATGAACGTGACTCAACTCCCACGCATTATATTGTTTACATAGGCCCGTATCATATTTCAATTTCTTGTTTAATTAATTAAGACCATAACTGATCTAAAGCAGCCAGTTACAATTGTTATACAACCAACACTAACTTTAATTAACGTTGAAGCAGAGTAAGTAGAATAATAGAACTTAACGACATTTTACGTTGAGAATGACGAAAGCATAAATTCTTTCCTGTTAGTTTTTAATTGTATTAATTTATGACCGCACTGGGTGGTTACAAGGGCCACAATTGATTGTAAAGGCCTCTTAAAAATAGATAATTTAAATATAGATGCGCTTCTCTGTTTGTTTATCTAGTTAAGTTATGACGAATTGCTTAAGAGAGTTAGATCTTGTTAGCTGTGGTATGCCTTCCGCGTGTTTGTAATAGAATAGCATAAGAGACTGCACTCCTTACTCAAACACGAGAGATTTGGTTAGTTTTTCGTGATACAAATTCGAAAATACATATATGGATAATAAATAGATTGTATAATGTTATATTTAAAAACGTTCGTTTATGTGTAACGTTACGTAAAGTTTTAATGTGTACGTGTATATAAATTAGTGATATCAACTCATCTGTAAGCTCCCATTAAAACTAATATGGCGCAGTCCTAAAAAAAAATGTTTAAAAAACATAATATGTATACCAAAAAACAGCCCTCAATCAAACTAAACCATTGAGGTTAAGCCGATTCACGTTATCAGGAATCAGTATTCGGGGAGATTCACTGACAGCATTTATCATTTTAAGATACAACTTCGTCTTATCTGGCAAAAGCTAGCAACAAAAATATAGACATTTGTTTTTGATATAGCCATAATACCCATAAAACCGACATTACCTTAAGAAAATTTCCTCGTTCTCCCCTAAATCAACATTTGGGTGAAATTAAACATTTTACGTGTTAACTTCGCATAAAGTTCGAGCCATCAATATTTCGCGGGGCTTTATTCCAAGGTTATTGAAATAAACCGGCGGCGTAGGCGTCATAAATACTGATAAGGTGAGAAATAGGTATCTCTTATAAAGTGTTAAGTTTATGATGTAGGTAAAACATGGTGAATTAATATACTAGCGAGCGTATGTAAGTAGTAGAAGCTAGTTTAATAGAAGCTAAGCTATCACCCTTTCTTTGAGCACTTTGTTTTATACATTGAAATCTTATTGTGTCTCTGTTTGCTTATCAACTGTTTTAGTGTACTATGTGTAGTATGTGATGGTATGATTTGTACGAGTATAGGTAAAGGTAAGTTATGATGGACATCTTCCGACGATATCTATGAGAAATATTATAATTTCTATGATTAAAGAATAGGGTAGTCGATAATTATACCATAGTTTACAATACTTATCCCCGTACCTATATAGAAAATAACAAATTTGAAGTGAAAGTAAAGTAGCTTCTTTTTAAAAAAATATTTGGTCCTTAGACTCTTCAGCAGCCTCTGAGTTATCTTAATAGCGACACTACGGATAGGTAGACAATACAACTAACATCGTAGGTATGTCTATCTCACAACAAGTGCTTAAACAACTAACCTGTATTTAAAAAGTCGTAAAATTCCGTAGACTTAAGCATAATGGCGGCAAATTCCATTTTATTTTATGATTTACTGTTAAGGTTAAGCGTTATGATAAATGCGTCAGTGTAAACAAGAATATAAATTTTGTAAGTCAGTAGTTGGAAGTTATGTAGAATCTTTTTTCCATCTATATAGCCCGTGTTACACTTTTTGTAAACATACTACTAGCACAGCAATATAATTATAATAATATTTCATGGATGAAGAAGTTCAATTTGTATTTTAAAACTTGTTGATACTCCTATGCACTAGGCACGAACACGAACACCACATCCAAGTATTTCAATATAAGAATAAATAGCAGTCTTAGAGTTTTATTATTCCGTTAATGATAACGTACAACAAGTATTTTTCAAAATCTCAAGAGAATATCTGTATTCTGGCAAAAAAAAAAACGATCATGAGGTCCCGGGAGTCGACGCAATACGTTGAACAGGCACCGGCATGATCTCAAGAGAAATGTTCCTTAATATTTATGAGATTTTATGTTTTAAAGAAATCTTAGCGCAGACAAACAAAAAGTCCCGGAGCACTTGACCGGATCGCTCGTCTCCAATGTTGCGAAGGGGCGTCCTGAGGCCATAAAAAACAAAGCACTTTGGACCGCAGCCAGCCATCCCCCGCTTCTGAATCAACCTCATTGAAAAGAAGCGTTTAAAGCTAAAGTAAGAGCACTTGAATTCATTTCACGGAATGTTTAAATCTCCTATTTTGTAAAATGCTCAGGTTCAAGTTTTAAAATTAAAGTTGAAATTTAATTAACGGGAATTTTGAAGTTTTGTATAGCACTGTCTACTGTTAATTACATTTATTGTATACTGTGAGAATATATAAAATTAAAATTATAAAGTCAAGGAGAAAATCTAAAACAAGAACAGAACAAAAATTGTGAGGGGTAAAAACCATAATAATATAATCGACGGTGTCAACGGTTGGAAATTACCAGTGGGGAAACCATCTCTCATATCCTTCATCTGTTCCGTTCCGCATCGCATCCACATTGCTGGGTAGTTTTTAGGTCGACGCGGTCGTTGAACGAACCCCACGATCATGAATTCCATCACATGCGACAAATCTCTCAACAGTCTTGAATACGAACATAATGCGATTACAGAACGCCAAATTTGGGAACAATCCCGTCAAGTGGCATTCCTTTTTCAACGTCGAAATATTAATTACGACAGAATTCCATTTTCAAAAATGGTAGCAAATGTTTAGCCAACTTTATTCAAAAATGTTGGTAAAATTATGCGAGAAATTTTATAGAGGTACTAATTTTTAGAGATTCCTGTTCCTGTGAGATACCTGAGCTTAAAATAGACATGAAGCTGGCGGGATAAAGAGCTATAAATTTCATAGACCACTGCAACTTGTCCAATCCAGTTTTGCTAGTGGGTTAGAGTTATTTCAAAATTAATTTAAAATGTATTATTAGATATATAATTATATTCATAAGTAAAAATTTAAATCAAAAATATAATGCAAGAGTAGATCATTGATGCAGCTAATTTTATCATTTGTAAGAAAAAGTTAGAATAGAGCCATTCTTTAACGGTTCTTGCAGTGAGATGATGCATCTTATTGCTATCTCCAATTACAAAATGTTCCAGATCTCAAGATGCACTTGAAATTTGATAGCTTTTACCATCTCGATATTCTTAGTTACAAGTACTTCTTTCATATAAAGTAGGGTAGTCGAGAATAATGAACTTTGATGCTCAGCCGAGCGGGTGTGATTGAATATGGATTAATATTGAATAAGAGGAAGCAAGAAAAATACTATTGAAATGGATGCACATTATTCATTTGAATTCTTAGGGAACAGACACGAAATGACGCAATACTTGAAGTCATTCGTTCAATTTTCAAATTCAATGCAATCATAAAAAATAAAATAAACATAATGTTTAGTGATGTTATTTATGATTGTCACGATGATGCAATGGTAGTACCGTAGTTATACTTTCGGCATATTGTACGTAGTGAGGTCGCTGACCGAACACGTCCAGCCCACACTTATTAAATTGTTCCAAGAGTGACAAGTCGCATTAACAACTTCTACAAGTGGCTCTGGGCTATCCTAGGCGCAAAAATAAAAACTTGTTCAGAGGGCATCGGCATCAAAATTTGACGTTCCCTGCGAAGTGCGATGGGGCCGGAACAATGACGATCGCTCCTGAGACTCACTATACGTCATGCACGGCATTGTTTCTGGTTTCTTTTGTTTTTTTCTTTGTGATGCAATTTGATGGTCGACTAGGGTAGCTGTGAGTAAAATAGGCGTGAAGCTGGTGCATAATTTAGGGATCGTAAATGACTCCATTCATGCCATTAATAGACTTGTGGCAAAATGTGTAGGCAGTCCATGAAACATGAATTATTTATTTAACTTACTCATTGTAAAGCTGAGTGCTAAATTCGGAAAATGGTTTTGAATAAACTAAACTTTAACAATAGATAAGAATACAATAATATTTGCTACTTTAATATACATATTATACATGTTTAACATTCACAATACAAAACTAAGTAGGTATAGCAATACATACTTATAACCCAAATACAATAAGAATCTGTCACAACAAAAGACAACAATGGGAAACTATTACATTTCTATTGTATTGCGTATCTTGAATCAACACGGGGCTGACGGGGCTCACGGGAGGGCACCTCTCTAAACGTTTTATCCCAAGTCACCTCGACTCCGACAAAAGGTTAAATAAGTCGAAACGAGTACAAGAGAAGTACAAAAACTTTGGCACGAGACACGCAAGTCACAGGGTTTACGACTATTACACAATAGGTACTATGTAATAGGCACCAATATTCCTATTTTTTCGAGGGATCACGAATTGCGTAGTCGTATGTAATATCAATAAAATGTATATTTTTGTTGCGGATGGTGGAAATATTTGAATTGAAATAAATAAATTAATGTAACACTTGATTTTATCGTGGAACTCTTAAATGACCAGTAGTTTTCTATTTCTTTCAATTGGGAATTTTGTATTTACTTTGTTTTATATATTTTTATAATATGTATATTACTTTACCTACCCCGGCCAAAGAAAGGCATCAATATAATATGTAGGTATGTCACATACATACATATATTATAATAAGTTGATAAGTAATTCCCCAGTGATAGATGGCTCCCAATTCGAGTATGTAAGAAATTTCGAGAATTATTTCTTCAAATTAATATTATTTCTTAGCCAGAAGAATGTTGAAAATTTATGTTGAAGATCCATTTCTAACTTAAAACACGAACAAAGGAAATACTTGCATATGTCTCTGGAATAACAAGTAGATTATGTAAAACCTAATGTAGAATTTGGTAAGGCTTATCCAGCGCACACTTAATAAAATTAACGCTGATTACATTGACTCTAAACTTAGAGACTAAGTAAGAAAGCTGGTTGAAAATTTTATAACTTTTGTTTTGTAGAAATATTATTTTACGCTAAAATCTGAGTATCAGCACAAAGTATTAAAAATATGCTCACTAGACAGCAATAGGCAACTCCTTTTATTTACGTACTTGATTAAAATTTAATTGACAAAATATACATAATTTATTGCGACTGTGATAGTGACGTTCACAAGTTTAACGTTTTTGTGATCTAAAAATCTAAATGAATACGTAAAATTTTATTTGGATTCACTTATTTATTTTGTAACTGAAAATTACTGGTTTATTCTGTAACTTCAAGTACATAACTGTAACCAAGTTGCTGGTTTTGTTATTTACGCGAGCGCTGAACAAGCTAACTTTTCGGATTTCCGTCTACACGAAGTATTATATAGACAACTTTGTATGCCAGCGGCATACATTTCCTTAGGCTCATTGTCGTATTTATTCTTACGGTTTCGGTTACAAATTGAGTCTCAACACAAATTGAGTACACCCTCTGACTACATAGGAATAACTCGCTCATGTTAAATTTAGATTAAAGGAAAGCAACCCAGCTCATTAGTCAAGGACAAGGACGACTTCGTTTTGGATGAGATTAAAAAGTTAATTTAGCTTGTTTCTAAGCGCTTGTTGCATTATGGAAACAAACTTGTTTCTAATAATATACATAATAATATACGAGTACATCTGAAGATGGGTGGATGTATGGATAAAATGTATTTAATAGATGTGTATGGATGGATCATGGGTGAATGGACGTTTGTTGCTGTTTCACGCACAAACGACTTAAGGGATCTGAATTAAATGTCCTGTAGTTGAAAAGGTTCTTGTGTGACTTAAGAACGGCCTCACGCGAGCGGAGCCTTATCCAAAAACTACTATCTTATAATACAAAAAACCTCTGAAAGAATTTTATACAGAATATTACTTCAAGATGTTTTTAAATGAAAGAGCTGAGAATTTTAAAAACTCTTTAGTAGGTATTAGATTGTTTTCCAGAATGTCAGAACACGGTCTGTTATTTCCTGTAGGAAGCACGTTATATAATTGCAACGTTTTGCGAGTTTTTTCGGCAAAGAAGCAGCTGGCGAGCGGTCATACTTTCCTCTCCCCTCCCTCTTTTCATTTCCGAAAACGTTTAGTTTCTAAATTATGCAAAATGACTAGTGTAGGCGATGCCTTACAAATATTTTTAGTGTGAATTTTGTAACCATATTCCTTTGTACGTACAAAGCAAAAAGTTTGCTATAGGTATGACATTACATATTTACTTACACTTTTTAATTTATAAACTCATGCATGAGCATCGAGGGACAGTTGCATTTGTGACACGGACTAGCACATACACTGCATACCTACCCGGGAATGCTTTTAGTTTGATTAATCTATTTACGAGTAAATAAGCTAACAGCGTTATACCTATGATAAACATAATATTATAATTAATAATTAGACACGCATCATTAACAAAAACTTAAAATAACTCCTATTTATAACGCTACGGATAGGTACTAGTTGAACATATTATTTATTAACTGTGGTACAGTTTTCGTCAATAACGATTGATCGTACTTAAATAATCTTTCAACAACAAACTGTTAACAAACTGAACGGTAATAATAATAAACTATAATTGAGCTATAAATAAGTTGTTGTTCTTTTAATTTTATTAAGAGGTTGCGGTTTTGAACTCCACTCAGTATACCACAACAAACGATGCTTGGGCTACTTAGCTTGGGTGTACTCACAATAATAATAACACTAGCTATCACTAATGTTATTATTGTATTCTAGAGTATAAGACAGTTATTTGAAAGATATGATAAATAGGTCACTAGAATATCTCACATTTGCACATGAAAGCATAATCAAATATCAGAAAATTTTGTGCCCACGTAGTTCTAAATCTAAATTTGTGAACAGCTGGTTTTATAGTATACTAGCTGTAATCCTTTCATGTCGATCTAGCGGAGCAGGTTCAATAACCTTATTTTTGGCAATGAACAAAAGACGGGCAGTAATAAATTTATGCTCTATATAACAAGTGACAATCGGGCACCAAGCCTGCAGTTTAGAATAATAAAACAGCATTTAGATTACAATGGCAAGCCACGGAATGCGGTCGTGTCGCATTCGTAATTGTGCCAATTAACAGAATGTCTCCGTTAATTTATAAGCAGAGATGAATCTACAGAATGATGGATAGAAGAAATATTAGCTTTAGCGACAAACTGATGCGAATTTCCGGGAAATTCTACGACAGTATCCACCGAAGTGCGCGAACACTTCGTTAGTCCTGAATAACAAATCGCTGCTATTGTCATCCGTCTTTTGATTTAACAATTAGTATGAGATCAAATAACTTCAGCAAATCATATACACAGAGAAAATGGTAATTAAATAGATGAAATCTAGGTAAATGAACTCTTAGCCGTTAGAGTAACAGTCGTTTCACTTACACCTCTTAATTGAGATACAAAATTAGTGTAGAATCTGATTAAAAAAGTGTATTGTTTGTTAGTTCGGACAAGACGCAAAAACTACTACAAACGTAAGCTTTTGATTGGACTTTTAAATCTCAATATTATCTTACTACGATGCCGAAGACAATAATAAAGTCTGTTCCACCATTTGAAATATAGAAATAGGAAAACAAACAGGGAAAAGTGATAGAAGGTATTATTAGTTTTACAGTATTTCTCTTAAATCAAGTCTTCGAATTTTAATGTAATATTATCTATTTCATCTCTGAGAAAGCTTCGAACAAAATGATACACATTACTCAGACATATTGTTGACTTTATGCAAGTGGACTCAACTGTTCCCATTCCTCAAATAACAACATAAAGGGGCAGCTGAATCCAACTAATGTACTTTAATCAACATTTCACTTCCTCTATGAAGTTTGAAACCCTAATTGTCCCCTTTGTTTATTCTGAAGTAATGTGATACGTCACGCGGCCCTGCCGGATGCGTTATGCGTTAACGTCAATAAATGTTGCTGTTGCCCAAAACCAGACGACACTTATTAACGGATGACTCAGAGCTGTGGAAACCAACCTTCAAGATATATTTCGGATACGACTTTATATCGTAGCTATGTACGAGTACCTAATCGCAAGCACAATAAAAGCCACAAAAATCCCTGGACCTCCTTATGTATGTATAGTATGTAGTTAACGATAAAGTTCCAAGTTTTTTGTATTAATTTTTTTTTTAATTATATCAATGATTTTGGCATTCGTAACTTTTCAAACGGTTATTAGTACATAATTACTTTTATATAATATTTTATTATTATAATTACTTATTAATGTTTATTTTGTAGAATATTATATTTACACTATAGTCTTTAATTCACAAACAGTACGAGATTATACAACCGCGTACTTATCGCAAGCCTTAATTTATATAGACAACCTTTAAACGAACATAATCACAGGCAGAGAAGTCTGGACGATAAAGTATTTATCGAGCAATTTATGGAATGCAATGCTATCTTCAGGAACTGGTTTTACGATGATCTCAAGAACCTCGAATGTGTATCACTTAAGAGCTCAAAGCATTCTTTATTATAGATTTTAAGCAATAATTTGCTTTGAGAGGACTTTTTCTACCATCTAATCCTACCCCATCTCATCCCATCTCATTTAATTGGTAGGCTATCAATTAAATTTGAATTATATGGACTCCATTCCGTGTATACAACATTCTAACCTTTTAAAATCAATAACGAATCAAAGCCCAATCCGGAAGCCTCTGTCGACATGAATATGTTCAAATACTTTTTCAGGACATCCAACTTGTCCAGCTTTTCAAACCAAAATTGGTAACCCTACTCAAAAGCTAGTTAGACGTGTGAAAAGTCACGGGAATGTGATTGTTTTGAAGGGACCACGATGTTACAGTCGGCATCGTCTTTCTCCAACGACAAAGTACCATACGGATGTTTGTTTTTATTCTGTCATAGAAGCTTATTAGATTAAATCGATGCAGCCAGTAACAAAAATGTATGATTATGATCCTCTAGAGGTTTTGAAACTTCCACTCAATTTAAGATTACTAGACTTGTTTTGAGTAAAGAGAATTTGCCTGCTGATTGCCAGACGAAGCTTGGCACAGGCTTACCTTTCGGATTTTCACGTTCTTATTTTAAACTATTATAAGTTTTGTATGTTCAATGAGTTCTCTTTCTAACTGTACATCTTATTGATTGCAGCAACCACTGTACTTCCCGTGGTACTTGATACTTTCACATCCCCATAGCGAAGCGGATGTCAAACAACGTACATACACGAAAATAACACTATAATGTGAGGATACCCGACAGTTAATGTGCTAAACTCTCCCGAGAACAATCTGTTAAGCAGTGTCTAACATGGGTCATTATTAATGATCTTAAGTTTGGTTACAAATGAGTACGTTAATACATAAAACTTTGTTACATTAACATATACATGGTTGTAAAATTAAGTGTTGTATTTTCTCTGAACTTTAAAGTGTGTACTGACAATAATATGTTACAAAGTGAACAATGAACAGTGTGAGGATTTTGGTAAGACAAGCCAAACTAACGTCACCTGCAAGTCGATAAACCTGTTGTTTGACAGAAGAGGTTTTGGCGCAGATTTTATTTTCAGAATGGGATTAGAGGATGAAACCAAACTAAAAAAAGTGGACCCTGCGGTGAAAGTCTCGGATGCAATAAATTAATCAAAATCACATGATTCATTGATGAAACTGATTAATATGGACGATAATGATTATCTTTACGCAGAATATATATCTGAATCTGATCAGATATTACCAAAAAATTCACATTACAAATAATTCTGTAGGCACTTTTACTAGTAGATACTTCAGTAAACATAAAACCCTTTACCTCAATATGAGTTGAAGGGTTATTTCTAGTCCAGATACCTTCAAGAGTGATATGAAATTTCACATAATCCTTCAAACGATTTCATGAACAAACTATGAGGTATGACCGCTATATTATTACGTTAGATGGTTAAATAGCTTTTTCTTTTGATAAGGCACATCAAAAGAAAAAGCTTTTTATCTTTGACTTTGACTTTTTATCTTTGGCTCCATTCTAAATGTTGTGCTTTGGTTCCTTATAAACATAAACCTACAATAATTTAGCGTCTATCTCCCACTACTCGTATCAGTAAGTTTTAGTAGTTCATATTCAGGACATCCTTAATTACGGCTCTTCGTTGAAGTATCATAAACAACCGCATGATGATGATGATGACACATTAAACACATCTCAGTCTTATTTAAAAACGTATAAAACTTTATGAGTACTAATGTGGCTAATTAGTTTTTATTAGCTTTTGTTGTGTCGGGGAGTCGATGGACATTATAAATACCATTAAATAAAGCTATCTGATAATAATACGAGTACGAGTATTAGCTCACATAAAATTAGCAGTAACGCGATGAGTTATCTTTCAAGTCAGCTTTTAGGATGATTCACGTTGCAATTTTTGCGATTAGACTTCAACGTTTACTATACATGAACAACTTTTGAATTGGTGCCAAATAAATTATTTAGTGAAGTCAATAAATTACGGATAACAATAAAAGGAATATCAAAGAAATGGATTTACAAAGTGATGTAGCTTGGCACCAAAAATAGATATATTCTGGCAATAAATAAATATTAAGCATTGTCCTATTGGAAGATATATCAAAAAATGTATTGTTGACGTAATGGAAGTGTTTCAAAAGAAAAAAAAAAGAAAAACAAATAGAAAAACAGTAGCACAGATTAATCAGTAATAGTAACCATAATTATGTACCTACCTATACTTTTTTTTGATTGAAATACGATAGTCACCTGTAATCTAGTACAACACAGGTACATATTAAAAAAACAGATAGCCTATAAATTAATAAATAGTCTATAAATAAAATTATCTTATAAAGATAAGAAATTACATCTGAATTCGACTAGAAAAATGTCGAATGATTGCTAAACGAGAAAAACAAACCATGCGAGAATTGAAAATTGCAATCGCAGAGAACTGATGAAAAATCTTTTATTATTTTTAGTTGTCGCGACAAAATTGCAACAATTACACAACGATTACAGACTTGCTATTTCACAAATAAATATCTACTGTTCTGTAGAAAGCGTTTATTATAGCTTCTCACTACCCGACTAGCAAAGAAGGATAATTTTATTTAGAATTGTTTTTTTGCGACAATCTTTGTTGTCTGGCATAGCGTCACCATCCTACTTGTTCACCCACACAAATAATTTTTTTATATTAAGTTTGATAGATGCACGGCTCAACCTAGATCTTGGGGGCCCAATACTACCTCAACTGCAACTTATTTTAAGTAAGTTTTCAATTGCATATTTGGTTTGAAAGATTATTCAGTAGAACAAAAAGGAAAATATTTAATTTGGTTAGTAACAATAATTCTACTAAGTTAAACTATTTTAGATATTAAAACTAAATCCATATGTGTATTAAATTAAACTAGTACAAATAAATTGAAAAGACACTACTTTTTGTTAAATTTGAATTTTAACCGCGAAATGGTCCCGGATGAGTTGCGTTGCGAGCAATTGAACACATTAATTTTAATACAAGACAAAGACAAGTGGCTTCCATTAATATTTATGAAGGCTGACAACCCTCTTATCATACTGTCTAGCCTCTTTTGTGGCAGGACTAATTACAAGTACCACTCAAAAACGTACTTTCTAACTTGAAGTAGAAAATACAATATCGGGCTCGTTTACCTTTCCTAATTTTGTTAGCATTCGTTTAGCTGTACCGTTGTGTGTTTAATGATGAAAACAAAGATATTTTCCCCTTGACACTGTCTGAACACTTGTAGGGGCAGTACTGGTAGCCGCCCTAGACAAGTCGCAAATTATTGTAGAAAAGAGTGATGAATGTATGGGATTTGACGTATATGACAGTCGTCAACGTATGTCATAAACGTCAAAATACGTGTCATATACGTCAAATTCCATACATATATTCTAAAATACACCGGTCAACGAATTGCCACATGTCTAGGTAGGCTGATTGTTCTGCTATAAGCCGTAGTACCACAGGTTTTAAAGATTTTGTTTAAGATGTTAATATTCTGAATTTAAATTATGTGATAAAACTGGTAAAATAATATTCTGAGATATATTATTGACGGCATTATCTAGACCAAATTACGAAGATTTTTTTACCCTGGGTTCTAACGTCAAATAAATCCTTACAGTGAGTTAGGTCTGAGTCAACAGAGTCGTAACCCTTTCAGTGCAACCTACTTACAGTAGACTTGGACATAAGTGCTTATGACTACAACTCAATGAAAGTTCTCGAGCCTGCTGCAAACGTTGGGTCATTACCCGGACATTAAGCATCGGGCTAAGCCGGGTCGAGTGCCTATCAGCTGGCATAGGGCCAAAGTAACATTCGGTAAATTTACAATCGTACAGTATATTCAGTTTCAGCTAGCGAGAGCTTTGAAAATACTTAAAACATGTAGCTGACCATTTTTAATATTAATTATATGAATTAAATGACAACTTTGACATAATCTATTTAATTTAATATTAATACAATAAATTAAAATATGAATTTTGACCTAATATTAATTTAGATTTATTACTTACCTACTTTGTTTAGTGGAGCACAGATAGTGTCAATCTCGAACTTCCTAAACATACATTCTTCCGTTTAAAAAAAAATCGATATTGAATTTGTACTACAAATCGATGCATAATACATCTAATAATACCTGAACAGCTAGTTGTACTTGAACAGTATTTAACTGCTACTATCACCGGATTCATTCAATACTTATAAATTCATATTATATTTCTGTATTAAGCATAATCTAATATTTAATTACCTTATGCACTTAAGCCTTTTAATAAAAAGGAAAAAAAAATATTTTTATCTATAAAATATCTATAAATGTACAAATTAGTAGTAAACGTATAAATCACAGGATGTTTTGCTCCACTTGTAGGCAAAAAGCTTTAGTATATTTTAATTCAGAAATCAATTTTCACCGTTCATTAAAGTCTGTTTATTTACTTGTTGTATCAATAATTACGCACAAACTACAGGACTAATTTTGGAGAACCAGTTCGTGAGTAATGTATGTTCAATAATCTCACTATGATAACGGAAAATAGTAATTACGTTATTTTATATTTCCCACGAAACGAAATCTGTATATTAACATTCTAGTATTACATAGTCTAGAGTCATAGACATTTTAAACATTCGCATTTCGTCAACAATTTTTGATCCCCACGTACCTAATAGAGATCAAACTTGATACATACCTGAGATCTGTGTACCTACTGTCATTACTGTAATACTGTATCCGTACCTACTGTTACTGAAAAATTCCTGTCACACCCTTAGCAAAAACGGTCTAAGTAAATAATAACTTGCCATACCCACATCATACCTTACCTTACGATAGACATGGTACGGTATGAGATGATTTATATGAAATAAGCTTTTCCAGCGAGCATTTGCTTTGTGCCTACATAAGGTTTTATGAAGCAAGAAACGTATAAAAGGATTTCACATTACACACGGTAGATGGAACTCAAAGGTTAGGTAAGGAGATCAGTGAGCAGTAAACCGGTTCAAGGTCGGGTCCCGCTCTAAGCATGTTTTATTTACGAGGAGATGTTTTGTGAATATATTGTACATTACGATTTGGAACTGTTGTTAGTGTATTGTACCTACTAGTAAATATTAGTTTTGATACTAGCCCCCCTAGATAAGTAGCAATTCGTTGGCCAGCGTATTGTATAATAGAATGATGAATGTATGTATTTTGACGTTTATGACATACGTTGACGACTGTCATAGACGTCAAATCCCATAAATTCATCACTCTATCAATTCAATACGCCGGTAAACGGATTGCCACTTGTCTAGGGGGCAATGTAGGCTTCAGTGGCGTTATGTTCAGGAATTTGGCTGCTCTGCATGATGTCTCCGGTTTGATTACCAGCAAAATGTTATTGGATTTTGTGCTGGGTGATGAAAAGGGATCGATTTTTGAAAAATTAGAGAAAGGCGCGCGTAAGTATTATTATGTATGTGAGGTGTGTTCTCAGAATCTTTATTTTTCCTTATCGCAAATCCGGTAATAAAAATATAATTTAAGTGTGGAAACTTTCATCAATTCTGATGGATTACATTTTGTATAATGTAATCGTTTATTTTATAGGTTCCTATTAAGATTGCACACTGTAATAATGCACCATAATACAAAATTCTGTTAGTTTGAAATCATCATCATCATCTGAGCGCCATCCAAAGCTTGCACTTTGGTGTAAACAAGTCCATCCGCCATTAATGGTTTAGGTATAATCTGCTGCTCTTTACAGTCTCGTCTGACCTAGAATGCGCTAGAGTCTAATCTGTTAATCAGTAGATGTATCGCTTTAGGTGAGGTTAACTAACACCCAAAAGATCCTTGTACGGACCCTAAATACTCCTAAGCTTATCATTACTACATGAGTTAATCTATGATTTCAAATCCTTTACTAAATTAACAGAAATCCAGCACTATACCAGATCATTGAGTAAACCCAAACACACGCTATCAAGAGCATTATGATCAAACCGACCACTTACACCGAAGTATCAAAACCGAGCGTTTAATATCTCGCATTAAGAGCGACCCTTCTTCCTGTATTAATGTTCTACCTATTGGTAGCCTTATCATCCCACTCATGATCCAAAATAGCCACATAAAGATAGTTATGAATCATTACTACGTTATGAGAGATAGAGAGAAAGCATTTGAATTGTTGATTCAGATTAAATGGCATGTTTGTTGGTTAATTTTTGTATCATTAATGTATGGCGCATGCATAATTATATGCATGTTCCTACAATAACGGTGTATCAGTGTATGTAATAGAAAAGGCTAATTTTGGAAATAAGATCAGTAACTCTGCTAGTCTAATCAGGTTTCAGTTTCAAGGGTAACTTATGAAAACAAAAGCACCATAATTGACGTTATTGCTCATATAGAACAAAATATATATATTGATCATTCAGAGAAAGGGGAGAGGAGGGTTTGAACACCCAAAAACACGACCTTCAATCTTCAACGGACCTTATGAACCTAACCTAAGTAGATACGCTTAATATATTCATCACCTAAGAAACTTTCAATGAACTACACTTAGGTATAAACAAACACTTTAGATGTTAATTTACGACTCAATCTATTCCAATATTAGTTCTAGCATCAATTTGCATAAGGTAGTAACTCCTGTAAAGTTACCACGACCGCTAGCTGTCTCTATCCAGAACATCTTGAGGAACTTATTCGTATCAAAGTTGTCATATCATACAGTACAAACTTGTATTAACTATTCTATTCCAACCATAACACTGGCAAGGCAAGAGAAGTGCAACTAGGTACTGTGGAATTCAAAAAACTTTAAACTGAAAACTTATTGAACTATTTAGAGTTGTGTTCCGTCGCAGCTGTTTTGAACTGCACAATACTAAAGGATAAGAAGTAATAGTAACAATTTTCCAACATTACAAAACTTTCAATAAAACAGGACTAAGTTAAAACAAACTGACAATAACGACCTACTCTGTGTAGTTCTTTAGAACTTCTCCGATATAACATGCACTACGATTAATATAAATTATCATCATCCGAGTGCTAATCCCCATTGCATCCAAGTTTTGCACTTTGGGAGACTCAAATTTCACATAGGCTTTTACTGCCGCTGACTCCCCAACCCCGACAGAATAGTTTCAGTCTTCTCCGTGAATCAATAGGTGTCATTACACATAGTATAAATATATTATCGAATATTATGGCGCAGAATTTGGTTCTCAGTACAGTAGAAAATGAAAGCCCCATCTCTGAACTGAGATACATTGGCGTCGACATGATCTAAGATACATAATAGCAATTCAATATACCTCTTCCAACCTTTTTTTCACGACCGTTCTGTAACAGCCTTGAGTAATATACTTACTTTTCAGCATCATAGCTTCATAATCTTAACAGACAACACGGTTCGTAAGAGCTCTCTCGGTACGTTACATTTTATTACGGTATGAGGCTTTACCTTCAGATTTTACGGATATACAGTACATGAATAAGTAACGATCACTATACAGTTAAAGAAGATTAGAATAGATACTATTTAGTGAAATATTTAAGCACTACACAGCTGAGACCACATCGATTTTTTTAGATTGTGTTTGTGACTTTGTCAGAAGAAGTCATATTTTTCACTTCGAACTAGTGCACATCTACATCTAATCAAATTCTCAATAACGTTTAATAAATAAATAAATCTGCAATAGACCTGTCAAATTAAGTTGAAAATGAAATAACCTTTCTATAGTTTTAAACGATTAAAGAGATGTCTAATATTTTTATCTTTGAAACTAGTCTTTATATTAATAGAGCTAAAGAATCTAGCTAAACATTTCAACTCTTTAATACTATTTCAGCTTAATGGGGCCTTATAATAGAGAGCCAGTGAAAACGTCATAAATATCTTCCAAAAACTGGAGCGTTACACGTTTTAATAGACCATCACGCAAGACTTTCATTTTTAGCACCTGTATATTTCTATGACTACCGCTTAATCTCGACGGAGTGAAGTAATTAACACGCACAGCCCTAACAAGGTGCGAAGAATTGAGACATGTGTATACGGAAACATTGTCTTAATAGTAAATGAAATTATAACGGCCAGTGTTATCACAGATCTGTGATAGATATAGAGGTTGGATCGCGTGGAATCGGCGGAATCATTAACGTTGTACAATTATACGAACTCACAATAGTGGGAAACAGTTACGAGAACGAAATTGGTGCTTGTGTGTGGGAAATAAAATGCAAATCATTGCATTTCTCTTGTTCCTTCACGACTTTGCTATTGCGCCCCTTTTAACTACCTTTTTGCTTCGTCCGCTATCGTTGTTGAAGTTTTAAAGACGCTGTACTTTTTTGCATTATACAATCATGCATAATATATTTATAAAAGAAAAGCAACATTTAATATGCAGATTGTTTTACTAATGTTTATGGGTAGCCATTGTAAACATTCCTTATGTAATAGTGATCTTGATTGCAAGCTTGTTATTTTTTTTAATGTATTGTACCTTTTGCATTGTGTATATTTAAAATAGAAATATATATTCAACACTCAGAACTAGATTTGAAATCACGATACCGCAAATCCATTGCTTCGTTCAAAATTTTATATTTTTGTAAATAATGTTACAATAAATGTTTTCTTTTAAGAAATAGTAAATTTATTATAAAAATAATAAGTGGGTAATTGAAACAATATTTTAAAATAAAATCATCATTATTATTTTAAAATTTGTTTATTAATTTGTGCAATAATTAATTTAACCATTGCTGATGATAACCAAAAATTAAAAAAACGTTTCTAACTCATTCAACGTACCTACACAGTAAGTCAAATGAATTTTCCACTTAACTAGATTCAGAAGTTTCTTTGTAAAAAATAACTTTGTCGCATTGATGAATTTTACGAACACACAATAAAAATATGGCAAGTACCGCTGTCATGACCAGATGTGCCGGATTGTTAAAAATGTATACCCTCGGATACGGACACGGATACGGATTATTAGTGCATAGATCCGGAAATACGGATATGGAACTTCCTGATAGTCGATGGACTCGATCTCATACAGCGCAGTTAAATGAAAGTGTTTAATGTGTTTTGAGTTGATTGCTGGTAAAACACACGTCTAGTAGATCTTACAGTAATTTTCAGCTGAAAAATCGTTAGTGGTACAATATTATGTAGATACCTAATTATGGGAATATTTTGCGTAATTCAAATGCAAAACCTTTGAAGCAAACTATTTCCGTAATATTAGTATAAGACTTGCGGGAGTTACATTACTTAGATAATTGCGAGACATCGATCTCTGTAGCTTAAATTTTAGAACCACTATCAATTACTCCATTTTTTTCAGTTATATCAGCAAAATTTCATATAACCTAAAGTTATGTAAAATATCCGTAAAGGTTACATTTCAAAGAAGTCGAAATATCACAGTCACAGTTTTCACATATTATTAGTACTAGCTTTTGCCCGCGGCTCCGCCCGCGTGGATGTCGGTTATCGCGACCAAACATAGCCTATGTCCTTTCTCGAGGTCTAATCTACCCCTATACCAAATTTCATCAAAATCGGTTCAGTGGTTTGGGCGTGAAAGCGAGACAGACAGACAGACAGACAGAGTTACTTTCACATTTATAATATTAGTAGGGATTATTGTTTATACTGTCAACTTACAAGTACATATTGTTAAATGAAATACTACACTGTTTGTCACTTGTTGAAAGTAACGACAACATCGCATTCATACACTTCAGTGTTCCGTTCACTTCACTATATATTATACCAGTCGATGTAATCAATGCAACCTGTTACGACTATAGTGAAAAGAGCATCTATTTTATCGTCTGTCTGAATCTGGATGTGTTTAATTAAGAATGATGTTCTTGAACTAAATGAACGTCTACGTTAATAAACTTTTACTTATATGCTAAGATATGACATCAGCGAAAAGTGCTTCGTAGGATAGACATAGCCAATCTGAATGGAATTAATAATAATACGTTTTAAGTTTTCGCAGAACTGCAATCGCGAGAATATGGCGATGGATATATATGATGCCCTTAGTGGGAATAACGTATTAAATAGGTTTATGAGTAGATGCAGCAGTTGATTGGAGTAATTAAATTAAAGTAAAAATTACCTATCGCATAAAATTTTAAAACATAATACAGGTATATGTACACATTCAACTAAAATCTAACTTCTCTATCTACCAATTAATTGGACTATCGATTCGATTAAGGGTAGTTTTCTACCAATCGACAACACGAACTTACTGCTCGTCATTAATTGAACAGAACATACTTCTAATAATTATTTTAATATCATTTAATACGAAAAAATCATTATTTTTTACCGAGTCAATTGAAATACTAGGTACGTTTTTCAATAGATTTACTAAACTGTGTATAGGCGTAGAGACTTTATTTTTTTCTTCGAGAAGTCAATTATGGCTACCTTCAAAAACGCCATGAACATTTAAATAAAGAAGGTACGTAAAGGCTTCCTTCACTGTAAACAGTGATAAATTATTCCTCATTATTATTATAATATACTATAAGCTGGTGGCGTGAGAAGTTTGACCTAAACTAATTTGTCAGAAGAAAATTTCCATTACCTTCTAAATTTAGTTCCTTTGATCACTTACAATGATTTCTAATCGAGAAGCCACTCGCTTGAAGCGCGATCTCAATTGACAATTTGTTCGAGATTAACAAATCTTAGAAAACCTTTCTAGATTAAGTATGTACTCGTACCCACAATAATGATATTGGTACATTGAAATTCTTTCGCGATCTAATAATTTCAATGTAGTTAGTAAGAGTGTTACTGCTTACGCAGAATGAGTATAAACTATAAGACAACTACCATTTTTAGTCGCACCGAGTCCCTGACTGCTGAAAAGCAACTGAAACGTCGGAATCAAATAGTTGATGCCAAATAAATCGCAATGGAATCCGTTACAAATAGTTTTATTTCAATGTATGACATTCGCGTAAACCCCCGACATTATCAACACTTTGGTACCTACAGATGCATTTATCCTTGAACTTTAACAACATAAAAAAATCAGAACAAAGAGAGAGAGAACAATTTTAAAACATGAAGAGAAAAACTTGTATGATACACATCAAGTAAATATGCAACCTCGTCAAGGTCCGCGAGTGACGGTCGTCAGTCCGGTCCAGGCTGCTCCGGACAGTCGGACACACTCTGTTTGCTACACATTGTGTAGCCGCAAACCCGTTGGTTTTCTTTGAAGTCTTTTACTACAAACGCGCTAGACGTTCCATGTAGACTAGTGAAGTCACAATGTGAATAAAGATTCGCTAGAATTTACATGTTTTAAACATGTCGGATTTAATTGAGATTTTCTCACAGACTAGCGTCCAGCTTCTAGTAAATTGTATAGCTACAATTGTATATCATTGCTACAAAATCTAATACTATTCGTATCAAAATAGCTATTTGAAAAGTCTTTGAGCTGTTAAGAAATCGAAAGATTGCAAACAACTGTAAACGCTAGTGCAATAAATTTGCAATGATTACTTACAGTTGCAATAAAGTACAAGCAATTTACTTAATGTAGGCGCAGTAACTGACGCGTTTTTGTTGAAGCAAATTATAAATCAATTGTAGGGTTAATCGTATCTAGCTTCTACTAATAATCCATATCCGATCTAAGTAATCTTACTGTCAAAGTTAGTTAAATAAGAAGTTCTTCTTTTCTTAATAGGAACAGGCACTCGTGATGTGGGTCACACATTTATAGCTGGCATTACCTTTAGTTTAATTACTTAATGCTTGTAGTTATCAGGTGTAGGTTCACAACGGTAGTACACTGGGTGGTTGCGGTTTACAACTTCACAATTCCCTTAGCCGTTACGTAAACACCGTTATAGTTAGTAGGTGTAACTGTGTGGAATAAAGTGCACATGCATCTAACGGAGATATCAATCTATCGAAAATGTACCCGCAGTGCATTCAAGCGGCATTCCTCATCGGCCCAAATTACACAATGCGAGTTTTATATCCATGAGCCCGTGCTGGCAATTCCAAACAATTTACGAAGTCATAACATTGCATATGACATCTTTATGATCATGGCATGATTCGTGGCCGTTTGCTCCTCTACACTGAATTGGTTAAGTAGCTGTGACAACCAAATAGATATTGTTTCTATTCCTTGAGTGTGTGTTGTTCACAGCTGTTAAGACAAATAGTTGTGGGTGAGAATACCAAATTGGCTAAATTAAAATTTTAAAAGACAGATCAGAACCAGATGTTCAAAAAAAAATACTGGAAGATTGTCGAGGAGGTTTCGTAAACAATGTTTGATACTATTTTAAATGTAGTGAAAATTTGAAAAGGTTACATAAATCTTCGAAAAATAACAGAAATAAAGTAGAAGTAACCTAAATAATGCCCATCATCTCCTCAGGATCAAAATTGAATGAAGATTTAAAGACAAAGTTGATAAAGACGATAGAGTTTTGTTTTTAGAAATAAACCGAAAATCCATAGAACGTGCCTTAATTTACTTCGTTATATTATCCTACCTAATCCAGAGTTGAATTTGTTTATTTAATAGATACTCAATCACACAAAAGTTGTTAAAATTTGGCTGAAAAATTTTAAACATATCAGATGGATGACTTATAGATTGAAATTGATCACACCTGTTTGGAAGACTAATTGATGTGATAATACATAGCTGTTCGAAACCTGCGTGCAATTCGTGTTCGTAATTGTATGTTTCTAAAGTAAGCAACTCAGAGTGTTAATCCTTAATGTGGGAATTGTCTTCTTATACAGAAGTAATTATGAACCAGTTTCTACATTAGTTACCTCCACATTATAGGTAGATATGTTATGATATGGCCATTCTTCATGAATAATTCAACAAAATGTAAAGATTCTTTCAATTCAATACTTCAAGCATTCTATTTCTAGACAATTTACTTCGAAGTTGCTTCGAAAACCATTAAGATCTAGACCTGAAATATGCGGCACGAGTTATATTTTGCTACATTTCAAATACATCCGCAGTGATTCATTCATAAATTCGCTTATGAGACGACATGATTGATTCGATTCTACAATCTGTTACTATAAACAATATCAGTATCAATTATCGCACAACGTCATTACTATTATCTAGTCTGTGGCACAAGATTACTAATTTATCTTAGTACATACATGGTATTAATAATATTATCCATTCCGATGTACTGATTGTGAAAGTTGATGCTAACAATAATAAATGAATGTAATAGACAAAAAGCCATTAGAAAACAAAATTTCTTTTTTTTTTAAAACATGATTTCCGACAATATAAAATAATAATTAATGATTTGAAAAAGATAATGTTGTCATAATATAGTTACAATAACTCTGAGAAAAGAAGAGCAAAAGTGCAAAACGAAATGCCGATTTGACCCTGAAATTCGACTTATGATTTGATCGAAATTGGTTTTAAATATCAATTTATCCAGCCAGTACAAGAATACAATTATAAACTGTTTTAATACCATATTCATTTATCACCATTTAACTATGAGTATGGCCGATTGATATTTAAGAAGCTAACAACGTAATAAAAAACTAGATTTCTCAACTCAGACATTTACATTTAAAAGCTTCACCTGCTGACATGAATTAGATTAGCAACAATGATAATTCTAAGAAACAAAAATCTCAATTTAGTCAATTGTAAACATTTGAAGCTAATTTAAAAATATGACGCTATGCTTTAACAACTACGTCACTCATCAGTAACACAAAGACACAGATAGAGCAAAAATTTCAAACAAAAAGGACACAATATTACGGTGAAATTAAAATAGATATAAAATTTGAGGGTAAATTTTACTGCCATACCACAATATTTTAAGGTTCTTCACAGCAAAACAGAAAACAGTGTACATCATAAGTTCAGCTCTCAAAACCCTACATTGGTATATTTGTAACACAATACAATAGAATCCTAGAGCATAAAGACTGTAATTGAAAGATTATCATTAACCCTTTCAGTAACAAAATTGAGCAGATTGTCTCAGTGGAACACACATTGACTTCGTTGAAGCGGTGGCAGATAAATGAGAAAGCATTCCATTTACTCTTACAATTGACCCATTTTATGCCTACTTCTGTAGTCCGACTTATGCAAGTACAACGAATTTGAAATGCTCACAGCAAAGGCAGAACTAATTGTTAACTCTTCGTAACAGTAGGTTGTTAACGGTTTGTGGTAACTTTTTGTTCGTATACCATGTGTTAAATGAATGCTGAACCTCTCGCTTTAATGTGGAAATTACCACTATAACTATTCTAATTCCTATATTAATAAAAAATAATGTTTCTTTGTTTGTTAGTCCCATATGCATTTCTGTATCATTCGTCTGCTCTTGACGAAACTTTGTACAGTTGTTATTGTCGTTAATGTTTCTGACATAATACGAAAGATATTCGGAACATTAGCTAACTTTATCATTAACTTTTTAACTATTAAATGTCTTTTATATTTTCAAAGATTAATAGGTACTACAATTTCGCAGGCAATATAAAAGACGAAAACGGAGTGAAATTATAAATAATATGAACGTATATTTTAATACAATATCGAAAAGAAAAGTGAAAATCAGTATAAAAAAAAATCTTATCACAGTCAAATACTTTCTTTGAACATCAAGCAAAGATATCTACTATATATTTTCGTTTTACAGACTAAATGTTTTCTTATCTATGAAAGTATTTGGATTCAGTGAAGTTTGACCTAAAAAGTACTTACTTATAAGATTATCTGTATTTATAAGAAATATTTATAGGAAATTCTTTCGTGATATTTAACCTTCGCCATATTAAAGTATACATTCTAGCTGTCTCTCTAAGGCTGAAAGTTCGGTTCCAATTCATTGTAACGACGTCTTTTATTTACAAAACTAAAGATTTTGTGTGCAAATTAATAAGACATTCAATTTTCTCATCAAACCTTTTTATCTCTTCATACCAAATTATATTTCAAATATTCGGACATCTTTCTTCCAGGGTCCCTCCAAATTATTTCATACAGCATTCCTACGCAAGGTAACATTGCGAAAATTGTTAATCCCAACATGCCTTCGTTGAAACCGGTCTAAACTACCTACTGGTTTTATGTGATTCAACGACCATGCGAAAGTGATCTCGACGCTAACTAGGGAAACGGATATGAATATCCTGGAAAATAGAAGATCAATACCTAGGCCACGGAAACCTGACACACTTTAATTTACGCAGTAGTATTTTATAGTACAGGGCTAACATTTTGAACATAATATCATTTTCTTATATCATACGTACGGTACGTCATAAGTTTACCAAAAATTGCTTTATATTTTAAACCAACTAATTAGGTACCTTTAAAATCTTTAATTGGTATCCATGAAATACCAATATTACAGTTCTAAAGATTTTTCGGAAGGCAAATAATTTTTGACACGTCATCCATATAAAAATTTAACGTGACCGCAGCGCTCGGATCCATCTAAAGAGTGAAGTTTTTTTAATGATGCTATTACGTCCTGAAACTGGACGCATTGTAAAAGAAATATTGCAAGACTTTACTAATTACGCCTTTGGACAGTTACAAGTAACTGCTTTAAATTAATGGTTACCACGTCCATGGTCTACTTACTAGGTTTTAACAAAAAGCAAACGATCTTAAATATTACTCTCGTATTTTGGAACCATTTTTCTACTTAGATCAGCCGTTTTTCCACCTAATATAATAATTATTCCGATTAGGAAATATAAAGTCTTTCATATAAACATGTTTTGTAAAATTTATACACCTAAAAACTAATGACAAACTAACTATCGCAGAATTTATGTTCGTTTAATATCTAAAAAGATGAAATCTATATAATTATTTACAAGTGATTCAATAATTTAATTTGTACCCACGGTTTCCCTCTATGCGTTCCTATGCCATTCATCCATGCAATGAAACTTGAGTAAAAAATTTGTGCATATGCCAGTGGAAGAAACTAAAAAAGGAATCGCAACTTCACAACACATGCACGTATACTTAATCAAGTAGCCCCGCTAAACAAAAGAGGTGATCAACAACTACAAAAAAGTCTCTGAATACCAGACATACATCATAGTACATATTTAATGCGCAAGTATACAATAGAAGGTAAATGGGAATGACATGCGAGCCAATGGTCTCACTGTGGGAGATACTGTAGATAGTACAAAGTGGGGAATAAAAACAAGAAGCCGACATTACGCACCGAGTTGGAAGCTAAGGATGTAACCGCGACACTCACTGGTTAGTGATGAAATAAATAAGACAATTTGGCTAGTAGTGTTTGCCTTGGTAGATAACAAGTGTCGCAAAGATGCATACAATAGCTACCCAATGATGTCATAGTATACAGCATGAGTTTTATAAATAATAGAAAGTGTCAATACAAACTTTAAATTTACACAAGCAAGTGGTTTTTGCATAGAATTGTTATCTGGAACGTTTGTGTTGAATGCGTCCTAGATAGGGTGGCAGCACCTGTGCTAGATTAGATAAGACTTATCAATTGGTGATTTAACCGAGTAACGAAGCATAGTCCGGCTGAAGCAATACGTGGGCTGTTTAGTAAATGCCAGAGATAATTATTCCAAATTTAGATTTAATGGAGAGAATCTATGATTTCGTTAATTAAATGCTGCTTATATTACAATATTTCACGTTATAATATAATGTTAAATCAATATCCTGTTTCAATTTCTGTGAACTGATATTTAACATCAAATCTGACCAAATTGAAGTGATTCAAAGAAAATAAGAATCTTGTTGATAGACTCACAATGAAACAAAATTATCTCATGTTAATTATTAATTTCATAATATTCCACGATTATCGAACAGATCGAATTAACAGAAAAGTAATAACTTAAGGTAACTGGTTATGTTATACAAGTTGCATAATATTTTCTTAGAAATAAAACGAATCTTCTAACAGACGATATCTTCAAACAGTATGATGTCACGTAACGCAGGCAATTTAACGTGTTAACTTCATAATATGTGATTCATCACGATGACCCTTTTCACGTACACTTACAGTTATGCCTTCAATGACGTATGTGCACGTACCACTTTGTTCAATATACAACCTTACACGTACTGCGGAAATTATTCATAAAAACTTATTATATTGTAGTATTAAGAAATCCTTACAATATTTTCGAGAACGAACCTTATTCGCATTAGAACTAAAATATAAATATTTTTAATACCACAGACATGTTTCTGCTTAATCAGAAATGCATTAGCTTCTTCGATGCAAATAGTGAGGGATATAAATCCTTTACTATTTCCATCCAGGAAGCTTCGATACATTCCGTAGAGCTAAATTCTTATACTAACGTCAGACCGTATTCACTAAAATAATCAAAGGAAGTTACGGGCCGCTTACTATAAATGCTGAGCATTGACAGAAGTATTAAGACGGATGTTAATAAACAAAAACACAACATTTCTAAACGTAATATCAAGCGCCTCCTCCAAGTTTGTTTCGAAAGGGGTTTACTCGTAATAGTAATAGAAATGTCAAGTAATATTTACGTTTCTTATTGCTTTTCATAATCACAAACGGTCATGACCGAGGAAAGCGCCGTCAACATACCATTACAGCGGTCTCGCTGCGTTAACAGGCTTAAATGACTAAGGGTAATGACACGGCAGATGCTTTGAATTTGTATGAATTGTATTCCATGTGTAGATAAAGACATAATACTTGCTATAGTCAGAACAGCCCTCAAGGAGTATATTAAGCGAGCTCCATTATTGCCTTCGAGATAGCTATATCTTCTAATTGCTTCTCTACTATATTTAGAGCTGTGTACCTTAAGTATAACTCCCAAGCAATATATTGGAAATATAGATTGTAAGTTGAAACTCATTATTAAAGATAAGTAAGTAATGAGAGCTCTCACGCTCGGATGCTATTCACTAGGTTATTGATCCGAAGATTACACCGATATTGCAACTCTACTACCGCATTACTCAATGAAAAATTCCATTTCGTTTTTCGTTTTTTCTTTAAATCTCGTCCGAATTGAAAATTACATTTTCCAATTTATTGTTGAAAGGTCAATTCCGGATCATGAGATTTTGATACTCGGAATTTTAAAGAGAGCAAATACGTTGGAAAAATTGCAACCCAAATAAATAATTTAAGGGATAATCTATTTACAGGAATTCGGTTCATGTAAATAGATTTGATGACTGTGGATTAAATCTACGGGTTAGTTGAACAAAGACCATAACTACTACAATATATATCTTTGTTCGTAAATCGTCGAAACGTTGGTATATGCAAATAATGCTCTGACTATTAGTGCATAGAAATCATATAGGTATGTATGAATTTTTATCCGCGACACCAAACCAGTTCCGGCGAAGGACAAGTGTGTGAATGCAAATTCTATTTGTTTGACTCAACAATAAGAATCAAGGAAGTTGGTGAAATGTTTCTGGAAAGCAGGTTCCCCTAGTTGCTGCAGTAATACTAACTTGTCTTAGTAATAACGGACTACCAACGGTTTTTGCACAACTAGGCCTTGGCTTGTCGTTAATCGTCACGTTCGACAATTCGCGTTAGTTTCTAATTGTTTTCGCCTCGGATCTAGGTGAATACTTGCTTATCTCTTTCTCTATGAAATCGAGCATAAAATGGTCAATTAGGTATAAGTACTTAGTTATGCTTTTTACTTTTTCTAGTAAGAATTCTTAACCGGCGCACTAATTCATTCTTATTTGAAAATATATTTTTTTTTGTAACAGTTTCCAAATAGAAACCACTACATTAGATCCAACTTGGTTGCATACTTAATACAACTAAGTTGAATCTTAAACTACATAGTACACACACAATACAAACTATACAACAAAAAAACTAGATAGCTACTTAAGGTTTTTTTAGCGTACATAATGGTCATGTTTTTTTTAAATATGACTCTTTATTACTTCACTTCACCTGTTACTGACTTTATGTTAGCCACTTAATATTCAAATAACTGCTTAACTATTTTATCATCAAATAATTTAGTCATTGGTTAAAAAAAAAATAAACCGAACCTTAAATATTTCAATTAGTATATGAAAAAAAAAAATATCTACTAACAAAATCGTCAAAACATAACCTCAAATTCGTGTGTGTGAGTATGAATCACACATGTAATCATCGTTGCCAACATAAGAAACTAAAGTTGATAACAATCATCAACATTGATAGATAAAAGGAGTTTACAAGTGATAAACTACATAACAAAGTCCCTGAGAGTTAATATATAGATTAATATCCATTTTAAACCATGACTCTAATACACATTCATAACAAAAATCGAAAAAACTAATGACTAAGTTACCTGTAATAGTTGCCAACAGAACCGCCAAAGCCACCACACCTGTCGCTCTTGCTCGATTAAAACTCATCTTGTCTCTTTTCAACACGCAAAAGGTTTGCGTCCTCATAAACAATATAAAACAACAGAAAATTCAAACTTCTTAACGTATTGTCTAGAACAATAACAATTTCACTCGCGTTTCTGTCACACCTTTACGAACTGTATCTTTCTAGTAAATAAATTAAAGACCACAAATTCCACAAGAAAAAAATTAAGAAATTACATTGAGAAAAGTTATTTTCATGTGAACACTCAAGTCCATTGTGATGTGTAAGGAATTCAGCAGTAACTTCAAGAAGTTGAAGTATTAAACTTGTTTCGTGATGCGAAGAGGAGAACCGCTTTAGACTCGCGTACGTCCACCCTCAACCAGCGCACAGCAGTACTGATGAGGCGACGCGGGCGACACACCGCTGAGACGGGCGCGCTTAGAACTATTCGTGGCGTCTCGCGCGTCAGTCAACGTTCTATCTCACGGTACCAGTGGCGGCGGCATGCAACGAGCGCTTGTGGATGTCGCGGGATTCAAAAAGATGCAAGGATCAAAATGGTTGTAGGTGGAATTAGAGCACGCTGCATTATATATTTGTATCAATGCGTTATTAGTTGTTAATTTTTGAAAATTTTAGTCATTAAAGCTTATTATAGTTTTTCTTACCTTACCATACCTTACTACTTTTTAACCACATAATTGCCAGTAATTAGATAAAGTTAGGTAAATTAATTCAGGTATCTACAATAGAAACATAATATCAAAAAAATATGCTAACGGATATCGTTATGATATGGTATCTTCCTACCAGTGAGAGTTGATTAGATATGCCAGAAAAAATCAAGAAAGCAAAATTAACGTAGTGGAGATAAGATTCATTGCGAAGATTTAGTTGGAGTAAGATTGGTTAATATAAAAAAGAATGCAGATGTTGGATACGATACTGGTGTGAATCGTCAGAAAATTGTATCTGGAGGAGATAACTAAATACCATGATGAATAAATTTAAGAAGAGATCAACGAATGAAACAGAAACTTACTGAAAAGAAACAAATCAACCAATTAGCCTATTACACTGCTAGAAATAGGTCTTTACAAACGTGATCCTCCATCTTCCACATTCAATCTACGCCAGCTATTTGCACATGACCGAAACTCAAAAGCTCATCGCAATTTCTCACGTCAATTCTAATATTGAAAGCTCTTATAAGTTTATGACCATACTGTAAAAAATTACAGATAAAAAATTCGTATGCCGAACAGTTTTGATACTTCGACACCTGTGACTGATTACAAGCCGCAACATGAATAATGTATGATCGTTCGAGCTGCTAATACTTACGTACCACGCCGCGTATTGAGTCACGATCACGGTTTAGACTATGATAGACAAATCATTACAAGCTTTAAGTAAGATCAGTAAGAACAAAAAAATAAGTAAAAAATTATTCATGTCAATGTTGATATTAAAACAACGCGTACGTTTATTATGTACTGTCTGATTTATCATACGCAAAGATAAAGAAGGCTTTCATAGAGTTGTTATGTTTTTGTTAATATTTTTTTTTTTAATTTTTAATTTAAAAATATTTTAACAAACATAGTTTAATAAATTAGTTTACATTCATCAATGGAAGCTGAAGTTTAAACTTAGAGAACCCTCATACACTTTAGTATGAAAATCTATACGACTTCTTATTAGAGTTCTAAATTATTTTTTACTAGCTTTTGCCCGCGGCTCCGCCCGCGTGGATGTCGACCGTCGACGTGTGACCAAACATAGCCTATGTCCTTTCTCGAGGTCTAATCTACCCCTATACCAAATTTCATCAAAATCGGTTCAGTGGTTTGGGCGTGAAAGCGAGACAGACAGACAGACAGAGTTACTTTCACATTTATAATATTAGTAGGGAAAAGTAGGGATATTATGTGTCTATATTGGATTTACGTTTTTGAAAGGCTTTCGACCAAAATATATATTGATACAAAATATTAATACCTTCATGTATAGGCCTAGGCTACATCGTTCTAAATAGATTGCTGACCGCAAATGACCTATGTCAAATTGTTTGACTACTGCTAACTACAACACTATACCTAATCAATTATTTGCCTCTTTCAGTATACTCGTAAAAAGTGACGATGTAAATCAATATGTTGTGGATGCGAGGTTGTTTCACAGTTAATTTGCATCTTGAGTTGCTGGTTTGTCTATAGCGAATATTTAACATGCCACTTAGAATTTTCACATTTATTTAAGAACAATATGAAATAACAACTATTACGTACGGGTAAAAAAAAGGATAATATTAAATTTAAAAATTAAATAATATTCGAATCCTGGCCATTACACTATCGACGTGAACCCACTCCCAACACACTCAATTTAGCTTAGCTGGGGGTTAACGGGAAGATTGGTAATTTCGATTGCTAATATTCTTTCAAATTTTTTTATTTTGATAATTATTTATTATTTTTGTTATTCATTAAATAACAACGGCACTAATACAAAAAGTCTCATAAAATTACCAAGTGCAAGTACGTCACTGAATAAACAACTCTTTTTTGCTTCATCTACATAAGTACAGTAAGAACTGTAGCGTTTTATAGTGTTGTACAGGCGTTTACCACGTTATTAAAATACTGCTTCATAAAACTGCATTCAAAAGGAATTTCGCACAGTCCTACGTGAATCTCGGCTACTCACACATTTTGTTTGTTTTTGTTTTGTGGCCGTTGCTTCGGCTTAACTACTGGTCCCACCACTTCAGTTGTGAATGCCTAGGTCTACGTACGCACAGTACCTACCTACAACGACTAGCAAAATTCATCAGCTCTCTATGTATCTATATTATGCATGATATGTATGGCCAACCTAACTTAGTTTAGTTTTGATGTTCTTACCTGCCGGAATCTTGGCGCAGAATAAATAGTACATACTAAGTGATCATGGCAACCACTTACTATAAGATTAAATATTTGCTTCTTTCTTGTTTTAATGGTGTAAAAAATGTTTTAGTAGATAGGTATGATTTTTTTTATTTATTTTTTTATCTATTTGATTCTATTGATTATTCTATTTGATTATTTGAGTCTGATTATATATTTTTAATTTCATTTGCACTAAATAAATATCGAATGAATTTATAATTTATTACTTGTGACGAATTTCATAAATGTTTAATTTTTCCTGATAGACTTAAGTCGCCTAAAGGTTTTTACTGTTGTTTGATAATTTTACACTATGCAAAGTGTAAAATTATCACACAACTGTAATATTTGCATGCCATGGATTGGTGATAATACATGTACTTATTTAATTTCTTACGACCAATTATAACTGCACTAGCTGACCCCACGAACTTCGTACCGCCTGACAGTCAATAATTCTTTTTGTTTTTCAATTTCTCTCTCCGTAGAACCATCCCCGTACTTTAAGGAATGTTCTAAAAAAGTATTAGCGAAATCGGTCCAGCCGTTCACGCGTGATGGCGTGACCAAGGGAAATAGGGATTCATTTTTATATATAGAGATTATGCGAATGAATAAATAAATAAATAAATACAAAATGAATATTTTTGAAATATTACTAGCCCTAACTCCACCAATAAACTAAATTGTGTAAGGACCCACTCCTTACACAAATACACAAGGGTAGTATAATGGCCAAGATTTGAACCTAGGACTTCTCGATCCCAATCTACCGATGCTACCAATTCTTTCTGCCACAGATGCAGTATTAATATTTCTCATAATGTATCGGCTAATTCTATTAAAAGACCATTAAATTAATGATAACATAATCGGTAATACGGGTATTATCATAACTGTCGCAATTTGAGAGAAATCGGTGAAAGGCAATTGCAAAACATTAACGTTTATTCATAAAAAATAAATTTAGTGCAGTTGATAGCGGATAACAAATAGAAAGTCCAACGATATACATTTTTACTAACAATATAGAAGCTTTAGTTGTGATAGGTAATTTCATTGCATTAGTTATAGATCGAATTGTAAATTACCAAATGCTCCTTCGCAACTAAATAAATCACATAATCTATTCACAGCCTATTGACGTATCTGGGGCAGATAATTAGTATCTTTTTTTCGTGCGGAAATCTCCTCGGGTAGCCTAGGCGAGGGTGGATGTGACTCAGACCGACTACAACCGCACGCCGTTTTACACCCATCTGAAGACCCACCTTCGCCGGGGAGTAAGGTACCTGCGTATTACAGAACAACACTCAGTTGTGAAACGACTCCCACAATGACATTATAACTGTCATCTAGCTAGAAAACAATCTGTCTTAGATCTATTTATAAACTAGCAGACCCACCCGGCGTCGCCCGTGGCATTACTTCTGAACCCCGTATCACCCCTTTATACCATATGCCAGCAATTTAAAAAAAAATTATCTCCATAAGAACCATCCTCGTACTTCAAGGAATATACTAAAAAAAGAATTAGCGAAATCAGTTCAGCCGTTCTCGAGATTTGCGCTTAGCAACACATTTAGGAATTCATTTTTATATTATAGAGATAGAGATTCAAGACTGAATATAGTTCTGGAATATGGTCCTAAAATAGGTTAAATTAGTACCTAGACGTGCCTCAACACTACCGTAGGTTAATATCAGTGTTGCATTATTAACGACTCGGCTTTGGAAGGGTAACCTACATACAACAACGATGGTACCTAGGCGACTTTGATGAAGCCATCAGCGTCTCATACAAACATATCTTTTTTAGGTATCCTATCCTATCCCATATTTAAATGACAACCGCTGCAAGGTTATAATGTTTTAAATTGTCTTTTGTCTTGTTGGCATAGAGAGCTTTCGAAGTCAGAGACTCATAGAGATAGCTAGAACAAGATGATCATATTTGAAGTAGAAAGTAGAAACAACATCGTATCCATAAAATCTCGACAATGTAATAGCAACATGTCCGTAGTGGCAAATTTGTCATCCCTCAGTGACAAGCACCATGGAAACTCCCCTCTGCATAGGAAAACACGCTCCGGTTACTTCTTACAATAACTCGGCTAATACGATGATTATATCCAACACTAGTGGGGAGAAATTAACTTAATCCGCTTAATTTAATAATTTAACTTACTTATTTCTAATTCTCTACTCGCATATGACATAATAAAGTATTATAATTATAGCTATTCGTAAGTGAAGTCCTTTATCTGATTGAAAAATTAAATTAACTTGTAGGACGTCTTTTCTCTAACTCCCTTTCCATGTAATCTGCATCTAGTCCACTCTATTTTAATCACTTTAAAGTATTTCCCTCCTGGAGTGCATTACAATAGAACCTTAATTCAGTTGTCGATAATTCCGAACTCGGTGATTGTTTTTAAAGCTGTTGAAAGCTTTTCTAAAATGCATAATCTGAGAAAAGTACAAAGTAAAACAATCACATATTTGCAATTCATAAATCAAATTGAATAATCAATTTATATAACTTCAGATTAGTAAGCTAACTAAAAAGTAAAGTATAAAAGTTTTCTATACCTACTTACGATATAATTTTTTTCCATGAAAAAAAAATGTGTAGATACTGAGTAATATTTGATGAAGAGAACCAGAGATTATAATGGATATTTTATAACGTAGAATTTTGTTACATAATTTTTATTTCGGTGTCAAGTTTGAAAAAAAAAATGCATTTATTAATTAAGTATTTTTTCATTCGAAATTCATATTTAGAAGGTGCAGGAGCTAAAAATTATGAAATAGTTGATATTGCACTATTATATATTTGCCTACTACTACTATTTGCCTTTGAGTTCAAGAAAAGAACATCAGTAATATTTTAGTTCTTTTTTTTCTCTTTAGTTCGGCCAGGGGTTTTCCTTGACGTAGTGACTCTAGTGCGAATAGGCAGAGCTTTGAGAACGTGATTAGAAGCTTTCAAGTCAATTCAATATTAATTAGGTCATCTGTCAAGTATCAATTATGTTTTTATAAAACTGATTGAATAATAAATATGACTTAAAACCTTATTATTTACAATTTCCGCATATTTATTAAACGTAAAGGATCAATCAGTACCACCTGTGGCATAATAACAAAATTCTCAATGGTACCAAGCATGGTAATTACGTCAATTTCTTCCTTAGACCGCCCGTTATGGAGGCTTATAGGGGTGGCTGATGGTTTGTATTACTTGCATAAAAATAACGGTCATTTATTATCAGTCTCGACCGCGCTGTGCTTGCGCAAGGTCGTTCACACTGTGCGAATTAATGTACACGCGCCGGAATAATCTACCCTCACGATTGACTTTTTAACGTTTCTCATAAAATTATATATTCAAGATTTAATGATATTTAGTGACATCCACCATGACGAATCAGCAAAAGCTGATCATAAATGAGCTTCTCTGTTTTATACAGTGCAAAAGTGATGTAATGAACGAGGACAGTCTGATACAAATTTGTGATTCCGGGTTTGTGGAAAAAGACGTGGACGCAGCCAGAGAGATCTTAACGCAGCTTTCTCTTTTGAGAAGTGTCAGAAAAGGTGAAGGGAAAAAGAAACGAAACCTTCAAGATATTGTGAATGCTTTAAAAGAAGCTGACGCTGACAAAATACCCGTATTTGTAGCCAAGGACCTACATCGACTACCGCCGGTCAGCTTTGATCATATTGACGCTACTGCTATACTAAAAGACATAATTCGACTTAAAGAAGAAATATTCAAAATACAGAGTGATTACGTAAAAACAGCTGACATCTCGAACATACGGGAACAATTGCAAGTATTACAAGAACGTGAAATTAAAATTAAAGCAGTTGACCAGAAAAAGACTGACACAGTGTGTAATAAGAGGCAGAAACCAAAGACAAAAGGAAAAAATAGAAAATCTTCACCAGACTTTTCGCAAGAAGTGAGGGTAGAACTAGACTATAATATTCAACCAACGGTACCTCTATACAGCACCGTTGTTACAAAGCGCTCGCCAGCCGAAAGTGAGGTGAGAGGGCCGGAATCGAACCCACGACCTAGTCAAACACCGTGCGCAACGAGTAGCCCGAGGCCTATACCTACTTTGAACCCGTCTGAAAATACCATCATTGAGGACAGCTTTACGACGGTAGTCAATAAAAAATTTAGGCCTATTAGAAGAAGAAATAGTAATAGGATTGGACAGGCGAAGCTGTCTGATAAGATAAAGGTGATACCCAGATTGTCATATCTGTATATATCACGGTTTCAGACTGACACAACGGAAGCTGACATCAAAGATTTCCTTCTAGAAAGTGGGTTAACGGCTACTAACATTGAAAAACTGAAACCATTCAAACAGACAGATTTTTCGTCCTTCAAAATCACCGTAAGTCGGTCTGAGGAGTCGTCCTTTTTGAGTGAACTATTGTGGCCGTCTGGAGTTGTATACAGAAGGTATAAAAACAAGCATCGTTTGCATTCCGCCGATAATAATTCTCACGCCAACTAGTAACTGCAGCCTACCAAATTACCTAATTAAGAAGAAGGATGGTGAATACCAATATTGTCACTTTTAACTGTCAAGGTATCAAGCGTACCTACCTACATGTGCGAGACCTATGTAGGGATCACGATTTCATAGCTCTGCAAGAACATTGGCTTATACCAGAAGAGATAGATTTCCTACAAACCATACATCCAGACTTTAGTTACCACGGCATCTCCGCTGTGGACACGACCGCGGGTATACTTAGGGGAAGAGCTGCAGCACACGGAGGTGTGGCTCTGCTATGGAGAAAGGCGCTATTTACGTGCGTTAAACCGATTGATACCGGGTCAACGCGAGTCGCCGCCGTGCGAGTGGAGCTTGCGTTAGCTGAGCGCAGCTACATCGTGATGTCTGTATATATGCCTGTACAACACATGGACAATCTACCTTTGTTCACTCAGTGTCTGGCCGTCGTAAGTGCAGTGATAGAAAATAATAGTGACGAAAGTGTTATCTGTATTGGCGATTTTAATGCGGACTTATCGCGTTCTAATAGTCTGTTCGGAATGGAGTTAAGGACGTATTGTGAAGATCAGGACTGGGTATGTGTTGATACATCTTTACTAGGCCTAATGTCGAAAACTTATACATATCGCAGCTATGCACATTATACGACTAGCTGGATTGACCATTGTATTGCGACACAAGCCGCGCACCGTATGTTTACGGGTGCACATGTAATTAATACTGTTTTTGATTCTGATCATTTTCCTCTTGTCCTTGAATATAACATTGACATGGTAGTACCTAAAATTAATAAGCAGAGTGGTGGACGTACGAACAGGGTCTTGTGGGGTGCCAGAACGCCCGACCAATCGCGTCATTACAACTCATTGTGTGAAAAATACCTAAAAGCTTACACATGGCCCACAATGCCGTGTTCGGGTGACCATCTGTCTGACCAACATGTTTCTGTAGAAGCGATCATTGAACAGACGTATATGCAAGTTGTAGATTGTATGCAAAGGGCCGCTGCGCGCTCGTATGTAGGTAAAAATGTCAAAAGCAGAAAATATATAACTGGCTGGAACTATCACGTGAGTGAGTATCATAGGAGGGCTCGGTTGGCGTACCAGACCTGGCTTTCTTACGGCTGTCCCTTACAGGGTAACATCTACGATGATATGTATAATACAAAAAAAGTGTTCAAAAATAAATTAAAGTGGTGCCAGCGTAATGAAAAGAAAATTAAAGCAGATATAATTGCTATGTACCGTCACAAAAAAGATTTTTGTAACTTCTGGAAGGAAACGAATAAACTTAAATTTAAAACTGCTATTCCATTATCAATTGAGGGGAGTTATAATAAAAAGGAAATAGCGAACATGTTTGTAACAAAATTTAAAGTAGGTAAACAAACGCCCTCCTGTGGTCAATCAGCTGCGCTGGGACCGCCGCGGCCGGGGCAAGCGCGTGCACCCCCCACCTCATGCAGTGACTCCCGACACCTGTATGTTACAGCGGACGAATTGTTTACTTGTGTTAGAAATATGAAACGCGGTAAGTCACCCGGCCACGACGGTCTCAGCGTGGAACATGTGTTATTTGGAGGCAACTTGTTGTATAAAAAGCTAAGCCAGATCTATAATTTATGTATTGAATATAGCTATCTCCCTAGGGAGTTAATGAAGACTATAGTGGTTCCAATTGTAAAGAATAGAACCGGTGACGTTTCTACTACGTCGAACTACAGACCCATCTCACTTGCAACAATAGTCTCTAAATTATTTGAGCGAATGATAAACACACACTTAAATGAAAATAATATTCCGTTAAATAATGCACAATTCGGCTTCCGTAAGGGTATGTCCACAGACATGGCAATATTCGCCCTGAAAAATACTGTGAAGTACTATACATCTAAAAATACGTCGGTATATGGTTGTTTTTTGGATATAAGTCGCGCTTTCGACTCAATAGATTATTCTATATTATGGAATAAGATGAGACGTACCGGGGTGCCAGAACAGGTTACTAATCTTTTACAATATTGGTATAATACGCAAGAAAACCAAGTCAGATGGGGTGAAGCACTCTCTGAAGTATATAAACTCGATTGTGGTGTTAGACAAGGCGGGTTGACGTCACCGGTATTGTTCAATCTTTACGTGAACGAGTTGATGGAGGAGCTCAGCAGCACGAGGGCCGGCTGCCACGTTGGAGACGTATGCGTCAATAACCTGAGCTATGCGGACGACATGGTGCTGCTGAGCCCCTCCCCCGCTGGGCTTCGTAAATTACTAAACATATGTGAAAAATATGCATGCGCGCACGGCCTTAGCTATAACGTAAAAAAGACAGAGGTCATGATTTTTAAATCCAGGCGGGGTCCGGAAAGGATACCTAACTTCAGCCTTTGTAACAGCTCCCTAAGTGTAGTTTATAAATTCAAATACCTTGGACACATTGTCAACAGTACCCTTGACGATGATGATGATCTTGAAAGACAGCGGCGAGCACTTTCTGTTCGCAGTAATATGCTGGCGAGGCGGTTTGCGCACTGCTCGAATCAGACGAAGCTGACCCTGTTCCAGGCGTACTGTCAGGCGTTCTACACCAGCCAACTGTGGAGCAACTACACGAAGGGTGCCTACAACACCCTTCGTGTACAGTATAACAACGCTCTCAGAGTGATGCTCGGCCTGCCGTGGCGGTGTAGCGCGTCTGGCATGTTCGAGGAGTACACAATTAAAAATGTGGGGGAGCTGTTGAAAGGGCTTAAAGGATCTTTTCACAAACGTTTGCAATCCTCCAGTAATAAGATAGTTCTCACGGTGTTTGACCATATTTATATACATGACATTTGCTATATTAAGAAATGACTGACAAATATGATAATGTGCCTACCCACAATAATAATTAATTAATGTAATTGTAATGAATAGATGAGATATAATGATATTGATAATTAATTTTATTTTATGGTGTAATACGAGTACAATTAACTGTACGTTAATTTAGTATCTCATTTCATCGTATGCTATTATATTTTTATTTTTTATTTTATTGTATATCTGACATAATTGTATTATTTGTATAATGTAATTTACATATGGGAATTGATTGCCTGAAATAAACGTATTTTAATTTTAATTTAATTTAATTTAATTTAATTTAATTTAATTTAATTTAATTTAATTTAATTTAATTTAATTTAATTTAATTTAATTTAATTATATAGCTTAGTAACCATTATACTGACTACCTACTTATTTATATATAGCAGTATGTAAAAAAATATACGCAAATACCTATAAAATATAAAATATTGCATTTTGTTGATCTAATCCAATAGGATTAGATAAGGAGAAAATAGCAGTATGTTGTAGACGTTCGTATAGTTGAGTCTTTGAGGCTGTTACTTTCCATCTAAGTACATCCCCCTAGACAAGTGGCAATTCGTTGCTCGGCGTATGATGGAATAGAATGACAAATGTATAGGATTTGACGTTTTTGACATTCGTTGACGCCTGTCATAATATACGTCAAATCCCATACATTTGGCATTCTATTCCATCATACGCCGAGCAACGTCTAGAGGGGCCTATTTCACTTTGCTCGCTGTTTTTTTGTTCAACGGACAGACGAGACGGTGACGGAGGTAGGTCACGACGGTTTCCCGTCTCCGTACAGAATACCACGGCCATGCTAATCTCGTGTCGTATTCCCGGTAGTGAGTAGGGTAACCAGAGCTCACTGGAGAGTTTTTGTGATGTCAGTAGAAAGACCAAAGGCTTGTCCTGCTTTGTGTTCTGCACTGGCGGCACAGAATAGCTCTGTTATTACAGGGTCGGCAGCACGAGTGTGACTCCCATGGTGTTGCACACGTCCATAGGTCACGGTAACCACTTTCTATCAGGTGGGCCGTGTACTGTCTGCTACCTAAATATACCATTTACAATCATAGGAAAAACACACCTCGTACAATCATAGGAAACGGTAAACGCTTACTATTGAGTTGAAAGGCATGTTCATTTGTACCTTATTATTACAAAAAAAAACTATCAACATCATTGATAAATCAAATTACACCCAATATTTCAAATCTACAATAGGTACCAATAAAGCGATTGACTTTACAACAAACAACTCATCAATCTCCTATCCAATCACAAACAAAATAAATTTGCACCTAGTATCGATCTATACCTAGTATAATATCTGTTACTTTGCCATTTTACCACAATGTAGGTATTCGTGTTTTCGATCTGTCCGAAATGGAAATAGAGTAAAAAGCAAGCCTCGGGTTATTCGGAAAAATTAATTGAAAGGGGATCAGACTGGCCCCTGTTATGACTGCACAAATAGAATTAAAACACACCCCACAATATAGAGAGCTCTATTAAACAGAGTAAATACATTTGATACCGATGACTGATATATTAGTGGCACTCCTATATTTGCTACTAACGTATTTTAGCACAATGGATATTTTTTATTCAAATACTTTACTTGTTTAAAAAGTAAAGGGGTTGTAAATTAATAATGCCACTTTGAGAGTATATTTTTAAGCTTACAGTGTGGGCGGCTTTTGTCAGTCAATATTTAATTACCAATGAATAAACGTTTTGAAATAAAAAGAGCATTGAAACTTGAGGCTTGAAGGGTCGCCGGGAGGTAACTTTGTAATGTACTCGTAATTGTATCTGCACAAAATGAAGAGGTCTAATAAACCGGCTCACTCATAGACCCACACATATAAATAATTGAATACTAACTTTTTACACGACATAATAATTATTATCAGAACTTATAAGAGACCTGTGACCGCATGTGTAAATGTCTTTACTTTCTTTCTAGCATATTCAAAAGCGTTTCTCTCGTCTTCTAGCATGTTTACTGCTGACAAGAGATGTAGGTACAATGAAAACAATAGATGGGCTGTTAAAACAAATGTCTGAGAGAAATTTTACCTTTATTTTTGTTCGTGGAACAAAAAATCTCTTGTGATTGAAGATGCCTTTTTTAAATTGAAAATATCAATTACGTTGCTTTTGTAGTCTTCAGCCTTCATCAAGACTTGATAAAAATAAATAGTAAATTCTTCAATGAAATTCGCTCCTCCATTGCAAAATTAATGGAGGAAAGATTTTAAAATGTTTCCTCAGATAGACCTTCCACAAAGGAAACTAATAACGTCGCAAAGTCAATTTCGACTTTGTTACAATTCTGTCATTGTTCCATTTTAGACTCGCGACATCGTTTAACTTAAGGTGCTGGCAGACTTCAGCATTAACTTATAATCAGAACATCGAGCATTCTTTTTTGTCGAACTGAACAACGAACCGAGCCTAGAATAGAGCCAAACATCGCTACGAACGTTTTCATGATATTTCTAGCGAAAGCTCTACAGCTCTACTAGTCGATTAAAATTTACTGTCCTTTCGCGAGAATTCTCGCTAGATCGCTCGATAGAATGCTCACTAAAACGCAGTTCTCGTGTATTTTCCTGTAATCTAACATTCTCAAGAATGTTTATTGCAAATGAATGTTCAAGTATATCAGCACCTTAAAATATCGTCCCCACCAGCTTTTTAATTTTTACTGGCAGAGATTCTGTGAACGCGTAAATTATACAGTTCAATGTTACTTGGTGTGTAGGTTGTAGTAGAGACAAATAATAAATAATAATAAATATTGTAGGACATTCTACACAACGCTATCTAGACCCAAAGTAAGCATAGCTTAAACTAGCTTGTGTTATGTGTTGACAAATGAAGATTAACATGATAGTTTTTGTTGGTGAATACTGTGAATAGGTTGTGGATGCATATCTACATTTAAGAGTCTTTTCTTGTTCTCTTTAGGGTCTTTCTCACTGGTCTAAAAATCTTGGATATGTAGGTAAATTTCAGATGTTACTGGATGAGATGGAAATTGAAAATATATTCAAAATAAACTTTGTTTACAAAATATAGAATTGATAAATGAGAGTAATGTGATTAGCGGACACGCCAAGGTTACCGATAAACAGCACGCCAACTGTGAAATTAAAAATATTAAATAATATCTAGGGTCAGTGTAGGTATATACAAATACATTTCGTTAGCGCGTTATCACTGAGTTCTAAGAATAAATAAACATAAAATGATATCATTTCAGTAACCTTTTTATATACTTTCAAAAATGATCATTCCAATTATTACATTTTTAAATTAAAAGGTCCATTGTACTTACATTCGTTGTAAAAATAAATATGTGCTCATTAAAAATTGTGAGATATGCGGTGATTAAGCCACATAAAGAGCACCTTTATTTTTATATCTGCGGGTAATCCCCATGGATAAAATTCATCAGGTCGTAGGTTCAAGAACGACTGATTGTGTTTCCTAAGTAATAATCAGCAGTTATGAATTGTTATCGCCTTAAACACAATCAGAAACAGTTAGACACAGTATTTTAACTGTATAGGCAGAGGCATAGGAGGGAAGCTACAGAAAAATACACTAACTATACAGTAAATCTGTTCTTACAGGGTCGAAAGCACGAGTGTGACTCCCCTGGTGTTGCACTTGCCCATAGGCCCCGGTAACCTCTTACCATAAGGAGGGCCGTGTGCTTATCTGCGACCTAAGTAGTATAAAAAAAGTTTTTTGTTTACTTGTTCTACCTAGATAAAAGCTGAGTCTCATTACGAGAATTCTTTTATTAATTAAAATTGGAATTGTAGTTATGAAAAATTGTACACGTGGCTGCCCTGCACTTGTCCGGAAATTCAGTTCAAGTTTACGTTAGCAGAAAAAAGTACAAAAGCATGTTCGCTTGTTAGTTGAAATTTTGTCTATGAAAATGGTGCTAACACTCTCTTTAAAAATATTTTTTCTTTAATTACACTCTGCGACAAAAACTATAACATGTAAGTTGTAATTTAGTAGAAGTGAATAGTGAATTATGTGACTTACAGGTTATTCCACTTCTATTAGATATTTATTTATGTCCATGACGGTATGAATGTTAATTTTTGTTTTAAATGGTGTACAATAAAGAGTTATGATTATCTATCTATCTACCCATCGCGTAGTGAAAACAAAAAGTTGTTATTTGAAAGATATTTTACTAATACATGAGCACAACTTACACACAATTGTAAAGTATATATAAATCTAAATAACTAATTGAATGAATGATTTATTTATTTATTAGACCCTTCCTTGCACATAAGAGTAATACAATGGTCACAATATTGACTTTGGGCTTAAGCTATTTACGTTTAGTGTATCCTTACTCTGAAACTAGGAAAACCTGTACTATCAGAGTGCAGTGATTAATTGCAGCTGAGGTAGAATTGACCAGCCAAAACTTTGAATTCCATTGCTATCTTTTAAAGAATAATACTCCTTATTCTCTTCATAAGAAAACTACTTCTCTATAATAAAAAGCAGTTCTTTCTTGTGTTAGTCAAGCTGTGGTTTACTTTTTCCACTCACCGCAAGGATTCTGCACACGGTTATCTTGGCAACTAAAATCTTTTATAGGGCGGTGATATTTACTGCTATTGCCGGTCGCCTAGGATAGAGCGGATATTCGACTGTGCCAAGTCTTTAAACCGTTTTATTACCCTTCTAAATGCAAACTTTGTTTAACTTGAAAAATCATAAGTAAGTTCTTAGAACGGTTTAAATTAGTGTCACTCCTCCAAAGTATAAAACTTTATGATACTGTCGCAAGTTTACCCGAATATCAAACATTGAAATAAAACTATTTTCAACGGATTTTATCGCGATTTATTTGGTATCCCTGTAACTATGGCTTGTGTTAATGTTATAATTACATATATATACTATTTCCTACAAACATCATATCAGGTACCTACAATATATACAAACACTTAACGCTCTATATTAGGTTCGCCTACCTCAGAGAGTTACGTGTACAACCGAACAGCCCTCCATACAATATTTATATCCATAATTACTATGCCAAAAATTGAAGCGAAGAATCAAACGGAAAATAAAACACACTCAAGTAATAAACCATTGCCTACGAAACAGCATTCGATATTATTAATTTCTACTAACAGTTACTGCCATCTATAAAAGAAACTTGATGGGTGCACGTCTGTCCTGGTTACCATGACAGCTCACAACGACACAGCGACGACGTCGAGGGTAGCACAAATCCGCCCCACATCGCGTCCCGACCGATTACTTACACTCCAACGACTTTATCCCAATATCGTTAAGGTATATCAACATTATAACAAAATTCTAAATATACCAATATGGTACGCTGATCAAGCATGAAATGAAGGGATGATAGCATTTACTTCATAGTGTGAACATGATAAATGGATAGAAATTTTGATCGAATGTCTAAAAAGCGGAATATAGGTCATGTGTGGATGGATACCCGATTTTGAGGTGTCCCGAACTCTAATCTATACTTGTATACCACAAAATAAATGTTTCGTAAAGTATTTTTTTTTTTAGACTTGAACAACAACAAGAAAACTTTTAAACAAAGTTTGTGTACTACGCAAAAAGTTTTTGAGTGATTCTGTTATTTTTTGGATTGATTCATTTGGATGTGTTAACTCACATGGCGTCAATATCTGCACCTTCTGCAAAAATATCTGGATCGGTTGTCAATTATTTTCAAGTTAATTTTTCATGTAAATATTGTTTAGTTTTATTATAAACGAATTAGCACTATACCGATACTCTGCAATTATTTACTAATCTGGTGAAGTCAACAATCTATGTGATCCGTACTTAACAGTATAGGTAATTGTAAAAGTAATGCGTTCACGTCTTAACTACTGATCCGATCTTGGTATAGAGATTTGAGATAGACTTGGGAAATAACATAGACTAAAAAAGGGTCAAAGGGACTCAAATATAGGATGAAAGTTCGTCATTTTTTAAGTGTAATTTGGTACTTAGATAGATTAGAGTTTGGGAAAAGACATAGACTTTATTTGGTCGCCATTACCGACATACTCGCAGGTGGAGTAGAATATTCAAGCTGTAGGTATGCATAGTACCTACAAAATATTTATCAGCCCATATTATCTACGAGTTTGTGGTCTGTATTTTATGGAAGCATTATTATTCCTCCGGTATTCTATGTTTAAATCGTACATATACATTTGTTGTGCTTCTTTATGCTCCCCAAAGGTTTGCTGGAAAGTAAGTTAATACTGAGTTAAGCTCGCCTTCGTAAATCAAATTGGTATATGTAATGTTTAGTCAGATGTTTACTGTTTGTACACTATAAAGAATTAAGAACTTCAATAGTGAAAAACATTATAGGTACGCCTGTTCAATTTTATTCTTTCTGAAAGAGGCAGAATTCCTTGAAGCGGTCTTCAGCTACCGCTCGATTTTATTGCGAACATTATTTTTACGTTTACGGAGCCGGGTTTTTATGTCTTTCTCATAAAATTATATAATAATGGACCGTATTATTTACATATGTACCGGAAAAATTCATACTCGAATGGTTTTTGAGTAAGTTTTGCTTGGATATGGTCACTCTTTGAGTTTACGACTGGCGTTTCTATACTTTCTATTTTAGAGAGGTTATAAAAATAATAAGTACAAATAAATAATAATATATGTAGGTATAAAAAACTGCCATAGAAAGAACTGAAATTATTGCTTTCTTTATGGTTGCGTGTTGCTGTTACCCTGTTGTAGTTACCCAATTGACGAGAATAAGCAAGAGTGGAGAACCAAAAAACACAAAAGAAAAATCTGCTTGCCTGTAAAGGTAAAGGGGCTATAAGTGCCAATCACGGCTATGCGAACAGTAAAATATCACGAAAACAGAGTCGTGGGCGATAGTATGTTCTACATAACACCTTATGTATCTAATCGACAATTGTACTAACTTCGCAAAACTCACACCGAAATTCTATTTTGGGTAACACAGATTGTTGGTATTAGTACCTTATCGCTGGACGCAGCAACCCAACCAAATGGAATCGAATATTGAGAACATCGACAGACACAACTTGCAAGTGTGTTACATATAAATTCGATACGGAACTGCCCCATAACGTGCGTAATAGAACAGAATTCAAGCGTTTGTTTCACAGTTTAGAGCACATTCTAAATTCATTGTATTGTTAAACTATTTTATTCATTCATATTCAGAACAGTGTTAGTGGATTTGTGGCGATTTTAAAGTGAAATAAAGAAACCATATTATACACATAACTTATTCACAATATTAAAATGACAAATATGTTATTTGTGAAAGAACTGAAAAGTCATGATTAGGTTTTTAGTTTGGTTTTTTTCGAGCCTTTTCTCAATTCCGTTAAGGTAGGCTTTCAGCCTAACTGTGAAACAGCAGAACTAAAATATTTTTCATGGATCAACTGCAATCCTCCACAACTCCTGGCGAATTCGATTGTCTGTTAGATTAGTTTTTTAGACTTTTAGAACTAACCGTGACCCGTAATGTATGCAGATGTTGTTTTTATATCTTTTCATATTCATATTCATTTATTCGCATATTTATGACAGGTTACATAAAGTTCGTTTTGTATACATAAAGTGCAAGTGCTCCGCTTATTACCTTGATAGGTGTGCAAATTTTATTTTTTTAATAGGTATCAAATAATTCATTTTTCATCCCACCATCTCGGAAAGACTATTTTTGCTCTTCGATAACTGAGCGTAAAAGTCGTTTTTATCCTCTAGAGAGGTAAAGTAAATTTGAATTTAGAACATCGTGTTTACTAGGTTTGTGAACTCAAAACATCATTAAACCTATTTACTTCTACCTCTATGGTGCCGAATTTATCATACAACTTTTTTTTAATTCATGAAAAACTCAGACTCGTAACCTCCTTGGTGTACTTTTTTTTTAATTTGCTTTGCGCGCATCAATTTTTTTCACGTCATAATTGTTGACATTGTTGTTGAATTTTTATTTTGTTGTATTTTATTACTAGTATTAATACACATATTATACAGCCTCCATGGCGTAGTGGTATTGAACGCGGCCGCTACGCAGGAGGCACGGGTTCGATCCCCGCTCAGTGCAAATATTTTTTATGAATGAAAATGGGTATTTGCATTGGTCTGGTCGTGCCTTGGAGAGCACGTTAAGCCGTCGGTCACGGATGCCATACGAACATCTATGGCAGTCGTTACGGGTAGTTGGAGCCCTAAAAAGTTCAACAACAACGGTCTGGCTGCAATGCTTCGATATCGCCTAATGTCATCATTGGGTTGTGGAGGTCAGATGGCAGTCGCTTCACGGCAAATATCGAGATCCAGCCAAATCCGCAGTTAAGACTGGTAAAGCGGACCCCGGACTCCGAGGTGAAAGCTTCGGATGCTGACTGGGAATTAACGCTAGGAAGGAGAAGCATTTCATTATTTCCTCGCTGAGGTGGGATGAAAAGTTACGTGTTGCACTCGAGTGCAAAGATTTTTCACCTTGTGCTCTTTTGATTCCCTCGCTAACGCTCAAGATTCTAATTTGTGAATCACTCGCTACGCTCGTGATTCAAATTTAGAATCTTTCGCTTGCTCGGTCATCAAAAATGAGCACGCGGTTAAAAAGCAACTTTGCACCCTTGTATAACAAATAACTAATGTCATTGTGTAAAGTTAAAAATGTCAGATTATGCAGTTAATAATGTCAAGTGTCACCATAACAAATATACAGCTCATAATGTCAATAGTAATAAACTCAGGCTATAGAGATAACCTTTAAAAAAAATGAGCGTAATATCACAGATTACCTAATAGTTTGTTATAATAATGTTTAAAGGACAACAAAACAAAGTGATAAACGTTTTTAAATACTCATCTTCATCTGACATACTGCTATTCATTACAAACAAAGCATAAATAATTGCATTCGTTTAAATGAAATTGCTCTACTTAAATGTATGTGATGAAGACCTACCTCATCGAAAAAAGTTATTTATATTGATTGACGTATCAATCATGACTTCTCTGATCGCATTCACTCAACGCTGAAACTGATTTGATCAATTGTGGAACAATAAAATTGATCAAATCAGTTTTGGAATTTTTTAACAAAAACAAAGAAATATAGTTATACCTAGATTTATATAAAGTCTCTGGGACCTTAAGTCAGCCTCACTGCATGTCGGTACATCTGATTGCTGTACGAGGCTATGACGCAGGCTTTCCTCTCGTGGTTTGGAAGTCCAACAGCAGTCCCTTTCATAAAAGCTGTACATTCCAAACCAAAATTAGAAGGACTAAGCAGACCCCGGGCCTCTAATACAGCTAGGAACAATGGTAAGACGATGATGATGAATGATATACTACTTAGAAAATCGGTTGCTACCTGTAATTTGTATTTTATTGTATGAACAATATAACACAAATTATTATTGTAATAAAAAAGAATAGCTTTCCAATTATTTCCCCTGACACATCAACTGTCTGTCAATTAATCTGCTAATCGCAAAAAGATAATAGTAGGCTTTGTAGGTAGAAGTTATCTATTGAACGCTGACTCACGGGGTCGTCGCCCTGCAGACAAAGAATAACAATCGTCTGAGGGAGTCGACGATAAATCAACCGCGTCATAAATGTAAGGGAGAGTTCCTCTGTAAGTGTCGCATTTTCCAACTCATAACGTAGGCCTAATGCAGTCTGAGAAACTCCCGCGAATGTGTAAGGTTTCTCCGATTGTCGTACAGTTTGAGGGGGATTTGTGACTTTATTTCAGAGGTTTGTTTTTATTTTTTGACTGCGGCTTAATTTAAATATTAATTAGTTGGCTTGAGTGTTAATATCGTGAGTTTTTATTGCCAGTTCCTTATCTAATGGCTTTACCTATTACTTTACATGTGTTACATTGTGGCATTTGAGTCAAATATCTTACACTAGGACCAGACTTATGGGTTTTTTAATAAACTGATATTTGCACATTTTATAATCAGAATCAATTCGTTGACTACTCAAATAACGCGAATTTTGTAAATATTTCGAATGACGTACTTCATAACTTACAGAACTCATATGCTCTGTTCTTGCTACAAAGATAGTTTCGGAGTTTGACATCGACGAACGTATCTTACAATCTGAATCAAGTTCTATTGATAAGCATCTACATCTGCATAGTTGCTACAGACTGTAATGCAGTTTGCAGTACCGACATCGTTTCCAAGATCACATAACGACATCGCCAGCGAGAGTTTCCGCTCAAACCGAATTGTGTACGAAGTACTACAAAACAAGCATAGCCAATCAGTTGCACAAAGTTATAGATCGTTTTGTGTACTTCAAATCCGATATCCGTTCAAGTATTTCCAAGAATCCAAATAATTTGAACTTCTCAATTGTTATGAAACAGATATGATGACATTTATAACTACAATTATGCTTCACAGTAATTGTTAGTAGGTAGATACTGCTATAATTCAAGATTAAGTGCAAATGACTGAGAAAAGTCTTTCGTATTCTATATCTCTGATAAGTAATAACATATTCGCTAGTTATTGGCCGCACCATCGCTCACGTATTCTATTCCCATGAAAGGGAATAAGAAAAATATAAGTAGTAGTAGTAGTATTCTTCAGGAAAGAATATCTGGAATATACAGCCTATACGCTATTTTAGACTATAATAATTATCTATCTCTGTCCTATTTCTATTTTTTTTTATTCCAAAAATAATATAATCAACTAAAGAATGTAGGTAATAACTTTGAAATTTGAATGGAAGAACATACTGCGGCATATACTTATTCGTAGACAATAAACTACAGCATGTTCCTACCAGTAAACAAACTAGTCAAACTACCTATATACTTAATGTGTTTCCTACGTGTACCGCATTTTGCAATAAACTTATATTATTGTCTTGTTTTGTGTACCTATTCCTTATATTGCTAATCAAAAAAAGATTCTGAAAGACTATTTAATACAGCCAAGTGTACGGACAATAGGTACATCTATACATATAATAAAATATAGAATACATTTGGGTGGAATCAAATGAAAAAGGTACAAAATATTATGTATTTCCATCTCCATGGGTACGCCATACAATTTAAAAAATTGTATACAACTAGGCCTTGGGTTTTAGTTTGGAATTACGAGTATATTCTGTCAGAATCTCGTAGTGCTATCTTTGTAGTTAGATACATAATTACCATAGAATTATAACGCGTTATGAGTCTATGCATATAACATGAATATAGTCTTTAATTTTCTAAACAGAAGTGCAGAACCTCCATTCAAAACTCCCTCTTTCTATAAACGTTTTACATTAGTTAGGTTATGTGATGTTTTAATCCAATAGTCGATCACACTATCGTCGTTATCATGAAGCGTGTCTGACGATAAATCATCCCGGTTGTTTCCGATTTCGACCCGAGAGTTTCGGCTGACATCAGTTTCAGATTATATCTCTGAGGAATTAATGACATTCATCTATAAATAGGTAATTATAATTGTAGTTATTTTTCTGTTACACATTTCCAACTTAATACACAGTATTACATTGTATTACATTGTATTACATTGTATTACATTGTATTACATTGTATTACATTGTATTACATTGTATTACATTGTATTACATTGTATTACATTGTATTACATTGTATTACATTGTATTACATTGTATTACATTGTATTACATTGTATTACATTGTATTACATTGTATTACATTGTATTTTTAGTATTATGTATTTGAAAATAATCAAATAATACTAAAAAAGATATCAGAATCGGTTGAGGGTAACTTGTCTTCATACATATCTATGTATAAAAGCTTGTAAAAGTAACTTTATTGCTTGAACTTGCACGACGATTAGAGGTTTATCACAAATGATTGAACTCGATAGGTAACTCTGCAATAGGGATATACAACGAAATTTTCTCATACGGACCTAACTGGCATAAAATACCTATATATTCCAAGATATGAATATGTAATATATTTCTACCAGTACCTATCAAAAATTAAGGACTACAATCTAAAACCTAAATTACACGTGCTGTATCGAGAAACAAAGTGTTCTTGATCAAGCTCTTGACCTATTTACAGTTCATTAGCTAATAAGGCTATCGGTACAACGACTGCTAAATCAATATTTCACACGTTAGCCATCACATGTCCCACATGTTTTAGGGCGTAATCAATCGGAAAGTCTACGAAGATGTTTGAACGTTTGTTATTTTACGCACTAAAGGCTTCACGGATCTGACTAAAATTGGGTACAGGGCAGTGGCCAGGGGCCGAGGGGTCCCTATAACCCGATTCCTGCCAGCTTCCTTATGAGTTACATGACAAACTAGATCAAAGTAAGTTATCTTTTCACCGGCTTCCCTCTTAAAAATTGTCAGCCTACGTCACTGGCACAGGGATAGATTACAATCTGGAATAACACGAAGGCTACTACCAGAGTTTTTATCTCATAGTTTGCGGGAACTGAATCGAAAATTCCACCCTGACAGAGCTGCGGGTGTTAGCCAGTACTAAACTAATTTGTCTTTTCGGCTTGCATTAGATTCTAGGTACGGCGTGAGGAATGGTGATTTGTTTCACCATTTTTGTGAATATAATATATTGTCTATCATCGCAATTTTAGGCAACAATTTTCTATGACGGTTGATCGATCGTATAAAGTGTATGGGGAAGTATGATGGAATATAATTCAAGTCCAAGGTCAAGGGGAAAGAGACTGTTTTTTCTCATCAATCTTTTGAATATTGGAGCAAGATATCTACTTTTTTGTTTACAACTTTTATGGGTAAATTTTTTTTTCCTCTTCGGTTCTATGCGTGATGGAAACGTCCGCCTTGTGGCATAAACTAAATGTAAACTACCTTTGCTTTGTTTGTACCAGTTGCGTTGTTTGAGCAAAATAAAAAAGCTCTTGATTTCATGTTGAAGGAAAACACGGTGCGGATGTCATAGGCGGTCTTTATGATGAGTATGATGACACTTCTTCTTTATCATCGTACGTTAATCCCAGTCGCTTCCGAAGCTTTCACCTCGGATTCGGTGGTCCGTTTTACCAGTCTAACTGCGGATTTGGCTGGACTTCGATATTTTACGTGACGCGACTGCCATCTGACCTCCACAACCCAATAGCGACCTTGGGTGATATCGATGCATTGCAGCTAGACCAGTTGTTTGCCTTTTAGAGCGGGGATCGAACCCGAACCTTCTGCGTAGGGGCGCGTTTACTATCGCCACGCCACAGAGGCTCCATGGGCAATGGAAATCTCTAAATTCTTTAGAACCTGTGACACCAACTTCCACCTATCATCCGTTGCAAGACAATGGGGCCTGGGTAACCAGGTTCCATCGTCTTGCAATTTAACGCGAAACTATTAACTTAGATTAGGTTAATAGTTTCGCGAAGTTTCGATTCTGAACTTGGCGACACCGTGTATTTTAGCCCATTCGTCTCTGATGTAGGTTTTTATCGTATAGGTACTTAATGACGTGGCGTGGTACCCGGAGATTTCCATATAGAAAAAAGAAAGTTACAGTTACACCTCTACGTGACTGTCACCAAATGTAAATTTTCCTTATAGATCTATGAGTAGTACCTACAGTAATATTCAAGGCCAAAATGTTGCCATTTCTAACGTAAAATTTTCATTCATTTAACAAATAGGTTTGCGACAGTAATATTGTATTAGTAAATTTTATTGCTTTTCCTTAATCATACCTTACAATTCAGTTACAGCATTATACTACGATTCCTATATTATTTCTTCATCAGAAAATTTCGTAAATAAATACAGGCTGTTGGTTCGGAATTATAACTTTTATATTTTCGTAATGTATATAAAGTACTATTGCTGGTAATGTGCCTGTATAAGGGGTAATTTTGACTAGCATAACACGGGTTACTAACTTTTTTTATAGCCTGGCATGTTTTCTATTGTTTCATGAACACCAGGCTTACATCTTGACTTACGTTATGATTTGTGAGAACTTTTATTCTTCGAAACCTCATATTCTATGTTCATTTTTCTTATACCCGGGTTTTTTGGATGTTGGATATTTATTAGTTTAGTAAGTATACCCACTACGAGTATAAAAGTTTTATAGAAATACATATACCTAACGGCTTGCCCCGGCTTTAGTTCCGAGTAAATTCTCAAAATTGTTACAACACAGACACGCATGCATTAGATGTTGTTAAGATATCATGAAAATCATAATTAAGAACCTTAAAATATCTGTCAGTCACTGTAGCGTTTATACTTATTCGTTTGACATTATTCGTCTTCACACAATTTTATTATTTAGGCTGCAAGATTAGGTTGTGAATTATTTCTTTGTTTTATTGTGTGTATCCCAAATGAAATGCTTTGCATTCTTTCTCTTTAATTGCACAGTACATGTCCCAGAACTACTATCGCGCCCAGATCCGCGAAATTAAAAGTTAGCGACGGCCGTGACAGCCAGGAAAGAAGCGAAAATAAAAGAGACAATGGGACAAAATAACGAAATTCCGGAGTGGCATGTGAAAACAACAGTTCCGAATTCAGTAAGCTGCGTTGGTTCACGATTTCCAATTCGCACAGCGTGTCGCAGTCCATTATTCACATTTCATTTGTTCGTGACACGCAGGCAGGACGCGAGCAGACGTGATCCACGCCATTCGCATCGCTATGCCTTCTATGTTCATATTCGAGCTAGCTAAATCCTATGTTATTTAATATAACAAAGAAGTACTTACCTTACAAGAAATGCTTAGCATATTTTATGGACCTACAAATATCTTGAGTAATGATACAAGGTTCGTATTGCATTGTTTGAGTCAAAGCAGTTGTAACCTAGATGGAGTTTCATCACGCACCCCTTACTTACAAGTGTAGCTGTATGTTAGAATTCAAAGTCACATAAATATGAGAGATTTTCATATGTTATAGCAGAAATGGACGGGCTCGGCTGGGTAAGTGCCGTCCTATCATCATTATCACCTTAGTGATAATTCCTGATGCATCCAAGGTCTTCACCTCGAAGCCCCAAGGTTCGTTTTCTGGCTTTTAGGATTCCACTTCGCATTCTTTGGCAGGTATTTTACGACGTCCCAGCTGAGGTGACATGGTGTAACCAATATTTGAAGCTAGACAGTGAATTAGTATTCTCATTATTAGTTGCAACTTGATCATTCATTCATTCATTTGAAGAAGACTTGATTTCAAATTTGACCTGATTATTGATCATCGTTTTTGAAAATTTGTGGCAAACATGAGTTAAGATGAAGGACGACACAATTTCCTATTTTTTATTTGATAACAGTGAAACCTGTCAAAGCGCTACTCAACAAAATCACAGAAAATCATTTACAAATAGAAGAAAAAAAGGTTCTCGACGTTTTCGCATATGTTAGTAGTTTCGAGTAACGGGTTACAGTTTTAGATTGACACATGATATTCAGTTATTCCGGTTGGATCCCCTGATATGATCCCCTGCCGATTGTCATTATGTTTTAATTCCCGATGAATCCACTGTAAACTTTGTCATTCCGGTTTGATCCCCTTAGTCTTTTTTACAGGCAAGTACAGTCAATAGAAAAACAGTTGTTAGTGTAAAAAGTGCTTAAGTGGAAATTCGTAAATGAGAAAACCTCTTTTATAACTAAACTAATCCCAGAGTTCATTATTAACTATTGCCGTGTTTAGCTATATATGGCTGGACAGTTAAGAGTTTAAAAAAAAAAAAAATACCATATTAGAAGATATAAACTACCAGATAAATGCTTACGTAGTTTTGCTTATACCATTTACTACTCTTTATCCCGAAGTATTTATGTTTCACTTCGAACCAAAAAGGGTTTATTTAATGTCAAGTTCATGTATTTACATTCTCACTCCTCTAGGTATACCCCTGATGGAATAGGTAGAGGTGTAATGGACCTCACATTTCATTAACTATATACTGTCTCATCCCACGCATTTATGACCTATCAACTTAATGATGATACTGAAAATAGGTACACTTTGCCGAATCGGGGAATCAAACCCGTACATAACAGTCACAATCGCTTGCACAACCCCTCCGTGTCTCAGAGCTGAGTAAAATTGCATCACACTTTACAAAGAATAACGTCTTTTTATATTATGTGAAGTAACGTTACTCTAAAGACTTCCTGATTTAGCTTACTTTGCAGAGGCAAAACATGTTTTATGTGTGTCGTGATTTATGTACGATAATTTGAAAGAAGCGTCATCTGTTGATTTTTGCAACATTGAACTGTATGTACAATGTACATTTTGTACTACGAGGAAAAAAGAAATCAGTTGAGTATTATTTTGTTTGTCCACGAATTTCCGTCTTCTTCTGATTTTCAACCTCGAAGGTAGTGCGTAACTGGATTTAAGACACGTTTCCTTACAGCGGTTCTATTTTGATTGGGACTGACGGCTTCTCATGTTTTTTTGAGGCATGGAGGGTCTCTTTATGTTAAAGATGATCACTCATTGTTAGACTGAAATAATAGCCAAGTATTGCTTAAATTTACGATTTGCTCACCTACCCAATCACCACTTAACCACGAGCCTTTCAGTCGTAAAATGGCAATCCTCATTATTTTCAGGGTAAATTCGTAGGTAGGCATTATATTGTAACCGAACAGTAGGTACCTAAGTTTTAGTCCACGTAGGAACATCGGGCACATCTGACTTAGACATCTCATCTCAATAAGGTGGTAGCTAAACTAGGTGCAAGCCGATTAACAATTTACAAGCTTAATCAGTAGCAAGCTGCCAATATCAGATTAAAGGTAATTGCTTCGCTGACGGCATCTGATAGGTACAGTCGAGAGCGATGTGCTAAGTGCAGCTTTACGAAGTAATTTTAGCATCAGAATCTGGGCGTTTTATTACCTTCAGTTTACGTTATTTTCGTCTACTATTAGAGCTGCCTAATTGCCTTTACACACCTTTTTTAAAATAACTTAGAAATCTATACTATTATATGCACATATGTCGTATCCATATCGTATAATTGTAAAGTGGTTGTAAAGTGGTCGTGTCTGTACATTGGAGATATTTAAAAAAAAATACTTGGGTTATGTTATGTTAACGATACTGAACACGAAAATATTTTTTTTTAATTTCCTGTCTGTTTGTCTGTTTGTCCGCGATGGACGCAAAAACTACTGGACGGATTTTGATGCGGTTTTTTTGTTAGAAAGGGCTTGCTCAGACTTAAAATCTTACGTTTGTTTGATCGGAATCGGTTGAGTAGAACTGAAGCTATGAGCAAAGGTCACGTTAACCGAGATGCACGCGGGCAGAGCCGCGGGCGGAAGGCTAGTAGTAATATATAGGTTGTATGTAGAAGAATTTGGATCGGCTTCAGGTGCGTCTCGGTGGTTTAGTGGTGAGTATTCCCCCTGTACGGGAAAGATCGTGGGTTCGAGTCCCGCCCGAGATCGATTATCTTTTTCTATCTTAATCAATATACATATAGGTACGCCTGTATTGTCTACAAAATGTAGGTAGAAATGTACCTACTTCTACATTTTTAACAACTGTTATGTTTTATAATCCTTTTAATTATCTTAATAGTCGAGGAGTTAGTTAATAGACAGTTTAGGAAAACCTCGATGCGAACAGTATTTATTCAATTATGACCATAATGGTACGCATTCCGCTATTGAAATACATTCTTGTACATTTTACTCACGACCGACCGTCTTTGCCTCATGAAGTTCTCCACATGATATTACAAAATGAAGTCTGGGGTAAAGGCAAAAGGTGACTAGAAGTCTAGACGCTGAGACCACTGAACCATAGGATTAAATGCGACGGAGCAGACATTAATAATTTAAAATTTCAATGCCTTGCTACTAAGGTTTTCCATTATTTTATTAGTCGAAGTTCGGTTCATGTTTATAATTCAATGTTTTATCTATTCGGAACCAATAAAATTAGGCTCTTTTCCTTCACAGGACAATTATACGTATATGGGGCGGAATATTCCTTCAAGAACCGAGCAGTTCGGTGACTCTTTTCTTTGCCACACCATTAAGGAATTCATTACCAGCTCACGTGTTTCTTTCATTCTACAGTCCTATGTCCTTTACCCCGCGTTTACATACTGCCGCTCGCATTGCTCATCGTTTTGCAGGAAATATTCGCGCGATTAATGCCCTAGCATTCACACACTCCCATCATCGCGTTGGTCCGCATTACAGTATTCGCCCTGTAACGGAGACGGACCCCAACAAACATTTTTGAAGTCGCCACAACGTGCCGAATGTAACTTTTGGTTGTATAAGCATGTCGCCAAAACGTCGTTATCACGTCATTACGACCGAAAAAGGGCCCATTTTATACGACTTAGAGTTGTATAAGAGTCGCACAGTAGTCGTATCAATGACATATTCAGTCGTATAATGATCGCATAGATGTAGTGAAATTCATTTTTTGCTGCATTATGGTCTACAATACCACTGTTTTACGACACTTTGTCGAATACCAGTGCAAATGACGACATTTTTATTGAATTTTGTTGTACTCATAACAGTGAAGAATGAAAGAGACATTATAAATTAGAGTTGTCAAAACTCTACCTAGTTTAAGTTAGCCATATTCATTTAATTTCAATATGTTATATCTCGAAACGCGTGTTGAAGTGCATTAATCTATTGGGGAATTAATTTTATCGTGTAATATGCGCTAGTTTTCTTAGTATAATGTACGCGCCTTAGAAATACTTAAAATTAAACAACATTTCTCACTATATTTTTAGCGCACGTGCTAAAAGTTACTTTTATACGACTCTAAGACGCGACACAACCGTAATACGACTACAAAACGACCTTTCATTCTGTGCAGTTAATTTTATGTGCAATAATTAGCCGCCATATTAACAAAATTAGGGTTCAACGAGTAAATTTTAAATTTTATTTTAGTAGTAAAAATAATATGATGTGATTTAATGGACGTCGATAAGTTTTTAACCAAGATAGATTTTTCTAAGTTAATACATAATTATGTATTTGAGATGGCTATGGATATCCACACACATCTCTATCACCATTTTAAAATAAATAAAACCAACCAATATTACTATTATTTTATTTACTTATAACTTCCATGGTGATATACATAAAGAGCTGCGTAATTCTACATACAAACTCTAGTTACACCTATATAAATATGAATCAAATAGGTAAGAAACGGACCTTGAAATATCACTTGTCTCTTTTTTTTCTAATGTGCAAATAGACAGGGCGATTTTATAGTCATTTCGGAAGAAGAGATTTTGAGCACAGTATAAATATTGTATTTATATCCACGGAATTGCCCCAGAGGAAAATTCCGTAATTCCACTGTATTATATAGTGCAACCTTGATATTAACGACCCTTGAAATAACGAATTTCTCGCTTTAACGAATTTTTCATTATCCGAAGTTTATCATTTTTGCTGGTTTCGCTTTCGCTTTCATAGTCTATTTCACTATCACTGAAACATATTTTTTCAAATATTTCATCTTATTTATCTTGTTTTGTCTCTACTACTTCAAAACAACTAGATCCGCTTTCTGCGGTTTGATTTTGCAAGGAACTCTCCTGAACTCAAAATTAAATTTTGTACGGAACCACCTTCAGTTTCATTAAAAATAGAGATAAAGAATGACTGACTTGTAATGCTAAGGTACTCTACAGCTATGCGACATTCAGTCACATAATGGTAGTATAATAGTGTTCAAAATGACTAAAAGTCGTGTAAGAGTGCAATTTATCACTCTATTACGATTATCGCGTATAAGTAGTTCTTGCGACTCTAATACGATTCAGTTTGGTGTAAAAGTTGTATAGACGTTAGTAAGACGACATCATCGGTTTTACCACTGAAAGTTGTATAATGGTCATAGAAAACAGTCGCGGAGACGTTTATACGACGTCTTTATACGACTACAAGATGTATAAGGATAAAGAGGCACTGAGTCGTATTAAAACCTAAAATGACTTCTATACGACGTTTATAGAACATTAAGTCGTGTAATTTTCACTTATACGACTAAAATGTTTGTTGGGACGTAAACGTATGGAGGACAACGCTGTAGCAGTGTACGCATTATGCTTTTACAGCATAGCGAATTAATTAAATAGATTATTAATAAAAACTATCACTTTCAACTAATATACACTTTCCGTAGATCGATATAAATATTTTTAAAAGTAAATATTCGAGGAGCAATAACGAAAATCGTGTTTACTGATTAGCGCCATCTAGCGGTCTCGTATAGTTCATCGCGCTAGTATTGCCGCTCCTTTGACTCAAGCCGACATTCGCAGTAACATACGCGGCAGTACTCGCGGCATGACGAATATACCATTCACACTACGTCTCTGCCTACTTCTCTCGCCACTTCCCTCACTCTGCCGCGAGTATGTAAACGCAGCTTTAACCAGGGTGTGAAAAAGCATCTGATGAAGCGGTCAAGGCGACTGCCACCATTGTAACATGGCACGTGTCTGTAATGGTGACCCTCTTTCATGGGACTTTTTCGTTAACTTACCACCAGGCGAGGTGAAGTCAAATTGACGTGTCCTACATAAAATAACATTTCATAATATTTTATTTTATTACAAATCGTAGAGTATCATTTGGTATCATACATAACATATAGAAACACGAAAAAAGTGTAGCCTAAAACTTAAATAAAGTCCTTCTCGTAAATTGTTTGAGTTTTACAAAGATATAATGTAAAAGGAAGTTGACAATTTCTATTAATTGAAACGATTATTACATTCGCAATAATTAAACACATATTATAATTATTTTTTGGCGGTAATTGAGTTGTAATTTTATTTAAATTTATTCATATTCACTACGTTACATGACTTTATACTTATCTCATACCTAGCTTCTGTTTCTATAAACTAATATCGATGAAACAGCAAATTGTCGCAATTAGTCGACCAATCCATCAAATTAATATTAGTTTAATGAGGATAAATTATATTGCCTTAACACCGTATGATTATTTTATCTTTATGATAGCTTAACAATCAATAAAAGTATGTTTGATCAATTCATTATTATTATCCCACAAAACTGGTGTTCTTCCTGAATGAAAAGGGGATTACGTCGTTAAGCTATAGTTTACCGGGATGGCTGTGGCGGTCCATAAACATGACTTAGTCAGGAGTGACGAGTAATTGAACCGTTTTCTCAGAAGGATACTTAATCGTGCCACCCTATCCGATATTTCCACATAAAATACGTAAATTCCCTCTTTGCTTAGATAAAACTGATTAAAGCATGATTCATATTATTATTGTCAATATACCCACCTACCTAACTAAGCCTCTTTTTGGAACGATGCCGGATGTAATAATAACGAATTTTGCTATAGGAACACTGGCACAATTCCGTAACTATATAGATATTGATTTCTAATATTATATTGGTCTGTAAGCAGTTCTCCAACTATCTAAGCTATATGAGGCTTATGTACCTACCGTTTGATTTATTGATTCTATAATCAAAATGTTTCTCATAAACCTGTAGAATTGTTTAGATGGCCACCTAGCTTCGTTTGGAAGGCAGGTCCATAAACTACGTACTAGGTACCAGTGATGAGGAGTCCCAATACCCTGATTCCTGCCGGCTTACTCTGCAAATGAAAGCCGCTCTAAAGTTAAGAAAGAAGAATTAAGTAAGAAATTAAAAATCGGAAATTCAGTATCTGAAATTTAGTACCTACCTACTTAACTGAAATTTCAGTAGCTTGAATTGCTATGTTCTTTAACAGGTAAAATTTACTTTTCACCGGCTTCTCTTTTGAAAAGAATCACCCTTCACCATTGCTAGGTATACCTACTTGTCTAACCTATGAACTTTAGGCACTGTCCCAACTGTTATGTTTATGTTAACCAGCTGCATTAGGCCTTGTTTATTATATAAGCATAATACGTAATAAACCTATTTCGGACCGTACTTACATGGCTATAATTTATTTTTCCGGGCTTATTATAACTAAGTATTTAAACCCACACACAACACAACATTAGTATCGCGCACAATGGTAGGTACTAGTGGGATAAAGATTCCCAGTAGTACCATTAATGGTACTAATCAATGGTATAGCTGTATGTAAACCCGGCTGCAAAACTAGTATCGTGTACAATGGTACTAGTGGGACAAAGATTCCCAGTAGTACCACTAATGGTACTAATCAATGGTACAGTTGGGAAAGAGGGGAACTTTAACCTACAAATACCTACTAAGTATGATGTTGATGTGTAATCTATTGCATTTTGGTACAATCTTGTTTTTAGTTACATGTTTCAACTTCAGTTTTAAACTGAACCGAACACGCAACAAAGTTTGACTTAACAAATACCTACCGTTAACAGCAAAACTTTGTTAATACATGTTGCTATCATAAAATCTATAGGCGTTCTATTTACAACGTTCAGTTCAACTTCCTACATTTCGCGAAAACAAAAAACCCACTTTTATTGGCTACTACAGAATTTTGTAGATAAAATGATGAAGATAACAAATTTATTGAAGCAAACCCGATTTAATATTGAAATTGCTTGAATAAATTTTATCTGCGTCTTCATCCTAATCTTTCATGTTTCACTTTCTGGTAGGTTGTATAAAAAATAAGCTTTCCATTTAGATTATAAATAATGTAATCTTCTCATTCAACGAGTTTGTAGTTAGTACTTGGTACTTGCCAAATCACAGAATAAATAAGTACATCATACGTACCTATCTACTGAATTAGGTAGTACTTACACGAGTTCTACTGTATTCATTTTTTAAAACGTCACAATTTGTTGCTTACAAAATGTTGGGTCATTTACCAGCTCGCGATCGTCAAATTCGCGAGCGCGCGCGAGTTGGCAATTTTTGATTTCTTTTCTTTTGGGGTTGGACGGTCAGCGGCAATCGCTCCTATAAAAACCGCATAAGTCAAATCTATACGAGGGGTGGGTGTATGCGGACTCCGAGCTCAAGGGTGAAAGCAACCAAGAACAACACTTGGATGATGATGATAATGATTTATTAAAAACATCTGATTCTCACAAATCATTTTAATAGATATTTTGCTAGTATTTATGACGGTGATCAAAAATTGACTATACCTCAGCTGGTACTTTGATAAAAGTGGTCACCTTACCTACCATTTCCCTACCACTAATCCATCCATTTACATGACTTCTGTTCAAGCGTTCGTTTACCTTTTTACTTTCTTTAAAGTAGGCATATCTTCCTAATAGAAAATAGTTATCTAGTTAATAATTCAAATCAATAGTTCACATCAATATGGCGTGCGTGCGAGCATGATTCTTAACTCGTGACAGGCTATGTCGTGCTGGGACGCATCGCATAGATTACTAGTTATATAAAACTACTAGCTGACCCGGCGAACTTCGTACCGCCATATTTTACATGAAAAGATTGCAGTATTACCTATTATATTCTAGACATAGACAGCGTTGTTACCAATGTTTCGTACAATCTTTTGACCGCTTTCATTGTTAATGCTGACAAAACTTTTACGAGATGAGTATACTATTTAATTGTATAGGCCTACCAAAACTTTTCCGTGCGAAACCGGGACGAGTTATCAACCCACTATATACCTTCAATACTGTAATTTCACGCTTCTGTAACATTGTGTGTACGGGAAACGAAGTTGTTATCAAACTTTGAAACCATTAGTAAAGTATAAAACCCAAGGTTTTATAACGTTAATGGAACAAGTAATCAAATAACAAATTAATCAATACTAACTTACATTCAGTTATACGATAAGAATATAATTGTATAGCCAACAGCCCTGGAGTTACTGCGTGAAAAGCAATCGGCGTAATTGTCGCAGTCACGCAACGCCTACGCGAATTGCTAAAGACCTACCGCAAATAATCGATGCATAATTAGGTCATTGCCAAAGAAAATAGGCCGGAAAATATTTTGTAGTCCACACTTCACAGTTGTGGTGGAGGTAAGACACGAGGACACGACCCAATTGAGCGGTTCGACTGGGGAAGTACCTCCACCCTACAGAATATCGCGGCTATAATAACCTCGTGTTGTGTTACCGGCGATGAGTAGGATAGCCAGAGCTCACTGGAGAGGTTTTGTGCTGTCAAATGGGAAGACCAAAGGCTAGTCCTACTTATCTTTTGACGGCACAAATCTCTTCACAGTGTCGGCAGCACCAGTATGACTCTGCAGGTGTTGCACTCGCCTATAGGCCACGGTAACCACTTACCATCAGGTGGACCGTGTGCTTGTCTGTAACTTAAGTAGTATTAAAAAACGTTATTTTCGCGAAAGTTCTAATACTCCACCTTTATATGATTATCATTTCTTTGCCTTTAGCTTACCATCAGGCGAGGCGAAGACAAATTGACGTGTACTATTATTGCTCTAGGGCAAGCTGTCCTACCCGGGTTGCTCGGAGGTCGAGTGGCAATCAATCCCATAGAAGCCGTATCTAATCTTACACCAAAAGGAGGTGAAGAGTATAGGCCAAGAAAGGCCAAAAAAGATCTTTGGGATTTCGCTTTCTGAGCATGTTCTTTATAAGCTTGGTATCTGTACATTTAAACAACCTTACGCGTTGTTGCAGTAAAGGTAGGCTTTAATATAACAAAATACCTTTTTTATAAATCAAAAAAGCCGGTTCTTTCCCACCGTCCACCTTCCCAGACCACCTGGGTGTACGGTGGTAATTTTTTTTTAACTACGGTTCACCTTTCCAGTATATCATTAATAGATATTGGTGACGGTCCACCTCATTTACTGCTGGCTGGATTATAATTTTTTAATTGCATCTAAGACTTATTGCACTGTTAATTAATTAAAATATGTAGTTAGATTTTTTTATATAATTATACATGAGAAAGTTAAAAAAACATAAACAATGGCACTTCTCGCCATAGGCGGGGAATTCATCCTCACACATTGCGACCGGAAATGGTGCGCACTGTGCGGTATATTGGTTGCATAGTCGCTGGCGGTATGAAAGGAACTTCATCCCTCGCACACTCAAGCTGTGGAATGAACTCCCCGCGATGGTTTTCCCAAGCGACTACAATATGGGGTTCTTCAAGAAGGGCATTAGAAGGTTTCTTCAGGGTCGGCAGCACGAGTGTGACGCCCCTGTTGTTGCATACGTCCATAGGCCACGGTAACCACTTTCCATCAGGTGGGCCGTGTGCTTGTCTGCCACCTAAGTGGTATAAAAAAAAAAGTTTTATTCTAGGCGTACCTACACTAATAATTTGAATCAACATTACAATTTTTTATTGAACTAGGTATATAAAATTCTCGTGTCACAAAATGTGCGTAATCGAACTCCTCCGAAACGGCTTGACCGATTTTGATGAAATTTTTTGTGCTTATCCGGTATCTATGAGAATCGGCCAACATCTATTTTTCATCCCCCTAAATGTTAAGGGTGGTCCACCCCTTAATTTTTTTTTTTTTTTTTCAGACAAAATTTTTTGTTTTTATTTTTTTATGATACATCATACAAAAATACATGCAACCCTAAATTTTCACCCCTCTACGATCAACCCTTATTTTTTATTTGGTAATTAAAAAGTTTTATTTTCTAATATATAAAATTCTTCTGTCACGGGGTGCGTAATCGAACTCCTCCGAAACGGCTCGACCGATTTTGATGAAATTTTTTGTGCTTATCCGGTATCTATGAGAATCGGCCAACATCTATTTTTCATCTCCCTAAGTGATAAGGGTGCAGCGGGAACGGGATTTGAATACCACGCGGGCCGAAAATATGGCGGTACGAAGTTCGTCGGGGCAGCTAGTTGAACTATACAAATTTAAGCTACTTTACTTTTAATGTTAAACAAAACAAATAAAATATTTTTTGTTCTGAATTTGTTATTTTGTAGAAATCATTTTTCATAGTTTTACAAGGGCGTAAGCGTAACCCACCGATATGTCTTTATTTGTAAGTTGTAGTTGGATATGCATAATAATTAATACGTTCATAGTCTGTTTCTGTATGTATTTTCCTTCTTTTGTTTCGTTGAAATTTCACAATAAACTCAATTTATTTCAATTTTGTTAATATACTCAGAATTGACAAGTTTCCTTTATTTATATCTTTCTTTAGTTTAGAATGTTAAGCTTCATTTTCAGTGTCATTACTATCTTTTTATATGTATAATATCATGTATTACCTATGAAAATAGTTTCTATAACAAGGTGTACCGTGGAAATTTAATATTTTCAATGGTACACCTAGGGCTAGGTGGACAAAGGTGAACCGTAGTTAAAAAAGAATTACCACCGTACGCCCAGGTGGTCTGGGTAGGTGGACGGTAGGAAAGAACCGAAAAAAGCCAATAGTATAAATCGAAAAATATCGATTCTAAGAAAAAAATATAACATAATACACCAAAATGGTAAGAGATCTAATTCTACACAATTTTGTAGGGGAGACCGGGACTCAAAGTTCCCGGGGTAGGTTGTTCCGAGCGAAATAAGTTCCCGAAGAAAAGAGGTAGCAATGGAAGTGAAGTATGTCGTGAAACGTCATACTACCGTGCTATTTTGTCAGCCATTTTAGTATAGCTTCGTCGGCGGAAGACAGTGGTAATCGAGTAGTGGCACATAAACATCGCATAAGTACATTTTTTCATCCTTAAACTTTTTGGTCTATTTCAATCAAATTTCTAGCTATTTGTGAGAGACTTGCTATTATCAGTTGGGCAAACTATGGTGTTTATCTTTTTAACATGTTTTTTTGTTTTTTATAACCTATTCTGTAGTAATTGGTAGTTACTTTAAAAATGGGATTTGGGGTTCAAAGTTCCTCTGGTGGGGGGCTAGTTGTTCCGCGAAACAACTTGCCCTGTAATGACACGTAAACAATAAAATTAAAACTTTGCTTTAGAATGAGAAACTATAAACGGAAAACTAAACGGGGCAAAGTTTCTATTAACTTTAGCAGCGGGTTGCTGATAGTGTTATTAAAGAAGGTAAAATTAAGACGCCACGCGTCAGTTCGGGAACTAGAGATGTCATTTCATTATATTATAATAATACCTATGTCATAGATTATCTCGCTATGTCGAAAAGTTGAAGGCTGTGGGTTACTATTCCAGACAGGTGTTCACCCAGGACAACCTAGAACCAGGAGAAGACATTGGCAGATTATTTGTTGCAATGTGAGTCAATTTACTTCGGTCTCTTGCCAGAAGAAGTGAGAAAATTAGCACATCATACTGTTTTCTTAACAGGCAAACACTTGTTAAGTTGATTAATATTAATTAGATTGTTTAACATTATTAGTTTTACAAAAAAAATACGAAAAAAGTAGCAAGTATTAATACTTGCTACTTTTTTCGTATTTTTTTTAACTATAGAATTTAATTTTGTTGAAAATTTGTCAAAAACATTAAGATTTTGTACTTTTATAAATAAAACTTTCATAAATATTTGGTTACATGTGCCTTATTTATTTTAAACATACTTTTCCAACTAATATTACATTATTGATTATTGGATTTGACCCTGGAACAACATACCTCAGCTGAGGAACAACTAGCCCCTACGTGGGGCGAATTGTTCCTTGTCGGCTTTTTGCAGAAAAATTATCCTGAACTAAAATGTATTATTATTTCTATATTATATATTTTCTATTTTTTAGACTGCCTCTGTGGCGTAGCGGTAGTGAACGCGGCTGCTACGCAGGAGGCGCGGGTTCGATCCCCGCTCAGTGCCAATATTTGTATGCATGAATATAAATATTAGCATTGGTCTGGGTGTTTCTATGTATAATATGTATGTATTTACAAAAAAAAAAAGTATCTAAGTATTGTATATCCGCATTCTAGATTCCATAACACAAGTTAATTAAGCTTACCATGGGTCTAGAAAGCGTTGTGTGGAATGTTGTGGAATATTTATTTATTTATTTCAATGAATTTGACTAAAGAATTAGAAACTAGGATAAATTCCGCATCTGTGGATATAGGAATCATTGATTATAAGTCTTTCTATTACAATCATATTGTGTCCTATTCCAAAATCGGAACTTTCAGCCCCGGTCTCCCCTACTGTGGAATCATTTTTATATGCCCCTTTTGAGGTTTCATCAAAATTTGACAACGTAACCTCTTGTAAGTTGTAACGGAGGAACAAAATATTGTATAGCTCAAAATGCATATTTATTGCATTAGGGACCAAATTAGGCAATTTTACGGTTCAGTCGTGATAATTTCAACAGAGTCAAACATGAAGTAAGTAGACTTCAATAAAAACCTATTTCAATACACGAAAAATATTTTCAAGGAACAGCCTTGAAAATATTTTTCGAGTATTGAAATGGGAAAGCTATATTTGACTGAAGCCATACGAAATGCCTAAACGCGCGAGCCCATACGTAGATCAAAACATCCAAAGACGTATGATCACCAGATTAATTTTCAAAGTACTCCACCCAACGAAGACGAAATGAACTGTTAAATTAAAAAGAAAACTTCCAAATCTGCCCAGACCCCAACGGCATTCCTTACAAAGTACCTATATATAAAAAGTGTCCGACAGTTCGTAAACATATTATACAGTAAGATCTGAAAATAGCCGCGTGGTTCCCGACAGAGTAGAGTTTGGGCCACCCCATCTCTTCCCATGCGGTGTAGTACAAGGCGACTAAGAGGTAGGGCTATTTAACACCAGACAGCTCAAACTCAGCCTCAGATGGCTCGAGTCAACAATAGTACCCGGTATACGGTAATAGGCTCACCCCCTATTACGTGGGACCGAATACAATGACTGGTGGAAATGTGGGTGTTGATTCACCTCTGCCTCTCCGGGGATAAAGCCTTAAGAGGATGGAGAGAAAAAATAGGAGAAGAAAATAGGGAAAGAAAAAGAAAATAAAACTACTTTTTAACGGATTCTATCGCGATTTATTTGTTATCAGTTACTTTTATTCCGACAACTAACAAATAAATCGCGATAGAATCCATTAAAAAGTAGTTTTATTTCAATGAGTGACATTCGCGTAAACTTTAGAAAATATCGTATATTTATTCCTCATGTCGCACAGTCGTCATTACAAGGTTACGTTAGTGCACCTTTTTTCTTTATTGACACTAGGGATGATACCCAGGACCGTATGTATAAAAACCTAAAACCTTTCTTCTATAAATCTATGATCAAAACTAAGAATCCTACTTCCTACTAATATTATAAATGTGAAAGTTTGTGAGAATGGATGTGTGGATGTGTGGATGTTTGTTACTCTTTCACGCATAAACGGCTGGACCGATTTGGTTGAAATTTGGTATGTATATAGGTTATACCCTGGATTAACATATAGGCTATATATCAGCTATGAACGGGATCAGAATTCCACGCGGGCGGAGCCGCGGGCAACAGCTAGTTTATAAAATTTGTATTTAATACAAATTATGCAAATACATTAAAAGATTGATGAACGGTTAATTTAAATTAAATGCAATGATTACTTGCGAAGGAATGCTTAACTATAAATTCAGGGATGAAGTTATGTATGTATGTTAATCTATCCTTAATAAATTTAAAGATTATATAATTATCTATAGTGCGGCGGCGTCCTACCCTACCCATGTTTCAATAATATAGCCATTAATTTTCTGATGTGGTGTTTTTGGTCTTTCCGAGGGCGACTGCCGTCCGACCCCCCAACCCCGAAAGGAAAGCCAGCGCCAGAGTCACGTTTGTTGTTCAGCGGGTGCACCGGCTTGCAGGTGAGGTTGGCTTAGTGCCCGCAGATCTTGGTGGACCCACAAAGCACCGCTGGTCACGTGTCAATGTCAATAATTTGACAAAATAAGTATTTATTCTGATGAACACTATCAGTGTCATTGTCATCCATGCTATCCGCCCTCAAACATATGATTAAATCATTTTCAATAGTATTGCCTATGCTTATATCACGTTGAAAGTCGTTCAATAAAATGTTTTTCGTTTTCTCGACAAATTTTCTGAAGTCCTCTACAATAACATCTGCACACGCAGTTTCTAGCAGTTTCAGCACCTTTCCAGTGCTGAAGGGTGGCTCAGTATTGTTGCGCGCTGCATTTCCTTTTCTTTGTGCCCAAATTAGCTTAATAGCGTTATATTGCCAGTGGTAGGGAGGCAAACTTATGACTTTGTGCCCATATTCTCAAGCTAGTTCATGAATTAGATAGCGTGGCTTGGACGACTTAGTTGCATTTACCAAGTACAATAAGTCCACTTTCAGTAAGATTGGACTTCTTACTTCCACTCCATTCCTTTCCAGCCACCTCACTATGTCTTGTTTTTTGTTTGTTTGAGTTGGTAGTTTGTCAACTTACAGGGAAAAGAACGTGGAATTATCCTTGAAAAAAAATGATGGGTTTTCTAAACTGAGTAGCAATTTTCGAAACCACTCGTTACAATTTTTGATGCGAACGTGAGGAGGCAGTTTGGAATAAATTCTCGAGAAGCTGAGCCCGCATGATATATATTAAGGCGGACTCCTTTTTCCAAAGGTACCTACTTTTGAGGTGAACGCCGCTGTATTATTGGTCCATGACCGGAAAACTGTATAGTTCGCATTCAACAACGTTTCGTCAATGAACACTATATTTTCTCAATCAGTAATTCTCTTCAAACTCTCTTCAAAATAATATCGTAGCGTTTCAGTAGGATTTACCGCTTGTCAGATTGTTTGTATCTAAAGCCAATTGATTTCAAAACCTTTGGCAGAGATAACTGACAACCAGAAAATAACCTGCTTCATTTAAGGAACCCGATAGCTTTTCCGTGTAGGATATTCTTGTTTAGCCATGGGGTCCATATTTTTCTTTTAGAATTTCGCACACAGTCTTGTACCCTGTTCCTAATGCTATGGATACTGGCCTGTCACTGGTGTCCTAGGTAAAAGTGATTTGATGAATTGTGATTTCAGGTGGGTATGAATTATTGGATTACCTTGGATTGTGTAAATTTACCGGAAAAAATGTACGTGTCTTATTGTTTCCTAAATTTATAACACGATAGAAAAAAAATAAAAGATGGATTTGTATCAATTTTTAATTTGAATTTCAATGTTCAGTTAAAATAATAGTAGGTACATACCTAATCTATAAATATTATTAGGAATAAATTTCAGTTTATTCGATTCAGAGATGTTTGAATTTCTTATCGATTTATCCAACAGAATTGGGTTTTCAAACATGTCACCTCACTATGAAGCTTATGTCAAATGTGGCCTTTTAAAATGATTCTATCGTGTTTAATCACTTATTCGGTGAACTAAAATTTACCCATAAATTCAAGATGGCGAAGAATGCAACGAATCAAATTCCACGTAAAATTATTAGTTATTTACACTGCCTGTCACCTCCCTCAACGAATCACGAAAGAAAATTGCTACTAGGAATTATTTCTTTGTCAAACCATATTTATCTTGGAGTCTTGGAATCCGTGTGGTGACGAAAAAAGAATACAGGTATCACCACCCCATCTCATCCGAAGGGTGTCGTAAGAGGCGACTAACGGAAAAATACGCAGATGATATCACTGCGAGAGAAGGAAAACTCGAAATAAAACCCTGTACCAACCCGTCCGGTCAGTGTGGAAACAGAAGGCCAAAGCCTCCCATTATTGGGAGAAACCTATGTCCAGCAATGGATTGCGATAGGTTAATTGATTGAATTGATTCATTGATTTTTCTTGCAGTACAACGGACTAAAAAAAAATCGACTTTAAATTAAGCAAATAATGACAATAAATATTTTACATTCCATTCATAAATTCTTTTGTACCTATAAGCCTATAGTTAGTTTGTCGCACGTCGTCGGTCCTAGTCCAAAATATACAGGGATACCTTAGGTTAAATTAACGATACTAAACACAAACTATTATTTATATTATTAGGTATGTGTTTGTTCGCGATGGACGCAAAAACTAATGAACGGATTTTCATATAGTTAGTTTTGTTTATTCGAACGGCCTTGGTTATATTAAAAAACTGCCGAATATATTAGATTGCAAAGGTTTAAATGGGAAAAATAAGTAGTAGTAGGTATAATGATATTTTCAAAATCTATTGCCAGGTATAGCCATTATTATTCATCGATAAATCCCATGATGATGCGAGTCAATCGAGTCAACCCCATAACTCATTGTAAATAGTACGTGGCGCGGAACTTCGAGAGAAATGGACTGAGTTAGCTCAATAACGCACACATGAACGCATCACTGACCACATCTAGCTTTGTAATTAAATAGGCCACCACTCTCCGCTCAGACACTGTTCTGAATATACACACTAGCTATAAAATCCGTAAACGCTTGAGAATCACATCTGATTAAATCGTAGATTACGTTTGCGTGAGTTCCTCTCGTAAATGTAACGTGGTTTGGGCCAAAGCCTTTGAATATATTACCAGTATAATTTGACTTCACGATTAGTGGAATGGCTTGTATGGTCATCATGGCAACTTATAGTAGATGTTAATGTTTGGGTCAGATATCGATAGGTACGTAATATTTGTTTAATTCTGAGAATACTTTGAATGAATACCTTCTTTGTGAGTATTCTTCTTTATATATAGCAGTTCACTACAGGAAGATGAAGATGTCTTTGGTATTGTTAAAGACGTCAATTTGGAATTTTTAGATAGATATAACTTTTGAATGTGATCCTAATACTCCCGAAACGAGGGCGTTTTGGGGCTATATTTAAGCTTAAATAAATGAAGTATCTGCTGCATGCGTCTGCAGTTGTCGTATGCGGTCAACTTCAGAATTATACCTTTAGAACGAAATCTGAAAAGAAACTAAAACCGAAGTAAATCAAAAAAGCGACTATGATTTATTTTCATAGAAAGCTTTAGGTTGCATTTTAATACTCTGCTGACCTGACCCATTTGCATCTCACTGATAGATTAGACTTTCAGAGTGAAGAGCCGAAGTGACTAGCTAGGTTGGCCTTGCGAACATAGCGGACTCTTTAACAATATCCCAAAAGACTTAAATCATCTAATTTTAAATTCATAGGGGTATTTCACCGATACATGAAGTTATAATTATGCCAAGATTACTAGTAACGTGTATCCGATATAAGCATATAAGAAGGTACCTACCTACACATCGATTTAGATTGGAAAAAGTAAATGTCCAAAACCAGGCTTGAACCCGCGACCAATCCCTTACGGCAGAATACTTTGACCGTTGGATCTACATCGACAAGTCTTGGACATTCGAAATTCTAACTTCACTTTTTCTGTCGTAACGTGATAAGAATAGTAAGCATATTAATTACTTTAAAATTTAATTAAATAAAAGTACCCTCCCAAAACAAAACAAAATCTAATCAACTGCAAAAACAAAAAATAATCAAAAATGAAAGTTCAGTATGGAATACACAAAATGTGGTCCCCATTCAAGCGGGTACTCGCTACACTGGTGTTGTTTCTCATGCATACAAATCCGGACAATGCAATGTCATTTCATCCCGTGGCTCCCTGCTGTCATTCACATGTCAGTCGGTGACAGCCGCCGACGGACGGCACGTGGTGTTGTCATATCGGCTTTATATTTATTAAAAAGTAAACGTGTTGTGTAATACGTATTACATTTGCTGGTGGAGTTATTGAGAAGACACTTTCGTGGTAACTGTAAATGTCAAATTTTGTTTGAATAAATGATCACGGCAACGACCATACAACCAATTGGTTGTATAGTCGCTGGATCACGGTTAGAATAACAATTATGATTTAAGAAATATTAATACACAGAGTCGATGCGATCTAAAATTAACCTATTTTGTAAGCAGAAAGTGTGTAATAAAAATAATGTAGATTGGAGTAATTTCAAATTTTCGGTATAGTTACGCACAAAGTTTAATACGTATTCAAATACGGCCATACTATCGGTAAATATGTATCGACATTGAGTAGACAAGCTTTGAGAGCATACGTAATGTAGGAACGTGATAACTTTGTAGTTTTAGCACGTAGATCGCCATGTACATATTATATTATGTGACAAATCAAATATATAATGGTGGCACTTCACATGGCTATGTGTTTGCCATTGGGCGTTTGTTTTATTTGGTATACTTGATGTACAGGATATATATATACAGGGTGTCCCAAAATTCAAGGATAAGCCGGCAACTGGGAGTGGTCCTACTTATGGCTGCTCAGGAAAAAATAAGAAAAAAAATATATCTCTATTTTTTTTTTAATTACTCGAACTTTTTTAAAATCCCTCGAAATTCGGTAGCCTTAATGATATTTTCAACTACCAGGTCCACAATTTTGCAAATATTTTTAAACTCTTTTCTGTATTAGCAAGCTAAGAAGCATGGCTATCCATCACCACCCTGAAAAATTATAGAATATTTGTAGTTATTTTACAAAAATAAGTCAAAATATTTTTTCGTCGTCAAATTTTCATACATTTTTACTTTCGACCCACTTTATCTTATCTCGGTGAAAAAAAAAGTATGAACACCACTATGGCATTCTTTTTCAAAAATTGGCGCAACTATCCAAGATTTCAAAATGGTATAATTTGGGTATGATACTATAATGAAATACTAAAAAAATTTTTTTTTGTAAATAAGAATCACATTTAATACATTGCTTTTATTGAAAATCACCAGATTTACTTTGTACACAATGCATTCATGCTCAATAAAAAATCATTGACGGGACTTGTGACAAAGTGGTAACCGAGTAGGTTATCACATTATGAGGTTAAGCAACATAAGCCAGGGTGGTTTTCGGATGGATGACCATTCTTAAGACATTGAGACACCTCCATTCCTCAGAAAGTACGTTAGGCCGTCGATCGTAGTAGCCATACGAGCATCTATGACAGTTATTACGGGTAGTCGGAGCCCTAAAAGTCCAACAGCTGGACGCACTACATAACTTTGATATCGCCAGTGGGTTGTGGAGGTCAGGTGGCAGTCGCTTCACGGAAAATTTCGCGGTTCTGCTGTTTCACAGTTAACCATAAAATTCGACTCTGTATTTTGTAAAGGTTCAGAGGATGAAAATCCATACTGTTAAAATATTAAACAAACATAATGGTATAATTTTATAATTATTGCATTATTGTTAATATTTTTTTTTATTTTACATTTTTAATTGTTTGCATTAATACATTTTATTTTTCGTGCATTTCTTTTGTCAGAAATATAATCCGTAGCCGCATTGATATTTGAATGAAACTAGTCCAGCGTTGCAATTGCTTTCGGAAACCTAATTGTTCTTAAAACAATTCCAATAAAACTCTGAGCCTCAGATTTTCCGGCTAACTGTGAAACAGCAGAAATGCGAAATTTGCCGTGAAGCGACTGCCACCTGACCTCCACAACCCACTGGCGATATCAAAGTTATGTAGTGAGTCCAGTTGTTGGACTTTTAGGGGTCCGACTAACTGTCATAGATACTCATATGGCCACCGGGATCTACGACCTAACGCACTCTCTGAGAAACGAAACAGAGGACGGCGGTGTCTAAATGTCTTAAGAATGGTCATCCATCCGAAAACCACCCTGGCTTATGTTGCTTAACCTCGTAATGTGATAACCTACTCGGTTACCACTTTGACACAAGTCCCGTCAATGATTTTTTATTGAGGATGAAAGCATTGTGTACAAAGTAAATATGGTGATTTTCAATAAGAGCAATGTATTAAATGTGATTCTTATTTACAAAAATATTTTTTTTTTTAGTATTTCATTATAGTATCATACCCAAATTATACCATTTTGAAATCTTGGATAGTTGCGCCAATTTTTGAAAAAGAATGCCATAGTGGTGTTCATACTTTTTTTTTTCACCGAGACAAGATAAAGTGGGTCGAAAGTAAAAATGTATGAAAATTTGACGACAAAAAAATATTTTGACTTATTTTTGTAAAATAACTACAAATATTCTATAATTTTTCAGGGTGTTGGTGGATAGTCATACTTCTTAGCTTGCTAATACAGAAAAGAGTTCAGAAATATTTGCAAAATTGTGGACCTGGTAGTTGAAAATATCATTAGGGGTACCGAATTTCCAAAGATTTTAAAAAAGTTTAAATAATTAAAAAAAAAATAGAGATACATTTTTTTTCTTATTTTTTCCAGAGCAGCCATAAGTAGGGCCACCCTCTGTTACCGGCTTATCCTTGAATTTTGGGACACCCTGTATATTTGATGTACAGATAAATACAATTTATTTCACAAAAAAGTATTCACTTCAAAGAGGTGTCACATGTGAATTGTCTACAGTTATAAGGTAGATACTAAATATTGACCGTACAGAATTTAAAAAAATAACATGTCAATTGTACGTATTTCGTATTGACCATATTTATCAAATAGGCAATAAGACCGATGCTTTGTCAAATACACATGGTAATTGCTTGTCAAATATGTCAAATACGCAAATATAAATAGCCATGTGAAGTGTCACCAAAGAACAAAATAAATGTAAGTGAACAAGTCAAATGAGGTTAACGGTACGTAAACCTATGAGAGATGCTTTGAAGGATAAATTAGACCCACCTTAATTTGGCGGGTTTTCATGAATAGTTTAATTACGGAACGGAATGCTTGTGTTGTGTGTAAAACAAAAGACAGTCTGTTCTACGAGTACCCATACCCGATAGACGTGTAATAATGAGTGAAAAAAAATATATACTGCGTTCACAAATTTTTTATCATTATTAAACGAGTTAACTACTTAGTTAACTTATTACCTTTTATAAATATGTTCTAGTCTGGTAAACTAGAACTAGAACTAGAAATCATCATTCTCTGAATCTTCTCCCAAATCAGTTGGGGTCAGTTTTTTAGTCTAACTGTGATGCGACAGAACTTCTATATTTGCCGTGAAGCGGCTGCCATCTGACCTCCACAATCAATTGGCGATATCGAAGTTCTGTATTTATTAGTGTGGTAAACAAGATATTAAATAAATTCTTCCGGAAACATTTACTAAATTTTGATATTTACTATTATAATGATACCCAAATCATAATAATATCTACTAATATCAAAATTCAGTACACATTGGATCCTTCTCGACACATTTTTCGCGTTCCATTAGTTACAATACAATTACAGCGAATCTCAGTAAAAACAAAATTAACTTTAACAATCACAATGAAAGCCTTACACAAAAAGTAGGTATTTTTCTTCCCTGTTTTCCTTATTTGTTTGTACACATACATTGTACACCAACAAAACATTTAATGTAAAGTAGGTTATTAAGACTCAAAAGGCCAAAACGCGTTCACTGTTACAATGTTATCAGATCTCATTTAGAGCCTAGTCCTTATTTCTGCAAATCCTAGTAATATAAAACCTACATTTGGGTCAAAAGTCTGCCGTTTCATGTATCTAACTGATAAGTAGCATGATAGAACATTATTGATCAGTAACTTCAATTCGTATTATGATTTCGAAAATAGATGAGAAATTTTAAATGCATTATTATACGTCTGCTTATGCTCTTTTTGCGTGCAATATTCGGATTTCACCTCATCTGAACTAACGATGAGGTGGATATGTCAGAACCGTACCGTTTAAAACCACACGGTCACAGCGCGATGTATCATAGAAAGGATATCTCCCTGTTTCATTTATTCTAGAATTACACAGTTTTATATTGTGTCTTTTATTTTTATTTTGAAATGTAATAAAAGTTAGAATACGTTACTTTTGTGACGGACTCAAACATGATCATCTAAACCTCTAAGATAAATATTACCTACAGAAGGATATACATGAGAACGTTTCATAGACTAACCGGCTTTGTGCCTTCGTGTGCCTTATCTTATTATTAGGCTAATAACATACTGATGGCAGGTATTAATTAAGCTTGCGTTAATTACATATATTCGCATGCGATAATATTAGTAATCCATTCAGTACATATCTTAAATCTCCTTGAATATATCAATACATTATACATATTACACATTTTGGATTATGTACCTTTAAGGCCTATATCCAACAGTGGACTGCAATAGGTTACTTGATTGATTGACGTTTGTACTAGGAATCCTTTGCTACTGGTTTTAATTCAGAACCTTCCAATGTTCACGTATTGCGTAGTCATCAGTTGCGTATTGCGGACCCAGTAGAAATATTTTAATGCCCTTTTGAATTAACTCCTTTCTGTGAATTTAAAATGAAGAAAGTCAATATAAAATGGTGTAAATCATATTTAAGGCATTGGTTGCGAAAGTATCACATTAGAAAATTAGTAATTGATTCGTAATGATGGCAGTCGCTTCAAAGAAAGCTGGCACCAATTAAGTTTAAGTAGAGAATCGGCTCAGAGAATAATGAAATGACGGAGCCCACTATCGTGATCAAGCTAACCTGATAACCTCGGATGTATGCGAATGCTCCAGAAACCATGCCAAGACGATGATGTTATATGAACTGTGAAAAAAGTGTCCAGACGAGATTTATTTGTAACATTAACGTCAATGTGATTTTGTGAGCCAATAAATGATAAAATGATAAATGATAAAAATGAATTACTAACACGTAACATTATCTAAAGATGTTGTGACAGCCTGTTAAATTACTTAGTGACGCTTTAAATATTTTTAACAATAATTCTTCCCCTCAATTTACAACAATAGTTCTAAATCGTTCACTAAACACGTGTCGAATGCGACAACGCTCTTAACATATTAACTAGACGAGTCATATTTGATATGAAATTACAAAGATAGTAGAATAGAGGGTGACTCAATGGCTGATGTAGATTGTATGACGAATGGACACCCTGTATCATCTCATATGGTGACCATGAAAATTATTGCGAATTGGGGACTTGCTTTTCGTTGACTTACTTGATTTAAACTGCTTCAAAATATTACATTGATTTTTCTAATTGAAAATTGTAAAGTAAAAGGGAAATTTTATTTACAGATTTTTAAAGTAGCAAAAGTATCTTGTAAAGATTCCTTCTGACAGTTTTGAAAAATTGGTAAAAGAAATGCTACTTTTCAAATCTTAATTAACAGAATTCTCTTCTTCCCTTGTAATTAACATCCAACAATATTGCTTGTGCTAGAAATCGGTTCACTTTCTTGTTAGTGTAATATCAACTAATACAAATTCATGAACTATTGATTACAAGACGGTCCTCCTTTGACAGAGCCGGTTTATGAATCAAAATCGAAATTGAGATATTTTAAAATCTGACAGTCCAAAACATAAATTTATTTAAACCATAAATTTATTTAAAATATTTTTATTTAAACCATGCGGTTTAAATAACAATATTTTTTTGCGATTTATTTGGTGTAACTTTATTATTTACACTGAACCATGGCTGCTGAAAAGCAAACGAAACCTCGGGCTCAGAACCCGTTAAAAGTTGTTTTATTTAAATGTGTGATATTTGCATAAACTTCCAACAGTATCATAAAGCATGGTTACCATACTTGTGTTTTTCATTATAGGGTGAGCTAGAATGTATTCAATGGCGTGCAAAATAGAATTAAGCCACTGAACCATAAAATATACGAATACTGTTAAATCCATGTCAACTGTCGTGATTGGCTCTAGCTTCGACAACTGTGATAGATTTAACAGAATTAAGTCTGCCAATCAGATTGTCAATTTCATTTAACCTATTTTTGTATACTTTAGTTCGTGACTTAAATTCGATGGCTGTTGACTTGTGGTTTTTATCTGTACAAAAATAGATGATGATAGGATAGAGGAAATAAGTGTATTTTACGTTATTCTTATTCCTTTGATGGTATACAAAATGTAACGTTACATTTTGAGGATATATAAAATATAACGTTACATTTTGAGGATATACAAAAATGAAACGTTACATTTTAAGGATATACAAAATGTAACGTTACATTTTGAGAATATACAAAAATGAAACGGTACATTTTGAGCATATAAAAAAATGAAACGGTACATTTTGAGGATATACAAAAATGAAACGTTACATTTTTGTGTAACCTCAAAAAAAATAACATGAAAAACAATTAATTCAGTATAGATAATTCAAATCGACGTTATCCTCGCTTCGTAAATAAATATTAGCGTTCGATAGCGTAGTTTCCAAACACTGTTTTATCTACTTCATTAGCAAAATTGCCTCTTGTCATATCAATATAGCGAGTCCCAAGATCAACACCTAACTTCGTAACCCACATCGTATCGTTGATAAACAAATCATTTAGGTACGATCATTGTTCCGGCGATGCGTTTAATATAAGTTTGTCGGGCTTCTCTGGCCGCCCTTGCATATTCATGAGCCAACTTGAACTAGAAACTTGGCGTTTGACAAATCAGTTTACAGCTTATATTACTTGCGTATAAATAAATATGGAAATAGATTTTGTAGTTACGCCTTTAAATATATTAGGCACTTTGATTTGCGTAACTTTCAGAGATAAAGTGTTATATAATAATGTTTTTTGTTTAATAACAACAATACGTATTTTTGTACTAGTCAATTAAATAGAATAACAAACACACACGAAGATCGTTTGTCGCTTAAAGTAATTTAGCGCGTCGCTGGAGCCCATAACACGGGAAAGTGTTTTCGGAAAACGAAAATGGGCTATATGTTTTTGCTCATACCTACTGAAAGGAGCGTCAAAGCTTTCGTGACACCGGTAAGAAAATTGATTGTATACGAACAATGGTAAATTCAAATGTGTTTCTTTAAAATACTGCATACTTTATTTTGGATAAACAATACTGAAAATGCGTATAATGTTACGTACAAGATTTGACTTCACCTCGTCTGATGGTAAGCTGAAGGCAGTCTCGGAAAAGAAGGTCACCATTTTAAACATAAATGAATATAATACTTATAAGCCTTTTTAATAAATGGCCTTGTGAAATAAATAAATAAATTTGCTAAAAAATATTCTTTATCGCCTTAGTGTACCTAGTTGAATTCACGGCTTATCCTTAGAAGCCAGAAGTCCACTCATTCCTCTTTCTCCCCTAAGTTGTGTTCATACGGCTTTTATGGGAGCGACTGCTCTGACCTTTCAACCCCGAGAGGAAAGCCTTAGCCTCAGTCTCGTCCGTCAATCAGCAAATACTAGCTTGGGCTAAAGTGTAAAAAGTAAGAGGCTAGCAAGGTTGGCTTATACCCAGAAGCTCTTGATCAAACCCCTTTTGAGCCCTTACCTGTTTCGTCTTGATTCATTCGGTGTTGATATTTTCGATTGTGTATTTAATATTCAACTCAAGCAGAAATGTGGACGAGCACGATCCCAAAATGTAACAAAACAAGTATTGCTAATTCACAGCTTCTAAATCTAAAACGTAGATAGCGACGTTTCGAGCAGACTGCTTTAATCGTCTATTGACAGTATTAATTGCTTCTCGAAAGGTGAAGGCACATTATATTGCGGTGCTAAGCAGCTTAATTATGCATTTCGGTTTAGTAGACTGCTTTTGAGTTCATTCACCAGACAGTACTGTCTGAAATTGATTATTAGCAACCAGCTAGTATTTATTCAGTACACAGATCATCTCTTAGTGATTTTAAATTATTTTATTGTTTTTTTTTTTTAAGAAATATTGTAGGACATTCTAAACAGTGCAATATAATTACATGCTATACTGCGGTAGTTGCTTACAAGCACTACTGGAAGAAAGATCAGTCCCTAGCATTCTCGTAAACTGTACGAAATATAGCATAGTTCTACTTTGGTTAATGTTCACTGTATTTCTGAGACCATTACCATTAAGCGAGGTGGCGTAATATTGACGGGTCTTATATAAAAATACATACATATAACATAAACTCACGCCTATATCCCCTAAGGGGTAGGCAGAGGTGCTAGCACCCACATTTCGCCGTTTATGTTTAGGTCCCAATGTAATAGGTGGCGAGCCTATTGCCATTAACCGGGCACTTATAAACCTGCGATAAATACACACATAACTACGAAAAGCATTCGAAAGTCATTGGTGTGTGCCATGGTAAAACCTGGGATCGAACCCGAGACCTCGTCTCAGCAGTCCATTACCCATACCACTAGGCTACCGCGGATTTTTTATATATATAGGTAAAATATATAAAAATAATACCGCTATATACATTTATTGGGTTTCCAATCATTCAATAAAAGTTAATCTTATTGGCTATAAATATTTATCAGGCCTATCTACCCGAATCAATCAATCTTGTGATCGTATACGTTTTTCAAATTTATTTTCTGATCTAATCGATAAACGTCCAGCAGAATTCGAGTTCTAAACATTGTTTTTCTATTGAATATTTCATGAAGACGCAAGCAGTTGCCTTCACGAAGTCTTCTAACCAACAATAACGCAATTAATTAAATTTCGAAGTAAAATGTTACGTCCAAAGTTTGTTCCTAATTTTCAAAGAGGATTGAGTTTCGAAGCGTTCGGGCATTTACAGATCGGATGTCCAACAGTCTGTCAATGTCTAGTCTCAGTTTTGAAGTTATGCATTAATTGAATAATGGTTATTAAGAGCTTCGAACTTTATACATAAATAATAAATTGTTAAATTCGTTGACTATTTCTTCGCACGCGCTAACTTCTTCTTCATCCTAGCGTTAATTCCCAGTCGCATCCGAAGCCTTCACCTCGGAGTCTGGGGTCCGCTTTACCAGTCTTAACTGCAGATTTGGCTACACCTCTATATTAGGCGAAGGCGCTAACATGCACAAATTTATAAGAATCGGAGTCAATTTGATACAGATTTCTGTCTGATCGAACTTTAAACTTGCCTGTCAAGAAGCAGAATCGGTGGTATTGCAGGATTGCTAGGAAGAATACTTATATGTACTATGCTATAAAATATCACCTGGTGGCCTAGTGGTAGTGGGCTAAGGCTACCTATCAGTGTACCTTGGTGCCTTATCTAGAACAGGTGGCTTTTACAACGCTTTATACTCGTAAAACCCATCTTGGCCACAATGAGGATCCTCTGACGTGGTGGTCAGAGGATCCTCAATTATATTCAGAAAAATATCCTCATAGCTCTATTCTACACCGTTAAATCACGAAAAGTAACATTTCATTTTACTGAAGTAAGAGATATCGAATCGAACATGATCGAATTTCAAAACAATTCTCGTCCATGATTCCTTAGAAATTCTGACGATAAACATTGGCAATTGTACTAATTGGTTCAGTTCGAAAGGTAAACATTGTAATTGTATATATTGTTTGTTTGTTGCTTAAAGTAGCACTCAGAACGTAACAATATTGTTTCCTAATAAGCTTCTTCTTATGACGTACTTAAGATCCTTTCAATAAACTTTAAACTCAATCGCATCTGAACGAGTGATGAATTGCAATTCATTTTACAATTTGTTTTTCACTAAGCCATTATGAAACTAAGGTAACCAATAAAACATACATTGAAAAACACCAGTACAATTCTATTCTGAGATTACTGTTAAATATCATTATTATATTCTTATCATTATTTTACAACATGTAAATTCTAACAAACGTATAACCACGTATGATGATTAATCTAGAAGTACCAAAACTTCAATTCAATTTTATTCTAAAACCTTAATAGCCAGTTTAACAAAACGTTAGAAAAGCTAATTAAATTCGCTTCAGTTCGCGTGTTAAGCTGTATTTCCGCTTACACTCACTACACTGTCCAGAGTTCACCACTTCCAAACTCAGTTACGATTAAATCTGAACTGAATCAGAAACTACTAACTAAAAATAAAGTACGCAGTGCTAAAAGTTAGAAACATTTTTTGGCTTAATGAAACTGAATTCTTTTATCCCATCGCAATTTCGGACAGTGTGTTGCATGCTTAATGAAAATACGGCAAAAATAACTTACAACAGAATGCTTTTAGCAATGGGATGTTGTGTGGAATACGTCGGAATTGAACTAATAAAACCAATCTAATATTAGCCCTATTCTATTACCAAACACTAAGCTAATTACACACGAACTTTTGAAAAGCACACGCAAGACACAAGAGCGTCACCACCTTGGACTTCTAAATCGGATGACTAGATTACAATAATAAATAGCCTATGTAGTTGTATATGTGTACCGACGGTGAGTATAGGGTAGCCAGAGCTCACTGGATAGATTTTGTGCTGTCAGTGGGAAAATCAAAGGCTTTGACCTACTTATCTTTTGCGCTGACGGTACAGAATCTGTCTGTTCTTACAGGGTCGACAGTACGAGTGTGACCCCTGGTGTTGCACTCGCCCACAGGCCACGGTAACCTCTTACCATCAGGAGGGCCGTGTGCTTATCTACGACCTTAGTAGTATAAAAAAAATATCCAAATTAAAATGCTAGTTACTGTTAAGTTGCATGTACTAACATGGCACTTCTAGGGCGGTTACTATTCTGTATAATAAATACGTAGCTTACCAGCTTTAATTATAAATCATCGTATGACATTATGCTTTCCCATTTTTTTTATGTACTAAATGGAGATATTGTAAGGAAAAATCCTTTGAAAAGAAAGAACATTAGTCCCGCCTATAAGTCGCCAGGATAGTGGTATCGTTTATGAATACCTAAATAAAAGGTAAAAGCTTTTAGATATATACAATCACTACCAAATATATACCTATCATGCCTACTGTTGACCAAAAGAAACATTCATTTTCATAAGGATTTGTTGCAAAATATATAGAAGTAGATATACGCGCAAAACTGTATTTATGGCATTTTGATCGTAGCAAAACTTTTCGTATAGTATTTCTTATTAGGTGTAAATAATGTACGTTTTGAAAATGATGTATTTTTGCATTCGCTTTTCCATTTCAATAATATTGAAGAATCCCTACGTCACGAGTAAATTAGAGGTGATAATGCCGGCAAGCATATTATGACGGACTCCGAGGTGGAAGGAATGCTAAGATGGTGATAGGTATTGAAGTAATATCTAGTGCCTATAACATCGTTTGCATTAAGGGTTTATAAAAATACATGTTTATTTTAATGTGAATATTAGAATTCAAAAATATAAGAACGAACTGTAGGTATCCGAAACAGAAAACAACCTACTAGAAAGATGAGAAGAGACCATCATCACACTAAATTTGTATGCCAACTGCAACTGACTATTTGCCAATAGATTGCACTAGCTTAAATCAGGGACGTCGATAAGTGAACCGAATTGAAACATGTGGCTTTTGTGCCCGTAAATGCGGCTGCATTGATCGAAAACCAAATGTGTTATGTTAATCTTTGGACCGATTTGCCAATTTGTAAACCAGGGCATTAAATTAGAGTTAAGGGTATGGTTAAACGACCGTTAATTAAATGTAGATTAAATTGAGAGAGATGTATTTTTAAAGCTTCTGGTAACCTACTTTTTAACTTTAAACGTGATTTAACGTGAGTTGTTTAGTGGTTAAGGAACTCCTTATGATCGAAAGATCCCAGGCTGAAATCCTGGACATTAAACTACCAATCGGACCCCACTCCTAACACAAATAATAACTTAACTGGTGGGGTCAACGGGTATACCTACTAGTAATTTCAATTACCAGTATATTTAAAAATATACATGAATTCATCGAGAAATCACCGTATATTCCAATGAGTTTGTATGCATGTAATAATATAACTAATGTGTGTAATATGTATAACGTGTCACATTTACATGAAGAAAAATGTGCAAGATTCATTCATACGTACCTATATTTTTCTATTTTATAACAATTTTTCTACAGGCAGAAACTACTTTATCAATTCAAATCCCACAGATGCATACGTGGAGCCCGAAGTAGGTCTCGGAGTTAAGCAGATTACGATTTAATATTTCAACTTTGCGATCTGGGAATGCAATATCTTAGAATTTGCAACAAATTGAAATCAATTATTAGTTACATCGAGGGATAGACAAAAGTTTATTTGTTATGCAAAAGTTAATTACTGTTATCTTAGCGGGAATAGTTTTTGAATTCCAAATTTCATCATTGATGATGGTGGGGATCCATAGATTAGACCAGTGATTGAAAACATTCAACAACAACACAATCAACAACACAACACAGCAACAGAAAAAAATTTAGATTTCCAGAAATGCGTTGAAACGTTGATGAGACGTTGACCCTTTTACCGTTATTTCTTTTCTGTCATCATAACCCATAATTTAAGGGTCGTTCTTTGGAACAACATCTCCTTTTCCTTCTTTTTTCTGTAAGTGAAGGGGGAGGGGCAGCAGGTGGTCTCAAGGTCTTGGTTTCAGTGGAATTAACAGTTTCCTAAAGGAAAGCTTAAGAAGTTATAAGCGACGACGTACACGTAACCTTCATTTTGTACTTTGGAGAAGTGTTTTCAGTAAGGGACACCAAAACAGTAAATAACTGTTTACTTTTGGTGTAAGCGTTCGGTGTAAGCTTGGTGGTTGCTGCTTTGGTGTGCGGCCTCCCTAACGACACAACATGCTTCCCACTTTAACAGATTTAATTATTTTCAGTGTTGACATGGCGCGCGAATGCCCTTTGTGTTACGAAGTTCTATATATTACGATAACAGTCTACCAGCATGCAGGCTGAATGTTTGTACCGTGTATTGTAGTACAATAAAAAGCCTTACATCTTTATCACCCTTTTTATATATAAATTACTAGCTTTTTCCGCGGCGCCACCCGCATGGATGTCGGTTATCACGACCAAATATAGCCTATGTCCTTTCCTAAGTTCTCATCTATCTCGGTATCAAAAAATCAGTTCAGTGGCTTAAGCGTGAAAGCATAACAGACAGACAGACAGAGCTACTTTCACATTTATAATGGATGAATGGATTCATCCTGTAATATTATATATTTGTTAAAAAAAACGGGTTTAAATGTTTTGCTTTATTGTCACACTTTTTTAATAATAATTTATTATTACAATATACATCATTCAAAATATTAAACCTGCCGTCACTATTAAACATACGAAGCAAAACAAATGAAATATAACCTGAAATCGCGTATCCTCATGAACAATTTTACAGACTGGACTTAACTTAATCATTATTACTTTACCAATATTCGGTATAACCAACAGCTCTTAACTTAATACCGCCAATAAAACGTCACATAAGTTTTAAAGTGATTTTACTCACACACCTATTCTGATTTTACGACAGCTATTACTATTTAGTACACAAGAACACAATGTAGCTCTATTTCTCGATTATAACACCTCCGGCAGCACGTAGATTCATAGTGAAGTTATTGAATCGTCGCCAAATCCACTTAGTTTTATGAGTTGGAAAATGCGATACGATGTTTCGCATAGCAGGGAGCACAACGGTGTATGACAATTTCCTTATTCTTCCGTTGCCATGGAAACTACGTGCCTCAAATATTTTTTGTTTCGCTTGACTTTGTATTATGCTGATTTTAAAAGGATATAATAAGTATGGACTAGTATGAGTACTGATATTACGTTCTACTTTAAATTCAATAATGTAAAACGCTAATAAACTCAATTTTGGTATCTAAATGGAAAGTTGTACATTTTGGTGGGTAAAGCTTGGGTACGTAAAATACTTCCATTAATACCATCCAATAATTTATCTCGTACCGTTGGGGACAGTGGGCAAAATTATGCTAAGCGTTTCAAATCTTAATTCTTCAATTTTAACTTCTAACTGCAAGATGACTTAACCCTTATGGGTTTGTGTAGGTTAATGTTGCGAAAAATACAGGTAGGTAACTCACAGTTTGATTTCTTTTTTTTCCACTCTTTCTTTCTTTCTTTTCCTCTTTTGAATTTTGGCGTCCTTACGGTATTATTCTTATTAGTAGGTAAGTAATTTAGTTCACAGCAAAAGTTACATGTAAGTTACTCATTACCGCCAATTAAAACCCCTGAAATTGTACCAAACCATAAATTTTCTTGCTTTAATCGTCTATTAATTTTTTTCTTGCGTTTAACAAAACATTAAAAGACGTTCTTTTCCCAAGTTTAATGTTCTTTTTATCAGAGTTTTGTTGTCTTTGACGATTAATACTTTAAGAATTAATGAACTTTCTAGTTTTACCTTCGATTAGGATCCACAATCAGTCTTAAACACTATTGTTTATGAATTAATATTAAGTTGAACACACTACGAGGTTTACCCCAACCTCCTTCACTACGCAAAACGCACGCAGTTTGAAAATTTTCCAAGTAAGAAAGAGTACTTAAGTTGATTTGTAGTTGTTTCAGCTTTTAATTGCTTCCAGTAAAGGGCCCTTGCCAAACTACTGAATGTAGGCTTACAGAGCTCAAGTTACAAAAAGTACGTTTTATTGCTATTCTTTTAAGATAATCGAAATTGTTATAAGGTCCCATCTGGTTGGTAGTCAAATTCTACTACTATTGTGTTTATGGTGTTGGGTTCAATTCTCAAGGTTTTGTATTAGAAAATTATTAGGAGCTGCATAAAATCAGAACAAGACCCGGTTACCGACAATAGGCCAATTGTGTGGGAACGAAAAGATAGTTAGCCATCATATGTTCGGTCATTACAATTGTTTCATATATTTTTCTACATATTTTACGACAGTTACACATCTAAACAAATAGTAACAACATAACTAGGTAATCATATAAATCCGTCTTTGTCAATCCCTAGAAATATACCAGTGATACATCTATTGTTTTCGTAAATAAGCCTAATGTGTAACTTAATTAAGACATGTATACGAGGGTTATGTGAAAATTTGATAACTCGACTTAACCTCAAACGTTAACGAACGTATAATCCCTTTCTTCATATTTACACGTTTATATACGAAGTTATTCGTGTATAAGACATTTTATGCTGAGAATTTTGGAAATTAAGAACACAAAATACGGAAATTCCATTTCAATAAATGTGTTCACCGTATTTTCGGAAGGTATCAAAGCTGCAAATGATCAATTAAACTAAACATACTCACCTAAATAGGTTTCCTAAAACCTAATATCAATGGCTACATATATTGCAAAAGTTTCTAAAATGGCAGATAAGTACTGAACGCAACAAATAATGGCTCAACCTTCAAAGAGAGTTACCTAACAAATATATTGAAATACTTCCCCTTTTATACTCAGAAAAACAATGTGTGGTTTGTAAAGGTAGGCGCCGACCAACTTGGTTTGTCGAGATTAAAGAAGATATAAAAGCGAAGAAAAAACAAAACCTTGGTGCATTTCTTCAATTGATTTTACTTCACATACTTAATTTTAATTTAGTTTAATACTATTTAATAATTCATTAAAACGCTTTTTATTCTAATACCTAGTTGGATGAAAATTCGCACGCATGATCCATCTTCCTGATACTTATAAGCTAGTTCTAGTTTCTGAATTTGTGGTATATTTGCAAGAGCTACTTTAGAAAAAACTATATGTAAATATCGTATTTGCAACATTATGCGTTCCAATATTATGTAGTATTTAGGATAGCCTACCTGCTAAAGGGTTATCTCTATATCACACGGACTTTACAATTCGCCTATCGCATTCCACTGCTGGACATAGGCCTCTCCCAATGTGGGAGGCTTTCGCCTACTGTTTTTACACTGGCCAGGTGAGTTGGTACAGAGTTATATTTCGAGTTTTCCTTCTCTCTGCCTGCAATTTACAGTATAATAGATACATTATTATCTCCATTTCGCATCGTACGAAGTTAGTCACTCATCACCCTAATGAAATCAATCAAGTACTATTGAACGTTATCCTTTGGGAGCTCATAAACAATGTATGCCAGGATTGTAAGGCCCGGGATTACTCAAATGCGAGTTCACTGAATTAGATCCCACTTTGTGAAGATACATTTTAGTGGTATTTAAAATTTATGACTGTCCCGTCCGAAGTTTTATCCCAGTTGGAAATCAGGCTGTATATTTCATATGCTATGATTTTGTTGTAATATATTAAAATGGAGAATGCCTTCAAGCTCCTGGACTGGAAAGGATTCGGCATCAATATTAATGGCGAATACATCACTCACCTCCGGTTTGCCGACGATATTGTAGTCATGGCAGAATCGATGGAAGATCTCAACACGATGCTCGAAGGCCTCAACCGAGTTTCTCAACAGGTGGGTCTTAAAATAAACATGGACAAGACAAAGGTGATGTGCAATGCCCATGTTGTACCTACCCCAATATCTGTTGAGAGCTCGGTTCTTGAAGTTGTTGACTCGTACGTCTACCTAGGACAAGTAGTCCAGTTAGGTAGGTCCGACTTCAAGAAAGAGGTCAATCGCCGAATCCAACTCGGCTGGGCAGCGTTCGGAAAATTGCGCAATGTCTTCTCGTCCGACATACCTCAGTGTCTCAAGTCGAAGGTTTTCGACCAGTGTGTGTTACCAGTGATGACTTATGGCACTGAAACGTGGTCCCTCACTATGGGCCTTATGAGTAAGCTCAAAGTAGCCCAACGAGCTATGGAGAGGGCTATGCTCGGAGTCTCTCTGCGAGATCGAATCAGAAATGAGGAGATCCGTAGAAGAACCAAGGTTACCGACATAGCCCAGCGGATTAGCAAGTTGAAATGGCAGTGGGCAGGGCACATAGCACGGAGGACTGATGACCGATGGGGTCGAAAAGTCCTCGAGTGGAGGCCACGTATCGGCAAGCGCAGCGTAGGACGTCCACCCACAAGGTGGACAGACGACCTCATTAAAGCCGCGGGAACGCGCTGGATGCGAGCCGCTTCCAACCGGTCCTATTGGAGATCTATAGGGGAGGCCTATGTCCAGCAGTGGACTTCCTATGGCTGAAATGATGATGATTATAATAACATTTTTGTAATATATTATTGTATCTTTATATGTAAGAGTGTCACAAGTGTAAGAATAATCATCTATTGTTATTATTATTAATGAAATCAGCAACATTTACAAAAATGTGTTTCGATTTTTTACGTATAATAATATTGAAATCTTAGTGTGACAAATAAAATCAAAACCGATTAAGATCGGAAAACCTTTTTCCAATCTTAATCGATTTGAATAGTTAGCATATCAATCAATCAGTCTATTACGAACCTAACCCTTGCAGTCCACTACTAGACACTGGCCTCTTCCAATGTGCGCCATTTCTGATCCTCCGCCTTCCGCATCCAGTCCATCCCAGCCACCTTTTTCAGGTCGTCAGTCCATCTGGCTAGGGGGCGTCCTACCTTCTGTTTGACTTCTCGTGGTTTCCACTCTATGACTCGTCTGCTCCAACAGCCGTTATAGGCCTTCGACAGATGTGGCCAGCCCTCTGCCACTTCAACTTGCTTATTCTACAGTTAGTGTAGTGTATACTAATGGCTTTAAAATGTCATTAAAATCAAAACCATCAAGATCAATAGATATGATTTTGCCTTATAAAGTTATAAAACTCGGATATAGATTAATATTATTCCGTTCCAAAATAAAAAAAGTACAACAATTTGTTCTTGTCTTTACATAAATCTTCTAACCGGGATTTCATTCGTTCGTTCACGAGAGTGAACTTAATCCGTACCCGTCGTTCATTAACGCAGCACTGTAAATTGTAATTCATTCATTCAACAAAGCTTTTGTTGAGCTTGGTATGGAAATCAATGTCTCTAGTGCCTACGGACAGAAATTGTACAACGGGATTTGAATAACAACTACAATTTTATCATTTTAAATTGTTGTACTCGTAGTACTCAACACTTTTGGTGGCAATGCTGTTATTACCAAAACTATCTAAACTCTCTAAACTTTTGTTTAATCCTGTCGTAAATTAAAACGGTTTTACATCCTCATTTTCTCAACTATTAGCAATGGCCAAATCAGTTCAATCGTGCAACTTTTATGGTAGGTAGGTTAGATTAAGTATAACGTTATTTTTTGCCAAATGCGTTTTTAAAGGGCTTGCCCATAGTCGATGAGGCTGAGATTTAAATAAGGATAATTACATAAAATAAAGGATTGTGTTATGAACACCTAATGGATACTAAGTAGATAGAATCTTGGTTGTCACATACGCCAGGCCCGAAATTAGGTTTCTCTTTAGTAAGATTTTTCGACAAAGAAGTTCTCAAATTTAAATAAAAGCACATTAAAGGCAGTTTAGTTTAGTGATATGCACAGCAGAACTGGACCTCAGAGCAAACTTTTTTTCCCTGGTCCGTTTCTAACGTACATAATTATATATCGAGCAAAGTTGATCTACTGCATAAAACTGCACTGTGGAATTCTTCTCAAATTATAACAAATGGCTCCATACATTACATTGTCTGGCTAAGCCCCCCGCAGGTGGATACCGTGAGGTAAACTGGCAATTTCACTTTCCCCCTTTATCGGCCTCGTCAGGTCGCGGCCCTAACATTATTTATTGCTGTAAGTGTGAACTTTAATTTTCAGGAGCACGGTTTTTATCTACTCTTGTAACATCATCAAATTTATGGATATTCATACTATCTGCACCATGTTTAATAAAGTGGTACGAGGTAAATAAATCTGTGCATTTTGTTATCAGAATCTATCTATCATTTATAACTACTTCGCCTGACATCGCGCCATGGCCTAAACCGCTGGGCTAAAAATAATTTTGGTAGTTGATGCTTTTCATGATGTTAATATCCACTAAGTGAGGAATTTTGGAAGCTTTAGCCGAATTTTATTCATATTCTGAGAATAAATACATAACAGAGCTTAAGTTGTTTATTATATTAAAACTAGCAGTAAACTTTCATATCCGCTATCCACGACAGCGTTTACACGCAAGAGAGCGGGCAACTGACGGACGCGCAGCATGGCTTCCGGCCGGGTCTGTTGTCTCGAGCCATGCATCTGAGGCTGAGTCTGGGCTGTATGTATCTGTCTGATGTTAAACAGCCCTATCCCTTAGTCGCCTTGTACAACACCGCATGGGAAGAGATGGGCTGGACCAAATTATACTCTGCCGGGAACCACGCGGCTACTTATAATATACTAGCTGTTGCCCGCGGCTCCGCCCGCGTGGAATTCGGATTCCGGTCCAACTTTAATGTATGAAAATCTGCCCGATTTATTGACATTTATGCTCACTGCTCCGCTCCCTTTAGTAGTAGCGTGATGTTATATAGCCTATGTTACTCCCAGATAGTGTAGCTTTCTATAGGTGAAAGAATTATTGAAATCGGTACAGTAGTTACGGAGCCTATTCATTACAAACATACAAAAATAGGTACAAATCTTTCCTCTTTATAATATTAGTGTAGATATGCTTCTTAAAAAAAAATACCTCGTCAATATTCAGATATTACTTGACCATTCTTCTTTGTATTCATCAGCCTATTAATTAAAATAATATATGAATCTGTTTAATTAATTTAAAGGCAAGGTTTAAACTCCGAGTACAATGAATGCTACGGATAAAAATGTATTCTCCAAAATATTTTCATGTTTTTATTTATTATCTGTATCCCGTGCAAGGCGTGCAGGACAGGTCATAAAATAATAAAATATTACCGTTTAAAAACTACAAAAAGACTCTTAAAAACTGTTTATTTTATGAATGTATCCTTTGTTGAAGCTTTTAATTCAACCATATTAAGGAGTTGATTTAACATACATCATCAACCATTTTGTGGCAAAAGTCATTTTAAAAGCACGATGTAATCGTGTATTGTTAAACTACACTAAAATTACACGTAAAATTAAACTACATATTGAGATTTGTATATTCAGTAAAATTACACAACATTAACACAACTACAATGCTATTTTGATTTTTTTTATCATTTAATCGTATATTTTAGTTTATCATTTACTAAAAAAAATAGTTTTAGACCACACGTACTCGCCTGCCTACACGACCAACTCGAATTCAGGCTGACTTGCTGTTATTTAATTAGTTTTTACGGAGGACATACACCAGTTCCTTCGTATCTACATAGAAGTGTGTAGTGTGTGTGGTGAAGTGCTAAACTTCAACTTTATCGATATCCAAAAAGCGGTTGTAATGCATCAGGATTTGACCTAAATAAACTAACATACTTTACAAGCTCAAGAGCTACTAAAAAGAAATTTATTGTATTGTATATGCGGCTGGTAGATATTATTATGTAATGAATTGTAGATACTATATTCGATCCCTATTGTACTCTACTTAGTATTTACTTAAGCATGTACCGATAAGCCTCCAATATCGCGATATCTAATTTCATGCAGCTTGAACAGATACCGGCTTCACGTCTAGATTGATTCGATCTTATATCAATATGTTCGCGGAGATTACAGCTTGAACCTTCTGAAATCTATCAAGGTAGAGGAAACAATGTGTATTTATGACTCCGTACGATTTCTACTACAAGACAGAATCAATAACAATCGAGTCGTAATCTAACAGATGATAATATTATTTGTTAAATTATTTTACATCATGGAATGTGAAAATTTAAAAGCTGAGACCAAACAGTAGAACTATTTGGTTCCAATTTTCTGCATTAAGTGGAAATTGAATACAGAAAACTGGAAAATTAGAAAGTTGTAAGTATTGGATTTTTCTGTAAGAAAATTCCCGGTTAGCCTGCACGTAGTCTGAAAACGTACCCGATAAAATAGTAATAGACTCACGCCATTTACGTCGGTCTAAAATATATAACTGAGAAAATGTGAATGAAATACACTGCTTTTCTGGTCACCCCTTTTGAGATATACCGGCGTGAGTTTATGAAACCAATACTGTACTAAATTACAATAATAACTTTGGAACTGAGTGGTGTCATTATAATATTTAAGCAAGATTCATGACAAGAACAATCAATTAATTATTTTTAATCTGCCCTGTCAATCAAATGGTAACAAAACTGAAACTGATTAACGATCTCACGATATTTTGTGAACGAAACAAGTTTGCTATAAGGTCCAAAATAGGCCATCTGATATTTATTGTGTTGTTTTAATACAATGTACTTACTCAGCCAATCTGAAGATGCCTGAAAATTTCATTTAAATTCGCCCAACTGTTTTGGAGATATGCAAGATACCCCTTTTTAAACTATATAGTAACAAAATACAAAAGTGAAGTCATTGTAAATATTTACGATCTACCCAGTCTTTTAACAGTAACGTAAATGTCAATCGAGAAACAATGCACTCTATTCCATCTTATTGAAAAAGGAAATCAAACAAACAGAAAAATAATTTATTCCAAGTAAATTTTGTATTTTTTCAAGCCTTTTCAAATTGTTGTGAGCACGATGTCTAAGGGAGGATTACTTTTAATATTTTCCTGAATCGAAGAGCACGTTTTGTCAATAAGGGAAGTCCCTGCCCGATTACTTTACGTCAATATCTAATGTAAATAAGGGGAGGTATGTCATTCTACGGTATTTTTTTAGAAGTCCTCGAACATTTCTTACTCATATTTGATATTCTATTACGTATTGTAATGTCCTCGGTACGAATACCTACCTGTACGTGAGTAATAATCATGTACTCGTAAGAATGAGATTTGAATATCGAAGGAGGATGGAATGTACATACGAGTAGATACCTAAGAGGAGGATCGTAAAATTGGTTGCGCCAATATTTTTATTTGCTTTCCTTTATTTCAATATAAATGAAGTTTGTTAAATATTACTATACGAGTATAAGTATGAATGCTATATTAGGATTATGTGGGAAAGGATTAAAGACTTCTTAAAAAGCAGTTAAGTACGGAAAACAGACGTCTATAGTGCTCGCTCGTTTTGCTCGCTTGTTGACTACATTTATTTTCAATGAATCAATCAATCAATTAGCCTACTGCAGTCCACTGCTGGACATTAAAAAAAAAAAAAAAAAAAAAAAAAAAAAAAAAAAAAAAAAAAAAAAAAAAAAAAACATAGGTCTCTCCCAATACGCGCCACGTTTGCCGTTTGTTTTAAGGGTTTGTAAATATGTCATAACCAGTTTTGTTAAAATATCTAAATAAATGTTGGTTTAAATTTTAATAGAAACTTCCGCAATCATAGCGCCAATTTTATAATTGAAAAATCTTGTACTGCTGCAAAAACTGGCATATTGCCAACAAAAACAATAGACTTTCTTCACGGACATGAAGTTCGGCTTCATTCTGTAGATCCCCCATAATCTCCGTACACGAATTTAACACCCCATTAACCATACCTAGATACAAAGATATCTTGTGATGAGTCTACGGCGGTTGCACTCAACGACCGTCGGAGCGGCGCCGTTGTAATCATGAGAGGCGCCACTCCCCGCAGTGGCCTATTTAATAACTTGTTTACCCCTAACAGTATAGTATACACCGAAATGTAAGGCTGGTCGTAAGAAGATAACGATTTAATTTTCGAATAACAAGATTTTAATATTCCGAACATATTTAAAATCAAGCTGTGGAATGAACTCCCTGCGGTGGTTTTCCCAAGCGACTACAATATGGGGTTCTTCAAGAAGGGCATTAGAAGGTTTCTTCAGGGTCGGCAGCGCGAATGTGACGCCCCTGGTGTTGCATAGGCCATGGTGACCGCTTCCCATCAGGTGGGCCGTATGCTTGTCTGCCAACTTAATGGTATAAAAAAAAAGTACCTACCGACTATCGGCAGATGGCTCCCACCCGTCACCCCAAGATGGTTGTATAGGAGACTTTGAAATACTCTAGATGTGGCTCGGTAGCTCAGTAATCAGAGCATTCCCCCCCTCTAAGGAACTGGTTCTGAAACTTTTTCTAATCTTAATCGAGTTTGAATAGTTAGCATACTAAATGCTTTAAAATTTCGAAAAAAATCTTAACTATTCTTTATTGAATAAACAACGAGCATTTTTATGATATATAAAATGTGGTTTAATTAACTTTAACGGGAGTAACTACCGCCTAACCTCCAAATAGTGAGAGGAAATCCTGTACTAGAGTCTCGTACGTCAATCAACAGGTGCATTAACTTCTCCTCTGAAGATATTGGTGGGATCGACCGTTCGTGATGGTGTAATATGGATAAATATTAAATGTGTACAATATAATATACTAAACTGGCTATCCGGTTCAATTTACCTATGAATATTTTACAGAAGAATTCAACATATTTAATTTTAACTGTTTAACCGACTTCAAAAAGGAAGAGGTTCTCAATTCGATTCGTATTTTTTTTCAGTTATGATATAAGAACTCCTTAAGTAGGTTGTTGTTGGTCCTTATGTTGTCATCACATGGCATCCGAATTTCGGTGTGATAGGCGCCCACTTTTAATAGTCTCTGCTGTGTCAGTGCTCTCTTAATAATTGTCATCAACGTTGTTTATTGCCGATACACTATATTTTTGGCTCCATTACGCCTCTAATTTTATTAACTCCTTTCTCCTGTATTAAGTTGTTACCCTATATTTACGTAATTAATACGATTGACCTGACAGAAACACTGATAAAGTTTCTATTCTATTATAATGTAACCTATAATTTAATAATATTCGTGTAGGAATTTGTCGATTTTTTTATAGGTACCACTTGCAGACAAGCACACGGCCCATCTGATGCAAAGTGGTTAACGTGGCCTGTGGACGAGTGCAACATTACGGGAGTCATACTCGTGCACTCGGTATTCCGTAGGGTTGAGTTACTTCCCTAGTCGGACTGCTCGATTGGGACGGAAATACCATCGTGTCCTACCTCTTCTCTGCTCGATTGGAACGGAATGGGACGAAGATGGTGCATACAAATACATTAGCCTCCGTGAGGTCTGACTACTAGTCGCGGCAGAAGAAACTGCACTAGAGCCTTACCCGTTAATAAACAGGTATACTAACAGCTTCAAAAACTGTGAATAAAAGAATAAGTAAAAAAAATACACTATATTTCAAAACCAATTTAAATTTCAACATAAATGATGAATGTTTAATAACCCAGTGGGTTAGTTTTACAACTCAATAAAATCAAAAATGAAAGGCTGTGACAGGTACCTACTACCGTTTTTATTTGCATTTTGTACATTCAAATATGGGACGAGAATTTCAGTATTTATTACATATAACATTGGGCTGATATTTACAACATTGTTACGAATATTCATATAATATATTCATGAAGTTGTTTTTAGATTCCATTTTAATATTCCTCGGGCCTATGCGATAGGGGTTGGGGTCAGCAGCTGTCACTCCCGTAAAAGTCAAGATTAACCAAATACGGAAAGGAGTAGAAAAGAACCCTGGGTTCCAAAATACATGTTTGGATACAACCATTGCATTAATGGATTAATCATTGCATAATGGTTATTTATATATAAGTGTAGGTATATAACATAAATAGACAAATCAAACATCTTTAACTGTACAAAACTAAAAAAACATAATGTATGAAAAAAATCCTCAACACATCATACATTAGGTATTTTATTTTCCTTATCATAAACTGTACAAATATATGAAGAACTAAATAAAGTGCAAATGTTTATTTCTTTCATATAAGCAAAGTTGGCTGGTACGCTTGGAAACAATAAATTACGCACGTGCTACGAAGCTACGCGCCTACGGCGTAGTACTTTTCGTGGGTGTTTTATTTTGTAGATGGTACACTTTACCAGTAGCAAAATGTACTATCTGCCCATATAGACCGATTAAGATGACTATTAGTGTATGTTTCAAATATATATGAAAATTCCAGAAAGCAACCAAGTTTGAAAATCGAAGGATGTAGATTTGATGTTTCCCGAGAAATGTTTCGAATTTTGAGGGCAGTAGAGGAAACTCGTAACATGTCTAAGGACAGAAGTAGATATGTAATGGGCTATTATTTTTTACCTACCCCGGAGTAAAGGTTGTGGCAGTCGCTGCACGTAAAAAATCGAAATACGACCGTTTTGTAGACTGAAATTTGACCCAAACTTAGTAGAAAAAAAACTCTATGTTCTATGCAAATAACATCCTTATTCTAAGCTGAACTAAAACCAATATCATATAAAACATAACAACTACCTTTACAATGTTAGAGAGTATAACATCGCGAGCGCGCCACCCTATTAAGAACTGATGGGTTCGCTAAAACAATTCCCGGCATCCGGCCCACTGTGCCCATTATAAAGTGCAGACGTAGCAAGGAGATAACTCGTTCAGACTGGTACACCTATAGAATTTATAATGTATGAGAACAGCTAGTTATAAAAACGCCTGTTATCATACATGTACAGTCACCTCTATAAATATGTATACACGGTAGGGTTCCAAAAACAAGTAACCGGGGTTAACTTCAAATTTTTATTTACAAAATATATAGCTAAATGATGTAAACTCTTAATATTCCATAAAAATGTAACCATTACACGCCTCATAAAATGTATCAAATAATGCTTGCAAAAATATATCCACAATTAACGGGTCAATTGAATGGAAACATGCTATAATTCATAAACACTACTTTCAAAATAATATAAAATATACTTTCAGTGAAGTTATGTAGTCTGGAGTCTAAAATATGTAGTCGTCTTTCAAGTCATTAATATGTAAACGTTCACGTTCATATCATTCCTCTTGCATTATTAAATTGTTTTCTTTTACCTATCAATTACAGATTTTGAAAAATTTAGCTTTTTGTTGACCCTTAATTTTTAGGATAGATGCCTCACTGTATGGATAGTTGCCCCACCGTGGAAATACTAAGAAGGATAGATGCCCTTTACATTGCTTAAACGAAAAATAACACCAAATTTTAGTACCATTTCATATTTTACCTTTATAGAGTTCTGTAAAAAGGGAATAAATAACGAGAATACTGTTATTAAGAAGTAATCAACCAAAATATTAATTTATTGTTTACTTTTAAATCATAAAAAATAAACATATATTATAAAAATAAAGGCCTCCAAACTGTAAGTTACCCATTGATAAAGTATTTTCTCCATTATGTACTATGAATGCAAGTGTTAAATTATTTTTAATCTTTTGTCCAACTTATGCGGCGGGATAGGTTGGCCTTTCCCATAGAGCGCACTAAGGGCAACTATCCGCAAAAGTAATTGGAGCAACTATCCTTTTTGATACGGATAGTTGCCTTTTTTAATGTCAAAATAAATAAAAACTATTCGAGAACAAAACGTATTAAATAGTGTAATATAAACTCTAATGCATGCAAAGAAACAAAAATTTTTCTGATTCCTCAATCAGTTATAAAAATATTCAATAGAAAAGACTTAGCAATATAAATGTTTCGACCATCGAGGTATGGCCGTGGGACATTTTCGCTCACACAGAAAAAACGTATACATCTGCACTGATAATTTTTATGACACTACAGTCTACATGAGGTGCTCTTACATTTATAGTAAAGTATTAACGTCACTAACGACCCTAACATATAGAATTTAAAACTGGGGCAACTATCCAACTGGGGCATCTATCCCGACTTTACCCTACACCAAGGAGGTTCCAAGTCTGAGTTTTTCATAAATCAAAAAAAAATTGTATGATAAATTTTTCAAAATATAAGCAAAAATACTCTTTCCGAGATGGTGGGATTCATCCCACCATATTATAATATTTTCAAATAATTCTGTATCCTTTTACATTTTATAATTGTTTACATATTAATGACTTGAAAGACGACTACATATTTTAGACTCCAGACTATGTAGTCTACTAAATATACTTTCAGTGAAGTTATGTAACTTCACTGAAAGTATATTTTATATTATTTTAAAGTAGTGTTTACATATTTATGAATTATAGCATGTTTCCATTCAATTGACCCGTTAATTGTGGATATACTTTTGCAAGCATTATTTGATACATTTTATGAGGCGTGTAATGGTTACATTTTTATGGAATATTAAGAGTTTACATCATTTAGCTATATATTTTGTAAATAAAAATTTGAAGTTAACCCCGGTTACTTGTTTGTGGAACCCTACCGTGTATACATATTTATAGAGGTGACTGTACGTATAATCACGCCTTTATCCCGCGTGGATTAGGCACAGGTGAATTTAACACATTTCACCAATCATTGTACCAGGTCCCACGTATTAGGGGGTGAGCCTATTGCCGTATTCCGGGCACTATTGTTGACTCGAGCCATGCATGTGAAGCTGAGTCTGGGCTGTATGTATATATCTGTCTGATGTTATACAAACCTATCCAATAGTCGCCTGTCGCTTTGTACGACACCACATGGGAAGAGATGAGTCTGTTAACACGGTATTTAAAGTTATATGTCCATGACTCCGCTCGCGTGTATGTCGATTTCTGTAATTGAAGTTTCCATTTTTGGTCATACATTCAATTCTACTTAACTAATGATATTCACACATACATACATAATATATAATCACGCCTCTATCCCCGGAAGGTTAGGCAGAGATGAATTAACACCCATATTTCACCAATCATTTAATGTATTCGGTTCCACGTAATAGGGAGTGACCCTATTGCTGTATTCCGGGCAACTCGAGCCCTACGGCAGTTTATTTGTCAATGATAGAAAAATATGTACTTAAAACACACTTATATCAATCAATCAATCAATCAATTAGCCTATTGCAGTCCACTGCTGGACATAGGTCTCCTGGCGCATATTGGCCACGTTTACCGGTCCTCCGCCTTCCGCATCCAGTATGTCCCAGCCACCTTTCGCAGGTTGTCAGTCCACTTGGCTAGTGGTTGTCCCACCTTCCGTTTTCCTTCTCATAGTCTCCACTCTAGGACACACACTTATATCACACTTATATAATATGATCACACTTATATAAAATAATTCAAAGTGATACTGCGTTAGAGACAAAATACCGTATCTCACGAAGACAATTCTAAGCACGTACGACCATGACAGCGATTTCTTTCAGAATTCTATTCTCTCTTCTGCGCTCAGCAATTTTAAAATGGTCGTTTAAACTTTAAATCGATGTCTTCAGAAATAGTTATATTCTACGACATGGAGGTTTATATGATATATTAAACAGACCTACACAGCTGTGCCTAATAACGTTGACTAATCAATAAACAACATTCATGAAAATATTAAATAATCTTCACGGCTCTGCCCACGTGGTGTAGTGTACCTATTCCCAATCTCCACAAGAACCTGTTCCCGGAAAAAAAGTGTACTATCTATTAATTTAGGAAAATAGTCTATCTATCTATCTGTTCAACGGTTTTGATTGACAACATTCAAATATCTAAACATCTTCACAAACGTGCACATTTCTAATATTAAGTAGGATAAGGATTTCACTAAGTGCCGTATGGTTGCTGCCAAATGGTTAATGAATGCAATCATTGGTCATCATCATTATCTTTGCGATAGGCCTGGGCCTCGATTCTGCTAAAGCACAACTACTGTCACACCACAGAGACTGCGAGAAAATTCCATTCGATTTTAGCTCTTAACTAATGCAGTTAAAGTTTAAATTTAAATGGCTTTTTGTAGAGTGAATGAAATAGTGTAATGAAACTCTTTTCATTTAATTTTTGACTGTAAGATTTTAGAAAAAAGGTCTAAAATTGAATGCCCTTTTTTGCAATCTCTGTGGTTTGACAGTGGTTGTGCTTTAGCAGAATCGAGGGCCTGGTTGCATCCGAGGCCTTCACTTTGGAGTCCGGATACGCTATAATTTGCTTCTTCATTAAAAATATAATACCTACACATTTTCAAAAAAAGAACAAACAAATGTAAATTGAGGTCCTTTCACAGCAGTCACACATTTTACCTCTCCTTCATTCGAACGTCAATCCCAAATAAATATACAACGGAAAAATTTGTATCTGACCATCATTTTGAAATCTCAATCCTCTTTGTAATTTTTACTTTAATAACACAGTTCATTATCAATATAAAAAAGCCCGTGGTGTATTTATGTATGGATTAGAGCCGAATCAGCAATGGATTTCCATTGATTTTATACCCTGAATTAATACATAGGCTACCTTTGTCCCAAAACAATAAACCCTGAGTAAAGTACCGGACTCAACTAGTCTTAGAATAAATTTTTTCATTCTGAAAAAAAGTACTGCGAAAAAAGCAACTTTGTCTATAAATTTAAATAAGAGAAAGTCAATATCCAGGACGAATCTTGAGCTTAAGTTAGGCCATTTTAAGAAAGGAATACTCTGCAGACTAAGGTAGAACAAAACAATAATATACATGCCCTTTTTGCTTCGATAAATAATATATTTTACAACACACCTGCTCATAAAAGTGATATTATTTTACCGCAATTAAGCACGGAATGACACCTATTATAAAACTGTGACTTTTTCATTGCTATTATTCACAAAAGTGAGTTATAGATTCTTTTTTAAATTTTATAGGAAGTGTCTATAATTGTCTATGTTCTTAAAAAAGTTTTGATACAAAAAATAACGTGTAAATTAATACGCCTATTGTATGGTCATTTGATGCATTTTCGTATTTAAATAAATAATTTCAACTCGTAATACTTGTGTAATAAACAAAATTTTCACTCAAATTTAACTTTTTTTTTTCTCTAAGTACAGAAAAAAAAACAGAGTAAAAAAAAGTTAAGTTCCAACCTCATTTTTTTTTAAATATGGTCGACCGCCATTGTTAAATGCGCGAGCATAGGAAAACGAATTAATTTGTAGTATTGTTTATTTAGTATTTGTAGTATTATTTTATTCGCAAGTGTGTTGTAAAACGTCGTATGGCACGTGTGAGCATGATGATTCTGTCTTAAGACCCTCGCCTGGCGGCTCGGGTCTCAATGGCGCCTCGGCGGTAATCACCAACGTTGCTCACTTGTACCATAATGTACTATAACTGTGCTTATTATTTATATGAATGGGCAATCTGGTGAATATTATCCTAGGCGTACGTAAGTCAATTAGATCGAGGACGTTTTAAGGATAGACCAGGCCAAGAGTATATCTCGGGGTACATATCTTGGACCCCAGGCGCGAGACAACCGAGGCCCTGACGCGCACGGATTGATTTGTATCTATGCTTGGTGAATTTGAGCTTGTCCACCGCCGTGGCACACCGTGCTATCCTCAAAAGACACCCAAGAAACCATTGTATCCCCAAAATAGGTATATGTCCCTAGGTATAGTACAGATAAGCATGTACCTATTGAAACAATGAGCAGTTTTCCAGTAGGTATAATAATCAGTTGGTTTTTAAGTCATCAGGAGATGGCGCTAGCATAGCTTTTGATAATTTTAATGTACTCTATGGTTTGTTTGTGATATTTTCATTGTATCAGAAAAAATGACAGAATATTTAAGTAAAGTAAATCATTACAAAACCGAAGAACATTTTTTCCATAAATTACACTAGATGTGACACCACACTCTTCTTACCAAAAGTGCCGGCTGCGCCATCTAGCGCGTCTTTAGGAACCCTTTAAATACCTACTGGAAAACTGCTCATTATGATCGTAAGAAGCAAAAGGCAAAGCACAATCGTAGTAAGTGGAAATATGTTGTAGAAGGCGTGAATGTGTCTACGTTATATTCTGTTAGATGAAAACTGCATTAGCAGCAATCCCTGGCGGTCACGAGCAGTAATTTTTTCTCAGCACTATTTCTATGAAAATCAGTTTAAAATATGGTCTGCACTGAAAGTTCTCGGCGCACCGCTGCAAGCTGTTTGCGGTCTCAATGCGAAGAGGCTCAGAATTCTTTGCCTGTTTTCTTCCTGTCTGATGAAAATAATTGAATGTTAGTCACAAAGAAGTGGATATTTTATCTATATCTGTATATTTAGAGAATATTCTGGCCTTAACTGAAAAGCATTTAGGTATTTTGTTCTGCAAGCAATGACACCTGCGCTTTATAGAAATTAATTATTAAACTAGGTATATACGACAGATAATAAAATTGGTAGCTGAGTACTTTTAATTGCAAATAAAATTCAAGTTTTAAACTTTCTTTAAGGTTCACTTCACAAACAAGCTTGACAAAACTGCAACGTCTTCACCTTCATAAAGATAAGGCTTATAATTACAGGGACCTCAACGCCTATTAAGGCTAATGCTCTTCACAACACCACGCGCCACTAATTAAACAATATTTTAATTAAATAGTAAGGGGATAACATTTCGTCCTGGGCTCTGAATGTCAACTGTTATTACTGTTATTATATTCTAGTGTTTAGGACCAAACAAACTGTGCGTTTGTGCAGTTTTGATGACTTATCATAACGATAAATAACAGATTTTGCCATGAGCTTTAACATCCTCTGAGCCTTTTCTCATCTTAGCTGGAATCGGCTTTCAGCTTAACTACAAAATCATGCTCAAGCAATCAATTAGTCTATCGCAATCCACTGCTGGACGTAGCCTTTTTTAACACCACTCAGGTGGTAGACGGCCCACTTAACACAACACCAGGGGCATCACTCTCGTGCTGCCGACCCCTGTTCTCTTCTAATTTTTCGGAGACTTTGACCTACTGTTTCCACGCTAGTCAGAACGATAAGTATAGAGTTTTATTTTAAGTGTACTTTCTCTCGCAGTGATATCGTTAGCATATTATTATGTTTAGTTAGTCGCCTCATATAGCCTCCAGATGGGGCGGTGATAATTGTATTCTTTCTCCATCACCACACGAATAACACTCAAGACACAACACTTAGATAAACCAACAGAATGCTCTAAAGACAGCTGTAACGATGTTTTAAACAAAGGATTTAATCCTCGCTCAAACTATTTACCCGGCGTTCTTAAATCCTATCAACTTACGCCGCACTTCTACAAATTGAATTTACTTTCAAAGAGAGTTAAGAAAAAGTACGACTAAGAAAGCTGTTTTTTCTGCTATAGTCATGTTCATTTGGTGTATACTCAGATTTTGACAATGAGAAAGTATCACCAGTTTTGTTATAGGTACCTACTACTCAGATAGCAAACAAAACTAAGCCCCTTCTGATGGTTAGGGATGTATGAAGAAATAGAACATGTTATATAGTTCACACAGGTACGACCGCCTATCATCATAACGCCCTAAGAAGCGCCCCTTTCCAGGGTTTAATCGGGATACCGTACTACCCACGATGAAGGGGGTATCTTAAAACCGTAGATAGCCCAAGGTCAGCAAGAGTGCGAGTAAAACAACTTATTCGGTATCCTTACACCTCGATAACTAAGACTCGAGACAACGTGCGGTTTTAGTCACTCTGAGTCCGAATACCGCCGATGACTCAACAGAGGTAGATGTTAATACACCTCTGCCTACCATCTTGAGGATGTTTAGGAGTACCTAATAGGTACAGGTACACAGGTAAGGCGTACCATTATTATATAGAGACGAAAATAATTCAAAGGACAGTAAGCATTTGTCGCTGTCACCTTTCGACCTTGGATGTCGTTGTCCTCGTGACATCAAGTGGAAAACCAAAGATAATTATGACTGTGGGCCGCGCGCGGTAACCATGTTGTTCGAAATATCGCAAACTTTCAATATAAGCACTATAAATCAATTTTGTCTCACTTATTTTGTTGTTACATTCAGAAAAAAACAGTTGAGAATTTGGATTTTAAGAGTAATGTCCTCTTTTTGTAGAAGTACACTTTTTTATTTAGGTCGTAATGAAATGGAAACAATTGAAAGAAAACACATTTACTTGAGACAATGAACGCCTTTGAAACATTATCCAAAACCTATATTTTACACAACAAGACTGGTGCCGCGGGTCTAAGCGGCACACCCTGTATCCTACACGGCCATGATAAATGTGTTAGCCGGTCGGTTAGGCCACGGGACAACCATTTTTCTCATCGCAATATTTTGTGTAACATTGAACACCATTTAGAGTGCGAATCTGTATATCTCTTATATCAAAACTAAGGGGAGTCACACACCAGCATTTGATCACCAACATAGCAAATGCTGCTTTAGTGTCTTACATTTATGCAGGAAATGCTTTTTGAGATCTTGGCAATTTGCCGTGTGCGCAGCAAATGCTGCTTTGGTGTAACCCCCTTACTGTTGTCTGTAGCAATGTCCCTATATAGCACTGTCACTGTGTAGCAAAGAACCCGATCGATCCCCGGACGGTAAATGGTTACCCTGGTAAGTATATAAATGCTTATATAATTTATTCATCGTATCATTTATTGCTGTCTGCATAAGGAAAAGAAGAGAAAGAGATAAAATTGTCAAAATTGCACTCACTAATTTACAGGTTGAAGTTGACAAAGTGAATTTCCGAGCATCGTTGCTTGTCCTAGTCCTTGAGTCCATGTCATAATTTCGAAATAATCTGGCCGACCGTCAAAATTCCGAACGCTCATTTCGCCGATGATGAATTCAACGAATGGTTGTATGGTCGACTGTTAAAACTCCGAATGTGTCTACCTTGTCCTAGACCATGAAGTACCAATTCTATCAGATGACTCACCAGACAGGTTTTTTTAAAAGTTGAAAGCCTTTAGTCGCATTATGTCCAATTCGCAAAATGTCCAGCGGGCTCAAATTGTCCAATTCTCACAACGTCCAATTCGCAAGCCACTCGACAGGACTTAAACAGTCATGTTGCATAATTAAGTAAAAAAAAAATACTTAATCGTGTCTAACGGGTCATGAGTTCTAAGTAAATGAACAGTGAACATCAAACGAAAGATAAATAGGTAGACTAAGTTAAAGTTTGCTCCGGTACATTAGCCTGGCTGAGCTTCAACGGCACCTATAGCAACGTTATGAGACAGAACCTTCATAATCGTTATTATAGATCACTGTGGGATATCGCAACCAACATTGTTCTACAAAGATTTCATCGGAGTACATACCTATATTCTTGGGTACATTCTAGTCATTGAAATAGAATAACGAGGGAAGAGCGATCTTTATCAACAATATTTTTTAGTATATTTTGAGCGGTAAGATTTTCATTTGGAAAGGAAGAATGAAAGAAAGAAATAATATATTTATCCGTATCCGTGTTAAGGTACGTATACCAGAATGTTTATATTTTGTTATATACCGCAAGCGTGTGCTGAATGGAACCGGGTTCCGGCGTTTATTTTCAACCTATTTTTAACCTTTTGCAGTGCATATTTTTTTGGTTTTTGCGGCAGCTACTGCCTTCAGACCCACCAGAGCCTCATCCGTCAATCAACAGGTATACGGGCTTGCAGGGGAAGTACGTTGAGAAACGATGGATTTCGATGGGGCCCTCTACACCCCACCTCATTCTTTCCTTAACAATGTTTTGAAAAAAGAAGATCAGAATTGATTGAATAGATCAGTCTTTTGTTTTTATTTATTTCTGTTATATTTTTTCATTCATTCGCTCACTCTGTTGGCCATACTTTTTGCTCAACTAGCCACTACTCTTAGAAAAATTGCACTACATTAATATAAATCAAGGGGCATAACAGGATTTCCGCTTCAAATTTACGGCTCGCCGATTGGGGAAGTGTCTCCACTGTACAAAAAGTCGCAGCCTGCTGAGTACGGTCGGCAACTAACCCCTCAGTTGTACACAACATTTTTTTGCTGTATTGATACTACATATAATATTAATAAACAAATCGCTCGCCTTCGTTAATAGAAATTACTTATTAAATAATAACCTTTGTATGATTTGAGATTGACATAAGTCTCAATAATAGTCTAACACTCAACGGGATATTTTATAGAATAAGACAAGTTTAGGTACTTTTCACTTAATTTTATTTTTCGACCTGACCGGTTTCGCCTCACGGCATTCTCAAAGGCTTACACACAACCGACCGTGTAAACCTTAAGAAACCGGGCAAGTTGAAAAATAAAATAAAGTGGAAAAGTACAAGTGTCTTATTCAATACCACCTACGAGTATAGGAAAGCACCGCATATATTTATATTTTTTTAGTTATTTGTTTATTACATAAGGTAATTGTGTGATGGTAAATATCCCGGTGAGCATTGATTTAAATTGTTACTTATCTCATCGTCGGTGAATGTTACAATAATAAACTGATTGTTAAATTGTTGCAATTAAAATATACAATTTAATTAAGTGGATGCCGTATAAGCACTGATCTCATAATGACCTTCCAATTAATTTTCTGATATTATACATAATTTACATAGCGCAGGTACCTACTGGATAGAATAAACTTGCCAACAAATTAAAGAAGGTACCTACTTGTTACCTTTTTATTCTATTACACAGACATTTTTATCGCTCGCAAAGTTAGAAAAAATGTGGAAGTATTCCGTGACATTCCTTAATTAGTCTTTAAGGAGTAATTAAGCTGACCAGATCTTTTGAAAGAAAATCCCGGATTAAAATCACTTACCTGCAGACAGTAGGTACCAAGTTTTAAATTACTTATCACGTGGAAAATCGGTTACATGGGAGCAGAAGTTATGTTATTGTTAGAGATATTGGAATATTTACCATGATATTGTTATGTATATATTGTTGTATATTGTGTATGCAGTTATGTTAATTACCAAGTAACTCACAAGTACCTATTAAAAATTATTTCACTTACGAACGTTTTCACTAGTGAAACAAATTATATTACTTAACTAGCTGACCCCGCGAACTTCGTAACACCTAACAGCAAATTCTTTTTTTTTTCTCTCCGTAAGAACCATCCTCGTACTTCAAGAAATATTCTAAAAAAAGAATTAGCGAAATCGGTTCAGCCGTTCTCGAGATTTGCGCTTAGCAACACATTTAGGGATTCATTTTTATATTATTGAAGATTACATCATAATATGTTTCTGACTGTACAGTGTACATAGCTTATATGACCGCGTTCGTCACCACGGCTCTATATCTAATTGTACATCTTCTTCTTCTTCTGCCTCTGTGGCGTAGCGGTAGTAAACGCGGCTGCTACGCAGGAGGCGCGGGTTCGATCCCCGCTCAGTGCCAATATTTGTATGCATGAATATAAATATTTGCATTGGTCTGGGTGTTTCTAATACTCTCTATGTATAATATGTATGTATTTACAAAAAAAAAGTATCTAAGTATGTATATCCGCATTCTAGATTCCATAACACAAGCTAATTAAGCTTACCATGGGTCTAGATAGCGTTGTGTAGAATGTTGTAGAATATTTATTTATTTATTTATTTATCCTAGCGGTAAACCCAGTCGTATCCGAAGCCTTCACCTCGGAGTCTGGAGTCCGCTGTACCAGTCTAACTGCGGATTTGGCTGAACTTCGATATTTTTCATGACGTGACTGCCATCTGACTTCCACAATCCAATAAAGATATTGAGCGATATCGAAGCATTGCAGCTGGACCAGTTGTAAGACTTTTTAGTGCTCGTATGAGAACTAGGACCGATGGCTTAACATGCTTGGATTGGAGAGCATGTTAAGCCGTCAGTCCCGCTTGTAATAGGCACGACGAGACCAATGCAAATACCCATATTCATGTATACAAAATATATGTATTTGCACTGGGCGGGGATTGAACCCGCGCCTCCTGCATAGCGGCCGCGTTCACTACCGCTACGTTTACAAGTTAATCAAACAAGGTTTTTTACATAGCTACTAAGATAAGTCCAAAAACCCGTCGTCAGCCAATGAATTTTAGATTATGTGGGAACAACGCATCCTAAAACTCTCCTCTTTCAGAAAATAAGATAAAGAATCAAAGATGTTTTTTACCAGCAAAAGACTCCTAACATTAGCATTTAGCTGAGTTAGCGGGGCTAGTGAGTGAGAAAAATGTATAATCTCGGTAGTAGAAACGTGTTCAATATCGTGCATTACTAGTGCGATGAAAAAGTTTAAAAAAGTAGCATAATCATAAATTATGAGTGTTTAGTACCTAGTTTTGTAGTAAGGTATAAAGTCCGGCACGGAGGTAAGAATGGAAGTTTCAATTTATAGTCATCCCAGAGGATAGTTAAAACATTATGTGGAACTAACAAATTAAATAATTAGTTTAAGTCCGATTGTACTTTGCATAAAGCTATACATTTATAAAATACTCAAGCCACTAAGACAATTTCCTTTAAAACATAAAAGAAAGTGTAATTTAAGCAATTAAAACTCCCTCCCAACTACAATTACTTTTATCTTAATCGTACCAAAATGGCCCCTAGAGCTTTGGCCAACTCTTAAGCTCTGCACACATGGTCACCCTAGCGATGATATATAGGCATTCAGTAGTCCGTACTTCCGTTTCATACCGAGTTTTTATTGAGTTATTATAGCCAGTAACGACTGAATTTATTTTATGGACACAACGATGGTTTTGCTTCGCGTTCAGCAGTTTGACGAATGGCATCATACAGCTTTATTGTGTTTAAACGTAGTTTACGGCGAAACAAACCATGTGCCGTAAAAACGTCAGAACATTTCGTATTTTGAATTAATTATAATGAACAAATTCAGTAGTAACTTTGTTAATTTCGAAGATGTATTTAATTTATAGAGACTTAAATACAAAGATCATCAAACCCATATACCAATATAATAAATGTGAAAGTAGCTCTCTCTGTCGGTCTATATGTGTGCCTATTCATTTACGCTTAGACCTTGGGAAAGGACATAGGCTATGTTTGGTCGCGATACAGCGCAGCCGGAGTCAACAGCTAGTTTTATATAAGTACCTACTCATATTTTATTAAGAAAGGGACTCGAACCCGCGATCTCTCCCTTACAGGGGGAATGCTCTGACCACTAAGCCACCGAGACGCGTACGAAGTCGATCCAAATTCCTTTATACAACCGTCTTAAGGGCGACGGTGAAGCCATCTACCGGCATTCATACGAACTATCGGAATCAATGAATGATGTTGCAGTCATTTTTAAACATTGATTTTTGATGACTCCGCCCAAACAATTGATTTACTCATACGTTGCTTGGTTATCGTTATATATCACCACTAGCCTTCCGCCCGCGGCTCCGCCCGCGTGCATCTCGGTTAACGCGACCTTTGCTCATATCTTCGGTTCTTCTCAACCGATTGCGATCAAACAAACGTAAGATTTTAAGTCTGAGTCTGAGTCTAACAAAAAAAACCGCATCAAAATCCGTCCAGTAGTTTTTATGTCCATCGCGGACAAACAGACAGGAAATTTAAAAAAGTATTTTCGCGTTCAGTATCGTTAACATAACATAACCCAAGTATTTTTTTTTAAATATCTCCAATGTACAGACACGACCACTTTACAATTTATATAATAGTATAGATAGATATAGATATTCTGTTTATAAACTGTCGCATTATTGGGTGTTAGCTATTCTCAATATCGATATTCGGTGCTCAGAATACTATTGGTTCTGTTTATCAAACTTGTATCTACTCGTATGTTGATTAAATGGCGAAACGTGCTGGAATCAAAACCTTGATGTTATTTTATTATCTCTATGACCATGTTTCTGCAATTAATAATACAATACAGAACAATATGCTATCAATTATGTCATTATTACACAATGTAAATATGTATGTAGGTATATAAATACACATAAATGCGATTTAATCATTATTATAATTAAATACGTGTTTGTGATTTGCAAACACTAAAATAACATTAAAATTACATATTACAATTCAGGTTATTCATCTCGGTCTTATCTTTTGCGCTGACGGCACAGAATCTCTGTTTTACAGGATCGGCAGCACGAGTGTGACTCCCCTGGTATTGCACTCGCCCATAGGCCCCGGTAACCTCTTACCATCAGAAGGGCCGTGTGCTGGTCTGCGACCTAAGAAGTATACAAAAAAAAATCAAAAACATTACCCATCGTACGTAAAGAACATTTAGACCCCAAGCAATATTATAGATGTCTTCTTAATATATATCTTAACCATGACATAAATTACATATCTCTTACAGAAATCACTGAGAGATAAAGAATGGCACTATCAGATGTAATTTCATCTCAACTGAAGGGTGACCAGCCGTAGAAGATATAAATTGAGTGGGGAACTCCCCGCTGTGTTAACTCAGATTTATGTAACAATATTGCATACACTCTAACCAACATCCACTTATCGAATTGTTTTACGTGTTACCAAAAAGGGAAGTTTTGTCAGAGTATTCATAAGTTTTTGGATTTTTTTTATACTACTTAGGTTGCAGACAAGCACACGGCCCTTCTGATGGCAAGAGGTTACCGTGGCCTATAGGCGAGTGCAACACCAGGGGAGTCACACTCGAGCTGCCGACCCAATAAGAACAGAAAGATTCTGTGCCGTCAGCACAAAAGATAAGTAGGATTATCAATACTGTGCATGTTGATTATTCGTAAACAGATAGTAGCGGCCCACCAGTAGGTACCCCTAGTACGAAAAGCTATCGTAACGTAAACATATTGAAAGAACGAAGCATTACGATTGGCAGGTTTCACACACACATACAGGTTCACAGTAGGCAAGCGACCAATCTCAATGCTCCGTTCTCTTGATATGTTTGTTTACGTTACGATTACGATAGTTTTTCGTATTCCTATGAACCTTTGCCTGCCATAGGTGTCACTCGCACGCTGTCGCCTACAAAGAAAAAAGATAGGGTAGGAAGAAAATGGAAATTAAAGAATTAAAAAAAAAACGCAACCATGTATGTAGTAAGTTACACATTATTTATTTATTTATTTATTTTTCTTTATTAGGAAAACAAACAGTTTTTATAATTCTCATGAGTGCCTTAATTAATATCAGAAAACCAATTATTAGTTTTCGCATCTTATAACTAGGATTTTAAGCTATGGCTGTCTTGCTCGCAATAAAATTATGGTAGGTTACTTTGTTGTAACCTCTCTGCTTGCCCTTTCAGAGATAGACAGGCGAGTATATTACAAAAAGATATTTTAGAGAGATAGTACTAGCAAGAAAATTTCGGCAAAGCCCAGCACAAAACAGGGCTAAAGCCTGAGAGATCCGATAATTGGGACTTTTAGTTATAAGCCGGGCAAAACCGCGTACGATAAATTGAGATAAGCCTGCCTCTGTTCACGTTAGAGGCTAATAGTGTCAATAGCAAATTATGGAGGCAAGATAAGGCCTTTAAGGTGATTACATACGCGAATGACTTTGACCATACAAATGTTCAAGGTCATTCGCTCGTTTTTCAGCCGTAAAAATCAGTAAAACTAATTTTAATAGATAATTTTATAGGGGACGACTACAAACTAAGAAGGTCACGTCATGCTAATACACTCATTTAACATATATATGAAATTTTAGATTATTTGGATGCATATTGTAGAAAATATTTGGTTTCATAAGAAAGAGTAGAGTGATGTTCAGAGCCTCTTTTCTACTATGTCCTCCTTTTTTATTGAATTTATGAAAAGGTGAAGTTACTCTGTATATCCTGTAGTATGCAGGGATGTAAATTTCAGATCTTTAGGTTTTATAGTTAAAAAGAAAAACGGTTTCGAAAATACCGATTTTTCGATACTAATCTGATTCGGGGCCTTAAGCTAAATCCTGTAGACTAACTGGTAGCAAAGTACGTAGTAAGATATCTTTTTATAGAAGTAGCCATTTCGGTAGGTAAATGTTAAATCTCTATCTTGGCTATGAGATTTTCTATAGTACACGTATACTCTACTTCATCCAACTTCACATTGTTGCACGGTTGCACAATTCCGGTTGCATGTTACAGCCCGAAGTCGGCTCTTCTGCTCCTTATGCGGCTTTTCGGGTGTGTATACATGCACAGCCCAAACTCAGCCTCAGATACATAGCTCGAGTCAACAATACGAGTATTACCCGGAAGACAGCAATAGACTCGTTGCCTATTACGTGAGATTGAATACGAATGATTGGTGAAGTGTGGGTATTAATTAACATCAGCCTAACCCTCCGGGGATAAAGGTGTGATTATATGTATGTATGTTTTCGGGGGTGACAATGGTCGTCTGACCCCCGATCCTGCCTACACCAGGTTGGGACCCAACCACACCCGCACGTCTGACCTGCATACCGGCCACCATCCTACTATACTAGCACTATAAATACACATACGTGGTATGTGGTTACCGCAGCTTACAAATGAGAGAACAAAGCCGGAAAAGTTAGAAATATATCAAAGTTACACTAGGTCAATCATGAAATTCTTGTTTATACTCAACTAGCTGCGATTCCGCCCGCGTGGATGTTGGTAATCGCAACCATACATAGCATATTTCCTTTCCCAAAGTCTCATCTATCTCTGAACCATACTTCATTATTAAAATCGATCCAGTGGTTTAAGCATGAAAGTGTAACAGACAGACAGTTACTTTCGCATTTATAATATTAAATATGAATATGGATTTAAGGATGGATTTGGATCTTTGAGGAAGATTAGTTGCTTTATATCGCGTAACTTTGAAACTTTTATTAATAGAAAAGTACAGAGAAAATATTATATAGTTACCTATCGAAAAAAATTGGCTATCCTTTTGTGGTCTGCTTACTGAACTTCAAGACTTCATTGTGACATACGAGATACGAGACAAGTGCACCTCTTCATAATTATATATTGGGGTTATTGTAGTGAAATTAATTTAAGTACTATAAGTACTTGTGTAACACTTGAATTTATATATCCTTATTTTCGTTTATATAAAGAGCCAGGACATTAATCCGACCTTTTTAGTACATCAAAAGATAAATATGCAAACTCATAATACTGTGCTTGTAACGGACGAACATTTAAAAACAGAGTTTAATTTTAAAAGTGGGGAAAAGATAACAGTACTCTGTAATTTATGACGTCATTATGGCGGAAATTAAATGAAAAACGCCCCTGACTCGACGTTATGTCCACATGTACTGAAATTTTGTTTCAATGATGAAACTCTGGACAAAATTCAACCCCAATTACTGTGAATCCAGTGATGGTGAATATTTGTCATACATTTTAATAGAAGGCCTGTCATTCCTACTCAAATACTTTTGATTATAATGAAATAAGACCATTCTCCAAAATTCGTCTAAATTAAATTTGCAGCTTCAATGTTAATAGAAATACCAGGACGTGACGGCTTTGAAGGTCATTTGATTAGGTACAGTTAACAAGGAAAGTTTTAATTATAATGTTTAATTAAATTTGGAACATTGTAACTATAGGTGTTCGGGACTTCACTAAGATCTTCGGGGCCGAAAGGAATCTGCAAGACAGCGTTGATTGATAGAGGACACTCTGGTGCACTAAGGAATGTTTGAGATATGTATTGATGATATTTTTTTTTAAATGTTGATGATATTTTATAATGTGTGGTATTTGACGTAGGTATATGACAGTCGTCAACGTATGTCATAAATGTCAAATCCTATACATTCGTCATTATATTCTACTATATGCCGGCCAACAAATTGCCAATTTCTCTAGGGGGGGCAGCCCCTCTAGACAAGTGGCAATTCGTTGCTCGGCGTATCATGGAATAGAATGACGAATGTATAGGATCTGACGTTTTTGACATTCGTTGTCGCCTGTGATATACGTCAAATCCCATACATTTGGCATTCTTTTCTACAAAACGCCGGCCGACGAAGTCTAGAGGGTCTCCCATCGACAACTTCGGGGGTCAGACGACTGTTACCTATATTCTTTTGAAAATAGTTTTATAGTTCTATATCTTCTAATATATAAAAATCAATGCCACTTTTCGTTGTTATTTTATAACTCAAGAACGGCTGAACCGATTTGGCTAATTTTAGTCTTGAAATATTCGTGGATGTCCAGGAAAGGTTCAAAGGGTGAGAAAATAGGTGCAGCGGGAACGGGAAAAATAAGGCGGTACGAAGTTCGCCGGGACAGCTAGTACCTACACAAAAATGAATCCCTGTTCCTCGTGGTCGCAACATAGCTTGAAAACTACTTAACTGATTATAATTCAACTTTTTTTTAATTTCTAATACCCACTATGTATATGGAAAGATAAATTAATGTACATCACACGGGCATGTTACTGTTACCATATAATAATAATAAACGCTAGGATGAAGATAACAATGAACAACTGTCAGTAAGCTAATGCAGATTGCAAACTCAGAGGAGTGTGAAATAGCATTACCCTACTTCCTTATTTACAATAAAGATTACAGACAGGGAGAACAAAGGAAAAAAGTAAGTAGATATTTTAAAAAAGAAATAAAAGCACCGAAGCCTTAACACTACATGAAGTATTACATTCGATGGGAGGATAATTTAGACAAGAATTGAGTACGTAATTTGTACTGAGACGTCTAGGCCTGAATAGTATGAGAGCTAGAATCACTAACTCCAGGGCCATCAGCGTACTGAATGAGATGTATATCATTAGACGCGCCTTTAATTGGAGAACACGAAATGGCTATGCTGCAAAGTCAAAAACCTGGTGGTGATACCAAAAATCAATTTTGAAAATGCCAAAAAAATCGGTACCTAATATAGAAAGATTACCAATTTTCGTTTGTTCCTGGAAATAGAGGAGATTTAGGACTATATGATAGTGCAGTGCTGCAAGCCTCCATAACTGGCCTTGTCAGGGGCAGCAGCTTGCAAAGTGCCGCCTGATAACAGGTATCTGGTACGATCGAATTACCAAATAAAACCGGGCTCATCTGAAAGATCATCAAATTCTAAGTATGAAAAACCGGTGCTGCAAATCTTAAACCCTGGCCAAGGTGGTTGCAGCAGCGATTGAAGATCGCGAGTTGCGCAACTCGGTTTGGTATTTTCACATTAGTACGATCGAGTTACCAAAAAAAAACAGGGCTCATCTAAAAAGATCATCAAATTCTGCGTAAGAAAAACCGGTGCTGCAAATCTTAACACTGGTGAAGGTGGTTGCAGCAGCGATTGAAGATCACGAGTTGCGCAACTCGGTTTGGTATTTTCACGAGTTACCAAAAAAAAACAGGGCTCATCGATTCGATCGTACCAGATACCTGTTTTCAGGCGGCACTTTGCAAGCTGCTGCCTCTGACAAGGCCAGTTATGGAGGCTTGCAGCACTGCACTATCATATAGTCCTAAATCTCCTCTATTTCCAGGAACAAACGAAAATTGGTAATCTTTCTATATTAGGTACCGATTTTTTTTGCATTTTCAAAATTGATTTTTGGTATCACCACCAGGTTTTTGACTTTGCAGCATAGCCATTTCGTGTTCTCCAATTAAAGGCGCGTCTAATGATGTACATCTCATTCAGTACGCTGATGGCCCTGGAGTTAGTGATTCTAGCTCTCATACTAGAAGGTGATATACAACCATAGAAGAGTTCTTAATAGCATAATAATTAACTTTATGCAAAATGAGGTGAAAAACATGACGGTAGACTTTGGAGACCGCTGATAGAAGTGTGTATTAAAAGTAATTACTTCACCAAAAACACAATGTCATAATCGGTGAATAGTCATAATTTATCAAATAGGTACTACTTGCCGTTGAATTTTAACAGTACCTAACTTAAGCTCACTACGGCCCCGTATCACAGAACGATATTCAGTCCTGAATCTCGATTTATATGATACTGTCTGAAGTTCACGCGAATATCACTCATTTAAATGAAATGAAACCACTTTTTAACCGGCTAAAAGTCAATACTAAGTTACTAACTAATAAATCGCAATAGAATCCGTTAAGAAATGGTTAAACAATTAAACAATTTATTTCAATTTTGATTTATAAGATAGTATTCTAGATAACTGTTCTAATGTCATTTTGAGAGTCAACAACTGAGCGTTGAATACGAGTTTAAGACTTGGTGAGAATATTTTTGCACTACTAACCATTAATATCGTGGTTAATCTAAAATGTACCTTATGAATAGCCACATATGGTATACTATAGTTAATTATAATAGCCCATTAACCGAGCAATGAGTCACTGAACCGCTCCAAAGCCAATGCAGCTTCCACGTTTAATTAATACACGTAATAAACTCGCTCAATATTGGATAGTGGTTGGTAGATGCATTAATCTATGAGTATATTATCTTTTGTACGTAACTAGATTGACATAATTATGTATTTTCTAGGTATTAGAAAATGCTGCGAAGACTTAACAAAATTAAAACAAAAGAACATTCCACTGCGAGACGAATTCACGCGCTGATATTCCCGAACACAATTGGATTGAAGGAAAATACTTAACGTTTCTAATAACTCGAACCTACGTATATTATTCATACAAGAAGAATAATAAATCCTAGAACAATTAAGTTCACGTGATTAGAAGGTAACAAACTCAATGTGAACACGACTCATGTTTCTAATATAATCAATAAAGCTTACCTGGTACCTCGCTGCTAATAGGATTTATGATTTAATAATCCTATAACTGAAGACACATGTCTTGGACCCTGCGCAGTAGACGATTTTTAGGTCCCCTTTGAGGAAAGCACGGGGGTGCGACGGCGGAGGAAATACAACGCATCCACCAATCATAGAGCTGCGTGCCAACGTTTTAAACCAGTCAGCGGGCACTAAACTCCCGCATCCTTCTCCGTACACTTGCGTGCAAAAATAAATTTGAATTTATCACCACTATAATTATTTCGAATTAGTATATACAATATAATTTTTTTAAATATCATATAAGTTTTTTATTTTGCGATTTATATGTTGATCTTGATTTATACGGTTTTTGTTTACTCTAGGAAACCTACTAGCTTTTTAACGCGAACCTAGACACATACTCTTTGTGATTATTAAACTACTTTTATCATCGGAAGCTTTCGGCCTTAGGAGCGAGAGGTCCCGTGTTCGAATCAAACTCGGGTCGGGTTCAAATCCTACGGGACTACCGACTGACTTCTGTAGGTTAATCGCGGTCTTCTGTAGGTTATATTACCTACCTATCTATTGGTATAGTTAATAAATAAATAAATTGACAGAATAAGATACATTTTTTATACCTACTGTTGACAATTAAATAGGTATATTCTAATTTCTAATCATTAAATTATAGCGTTTCATGATATAATACGCCTACAATCATGTTGACGGGGATTAACTCGATTAACTGTTAAATATTATTACGTAACAATTTCTACATAATATCTAAATAATTTAAATTGGTAATTTAAAATGAAGATTTTTAATACTTCGGGCGATAAATACCAGAAACGCTTAAACACAAAATAGAGTAGCCAGTTTTTTGTCCGGTAGTGCACCATGCGCGAACTTGCCGATTTAGGTCCATCACTCGTGTCCACAGTTATACCATCTTATATAAAAAGAAAGTATGTCGTCAATGGATGGCCGATCTTCTATCGAAGCTGTTTTGCATTTGCCTACAAAAATCATGTCTATAGATATCTAGAGTATATACTCTAAGAAGGTACAAATAGAATGCTGTAAGCTGCAGCAGCTGTCCTGCTGTGCAGGACAGTGGTTAGTTCATAATAAATGAAAAATTGTTAGACTTTTAGGGCTCCAACTACCCACAACGACTGCCAAAGATTTTTGTATGACAATCTGGGCCGACGGCTTTACGTGCTCTCTGAGGCACGACCAGACCAATACAAATACCCAAATTCATGCATTATAGTACATACAAATATCTGTACTGCCGCTGTTTGATCACCCAATTCCGAGAGGGATGCCTGCGCTAGAGCCTCGCCCTTCAATCAGCAGATTTTATCTCTATACTACTTAGGTCGCAGACAAGCACACGACCCTCCTGATGGTAGGTTAGAGGTTACCGTGGCCTATGGGCGAGTGCAACACCATGGGAGTCACACTCGTACTGCAGACCCTTCAAGAACAGAAAGATTCTGTGCCGTCAGCGCAGAAGATAAGCAGGATAAGCCAGATCACACTGGAGTGGGTTTGTGCTGTCAGTGGGAAGCCATGATGAGTAGGGACTTATCGCCGGGAACACAACACGATGTTATTTAGCCGCGGTATTCTGTAGGGCGGAAGTACTTCCCTTTGTACAATACACTTTGTACAATAAATTGTAACATGTACCAAACAACAAGTGGTTTTATTTCAATGAGTGATAGTCGCAATAAACTTCCGACAGTGACATGCAATACAGTTCTGTTATATAAAGTACAGCATTCTAGCTTTCATGATACTAACAATACATTAAATTTAGCATCTACTAGCATCCCAGGCGAACTATTCACTGTTAGTGAAGTTTGAGGTAAGACATAAATCTTGGTGACACGGGCTCTCCGGGTATAAGAGCCCTTGTTCTCAACTTACATTATCGTCTCTTCGCAGTACCTCACGAGGAACGGGTAATACGCAGTTAAGTATACATTTTACGACTTAATGCGCGTAATTTTGGAAAAGCTGTTTATATTCTATTTGCTTATGTACCTATTGCTTTACCGATATTGTTAATTATTTTGAAGGTAATTATTTAAGGGTTGCTAATGTTAACCATGGTTGAAACTAACACTGGTTTTGTCAATAGTTTGCATAAACAACTATTACATCACATTATCACACTTTTGTTTACTTTTCTGTACTTTCCTGTCCATCCAAAAGTTGCCTGAAATTGATCGCTGTTGGCAATAAAGCCGCCCATTCTACATCCTACTGTTTATTTAGGTATATATCCATACCGTTAATTTCTTGTCTTATTGTGAAGAATAAAGAATAGTGTGATTTTGAGTAATGTTTACACAAATGTATTCAGTGATTTCAATCTATTAGAAAGAATGTACCTATCTAACTCAACGGTGACCAGAAAAAGGTTGGTTCACTAATAGAGTAGGTTTAAATGAATCCCTGTTTTTTAACCCCCGACAAAAAAGAGGGGTGTTATAATCTACCGTATCGTCTACTCAGAAGGGCTTGTGGAGATTTGTGAATAGTCTACTAGCAGGCCCTCAAACCTTAAGGTAGCTCAAAAGACAATGTCCCTTGTTACTTGTACTGGAAATTTCCAAAAGTTAGGCGGATTCTATGTTCTCTAAGATGTTTAAGTTAAGCCCATGACTATAACTACTAAACATTATTCAATTTTATATTAGCTGTACCGATGTCCATTTACTATTCATCGCTTAATTTTCGTTATTTAAATGAGTCCCGCTCAAAATACACAAATTTTTTAACCCCCGACAAAAAAGAGGGGTGTTATAATCTACCGTATCGTCTACTCAGAAGGGCTTGTGGAGATTTGTGAATAGTCTACTAGCAGGCCCTCAAACCTTAAGGTAGCTCAAAAGACAATGTCCCTTGTTACTTCTACTGAGAATTTCCAAAAGTTAGGCGGATTCTATGTTCTCTAAGATGTTTAAGTTAAGCCCATGACTATAACTACTAAACATTGTTCAATTTTATATTAGCTGTACCGATGTCCATTTACTATTCATCGGTTAATTTTCGTTATTCAAATTAGTCCTGCTCAAAATCAAAATACACAGTGCTGTTTACACGTCCTATAACATGACAAAACAACAAACCATTATTTGTATATTAATAATATAAATCAAAGTACACATTCCAAGTTTCATATACTGACGATACTCACAATAAACTTGTTTTATGTCAAAACATAACTTTCAGTCATACCATCTTCTCTCTCATGCTTCTCGCTGGTATCATATACCAGCGAGAAGCGAGATTAGCACAGTAAGAATAGCTCGTACGAACTTTATTCATTAAACAACTATTATGTCCTGGGACAAGGCAAGTGAAATTTTACACATGAAAACTTTCGAGTCTATAAAGTGTTCAAAAACTGGGCACCAGAGAGATAGGCGTTTATGAAACATCAAAAAGTTGAATTTGAATAAAATCTTTGTTACGAATATGATAAATGTGAAGACCTGTGTATGTGTGACTTAGTACGCATGCTATTTCTTCATGCTGAAACTGCTAGGCGGATTTCGAAATACAATGTACAAATAGGTAATGACCCAGCCCCTCTAGACAAGTGGCAATTCGTCGGCCGGCGTTTTGTGGAATAGAATGCTAAATGTATGGGATTTGACGTATATGACAGGCGTCAACGAATGTCAAAAACGTCAAATCCTATACATTCGTCGTAGGGGGCTGGTCCTACACACGCTTTTTTAATCATATACACATATAAACAGGAACTATTGCTTTAGAAACCTCTATTTTATCATTGAGTCCGTTATGCCATAAAACACAAAACTACTTGAATTTATACAAAGTATTATAATTTCTTAAAATAACTGTAGGTACATTATATAAATACATATTAAACTGAATAACAGTAAAATTACCATCTACTCGTTTGTTTCAATTCCACAACAAAGTATTCACGTTTATGTCGATGATCTTTTTTGTGTTGGAAGCTTACGATTAGACTTAAACGTTAGTATGTATATCACTTCGCTAGAAGGACGAAAGCCGGAGATAAAACTATTTTATTTGTCATAATGTAGATGAAAACCCGAGCAAAAGCATTACCTAATATTTTATATTTAAATACCACAGACCTCAACATTATTGCTACTCATTATTTATAACGAATCATCATTCTGTCTATTCACAATGCACGGTCACTAATGTTTGTGCACATTTATTTATTTATTCCAATAGGATGGCTCGATAATGTAGCTCAATTCTAAACTGCTGACAAATCTGTGGTTGATTCCATATTTCATTTACGCTACTGACCTGCATATATTGTAAACTAGCTTTTGCCCGCGGCTCCGCCCGCGTGGATGTCGGTTAACGCGACCAAACATAGCCTATGTCCTTTCTCATGGTCTAATCTACCCCCAATCCAAATTTCATCAAAATCGGTTCAGTGGTTTAGGCGTGAAAGCGTAACAGACAGACAGACAGAGTTACTTTTGCATTTATAATATTAATATGGATATGGTAGTATGGATATGGATTACGGGTTGGGAAAAATTCCCAACGTGTCACAGGTGTTACTTGATGCAACACTTTTTGTGCCAACTAGTAGGTAACAGCGTTAACTACTCGTTTACAGGATGGGAATACACCCTAGCTCCTACTATAAAAGTATTGATTTATTTTAAAAACAATAACTTATTCTCAGTTATTAATCCCACCGTCAATTCAACTTCATTAATGGAATTGCTGCTCATTTCAAGTATAAAAACAACATTTCCCAGTTTCCTACAGCAGGTTTCACTGAGAATAAAAAATTAAATAATTTTCTTTGGTGGTGTAGCGGTAGCGAGTGCTACTGCTATGTATGAGGTTCCAGCTTCAAGTCCCCAGTTTGCAAACCAGTTTGTTCTACTGTAACTGAAGTATAATAATAAATATGGCAGATAATAAATCGACTATTTGTCGAAATAAATAACATAGTGGTGAGTTCCCACTGACGTACATTTTATTTCTACACCGAATATCAATATCACGTGTTTATTAAAAATACTTTATAAAATATCCAATGCAACAATTTTGGTAATATCCATATTCGGAACTAAATTAATGAATTTAGTTAGAAACTGCTGAATTCTTTCATAGAAAAAAATATTGCCGCTTTCGATTTTTTATGCACAACATTGAAAATTAAAATTTGGAATATGCAATATAGATATGCCAAACTTTTAGCAATAATGCGAGCTATGTATAACATCTATCTATCTATAGGAATTATCCCTATAATTTATTGTCGTGCACATTACGTCGTGTTATGGTACACATTATATTCATAGTAGGAATAAACAGTATATTAACGGTTTTCAATAATATACCTAATTCATCCAAGCGCCGTAACTATCCGATACTTCCTCAAGATATGTACCGAAATCGCAAACACCATCTGCAATCAAGTTTTGTACCTTAGGGCTACCACGCAGGAGAAGAAAAAAAAATTAACTCCTTTCAGCACTTTAGACATTACAGGTAGCTTCTGAACGTTACAGAATCATTATGTAAGTTAATCTGGCCCTCGACCCTCGATTGTGCTAAAGCAAAACCACTGTCGTGCCACAGTCTCTGCAAAAATTGGCATTAAATTTTAGACTTTATTCCTATAGATTTAAAGTCCAAAATTAAATGACAATATTTTCATTACACGCTTTCGTTCATCTTCGGCTAAAATCAAATGGGATTTTCTCGCAGTCTCTGTGGTGTGACAGTGGTTGTGGTTTAGTAGAATCGAGGTCCTGGAGCTTGCCAGAAAATTTCATTTATCGGTCCAGCCGTTTCGAAGTCCATAGAGAACAAACATACACATATTTTCATACTTAACAGATTTTAATTACTAATAGAACCGGTCAGGCAATAAAAATAAAATAATTGTGGAAAAGTACAAGTGCTTCATTCAATATGTGTAGCAGGTTCCACCAAGTGCTATCAATCTTCAGTATAAACAACTAATAGAACTGTATATTTTCCCTTTATTGTAACCTAAAACACATCTTCTTCATCCTAGCGTTAATCGTCGCATCCGAAGCTTTTTCAGCTCGGAGTCTGGAGTACGCTTTACCAGTCTTAACTGCTGATTTGGCTAGACCTCGATATTTTCCGTGAAGCGATTGTCATCTGACCTAACCTAAAATACATAAATAATATTTAATAGAAAACATTGTAAACGTTGTACATATGAATTCAAAGTAAAAAGAAAAGAAAAGTAAAAAAAACCTTGTTCGCATAAAGCCAATATAAGAACAAAAAGTTTATTCAATAATATAATAAGCAATTTGCGCATCACCCCTGAATTTCCTCATTCGCGTTAGATTGCTCGTAACGCCTGCTACAAAATCTAACGTAACAGTAATGACGTCATAAGGAAACGTCCAATCAGAGACGTTGCCACTTTCATGGCTAGTACAACTTTCAGAGTTTTTTATGTACTTCACAAATTACTGGTATAGTTTTATAACAAAGCGGTGAACATTAAAATAAGGCACTAGACCATTCCGACATTTTTTCTCTAAATGGCAAAACTTGAAGTGCTGTGTGTAAGCTTTAGTTTAAAAAACAATTACATATAGTGTGGTAGACTAAGCTAGAACGATAAACTGGAAAAGGTAGCTGGGAGAGACTGGATGAGCAATTGAGCAAGGTGGAGAATCGGGTGCTATGGCGCGCATTGGGAGAGACCTTTAGTGAACTGTAATAAGCAAAATGATATAGTGGTATTTTATGTCTAATTTTATGGGGGTATGTGGCCCAATAAAGCCATCAGGGACACGTCAAGCTCACCTGAAAGCCGGTACACTTGCTGACACACGGTGACTGTTTAAAAAAAATAGTTTCGAAACTAAAAAAAATACTAGCTGTTGCCTGCGGTTCCATCCGCGTGGAAATTTGTTCCCGTTTCCGCTGCCCATGGGAACCTATACCCGGGATACAAAGTACCAAATTTCAGCCAGATCCGTTCAGCTATACATAACATCTTCACAAACATTAACATTTATAATGTTAATAGGATAAGACAGGATAGGAAAGGGATTAAAAGCTTTCCTCAAATACTTTTAAAATTTCTCTTTTCAGTTTTAAAAACGCAGTCTAAAATCGTGTTACACGACCCTTCCCATCTAAGTTTTCACTAATTATGAACCTTCACTGCTGCAATAAAGTTGTAGAACACATCTTATCCAATATTCGTTCACATTCCGCGCACTCCGTGGCCCGACCTAATTGCTTCGCGCTCGGCTGATGCCCTCAGCGGAGATAGGACGAGTTGCCAAATACGCGCCTCAGGATTTCGCCTCAGCGTTGATTACGCTACGAAATTCTGCGATGTAACTAATGTTAGACGAAACTTACTTCGGTGTACCGTAATACGATGTAGTAAATCGTAAGATTGGGTAATAAGATACACAAATAGAATTCGTATAGGAGATTCATTTTGTGGGCGTATAGTAGAGAATGTCTGTGGTTCAGTAATGATTTTATTGTATTTTAAAGATAACACCAAGGTCAGGGTGAACTATTTGAGTTGATCTATTTGTGTTGAAAATGACATGACTGGAAGCCCACGGCTCCGCCTGCGTAGATGTCGGCTATCGTAACTTTGACTATGATTATGATCAAAATGCATTCGGTAGTTTTAGCATCCATTGTGAATACCTACACAATATACCTATACAATATGTATAAACGACCAACATAAATATTGACAAGAATACCGATAAATATGTTATATACATACCTAATAATAAATAGACAACAATTCGAAAAAAAACATTTAAGACTTCAGAATCGTTATTAAAAAAAGGACTTAACCAAAGCATATTTTTAAAGTATATTTTTCAATGTACAGGCATGAATTTACAGTTTCCTAATAGTAAGTACAGATAATGAAGCTGTACTACGTGCTTGGCAGCGGCAAGACAATGAACTGCTGCCAAACACGCTCCAGCGTAAGATCATAGCCAAATCTCGAGGAGTCATTGAGAAGCGTGCTTCTACGGATCTGTACTGTACAATCAACAAAATGTACCTTAGGGAGTCTAACTGCATTAATTTGATATCGCCAATGGGTTGTGAAGGTTGACGGCAATCGCTTAACGGAAAATATTGATGATCAGCAAATTTAGTAGTTAGTATTGAAAAAGCAGATCCCAGATACCGAGGTGAAAGCTTCGGATGCGACTGGTATTAACGCTAGGATGGAGCAGAAGAAAATATTTGTATTCTAACCTGCAATAACAACAGCCACATTAATAACATAATGCATTACTACCTACGGTGGGCAATTATGAAACCCTACATACGTGGCTCAACACATATTTGGCCGATTTTTGTATACTAATTAGATTTACTTTACTATCCTTGAAGGTATAAACATCTTCCATATGAAATCTATATAAATAAAAATTAATTTTGTTAGTCTCGCTAAATCTCGAGAACGGCTGAACCGATTAGGCTAATTTTAGTCTTAAAATAATCGTGGATGTCCAGGGCAGGTTTAAACGGTGAGAAAACTTGGAAAAAGGATCTGTATTCCACGCGGGCGGACAAAAATATGGCCGGGTCAGCTAGTATTGGATAATTTTCTGTTAAATTTGGATATAAAGTTTAATCCAGGATTCTGTGAAATACCAAACTTACTATGAGTATAACCAATTAAAGTAAAGATTAAACACATCATTAGAAACTCTTTGATGTTTATAAAGAGACGAGTTACTTTCAACTCAACTTTAAAATCCTCGCCCTTGGGTTTTAAAGTTAAGGTATTTACGCAAGTAATAAACCAATTATATCCTGCAGCAGTTCTCAAACTGCAGGTACTATGGGCGGCCCAGCCATTTTTAACCGACTTCTAATAAGGAGGAGTTTCCCAAATCGCATGTTTATATTTCAATAATTCTCCATCACTACCCACAGCACATAACCCTCCTAGTGTATATAGGAAAAAAATAAAGATCCCTGGATTACAAACATGTATGTTTGATACTACTGGTCTAGCTGCAAAGCTTCGATATCGCCTAATGTTAACATTGGGTTGTGGAGGTCAGATGGCAATCGCTTCGCGGAAAATATCGAGGTCTAGCCAAATCCGTAGTTAACACTGGTAAAAGCGGACCCCAGACTCCAAGCTGAAAGCTTCGGATGCAACTGGGAATTAAAGCTAGGAGGAAGAAGAATGTTTGATACTTCTGCTATTACAAAAGTCAAAGTTTGTGAAAATATTCGGATGTTTATTACTTTATCATGCTCAAACTGTTCGGCTCAGTTCGGATCTGGCTAAAATTGGTACAGGGATAGATTATGTTATGGTCAATGCCACTTTTTATCCCTAAATTAGGTTTTCATGAGATGCGTTACGGGCAAGAGCCAGTTATGAATAAACAGACAATGCTGTATGTCAGTTTTATATTCATTGCATGATACCGGTCGTGACCCCCTAATTGAGAAACGCTGGTCTACTATCTCTGTAAAAGTGTAAACTTAATCAAGATTTTCTTCATTAACGTTTCACTTGTAATTGGATCATCTTTTGCCAGGTTCTGTTTCAAAGAGAAGAATGTTTCAAGCAAAAAGTAACTGAATATATTAACTGAAGGCCGCTCGCTACTGTTTTGCTAAAAATATATTATTACCTAATATATTTATAGCTCCTTAAATACATAGCATGAAATATAAAATGTATGTACACGTACAGGATGTAGTTGGGGCCTTATCTGAGTCGACAAGTACCAAACCAACGTCATCAGTGAACTGGTAAACCTGCTCACTGACGCAAGAGCCTCTGGTGCAGGCTTTCCTCTTAGTATTGCATGGTCAGACGGCAGTCACTCCCATAAAAGCCTTAAAAGAGGTGAAACTAAAAGAAGGCAAGGGAGTCCACTAACCTCAGACTTCGATGACGTCAGGATTAGTCTGACGAACAACGCTAAGATGATTTTAAATATTCAAGGTTGTTACCAACTAGGGAATAAGGACCTGAGTGAAACTACATTCAAAGAAACATTCACTTTATTTTGTAAACTCAGTAACAAAATGATTATTTATCTAATTGCCTATATGTGGACTCTTCATGTTTTATATAACTGCTAAATAACTATAAACGACGACCATTAAGAAAATAAATACACCTGTAATGAAAAAGAACATCTTAAAGCCTCATTCACACTGGCACTTAATTCATTAACATCATCATTATCTGAGCCTTTTTCCCAACTCAGTTGGAACCTGTTTTCTAGTCTACCTGTGATACGGCTGAACTTCAATATTTTCCGTAAATTACGAGGCTGGCACCACCACAGAGGCTTGTGGTGTGGTTTTTACCAAATACCCGCTTGCAGACTTGTATGAGAGGTTTAATGACAATAAAGGAAGGTCGTGGTTATGTAAGAAGCAGGTGGCAGCCTGTCTCCTCTGCATACTCCAGAGAGAGAGAAAGGCGTTAGAATATACATGTAAATTGTATACCTACCTTCATAAACGAAAGCCAAAAGAATAGTCATTGTTGCCATCAGAAAGTCATACGCATAGTAATTCACAACGAATTTGGCAACAAATAATATGCCGTACAGCAACATGATGGACACGTGTGACACGTACCACAAAGAGATCACGAACATAGTTCTTTTCTGGAGAAAAGAGAAAAAGTTTGATTATCTGAATTCATTTAATTTCATTAAATGGAATGACAATAAGAAAAAGTTTAAAATGTACAAGACCCTACCGATACCTTCGAAACCCATGTCAACTTCTCCTGCTAATACCGAAGGACGAGAAACTGGGGCAAGCTTTCCTCTCGTGGCAATCGTTCACGTAAAATTCAAAAAACTAATCAAGAATATGCGGCAGGGCACGCTCATAAAATAAAAGTTCCACAGTTTACACTTTCGATCCAACAGGGAAATCGCTAAGCTGAGGCTTCTCCGGCGAGATAATATTCTATAGAAATACTTCATTCTATTACCGTGTATAACTCGCGGTTTGTCTTTGTGAGGCAAAGACAAACCGCGAGTTACTTATCGGTCGGTTTGGCTATCAGGGAATGTACAAAAGCATGTAATCGTAATAATTATCATGTTTGTTCTAGGTTGCACCCGAGACTTCCACCTCGAAGCTCGGAGCCCAGTTACTTATTCTCCTCCATTTCATTAGGTTTCTGAGAGCGACTGCCATCTAACCCCCTATCGTAAGAGAAGCCAGAGTCTCATTCGATTATCAGTAAGTGGGTGAGGCTGGTTTGGGCCCCGAAGATATTGTTGGGGCTCCTCACAATCCGAAGTATAAAACAAATAAGAACTTATGTTTCTATATTTTCTATCCAATCATTAAAAATTTACCATACTAATAAGTTATTCAAAAACTATCATACCTACTTGAAAAGCATAATTCTACAAGAGGTCAACTAACTTTTAATTACTTTTTGAGATAACAACTAAGCGCACAAGTCTCGAAGTAGTGAATTAATTGCGATATGATCAACAATAGCTTTCAGAATTCAAGCTTTGGCATTTAACTAGATACTTAAATACTTTGTAGCTTTCTTGGAGTTTAGAAGTTTTTAGACAAAACAACTTCCAATTTGACTACATATTCTACAGAATGTATAGAGCTAGGTTATTATGAGGACTGACACAGATTTTAAGAGATAGTACGAGTACGCTTGCATATCGTATGTTTCTGAAGAGTGTCTGAATTATGTCATTTTTGAGATTTGATTCGTCTTCACGTTCCTTCTCCCGCAAGTCACAACTGACGCATTGATGTTGCAAATATCCATAAATCAGTCATCACTCTTTTTCAAATAGAAATTAATTAGTTTATTCGCAACCCAGTGTAAAGAAATTACGATGTCAGTTTGCAGCCAAGGATTTCGTATGAGTGAACGGGCAGTAGGCTGAACTTAAGTCGGTTATTTGTATTGCAGACATCACGCATACCTACATTAATTACATTATTTTTAATTTATTTATTTGCACGCCCTTTATCCTAGTTTATGTCAATCCTCGTCCCGAAGAAGGGCAGCTTGAAAGAGATAGCCCTGGGTTGGACGGCGTACGAGAGATATGTCTTAGCCAACCTCACTTTCGACTTTCTACGACCCGCAGACGGCGTGCGTTTTACTCGGTTCAAGTACGACATAACCGCCCCCACCGGCCCCGGGGAGGGGGGGGGGGGAGTATCCATGGGGATTTTACGCATGATAAAAAAGGTATTATGTCAATCCTATTGTAACAAATATAATCGAATATTATAAATAAAATAAATTCTAAATTCAAAACTACAAAAAAGATCAGTGCTACATTACCCACACCAACATCATAGATATACCAATCTGGTACATGGATATACAGAGGCAGTAGAGAGAGAACAACAAGTTAATCGCCCGAACTGGCCTGGTGTTGAATTGGTTTTCGCCGGCTATAACTCCTAGTATGACTAGAGCAACAACCATTGCCACCGACGAAACAATCTGTTGATTTGAAAGACATCCATTTTTTTTTCTCGTAGTAATACAATACACACAACGCATATTAAACACTTGAAATTGTCTACCAACGGGTGAGCACCCACTGGTCCCCTGGAATTCGTCCCCAATGTCCATTCGTCCCTACATAATTTTGAGGTGCCCACTCGACCTCTGGTCTATTTTATAATTAAATAGCCTTTGCCCGCGGCTCCGCCCGCGTGGATGTTGGTTATCGCGATAAATTAAAATTGCGACTATAATTTGAGATTTAAACTATCCTATCTCTCAAGTTGGATCGAACTGTACATGGTGTGCGAATTTTATTATATTATAATCGGTTAAGTGGTTTAGGAGTCCATTGAGGACAAACATTGTGTGAGATTTATATATATTAAGATTATTATTTATTTTTGTCATTTACTCTGGTCCCTGTGGTTGTGGTACAATCGCGTAGTAAAGGCTTATGATGAAAATAAAACATTTTTTTTTATATAGGACACGTCACTTGTTTTAGCTTTTTAGTGGAACCTGAAAAAGCATCTATCGAGGCCGTCAAACTGGGCTTCGATTCTGCTAACGCAAAACTAATGACATACAACAGACACTGCAAAAAAATCCAATTCATTTTAGACTTTAAAGTAATGACATTAAAGTTTTTATTGAAATTAAATTCCAATTTTTAAAAAGGTTTTTGAAGAGTGAATGAAAAAGTGTAATTAGAATTTTTTCATTTCACTTTGTACTTTAGTGGCAGTAAAGCCTAAAATTTAATGCCATTTTTCACAGTATCTGTGGCATGACAGTTTTGCTTTAGCAGAATTCGAGGGCCTAGAGACCACCAACTGATTCTTCTTGATTTTTTAATCTAAACACAAAAAAAAAATCTGTAGTTAGTATTTCTTCGTTTACTATGGCTAATAAATTATTAATATTTAGACGCAAAATCTATTGAAATCTAAACTGTGATAAATTAATAATTCAGTTAATGAATTATAGGAGCTTAATTAATAAGGCCGCTTGGCACAAAACAATTGCGACAACAGGCGAGTCCTTCGTAATTTATGATACACAATAATCAATTACAGATTTATTACTATGAACTGGTTCATTGAGTAACAACACGATTTGAAATTTAGAATAGAGTTATACTCCATTTGGTTAGGTGTGTATGGTTCGATTTCTGTTTTTAGCCTTTATAATGAGTTTCTAAACAGAAAATATTAATAAATATTATATGTAATATTATAAATAATTATAAATATTTGGAGCTATTTATAAATATTTTAAATAAATATTAAAAGTTAACAAAATATTAATAAACTGAGCTTTTAAATAAAACATTATAAAGACACCAAAAATATTTACGTTTAGTAAAGTATCCAACCACTCCTGTGTGGTTAGTACTCTTACATACAGAATATTAAATGGTTTCATGTAGATATGTATCTAATAATAATCATCACTACATATTATGAAACAAAGTCGCTGTCGTTGTCTGTCCGTCCATATGTATGCTTAAATCTTCAAAACTACGCGACGGATTTTGAAGCGGTTTTTTTAAATAGATAGAGTGATTCAGGAGGAAGGTTTATAATTATATGTATAATACATGCATGATATTGTAGAGAAACACTGATAAATTTAGAGATATGCAGCGGGAACGGGATCAGAAAATATGGCGGTATGAAGTTCGCCGGGTCAGCTAGTTATCTATTATTAGTCATCGAAGACAGCCCCTGTGGCATGGCAGTAGTGAACGCGGCCGCTACGCAGGAGGCGCGGCTTCGATCCCCGCTCGGTGCAAATATTTGTATTCATAAAAATGGGTATTTGGATTGGTCTGTTAGTACCTCGGAGTGATCTAGCTGCAATGCTTTGATATCACCCAAATGAGTTGTGGAGGTCAGATGGCAGAAAATATCGAAGTCCAGCTAAATCCGCACTTAGACTGGTAAAGCGGCCCCCAGACTCCGAGGTGAAAGCTTCGGATGCGACTAGGATTAATGCTAGGATGAAGAAGAATGGTCATGGGAGAGATAATCACCAAACAAAACAAGTTGTGACTAATAACGTCTTGACGTGTTTACCTACTATTTATACTCGTATTATAATATGTATTATTCAGGACATTTATTTTCAGAATATATGATCATTATAAATTATTTTATATTCAAGTTTAATATTCAAAGTGAGTAGGCAAAATTGTAAATACATTAACATTTCGCTATCCTTCCAACTTAGCTAAAATATTGACTACAGAGGAGAGGGCTTTTCGGTATATCGTACGACTAGCTTTTCGCCCGCAGCTCCGCCTGCGTGGATGTCGACTACCATCACCAATAGTATTTTTTTCTAAACTGACGGACTTGTTGTATAAATATAAGTATCCCGATAGTTCTAATAGTAATTGTTGTATAAACTTTCGACACCTTATTTCGCTCTCTCAGTAGTGTTTTTTTCAAAATATTAAATGAAAACTGTAAGAAACATCGGCCTTGTCTTACAAAAAAGTGGTAGATTTTTAGAATATTACAACAAAAATAAAAATACTATTAGTATCTTTATACCAATAGCTAGTAAATGGCTAGAAAAAGACTGGTAAGAAAAAATTACTATTGCCTAACATTTCGTTCTTATCAATCAATCAATCAATAGCCTATTTCAGTCCACTGTTGGACTTAGACCTCACCTAAAGTATGCCATAGCACTCGATCCTCCACCGTATGTTGGGGACATATGCTGTCAGTTTGCACATATTTTGGGCCCCATGAGTCATAACAGGGGAGTAGAAACCTCGACGAATTTTCCCAATGTTGCCCAACCCTTGTCGACCCTTCGACGTACCTATATCTCTTTCTGGGTTTCGTCTTCTAATCTAAAATTACCATCTCAGCAATGAAAATATCGTATCAGCACGACACTGTCGTAGACAATCCAGAAATGCCCAGGTCTAGATGATGTCAGAAGGCTTCTCGTAATCTACAAATGCCATACATAGCGGCTGATTATACTTTCAGGTCTTTTGTATAATCTGCTCAACAGTATTGGCTGCAACACTATAACCCTTTTAAAACCCGGCTTGCTCCAGTGGCTGGAATTCACAACTATTCAAGACGATTCTCAAGAACAACCATTATTGATCCAACCCATTATTGACTACGCTGATACCTGTTTCTTAGATGCCAATGAGGAACTCTTAAACAAATTGGAGAGACTGCAAAACTTGTGCATTCGGTACATATTTAATCTAAGGAAGTACGACCATGTCTCGCAGTTTCGCAAAGAACTCAAGTGGCTTCCTATCCGTCTTCGTAGGAACACCCGAATTCTCTGTCTCCTTTTCAACATTCTATACAACCCTTCTGCGCCATCTTACCTTAGGGAGCGTTTCTCATTTATACGTGATCCTGATGCTCCGTGCAGATCAAGCCTCCGCTTTCTCCTTAAATTCCCTTCCCACAAAACTGACTTCTACTCTTACTCCTTCACTGTGCAAGCGATTAGACTATGGAATTCGCTACCGTCTGACATTAGAGCTAGCAACACGTTGTCTGTCTTCAGAAACAAAGTTCAAAATCATTATCTCTCCTCTACTCTGTGACGTTGTCGTGGAGTGGAGGAGCGATGGCAGAAGTTTCCTATATGCATAAATATTTGCTTATTTATTATATTAAGTATGTTTATTATATATATTTATGTAGATTATGTTTAGTATTTTATTATGTATTATTATATTTAGTACATTATTATGTAGACTATGTTTAGTATGTTATTGTGAGAATATATTTTATGTATTACCACTGTATATCTTTATGATTGTGTGTGTACTTAAGTGTTTTTTTGTCTCCCGTTTCTATACTCACATTTACACCTCTTTTCTTGTTCCTCACGATCTCCTCTCGCCGGTCTGCTGGGAGAAATTTCTTTATAGAAATAAGCAGTACCAATGTACCAACTTTCAACTTCCATTGTATGTATATTTTTTCTATGTGTGCATAAATATTAAATAAATAAATAAATAAAAACAAAACTTCTATAGAGATATGACTCAGGAGTCTTATAATTCTTCAGCAAGACCTTATAGCCTTTTTTGGAGAACAGTACCACCGCACTACAGTTCCATGTTAAGTTCTGCTGGATGACGGAATCAAAGAGGTTCGTAAGCTCTTTTAGAACTGAGATTCCACCTGCTTTTAAGAGCCCTGTCAACCAGTGCGATATCATCAGTATACCATGACTATGAAGGTTGCTGTTGTATGCTAAGGATACAAAAAATCATCAATTGGCCTATTGCAGTCAACTGCTGGACATAGGCCTCTCCTAATATGCGCCACGTTTGCCGATCCTCCGCCTTCCGCATCCAGTACGTCCCAGCCACCTTTCGCAGATCGTCGGTCCAGCTGGCTAGGAGGTGTCCCACCTTCCGTATTCCTTCTCACGGTATCCACTCTAGGACTCGTCTGCTCTAACGGCCATCAGTCCTTCGGCAGATGTGGCCAGCCCACTGCCACTTTAGCTTGCTTATTCTGCAACCCTACGGCCAGATTGGAAACGAAGGGTTGGAAAACGGTTTCCATAGCAGAATTATTTTTCTTTTAACGAACCTGGTTTCCAAGAAAGAATAATAATTCTGTTTTCGAAACTAATTTCCAAAACAGAAAGTTGGATCTTCGTTAGCTATGTCGGTAACTTTGGTTCTATGTCGGATGACCTCGTTTCGAATTCTATCCTTCAAAGAAACTCCAAGCATAGCTCGCTACATAGCCCGCTGCACGACTTTTAGGTCACGGACTACCCCACCTTCAGTGGCCACGTTTCGTCATCGTAGGTCATAGGTAACATAACAGGCAGGACGCACTGGTCGAAAACCTTTGTTTTGAGGCATTGCGGCAGGGGGGAGGAGAAGACCCGACGTAGTTTGCCAAATGCTGCCCACCCCAGTTGAATTCTTCTGGCTATTTCTTTCTCGAAGTTGGTTCTACCGAGCTGGATAACCTGCTCCAGGTAGATAATATTTTTGAACAACTTCGAGTGTCGCTCCTTCGATGGCAATCGGTCTCAGTACAACATGTTCGTTGAACACAATCTTGGTTTTATCCAAGTTTACACCGAGGCTGACTTGTCGAGAAGCTCCATTCAGGCTGTGCAGCATTTCGCCCCGTTGTTCTAGCGACTCCGCAACTATGATGATGTCATCGGCGAACCGAAGGTGCGAGATGTAACTACTGCAGCGTCTTGAAGACGTCCTCCAATGCGTTGGTAAATGCTGAGGATACATAAATTACTATGTGATACGTCAAAAATGAATACAAATAAAACAACATACTTGAAATTTGTGGTGGTTTAATTTTTTTATAATTATCTAAAAATAATATTAAGAAAATAAACATTTTGCATTATATTCTTTGTCATCTTAATCAGAAGTACTCTGTGCTTGAGTAATTGAGCCCACAGCTGATAAGTGGAAGTTATTGAATTGTGTTCTGCCATCTCTATTATTGTTGCCTTAGTATATGTACTTCTCATCAAGAAAGAAAGTGAAGTTTTCTAGAAGCCAGGCGTTCGTCTATTTGGTGAAACGTTTCTAGCCATTGATATAAATTGTTATTTTGTTTCTAGCTATCAAGCCACCCCTTGTGTTATATCGGCGGCGTCAATAGATTTAAATTCACATACCTTACTGTTTGGGGGCTTGTAAATGAGGATCAATCTGGATGATAATGTGCTGTATTACTTTTAGGCTTTCTTTTATATACAGGTATATTCTTTTATATAGCTCTAGATAGCTATCATCGCTGCTATCATATGTTTTTTTTCTATTTCCAATCAATTAAATAAAGAAACTGCAGTACATAACTCTTACACAATATTTTTCACATTCTTGCATATTATACGTGACAGAGAGTGACATCAGCCCTCGGAAACTTCACTATATAGTACTTTAGTATTATGTTATCTGTGGTAGTAGTTTAAAAGGGACATCTACACCATTTCTTCCTATACTAAACGGATAAAACAGACCAGCTGTCATTATAAATTGTGGCTCTGGTTCCAAAGATCGATAGATGGCGCCGCATGTTGAGTCGGTAAAACAGACCTGCTGTCATTTACACAAAATGTCAGTTAGTATGTCATAATCATAAATTTATAATAGAACAGATGGGTTATACCTACAGAAATAACGTGTATTACCTACGTTCCATTTTTATGAATGAACGTTGGCCGACGGTTACTATGCTAGGGATTACCTTCTATTATCGTAACATTTGTCGATATCTTTCTATACTACCTGTTAAAGTGTATTAACCATAACTTTAAAACTAAAACCCGACTACTGCAAAATCACGAATCTCTAGAATGTATTGTTTTATTAGAGTAAATGGTATACGACCACGGCTATTCTTGATATTTTCTTGCTTAATACTTCTTAGAGCGTGATTTGCAGTAGTCGGATTTTAGTTTGAAACTTGATTTTTATTTGTATTATTTTGGTGCAAGCAACACCTAATAATTTCATACCAAACACGGTCTATACCTATATCTCAAGTTTTTTTTCATTATAGTCAGAGTTTCAGAGAGTCATTCACACGTCATATTGCCTATAACCAGCGGATCATCAGCGGATGATCAAGACGTTTCTAACAATACCACAATTGCCCAGTTCTAATAAGGAAAAACAGAAGACATTACAATTTTGTCAATTCGTATTTCTTCAAAAGAGTACATTTTTGTAAAGAAGAATAGTTTCGTCGTCAAATCTTTTATTGGAGTACATCACTATTATGCTTGTAGTAGTATGTTCTAGAAAAATTCAACAATGGCTGTCGCAAATCATTCATAATGTTGGCGCAAATCATTCATAAATGTTGGCACCGTTGGCACGCTGTCAAATTCTCATACTCATTTTCCCAAGTGAGCAATAACTTAAATTTTTTGTCTCTTTTTAGCAGACACAACTGTATATTGGAAAAAAAGAGACAAAGTGATATAATCAAGGTTCAATTCATGTTTGCCTCATATTTGTATAACTAGAATTTCTATATGTTGAACGGGGCCCCCCTGTGGTCATAATTCATAACTTAAAACCGGCGCGGCCTTTACGTTGAATTTTAATGAATTCAACGTAAAGGAACAGGCCTAACGGTTTTGGGTTATATATCCATATATCCAATGCATGTAGTATGTATGTAGGTATGCACAATATAGGTATGTATGGTATAATAACAGCAGTTGTCGGAATATGATAAATAGATGGCGGTAGATTCTGTTCTGATAGAAGTTGGGTGGGTGACATAAAAAACTCACGAGAGGGCCCTCTATTTCCGATGTATTACTTTACTCTATGAGTGACATTTTTATAAATATTATTATCATTTGACAGATCAAAATGTGACTTAGCGTTGACACCATCACTTTAGTTCCGTTGTCATGGTAACAATTTTGCTAGCGATATTAGCGCCATAATATTTCGTATTTTCTTTAATATAACATTATTTCGTGAATTTGCCACATTTTAATTGTGATAATTGCTATTCGGCGACAAAGCCAAATTCAATAAACCAAAGATCATGAAAATCTGTTCAGCCATTCTTGAGTTATAAGAAAGTACGTTTTTGGCACTTTTTAGGCACTTAGGGTCGGAATTTTGAAAAATCTTTTCTTAGTACACCTCCACGCATCAAAACATACACTCTCTATAAATTTCAAGTCTCTAGGACCAGCGGTTTAGGCTGTGCGTTGTCTCTAAGTCAATCAGTCAGTCAGTCAGTCAGTCAGTCAGTCAGTCCGGACTAAGAGTTATATATATAAGATATTGAGAAATCGAACAGAGAACAATATTTTTTCGTTTTACTAATAGTAAGAGAGCTTGGATCATTAACTCCGGTGCCATCAGCGTACTGAATGAGATGTACATCATTAGACGCGCCTTTAATTGGAGAACACGAAATGGCTATGCTGCAAAGTAAAAAACCTGGTGGTGATACCAAAAATCAATTTTGAAAATGCTAAAAAAATCGGTACCTAATATTGAAAGATTACCAATTTTCGTTTGTTCCTGGCAATAGAGGAGATTTAGGACTATATGATAGTGCAGTGCTGCAAGCCTCCATAACTGGCCTTGTCAGAGGCAGCACCTTGCAAAGTGCCGCCTGAAAACAGGTATCTGGTACGATCGAATTACCAAATAAAACCGGGCTCATCTGAAAGATCATCAAATTCTGAGTATGAAAAACTGGTGCTGCAAATCTTAAACACTGGCGAAGGTGGTTGCAGCAGCGATTGAAGATCGCGAGTTGCGCGTCTCGGTTTGATATTTTCACATTTATACGATCGAGTTACCAAAAAAAAACAGGGCTCATCTGAAAGATCATCAAATTCTGTGTAGGAAAAACCGGTGCTGCAAATCTTAAACACTGGCGAAGGTAGTTGCAGCAGCGATTGAAGATCACGAGTTGCACAATTCGGTTTTGTAATTTTCACATTAGTACGATCGAGTTACCAAAAAAAACAGGGCTCATCTGAAAGATCATCAAATTCTGTGTAGGAAAAACCGGTGCTGCAAATCTTAAACACTGGCGAAGGTGGTTGCAGCAGCGATTGAAGATCGCGAGTTGCGCGACTCGGTTTGGTATTTTCACATTAGTACGATCGAGGTACCAAAAAAAAAACGGGGCTCATCTGAAAGATCATCAAATTCTGCGTAAGAAAAACCGGTGCTACAAATCTTAAACACTGGTTTTTTGGAAATTCGATCGTACTAATATGAAAATCAAACCGAGTCGCGCGACGCGCGATCTTCAAACGCTGCTGCAACTACCTTCACCAGTGTTTAAGATTTGCAGCACCGGTTTTTCATACTCAGAATTTGATGATCTTTCAGATGAGCCCGCTCTTATTTGGTAATTCGATCGTACTAATATGGAAATACCTACCAAATCGAGTCGCGCAATGCGATATCTTCAAACGCTGCTGCAACCACCTTCACCAGTGTTTAAGATTTGCAGCACTGGTTTTTCTTACGCAGAATTTGATGATCTTTCAGATGAGCCCTGTTTTTTTTTGGTACCTCGATCGTACTAATGTGAAAATACCAAACCGAGTCGCGCAACTCGCGATCTTCAATCGCTGCTGCAACCACCTTCGCCAGTGTTTAAGATTTGCAGCACCGGTTTTTCTTACACAGAATTTGATGATCTTTCAGATGAGCTCTGTTTTTTTTGGTAACTCGATCGTACTAATGTGAAAATTACAAAACCGAGTTGCGCAACTCGTAATCTTCAATCGCTGCTGCAACTACCTTCGCCAGTGTTTAAGATTTGCAGCACCGGTTTTTCCTACACAGAATTTGATGATCTTTCAGATGAGCCCTGTTTTTTTTTTGGTAACTCGATCGTATAAATGTGAAAATACCAAACCGAGACGCGCAACTCGCGATCTTCAATCGCTGCTGCAACCACCTTCGCCAGTGTTTAAGATTTGCAGCACCAGTTTTTCATACTCAGAATTTGATGATCTTTCAGATGAGCCCGGTTTTATTTGGTAATTCGATCGTACCAGATACCTGTTTTCAGGCGGCACTTTGCAAGGTGCTGCCTCTGACAAGGCCAGTTATGGAGGCTTGCAGCACTGCACTATCATATAGTCCTAAATCTCCTCTATTGCCAGGAACAAACGAAAATTGGTAATCTTTCAATATTAGGTACCGATTTTTTTAGCATTTTCAAAATTGATTTTTGGTATCACCACCAGGTTTTTTACTTTGCAGCATAGCCATTTCGTGTTCTCCAATTAAAGGCGCGTCTAATGATGTACATCTCATTCAGTACGCTGATGGCACCGGAGTTAATGATCCAAGCTCTCTTACTATAACATCAAAGTAACGCTGACAACCTACAACAAAAGCGTTTATCACAGTTTTTGCTATAGGTAGTTTTCAGCGGATGAAAAACAATTAAATATTTTAGACAGTGCACGAAACGACTCTTGAAAGCAATATCAACTTTTTAGATACTCACCGCCTTTTAAAGCCTTTTGTTCATTGCCCTTGTGTAATTAATTAGACACAAATTAGCTCGAATACACTACGTTTAACTGAAAACGTGTACTAAACATTTATTGCCTCGCTAGTACTCCAAGTCAAAACGCCAAGACGAGTTTTAGGGTAAAATTTTATACCTATCCGAAAACTAGAAGTACCAAATAATAATTTTATTTTTATACCCCAGGCACTAAATAATGTTCGGCGCGATAATGCCCTTTGAACTTTATGCCTTCATTCTGAAATTTTATACAATAAAGTACTAATGTTGTCATTTTACACAAATCTTAATGCGCGTAAGGCTAATTTCATTATCCACTAGGCTTCCGTTGACTTCTATGTGTAGCTTTTTTATAGGTATGAACAGCATCAGCTGAGTGTTAGTTTTTTTTATTGACTAACCAGTACCTCACATAGACTACTGGCCCGTGTACAAAAATGATGGGTCATTTGAACCACCAGGTGACCTATATAGAACGATATAAGAACATAAAATAATAAGATTCAGCACTATGCCGTCACTTGTAAGCTGTCCAACTGAGTGCAGGTGAGTACAGGTACAAAGTACAGGTAGAGTGAGTACATTTTGGTCATATATTTTTGTACGGCATTCTTACCATCGATAGATCCATGAAAAATAACAAGCAAACGCGTAGTGCTGTACAAAAAATGGTGAGCCACAAAGTCGGAATTTTTATTTTATTTTCCGACATTACCAGGGTAAATTTGGTCATTTGATTTTGTACGGCATCAGTTTCATAATATTTCAATACTGCTTCTAATCCATTATTCCGCAACGCCGTACAAAAATCATGATCCAAGGGGAAATAATCGAGGGTTACAAACCCCTCTTCTTCACCTGCACTCAGTTGGACAGCTTACAAGTGACGGCATAGTGCTGAATCTTATTATTTTATGCTCTTATATCGTTCTATAAAGGTCACCTGGTGGTTCAAATGACCCATCATTTTTGTACACGGGCCAGTAGTCTAACACTTATATCTCCCATTACATTTCTATGCCTCTTTATAATAGTTCAGTACAGTACAATGAGTACAAATAGCAGTTGCAGATCATGTAACACTCTCTCGTCTTTGGCCAATTTACACAATGTAGATGCATTATTTTTATCTCCATGTACCTATAGTTGATTTTATCATCAGTAGTTATATGGTTTGGAAACTGGCCAAAGAAACATTATTGTCAAATTTATATACTACCATAGCGGCTGCTCACGACTTCGTACGCATGGAGTTCGTTTTACCCCCTTAGGGGTGGACGTAAAATCCGTTCTTAGCGAATATCTACACCCTATAAGGAAACTACCTGCCAAATTTCAAGTTTATACTCGTATGTGTTATAGTTTCTGAAATTTCGTCAATAAAATCAGTGCGTTGTATTTCACTTTTATATATAAATGGATTACCACTACGACAAGGTATGCCCCGTGGTTCTCGGCGGAGTACAATTTGGGCCACCCCATCTCTTCCCATGCGGTGTCGTACAAGGCGACTAAGGGATAGGGCTTTTTAACATCAGACAGATATATACAACCCAGACTCAATCTCAGATGCATAGCTCGAGTCAACAGTAGTACCCGGAATACGGCAATAGGTCCCACGTAACAGGGGGAGAGCCCCTGTTACATGGGACCTAATACGAGTACATACAATGATTGGTTAATGCCTTCCAGGGACAAAGGCGTGATGTATGTATGTATGTACTACAAGGTACTTACCACTTACCATAGTAAAGATTCCAACAAACTTAACGCTTCGTTCCAGACTGAAACCGCATACATTGTCCATTTTCCAACTGTTTGTGGTCATTTTACCTGTGTCAAGTGAGTATGTACGGCACTTTCACATTTATTGTTGGATACGCAATTCTTAAAATAATTAATTCATGGTTGAAACACATTTTATTTAATACATAATAAACATACAAATAATAGGCGCGTATTCTAAGTTTCATGTGGCAGAATTTGACAGATAATAATACAGATAATGTTTTTATAAGTCTGCGCATTTCATTAACCAAAAAGTATTTGTATAAAAAATCGGTATACTTTTTCCTGTGCATATTATACTAGTTGATGCTCCCGGTTCCGCCTGCCTGGATGTCGCTTATTGCACTTTTGGTCATATCTCTGGTTTTCATGACTAATTTTAAGTTCGACAGGTTAGTAGATTTTCCAAGCGACTATAGTATGCGGTTCTTCATGAAGGGCATCAGAAGGTTCTTACGAGGTCGGCAGCGCGAGTGTGACGCCCCTGGTGTTGCATGCTTCAATAGGCCATTGTTATCACTTTCCATCAGGTGGGCCGTATGCTTGTCTGCCACTAACTGGCTTGTAAAAGGCAAAAAAAAACATATTTTTCGATTCAGAATCGGTAATTTAACAAGACAATTTTTTTTTTAATAGCTCAACTGTAGATATGTATGTATAGCAACTAATAACACAACTAATTTTCAATTTTAGAACAGTATGTATAGATTGCTTACGTCTCCAGCAGCTTCAGGTGGAAAGGACTCTTGACTTGTCTCTCGAATCCACTCGAGACACTTTCATCAATAAATTATATTGCTCACGTAACAGATTTCTCTGCTATTTCATTGGTCAGAGATAGTCGAGACAAAGCCCAGCACCCGTAGCACGACACTATCTACACACTCGTAGAGAGCTACTTGTAGACAGCAGTAGCTCTTCTACGAGAGTTTCTCTACGAATGTGTCATTGCCCGATTGACACTCAAATCAGTCTACTGTTATTTATTATGCATAAGTTTCTACTTACTTCTTAATGTTCTCATTAAGATAGTCTCGAGACTGCGTATGTTCAAGTCAAATCTCTGATTGAACTCGTTATACGAGTAGTTACGAAACTATAATGAGTCCAATCAAAGATTTGACATGTAATTTTTTTAAATATTAAAGTTGCATCAAAATTATTGTTTTTACTTTAAAACATAATTTCTCTAATGATGACATTTTCAGCAAGTTGAAAACAGATCTGCGATTGATAAAAATGTATGGATGATTTTTTGGTAAAAGAAGTTTATTAAGCTTACAGTGTAACTTTTGATTACCTGTAATACTCCAAAATATCAAATGTCCAGCAGCAGGAGGGGCAGCATAATCGGAGTTTAGGATTATACAAATTTTTAAATTACATATTCAAAAAAGAAACCAGTACGATGGTAGTCTGATAAAAGCTTCGTTTAACTAGCATAAAGCTCCAAAAACTTATACTGCAGTACCTAACTCTAAAAAAAGAATTTAAAATCTCATTATGTAACATAATAATAATTATTATACATACTCGTACTATTTTCATTACCCAAGTGTTCATCAAGGCGTTTCGAGGCGTTACATGTTGCGGACTGCACGACATTACTGCAGGTATATTAAACATGAATATGAATTCTTTTCTCTTTTATTACGTACCATTATAGGATAATTATACACTAATTTACATAGAAATAGGTACAAAATAATTGTAGAAACTTCTCATGTCAGTTTTTTACCAACAGCAGGAGTTCCTTGAAAAATCTCAAAAGATCTTTGCATTGCAAATAGGAACAAATGCAATAACTTGCAGACATTGTTTCTTATTCAGACATTGCACCATCCTCACAAATCAGAAATTATGCATTACGTCTATATCCTATAGGTACCTACGGCTCGACTGTATGGAACAAATCATTGTGTGCTAAAAATATGGCTGTTGGAATCCAAGTGTCAATGTACCTCTGCTTATCCTCTCGAGGATATAAGTTCAATCATTCTTTTCAAAACTTTTAAAGAATATTGTTTATTTTCCAAAATTTCAAAAATGAATCGTCAATTCCATAACAACTTTTGTCTGTTGATCACCCCTTCACGTCCGATAAGTATGCCAGCCCCCGTAGACATGTAGCAATTCGTTGGTCGGCAATTGTAGAATAAAATGACGAATGTAGGGGATTTGACGTATATGACAGTCGTCAATGTATGTCGTAAACGTCATATCCCATACATTCGTCATTCTATTCTACAGTACGCCTGCCTGCCACTTGTCTAGGCGGGCAGTACTATTATTTATATGTTCTTTTCCATAAGGAAAACTACACGTTGCCTATGGTTTCACTTTTCATCTTCTGGAGTTTCCAATAAGGAGAAGTGACTCAATGCCCGAGGTTTCTGTAATTCAAAAGTAGCCACTTCTGTAACTAATTCAACATTATTATAACCAAGTAGTTTAAGTTGGTTAGTTAGTTACCTAAGTAAGTATTAATCTAGATATAAGTACCTATAAATTGGGACTTGTGGCATCCCTGTGATTCCAAAATGCAATGATTTACCAACGTCCAAATTCCATTTGGGCCACCCTATTTCCTCTAGTGTCCTCTCACGAAATAAAAAAGAAGATTATATAATTCAGGTTAGTGTCCCAAACAATGTTCTAATATACCGGCAAAGTTTCCAAAAATTTTAAAGTTTCTGTATACAAAACATAAACATTAGCATCAGTTGTCAAAAACACAATTGGGTTACTCATTACTCTTCGGTGCTAGGGTGGCGTTGCCCATAATTTAGTCAGAACATCTTGGGACACCGTAGGACTGTTCCGTGGGCATAAATAATGTTCCCGTGGGACATGTTAGGTGTGTTCCCTTAGACCCTTTTATAACCGCATATAATGGCCACTCGTAATGGACAGCTTCTATACCTATGTATGTATTTCTTGGGAATTTCGAGTTGTTAGTGGCGTGATTCTCTTGAGGCACTGTGTGTATAGATTGTACGTCCCAAAGTAAGATTCAGAACTTTATGTTTATGGAATGAGTGTTGCTTAGAAAAACTGAGTATCGCTTAAATAATCAGAGTTGGGACGGGTAGTTTGCAATAAAATTCACCACGCATAGATTAAAGGGTTCCCTCGATCTGGCAGAAATTTAATACTCCGAAATTTATTTGGTATAACCTATTTGGCATAATAAAAATGGCAAGAATAAAAATTATCAACTAACCCTTTCTATATTTAATATACCTAAGCATGAGGTAATCTACTTGGTACAGCATTTACAATGTTATGGATGAGCGTGGCCTTCTGATACAGGTGTATTTCACTTAATAGAAGGTCACAACGACAAAAATATTGTTAAAAGTATCTTTTTGTTACAGAAATAAATATATTTTCATTTTTTTTTTTTTCATAATTTTATTTAATCCAATATTTTCGAGGTATAACGATTTATTCAATCTATACCTATATATAAAAATGAAACCCGTTTTCCGTTGTCACGACATAGCATGAAAACGGCTGGACCAATTTCGATAATTCTTTTTTTAGAACATTCCTTAAAGTACGGAGATGGTTCTTACGGAGAGAAAAATTGAAAAAAAAAAAGAATTGACTGTTAAGCGGTACGAAGTTCGCGGGGTCAGCTAGTATAATCATAATATTATTACGTGGCGCAAATTGGGAGAGGCCTATGTCCAGCAGTGGACTGCAATAGGCTAAAATTGATTGAATGAATCATATTTTGGCAGAGTGGTTATATGTACTATAATATCCGAATTAGCAATGGCATACTCTTCAGATGGCAGAATTGTATTAGGCATAAATAGCTTAGCTTAGCATAACGTTCATTTAGATTAGAATATAATTATTTGGTATATTTTCGCATAGCATACAATGAAGATAGCAGAAGTACCTTTGACTATGCAATTATAATACACTCTAGCTGATGCCTGCGGCTTCGCCCGCATGAAATTTTGATCCCGTACCATAAAATACTTTAAGCCCGCGCAGGCGCGGAGGGGGGAGGCAGCCCACGCAGCACACATTGACTGTTTGCTTGCATGCAGCAGGCATGTAGCACGCAGTAGATATGCAGCATGCAGTATGCCACAAGAAGCATGCAGCATGCTGCCGGCTACGCCAGCCATCCTCAGCCGCGGCGGCGGGCATTACAACCATCTGCGACGATGAGCTCGTGTGGGAACCCCACGCCGGAGCTGTGACAGAAATGGTTGCTGCATGTCTACTGCATGCCGGCTACATGTTTACTGCATGCTTGCTGCATGATTATTGCATGCTGCATACCTACTGCGCGCTACATGCCTGCTGCATGCAAGTAAATAAACTTTCTGCTTTTGAAGATTACGGATGTGCCAAATGACGATTCTGCATGTGAATTTTCTGCGACATGATGGTTCTACTTTTTGATTATTATGATTTGAAAGTTATGCCAAAAGATGATTCTGACTTGGAAAATTATGCGTTATGAAAGTATGACGTATGAGTGCATGCCAAACTATTTTCTGCTAAATGAAGTTTATGATATGCGTTTGTATGCGAAACAAAATTATGTCATAAAAATTTCGGTGAAACATGGGGGAACCTAGATTAAAACATTATAAAGAGGAAATAACTCCATAAATGTCGTTGAAGATCATACATATAATAAGTGAGTAATTTAATAAATAAATACAATGTTTTTCCTTCTACTGACTATTTTAGCACAATTATGTCATTTACGATTTGAGAGGATTTCTAGCGTAATAATATATTTTTAACATATCTACAAACACGTCATAGCACTACATAATAATTAACAGAAAAACATTTATGTGTAGCTACTAGCTGACCTTTGACGTCGCATGGGTAAAGATGACTCGTATTATTAACTAAAAATCCCATAGTTGAACAATTTAAATTGTTCTCATAAAGCCAGCATGAATAAATGGTCAAGATCATATACCTACCTACTGGTCATCGCACCGATGTCGTACCCAGTCGGACTTGCCTATTTGACTACGACTGGGACATGCGTCCCAGTTGGTCATAGTCGAGTGGGCAGGGTCACAGGACCCCTGTGTGCCAGCTGACACAGATGCTATTCGTATTTTTTCGAGAAGCAGCAGAACAGTTTTAAGTGCGCGTAATTTTTCGCCTATAGGATTTAAGTGAAATAAAAGATTTTCGATGTAGATATGCTTACATAACATACAAAAATGTATCTACTTCAAGATTATGAAATACAGAATTATTATTATTATTATTTCATATCTCATAATTAGTGCATTAATATATCGATTTAGTCGAGTTTATCCTTTTATTTAATAAAAACCTTCCTACTGGGGAAGGTCTCTTTACTTTTTGTATTTGTCTTCTCATTGATGAATCATACATAATCCGTCCATTACTGTTCGAGATTAGCGCGTACATATCGACATAATATTGTCGGGAAGAGGTAGGCATGAGGTTATATGTATATATGGTGTACGTATCCCGACGTTTCAATTACTTTTCAACAGTTATCTCAAAGCTCATGAAGTTAGTTTATTGTTCTAAATCATGTTAATATTTTTTGTTACTTTTTGCTGTTTTACTTTTGTTTTCGTCAACTACTTACTAAACCTTACCGTACCTTGGAGATAAGCCACCTAGAAAAGTAGCAATTCGTTGGCCGCTGCATTGAAGAATAGAATGGTGAATGAATGGGATTTGACGTATATGATAGTCGTCAACGTATGTCATGAACGTCAAAATACGTGTCTCGCGTGAATCACAATAATGCATTCACTAAACTGATTCAAATTTTGTGTAAATATCGCCACATGCCAAAATGTTAGCCTATATGATTCATAACACATAACATAAACTCACGCCTGTATCCCCGAAGGGGTAGGCAGAGGTGCTAGCACCCACATTTCGCCGTTTATGTTTAGGTCCCAATGTAATAGGTGGCGAGCCTATTGCCATTAACCGGGCACTTATAAACCTGCGATAAATACACACATAACTTCGAAAAGCATCGAAAAGTCATTGGTGTGTGCCATGATAAAACCTGGGATCGAACCCGAGACCTCGTCTCAGCAGTCCATTACCCATACCACTAGGCTACCGCGGTATTGCCTTTTTAGACCTGCAGCAGGGAAATTTATATTATGGTCGGTAAATGTGTAATTATAACCAGTGACAAAATATTCACCAGCCTATTTGTCATGAATACCTAATGAACGTGCCATAAAGAGAATTTACGATTTGGCAGCAGATATTTAAAATGCCGCTCATCGTCCCTTGCGGCGCACACTGGTCCGGATTTAAAAAAAGGTGGACATTCGATCTAAGATGTCAAATGCTATCAGGAAAAAATTGTTTTGGATAGGAAATATGGTACTGATTAACATTTAGTTCTACAACTTTTCTATAAAATGACTCCTTCATGCCTAAAAAAAATAATGAAAAAAAAAATGTATGGGAGAAAATTTATTTTGTTCAATTTCTCCGTTCAGTATCAAAGTGTAAAGGTCTAACCTTATATTCCGAAAAGTAACTATGGTCCTTAATACGACAACATGACAATTTTGCGCGTATCCCTGCGGTCTTGGGGTCCACAATGCTTCAAAGTTCGAGTTTTTAATAATGATTTTTTCTCGATCTAAGATGTCAAATGCTGTTAGAAAAAAATTGTTTTGGATAGGAAATATGATACTGATTAACATTTAGTTCTACAACTTTTCTATAGAATGACTCCTTCACGCCTAAAAAAAATAATGAAAAAAAGAGAAAATTTATTTTGTTCAATTTCTCCGTTCAGTATCAAAGTGTAAAGGTCTAACCTTTTATTCTGATAAGTAACTATGGTCCTTAGTTCGACAACATGACAATTTTGCGCGTATCCCTGCGGTCTTAGGGTCCACAATGCTTCAAAGTTCAAATTTTTGATGTTAATTTTTTCCCATATATTACGAGTTTTTCTATTGAATTCAATTTAAAATGTTATATTTCAATATTTAAAATATTAAATTTTACTCAATTACTCACTTAGAATGCATATCTTGAATCGTATTAATTAATATAAATAATCTTATTTCGTTACTTCTAAGCACGTGACGAACACAACCAAGCACGTTCACTACTTTAAATTGACTGAGAGTACGCCTGCAACAAAATAATCATTTACCCCCACCCCTGAAACGTGGACGACACTGATTGGTTGTTGGAGCTTTCTGGAAAAAGATGTCATCAACTTGTTACTACAGCTGGCAGAGTTATGTTGTATAATAGCTTCATAAAGTCGCACCCATGCTTTATCTCCTCAACAAGAAGAATATAAAAATATCCATGTTTGTGACAAATGCAGCCTGTATGATATTCAGCGAAACCCCATTTACTAATTAATTTCAAGCTTTTGTCAGGTGAAGATGATGAATCCACCAGAGTACCAGTAATTTGAAGTATTTTCTGTACTTATTGGATTGGCTTGACCTTATTGGATATCACAATCCAATAAGGTCAAGCCTTAGCTTGCTCCTTAGCTTCACTCTTGCTCCTCTTTCATTATTAATTTCCAAATCATTTGGGTAGCATTTCCTTATAGCTTCAAGGGGCTTGTGATATGATAGCAAAACTGGAACTGCATAATCTATGAGCGCCATCCTTAAACTTAAGTACTTCCACTTCGATAGGTTCAAAGATGTGTAAAGGCTTAGAGCATGGTCTTCGTCAAATGGCTGTGCCTTATCCTCCTCACCAAATAGTATGTTTCGAACTTTTGGTACGCTATCAGAGTTCTTCATGATATGCTCTATAACACGAGCTATATAATTTTTCTGTTTCATTCTTAGTTTTGAAACCAATGCGAAACTAAGTTCTTCTAATGAATACTCTAGAAGAACGTCTTTTCTTTTGTTTATTACTAAGGTCAGCAAAGGGCTTCCTGATCCTAGTTTGTACCTCTATAGATGTGCCGACAGTTACTGTGCTTGATATTGACGCAAAATCAGTATCTAAAGCAGTCTGATGATATGTTTTCGAGAACTTCTTGAGCTTGAAAAACCTCAGTTAAGTTTACTGTACTGCAATGTGGCCAGTTGATATTCGATTGAACCATTCTGAATTTTTGATCAAAAAAGTCGTCTGGTTCCGGGTGGCACTTGCCCATTTGCGACTTAAGTTGCTGATATATTATTATATTTATTATGTCTTCGCAAATGACTTAATTATTTCTAAATCTTCCGAACATATTTCGCCAGAGGTATGTTGTATAATAACTTCATAAAGTCGTGCCCATGCTTTCACGAAGAAACATGAAAATATCCAAGTTCGTGACAAATGCAGCCATGACAATATTCAGGAAATTTCAACGATGCGCTTGTTACTTCAAGTTTCTTCTTCAAGGTTGCTTCAAGTTGCTTCTTCAAGGTTTGCGAATAAACTGCATTTTTTTGTACCGCTATCTATATTTGTATAGCATAATTTCCTTCGCAAGTAGCGGCAAAGTGAAAAAACTCCAACAGCCACTCAGCGTCGTCCACGTTTCAGGGGTGGGGTAAATGATTATTTTGTTGCAGGCGTACTCTCAGTCAATTTAAAGTAGTGAACGTGCTTGTTTGTGTTCGTCACGTGCTTAGAAGTAACGAAATAAGATTATTTATATTAATTAATACGATTCAAGATATGCATTCTAAGTGAGTAATTGAGTAAAATTTAATATTTTAAATATTGAAATATAACATTTTAAATTGAATTCAATAGAAAAACTCGTAATATATGGGAAAAAATCAACATTAATAATTTGAACTTTGTAGCATTGTGGACCCTAAGACCGCAGGGATACGCGCAAAATTGTGATGTTGTCGTACTAAGGACCATAGTTACTTATCAGAATAAAAGGTTAGACCTTTACACTTTGATACTGAACGGAGAAATTGAACAAAATAAATTTTCTCTTTTTTTATTATTTTTTTTAGGCGTGAAGTAGTCATTTTATAGAAAAGTTGTAGAACTAAATGTTAATCAGTACCATATTTCCTATCCAAAACAATTTTTTCCTAATAGCATTTGACATCTTAGATCGAGAAAAAATCAATATTAAAAACTCGAACTTTGAAGCATTGTGGACCCCAAGACCGCAGGGTTACGCGCAAAATTGTCATGTTGTTGTATTGAGGACCATAGTTACATTTCGGAATATAAGGTTAGACCTTTACACTTTGATACTGAACGGAGAAATTGAACAAAAATATTTTTCTCCCATACATTTTTTTTTTCATTATTTTTTTTAGGCATGAAGGAGTCATTTTATAGAAAAGTTGTAGAAGTAAATGTTAATCAGTACCATATTTCCTATCCAAAACAATTTTTTCCTGATAGCATTTGACATCTTAGGTCGAATGTCCACCTTTTTTTAAATCCGGACCAGTGTGCGGCGTCTGAACGGGCTTTAGCCCCGCATTCGGGTCACGTTTGTCATTTTGCACCGATCCGTCGAGACATAGAATTTTCACACTCTATAAATTTTCGCCAATACGCGATAAGGAAATCCGTGGGGTTTATTCTCAATTCCGAAACGGGATTTTGTTGAGACGTATTAGTTGACAGTGAATATAGTATATTCCCGTTTTGATTTATTATTTATTGCTAACTGGGACTATTTTATGTTGTTTGATGAAGATTTCCGGTTCTGACAGAAATCGTACAGAATGCCTTCCGTGTAAAACAGAATTTCTTAATAATACAGAATTATTATAAGTAAAATAAATAAGAAGTTTTATTATGTACCCACAGGAAAATACGTATTTAAAAATATTCTCTTAGGTATTAAAATAGTGGCACAAAATAGATAAGACTATAGATACGAAAAGACTTAATAACACTGTGAGCTCGTTCAATAAATAGTAACACCAACAATTTGACTGGCTGCACCATGCTGTATGGCTACTGAAAAGCAATTGAAAGGTAGAGATTTAAATAATAAAATAACACCAAATCACCAAACGAAACGATAGAATCTATTTAAAATTTGTTTAGGAATGTCGAAACATAGATTCTATCGACAGAAAAGAAAATAGTGCATGAACAATGATTGCCGTTAAAGCTGGCCTAAGGTTTACTCTGGGCATTGCACTTTGAACAAACACTCAACTGAAGAGCTACTAACTGACTCAATGCACACCGGCTTTCAGTTTACCTAATCATATCTACTACACTTGTGCTCTTTGACTGCTAAACGAGCATTTTCCCTATCAGGATCAGGTCTGCAATTTAGGTGGTGTTGAAATACAATAATCAGTCTATTTATTCATGGTTTTGTAACTCTTATCATTTGTAGTTAAGTTATCGTTTGAGAAGTTCAATTTTAAATAATTACTTAAAACGTTCGTTTCGTTTACATACCTACATTAAAAATATTTAGTAAAAAGAAAACAATAAATACACACTATATAATACCATTATACCAATACTACGTGAAATATAGTCTTAGTTGAGTACGTTTTCAAAACGTAGGTATTATAAATGTAACATTTAGGTATGTATACAGGGCATCCCACGGCGATGCCACATTGAGGAAAAGTACCTTAAATCCTTAAGTTAGCTCAATTTGTTTAAAGGAGACATCATTTTATTTTTAAAATGAAACAAAACTGCATTCAAAGACTTTTAAAAATTCGCTTGCCACACCCGGTAATCGAACCGACTAAAATCCGAAAAAGTAACATCCTGTATTTTTATGGCATCAATCGATAGTATCAATCATAAGGATCAAATCTCTCTAAGAAACATGGCAAATTAAACGAAAGGAAGTCCTTGAAACCTAAAATTATAAATTCAATTGCTGCAGCTTATATTTTTTTATTAAAAAATAAACAGAAAAAGAAGAGATTGTGGATTCGACCTTACTTAAATAGGCGTGAAACTTAAGGTTCGATTACCGGGTGTGGCAAGCGAATTTTTAAAAATCTTTGAATGCAGTTTTGTTTCTTTTTAAAAATAAAATGATGTCTCCTTTAAGTAAAATGAGCTAACTTAAGGATTTAAGGCACTTTCCCTCCATGTGGCATCGCCGTGGGACGCCCACGCCCTGTATTGTTCTTAATAGTAATTTGAGGTCACTTTACGTGCCTGTAGTTAAATAAAAGTAGAACAAAATGGTAATATTGAATGAAGTATTATCCTTCAATGTAATAACTGTTATGGAAATTCCAGGAACTGAATGCTAAAATAGAGTACCTATAATTAATATGTTAGTCATATAATAATTAAGTAATACATGCTGCCATTCAAGGTAATAAGATATCTGTAAAGCTCATATGAACGAAATATGTAGATGATTCACGAAGAAACACATCCGTTGTGACTATGTAATCTTGATTTCTTTTCTACTTTTTAGATTAAACTCAGAAAGAAGAAGACTTCTTCATGCTAGCGTTAATCCTCGTCGCATCCGAAGCTTTCACCTCGTAGTCTGGATCCGCTTTTTCCGGTCAACTGCGGGTTTGACTGATTTTCGATATTTTCCGTGGAGCAACTGCCATTTGACCTCCACAATCCATTGGCGATATTGAATTATTGCAGTTAGACCAGCGGGTATAAAAAGGGCACATTGAGCGATTCCGCTTAAAACGAGTAACTTTATGAATTCGCAGTAGATCTCAATAGATTCGTATTCGTATTATAAAATTCGCATATGAGCCGAATCGCAATAAAACATTAGGTACTTAAGCAGATTTCAATTTCGTGTAAATATCGCTGCATGAAAAAATATTATCCTTAATATGACTCCAATAAAGTGACCTTTTTGGACTTGCAGTTGCTAAACTTTTTAATTTTGCCAAATACAACAAACACCCAATAGCAAATACAAATACCATGTGAAGTGCCACCTTAACCCGAGCGCGTTTGTTCACATTACTTTGAGTTGAGACCACTTGAGGCTAATTTATTAGTTTGTCTAGTTATTAATAAACATAACAAACAGGATAATTACTATCATATTATTCCAGGATCAAGAGTAGTCTTATATTACAACGAAAAGGATGATATGACGCAACATTTTTGGAAATCATGCTAATGGTGTTCATGCAAAGTCAATGTTCGAAGATGATTGTGTCAGTTCAAAGGTCAAATAGGTAACTTTGAACTGTCGTCAGTTCGAACATTTACTGATTATTGCCAGTATTTTAACACTAGCCAGTAATTTTAGTACCTGTAAAAAATGCATCTAGCGGGGTTTGTCAATTGACGGACGGATAAAAAAAATCTGGGGCTGAGCCGCGGGCTTAAGAAGATAGGTAGTTTATTATAATGAGAGAAGTAGAACTAAGACAAATTCAAATCATTAGAGCATACGTGATAATTTAATTATAAAAATATATAACTATTAATTAAAATATAGAACATAAATAAACTATTAAAATTGATAACTATGTGGTTCCGTTTGCTTTAGGGAAAATAATAGTTATAGTTATTTATAGGTACGAAACATATTTTAATTCAAACGAAATGTCGGTCATAAATAATTGAGTGTTTGTGAAAGACATACGTTTAGTCGGTTCATGTTTAGAAAGATTTACGTGTTAGAGTTGAAAATGAAAATACAAATTGCACAAAACGCAATTCCGAAATAAAATTAATCGAACAAAAACGTTGATGAACATGAGCTCTAACGATAGTATGCACGGAGTCAGTGAAGTAAAGCCATTCGATGCCTACCCAGAGTCCTTACTCCAGTTTGCGTACGCCTGCTGTATTATCTTCATGCTGCTCGGTATTCCTGGAGATTTAGTCACCATTGCTGCGCTAGCCAGTAGTAAAAAGGTAGGATTTCAAAGCTGTACTTCATCATTTTAGCGTTGTTCCCAGTTGCATCCGAAGTTCGAAGCTCAGAGTCCGCCCTAAACACCCCTTTTACTTATAAATGACCCTTAGGGGCCTTAGGGTTATGAAAGAGTACCGGCGGTGGGAGTTGTTACTAGAAGTAGTTTTTTTATACCACTTAGGTCACAGACAAGAACATGGTCCACCTGAAAAGTGATTATCTTGGGCTATGGGCAAGTGCAACACCCGGTGGTGTCACACTCGTGCTGCTGAGTTACTAGAAGGCCCGAAGCAGGGCGGCATTGTGTCGTGTCATTATCAGAATTGATTTGAAAGCAAAGGAGGGGCCTTTGCTTTTAAATGACTTTTTATCCCTATAATGAAAATGGTTTGTACCAATATTTTACCTTAAAAAACCGCTGCCGGCCGCTATTTTTTCACTACTCGCAAGTAGTAAGTCTGTAAAACAATTATGACAGTAGAAGGCGTAACCAGCTCGAAGCCACTGGAACAACGTTGTCTCTTTGTACAGTCTGTACCCAAGGTGTACGTACCCCAATGGGATAGACGTGTGTATGAATCTATATTTTTAAACCTCAACCTTCTGATAAGCAAATTTACCATATGGTATGGTAAGGGTCTACATCTAATCTTGGTAAATTTAATTTAATTTTAATGAGGCATACAGTATTCTGAGCTTATTCTCGATTTTCAATTTTATTTAATTTCTAATCTAATCTAATGTTCAAATTTTTACTGAAGTCATTTAAATAGAGGATACATGTGCCATTAAATAGGGACAGCTCTGAGTAATCGTATTAACAAACACGGTTGAAATTTTATACAAGCATTCTCTATGCCATAGAGAACTAGGTACTGAGCGTCAGAATGATCTTGACTGCAAAGTCTTAAAATGATCTTAATGCCAAATAATTAAGAGCTATTAGAGAAATCAAACTGTTTTATTGAATTAAATTGTATTATTATCCGAACTAGAAGTGTGTACCAAATATCAGAATAATCAGTAAATAGGAAGGGGGGGAAACTAAGGCCGCCTGGGCCATTCACTTTTTCCATTCTTATCGAATTTGTTCACTCATTTCCGATTCATTTATTTTTTAAATTTCCAGTACCGAAATGCGACCGCTGTCTTTATAATAAGCCTTCACATCAACAACCTGATATTCTGCTGTTTAATTCTTCCACTGGCGGCTGTTAATTATGCGAAGAAGTGTTGGACATTCGGCAAGACAATGTGTCAAGTATATGCGCTAATAAAATTCGGATTGATTGCCAATACGCATTTGACTATTTTCACTATCACCATAAACAGATATATCATGGTCTGCCATCCGTTTTTGTATCCCAGGTAAGTGGTCTCGCCTGTTTTCTTTTCTTTCAAACCACCTTATTTAGTTCTGCAATATTGGGCCGTAGCTCTAGAGAGGATATCAATTAGCCTATCGTAGTCCACTACTGGATATAGGCCTCTCTCAATGTTGGAAAGCTTTGGCCTATTGTTTCCACGCGGGCCAGGAGGGTTGGTACATGGTTTTATTTCGAGTTGTCCTGCCCTCGCAGTGATTTTGTTTTCGTATTTTTCCATTAGTCGCATCTTAAATACCCTTCAGATGAGATGGGGTGGTGATACTTTTAGGTATTCCTTCTCCGTCACCACACGGATGATCGAATGATCATTGTAAGGAAAAGGAAAAATTGAAACAAAACTCTTTAGCTATTCGTCTGGCTAGTGTGGTGAGTGTGGTCTAAAAAAACTCCTATAACATGCCATAGAAAAAGACCCATACTTGCCGGTGGTTACATTGTTCCTGGATTACTGAATACTATGAAGTATCGTTCACTGTAATGGTGGAATAGAGATTGCAAGAAATTGCCAAATTACTTAAGGAGCTAATAACTTAAATTTGTAAATGGAATAAAAATTGTTATTTTCCCTACTTTCTAAATAGAACTTTGCCATACGTGATATTAACCAATATATTGTATTTTTCTAGATTCTACAAGAAAAGAAATATTATAATATTTCTGGTGAGCACGTGGGTAACCGGATTTGCAATGTTTTTACCGTCTTTTTTGGAGATATGGGGGCGATTTGACATACATCCGAAAGAAGGAATCTGTACTATGATCCAAGACCGAAATCATATATGTCCCAAAACATTCTTTGTTAGTGTGGCCTTTGTGGGTTCATACTTAACTATAATATTGTGCTATGGTCGTATATGGTGGACACGAAGAACAATAACACAAAATTGTAGTAAACATAAAGCTACAGAAACACAACGTCCTATAACTACTAGTCCATCAGATTCGTCCATGGTCTGCCAATCACCGACTCCTTCAGGAAGCCCAACGGACAACGAGATCAGCAAGTTTATGTTTAATTACTCTGTGATTTTAACACGTAAAATTGGCAAGATTTCTTTTTATGCAAATAGAAAAAAAAGTGGACCACCGTTACCGAGTAAAAAAGATAAAAAACTTGAAACAATGATTCTTGCTTTACTAATATCTTTTGCAATAAGTCATTTACCATTGATGGTAACGAGACTAAGCTTTAGTTCAAGGAATCCTTATGCTTCAACTTTCGGTCACCTACTGGAGTATTCGTCAGCTTTTCTAAGTCCCATAGTTTACGTAATTATGTCTAATGAATATCGACGGGCTTATAAAATACTTTTTGATAAAGTTAAAACTAATATTATGAAAGGTTTTCGATGATAAAGAATCAGGATTCATTGATTCAAATAATAATATAATCCTTTCAGTATTATGCTTGATATACAAATATTCGTTCATCTATATCTATATCTATACTAATATTATAAAGAGGAAAGATTTGTTTTTTTGTTTGTTTGTTTGTTTGTTTTTTTGTTTTTTTGTTTGTAACGAATAGGCTCCGAAACTACTGGACCGATTTCAATAATTCTTTCACCTATAGAAAGCTACACTATCTGGGAGTAACATAGGCTATATAACATCACGCTACTACTAAAGGGAGCGGAGCAGTGAGCATAAATGTCAATAAATCGGGCAGATTTCCATACATTCTTTACTAATATTAGATTTGTATTTTTGTATTCGAGTAAACTCAAGAACTACTGAACCGATTTTAAAAATTCTTTTACCATTAGAAAGCTGCACTATCACTGACTAACATAGGCTATAATTAATTTTCAAAAAAATAGGGATCCTGGATAAAACTTCAATAATGTAACCCAAGGTGTAAAAAAATGACCTAAAAAATTCCTTACATCGCGTACGCTGCGAAAACTATTGAAGATAGAACAAAATAATGTACTGTAGAAATGTATAACTTAAAAAGGTCTACATAAAAGTCCGCGACAGCATATGTCTATCTAATAAGGGTAGCTCACAATAACCATTTTTATCTTTTACAAATTATAAAAAAAATATGTGTCATTTTCGAAGCTATTTTTAACAATATAGTGTTAAGCCTTATCTGACTAAATACGTTAGATACATTGTACATTTAATGTAGATCAAAATTGCCCTTTACACTGTATAATTATAATGAATATTTTAGAATCTATTGCAGTATGAAAGTAACGCGCGACGATATAAATTCAAGCCGAAATGCCGATCAAAGTCAGACCACGGAATCTATACCTTTATATTAATTCTTATCTAAATAAATCGTTTGGTATTTAAGATTGTTTCAATACCTGTTGATTACTTTTTGAATTATTGAAATCGGACGTTCTATTCAAAAGATATTACGAAATTATAATGTCAATAAATCCGGTAAATTACCATACATTATTTGAAAACTAATTATTATTACGGGCATGGGCTAAAAGGGTGCAACCACGGGTGTTCGAAGTATTTCACGAGCGAAGACAGGGAAGGTCAGCTGAACACAAGATGCAACGGTAACGGGATCCGAATGCGGGATTGGAACCTCCATGTGACGCATCCTGGGTAACGGAGGCATTAACGCCCCTCACCCAGGGGAGGCGCTACCGCCTACGGCAAATACATACAGCAACGGGAACAGCTCTATAGAGGGCTGCTCAAAGGCTTCCCACATGTCCCTCTGACTACGAGGAGGCCCAGTAGAGAGCAGGAAAGGGAAGGGCTGGTCACCGAGCGCGGACGTGAGGATTATAGGTCCGGCCTGCTGTCATCCCTTCACGCCCGTCTCCTCCCTTTCCGGAAATCGATGGGACATCGTGCTTCCCACTTCTGAGAGGGCCATCTTAAAATTGTAGATGGCCCAGGGTCAGCCGGGGGGTGCGGAAAATGTCCTAGGCAATTTTACACTCCAGCAACTGAAGACCCGCGACGGCATGCTGTTTAGTGGGTCCGAATTCCACATGGCACTCCTGATGGCTGACGGGGATGGTATCCGAGGCAATTTTAGCACGAAAGAAAAGTTTGTACGGAATCCGAATTCCACGCGGGCGGAGCCGCGGGCAACAGCTAGTAATCTTAATAAAGTTAAACAATACATCTAAGTGTGAAATTGAAATATGCGAATATCGACACCGATCAAGAAACTTTTTTGAATAAAAAATCTTTCACGAAGTTAGGAATTTCATTTACATAATTTACATCAAACTCGTTTCAAACAAAAACACTTGGATGCTGTTTACTTCATTTTTGTATTACCTATTTATTATGTATTCGTGTGATTACAAAGGTTAAATGAAAAATTAAATTAAAATCTTTATATAACAACTTACATACATAAGCTATTTACAGATATATTTCTACTTTCATTTTATAATTGAGCAACTATATTGTAAAACTATTTCGCTTAAACATTTTTTCTAATAATTCCACTCTTCTGTATCGTGGAAATCATTCATAATGAGTTAACGTTATGAACAATTTGTACTGGTGACTTGTAACACAGGTCTTTCAGACCTTCAACAAGCACCAGCTCTTACATTGTGGTTTTATAATATCCAATATATACCTTTGTATTGTTATCAAATTGTATACCCATTGGATTGTGAGAGAAATAAATAAATAAAAATGCATCAATTTAAGAATTTGTGTGTAGGTATGAGAAGATTATTACGTAAGAACGACACTACATAAGTTTTGTTATAATTTATTACTCACCAGGAGGAAATGCACCCATATGCGTTTTAATCTACGGCATCCATGAGCCCAGGCCGAGGAAGTTACCTATGAACCTGGTAGTAGCAGGAAATAATGATTCGGTAAGGTGCTGGTGTCAAATAGTGCTAAACACCAGGGCCGGATCTAGGGGGGGGCAAGCCGGGGCACGTGCCCCGGGCGGCAGCATCAGGGGGCGGCAAAATCAAAATTTGCAGATGAAAGGCCGCCCCCTTGGGGGCGGCCTTGCCTTATGGAAAGCGGCAAGCTGCACCCCTGGACCCCGTTGACTAGGTGTATCCACCAGTTCTATTCAGAGGAGTTGATGGCTCCCTGTTCCCAGCGCAGCTGACGAAACACGTTCCACCGCAGACTACTGTAGGCACATGCTGTAAGAACATTTCGAACGATCGAACGAACTCGAAAGCTGAATCTGCAGTGATATTTCAATATCGCATGCTGTTTTGGTGATGTCACGTTGTCGAACACTTAAACATACATCACCCTTATGCTCAAGAACGTGACGACACAAAATTTACAGCAAGCAGAATGGAAATATCGCCGCGGATTGAGCTGTCGAGTTCGTTCGATCGTTCGAAATGTTCTTACAGCATGTGCCTGCTGAGCCTCGGTCGCCTATGGCGCCCAGTGTGGATGACGACGACGACTCGAGGTCACTTGAGGTAGAACTAGGGCTGGCGGTGCAATGATCAGAGCCAAGAAGTAACAAAACCGCCCCGGGACCCGACGTCATTCCAGGACGAGAGTGGGTCCTTACTTTAGTCGAAGATCTCCAAGTCCCCAAGTGACAGAGCTTCTTAACGCATGTTTATAGCGGAGCCAATTTTCGCAATCATGGAAGACGAGGTAAATGGTCCCCGTTCGAAAGGGCGCCCGGTGGACTCACCGTTAGCCTACCAACCCATAGTGGTGATTGACGAGGTGCGCAAACTCTTTGAAAGAGTTATAGGGAAGTGCCTCATCGGACGCCGCTCCAGGTTGTGGCCGGAGATGGCGAATGGCCAATATCGCTTCAGCCAGAGGTGCTCCACCGTAGATGCCATCATGCTCATGAGGTCCATGCACAATGGCCCAAAAAATGAGGCTAAGTGCGGACAAAAGAGTCCTCTTTCCATTCCAGTCCATTATGGAATGGACTCATGAGCATGGGCTCATGAGGGCTCTGGTGAAGGATGAGTTTGCCCGGGGCGAGGTAATGTTAGCGGTGTCCTTGGACATCACATCGCCAATGCGTTCAACACCTTGCCCTAGACTTACCAGGACTTCCAGGGAGGCGCTCGTGTACCATGAAGTGCATCTCTACCTTTGCCGCCTAGTCGGGGTGTATTTGACGGAGAGAGCCATCATCTACCTAACAGTGACCGGCCTTGGTCGTCATCAAATGTCATGCGGTACTCCGCAGAAATCGGTCTTGGGGTCACTCATTTGACAGGAGTAACCCTGTCAAAGGAGTGACTCCTGTGGAACATCGGATACGACTGTGTGCTTCGCAATAAGGTTCAGGTGCTTCAGGGTGCATCTCCCAAGTCTCTCTGGTCTGGGAAATTGCTATATTAGTGGTGAAAGTTGACGTGGGAGCAGGGACGGGAACCCGAGCCTCGAGAAGTCCAGCTCCATCCGGACATCATGATGGAGTAGAAGGAACGACTTGGGCGACCGAGCGCAGGGCAAGCCGTGTTATCATGGAGGACTGGCTAGAGAGGCGACACGGACGGAGCCTGCCGTACCGGCTGATGCAGGTGATCTCCGGGAGAGGGTGTCTCGTGGACCACCTGTTTCGGATCAGATAGGAGTCCACGTCTGTATATAGTCTGTCGTCACTGTGATGCGAGCGAGGACTCAAGGTGGGATGAGGGAAAGATGGGTTATACTTTTGACTGAAAATAAAATCATGTCGGATAGACCCCCCCCCCCCCTCCCCCCCGCCGGCATTCAAGGGAATTTACGTAGAGGGCAAAAAGCGGCCGGGGGCGGCATTTTCAGTTTTTGCCCCGCCAAAAAAAAATTGAAGATCCGGGGCTGCTAAACACGAGGGCGCTGGAAAGCCTTTTCCGACTCAAACCCAGGAAAAGACAACTGTCTATTGTTACGGAACACTGTGTAGTTTTCTCCATCGATATCCCACAAGCGAAACCATGGGGGATTCCATGTGAAAAGGAACAATAAAAAAATTCAATTTATTATATGTACAAACCAAAACCACAACAGCTAACTAATTGACGCAATGGGGAAAACTATAAGCATTCATAATACAGCCGCATTAAGACATTTCAGGTTCCATATTTCATTATTCCACACGCAAATGTGATTTCATTGAACACAGACCATTAAATGTTTGAGTACTAAAATGAAGAAAACTTTAATATTGTTACGTGTAAAGTGACGAAACTGATAAAGTACCAGTAATGGGTATTGTGAGCAACATAGTGTTATAAGTTTTTGTGAGTGCGTTATATGTGAACGTGTATGAATCCTGTTTGCTGATTAGCAATCCTTAAATATTATCTTACGCCAGTTACAACTATTTATCTTGAAGAAAACTATATGAAGCAATCGTACAGTCATCATCATTATCATAACAACATCGTGTCTCGATTGCATCTGAGGCCTTTAACTCGAAACTTCAGGTCCGCCGTCCGAATTTTCCTCTACCATTACGCAAGGTCTTGGAGCAATCGTACAGTATTCTGTCTTAAATATTCACAATGGATGCCCTGGTGAATGGGTCTGAACCACAACCAGGGAACCCTGAAATCTTCATTGGGTACTCGGAGTCCCTGCTACAGTTCGGGTTGGCCTGCTGTGTGATTTTCATGCTCATTGGCATTCCTGCAAACTTAATTACCATTATTGCATTGGGCAGCTGCAAAAAGGTTAGTTGTTTGTCATAGTTCATCTGACTTATTTATGTGGTTTAAATATTGCTAATTGGTTGCGTGTGAATCATCTTGTTTTTCCAAAAGGTTAAATAATAAATAAATATTCAAGCTAGAACATATAATATTACACAATTACAATTAATTCCAAAGTGAGCATAACTTGTATTATGGTTTCTAGAATGCTAAAAACCTAGGATCTAGGTATCATTTTTATGTACAATATACATCTACAACCTACATACACATAAACATACCTATTCATGCATCCAAATATTTGTACTGGACGAGAATCGAACCTGCCATCTTTGTTTTAGTTCCGTACAGTCCACCTAACATATTTTATTCATATTCTAGCAGTTCCGCAGTTGAGCTAGAGTCTAGCTTAACTGCGGAAAGCAGCGGGGTGAGTGCTTTGGTAGAGTAGATATGAGAGAGACCTAAGTCCAACAGTTAATTACAAATTGAATTGTAAATTGATGACTAAAACAGCTTTATTACTCACTTAACTATTTTTTATTAAACAATGTTTGACACTTTCGGCGAAGTGATGTCACAGAAAGTAATTGTAGAATTTACTATAAAATTAAAGTAGAAAGATCGATGACTTCTATGCATATGATTAGACGAGTTGTTTAAAACGAAACGGTGACTAAACGTGACGGTTGAGTCCTCAATTCCTCTGGAGAGATCAGTTCTTCAAACCATCACATCCACGCGTTCAGAAATTTATTTTTACCCATCTTTAGGCCTACGGTACACATCACGGTATGCTTATGCTAAAGGTACATGACGCAGCCCGCAGCCGTGACATACCTAATTTGCGTCAAGTGTAGAGCAGGCCTTACAGTAATAAATTCTACCAAACATTTATTTATGAAATCAGTACAAATCTTATTACTGTGTCATTAATCTCACTCCCATGCCACTCTCCACCGAGGTAGGCTATGAGTGGAATTTTTAATCACTCAAGCAATGATCTCATATTAAAATGAGGTATACCTATATATGTTACCTCAATTCTATCGAGATGTGTACCGCGTTTTATAGCAGAAATCCTACTATATACTGTTACCACACATACACAAAGCAGCATTTTTCTATGCACACAACCAATTGCCAAGAAAAATGCTTCTTGACGAGAGATCTTCTTCTTCCTCTTAGCGTTATTTCCCAGTCGCATCCGAAGCTTTCAGCTCGGAGTCTGGGGTCCGCTTTTACCAGTCTTAACCACGGATTTGACTAGACCTCGATATTTTCCGTGAAGCGATTGTCATCTGACCTCCACAACCCAATGTTAACATTAGGCGATATCGAAGTTTTGCAGTTAGACCGTTGTTTTTGGATTTTTGAGGGCTCCAACTACCCGTAACGACTGCCATAGATGTTCTCATGGCAACCGGGACCGACGGCTTAACGTGCTCTCCGAGGCACGACCAGACCAATGCAAATACTCATATTTCATTCACACAAATATTTGCACTGAGCTTCTTGACGAGAGATGTTAATAAGCATTTGCTACGTAAATGGTAACTTTGCTGTTTTGGTGCATTTGCTGCTTTGATGTGTGGCTCCCCTCGCGCAATTACGTTGAGATTGGCGATTTACGCATTTGGAATGGCTGTTTCTGCTGTATCTAACTTTCTAATATAAGATTAGTCAATTCAATTATTTGCTTCGAATATAGTTACCCGCATCCATTTAAATTTATATGTGAGCGTGATTATCTTTTCTCTTTCCAGTTCCGAAATGCGACTGCATTTTTCATAATAAGTTTACACATCAATCACTTGATATTTTGCTGCATGATTCTGCCGATGGTATCTGTCACATACTCGACAAGGCACTGGATATTCAACGATACAATGTGTAGGGTGTATTCATTGATGAAATACTCGTTGAATGGAACTGCGCACTTTATCGTGGTTGCCATCACTGTTAACAGATATATCATGGTATGCCACCCGTTCCTATATCCCAGGTAACCTTTTTATTTATTTTTTTCTTTGTTATATACATACAACACGAAGTTGGAACATTTGGAATATATTAGCGGTGAACTGTGGCATTATTAAAGTTTATTTTATTTATACCATATCTTGACGATTATGAACACAAGAAAAACTGAATCGTCCTAATCAATACCGCAGTAGTAAATACAGATTAATTTTTATTTGTATATAATTATAATATAATCCATTTGAAAATCAGTATATTCACACTCATCAAATGATTCTATGTATCAATAATATTTATTGTTTTCTTCCAGATTCTACAAGAAGAAGTTCCTTATATTATCTATGGCTAGCACGTGGGTAGCAGGATTTGCATTATTTTTACCTTCTTTTTTTGGAGTTTGGGGACAATTTGGTTTAGACGTGAAAGGAATAGATTGCACAATGATCGCAGACAAAAATAATGTCTGTCCGAAAATATTCTTCGTGTGTCTCGCGTTCGCGGGTCCATATTTCATTATTTCTGTGTGTTATGGCCGTATATGGTGGACAGTTAGGAAAACTATGAAACAACGCCATAATAATATCACAGCGGCACAACCTATATCGAGTATTAGTGGTTCAGATCCTTCAGTTGTCGAAAACGGTGAGATTTGTCGTGAGCCGACTAAAACAGTATACGTAAGCTCCACAGACGACGAAATAAGTGGACTCAATTCACCTGTGTCTTTAACACCTGATGGTCGTGGGAATCAAATCAGAAAATTCTTCAAGACTTCATTTAGAATCACAAGGAGAGAAAACGGATTACATTTACCAACAAGAAAAGATAAAAAACTTGCCACAATGATACTTGCGATACTTATCTCTTTCGCTATTTGCCATTTACCCCTAATGATGACAAGAGCTTTATATGGAGAATATAAGTCTGACCCTATTGCGAATGTTTTGGCTCACTTCCTGGAATATTGTACGGCTGTTATTAGTCCTATCGTTTATGTAATTATGTCAAATGAATACCGGCAGGCTTACAAAAGTTTGTTTCAAAATGTGAAATCTAAGCTAATGGAAAGCTTCAGATCATGAACATCAAATTATAATATTTGCCAAAGCCGTCTTGGCAGACAGATTAACATTATCCGTCTTAGATTTATAATATAAAAAGATACTTTATTCACAGAATAATAATTGAATTACCTGCGTTAAAAAAAAAAGTCACCTCTAAGCACATTGTGCTGTAATTGTGCTGATCAAAGTTGTTATATATTTATACATATAATATTATATCTGTATAATACTTGTTGCTATCATATAGATTGAAAAAGGCTAGGAATGATAAATGCGTGATCTCATGATCTCATTGTAAATAATTATGTACAGTAAAAACTCGTGATAACCTGTAATATATTATGTATAGAATTGTAAATTTTCCAGTTGTAAATATAGTTTTAATATAATTTAAGAATTAAATATGTAGTGTTGCTCAATTATTTGAAATGATTCCCGTTTACTTTTTTTTTCGAATGAAATTTCAACCCTAACTTATGAAAGCCCCTGATATAAAATCATACCTCAAAAATAAACTGCAGCAGCCTGCACTGATGGACCATGTTTTGCAGCAGATACCTAACTACGTCGATAGTAGAACTCTGGTCATGTCCCTTACGCAGGGTCCATGTAGGAGGTGTAGAGGATGCGCGTGCTTACATCGTAAAAGATGAGATGAATGCTAACGGTCTACAAGTAGAGGAGTAAAAACCGGAAAGCGGACTACGCGCTCCGAGGTATGTATTGCCCGTGGACCACCTCGTAGTTCACCCAGGTAAACCACGGGATTTTTTTTTTACCCGTAGTCCACCTGGTGTACCACGGGAATTTTTTTGTTCCCCGTAGTTCACCTGGTTGTACCACGGGAAATAATTTTTACCCGTGGTCCACCTGACACTTAGCGCTCTTCTATCAATACTCACAAGTATGATAACCTTTTTAAAGACTAAATTTAAGACTAAATAATATTTATTTTGTCATTTATTTCCTTACAGGAAAAAACATAGCTAAAACAAGAGAACATTCATGTCCCCCGGATATGTGTAAAAATGAAGTAGCCAAGCAAGTAGCCATGTTAAAAGAAAAAGTTTGCAAATCCACCAAACCCATACCCCATCTATATGAAAAAGCAAAAAATAAAAACAAAGGGTTAGACATTGTAGCGCCGTTGCCGCCATTGTCGAGTGTCCAACATTGTCTGTATGACATAAGAAATAAGGGGCTGTGTGTAAATAAAACGACATTTAGTAATATTGAAGACGTTGTTTTGCCAGCACAATTTGAAAACTTTATACTGGCTGATTATTATTATGAGGGGTCAAGAATTATAATATTTTGTCCCCCAAGCACAAGAACTAAAATTGGTGCAATTAATGAAATTATGGGCGATGGCACATTTAAATGTTGTCCAAAACCATTTTGTATAAAATTCATTGAAAATTGGGGACATTGGTAGTTCAATTGAAACTACGAATGCTACCCCTCTTTTATTCGCACTCCTACCTAACAAAAAAGAAATAACGTATAATATTATGTTTAGTCTGATTAAGTCACAATTGCCAGAGTTTAATCCCATGATATACCACTGTGACTTTGAACAAGGAGCAATCAATGGCATACAAATGGTAGGTATATCCAAAAGTTGAAGTTCGTGGATGCTTCTATCACTGGCATAGAGCATTATGGCGAAAAGCTAAATTTCTAAATCTGAAATCTGAAGGCCAAAAAAGAATTGTCGGCCTTACAGCAGCTCTGCCACTTCTGCCAGATAATAAAATGCTAGATGGCTTACATTACATCATTTCTGAAGGTTCTACTTTAAAATTGGACAAATTTTTCAAATATGTGGTAAGCTTTTGGAAAATCAGATATTTTAAGGCCATCCTATGTGCTTTCGGTCAAAGGTTTAGAACTAATAACGTTTTGGAAGGCTTTCATGCCAAACTAAGTAAAAAAATTAATAAAAACAGCACGAATTTATTACAAGTCTTGACTGTCTTAAGCACAATAACTATTGCTAAATCAAAAAGGCGCAAATTAGATGTTAAAAACGATGATTATATTATTCAGATGCAGTTAATTAATAACGATATTTCTGTAGGCGTCGCTTTAGAAAAATTACGCTAATAATACTACGTTTATCAATTAAGTAATAAATGATTTTAAAAAATATATTATGATTTATTGGTCACAGGTAGATCCATAATTTTATTTTATAATTTACTGTTAGAAACATATGGCTATACTGGTGGACTACGGGTAAAAAAAAATCCCCGTGGCTCACCTGGGTGAACTACGAGGTGGTCCACGGGCAATAAAGGAGCTTCGGATATAACTAAGATAAATAGGAGACAATGTTGTACTAAGAATCTTCTTCTTCTTCTTCGAGTCAATGGCTAGATCTAACATAGGTATAGTATATTGTCATCCCAAAACTTGGCTACAGCAACAGCGCTTTCCATTGAAAGCTTTTTTTCTGGAAAGGTCGTAGGTAGGTTATAGTACAGGTGAAGGGGCACAGGAAGCAGGAGAGCAAATGTGACTTGGACTGGGGTTCAGCCCCGTAATCGCCAAAAGTTCAAAAGGTTAAACTGAACTAAATGAGTTTATAACTAAAGATTAAAATAAATCTTTTCAGGCTTCAGCCATGGCTGTCTTATCAGTGGCCACGTAACAAAAAGGCAGCGGAAAGTGCCAACTCAGTTCGTTAGTTGTTCATTAGTGTTCTGCGAGACAATAGCCGATGTAATGTTCATTTGCCCACCACTACCGGCACCGCGCCACTTTGCACTCAATCCACCACTTGCTTTTTAATGACTCGTCCTGTTTTAGCCTGTGGGAATTGTGTGCACTGTACTGTGTAAGCTATTGTTCGTCCTTTTGGAGGCAAAAACATGGTTTGTTTTGTTATTTTGTAGAGCGCTGACACTGCTTTGTAGTATATTTAAATGGACTTTATGCATATTTCGATTTAGTGACGCATTGTTTCAGGTTATCTGTACCCGCAGCTCGAAAATTTTGTATGAAAACCCGAACAGCGCCACTATTGTCGTTTAAGGAACTAAAATTTGGTAGCAAAATCCAAGTAGCCTTGTAATCGTAATAGTAATGATATAGTTAAATTAGTTAACTATAGCCTCAGTATGAGAATGGCAGCACGAACCCACTTTTGACGGATAGTAGGTATAGATTTTATAGTATCGTAATCAGAGTAGGATTGAGAATTGTTTTTAACCCATTTAAGGTTCAGGTTCAGGTCAGGTTACTTTCAATAGTCTTCTGTATTATATATCTTGATTTCTTCTGTTGCCTGCGGCCCCATAGGCGTTGAATTGTGATCCCGTTCCCACAACCCATGGGAACCTATTCAAGGTTTGAAAAGTAGTCTATTTTATATTCCAGACTGTAATCTAACCTTGTGCCCAGTAAGATCTGTTCAGCTGTTTGAGCGTGTTTCAGTAAAAGCTGATTTACATCAGACGAGCGAATGCTCATTCTATCATCACTACGTCAAATTCTATTAGTGTAAACAGTGACAGAACATTCGTTCGTTGTTGTTTCAGTAAACGCTGAAAATAAGGTTTCATTTGCTGAAAGCTCTTTGAATGAAATTAAATCTGCTCTTGTTCTAGCGCTAGCTCTATCTACATTTTGTCTAAATCCACCTTAACAAACTTACAAACCTGTTCACAAATTACGATAAAAACCAGGTATCTAATGTCTAAACCATACCAACGAAAATTTCCATGTAAACTAGCACAGGCTCTAGCAAATAAATATCACTTATACAGTTTAATTAGTGGGCAAAGTTTCCCGACTGGTATAAGGGGCATCCCCCACATAATACCGTATTTCACCTACATGGCTCCCTAGTGGGCCCAGAGAGCAATCGTTTGAGCTGCAACCAATGTGCGATCATTGCCCGTACATTGTGCCCATAAACAAGTCGATATCTTCAATAGATTTAGGAAACTCCTCTTGGGTTCTGGTGTGAAAAGGGTATTTTATTTATGTATTTTCGTATTGTAAGTATTTAGGACATGTAATATGGTTTTAAAATAAATCTCTACTAATAATATAGTTACTAAGTTTGTGTGACACGCTAATCTATAGAACTACCAATACGATATGGAAAATTCTTTTTACCTTTGATAGGTGACTTTTAGGGTAAGGTTTTTGTTATTATTAACATTACGATACGATTCACCGGAGTTGCATGAGAAAGATTTTTGATCAAAGTTGTTTTATTCAAGTCTCTGATGTAGGTTTCTTCATCGTCACTTATCAGCAAGTGAGATAGAAATCAAACGAAAGCCTATCGACGAGAAAAATATTGTCATAAAATAAATCTACATGTATCACAACATTGCCCTCTTTTTATAAACTAAACAAGAGTTTATCCTTTTGTCTTCCACGCGACGGTATTCTCACCTATTTGTTCAGTGACGTGCTCTATTTTCAGTCAGAACAGAAGTGTTCAGTTCACTTGACAATTAGATACAACCAATAAACTTAAAACTATTGAGAGTTTAACAATATTTTAAGTGCACAATATTTTTTATGGAGTAAAGAAATGGATAAATTAGTGGCATCGTTGACGTCGACTGTCCAATTCACACTATGAAAGTCACAAAGATTGCAATACTAATGCTGGAGCCGGTAGTAGTCGCTCGTAAATATTGTTTAGGAGCCAGTTCTATTCTTACGTATGTCCTAGCTTCTGTGAATTTGTTTGTAAGAAGCACCCGTTACACTAACTTCTAAAATATTGTTCATTCCTGCTGTGAGGACATCCATAGATATATTGATCCCTGTCGCTCATCGCCGAGATCTGTCACCCGAAGCCCGGTAACGCAGTTTTTGTTGCTCCCGGTGTAAGCATAACATCGGCCCAATGCACATCTGCTGATGACGTAGAAATCATCACCGTGCTCATACAGGCATCTGCACCGTAAGCTCGGTGTACAAGCCTCCGGGTTCGGCTTTTCGGTTCAATGCCCCCGAAAATGCAAACAACCAACAGAGCAAGGTGGTCATTGGTGACTTCAACAGCCACAGCATAAATTGGGGTTACAAGAACACGAATGCAGATTGATATTAAATATTAATATCGTAACAATTCATTATATTAATACGGAAAATCACACCCTGTTATAATGACGTATCTAAAGGACTCCTATTGCAAATAAGTTCGACTTGATTTTCCCTGTTACAATCAGTTATTTGTTTACAGTATTTATCCTGCAACTGTATCTAATAGGTAGGTACCTAATGCAGAATAAGTGGTATTAATGAAACAATTTATAATTACATCCTTCCTTGAACGAAGTTGTCAACCTCACCACAAGCTGGATACCTGCAGCCTACTGCTTCGAACATGAAGTCTCTCTCTACGTTCACCTCTAGGGTTGCCAACTCTTTTTTCGAGAAAAAAAGTATATTTAGGTCTGAGAAGAAAATTGAACAGTATTCTAGAAAATAGAACAGTATTTTACAATTACATAAATTAATTTTAACAAAAAAGTTTAACCGACTTCGAGAAACGAAAAAGAGGCACTAAAAAGCGAAAAATAACTGCGGTGCCTAGCCCGAGAGGCTTTTAATTTATTTTTCTATTTTTAATGAGTTATAATCGATCCATCGTCCATCCTTTGCTTAGGTTCCTATCATCAGCAGCTTAAAATCACGAGCAGATAATTTTTAAATGCAAATACTGAAATTAAATTATGTTAAAACAGCAGAAACAGTGTTTTGCCACCATTTTGAGGATTTCCCTAGATCCTGTTATCCAATCCTGACTCCCTTGATCCTGTCATCCGATTCTGGCTCCCTCTCTCCAACAAAACAAAGATCATAAAAATCCGTTTCACAAAATACGGTTTTACATACACCGGTTCGTCACCTATTTTGCCCCCTTAGGTCTGTCTGTCTTAAAAGAAAGCATGGTTTCGTAAACATCTAAAATGGTAATATGGTTCCCATCAAATTTTTTATGGATAAATTAAACATAACATAACACAAACTCACGCCTATATTCCCGAAGGGGTAGGCAGAGGTGCTAGCACCCACATTTCGCCGTTTATGTTTAGGTTAGGTCCCAATGTTATAGGTGGCGAGCCTATTGCCATTAACCGGGCACTTATAAACCTGCGATAAATACACACATAACTTCGAAAAGCATCGAAAAGTAATTGGTGTGTGCCACCGGTGGATAAATTAAAAGATTTAATATATGGCTGGCAAATAGAAGATAGCTGTGAACTGTATTATTTTCTATATTATGATTTATCATTAATAAATTTTGGATTATCATGGGACAATCAACACCTAAACTTATAAAATAATTGCAAATTGGTGCCCAATTAATTAAAATTGTATCAACTACTGCACATTTTTGTAGTGTTATGCATTTTGATGCTGAAAACAGTATTTTGGATACTGTTTTTTTGTTGAACAGTAAACAGTATAATTGGGTGTAAAACAGTATAACACTGTTTTAAACAGTATGGTTGGCAACCCTATTCACCTCAGCCCCTCTAGACAAGTGGCGATTCGTCGGCCGGCGTTTTGTAGAATAGAATGCCAAATGTATGAGATTTGACGTATATTATGACAGGCGTCAACGAATGTCAAAAACGTCAAATCCTATACATTTATCATTCTATTCCATGATACGACGAGCAACGAATTGCCACTTGTCTAGAGGGGCAGGACGTCTCAGGAAGCGATAGGAGAGCAACTAGACAAGTAGCAATTTGATGGCCGGCGTATCGTATAATGATGAATGTATGGGATTGACACATATTTTGGCGTTTATGACAGTTGTCAACGTAATTATGTCAATCCCGTACATTGATCAGTCTACTCTATTCTAGAAACGTATTGTCACTTATCTAGAGGGGTTGTACTGTAAGTGTAGATAAGGTTTGGTTGGTTATATGCAACCCGGATTGGTGCTCGGATAGAAGCAAAGCTCGGAACAAGATTGATACTCGTAGTATCAAGTTATTCTTTCTATCAGTCGTGGTAAGTAAATTATCTACTGTTGCGATAAGAATATAATTGAGGTTTTTTCAATCAATACAAAATTAAAGTACTTTACATTTATTCAATCTATTAGCAATTGTGTCTACTGACGTTGGGTGACTCTATTGACTTAACGCCTCTAATATTTGACACGTATGATATGTACTAGTTATTGCTACACATTCCTACTAGGCGTCGTAAAGTATAATAGTATTTTTGAAAATAATTAGTTTTAGTCGGTTCTAGTTATAGTGTACTTTTGAAACAATGAAGATATTATGATGGCACCGCGGCCATAATAACCTAGTGTTGTGTTCCCGGCGATGAGTAGGATAGCCAGAGTTCGCTTGTCCTGCTCCCCTAGACAAGTGGCAATTCGTTGCTTGGCGTATGATGGAATAGAATGACAAATGTATAGGATTTGACGTTTTTGACATTCGTTGACGCCTGTCATATACGTCAAATCCCATACATTTGGCATTCTATTCCATCATACGCCGAGCAACGAATTGCCACTTGTCTAGAGGGACTGCTTTGACTTCTCCACTAACGGCACAGCAACTCTCTGTTCTTACAGGGTCGGCAACATGACTGCGACTCCCACGTTGTTGTACACATCCATAGGGCACGGTGACTACTGTCTGTTAGGAGGCCGTGTGCTTGTCTGCTACCTAAGTGCTAAAATGTGCTACATAAAAATGTATAAGTGATTCGTTTCTCAAGTTAAATAATCTCTAAATCTACTAATATCTGTCTAGTTTGGTCCTTTTTTTTTTTTTTTTTTTTTTATCGTGCGAAAAATCCCCACGGATACCTCCCCCGCCGGAGTCGGAGGAGGAGGTTATGTCGGACTCGAACCGACTAAAACGCACGCCTTCTGTGGGCCGTCAGTTGCCGGAGGTGAGATTGTCATAGCCATATCTCTCGCACCCCGGTCGACCCAGGGCCATATCTCTTGATATGGCCCTCTTCCGGTGTGGGGACCACGGAGTCCCCAACTCGCCCCCGGGTATGGGGGGGCACGCAATGCGTGCCACCGCCGTGGCCTGCTTCTGCTAGGGTGACAGGCGACCCCACCCGTCACCCCCAGGCCCGCGCTCATGGGGGGCGGAGGTCATTCTGCGACCTCCGACGCCCGAGTTGCCGCCGCTCGTCGCGAGCCGCGCGGTCTGCGATTCTCCTTCGCTCCTCGCGGGCCGCAAGGGCTGCGATTCTCCTTCGCTCGCACTCCGCCGCCCACTTCACGAGCATCACTTGCTCGCAGAAGGAGGCACCGGCGGCCCACGCATCCGCGCAGCGAACCATCGCTGCGAGCAAGGTGGCGAGCGTGAGAGCTCTCACTCCCAGGGTCGCCACCAGCTCCCGTCTTGGCGTCTCCCACGCCGGACACTCAGTGAGCGTGTGCAGCGCCGAGTCCTCGCTCGCGTCGCAGTGATGGCACTCGGACGTTGGCTCTTTCTTCGCGGTCCGATGCAGATACCGTCCGAAGCATCCATGATTGGTGATGATCTGCGTCAGCCAGAACGAGAGGCCGCCGTGTGGCCTCTCTAGCCACTCCCCCATGATGGGTCTTACCGCCGCTACTACGGCGCGCCCTTGTCTAGTTTGGTCCATAAATTGTTTCAGTAGTGAGATTCCTCCTACTTTCTTTCCTTTACGTCTCTCAGGCACATAACTCGTGAATTATATTCTTTGAACACAATTTTTGCTTTATCCAACGCTGAGGTAACTATCCTAGGAATTTTAGACAGTAGGTATTATTTTTTATAAAATATGAAAAAAAACAGGAAAAAATATGTGTTCCAATATGCTTCACATGCGATGAATATATGTGATGTAAATTCTGCTTTCTTCTTAAAATTGTATGACCAGCACTTATTTTGAAAATGTAGATACCTACTAGAGAAAATCTTTTTCAAAAATAAGAACGTAATTAATTAATTCTACAAGCTGGTAGCAAACTTCTAGAATTAGGTAGGTAATTATTACCACAAATTGAAGCTATATAAATCTCAGTTTTTATAATCATATAATTATACATAATTTTACAATAGTCAATCTCCTACTGCAGGTGGTCATTAAAGTACTAGGAATTACTAGGAATTCACTGAATTTCTCACCTCACATTAACTTAGTCTGAGACCTTACAGACAAATGTACCCACATTTATCCGCAGATTGCACAGGAGCCCGGATATTATCCCAACAATAAAGAAGATAGTTGTATTGAAGAAGAAAAATAGTAATATAATATCGACCCCGTTTGAAAAAATGAAAGGCAGTAGGAATGAGGTTAGGCTGCAATCCATCTGGTGGGGTCAATGGAGATGAATTAGATTTTTCTGAAAGGATTTAAACCTTTAGAAGTCGGAAGAAGATTATAGAGACTACTTTGATCTGTGATTTGCACCTTTTGATGGACGTAGGTTGCATACAGATAAATATTAATAGATAATACTATATTGTATTTGGAGTCTTTTTCGTTGGTATACTATGTAGTTTGTACATGAAGAAAAACCTATTCGAGCTCCACATTAAAGTCAATCGTAAATAATATATTTCGAAAGATGTAGATAATATTCAAGTAGGTAACTACATTATCTTTCCTAAGTAATAACATTGTATGAAGTTAGAACACTAAAACATAAGTTTAGAAAGTCAACCCTTTGTATATAAAGCTCTAAGAAACATTCATCTTTATTACTCTAGTATGATACAGCGAGCCATATAAGTAATGACGTCATAAAGTGTACATCGCATTCCTTTATTGCATACGGATGATAAACCTGTCTTATACACAGAGGCAAGATAGGAAATAAATAAAACAGCTACAAAAATTAAACTCACTGCGACATACAGCTGGAGACTAGACTAGAACTTGCGAGTCTTGCAACAGCGTAGAACTAAAACATTCTGTCACACTATTTTACGAGTAGTAGATACTATAACTAGAGGGTAGTGGCCCCCTAAAATTTAATATATGACAGTATTCCACATTGTTGGAATATTGCAGATTGTGTTCTGTGTCTCGTATTCATTATCGTTGTTCAAACCGCTCTGAATGAGGTTTGAATAACGATACGTACGTGTTTGTAATCAATAAGTTGGGAATGGTTGGGATATATCGATTTGACTATGAAGCAAAGTACGTTGCAAAGCAAATTTCAGCTTTTCTGAAAGAGGAAACAAGTGTTTCAATGATGGTAGGAGGACCAAATGGTCTATTACATTTAATAGCATGACTACTTTGTGATGAGACCAAGTTGACTTATAGAACAAGGAATTAGAAATTATACCTAAATGTGAAAGTTTGCATAGAAATGAATGTAAATCAATGATATATTATAATGTAAGTAGGTACTCAATGTATTAAGATAGGAGAAGACTAAGAAATAAGTTTTATTATTGTTTTATACCCAAACGGTATTATTATATCATTTAATTATTTAAATTTGGGCCACTCCATCTCCTCCCATTGCGGTGTCGTACAAGGTAACTAAGGGGTAGGGCTGTTTAACATCAGACAGATATTATATACAGTCCAGACTCAGCCTATACATGTTTCGAGCCAACAATAGAGCTCGGAAAACCGCAATAGGCTCACCCCTTATTACGTGGGACCTAATACAATAATTAGTGAAATGTGGGTGTTAATTCACCTCTGCCTAACCCTCCGGGGATAAAGGCGTGATTGTATGTATGTATGTATAAAAATAAAAATATTTATATTTATTTATTTATATTTCTTACTTATAACATCTTTTAACGGCGTATCTGGCAATGTTCGCTTGAAATATTGTAACTATACTGACAGTAAATCTTAGCCCCAGACGATACCTATAGGCAGTGTAGCCAACCCTACAGTTTTAACTGTAGATCTACAGTTTTTTGGAAATCCTCTCAGTTTTTAGTTTAGGCCTCCAAATCTACAGTTTTTTATTTAAGATGCTAGCGAGCTACAAAGTCAGTACCGTACACTGAAACTCGGGTTCAGTAAACCCTATAGGTACTCTTCTTTGGAATCCCTGTGAAATACTGTGGTAATGGTCAACCGATTTAATTAATGGCGTTATTAGGGGTCGATCGTACATTACATAATTATATCTTCGGTGCTCGGGCTTTATGTTTTGGTGGTTAATTATCTGTAAATCAGATATTAAAATGACTATGAAAATTGAAAACTTCTATGTTTGCCGCTGTACTGCTACGGTAGAACACTTGTTTTCGAGCATTCATTTTATGAAAACCAAGCTGAGAAATAAAATTTCCACGACCACAAGGGACCAAGCACACAAAAACAGAAAAAAAAAATTATGAGTTCAATGTCACAAATGATCATTACAAAAAAATTGATAAAGATATGTACGATTTTAGCAATCATAGAGATGAGAATGAAAATCAAGAAGATTTAGAAATAGTAAGCACTAGCTAGTGACACTATCTAAATGTAAGACGTATTCTATTCACAGCTATTATATCTTTAGCCAGTTTTATTAGACTAGATTGTCTGACACTTTTTGACATAAAATTTTATTGAACCTTTGATAATTACACGATATTTTTCTGGTTTTTAATTCCATCTTTATCATGTGTATTACATTTAATACAATAAATAGATAAAGATGTAGATTTACAGTTTTTTAATTTGAGATTTACAGGTTTCTACAGTTTTTTTCAAGTATATCTACAGTTTGGGGCAATGTAGGGGTTGGCAACACTGCCTATAGGTTAAAAATGAAAATTATTGCACCGATCTAATAATAATGTATCTTTCCCTGTACTAATTTTTTTTACAATTCACATCTTCTTTTACCATAGTCTCACTGCCTCTCTCTCTCTAAGGCGCTCCCTAATCCCTAACTCATCCAGTTCGTTAGCTGTCTTGCTTATGCCTTAGTACGAGTAAATTATCGTACAAATTGAAAAAAGTATTATGACTAGTTTTTCAGGAAATTTTATACCATAATGTGATTTTATTTCCATAAAAGACAGGCGTCAAGGCGGTTACTAATTCGATAACCATGAAGGAAAGTACGATATTAAAAATGTAGATTTACAAGTAGAAATCGCGCAGCCGCTCCACTGAATGTTAAGTTAATAGGAGCTTGGATGTCGGCGAACCGCACTCGATGTAACAGTCCCTTTGCTGCTTCACAAACTGTCATAGGGCTCGGAAGACAGCGGCAGAAAATCCTTAAGGTCTTCAGAATCCACGACTAATAATAGATTATTTTAAATTGGAAAAAGCGAAATCAATACTCGGGCAGGACTCGAACCCGCGATCTTTCTTTTTTTTTTGGCGAGCTTTAAAATTATCTCAACTAATAATAGAGTTGAAGACTTGGAATTATGGAACTAGGTACATGTGCGATTTGAAAAAATATGTTTGCTTTTGATAGCCCAGTTCCTGGTGAAGGTTTTAAGATTATATTAACTTCAGACTATGATCATGAGAAAAACGCTGTGGAATAGAACCGAATCCGGTGAGTGAAGCCGTGGGGCACAGTTAGTACCTAATTACCTATCTATATAAAATTTTGACGAAATCTTTGAAAGACTCCGAGTTTATAATAGGCTATTATAAACTCGGAGTCTTTCAAATGATTTACAAACTTTGTTTAACTGTGAAAGACTCCGAGATTTATAATCAATCAATCAATCAATTAGCCTATCTAATTGCAGTCCACTGCTGGACATAGGCCTCCCCCAATGTGCGCCACGTTTGCCGATCCTCCGCCTTCCGCATCCAGTCCGTCCCAGCCACCCTTCGCAGGTCGTCGTTCCATCTGGCTAGGGGATGTCCTACCCTCCGTTTTCCTACGCGCGGTCTCCACTCTAGGACTCGTTTGCTCCAACGGCCATCAGTCCTTCGGCAGATGTGGCCAGCCCACTGCCACTTCAGCTTGCTTATTCTGCGAGCTATGTCGGTAACTTTGGTTCTTTGTCGGATAACCTCGTTACGAATTCTATCCTTCAAAGAAACTCCAAGCATAGCTCGCTCCATAGCCCGCTGCGCGACTTTTAGATCACGGACTAACCCCACCGTCAGTGGCCACGTTTCGGCACCGTAGGTCATAACAGGCAGGACGCACTGGTCGAAAACCTTTGTTTTGAGGCATTGCGGCAGGGGGGAGGAGAAGACCCGGCGCAATTTGCCAAATGCTGCCCACCCTAGTTGGATTCTTCTGGCTACTTCTTTCTCGAAGTTATTTTTACCGAGCTGGATAACTTGCCCCAGGTAGATATATTTTTGAACAACTTCGAGTGTCGCCCCTTCGATGGCAATCGGTCTCGGTACAACATGTTCGTTGGTCATAATCTTGGTTTTATCCAAGTTTACACTTTCGACCCCCTATTACGCTCAATTGCCTCCTGAATGGCGCGTGTGTTGGAGCGTCGGAGGTCTCGTCGTATCAGCTTTTTGATTTGTTGGTTTAAGGCTCTCCCATTCGACGAAGACGACTGTGTGGATGGTTGTTCACGCCTCTTTCTCATAAGTTCGAGAGTCTCAGGAGAGAGCTTGGACTCTTGCTGTTTGCGTTTTCCGGGAAACAACTTTCGAGACACTTCCTGCAATGATTTGACCACTATGTCGGCCTTCTCGTCAATGCCCCTAGAGGTTTCCAGCATTGCGAATCGATTTTGAAGTTCCAATTGGAACTTTTCGGACCCTAGAGCTACTTGGAGCGGCGTAGGTCGGAGGGTTGACCTTATCATTCGGAACCTTTCAGCCTTGATGTTGATATTTAGAGAGCCTCGGATAAGTCGATGATCGCTTCCAGTTTTAAACTTGTTGATCACAGAGACATCTCTAAATATGTGCTTACTGTCCGTTATGAAAAAGTCAATCTCGTTCCTTATCGCAGAGTCCCGGCTTTGCCAAGTCCACTTCCTGTGGGGTTTTTTCTTAAAGAAGCTATTCATTAAGAAGAGCCCCTGTGACTCGAGGAAGCTGACTAGCATTTGCCCCCTGCGATTTCTGCACCCCACTCCGTAAGGTCCGATTTTCGTCTCGCCGCGTTCTTGTACTCCCACTTTGGCATTGAAGTCCCCCATAACAACGTTGTAGGTGGCCTTGGCGATATGATTCATTGCCTTGGCAATGTCCTCATATACGGCCTCGGCGGTTTCGTCGGGGTGGGACGAGGTCGGCGCATATACCTGTATCACCTTCAGCGAACGACTGTTCGTGATTTTTATGATAAGGTACGCTACCCGGTTCGACACACTGCCGACTTCAACAACGCTGCTGATGAGGTCCTTTTTTACAAGAAAGCCGACGCCTCCCTGGGAGCGCACATCACCTTCTCTGAAGTAGAACAGGTCCCCTGACTCAAGGGTTGTCGTGTCCTCACCCTCTCTTCGGACCTCTGACAGCCCCAATATGTGCCAGTTTATGCGACCCAGTTCCACCTGGAGTTCGGTGAGGTGCTCTTCCAGCCGCAGTGTACTGCAGTTGTAGGCTGCCAGCAGTATTTGTTGTTTTCGGTAGCCTTTCGTAACCCGGAGATTCTCAGCACCCCCCGCCCCGCCGTTACCCGAACCGCTACCATGGCTGGGAATAGCGGGACCACCGGGAACTGGGGGCCTTTTATTTGGGCGTCTGTGCATTTTTAAGGGGTTTTATAGCCTACTATTGCCACGCTGGCCAGACGGGTTGGCAAAGGGTTTATCTCGAGTTTTCCTTCTCTCAGGTCGTTTCGACCTCGGCAGAATATCGGCCAGAAGCCGCAACTCCTCCCCAAAGTTTTTAGGGAGGAGTTGCCACTTCCGTTGCCCAGGGTGCACCGCGCGGAGGTTTTCTAGCCCGCCCCCCTAGACTCCGAGATTTATAATAGGCTATTATAAACTCGGAGTCTTTCAAAGATTTCGTCAAAATTTTTGCATAAAATTTATAATGGTTTAACCAGATTCAAGTGATTTTGTTTTTGTCTTTCCAGGAATGCTCATATTGTAGCATTATTGTAATGTTATGTTCAATTCTCTACTTGCACTTATCTCAGAAAGGTTTCAGGTTCCACCGTGAACTGACTTATATTTCAATATGCGAATTGGACTTTATGGGTCCGCGATCCGTAGAGCCTATCCTATAATATAAAAATTACAAAACATCTTCTTCGACACAATCCTACAATTCGTATAGATAGTATTAGATTCAATTTTACAAATTTTACAGATCTCTAGCGATTTAGCACTGTAACTTGCAACTACTGTACTAACTTGCTACCTACTGAAATCTTTTCCAACACTTCTCGCCCACATGCCCCTACACTACTTTCACACCGCTGTTTTTAAAGCCACGACGGTTTTACAGTAGGTACATCCGAAAGAGATTTGCCGAAAGCCTCAACGAAAACTTATTTACATTCTAAAAGAAACTTTATGAGGCGATCGTAGAAACGAAAGTCCCATGTAACTTTTTTACTTAGCTAAGTTGAACTCGAGTCAAACAGTGCACAACCATATTTTTATGTTTATTTCAGGGTTGGATTACGCCTGCAGTGAATTTAAATAGCGCAGTTTGCGAAATATGCAAGTGATATCACGTCCGTATAGTTTTATTTACATCCGGCAGTTGAATATGAATATCCGGTTTTAAACTTATAAATAAGAATTGCAATGTACCTATATTGCTGTTAGGGACTAACGTTATAAAATTTAAATATTTTGCAAGCCTCGCTTCAGTTTTTCGCCAGATGCCAAGCGCTGTATTGAATCACTAAGTTATTTAAACCTCTAAAACCACCCGATTCCGGTTAGGGAAGAAGTGGCTTTATTCTAAGTACGTATCTACCTAGTAAGTTTGTCAGTGATAAAGGTGGATTAATTGCCAAACTTAATAACTTTTTATTATCTTTTTGAAGACTTCAAAAGGTTTACAGTCTTCTAGAAAAGCATATACATAAGCGTTTACAGAAAGAAAACTCTTTGTATTCACATGATACACAACTAAGTATGTAACTAATGGCGGTGAAGTTAAAACGAGCTGTAGACTTTGGAGGCAAACTAAAACATTAAACGGATGTTCAAGCGTTCCTGCTATGTTGGACCGGACTTTTTTAGGGCTTTGCTTGGCTAGGATCTTTATTGGTCATCAGAAAACCTATTGATAATATATGAATAAAACGTTTTAGAATGCGTAATACCATTACAAATAAACAGTTAGACCAATCTAAATAGACATTGCATTCAAATATTTGTACCTACTACATAAAATCGAACCCGCGCCCTCTACGTCACATAAGGTCGTCATAATCGGACTTCTAACATAATTTCCTACAGGGAATCAGAAACGATATGAATAGACGCCCATACAATTATTCCGAGAATATTTACCAAGTGGATATCAAGAATTATTCAGAACGTTTTCTTGGAATATAAAAAATGGTTGCCTCGGGCAATAAGAAGTGTGACCTTGTACCTACCCAAAGATATTGGTCCCTTGATACTAGGACTGTCACGCAAAACATTTTCTGCGAATCCCTTATTTGGGTACAAGGTCAGGCAGGTAACGGTCGCTTTTAAATGCTAGTTGGAATAAGTTTATGTTTATTCCATGTGTGAATAATAAATAATAAATAAATAAATATTGTAGAACATTCTACACAACGCTATCTAGACCCAAAGTAAGCATAGCTTAACTAGCTTGTGTTATGGGTTCTAGAATGCGGATAAACATACTTAGATACATTTTTTTTATAAATACGTACATATTATACATAGAAACACCCAGACCAATGCAAATATTCATATTCATGCACACAAATATTTGCACTGAGCGGAGATCGAACCCGCGCCTCCTGCGTAGCGGCCGCGTTCACTACCGCTACGCCACAGAGGCAGTCATTTATTGGTAGTGAATTTATTTGGTAGAATTATGTTTAGACGGAGACGTGATCTATAAGAAGGATATTTGACTTATAACCTTTCCTTTTATGAATATAATACTGTCCCGTTCTTGCTGATACACTACAACGTCACCGGAACCAAATTGTGAATACCTCTTGCAGAGACTCTCAAACTATATAAATTTTCTCAGCTCTATTGCTGATTTTCATGCTTCTTTACATTGAAAATGACGGATTATCATACCATGCACTCCTTATTTTCCTACACCCTTTATAAATCTCCGCTTAAAGTAAATTAAAGATAGATAAATTTATTCATTTATTCATTCATTTATTGCGATATATGGGTACAAAGATGTTACAGGCAGGCAGGCATAAATATAATAAATTATACTCTTAATTACTCTTCTCTGCGTGTCCCTCTTTTCTCTCTTTCGACTAATTTTCTCCATTTTCATGATAACCGAAACTCTTTTGAAGTAATAATATATCATTAAATTCATTAGTGTCAATAATGCACATCACGTTCCTCCTCATCCTCACAAAGCACTTCTAATACAATCTTTCCATGAATTAGCACAGTTCAAAGTAGGTAGTGTTTACAAAACATTTTAGGAGCTGCATGAGGGTCTACATTAGCGCTCAAACTTTGTTTACAAATAGTAAAAGTTCCGTCTCCGTAAACGAGCTTTACTTAGTAAATGCTTATATAAAGCTTCCGTGGTTCAAGCTGTTCCAGGGGTTCCAATAAATACATTTCTACTATAACAAAGAACAGTTTTGTGTAATTTTTACAAAATATATAAACTGAAATAAAATATCGTACCCTATTGGTCAAACACAGCAGCGTTTCCACAATTTTAAAAATTCCCCAGGACGTGCACACTTTAGGTTAAATCAACTTTTGAGGAAAATGTTTTCAAAAGCCACAACGGATATTATGACATTTTTACCTATGTAATGAAATTCCTATCAATCATTTCAGAATTTAGAATCCTTGAGACCCAAGCCAACCGCAACTGCTGGATATTCTCCTCTCCGAGATAAGCGGTTAGATGGCAGTCGCTCCCAGAAAAGCCGACATACCAATAAGACACACAGCGGACCATAGGCTCTAAAGTGTCAATTTTAGTAGCAATTAGGACATCGCTATGCGATGCTAACGACTAATTCTATACCAATTGAAATAATCTCGGGCGAAGCTCGGTGGCTCAGTGGTCAGAGCCAGGGTCGGACTGGCCATACATTCAATGTGGCATTTGCCGCACGGGCCCCAGCCTGCGCGGGCCCCCCGGTCCTGGTTTGAGGGACGGCAAACGTAAGATAGGACTTGATACTGATGATACTTGGCCCGCACAGGCTAGGTTCCAGCTCTTGTGGATTAAATGTAAAATAAATCTAGATCATATATAATCGTTCATGAAATGAGAGAGAAATGAAATAGAAAATTCAACAAATGGTTTATCTTGAGCAAGCCCATCCCCAGAAACTAGTTTAGGTTTTTTTCTGAGCGGTACGAAAACGGCCTGCTCTGGGATCAGCCTGAAATCTGCGGTTAGAAGATTGACGGCATCCTCTAAAAAAGTTTCACAAAAAATTGGCACAAGAGGGAAATTGGTCTAAAGTGAAGTACCTGGGGTCGTCAGTGGGTTTCTGGTGGAAACCCCGGCGTAGCTATGGGTGGGCAAGGTGGTGCGGTGCACCAGGGCCCCCAAGCTCAGGGCCCCCGAGCCTGAACTACCAAATCTCATATCGAACTACCAAAAAAATCTTACTTTTGGAATGTGAAAATGGGTTGTAACACAACTCTAATCTAAAATAGGGGGGCCCCTGTGTCTTTTTGCACCGGGGCCCTTGGTCATCTAGCTACGCCACTGGTGGAAACCACGCTAGTTTCGGAATTGCAATGACTTCGACTTTCCTCCAGACACGGAGGATGCTAACAGAAGCCATCATGCAGGTATTCTAGTGTTAGGAATCATGACACGGCGACAGGCCTAAGGTGTTGGATTTGTTCAACTGAGATGTCCATTCCGGAGGCTGTTTCTGTGAGGTCCTTAATTACGAAAAAGGAGTCGCATGAAGTCTCCGGCACCTATTCTATTTCAGTATTTTCCGATAGTATCCCATCTGCCATCAGGTGCCAATTATATCTCTGGACTACTCATCAGCAGATTGGGATGCACTGCGTGAGTATTTTGCGTCCATCCCGTGGGTTGCACGTTGCTTTGAAGGTAAGAACCCATGGGACAGTGTCACTGCTGTTGCCAGTGAGATCAGTCCGGGTATGAAATACTATAACCCATACATTGATTTCACCGGTGTCAGCAGAGCGCACCCTATGCTCGCGCGTGAGTGCGCAGAGGCTGTTGACCAAAAAGAGTCTGTGTACTGCGCTTGGGTATGGGTGCGCGCCACGCGCGGATCCAACATGGGGCACTTCAAAGCGGTGTACAACAGAGTCACAAAGGTCTGCGAGAGGGCTTACGTCAGAGCGGATGCTCAGCGCATAGCGTGGTTTGGTCAAAAGCTAGTGGTGCATCTCATGGGCAGTCGCTGCCGGGCCGCTCTCTGGCCCATGAGCCTCAAGATAAAACAAATTTGCTGGTTAATCTCTTTGCGGCCAACTTCCGAATCTAGGATTATGGTATGCAGCCACCGACACTGTCCATCAGTGACCACGCAATGCCTGATATCCTTATCAGACAACGCGATGTCCGTGCTGTACTGCAATCACTCGATGTCTGGCAAGCCAGCTGACCAGATAGTATTCCAGTGGTGGTTCTTCAAAAATGTGCAGCGGAGTTGTCTCCAATGCTTACGCGGCTGTACCGATTATCTTACATCTCGGGTGAAGTGCCATCGGCTTCGAAAATATGCGAATGTACAGTCGATCACCTAGAAGGGGGATCGCACAGACCCAGCCAACTGTCGGCCGATAGCCGTCACCTCAGTGCTGTGCAAGGTATTCGAGCACATCATCAACACATGTGTGTCCGTGTCACCTAGATTATCACTCCATAATCAATGATCGGCAAAACAGTTTTCGGTCAAAGCGGTTTACGGGTGATCTTCTGGCGCACGTTACCCATCTTTGGGGTGAGGCTATGGACAAGTAATGTGAGTCACGAGTCACTGGCAAATCGTCTTGACATTGCCAAAGCTTTGAACAGAGTCTGGTAAAAATCGCTTCTTTCCAAGCTACCAAGCTTTGGTCTGCCTTCTAGACTATGCGACTGGATGGCTTCCTGTAGGAGCGCCGTATACGCGTATTTTATATAATGGTCGAACTTCGGAGTAATTGCAGGTAAATGCTGGCGTATCACAGGGGTCTGTTTTATCACCTGTCTTTCTTATGCATTTCAACGACATGCTGTCCACTGGCAGCATTCATTGCTATGCAAACGATAGCACCTTACATGAGAGTTATTACGGATATCCTGCGACCAAGCAGTCTGATATCGGGGAAAAAGGCAGGTTCTCGTCACTGGGCTTGACTGGATCCTGAACCACATTTCTCAATGGGAATCAGAAACCTGCTCGAGTTCAATACCAAGAAGACGCAGGCATGTGCGTTTACAGCAAAGGTACAGTATCTTCTTTCCTTCCCCTTCTCACTCTTTAGAGCATGCCACTACAGGACAATCTCAATTTCCTTAGTATGTTCGCTACAAACTGAATAATTATTAAAAACTGCATTGAGAGTATCATCAAAACAGCCTCGTGTAAACTCGGAGTTCTGAACAAAGTGAAACGTTTTTTCAAGCCGGGGCAGCGGTGTTTTCTATACAAGATACAAATTTGCTCCTGCGTGGAATACTGCACAGTGTGCAGCCATCCTAAAGGTGTGTGCAGTGCACACACCTTTAGGATGGCTCCGTAAAGTACTTACTAGATGCTCTCGACAGGTTGCAGCGATGTGCGGTCCCTATATTGGGAATCCGGAGGTCACTAACATCCTCGAGCCTTTGCAGATGCGTAAAGATGTTGCGTCCTTGGCAATATTTTACCGTCTCTACAATGGTGAATGTTCTAATGAGCTCTTCCAAATTAGTCCCACCCTCTCCTTTCCTATATAAAACAGCACGTGCAGGACTTAGATCTCACCCGCATACGGTGCAGAATATTCCATCTAGAACCCAGTGGCTCGGCGACTCCTTCTGCCACACCAATAAGACCTGGAATTTCTTAGCAGCTCACGTGTTTCCCTCTTCCTACAGTCCCGGGTCCTTTAAGCGGGGCCTAAAAAGCATCGGATTAGGCCGTCAAGCCGAGTGCCACCATTGTAACTTGGTATGTGTCTCTATATGAGAGTTCTCACGCTCTCAAGCCCGCAACGAGCGGCGGTAACTCGGGCGTCGGAGGTCGCAGAATGACCTCCGTCCCCCATGAGCGCGGGCCTGGGGGTGACGGGTAGAGCCGCCTGTAACCCTAGCAGAAGCAGGCCGCGGCGTTGCGTGCCTCCCCATACCTGGGGGCGGGTTGGGGACTCTGTGGTCCCCTCACCGGAAGAGGGCCAGATCGAGAGATATGGCCCTGGGTCGGCCGGGGTGCGAGGGATATGGCTACGACAATCTCACCTCCGGCAACTGACGGCACACAGACGGCGTGCGTTTTAGTCGGTTCGAGTCCGACATAGCCTCCTCCTCCGGCTACGGTGGGGGAGGTATCCGTGGGGATTTTGCGCACGATAAAAAAGAAAAAAAAAGGTATGTGTCTCTATAAATAATTGTGACCCTCTTTTCAGAGACTTTACCTTTAGCTTACCATCAGGCGAGGTGAAGTCAAATTGAGGCACGTCAATTTGACTTCACCTCCCCTATATAAATCTAGTTTCGGGCCCCGGCTTGTGGTTAGCCGCCCGGGCCCTTTCGGCCCAGTCCGACCCTGGTCAGAGCATTCCCCCTGTAAGGGAAAGATCGCGGGTTCGAGTCCTGCCTGAGCTTGATTTCGCTTTTTCCAATTTATAATAATCTTATACCTACTTAATTCCAAAAATAACTTTGTCTGTTGTCATTTGACGCCAAAATCGCTGAACGAAAATTGTTGAAATTTGGCATAAGTAATATGTTACCAGGAAGTCGTTGCATTGGCCCTTTTGTAGCGGCTATTCGGCATTCTTCGTTCGGTCCAGAGAATATTCGTCTCGGAATATTCTCACGACGCTCGCACAAATCTCTCGGCGCCGCCGGTCGACCGGGGCTGTAATGTATTCGAGAATCTTTCAAGACACTGGTTCCGTTTTAAGGATTTCATTCGCACTTTTACTCGTATAATCCCTACTTCCCTACTAATATTATAAATGTGAAAGTAACTCTGTCTGTCTGTCTGTCTGTCTATCTGTCTGTCTGTCTCGCTTTCACGCCCAAACCACTTAACCGATTTTGATGAAAATTGGTATAGGTGTAGATTAGACCTTGAGAAAGGACATAGGCTATGTTTGGTCGCGATAACCGACATCCACGCGGGCGGAGCCGCGGGAAAAAGCTAGTATGTAATAAAACACGGCTCGCCAGCAAGTATTTTTAAATAATTTGTGCAGTCCTTATTCATTATTTTATATGTAGGTATATTTATGTTACTTTAGGTATATGGAGAAACGATTATATACATATAATAATTATTCTTCGCGTTCCATTTCCGTGGATTTTCCAAAATTTTCGGTCATATAAACCTTTTTCTTAAAATTACGAACACAGCTATATTATGTATCTACGTGCATAAATGAAAACTTGTCTGATAACTGATAAGAGAGCAAAATTTCAGCATTTACAATACAATATTTAAAATGTGAAATGATATAGAATGCTACTGAATCGATGAAACAATTATTATCAATAATCTTATTGTTGACTGATGACAAATCTCAGAATTATAAAGAAACAACAAAAGAAAAATGAAGTTTACGTAACGCCAACATTTACACTTTCTACATTTAGATTATTTCAATAATCTATCAAACGCCTATTGTGTCATGGGTCTTTTGTGATTGTTCACAACATGCAAAACATACAATAGCCACAAAGGGTGCCTTTCAAATTACTGAATGTCATATTTGTAATTTTGTATGCCACTAAGGTAGCAAAGTATAAAAGTATGTCTATGTATTTTGACTAAGTATCTATATCATCAGACTGTATCATTCGACCTAATGATCGAGAAATCTGGGTTAAAATCCTGGTCATTACACTACCCATCAACCCACTCCAGAACGAAGTTGGAGAGTGTGTTCATTCTTTCTTCCACATAAATATTATTTAGCCCCCAGAAACGGTATACGGTTCGAAACTCTCATACAATACCTGCTGTTATTGTACGGCTGGGTTGTACGATTGTTGGTCCTTACGGGAATAGGAAATAAAAACAGCGTTTTATTCAATACAGAAACTCATTCGGTAGAAGTTAAATATTGCCTGCAAATGCAATTTTCCGCACTGACCTGAAGTAAATCGAAAAGCCAGCTTTGCATTCTAATTGCTTGCACAATGAGCAATATTCGCCTTCGCCGCCATTGCCTTACATTTCTTCAATTCCCTAACAAATAATTTAGTAGACATGTTTACTTTTAGTAGTTCTTTGATGTTTTTATTTTTCCACTGTTATTTATGTGATCTACACGCGATTGCATGTACTTCTCGCGCTATATTCGTACTAAGGTAAGCAGAAACAATAGGGGACTTTAAATGGTACCTACCTTCCGGTTTGTATAATATAATTTCGGAAATTTGTCCTGACCTATTTAGTCCATAGTCAGTATGAATTATATAGACGAAATAAAAATTTATCGAAGACAAAAAAAAATATTGCATTGGATTTACACCCTTTGTAGGAGGAATACCTACTCTAAGCAACTGAGCTACTATTTTTTTTTTTTTGAAGCAGAAGGGACATTCTTCTTGATTAAAAACTTGCTTCCATAATTTCATTAAATAATAATTTTTCACAACGTCAAGATGAAATAACAACTTGCAACGGCTCTAAAAGTTTAATGAATACTAGAAAGTACGTAGGTACATTGCCGTTAGTTTCCTACAAACTAAGTTATCAGTCGGCTGCTCTAAGTTTCTAGTTGCGATCGAAATCAATTTGGAAAGTGCACGGAGTTTTTAGAGTTTGGTACTCTTAAAGGAAGTTCGTACAAGTTCCCTGGGAGGCGGTGTAATCTAATTTGTCATCTGGTGTACGGTACACAAGGAACAATTGATTGATCGATCGCTTTATTCTTAGTTTCTTGGACTTCAGGATCCCTGGAGAGAGTTGAAGTTTGACAGAACTTGCCCAAAATATTTGCACATACTTAGATATAACTATCTAGCAGTTTTGTGATATATTTTGCATCCCCATCTTTCAGTATTATTACGAAACATGGTAAGGAGATGGGGATCACATCTACAGAGATTCCATGTATGGTTGAAAAAGTAGCTAGTTTGTTTCAAAATATTAATTAGGCATACGTTAAGTTTACAGGTATTAATAGTAGAGTTTTATACATAACGTGTAATTGTGTATTTGTGTGTGTGACTTTAGACTAATAAACCATTTTAAATAAAATACAAAAATTGTGATTCCAAAAACTGAACATCATTAAAAGCTTACATCAGTGAACCCTATTTCTGTATAAGCACTAAGGTTACTTACCTACCTATGGAAGCGTTAACTCTAGTGCTGAGACTAAATTATTTTCAATTAAAACTATAGCGCACTAGAACAAGTCTACTGTATATGAGACTTCCACCGACCCGTTACAGTTGGAACATTGTTGGTACTGAGACTGCCGCAAACACGAGATAGTATCTTAGACTGCGTTGTTGTTGTCACAGATTCAACTTTACAACACAACACAAGACATCATACATTATCTCTGTTGTTTTAGTAAGAGAACTTAGTATAGCTAGCGCTAGTAGGGATCTACCACGCTGTTGGATTTTTCAAACTTCTGTAAGTAATATCGCTATGCTCTGTTCGATGTATATTTGCTGCATAATACTGCAGATTTGATTTACAGAATTTTTTCGTTTTTTTTCTTTCGTTGTAAGGCTGAACCGATTTGGCGAATTTTAGTCTTGAAATATTCGTGGATGTCCAGGGAAGGTATAAACGGTGAAAAAAAAGGTGCAGTGGGCACGGGATAAAAATTCACGGGGGCTGAAAAAAATATGACGGACACATTAATGGCGGAAGATTTATTTGTTAGTTAGCAAAAAATGGGTATATAGAGCACCACTAAGATCTTTGGAGCTCAAGCCAATCCCACCTACTAGCCAGTAGTCAATCAATCAATTAGCCTATCGCAGTCCACTGCTGGACATAGGCCTCTCCCAATATGCGCCACGTTTGTCGATCCTCTGCCTTCCGCATTCAGTCCGTCCCAGCCACCTTTCGCAGATCGTCAGTCCACCTGGCTAGGGGGTGTCCCACCTTCCGTCTGCTCCAACGGTCATCAGTCCTTCGGCAGATGTGGCCAGCCCACTGCCACTTCAGCTTGTTTAATTCTGCGAGCTATGTCGGTAACTTTGGTTCTATGTCGGATGACCTCGTTTCGAATTTTATCCTTCAAAGAGACTCCAAGCATAGCTAGCCAGTAGACCTGGTGACCAATGGTCGAGGCTCTGTCACCGTCTAATTATTTTCAGATATTACTTAACCACTTGTATAACAAAGATAATATAATCTATTAAAAAGCGACTAGGTTCATAGTAGCTTGCTTAGCTGGTTACGTAATTTCAGTACACTGCTTGCGGTTACGCACTGCGCTAATTTCAAACGATTTATCAAAACAAAAGCCCGCCAGTTCAGTGTTCGAAATCAAATAGCATCCACAGGACGTGCTAGCGTGCAGGAATACTGCATTCATCGCAAATAATACAATTGAAATAGAATAATAGAGTGCATTAAATGGAAATTATTCTGTAACATTGCATCAGTGCAACATCCTGCATTTTGAAACCAATGATTGACCAAAGCGAGTCCTGTGCGTACACTTCACAATGTTCCCGCGATTTTTTTTAACATTTATTTTCCTAAAAATGGGATGTGCACAGTTAGATGGTGAATTTCGGTGGTTGAAAGATGAATTTACAAAAAATGTTGGCACCCGAGCCCCTGCTCCAATATTTGAAAATTTAAGTGAAATAGATACCGATGAAAGTGCAAAAAATAATTTCAAAGATGACAATTATTTGGAAGACACCATGGAAGATAAAGAAGATAAAATCAGTAAAGAGCACAGTAGGCAAGATTTACGGCGGCCGGGCAAAGAACACGTATTTAAAGCTAGTAATAAACGACAGCACTCAGAAGAAGATCAAACTCCTGTAGCAAGTAATAAGTTTATATTCAAATTTCCTGAAGATGATTCCGCGTTCAAAAAGAAAAAACCAGCTGATCCGGTTCCAGTAGCTGAAAGTAAACACGTTAACTTATCTCAGAATCACACTGAGTTCTATAATGATAAAATAACATTTCCTTCCGATCATGATGAAAGTTCTTCAGAAAATAACTGTACATATATGAAGAAAAGTGACTGTCGTCGAAAAAAGGGAGAAATAAATATTGATGTGAAGTAAGTATTTTAATCCACGCATTGCTAAAACCTTTAGCACTTTAAAAAATAAGTACTGACTCATAGTTTACTTATTTTAAAAAGCTATCGGTCCCGGTTACTATACGTCGTTACGGGTAGTTGTCCCTGTTACCCTCAAAAGTCCAACTATAAGTATACTCCGATATCGCCACTTGGTTGTGGAGGTCGCTTCACGAAAAATATCAAAGTTCAGCCGCATCACAGTTAGAATGGAATGTTGACCCAAACTGAGTTTGGAAAACGCTCAGAGGATGATGATCGCCGACTTAATTTTATATTAGGTAAGTATATTTTATAATTTTATACCACATATATTGCGTTATATCCACAGAGACGAAAAAAAATACAAGAATAATGGACACTTAATATGTTGTATCCTACCATTGAAAGCAAAATACAAAAATGTACCTTCAAAGATGTCACCATCAAAAAATAAAAAACACCGACGCATAAGATCTAAAAAAACTCAAACCCAAAGACACATTTTGTTGAGTCACAATTATGCAAAACACAATCGCAAAACAAAGCCAACGTTGCTGTATGATGATGAAGACTTCGATCCTTATGTGAATATTAAGAATCATAAAGAGCCACTGCCACAAAATCCCAGAAGAGATTCAAACGTAAAAGACATGTACAATACCAATGATTATCAGGAAGATTACCCTGTGGAGATACCCACACCAGGATTAACTGGACTATATTCTGATAACAACTACGACGAGCCACTTTATGACGATGAAGATACGAGTACTGATTTTGGTTATTCTACAATCGATCCGCGAAAATGTGAGTAGTTATATATTCTATAGTTAACGAGTATATTTTTGTCCTGCCAGATAAAAAGCGATAACCTACCTATGGCTATAGATGCTACTTACATTTCAGAAGCCATTGCCTCTAATACTTTGATGGTTACTGACAGCTCATGAAACAAAGTCAGAAAAGTTATTTTTTTAATTATTAAAGTAAACAAAACAAACAGCAAGCGTTTATAGACCTCGGTAACAGCTTTCTATGAGGTATTATATTGACCTCATAGAAAGCTGTTACCGTCTATAAACGCTTTCTTATAGTCGCGTGTTGCTGCAAGTGCCGCAAGCCGTAACAGAGCGGAAGGGGAGAGAGGGAAGGCAAAAAAAGGAAAAAATAAGAAAAAGAAAAAATAGGCAGATTTTCTATACTTACAAGTACTTAGTACTAAGTAGCATATTGCTACTGATAAGTAGGTAGGTACCTACATAAAATCGATTAAAGTAAGAGGGAGGTCCGGAGGAACAAAAGAGATAGGTATACCTTTTCATATAAAGTTGTATGTAAAAGTGATACAATATCTCCTTATTGCCGACTGTATGAAGGTAGGTACTTCCCGGGGTAAATTGGCCCATGATGTTGGAAAAGCATGGACTATCACTTTTTTAATATCAAAGTTAACCAGCACTCAATAAATTGATTCATTTCAATATCTATAGGTAGGTACTGAATGAGTACTTCATACAACTCTTTATTTAGCCTCTTAATAAGCTAGACTTACTTTCACAGCTAGTAATAATAACAAAAAGAAAAAGACAAAACCACGCAGAAAGCCTTCAAAAGTAAAACCCATACCAGAAGAGGCTTACAGCGGCTTAGATAGCCATATCATTAATTATGAGTCTGATCCCAACTTTAATGTACTACAAGACTTTAAACTGCCAAATTTAACAAGAAAGAAAGCACTAAAGAAGCCAAGATCTACCACTACCGAAAGCTTTTATGTCAATGATATTGATAAGGAAGAAACTACATACGGACCTATACACGGACATTTTAACAGGCATTCTGAAATTCGACAGGTGTTTGACGAATGTGGTGCAACCGCAAAACCACTTATAACAACAGGTAAGTTATAAGTATTCATGTAACATTTGTGTCATTTTTTGCAACTTTTATATTCCTTTTGAATGAAATTTTGAAGCATTTATCATGCTAATTATTCAAATCGATTAAGAAAGAGAAAAGATAATTGACCTCGGGCGGGACTCTTTCTGAATCGATTTTATTTTCCTACTAATTTGAGTTTTTATTCTATGAATTGCTAAACGGTAACGCTACGTTATTGGAAATTGTTCAGTAACTGTTTCATGTTTGTAAAGTACGTAAAAAATGTTTCTGAACAATTTCCCAGATCTAAAAAGGCCACTTTATTGGAATCGTACTAGGATAATATTTTGTCATATGGTGATATGTTGTCCGCTATGTACCTAGTGGGTAATTTCACGATGCCAAATTTTTTGCTAATTTCGGTGGCAGTTTTCAATCATAGGTTTTCCGATGAAAAAAATTTTCAATGTTCTTTTAGAAAACTATATACTACTAGATATTCTAAAAGAACTCCATTAAATTTTTTCATCGGAAAACCTATGTTTGAAAACTGCCACCGAAATTAGTAAAAAATTTGGCATCGTGAAATTACCCTAGTACCTAAATAAATTATTGTGAGATCTACTGGGAATTCATAAAGTTACTCGTTTTTACCAGAATCGCTCAATGTTGCCTTTCTAGATCCGCAGGTCTCTGCCCAATAAATATAACTATATTGTTACCTACACATTCCACCGGGAAAGAAAGCTCCATAATCATTTTATTTTGTTACAGATAAACAAATCGGATACACAGCAAAAGGTTCGCACCCGTGGTTGGCCCTGCTAGTACCGACGCATAAACAAAACAAGTTACTTTGTTATGCCTCCCTTATTCATCCTAGGGCGGCAATCTCTGCGGGCGATTGTGTTCACAGGTACCTAACATAGATTATTATACGTACCCGTATTTTTACAAGGCTTTATTTTAGCTTCACATGTTTGTACAGTGGGTATTATGCCTGCCTGGTTTTTTTATTTGGCACGTATGGTACAATAATAGGATGTTTTCGAGCTTAGCTGCATACCTAGATAGCGATTAGCGATTTAAACTATTTTTGAAAGATTGCGCTATAGAGGTTTGGTGAGGAATTCGAATTTCAGGAAATTTTAAGATAGGTACCTAATTAGTATCTAGGTATGCTTTTTTTTCCTATACCTAGACATATCTAGGTATAACTCTAGAGTTAGATAAGAAAAAGTAAACATCCAAGGGAACCCTCTGCTCTGGACCACTGTGACCAACTGAACTACTTGGATAAATCTTAAGTACCTATTCGAAATTCTTCTGCACATTCGTTTTGGAGCCATCTACCGATATTCTTATGAACTATCGGAAACCGTCCCCACAACAATTCTCTTCAGTTATAAAGGTGTACATATTAATTTTAAAAACATTATAATTATTTCTACGATCAGCCACCGTAAAACTGTAGGCACAAGAGTCTATCTATACTATTATATAATTGTACCTAAAGTGGTCGTGTCTGTACATTGGAGATATTTAAAAAAAAATACTTGGGTTATGCTCAGTTAACGATACTGAACACGAAAAATTTTTTTTTGAATTTCCTGTCTGTTTGTCTGTTTGTCCGCGATGGACGCAAAAACTACTGGACGGATTTTGATGCGGTTTTTTTTTTGTGAGAAAGGGCTTACTCAGACTTAAAATCTTACGTTTGTTTGATCGCAATCGGTTGAGTAGAACCGAAGATATGAGCAAAGGTCGCGTTAACCGAGATGCACGCGGGCGGAGCCGCGGGCGGAAAGCTAGTATATTATATAGTAGGTGCTCATTATAGTAAAATCTTTCTGCAAACAGTACAGCCCCGGGGGAAGTTACACTAATAGCGGGAATATGGAGTCTCACTGAGAGACCACGCTCCGGAAAGCGGGTTATTCTCCCCCTTCTGCACCCCAAGTACAAAAGTGGTTATATGGACAACAATTTGGCGATGTTGGTAAGTCAAACAATTGCAGAAAAATATTAATTTACGTACAAAAATAAGCTATCTCAATTTCGTAATGTCTCATTTAGCATTGGAAACAGCCACTGAAATTGGGAGTGAACGCGCAACCAATTTGTCTTGGGCAGCCGTCTCCCGACCTTGAATGCGTGTTCGTTGGATGGGGAGGCTTCGATCAAGGTATTTATTAATTATACCTCTTTCAATCATGTTTCATCTACCTAGTTTTAAGAACACCGGCCAAATTTGTATAGGCGCTGGACCTGACTTCCATTTTCCGTGTACAGAAACAAGCTATAGTAAGATTGGTTTAAGTTTATGCAGTAAATACCATCAGGATTGAAATAAATGTCTAAAAGGCCAAGATATTTTTATTTTAATGGTAAAAATATTTTGAGGTTATTTTGAAAAATAAGTCAATTTAAAGCCTTAGAACTTCAGATTTTGGAGATCTAGATAATATATTATGATCTATTTACGTTTAAAAAATAAAACAAGCTGATGAATTAAAATAATAGACAGTATTTTAGGAAAAAAACATTTTATTCGATGTCCTCTCTTATCACTACGGCATCAAGATATGCTGCTGGTGCTGATAGAGTTGGCTGATGCCTGGCCCACCCAAGGTACCACACTACTGTCATAATGTGTGCACAACAACCAAGTGTTCGTCTCCCTACCAAACAATTACAGCAGTATTCAACTATAGCTGCCCTACCAGACACATTATTTTCAATTAATACGTAAACATAATACGTTTTTCTCGAAATGTGCCTGGATTTAATTTTGCCTCTTAACAAAAAGTTATCTCCACTCCCTCTCAAGCGATATTCTGATGCATTGATGTCCTCGGTACATATCTCTATAGTGTAGCCTCCATGAAGCCTGACATGTTCCCCATAATAAGACCTTGCCTGTCGGATTTGGTATGTGCCTAGGGCAAATAATATTACTTCATTGTATTCAAGACGAGGGAATGCAATATTGTCATTAGTTGCTGTAATGCTATTAAAAAGAGAAGAGCGTCGATTCATATTAATTGAATTAATAAAATATGACAAATTATTATTTAAATCAAACCGTTCCCTTATTACATTCACAATTTGTTGAGCATCGTTTCTATTTTTTAACCTAACGCCGAATTTATTTAAAATGCCGGCAGCAATGGTAAACATTTCCATCATATGTGGCACGGTAACATTAAAATAATCGTGTCGAAATAATTTGTAGTCGCGTTTAAAATAGCCATTCACGACTTCGACTACCCAACGGCATAATGTCACACAACGACTCCTGTTGGCTTGCTCAGTGGTGAGCTGATATTCTCCCGGAAGTAGGGATTCCGGCATGTGAGCTTTATAATTGCAGGACTCTAAATGAGAAATTGCGTCTCTAAAACCCCTATCTAAAATAAAAATATCATTGGCTTGAAAATATTGCCTGAGAGGAGTGTTTTCATCTCTGAAAAGAGAAAGCATTATATCTGAATCAGATGTGGTAGCCTTGTATGGGCCAATGCAGTCTAAAATGTAGCCATCAGTTGTCACCAGCAAAAATGGTTTTAATAGATTTCTATATTTATGTAAGGAATAAGTATCCTTTTGGAACATGTAGTTTGAACTTTTATTCAGATAAATATAAGTCCCATCACATATTATAATTGTATTTTCATTATTATTATTGTATATGGCATTTGGAATCAATAAATTGTGTTCCAACAGTTGCTCACGGGATATATGATGTATTCCCAGATTTCTGGGTACAAAATCTTGCACCAGTATGTCTCTAACCTTACCCATTAATCTTTCCAATGTACGTCTTGGGACCATTAATAACTGGGATAACCGGTCATCTGAATCACCAGTTCTCATCTTCATAAGAAGGGCACCTAATCCCAAAATACCTCTATGCATTTCCATAATACGTGGATTTTCACGTATCAACAAAGCGAATTGTTGTCTTTGCATTCCTAGCCAATAATGAAATAAATGTTCATCAATTCTTTCTACACTTTCCATACTTGAAAAATCTAAGAATGTATTAAAAGCATTTACAAATGAAAATACATGTTCCACTTGTTCAGATGTAAATGTGCTTAGGCTATTTTCAGAATGGAATAACATATCCCAACTATTGCTAAATATGTGTTCAACACAAACACGAGCATAATTGGGAATGTAATAATTATGCTGCGACAGAGTTGTTGATCTCAATGGGTCAGATATTCTATGTAAGTCCGTATTTCGACAACCATGGAAAATACAGTGTGAAGCAGTATTGGCCGCTCGTCTATATCTAGTTAGTGTAACCACTCCAGGTAATTCAGCTTGCTGATGGTCAGTATTTGGAGAGCTTGGAGACTCTAGAAGCTGAGGTTCCAGCTCTGCCTGTGGCTCTGCATGCGGTTCTGCCTGTGAGTCTGCCTGCGGCTCTGCCTGCGGCTCTGCCTGCGGCTCTGCCTGCTGCTCTGCCTGCTGCTCATTATGTTGCTGGCTTACAGCTCTCTTAAGGCTCATCCAACAGGGATGACAGACACGGTCTGAAGAAGTTACCTAAAACAACCACAAAACCTAAGACTCTGCAATGGAATTAAAATACTAAACTAAAGACTAGACAATTCAGTGCTTAAAAAGTAATGGACAGTTAAAAAATACATAGACAGTCTATAACATTTTATCACTAGAAGTAAAAACATCAGCTTTTTGCTGCTTGTTCATAAACATAAATAAATAAATATAACTACATAATGAACATAACAATAAACTTATTGAACAAAACAAAGACATAAACCCTTTGGTGTGAAGGTAGTGAACATGGCTGTTACACAGGGGTTGCAAATGCAAATAGCCATGAATATGTCTATTAGCATTGGTCTGGGTATATTGCCTTTGCCTTTGAGAGCATGTTAAGTCAATGGTCCGGTCTCTGGGGTGAAAACTTTAGATGCCATCGGGATTATTGGTAGTATGAAGAAGAAAAACAAAATGATAAATACCTGCCGTGGTGCAATCCTATTTTCAATTTCAAAGTGTATTGCTTGATGCAAAGAAGAAGGGCTCGCCCTTACAATGCCATCACTACGACGGTTCAGCAGAGACAATCCACAAAGTAAGCATACGTGCATGTGACCTCGGGAGGATGAAGCACCAGGTTCATTTGCCAATCCTGTGTTTATATGTTGAATAGCCAATTGGTAGCAGGCATCACATATATGATCTTCTTCGGTGATCTAAAACAAAATTGTATGATGCATGATATAGGCTTGTAAACTAAAAGTAGGTAGGTCCTAATCTAATATTTATGTCTGCCAGGAAGAGATGGACTGTCCTATTAGATTTTTTTTTTGTATTATGTATTGTGGCGTAGTATTTACCACTAAATTGTCAGACTGTAAAGTGCATTCTTGTGTGCATATGACATACAATAGAGAGGTATATTTCTATTAGGTAAATATATACTTACTATTATTGAAGAATTCCACTCGCAGATTATTGAAATCACTCTCGTTCCCAGCTCAAAGACGTGATGGTGGCGAATTGTGTTAATGCGAATATTGCAATTAACACAAAGCAATCGTAGTGCTGCTTGTGGCGTCGACATAATAATGATTCCTCACAATATAACGACACGAACAATATCAAGTCCAAATCACAAGTAAAATCGGTGTCCAAGAAACGAAAGCAAAGAATAATCGTAATAAAAGGGTAATCGTCAATCCATACAACAATGCCAGGGTCAAAACAATAAAAGGAAAGCCAAAATAGAACAATACGTAAGACACACACACCCTTCAAAAGAAACTGTAATCGCAATCGCTAATCACTGCCAGTGCCGCCGCGGCCGTGCCTGTCAAAACTGTCAAAAGTGTCAAAGAGTCAACAATAGCGCCATTCCTGAAATGACGTTCCGTTTTACTCTTCCTATAAATACTTATTTACTATTTATGAAAATAATCATTTAAAAAACTAGCTATAGCTAGCATTTGTTATTTTGCATATGTCATTAATAGAATTTACAGCTAATAACGAAAAAAAGTAGAGTAATTATTATGAATTGATTTTTGATTCATTTTATAGAGTGATTTGAAATGTCACTAGGTGCGTTCAATACATCAACTTGATAATTTCCAAAAAAAATACAGCAAAAATAACACTAAATAAAAAAATTATTATCTTTTTTTTCTGGCCTTGTATTGAGATATTAATTGCTGTTTATAAAACTCGGAAAGATGACGGAATTTTTCATATAAGCGGTATATCGGGTCATGCTCAGGTCCATTTTGGCCGATGTTCTTTCTCAATCACTTCAAATGTTTGTAAGTACTATAGTGTGACCGCCAGCACTGTAGGTATCGCTCCCATGATACGCGCCGGGTGACGAGGGGTAAAGAAAGAGAAAGAAGGAACTAGCTGAGCTGAGAGCAAGCGAGATGCTACGGTGAGCGCTAGCGGCCTAATTTCTAATTTCTGTCCTTTCATTTTGGGAAATGGACGTTTCAGGAAAGGGACATTCTGGGAAATGGACATTATAGGAAAAGGACATTTTGGGAAAGGGACTATTTGAAACCTAGGGACATTTACGGAAAGGGACATTCTGAGTCTGAACGGCTCTCGTCTGCGGTACAGCGCTTGCAATCATACTACAGACCTACAGATCTTCTGTTTAATGATGTACATTTCTCTCTCCAGCAATACGTACAAGATCTCGATGGCAACGAGCAACAATTCAAAATTGTCAAGTTCATACCTCGTTAATAGGAATTGATATCCCCAAAGACGCATTTTGCGCATCGGTTCAATCACGAAGCACTGTGGTGAGTATTATACTCGTAATAGTACCTAGTTCTGTTTACAATCTTTGCCTCTACACAACACAGGTAATTAAAAAGCTACATTATCACTGAGTAACATAGGCTATAGGTATATCATCACGCTACACTCCAGGAGAGCGGAACAGTAATCATAATATCAATAAATCCAGTAGAATGAAGTTGCGAAGAAGGTGCAGCATGAACGGGATCAGTTTTCCACACGGGCGAAGCCGCGAGCAACAGTTGTTCATAATAAAACCTACTCATTTCGATGATTTTCCAAATGGTTAGGTTGGTTGTTCACTGTTTATTTTCATGGTTCAGATCATGTTTGGAGAACCCTTAGACCCCTTCACGTCACGTAGTAAATTCTCTAAAACTTAATGTCTAAATTTTTTTCAAAATATATCATGAAATGTTTTTTTTTTCAGACTGGTATTGGCGGCTCGCTTATCTGCATAACCGGTAATCATTTATCAGCAGTTGGAATAGCCGTGTCCAGAGATAGTACACTTATATTGCTGCCTACCTACGAATGGATAACTTCGCCCAGTATCGAAAGTTTTATCGGTGTTCCAGAGGAGTAATATGAAGATGCGTAGGTATTTTTATAATTCGACCGTAAGCGCTGCATAACTCGGGACACGTATCTTGGACCTAAATTGCGATACAAACGAGGCCCTGGCGACCGCGGATGGTTTTGTAATAATCTGCGCCTAGTGTATTTCACCTATTCCACTAAGTTCAACCAGTTGAACTAATAGCACCAAAAAAATCCAATTATTTCTAATTTGTTTCATTATTGTAAAAGTTGAACTTTCTGGAAATTTATTCCACTAAGTTCAACTATAAGTTCAACCAGTTGAACTAATAGCACAAAAAAAATCCAATTGGTGTATTTGAGTTCGTCCACGTCCGTAGCACGCCGTACTAACCTCAAAAGAGACCCAAAAAACGTGTAGGTATTTTTATAATTCGATCGTAAGCGCTGCATAACTCGGGACACGTATCTTGGACCTAAATTGCGATACAAACGAGGCCCTGGCGACCGCGGATGGTTTTGTAATAATCTGCGCCTAGTGTATTTCACCTATTCCACTAAGTTCAACCAGTTGAACTAATAGCACCAAAAAAATCCAATTATTTCTAATTTGTTTCATTATTGTAAAAGTTGAACTTTCTGGAAATTTATTCCACTAAGTTCAACTATAAGTTCAACCAGTTGAACTAATAGCACAAAAAAATTCCAATTGGTGTATTTGAGTTCGTCCACGTCCGTAGCACGCCGTACTAACCTCAAAAGAGACCCAAAAAACGTGTAGGTACTGCGCGTATAGAGCACATTTTGAGCACATTTTAGGCCTAAGATATAGGTCCCGTGCAATACCGCGCCTTGTTTATGGGCGCGGCGAGACGGGGGGAGTATCAAACGTCAGATTTGGTCAGTTCGCCACCAACGCTCACGACGGCATCACTCGCCCTCGACTCATGCTCTTACTTTGTTTTTCTTTAGCCCGTCCCCCGCCACGCCGCATGTACCTGGTGAGCGGTACAGCGGTTAAGCCCGGTTTTCACTTTGATTAGGAAAATTGTGAGTGCTTAGCTGATTAGTAACTTTGTGAGTGCTTACTAAATTTGTGAGTGTGAGTAGCGTCCAATACTGTTTAGGTGTTGTGTTTAGTATGTGTTTATTGTGTATGCAAGAAACAACGATGGATGAAATATCGCGTTTGGTTCTTCTTCTTCATTATCCTAGCGTTAATCCCAGTCGCATCCGAAGCTTTCACCACGTAGTCTGAGGTCCGCTTTATCAGTCTAACTGCGGATTTGGTTGGACTTCGATATTTTACGTGCAGCGACTGCCATCTGACCTCCACAACTCAATAGCTAGGACACGACGGTATTATCCGTCCCTATAAAGCAATCCCACTGGGGAAGTACCTCCGCCTTAAAGAATACGGCGGTTAAATAACCTCGTGTTGTGATCCCGGCGATGAATAGGGTAGCCAGTGCTCACTGGAGAGGTTTTGTGCTGTCAGTGGAAAAACCAAAGGCTTGTCCGATTTATCTTTTGTGCTGATGGCACAGAATCTCTCTGTCCTTACAGGGTCGCTCAACAGAACGAGTGTAACTCACCTGGTGTTGCACTCGCCCATAGGCCACACTGACCATTTACCATCAGGTGGGCCATGTGCTTGTCTGGGAACTAAGTAATATAAAACATTGCGATATTGGGCAATATCAAAGCATTGCTTAATGTGCTTCTCTGAGGCACGACCAGACCAATGCAAATAGGTACCCATACTCATACATACAAATATTTGCACTGAGCGGGGATCGAACACGTGCCTCCTGCGTAGCGGCTGCGTTCACTACCACCACGACACAGAGGCTGTCAATCGCGTTTGCATTTTATGGAAAACGGATCACTTAATCCCATCTTTTTTCTTTTTCTTTTTTTTTAAAGAATATTAGCAACCGAAATTACTAATATTCCCGTTAACCCCTCCAACTAAACTAAATTGCTTGTGCTAGGAGTGGGTTCACGTCGGTAGTGTAATGGCCAGGATTCGAACCCGGGACCTCTCGATCGTAAGGCCGACTCCTTAACCACTAAGCTACCGACGACGCTTCAAATCATCCTCATCCTCTCCTTTCCTATATATATACGGTGCAGAATATTCCATCAAGAACCAAGCGGTTCGGCGACTCCTGCTTCTGCCGCTCTATTAAGGCCTGGAATTCTTCACCAGTTCACGTGTTTCCCTCTTCCTACAGTCCCGCGTCCTTTAAGCGGGGCATGAAAAAGCATCTCATGAGGCCGTCAAGCTGATTGCCACCATTGTTACATGGTACGTGTCTATAAAGGTGACCTTCTTTTCCGAGACTTTGCCTTCAGCTTAAAAGGTGACCCTCTTTTCCGAGACTTTGCCTTCAGCTTACCATCAGGCGAGGTGAAGTAAAATTGTAACATAGTACGTGTCTATAATGGTGACCCTCTTTTCCGAGACTTTGCCTTTAGCTTACCATCAGGCGAGGCGAAGTCAAATTGTAACATGGTACGTGTCTATAATGGTGACTCTCTTTTCCGAGGCTTTGCCTTCAGCTTACCATCAGGCGAGGTGAAGTCAAATTGTAACATGGTACGTGTCTATTATGGTGACCCTCTTTTCCGAGACTTTGCCTCCAGCTTACCATCAGGCGAGGCGAATTCAAATTGTAACATGGTACGTGTCTATTATGGTGACCCGCTTTTCCGAGGCTTTGCCTCCAGCTTACCACCAGGCGAGGTGAAGTGAAATTGACGTGTCCTATCTAAAAAAAAACTCTACGTAGACGATTTATACACGGGGCTAGCTACTATATCTACAAAGGCAACGAAACATTGCAATAATAGAATGTCGAAGGTCAAAATCCCGAAAACCAATATTTTGAGACCTCTGTACTCAACAAAACCATCCACCTGTTTAGTAGATTGTACGGAGAAAGGCTACTCGCAAAAAAAATAGAACGTGGTTCTAATCACGCTACACACAGTTTCACTCACACTCACACTCGCACTCGCACTCACATTTTTGTCCAAACGTGTTTTGTACTAATCACTAAGCAGCTACACTAATCACTCGCACTCACACTAATCAGAGTGTGGACGGCGCTAATCACGCTACTCGCAGCCACACTCGCACTCACACTCACAATTTTCTGTCCAAACGTGTTTATTACTAATCACTAAGCACCTGCACTAAGCACTCACACTCCCACTAATCAGAGTGTAAACCGGGCTTTACGCTCAGTATATAGTTAAGATTTTTTATACAGATAAAATGTAAATATAATAAATAAATGCTCAGAAATAAAAGTCTAATTTGTACTTGTATTACTTTATTATCTTTTTATGTTCTTAAATCATATTATACATGAGCACACCAGCTCTATAACGACAACGATTTTACTCAAAGCTGGCCAAATAAGATGACGCGGCAATAAATGTTTATAGGAACTAAACAGTAAAAAAACACTACACAAACACATTGGGAATGTCGAGATCCATAAGAACGCATACAACAGTTATAGCTGATATTTGTATCTTCGTTGTACTTATAATCTTTGGTGCCGAATTTTCTAAGAAGTGAAAATTGTTCATGTCTATCTACAACCATTCCGATACGACGGCAAACTTAAAACTTATGTCTTTAGTAGATAATAAACATATTTTAACAAGTCTTACGTTATACAGCCCTTCAGTCTTTGCATGCACTTCACAATGACTTTTACATTGACACTAATTCGGCTAATTTATTAAAGTTTGGTGAAGGGCATGCAAGTATTACAAACTAATATATTTACTCTGAATAACATAATAATACTCGGGTAGCTGTAGTTATCGACGTTACACTAAAGCCGAAGTCAAAAAACAAAGCTTCTGTGGTCGATGTCGACTTCATTTTTATTCACTACTAATTTTGTACAACCACAAAACAAACTAAAATTCCCTTTTCCTAATATTGGTTATATTTATGAAAAAATAAATACTATGACAAGATCACGTTACATCACATTGTTGTTGGCAGGCGCCGTCATCTCACGCGATGACCAGCGGCTCGTCGTCGGAGAACCCGTGGATGGGAGGCACGTCGTCGTCATCTACAACACACATTGCACATAAGCACGTTTGTATTGTGTGGTTTTCTCATTGTACTTACTATTTTTTTAAGTATTTTTTACAAAATAATAAAGTTTGTTTTAGAATTTATTTTGCGTTTTATTTTTCCTTATGCGTACACAAAAATTTAAAGTAAGTTCACCTAAACAGATTCTATGGGCGTCCAGTTATGCAATATGAATGAAAATCAAATGTATAATAATTAATAAGTGCACAATAAAGTAAGGTACAATTAGTCGGAGAAAACCCAAAGTCAAAACCCGAGGAGGCCATCTCCAAACCGCAGATGACCTAAACACAACCAGTGTGCGAGGCAAATGTCTTATTGGTACACTCTAGTTCTAGTAATGGACAAGCGAGATGGCGCGCGGCGTGCAGTTTTAATCAGTCCGAGTCCAACATAGCCACTCTCGATGGCCGATAGGGGTTGTGGTTTAGAGTATACAATGCTATAGAGCGTGCCTTACTAAGTATGAACAGTAGGCACGGGTATGAACAGTAGTAGGATCCTGGCTCACCTCAATCAGTAGCAAAACAATACCTGTCAAAGTGACTTTGCAATAATATTTAAGTCGATATGTTAAATCAATATTTGATATTACACAATATTATAATGCACCGTGTACAAGCACCCTTACTACCAAATATATGATTTGTAGTATTTATTGTGTCTGTAATACATACAATGACACCATTATTATTTATCTTGGCTTTATCAAATCGAACAAAAAAACATAAGTGCAACTATTTATATTTTCGGTAATGTATGAAACGTCACTAAAGATGCATTATACTATCGCAAATTATCTGCCTATCACTCACTCAGTGACAGTCAAATGACTACAAAATTCCCTTTCTGGACAAACTCTAAGGTCGGTCGTGGGGTAGTACGAGTGGGGATTTGGGGACGTGGGGGTGTCTCACCGATGATGGCCTGCCCGCGGCGGCTGTCGTAGCGCGGCGTGTGCGCCGTGAAGCGCAGGAAGGAGCGCGCCAGGCGGCGGTGGCGCAGCGCCACGTGCAGCAGCGCGCCGCCCAGCGCCGCGCCCACCAGCAGCGCCGCGCCCCAGCCCCACCACAGCGCGCCCAGCCCCGACGGCGCCGCCTCCAGCGCAGCACCTAAGTGACAAAGGACAGACATGTACTGAAAAAATCTCTGCGCTCATAATTTTACATTAGAATCCCTCGTTACGCTCGGGACTCTGTTCTAGAATCCTTCGCTTCGCTCGTTGTTAAAAATAGCGCCATCGCCGTAAAAATAATATTTTGCTCCCTTGTCACACAATCTACTATTTGTCTTGAGCGATGTACTTTGATTCCCTCGCAATACTATTTTGTCCCGTTATCATACAATCTACTATTGTTACTTAAATACAAGAAAAAATATAACTAAGCTACACAAATTTTATGGCGACCGTGACATGGCCCACCATCAGAATGTGGCACCTGTTAATAAGTTGATAGTTAGTGCACTATAGACTCATTTCTTACCTAACCTTACCACTCACTTAACACTGATGTTAAAAGCAGTGTTAGTCTCAATATCGGTACGATTTATTAACTACCAATGGCCTTTCTAAACTCCCATTTTCCTTTACCTCTTGCTTCGTCTCTTTCTACAGGCATAAACGAGCGAATAGAAACCCTAATATTTCAAACATTTATAAGGCATATAAAAAAGTACGATAACAGCAAACTAACCTTCAATATTCATAGTGTGTACTTCGCTGATATCGCTGAAGTACCCATCGCTGGTAACCCTCCGTACACCCACGTACATGGGCCCATTGACCATGCCGGATGTGGACACCAGGCGAGGTGAAGTGTCCGCCTTCACGACCTGCATGCTCTCGGTAGGGTGTAGGATGTCCTCGGGGATCTCGTCGTGAGATATTATCACTTCAAACTCGGACCTGGAAAATTAAAACATAATTATAATTATTTTGAAGACGCGATTTTGAAGATTTGAATAAAAATATGCCAAATGACAACGGGGTACTGTCAATTGGCAGACTAGATATATGAAAAATAAGTAACTGCATTATTACCATAATATTCAATATTCTCAGACGTACTACACTACGCTATCTAGCTCCAAACTAAGCATGACTTGTACTATGGATGGCACCAAACGGTGCAATAATTTCTTTCTTAGCGTCGATAATGCCTCTACCGAAGTTACCCTTGCTTACCATCTGGCCGAGAGCCGTCAAATGACGGACTGAACTACAGGACTTCACACCATCATGTAGATAAATTAACGTAACATAAAAAGAACATAACATACATAACATAAACTCACGCGTATATCCCCGAAGGGGTAGGCAGAGGTGCAAGCACCCGCATTTCGCCGTTTATGTTTAGGTCCCAATGTTATAGGTGGCGAGCCTATTGCCATTAACCGGGCACTTATAAACCTGCGATAAATACACACATAACTTCGAAAAACAAAAAGAACAACATAAATTTATCGCTGAATGTTGAGTCAAATAAAATGCAAAACCAAATGTATTACGTGTTATGCGGCGCGTCGTTCCAGCTGACCATCAGGTGTCCGTTGGGCGACAGCCAGGCGAGCACGCCGGACGGCGGCTGCAGCTTCGCGCCGTGTACTTGAACGCACGTCACCGCCGCGCCCTCCACGTTCACCTGGACACCGAGATACGTAGGTACATAAGTACTTGAATTAAAATCAATTAAGAAAGAGAAAAGAATCTTCTTAATCGATTTGAACAGTTAGCATAATAAATGCTTCAAAATTTCATTCAATAGGCTATTTGACAACATCATCATCACTACATATTATAAAACAAAGTCGCTGTCGCTGTCTGTTCGTCCCTATGTATGCTTAAATCTTCAAAACTACGCAACGGATTTTGAAGCGGTTTTTTTCACTAGATAGAGTGATTGAAGAGGAAGGTTTATATGTATAATACATGCATAATATTGTAGAGAAACACTGATAAATTTAGAAATATGCAGCGGAAAAGGGATCAGAAAATATGGCGGTACGAAGTTCGCCGGGTCAGCTAGTTAACATTATAAAGAGGAAACATGCTCCACAATTACTGGGCTGATTGAAAAAAGTTGTCACCGTTAGGAAGCTACACTATCCTCAGTTGACATAGGCTATATATTATATTTAAAAGAAAAATAGGGGTCCTTACTAAAACACCAATAATATAACCTATGCAAGAAGTAAAAAAATGAGCTGTGAACCAGATAATTCAGCTGTATTGTTCCCCAGAGACTAATTTGTATGTGGAAAAGTCAAGAACTACCCAATATCGTGACACATTACTATGTGTTTGTAAATATTATTACTAATCTACCCCATTACTAAACACATTTTACACACACTTTAATTACAATGAAACAGAAACAAATATCAATTAATTGTTACTTACGTGTACGCAAATGTTAAATCTGCCTCCGACAGGCACCTTGTGTAAGACATGGGAATAAGTCGCCGCCTTGGACGGTTGTAGCTCGTAGTGACTCTTCGTGTCGTGGGTCATCTCTGTTATGTCCAGCTGAGAATAAACAAGTAGATATTCATTAATCTTTATTCAAAAGTAAAGTAATTAATCAAATAACTATTGACTTAAAATGATATCTTTACTGCTTCTTGATATACAAACGATATTCTAAGCTTACCGAGTAAGTGGCCGGTTTCTTCAGTACATTGCAACTGGCGTCCCACAGGATCTTCATCTCAGCTATTTCTTCGTTGTAATCCACCCTTATATTCTTTACCGGTGCTCTGTCAAAGGAAAAATAATGTGAGGACATCAACTTTGCATCATGTCACGTTGCTCTGAAAGCCGCATTCAACCCTCGGCTTCACGACATAAGTGTACGTAGTATTAAAATTTGGTATTTTGTCATGGCTCCTATTGTTAGATCGTAACCAAATTTTTATGGGACCACACCTGCAGTACTACCTTTCCAACAAAATAAAGTCTACCTCGTAAAGATTGGTCGCTGAACACACATGCGGAATACCGCGACAAACCCGAAAATCTCTTTCTTTTTTGAGATTGATCAAAAAAGAACTTATATCACATAAGTCTTAGACCCGTATTTCAGAACAAAGCTCATTTTGTGAATCATATCCTCTCACAATAACATAAAAACTGTCATCTAGGATAAAATCTGTCCTCAGATCTAGTTATAAATCATGATTCAAGACTGAGTATAATGGAATACGGACCTTAGTATTCGTGCGAAACAACTTACTTGGCATTCTCCCTGGTGATGACTTCCACAACCTTGGCTAGCGGGCCGCCGAGTAATCCGACTGTGAATATGTAGCTCTCACAGGGGTGCAAGTTCTCTATGAGCACGCTCGTATTTTTGGTTATTATTCTTGTATCTGTGAAATTGGATTAAAATTAATATAGTGTCACACTCAAGTTTTCACAAAAGGAGTTCGTAGTCTTATAACTTATTTCATTCTACATTAAAAAAATGATATAATGGGTAGCACGCACGCTACAAGAAATCGTTGCGCTTGTACTGGACACCCCGACTGCCAATTTTTTGTCATAGTCGAAGCACTATTATACCACTGTCACTGCAAAAAGTGCCATTAATAGTACATTATGGCACAAGCGTGTAAAGTTGGTGATTACCGCTGAGGCGGTCTTAAGAGAGCCGAGGACGGTAATCACCATACACGCGAGTGGCATACGATTATTTTCAACACACTTGCGAATAAAATAATACTAAAAATACTACATAACACAATCAAAACACAATAGTAAAAATCTATTTGTTATCATACTTGTCATAAATATGCGCGGGCATCTAACATTTTTTTTATTTGTTCCTTTCGGAACAGGCTAAGGTGCTATCACTATGCTGCCTTGTCATCTACTTACTTATTTGAATTATGATTTTTTTTTTCTCTGTAAATACTCACAGAGAAAAAAAATACATTTTAGTGAAAGTTTAGTTTATTAAACACGTACTACAAGTTGAAATTATCTTTTAAAATACGAAGTTGCATGAAATGAGCAAGCAATAGGTATATTAATTGGTTTGTAATATTGGACACGATCTTTTTTGTATCAAAACTTTTTTAAGAACAAAGCAACTTAATCAATGAAATTAAAAAAATGAAGTCTATAACTCACTTTTGTGAATAATAGCAATGAAAAAGTCACAGTTTTATAATAGGTGTCATTGCGTGCTTAATTGCGGTGAAATAAAAGCCTGTTTATAAGCAAGTGTGTTGAAAAAAGACTTTATGGATATAGATTTAAGAGTCCAGAATGAAATGAGAAAATGAGTTCAACACAATATTTTCATTTGCTCAATTGTTATTTAATATTAGTCTTTAATATAATCATAGTAAAGTCTTAAATTAAATGGAATTTTGGAGTAAAGTCTAAAATTAAATGGAATTCTTGCAGCGTCAGATGTTTTGCAAAGACATAAAATAGCAGAATAGGGAATATGCATGTATTTTTTTTATTTTTTTTTACATTTCTACTAGTTATAACATTACTAAAAATAAATATAACTCATCCGAAATATTAACCATTCGGCTAAAAAAAATATTTTAAAATCACCATAATTTTCGGGCGATTTAAACGCGCCATCTTGGCGCGCTTTTTCTGTGACGTCATAGTACAGACGCGTAGGTACTATGTCAACCATAATGTCAACAGTCAAATGTCAACAAAATCAACAACTTTAAACTGTAAACAACGCAAAGTTATTAAAAGTTAAATTAAAACAGTGAGTTACAAAATCAACTTATTAGCATGGACATGGAGAAGCACAGAAAAGCTAATTATAAAAATTGTGTCGTTCCTATGTGCGAAAATAACACGAAAACTGCACCCGACAATAGTAGATTACCTAACAAGTGAAAAAAAGATGAATTCTTTTCGAGGCACTGAGTTGTATCCCGAGAGGAGCGAAGCTTTCTGCGGTAGAATCCCGAGCGTAGCGAGGGATTCTAGATAGAAAGCTGAGCGGATCGAGGGATACAAGAGCCGAGATGAATTCTTTTTTCACGTGTTAGGTACTCAACTTTTCACCATTGACTACGAGAAAACGATTACTCTGTGATTATGAATTACATTTTGTTATGGATAGTACACAAAAGAAGCAGCAAATTATCAGTAATAGCTACCGCTTTAGCGCAAAAAGACTCAGGAGTCTTTTCGCGTTCGAGAATATGAGTTTCATTTTCATCACTAGATGAAGTCATTTTATGATTATGAGACAAACATAAACTTTTACAAGGAAAATTACACAGAAAATGGCGGCATTTTTTTTTCTTAATTTAAACTGAGCCGCATTCCATCCAGCCAGTGATTACATTTAGGTGGCTTTTAGTACGTTTTTATAGTGAGAGTGTGCAACCTCTTTGCATGTTTCACTAGAATCCGTACATTCGCGCATGTTCCAAATTCAAATTTTTTTATTCACTCGGTGAAACAAAGAGCGTTTTATTCACTGTTTTTGATGAATCACGGGCCCTTTTTCGAGTGTCAATGGTGAAAAGTATATTTCCTTATGCCGAGAGATGCAAGTATTAGGAAAAAGTGGTGCAAGGCAATGAGAAGAGATAATGTATCGTGTTTGAGCCCTTTATACTGCTGTGAAGATCATTTTAACGTAAGTATTCTGTCACCAAAATAATAACATTAGCTCCCTATGTTATTTACTCAGGTTATGTTTATGGTATATTTATTAGAACCATGGAAAAAATCATGTATTAAATATATACGACTTATTTACCTCGCAGCTTTAACTCCTCTGAGTTCAGTAGACGTATAATCCGAATTAGATGCGAAATATGTAGTCATCATAAAGACATCAATTTTATTTTATTTTTTATTTTATTTAATTCTTTATTGCACACATAAAATACAGAGATCATACATATAGAAAATTAAAAGTAATATGTACAAAGGCGAGCTTAACTCAATATGAGTTCTCTACCAGCAAACCCTTGAGTAGCAGAGAAGTAGTCAGAGTAATGAAGGGATGTGAAGTGTGCAAAAAAAAAACAGACAATAAAAAGGGTACCTGAACAGGTACTTATATATACACATACATACACCTAAATATACCATACATATATACTATACATACCATATATATATGCCATACATACAAATACAAAATACAACTATATATAGATACATAAATAAGTATATAGATATAGACATAGATACAGATATATACAGACTATTGTGACAGGAAATGTTCCCTAGTTCTTCTCCTGAAGATGTCCAGAGAATTACTACCGCGAATGGTGTGAGGTAGTGAGTTCCAGAGACGGCAGGTTATCTGATTGTCCTTTGACAAAACCGGACTCAGTCATTGTATTTAGTCTTTTTTACTAGGTAATAATTGTTTATACACAGAAAACCAGAAAACTAACAACTCAATATGGAATAATCGCGTAACAATAACAAACAACACACTAGAAAGTAAACAAACAACTTGTTGCGAACTCAGCGAAGCGAACTGTCATCAGTGTCATCGGCTGTACTTTGACGTCACATTTTATTTCACCAATAGCGTTGCGTTTTAAAAATTTGCGAGGGAATTTCAAAAAATCCATTTTTTGATTATTAAATTTCACTATAAAGTATTGAAAAAAAAATAAAAAAATTGTATAAGTATGTTTTATAAACAATAAAGATTACAAATAAAAACATTTTGTCCATTTTAGCGTTACGTGCATATTCCCTATTGGGGCAAAACTAAGAAAATAACAAATCACACTACAAAACTTTCTAGTACTCAATGTGCACTTCATCAATGAGTAATTTGTAACAGGGTTACTAGTAAATTATAAATGTACACTTGTTTTAAATTGACTCACCATTAGACATCTCTCCAGGGTTAGTCCTATGTATCATGTTCGTATAATGAACTTCATACTCCAGCTCCTTGCCCTTATATCTCTCGCCAGTCGGTGGCGACCACTGCATATTTATCGTAGTGCCTTTCTCCTTCGACAGAATAGCGCTGAAACTGACAGTCTCGTCTCTAGTACCGCCGGTTCTGAGAGGAATCGTTAGCGGGTCGCCGTAGACCTTCGATTTGTAGGCTTGGAGGTCGATGTATACGAGTGTACCGGCTGGTAGATTCGTTACTGAAATAATTGAATGATCAGGTACTATGTCTTGATGGATTTATTAAAAGAAATAGATAAGTAGAACTTGTGAGGAGAACAGAAATTGTTGTTTGTCAAGTAATTAGTACACATCCAAAATGTACAAATTATATTTTTTATAATGATTATGTTGGATGCGCAGCAGTGGTAATCGACGCCACGGATGGCATGCCACTCGAGGCGAGCGGAAGAGTCGTTCAGAAAAAAAAACACTGCCATACTCTGGACTAGGTCCTCTAGTCACTCGACCATTCAGATCTTAAGTAGTACAAAAACTCACAAGTAATATTGTTAAACTTAGTAGTGACGGGTTCCCGAGGCACGTGTTGGCTGGTAGCCTCAAGGTAACGAGGTACCCGTCGATGCCACGGATGGCATGCCACTCGAGGCGAGCGGAAGAGTCGTTCAGAAAAAAAAAAACACTGCCATACTCTGGACTAGGTCCTCTAGTCACTCGACCATTCAGATCTTAAGTAGTACAAAAACTCACAAGTAATATTGTTAAACTTAGTAGTGACGGGTTCCCGGGGCGCGTATTCCGACGGTAGCCTCAAGGTGACGAGATACCCGTCGACGCCGCGGATGGCGTGCCACTCGAGGCGAGCGGAAGAGTCGTTCAGAAAAAAACACTGCCATTCTCTGAACCAGGTTCTGAGTCGCTCTACCGTTAAGATCTTAAGTAGTACAAAAACTCACAAGTAATATTGTTAAACTTAGTAGTGACGGGTTCCCGGGGCGCGTATTCTGAAGGTAGCCTCAAGGTGACGAGGTACCCGTCGACGCCGCGGATGGCGTGCCACTCGAGGCGAGCGGAAGAGTCGTTCAGTCGCGTCAAGCTCGCGTTCACGAGCTCATCGACGTCACTGGTCGCGTCGAACGTTATGTTCCATACTTCGGAAGATTTCGATGTGAAAGCGTTGTTTTTAGCTGTTAGCTGTGGAGTGGTAATAAAATTGGTGATATTCGTCGCCTGTTAAGTGTTATTAAAGAAAATTATGGTGGTTTATTCTTCTGGAGCTACGATAAATGCAATCAATTTGTGTTAAATAAGACTGCTTTAAAATATATTTGATGTAAAAGAACATAAATATAAATTTGGCTACTTTTAACAAGTGAACTAAATTAAAATTTTATTGTGGAAGTAACAAAATGAAAATATTAAATATAATAAATATCATAGCTTTCATCTTGAAAGGAGCCAAGAGAGAGAGAGAAGAGAGAGAGCGCGAGAGAGGGAGGAGGAAGAAGAGAGAAAAAGAGAGGGGAAACAAGAGAGAGAGAGAGAGAGAGAGAGAGAGAGAGAGAGAGAGAGAGAGAGAGGGCAAATAGTCGAGTGAAAATGTATTATGCTATTTGGAAGCAGTGACAGCGTAATAGCTCAAGCGATGAGCACTTACTCATACCAGTGTCTCTCCTTCCCTATCTATACTTCGACTTTTAATTAGATGCAGTAAAATGACGTTTCAAAATGTCATTGCGTAAAATAATGTTTACAGCCTAATCTCAATAGGGATGTGATTCAGTTCACAGAAGATCATTCTAATCGTTCCTTATCTTACTCATAATGATCATACTTAATTCTATTTATTATTCATATAAATAAAAGGCTGTATAAACGTTGATCCTTTTACACATTTCCATTTTGAGTGTTTCGAGGTGTGGTTCGCCGGCATTCTACCCAAACTCATGCCGAATGCAGTAGCAGTTTGTAGTCGTAATTGAGCGTTTTCCAAAAAAAAAGTGTACCTACCCTCCACTTTTTTCAATCAAAAATCAAAATTTCAATAAGAAAAAAGATATTCATATTATATATCTGGGCTGGGTAATGATTTTAATATTTTAAAAATATAAACATACTCTAAAGTAGTGGAATCCATTCATTATTTTACCTTATTTGCCGTAATATTTCAATTGTGATGATTTTTATACACCCAGACATCAGTTTTTGGCGTGGACTCAAGTTATTGAATATTATGTAGAAGCGATACTGATTTTTTTTGTACTAGGCTAGCATGAGTTGTAGGTCCCATTTGAAAGATATCTTAGACACCATAGCAGCGTCCTAAGTTTCTAATTCGAGTCTTATGCTGTTTAAGTATAGTTTAATCTCAAATAAAAACGTAATAAGTGGTATCTTCCGGACATGTCGGTTTTGACACGGCTAAAACGGTCTATTTCACGAGGATTTTTTTCACTTCTTGTAATGGAAAAATAACGTTTACATGACAGCTATTTCAAAAGTGTTGGTATCAAATAAGTTTCAAACTTAATAGTTGTGTTTTGTGTGGGTGCCACGGCGGTCAACATTTCTTCGGGTCAGTTTGAGACACTTCTATAAGTATTCAGCTTACTTAGTTTACATGATCTAATTATTCGCAACGCTCAATTATATTATCGACGCGCTCTATCACTCTCGATCGAAACAATCCCGAACTTGTCGTGGACGAAAGCACGAATTCAAGAGTGGCTGACCACTAAAAATATTGCATTTGAACCAAATATGGTGAAGGCCATTCGAGATGGCTGTAAAGGTATCAGACTTCTAAGACTGACCCCTTATCACTGTGAATTAAACCGATGAGTTATTTTGGTCTCAGGCAAAGGGGCACGTCGCAGATAAATTAATAAGACGTATGAAATGCTAGAAGTGAAAACTTTTTTCCAAGAAGTAATCAACAATGTGACACCGGCTAAGTGGAGTGACTTTTGTGTCCCACACTATAAAAGAGGAACACAATATGTACCACCTCGATCATATTAGATGATGAATAGACAGACTGATTTGTCATTAGTGTGACCTGAAGCGACAGCGACAGTGATTCCGAAAAATATTGATTATATAACATTATTATGACATTTTTGATTCGTTTTCAATGTACATTCCTATACTTTCACTGAAAAAGATCAATTCTTTATCATATGTAATAATAAAAAATACATTACAACTTAATATTGAATCTTTAAAACAAAATCAAAGATCATTCATTTATTGAATGATTCACTTGCTCACTTAGCCACATCCCTATTTATTTTTCTTCAAAAAGTGGTATCCCACAAAACGTCATTTTACTGCAGCTGATTAAAAGTTCGACTATAGGAGGTTATTGATACAAGTATTGCCTGCCAGTAGTTTAATAAACATAAAAACTAACCCAGAAAGAGTAATTAGTATTCGGCTCGAAGTATCCATCAACCTCGAACGACAAGGTCTTGCTATCGTTCGCCAGTATGGTCATCTCGACAGGAGGTAGTGGAGGCGCGAAGTACAAAGTGTATGTGCGAATGACTCCGCTGGGTTTCTCTGGCCGGTCCCACATTACGTTTATTCGACGGCCTATTAACTGTCTCACTCCCACATTGATTGGTGATGAAGGAACTGAGGAAGATAAAAACAGTGAATTCAGTTTGATCTAGTCATTTACATTACTATTATTATAATCAACGGGGTATTTACCATGCATACATCCGAAAACTGCACGAATTGATACTATGAGTACTGTGTCGCAAACGCAATAGAGTGCGAAGTGAGAATGTGGACACTAGTAGTGGTGGCATGATCAAAAAACGAATTAGGAATATGGCAGTCCTTCACGGTTTATTACCATTACCTGGTAAAATCTAGCATGGCCTACACACAGGTAGATCCGTGATTATGGCGCTTGTAGTAGTACCGAAATATCGGACACTCAACAGAATGTCAATCGTCAAAAATCTTGGTAATAATACCTACTCATAAACCAACTTGTTTATATTATGTGGCTTTGAGCATGCAAAGGTGAATAGTAGGGGCTCAACAAAGATCTTCAGGACAAACGTATAAAGATACACTATTCTATTTATTAATAACATATTAATTGTTTCACCTACCTCCTTCACCAGTTGTAGTATTCACATACTTCATAGATGGATAGGTTCTGTTAGATTTGCTGTCCCGAATGTAGAACGTCACATTGTAATTGGTAAATGGCTCCAAATCTGTAAATCTGTAGACAAAACTGTCAGGACTATCAATACAAAATCTACAATACTGTCGACATTTCGATGACGATCGTTAGAATGAAAATGAGTTTCATTAATTACTGTATTACATCGTTGTTTGTCTAAGGCCCGTGTTCTAGAACGACACTCAACCCTGAATCTCGAGTACAGACAGGTTGACAGATATGACATATTGTCTATACAATCTGTCCTCAGTTAAATCGAGATTCAGAACTGAGTACCATCTTAGAATACGGGCCTAAAATGACTTAACGAAATACATCCTATGTATAATTACTTTTTAATTTATAAATTCTAAAATTAACTTTAATGCCTGCACAACTTACCACCCGCTATAGAATTAGATTTTACATTTTGGACAATTCGTTGTTCAGAATACAATTTATGAAACTCATGTAATTACTTGGGGATTGGGGCGAAAACTCACCTATAAATACTGTCATTGGTCCAAGTCATATTCCTCCAAACACCATCGGTGACTTTAGATATAGACGGCAAGAAGCTGTACTGCACCATCTTCTGCTGCGCCATCCAGCACGATATCAAGAAACTGGTCGAGTTGATCGAGGACTGGTCCACACCTATGCTTAGGAACTGGAACAAAAATGATTAATCTTTATCTAATACTCTGATATAAACTGTGACCTAATCAAATACAGAAAATAACATGTTAAAAACTTAATTCCTAGAGAGTATGCGAAGAGTTTCTGAATACTTTGCATACATATATTTTTTCTCGAAGCTGTTGTGCAATTCTCTAATCATTCAGCGTCGAGCGCAGCGCTGCGACCAACTTTGATAGAGATTGTCATTGGTCGGACTGGGTGACGTCACTGGAGATCGACCAAAGGTTGGTTGCAGCACTGCGCTCGACGCTGAATACTTAGAAAATTGCACAGCTGGACGACTGGATTTGGATTGGATATTTGATCACAGATATCGAAGTGTAAAGTGCCGGCAAACATCTTGAACGAAAGTCGTAAAGTTCGCGCATGTACACTATACGGAACAACCAAAATCAACAACACAAAAAATGAAAGGACTAATCAACCAATGACGCAAGCCCTTTAAGGCCGGGTTGCAGTAGTTTTTAACATTTTTAAATGTCTGGATATCAAGTAATATAGCAAATTGCGTCAAATAAAAAGCATATTCATAAAATAGACTAAACCCTCAAGGGTCATATAAAAATAGAAACACGATTCATGATAATTGGCTCGATAGAAATTAGCGTCAAACATGGGTCTAAAACGCTCCAAATCTCTATTTCAAAGACGTTTCTCACTAAGACGCCATTATCAAATCATGCCGAAGTTTGTATTAAAAAATAGAGCATAAAAATATCTAGCGAATGATAAAATTATATTTTATCAAGCAGGTATTATTTTTTTCTATAAACCGCAAAAATCATCAAAATTGCTGTATTCGAGCTGTCGCGGCCATCAGTCAGTCGCCGCTGAGGCGCGTTCGAGGTTGGACGTGTGCTGGTTTTTTCGGCGAACCCCCCTCGCGCCGCACCCCGCACGTCATTACGTATACATACAATATCGATCATAGTATAAAAAATAGAAGTAGGTTAACTTCGGCCGGTATTCTATACAATGCCTAGACAATGTATGAAATGTTATCAAAAAACATAAATAGTTGATACAAAAAAACTGGAAACCTTAGAAACGACTCAACGAGTAGACGACGAAGCATGAAAGGACGTAAAAATTCTAAACTAATAATTTATTTATCCCGTAAACTTAAACTTAATAATATATTTATCCCTTTCACAAGTTTCACACTAGTCGCGAGTTTCACGAATGATGTCCCAGTTTGACATAAATGGTTTGATAATATTAATATTTCAGAGAAAAATTCAGTGTGGCGTTTTACAATTTCCCCTATACGATAATGAATAATAAATTACATCTGAAATACATAATCTATCACGATTAATTCTTTTTCTGATAAAATAAAAACCTAGATGTAAAATAGAAAATGAAGCTATACCACATAATGTGAATAAGAAGAAAAAATAAATTACAATTTGAACTTAAATTACAGCTTGGCAAAAAAGTCATGAAACGGAACTAAAATATTTAATCACTGACAACACTCTGTCAATCACGTCAAGTTAGTACTTGAAGTTGTCATTTCATACATTCCACCAGTAGAGTAGTGCGTTCGAACAATATTGATAGTTTTTTTGATGATATCACCAACGAAGTTTCCTATGCAGATTTTAGGGGTATACACCCTTTTATGTTATTCCTATATAAAGTTCGCATCTTTTTTAGGTAAATCCGTCAGTACCTTAAGACGAATCGCATTGGAAGGACAAAGAAATAAAGGAATTTTCACCACATCAGGAAAGCATAGAGCGGGACGGCCTAGAAAAGAAGACCCACCCCAAAGCTCAGATGAACACTTTTCTGGCGTGGAATATTTGGATGAAAGTTTTTTAGATTCCGATTAGAACATATTCAATTGTACTATTAAATTGTTTTACATTACACTCAGTTCAATCGTTTTATTCTTTTTCTTTTAGGGATTAACGCTAGAACTAGCTTTAATCCGAGACGCATCCGAAGATCTTACCTCGGAGTCTGGGGTCTGCTTTACCAGTCTTACTACGGATTTGACCGAATTTTGTCATTTTTCGTGAAGCAACTGCCATCTGACCTCCACAACCCAATAGCGATATTGGGCGATAATAAAGTATTTCATCTAGACCAGTTTTTAGACTTTTTTTAGGGCTCTAACTACCCGTAATGACTGCCATAAGATGTTCGTATGGCAACCGGGACCGACGGCTTAACGCGCTCTCCGAGGCACGACCACGACCAATACAAATATCCATATTTATGCATACAAATTTTATCAAATATACTGACAAACAGAAGTAATAGGTACATTTTATAAATAGTGTACAAAATCGAAGTATCAAAGCTGTTTTGGTCGTAGTATATAGGGTGGCTACATGCACGATTGTGGCGCCCCTATTAATTTCACGACTTTTTTGCCAAGCTGTACTTAGACAAACGGTTTGTAACGGATTTTACTATTATTTCTATTTTTATGTAAATATTATATATTATAACTAATAAATATTATAACTAGACATTGGCCATGGCTCTACTTTAATGAAATAATAGAGATCCTGTTCCCGCTACCCCAAGAATCTATTTCGGGATACCTAAATTAATGTACTATTTCAAACTAAGAGGGCGTTACATACATTTATAGGCCTCGGTAACCACTTCCCATCGTATGGACCATGTGCTCGTCTACCAATTAAAAGGGTCCTTTTACTAGTTTTTATAATTATTATCGCAAAGAGATTAATAAAACCGAATGCAAGCTACTTCCGACCTTAACGACATTTCTTAAAAAATATGTTTTTTAACAACTATAGATGCCGCTGATCACAAATATGAAAAAAAAGTTGGGTACTAATTGCCGTCGATAAGGTCGAAAATGGCTTGCGCCTATTTTTTACATTGACCATAACCCAGAGCCTCCAAAAATATGTGCAAGCCCTTTTCGACCTTATTGACGGCAACTAGAATCCAGTTTTTTTTTTCATATTGTTGATCAGCGTCATTTATAGATGTTAAAAAACGTATTTATTAAGCAATGCCATTAAGGTCGAAAGTAGCTTGCCATCGGTCTTTTTAATCCCTATGCGATAATCATTATAAAAACTAGCTAGAGAGAACTAATTAACTAGATAGGTTCCCTATACAGGGATAAAATGTAGCCTATATTTCATCCAAAGTATAAATCTGTTCTTTCTTTATCGTGCGGGAATCCTCGCGGATACCCATGAATGGACATAAACCTACCGCTTATATACTCGAACTGATTAAAAGTGCACGCCACTGCGCGTCTTGGATATTCAGATACCGAAAATAAATAGTATTATTTAAATTATTTTTGGACCTATAATAGATATTTACAGCCAGTATTTCAGGACTGTCTTTTCCAGATTTCAAACTATTTATGCACACTTAATTAGCGTTTTATAAAATTTGAAATTATATTATATTAACTACGTCGGGTTTTCTCCGCACCCCTACCGCAATGCCTCAAAACAAGGTTTTCGAACAGTGCATCCTACCTGATATTATATGACTTACAGTGCCGAAATGTAGCCACTGAAGGTGGGGTTAGTCCACGACCTGAAGGTTGCGCAGCGGGCTATGGAGCGAGCTATGCTTGGAGTTTCTTTGAAGGATAAAATTCGCAACGAGATCATCCGACATAGAACTAAGGTTACCGACATAGCTCGCAGAATCAGCAGGCTGAAATGGCAGTAGGCTGGCCACATCTGTCGAAGGACTGATGGCCGCTGGAGCAGACGGGTCCTAGAGTGGAGTGGAAAAGGAAAGCGAAAGGTGGGACACCCTCAGGCCAGGTGGACTGACGATCTGTGAAGGGTGGCTGGGACGGACTGGATGTGGAAGGCGGAGGATCGGCAGACGTGGCGCATGTTGGGAGAGGCCTATGTTCAGCAGTGGACTGCAATAGGCTAATTGATATATTAACTACACAAATTTAAAATTGTCAACCAGCTAACAGAACCATTGTTAGCCTAATAACCCGCCCGGGTCGTATCTGGTGCAAAGGAGCCCAGAACACTGGCCGCGTTTCCACGCTGGATCGCAATAGTCAACCTTTGCACCAGGTACGAGCCAGAGCGAGAGTCACCAGTTTTCTCCCTAATTCTTCGGCCTTTATCTACAACATTTTTTTTGGCTTCTATGCCCCAACTGCCCATGGTCTCGGCCGCGACTGGTACCACAATATATTGCGGTTGCGAAAAGGCTGCATACTTCTGGTGCTTTTTGCTAGCTGCATCTTCGGCCGCAGCCGCAGGGGAAAGAGCCGTGCGGCACAGGTGACTCGCAGCCACAGTACTGACGCAGGTCGCGTCCCAAACCAAGCATTTACCCCCCTCCACGGCACGAGAGTTAAGCCGTCCGGCCTCTTGCCATCCGATCTGGACAGGCCCGTTATTTAAATTATACATATTGTTATTGTCTAAAGTATATCCCATATATTTGTTTAAATTTAGTAAAGAAGTTCTCCTCATTAATTTAAATCTCCCACATGCATGGGAATAACAATATTTATTTGTATGTTTGGATAATGCCAGTTTTTGTATGAAACCTGATCCTACCTTCAATAGCTATGTGTGTCACATCGCTGGATAGGTATTTTTGAGCTGAATATAAGTTACTAGTATGGCGCCTAGTCCGAATCTTAGTCCGTTCCGAATTATTCTTTATTAAACACAGTAGTTTTACAAGATTCAAAAGCAATGTTATGAACATGATACTTTTATATTCGTGGGCTGCAGCCTGCAGCATACGAGACAAAATAACCGAACCCGAATTAATGTTCAATCAGTGTTCAGACCTTTCATTGCGCGTTCAATGGGAGCGAGAGTGAAAGACACCACATGCCAAAATTGAACCGATCCAATTCAACACGGTTAGATCTTGTCATTTGTTAGGTAGTTCAATCGGCATTTATCGTTACTTTGATAATGACTTAATGAGATATGTAATTTTGAGTGAAAACGAAAAATGAAAAAAAAAAATACATAGTTTGTAATTTTTATAATACGTTTTTGAATCTTATTTTAAGAATGTATCTACTGAGTTTTCTATACATTGGCGTGACATGTTGCGTCGATTGCGCATGTGCTGCAGGGTTTGAAGTGACGTAAAATACCTACTCGTCTCACTACAACCTCGCCTTAAGCTCGCGATTATTTTAACCTTATCTTCGATCGCGCCCCGCGCTACACTAAAAGATATTTAGAAAGCTCTTTCGGCGCATCTAGAGTACATTGACAAATGAAGGTCACTATAACGAGTTTATTATTGTAAACTTAATTCCTTCCATTCCACTTATAACAAACATTTTCACTTACTTGATACACATGAGTGTTATCATTAGCCGAGCTGGAGCAGTTGAGTTCGTCAGTGCCATCGTAGCAGTCCTGTCGACCGTTACACACATTCTGGAGTGGTACGCAGTTGGTACCATCGTCGCACATCAGGAAACCTCTCTGGCATTCTACTATTGGCTTGTGGGCCTGTAAACGAAATAAAATAAGCTATCAACTGACAATACGTTTTCTGTAAGAAAACATAGCGAGGGTAGTTGACAAAATTATTATCATAATCGAGGCTGGGAAGGAAGGTCAGTCGCTCCTGTAATCCCAAAATATGCCAAAAGAAAATGAATAGACGAGAAAAGCAGGCCCTAGGTTTCCAGGTGAAACACCGTTTGCAACATTATTATATGGGACCGTATGTGTGAATACCTCGGGACACGCATCTTGGACCTAAATCGCGAGACACACGAGGTCCTGGTATGCGCTAATTGTACTGTAATAATCTATGCTTGGTAAATTTGACAACAGTGAAAAAAAATACTGTTTCGTAGCTGGTTATGAACCATATAGTTACCAAAGTGGCTGAAGGGAATTTGACCTCGTCCACCGCAGTAGCACCCCGTGCTATGCTTAAAAGATATCCTAGAAACGTGTACTGCGCGTATAGAGCACATTTGAGGTCCAAGAGCCCTAAGTATAGTTCTCACAAATTCACAGTATGTTAACAGCTACTCACCGACGACGAAGGACAGTGCGCCTCATCACTCTTATCAGCACAATTTGCCACTCCATCACAGATATTTATATTGAGCACACACGCAGTTCCATCGCCGCACTGAGTCGAGTTGGGCCCACAGCGGTGTAGTACCGTGTCCACGCCAATGACGGTTAGAGGAGGAGGACAGTGACGCTCGTCTGAGCCATCCAAGCAGTCTTCGGCTCCATCGCAAGCCCATCGAAGGGGAATACATGCACCTGGTGGTCAAAATCGATAGTAAGGGCTATTTAAGGCATAGATTTGTGCGACAATTTACTATCTATCGCTTGCACGAGAAGTATTACGTGCCAAAAATTGTTAGAGTAGCTAATTTGGACGTTTCTAGCAGCGATCATTGTGACTGCCATCTATTTACAAAAATATAACACTAATATTATTGTCCAATTTTCTACTTCAATGCAAATGCGTCATAAGTACAAGAGAGGGCGGGTACCCCGGGTGTGTAATCGATATTAAGTCTTAAGTCTAAACTCGCGAACCCCAGTCAGTGGCTGAAAAACTCACCTGGTGCACAAGTGAAGTCATTCTTCCCACACTTGCGCGGTAACTCTGCAGGCGTGACCGGCTTCAGTTCTGGTATCTCTAAACCACATCCAACTTCATCCGACTTGTCTCCACAATCGTCAATACCGTCGCACCTCCACCAATCGGGGAGACAGTTCCCATTTTCACACTTAAACATCCACTCTAAACAAGTGCCGTTGTTAGGGAAATTTGGTTTCTCCGTGCCAGGAAGAGGGAGCAATTTCGAGTGCGATTTATTCGGGCAATTCTGTTCATCTGATAAGTTATCGTCGCCGCAGTCATTCTCACCATCGCAGAACTTGTGGCAAAGAATTATATTGTTAAGTATTATTTTTCACATATTATCCTACTAGAATATAATTGTAAAATATAACAATGTACTAGAAAACCAGTATTGGTTGTCTGAACTGAAATGACGCCCCCCACACATTCAAATAAACCGTGTGTGTCAATTGTTTCATGAATTTGCTTGTGTACGTAAGAGGTGATGGAGCGCGTCATTTGGGCTTAGACCAGCTATACAGCTCTTCTACGGAAGCGTTAGAAAGATTCCGCGTGTAGTAAAATAAATATTTATATATGTTGAATTTTTCAATTGGGTGTTGGATGATCTAATTCGAAACTATAAGCAATAGCTAAAAGTACTAAAAGGTTTCTCGGGGGCTGATTTTGATGAAAACTAAAACCTACAACTAAGACCATGTCATTCTAAAATCACATAAGAAGATTAATATTAAAACTTACCCAAGATTGAAATATACACTTTCCGCTGGGACATCTGAACATGTACGGTGCACAAGTCCTGTCCTTACACTGTTGTTCGCTCTCGTCTTCCCCATTCTCACAATCTTTCTCGCCATCACACACCCAAGAGTTGGGGATACATAAGTGACTGTCGTTTGAACAACGGAACCCATTGCCGGCACAGCTTTCAATGATGTCTGGACGTTTGTTCTGTATCTGTTTGAGTTTAAATATTTTGGGTGGGTCAAAATAAATTGCGCGTAAAATTGTGTAAAATTTATAAAAGTTAGTTATAAAATTTCCTATCGCTGTCTGTAATTTCTTACAAATAAGTACGGTATTCATCATCATCATCACTTTTTTTTTTTTTTTTTTTTTTAATTCCAGTCACAGACAGAGTTGTTCAGGCCGCCCACATAGGCCTCCATCTTGACCTAACGACTATTGATAGTCAACTTTTAATGTGCCTTCTGAAGCACTGAAGCGCTCTGATGAAATACCACTAAGCGGTCACCCATCCAAATAGCAACCGCGCTTAGGTAGCTTAACCTACTGATGGTTGACCGAACAATGAGTGCTAATGGCCGCGAGCGCTTCTAACCACTGCCAAATAAGTACGGTATACAGATTATGTTACATGACAATTGAACGTACTAGATTCGTGGACATGGACCGAATAATTGATGAGATTTACAGCTAGTTTATTTGGGACCAAGCATTTTTAAGACTATATGTTACCGTTATTTCATTGTGTAGTCGTAGAGAAATAGTTAAGTTAGTTGACCACGCATAGCGACAAAAGGTTCGCGCCCAGTAGTGAGATAGTTATAATATAGATAGGGCTGATATTCTGCTCCCTAGACTTTACGCCATATAGACATCAGAATGTCTCATCAAAATGCCCAAGTTGCAGACAACTTGGGCATTTTGTTATCTGATCATTTTACAATCAGAACGTTTTACGACAAGTGGGTAGGCATTATGAGACTAACCCCTATTATTTTATTGTTTTTGTTGACCACATGTCACTTACCTACAGTTGTGGTAGTGGTGAAACGCGGGACTATTGGCTATAAAAAGGGGGTATTTAGCATTCCACGAAGATCTTAGATGCCCAGACCAACTTCAACTGTAAACCGGTACACCTACTGATAGAAGTACAAAGCTTCAGAGAAGGCTTCCCTTTCAGAGAAAGGGTGAGGTCAGACGATAGTCGTGTCCGCAAAGGTTAAAATTAGCTAAATCAAGATAAATTTTAGGAGAACTAATCCCCTGTCAAGATGAAAAGGTTGCTAATAATGATCTTGAAAACTCAATATTGATGTCCAGTATTATCTTTAGTACGTATATGTACGTATAGTTACTAACCGTGCAGTTGCGTTCGTCAGACCGGTCCTTACAATCGTTATCACCATCACAGACCCATCGCTGCTCGATACAATGTCCATTATCGCACTGGAACTGGTTCGCAGAGCAGTTGCGATGACCGCAGTCTGTAAACAAACAGTTTAGTTAATGATAATATTCAGTTACAAGTTATCGAAAGGGGCATATCAGGTTATAATAATAATAAAGTTGTATTAACAATAATAGGTATAATAGGCCTCACAAAGATCTTCCGGACCCAAGCAGTCAAGGGCCCGAGCAGGTATAATATCGTGCAGGTAAGATTAGCTTGGACCCATTTTTTTTTTTGCAAAAAAAATCCCGAACTAATTTAGCAGTGTAATCGATCTACTTTCTGACTCTGTACACGCCGACGGCCTCTGTAGCGTAGCGGTTGCTACGCAGGGGGCGCGGGTTCGATTCCTGCTTAGTGCAAATATTTGTATGCATGAATATGTATATTTGCAATGGTCTGGGTGTTTCTATGTATAATATGTATGTATGTACAAAAAAAAAGTATCTAATTATGTTTATCCGCATTCTAGATCCCATAACACAAGCTAGTTAAGCTTCGCTTACCATGGGTCTAGATCGTTGTTTAGAATGTTGTAGAATATTTATATTTATTTACTAGCTGACCCTGCGAACTTCGTACCGCCTGACTGTCGATTATTTAAAAAATAAAATTCTCCGCGTAAGAACCATCCTCGTACTTCAAGGAATATTCTAAAAAAAGAATTAGCGAAATCGGTTCAGCTGTTCTTGAAATTTGCGCTTAGCAACACATTTAGGGATTCATTTTTATATTATAGAGATTTACTTTGAATAAAAATTTGTGTAAGTACTTTCATCCTGAAAAAATGTACAATAAAAACCTACCTTTCTCATCGCTCATGTCAGTACAATCGATATCATCGTCACATCTCCAGTGAGGGAGGTAGCAACGAGTGTTGTCACACATGATCATTGGCGGCACGCATAGGCAACCGATCTCGTCAGATAAATCGCCACAGTCATTGCTGAAGTCACAGCGAGCAGACGAACTTATACATTTGCCGTTTTTGCACATAAATTGATCCTGAAAATATTCAAAATGTTTAAAAAGGACTCGATATGCGATATCGTCATAAAGTACAGTATAAAATCGCTGACCAATAAAGGTCGTTTATTTTACCGAACGTTAGTATTGAAAGCTGTGAATATTCATGCAGATTGAAATTGTCCCACTTAGGGATTGGAGACCTCGAGAAGGCAAACGGAAGGTGGGACTCGCTAGCCAGGTGGACTAACGACATGAAGCAGGCCTAAGTCCAGCAGTGGACTGCAATAGGTTAGAAGATCGATTGATCGATTGAGGGGTTGTATACCAGGTACTATTTAATAATAAGTTACACGATCATAACATCCCATATCTTTAAACTGCAAGTAACTTTAAGTATTTACAAATATCATGAAAACTAGCAATAACAGTTTCAATTAAAATCAAATAAAATTGAAATATACTTACAGAAGTGCACGAAGAATTGATAATCTGGGGACATGTCATATTGGCGAACGGTTGCGTGTTATTCGGACACATACATTTTCCGTTGACCTTACTCAAGCCATCCGGACAGAGACAGCTGAAACTATTGTTACCAGGCGCACCAAGACATATTCCATCACAACTTGTATTCTTATATGAACATGCGTTATGCCCGAACTGGACAAAATGTGCAAACACTTTCAAGTCCATCAAACCGACAAACGAATCATTTATCGTCAATATGTTTGTGCCAGAATCTTTGTCAGCCATAAAGATCGACTTCACTTTCCAATCGTCCCAATACATTTTATCCTTTAAAACAGCAACCGCGAATGGATGAGTTACTCTATCATCGTTGAATAATATTTTTCTGAAATATTTGCCGTTTAGATCAGCACTGGCGATATAATCCTCCATCGCATCTACCCAGTATATTCGCTCGGACATTTGATCAATCGTTATCCCATTAGGCCATTGGACAAGGGGCTTAGTAAACAATTTTACGACATCCGTACCATCAAGTTTTGACCTCGACACTGATGGATTATTCCTATCCCAGTCGGTCCAAAATAAGTAACCTGCTTTTGGATGTACCGCAATACCTCGTGGTCGTGATAAAACTCGAGAATCTAATATCGTCACTCTCATTCTACCGCTCAGTGCCATGTCAGTTCTGACAGCTTCAATTTTCTTTCTCATACCGTCAACGAAAAATAGTACATTTGATATCCAATCGAAAGCCATTCCTTCTATACTAACCAAGTCTCTGTCAATAATTATTTCCTGAGCTGTGGCATTGTTGAAGCATTGACGGGTGATTTTGTCCAGTTCTATGTCTGCCCAATAAATACAGTTGTTCTTTAGGTCAAACTCAATAGCGACGATATTTCTTTCATTGACTACAGGGTATATAGTGGAGTTATCAGATAAATCAATACGGGCGATTTTATTACCCAAGGCTACCAGCATAAATTCAGTTGGCTCGTCGATTGGGCATGGGATCGTATCAGGCACGTAAGCCATATACCCAGAAATAGTGCAGGCATCTCCATCGATTTTCCTGTATCCTTTGGTTCTCTTGTAGAAATGTCCAGGGCGGCAATCGGATGGAACAGCATAAGGATCGTATTTGACTGATTTATTTTGAATACATTCGTTACCGGAGAGCATAAATCCAAAATCGCATTCGAAGTCGCGTCGGCTACACTCGCAGACTTCTTTTTTGGAGGGTCTGTCATAATCAATTCCATTGTAACAGCTAGTATGAGCAATTCGTCGTTGGAAGGTGTTTTTAGTACCGAGAACACAAGAAACTGAGGAGTTAGGAGGTGACGGTGACCAAAACTTGTAGTCCTTTTCAGTGCAATTGAGCGCAAAGGTGTTCTTCAAATCAATAGTAATGATTATCCATTGGTGTAGATTATTTGCTGATCCAAACATTGTGAAAGTAGTTGTATTTTCGCCCGGCTCCGTCATCAATCCATAAATGCGGAGGTCATCGACGTTGAACCTATAAATTAGTATTGTTAATAAGCAAATAATAATTTTTATTGATAGCGTAAATGCCAATGACTCACTGATAAGAGTTCCATTCCATGCCTTCGTTCGTAGAATATAATATTTTTCTCGTTTCGCCGCGAGACTTGAAGTATTTGACTGCTACTAATATGCCGCCGTGGTCTCCATAGTTGAAAAAGTAATAGTCTTTAAGGATTCTTTTCCATGTAAGACCAGCATCTCTGCTGAGATAAACACCAGGAATTCCTTTCAAAGATTTGCCCATAACGCCAGTTGCCATTATAATACCAGGAGCTGATTTTGAACTCAGGACATTTGCTGACCTACAACAACGTTAAGATTTTTATCGATATCATGTAAAAAACTGAATAACTCATAGTTTTTATGTTTCGGGACTTATCGCGATTATCGCACCTCTCGACGCTCGCAGACCAGTCAAGTCGTGACCACGGGTGCTGCAACGCACCCGAAACGTCGGCACAAGTAAGTTCCAAATAATAATTAATCGCGATAAGTCCCGAAACATAAAAACTATGAGTTTACACCGCGATAGTTTAAAAATAACTGAATAACTGTTTTACAACATTCGTTTTTATATAAAGCCAGAGATAATGAGTTTTTGAATGGGTACAGTACAGAGTATCAGTATAATAACAGAGGTACTGAAAACAAAATAAAGTTTGAATATTTCTATGTTACTGATTAACAAATAAGTTTCGGCTTTGTAGAACCACTAGGTACACAGTAATTTAAAAATTCTGCAAATACTTAAGACAACGTAATGTGCTGCTGATGTAGAAAGGAGACACCTGGCGGCTGTTTTGTCAATGTTTTACTCTAAGTAAAATATATAATTTTTAAAATATAATTTTTAGCCATTTGTATTCCGTCTTAATTTAACTAAAGAAAAAATGTATACAAAATAGCAGTCTCTACAAGGTGTCTGCGATCAGTTTTTATTATTTGTATCAATTGCCTTACTTTCCTCTTATTAGAACAATAAATTCAGGGCACACGCACACGCAAACACCCTTCAGGGCTCTGCCATATAATATCATATCATGTTATTAAAAAAAATACTTTAACGGATTGTTAGTGAACAGTGAGCAGTCTCTATATAAACCGATAAACAAGTGCATGCTTAATTAAAATAGGAATAAGAATGATGATTATTCTGCTAACTTAATATAAGGACGATATTGCCTTTATCTACGAAAAGAGACACCTAGTGAAAGAGACATAGGTTGTCAACTTCTGCGTTTAGCGATCACAAAATGCTATGAGCAAGTGAGCATGACCGACCACTTGCTTCAACAGCGGTAGTAGTGCGAACGATTTGCCATTTCAATGGCACAATAAAATGAACACCTTAATTAATTTTCATGAATACTTTCATATTACAACAAAATCATAGTGTTTAAGGGGATCCAAAACTGGTGAACTTGCTGACCGACGGATGAGTCTGACAAAGGTGTCATTTCGTGGATTGGGAAGTCAAATTGTAATTGCTCTCACAATGTGTTATCTATCATTGACTAAATGATAACACATTGTGAGAAAACATGGGGACCCCGGGCTCCTATCAAAGCATTGGATGGAACCGATATACATAATAGATGATGATGGCTTCCATAGAATCTCATTGCATCTTTCACAACTCCATTTATTATTGACAAATGAAAAACATATAATATGAGGTTACAATCTGGAACTAAATAAAAAAAAACCGACTACCCGTGCAGAACGCAAAATAAAACCAAAGCATTCTCTTAGTTCCATTAAATAAAACACTCGCTTATTTATGAGTTTACCTCACACCATGTTCAACAACTTTTCCTGGTAGGCTGCAAACAATTGAAAGTTAATCAGATTTATAAATTTAACGATACATTATATTGACCAGTTCTATTGATCAATTAAAAATAATATTACTATCGATAACAGCATACAATTATGTTAATTAATTTGTAATGTAATGAGGTGATTGAAACTTCCTGCCTAACATAGTCATCACGACGTTTGAGCACAAAATTATTATTTTTTTATATTCGGTATTCCCACTTGATCGTAAGAAGCTAGGGTGAACTAATATACGGGCCACCATTTCAGATGCTGAAGATTCTAAAATGGGGGTCCATACGACCATACCTTGATGATTTTACGTGTGCAGGTAGAGTTCCAATTCTATATCGTGTGATTAAGAAATCTATTCTATTACTAGTTATAAGTTATTAAATGTTCAATGCTCAAGTGAATGAATACTCGAAAAATAATGCATTCATTGTAAGCGCATGAGCCATGATGTCAAATATCAAAGTCGACCATAACCACAAGAATTAGTCACAGAAATTATTATACAAAATTATTGCGAACCACGGCCAACGGGAAATACTATCATGTTCCGATAAAATAAAAAGCAGTGTATAATTTCCTCATGCAAACTCGTTTTTTTTTTGTATTGTGTACAAGCATGGCTGTTTTTTATGATTATTGTAACGGGTATAATAATATGATTATAATTTTATTGATATCTATTTCAATTGCGGCTGTTTGTTTTTGTATTGCTATCTCTATTTACCAAGAGTTCAATGTCACGGTCTACGGATTTGCTGATGTTTTTAAATACTAAATTATTCTGCAATGAGCACACGGCTCGCTTTATAGTAAGCGGCTAACTATGTAGTCTGTAGAGCGTTCAGCACTACGTCACGGATCTCTGGTACGATTCTCGCTGTGCATTTTTTTTAATATTCAGCCTGTCAATTGACTACATCCTGCTGGGTAGGTAGTAAGAAGGTAGGGATGTTAAGAACCTCAAAATGGTAATCCCTATCTTGACAGATGCTTTTTCACGCTCCGCTTGAATGTACATTATACATGAATTTGTGTAGGTATTTGATGGGCCTAAGTAAAATATGTATGTATTCACAAAAAAAGGAATTGGAGTATGTTGATCCGTGTTCTAGAATCTATAGCAGCAACACTTAGGCCCTTATTCTAGAATGGTACTCAGTTCTGCACCTCGATAATATGTGAGAACATAAATTGTACCTAGGTACATACAGATAATCTGTCAAAAATGACCATCCGTCTATACAATTTGTCCTTAAATGCATCGAGATTCAGGACTGTGTGTACGTTCTAGAATACGAGATTTAATTCTGATCTATATAACGTGTAATAATATATCCTAGAGAATATTATTATATCTCAATACTACAAGTTTACTATAGAGACGCTTGGACTCTAGAGGTTATCGACCCACGTGTTACCGACCCTACTACGAACTACAATTATTTATTATGTTAGATTGAATGATTGCTACTTCGGTGTGTGAGGTCCCGGGTTCGATCCGACAACATGTTGAGTTCTTCTGTTAAAAAATCTCAGTAGTAAATCAGAATCGAGAAAATATTATCGACAATAATAGACAATTTTATATTATACTGAGGTGTATACTCTCATTAATATTCCCCATAGCCGGTTAATGCGGATCGGCACATATTTAAAATTGACATAGGTTTATTTTTCTATTGTATTTATTTTTAAATAATACTTAGGCGATCAAATTTATTTGAAGTAGTGATGCTAGATTGTATTTCAGGCCCTGTTTTCTGTTTTTCACTATCAACACAGAGGCGTACAAGGTTATCGGAGCGGAAACACATACCTACTATGTGTTATTTACTTCATTCTGTGTAGGTAAATAAATAATGAGTGGATTAGAGTGTACTTAAAAGCGGAATCTAATCCATTCATGGATTTGATAAGTGGATTAGAGTGGAATAGAGCAATTAATCAATGTAGGCATATTTACTCGATATCCAATCGCCCCACCCCCCGGCCCATTACTTATTATTTGCATCACTACGATAAAATTAATAATGCAATTCTAACTTCATATTATTATACAATTACATCTCTATCATACTAGGTATTAGATTATGCATTGTATAGCTTTTGTTATTACTGTTATTATATCAAAACAATAACACTTATAGACGGAAGCTATGAATGAAATAATGCTCTTTACAAATTTCATACAAAACAAAGGGAATGAACGATTTAGGAATTCCTTTTTGGTGTTTTGGTATCGTAAGGTTTCCCGAGATCGACTGAGATCCCAAAACGCGGAAAACACCACACATAATAATGAATAGACGATCGATTTCTCAATGTTACTCATTACAGAAAGACAATTTTCTTTCTAGTTTTCCAAAACAAAAAAAATGAAATCTCATCATCATCATAAAGATTATTACTCGATTGCATTCGAGGCCTTCACCTCGGAGCCCGGGTTGTCGGCCATAAAAAAGTAGTAGCCTAGTAGCCTCAGCATCTCGTGTCTCTCAACTATTTCGACCAATGAAATGAATCATTTCGGTCAGGTGACATATTTTTCTGCTATCTCATTGGTCGGAGACAATCATGACTACGAGAGGTACAAGTCTCACCCACTGTTTACACTACAAGATTACATACTTCCCACAATAGATGTTCATCGTTCGCAAAAATTGTAAATAAACAATTCATGCATTTCTACATTGAATGGGTCAATAAACTGCATACAGATAAACGCTATCACGGAACTGTAAGCACTAGCGTATATCAAGCTATAGAGATGTTTTGATGATGCGATTAAGAGTTCAAGTGACTCTGTCAAGGATGACAGTGGTACGAAATATACCTACAGTTATTTGATAATAAAAAATGATCTTTCGATAATTAAGTTTATATTCGACACCGTAAGGTATTTTTAGTTATACTCGTAATGTTATAATCAACCATGCTATTAATGTAAATAAACAGTAAATTGGTAACTGATCTTACCTTGTGACTGGATAGAGCTGACTGAACTTCTGGCATATGTGCAAACTGCAGGAATTTTCCAGGTGACAGCTTAAAGGTTTACCTGCGAAGTGGATTTTCAATATATTAACGAGAATATGAGCATAAGAAACCTGTAGTTTTGCCAGCGGAGATTTACGTAGAAATGAAATAACTCTTATTACTAATAATTAACGACACATCGCCGCAAAAGCAGAGGTTAGTAAAAATAAAATTCGTATAGCCCCATGCAGCATCAGCTGCCGCGTCCAATATGTGTGTGTATAGTTATAACTATTACTTCAAAATTTAACGTCGTCGATTCATTGCCTCGATATTTTTAATATGCAAGTAATAAATGAAGCAATGGCTTCTTTTTTGTATTTTTGTTAAATGTGTCTTACATTTTGACACACAAACTGACTTCCTCTCGCATAAAAAGTTTCGCGGAGAAAGTACTATGACCAATGACCATATTACTTTTAATCAGATTAGGTCAGAAGTGCAACATGCTCTCATTTAGTAACTTAAAAACGCTTAGAACTACGAACAATTCATTCCTAACAAAAAAAAAATACGACTCTGCTTAATTCGACATAACAGGATATGCTATATGATAGCAATGACTATAAAGGATGAAATAGGTAACCTTCGTACTAAAAATGATGATTCACTAGTTTCTGAGTAGTGTGGTGTTAGAGTAACAATCTTCTACACAATAATAGGCAGTGAACTGTTGATGTTACACTAAGTTGCTAATCGGTTGAACGGCAGATGTTGTTATGGGCGTTGCGTTGACGCACAAAGATTTATTTATTGTTACTAATGTTTACTTCAATGTGATTATTTCTGGCTATATTTAGTTTATAGGTTTCAATGAGTCGCAAGATCGGTATGTATCAGAAGTCATAGTTCTGTATAATATGTATATGTAATATAGTTATACCATTAGAGAAACATATTCAACTTACATTTTGTAACATTGCTAAAAATAATAGCATCAATAGCATCATTAAAAGTGGATTGTAATCGGAAAAGCTATTTCTCTGTGGAGAAAATTGCAATAAAAGATTACCAAGAACTCCAAGAAGTCTTACCATTTTCATCCTCAGTAGGCGCGTTGATAGGGGACCACGTGACTCCATGATCGAAGGTAATCAGAGAAATCAGATGTTCCGGCCCAATATTGTTCACATGCGCTTTGGAATCAACTCTTGAAGCTATGTAGATACCCTTTAGTCCTTCTACTCGGTAGAGATCAGTGAATGAGTCTTCGGTGACATCTCTGAAAGTCAAAAACATGTTTACATGGATGTCCTAATTGAAAAAACACGATTGTCAGAGAAAATTCGTTTGTCATCTCCCCTACTGCGTAACTGAATACTCAGGTGACATTGTCTAATACTGACATTCCAGATACCAAAAATAAATGGTTATATCGTTCAAAATACTTTGACCTTTGTATGACAGGGTGTGACCAAAGTCTTCTGTTTTTATCCCTATTTTTAGAAAAGTTATTAGTGCGTCGTATACAATTTTTGCAAAGTGCTAGGCTATAATATGCGAAGTTTGCTGGTGCGCATAGATATCTCGTCATGCATTACATCACGCGATATGCATTTTTCTCTGTACTCGGTCACGCTAGACATAGAACATTTAGTTCTTTACAATGTATATCGGAATCAGTAATATTTACTGTAATCTAAAGACGTTTGACTACAAAACTAAGCGTTAACTACTGTTAATGTTATTTACTTTACTAAAACATAATAATATGCACATTGCAGTAAATTCAGCTGCATTTGCAACTTTCATAATCCATACTATAAATGTAAATATTATAAATGCAACTCTAATATAATGTAACTCTGTCTGTCTGTCATGCTTTCAATAAACCACTGAGCCGATTTTGAAGAAATTTGGTAAAGGGGTAGATTAGACCTTGAGAAAGGGAACAGAATATGTTTGGTCGCAATAACCGACATCCACGCGGGCGGAGCCGCGGGCAACAGCTAGTATGAAGATAAAACCTACTATTATGGTCAAATTTTCAAGAATAAAACTCATGAAAACTTACTCTAACCAGCTGTCCTTCCAATTAGCATCAGGGAAGTAGCACAATATCTGTTCCAAACTTAATACAAAATTGTATTGAGTGTAATTATTGCTAATCTCTGACACATATAAATTAGCAAGAGAGTCCGTGTGCATGACAGAGACAAATATACGCTGATCGGTTACGTCTGCGATGTGGAACTTTCGGAGGTCTAACTCTGTCTGGAACTCGGCCTTGAAGAATGGACCACGCTGATGTGAGATGTACAAGTGAAGAGTGTTTCTCTGAAAAAAAAAATGTGGTTACTTAGTATACTCATACCCTTTGTACTTCTTTGTGGCTTGTAGCCCTAATAATGGCTAAATATAACTTTTTTCACGCACCTAGTGCCACTAGACCAGGCCATGTATTCATAATATTTTACGGTCATAGCAGTTTGTCACGATAACCATGGAACATCGTGAGTTTAATGACCTGACTAACTTTTATTCGTGACAAACATGACCATCCGTGTTTTTTTGTTCTCCTAAGCACAAAACTTTGCACAATATTTGTAAATGGACACATTATGTACGGGTCGCTTAATCTAGCTGTAGCCTATAATAAAATACATGAATGAGATTGGTGGGTAAATCATTTGGTAGGTGAACCTATAGCCGATGGAAGGTTTACTGTAGAATGGAGAACAACCCTTCACCCTATATCCGTTTACGGCTTTGTCGAGACTTACGGAGAAAGACGGAGTGACCCTTGAATCTTACTTCGCTGGAAATCTAGCGATGGAATCATACATAGGTACCCAGAGGTGAATACACCCACATTTCACCAACCATTGTATTTGATCCCACGTAATAGGGGGTGAGCTTATTGCCGTATTACGGACACTACTTGAGTCATACATCTGAAGCTGAGTCTTGGCTGTGTATATCTGTCTGATGTTAAACAGCCCTCTCCCTTAGTGGCCTTGCAAGACACCGTATGGGAATAAATGGCGTGGCCAAATTCTATTCTGCCGGAAACCACGCGGCTGAATAATCAAACCAGACATTAATAAACCCAATTTATTTCCTAACTTTTTCATAATTCCACACAAATAAAAGTCTACAAACTGACACTGTAATTGCGATCTACAATTTGGGTTAATGTTAAGATATTTAGCTTTCTAGAAAGTTTAACTACCGTTTGTAACTACTATTTTTTTAACCAAATATTTGTACATGTTTCTCTATACCTTACGGGGTAAAATTACAACCTTACAATCTATCCAGCCCACCTAGACAAGTGTCAATTCGTTAGCTGGCGTATTGTCGAATAGAATTATGAATGTATGGAATTTGACGTTTAAGACATGTATTTTGACGTTTATGACATACGATGACGCCTGTCATATACGTCAAATCCCATATATTGTCTAGGGGGGAGGGGAGGGGGCAGAATCCAGATATTAAGAGAAGTAGGATTGCTGAAACCACGCTTAGCGGAGACGGACCAGGGGAGTACTTAAACTCACATATAAAACAATTCAAGCTTTATACTTCTGCGGCTCTAGAGCTCTTTCAGTGGAAGTAAATGATTTCCGGTTCTTCAAGTAGTTCTCAATTTTTCTTTAGGAAAGATTTGAGTAAAACGTAAAACTCAATAGGTATAGTAAACGGATCGTGACTAGGGAATAAACTGATACTGGGGCCCTGGGCCATGTCACTAGTTTGAATGTAATTTATGAAAATATACCGCAGCGTCGATAGCTTAGTGCTTTAGGGGTCGTCGGTGTTAAGATCGAAAGGTCCCGGGTTGAAATCCTAGCCATTACACTACCGACGACGTGAACCCACTCCTAACACAAGCAATTTAGGTTAGCTGAAGAGGTTAGGCGGAATATTAGTAATTCCGGTTAATTGTTAATGTATAAGTAACCAATTAAAAATATACCTACGAGTAGGTACATTAAACGGACCCGGAAAACCACAGATATGGTTACATTGGTTACCTATTGCAATAAAATATTGTTAAAATATGACGCACTTTTATATGAATCATAAGTAATCATAACATTTGTAGTCTTTATATCGCCACATAAAAATTAAAATAAATAATACATAATAATATATACGAAATACTTGTCACTAAGGGAAAAATCACACATTAGTTTTGATTAGCATTTTTCCACGGCAAATATGAATTTTCATTTTCAGTTACGCATACATTCTTCAACACGTACAAAACCATAATATATGACCGGCATTAGGTAAATAGGTACTAAAGTTTTCATAAAAAATAATAACTATCCATCCAGGAATCCATCGCCCCGCGTCACCGATATCGCTCTATTCACAGAGCCACCGAGGCCACAACTTTATTATGTAGATGTAATTTATCTATACAAATTATGTAGATGTAGGTACAACATAATAAACAATAATAAAATAATATTGCAAAAGCGTTTAGGCACGATCAGTAACTAACTCGTATGGGCACAATTACACTAACTAAAAGGTAAACGGTCAACTCCATTAAAATTTACAACATTGCAGTCGCATTGCAAGATGATTTTTCAGAAATACTAAAATTCGTTCCAGTCAAATACTTACACATTTCTCGAAAGGTCAACTTGAGTGTTTTGAAAACGCTCAACTATTTATCTTGCTGAGGGCTAAGACAAAAAATCTAAACCTGCAACAACCATAAGTGCCATAACTCTTAAGAACCTTTTAAATGTGTGGTTTTGCCTGCGAAGTGGGCAATTGATACCTACTCGTTTTGAATTAAACCCTTGTCAAGTATACACTTGAACGACGCATACTTTTATTTTTTTGTAAATAAGGGCGTTAGTTATAATGAGTACCCTGTAGTATTTATTATGTGACCCTGTCAACATAGAGTATACAATAGAAAAACGCTTAGGCGATAAAATGACAAATTTACGAGCTAATAAATTACCTTATCACATGTCAGAAATTACTTATTAAACTGTATTGAACAAAGCCACTTATGTGAGATGTGAAATAACAAAAGCTGTCATTTGTTTCCATGTTCCAATACAAAGAGAAATTGTTGGCTATGGTTTCACATCACTACAAAGAATTGTTTGTGTAGCCTGAAACACTAAACTAAGCGAATAATGACATCATATTTAAGTTCCTTAGAAGTTATATGACTATAGACTTGTATGGCTAATTGGCTATGTATGATATCTAGCGAACATTTAGGTAATCAAAATATTCAGGCCACGTATTACCTACGTATTATTATTATTATTATTATTTCACTTAGATCATAATATATGTATCAAATAACTGGGTGAGCTATCGAACAACATAACAAAGAAATACTTATTATTTAAGGAGGGAGTTCGGTGCACTTTACGGTGCCTATAACTTGAATTTATTTAGTTTTATTTATTATGCAAAATAGATACTTAAATAGCTACACACATAGTCGTTTCTTCAATAGAAGTGATTTTCGCCATTCATTAATTTGACGACCTTTGTCACCCTCTGTCACATGGCGATAGAGCGTTCGACTGCTAGATCCGTGGTCGCGGGTTCGAGTCAAAAGTCAAAATGTATCTATTTTTTTGTTAATCCACATTTTAGAACCCACATTACAAGCTATGCTTAGTTTGGGCACGTAGTAACTATTTATTAATCTTTTTTTTTTTTTTTTTTTTTTTTTTTTTTTTTTTTTTTTTTTTTTTTTAATAATAATAATTTATTAAAACGATAAATTACACAAGTATACAGAATCGTTGTCTCCTGAACTAAGTTGTTAACCTGTATCTCAGGAGACATTGCCTTCCCTTATTACATGTTATGCAATATAGTTTCAACAATAGTTAGGTAAAAATATATATTTTTTTTTTTTTTTTTTTTTTTAATACATAATAATTTTAGTAATTTTTAGAGACTAGGCTACGTAAGGTTCTGTGTGTGTGAGTGTGTGTGTGTGTGTGTGTGTGTGTGTGTGTGTGTGTGTGTGTGTGTGTGTGTGTGTGGGTATAGAGCACTTTATAATGGAACTATTCATTATTGTTGCCCAAAGGTTCGTGAGCTACTACAACACTGACACTGAGGTGTGGCAGAAATTGCTTATGTGTAGTTTTATTTCTTACAAAGTAATACAGAGAACTGCTTGGACAATTAATTGTTTGTTTAAATAGAACAGTTGCAAATTTATCCAACAGTATGTCGATAGTCTAATATCTGATTTAGTTTAACCATGTTGTATTATTCAAGCTCTTGAGCAGGGGACAGGAAGAGAATAGAAGGATCTTCATTATCTGTACAAGCTACATAAATAAAATAGGCTAAACACACATTTCGAAGTGGACAATACATTAAAACTGTATAATGAAAATATATGATTGTGTAGTGATTCAACAAAGTTCAAGAACCCTGATTAATTTGCATATTAATATTATGTTTACGGAAAATCTGCAATACTGTTGACGCTAGTGAGTCGCGATGTAGTTTTCAAATTCACAGTTTATAATAAACTTGTATAACTTTTATTTTTCTAATGTTTTTACAATTAACTATTATATTTTATTAAATTAATAAATAAAAATATTTACAAGATCAAAAAAAAAAAGAAAGGGGAAGGAAAAACTTGTATTTTGAATTTTAGTTTCTACATTCAATTTTCCAAGATATTTTTAATTTCTAGGCACATTGGCTGTGTAAATGACGCAGTATGATTTTTTTTTGCGTGAAACGTTCCTTCTTCTGACTAATGTTTTAGTTTTCGGCAAAGGACAGGAATGGAGGTCATAAAATGGTGGCCAGCCAGGGAATGCCGACAGTTCGTGTTTATTTTTCACCACACGTCACGTAATGATGTCACTGGTTCAAATCGATACGACTTCTATGTACCTAAGGCGTATAGGTTACTCGCGATGTGTAAAGCTTCACGAAAATAAAGCAGCAAGCATTACATTACAATACCCGGAAGGAAACTACTATATTAAATCTTTATTACTAATTAATTGTAATAAATAGACGCACCTATGATTATGAATGACGTTTTTTACTTAAAATATTTGTGTTCTTCGAAACTTGACACAGATTTGAAAATCGAAAATTGCAAGCACAAAAGGACGTTGCTGAGGTTGGTTTTCTGTAACAATAAATATTTACAAAAAGTGTGCAACTTGCAACAGGAACGCGTACCTTTAGTGCAAATCTTGGTAAGTATACGCCTTTGACTTCTTCTACTTGACATACGTTAATCTGATTGACATGCCTAATAATAACAATCACCCTATGTATAACCCATTTACTAATAATGTATGGGAAGAAAAAGCGCCTATATGCCCATCCTTTCAGATAAAAAAGTATCGATACATGTTTTCTAAGTAGAATTTGTAATTATAATTTCGTTTCGCACAGTAGGCGTGCCCGGCAACTGAAATTCTCCATCCACTCACTGGTGGGTAATGCCAGCGGGTGTACAGGACGCAACCGATAGCATGAAACAATAACATTATATGTTTGGCTATATTAGCGTAGACATAGACACTTGCGAGAAGGGAAGCTATGAATAGACTTTCTTTACCACGAAGGAAAAAAGGCGATACACACATGCGATCCTTAATTATTTTCACCTTTCTACCACCAACCCCTATTAAATAGAAGCAAAATTGTATTGCCTGTAAATCAAAACAACGTTTGCCAGGTCAAGTGGTAAACATTAATACACATAATACTGTCGTTTTAGACTCTAGTGTTAACTCTCTAATAAACGTAAGAGAGGTAGGTCACGATTCCCTCCGATTATTTTTTTATTTTAAATAGCGTTTTGTCAATTAAAGCAAAAAAAATCGGGGCGGATCGCGTCTAACCCTATAAAAGCGTGAGTTGACATAAATTATCATATCAACAGAGGTGATTTGGGCAATTGTACGATCACTTGAGACACGAAGAGCAAGGAGGACAATTTGCCACGTATTATTCGCTTGACAAGGCACTTCCTTCGTATACAACAATGCATATAGATGAGTAGGGTAGCACAATGTCGCAGTGGCACTTAGCCGAGACTCAATTAAAGTAAGTCGATATGGGGGCTTATGACTGATGTCATGTTATGTTTAACAAAGCGACATAAATGCTAGGTACCTATGGTCATTGTTCACACAAGTAATAGTTTTTATTGCGAACAGAAGTTCAATTTCTCAGGTTCCCTGGAAGAACGGCAAGTGCTTACTTTGGGACGCAACTTGCGTCAGCACAGTAGCCGCCAGCCACCTTAGCCGCACCGTCCACTCCCCGTCTGCTGCTGCAGAGCACGCCAGCTCAAGGAAGAGGCTTAAGTACGCCGACTTGGAGCCGCTGTACCATTTCGTGCCGGTAGCGGTGGAGACACTGGGGAGCTGGGGCAAGGAGGCTAAAGGCCTTATTAAGGAAATTGGACAGAGGAACATCGAGGCGACCTGTGACTTTCGTTCCGGATCGTTCCTGGGGCCTTAGACAAAGTGACATTCTATTGGCGAAAACGCCAGTGGAATCGCTAATTATTGTAGTATGAAATTGACATAAATCATTAATATTATTGTATTTTTTTTATGAAATTCGAGTCTTTGTAACTCGAAATACATTATTTAACTTATCATTATTACTATAACCACCACAATGTCCCAAAATCCTTTGTTAAAAGCTTAAAAATGTTTCGCTACAGCGCGATTCCATCAATAGAATGTCACTTTGTCTAGGGCCCCTGGTCCAAAGGTTGGCCGTCACCATACAGCGTGGCAACGCAGCAAGTGTAATGGGCACTTTTGCACCGGGAACGGTCAGGGGCGGATTGTTTGATTAGTACAGGATAACTGTACCCCATATTGTACTGACTATGTATATTACTTATTATACAAATAAAAATCTATTGATTTCCCAGCAATACATAAAGTACCTAATTATTGATCATAACATTAATGTTTGTCATGCGAACCTTATCAAATAGACACTATCGCATCACTGAGTCATATAATAACAATGATGTGTACACTATAGTTAATTTCGTACAAGCCTTTTTTATTTCAGTATATTTTTCTATGAAAGTGATAGAGGGCAAATTTGAATCGTCTTATCGTCTACATTACTGTACACTATGCTTAGATAAATTTTGTGTGCCAAGTTCCGTCTTCAGTAAATAACAAAAAGAAAAGTTATACAGGAAGCGCTGTCTCTTCTTCATATGAGTAGATAAAACATCATGTGTCAATGAGTCACATCATGCGATATTTCAATACTTGAACAAAAACAATATTATGTCTGGAACTCATTGTAAATACGTGCCGACAAAAGGTTGATAATGAAAAATATAAAGGGGCATACACAATGAATACAACGAAACTTTCAATGCTGTAGTTACGATCTTATGGATGACTAATATGACTATACTCGGTTAGGTACTTAACTAAATGAAAACATTATTGTAGCGACTTTTAATAAAAACACACATTAAACAAATAAACTAGACTAACGAACTGACTAACTAGTGGTTCAATTTTGGTTTTCAGTCTTCAAAATAAGTTTCTAAACAGAAAATATTTGCAAACTGAGTTTTTAAAAGAAACATAGTAAATAGACTCATCAAGATTGTTTGCGTTTAGCTAAGTACCTTTAACCGAATGGATGTTAAGTACTATCCCACTTCTGCTAATGACTGAAACTTTTACTCCCAGAATTATTGTGTACTAACACTTAGAAACTTATCCTATAGTTTACTTTACACACAGTCTAAAGTAAACAAAGTAGGTCAAGAAGCACTAATCCTGCACAGGAAAATGTATTCGTGGTATGAATATCCCTGTCTGTAGGTACAGGTGGTGATCATACACAATTCTCTCGACTATGACACATCTACATGGACAACAAAATACAGGTGCATTTTTGTTGCTTTTCAATCTATTTATTTTGTCACTTCGCTGCGGATATTTATAAAATAAAAAAATATAATGATTATGATGTATGCTTCAATAACTCAAAAAAATTCTACATCGATTGAGCTCTCCCCTTGTCTCCCCCAGGGGAGCTACCGTGGGAGATATGACCCGTGAAATTGGAGCAAGTGCTCCCATTACAGAAACAAAAGCCTAGTTCTCTATTTATTTCATTTATTACCATTTATTTATTATTATTTATGCAACGTACTCTTAGAACTACTTATTTCGTACTGTCTATAAACCCTACTACAGCTTCTTAAATATTTTCTGTGACGTCAGTTGGATTTAAGATTGCTACTGATATTCGTATTTTGAAGGTCATCGACATCTTATTATTTTGCGAAGAAGTGATAATAGAAATATCTAGAATGAAATTGATTAACAAGATTGCGAGCAAAACATATTAAAAAGTTAGGATCTAAGGCATAAGGCCAAGTCAACCTGCTCTTTGACCGACGTAGCTCTATTAAAGCAAAGCTTTCTTCTGACGTTGTCAGTCGGCAGCCGCTTCCGTAAAAGATGAACCAAATATCGTAAATAGAAATAGGAGTTTAGATTCGGTCTTGGAGCCTCGATTGCACCTAAAGACTGTTTTTTTTTTCAAAGACTAGTTATTAGATGCAATCGAGGCAGACGCCTCAAGTCTTGCAGCAATAGCATGTGGAACTCACACATTGCATTGCGTAGGCCTAAACTTGAGTGTTTCATTTTTTCAAAAGTTTACCTGTTAGACCATTCTCAATGGTAATACGGAATCTAAAAATAAAGCCAGCTGACGACCCCATTAAGTGTAAAAATGGATGTTAATAGACCTCTACCTACCCTTTCGGAAGTATAGTATAAAAATAAACTATAGTACTTACTTCATCAAATACATAAATCTATAAATAATCTATTGTTTGGCCTTCGTAAACAACATCTAAACCTATGTTTACACCTACAAGGTTTATCTGTTTTTGTATTTCATAAAAACTATTGCCTTGTCATGTCATGAATTTTAGACGTTTAGTGATTGACGTTGCAAATCTGACATATTCTACTGTCCCTAAGTAGATTATCGCGCGTGATTGATTTTGTTAACATGATGATATTATCAAATAATTGACGTAAATGCTTGGCCGGAGTACAAAGAAAGTTGTCACGAAAGACAATGTATTTGACCTCATAAAGGTGAACGTTGGTGATGGATTGGTGAGGACAAGAGTACTTTGTTCTAGAGATTTTTTGTCAATATTGTTGTTACGAGTAAGATATTTGTTGAAAGATTATTCACAGTGTTATTTTCCTAATTTAAAACCCTCACCACGAGCTTCAGAATGTAAACAAAGAGAACTAAACAAGTGCAATATTCCAGCCAATACCTCGTGGTTCGCGGTGAAGTAGAGTAGAAGAATTAGGCAGAAGAACACAAAGCTATCATTGGAAGGGCTGTTCTCCATACGAATGCAAACGTAGAACCTATGCAATTGTCGTTGTCCGTCTGACGGCAATAAGGCAGAAAAATATGGTTGGCGAGATATGACTGACAACATGAATGAATTTTCCTCCCCTTTCGAGGACGTAAAGACATATTAGATATAGGTAGATCTATATAAAAATGTAATATGGTTAATAGACCAGTTCATTACTAGATTCTATGATAGCCATAAAACTTACCTCTTTTGATTGTTTTGTAGCAAACATAAAGTCTCCTTTGATTTGAAAATCTTTAGCTTCTTCAAAGAGTATGTCTGCGTTGACTAAGTCTGTTGGATCGTTTGCACTGAATACTGTACTTGTGCCATCAGGCTTCCATCTTTCCATGTAGAAAATCTTCGGGAAACCTGGCCCAGAAGACCAGAAGAACGTCTTCACATAGCTCTGGATCATTTTGAAAGTTTTGCCACCATCTAATGTGAGGTACAGCTATAGAAAAAGAAAACATAGGTCAATGACTCATAATATTAAGGGTCTAGTGGTGATATTAGGGTACATTATACGATGTATCAATTTAAATGAATTCATCTATTTATAATACATGATAAAGTTTGTTATATCAAGCTGCGCCTCGTGATTAATTTCTTAGAATAAAAATAAAAATATAAAACTTCTGCTTGATCGAACAGATTTGCTACTTTCATAGTCCCATACTAAAATCTTTTTAACCATAATGGTATTATTCAATGCCAAACAAAATAACTTCTGGAAAAATTCGGGATCATGTACACAGATTCATTAATTTCAGCCTATTGAGTCAATCCATTTGAAAGTATTACAACGTGTTAGGGGGAGAACAATATAGGCTTATGTCTTTTATTGAGACCAGAAGTCGAGCTACTCAAACGGCAGCAGCATAATTGATGATATCCCTTCAGTTATGCTAAGAAACGTGTTGAAAGTGTCATAATCATGACCTTGGGCGTGATTCAGCATTTGGATGCATGAATGCAACAGAGGTTTGGCTAAAGTTGGATTGGAGGGAAGGTTAATATTATGGTGCAAAATCGGAAGACAGAATACTGTTAAATTACACGAAGGAGTACATAGTACACACATTACTTCTAAATTCAAATAATGTCCCTCAGATTAGCAGGACACATTCAAAAAGTTCAGAATAATAACTACCTATAAAGAGGATCTTCTAATAAGGACAGTGTACTTACTTTTTTATCACTATCAATTTTGTCCAAAATTACGAATTTATCAGGATACTCTTCATCGAAAGCCAACTCGCTGGGATGGAAGGACAGGTCTGATCTGTGAATATTGCGTCCATGGTCACTCGTGTAGAATAATTTCTTATTTTCCGAATCGACGAAAACGCACTGTAACAAAAATATAACATTGTAATCGACTGTGGACAAAATCAATTAATCATAGTTCAATCAATTGCAAATCGTAGTCCACTACTAACTGAACATATACCTCTCCCAAGTTGCGGCCACTGTAGGGGCAAAATTAGTAATTTATGTAGTAATTTATTTTAAATGAACTAACAAGTGTTGCTCTTTTCTCCCCTGTGGCCAAAACAAGAATAATTTCTGAATGAAAGAAAAAATGTTGGTTAATTTAGAATTCAAAATGTTAAGATTTAGGCTCTCAGTAATATGTAGCTCAAACCTTTTGGCAATAAAAGGAAGTATCTGCCAGTGCGCTCGTGATAAAAGTGATTCATTTTTATTACCAGCCAGGAAACAACGGATTGAATCAGATCACTAATCTGATTTAAATTCCCGTACGTTATAGTATAACGGAAACAAGCAATATCTACGTATTCGGCTGGTATGGAACTCATAAACAGGAGCTTATTTGTAAAAAAAATTGGATGTCCTGCGTCATGGAATATTCTGCTAACTTTGCATACATGTTTTACTTACATAATACGTATATTTATACAGTCATTCTAGAAAAATCCGACATACCGAGCAAACAGTAGGCGGACCTCCTCTGGCTCCAAAGTGCAAAATTTGAACTTTGAACACAACTGGGAAATAGCTATGAGGATAATGATGATTAAAAATTGACAAGAAAAATTAGGATTTTGTTTTAAATGTTCAGTTCTGAATCACGGCAAATTATCAAGCAATAAGGATGTACCTAACGCATTGTGTAAGCACTTAGTAGTTTATTTAAAACATGCCCCGTCTGACCGTTCACAGCATATTATTCGGTGGGCCCACTGAGGACACCGATCACACCGGTCAGCTATGAAGGAAATGATAACATTGATGCTTCCAGCGAATAACTGTTTATACCGAAGATCGATGTCGCTTGGTGGACCTTGCTACACGTATTGAATAAACCACTTGTACTTTTCCACAATTTTTATTTTTGAACCTAACCGCTCGCTCGCCTAAAATCTCGCTCTAAAGGCTAAACGGATATGGCTGAAGTAGTTTATAGTCTGGAATAACACAAGGGCTACTTTCCGGGTAAAAGATCCCCATGGGTTCCGGGATGGGATCAAAATTCAACGCGGGCAAAGCCGCGGGCATCAACTTACTGTTTATAATTATTTAATAGTACTTATTTCATTCTATATTAAGCCTGTTGCTATACCTAACTAATATTAAGAACCTCAAGTTCTCTGACCTTTGCGTGATATTAGATAGGCACATTATCAAAGTGTATACACACATTATACGTATAAAAGTAAGGTGATTCACTATACATATACACACCATTCACCACTGGTATCTTCCACGGCTGTATAAACAGCATACATTAGCGTAGTTAACAAATTATTTACTCCGGCTAGACTTAGCGGGCCGTACGTCAACCGATGTAAATTATAGTTCTAGAACGATAACATAGGCTACTGAAACAGGTTTTGCTATAACTGTATACCTGCTAGCTATTTCTGGCAAACTTTTTTATATTATTCTTTTTTTATTTATTTTATGATGTTCGCACTTGTTTGGCAGTGCTTGGTAAAAGTTTCAACATGTTTATTATAACATAACCTTCCTCTTTGGATATTTTATCATCCGATCAGAATCATCAGAGCAATTATAAATAACTTGGTATTATAACTGTTCCGATATCAACTAATACAAGAACAAGAGAAGAGAGAGAGAGAGAAGAGCCTCTTTAAAATAATCAGTTTATGCGTAAGGAGAATTTCAGAACATCGAAACCTAGATCACAATAGCACTTGTTCCCTGTGCTACACCGGCAGTCCGATTTTCAACTTACGTCTTTTTTAATAAGTATTACTAACGTGATACATAGTAGGTAGGATATTTCCGATTGACGGTAAACGGTTAGGCGGTTACTGTATCGTCCATGAACGCTTATTATACGCTTGAATAGACAATAGGTACTTTGTAATTATAACCCTGCTATTACCTACCTGTTGCGGCTGTGTTGCTAACTCAAAACGTAAAAGGCATAAAAAGTGAAATCAAAAAGAGAAAAGTGAACTCTACTGTAACTCTGTAAGTAACTGTACTATCTATAGGAGAATACCACTAGCACTAGTCTCTCTCAGTACTCTGCAGGGGAACTTCAAAGAGTAAACGATGATATTCTTTACAGTTCTTCCCCAGTTGATGAGTATCGATTTGAACGGGGTTTCCCACGAATTTACGTTTCTCTTTGCTACATAAAGTTAAATTCATACTGTGCATTAAGTCAATTACAATCAAGGTCGTAACATCCGTAAGTTGAAGAGTTTGTTTAATATATTTGAAACATTTGGCGTTATATAACCTTGGCAATACTGATAAATAACAAATCTTATCTGTATGCATTTTAACATGTCTCTTGTTAGCCCTATACAATGTTTACATGTTACTGGAAAATTCATGGAGTCGAAATAACTAATCTGAAGAAGAAACTAAGCGCAGATAGGTCTGTCTGTAGACTCTGTAGCTACCTTACAGATCTGTTTTATCTTTATTGAATAAAATAGACTCATATCTTATGTAAAAGGCAAACATTCTAAGAAATTCACTTTTGGAGATTTTGTTATTAAATGGAGATCCCAATATAGGTAGATACGAGAATGAGTTCTTGTACTTATTGTTTGCTTTGTAGTTTTTACGCAAAAACGGCTAGGTAGTTCCTAATATTTTTGTGGGCTAGTTAGATATGGTTCAGCGGTGTGTGTGAGGGTTGGATATGGCTGAAATTTTCCACATGTAGAGGGGTCACTAGCATAAATCTTGTCCACTAGTACCTACGGCCGGGAGAGATACTCGTACACTACTGTTTATTCCGGGAACACTTCCTGTGGGTTTGTTTTCTGCACGAAAAAAAAGAGGGATAGTGCAGCCTACGTAGCTCATAGTAGTCTTACTTGGAAATTTAAGTAATTCTTAGTCTGTGAGGCCATGTGCATAAACTAGTTTAAGTGTTAAGTGTACCTACTAATAAATTAGCAGATTACAGAAGTACACTTCACTGGTGAATGAAATCGACCAATCGTTATAGAAAATTAGTCTAATTGTCTATTGTCCCCAGTGTACCTATGTACAAAAGTAGGTACCTTCTAATAAGGTAACATAATATACCTACAGATAAGCATTATCACAATAACTGTTCAAGTTTACAATGTAACAAGTAATAGGTATATGAAGTAAATAAATGACGTCATCGGCATTTAGATTAGGTAAATATATTATGAACTTTGGAGGATTCAGTCTACTATTTTATTTTTTGATTAATGTTTACTTATTTGCTGGATTTCTATGCAATATCCTATAAAGAAAGAAAGAAAGAAAAATGTTTATTATGATACACAGCTTAGGGTTAACTTATAGCTTACAGTACAAAAATAAAACACAGAATATATCCACTATGGGTTTGATTATAGTCAAACTGCTTTGAGGTCTTTTACCAACGTGTTCTGTAGAAAGTTAATGACAAAAAATCGAAATTGAATGGCACACAAGTACAGAGGTATCTAACAATTACTTCATTTAATTTATTTTTAGTCTTATTTAACGTACTTAACTATTATTTATTAAGTTTATTTTTAGTTTTAATTACTTACTTACTTTTTACAAAATTTTTTTTTTAATTTACACTGTTTTTTGTCTGTTGTTCATTAGTAGTACTTACCTACATATTTTTCAAAGATATTTAATAAACCGTGCGAATAAATAATAAATGGATGACTGATAATGAGTTACTTCAATACTAAACCGAGCAGCCTTAAATTATTTTTGCGAAACATTTACTAAACTAGCGATAATCGTGAATGACTAAAAAATCGTAAAATGGGCTACTAATAGTGTGAAACAGTTAATCTGAGTTTGCAGCTAGTTAGCAGCTAAAATTCCAAGTGACAGAATTAAAGTATTAAACTGGGCGAAAAAAATACTGAGTGGCCCGTGATGGCCGTGATACAGAAAGTGTGTTGCTAAATTGTGAAGTTATGAGGATTCGAATATAGCACAGAAAATATAGCGCGCCCCAACTTGGATAGGTTAGGTTAGAAGGTTAATGGATAGGGAGCGGAGCGGAGCTCCCGCTTTAGCCTTCGTGGTTATTCAATTCAATTCAATTCAATTCAATTTATTCAATAATTACAATGATTGGTTCATATTTTCTATCTTAGAGTTAACATTATACAGTGTTATGATTCACAATTTTTAGTTATAAGATTATTGGAACAATTTTCATAAAGTAAAGACGTAGTAAGATAGAGTAAACGACGAAGTCTGTGCTAGTATAAACTGTGTGACAGACATCGACGCCCTCCCGTTAAGCGAAATTACTGGGAAATAAGTCAATATTTCGGATACAATGAATAAGATAATCTAAATAATAAAAAATAAAAATAAAAATTCAAAGGAATATGGTTGCACATATTATTAGAACTTAATTTTAATTATATTATATTTATGTAGTTATTAAAAGAACTAGAGACATGCAATATTAAGTAAGTGGAGATGGTTGAGTGAGTCTGAGTGCGTGTGTAAGGGTGTGTGTGTGATTGTGAGCATGTGTTTGTATTTGTGTGTGTGTGTGTGTGTGTGTGTGTATGTGTGTGTACGGGCTAGTATGAGACACCTGTAGGATAGTGAGGTAGGTACGTATGTGAAATGTTAGAAATGTATGATTATCCTTGTGAGGAGGTATGGTGACAATCTACGAGATACACTCAAGTAAATCCTCCGTCTCCTCGTATGTTAGACGTAGTAGGTTGGCTTTTACCAGAGACTTACATTCCTGTCTTGAGAGAGAATAGATATGGCAAGTTTTGCTCATTTTGTTGTAGAGGCGACTGCTAAGATACAGGTAGTGACGACTTGCTAGGCCAGTTCTTGTGAGCTCTGTGGGACACACAAGATCTTTACGGCGTTTTTGCGATAATAATTGGGGGTTGTAGGACAAAGTACAGTGTTTGTGCAATATTATTTGAAGGACGTATAACTGCCTAACAGTCAGTACTGACGCATCCGTAAATAGTTGGTGTGTTGGATAAAGAAAAGGTTTATTTAAAGCAACCTTTAAAACAGCTCTTTGTGCTCTTTCAAGTTTCAGCATTTCGGTCTTATGAGTACCGCCCCACACTATAATACAGTAGGCAAGCACCGACTGTACCAGCGAGAAATAAACTGCTTTTAGTAAAGGCACATCGGCCACGTGCCTCAGCTGTTTAAAAGGGAACATTAACTTTCGGACACGCGAAATGGTCAATTCCAGATGCTTCTGCCAAGTCAACCTATAGTCAATGACCACGCCCAAGTATTTTATATCAGTAGCCCTCTGTATGACCGGACAAAGACAAGAGCCACGGGTAGGTAACATGTGTGTGCAGTTATGAGCTCGAACGTTAATGAGTGTTGGCACGGAAATTGAACTAGCTGAGAAGGTGATATAGCGAGTTTTAGAGATATTTAGGGTAAGTAGACTAGAGGCAAGCCAGTCCATCACAATCTCAAGGGCATTTTCTGCAGACCGACATGCTGCATCCCAAGTGGGTCCACTTATTACGAGAGCCGTATCATCTGCATATGTATATATTTTGCAGTTAGGTATGGAAAGGTGACAGAGACTATCCACATATATGAGGAACAGTGTTGGACCCAGAACGCTGCCCTGCGGCACACCAAAACTGACGCCCACATCATCGCTGATGTAGTTGTCAACCCTGACGCTCTGACTACGACCGGACAGGTAGTCCCGGAAAATATCCAAGGCGATATCTCTAACTCCGCAAGCTTCCAATCTGTGTAAAAGGGTTGGCGTGGCGACCGTGTCAAAAGCTTTGGCTAGATCAAGAAAAATTCCAATTGTTTTTGTACCAGTATCAAGGTTTTTCACAATAGAGTTTGTTAAATCCAAGACTGCGTCCTCGGAAGATTTGTTTTTCCTAAAACCGTATTGATTTGGAGCAAGAGTCTTATTATGTTCCAAGAAGCTGAGTAATCTTGTATTTAGAACTTTTTCTAAGATTTTTGAGAGAGTTGACAGGACTGATATCGGTCTATAGTTTTCGACACGGTCCCCGTCACCACCCTTAAAGACCGGATGAACGAGAGCCTTCTTAAAAACATTGGGGAACATGCCTTTTGAGAGGCAGAGATTGCAAAGATAGGTGACCACTGGGGCTAGAACATGACGAGCCCCCTTTATGACAGACACTGGGATCCCATCGTAACCAGCTGCACAGTTACTTTTCAAACCAGTAATTATAGTATTTATTTCCGCAATGTCCGTCTCTATCAGGCCCAGGGAGTTACCCTGTGGATTTGTTATGGAGTTTAAATTGAAGTTAGTGCGAGGTATCCGATTTTGGCGCTGGACATCATTTTTTCATAACCATCCAGAAGTAGTAGCTTCGAAAGGTTATATTTTCACTTATATCGAACATGATCACCCTACAATTTTGTTCGTTTAAAAAACCGCTCAAAAAAGCTATTACACTGATCGTATTTTTATGTCGCCTTTTTCAATATTTTTGTCTTCGCACTCATTTTTTCGCTCACTTAGTAGGTATTTCTGTACGCCACATTCAGTAATTTTGACACCCATGAATTGAATTTATATTCGCTCGTTTAAATACTATCCTTTTTCAAATACTTATTTAATGCTCAGACTAAAAGAATAGTTTAATGTTATTAGGTAGGTACTACTGATAAAATTAATAGCTTACAGTAATAAATAAAATACTAACATTTTACGTCACTTTACGTTCTAAAACACATATGAGGTGTTTTGTCTGTATATCCGGAATTTAGCCTGAAATTAACAAACTGCTAACCATATTATTGACCCCAAGTAATAAGAATAAATTATTACAGCCATTATTACTATTACTATACCTCGGGGCCGGGACCCATATCTTGGACCTAAGTTGCCTAAGTCGCCTGAGAAACGAGGCTCTCTAACGCGCGTGGATCGCTTTGATATAATCTATGATTGATGGGTTTGAGCTCGTCCATCACCGTAGCACCGGCTCCGTGCTATCCTCAACAAAAGACACCCAAAAATCGTATACCGCAAATGTAGAGTGCATTTTGAGTGACAGCCGGTCCACATGGCGCGTTGCATCTCCGTTGACGCAGCGCTGCCACTCCGTCATTTTACATCCTACTGAGAAGTGCGCGTGCATGTTGAGAAAGTACTAGGAATGTTTATGAAGCTGTTAAAGACAAATGTCTGTCTAGTCTAGTGATTGTAATAATAATATAATCACTAAACCTAAGTTACCTACTCTATTAATAACTTTCAGCACAAATATACCGGATAAACAAAACTGGATAAATGAGCTAACTTTTTCTTAAAAAATATAAATATAATGCCATAATTTGATCGATCCTACCCTTACACTACTACTATGCACGCATTGCATAGCATAGGCCACAGTCGTCGCATACCTACCATGAAATTGCCTGAGTACTTTTTATATACTTAACCAAAAAACATATTTTACGAACTTTAGTGATCATTGAAGTTTTAAAAACTATAAATGAAGCTCTGTCTAGACACTTGGAATTGATAAAAAAAATATCCGTAGATATCGATATCGCAATGATAGCCGAGAATAATCTATAGCCATTGTCAGTGTCTCACTCTAGTGGTCTGTTCAGATCCGAAACTTATGTGCGTATCTACCTATAATATTAACTTTTGTCATGCTTTACCGGGAAGTAAAAGCATCTTGTGCGAAGAGTGCCAATTCACACCAAGTCACAATAATGGGTGATGGGCTACCCTAGAATTAATTCAAATCTGTCGCAAATTGAGACTAGACCCATGTCTATTAAGTCACACAGTTAATAAACAAAGTTGATATAATATCCGTAGATGACAACTTCTTTTCTGTGGGACTTCTGTGGTTTCAAATTCTAAAAACGCGATTCTGATGACCGAAGACCCGAAAACGTAATTAGTAACTTCTACGAAAATTATCTGTATACAGAATTAATAACTAATTTAGGTATATGTATTCACAGCCGGCACACTATTTGGTCGTCTATATTATAGGATAATATATCCACCAAAACTGTACATTCGCAAACAGAATTGTGCTCCCGAACCCCGAGACCAACTCCCGAGAACATAATTCACATGCTTTGATATTCTTTACGCACATGTTGTCTTAAGTGTTTATGCAAGTGTTGTTATTTTTGGCTTGGATATCTTCGCCAATTTGTACAATTTCTGCGCTAGCGGGGCGGGAGCCTAATTTCTGACACATAGTTCATAATTAATAGCACAGACATCGTCGTTCATTCTATATTTTTCAATTTGCTTCAAGAGAATTAGTGACGAGTTCAAAATGTACACCGAGACGGTTTGAGCACATGAAACGAATGATGAATCAAGAAGTGCAAGTAAGCAAGTCTAATGGGATCCACGTCAAAAAATTACATCATCATCTTGGCAATGATCCCCCATTGCAACTGAAGCTTTCACCTCAGAACTTAGTCTGCTTTCTTCAATTTTTTGCATGACTTTTTGTCCATTTTTTGGGAAGTAAATACTTTGGCTATGACGCAGCGACTACCGTCTGACCCCCCATCCTCAAGATGAAAATCTGCGCCAGAGCCACTCCGTAGTCTGAAGATCGTAATAGAATGCTATGCACTCTCTCATAAAAAAAACTTTTAGAAACCAAAATTGTCATAAACAGTTAGATGAATTTGACTGAAAGATAGAGCATACATGACCAGGCATAAATAAATTTCTTTTATCATGGCAATTCTCAGGTTCCTGGGAGTCATGGGGTCTCTAAAACAATGCGGGCGGAGTCGTAGGTGGCGCCACGCTAGGTCTAACATTATGATAGCACAGAACAGATCATGATAGTATGTTTGTTAGCTTGTGTTATTTTATTCAGCTTATATTCATTATATTTAGGTTTGAAGATGACACTACACAATATGAACCCACTCTTATCAGTTAGTTTTTGGCTGGAGGGGTTAACAGGAATACAAACTATCAAAAAGAAAAAAATATACCTATGCTATTTCTCTAATCAAACCAAATCACACATAGATGATATCTAATCAGTGGCGGAATAAATGTTAAGGATAAACAAAACAAAGATGTTTATGAAGCTGATAAGGTGATAATACACAACCAACCAATAACAAAAACATTCAAACCATTAATACTTATTCATTTTTCATTGATTCGCAGGAAAAAATGTAACAAGTGTAAATATTAATCTTTATTTTTCTTTTCTGTATTTTTTATGTTGATGAATAAACCTTTAATAAATTAAATTTTGGAGTAATTATAGAATATTAACTTTTTATATGAAATGTATAAAACCACCAAAATATCAGACAATATTATAAAAAAGGATTGACAAACTTGAATACAAATCTAAATACAGATAAGCATTAGCAGAAAATATATAGGGCAGACAAGTAAGCATAACATTTATAGAAATAGTTATCAAATTCCAAATGTTTAGTCTGCAAATTTTTGAAGACAACACACTTGAAACACATTTTGTTTACATTACATATTTTTATTTTATTCATCAACAGAAAATGTAACACATATTAATATGTTTTGGTTACCATTGAGAGTCAAACTTGAAATTTAATCTGTGTAAAAAAAGCCTTGTTAGGCTTCCTCAATTAGAAAGAACAACAACACATTCAGGACTGAAAAGAAAAAGGACTTATAACGAAAACATACAAAGAGTTATGTTTTGTTAATTAACACATTTTCTCACACTCTGTAGATACTGTGTAAAGTATATCAAAGGGATAAATTCTGAAAAGAACTTGATGTTTAAGAAATTCATGGATTTTTGTGTATGTATAAATTGGTAGAACTCAAATGAAAAATATCAAAATCTTGGATAGAAATTCCTAACACATATGTGCAGCATACTTAAAGATTAAAATAAGACAAAATACTCACAAACTCTGGATATTTGCGATGATTGAAGAATTTATCCAAATGTGCATATCCACTGTCAGGTCCATCACCCAATTTGAAATTCTCAGTCTTGTTAGTGAAGTTCTTCCCATAATCATAGGATATGAAGAGGGCTGATGGTAGGGTTCCTTTGCTTCTAGGTGAAGAATCTTTGGCTAGGCAGATGATGATATTAGAACCTTCTCCTACCCAGTGGACCATCAACTGTTGATGGGTGTCATTCAGATGGGTTGTCTGTGGAAAAGTTCATTATTAATTATTGTTGTGAAAGTGTTGATACTGTCTGGTGCACATGTATTTGATATTATGTTGTGTGAAAGTGGTTCTGAAATGTTACTCATAGCTTGTTAATAAAAAACACTTCACTTGCATACAGTCATAAAGTTTTCATTATGTTAACAAAAGAAAAATAATATCTAGTGACTCATGTATGTAGCCTTCACAAGTAATAATAAAGCAGAAGATAATGATTGTGATAAAAATGATTTTATTACACATTGATACCAATTTCAATAATTAATTAATTCTCAAATTATCCTCGAATAATTATAATGACTTCATTGATTAATTTTTATTAATGGTATTTTGCTTATCATTGCATTTTATTAATATAAACAGTATTATGTTATTGTCTAATGTTAAGTCATAAAAAAATATAATACTATGGGGATAAAAATGCTAAGTCACGTATGAGGAATTACGCTTAATAATTGGCTTCGGTAATACAACCAAAATATAAATAAACAAAGAAAACAGGTGACCTTTACAATCTTCAGACATAACACGGAAAACACTTCGTCATCGCTAGACGAAAATAGTAGAAAGAAAATATGTAACAACAATATACCATAGATGCGACATAAATATCAAGTACTAGTGAAAAAAACGAGAGTTCTAGAAAATAAAGTTAGGGGAGCGTTGGTAAATATAATAATAAGGAAATGAACTATTACCCATGTACTTAGGTTTCTTTCTACAGTGGGAGTTGTTAAGGTTGTCGCTTCGCGTTTTCTCCTCTCCAAGTGAGAGCTCTCGTCCTCAGCTACGTGTCTGTTGATAACTTGTATTTTTTCACGATTTGTATGCTCATCCTCGGCAACGTACAAACTGTTCCCAGGCGTCCCATACTGACGCAGTGCAAGAACGCACGATAATAAACACGATAAAGTAATAAGACTGATACCACATCCAGATCTTAACATCATTTTGTTGTCACTGCATATCCAAACACATCCGTGCAAATTCGATACAAAGAGTATATAAGAGGGAAGAGAAGACAGCTAGTACATTAGGGTTGAGCTGAATGGAAATAACCATTCGTTCGTTCATACGATTACACTGCGCCGGGTAGGGACGTGCTAAAGGAAGGTTTGGGAAGGTTCTACAATAATCGACTATCGACTAATCACGTATCGATTAAATGAATTATTTTATCGATACAAATCGATTATTGGTCGTTCCGAATCGATTATTCAATTGATGCCTTTCGAATATCGCAGAAAGCGAATAAAAATTACCGACTAAATATTTATATCTTTATTTGTCTAAAAAGATATTACACAAACAATACTTCACATTCTGATAATATGAAAAATGTTATAAGACATTATACAATTTGTAAAACTAGGTGACAATAGATATTTTATTATTGAATAAGTTTTACTTGTTCCATTCCAACGTATGTGGGTACAAAAAGTGGCAATGAAAATATAATACATGATAATGGGATACATAGCATACATAATTTTTTCACATAAAAAATCTGAAATAATTGATATCCGGGATGGGATGTGAACTCGTGACTGTTGGCTAACAAGTTTTACAGGACGGTGGATTAGTGTGGATAGATATCTCAGTATCTATAGATTGGGATTGATCATGGCCATTCGGGACAGGACTTTGAAATTCATAAAACAAATAAGAAAAATAAGTTGTACGTTAGGTTTGGATTTTACAATAGAAAATAGAGACGAAGTTCAGTTTTCACTGGTGAAAATACGGACTGAGCCAGCCATAACATAAAACATAAACTCACGCCTTTATCCCCGAAGGGGTAGGCAGAGGTGCTAGCACCCACATTTCGCCGTTTATGTTTAGGTCCCAATGTAATAGGTGGCGAGCCTATTGCCATTAACCGGGCACTTATAAACCTGCGATAAATACACACATAACTTCGAAAAGCATCGAAGTCATTGGTGTGTGCCATGGTAAACCTGGGATCGAACCCGAGACCTCGTCTCAGCAGTCCATTACCCATACCACAAGCACTAGCTTTTAAGATAATTGAGATATACAATTACATCCCAAGTTATCAGCGAACCGCCTAAAGCTCAATTTTAGTTGAAATTATATGTTTTCCCAAGTTACTACAATATAGGGGTTCTTCAGAGTCAGCAGCACGAGTTTAACGCCTCTGGTGTTGCATACGTCCATAGACCGCGGCAACCACTTTCCATCAGGTGCGCACTGTGCTTGTATGCCACATAAGGAGTATAAATTATGTTTTTATAATTTTCATGAATTATAGTGTAAATGGCTTCTTTTAATATTAAAAAAATCCGGCTCGTACCTGGTGCAAAGGCTAGCCATTGGAGGAAATGCGGCCTGCGTAAAGGCATGATTTCAATTTCAATTTATTTATTTCGTTCAACACAGGTAGTACAAAGGTGTTAGATACATTGAAATATATGATTCCGTAGCCGATCGCATACCACAACAGACTGCCGACGCATGCAGCACATACAACGTGCCCATTACTTGTTACACTCCGAGACGGATAAAGGGGACCATTGAGAAGTCGCAATGAATTACGTGCATCTGCTGCGTGCGGCGGCAGTTGTGGTATGCGGTCGGCTACGGAAACATGCCGATATGGGCTCCTTTGCACCAGACACGATACGTGACGGGTTATCTATATGACAAAAGTTTGGCTGGCTATTTGACATTGTTGTATGAAATTAATACATTGAATTAAATGGATATTATCTAACAAAATTATAACCCTTCTTTGGCTTCGCCGTAGTTGGGTAAAAACATATAAAATAAAAATTTATTATTTATATAATGTACATGGATTGATAATAATTCTTGATTTTTTTAATATAACATGTTGTGGAACTATATTTGCATTTACTAGATGATATTGTATCTTAAAGGGAATAAAAGCGAGGATTTTACAAAAAGTGTATCAAAAAGGAAAGTAATTAAACTAGAGTTAAAGATTAAATAAACCTCTTATGAATACTAGATTTAAATGTTCTGTAAAGCAAACAGCATCTTGTTGGAGAGTGAATAAAATGTGCTGAAGTAAACAATCTTTCTACAGGTCCTGATGAACACAAACTAGTGTTAATGTATATATGTAATGCTAAAATGTATTTTGAAGCCTCCAGTATTACTAAATACTTACGTACTATTAAACTACATTTTAAGAATATTATGAAACTACATACATACATACTATACATGGCATGACAATAGTGCCCCGAAAACGGAAAACAAGTGATTCCCCACTCACCCATATTCTGACAAATAAACTTTCATTTCATTTCATTTCAAATACTACTAACCCGGCTATCCCTGATATTTACTTGTTTAATACTTAATAAAACCTGACTACTGAAAAATAACTTTTTTTTTAAATATTATTTTCGAGCAAGCATTATGTAAGCACATAGAAAAATTAAGTAATACAATGTTGTTTCTCAGATTCCTTAAAATAATTACACATTTTGTTATAAAGCCCGACGACAATGGGTAGCTCCCATGCGGATTTACCGATATAAAGCAGTTTTCTTTATTTGAAAGCTGACGAGATCTCTATGATTCTTGAATGTAATTATGAAGATCTGTTTGAGGAAGGCTCTTCGAGTGTTCTTATGAAACAAACATGTACAAGGTCTACCAGACCAGCGCCTTGCGTCCAAATACGACAACCTGAAATCAATGCAACGTCAAATAATTAGGTGTGCTAATAAATAAATATTGAAAAAACATAACTTATTATAATTATGTTGTTGATATGAAAAGTATTAGGCTAGTCAACAAGTGGTTCTCAAGGCAAACATTTTTCTTAGTCACGAGTCATGATTGAGGAGCAGTGGCAAGGGGTTCATACAATGTGATTCCTACCGGCTTACTCTGTAAAGAATTCCTTAAGAGAAATCCATACAAAATCTCTATTATTCTCTATAGGTATTCTGTAGCGTTTTCCTACAGGCTTTCTTTTGAAAATATTATTCACCTTCTGCCACTGTTGAGGAGTCTGTCGATTGGGAATAGCAGTAAAAGTTGTTGATACCCACTTACCTTTTTTTATTTTAGGCTGACGAGATCGCGATGATTCGTGAATGTAAATTATGAAGATCTGTTAGTGGGACATCAGCTCTTTGGAGTGTTCTTATAGCACATACATGTATATGGTCTACCAGACCAGCAATGCATTCCACTGTGACATCCTGAAATCATTGCAATATCAAAATATTTAGTGTGCTAATATTAATAGTGCATATTTTGGATAAACATTACTTTTTATGTATTGTCTATGATGAATTTAAAACTACCTCTTGATATTATGAATAGTATCAGGCTAGTCAACAAGTTGCTTTCGATTGGGAATAACAGGTAGATGTAGAGGATAATTGAAAAAAAAAATAAAAGCTTAAGTTTCAAGACAGTAGGTACAGACCATTATTAATATCAATAAAATTTAATATGTGTAGGTAGTCATTCTTGAGGAAAAGGTCTTGACTGACAGAGTCACTAAGGAGTCACTAATTTAAGTGATACTAAAGTCACTTTTTGTGTCATATAACATACATAACATAAACTCACGCCTTTATCCCCGAAGGGGTAGGCAGAGGTGCTAGCACCCACATTTCGCCGTTTATGTTTAGGTCCCAATGTAATAGGTGGCGAGCCTATTGCCATTAACCGGGCACTTATAAACCTGCGATATATATGAGATATAGTCATATAGGTACCAAGATATTTTATATTTTGTTGGACAGGGCACCTACATGACTACGCACGATCTTGTGTGTCGATGGTAGTGAGAATATGCATGTCCCCTTTACTTGGACACGGCGGGGGCGTCATTGCCAGACACATGTGTTACCCACATAGCCTGTCAGTTTTCGCAAGACGTGACCGCACTAGCATGCATTTTATCTGCGACGTCACAGAAATACAGGCTGCCCTGTATGCAAGAGATTCCCAGTCACATCCGAAGCTTTCGCCTCGGAGTCTGGGGTTAGTTTTACCAGTCTTAACTGGAGATTTGACTGGACCTCGATATTTTCCGTGAAGCTACTGCCATCCGACCTCCACAACCTAATGACAAAGCATTGCAGCCAGACCATTGTTGTTGTACTTTTTAGGGCTCCAACTACCCTGTAACGACTGCCATACACACAACATACAGCAACACCACGGAGGCTGTCATAATCTCCATGACATTAATTAAAATTCCTCATCTTGGTCTTTAATAGTAAGCTATACATAAACTTAAGACATGCTCACCATTTTGTATCATCAGGGAACTCGGGTAGACTTCTCTATCTGCATACAGTGCAACACTTAGTTTTCCTGATTCAACCCATTCTAGAAGTTCAAATATACCTAAAAAAGGAATAATTTTTAGTATCGCTCATAGTTTGTTCTGTTCACCTTTCTCTTAAAATGATTAGATAGATAGATAATTCTTTATTGTATGCCATTATTATTACAGATTAGTGTACATATGCAGTTACAGTTAAATGCATAATGGGCGGCCACAATATCAAAATATGTATGTATATGAATAAAATGCAACCACTATGCTATAAAGGCATAGTTTTTACCATTCTTTAATTAAAAATATTTATGGATTGTGCATCTATACAGTTTACCGGCAATGTAATCCATAGGCTGATGGCCTCCACAGTAAAAAAAATTCAATGATAAGCAAGTATCTTGCTATGCTGTCACTGAGAAATTATAGTAGTCTAGTCTTTGATCCATGCGTGAGTAGCTGGATTGAAGAGAACATTATACAGTAATCACTGATCAACAAACGAGGCTTTGGTGTAGGCTTACCTCACACGGTTGGAAGGTCAGACAGCCATTACTTTCATAAAAGTCAAGGCTATAAATGTAAAAGCAGGAGAGCAGATCCCGTCTTCCAAAGTGCAAGCGTTGGATACGAACGAGATTGGCACTGGGAAGAAGAAAACGATTCACTAATTAATTCAAAAAACAATAGTATATTACCAGTCTACGGTTAAGATATGGGGTTTGTGTAGTGTTTTTTCCGTAGAAATTATAAACTGCACACGAAAGTTGTTGAAATAGATACCTATCTAATAATAAAACGTAAACATTGATTAAGTAGCACCTCGTGCTATCCTCAAAAGACACCCAGAAACATGTCCTGCGCATATAGAGCACATTTTACTTCTAAGACATAATATGACGCAGTTGAAGTAGGCAAGTAGTATGGCTATATTTATAGAAACTTTGATAACTTTCTATAAATATAGCCATACTTATAGAAAGTTTGATGCCTACTTCAACTGCGTCAATATCTCAATCAAATTTTAAGTAGAAATTGAGATATTAACGTAATTTGTGAATGGTGGCTAATCTTATTTTCTAATTTTAAATAAATGTTACCTACCTGTGTTTCACAACAAAGCATTTGGTTGTAAAATAATCCCATTGGAATGGACCATGGAAAAACATTCTGATTCTGATTCCAAGGATGACAAATTCATGTTAAAGTTAATATTAATTGAAATCTTTTCAATAAGAAAGAAAAAACATGGAGAATGGAGATTGAATTGAATTGAATTTTGATTTATTGGCGAACCCAGACATTCACCCAGACTTCCGCCAATGTCCGTGGTTAGAGTAATAAACGAAGGAGTTTGATCGGTACCAAAGAATATGATCGGTGACTCTTGCAATGATCCCAGCAGTGGTATCTAAACAAACAGAAACAGCACAAATAAATACATGTATGATAATTAAATAAATAGGTAGTTAATCATGTAAAAGGTTACACTGTTAAACATATAAAGGTCAGATTGTAGGAATACAGGTACAACACAAAGATAAGACCACTCCAGAATTTAAAATTTCAATTGATTAGTTGTTATAAATCCACCTAATATTTTTACAAAAGGGGTAAAGGACAGGGAAAGGAGATATTTCATACAGACAGGACGAGGGATATGAGGGGGTAGTACGTCATACAAAGAACGTTGTAAATTTGGACAAGAAAAAAAAAGATGATCTAGCGTTCCCTCCTCCAAACCACACTCACAGATTGAATTATCCCTAATCCGGAGTTTGGCCAAATGAACGGGTGTGGTCGCATGGTTTAACCTAAGGCGGCTAATCGTTGAGGTAGTCGCTTTGTCAAGCCCGCAGTATTTAAAGAACCAGGGTTTAGGCGGAATGAGGGGCTGAATGTCCCCATAAAATTTGCCTTTTTGGGCTCTTGAAATGTCCCAGTCCCTAATCCATACTTTGTTTAGGTTTTCCTTAATGGACGGCAATAGATCTTGAAAGTAAAGTGCGTTATGCTCACTGGAACCTACATGGATAGCCTGCTTAGCACAAGAGTCGGCAGTTTCATTGCCCGGTATGCCCGAATGTCCTGGAATCCAAGCGAGTATCACCTCCAAACCAGAATGTTCACATTTATATAAGGCCTCTCTTATCTTGTATATAATTTGGAATTTTGATTTAGACCTAAAAGGGTTGGAATTAAGACTTTGGAGACAGCTTTTAGAATCGGAAAAAATAATCGACTTGTTAAGGTTGTGTGCCTTAACAAACGAAATGGCTTCGAGGATGGCAACACACTCTCCAGAGAAAACGGAATAAGCAGAGGGGCACTTAAAACTTAGGACAATTCTGGAGCTCGGAATCCACACTGCAGCTCCGACCGCAGCGCAGTCTGGCATTTTAGAAGCATCCGTGTAGATGGCAGTCCAATCAGAGAATTCTGATCGGAGTTTGATGTTGAATTTAGAATATGCATCAACAGAGCCTTTTTCTATGCTAAAGTCAGTGCGGACCTGAGGTATGTAAGTGAGAGCCTCGTAAGATATTGAGTACAAAGGTAGCCTAGAACACTGAACGACAGGATTGGGAAGGCGGGTAAATTTGATGTAGCTTTTTACGACACAAGGGAGAGAATCAAAAGGCACGTTGTCTATGTCAATGGAATTTGCTAAGCATCTGACTTTAATATGAACAAGCGAATTAGAATTTTGAAAATGTTTAATAAAAAAATTATCACATAAAAACTGCCTACGCATCGCTAGGGGAGGATCCACGCACTCAACCTGCATTGCATTGATTGGTGAGGATTTCATAGCTCCCAAAATGATACGTAGGGATTTGGCTTGAATTTTGTCTAATTTAGCTAAGGCCGTCTTATTACACGGATCTAAAACAAATGTAGCGTAGTCCAAATTGCTTCGTATAATGGCATTGTATAGAATCTTCTGGTTGTAAGGATGACTACCCCACCAAACGCCTGACAAAGTTCGAAGAATATTTATATTTTTCTCGCATTTTTGGGCAATGTAGTCAAGGTGATGAACCCCTGACATTCGAGAGTCTAATAAGACGCCTAAGAATTTAGCGAAATACGACTGAGGGATGCCTACCTCTCCAATTTTCAAGTTCGCCATGGGGACAACTCGTTTTTTGGTAAAAACAACGACTTTGCTTTTGGCAGCCGAAAGTGACAGACCGTGAGAACCGAGCCAGTTGTTTAAACCAAACAAAGAGCAATTTAAATTCTGTGTCGCGTCATCCATTGACTGGGAGGCCATGTAAAGTACCAAGTCATCTGCGTACTGTAATATTTGGGTGCCAGAATTTATACATTGGTCTAAGTCACACGTATACAGTGAATACAGTAGAGGACTTAGTACTGAGCCCTGGGGCAGGCCCTTCCAAATAGTTTTAGGGCCAAGTGATATGTTCTGGTGTCTGATTACGACCGATCTCTCCATTAGGAGATTAATACAAAATCGAGCCAACTTCTCAGGAATACTCAGCTGGATAAGTTTATCTCTGAGTAGAGGAAGGAGGACGTTGTCGTATGCAGATTGCACATCCAGAAATACGGCCACGAGGTACCCCTTTTGGAGTATAGCCTGACGAATGTCAGAAGTGAGTATACTAAGATTATCCAATGTGGACATACCCTTTCTAAACCCAAACTGTGATTTGGCTAACAAGTCTTGGGACTCCACATACCACTCCAGACGATGCTTGATCAAGTGTTCGACGACCTTGCAAAGTACAGAGGACAGGGCGATAGGTCTCCAGTTGTCCGAGGATGTCCTCATTTCTGTTTGATCCCTATCAAGCGCAGGTTTTTTGATGGGTATAATTACCTGGGTTTTCCAAGTATCTGGAACAATACCATTAATGTAAATTTGATTCACAATGTTCAAAAATATGGCTTTAGAATTGTTGGAAGCTTTTATCAAGAAAGAGTAAGGAATTCCATCGACACCTGGAGTGGAATCTTTAAGACCATCCAGTGCCAACTGAAGTTCACTCATTGAGAAAAGTTGATCGAGACTACTCGGTCCAGATGGAATTGGGAGGGTAATTGGTATGGAGTCCTCAGTGGGAACCCATGGTGGCGCCAATTTGTCACTAAAGCCATCTAACCATGTCCGCGGGTCATTGTCAGACACATTTTCTGCAGCACAGGAACCCCTATATCTTTTAATTTGCTTCCATACAATAGAGGATGGTGTTCTCGGTGATAGACGCTCACAAAGTCCTCGCCACCCTTGCCTTTTCTTGCACCTAAGAATTCGTTTAGCCCTAGCAGCGCATCTTTGGTACTCAAAGAAGTTCTCTTGCGTCATAGAAGATCTATAATTGGCTTCTGCCACTTTTCTAGCCTTTACACAAGCAGTGCACTCGGAGTCCCACCATGGAGTGGAAATGAAATCTCTTCTAGTTCCTTTTACTGGGATAGACTCATCCGCTGCAGACAATAAAACTTCTGTAAATTTGGTATAATTCTGTAAAAAGTTAAGGTGATCCGTTTGAGGCAGAGCGACGATTCTAGAATCAACGAGAGACGAAAATGAAGCCCAGTCGGCACCAGACAATCTGTATTTCAGTAATGGATCAGGATTGGATGCCGGGGAAACCGTAGTAGAGATAGAGATAAGAATAGGGTAATGATCACTACCATACCCCTGAGGCAGAATGTTCCACTGTAATCTACTAGATAGTGAAGCCGAACAGACAGAGAGGTCTACTGCACTCCGGAGGTCTTGTCCTGGGTAAACACGTCGAGTAGGGGAGCCGTCATTCAATATACATAAATTAGCTTCATCGAATATCTCCAGTAGAGCACGTGCAAACGGTGTGTTTCGACCTGAACCCCAAGATTGGTGATGAGCATTGAAATCCCCCATAATCAAAACAGGGGGGGGAACAGATGAAATGAGAAGCATAACATCTGCAATCATAGAAGAATTAGGGTGGGGAATATATAAAGAAACAAAGGAAATGTTGAATATTCTAACAGCTACTACATTGATATCAAGTGGATGTGGGGGAAGCGAAATTTGAGAAAAGGGGTGAGTAAGTTTTATTAATAAAGCACTACCAGCATGATTATCTTCTCTATCATCCCTGAGACATGAATACCCCGGGATCCTATACCTGGAACGAGGGGGTAGCCATGTTTCAGAGAGAGCAACAAGTGAAGGTTTATAAGAATTTACTAAGTATATGAGGGCAGTTTTTTTAGCCCGAGCGCTCTGGCAATTCCACTGCAGTACTGTTATTGGTGGAGCCATTATGAATTGCAATCTGGGCTATTTTTTGAGCAGCGTTGGACGGTAGTGGGAAGTTGTTCTCTGATATGATGGTCAAGATGAGATTTAAGAGAAACTGAATAACATTATTATTTTCCTGTACGGGGTCACTATTGGAAGACAAGGCACAGCCATTATGCTGAGATGACGGGCAGTTTGAAATAATGTTCCCATGAGCAACCTTGTCAAATGACTTGCCCAAAGGAGCCTTTGAACGTGGTTTTAAAAGGACAGTCTTACGATAAGTCTGTGAGGGATTATTATCTCTTTGAGAGCCGGAGCTAACCTGAGTAGCAGACTGCTTGGCTGAAGCCACAGCAGCATATGAACGTGGAGTGTTTGGGAATTCTCTAGAAACCTCCTGGTAAGAGCGGCCTTCCTCGGCCATGCGCAATTTAATAAGTCTCTGTCTACCCTGTTCAGGACAGTTCTTGTTAGTGGAAAAGTGATAACCCGAACAGAACAGACAGGTTGATTCTTCTTCAGGAACCTGGCACTCATCACCAAAGTGAGGTTGAGCACATCTAAAGCACCTGGGTTTAGAGCGGCATTGAGCTTTAATGTGGCCAAACCTACAGCATCCTAAACATTGGATGGTGGGGAACTGGTATAGTTCCACTGGAAGAGACGTGTGGAATGCATAGATGTTTTCAGGGAGGACTTGCCCCTGGAATGTAATAACTACTGTCTGGGTAGGTACCCAGTTTACCTTGTTATCGTCAAAAGTCTTCCTATTAAAGCGACGTGCCTTTAAAATTACGCCTACGCCTTCAGGGAGTTCAATTGACTCCACGAATTCGTCCATGGATAAGTCCAATGGGACCCTACGAACTATACCCATCCTAGAGATATTGTAGGCTGGGATTGCCGCTGTATATCCATTTTGGGATAAAATTGGACTGCCAATAAGTCTGTTAGCACTTAAAGCCGACTTGAGTTCAACAGATATTTTGTTTCGCCCTATCCTTTTAATACCATCCTGACAGATACCTAGTACATTATTTTTAACCAAGAATTGGCCGAATTTTATTGGATTTAAATTCGTACCCGAAAAAGACTCACTTTCCGTCTTAGAGATGGTCATTAAAAATGGACCTTTGTCTTCTTTGCGATATTCATTTATCCCGACTATCAGCAAAGGATGTCGGTAAATATGTTGCACCGATGCGGAAGCTAGAGCAGGGTCCGTAATTTTCTTCTTCTGGAGGTGGTTTGAAGAGGATTCGTCCGGGGGGTAACGACGTTTAGCCGTGATCTGGGAGGAGGTGGATGACTCCGGAGGATCCGGTGGATCCGGTGGGACCGGATCATTATCCATCTCCATCACATTAGGTAAGGAACTTACCACAGTAAGACGCACACAAACACGATATACAGTTAGTTGTTAGTATTTTAAGTAGATCAACACGGCTTAAGGTCTATTTTCACCACTAAAATCACTAAATTTCATCAAAAAACTCTCTAACACGTTTATAACCTGTCACAAACGGGCAAAAAGTCGAGAATGGAGATAATTTGATAATTAAGTAAACGGAAATAAAATTGACATTGACATATACATAACATTATTTGTCAAACTCACCATTTGACTCTGATTGGTTCATTTATTTAACTACGCCGAGTTGTACCAATCAGAATCGGAATTCGGCGTAGTCAAATGAATTAACCAATCAGAAAAAGTCGGCAAAGCAAATTAGTGTAGTGAAAATGGAAAAATATCTTACTATTTTAAAAATAGTATTTAGTGAATCAATATGACCAACATTCTGAAAAAGTGATTTCTCGATACGATTTCGTATGTTGGCATTTCGAGGAGCGTCGTGAAATGACACTAATGACAGCAAATTTCCAATGTACTAAGTGTCCCGTGCCTGATTCGATATAACAACGAAACTAATCGCGCTGTTCCAGTGCTTTACACAATACAAAATATGATGAATGAAGTTAGCCACAAAAACCTTGAATTTTGACGTCTACATACAAACTTCAAACCATCCATTATTGCCACTTATAAAATAAAACCATGGACATTGGCGATTGGCGGAAGTCTGGGCGAATGTCTGGGTTCGCCAATAAATCAAAATTCAATTCAAAATAAAACCATTATCTCATTTGTGTTTAGTGTGTTTACCCAAATCCCCAATATTGGTGGAACGAAAATTAATATTGGGGAATGTAAAATTTTGAGAAACATTAAAGAAATAAAAAAAATGGTAAATGGCTCCAGTCAGCGTCACCCCAAGAGGTATGGTATCTCCTATACTCTACCAGGGTATAGATTAATTTTTGAATAGCCGAGGTCGGCGGCGTCAGAGGACAGCCTCTGTGGCGTAGCGTAGCGGTAGTGAACGCCATAGATTAATATATATACTATATATATACTGGAACGCGGCCGCTACGCAGGAGACGCGGGTTCGATCCCCGCTCAGTGCAAATATTTGTATGCATGAATATGGGTATGTGCATTGGTCTGGTTCTGGTCATGCCTCAGAGAGCACGTTAAACCGTCGGTCCCGGTTGACATACGAACATCTATGGCAGTCGTTACGGGCAGTTGGAGCCCTAAAAAGTCCCACAACAATGGTCAACTGCAATGCTTCAATATCGCCTAACCTAACCTACCCTAACCATTAGGTTGAGGAGGTCATAAGGCAGTCGCTTCACGGGAAATATCTAGGTCTAGCCAAATCCGCAGTTAAGACTGTTATAGTGGGCCCCAGACTTCGAGGTGAAAAGCTTCGGATGCGACTGGGAATTAACACTAGGATGAAGAAGAGGTCAGCGTCAGAGGACTGGTAACGATTGATTTGATTTGGAAAAAGTTCGGGACGGGAAGTGAACCCGTGACCAGTCCTCTGACGCCGACTTCTTCCACACTTCTTCCAAAGAAATCAATATATTCAATGCTTACAATTTTATTTGAAAATATAAGAAATGAAAATGGAACTGGCTAAAAGCACACTATGTTCTGTCGCCCGGGTACGACTACGCTCTCCGAAAGTAGTACCTATCGTGTAACAGGAGGCCGCTGCTGCCGTAGCTTGGAGAGGGCCTTGCCCCCTTCGTTATGGTTAAGATGTAAGAAACGTCTGCCGTAGTATACGACGAACCGTCATTTCCGCCTTCCGCCCGGCATCGTATTCGTATGCAACATGAAGAGCGCTACTATAGTCATCACCTCTCGACGGAATCCCACGTGCTCTCTATCTCAACCATGAACCAAAGCAGGAAGCTTTTCCGCACCGACAGGTAACGGATAGTGCGCGAGATTAGACTGTACTAGCAAAGAAAAAAATGTATATAACTGTTTCGTGACAGCTCCTGCTATGCTAGCTTGCGGCTGTTAGCTAAAACGTAGTGATTATATTCTCTTTGGTGTTGGCTATCGACCGTGTATGTGATACAGGTACTCCCTGAAGCAACCGTCCTTTAGGTAAGGAGGTTGCCATATTACCACCTCTTAAGCCATACCTCCATGACGATTTTAGCGCCTCTATGTGCTGTGCCTTCACCCTAGGTACTTCTTACCATCCTGGGGTGTGTAGAAATCAAATGACAGACTAGATATAAAAAAAAATATTGGTGGTTAAATAAAATAAAAGTTGATTTTTTTATAGTTTATTAGCCATAAATTTATAGAACAATCACGGCTTGTTTAGCCGCCTGCTTCGCCTTCAGACGAACTTGAGCGGCGATCCTGTCCAGGTCACGCCTTCCCTGGACGGTGAGAATTCGACCACCGTCCTGCGTTTGCTCAACGAGCTTCAAAGCCTCGAGGGCTTGAAGGGATTTACGGGCTATGCTGCCCGAAGATCTGTGAAACAAAATAAAGATTTGTTGACAAAGGTATATTCTCATTATTTAGACAGCCTCCGTGGCGTAGCGGTAGTGAACGCGGCCGCTACGCAGGAGGCGTAGCGGTAGTGAACGCGGCCGCTACGCAGGAGGCGCGAGTTCGATCCCCGCTGAGTGCAAATATTTGTGTGAATGAAAATATGAGTATTTGCATTGGTCTGGTCGTGCCTCGGAGAGCACTTTAAGCCGTCGGTCCAGATTGCCATAAGAACATCTATGGCAGTCGTTACGGGTAGTTGGAGCTTGGAGTTAAAACTGGTAAAGCGGACCCCAGACTCCGAGCTGAAAGCTTTGGGTGCGACTGGGAATTAACGCTATGAGGAAGAAGTAATTTGGTATAATTAAAAATAGAGAAGTGGCTAGCTAGAGTCATATAAACACATAAAATAAATCATGTCTACATTTTATAAGTATTGACGATACTAATCAAATTTATTTTCAATTCTATCAAAAAGTTGTTGGACTGCAGCTTTATAGTTTTGAATGAACTGTAACTGTTTTAGCTGAGGCAGTCGAAGCTGGTTTGATGCAGGACTTTCCTAAAAGTATAAGTCCAATGTAATCACTTCTGTCATGTACAGCATCACAGTAAGTATATTATTGATACATATCTCTTTGCAGATCAATCCGGCAGGAATCAGATTATAGCGACCCCTTGCCACTGACATTTACTATTAATAATTATTATCAGTCTTCAGGATGTAGTTGAATGAGTATTATTATGGCCTATGAAATAACTTGTGGAAGTGGAACAATCAGTACAGCAATTCATTTTATTTATTATCATATCACACTAGCCTTCCATCCGCGGCTCCGCCCGCGTGCATCTCGGTTACCGCGACCTTTGCTCATATCTCCAGTTCTACTCAACCAATTGCGATCAAACAAACGTAAGATTTTAAGTCTGACCAAGCCCTTTTTACAAACTAAAAACCGCAACAAAATCGTTCAGCAGTTTCTGCGTTCATCGCGGACAAACAGACAGGAAATTAAAATTTTTGTATCGTTAACATAACATAACCCAAGTATTTATTTTTTAAATACATCCAATGTACAGACACGACCACTTTACAATTATATAATAGTATAGATAGATATAATACTGATGCTCTCAGCTTGGCTAGCCCTTAGGCAGGACACCTCAATTAGTAATCCAGTCCACCAGACATAGAGCATAGGGACTGGTGCAGCTAGACCCTCAGCTGATAAGTTTCTCAGCAGAGTACAGTGTTTGGCACTAGCTAGCCTCATTGGGTGATTCTGACCCAATTTGACAGTAACAATTCATCATTAGTAACTGCAGAATTGATGTCTAATACTGTCCAGTAAAAATCCTCAGCATACCACACTACTACTCCTACTATTTCCAGAGGGGACGCCAATGACCGGACAGGTAATGAGCCATTCTGTGTGGGCCATTCCACCCATTTCCCCTATATAACGACTGCAATAGATGTTTGTTTGACAAGCGGGACCGACGGCGTATAGTGCTCTCCGAGGCAGGAAAACATCCAGACCAATGCAAATAGAATCGAAGTCGCGACCCCTACATTGCAGTCAAATGCACTACCTCCACGCCACAGAGGCTGTACACTGTACAGCATACCACAAGTGGGTTAAGGCTTAAGCGTCATTTAGACAGGGATAGACATTTAGTTCGTACGTTTCGATTCGAAAAATCGTACGAGACTATCGCCATACCATTATCGTATCAAAGTGTTTACACACAGGCAAACGATTATATCATATGAGATTTGCAAGTGACATATTGTTGTACGCCAAACTGCCCTAAAATTTTCTTCTCGTATTTTCTCTCTCCATCCTATGGTTGCCTGTAAGAGATTACCGCAGAGTGATAAGGCCGCCATTTGTATGTGCCACATGTATTATATTTCTGACTATGTATTGTATTATCTTTGGTGTACAATAAAGACGTTTATTATTATTATTATTATTATTATTGCCTATGTAAAACCCAACTGGCCAGTGTGGAAACAGTAGGCAAAGGCCTCCCAACATTGAGTGAGGCTTATGTCCAGCAGTGAACTGCAATAGAAATGATTGTTTGTATTAAAAGTTAATAAAAAACATTACCTGCAGAAATGTGAGGGGGTAACACCGTTACGTTTGCGACCACCGAAGATCTTGGTGACAGTCTTGACTCCTACAGGGGACCGGATGTAAATGTGGCGGAGAATGGCAGCACATCTCACGTAAAACCAGTCAGGGTCGTAGGGAGCTAGCTCCTTGAAACGACCCGTTTTAACGAGGTCCATGTGTTCCGGCACCTTGACTTTGCCGGTCCTAGAAAAATCACAAATAGAGCCCAAATTAATTTATAAATATGAACAATGCTGAAAGTAGAATGTTCATGGAAGTATTCATACTCCCATATATACCTACATCACACAATAATTTAGTTAGGTTCACCTATTTAAATTATTGTGCCAAAACAAGTCTTGATTGAACATAGATTCACATCATTCACAAATAAGTTTCATTTAGTCTCTATCAAGATTGAGTGAATAGATATCTGGGTTTTACAGCATACATACATGCACATACTCACACCTATAAATCCGTGAATGCTTAAGCAGAGGTATATCAACATCCTCATTTTGGGAACTATGATTTTCAGTTTCACATAATAATGGACAAGACTATTATTGTGTAGCACGCACTTTGACATGGGCTCTATGTTTATCAATCGGCGTTGCACCCAGCTGTTTTAGCATGAAGAAAAAACCTTCGTACTATACTTACAATGTTTATAATATTTTTGGAAAGTATATTATGAGGTCATAATAAAAATGATATTTACTTTTTCAAATGGGCAGCGACGGTCTTGACAACCTTGTCTTGTTCAACATCTTTCAATGTTACGGAACGCATCTGAAATCATACAAATACTCAATGGTAAACATAGAGAAGCATACAAGTTACACACTTAGCATAGTATACAAAAGAAATATGATGAACTAGAATCAGCCCGATAAACGTGGTTGGTTGCTGCATCACTGAGCAATTCCTAGTTCATTCATTGTACTAGGTTTTTGGTCTTAAAAACTAGAATAATATTTGGCTTAGAGTGACATACTTCATAAAGATTTTATTTATGCCAATGCTATAGGAGATACAATTTAATATTTGTTCGTTTATTTATAAAATTACAATAAATAAGTAATGTTTAGTTGATTGGATGAAAAAGTAAGGTTATGTTGGAATTCAAAGAGGTCTAAATAGTACTATTACTAAGGCGATTGAAATATTAGTAAATATAAATAAAAAGATTATATATAGACGAAAAAAATCTTTGAATATTCCTAAGATTATATTATATCATTACTTCTAAATGAAAACATGGACCTTCATGTCATGCACGTTTGTAGCATTCTAATACCTCGTTCTTTTTAATCTGGAGGGTATACGTAATATTGTGATATTGACCTTACCTTGGAGAATATATATAAGCTAAATAACACTCAATTATACGTTTTTAACAATTATTTCACTAAAAACCATGTGGTTTTATCTGAAAACCCACCTTGCCTTCTGTTGGCAGCCGGAAGAAAGAATTAAAAAAAAAACCATAAGTGATAACATCCTTTACTCATAATTTCTACTAAGTAGATATTATGAATCTAGATAACTTTTAGAAATGTCCAATGATTAGATCAGGACAGTTAAACATACAGTTTCATATTAAATTATTGAGTTCAAAACTAATGAAAAACTATAAAATCCTTATCCTTGTGAGTTATTCCATTTAAATATTTAATTGCAGGCAAGATATTAAATTTACTTATCTACTATTATTTTTTTACTCTAGTTTTATAGATAGGCACTTTTATTATTTTACTATAGCCGATTTCATCACGGTTATAATATTAGACAGATCATTGAGTGCGCGTTGCTGTTACGGTGGATATTTTACAGACTGACCTGGCAAACGTTGTTCTGTAAGTAACCAAAACCACCTTGACGCGAGATTTTTATACTGAATACATGGCAAGTCCTGTAGTATATTTATTTATCTGTATAGAAGATAAACTCATTATATCATAAGTATATGGAATAATCAGATTTCTCATTCTATGATGATAGACGGCTACTTGTCAAAAACAGAGGGCACCACAATGCTTATCGAATACTATCTCAAGGCGGCCACCCACTTACAGTCCGCCTGCAGTTTTTCGTCTGTCCGGCGGCCTGCTCAGTCCTTATATCATCAATGTTATCATAATTTTATTAGCTCAGACTGAAATAATAACGTTATTTTATTCTTTTAGTCTGATGTTATTACGTATAAAATGCCGACGGCTATAGTCTGTCCGGCCTTTAACTGTCTTTGCTGACTGGAATCGTCAAGCGGCCACGGCACACACATATTATCCGTCAATCCAAAATCGTATACGAAACTGTAAGTGTGTGGGGGTGGGCTATTGCGATGAACTGACAGACCGATATCATCCGGTTGTCGTTCGATAAACTGTAAGTCAGTGGCCGCCTTCAGTTGCTGAGCCCGATATCGATAAATAATATTTCAGTTCTTATAATGACAGTGGAATGAAACCATAACGCGAACTAAAAAATTAGCGACAACGCCATCTAGTGAGTCAAAAAAATTCAGCTCTTATACTGACAGTGTGAATGAAACCATACTTACTTACTTCCAGCTGGGGACGCCGTTGGCCGGACAGGTGATCCACCCTTTGGTGCGGGCCACTTCACCCATTTCCCCTGTGTCTCCTCCGTAGAGGATTTGGGGTTATCCGGCTATCACGGCGTATCGTCGAACCTACCTGTTTCCTTGCAAAAACTAACGATCTGTCCCACCTTCAGATCGCCGAGGTCTTCTATTTCCGACTTGTCCCTTCCCATTATTTCCCATCTTTTTAGTGAGTACATAGGGCATTCAGCCAGCAGGAGGCTGGATCAGTCTTTACTCCTATTAGTGCCAGGTGCCTGTTCAGTCGGCAGTGCCCTGTGATCACTTCTATAGCAAGCCTCATGTTACCCCTTGATAGTGATATCAGTTGGCTTGTCCTTTTTTTGTCCAGGCTTTTTATGAAAATTCTCGATTGTCTCATGACGGGCGAGGATTTCCATCTCAGGTTGGTCTCTGCCACGATGCTTTGACTGATGACACCTTTGGTTATTTTGTGGGCGATTGGCAGCCTGGGTTCAGGGCCCACTTGGTCTTCATCAGCCCCTTTTCTGGCCAGTTCGTCAGCTCTTTCGTTGCCCGTATTGCCTTCATGGCCGGGTACCCAGGCGAGCGTTATATCTGTTGTACTGGCCAGTCTTTCCAGTGCCTTTTTACATTCCTTCACTACCGCTGAGGTGGTTTCGATCTTGCTTAGTGCCCTCAGCGCTGCCTGGCTGTCGCTGTATATGGTTACTTTCCCTGTGTTCAGGTATTTAGTCATATCTGCGCACTCCATAATGGCAAAGATCTCTGCTTGAAAGACACTTGCAAACTTACCTAATGATATTGACTTGTTTTTCTCTGTACCGTCTTCGCATTTAATATGCACTCCGGAGCCAGAGAGCTTTGTAGATTCTTTTCTGGAGCCGTCTGTGTAGCAGATGGTGCCATCTGTGTTTATTTCCCAGTCAGCTCTTTGTCCTATGTGAATTCTGTATTTCTTATCGAATGTCCTCTCTTTCTTGATTAGATCGTTGTTCGAAAGGATCATTGAAAGTTTGTCTTCATAGCCCTGGCTGATCGACCCTCGTCGAATGTATTTGCAGTCCAGAGGCCAGTACTTCTCAGTTTGAACCAATGTTCCACTGCTTTCTTTTTTACTTCTAGATCTAGGGGGTTTAATCACAGTATTATTTCTTGCGCGGCAGTGGGTGTTGTTCTCATTGCACCCGTGATTATTAGTGCCGCCAGTCTTTGGACTTTATCTAGTTCTTGTTTATTACTCCCTAAGGTGGCTTTATGCCACCATACTAGGGCACCATGCAGGATCCTTGGCAATATGATTGCTTTGTAGATCCATAGTACTATGGCTGGTTTCATTCCCCAGCTTCTTCCAATAGCTCTTTTGCACTGCATCATGGCCATTTTGGCCCTTGAGCATGCATTGCTTATATGGGTCTTGAATGTCAGTTTGCTGTCCAGTGTTACGCCCAGGTATTTGACCTCCTTCACCACTTCGAGGTCCTTGCCATCCAGTCGTATTGGTTCAGCTCGTCTTAGTTTCCTTTTATTAGTGAATATTACTAGTTTGATTTTGTCAGGGTTCAGGTTTAGGCCTTTGCTCCTGCACCATTCTAGTGCCTTGTTTAGCCCCCTGTTCATGATGTTGCACATGACACTGAGAACTTTACCTGTTATCAGAAGCACTCCATCATCAGAATAGACCTGGGTATAAATGTGCATCCTATTTATCTTGTTTACTAGTTCGTCTATTAGTAGACACCATAGCAGGAGTGATAGATATCTTCCTTGGTGGAAGCCTCTCCTTGCGATCACCGTGCGTGTTGTGCCTGCAATTTCGGCTTGTATCAATCGCTGGTTTAGCATGGTTTTAACCCATCCTGATATGTCTTTATTTATTCCTTCGCTATTTAGGGTTTCTGCGATCGAGGCTGAGGTCACCTTATCGAAGGCGCCCTCAACGCTTTGCGCTTTTTGCTTATCGATCTTTGTATTCTGTTGACCAAGTTGTGCAGGGCTGTCTCAATCGACTTGCCTTCCATATATGCATGTTGGTTCTGGTGTAACAAAGATCCACTTGTTGCCACTTGTTCTCTTATTAGTCTATCCAATATCTTTTCTATTGTCTTGAGTAGGAATGAGGATAGGCTTATTCAATCACTAGCTTTTGCCCGCGGCTCCGCCCGCGTGGATGTCGGTTATCGCGCCCAAACATAGCCTATGTCCTTTCTCAAGGTCTAACCTACCTCTATACCAAATTTCATCAAAATCGGTTCAGCGGTTTAGTCGTAAAATGAGACAGACAGACAGACAGACAGACAGACAGAGTTACTTTCGCATTTATAATATTATAATAATAATAATTTAAAATATAAGTAGGGATAAGGATTGACCTTTTAAGAGCGCTTTTAGACGTCCGTTTTTTTTACCGGATAATGGACCGTGTTTCTTGTCAGATTCGCGGTGGTATATGATTTGTAATGGATGTGTGTACATGCACCGGACATCGGTCTGGTGAACAATTTACGCCGGATGCACCACCGTTTCCCTCGGCGTGACGGACTCCGGTCCGGTGTAGGAAAGAGCGGTCATCCACGCAAGTATATTGGTGCGTGTTGACGCTGCTGGACGTATTGCCTGTTTTCTGTAAATTGAGTGCCATCTACCTGCGTTCTTTTAAAAATGGATGCTATTGACATAGAGTTGTTAATAGGTTTAGTTGTACTGTGAGACATCTTCTTCCAACTTCGTAAAAAAAGTATGAAATGCACCATATTCTTCCCTTTTCAATAATATAGGATGCACCCACGATGACTTTTTACGTTTTTCTAGTTCTTTTTGTTTCTTCTTGTACAAATAGAAGGCCAATACCAGTTTTTTTTTTTCTTATTATTCACACATTCATCCGGTAAAAAATGTTGTATACAAGGATAGCCGTTTATTGACGGTCCGTTATCCGGTGAAAAACACGGACGTCTACAAGCGCTTTAAGAGTTTAAGAGAGCTTTAAACGAAAAAAGTGTAAAATATGTATTGAAGCGATTTTTGGAAGACATGGTCGGACGGGTTTTGTAATACCTAAATTCAAACAATTCAAAACCTTACCTGGAGTAGGTACATGTCACTGTTCTGCGCCCGCGCGCCTGCACTATTGTACCTACTAAACTACCTACATATTTTGATTATTAAAAAAAAATGTAATCTGTATTAGTGATGTAACGAATGTCGTTTTTTGGACATTCGCGAATGCGAATGCGAATATCGGTCACTGACATTCGCGAATGCGAATACGAATATCGGCCACTGACATTCGCGAATGCGAATGCGAATGTTCAGTTTTTGCTCAAATTTGGTGGCAATTGATGCATTCTCGAGATGCGTTTGTTTGTACCTACTTCGTGCCGAGAATTGCTGAGAATTTGATTATTCAAACTTTATTAAAGAAAACAATTTTGTTTTTGTTTGTTAATATTTAGATACTAGTGATTCATAAGAAAAATGATAATTTCACAGTCTATTGTAGAAGAATAATAATGTGTTTGTTTAGTTTTGTTCAAGAAAATGATTACATTACATACTTATAGTATACATGCTATGGAGTGCGCCTTACTAAGTATGAACTGTAAGCACGGGTATGAACAGTACCGAGGATCCTGGCTCAACCTCAATCAGTAGCAAAACAATACCCGTCAAAGTAACTTCGCATTATATTGTAGTATTAACAGATTTTTTAATACACAAAATGACGCCATTTTTTTGTATCTCGGCTTTGATTTTATCCATCCATCCAATCGAAAAAAAGACTTCATAACATTACACTACATTAATAAATACTTTTGATAATGCATGAAACGTCACTATAGGTGCGCTATACCATCGCAAAGTATCTGCCAACACTCGGCGCCAAAGACCTGGCTGATACGCGCGCTCTATATATAATGTATACCTACTATAAGATTACGTAACATTAAAAACTTAAGATAACTTCTAATGAAAATTTAATTATTAAGATTCAAAAGAATCAATAAATGCTAATCTAGGGCATGGAGCGGGAGTGCGGTGGTACTGTTTTTCAAAAAATGCGATAAGACCTTGCTGAAGAACTACAGGCCCATCTCACTCCTGACTCCTGAGCCATGTCTACAATTTGTTCTCGAAAGTCGTCACAAATCGCCTCTCGGGTAAGCTCGACGAGTTCCAGCCACCTGAGCAAGCCGGGTTTCGAAAAGGCTATAGCACCGTCAACCACATCCTTACTGTTCGGCAGATTGTGGAAAAGACGCAAGAGTACAATCAGTTGTTGTGTATGGCGTTTGTGGACTACGAAAAAGCCTTCGACTCTATCGAAACCTGGGCAGCGTTGGACGCCCTGCATCGGTGTCGTGTCGATTGGCGATAGGTACATCGAAGTACTGAAATGCTTGTATGACACTACCACAATGTCCGTCCAGCTCCAAGACCAGAAGACGAAACCCATTAGCCTCCAGCGTGAAGTGAGACAGGGAGATGTTATATCTCCCAAACTATTTACCAACGCATTGGAGGACGTCTTTAAGACTAGATTGAACTGGACGGGGCATCAACATCAACGGTGAGTAAATCTCGCATCTTCGGTCGTCGACGACATCGTCATAGTTGCGAAAAGCTGGAGTGGATAAAACCAACATTATGTTCAACAAACATGTTGCACCGAGACCGATTGACATAGAAGGGGCGACACTCGAAGTTGTTCAAAAATATGTCTACCTGGGGCAGGCTATCCAGCTCGGTAAAAACAACCTCGAGAGAGAAATAGCCAGAAGGATCCAACTGGGGTGGGCAGCATTTGCCAAATTACGTCGGGTTTTTTCCTCGCCCCTACAGCAATGCCTCAAAACAAAGGATTTCGACCAGTGTGTCTTGCCTGTTATGACTTAGGTACGGTGCCGAAACATGGCCACTGGAGGTGGGGTTAGTCCACGACCTAAAAGTTGCGCAGCGGGCTATGGAGCAGGCTATGCTTGGCGTTTCTTTGAAGGATCTATCCTTCAAAGAAACGCCAAGCATAGCCTGCGTTACGATTTCTAAATCGCAACGAGGTTATCCGACATGGAACCTAAGTTATCGACATAGCTCGCAGAATAAGCAAGCTGAAGTGGCAGTGGGCTGGCCACATCTGTAGAAGGACTGATGGCCGTTGGAGCAGACAAGTCCTAGAGTGGAGACCGCGAGAACGAAAACGGAAGGTGGGACACCCCCTTGCCAGGTGGACTGACGACCTGCGAAGGGTGGCTGGGACGGACTGGATGCGGAAAGCGGAGCATTGGCAAACGTAGCTTATATTGGGAGAGGCCTACGTCCAGCAGTGCACTGCAATAGACTAATTGATTTAATTTTATTGACAACAAATAATACCAAATGATAAAATGAAGACTAATAAATGTGCTTAAGTTACTTTCCCTTGCATAAAAAATATAAAATTAATAGTAGAGGAAGCGTAGAAGGCAATTCGGTAGTTACTCAAGCGCGTCAGAAAGTACGCATCAGATTAAGATAGGGTAGGTTAGTTCCTCCCTCCTCCATCCCTATTTTTTTTTTACTGATAACATTCGCAAGATTTTTTGCAAATGTGAATGCGAATGTGGAAAAACCATGCGAATATTCGCAATTGCGAATGCGAATGCGAATATTCGTTTCATCACTAATCTGTATAACTCGATATAACTTCAACTATGTATGTATAAATAATATATCGTATAGTGTATGACTTTGTTTGTTGTCTAAAAGAATGTATTGCATTTGACACAAACCTCAGTGGTTTTTCTAAATGTATTGTCAAAAATTAATTATGTACATTGTTTTTTGTAAGATGATAAATAAATAAATATATAAATTATATATGTAAAGTCCGACCAATAAAATAAAAAAACCCGTACTGGGGGCGCCACAAACATCTATGATTATGACAACACCAAGTATAGTGATACACATGTAAAATGCCAATTGTACAAATATTTTTTCAACACACTTGCTTATGAACAGGCTTTTATTTCCCCGCAATTAAGCACGGAATGACACCTATTATAAAACGGCTCGGGTCTCAATGTCGCTTCAGCGGTAATCACCAACTTTACACGCTTGTACCATAATGTACTATAGTTTAATTGGAAACTGTTGCAGAAATAAAGTGTCATTCACAAGAGCATGGCATTTATATAATACTAGCTGGTGCCCGCGGCTCCACCCGCGTGGATGTCGGTTATAGATAAAAATGACGAAATTTCATACAAACTGTCATCCTCATTTTCCATCTAAGGGATTTTTTCGCGATTCTATATCAAATTTCATCAAGATCGGTTCAATGGTTTAGGCGTGAAAGCGTAAAATACAGACATACAGACAGCCAGACAGACGAGAGTCACATTCGCATCTATCTAAACTAATATTATAAATGCGAAAGTAACTCTGTCTGTCTGTCTGTCTTTCTGTCTGTCTGTCTGTCAGTCTGTCTTTGCTTCACGCCTAAACTACTGAACCGATTTGTGTGAAATTTGGTACAGACATAGTTTGGAACTCGAGAAAGGACATAGGATAGTTTTTATTACAAAAAATAAAATAAAAAATAAAATTTATTCCGGACACACAGCGCCATCTATTGGTCAAGAGTCGGCATCAATTCAGTAGGTACTGAAAATTCATCGGAAAAAGGCTATGTTTGGTCGCGATAACCGACATCCACGCGGGCGGAGCCGCGGGCAAAAGCTAGTCGTGTCTGTACATTGGAGATATTAAAAAAAAAACTTGGGTTATATATTTTTGAATTTCCTGTCTGTTTGTCTGTTTATCTGTTTGTCTGTTTGTCCGCGATGGACGCAAAAACTACTGGACGGATTTTGATGCGGTTTTTTTTTGTTAGAAAGGGCTTACTCAGACTTAAAATCTTACGTTTGTTTGATCGCAATTGGTTGAGTAGAACCGAAGATATGAGCAAAGGTCGCGTTAACCGAGATGCACACGGGCGGATGGCTAGTTTATAATATTAGTATGGATATTATGTTTTAAAGTTTTCTGGTTAAAATAGAAAAATAGACGCGGCGTGCGGCGTGTTATACTGGTTACAAGGACTGGGCACAAATCACAACACAGTAGTATCCGTATAATAGTTTACTGCTTGGAATGGTAAATACAAGTTAGACATACAGTTACATTACACTATATATAGAACAGGGACCACGCGACATTGTTTTTCGGACTGCATAAAATTCTTGTATTTTATGCCTAACAGCACAGAGATCAAAATAATCCAGCATGATTTTCTTTTTTGCGTTAGGCTTATTTTTCTTAGGCGTAGAAAATACATTTGACGTTTGACCTTCTCTTCGTATTTTTATTACAGAAGATCGGGATATACCTAAAAATGTGAATAATAATTAGTCACAGTAAAATCAGTAGATTAGGCCAATTTCAATTGCACGTACTCTTGATGTACCTACCCGTCATGTTGACAACAAGGTCCGTGATGTTATTTAGAGGAACAGAGTCCAATCCTTCCGACTTTTTATCCGACAAATACTTTGTTATATTATAAATTACTTTTCTTAACTGGCTTTTAATAGTTTTCGGCATATTACTATAGTTTTGTAGTTTTGTAGCGCACTCGAACTCAACAACACGCACAATTGACACCTGTCAGTGGACAGATGACCATAATGACATCGTATAGATTGTTACCATATGAAGAAATTAGTTCCAATAGTTTACCGCAATATGGCGAGGTATTTTATTTTACTGGTCGGGCTTTACTGTTATCGTGATTAGTTCCCCCACCCATCCCGGGGCAGCAGCACTTTCCATACATGCAAGTTTTTGCACAGAGTTGCCACTCTTCTCCTATATATTACTATATCGTTCCGTCTTATAGATAAAAACAAAAGCGCTTCTCTACTTTCTATGAATATTTGTTTATGGTTCTCTCTAAAACTCTCTATAGTTTATGCATCAATCTATGCCTTTGTTTGACTTTGATGTTGATCTTTGATCTATGCTTTTATTATTGTCAAAAATTGGAAAATGGCCGCGAAACAAAATTCTATTGTTCAAGATGGTAAATTAAAAAGATAATAATGCAGTATTTAGATTAATTTTATAATAAAACTGTGTATCGTCTAGATAATTATTAACTTCATGATATGTTTGTGTGAAATTCAGTTTTTCTATGATTTTTCAAAATAATACTTGGTATTTCAGAACAAACAACTCCTGACGATATTCCATTGGCGTCTTTAGAAGAAAGCCTTTTCAGCTCTGAGAAACTCGATCGTGCTTCCCCAGAATTATGGCCTGAACAAAGTAAGAAAAAACAATTTCCATAAACCTATTGTAGTGTTAAAATTTCATGGTGATTTATGTTATTTATGTTTTCAAAAGTCGCGGGAAACATGTTTACTTTTCTAATGTTGTCATTCCGTTCCATATTTGCAATTTCATTTTGTTTTCGCATTTCGGTTAAAAACGACTACTTTTTAAACTTTTATTTGCAATGAGCGATGTTAGCGTTAATGTTACGCATTCTGATGATGGTTCACAAGGTTCATCGTCCTCGTTCGCAGTTCCCGGAGTGTCGGAGTTTGCGCCTCTGCCAAATAGCAACCAGTCCCCACCGTCATGGAACAGGGGAGTCACCAAAGACGATTGTAATTATATGCAACGTAAGTACTTGTAACAGCATTATTTACCTAGTTATTTGATCACTGCTATCAATCAATAAAGACAAGGACTCCAACAAAACTTAGTAGCTAGCAATCAAAATCCTTAAGTAGTTCACTAAGATAATTAATTCTTTTGTCTTTTTAACCTTCCTGAATATATGCATAACCACATCCTAAGCACATTTTGCCGAGTGATCCTCGGACCAGTAAACCTGTGGAAGCTTCGTTTGGAGTAGTGGGAGAGAATTCAACTAATATTTATCCCAGTGGATATTAGGTTTGATGCCCACACATTGCAATTTTTATGCATGAATGTCTATATTTACAATTCTATCACTGCTTGCTCGCACATTATAAATTGTATAAAAACTATATAAAAAAATAAAATAAAAAGGATAATTGAGTTCTCTGAGTTTCTTGCTGGTATCTTCTCAGTAGAACCAACTACCGAACCAGCGAAAGAATCATTTTCAAATGATTTATTTTACTTTATTTAATAATAACTATTATTCTTTTTAACTTGACATAATAATTGTAATATTTGACGTTCATATGTGCTCTTTATGTGCCTAAATTGAATAAATGAAATTGATTCTTTGATTCTATGCACATTACTCAAGGGGATAATGTTGTTATTTCAGAGTTGGGATCATTGTCCACAAGTGGTTTGATCATGGAAGTGAAGAAACTCCATGATCTTGCTTATCAGCTGGGACTTGAAGAAGCCAAGGAAATGACCAGAGGAAAGTATTTGAACATATTCTCTTCAAGGCGGCAGCGGTAATATATTATTATCAATGAATGTGTACTAGGTATATACTATTATTGTTTTATATTGTTTAATTGTTAAGGATGAATATTGGAAACTAAAAACTTGATAAATAATTAAAACATTTTATTGTATAAAGCTTGCTATTATACACACCTACAATGTAACTAGTAGAAGCTAATAAACTATTTAAGTTTGGACTAAATAACTTTTAATTGAGACAGATCACTTGAATACAGATTCCTTTCTTAATGAAATGTTACAGCTTCATACTCCACATATCGGTCTGCCCACAGACTATTTCCAATGGTTTATGTGTCTGGCCATATCTAGGGTCGGTCAATGAACCTTATTTTCAAGGGCTTATTTGGCCTGGATATGAAGTTTCTCGATGATTGGATATCTCCATAGTGATATTCCAATTTGTATTTTTGCACAATCTAGAATGAAAGATATAATATGATTATTTTATTACAAATCAAAAGGATGATGATGGTAATATAGTATCTAGCCAACTTGGAGCCAACTAGCCAACCCTTTAGTCGCATTATGCCCAATTCGCAAAATGTCCAGCGGGCTCAAATTGTCCAATTCTCACAACGTCCAATTCGCAAATTGTCCAATTCTCACAACGTCCAATTCGCAAATTGTCCAATTCTCACAATGTCCAATTCTCACAACGTCCAATTCTCACAATGTCCTTTTCGCAATTGGTCCAGTTCGTAAAATAATTTGATTTCGCATTTGACTAAATAAAGTTCTGCATGGTTATAAAAAAAATAACCACGAGGGCTTCTAACCTAATCTATCCAAGTCGGAATGAGCAGCTTTCTCAATCTCAGTCTTTCTGCCCTCCCTCTGCGCCTCCGGTTTTTAAATAACACTAGTGTAGGGCAAACAAGTACCACGGCAAATTTTTATACGTATACATTGGAGAGAAATTAATTATTTAGTTTAAAAAATCATTTACCTACTCCCAAAACTCTTTATGCGCGATATGGCAAATCAAAAATTTATCTATTTTTGATACTAATTTTCAATTCGAACTATGAATTTTCGGAAATTTGAAATTCCGAATAACGTTTTTAGGGCTAATAACACTACGGATTTATAATTAGTCGTACAAATGAAATTCGGAAGAATGAACATTCGTATTTATGTCTTTCGAATAAATAACTGTCGTGATTTTATATAGGTAAGTACTCGGAGTTTTGTTTCTTAGGAATTATAATATTCGGTATGTATGTATGTGAAAATCGGAATATTGAAATTCGGAACTAAATATTTCGGGATTGTTGGGTATTCCCCTGTTAACTAAACTAACGGCCTGAATGATATTCAGCCATTTAATTAAGCGGCTAGGCAAATGGATTCGATAGATGACGTTCAATTACTTGCCTAGCCATTTAATGAAACAGCTAGGCAAATTACTTATTTCTGCACGGCTATAAAAAAAAATAACCTCGAAGGCTAAAGCGGGCATTAGCCTTCTAACCTAATCTATACATGTCGGATTGCGCTAGCCTTCTATCTCAGAAGGTTGTCAAAAACGCTTCTCGTAATCAAGGAGGATCCCTAATTACGAACTGGACCAATTGCGAATTGGACCAATTGCGAACTGGACCAATTGCGAACTGGACTAATTGCGAACTGGACCAACTGCGAACTGGACCAATTGCGAACTGGACCAACTGCGAACTGGACCAATTGCGAACTGGACCTATTGAGAATTGGACAGTTGGACATTTTGCGAATTGGACATAATGCGACTAAAGGACTTAGCCCATCTGGAGTAGTCCACAGATTTCGCGGTTGGGATTGCCCGTCCGGTCTCTGAAGTGTCGAAATGTAAATACCTCCATGTCAATCAATTAATTAGCTTATTGCAGTCCACTGCTGGACATAGGCCTCCATTTGCTGATATTAATTTCCAGCGTAAATTAATACACTCGACCAGGAGATGGTGTGGTAGACAAGCGTTCATTTCGCGACAAGACCCCGTTGTACATTTCCGAATTAGACGCAAAAATCTTTTAGACTGCTGTCGAGTTTCGAAGTAGTGGCAGATTATGACACTTTGGAAGCTTTGGCGAACATCCAGAACAAACAATGCTAGTATAATACTTACCTAATTGGCAAGAGACTTATAAAATATATTCACGACTTTTTCCTTCTGGGGTAGATAATGCACTTCACGCGCTTCCTCTTCTGTTCTAAAACCTAGCTTATTAAAAAATTTGTGTAATCATAATTGAATCTCTTACTTTGATCGTAAGCAGCGATAACATAGTTTCTGCTATATTCTGTCCTAAGCATTTCCGGGCTCCAGAACCAAACGGTATAGAAGCGAATGCGTGATAATCTTTAGCGTCGTCCTTCAGCCATCTTTCTGGTGTGAAGACTGAAGCGTCATCATAGTTACCTTCTTTCAGTGAGGCGTCTTGTGTCGACATTATGATTAAAGTGCCACGCGGAATACTGCAACGACAGAAAAAAAGGAGTTATACGGGTCAGTGAATACGTAACGGGGCGCTATGAAAAAAAGACGACCAAGCCCAAAAAAACTGCGCCTCATCATACCTTCGGACCCGGTGGGATGTGGGAATACAAGGGTGGGGAACCTCCTTGAACCCCCTTGACCCTTTTGACCTCCCTTGACCCTTTTGACCCCCTTGACCCTTTAAACCCCCTTGACCCTTTTGCCCCGCTTCCCACCCCTGGACCCTTTTGAACCCCCTTGACCCTTTTGAACTCCTAGACCCTTCTGACCCCCCCTTGGACCCCTTTGACCATTTTAGCTCCCTTGACCCTTTTGACGCCCTTAAGGTTCAATCGAGCAATGCTTCGCAGGGCTCCTATTCTTGCATTATACAAGGAAACCAACGAAGGGTACCTTTCCTTCTAACCTAATCTATACAGGTCGGGGCGCGCGGTGTCCACGAGATCGCTTCGCTCGCTCATGAAGCGAATCTTTTTGACCAGCCCAAGGTCAACCTGGTACCTGGATAGTGCGGCCTCGTGGTTCCCCACCCTTGCACCCCCACAACCCCCCGGGTCCCGAAGGTATGATGAGGCGAAGATTTTTGGTTGATGAGAATGTTTCCTCTGTCATGTTATATAGTAGGTCACCTGGAGCAAATTCTATAAGTGGGCATTTACCAAGTGTGCACTTATCAAGATGTAGGTAGGTATTCCATGTAGGTAATTCGATATCAACGTGATCACAATATCGATAGCTAGCAATTTTTGCAATGAAGATTGAGGATACCTCGTCCACCACCGTAGCACTCTGTGCTATCCTCAAAAGACATCCACTTAAGAGTATATAATCTTACCTAAATACTCTAAGGACACCCAAGAAACGTATACTGTACTGCGTATAAAGCGCACATCTTGGGATGTCTTGGGTGTAAGATATATGTCACGAGGTACCTATACATTATTATGTATGTATAATTTAATACACGTTTGTAACTGCAAACTCGTAACCAGCTACGAAAGAAGATTTTAATTTCGGTGTTTCGTAACTAGTTACGAATCAAGATTATTGAATCTAGATTTTTAATTACAATTTAGTGTGCTCTTCAAGCTTAGTTAATATTATTATTTGTCCCACACCATGAAGCTCTATGAGCGGATAATCGACTCCCGGATCCGACAGGAAAGTACACTCTCGGAGTGCCAGTACGGGTTCCGTCCCGGGCACGGGACCATGGACCCAGTGTTCGCCCTAAGGGTTGTGGCGGGGAAATACAGGGCGAAGAACACGCCCCTGCACTGCCTATTCTTAGACATGCAAAATGCCTTCGACTGTGTTCCTCGCGCGGTGATCTGGTGGGCACTGCGGGCCAAGGGTGTTCCAGAGACTTACATTGACACCATCCGAGACATGTACTACGATTCCGGTTCCGTGGTCCGGACTGCTGTTGGCGACTCGAAAGCCTTCCCCATCACCGTCGGGGTACACCAAGGATCCGTCCTTTAGTCCTTACCTGTTCAGCGTGGTATTAGATGTTTTGTCGGACAGCATTAGAAACTCACATGAGCAGCCTCCGTGGTTGCTCATGTATGCTGATGATATTGCGCTCATGGACGCGGACAGGAGCAGATTGGTGCGACGCGTGAAAGGATGGAAAGAAGCGCTTGAGAACGGCGGTCTGAAGCTAAATGTAGCGAAGACAGAATACTTAGCGTTAAACTCCACAGATCCCACACCCGTCCGCATAGGCGATGATTTGGTCGAGCGCACGGACCAGGTTAAGTACCTGGGATCTGTGACCGGTGAGATCGACCACGACGTTAAGGCACGCATTGCTGCCGCGTGGGCCAAGTGGCGAGAAATGACTGGCGTCACCTGTGATCCTAAAATGCCAGTCAGGTTGAAGGGGCAGGTCTATAAGACGATCATTAGTCCTGTTCTCTTGTATGGTTGTGAGGCGTGGCCGCTGCTCGAGCGACACAAGCAAGAGCTGCGTGTCACGGAGATGAAAATGTTGCGGTGGATGTGCGGCGTTACGCGTAAAGATCGCGTACCTACGGAACTCTCGCATCCGCGGCAGCCTCCATGTCCGTGACATCGCGGATAAAATGCAAGAGAGCCGCCTTCGCTGGTGCGGCCACGTCTTGCGGCAACCGCCAGGCTACGTGGGTAACAAATGCCTGGCAATGGTACCCCCGCCGGGTCCAGGTAAAAGGGGTAGGCCAAAGAAGTCCTGGCTTGACGTCGTGGAGGGTGATATGCGGGCTAATGGTCTCACTACTATGGACGCCCAAGATCGTGCGAAGTGGAGAAGGAAGCCGGAAGGCGGACCCTGAGCTTCGAGGTCATCTTGGCCACGGATGCAATCAGGAGAATACGTCTATATGCAGATGATGATGATTAGAAACAAGGCCATAGGCAAAGTTAGCAAGATAAGAAAAAAAAATGAATATTTTATTTTAAGGTCAGACATGACGTAAAATAATTATGTAAGCTTGAAGAGCACACTAAATTCCTAATTACGAATCTAGATTAAATAAAAAAAATCTTGATTCATAACTAGTTACGAAACACCGAAATAAAATCTTCCGTAGCTGGTTACGATGACTTCGTAGTTACAAACGTGGACCAAAGGAATTTAATTCATACAAGTACTAACTTATATCTGTCCAAAGTGATGTTTTTAGGCAAAACCCTGGTTAACACCGGTATCGGAGGCACTAATCTGCAATTCAAAAGTTTATTATAGACCTATGCTTATAAAAATATCTGTTAACGTTTTAATAGATTTAAGACAGCTAAAACTTACCGTAATGTTTCTTTTATACAAGCCTGAAGGTAAGGAGTCTGTTCAGTTACTTTCTTCATGTCGTTTAAATTAAAGCTGGTGTTCATATCGCGTACTTCAGAGTATAGTAACTTTTGTGCTCTTTGATATTTCGCTATATAATATAATATGAAAGACATTGATGACGTTATCTGTAAAGAGAGACGAGCTTAATGTTAGTTTTATAACTACATAAGAGGTGTTAAATTCTAGAAGGGCTACTTTCGCCCTGCCGAACATTCAGATTGAAATTAGCTGTTGTGATGTGACATCCACATAATATATATTCAGTGCCATCTAGCGATGTCAAGCTGATTTATTTTGGAATTACTGATCCTGCATCGCGCAATGAAAGTTCTATCATTCCAAAACAACCGGCGGAAATAGGTACCGCACTCCATCCCTCGAATATGTTTTTTTCCTTCAAAATACTGTTTTTTTTCCTTTGTTTTCTTTCTTATTATTATTAACGACTAAGGAAGTAGATACTCTTACAGTGTTTACTCCAATAAGGAGCATATCCATAATTATTGTGGCGATGTCTTCAGCATTCATTTTCTCTTCCCCCATTAACATTGCATGTATCAAAGAGTTCTTATCTGTAGGAAGTTAGACAGATATTAGTTTAAGTGCAGAAAATGTCTCGCAGAAAGTTACATCACATAATTTTGTTTCTAGAACTACATGAACTACTTTAGGAAATTATGAAGTTGTATCTAGTAACTTACTTATTTCAGTAATGTCTTTAGTGAAAGAAATAGACTGTTCGGCTTCCATAACATGTTTACCAATTAAACTGAAATTGAAAGTAAATTGGTAATTGTGTCGCTTATTAGGTACATTTTGAAAATAATACTGCAATACATACTTGTTGATAGCTATTATCGACATGTACCTATTACTTATACAACGAATTACGGTTTCATTCACCTCACCGGAGCTAATGATGAGGTGGGTGGGTATGTCAGGTTCGTACCGACTAAAACCGTACGATGTTTCGTTGCATAGGCCTGTGTGGACGAAGAATGACGTGTACCCTTAAACGAATATCCCAGAGGCCCATACCGGTCTTGACCACCAACATGGTAAGTACATACTTTGCTCATGTAGTATGCTACGAAGGGATTCTTGAGAAATCTTCACAACCTACTTAATGGTGAAAGGATAAGATCGGACGAAAATGTATCGAACGAAAAGTATCCATGGACCTGACATCTGTGAAGAGAAAAGCCCAGCCACATTCTTGCCCCAGTCTCGAGTGTCTCGACACGGCACAGAGATGTTTGTGGGTATAACCTTAAATACGTTAAATACGGTGTTATTATGTAGAATCAAACTTCAACATACCCATCTAAATTGTCGCAATATTTGACCAACGACGCCCAAGCGGGTGTCGGGAATAATTTCCAGAATTGCAGGCCAGATTCGCATTTGATAATGGACTCGGTGGCCTTTTCGAGACTGTGGTACAGCCACGACATATCGCATTGACTGTACACGAGCTCAGTGTCCAACATCGTGAATTTCTTTGAGAAAAGCACGAGTCCTGAAATTGTCTAAGTTTTATTTTTGTACCTTTGTTTAAAGAGCGTATTAGATCTCACTTGCATACCGGTACCTACATCCATTCCATAACTGATAGATGAGGCTCTACTGCAGGACTTCTTCACGGGATTGGGTCAGTCGACAGTCTGCTCCGGAAAGCCAAAATAAAACAAGCGTTTTTAAATGCAAGTTATGCATTTAGGATGTATCTCGCTCGGACGAAGAATAGGATGCAGGTACTTAAGGCAACGGTAAAGGTAGTTCTACTTACTCTAGTTAGACTGGTTAGGGATAATGCAAATGTACCAAAGGCAAGCTTCCTTTCCTATACTTACCCATACAATCAAAGGCCCATTTATGTAGTTCCTTATAAAGATCCTTGGATAGTTGGTCTTGATAATTTCTCGAGTTGTATATCTTTCTAGTAAAATTATCACAAATGTCGTTGATGCCTAACAGATGATGCATAATCGAGTTATTTAAAGGGTTCACCACTAACGCCCTCTGGCGGGACCAATCTTGGCCTTGTCTGTAATGGAAAGAGAAAGTTATTGATTAGCGATGACCTGTAGGCACATGCTGTAAGAACATTTCGAACGATCGAACGAATTCGACAGCTCAATCCGCGGCGATATTTTTCCATTCTGCTTGCTGTAAATTTTGTGTCGTCACGTTCTTGAGCATGAGGGTGATGTATGTTTACGTGTTCGACAACGTGACATCACCAAAACAGCATGCGATATTGAAATATTACTGCAGATTCAGCTTTCGAGTTCGTTCGATCGTTCGAAATGTTCTTACAGCATGTGCCTACTGCTGTGCAATTCTCTGCACAACGTTGTCGAGCACAACGTTGCGACAGCCTTGATATAGATTGTCATTGGTCGATCTACAGTGACGTCACCCAGTCCGACCGATGACAATCTCTATCAAGGTTGTCGCAACGTTGTGCTCGACGTTGTGTGCTTAGAGAATTGCACAGCAATTGTGCCTAAGCATTCAATTCATTGCTAGGGCACTAATAGTGATGGCAGTTTATTTTTTCAGTGTCGAAACCTCTGGGGACCTAAGCACCGTCTTGCTATAGGCACGACGTCAAATCGCTAAAACACGCTCGTCACCGATAGGCGGTTTGCCTGCGAAGCGAAAGCCCACCATCCCTTAGCACAATTCCAGGTAGTTGGTACAATTCCTAATTTGTACAACGATTTCTGAAGTGTTAATTCGATTGCCGGCGAACCTGCTTTCTTGGAGGTAAGCAAGCCATCCTCTCCTTGACAGGCGTGCTCCGGTCCGTTAATTGAGTGATGGTTCTCCAACCTGCACCTGCCGTCTGACCCTTCAACACCAGAAGGAAATCCAACATAACCACGTTCATTAATCAGTAGGTGTACCGGCTAGAAGGCAAGGTTCGCTTAGGCCACTAAGATCGCGGTGGGAACTATAAACAGTCATACATGCCTAGTCATTGCCTACAATAGGTAAATTGGCAAATCTTTAGTAAAGTGATGATTGGTACTTGAAAACTTACACAGTGTATAATCCATAAGTATGGTTCCGGTGTTCCGATCTATATTTTTCCAATGAGTCCAAAGTCGACCTGACCGGATAATCGCCTTCCATGGTGTAAACTTTTTGGATATGATCAGGATGATTTATCAACACTATGTCTGAGCCCACAGGGCTAATAAAACGAACGACTGGGCCGTATTCGTCGAAGAGAGATGTCAGCTTTTTTAAAGGACTTTTGGTATTCAGATACGTTCCTGGAAAATGTTCAAAGTTGTACGTAACTTTATAGTCTTTGGTAAGTAAAGGTAACCTCTCCACTCCTTTGCCATAGGGAAGTGTTCACTGAGGTATCACGCAGCGTAGCGCAGGAGTGCTCAATTTTTGAATATATCTTCTGTGTGCAGAACTACGCGTGATTTCAATCCAAAGAGAACTTAAAAGCGAGTGAAGCAACGTAAGACTACGCACTCCCGCTACCCGCACCACACTGCGTGTTGCGGGGCAGTGTGCCAATGGCCTAAAGTAGACAAGGGGTACCCCATTTCTGCGCGTGTGTATCGTAATAGGTCAGGATAGGGGGTTTTTTCCATCCGATCCGACACATCCAAACCTAACAGTAATAAGATATTAAGCTTTCGGTATTATATATATATATAGGCGTAAGTACGCGCAACCATGCAACATACACGTACCTATGCGAAATAATAAATAGGATTATGGAATGTACATACCTACCGAATCTGATCATCAGTAACATGTATAAAATTAAATGAAGTTTAACGTACCCACCTAGAATTATGACGTCCCCACTAGCAGTACCTACTGTAGTGGTCTGTGGTACCCTTCATACCCTATCTACATAATAATTCAAAGAAAGAAAGCCGATAGGAATCGTGTTATATGGAACTTCATTGGTAAAGAATGTACATAGCTACCTAAAGATGGATATAAGTAAAAGATGATGTATTGAAATAAAAATACACTAACCCATATTAAGAGCAACTGTTATGAACCCAGCTGTGAGTTGGGTACCGATCTCCGAAAGATATTGGCGAACTTTTGCCAAATGTTTCAAAGTTTTGGGACCTGGCACGTCATCGAATGACAAAACAACATTTTCTTTATTTGTCAACACCATAGGGACTACTTTAGCAGTAGGGAATATCTCAGTTGATAACATTGGATTTTCTTTGTCAGTTATATTTACGGAAACTGGCCTGGGTTTACTAGCCTGCTGTTGTTGCATCATCATTGGTTGGTATTTCATGTACTGTGCTATGGCCTTCTTATAATAACGTTTGTGGCAAGTGGTTATACCCAACTTGATGTTATTATATGGCTGAAAATATCGCAATTGATTTAGTAGCATTTTCACTGCTTTTTCGTATCTTATTTTTCAAATATGTTATCCACACAGACGAAACGTCGTTTCTATGACAAACAAAAGAATAGAAAGTTTAAATTATTCGAATTCTGCGCCTTATTTCTTCTAGCCATTGATTTTAGTCTATGAATATTATTATGTAAAAAAATGAAAATGCAGAATAGTTGAAAATGAAACTCAAAACTGGGACTACAATTACTTACTGTAATTACTAATAATTAATAAAAAAAAAGATAGTGCGCTAAGTAATATTTCTTATATTTAACCAGAACGTTATATTTTAAGAAATTTAACCTGTTTCTGAACGTATTTTTAATATAAAAAGGGTTGCCAATCTATAAATATTCTTTTTGGTAGAAACTAGAATCTCGTAATTGGTAGTTTGTAATCATTAGGAGTATTTTTTTAGTTGTTATGGACGTCATAATTATTAATATTTTGTATTTATATTATATTAAAGTTTGTTATTTGTACACAAAAAACATTTTGAGATGTTTAATGAATGATGTCTTAATTTCATAAATTTTATTATTTATTTCATACATGATATTAACAAGATTCCGTAGCCGACCGCATACGACAACTGCCGACGCACGCAGCAGATGCGCGTAGTTGATTGCGGCTTCTCAATGGTCTTCTTTATTCGTATCGGAGTTTAACAAGTAATGGGTATGCTGTATCAGCAGCAGTTGTCGTATGCGGTTGGCTTCGGAATCATACCTTTCCTTACAGTTTTGACGTTTAGTAAAAAGTAACTGATTTGAATAGACAGTCAAATTTTATTATTAATTGACACTTTGATTTACATAATTTGACATTGGATTGAATATATTAACCTAGTTTTTACTTTTATTTACTCTCAAATATGTGTATTTTATGAGAATTTAAATTATAAAAATGTTATATTTTGTTGATTTATTGTCTATGGCAAAAACGCTCATGATTGGTCAGAGCTCTGGGTGACGTCATTCCTACAAAATATCTCCAGTTGTATGAGCTATTATTGTTTGTTTCGGTGTTATTATTTGCTTTTTCCTTGATTATCGCGAGTTTTATGGACATATTTTGTGATTAAGTTCGAAATGGATACAAATTGTGTTCGAGCTGATGATAACAGCAACTTACAGTGACGTCAATACTCACACGCATCGCCATTTTGATTAAATATAGCGTTTTTAGCGCACTTCTGAAAATTTAAACTTTATCATTGATTTTTAAAAACAATACATTATGTTTTTTAACAGAAATATTAATGTGATATGTTTATACTGTAATAAGCAATCATTTAAAGTGGTTTTTGTACATTAGTCAAATATCAAATATTCTTAATTTCTGTATCATGAATATTGTAATTGGCGTACAATAAAGTATATTATAATAAATAAATAAATAAATAATATATTTGACATTTGGGACTAAACTTTGTATAGATTTTATTACGAGATTTGCCCTGCCGTGGCAAATTTAATACATTAATATATTACAAAAATATATAAATAAATAGACTATGATCTCAATAAAAAGTGAAACCACTGTTAGAGATATTTAGGGATTCTCGTTGAGAGGGGGCTTTTCAATCAAAGTCCTTCTTATCAGTCATCATGATCACTAGTATATTTTTATCATTAAAACCTTAGAAATCTCATTTACACAAACATACACATAAATAATAATATAAACATGGTTACTCTATTTTTATAACACACATCTCTAAATTATAAACTTCTTCTCTGAATTATTTTTTCAATATAAGTATTGCTACTAAACTCAAATCTATACTGACAACAATAGGAAAAAACCATCACCTGTTTTTTCCTTTGACAATTCAATATTCAAAACTATTCTTTTTAAAACCCAAAGACAAGTCTTTCAAAGTATTTAAACTTTTTAACTATATCCTCAACAACCACAATAGAAATTCTAAGATAAAACATGTTCAAAATTGCAAGCAAATTTTTTTTATAATCATGATAATATAATATAGTACGATTTGTAAAATTGTACTAGGAACACTTATCTGTCAGAATTGCAATTTGTCGCTTGAACGAAGATTAGCGAAGCGAGTGTGTGAGCGAGCTAGCTAAACTGGTAGATGGCGGGAGTGATCTCGTGTGATATAACTGTGTTAGATTAGTTTTTAAATTGTAGTGTTTAATTTTTAGAATAGTTATTAAAATGACTAGGTAAGCTATTCGTCACCGGTTTATTAGTCGGCCGAACTGCCAAAAATAACCTGAGTCGCGAATTACGGTGCATAAATGAGGCGTAATGCCTCTTGAATATCATACAATATTACCAATAAAATTATAAATTTGCCTTTTCAGAGCTAAAATAGAACTCGGCGACGTCACTCCACATAATATAAAACAGTTGAAGAAGCTAAACACAGTGGTTTTTCCAGTGTCTTATAATGATAAATTCTACAAGGATGTTTTGGAAGCTGGTGAATTGGCTAAGTTAGCATATTATAACGATATCGTCGTGGGAGCTGTATGCTGTAGAATAGACACGTCGGAAAACTCTCGTAGACTCTATATTATGACCTTGGGATGCTTATATCCCTACAGAAGACTTGGCATTGGTACTCTGATGGTGGAACATGTGCTCAAATTTGTGGAACAGGATGGCAATTTCGACAGTATTTTCTTGTAAGTACATATTTATTATGCTTCTTTATCAATAAGAACTGTAAATTCATTAATTCATATGAATTTAACAGGTATATTTATAGCCTGAAGGTTATGAGTTTGAGTAGGTACTGTGTGAAACCAAATGATTGCTATATTTTATACTGTTTTATCATAAAACCTATTCAAACAACTAGTGTAACTAAACAAGATTTCACTTATCAGTGAATTGAATTAAATTTAATGTGACAATCAAATCACATACCTACTTACTGCACCACTGATATTAACTGGGAGACTTCATTAATGATGTTGAAATCACACTCATATACCTAATTAAAGCAACCAGATTTTTTCATAATATCTTCAAAAGTATTTAATAATCCTTTAATTAAAGATCAGGGAAAGGCCTTTTGCAAGTTAAGTGTGTTTGAATGCTCACATTTAAATTGAATACAAATTTGTGGATGCAATTTTTAAAAGAATTTAAAAATTCATTCATAATTTACAAATAGTTTGAATTTAATGGCTAACAAAGGCATTTAAGGACATTAGGCAGTTTTAACGAAGAACTCTGCTGCAGAGTTCTTGTTGTTTGGGAGGGACATTCTAACACTCAAATCAAAAGATAACCTCAATCCCTGAGGCTGAATTTCATCAACTGCGATTAAGGTGAATTATATCACTTTACTTTACCATATTTGCTCAATGAATGCCATTGAGTTAATGTTGGACCTCATTTTAGTTAAACATATTAATATAGTATTTGAAAAAACAATTTTTAAGAATATCTTGGCCATTTTATTATGTTGGCCATGAAATATAAAATCCAGAGGAAGTGCTATAGGTATTGTGTTAAGATATTCAATATAATTTGCAGTGCGAATGGCTACTATAATAACTTATAAGTTACTCACACATGTATTCACACCAGTAAATTCCCAAAGGGGTAGGCAGCAGTGTATTTACACTCACATAGCACCATTTGGCATTAATATCAATCCTATAAAATATAACTTATTACAAAATAAGCAATGTACTTCATAAAAAAACCCTCATTCTGAAAACTTTGTAATAAATATAGACCACTAGCTTTTGCCCGCGGCTCCGCCCGCGTGGATATCGGTTATCGCGACCAAACATAGCCCATGTCCTTTCTCAAGGTCTATGCTACCCCTATACCAAATCAAAATCGGTTTAGTGGTTTAGGTGTGAAAGTGTAACAGACAGACATACAGAGTTACTTTCACATTTATAATAATAGTATGGAGTATGGACATGGATATGGATGGAGAGGAAGTATGGATAGAGAGGAAATCGACCAAGCAATAAGGTTCAATCTAACTTTTCTATGAATCAGAAAATAAATATTTACTACTTGCAGTCTATTATGTACTTTATTACCACACATAAGATCATGTTTTGCATTGCACCACTCGCATTTCTATTGATTGATTCATGGCACAGATTAGATAATAGTTACTATTCATGGTTATACAAAGTAACTGCCTGTAATATTGTGTAAATTGGTTTACTGTGCATACTTTATAGCACATTGTATAAAAAATAAGTTAAATAATAATCCCACCTTATACTTACACTTATGATATTGATCTATTACATTATGTTCATCTATTCATATTCATGATTAATTTGTTTTTTTTAATTTATTATTTTTATCTGGCCATGGGCGATATTTAAAAAAAAACTTGACTATAGGTACAGTACGATTAAAACCAGTTGAACATTCGTTCAACCTCGGTAATTGTCGTGAATCCCTCGTCTTTCACATAGAGTTATCAATTTACAGATATGACCTTTAATTATATTACCCGTTGTCATAATGAATACAATACAAGCACGATATGAGCAACAAAACCTCCTTTGTAGCTCAAAACTAACACAAAAATATTGAAATAAGAAAAATAATTGATGTATTTTGATGTATATGATACATAATTTATGATTATGAACGCTAATTATTTCATTCGTGAACATATTCAATTCCATCTTTTAACAAAATTAACTTACAGTAGTTACCTATGTATCATGGCTTCAACAAATTTAAAGCGTGGTAAAATAATTGTTGCTCAGTCTCGTGAAATTGTAAATAATGTATGTAACTATTTTAGAATATAATTTATTTAAAAAAGAAGAAAATTTACTTTTTACTTTTTTAATTGATAAATTATCAACAAAAATCGATAGAAGTCGGTTTCTTAAATTTTTAATTTGGTGATTATTATCAATTATTATTAATCCGATGTAATATCGTACTGTTACTTATGTACACCAAACAGTAAAATATTGACTTGTACCTATCTGTTACGGCTAAAGGTAGGTGTGAACATAAACTTAAGATTAGCCGGCTGAACTTAGGTTTATCTTCGAGAAGCAGCTAAAGTTCGATAACATGTTAGTTTGCGTCGGGATATTCCATATTTAGCCGGTTAATGTGCACATTAACCGAAACGAAACGGCTAAAAATGTATTCGTTCTACCTTTCAGCTCAAATGATTGATTAGGCAACACCTGCTGCCAGTCTATATTTAATTACGTAATTTACGTATGGCTTTGCGAGACTTCAATTTCTTGATGGTCATAAAAAAAAAATAACCACGAAGGTCTAATGCGGGACTGCGGGAGTTCCGCTCTGCTCCGCTCTCGCATTAGCCTTCTAACCTAATCTATCCAAGTCTGATTGGGCGGAGTGGACACTTTGATGTTTGCACTATTGGCGGCATAGAAAAGCTGTAATGAGAGTGATTATTCCTTTTCCATTTCCTTCTACATTTTTAGCCAAGGGCCTGCGGTTAGACTTAAGTTTAGCCGGCTAAAGATAGAAGAAACTAACATTAACACCTCGTCGAAAATAAATCTAAGTTTAGCCGGCTAATCTTAAGTTTATGTTCACACCTACCTTTAGCCGTAACATATCTATGTATTTTTTTATTTAATGTACCTATACAAATATAGCTTCAATAAATAATGAATTTTCAAATTCATGTCGCTTCTGCATAATTTTCTTAGGTCTGCGGTTAGTAATGTCATCTTGGCAGATGCTATACATTGCGTTTATGATACTTCAAATTGAATGCTACATAAAAGAAATCGCGGTAATGTATGTCGTGTCATTTCCGTCTCCGAATTTAGGCGATGATACCCGAAAAAATCCGAATGTTCAACTAATTTTAATTGTACTGTACCTACTTTGTTAACAATTCTAAACACAAAAACATTTTTTTGGATTTCTAATCTGTCCTGTTTGTTTACAATGGATGCAAAACCTATAAAACGGATTCTGATGCAGTTTTTTTTAGAAAAGTCTTGGTCAAACTTACAATCAAGTCAATTTGATCATGATCAGCTGTTGAGTAGTGTACTAGAGATAGGACCATAGTCACGATAACATTCACTCGGGCGGAGTCGCGGGCATCAGCTAGTAACCATTTGCCACTGCTGCTACCAGGCAAAAAATTCGTTAGCCATACTTATTACCTACACTATAATGAGTAGTTACTCATATTATTCCATGAACTTTATGACTCATAATTTATGAGTTATATTGCAATCTCCTAATTGATTATTATAACTTGTAATTAGTTCTATCGTAACAGATTATGTAAAAAACAGCATCATTAATTAAATTCCACTCAATGGTCTTAGCATCATTAATACATTCCTATAAGACAGTTTTTAAATGCTTACACTTATATGATTTTTTCTTATGGATCAGTTGCTTAGATGTGGCCTTCAATTTTCATTCTATTGTTAGATACTTAACTAGAAAAGTGCTTACAAAAATATGCTTGATCTTGACTAGATTAATTATTGTTCCCCTTATCCATCCAAAAAAATAAAAAATTATCCACCATAACACGTTATTTTGCAGTAGGAATTAGGGCAAGGGATATTTATTTTTCAAAATTATTCAAACAAATAAAAGCACTTGGCATACCATGACATGCTATATGTGTGAGCTCAGGGTGAAAGAGAGAAAGAGGGACACCTCCCCTCCTCCCCCCCGCCGCGCCGGCAGGCGGTTATGTCGAACTAGAACTAGAATATGGCATGTTATGAAAAAAAATTGAATGATATGCAAAAACATATTAAACTAGCTGACCCCGCGAACTTCGTACCGCCTAACAGTCAATTCTTTTTTTTTTTCAATTTTTCTCTCCGTAAGAACCATCCCCGTACTTTAAGGAATGTTCTAAAAAAAAAATTAGCGAAATCGGTCCAGCCGTTCACGCGTGATGGCGTGACCAAGGGAAATAGCTATTCATTTTTATATATAGAGATGTATCTGTTTTAAAATAGAAACAAAATCTATAGTGTTTATTTGTTGTGTCATGTTCATGTCACTACGTGGTTATCTCCTTACTGCTACAGATATAGATCTATTGTTAAGCTAAACGCAGATAATAATGCAGAATCCAGTTAGTGATTGTTACAGTTTGTATAGGTAACATCATTTCATTGTTACACTAAAACATCTTGAGTTTAATCACATATCTTACATCATTTGTATGAAATCAAATTAATGTTTTAATTTAATAAAATTTTGAATCAATTGTGTATGCTAACTTTTCCTATAGATTTCGATTGGAAAGGCAACATTCAGTACCGGGGCCCCTGTGACGTATGCATAGGTGAATTTCGAATATTCAGGACGGCCCCAGGTAGCTCAGTTAGCCGAGTATTCTTCCTAGATAAGGACTGGTCGCGGGTTCTTTTCCCGTCCTGGATGTTGTACTTTTTCCGATCTAAATCTGATGTGGCCGTCAATCTGAGGACCACCATTGTTACATCGTAGGTGTCTGTAATGTTGACATTCTTTACTGACAATTTGCCTTCAGCTTTCCATCAGGCGAGGACAAGTCAAATTGACGTGCGTGTATAAAAAATTGACAATAATCATTGCAAATTTACATTGAAGAAAGTTCTCACGCCTAAGGCTCGAATATGCTCTGCCAACTGAGCTACCTGAGACCAGTTTAGGTTTTGCAGTTACGAATATGTTTATTAAATACAGTACCTATAAAGGCTGGTGCTATATGGGGACAATAACGGGTCACGTCCCCTCGACAAGCACGATCGGTGTCACGGAGAGCCTTTGCAGGGGGTGTTTCGTCGCCGAGGGAACGGCCGCACAGTGGGACGAAAGTACGATTTGAGTGACTTAGGGTCCAATTTTGTTTATTTACTTTTTTCTTTGTGCCGATGGATAGAGCTTGTTGAGCTCAATAATAATGTCTACTGACGTTTTTCTCTAAACTTTATAATTTGGGCAGAATAATTATTTTTATTTTTTTTTGTATGGAGCGAATCAAATAAACTTAAATTTCTGGTAAGTCTCTTTTGATCCCGCTTTGAAACTATATTTTTCTTATACCTTGTCTAGTCTTATGTCATATGATACCAAAAACATGTACCTAAAGTTGCAATTCTGCGAAATAAATGGATCGAAAAAAATGAAAAATCACATAGAATAAAGAGTTTTAATTTTGTTTTTGAAAGTTCTTTTAAGTTGAACTTAATATGAAATAGTAAGTTAAACCACGTTATAATACACATAATTACTTAACAAGTAACAACGAAACAGTTAAAGGTCCCTATTTCGCTATTACTTAAAAATATAGGTAATTCTATTTATTTTCGTAATGACTGTAATTAGATTATCCTTTTACTTATTAAAATAACAGAGCTCTCACCTTTACCTATTACTATAATGTTAAATCGGATAATTAGTTAATGAGGGTAGTAAAAAAATAATTTATATTTATTGTATGTTATCTAGTAGGTATTCGTTTAATTGCATTACTACTAACATCTCGTGATTTTGATAATGGAGAGTTTAGTAAACAATTTAGATTTATTTATGATTTTAAGAGATCATCTGAATTCATTGTCGGATAGTAAAAAACTTTTCCAATTCCTACAACATAAAATAGATGTGACCGAAGAGAACAGTGCTCAACTCCAAAAATTCTGTACGCGATTTTGTTCAAATATAAGTGCAAGGTGGGAAGGAAGTAGTCGTACATTAGCACAATTTATAAGAAAAAATGGTGATTGGTTAGACCGTGCTATAAACTGGCCCGAAGGAGTAATACCTGTGAATGTGGAACAAGAAGAGCTCAAAATTTTTAATACTGAAGATGTTGATACTCTTCTACCACCATCAACAAGTGAAGCTTCGACATCTACATTTACACCTAGAAAACCTTTTGAAGAATTGGGTTCCAGACAAAAACGAAGACGCGTAGAGGAAATCAATAAATCGCTTTCGTTGTCCCCGGCTGAACTGAAAGCTTCTATGATTGGAAATTTAAGAAAAACGGGAAATGAAGACGTAGGAAAAATAATAGATCAGTTGCTCAATAACCCAGAAGATGTTGAAAAAGTTAAACAGTGTTTAAGCAAAACTAAAGCTAAAATAAATAATAAATAAATAAATAAATATTGTAGGACATTTTACACAACGCTATCTAGACCCAAAGTAAGCATAGCTTAACTAGCTTGTGTTATGGGTTCTAGAATGCGGATAAACATACTTAGATACATTTTTTTTTTGTAAATACATACATATTATACATGGAAACACCCAGACCAATGCAAATATTCATATTTCATGCACACAAATATTTGCACTGAGCGGGGATCGAACCCGCGCCTCCTGCGTAGCGGCCGCGTTCACTACCGCTACGCCACAGAGGCAGTCAATAAAGCTTTGTCTTTATTAATTTCACTTAAATTAAGTAAGTGGCAATATGTAAGCATAAGAGAAGCAGCAAGTGAAAACGGATCTGACTTATACCCTTCTTATTATAAAATAAAACAAGCAAAAACAAAGTGTTATCCCCAAAAAGAAGATATAATTTTATCTGAAGAAGGTGCTACGATTAAACTGCTAGCTTTACTAAACTTAACGGTGTCAAGGCTTTTAGAAGTGATTGCTTTGGATTTAGACTCGACAAGAGAGTTAGTGCTTATAAGCAAATGGGGCTTTGATGGAGCCTCAGGCCAAAGTAATTACAAACAGAAGACTGAAACGGAGTTTGATGATTCTACTATCATCATGGCTAGTCTAGTTCCTATAAGACTTCAACAACTTGATGGCACAATTATTTGGGAAAACGATCGTCCTTCATCAACATTCTATTGCCGCCCGATCTTGTTCAAATTTAATAAAGAAACAAAGTCAACAGTAGCACCTATAAAAACTAGCATAACAGAGGAAATAGAAAGTCTTCAGCCATCAAGAATCAGTCAAGTTGAAATTAAGCATCAACTGCTGATGACGATGATAGACGGCAAAATAGCATCATATTTGTCGGATACATCTTCAGCTGTCTGCGATATTTGCAAAGCAAAACCGTCAGAGATGAACAATCTAGAATCACTCTCTCAAAGAGAAGAGAACAAAGAAATGTTCCAGTACGGATTATTCTCTTTACATGCTTGGATAAGATGTATGGAGTGCTTACTTCACATTGGTAAATATATTTTATCTACTTCATACTTTTTGTCAGTTAATTTATGTGTAGTTTCCGATTAGATTACGTATATTATTTTTAAATAAAATGTCTTTTTGTTGTCAGAGTTCAAAAAATGGAGTTGCAGGGGCGAGGACAAAGAAAAAATGTCGCTCAATAAGAGCATTATACTGCAAGCGTTTAAGAAGGACTGCGGATTACTTATAGATGTAGTCAAGCAAGGAGTAGGCACAACCAATGACGGCAATACTGCCAGAAGGTTTTTTAAGGATGCAGAAACAACAGCCCGCATAACAGGAATTAATAAAGATTTAATAGAGAGATTTCACGTGATTCTTCAGACTGTTGCATCTGGTGAGCGTGTCGATCTCACGAAATTTTCCGAATTTTGTAGAGAAACTGCGCAATTGTATGTTCAGTTATATCCCTGGTATTATATGCCTTCCAGTGTACATAAATTGTTGGTACACGGGACTGATATAATTAAGGAGTTTGGTGCCATACCTATTGGTAAACTGTCAGAAGAAGCAGCAGAAGCCCGCAACAAAGATTTCCGGAAATATAGAGAGAGCCATTCTAGAAAGGTAAGTAGAACAGCGACAAATGAAGATATTTTACACAATCTTCTTTTGTCTTCTGATCCAAAGATCTCAAGCCTAAGACCTCGAATGGCAAAACAAAATACAGTTTTGTCACCAAAAGTAAAAGAGCTTCTGCTGATTTTTCCGACAGAATGCGATACAGATTTTATTGATGTTAATGATTTACAAGATAGTCATAGCGATAGTGAATAAATTTTTAGGTATTTATATTTTTTATTGTATAATATACAATAAAAAATATAAATATCTAAAATACAATATATACAATAAAAAATATAAATACAATCAAAGAATAAATAAATTTGTTATGTCGTTATTTTATTTTTTGGCGCATATGTCAGTATGTAGTAAATTAAGTTAAGGTAACTGTACCAATGCTCGACACTTTAAGGAAAAATAAAATTTCAATCTAAAAAATTTAACAAATTAATTACAGCATGGTCGTTACATTCTTTTTTAACTGTTACAGCAACAATTAGACATTAACTTTTGCCCATAAAATCTTTAAAATCTATCATACTTTTACTTTAAATTAAATTATTATGCACTTGCTCGAAAACACCAATGCTAGACATCATTGTCCCAATGGTCCAAGTATGTCAATAACTTCAATATTTATAACGTATATACTAAAATTAGTAATAATCATAACTTATAAACAAAAAAATCACACCTATAAAAATCAGTACCCTTGGCAAAAATCTTAAGAAATAACACGACCGTGTTCACGGAGTCACATTATTTGCTGTCAACAGTCTTTCTAAATTTACTTCGGATGGTGTTGCGAATATTTGAACATATCTTATAGATACCATTAGGCATCTTTTAAGTCAATAGTCTTATAAAACAAATGGATAATTTTCTCAAAATACTGGGTTTTGTTCGAAAGTGTCTAGCATTGGTACAGTGTCGAGCATTGGTACAGTTACCTTACCTTTAAATTTTTTTTTATTATGTACCTACCTTTACCTACTATTACATAAACTAATTAATTTATAGTCACTAAGCAAAGAAACGAGAATTTATAGATAAATATCCATATTTTAAAGTATAATACCTAAATTAGGCACTAGTAAATTTAAGCTCATTAGGGACCTTTAACTATATTGTTGTTACTTGCTAAGTAATTATGTGTATTATAACGTGGTTTAACTTACTATTTCATATTAAATTCAACTTAAAAGAACTGTCAAAAATAAAATTAAAACTCTTTATAAGTTTTTTTCTGATCCATTTATTTCGCAGAATTGCAACTTTAGGTACATGTTTTTGGTATCATATGACATAAGACTAGACAAGGTATAAGAAAAATATAGTTTCGAAGCGGGATCAAAAGAGACTTACCAGAAATTTAAGTTTATTTGATTCGCTCCATACAAAAAAAAATAAAAAGTATTATTCTGTCCAAATTATAAGGTTTAGAGAAAAACGTCAGTAGACATTATTATTGAGCTCAACGAACTCTATCCATCGGCACAAAGAAAAAAGTAAATAAACAAAATTGGGCCCTAAGTCACTCAAATCGTACTTTCGTCCCACTGTGGGCCGCCCACGTAATCCTGGATTGCGGGGTAGTTACCCCCCAACGTTCTCAAATCCTCTGAACAGTCGCTCCGTGAAGCCTAACCGCCCAGGAAACTTCTCCGTTTCTTCTGATTCACATATAATGGGCTAAAAAGAGGCTAAGTGTGGAACTGTGGACAAAATAGAGCTCTTCCCATTCCATTCCAAGGCTGGTGCTACTTGTGGAAAATTACCAGCTTAATTATAGGTACAAATACTCGCGATATTTTTTCATCTTGCTGGTTATTACCTATTTTGTTGTTTATTTAGCTGCATTATTGCTATGTTATGTTATATTTATCAGAGTATGCAATGCATGCTTGTAAATTCCACGCAACTGATGCGTTCGAATAGGTTTTGATATCAAGAAAACAATTAATAATTAATAGATAATGAAAAACTAGTTTGCCCACATACTTTGTAATGTTTTATGTTATAGTTAATGTGAACCTGTCAGTCGACCAGGCACACAACTGATCCGGAGATGGCTAAGGATGTCTTTGCCACAGTGAGATGTAATGAGATAAGAATACAATTCAAATTTAAATTACTTACAGATTTTACATCAAAAATTAAACTACACAAAAAATGCTAATTTTAATTGTTAATGCTTAGTTCCTCTTAAATTCATCCGTAGTCCTAAAACATAAATAATATTTAGCTAGTGTTTACACAACTCATATAGGTATATGAAAAATATAGTGATAGTAATGATGGCATTAGTTATCCATGTGGTGACGGTGAAATAATACGAGTCTCATCACCCCATCGCATCCGAAGGGTGTCGTAAGAGACGACTAACGGAAGATACGCAGACGATATCACTGCGAGAAAACGAAAGCTCTAAATAAAACCCTATACGAACCCGTCTGGCCAGTGTGGAAACAGTAGGCCAAAGCCTCCCACCATTGGGAGAGGCTTATGCGCAGCAGTTGACTGTGATAGGCTAATTAATTGATTAAGTGGTGATATTGCCATCCTAAGCTCCCTGTAGAGGCTGTGTTCGCGGCACAAAACATGATTGTTTATAAGCGCGTCATTTAAGCATTAATTCATCATTTCAGCCATAGGAAGTCTACTGCTGGACATAGACCTCACCCATAGATCTCCATTAAGACCGGTTGGAAGCGGCTCGCATCCTAATACTAATTCCATACATGTTTCTGACGAACTCCTCAGAACTACTACAGCTCCCAACTCCTCTCATAGGTATTTTGAGACAGGATGAAGGAAGGTGCCTAAAAGTATGGGTGATAGGTACCTAGTTTGTAAATTGGACCACTATACATAGACATACAGACAATAGCATTACAACATTCTTCCGTCAGAGTAGAAGAAAGAAGACAATGTCCTCTATTTTCTAAATGATAATAAACATTTTATATACGTATTTATATGTAAAGTCATAATTTTATCCTTTTCAGGCATGTCCAAGTGAACAACGAGGGTGCAATAGATTTTTATCAGAAGTTTGGTTTCGAGATTGTCGAAACCAAACAGCATTACTACAAGAGGATAGAACCCGCAGATGCTCATGTCCTTCAGAAGACGATCAGAGCGCCGCAACCTTTACTCAACGGATCGGTACCACATGCGAAAACGAACGGACACGATTGAATACGCAACAATAGCCAACACCACGTACTCGTAAATCCTCAACTTGTGGTTACTGTGAGACTAGTGATAACATATGTGTAAGAATCATAATAAAAACATTGAGTGCATACTGGATTGATTTACATTAAGATATTCGTAATGGATGGGTTAATCGATAAGTTGTGGTTGTGGACGCATGAGGCCATAAAATATAGTACTAGAAATGACTGATATTTCACTCAGTACCATAAAAATGTTGTACAGAATATGTTCATAATAATGCATGCATATTGACTTAATGTTGTCTAGTACCCTGTACAAGTTACTGATTTTGAATAGCATTCAACTCGGTAACGAATTCTTTCTCAAGATTTGAATAAGTATATGTAAAGTAACAAATAAATACTTAGCTCTAGACATTCTTTTAACTATATTCTGACGAAAAATTGTGTCAGTTTTTTACTGTACGTACTTGTATATTGTGGTATAATATGTAGTCCTGAAGCTCCGTGTTTCCTAATTAGTAGTGTTTCTTGGTCCCGAACGGAAGTTTGGGTGTTCACCTCGCGATTAATTGGTAGGTATTTCGTATCAATTGCATTTGTTTTTCAAGCAATGAGGAAATGATGAATTTTGATAAGCTGTACTGTGGTGTAACTAAACATTTTTTTAACGAGCGCTTTATTATTGCACGATGAAAATAAAATTATTTAATTAATGTTGAGTTGTACTGAAATTTTTGTTTTGTTAAGATTTTACACTGTCTAATAGCTGAATAGATTTTTTTATTTTGTAAACGGCATCTGTAAGTAGTGATTGTATTATATTGTTGTTACCAAAAAAGTCAATTTGACCATTGTCAACAACTGTGTAAACAATAAGGATTTGTTAAACATCATGTTCACTGCAACCTTAGCATTATTAGTATAATAAACATGATTAACATTTTATACTGAATTTAATTTCATAATAACGTACGAGATAGACACCTTTAGATACCGTACCTACGCATTATGATGTAACGAGGTTTTTTGCATCTTAAATTAGCATAATTTATAAAAATATGTATTTGCTAAGTGCAGTACCCTCGCAGTTTTATCTAAACTACTGCTAAAAAAACAATCAATGATGTATCCATTCAAATACAAAATCATTAATGATGGAAGTGTTTATAAATACGACTGGATGGAGTTATGGTTAGGTACTAATATTGGAGCGCATATATTCATATTGATCGAATCAGCACTAGTGTCCCGATTGTGGGGTGAAGGATCTTTGTCGTGTGCGGAGTGTGTCGACACGCACCAAACCGTACCTAAGTAATAACTGGGTCAACGAATGATGAGCACACCGCACCGCATAATAACAATACGACAATAACATTTTAGTTGACATCAGATATTGTAGGATTAACATAGCACGAGGTACATACAGTTGATATCGGTGTAAGCATAAACACATTTTAAGTTACCCACCGAGTTTATTTTAAAGTGAAGATTGTAAATTAGTGTGCTGAAGAATCTAAATTTATGAATGGACTCGCCCCTACTATTATTACTCGGTACATATATCTGGACTTAAAATGTGCTTTTTACGCGCAGTATACGTTTCTAAGGTGTTTTGAGAAAAGCACGGGGTGCTACTGCGGTGGACGCATTTGTTGTCCGTGGTCCTACTACTTGGTCCTACTAGTAGGACCACGGACCATTCTTTTGGCCCCTAGTTCTACCAGTAGGACCATGGGCACCTAACATTACCCGTAGTGCTACTGGTAGTACTACGGACATGGGTGGACGAGCTCAAATTCGCCGAGCATAGCTTATTAAAAAACAATCCGCACGTGCCAGGGCCTCGTTTTCTCGCGATTTAAGTCCAAGATACGTGTCCCAAGGTACCTATGCGTGGGACCGAAAATCTTAGTTGGCGAAATATGAGTAGATAATAATACCCCTGCCTACTCCTTCGATTTACAGGCGTGAATATAATGTATCTTATGGACCAGACATTCGATGAAGTATGCAAGCCCGATAGAATTAATTCGTCCATCACCGTGAAAAAAATACGAGGGTACTGGTACTGTTTCGTGGTACCGATCGTTCAATAAAAATTGTCTCTTATCATTTAAAGAAGGGAGATGATATCAATCTGTGGATGGCCCCAGTCCCTCTAGGCAAGTGGCACAATCGTCAGTAGAATAGAATAAGTTTATGACTGTTCTAAATATATATTATGTCAATCCCATACATTGATTTTTGTATTCTATTCTATTATTCTACTGATGAATTGCCACTTGAATGAAATTTTAAAGCATTTAGCATGCTTATTTTTCATTACGTGGCAACATTCGGTGGCTCAGTGGTCAGAGCATTCCCCTGTAAGGGAAATATCGCTGGTTCGAGTACCGCCCGAGGTGGATTAGCTTTTTCTATCTTATTCGAATTGCCACTTGTCTAGGGGGTAGATCTGTCGCCCCTCTGGATGGTTGTGTACCTTTCTTTAGTGTTCAGGTTTGAATGAAATGATACGAATTTGTTGCATTCATTTATTGAAATAACATAATACATTGTACAATATTGTCATTATTGACTAGTTGTTATATTCTCTATGGAAAATGGACCATAAATACCTATTTCAATTTGTGATTACATTTTATTTTAACATCTAATGTGATGTAAGAAATCCGTCTCCATAAGGCCTAAGTTCAAGTATCCATCTAAAACGGTTCACTTTAATTTATAGTTAACTATTATATTATATCAATAAAATTTTAGTTCATGTACGGATATTTTAATTTCTATAAAAATATTGATACATCATTACAATTTTTTTTTACAATTTAATAAATTATACAATCAGGCAACATTATTTTATGAATTTCGTTTTAGAATACTGTTAATAACGCTTTTGAAAAGCTTCAATTCACTATCACAGACTTATTGTATTTTTATTGCATCTACTTTTAGTTTCAAAATTATTTATTAAAAGCTGCACGATCATTATAAACTCTAAATGCTAATATGTATGTTGTAATAGATGACCTATTATAGCATTTGTGTAATAGTAATAATTTACACATAGAATTTGACTCGATTATATTTTAATGTCAAATAGTTATTTCAAATTCATCTTCTATATTTGGTAATAATTTTGTCTACCTAAGTATGATCAAGAAATAAATATATATTTGGTCTTTAACATTAAAACATTCAAAGCTACGTATCTACCTACATCTCTAGTAATTACATACCCAATAAAAGCAAATATTGTTATGTAACATATTAGACAGATCGTACATACCTTAAGAAGTTAACGAAATATTAGGCATAACACATTTAAAGCTACGACCTAACTCTACTTACACTATGGAATCATGAGTTCATGACGTATAAATAGATGGAGCACACAAACGTACTAGCACAACTAACAAGAATTGAGATACATAGTTTGAACACAGCTGTGGAAAATGCTTGATATATCCATAAATTCATAGAATTCATTCAATCCCCTCGCCATTTTGTTGTATTCAAATGACTTCACAAAATGGCGTTTTTTGACATTTAGTTAAACAGTTCACAAAACGTTGACTTTTTAGATAATGATAATTCGGAAGTCAAAGAGATAGTATAAAATAGGTAATCGTTTCACAAAAATTTATCAAAAATATACAACGAAGAATTGAGCTTTCAATGCTTTTTTATGTGGAGATAGTAACTTGATATTGAATTATGGTCCACAATGTTAAAAGACATGTATGAAAACAACAAACAATTCGTTAAGTGTAGGTACAGTATTACAGAATGAAGTTTGATTTTTATGTAATTACATAATAAATTAAATAAATTATAATTCACAAGCCACTCTATAAATATATTCGTTGAACGAAAAATTGATTTGGTTTCTTCTATTCTTAACGCAAATTCGAACTTATCTGAGAATTCAAATAATATATAATATAATTATAGGTACTCGCATTTGCGTTAAAAGCTCTGTGAGCTATATTATTGGTAATAAATTAAATTATTCAATGTTACATAACTATTCATAAGACAATAATATTAGACGCTAAATACACTTACACAGTCAATAAATAAAGTTTGTTCTACAGTACCTATCTTTTGATTTAGTATGTTGGCTAAGATCGGCCTGCCCCGGCTTTTTGTAAAATGTCCCCTCTACCGTACGGCGCCTATCTACATCATAGTTATATTATAAATGTGAATAAACATGAATGTTTGTTATTCAATCACGCTCCAATAAGTGAATGGCTCTGGCTGCAAATTGGTACAGAGGTAGATTACAGCCTGGAATAACACTTTATACCGGGAATAAGTTCCCATGGGTTCTGGGAGCGCAAGCATCAGCTAGTAATTTCATAAAAAACAAATGGTTTTAACTACTCTTTATAGGTATTGAACAGTCAGTCCGATGTGTGATAGAGATAGAGAAGCTAATCTTAGCCGTAATCTTCCCGACATGTCAAATTGAAAGCTGGGCACTGTTCACAGGTCATCGTCCAGAAATAATATACTTGGACTACTATATGGAAGTAACGATATAAAACCTGCAGAGAGAATATAAACTAACAAAAAAAAAGTATAATTGTAGGTATTAAAAAATCTTATTAAATATTTGAACAATTATAGACGCTCACATTACATTAGTTAAATAAGGCTGAAGTTTATTGATACACGATCATAGACACTCATAATTTAGATAAAGCTGGAAAACAACATCGGACTAACCACGAAAAATAAAAATAAGAGAAAGTGCTGGCAACTTATGTCTCTAAACTCTCACATATTGTGAGCATTGAGCAAGCATGTCAAACTATAGTAAAACCAACAATTTCGCGTACTGAAGGAGGCTGCCACTTTCCCTTCAATAGTGTCGTGCTTAAAATATCTTAAGGTGCGTCCAGAGCTCATGGTTTTCGCAACATTTTCACACAAAACAAGCAACACAACACCTATAGAGATTTACAACTCTATGGTTTTTCCCAACATTTTGTATTTTATTTGGCACTTTAGAGAAATAATACTTCCTCTAAGGTGCCAAAAATTTTACAACAAGCACCTTAGAGAAAGTATTATTTCTCTTAAGTGCCAAATAAAATACAAAATGTTGTGAAACCTCTATATGTTGTGTTGCTTGTTTTGTGTGAAAATGTTGCGAAAAACATGAGCTCTAGACGCACCTTTAGATTTGCAATAACACGCTATGCATTTGACAGTGACAACCGTAGTTCCTATTTTCGCCATTTTACATATTGACATGATTGGTTCTAATTTTAGATACCGAACAAGTGGATAACGCTTCGCGAATTATATTGAACATCAACATCATTGCGATACACAAGCGATAGCTGCTCAGCACTATCTATTATTGTTATATTCCTTGTGTCTAATCAATAATAATATAAATATATTCACAACACAAAAGCAGGCAAATGTATAACGACATAATTTTATGAGTTAGACCACAATTATATAACATATTTTTATATTCATTAAAGCATTGCCTGGAAAATGGTTATCACAACTAGCAATATTTGTATAACGATTTGCCAGTTAAATAAAATGTGATGATAAATTATTTTAATAAGGTACAATGTATATTATTATCGGGATAAAATAATGAGGTAAATAGAATCTCTACTCATTTCAAATTCTTTGGAAGTGTGTTACTGTTACCTAAAATACTGAATTTTCTATTGCACATGAAATACTGAACCGTAAACGCAAACAGCACAGATAAATAAAGTATTGTGATGTTAAAATTATAGTAAATATAATAAGAAATTAGCAATCTAGGTCCCTAGACTATTTGGCATTCTATTAGCGACAATTGACATAATTATGGGGCTACAAAAATATTATTGATTTTTTTAAATTCGAAATAAATGACATATTATTTTATTATTATAAAACCATAATGTCACGTGATTAATTGAAAACAAATAGAAAACGATTCTCTTCGAAGAGATTCCACTAATAGAATATCATATAATCTAAGGCCCTGCCCCCTAGATAAGTACCAATTACTTGGCCAGCGTGTTGTAGAATAGAATGACGAACGTATGAAAATTGACGTTTATGACATGCGTTGACGACTGTCATATACGTCAAATCCCATACATTCGTTATTTTCTTAGAGTATACATTATAAATAAAGAGCGCGCCTATCACTCAGTTCTTTGGCGCCGAGTGTTAGCAGATACTTTGCGATGGTATAGCGCACCTATAGTGACGTTTCTAGCATTACCGAAAATATCAATAGATGCACTTATTAATGTAGTATGTTGTTATGAAGTTTTTTGTTCGATTTGATATGCATGGATAAAATTAAAGCCAAAATACAAAAAAATGGCGTCATTTTGCGGTATTTTTGCGTCATTATTACTACAAATAAACGGTGTTGTATAAAATTTTGATTTTACATATCGAATTATAATATTATTTGCAAAGTCATTTTGACGGGTATTGTTTTGCTACTGATTGAGGTTGAGCCAGAAGCCTCGGTCCTGTTCATACCCGTGATAGCAGTTCATACTTGTAAGGCGCGCTCTATAGCAATGTATACTCTAAGGTTATTTTATTCTACAATGCGCTGGCCAACGAACTGCCACTTGTTTAGGGGGCTGATGATTTTTCTATTGTGATCAATCACCAATTTAGTCATGATTCACGTAACATCATTATTGTACAGTATATAGGTATATATGTAACTGTATCCAATATACATCACTTCATACTCGAGAACATTTTTTTAACACTCCGAGACTCGACAAAATATTTTTGTGTTAATTTAACGCGTGAAGAATTGATAACATATTTATATTATTAATCTAAACGAACAATAACATTTTAAAACTTTGGCATTGTTGACACCAAGAATTAAGTTTACACAATATTAGTTACCTACGAAATACAATGAGAAACAAAAATAGACAATACTGTTTACAGTCCACCTGTCGACACCTTAAGAAGTAAATGAAAGGAAGAGATATAGCCTTCCAGCTCTCTCACCACTATATCTCTGATTATCTCCTAGAGATGAACAGATAGCCTTCCAGTTCTCTCACCAAGATATCTCTGATTATCTCCTAGAGATGAACAGATAACCTTCCAGCTCTCTCACCAAGATATCTCTGATTATCTCCTAGAGATGAACAGATAGCCTTCCAGCTCTCTCACCAAGATATCTCTGATTATCTCCTAGAGATACACAGGTATAAGTATATTATGTATAAATATGTTAAATAAATTAAATATCTTAACAACCATTCTGCATATTACATATTTATTCTCACAGTTTCAGTGGACTATAAGAGATATCTTTCCTGTTCCTTTTATAATAAAATTATAGCGAATATTCGCTTACTAAAACGCCTATTAAGGGCACACATTCTATTCCCAAGTGCATGTTTCTACACGAACTTTTACGAAATTCTTCACGTAATTTGTATTTTATTTAATGCGAAACTTTACGCGAAGTACAATTTCAACTTGGAAATGGTTATAACTATTCTTATTTAGGTATATGCATTTACATTTTAGCCAATTCGTGCCAGATATAACTACTTATAGAATAGTTTTTAGTAAGTAGATTTATTGAAATAAAAAGTTGTAGTTCTCACTCTCAACTTCAATTCATTGACTAAAGTAGATTTCCAATGCTTACGTATAACTAAAATAAAAGGGAATCATAGCTAACAACAATCGGATTATATGCATGTTTAATTTTACTGTTTGATTAAAATTGGAGTTGGTTTTACTAGCAGAAAATATTCAAACATGTGCGGAAAAACATCAAATATTGGGGAAAAAGAAACAACAGTTTGTATAAATTAAATTAATGCCAATTCTAGTGAGAAACATATTAGAATATTATACCTAGCAGCATTGGACTTGCAATCGAGAGATCGCCGATTCGTCGATCGCCACAATTTACCCATAGAGAGAACTCTCTACACAACCAGAAGCACGTAGATCTTATGTCCGCCATAGACGTTTAAGTAATTTGATCAAACAAGTTGATTCAAATGGTTTGATCAAATTGGTACGTTATTTTCAAATTTTTGCTCAATGAATATGTATATTTGCATTGGTCTGAGTGTTGTATTTACAAAAAAAAAAGAGTTTGTAAGTATGTTTATCCGCATTCTAGACTACATAACACAAGCTAGTTGAGCTATGCTTACCATGGGTCTAGATAGCGTTGTGGAGAATGTTCTAGAATATTCATATTTTCAAATTTTACCACAGACATTCATACCAATTTGATCAAACTGTTTAAACCAGCCTGTTTGATTAAATTAATCAAACGTGTATGGCGGTTATTAGTCGGGATCTTCTTACTACGAGACCGTGAGCGTTTAATCGTCGGTCCCAGTTGCCTTACCATCATCTGTTGCTTTTTCTACAGGTAGGCGTTCTCGTTGGAACCTTATGTAACACTTTTTCTTCAACTTAATAAGTAATACTTCTAAAATACAGGTGTAATATCTCATACAGTCCAGGTAGAGTACGACCAACCTTTGCTCGTTTGCTAGGCACATAGTTAAGCCTACATCTACGCTCGGCAGCATAGCCCGCACATTCATAAATCATCACTTCCCCTTGAATTCGTGTTGTTCTCTAAGTCCAGTAGTTGTTTTATGCGTTCGATGCACAGTTTGGAGCCTTCGTTAGCTTCTTTGGCCATCTGTTAGAAATAAAAAAGAAGTTATATGAATATTGCACCTGTGATAGAAGTGAAATTCTATTCTATTAGCGATAAAGCTAATGGAAATCTTCAGAAATGTATGGGGTTGATGTGATAAAAACAATCATAATCATTAATGTGACAAAAAAATAAATAAATGTGAGTTTGTAACGCAAAATACATTACTTGTTTAACACGAGGTCTCACGTGAGTGAGTGAGTGAGTGATTCGTGAATAACGTATAAAAAACGAATCGCTTCGGAGCGTTTTCGTTAATAGAATGCCACTGTCGATAGGCCCAGAATTATTATTGCCGGAAATTTGTAAGTTATGAGTTATGACGTATGTAATGAAACATTAATGTCATATCAGACTCAGAATAGGTCATATCGGTTTATATTCGAAGTTGGATTTTCAAGTTAAAATAATACAAAAATGTGACATTTAAACATTTCTTCTAATACCAGGCAGGTCAAATTTATAAAGCTTATTTAGAAAAATGACTTACGAGTGAAAAATTTAGGAAGCCATGAGGCAGTCCTTCCAACACCTCAATGCCGACCGTGTTGCCCAGTCTCTTCAGCTTCTTCGCGAACATCACACAGTCGTCTAAACAGGGATCCAGGTGTACCGTCTGAAAATACATTTAATATTTTATTCATCATCATGGTTCTCATTGAAATAAAACCACTTTTTAACGATTTATTTGTTATTATTTGCAGCCATGGGCGCGGGGCGACGTTACCCTGCGACCATGGATGCTGAGAAGTAGCGGAAACGTCGGGCTAAAAGAAAATAATAAGATAAGATAATTCTTTACTGTACACAAACTACAAGAATCCATTAAACATTGGTTTTATTACACTGAGTGATATTAAACTTCAGAAAATATCATCATGGGTCTCAGTTACATCTGAGGTGTTTTTTACTCCTTCACCTTTTTTGATTTAGGTTTATACTTTATACGATTTTTTGGGAGGTGCTACTGTCTGACCTCTCAAGCCTGCGCCAGATCCTTGCCTACAGGATTGCAAGCGAGGTTGGCATCGAAGGTCTCGATGATGCCTCACACACTCTAGCCAGGCTATCTGTCTGTCTATCCACTAGCTTAGTCTGAAAGCAGCGTTGTAAATACTGGGGTGTATTTTTTTTAACCTGTGTGATTACCGTATCGGTTCCCGGTGAAGTAGAATGAGGCCACCTGGGTGTTCCCGTGGATGTCGTAGAAGGCGACTAAGGAATTAGGCAGTTTTCTATTCGACAGCGTATGACAATGTGCCCACTTGGTGGCATTATGGTGTCATATGTATACATACCAATATTCTAACAGGCGGGAACTTTTTCAGCAGTTCGTCATCGGCCCAGTAGGGGGACAAGAAGGGGTCGCGCGGGACAGAGAATATGAACTCGTCAGATGGAGAGCGCGCTATCAACGCGTCTAGGTTCGTGCGGGCTGCCAAACTGTGGGAGTTGACATAGAAATGTGATAAATACATGTATTGTTATGGCTTCCTCACCAAGGTGACATTCTATTACGCTTCGGCCGTCTAGGAAATCGGAGTTTCGTAACCGGTTTCCTTGAAGGCTAGCGAAATAGCTTCGTAGCGTTTCATTTTCCATTTCTATTTTTCTATTTTAAGTTAAATTTAAATTACTTATTAACCACAAGGCTAGATTGTATTTGTTATGAGGTAACCATTATGGTCACAACATAATGAAAAAAAAATCCATTCCATTCAGAACGATAAATGTTAAACAGTCTTCAATATATGTCATAAACGTCAAATTACGTGTCAATCTCATACATTCATCATTCATCGTGTCATCTACAATACGCCGGTCAACGAATTGCCACTTGCCTAGGTGGCAGGTAACACTTTGTATGATTTGAGATTGACGTGGTCATTCACCGGGACATTTACCACGTTTATTATAATAATAAACGTGGTAAATACCCCGGTGAGTCTTACACTATTAAGGTGACATTTTGATGATTATAATAAAAAATAAAAAAATTAAGTTATGAACACTTGCATTGCATTAAATTTTTGTAGTCACATTAATGATTTTGTCAATCCTTACATTACTGAACTTTTCCATTGGTGTTATCGCTAATAGAATGCATACAGATAAGATGCTCTCAATAGGTTTCAATAAGTTATGAAAAAAAAAAACCTAATAAGTACTTGTAAGACTATACTGGAAGAGCGGAATTTCCAAACACAAACATCATATTAGCTTATATGGAAATTCCTACTGAAAATACTTGTACCTACTAAAATTGTGAAATAAAATACATTTTTTATTTTTTTATGAAAGAAATGTCTTTCAAGACACTTACTCATCTTGCGGCGGCCTGGCAATCGAGTTTGATCCTGTGATGTATGCTAACCGCGAAGACATCGCACCCATGAAACCTGATGCAGCTTCACTAATCCTTGAAGAAAACATTATTATTACAAAACCTACGGTAAATTTTCACTATAAATAGTAAAATAGGCTATTTGACAACATTAAATATTTATATACTACAAATTATGGTCATCTTATCAGAAAATAACGTAAATAGATGGTATTGAAATCTACACTCAATTATGTGTATTTTATGAGAATTTCAAATATAAAAATGTAATATTTTGTTGATTTACTGTCTATGATGAAAACGCTCTGTGATTGGTCAGAGTGTTGGTGACGTCATTCGCTAGTAGCCTATTTGTTGTACTATACATGATGTTGTCTATTATTCAATCTACTTAAAATACCTCGTTTTTATCCGTTTTTTGTTCTCTTTGTTAAGTTCATCTTCAACTAGGGGTGGTTCGCCTACTAATGTACTTGAGTTTTCCGATTCAGCCTCTCTGAAATGGTACAATTATAATTAGGAGATTAAGAGGAATGTGTACTAGTCAGTCAAAGGTAGAGATTCTTCGATAAGACGCGCTGTTACAAGGGCATCCACAATTTCAACTAAGTGGTGCAAAAATAACCAATGCAAAAATAAAATAAATTAAGTTTTTTTTTCAAAAGATTTTCTATCTCATTCATGGATGAACATTATAAACGTTTTATGTAAACTGTTTTATTCAAAACTTTCTGCGATTATAATTACTCTATAAAGATGCTGTAGCTGTGTGAAAGAGAACGTTCTGCAAAACCGAAACCGGACTCGCACTTTTCTTCTTAACATACACACATATATGGAGGAATTAGGTTAGGTGAATTAACACCCACATTTCACCAATCATTGTATTCGGTCCCACGTAATAGTGGGTGCCGGACATGCCAATTTAAAAGCGTTATACAAATACTGTAGTCTTAATAGGTATAAGTTCTTGTATGAAAACACAGGAATATAAATTCTATCAAAATCAGGTCTTACCTATGTGATTCATCAATTTTATGTGACGATCTGATAACGGGTATCCTGCGTCCCTCCGAGTCTGTATCGCTGTCCAACACATATCGTTCGAGGAAGTCCGACACATATTGTTGAGATTTGTCATCCAGGGGCGTTACTCCTACAAATGTATAGATATTATTATAAAACATGTGAGGATATTTAAATAGTCTCACTACTATGGATGCCCTAGATCGTGCGAAGTGGAGGAGGAAGAGTCGTGGACACTGAGCTCCAAGGTCACTTTGGTATCGGATGCAATCAGGAAAATACGTCTCTATGAGGATGATGATGGTACAATATTATAGACACTCCGGGAGTAACGACAGAAGTGAAAACAGTATGGACAAAAAGTAAAAGTGTTAACTTCACAAAAGTGCCGAACGCGCCTAACGGCCGTTCCCAATAACCTATCTACTGCCAGTTTTAACATTAAAGGATCTCTATGGTAACGCAATTAATAGTAGCACAATAACAATAGGATTTGACAAAGGAACTACCTTTACCTTTAACTGTAGGTATGTTACTGGGAACGGCCGTAAAAAGATTTCACTTCAAAGAGGTGTCACATGTGAAATAGTAACAATTTGTCAAAAGGTACTACTGATAGTTTATATTTTTTTCTATGAAAACTGCCTACCGTGAGCGTACTTAATTGATTACCTGTAGCCGTATGCTCGCTCTGCAAAGACGCTGCACTGATGGTCGTGTCAGAAGACTTGCGGCGTTCACTCCCAGACTTATGTGCTTGAAGTTCCGCCAAATCCGATGGAGATACTTCTTCAAACGACGACGGCCCTTCGCTTATGCCTTCTGAAATAAACAGTTTATTATTACAACTTTTTACAACAAACTGGGAAGCTGCTATGAAACATTCGAAAATTCGGGCCCGCACGATATATGAACGAAAGACTTAGTATTTAGCTATGTAGGTGAAATTACTTCGGATTGCTTAAGCGTTTACTTAATCTAATTCGGGATAAATGTGTCAATGGAACCGATTACCGTAAAATTAATCCGTAACTGCCTCGATCACGAAAAATATTCGAATACGTAAAGTAAACGTATCGAGAGAACGGAGCATTGCGATTGGCAGGCTTCACACACACAAAGGTTCACAGTAGGCAGGCGACCAATCGCAATGCTCCATTATGTCGATACCTTTACGTTACAAATTCGAATATTTTTACGAGGCCTTTCAATAGATTTTTTTTATCAATCAAACCATCTGGGAATTTATTTTTAGATTTATTTGTCATAACTGCAGGGGAGCCATAAGGTACTTCTTACCTTGCGAAGGGCTAACTCGAAGGAAGCCGTTGCTATCATTCGGCGTGGTGGCGTTCGATGTAGGATTCAGATTGTTCGTACAATTTTTGTCGTCTTTACTTCCTTTTCCACCGGTGTTCGGACTTGCGTAGGCTGTACAAGATATACAAATGTTCAGGTTTAAAATATAACATCGGTGTCGGTTTGACATTATTATCATAGAGAGGGTACTTCTTTAAGCAGTAGTGTGCGGTTGGTTGGGTAGACAGGCTATATATTTATTGATATTAATGAATATAGATATAAAATACAGCGGACAGTCGTGCTTCTGTTATTAATGTATGTCGAAATATATATTTTAATATTTTTGTTAATTGGGGCTCCATTATATTAAAGTAGACCCAGGATCTCCAATAGCTCAAAAGGTACCCAAAAGCTTAAGCGACATTTAGTTTCTGATAACACAAGGATATTTTTAAACTGTACTAGCTGACCCCGCGAACTTCGTACCGCCTAAATGTAGAACCGCTCGACCGATTTTGTGCAAACTTCATATAGACATTATAGACCATCTGCTAAATAGTCCGAACAAAGCCTAAACATTTGGTTTGGATAGGTGAGCCCGTTTTTAAGTTATAAAATTACAACGGAAAGTGGCATTGATTTTTATATATTAAGATTTTCCGTTATAATATCAAAAACCTACCTTTGAGACATCTCATCATGAATCCAAAAGGCAGTACCGGGTCCATTAGACACAACAATCTCGCTGGGCTAGGCACGAAGCTGATCATGAGCGGTGCATATGCTAAGAACATTCCTTCAGGCTGTCTGAGACCCGCCGTCAAGATCTTCAGAGTGCAGGCAGCTACTAGGTTTGCGCCCGCTGAGTCTCCAGCGAAAACGATGCGTTTGCCTGTGGAAAATGAAATAAAGTTAGAAGACAAATAAATAATATCTGAAATTTATGCGAACATTTAAATAAAACCACCTTTTAACGAATTCTATCGCGATTGATTTGTTTCTATTTATTTAGTCCGACTTTTTGACTATTTTTCAGCAGCCATGGTCCATTTTTTTTTTGCGTCAACGGGGAATACCCAGCCAGAGTTGGATAGACCTAGGTGAGTATGGGTAAACCCCGAATTAAAATTTATTTAACTTATTATTCGGACGTTACCCAAGAAGCTTGGATAACACTAAGTCAACCCGGGTAAACCTAGGTTTACTCCATCTTCTAGCATTACCCGTAACATATACATATTCTATTCTACACAGCTTTATCTAGACCAAAAGTAAACATACCTTGTTATACACATAGACACATTTTGTTTGTAAATAAAATACATATTATAATATTATCTATCAATTACATGCATATTATAAATAGAAATATCCAGACTAATGCAAGTATGCATTGCATACAAATTTTTGAAAAAGAGGGAAGACTCACTTTTATACAATCCGCCAGCAATAAAAAACAATACAATGCTCACCTGTGGTACCAATTTCCTCAAAATGCGTCAACATCCAACAATACGCGTAGAACACTTCTTCTAGTGCCCTAGGGAAGGGCGCCTGCGGGGCCAAGCTGTAGTCCACCGATAGTATAGGGACGTTGAGCTTCGCGGCCCAGTCCCGTAGGTACGTCTCGTGGGACTTGGAACTTTGGGCCACGAAACCACCGCCGTGGCAGTGGAATAAGACTCCGTCAGATGGTGGTATTGATGTGGTGCCTTCACCAGCCTGGTGGAAATATGATCAATATATGTAGGTACAAGGTGAATGTTTCAGATGAGTTTCCAAGTTTAAATGAGACCTCTCCTTATAGAGGGGCCTCCTTCAGGTCAAGAAATCGTCAAGAAGACATACGACGTACGTATTTTAGAATAAGATTTGAAAATTGTTCTTTAGAATTTTCATTACATGTGCATGATGTTTTTTCTTTTCTTTTATTATTGCACGTAGGTACACTATGAACGGCCAAAGTTTATAGTTGTGGCACGCTATGATGGCCGTTGGTGATGGCACGAAAGATGCCATAAAAGGTCATATTTATTCAGATTTGTCCATACTGCTATTTTCACTGTCGTCATTGGTATCATCACCTATATTAATTACTAGCCTTCCGCCCGCGGCTCCGCCCGCGTGCATTTCGGTTAACGCGACCTTTGCTCATATCTTCGGTTCTACTTAAGCGATTGCGATCAAACAAACGTAAGATTTTAAGTCTGAGCAAGCCCTAACAAAAAAAAACCGCATCAAAATCCGTCCAGTAGTCTTTGCGTCCATCGCAGACAAACAGACAAACAGACAGGGCATTCAAAAAAAAAATATTTTCGTGTTCAGTATCGTTAACATATAACATAACCCAAGAATTTTTTTTAAATATCTCCAATGTGCAGACACGACCACTTTACAATTATATAATAATATAGATAGATAGATAAGTTCGTTTTTTAAAATATTATCTATTTTTACGTTGACATCACATATTGTAATATGTCAAAACGGGAAAGAAACCATCATAGCGTGCCGCAACTATAGGCAAAAGCAGATTTTCAGAAGCTTTTACTACGACAATACTATTATTTTCAACCTCTTAATAGTGATAAAAAAAGTTTTCATTGGTATATTCTTGTGTATTTTTTCATCTTACATGTCTGAAAATGTATGTGAAGAAATGAATTTAAATAAAGATTCTCGATAATAAACAAAATTTTCACTCAAAAAAAAAAGATTAAGTACCTAAATAATATTCTCACTCACCATGCCCGCTCTCTTATTGACACTGATGAGCCTAACGTTCAATCCCTGTAGCCCGATATGGACCGTTGGAGGTAGTATAGTACGTTCGTTCCCATCTATCGTCGTCACCGTCAAAGGTTCCGGAGGAATAGTGATCAGTTTGTTCACGGCAACTGTTGACGACATTAGACTAGGTACTCGTTTCATTATTTCTGCAAAAAAGTAAATAAAGGTACTGAAAGAATAATATAGTTACAATAGAATCGTTTTTGGGTTGCAGAGGTTAGATATGGCAGTCACTTCACGGAAAATTTCGAAGTGCAGACAAGCACTTCGAAATTTAGAGCACTTAGAAGCGACGATTCTATTCACAATTAGGCCCTGCGCAGACGACAGACTATCCGTGACGCACTTTTTAGTCTGAAAATAGAACCTATGCAATTATAAGCAGTAACGCACACGACGCGCAAAAAGTCCGGCGCACAAAAAATCCGTGTAATTCGGGCAGACCGCACCGCGCCGCGGCGCGCCACTCCGCACAAAAAGTGTGTGAAAAAAATTGAACGTTTGCTTCAACGCGCGCTAACGCAGACGGCGCACACTTTAGTCAGCAATCTGCATTTGCTAGGGGTGGACGTAACGCACGCGATCTATTATCATGGCGCCAGAGGTCGATGTAACTATGTTAATTCAAGGTCACAAAATAAATAGCAACTCATCAAATGTATTAACAGACATTTTATAAAATTTGAAAAAATTTGCCGGATATTGTTTCAGAATTGAATGTTTAGTATGGAACTGTCCCTTCAGTAATCTTTCCGAAAGAATAGGATGTACCCAAAATTCTCTATTTCTTCTTCTTTTTCTGTACTTCATGTACAAAATAATACTTCGCGATCTCTGCACGATTTCCATAGCGTCTACGTCACTACAGCTCTGCCGACAAAATGATCGAAGATGTACGTCGTGTGCGTTGAGTCTGTGAAAAATCCGCGACCGACTTTTTGCGCGCCATGCAGACTTTTTGTGCGCCGCAGACTCGATCGCACAAAAAGTGTGCCGTCTGCGCAGGGCCTTAGCCTGGTAAAGCGGACCCCAAACGCCCGAGATGAAAGCTGGGATTAACGTTGGCATAAAGAAGATGAAGAAGAATACAATAGAAGAATAGTGCTGTAGGTACTGTGGATGCTGGTGGATGTTTTAGGGCCCATCAAGATTTCCAGGGCCTAATTCGACCTCACCTGTAAGCTAGTGCCTTGCTGATTGGCGGACGAGACTAGCGCAGACCCTCGATTCTGCTAAAGCAAAACCACTATCTGTTTAAAATAAATTTTAGACTTTATTGCTACAGACATATAGTCCAAAATTAAATGAAAAGAGTTTCATTACACTTATTCATTCGCTTTACGTAAAGTCTTTTAATTTTAGGCTTTAACGACGTTACTTTAAAATCTAAAATTAAAGGGATTTTTTTGTAGTGTCCATGTATGACAGTGGTATTGCTTTAGCAGAATTGAGGCCCTGATAACATAACAATGTGAAAATATCGGATGTTCAACCGACTAGAGCATATTCAATGAATGAATAATAGATGCTATTTTAATACATTACGTCACAGGTCACAGTACCTAGCAGATAAGTACACCACAAATCATATAGTTTTACGTCATTGTATCAAGATACGCTGTTATTATTTCCGCTTCTGATATTACAACTTGTAAAGTTAACCTTGATTGCTGCATATATTGTTACTTAATGCATATCGAGTTCGATCTATACAGGTGAAAAAAAAACTTTTGGATGGAATTTTCATTGTGAAATTTCTTTAAATTTCTTGATTTCTTATAATAAATTGGAAAAAGCGAAATCAATTCTCGGGCGGGACTCGAACCCGCGATCTTTCCCTTACAGGGGGAACGCTCTGACCACTGAGCCACCGAGCTTCGCCCGAGAGTGACCCAATTTCTCCAATACATCCATCTTACGGCGATGGTGAGAGTAATCTACCGATATTCGTACGAACTATCGGAATCAATGAATGATGTTGCAATCATTTTTAAACATTGATTTTTGATAACTCCGCACAATCAATTGAGATAATTTTTAAAGCAATTAGTTTGCTAGACTAAACAAATTATAATAAATTGGAAAAAGCGAAATCAATTCTCGGGCGGGACTCGAACCCGCGATCTTTCCCTTACAGGGGGAACGCTCTGACCACTGAGCCACCGAGCTTCGCCCGAGAGTGACCCAATTTCTCCAATACATCCATCTTACGGCGATGGTGAGAGTAATCTACCGATATTCGTACGAACTATCGGAATCAATGAATGATGTTGCAATCATTTTTAAACATTGATTTTTGATAACTCCGCACAATCAATTGAGATAATTTTTAAAGCAATTAGTTTGCTAGACTAAACAAATTATAATAAATTGGAAAAAGCGAAATCAATTCTCGGGCGGGACTCGAACCTGCGATCTTTCCCTTACAGGGGGAACGCTCTGACCACTGAGCCACCGAGCTTCGCCCGAGAGTGACCCAATTTCTCCAATACATCCGATAGTTCGTACGAATATCGGTAGATTACTCTCACCATCGCCGTAAGATGGATGTATTGGAGAAATTGGGTCACTCTCGGGCGAAGCTCGGTGGCTCAGTGGTCAGAGCGTTCCCCCTGTAAGGGAAAGATCGCGGGTTCGAGTCCCGCCCGAGAATTGATTTCGCTTTTTCCAATTTATTATAATTTGTTTAGTCTAGCAAACTAATTGCTTTAAAAATTATCTCAATTGATTGTGCGGAGTTATCAAAAATCAATGTTTAAAAATGATTGCAACATCATTCATTGATTCCGATAGTTCGTACGAATATCGGTAGATTACTCTCACCATCGCCGTAAGATGGATGTATTGGAGAAATTGGGTCACTCTCGGGCGAAGCTCGGTGGCTCAGTGGTCAGAGCGTTCCCCCTGTAAGGGAAAGATCGCGGGTTCGAGTCCCGCCCGAGAATTGATTTCGCTTTTTCCAATTTATTATAATTTGTTTAGTCTAGCAAACTAATTGCTTTAAAAATTATCTCAATTCTTGATTTCTGTTTTGTCAGATCGCTTTTTCTTTTAGTAAAATTGAAGTCGGACGTAATCCGGTAGAAAATGTTTATGAGACAGTTTGCTCAATAAGAAGTGATTACCGTATGAAGTTTGCTTTTTGTACTTCACCACTTGGTAAAAAAAGTCGTTCATATTATATTTTACTCTAAAAAGTGGTGTAAATAGTGCAAATTAGTATGAATCCTCGACGTGTCAAGATAGCGTCCAAACTTGGAAACGGTTCTTTAGAGAACAATGTACTTGAGCCGTAAAATTGTTCTCATAATTTTCGGTAAGTATACGGAATCTCATACTTACTAATCAAGCCTTAACGCCAGTGATACTTGAATCTTTTAATGATTAAACTTTGTAGAAATCAGTAGCAGAAAATAAAACAGGTTTGTGAGCAAGTCGCAGTATCTATACTAAGTGTACTAACAGTGATGGACTAAGATTTAGGAAAGTATATAGCTATATTTGGTCACGTCAACCGTTATCCACGTGGAGCCGCGGGCATTAGCTAGTTTGATAGAAATTTCAACTTGATACCTCTAAGCGTTCCTAAGTAAACGATCTTCATAAACAGACGGACTACTAACAGATGCTATAAGGGTTTTCCCTTTGAGGTACGGAACCCTAAAATCAACGAAGCGTGGGCGGAGGAAATGACAATTCCTAATCCAGTAGACACTGGTTCATAGAAAGAGACAATGAATTAATGTACTGTGTAATTTTCTACGTGAGTAAGCGATTATAGCGGTCCGACCTATTTCGGTAGCGGGCGAATTCTTTGGACTTCGATAACTGTCTTACGACTAAAATTAGACATAGGTATTACGGATTACTTGTTTATACTATTATCTAAAGCCGAGCTGGTTCCCGGTGGAGTAGAACTCTATCTGTTGCCGTGAAGACGCTCACGACGGTAAAGGGCGACTAAGAGTGTTTTCACATTATCCGATAACCGATATCGGTGACAGATTGAAACGGTGCTACCAACACATCGGTGAGGGTCGACTCCGACATCTGATATCGGGCTAACACATCGAGGTCGGCTCCGATACCCGACAACGGGCCGGACAATGCGAAACACAGATAAATAAGTCATACATCTGACTTCCTCCGATATCGGATATCGGACAATGTGAAAACGCTCTAAGGGATGGGTCTGTTGTCCATCCCACAGTATACAGTCTATGATAAAGTGCCCGCTTGAGGGTAATAGGCTCGCCCCCTATTACGTAGGACAGAAAATCAAATTATACACCTTTGCCTTCATCTTCGGGGATTTACAAACGTGCATATTATGGATACTTTTGTGTAGTGCAGTATGTAGGTAAATGATACTTCAGGCTGAAGCTAACGTACGACCGGTACCTGTTGATTGACTGACGTACGAGGCTTTGCCGCAAGCTTTCTTATTTGGGTTAGAAGTTCAACGGAACGACTTCTCTTTGTAAAGGCCGTATATGCCAAATCAAAAGGAAGGGAAGGAATAAGCTAAGATGATGAAGACTTCAACTTACCACTCTCAGCCAAAAACCAGAACGCTTTGCAAAACTCAATACTTGCTGACTGCGATATGTTCACAATTCGCCTTGCTCTCATCTCCGGATCGATGAGATACTGTCCTCCGGTCCATACAGAACTGATCAGGTTGCCATGACAGTAGTAAGCTTCTGAGAATCCCGCCATACATATTGAAATACCTTTTAGTATGCCGCGCATTGAGGGTAAGAACTGAAAAAATAAAGTATTGATCATTGCTATGAAGGTACAGTCATCATTAAAAGTTAATGTCATATCCCGTGTGTCAAAAGTTAGTGATTCTACAGAGCGTCATAAGTAAATATAGCGCCAAGTTCCAAAATTAAGTGATGAGTACAGTCATCGTCAGAAGAATCTTGACTACAAAGTCTAGAAATGAGCAAATTAAACTGTTTTATTGATTTAAATTGTATTATTGTCTGACCTAAAGAATTGTACCAAATATCACACCAATCAGTCAACAGGGGAAAACCAAGGCATTAAGATCACTTTGAGTACTTTTTTCGTCAAGATAGATCTGATTCTGACTTTACAAAATCACTTTGACGTTTAAAATTGCACAATTGTTATGATCGTTCCGTGGTTTATAAAGTCACATTATTCATACATGGACATGACATTCCGACGCCGACGTCACGGCCACTACGTGACACCAAATATGCACTATAGATCACGTATCGGCAGTGAGCGATAGAGCTGGTAGATTGCTAATGCTAAGACAGATAAATGCATAGACGGCGCACAAATATAGCAATGCAGTAGTTGTAGTTAAGGATAATATTATAAGATGTAATATTATGTGACCCCTACTACCACCACCTCAATAGTAAGTACTTCCTTACGACTATGGCTGCCGAAAAGTCAATGAAATTGTGGGAAATATGCACAGTTCACAAAGGAGATATTATATATACTTATATATATATATATATATATACACTATACACCTTTACATACGTATCTCCCTCGTCGACTGTACATTCAGAAATAATAAAAAACCATAATCAGATAGAAATAGTTTAATTGTCACGAGTTTTGCGTTAGATAGGATAAAATATTGAACATTCTAGCAACGAGATGGTACTTGATGCCTGACATCTTGTGATGTGCAAAACTACATATATACATAGGTCTAAGTACAAAAACTATCATCCTTCTAATGAAGGCTGTGTGTGCCTAGTGCCTACAATGATACATGTGAGTAATTGCAGTTTAGGAAATTTGTAATGACTGCCTACTGGTTATAAACTACTATTTCGTAGTAACAAATACCTTTTTAGTACACGTATATCGTGTAACACAGAGAGCACAACCATGTAGACAATAAATTAAAAGATTATATCTATTTCCCATGCTGAAAATCTTGAAATGTTTCAAGATAAAATATGATTAATAGTGGATTTGATGATGGGAACCGATTTTAAATAAAAGATAAACTACACTATGACATTTTTCACAACGAATTTCATGTGTAAAATGTGAGAACTAAGTATAATAGTACATAGTTGAAAGGATTTTCACTGGCGAAGCCTTAGAAACATTCAGTATTGATACAACACATGAAATTATCGTAGGTACCTGCTACATACACGGATTTATTAACGTAAAGGTCGTTCGTAAAGGATGATGGGCACAAATGTATGGAACTTGGTCCCACCCTCCAATCGGAATAAATGATACACCATTGGAAAGGTATTTTTGTGTGGATTACGAATAACTATGGCGCTAGTCCCGATTTGCTGTCCGAAAGCAGTATTTTTTGTTTTTTTGTAGCATCCTGCATACACTTCTATTATTATTGGTCTCGATTATGGCATGTTATAAATATAATAATAATAATTACAATAAGTAAGATTTTCGAGAAATAAGTGAATATACACTTTATTTCTTGTTTTATTTTATACCACTTAGGTGGCAGACAAGTACACGGCCCACCAGATGGAAAGTGGTTACCGTGGCCTATGGACGTATGCAGCACCAGGGGCGTCACACAACCCTGAAGAAACCTTCTAAAGCCCTTCTTCTTCTTATTATTATTCACACTAATATTATAAATGCATAGTAGTAATGCCAAGTGAAAATCGCTTGTCTGTCACTTAAGTGGTATAAAAAAAAATCAAGCACATAATTTCACAAAACCGGTGCCAACTTAATGCTTATCTGCTTACGTACACTTAGAGTTAATAAGAATAGTATCATCATCAAAATCGGTCAAGCCAGATTTTTTTTTTTAAATTCTATTTCAAAGTAACTTCTGAGGAGTATATTACAAAACGGACAATAGATACAGGTTAGCTGCCATAGTCGTTTTTTATACTCTTGATAAGAGCTATCCAACGATGGTAAATTCATTTCGATTGGACAATATTGTAAGTGGGCCCAAAACGCCCATCCTCCTTTGTTAGCAGGTAAGTTAGTTGCAACGGTGCCAAAATATCGGCAAGTAAAACAATATATGGTAAATATCCCGATATCTCTAATACTAATAAAATTGTTATTGTTCAGCAACCTTCAATCTTACCTGAAAACCAAGACATCGTCCATAGAAACAATACTGATTGATAGTGTCTGCTTGCGCGAACAACTCTTCGGGAGTATGAGGTTCTGTAGGAAATAGTTCTCCTGGCGGCGCCCAAGTTAATAGCGTGTGGAGGTGATGTAGGCAGGTGCCGATAGAAGCAAGGAGCTGACCACATGCTTCTACTTCCCTGTAAAATAAAAATTGATAATTGTTTGCGGGTACAGATTACTATTTAAAAGATTGAAATAGATTGTGATGCTAGTGGGAGTATGGTACTGAATACGGGTGACATAATGAGTATTCAAAGTACATCGCCCGAGGGAAAAATGGTTTTCTCTAGTCACATAGGTACTTTACTTTTCATCCCCTTTCTATGAAGGCTGATTTACATCAAAAGAGAGGATGCTCAATTTATCCCCTCTACCTACCTCAAGTTGTATTAGTGTAAACAGTGACTGTGAATGCTCTCCTGGCATGACGTATGAGGCAGAAACAACAAAACAAAAAAAAACACGAAGTGGTAAAAAAATAATAATAACAAAAGGTTGCTGAGTGTCATATTCGATCAATTATATACACGAGAAATCTCAATAGCAGCATGTCAATGAGTTTTCTTGAATCGCTAGAAGCATCATCCAATTAATTGATATTCATCGTTCAATATTATACAGTCCATCCGAGATTCGAGGCAATGCTGAGTCAACTTATCGACTTCTCTGATGGAAACGTTTAGACTAACAAGGGACGTTTCATAAATATACCTAAGTAAGTCAAACTCAATGTTCAAACTCCGGACACGTATCTTGGACTCAAAATGTGCCTTATACGTTACACATTTCTTGGGTGTCTTTTGAGGATAGCACGGGGTGCTACTGCGGTGGACGCACTCAAATTCACCAAGCATAGATTATTACAAAGCAATCCGGGCGCCAGAGCCTCGTTTGTCTTACGATTTAGTTCCAAGATACGTGTCTGGAGTTATAATACCGCAATGTTCTGGCAATGCGTTTGTGACAGGCGCGTTCGAAGCCTGAAATTTTACAGGAAGTCACTTTTTTAAAGTGCGGAAATTCCTTCATAAATCCCTTTTTTAAAGGATTTTTCAATTTGACGTGCACGATTTGGGGGAGACGGGGGAACCGTTGTTACCCCCCCTTTTTGGACCGCGCCTGGCTTTTGATAAACAAAGGTGGATACACAGTAATCTCCAGAGTGCTGTTTGATCCACTGGCGGGTCGTTATAGTGCATTCTAGTGGACGGAGGCTGTGCGTGACTAGCAACAAGCCATACCAATCTAGTTACAAGTAAAATAATAAAAGCGTGTTAAACAGAGCGTAGGTTCGTGGTCGTGGTTTGCAAGGCACGTGCCCGGTAAACCTCGGGTAGCCGTCACTTTCTCATTCATTTATCTGTCTTCTATAAAAACAAAAAAAAATTGTTAACATAAATGCTATATAATATAATGAATGCATAATGTAATAATAATTATGATAGTTTATACATACTTCTTTTATTCAGATCTCTTTCAGTCTGTTTGTTCAGGCTAATATCGCAAGTAGCTGGTAAGATATTCATTGGCAGTGGCACACAGCTAGTGTTTTATGACGTAACTAAGGTTACTTCAAAAAGTTTAAGGGTTCCACATAAAAATAAAAAGTCCAGCTAAGTCCAGCGGAATTACATTCAGAAATTCGGGCAATGTTAACGTTGGTGCTTTATTGCCTGTGTAGGTTTTATTTAATTACTTACGCTGTTTATAATCAGTTAAGCGTAAGCCGTTCTTAATGGCTTTGAGTGAGATTTGGATTGTAGATATCTTACCTGCATATAAAAATGGACATACTAGCAGAAAAATATGCTCAGGGTGACTTCAAAGGGTTTTGGAAAAATACTTCCATATTAAATACACAACCTGGCCTGCCGGTGAGCGTCGACGGGGTGTGTGGGCCCAAAGAGATAGCAGATTTATTTAGGGTGCATTTTCACATTCAATCACCATTAACATCGGCAGAGGAAGCAGTGTCCAGTGCTCAGATACCTGAGGGGAGTAAACCGATACGTTTCATGGCAAAGGAAGTGGCTTATGTAATAAAAAACATGACTCGAGGTAAATCGCCTGGCCACGACGGGCTGAGCATTGAACACTTGCAGTATGCTGGTTCACACATATCTAGAATTCTTGCTGTGTTTTTTTCCCTATGCGTGAGTCATTCTTACCTCCCGCAGAACTTAATGAAGACTATTGTGGTACCTGTTGTTAAAAACAAGACAGGTGATCTTGCAAACAAAAACAATTACAGGCCAATATCTTTGGCAACTATAGTGGCCAAAGTGTTGGACGGTCTGCTTGATACACAGCTGGACAAATTTACGAACTTGCATGACAATCAATTTGGGTTTCGGCCTAAATTGTCAACTGAGAGTGCCATACTGTGTCTTAAGCACACCGTCAAATACTACACCAAGCGTAGTACACCAGTCTATGCGTGTTTCCTTGACCTGTCTAGGGCATTTGACCTGGTGTCGTATGAGGTACTGTGGGAAAAGCTAGAGGGAATTAATGTTCCCCCTGATATTATAAACATTTTCAGATTTTGGTATGCACACCAGGTCAACAGTGTCAGGTGGGCGGGTGCAATGTCGGAACCATATAAAATGAAGTGTGGTGTGAGACAGGGGGGGTTAACCTCACCCACACTATTCAACATATATATGAATGAGTTGATTGTTGCGCTCAGCAGTATGAAGGTCGGCTGCCGCGTTGACGACGTATCTGTGAACAACCTGAGCTATGCAGACGACATGGTACTGCTGAGCGCATCAGTCTGTGGTTTGCGTCGGTTATTACGCGTATGCGAAGAATATGTATATCGACATGGTCTTGTATATAACGCTGACAAGAGTCAGTATATGATTTTTAGGTCTGGGGCCAGGGGCTCACAAACTATACCATCCATCACTTTAAATGGTGTGCAACTCACAATGGTGCAACAATTCAAGTATCTTGGGCACTGGCTAACAGCCGATCTTAAGGACCATGTTGATATAGAACGGGAGCGGAGGGCACTGTCAAAAAGGGCCAACATGATTGCACGCAGATTTGCTCGTTGCTCAGATAAAGTTAAGATCATGCTATTTAAAGCATATTGCACCTCCTTATACACTTGCAGCTTGTGGGCAAACTACACAAAGGCTACCTACAGTACCCTCCGCGTACAATATAATAACGCTTTTAGGGCTGTGTTGGGCCTCCCTCGCTATTGCAGTGCCTCGGGCATGTTTGCGGATGCGCGAACTGATTGTTTCCACACCACCATGCGCAAGCGGTGCGGGTCCTTGGTGCGCAGGGTGAGGGAGAGCTCTAATGCAGTCCTAGCCATGATTGCTGGTCGCATTGACTGTGCCTACATCGGGCACTGCTGTAACAGACACCTCTGTTATAGCAGTGCACGATGAATCTATATTTTATATGCATATTGTGTGTGTGGAGTATGTTATTAATTAATACTGTTAATATGGATTTATGTCTGAAATAAACGAATTTTATTTTATTATTTATTTATATAAACCCTAGCTAGCTAATTTGATAAATGAGTGATATGCAAATAACTATGAACTAATATTTAGTTCCCTGATCATTTTTATCAGTAGGTATTCGATTAAGGTCAATGGCACTTAAATCGGTAGGTACCTAAATAAAGATGTTAACGATTTATGAATTATCAACATAAGAATAGTCATTACAAAATGTTAATCAACTGTTGTCAATTACGAAAATTACCCTTATCCAGTTGTGAAACAAACTACTTAACGGTGTTTATACACATTAATTGATAGGTTATTAATGTTATTATCTTTGTTTGACCTCTGTAGTCGGTTGTATAATACTGGGGCAGCAAAAATTGAGACGTACGTATTCTCATCAAAAAGTACAATTCCAGCTCAGTAAATCCTTTTGATTTCAATTGCCTCTAGTTGCATTGTGAAAGAATGTGCCTAACATCTATTTATGACAGATAAATCGCCGACAAATAGACTGATATGACATTTCGATAATGGGGTCACATTACAGTAACTTAACGAATTAGATACGACCATTAGATATCTACTTCAAACTTCAAAGAACTATCGAACCGAGATGGGGCAGCATTACAACATGGTACCCGTACCACCTATTCAAAACTAAGCTTAGATTACTGAACCCAAGACTTTGTGAATTGTTAATTATCACTGAAGGTGAGAAAGATAAAATAGCTTGTTTTCTAGTTTCTAGTAAAGTAAGCATCCATAATGTGAACTTCTTTTCTTCTTCATCCTAGTGTTAATACCAGTCGCATCCGAAACTTTCACATCGAAGTCTGGGCCCGCTTTTTCCAGACTAACTGCGGGTTTAGCTGATCTGTGATATTTTCCGTGAAGCGACTGCCATCTGATATTCTGAACAACCTATCTATAATAGGTAGGTACTTAACTTCTAGAGTTCCTTTTTAGCTATTAGACATTTATTTCAAGTAAGTATATGGTTTCCAGTAAGTATATGGTAGCTGTAACCACAAAGTGGATTGCGGTTGTTGACAAGTTTCTACACTAGACACATCCATGCCACAAGGCACTATCGTTGTCGATGATGTAATAATTCTGCAACTAGGTACTAGGTCTGTCTATTATTGTAAAATCAACAATTATAAGTAACATATATGGTACGAACTGGAATCTAACCCTACCGCTAGAACGTTCAACAATCTTCACAAACTTTAAAATTTATAAAATTAGTCGACAGTAACCTATCTTATATAATATAGGATAATAATAGGAAATAATAATCTCTTGCGCTCTATGCATTTATACTAGCTTTTTCGAGAATAAGAAAAATGGTCATCATCCCCATTATATTTATACCAATGAAAAAAGACAATAATAATAACATAAAATTAAAATCATTTATTACCAAAAGCAAAACAATTGAAGTTATCCATTGGCCCCACACTAGGCATGCCTGTCCTGTGGGTACCAATACCAATATGTTTACATTGACGCTTGTTTACAATGTTTGCAATAATTATATATTTTATTTATCGTTTAATTAACTCATTGTCATCAGTGTGTAACAAAACTTATTGTAAGAACATCAAGGTGAAACAGGTATACCTACCTACTAGTTAAATTTTACAGTAAAATTTTGCAAAGAGATACTGTAAGTTGTTACAATTTGGTCGCGTACATCTAGCTGATCGTGAATCGACAACGTAACATGTTTTTCTTTAAGTGATCCGAAAAAGGATTGCTTCTTCATACATGGAAAAAATAACGATGGTATAACTTCATACGGGTCACTAGCATAATGTCCAATTTGTAAAACGTCTATGTCGCTCTAACGTCTTGATTTTTGAACGCCATAGTTAGCTAATTAACATGAACGCTAAATACTCTAGAAGCAAAACGTCTGGATCGTAAAATGTCTTAATTTAAGATACTTTATTAGCAAATAGTCCAGATTTAAGAATGCCATAGTCACTGAATAGACAAGAGCGTTGAATGACAAAGTAGCAAATCGTCTGGATTTGAAAATGCCATAGTTAGTTAATTGACATGAACGCCGAACGCCGAATATACACCCACATGTTCTATCTATCGTTAAGATTATGATAGATAGAGCATGTGGGTGTCTATTCTTCAGTTTGTACTCTTATCTTACTGGAGTTGTTATGATATTATTATGAGTGCATTTCCCCACCAGGGACCTTTTTGACACACAAAAAAGGAAAAAAAAAAGATATAATTTTCGACAGAATGTGTAGAAGAGAAATGAAACAATTAAATGTAAACCAAATAATCACAGCATATATTTTTTTTTAAAACATAAGCCACATTAAACATCTCTTTTGAGGACAATTTTTAAGATGTAGGTAGAGCTTAAACTTTGATGAATGCCATTTTAAATGTTGAATATGAATAATCTTTTTAATTTGCTACTTATTGTTAAGCAAAATAATTTACGTTTCACTAGAGTGGTTTTGTTAGTTTAGAAAATAACAGGAAGGTAATTATATTTGAAAAAAAAAAAAAAAAAAAAACGATTTTATTTTAACTCTCACGAATTATTTTAACTCTCACGAATCCTTTCCACCTATTGGAAAACTATGAGAATCGTAATCAAAAATCAAGCGCCCAAAAAAACCCTATTCAGCAATCTATTCAGACTATTTCGATTTCTCCAGGTGTTCTCAATAGTATCTCATTCTGCGTTTATGTCATCCGACTAATTTGAATTCTAGCTAATAAGGTTTTCTAATCATACCGACTATTTGCAATTCCAGACGTTTTGCTACTTGCTCATTCTGCTTTTATGTCTTCCAGCAGAGTTGCCTCTCTGCTAACTGGGTATTCTGTTTTTATGTCATTTAGCTGAATTGTCTTTCAGCTATCTAGGTAACATGCTTTCATGTCGACCTAACTAAATTGTCATTACGTGAAAAAAACATTATGCTAGTAACCCCTTCATACATGTACCTAGGGATCGGGACTGCATAAGTAAATTCAGCAAACCTTGCCCCTATCCGAACTTAAAGGGGGCGTAATCGCGGGCAATAACTAATGCTTCAATAAATTCTGCCTATATCAGGCAGCTAAGGATACCTTTATCATATGTGTATTTACTATTTTACAAGATATCACAACGCGACTCTCTTCGAGTGAAACACTTTTTCCTAATTGTTCTTTACGCAAGAACCCTCTACAACCATCAAAGAAAACTTGAAAACAAAAGGTATTATTCCTATAATACCTAAAATTACGCTAACTATATTCCTATATATAGGGTAATTGACTTCATTAGAGGGACGTAAACAGGAAAATTATTCAGCAGTATCAAGTTATTAGGCATCTACAAAAGCTAAATTAATTACATTCCGACGGATGATGTATAAAATCAATTTTGTAATTGCATATGGCTGATGGCGCCCAGAATAAATGTTATTTTAACATTCAGCTAAATGCCAAAATCAACTTCGAATAAATAAACGAATAACCTGTCTAGTTACCACATAATTATCAGAAATCAAATTCTTGTAAAGAAAACTATTACTGAAAGTTCATTATAACCTTTGACTAATCTTCTTCATCTTCATCCTAGCGTTAATCTTAGTCGCTTCCGAAGCTTTCATATCGGAGTCCGCTTTTTCCAGGGGTTGGGTCCGCTTTTACATTTTATCTGCGGGTTTAGCTGATCTTCGATATTTTCCGTGAAGCGACTGCCTCCACAACCCATTGGTGGTATCGAAGTATTGTAGTTAGACTTTTCAGTGCTCCAACTACCCGTACCGGCTGGATGTTTGTATGACAACCAGGACCGAGGGCTTAACGTGCTCTCCGAGGTACGACCAGGGCCCATACCATGAACTCTTAAAACAGGTCAATAATTGAACTGCTGTCATTCTACCAACTGCAAATGTCACTTTGTAATGTCATATAAATATACAGGATTACAAAGTGACATTTGCAGTTGGTAGAATGACAGCAGTTCAATTATTGACCTATTTTATGAGTTTATGGTAAGGCCCCAGAGCAATGCAAATAGCGAAATTCATGCATACCTACAAAAATTTGCGCTGAGCGGGAATCGAACCCACGCTCCCTGTGTAGCAGACGCGGTCACTACCGCCACGCCCGCCACAGAGATTGTTCTTTGATTGTTTATACTGGAGATTGATGGCGCTTGGTGGAACTTGCTACACATATTGAATAAAGCACTTGTACTTTTCCACAATTTATTTATTTTTTGTTGTTTGAATGCCGTAAGGCTAAACCGGTTAGGCAACAAAAAAACAAATTAATTGTGGAAAAGTACAAGTGCTTTATTCAATATGTTGTCCTATGATTATTCACAAAACATCCAAATAATATACCGAGGCGCATTAACCATCCAGTTACAATGTGCGTACAGTAAATGTATTTTTAAGTCTCTTGATGAAAAAGTCTGTGTAGGTACATCACTGTTCAACAAAAACGTAAACGAGTGGAAAATACCTAGTTAAATAACGTATTTTCCAAACAGAATAATGGTGTTGCTATCCAATTCAATACAAAAAACCAAGTCATCATTATTATCGTTTTGTCCGTCAATTGCATCTTCTGTTTCCTTGCAAAATACTTCTGATTTCCTTAAACCTTATGATTGTTTCCCTTTCAAAGACCCTGTTCCTCAAAATACGTGTCTTCACATCATCGCCGTGTTCTGAATACAATATCGGATCGTACGATGTATCAAGTTGCAGACCACAAACGTGTCTTAGATGTAAGATGACTTTTTATAGTTAGTTTGGCGTGCACTGGTAACCAAGGCCGATTCATCAGATTTTTATTACTGATTCTAGATTCTAGTACGTATAAAAAAATATTAGTTGAAAAGAGACATTCGGATTAGTCAAATTAATGTAAGTACAGCCAAAAAGCTAGTCAATACTTACTTGACAAAGTGCCCTTTTCGGAAAAGTAAAGCATCCCTGCTGGTGTTCACTTGTCTGCTGAGTTTCAATCCATGTAGAACACATGAGTCCACCACTGACACGAAGCTGCGGTACCCATTGCCTGGTGATTTGGCATCGAAGTCGTATTGAGGAGCCACCTATAACAAATGTATACTACAAATATGCTCAAATCCAAAATCACTGGTTGATGGATCTGTTGTTGTTTGGATGTTTTAGTTGTATAGGTTGTAAACTGATAAGACTATTTATACTGTAGAGTCTAAGATTTTGTTCCACCAAGAGTCATCAGTCTACAGTGTAGACTGATGACTCTTGGTGGAACAAAATCTTTCTTTCTTTCATTTGTATTAATGAATAACATTTTACTTTCGAATTCACACATTCAACGCAGCATATAATTATTCATTGCCGTGACACGCAGCTTCAGCTTGTATAGCTCTGGCAATGGTCACGCTTTGCAGCCTTGTAAAGTGATAATTATGCATATTTGCATAATGACGGTTTTATACAGCTGGCCTTTCAACTTAACCGGAATTTTGGGGTCATAAATGACATCAGCCAGGACTGTTACAGGGAAATGGATGGACTGTGTGACAGATCAAATTCGAATTCAAACACTCGAATGGCTCAATCGGAATGCAAATGTGTTTACGTACATATCTATCTAATTTGCAACTACATTAGATTTATTTTTGTCTGTCTACTCATACTGCAATAAAAACCATACGATGCTGTACATTTTTTAGTCAAAGTTCGAAACTATTTATCCTAAGAAGCCTGAGTTCCCAGAGCTGTTAATTTTTTATCTTGCTCACGTTTAAATGTTCATTGAATACAAATTTCATAATGGTCGTACAGGTCGAACTAGTCCGTGATAAGAGTCTGATATAATGTTTTATTTAGAGTACCTACCCGGAATTCATTAAATGTCTATCATATTTCTTAATTTCATTCATAGTAGATAATATTATATTAACAGTTATTCAATCCATTATCAATTTTTTGATAAGAGATCACTTGGGTTGTTCATATAAGTAAGTGACCGATTAAACTGGTCCCGTCCGTTTACCAAGGCCTTGACTTGCCTTGCCTTAAATTATGTTGACATAGCTGTTATTAAGAGGACTAAAAACCTCTCTGTGGTGCAAAGTGGGTACGGAAGTGGCAACGCCTCTCATTTTTCTTTGCTGGTAGCTTGTCATCTGATACTTTCCTATTTCCTATTATGTTACGTTAGAGAAGGCGGTACGCTCGATCCTAGCGTGAACTTGACTTTGAAAATACGCTCTTATTGATTCAAGCGATTTTCGAGTACTCTGCGTCGTAGTCGCAGACTAGGTTGCAAGGATACAGTGGAGGTTTCGCAGGTAATTTTCAACTATCATACAACAAAATGCATCAAATCTATTTCGAGTTACCACTAAGCCTGGTGTTGACTGCAGCTAGTCCACAAATAGCTAATGTTTATGAAACCATAATTATTATATACATATTTTTATCTAAAGAAGAAGGCAACGAAGACAGCTTTAAGTGTCCATTGTGACCAAATTAGCTTAGAACAATGTACAACAATACGATACTCTCAAAGCCTTACTTGGCGTATGGTCGTGTTCTTGACAAGTAAATTAGCGGATAGGTACCGTAGGATGTTGTCTATTTGTTTATTTGAATTAACGAAATTATGACTGACGATGACGTGGGTGGGAGGAGTAATAGATAATGAGCATTGAATCACCAGAAATGCAGTATGTAGAGCGCATGACACGATGCATAAAAAACTGTCATTCGAGCGGTATACCTGGCCCTGAAGTTTGAAAGTTGCCTTACACGCATGACATTCGGTGCTAAATATACCGTAAAAGTCCTTTACGATATATTGCGCGCTGAATGTCATTTGAAAGCCATCGTAATATGTATTCACGAACAAAATTACCTTTAATAAAATTATCATGTTTTGGATCTACTTATATTCATTTACCAAACTGAGGAGGGGCTTGGGTACCTAACAGCTGTAATGCGAAAACTGATTTTGAATATGGGAATGAAACATATAAAATAGTGATTTAGACGGGATTGTCATTGTGCCTTTAACTTTTGATGAAACGATTTAGTAGATACAATTTATTTGGAATTGTTTGTTCGCGATGGACGCAAAAACTACTGGACGAATTTTGATGCGATTTTTTTGTGTAAAGGTTCTTGATCAGACTTAAAATCTTACGTAATTTTGATCGCAATCTGTCAATTAAAATCAGAGATATGAGTGATATGACAACCACGCGGGAGGAGCCGCGGGTGGAAAGCTGGTAGTAGATAAAATTAAAATGTTGTGATGAATAGAATACATAACATATTGCACATTAATGAAGAATCTAAATACTGAATTTGATTGTCCTAGATAGAGAACGAATGCAACCACGATATAATACGGAATATCTAATAAAACCGGTGCCTCAAACTGACCTACTTTGTCGAGTAGATCAGTTTGCAACTGTTTGTTTGTGTTGCAGTACAATAAAAATGTTAAAAAAACATCTCGAGTCGTTAATGAATCCGATACCTTCGACGGTGGTATCTGTCATTATTGGTATATGGAATGTCGGAATGGAATAAAAGCCGTGCAATTTTCTAACCCGGGCAAACCCCGGTACTGGCCAGCCGCGAAACCACGGCGAATGCAGTCGCCTTATTCTGCAAGAGACTGCAAGGCCGTTAATCTGCACCAAAGACGCGGCTGAAACGAACACAAGAGGTCTAGAGGTCACTCCACCGTTTCGCAGAAGTCGCGCCAGCACCGGCTATCTCAAAATGATCTGCGTCCTCGTCCTCCTTGAGCACGGGATCGGTGGCGGTTCGGGTTAGTCGTCGTGCTAAAAGGAGGCCGATATTCTGCCGAGGTCGGAACCACCAGAGAGAAGGAAAACTCGAGAAAAACCCTTTCCAGCTCTGCAAGCCCTGTGGCAACAGTAGTCTAAAAATCTCCTTATATTCACCACATAAAAATAATAAACTGATCACAGTCAATATAAGATTTTTAGGAATTCCAAAAAATATCACACATTTATTTGTGCTAGTGTGTTTTGTTTAAGCAGCATTTTATTAAATGAAATACTGTGAAAATATTATCATGGTAACTGTACCTCTCAGTTTAACTAAAAAAAACAATAAAAGACTGATATTGGAGATTTATTCTTTGCAGATAGTAAACAATTTTCAGTAGCCAGTTGTACGACCCTGATATTAAAATCTACAGGAAATTAAGTATTGGTACCAATTCCTACTCACAATTAGTAACACTGTTATAGGACTAAAAGTAATTACAATAATTAAGATAACACTATCTGCACAGCTGTGGTATTAATTTGAGCAACTGTATACCTTCTCATGTTAATGAGTATACAATGTAAGATAATGAAATTCTTCTGATTCATCTATGATTCATCCTCCAGTTCAGAGTGAACAAAGTTCAAATGCATTGTGTCCATTTTGTACACATCTAACCCTGTGTACACTGTATCTATTGTGTATGAAACATGTGTGTTTTATCAGATCATGTGATTAACATCTGGTTTGTAACACAATAATTAGATATTCTAAAAAGATTTATTGGACTTTTATGTTTCTGCATAAGTCAAATCTTTTTTCATCAGGGATGATGTTCACTTTAGTGTGAATATATTCCAATTTTAAATTTAGTACATAAATGTATTAATTAATGTACACAAATCATTTTGCCAGAAAAAGTGATTACTTTTCATTGATGTTTTTATCAAAAATGATACGAACATGCAAAAGAGAGAAAGTATTTTACATATTGCCCAGTTCTAGTTTATGTAACAGTACTTTTTTCAAGACAGCACTTGTATCAACATAAATATAAACAAATAAATAAGGAATTGAAAAATGAAGTACTTAGTGCTATTCCTTAAATCAATAATCATCAATCATGATTGATTATGATCACAGTAAAACGAATCGGTGTGTATATGCATTCTTGGCATGACTACATAAACAAATTCTGAAATACATACCTTTCTCACATGATCCACCAAAGGCCAGACGGTGTCCACATGATCCATCAGAGTCATAAAACCTTGGTATAATCTCTGACCATTCTCACTGTCGTCCGGCTGGAAGTAAGTAGCGTTGTTCTGGCAGGAATCCTTCAATGCCTCGTACATAGCATAGGTTGGTGGAGCTCCTTCCTGTGTCTCCTCGCAACACAATGCAGCCTTTGCTGGAGATTCCGTAAAAGCCATTTTCGAGTAACTATCTTTTGCGAAACGAAGTCCGCGTTTAAACAACTTATACCTCATCTGCAAAGATTTTAATATAAACATCTGACGCACTTTATTTGTTATGCATAGAGAACAAAATCGGACCAATCGAAAATATAATTACAAAATAGTTCGCGGGCAAATTTTGTTATCATTGTACTATAATTACGTTGCTATTTCATTCATCGGCTGACTTTATCAACACCGGATTTTACGATTGTATAATTATCGTTCTGCTACGACCGAGTATTGAACACCATTTGACATGCGACAAACTATACGTCAGTTTTTATACTCTAAGGTTTTTATTGAATGACACAATGACAGCTGTTTCGGGCGCGTTTTGCGTTTTCGTCCATAAATTTATAAGAGATTTTCGTCGGATGATCAATAAATATCAACTATATTGTATTGTCTATAACAAGGGTGCCCAACCCTAGGCACGCGGGCCACATAGTGGCCCGCGGACGAATTTCGGGTGGCACGCGCAAGCCACTGCGAGAGGAGCAAAAAAAAGCTTGTACAAAAGCAATTGCATTAGTCGCAGTCGCAAATGCTATGCTATTTTTTCTTTTCACTCAAATCTATCGAGTATTCATCAAAATGATAAATTATCTCTTCATATCATAACTAAAAAGTTTAAAATAATTTGATTTTTATGATTTTGATTGTATTGATAGTTTGGTATTATAATAAACTTAATATTGTACTAGAGCACTTTGTTATTATACTAATTTTTGTAGTTACATTCCATATTATTGAGTTACGAGTATAATTTATATTATAATGTAGTAAAATAGGAGCTGTCACTGGCGTGGAACGGATCCGGCGGCTGGGTCTGAGGTGACTCTGTACAAAACTGAGGCCATGTTCTCTCATAGGCCTCGGCGTGCACCACCCGAGGGATCCAACCTCACAGTGGGAGACACTCTCATCGGCATCAGGCCCCAGATGACATATCTGGGGCTCGTGTTCGACGGCCCAGATATCGGGGAGCGTCTCCGAAGTCTGGCTCCTAAATTAAGATGCACAGCTAACGCTCTGGCGTGGCTGCTGTTCAACATGAGGGAGCCAGAGCAGAGCAGGAGGCAGATGCTGCGGGAATCGTACGTTCCATTGCCCTATACGGGTGTCCCGTGTGAGCGGATGCCCTGAAGTCTAGGCACGTGCACCTACCGCGTGCACAGCAAGAGACGATGGCCATCAAGGCCATCAGGGGTTACTGCACGATATCCTATGACGCGGCGAGTTTTCTTACCGGATCTCGGAGAGCGAGGCTATGGACAAACATGGCGAGTCACCGGCAATAAATCTTGACATCACCAAAGCTTTTATAGAGTCTGCCACAAATAGCTTCTTTCCAAGCTACCAGCCTTTGGTTTGCCTCTCAGACAGTGCGACTGGGTGGTTAGCTTCCTGCAGGAGCGCCAACTTCGTAGTTCTTGCAGGTAAATGCTGGCGTGCCGCAGTGGTCTGTCTTATCACCCATTTTCTCTCTTCTACATATCAACGATATTCTGACCACCCGGCAGCATTCATTGCTATGCAGACGATAGCATCTTACACGGGAGTTATCATGGGCATACTGCGGCCGAGCAGTCTGGTATATAGTCTGAGCGCGGGAAAAAAAGCAGCTTCTTGTCACTGAGCTCGACCGGATCCTTAATCATATTTCCCAATAGGGCTCTGAGAACCTGGTCGAGTTCAATGCCAACAAGACACAGGCATGTGCATTTACAGCAAAGGTATCTTTTTTCCTTCCCTCTGTGGCGTGGGCACTGCCACTGCGGGACAATCTCAGTATTCTCGGTATGGATGCTCGCTGCCTACTGAACAACAAAAATTATATTGAGAGTATCATCAAAACAGCCTCGCGTAAACTTGGAGTCCTGAACAAAGTGAGATGTTTTAACACGCCGGAGCAGCGGTGTCTTCTGTCTCCTGCGTGGAATACTGCTCGCATCTCTGGGATGGCTTCGCAAAGTACTTACTTGATACACTCGACAGGTTCCAGTGTCGTGCGGTCTGCATTATTGGGAATCCTGAGATCACGAACACCCCCGAGCCTCTGCAGATGCGTAGAGTTGTGCATACTTGGCAGTATTTTAATTTTACCGTCTCTGCTATGGTGAATGTTCTAATGAGCTTTTCCAATTAATCTCACCCTATCCTTTCCTACACAGAACAACGCGTGCAGGACATAAATGTCACCCGCATACGTTGCAAAATATTCGGTGACTCCTTCCTCTGCCGTACCATTAACTCCTGGAATTCCTTACCAGTTTCCCTCTTCCTACAAGTCCCGGATCCTTTAAGCGGGGCGAAAAAGCATCTAATGAGGCCGACAAGCTGAGTGCCACCATTGTAACACGAAACTTACGTGTCTATAATGGTGACCCTCTTTTCCGAGACTGCATCCAGCTTACCAGCAGGCGAGGTGAAGTCCAATTGACGTTATAAAAAAAGTTCTTTCGGTGCCATATCGTTACCGAAAAAAGGCGCGGGAACGGGGACACGAACCCGAGCCGTGAAGGGCACACCGTAGTAGCGGCGATAAGACCCATCATGGGGGAAAGCTAGAGAGGCCGCCATGTAGCCTCTCTAGCCACTCCTCCATCCTGCAGGTTATCACCGGGCACGGATGCTTCGGGGTTTTTCTGCGTCGGATCCGGTAAGAGCCAACCACCGAATGCCATCGTTATAACGCGGGAGACGCCATCACCGTAGGAGTGAGAGTTCTCTCGCTTGCCATCTTGCTCACGGCAATAGTACGCTGCGCGAGCGCGTGGGCTGCCGCCCCTCCTTTTGTGAGCAAGTAATATTCCAAAAGGAGACGGCGGGGTAGGAACGGAGGGGATTCGCAGCCCACACAGCCCGTGACGAGCGTAGGGGACGCGGGCGTCGGAGGTGCAGAACAGGCCTCTGTCCCTCATGAGCATGGGCCTGAGGGTGGTGACGAGTGGAGCCGCCTGCACCTCCCCATTCCCAGGGGCTAGATGGGGATGCGATGGTCCCAATACCCGAAGAGAGCCGGCTCGAGGGAGATGGGCAAGAGATCAGCCAATTTCATTTTCCGAAACCTGGGGGGGGGGGGGGAGGGGGGGGGTTGTGGATGTAGTAAAAAGATGTACTGGCCCGCCAAAAATGTCCAAATCGTAAGTTTGGCCCGACAGCTAAAAAGGTTGGGCACCCTTGGTCTATAACAAGCATTTTTAACAGTTTTTAATTTGTATCATTACGAGTTTAAGTTCCTCATTTTTGTTAAGGAAACAAAATTATTTTAGTAATATTAATATTGGGTATTCAAAATTCAAAATTGTCTCTAGAACTCTAGAAATGTTTCAGTGATGTCATTGTCATTAGTGTCATTAAAATATAAACAAAAAGTTTGGTGAGGTTATGTATATTTTTAAATAAAAAATAAAATAATATTCCGTTGAAATGGAAGAGATAATTATGGATATTGACGTTAATATTGGTGATAAATGCGAGCAAATTGATTCAAGTGAAGCCGAAGTTTCAGAAAATGTAAAAATTGAACCGGATAATGAAGCGACTGTATTCTCATATCCGAGTTTGTTTACAAGTAAAACTTTGTTGGAACTTTCAAATTCATCTTGGTCACGTTCTGCAAAAGCTCATGGAAACATTCAGCCTTACCTGCGAGGTTGTAAATGGTCTCCAGATGGTACTTGTTGCTTGACAGTGGTGAATAATGACGGGGTACATATCACTGAACTGGCCAGAGACCTTTACTCAGGATCGGTACAGCCTAATCGAATGATAGACGTCATGGATTCCATAATTCATGTCAAGGAAGCTGGTTTAATTTATGATTTTTGTTGGTACCCTGGAATGAATAGTGCTATGCCTGAGACTTGCTGGTGAGTACCTTTTTTTTATGCCACTTGAGTGGGCAGACAAGCACAGGAACCACCTGATGGAAAGTGGTTACCGTGGCCGCCTATGGATGTGTGTTACATCAGGGGAGACATACTCATGTTGCCAACCCTGTAAGAACAAAGAGTTTCTGTGCCATAGTGCATCTACCCGCTGACAGCACTAAAACATGTACCTATGCATAACCATAACTATTGTTGCAATTATTTATTGCCATTTTTGTTATTATTACTCCTGTAATGCAACTGGCACACTCATAGTCTTGCCATAAAGATTCATAGTAACATTATGTTAAAAAATGGTTCTGTTTTTACCTTCCGTTTTAATGTCCATTCCAGTTGGCTGACAACCAGACAAAATGCACCAATTCAGATGTGGGATGCATTTGATGGTTCACTAAGGTGCTCATATAGAGGGTTTAATTCTGTAGATGAGATGGAGCCAGCTTTATCTCTGGCATTCACACCTGATTCAAGAAGAATAGTTGCTGGATATAAGAAAGCTTTGAGAACGTTTGATATAGAGAGGTATGTATTGCAAATTACCTGTGGTGTGGGGAGCTGGCAGCAATCATGTTATAGCCCTCTAACATGATTGTTGCCAGCTCCCTAATGGGTTGTATGGTGCATGGCAAACTAGATTGAAGTAAGTCCTTTTTCCACCAGCTTCCCTTTTGGAAATTTTCACCCTTTTTTTTGTTATTTTTTTTATCATGCGTAAAATCCCCACGGATACCTCCCCCGCCGGAACCGCAGGAGGAGGTTATGTCGGACTCGAACCGACTAAAACGCACGCCGTCTGTGGGCCGTCAGTTGCCGGAGGTGAGATTTTTCACCCTTTGCCTCTGAAAACACCTTTTACTTCTATGGAGCATAAAATAAAAAAAAATCTCATTATGCTTCTATGTCACTTTATAACACAAATCCCCCTCGAGGGTGAGGTACTCACCATCTAAACCAGATTAGCTTGCCAAAGAGCACCCTAGTTCCGAAGTAAGATGTTCAGTAGGTTAGAAGATTTCTTATTTTTAAAATTATGCAAAGCCGGGTTCCGGATCAGTAGTTACTCATTATATGAAACAGATTATCTGAGTGTGTTGATTCAGAGAGTGCCTTTACATGCAGATTCATTAATCTACTTATGTTTCCCATTTCACAGACCAGGCAGGGAGTTTGCGGAACATAGTATTGCCAGTTCTGCTTCCTGTATGTCTACAAGTGAAAACTTATTAGCTGTTGGCTCATGGAACACAACAATTAATTTATTTAGCATAAGTGAGATGGGTACTTATAAAAGTATTGGAAAAATGCATGGTCATGCAGGTATGTATTGCTAAATTCTGTAATCTTTATTAATGAGATGGCTTTCAATCTCATTTTATGATGTTATTTCTGACTAAGAGACTTTATACACATTTTTTTAACAAGCTGACGATGTTCATACTTAGTCAGATGAAGAAGTTCTTAGTATGGGTTGCTAGTACAAGCTGTACAAGCTACAGCCATGATATGGTTGGCCATTTGAAGAGTGATTTTAAAAAGAAAATTAACCCAGTAATATATTAACAAGATTAAGATGGGACCCTCTATTTGATTCTGTCATTAAATGCCTCACAAAATTATGCTAGCTTCATTACTACTGTTGGAGAAATTGTTTTTTATTTTTACAACTTACAACTACTATTATAATTTTTATAATAGCCAAATTTTTCTTTTCAGGTGGTGTAACACATTTGAAATTTGCACCAGATGGTCTCAAACTAGTATCGGGCGCACGAAAAGATCACAGGCTTCTAGTGTGGGACATCAGATATTACCGTAGACCGCTCAACATATTGACCAGGGTTGCAGATACAAACCAAAGGGTGTACTTTGACATATCACCTTGTGGGAAATACTTGGTTTCTGGAGGAACTGATGGCATTGTGAAGGTGTGGGACAGTGATCATGTGGATTGGAAGTCGAGTATAGATGTTACAGATGAAAGGAGTGATAATTCTACTTACAAGGTAAAGTTTAAAGGTCTTTTGTATTTTTTTTATCCTGCTTTGACCTTGACTGCCTCAATCTATGTTTTTTCACACCCTGCTTAATGACTCTTGTACACTGGTCTCACTAATTGAGCACTTCAGTAGTCTTTGGCATATCTAATAATAAGAATCCCTTAAGTTTTTTCTTATAGTTATATTTGGTCTGTGAATTAATTGCGCAATGCTAGATAGTAAAAAGCTGAGGTGCTGGTCAGAAAATATGGTTCTAAATTGACGGCCTTGATAAATGCTTTTTTACGCGCCGCTTGAAGAACCCGAGTTAAGAATTTATTATACGACAGATTTAGAAATATTTAAAGAGGAGAACATTGTATAAATATTAAGAACCAGCATGTATCCGTGGGGATATAAACATGTGTAGATAGAATCGCAAGGTGCCTAAAAAACGCCTCGCGCAATCAATTTTATAAACGCCACAGAATTTAGTAATAGTTTATGTGTTGTTATTCTTATTGCTAATATTTCCTTTACAGTTTCCACTACACAACGATTCTTGCAACAGCATATCAATACATCCATGTAGACCAATTCTCGCCACGGGATCTGGACAATTCCATTTTGAGGATCCCTCCAACAGTATAGAAGTTAAAATTGACAGTGATATGAAAGATAAGGGAAGTGAAAGTGAAGCAGCCAGTAAATATGATGAAAGTGCAACAAATAGTGATAAACAAAGGACTTCTAATGATAATATTGAAGAGAAAAGTGATTTAGATATGAGATATTCAACTGTCAGTGAAAATAGTTTAATTTTCTGGTGGATTGGTGATGTAGATCTAATAGAAAAATAAATCAATTTTATTAAGTTCGTACTTGATTGTTTTATTATTTACGATTAGAATAACATAATAGTGAGACAATTTGCGTGACCAAACTTCTTCTTCATCCTAGCGTTAACCCCAATCGCATCCGAAGTCGAACTTCGGAGTCTGGGGTACGCTTTACCAGTCTAACTGCGGATTTAACTGGATTTTATTATATGATAATAATGGCAATAGGCTCATCCCCTATTACGTGGGACCTAAAACAATGATTGATGAAATGTGGGTGTTATTCACCTCTGCCTAACCCTCCGGGGATAAAGGCGTGATTATATGTATGTATGTATGTATTATATTATATTTTCTGTGAAGCGACTGCCATCTGACCTCCACAACCCAATGGCGATATTGAGCGATATCGAAGCATTGCAAATAGACAGTGTTGTTAGACTTTTTAGGGCTCCAACGACCGCTATAGATGTGCGTAGGGCAACCGGGACCGACGGCTTAACGTGCTCTCCGAAGCACGACCAGACCAATGCAAATACCCATATATCGAACCCGCGCCTCCTGCTTAGAGGAGAAAGGCTGTCTATAAATAGCCCATTCTTATAAAGACAAGTTACATGATAAAATTTATAGGTAGGTAAGGTAACTGTACCAATGCTCGACACTGTACCAATGCTAGACACTTTCGAACAAAACCCAGTATTTTGAGAAAATTATCCATTTTTTTTATAAGACTATTGACTTAAAAGATGCCTAATGGTATCTATAAGATATGTTCAAATATTCGCAACACCATCCGAAGTAAATTTAGAAAGACTGTTGACAGCAAATAATGTGACTCCGTGAACACGGTCGTGTTATTTCTTAAGATTTTTGCCAAGGGTACTGATTTTTATAGGTGTGATTTTTTTGTCTATAAGTTATGATTATTACTAATTTTAGTATAAACGTTATAAATATTGAAGTTATTGACATACTTGGACCATTGGGACAATGATGTCTAGCATTGGTGTTTTCGACCAAGTGCATAATAATTTAATTTAAAGTAAAAGTATGATATATTTTAAAGATTTTATGGGCAAAAGTTAATGTCTAATTGTTGCTGTAACAGTTAAAAAAGAATGTAACGACCATGCTGTAATTAATTTGTTAAATTTTTTAGATTGAAATTTTATTTTTCCTTAAAGTGTCGAGCATTGGTACAGTTACCTTACTAGGCAAAAGCGCTTTTTACGATATAACTCGGTTAAATTTGTTTACCCACCTTTCGTGTCTTTGTGCTGCCTGACGTTATTAGATCACGTTCGTTAGTTTGAAAAATCTCATTTTCTTCTTCGGCAAAGGACGTTTCGCTTGGCTCCATCAAAGTTATGAGTCGGAAAACAATTTTAGATTCCTTTGCCTACATGGGCACAGATGGTACCTAATACTCGTTACCTAATGACAAGCTCACAGCTTATTGAAATAATAGTACATTATGGTACAGTAAGCTTCAAAGAAAAGGGACCCCCCTTGTTAATGAATTGAAAGCATGAGGGGGTCTGTTTTCTCTGACGCTGACTGTACAAGTGAGCAACGTTGGTGATTACCGCCGAGGCGCCATTGAGACCCGAGCCGCCAGGCGAGGGTCTTAAGACAGCCGAGGACGGTAATCATCATGCTCACACGTGCCATACGACGTTTTACAACACACTTGCGAATAAAATAATACTACAAATACTAAATAAACAATACTACAAATTAATTCGTTTTCCTATGCGCGCGCATTTAACAATGGCGGTCGACCATATTTAAAAAAAAATGAGGTTTGAACTTAACTTTTTTTACTCTGTTTTTTTTTCTGTACTTAGAGAAAAAAAAAGTTCAATTTGAGCGAAAATTTTGTTTATTACACAAGTATTACAAGTTGAAATTATTTATTTAAATACGAAAATGCATCAAATGACCATACAATAGGCGTATTAATTTTTCTGGGATATTTATGTATAATGTGTGTACCTATGTATGTTTATATATAATATTTGCCTATACTTAGGTAGCTATTATGTTTGTGTTTCCTTTTTTTTTTTTCTTTCTCAATAGTAGTATTTACTTTTCTTCAATATCCAATGTACGCCAAACTGCCCTAAAATTTTCTTCTCCTATTTTCTCTTTCCATCCCATGGTTGCCTGTAAGAGATTACCGCAGAGTGATAAGGCCGCCATTTGTATGTGCCACATGTATTATATTTCTGACTATGTATTGTAATATATTTGGTGTACAATAAAGACGTTTATTATTATTATTATTATTATAAACACGTTATTTTTTGTATCAAAACTTTTTTAAGAACATAGACAATTATAGACACTTCCTATAAAATTTAAAAAAGAATCTATAACTCACTTTTGTGAATAATAGTAATGAAAATGTCACAGTTTTATAATAGGTGTCATTCCGTGCTTAATTGCGGTAAAATAATATCACTGTTATGAGCAGGTGTGTTGTAATAGTACATTATGGTACAAGTCGAGGCGCCATTGAGACCCGAGCCGCCAGGCGAGGGTCTTAAGACAGCCGAGGACGGTAATCATCATGCTCACACGTGCCATACGACGTTTTACAACACACTTGCGAATAAAATAATACTACAAATACTAAATAAACAATACTACAAATTAATTCGTTTTCCTATGCGCGCGCATTTAACAATGGCGGTCGACCATATTTAAAAAAAATGAGGTTTGAACTTAACTTTTTTTACTCTGTTTTTTTTTCTGTACTTAGAGAAAAAAAAAAGTTAAATTTGAGCGAAAATTTTGTTTATTACACAAGTATTACAAGTTGAAATTATTTATTTAAATACGAAAATGCATCAAATGACCATACAATAGGCGTATTAATTTATTCGTACTATTAAACACGTTATTTTTTGTATCAAAACTTTTTTAAGAACATAGACAATTATAGACACTTCCTATAAAATTTAAAAAAGAATCTATAACTCACTTTTGTGAATAATAGCAATGAAAAAGTCACAGTTTTATAATAGGTGTCATTCCGTGCTTAATTGCGGTAAAATAATATCACTGTTATGAGCAGGTGTGTTGTAAAATATATTATTATAAACTATAGATACATGTTATCCACTCTAAAATGGCGACAAAAAATGATGACTTTTGGTCATAATTTTATGCACCAATCAGAATCGCGATTGAAAGCCGCCGTTTTCTTGTATAACGTATCTATCTATGGATATATAATAGTAGATACTATTACTTATTCTGTGATAATACGTCATTGAATAGAACTACCTACTTTTTAACGGATTCTATTGCGATATATCGGTTATTATTTACTTTTAGCCAATGATATAGGTATTATAAACTATGATATGATATATTATGATATATATATGAATATAATACATCATTGCTTTTAGCCCGACGTTTCGGCTTCTTTTCAGTAGCAATGGTCGCGGGTTGACTAAAGATTACCCTAGGTACTATATTATCTAGGTATGCTTTATCTTGGATATCTAATGATTCCGACTTGTAGCACCAGTGCACGACTGTTGAATTACAGAAACTATAATTGCGATCGGAATGCTTAGTCTCATACAGTTCCAGCTAGGTAGGTATAATGAAAAAGAAAGGTAGTGATTAGAACTTGGTGCTCTAATTATCCCTAGCGGATTACGATTCATCGATCGCCTTTCTAGCAACAAATAGGTAACGTAACTACTTACCTCAAAAATGGTGCTAGCTAAGGTTATTGCGACTTTTTGGAAAATGTGTGGTTCTATTTGTTTCACACGGACAGGCCTACCTAATCCATTTTAATGAAATTTTCAAGCACTTAGCATGCCCCCGTCACCCCAAGATAGTATAGAAGAATTTGGAATGTTCAAGGCGTAGCTCGGTAGCTCAGTGGTCAAAGCATTTCCCCTGTAATGGACTGGTCGCGGCTTTCTAGTCCCGCCCGTCTGAGCATTTCACTTTTTCTGACCTTATCGATTCTGAGTCCTACAGTCATGAAGTAGGTGCTTTAAGGTCCCCAACTCCAAAAAAAATTGATTCAATTGTTTTACAAGAATAGTGACACTAACATTTTGTGGAGTTTTTTCCCTACGTAGGTACTTAATGTTATTTCTCTGTGAAACTGGATTGGGTGAGGATAGATTTCTTTAACGGTAATGGCCTTAGAGCCTACAGTGGAGGTACAATTCGACGACAGCTTCAGTGTTTGTATCCGCAACCCGACAAGAGTTTTATTCGCAATAGTCAATTTTATTCGCAATTCGCAGTATTGTAGGTACCTATACCACCGATTCAGCTTTGGTTAAAAGAGCCTACCAGTCTATATTGCTCCGATTGCTCGTTTTCACGACTCTTCCGTTCGTTTTCTTTTTAGTCTGATTGACTATATTGACTAGACGAATCATAGTGCCATCAACTTATTTCTGAATAATTAGGTACTTTGTATAAAGCGATTCATCATCATCTCTTATTGTCCTTTGACTGTCATAACAACCTTGCTCATAAAAAGGCCCAGCATTCTTAGGTGGGTTCCCTCCATGTGGCAGAAACTTAAAACTCCGAAATTCATTTGGCATAACTCATTTGGCACAATTTTATTTAATCGAACATTTTCAAGGCATAACGATTTATTTAATAGAATCGTATTTTGGCAGAATGGTCATATATCCGAATTAGCAATGGCATACTCTTCAGTTGGCAGAAAAGTTAAAATTTGTTACAAAAAAGTTAGTGACAGAAATGAATTGCTGCAAATCCGACTTCACGTAGTCTGGTTTGCCCTACCCCTAGAGTGTTATTTAAGCCCGCGTAGGCGCGGAGGGGCGAGGCGGCCCACGAGCTGAGGAGCAGGTGGTTTTAATGGCCGCCGCCGCGGCTGAGGCTGGTCGGCGCAGCCGGCCAGCAAGCCGAAGCTGCGGTGGTGGGAGTTACAACCATCTGCGACGATAAGCTCGTGTGGGGCCGCCGGAGCCCCGCAGCGCCGGAGCTGTGACAGAAACGATGCTTGCTGCATGTTTACTGCCTGATGCTTGCTGCATGATACTTGCTGCATGCATGCAGCATGCTTGATGCTTGCTGCATGGTAAATGCCTGATGCTTGCTGCATGCTAAATGCCTGATGCTTGCTGCATGCTGCATGCCTGATGCTTGCTGCATGCTGCATGCTGCATGCCTGAAGCATGCTGCATGTCTGATGCTTGCTGCATGCACCGTTCTACTTTTTGATTATTATGCTTTAAAAGTTATGCCAAAAGATGATTCTGACTTACAAAATTATGCGTTATGAAAGTATGACAAATGAGTGTATGCCAAACCTTTTTCTGCGAAATGAAGTTTATGCTATGCGTTGTTATGCGAAACAAAATTATGACATAAAAATTTCGGTGAAACGGGGGGGGGAACCTTCTTAGGTACGTACCTACAACCTGAGTTGCAATCTCGTTTATAATTTGCATATCAGAGTTATCTTTTGAGTTATTCAAGTAGGTACTTTGGTTATAACGACTTTTCGGCATTCAAATAGCCCCATACCATGACTATTATTCACAAAGTGTTATGTATATTATTTTGGCACAAAAATAATTAGGTATACCTACCTAAGTACCTAATATGTAAGTAAATAGGTAATTTAAATAAAAAATATATATATATATAACATGGAATAATTAGGTAACTCAATTATTATAACAAGAATTAATTAACACAAATTATGATTACAGGAATTAACAAAATCATGTAGGTATGTAGACTACGTTTTTACGACATCTTGTTAATTTTCGTAAACATTAACTATTGGTGGGTATAATTACGAGTTACTTGGTAATTGCTACTTTAATGGTAATTATCAATGTTACCTAAACATTGATAACTCAGACTAAATGAATTTTAGTCTGAGTTATCAATGTTTTAAAAAAATATATTTTTGGTAGATAGGTTTTCTTAAGACGTTTCCGTAATTAAATTATCTGAGAGTCTACTTAATGTAAACACTCTGTATCCGCTTTGTTGTTTTACCTTCACTTGCTTAGGAAATGTTGGGCCCTCGAGGGAAGAACTTAGCCCTTCTTACTACCCTCACATTACACGGAGATAATCCTGCCTTTATTATGAGGCTTTTTAACTGAGACGTGCTTCGTACCGACATTCTTTGTATAAATATATTCTTATTTAACGTTATCTGTCTAAAATGGGTTCAAATGTTTCCCATGACTTTACTTGATATGGTGGAATTAGCTATAGCTTGACGGAAGATTAGACACGCTATCTTTCCGATCTTTATAACAGTCAATTCTTTTTTTTTTTCAATTTTTCTCTCCGTAAGAACCATCCCCGTACTTTAAGGAATGTTCTAAAAAAAGAATTAGCTAAATAGGTCTAGCCGTTCACGCGTGATGGCGTGACCAAGGGAAATAGGGATTCATTTTTAACCGATTTCAAAAAGGAGGAGGTTCTCAATTCGATGAGTTTTTTTATTTTTTATGTATGTACACCGATTACTCCTAGCTTTATTATATAATAGAAGATGTGTCCGTATTTCATATGGCAACCGGGATGGCTTAACGTGTTCTCCTTGGTTCGGGGGGGTTTCGATGTGTTAAGATTGGTCGCCCATCCTGACCTGGCTGGTATTACTAACCTTGCAATGTACTAACTTTTTTGTATAAGAATATTAGCAACCGAAATTACTAATATTCTTTCTAACCCCTCCAGCGAAGTGTGTAGGTAGTGTAATGGCATGGATTCGAGCCCGGGACCTCTCGATCGAAAGGCCGACTCCTTAACCGCTAAGCTACCTAACCTAATTTACTCGGTTACTACCAAAGCAGGAGCCCCTCACTGCTCACTTAATGCTGTTAACGAAAAAGTGGCCTAATAGTGTTGGTAAACACCTAAGTCTAATACCTACTTATACAACCTGAATAACAACTTTTACGTTTAAAAGCTTTTATCCAAAGATTGGTAATATTTCATCTTTTATTATTATGAATCTTCAGCTAGATTACCAGAAAATAGATACCATAATTATGTTACTTTTTATTTTGGGAATACATACCTGGGTTCCCGTGGTTCATGGGAACGGTATCATATATTCACGTGGGAACAGCCGCGGTCAACATCTAGTATTATTATAAACCAAATAGTGATTATGTTTGTGACTTATTTGCACAAAAACAGTTGAATGTATTTGGCTGAAATTTTACACACAAATTACGATTGGGCATTCGGCTGCCTTTTATTCCGGAAATAGTGGGTCACAGAAACAAGATTAATAATCTATGCAGGCAGAGCCGCGGACAACAACTAGTACTATATAATTAGGTGTATTGGGCCTTATTTTCACTCTCTAATTAAATAGCCGGTAGCAAAAGTATCGCTTACTTAGCTAATGGATTAAAAAAGTTTACCAGTCCTTAGGGAAGGTTCATCTGAATATTTTCGCGTCGAATATTCGTGTAAAGTGATTCAGTTCGATCTAGACCTTTTTTGTTTCAATATCAGCTGATGTTGTTGTTGTAATAATGTAACAACAGGAGGAGTCCCTTGTGTATACCTTATTCTATTTTTTTGTTTCCTTATTTTACAGTTCAATTGTTCGATTTACGACAAGAAGAAATAATTGAATTCATTTATTACTTTTTACCTACTTTAGACGCTGACTTGTACTTCAACTACCGCGGTTCCTCCCGCGCGGATGTCGGTTAACCCCACTTTTGATCCTACTGAACCAATTGCGTTCAAACAAACGTAAGATTTCAAGTCTGACCAAGACCTTTCCGTCCGTAAAATCAGTTTAGTAGTTTTTGCGTCCATTGCGGACACACAGATACAGACACAGTACAGACAAGAATAAAAAAAATAATTCATGTTGAGTATACTACTAGTATTATAAACGCGAAAGTTTGCAAGTGTGGATGGATGTTTTGTTTGTTACTCTTTTACGTAAAAACTCCTGAATGGATTTTAATGAAACTTTACAATAATATAGCTTATACATCAGAAACACATAAAATAAGCTATATATCGATGAACGGGATCAGAATTCCACGCGGGCGGAGGTGCGGGCAACAGCTAGTCGTTAATATTACAATATGACCCAAGCTTTTTCTAATATCTATTTTTTTATGAATAGACGCAACCACTTTACAATTATATAATGGTAGACTTTAAATTCCGAACGAGTTCAAATCGAAATAAAGCTATCTTTGATTAGGTGAACCGGGTTAGAAGGAGTTGGGTCATGCCCTACAATATACAATCAGTTCAGTCCTGAGAAGAATTGAAAATTCCCTACTCTGCCCTAATCGAAATGTGATTGATTCCGTTCTGCATATTTATAAAATACGAGTAGGAGTAATTTATTTTGCTTCAATGATTCAAGTCTCTAAGGTAATTTACATGACCTATCTAAAAAGTTACATAAAAAAATGGGATAGTTCATTTTTAGATAAAAATGAATTGATTATACCGTCTCGTCGTTTGTCGTTCAGCCCCCCTAGACAAGTGTCAATTCATTGGGTACACTACATAAATACGAAAAGCTTTATTCCGAAAGTTACAATCACGAATTTCAAAATGCCGAATTTCATAATTCCGAATCATTCAAAATTCCGAAAGTCAGATATCCGATGTATCATAAATCCTATTTATTGAAAACCCGAATTTCAAAATTCCTAATGATTATAACTGCGAATATTAGAATTCCGAATTTGAAGATACCGAACCATTACAATTCCAATTATCAAAATTCCGAAACAACATAAACCCGACAATCAAGCGCCTTGTAAACCTGCATGAGGTAAGTCGGATAGTTGCTATTCTCGGAGTATACGAGATAAACATGAAATAGAATTATTGAACTATTATTTTAATTTACTTAAGCTAATGATTACAAAATACACGTTGCCATACAACTTTCAGCAACAAGCATGCATGCAGGCAAGCATGCATTCAGGCAAGCATGCATTCTGGCAAGCATGCATGCAAGCAAGTATGCAGGCAAGCATGCATGCATGCAGGCAAGCATGCAGGCATGCAGGCATGCAGGCAAGCATGCATGCATGCAGGCAAGCATGCAGGCATGCATTAGTTTCGCTCTTCTCCGGCGCTACGGGATGTGCAGTCCTTCCGCCCTTGCGTAACAAAGTTCGGGCACCCGAGGACTGCCCTCCCTCCGCGCCTCCGGTTTTTAAATAACACTCTAGTGTAGGGCAAACAAGTACTTCGGCAGTAGGACCACGGCAAGTCGGGTTTGGCTTAATTTGTATACGTAATAATTGGCGAGAAAATTAATTTATTAATATAAAAAATCAACTCTAAATGCGCAACATGTCAAATCATTTTAATTTTTACCTATTTTTTAAACAAATTTTCAATTTGAGCAATGAATTTTCGGAAATTTGAAATTCGGAATAATGTTTTTCGGGCCAATAATACTACGGACTTTTCATTATTCGTAAAAATGAAATTCGGAAGGATGAATATTCGTATTTATAACTTTCGGATAAATAACCATCGTGTTTTTGAATACTCGGAGTTTTGTTTCTTAGGAATTATAATGTTCGGAATTTTGAAAATCGGAATTAAATATTTCTGAATTGTTGGGTGTTCCCCAACTCATTGGTCAGTGTATCTATCTATCTATCTTCTATCTATACTATTATATAATTGTAAAGTGGTCGTGTCTGTACATTGGAGATATTTAAAAAAAAATACTTGGGTTATGTTATGTTAAACATACTGAACACGAAAATATTTTTTTTGAATTTCCTGTCTGTCTGTTTGTCGGTTTGTCTGTTTGTCTGTTTGTCGGTTTGTCTGTTTGTCTGTTTGTCCACGATGGACGCAAAAACTACTGGACGGATTTTGATGCGGTTTTTTTTGTTAGAAAGGGCTTACTCAGACTTAAAATCTTACGTTTGTTTGATCGCAATCGGTTGAGTAGAACCGAAGATATGAGCAAAGGTCGTGTTAACCGAGATGCACGCGGGCGGAGCCGCGGGCGGAAGGCTAGTACTATTATATAATTGTAAAGTGGTCGTTTCTGTACATTGGAGATATTTAAAAAAAAATACTTGGGTTGTGTTATGTTAACGATACTGAACACGAAAATTTTTTTTTTAACTGTTTGTCTGTTTGTCTGTTTGTCCGCGATGGACGCAAAAACTACTGGACGGATTTTGATGCGGTTTTTTTTGTTAGAAAGGGCTTACTCAGACTTAAAATCTTACGTTTGTTTGATCGCAATCGGTTGAGTAGAACCGAAGATATGAGCAAAGGTCGCGTTAACCGAGATGCACGCGGGCGGAGCCGCGGGTGGAAGGCTAGTTGTGGAATAGAATAACAAATGTATGGGATTTCAAGTTTATGACATGCGTTGACGACCCATAAATTCGGCATTATGTTCTACAATACACCGGATAACGAATTTACACTTGTCTAGGGGGCAGTACAAACTGCTGATGGTCTGATGGTAAGCGCTGAATATAGTCTAAACATGAAGGTCACTCAGAACGCCGATAATACCACTAAAATAAATGATCTTCACTCTTCACAGCCTCCCTCGTTAATCAATTGGTGTACCAGATAGACGGCGAGGCTTGATGTACATATTATGTCTTCTTGCGCGCATTGCTCGAACTCTCAATACTACTTTTAATGAAATTGACATATTTTCATGCTCTAAGAAGTCATACAAGAAACAAATTATAAATATGTTGAAAGATAATGTAAATTGATTGAAGGGTGTATTATTTTATTATAGATTAATCAACTTAATTTTATTGTACTAATTCAAAATTAGGTACCTACTGTCCGTTCATAAGCCGAGTTCAACTTGTTTGATAGGAAAACCTGTTACATATTAGCCTTACTCTTTGTTTATAATGCATAATCATAATCATAATTATTCTGTGGATCATAGGTTAGGTGTAAAGGTCTTATAAGCTATATTATGTACGCTATGTCCTACCACGTGTGGTTTACAGATTATTGTAATGACTGAAACAAATTTGCAATAGCATATGACATGCAGTACATAATACAGCAAGGGATCAGATCAGGGGATCCAACCGGAATAACTCATTGTATCGTTGTTGGTTTTTGAAATAAATAAATACCTAAATGTCTAAAGAGGTAGGTAGATATACTACTCCAATTTCATGTGCGACATGCTATGAATAACTAAAATCGTTCCAATAAAATAAATATTATATCTTCGATTTTGGTTACACATTGAGACAGGTTCAATCTGATACAAAAGTATTGCGAAAAGGCATCCATTCGGTAACTCTTTTTATTGGGTAACCGGATATCAAAGGGACTTTTTCTATAGACAGATGGATCCAGTGGATAATCTTTATCCATTCAGAGTTCTTGGCCTACATCGTTGATTTGAATCAATTTCAGTTTATAGACTATTGTTATAAATCTATTTTGTAGAGTCTGTTAGAATAATTTTAAGATGTGCTGGTACGAGAAACCAATAAAAAAAAAAAGCCTGCTGAGTTTCTTGCCGGAGTCTTCTCAGGCCGGGGCCGCGTTTCGAACCGGTGGTCCATTTGCTAAGCTAGTCTTTAGTACATATAATGTATATTATTGACGTTTTGTAAGTGCCGTTTTGATATAGAATAAATGATTTTTGACTTTGAAACCTCAGTCACGCCTTTTACCTATTGAGGTAAGCAGCAACCAAATACTTTTTTTAAATATAGGACGCGTCAATTTGACTTCACCTTGTCTGATGGTAAGCTGAAGGTAAAGTATCGGAAAAGAAGGTCACCATTATAGATAGATACCATATTACAATGCTGGCACACAGCTTGATGGCCTCATCAGATGCTTCATCAGACTTCCATTTACTACGATCTTGGCAAACATATTTCGCTTCTTCTGCCTTCATAAATCTAATTATGTACTAACTTAGTAATAAAAACTGTCTACGATATTAGCGAATAGTTTGCTACAGATCTTTAACATTATTGTAGAAGTTGTAAAAAGTTATGTAGGTTTCGTAGGACATCTACGTCATTCGTAGCGTGTCGCTACGAGGAAGCTACGAAGGAAATGTTTGGACTTTACTGACATCACAGATTGATGTGTTGTTTGCTCAACCATAATGGTTATTTATGTCTTAGATACTCACATGTCGGACGTAGGACAACTTTCTAATGTTTTATACTAGTTTGTGTTGCGACTTTGCTTCTATTTCAATTTCGATAATATTGTATAACATAAGTAGCGATATATTATTATAATATGTGGTAACCTCCCCCGGAACTTCAACAGTTCACACTTCAATAATACTGACTCTTTATCTTGCGTCACTTTAGAACAGTTATTGAATTCGATTTACAAAGAGAAAAGAGAATTGACTTCGGGCGGGATTCGAACCCGCGATCTTTCCCTTACAGGGGGAATGCTCTAACCGCTAAGCCACCGAAGCCCGCACGAAGCCAATCCAAATTCCTCTGTACTTTCCGTCTTTGGGGCGACGGTCAAGTTTGATTGGGAAGTCAGTTCTCTTTTCTTTTTGTTTTGAACAATCAGCATAATAAATGCTTCAAAATTTCAGTTATTTAATTACTAGCTTCCGCCCGCGGCTTCGCCCGCGTGGTGTGTTGACCGGGATAAAAAGTAGCCTATATGTTAATCCAGGTATAACCTATATACATACCAAATTTCAACCAAATCGGTCCAGCCGTTTATGCGTGAAAGAATAACAAACATCCACACATCCACACATCCATTCTCACAAACTTTCACATTTATAATATTAGTAGGATAGGATTCCCAATTTGTTCAGATCGATCTAATTTTTTACAGACAACATCTATGCACTGAGCGAGAATTGAATCTGGTACCCTGAAAACTCAACCATATAAATACCAAAAGATATATCGTGTAAATTTATCTGTAATGTAAACGCGGCGTATTACTTATTTACATTCTTTAGACGGCCCAAGTCTCTACTACATCTGCCTACAGGGTTACTAATTCAGGCTTTCAGACCGTAACCCAAGAAATCCTAAGTCTTTTCCAAATTGCTGCATGGCAACAACAATAGGGTACCCGGTTGCCTATACAGCGAAAGCCCGCCGTAATTTCGCAACTTTCTCTAACAGACATTCCAATTTTATGCGTATAGAAATGGTACACGGGTGACGTCACAGCTAGAAGATTTACGACTGCGAGCAACCGAACATCCGTTGCTTGTCGCGAAATGTTCTCGTCGCCTTACAAATTTATACAGTAGCTACATGTTTGGGGACATAGTTTATTTATTTATGGAGTTATATGGTTGATATTTTTATTTTCAGTTTATAATGATACAAGTGCAGGTTACAAGAGTTTTTATACTACTTAGGTGGGGAACAAGCACACTGCGTATGATGAAAAGCGGTTATTGTGGCCTACGAACGTGTGCAACTTGTCGTTTATGGGACTCTATTCACATATCCTGGTTTCCAGGCTCATGTTCCAAAAACGCGGTAATGGCCCAAGTATACCTAGTACCTACCGATCAACCGTCTAGACTGGCGCTGTCTCTCATTTTGGGGTTAGGAGGTCAACGGGCAGTCGAAACCGTAAGAGATACATAGGCAAAATATGGCAAATAAAATGAATGAAAGTGGATTGAATGCAACTGAGATTACTGTTAAGTTGATGGTGATGGATGAAACGTTTCATTAATAAATTATTTTTTGGAAATTATGCTTTGACTTTCAAAAAGTAAAGTTTAGTTTAAGGAAGTATTCGTTATTATGCACCCGGTATAGGTCGAAAAACCTCTCGTCAGTTTACTCAGCAGTAAGAATTTACACGTTTTAAATGTCATCATTTTTATGGAGACGCATTTTGCTGATTGCATCCGTGGCCAAGATGACCTCGGAGCTCAAGGGCCGCCTTTCAGCTTTTGTTCCCCTATTTCGCACGATCTTGGGCGTCCATGGTAGTAAGACTAGATATTTGTAGTGAGAATTTTGACGAAATTTTACGTTTTAAATGTATTTTAGTAGGTATATATCGTATTATATTATTTAACAAATCAAATAAAATAATTATTTATTCATTAGGGTTGGAAAAACGAAATGTAGAGTCTAGATTTGTAATCGGAGCTGTTTTGTGACCTTGTGTGTCATGTCATAAGATATTCATTTTATTTCGTTCGAGTACGTTTTTCCGAGCACATTTATCTTTTATGTCAGATGGTTCTCATTAAATTTTTACTGTAGCATAAAGTGAAGAGTATAAAAAGTAATCCCACGAATATTATAGTTACTATATAAAGTAAGTTGTATATTTAGTTACTTTCAATTAAATATTGACAGGCTTTGTGACGTGGTGGTAGTGAACGCGACCGCGATGCAGGAGGCGCGGGTTTGATCCCCGCTCAGTGCAAATATTTGTCGTGCCTTTGAGAGCACGTTAAGCCATCGGTCCTGGTTGCCATACGAACAACAAACATATTATGGCAGTCGTTAGGGTAGTTGGAGCCCTAAAAAGTCCAACAACTGGTCTAGCTGCAATGCTTCGATATCGCTATTGAGTTGTGGTCTAGCTGCAATGCTTCGATATCGCTATTGAGTTGTGGTCTAGCTGCAATGCTTCGATATCGCTATTGAGTTGTGGTCTAGCTGCAATGCTTCGATATCGCTATTGAGTTGTGGTCTAGCTGCAATGCTTCGATATCGCTATTGAGTTGTGGTCTAGTTGCAATGCTTCGATATCGCTATTTTACATTTCACACCTCCTCCTGACTACGAATCACCATGCGATTATTTCGTGAAGCGAGTACGCTTCACGGAAAATATTGGAGTAGAATAACTAATATCTGCAGTTAGACAGGTAAAGCGGATCCTAGGTTGCGAGGTGAAAGCTTCGGATGCGACTGGGAATAACGTTAAGATGAAGAAGAAGAGTTAAATATAAGCATATTATACCTACATCAATAAATACTCGTACTTTCCTTCTTATGCAACGGGTTAAAAATATTTCTTATTGATATCAAAGTCACTTAGTAATTAATATGCATTTTTTTTACCACTTAGGTGGCAGACAAGCTCACGGTCCACCTGTTGGGAAGTGGTCACCGTGGCCTATGGACGTATCCAACACCAGGGGCGTCACACTCGCGCTGCATAAAATTAACTACCTAATACAATTTATTTAACAAGGATTCCGTAAATTGTAAGTTCTCAAACTTACTTCACAACAAAGACAACAGCTTGTAGAAAATAAAATATTAAACGACGAACAATCTTAGTGTCATCAATCATTTGCCACAAATCCCTCTTTTAATTAACGAGTTCATCCAAAGTTGTTTATTTTAAAAAAAAAACAGACGGAGCCACGGCAGTCTGTTTGCTATTATTTTCAGTTTTTAATAACGTTGCAGAAACTTGATAAATTAAAGGAAAGTCTGGAAAGTTGATAATATATTATGATATTCATGAATCTTTACTGTGTTAATATAGTTATATAAAATTCTCGTTTTTTGTATTCATAATGTTAGATATTTCGCTATTTGGGTAACGTGCCTGGCTTAAAAGTGTTATAGTGTTCTTCATTCCCTCCTGATCAGAAGGTCTAAGTAGCTGAATGACCAACATCGCGAAACGTCTAAGGAGCATTAAGTCTAACTAGCACAAAGAGTCTGACATAGCCACCTCATCGTCATGTCTGATTATGAGAAGCCTGGGTACACACACCTCACCACGCAAAAAAGTCGCTTTGGGATAATCACGCGATATTTTTTAAAATTCTAACTTAGTTCTTAAACGTTAGGTAAATACATTTTATTTGTTCCGATATTAAGGCGTCGTTAACTTAATATAGTATCGAGACATTAACCAATGTAATTTCAAATAGATTACAAAGGAACTTCTCGTTGCGGATAAAACATTGACACAAAAGTTCGATATCTTTTACCTCGTTTCCAGGCTTTTAGTTCATAGAGCAAACGGCAAAGTTCAGAAGTAAACCGAATAGTTGGACAGTTCTAGTCAGTTCCGTATTGACGAGTTTCCCAACCCAATGATGTTATTGTATCCCAAGGTTCTGTTTATGAGTTATAGGTAACAGACTTGATTAGTTACAATTTGGACGAGTATTCATGACAGAAATTTCCGAAAATGAGGCATCTAGCTAAGATATGAGAGGGTTACATACTTTCGTCCAGAAAGTAAATAAAAATATTTATGGAGCGCATTTGCATAATATAATCATGAGCATTTATTATTTGGGTGTATGGTATCTTATCAAGATCCCGGGCTGAAGCTAACTCCATCTGCAAGTCGGTATACCTACATGCTGAGTGAGGGGGGGAGGGGGGGAAGTTCTGGTGCAGGCGGCAGTCGATCTTGTAAAATACTGGGAGGGTTAGGCAGAGGTGAATTAACACCTACATTTCACTATTCGGTCCCACGTAATAGAGGTGAGCCTATTGCTGTATTCCTTGCACTATAATAATTGTTGAGTAGACGAGCAAACCGCAGTCTTCAAAGTGCATGCTTTGGGATGATGATGAATTACACTCCTGTAAAACACAGGTAGCAAATAATGTAAAGCAGCAATGCATATAAACTTGTACTCACATCTATTTTTTATGAAACATGACAAATGTCGCTATCCCATACTTAACAAAAGTAGCTTCTGAGAACTTGTGTGGATATAAAATACTTTATACGTCACGAACCCACGACTACATAACAAATCAGCGGCAATATAAAACAGTCATCTAAAGAAAGCTTTAGCCATTTTGCGAAAAGAAAAATGATTTATTTGCGTGGAGTAATAAATTCAGAGAGTAAATCGTGCAAACAATGCGTGCAAATGGTACATTTTAGTAACAATCAAAGTCTGGAACCAATTCATCAAATAAACTGTCTAGACTGAGGATCTTTATTAATGTGCATTTCTAAATAGATATAAAAATAAAAATGTGTATACTACGCTAGCTTAGGCTTAGAGGGTGTCGAAAGTAAATTCATCTGAATAGATTTGATTATTTTCTCATCAATTGTTTCGTGAGTATAAAATAACTTTTTTCTCAGATTTGTCTCTATAATATCTAGCTGTGAGATTTATGAAAAACAGAGGACTTAAGTTAATAATTTCTTGACAAAAGCTTATTACAAAGTTACTTCTATCTTTCGGGATTTTAGTAATTTTCTGGCAATACTCTCAATACAATTAGCTGTTCTTTGAAAAACTTTGCCACCTTTTTATGTTGGTGAAGTAGTAGTATAAAAGCTGATAACGTTAACTCGAGTCTGATTAGATTCCCGGATGATATGTATATTATTAGATACATCTTTTGAGATTGGAGAACACGAAATGGTTATGCTATAAGGCTATGCTGCTATGATATACATATCATCCGGGAATCTGATCAGACTTGAGTTAAAGTTATCGGCCCTCATACTAAAGGTATACTGTGAATCTTTAGTATGGTGAGAACTCAACAGAGAAAACTCTAAATGAATTATACCCACATTGCAATATCGACATTCACAGGTGTAATTAGCACAGTTGATTATTTTTTTTTTTACATATAAATGTCAGTTAATATCGCGACACCGACTTCTCAGCTGTACTATTGCAAAATCTAGTAACAGATATGAGACAAACACTGTCAAATACTCGGGTCTTACAAGAAATCAATGAAGCTTGTCCTATTCTTCGATCCCATCAAGTAATATAGGTATGTAATCAAACATATATGTGTTTGACACGAACGAAATTAATAGGTAACGAAGATTGGACTGTGATGAGAGAAGGGAGGAATCTCTTTGATGTTGTAGACGTTTTCTATTACGTTTTTAGTATGTAGATTTGGAACGTTTTCTTGGCCTGCGGGGGCTAGTAATAGCTAGACGTATAACAACTGTCTTGGATATATTCCTTGGCTCTATAATAATATATATAGTACTCGTTTCGCTGTTTCTTTATGTTTTGGCATTGTTCATATTCATGTATTCATACATAATTATATTCATGGTTCGGTCGGCGAATAGAGTAGCTAGAGCACTGGAGTCACTGGAGAGTTTTTGTGCTGTCAGTGAGAAGACCAAAGGCTTGTCCTGCTTTGTCTTCTGCGCTGATGGTACAGAAAATCTCTGTTCTTAGGGGTCCATTACACGGTAGGTTTTACCATGGTTTAACTATCAATCACGCCGTGCTTGACCAATAACATAACGTCTAATAACCGATTGACCAATAACATTCATGATTGACGGCATGATGCATGACGCTTGCATAAGCGTGTAATGGACCCCTTACAGGGTCGGCAGCACGAGTGTGACTCCCCTGGTGTTGCACACGTCCATAGGCCATTGTAACAACTTTCCATCAGGTGGGCAGTGTCCTTGTCTGCCATCCAAGTGTTGTATCACCGCGACTTAACAAGTAATTACAACTGGTTACGAAGGTTTAGCAAGTGTGACCTGTGTGACAATACTGTCGATAATACAAACTGTACAAATTGTACAATTTAGGTTCAGTAGCTAATTCAATGATAAATAATAAGTAAGTATAATTAATACATTTGAAGTTATACAAGGTCAAAACTCATATTGATATAATTTATTCTGTTGGGCAAGTGGGCAAGGTAAACATTAGGTAAATGAATTAAGCCAACGTTAATCGCGTCAATTATTTGTTCATTAGCCGTTTCTATATACAATCAAGCTATCATCAAATTTCGAATGGCCATCAACACGCACATTCATTACATTTCTAAAACTTAAAATGTATTTTTTATATTATAGGTACCTACCTAGATTCATCATTATCATCTTAAAATCTTAACGTTGTTCCAGGTTCTATCCGAGGCTTTCACCTTGGAACCCGGGGTTCTCTTACTTTTCTTCCTGGCTTCCCAACCCTAAAAGTAAAACCCCACAGCCACAGCAATCAGCAAGTGTACCGACTTGCAGGTCAGGTCAGAGAATAGAATGAAGAATGTATGGGATTTGACGTATATGACAGTCGTCATAAACGTCAAAATACGTGTCAATCCCATACATTCATCATTCTATTTTACAATACCCAGTGTATTGTAAAATAAATTGAAAGGAATTGTCTCTTGTCTAGGGGGCAGGTTGGCTCTGAGGGTTGCGAGGCCAACGGCAGTTGCTTACAGAAAAGCCGACAAACCATTAAAAGATGATAAGCTTACCTAATTACTATGAGGATGATGGTGACTGGCTCTAACCTACGTACATCTATCTTATCTATCTATAATATAAAAATGAATCCATAAATGTGTTGCTAAGCGCAAATCTGGAGAACGGCTGAACCGATTTCGCTAATTCTTTTTTTAGAATATTCCTTGAAGTACGAGGATGGTTCTTACGGAGCGAAAAATTTAAAAAAAATGAATTGACTCTTAGGCGGTACGAAGTTCGCGGGATCAGCTAGTCTACTAATAAATATTACACAGGTATTTATAGTACACCGTTATAATTATGAACTAGTGATAAAGCTTTCTTTCCGTATTCCAGAAAGATACTCAGTCTTGAATCTCGATTTTCATCGACAAAACAATACCAATCTGCCCTCAGTACTAGTTATAAATCGAGACTCAGAACCAAATATAGTTCTGGAATACGGACGAATGTATTTTCGTAAGTCACAAATACAAGATAATCTTAAAGGGTCAAGTGATACAAGTCTTGGAAACATAGTGACTTATTTTCTCTCTGCTAGTTCTATTATAACGCTGGCAATATATTTTCATGTCATCTTTTACAGACCAAAAACATATATTTGAGAATTTCTATGTAACAATCTTAGCTATATTGAAAGGCGCGTTTCTGTGTGGGGATCACTATAATACTTTTGCTGGTAATAAGCCAGATGACACATTTTTATTTATTGTATGTTATAAAGATTCTTGAAGGAAAGAAAATGCGTATAATGCTAATTCATGTATGTCTAGACTTTTGTTATAATATAAATATTTGACGTTATATTTATTGCAAATAAGAGTTTTTATGTTGACCATTACATATCCAATTTTGTGATCAGAAACTACCGAGATTTAATATTTTTAGGCCATGTTGGTTCCCGGTTGAGTAAAATAGGGCCACTTCATATCTTCCCATGGGTGTCGTAGAAGGTGACTAAGGGATAGGCCTGGGCCTCGATTCTGCTAAAGCACAACCACTGTCACACCACAGAGACTGCGAGAAAATTCCATTTGATTTTAGCCTTTAAAATAATGCAGTTAAAGTTTAAAATTAAATGGCTTTTTGTAGAGTGAACGAAAGCGTGTAATGAAAATATTGCCATTTAATTTTGGACCTTAATATCATAGCTATAAAGTCTAAAATTTAATGCCAATTTTTGCAGAGACTGGCACGACAGTGGTTTTGCTTTAGCAGAATCGAGGGCCTGGTAACCATCCGACAGTAAACATACAGCCCATAAAAAGTGCCCGCTTGATGACAATAAGCTCGCCCCTTATTACATGGTACCGAAAATCAAAGTTAAAGCAAAATATCAATGTTGATACACCTCTGCCTACCCCTTCAGGGATTTTCAGGCGGGAATATTATGCAGGTATGTTAATATTTTTGATTTGCTCTCGGGGCACGGCATGATAAGGTGTGGGTGTTTGTAATGACTAAAAAGCATAACTAAAATGACTACTATTAATGACTAAAAATAATGTTGGGTCTCAGTGCCTAACATCTATGACGAGGGTGTACCTAGTTTAAAACAGTTTTCATGACTGGCTAGGTTCTGTTTATTTCCAGCTTGTGAGCATGAGCTAAAACTAAAACAGCCGTGGGCTCTATGACAAGTGCTGACTGTCGCCATCTGGAGCTGCTTTATAGGGACTTCTGCGGGGGATCAAGACAAATGATTGTCTTTTAAAATAGTTTCAGAAACTATGCACGGTATTTCCTTGCACGTCTGCTTCGTATCAGCTAACATCAATACATTTATTTATAAAAGAAAATGTATGGTACATAATTATGTAAAAATCTTTGAGAAATCGGCGAATGTGACTACTTATCCTTTATTCCCTAACTCCTCGTGAATGTCAGAATTTAATATTAATGGAGGTCACTACCACACTAAGATCTTGTCCACACTTTGTTTTAAGGATATCCATAATTTATATCATGTTATACACAAAATATTTAAGGATCATAAATTCTGTACGGTATCATGGGAGTATCTGCTTACGTACCTGTTGCTTGATTAAATTATGGTCTATACGAAACTTGCTGACATACGATATTATCAGTTTAGCATCCGTTCACACGTACACGTAACGCCTCGCCTTTAGACAGCCTCTGTCGCGTGGCGGTAGTGAAACGCGGCCGCTACGCAGGAGGCGCGGTTTCGATTCCGGTTCAGTGCAAATACTTAGTCTTGTATGCATAAATACGGGTATTTGCATTGGTCTGGTCGTGCCTCGGGGCACGACCAGACCAATGCAGTTAAAAGTCAGTTAAAAATCAGTTTAAAGTCCAACTACTTGTCTAGCTGCAATGCTTCGATATCGCCCAATAACATCATTGGGTTAGCTTCGGATGCGACTAGGATAACGTTAGATTAAAGAAGAACCCAGCGCAAGAATTTAACATGTTGGTAGCCGACTACACGCAGTAGTGTCGCTGCGACACGTCGTCCGCTATTGTCTCATGTCGTCCGCTATTTCATGGAAATAAGGTACAAATTAGTAGCACCAGTAGTGTCACTGCGACACATCGTCCGCTGCTGCCTCATGTCGTCCGCTGCCAACTTGTACCTTTAAGGAGTATTGACGGCAAATTTAATTAAAATATACGGCTATTTGTAGATTTCGTCCCAGTTTGATCAAACTGAAAATATCTCAAATAACGACTTAACCTAAATTAAATTCTAAAGAATTATTTTTAGACAAATTGCTTGTGGCACTGAAGGAATACTTAAGGTGTAAGCGAACACTGTTGACTTAAATAAACATGACTGAATTGATTCTAAATTTGTACCTTGTTTTGTTCTTATATTAAATTTAAATCTCTAGAGGCCCGTACTCTCTCTTATTAAAGGTTCATTAAGGTAGACTAAGTTACTCAATCTGTTAAGATATTATTCAGAATACTAAAAATAGTGAGTAGGTACTAGTTATAGTTAGCCGAGTTTGTTTCTATTGCATTAACGCTATTTGCTAAATATTGTATTAACTATCTTAAATTGCAATCAGACCTATTGCAATCAGACTGATTTCGTAAAAGACGTGGGTGTATAAAAATGTACTTTATAACAGTAGCTGTGAAATTTCCAATACTTGATGTGTTTCAAAGAGGCTGTTACTTGCAGCGAGTGTAGGGTGTGCTTTGTGTCTTCCTAGTCTAATTCTAGATAGAATAATTTTCGTTTATTTCATTGTTTGATATTAAATTATTTGCATAAACTCCATTCTTTCCTAACCGGGTCCTTTAAGCAGGGCGTGAAAAAGCATCTGATGAGGCCGTCAAGCTGAGTGCCACCATTGTAACATGGTACGTGTCTGTAATGGTGACCCTCTTTTCAGAGACTTTGCCTTCAGCTTACCATCAGGCGAGGCGAAGTCAAATTGACGTGTCCTATATAAAAAAAACGTTATTATAAATTATTAGTAAATTAGACACCAGGCAGTGAAGCAGAGATAGCTTTCGAGAAATATGAGTGTAATTTTATGTTTCTATACGAAATGTCAACTGAATCTACACGTAATTGATATTGGCTTTCGTATCAAAATAAAATTATGTTTACCGGTTCAGTTTGGTGTTATTTTACCGATGCTGCTGGCTACTGATAAACTGGATTGCACCTAAAGCTTTTGTGCAACGTATTTTAATCACCGCGTAGGTACACTGTTCTACGTTTTCTTTTCTTGATTGGTTTTATCTAGACTTTTATAGTAGTCGTCGCCGTCTGACCCTCTAACTTAGAGAGGAACCCTGGAGTCCTAAGAACTTGGTAGGCTCCAATACAGACTGTATTGGATTCTCCACACTGCGCTTTTTATTCATTCGTGTGAGAAAGAGAACGTTATATAATTATAAACTGTATAAACAAATTATAATAAATTGGAAAAAGCGAAATCAATTCTCGGGCGGGACTCGAACCCGCGATCTTTCCCTTACAGGGGGAACGCTCTGACCACTGAGCCACCGAGCTTCGCCCGAGAGTGACCCAATTTTTCCAATACATCCATCTTACGGCGATGGTAGTTTTCGCTTTTTCCAATTTATTATAATTTGTTTAGTCTAGCAAACTAATTGCTTTAAAATTATCTTAAATGTATAAACAAACACATTATAAAATATTAAGTAGATATTATATGAATATTTTTGAGCTTTAGAACCCGAAGTACCTTGCAGTTTATGACATGTCGGTATACCTGCTTGTTTCTTGAAGCAATTGTGTGCTACATCAAAGATTTACATGCAACTGGCCACCGCTTCATATATTTGCATCCAGTACCAGTTTGTCAGAGACGTGACATGAATATCAAGTATTGCTGTTTGGCAACCTTAATAAGGTGGGCATTCTTAAAGAGCTGTACACAATTCATTGAGCCTATATCTATTTCTTGAAACGTACAATTGTAGTTCGTGTTAAATAAGTTGGTGGAAGCGAATATTAAACCTCTCTTAACCACTAGAACTACATCTTGCTGCCGATACAATTTATTAACACAGTCGGCACGACAGTGATTATTCACATCGGCTTGTGTGGCTGGGGAACCAGAGAGGATATTCCTGAGACCCCGCCTTAATAATTTCAATAGTAGCAAAGATGTATATTGGAGTCATTGACACACGTTCCATATAGTGTAAGCATATCCTACTAATATTACAAATCCTCTCATAAAAAGCATTTTATCATTGCGTCGTAGTTTACACCTACGTATTTTTATTAGCCTGTAAAAAGGTAAGTTTGTAGGTCGGGTTTTATTGTCAGTACCTAGTTCTTTGAGACATAATAAGAACTTCGGACAGGAAATATAGTACGTATTTCTCCTTCCTCTGACTTTCCACACAACTTGTTTACAGGCCTTTATCAATATTTAACTTGTTCTTTGATGTTCCGTTTGAAGAGTTCTGTTCTATTTGCTTGTTCCATTTGTCCATACATTTCCTTATCGAATGTCATCGATACGGAAATGTATGGACAACTGGAGCAATCAGTCGAGTAGTCAAAAGGGCAGCTTTTATGTATTTTAACTAGCTGTTGACCGTGGCTCTGTCCGTATGAAATATAGATGCCGTTCCTCAAGTAGCCTATGTCTGCATCGAATTTCTAAAATTCTCTTCAGTCGAGCGCCGATCCCGATTGCTTTTATGCAGCTTGCGGTTTGAACCCTGGGGTCCGCTCTTTTACTCCTCTGAATCATAATTCAGTTTGATTGACTTTTGTTCGTGTTATTCATTGGTCGTTCAATCAGCAGGTATACTAGCTTTCTGGTGAGATTGGCTTAGGCTCCCAACTTCATGGGTTCCCTAACGCTTGACCCTTCGACTCGGTACAAAGACAAGGTTCTTACGGGGTCGGTAGCGCGAGCGTGACGCCCCTGGTGTTGCACCCGTCCATAGGCCACGGTTGGTGGCCTATGGACGTGGTAACTTTCAATCAGGTGGGTAGTGTGCTTTTCTGCCACCTAAGTGGTATAAAAACTAACAGTATTAAAACTCACTGCTCCCTGTTACATCGGTACATAGATCAAACTACTGACAAGTTTCTACAACATTAAATAAACAGCTACCCTCCACCAACCAACAGAGGTAATTTAAATAAAATTATCATCATACATCAAACTCTAAGTTACTAAACAACCATTTCTGGTGTTTACTAGAATATTTTACCCATTTTGGTTTGGTACAGCAATAAAATTCGTTGAATAGCTCCCAGGGGATAATAAAATGGCGACCAAAAATGGTTGCCCAATAACTGTCATAGATGGAAATGGCAAATGGCCGTTAGATGTGCGCCTCTATCGTCCAGTATGTGCAACAGACAGTACGTGATAAGTTTTATGTTTATTGCTTTTTTATCTTGAAGGCTCAGGTATACGACCTAGAATAACATAAATCGAGGCTATTTATTGGGAATTCTCGGTTTCCCTTCAATTTTTTTCGGCCAGTAAATTTTTATGAGTTCAAAATGTTTGCTTTTTGGTAACTGTGAGACTAGATTTTCAGATAAGCATTAGATTTTTGCCCTACTCATCATCGACCGACTACCATTCTCGATTGTATTCAAAGCTTGAACTTTGCTGCCCCGGATATGCTCTCCTTTTGCTATTAAGTTTTTGCAGTCGTAAATCCGGGAAAATTTTGACCAGCACTTACCATCACATACTGTGTGCGCATAAATGCTACGAGCTTATTTGTTTGTATTCAACAAACTGGCTGACGTAAAATTGAAATATATTATAACTAGAAAATAACTTTATTATGTAAATTCTAGTACGAGAAAATGAATAAGAATTAGCGCGAGAGAAAGAGCGATGTTTATTACGATTTCTTTGACGGTAAGTTTTTGTTTTCATTAGATAAACAAATAACCATCATAAATCGTGATTTAAGGTGAAGTAATAAATATTCCTACATTTTCATTATTATAGTCTGTAACAAAACGTTTCGTAAGCTGCACGCTTTAGATGAAATTCTATTGAAAATAATATATCTGTTATTCTACTGAGTTCTTCTATCTAATACTAATGGTTGCCTGCGACTCTGCCAACGTGGAAATTTGGTTAAATTCCCGCAATAGAACCTATTCTGGTAATAAAAATTCCATACTATATTATGTATATACTATAATACCTAATCTAACCACGTTCCAAATTTCAACTTGACTGAAAATTGTAAAAAAGAGATATTATTCATAAAAATATTTTACATTCCTGAGTTCGGTAACCATTATGGCATATTACAAAATTATTGCCATTACAATATTGCAAAAAGTATTGTTCAAAATACTACAAATTTAGTTTAAATGGATAGCGTGCCTGAAAACCCGAAGGAACGTGAATCATAATAATATATAACAGAGCCAAGTAAAAAGTGAAAGGGCCATTGTGAATCCGAATGGCGAGAACACAATAGAAGAAAACAGAACATTGAGGAAACGTATTCACCTAAGTGGGCTTGTACGAGCGTTATTATTGTACCTCCAATATATTTACGCGTGAAATATTGTAATACGAGTGAAATGCTTTACATCAAGTGCTCTCGAAGCTTCGCGAGTTTACGCTCTGCCTACTTTAAAGAGAAAACAAATGTTAATTAATTAAGATTATTTGTATCATTGGCATATTATTGTAAAGTTAGTGCTCTATTAGAAAATTCTCGGAGTAAGATAGTAATACATTCATTTCTATTTATGTAGGCCCAAAAACATGTGGGAGTAAGTGTTTATTTACACCTACATTTTAACCTTGTAACTAAAACGCTAAAGTATCTAGCTACAATATTTATTTGTAACATTGCCTATCTAGGCCATGTCACAAATACATGTTGCCCGCCTATTTTCTGTTACCACATAAAATGGTGAAAATATTTTTTGATTACGTCTGCATGGAATACTGATCCCGTTCCCACGACCCACTGGAACCTATTTCCGGGATGAAAAGCCTTGCTTCTATCCTATTTCCGGTAGTGCGATAACTGTGTGAAAAATTTATCCATTAGGTACGTTATTTTCTGTGATTGAGTAACAAATAAACAAAACTTTTGTACTTATATAGATATTAGTTAGGATTATATTATTATTATTAACAGAAAAACATAATATGTGTGGCTACAATTATAGAATTATTGATTTAATAACCACATTTTACAGTCTTCAAAAGGCCGCTAAGCATTGGACATGGACCGACATAAACCTTCAGGGAACCCGAGATCATCGACACTATTTCATATTTCAATGGTTTATTGTGTACAGATTAGAACAAACTTTTCAATTATCCTTTGTTGGCGCCACTCCGCCTCGTTGGTTTTTGTAATATTACCCTTAGATATTAATTTAATATCTATCGAGTACTTATCTCAACCAGCTTTCAAGTGCTTTAATAGATTCACTATTGTTTATGCTCGTAGCATATGTGTGGGCGCTTTCGATTCAATAAATACTAGTTTGTCTTTGTTTGTATGTAGGGTTAAGGACACGCTTTAAAATGTGAACATAATGTCAATGGACATTGAGTGGTTGAGTTCAGTGGCCTTAAGGTGCGTACAGATCATGTAACATGTTGTATAACTTGTGTAATATAACACGTCCACATTATCTAACATTGTTTTATAACTTTGCAACATTGTACTAACTTTAGTGTCTACATTACTGAAACATGTTATATAACATTGTTATATAACATATTATGCTATATAATTTGTACGCACCTTTAGAATATATTGTCAAATAGTAAAAGTGTATACACTAGTGATTATACTTATGTGGAAGTTAGAAAGCGATTTTTTATCAGTTGGTAAAAAAGGTTTGGAAAGACTCCGGTCTCTGAGGTGAAGTCCTTGGATGCGACTAAGACTTACTCACAACAACAAGCGGCAGAAGTAAATGAGTGAAATCAATATTTATAAATAAAAACAAGACGTGATTATTGAAGGTAAAATTAATGAGATTTACCAAACTACTAAAAGATTTACTCAACAAATCGATTAAGATTCCATGCAATTTACTCAACAAGTTAAGATAAATGAGTGATTTCCGTTCTGGCAACACTGACATCCAGTACATTGATCCCATTGTATCGGCAAACTTTCAAGCTGTGTAACGTTACACTTGTTACCGAACTTACTTGTGAGCCACGACCAAGTTAGTCTCTAGTCGAAGCCCCGAGGGAATGACTACGTGTTCCAGATCTGCTTAAAGTAGTATCTCGTTTGGAGATAATGTAGTATATTTTTATTTTTTATTTAAGTGTCATGTAATAAACAAAACATAACTTCGTAAGCTCTTACATCATTGACATGTAATTGTATACAGTAACATTCTACTACCGCACCGCTCACTACGGGCAGGGAATTCATCCTCATATATTGCGACTGGAAACGGTGCGCACAGTGCGGTGAACTTCCTGCTGTGACTACAGTAGGGGTTTCTTCAAGAAGGGTATTAGTAGGTTCCTATAGGGTCGGCAGCACGTGTGACACCCTTGGGGTTGTGCACGTCCATAGGCCATGGTAATCTCTTTTCATCAGGTGGACCTAAGTGGTATAAAAAGTCATGCAACGTTGCCGTTTTGGTCCCGGTGGAGTAGAACTGGGCCACCCCATCTCTCACAAGAGAAAGCAACTGAGGGATAGGGCTGTTCTCCATCCGAAAGTAAGAAGCATACAGCCCATGACTAAGTGCCTGCTTGACGGCAATAGGCTCGCCTCCTATTACGTGGGACCGAAAGTCAGTTCGCGAAATGTGGGTGTTAATACATCTCTGTTTACCCTTTCAAGGATTTACAGACGTGAGTATAGGTATGTAAGGTTATCAAGTAGGTATATGTCAAAATGGTTACTATCAACAGTACCTACCTACCTATAAAGCCTGAGGTGTCGCTCGTTTATTGTCGACCTGTGTTTAAAGTCTAGGCCATATCACTACGCTTTTCTGTAAATTAGTACTGGGTGACTTCTTCACCTTAGTCTCTAATTCTCTTGCTGTTAACTGATATACGGTGTCGTAAATGCTTATAGGCCACGGTAACCAATTAAGGAAGCTAGGTGCTTGGTTCCTAACTTGGTAGTATTTATGTTTATTTACCAACTGTAATTGTTTCCATTCAATTAATTCCCATTAAACTAGTTCTAGCTAAAGGGAACAGTAGATACCATAGACACAATCACATGATTACCAGGATTAGTTTGATGGTTTGTAAAAATAAATAGCCTTTCGCAGTCACTGGGAAGGTAATTATCTTGAAAATAATGTTTACTTTGATTAGGCAACGCAATCTGTTTTTTTAAGCGTAGGCAATTACTTTCGCCAATGAATTACTAACGCCTAGTTTGTTTGTACATTTACAATTCTTAACTACTTTGAAGTTCGAACTACTGAAAGAATTACAGGTGAAAAGTAATTAGGGATTCCTACCCGTATTACCTGAGAATTTATTACAATGACACTGATTACATTTTTTCGGCGGAGTTTTAGAAACAATTTCTAGCTTTGAAGAAAATAACAAATTACGACTCGCAGGTAAATGTTTTTAATTATTTCATAAAATATAGGGAATTCACTGGCGTGAATATTACATAATATTCAACAATTTGAACATATTTTAATTTACGGCTGTTGTATGTTTTTTTTACGTTTTACATTATATTAAAAAGTGTAAAAGTAAGCATTGTAACTAAATATATCTAATACCTATTTGTTTCTGCAAGTACAAACAGCGTAAAGTTTAACAAAATATGATACCGCGTTGGTTAAACAACATGTCAAGATTGTTAGGATTAATCCCTCGTGTCAAATTAGCGGCGACTGAATCAAGACTGTACTGTGACATTATTATACAAGATTTCTCAAAATATTCCAACTATGCATGAGGGACACCTGACGCTATCTTTGACATTATATCTTTCTGCAACATCAACTAGTAACTTTCATGTCTTGTAAAACTGTGTTCGTTTGCTCTACCACATAACACTTTGTTTGCTTTAATGATGTCTCTTCTTTTCAGGTACTTCAACACACTATAAACCTTTTGGCCGCTTTTCCAAATTCACTGTTTGTATGGATAATTTTACACTTGTACTTTCACACGTTATTCTGATCAGTATAAAAACTGAGTTGTTGGCGGAATTATTGGGATCGCCATAGAACAAACAAAAAAAAAAAAAAAAACTTTCATGTCAGCTTTGTATAAATATAATGGAGACGATTTTCTATGTTAGAAGCTTTGGGCCCCCTACAAATTTTGGAGAACAATAATTAAACGAGTATTGATTTATTCGTCATTTTATCAGGATTACAATGGCACATTGCTTCTTAGCTAGTCTCACCGCAACATGGATATAAACGAAATCAAAACTGACACTAAAATCCATATGAAACTGTCATGGCACCAATCTCAGCAAAATTATAATTTTATTGATTATTTATTATTACAAAATAGACGTCATTAAAATCATTTTTAATGCAAGGTATTGAATAAATAGAAGATGGATAGGGCAATAACCTTCTTTTTAACAAGTGGAAATCCACTCAAATCCGCCGGAGCCAGCAAAAGTGACATTTATTAGAGATGTAATATCTAAAATTACGATAGTGCTATCAGAGAAAGGTTTTGTTTTAGGCCTATCATTTCTCCAAAGGAACATTTTGCAACGATAAAATAGTCTTCAATAATCATAGTAAAAAAAGGAACTTTACCATATTGTATTGCGTCTTATTTTGAACTTTGATGCATTTCTCTCAATTGTAAGTTATAGTATCTACCTATCAATTATACTAGCTGTTCGAATTTGGATTCCGTTCTAGCTTTTTTTCGTACGGAAGGTCCCCCTGATACTTTCCCCGTCGACCATCAGGAGTGGTTATGTCGGACTCGCACCGACTAATGCCGCATGCTCAAGTCTTCAGATAAGCCGGGGTGTAAGAAGATTGCCTAGAGCATATCCTGCGCTCCCCAGCTGGCACTGGGCCATCTACGATTATAAAACGCCCCCCTAAGGAGTGAGAAGCACGGTAAAAGGATTTTTGAAAATCGGTCTTGTAGTTTTTGAGTTTAGTCGAATACAAAAATACAAATCTTTCCTCTTTACTATTGCATGCGAAAAAAGACAGTTCTGGACATGTAAAATTCAAAAAGGGTGAGATGCTAACGTCCAAACGAATGTTCTCCGCAATACTAGGAATTTTCAGCAATGGTGTTAAACAGGAGTAGATGCTGCCACATTACGAACAGTTCTGTGCCCCGCGAAGCTTCTGAATGATAGGTAGAGATCTGTTGTACGTGAAAGAAGACAGTTCTGCACATATAGAGCTAAAAAGGGTGAGATGCTAACGTCTAAACGAATGTTCTACGCAATACTAGGAATTTTCAGCAATGGTCTTAAACAGGTGTAGATGCTGCCGCATTGCGAAAAGCGCTGTGCCCCAAAAAGCGTCTAAATGATAGGTTAAGATCCGTTGCACGAGAAACAAGACAGATCTGAATTTAAAGAGCTCAAAAAGGGTGAGATAATAACGTCCAAACGAATGTTCTACGCAATACTAGGTATTTTCAGCAATGGTCTTAAACAGGTGTAGCCAACAACATTGCGAACAGTTCTGTGCCACACAAAGCTATTACATTATAGGTAAAGATCTGTTGCACGTGAAACAAGACAGTTCTGGACACATAGAGCTCAAAAAGGGTGAAATGCTAACGTCCAAACGAATGTTCTACGCAATACTAGGAATTTTCAGCAATGGTCTTAAACAGGTGTAGATACTGCCACATTACGAACAGTTCTGTGCCCCACGAAGCTTCTGAATGATAGGTAGAGATCTGTTGCACGTGAAAGAAGATAGTTCTGCACATATAGAGCTAAAAAGGGTGAGATGCTAACGTCTAAACGAATGTTCTCCGCAATACTAGGAATTTTCAGCAATGGTCTTAAACAGGTGTAGGCTGCCACATTGCGAAAGTTCTGTGCCCCACAAAGCTTCTAAATGATAGGTAAATATCTGTTGCACGTGAAACAAGACAGTTCTGGACACATAGAGCTCTAAAAGGGTGAAATGCTAACGTCCAAACGAATGTTCTAGTTTGCTATGAGCACATGTAATTATTTGGGTTTGTTGCCTTAACTAAAGGGTGCGTGTTCTCGCGGATTAATTTCCCAACTTTAGAAATACAACTAAATTATTACAATGCTCACTTTATATCATGTTCATGTTAACAAGTCGTACAAGTGTTAGTGATTACAACTTTACGGAACTGAGTTGTTTAGAGATTTATAACAGTTTTAGTTGAGTGGACGTTAATGAGGAATAGTTATACCTAAGTATAGTTGCTGTGGCCAAATAATGTTCTTTTTATACCATTGACCCACTAGTATAAAAAATTAAATAAAATACTACTTAGAAGGCAGACAAGCACACGGTATACCGATGGAAAGTGTTTACCGTGATCTATGGACGTGTGTAACATGTCTCTGGACATCACACTCGTGCTGCCCACCCTATAAGAACCTTCTTATGCTCTTCTTGAAGAATTACATATTGTAGTTGCTTGGAAAAACACAACAGGGAGATCATTCAATTTAAATAACGTAAAATTTATCCTAAGTATCTTACCTATTCTCAATGCAAACTTTCCGTCACTGCACGGTAGTCGGTATCTTCTCCATCCTAGCGTTAATTCCCAGTCGCATCCGAAGCTTTTCAGCTCGGAGTCTGGGGTCCGCTTTACCAGTCTTAACTACAGATTTGGCTAGACCTCGATATTTTCCGTGAAGCGATTGCCATCTGACCTCCACGACCCAATGGTAACATTAGGAGATATCGAAGCTTTGTAGCAGTCGGTATATTTTCAACATAGTTCTGTTCATTCAGGTAGACTCTGTTGTGGTACAAAATTGATGTAAAGTAATAAACGAAAGTAAAAAGTGTCAAAGCATCATTATATCCTTATTACCAAGTACTAAATGTAACCTCACAAAGCTTTTAAGAGACATGTGTGATGTGACCAATAAAGTATATTAGGTTAATGACCGCCAGGTTTAATTGTGAGTCATAACCCTGACATCAATGTTACGTTACGTAGGTAGGTACTTACGCCTGTAGCACATCTCCGCCGCGAAACCGCGTATAGCGGAACCGCGGTAGTTTCGCCATGTTCTGTCAGTTGTACGAGGAGCGAAACTCTAGCGAAACGGCATGTTCTAATGCATAGATTTACCTATCTTCTATCTCTTTCGCCGCGCAGTTTCGCCTTATGCCGTTCACACCTCCGCGCTTCGTCCGCTATTTTGTCAGTGTTGTTACGTGACAATTTTACGTAACACGTAAATTGCAGGGCCGCATTAGGGGTCTTTTAAATTCCGAGATCAGTAAAAAAGTTTTACTTTGATTATTTTTTCGCCGTCTACAGTTTTTTGTACAGGATGGTATTACCTACATCTAGGTACACTAATATTCTAAAGAGGAAAGTCCTTTTCTTGTTTTTTTTTGTTTGTTGTTGACTGATTTCAATAATGGGAGTAACATAGGCTAGCAAATAAAGACCCGCGACGGCATGCGTTTTTAGTGGGTCAGAGTTCAGTTCAGTTCGACAATCACTCCTGACCATATCCAAGGGAACTTTAGCACGAAAAAAAAGTGGGAACGGAATCCGAATTCCACGCGGGCGGAGCCGCGGGCAACTGCTAGTATTATACATAGCTGCTGCCCACGGCTCCACACACGTCGAATTCTGATCACGCTCCTACTTTTTTTCGGTAGTCCCTTCAAATACCACTCCGGTCGGCCATCGCACCTACTCAAAACCGCACGCCTCCTATTACGCACTCCCCGACTGATTCTAGGCCATAATTTAAGAGCCCTCAGGTGTGAAAAGCACGGTGTCTCCATTGTACTCCGAAAAGGAAGGATATGAATGTCACACCACTTCACCAGCGGGGTGAAGCGGTGACAGGTGGCTGAATCTGAACCCTCGGTCTGCACTCGGCGACCAGTCCACCAATAATGTCAAATGTGTTATGCCTAATGAATTTCGGAGTATCAAGTTTCTGCCAGATGGAGGGAACCTCTCTACAGGGCCACATCCGTCGCTACATCTTCTTTTCTCTTTATTATATTTGTATACATATTATTATTTATAACTTAATTGTATAATAATATTTATTTAAATGTAATGTTAACGTATAATGGTACCAAATATAAAACTAATTTATATATATTATATTTGTGCAAATTAGTGTCCCCATTGTCCATACAAAAAGTGAACATCTCCTTTCCCTATCACTCACCATAAAGTAACTAATAATTTAACTAGACAGCCAATTACCCAATTTCGGCCCTGTTGATTTTGAAAGTTCTTGACGCACGGTATCAAGTTCGCGCATGCGAAAAAGACGTTATCATGTTGAACGGAGCAATCAGAAGTCAGGTAGTTGGCGCATGCGTTCTACACGGACCAGTTAGATTCGGGTACGCGCTCCATATTAGATAACAAGTGTCAAGTTCCGCTCATGTTTCGCTGCTCCAGCTACACTTGAACACAGCGAAACTCAACTAGCAGTTCCGCTGTCCGCCGCGAAACAGCGGAGATGTGCTACGGGCGTTAACGTTGTAAAGGTGGTGTGAAGTCTGGAAATGTCAACAGTTTCATCAATAAGTTTTGAGATAAGTATAGAAAGTTTTAGTTAAATTTAGAACAATACTGTGTTACTATTAGCACAGAATAAGTAATCTATTAGTCTTCATCCACTACCTACTCGTAGTTGAAATGTGAATATAGTGATTTATGAATTGACATACATACATATAATCACGCCTTTATCCCTGGACGGTTAGGCAGAGGTAACTAGCCACATTTCACTAATATTTGAATTCAGTTCCACGTAATATGTGAATATTGTGTGAATACACGGTGAATATATTTATTTCAAAAACAAATTAGTATAAAATCTATCAATAGGCAGTAACTACATATACCTATCTAACAAACAAACTTTCACACCACAATCATTTATTGGTTTCTTTTTGGAAAAATAAAAGGTTACTAGACCGCAAATTGAGGGACATGCCAGGCCATCCGGCAACACGTTAGCCCTCGTCTTGTCATGTTCAATCAACCAGACAATGAGTTTTACTCTTTGTTGTTAATTAGGTTTCACTATCGCTGTTAGCTCTTTTGTAGAACATGGCTGCTTCTATAAAAGCTCCAGGAAAAATACCTAATTAATGGCCGGCTAAAGTAAGCAATGTAGGTACACGCTTATATTAATTTCTAAATGAAACTTTGTACTGCCTATTTCGTATTAATTTAGTTCTAATGAAGCTGGATATTAGGACTTGGACGATTCAAGCTAGGCATGTTGTTTTTTTTAAAAAAATATTGTAGGACATTCTACACAACGCTATCTAGATTCTAGACCCAAAGTAAGCATAGCTTAACTAGCATGTGTTATGGGTTCTGTGTGCTATTGGGGTTAATGAAAGTAAACTAATATTCATATTATATTATTCTGAGATTCAACTTCTCTTAGGGATTTAAAAAATGTATATTTCATACAAAGCAACAATAAATAATCCAGTTTGGTTGAATTGTTCTTAAACTTAGCAATTAATTTAGGACTTAATTTTTATTTTATACATATTGTATCCCTTAGTAGCGAAATTGCCAAAATATCTTCCTTAGTGCATGCCTACTATATAAAAGGCATCGACAGCCGAAAGTGCCAGTGTTTCAGGCTCTGCATCTGACACTAATAAATACAATAGGTACAATAAAATTCATCATAGGCTAAAGCGTATCAGCGTACCAAGAGGATATTGTACCTAGATGTTTACTGACATTGATATGCTTATAAGATGAGTAGCAACGATTAAGTAATCTACTTGTAACAGAAAAATATTTGTTGATGTTACAGTTTCACGGTTTACCGAAAATAAAATTATATAGGAGTCAGCACAACCGTCAACAAGCTACCCATTAATCTTTCAGAATGAATGTTGCTAATTGATCTGTCCAGCTGAAGAATTAAACAGTTGCCTTTTCTCCCAACATTTTCCTTGCTTCCCACGCCTTTATTATTAATCGAAAAGAAAACATCTACCATGAATTTGTCTTATTTTGTAGTTGTATCACTATAGAAATATTACGGGAAAATATAGAGCACTGTACACTCTGTGATTCAAGTAGATGTTCGTGAATAGAGTAATAAAAGTAAGTGATTCTACAGTAAATACTAGTAAGTAAATAAAGTCTGATTAAACCATCGTTAGTTTGTAAAATGTGATATAAACGTTGTTATTTATAGGGCAGTATAAGTAATAACTCACATCTTCTTAAGTTAGAAGGTCTGTCTCGATCACTGGGGAGCATATTAAGGAAAAATAAGAGCATTATTTGCAGAATTAACCTGAAAATGATCAATATATTTTCGTGATATTCTATTTGTGCGTACATAATCAACTTTCTGTACTGGAGATGTACTTATTCTGGAGCGCTCTGGTCATTAATTTGACTAGATTGTTCATCAGAATATATTGGGCATAGAAGCGTGAATTTATACATATAAAAGCGAAATACCACTGACTGATTAATCAAGAAATTTCAGAAACTATAATACCTACAAGCATGAAATTTGGCAGGTAGGATCCTTATAGGGTGTAGACATTCGTTAAGAACGGATTATATGAAACAGTGACCCTAAGAGGTGTAAAACGAACTCCATGCGTACGAGGTCGCGGGCGATATATATGGCAGAACTGAAAAAGTGTGGCCAAGGCCAATAACTGTTACAAAATAATCGTAAGAGCAAGATAAGTTCTTTATGCACATGTACGATCGTACATGACTAATATTGTTATTGTGATCGAAATGTTGAGTAAACAAAAGACCGTAAATAACATGAAAATATAACTGAACTTAAGTTCCAATTTATATGTAGTGTGAACAGAATCTCTTATAGAATAATGTGATATTGATTGTGTTTGTAACAAGACACTCATTGTTTTGTCCTCATCCAATAATAATTGTTGTTTAGTTTTTAGTAGCCGTTTGAAAATGTTAGTTCATCATAACAAATATTTAACTAAACCTTTATTTACAGCGGACCGTTATACATATAACTTAGAAAATGGCATTGATCTTGAAAGTTGACAAAATGTTCTTTTCTCATCTAACCCCATAATCACCCAGAGTCTCACGAAACTCGTAAAGTGGACACGTCCACTTTACGAGTTTTCCTCCTCCACTTCACCCGGTCTATCCTTCTGGATATTCTTCTCCGTATTCTTGGCAGTGCGACGCAGTGCTACTCATTATAATCAAACTTTAACTAATGAGATATTTGAAGTATAAAGGTTTGAAGTTATTTCGTTTCAAATATAATTTATCGAAGTTCAGCCGCATCACAGTTAGACTAGAAAGCCGACACAAACTGAGTTGTGAAAAGGCTAACACCCGTATTCACAAACAATACTTCGCTATGCGTACTACCAACACTGTGCAAAGAACGACAAATTCTCAGTGCGTTCGTTTTGGCAAGCCTTTTTATTCATAGACAACACTTAAATGATACTTCGTTGAGGGAACGCACTGCGTTAGATACTGCTCCGTGATGTTTGTGAATTAATTTTACCAGCCCTATGCGCTCGAGCACACCGTGTTGTTTGTGAATACGGGTGCGTAAGAGAACTCATTACCAATATTTCGTCTTTTTAAGTAACATATAAATATCAAGAAACAATACAGAAAGAAGTTGATTCCGAAAAAGTTTCTAAAGTAGCTATTAAGTTTCTGATAAAATATCAAAGGTTTACTCGATATTTGTAAATCCATTTTTATGAGAGTGACCTGATACATGATTCTCTGACCAAATATCAACAAAAACAAAGTCAATAAACGCCATTACGATGTAACTGGATCGAATAACAAGAACAATTACTGGATAAAGTGGTCCGTAACAGATTTATGACTGGACAAAATGCCTTATCCGCTAATGCTGCGTACACACACCAGGCGTAATGGTGATGACAGGGAGAACGTTTGTTGAACTATAATGCCAATGTTACTAACTATACAGGGTTATTGGTACAATTTTATCTTGTAAATACAATTTTTTCCTGTAATTTGTACGCTCACTGCCATAGTATTTTTTTGAGACATACGACAATTACTGGAGAGTAAGGTGAAAATTCAAAAAAATTTTTCATGAAATACTCTACAATTTTTCTATTCAATTTTTTTTTTTAGTTTTTATTACTAGTTTAGGTTAGGAAAAGTGTTACCTACAAAAATAAATTAGAATAAGTCCCACTTTGCAAAAACTTTTTCTTAAAAATTTGTAATTGAAGGCTGAATTTTGGGTTACTATGGAAAAAACTTAAAAAGTCGATTATTTCGAAAACTATTGATTTCCAGCCATACATATATGTGGGCTCCAAATTGTAGCATTTTGGGTCCCCTAACACCTCCTGACAGGAATACGTCGAGTTACCAATAACCCTGTATGACCGCATTAAGAGATGCTTTTGCTTATGGAACCATGCTTATGTTATAATGAAGGCAAATAGGGCATTAAATCATAAATATATTTTCTAGGACATTCTATACAGCAATCATTCTCTAACGGTTAAACGGATCTGGCTGAAAATATAATAGAAGGGATATAGTCTGAAATAAGACATACCTACGTACATTTCATCCCGGGAACAGATTCCCATGGGTTATGGAAACGGGATCAAAATTCCACACGGATGGAGCCGCGGGCAGTCACTAGTCCATTGTTTTCAATTGGTACTCTGTAGTCGTAACGTGCCGCCTGTCGCCTATATGCCAGCAGCTTTACTCTCACTTATTGACCTAACATACGCTAACTTGCTAGCAATAAATATAATCTTCGAAAAGAAAGTTGCCTAATAAATCACGTGCTGGCTAATGTCTAAATAATATGGCACTTTGTCGCCACTAGTTTTAGTTTGAGAAGTAAAACTAGATATAAAAGAAATCTCAGCTATCTATCTTTGGTGTCTTTTATTGTAGTGATAGGCATATAAATTGTAACTAGATACATTTTTACGGTTATGCCTATAATACCAGCGAAGGGTTGAGTCAAGAATGTTTTAAATGTTTACGGACAGTGCGATGCAATAAAACTGGATTCTGTTACACGGTTTATACGTAACTGACTCAGTAGGCTTAAGGCGGCCACCCACTTACAGTCCGCCTGCAGTTTTTCGTCTGTCCGGTGGCCTGCAGTCCTTATGTCATCAATGTCATCATAATTTTATTACCTCAGACTAAAATAATAATATTATTTTATTCTTATAGACTGATGTTATTACGTATAAAATGCCGACGGCCATAGACTGTCCGGCCTTTAACTGTCTTTGCTGACCGAAATCGTCATGCGGCCACACACATATTAGCCGTCAGTCCAAAATCGTATACAAAACTGTAAGTGTAAGTGTGTGGGCTATTGCGATGAACTGCCAGACCGATATCATCCGGTTGTCGTTCGATAAACTGCTAGTGAGTGGCCGCCTTTAGACAGAAGTTAGTGGAATAGAATAGAATAAAATACCTAAATCAATGTATGTGATTGACGTAATATAAGGTTTATGACTTCTTACCAGACAGAAAGACACACGGTGGCGGTGGCATTCAATGAATTACGCGTAGCTGCTGCATGCGTCGGCAGTTGTCGTATGCTGTCGACTTCGGAATAATACCTTAAGGATTCCGTATTTCTCTTTTTGAGGAGCGGAACCCTAAAAACCACCAGTGTGAAGAGATCCTCACATTCAAAGACTGCTTTGCTCCCTTAGAAACACAAAACATATAAAAAACCCATTGTGTACATCATAAAACCAGAGTTATATTCACTCCAATATTCTTCTAAACAGTTCAAGTTCTAGAGAAAGTTTAGATGGATGGATCTGGAGAAAACCGTAAACTGGATACGAAAAACATTTTCCTTGACGCTCTCATAATAATGGCTGTATTTTATATACGGGTGACTCCCTTGGGACGTTTCTGTCTCAGATGCCAATATAAAAATTATCATAAAGTATACCAATAATGTTTACGAAATAAAGTATTTGAAGGTTTTATTAAGATTTATTATTTTTACCCAAGACCTCTTTTATGTTCTAAAGTTTAGTATTATGAGAGCTGACACATTAAGTATTGGGAGAGGCCTATGTCCAGCAATGGACTGCAATAGGCTAATTGATTGATTGATGAGAGCTGACACAAGTTCAATACTCGTCATTTAATACTTAAACACTCAATTTAGGGTAAGTCTGAAAATTGTTTCGACTCGTAAACTGGTTTTTTAACACCAAATTAGTTCAAATTCGTCAATTACTAATTATGTTTCGTTTCGTCAAGTATCTAGTCTAGTCCGATTTTTTTTAATTTATAGCCAGGGGTGTTACACTCGTACTGCACAGTTTGTTGGTTGTTATAATAATTGGTCAAGTGTAAGTTTTGATCAGTCAAGCGTATTATTAATTCCTATTAGTAATATCTATAGCCTGTATCAGTTCTTGGTTACTATCTGTGACGAATAGGGAGCCAGCACTGCGAGAACCGGCACGAGGATACCAAGTTCGAACTAATGATCTTCCACCTCTTTGAAAGAATCTTCAGAGAATCCTGCAGAGAAAATATAGAGTTATAGACCGTTCGAGAGAATAACATGACCTCTATGAGCGCAACACTATGTATTTTAGTCACTTTAATTCTGTTACCTATATAAATCAATTAGCCTATTGCAGTCCACTGCTGGACATAGGCCTCCCCCAATGTGCGCCACGTTTGCCGATCCTCCGCCTTCCGCATCCAGTCCGTCCCAGCCACCTTTCGCAGGTCGTCGGTCCATCTGGCTAGGGGATGTCCTACCCTCCGTTTTCCTACGCGCGGTCTCCACTCTAGGACTCGTTTGCTCCAACGTCTATACCTCCAACGTACCTATAGTCACTTCACTTATATACCTGACCTAACGCCTACCTGGGAGTAGGTACTGAGTACTCGTGGGGATATCCACACCACGAAAATGTACAACAAAATGGGTCAACGAGGTTTTTATTTAAATAAAAACATGTACGAAAAGTAAGCAAGTATTAATTTCTCTTTTTTTGCACCGAAAACCTTTCAAATGAACGGGACAAACCTATGTAAATATTGTAGAAAGAATTTTTTAGACGTGGTACACATGCTCAGTCTCAATGTGAATTCTTTTTTATGAAGTTTTAAGGGACCCTCTATAACACACAAATACGGCACAAGAAGCAAGGCAATGTGCAAAGAGGCAAAGGAGGGTTGTTATGCTACACTAAGATATCAAAAACTTTTATGTTTTTCACTTGTTCGTGGATTTAACCAAAAGGATTCTAAATGAATGTACAGTACAAGGGTCTTTTTGGTCTCTTGAATATGACAAACAAGTAGGTATACGATTCACCGAAGTATAAATACTTAATATAATCCAGGGACATGATTTCCACGAAACGAGGGATAAATCGAACATGACAATAAGACGGGCGGGACACAGACGTGACAAACTCCAAATATACTTAGGTAGTAGTTAGTAAACAGAACACATAATTAGATTTTCCTAACCCAAAAAAGTTTCACAATTAGATCTTGATCGTGTGGTTTTGTGAGGATTAGATATATTTTATTTCTAGACAGAGGCAGGGCAATAGGGCATTATTTTACCTTTATAAATATTGGCCGCGTAGTTCCCGGTAGGGTAGAATTTGGGCCACCCCATCCCATCTCTTCCCATGCGGTGTCGTACAAGGCGACTAAGAGATAGGGCTGTTTAACATCAGACAGATATAAGAATATAGAGCCCAGACTCAGCCTAAGATCTCGAGTCAGACTCGAGTCCACAATAGTGGCTAGAATACAGCAATATGCTCACCCCTTATAATGTGACACTGAATATAATGATTGGTAAAATATGGTTGTTAATAATTCGTCTCTGGCTAACCCTCCGGGAATAAAAGCGCGATTAAATGTATGTATGTACAAAAATTGCGATATCAATAACGTCTGGTAACGAATTGCGTCGAGTGTAATAACCTGTCAAATTCTCGCAGTTACGCAGGTGACTTTTCATCATGATATGCTCGAAGCTTTTCATATACCCACGCCTCCCCCTTTTAATGCTTTCTCAAATTTGAAATTTGTTATTCGACACATATCGAGTACGCATTTATCTAATATTCCTTCGAAATGATTACTTTGTCAATGTTGTAGATTTCATATATTTTATCTAAGCGAGCGGCTATATTTGTGTAAGGTTGTTGGAGTAATTTAATCGTAGAACTGATCTGCAGATTTATTTTCGGTCGATTTACATTTAACATAATAAACTTATGATCACTTATACTCGTAAATAGATGAAGGTGTTCAGACTTATGTGCAAAATTTAACACATCCTATGCTTGATATTAGTATTTTGAATATATAATATTGCTGTTTTCTTGGTTGTCACACAATACCCGTAGCTTAAGTGGGTTCTAGAGAGTGAGTACACAGAGTACTTTTTTAAAAATATAATAGTAGGTACAAGAAGAGTGAGAGTCTATATGGTTTTGTAGAGCGTTCTGTCATCAGGCTAATATTTTTTTTAATATTCAGCCCGTCGATTGACTATACCCCGTTGGATGTTAAAAATATTAGTATCAAACTGTCAATCCGATGTATTCGCTCTCTCTTCGTCTTTTTCTCTTTCTCTCTCTATCTACAGTCTAAGCGTAACAGTAGCTGAAACCATCTCCATTACATTTTGAAAATGAAGTTACTTTTCATTGGGAATTTTATTACAATCAGTAACTTTATATAATTGCTTTCAAGTTATCTAGCTAATTAAAGACTGGAAGTTCAAATTCCGAAAGCCTGAATTCGTATAAATGTTATCTGATAATCTCGAATTTCTCTCTGTATAAGGAGGAATTTAAACCCAGAATTCAGGTATTTAGTATAGAATTAAGGCCAATATTATACTAACATTTGGATCGGTTAATGTGTTTATGTGATACGACAAAATATTTGAATAATAATATAAGACAAATCTTATAGGACAGTTATTGTGACAGAATTTTTCGCTATAATTTATTTTGTATTCACCTAAAATCCGGGTACGATATTATACTTACAGGAAAATAGATGGCACTCAAATGATTGTTGCTTCATACACTTGTATTGTTAAAGTATCATACATTATTAATTCATTTAAGCTTTTATATCATAATAACCGGACAATCTTGGCGAAATAAGATACTTTTTCTCATAAATACATATGCATGGGTTTCACCAACCATGTCTCATTTATTTATTTATTTATTTATTATGAGCAATATAAGCTTACAGTCCACACCAAAGCGCTTATATGCTGTAGATTACAGTACGCACTAGATTGCATTATAAATACATTAAAATTAAATTATTATTAAAAATTAGTTACATTCTTACAGTTCGTCAAATAATCAGGTAAATAATCACCAAATCAACAAAAAAAAAAAACAAAAATTAAAAAAAAAAAAATGTCCAATACAATACAAAAATGTCAATTGAATAATGTCGAATGGAAAGTAAGGATATTGAAGTAAATTATAAGAATTATAATAGATAAAAAAATGTCAAAAGAACAATGTCAGATTGAACTTAATTGGAAAACAGAAATACATTCTTAATATTATTTACAATGTCAACATTCTTTATAACGTACATAAATATCCCCTCACACTTACACTAATGACATTAGTCTTTTCATAAAATATGTCTACATCTGGATTCGTTTCCAAAAAGATATTTAAGTGCTGAACACCCCTAAAAGTAGGACTCTTCCATGCCAGAAAGCGCCACGTCGGCGGGCAAGTAAAAAGTTGATGCCGTCGCCTTCCAGCCCCCCGCAAGTACCCGTCCGGCACATAAAAATGGATGCACTCACGCACCGATGGGTTATCCACCTTATTATTCAGCAATAGACAGTAATGCATTATTAGTACGAATTCACGCCTGAAGTGCAATGTATCGAGACCAATCATACCAGACACGAAAATGGAAGGGTAAAGGAATGGATAGTAGCCATAGGCGCGCTTGTATAAGTAACGGGCAAATTTGCGCTGAACCCGTTCAACCATCAATGTATATAGTTGTTCTGTGGGATTCCATACGATAGCGTTATACTCAAGTACACTTCGAACATAAGCACTGTAAAGCAACTTAATAACTTCTATATTATTAAATTTAAAAGAGGTTCTAACTATAAATCCCAGGTTTTTATTGGCTTTTTTACATACTTGTTTTATATGTTCACGGAAATTTAATTCGCTATCCATAACAACGCCCAAGTCGCGCATTGTGGTGACACGCTCCAGTGGTGTTCCTGCTAGTTCATATTTTGCCACTATTGGAGTACGGGATCTAGTAAAGGTAATTGTTTTACACTTGGAGACGTTAAAAGACAATTTATTTCTAATGCTCCACGAGACAACCGCATCAACGTCTGCCTGCAGTGCCACACAATCAGTATCGCTAGTGACAGGAAGGTAGAGCTTTAGATCGTCTGCAAATAGCAGACACCGAGTATTAGCAAGAACCCCAGGTAAGTCGTTTATCATAACTAGGAACAAAGTGGGGCCCAGATTACTACCCTGACTCACGCCTGACCTGGTATAAAATTCACTAGATATGTGATGCCCAATCTTAACATATTGCCTACGATTTCTCAGATAATCAGCCATAAATCTAAGAAGCTCTTTATTGAACCCCAAGGATGCAAACTTCACCAGAAGGACATCGTTATCCACGAGATCAAACGCTTTCTTAAAATCAAAATATGCTGTGTCCACCTGGCAGCCTGTCGTTACCCGAGAGCGCAAATAGTCTACAAACGTTATATGGTTTGTGAGGGTAGAGCGTGCCGGGCGAAATCCATGCTGGGAGTTATCCAAGTACTTACCAATATGATCCAATATATTCTTATTTAAAATGGACTCAAAGATCTTCCCAAAACCTGACAACACTGCTATAGGTCTAAAGTCAGTTATATCGGTCGAAGAACCACCTTTAGGTATCGGTGTTATTCTAGATACCTTCCAGTTACCAGGATAGACACACTGCTGCAGTGATAAATTATATATGTGCAACAGCGGTTCCTCGAAGGCCGATATACAATCCTTCAGTAAAAACGCCGGCACACCATCGGGACCACAAGCAGAGGTAGGCTTCAGACGTCGAACCGCTCGTCTTAATTCAGAGGCATTAACGTGGCCAACGCTAAAACTGGTTGCATTATATCCTGCATCAGTTGCTTCACGTTCAGCCGCCTCCGGATCCAGCACCGGAATGTTTGGATGAAAGACCGAACCAAAATACTGCGCGAAGGCATCGACCGCGCCTTGACCATCAACAGTTACATTATTATAAATATATTCACCATTCTGGTTTAGATTTTTTCGTTTGTCCTTTACATACCTCCAGAAACTTGCCGGATCGCGAGTGATGTTATTCTCTACGATATACACATATTTCTCAAAAGCTACACTAATGAGTTCCTTGACCTTAGTCCTGTAATATTTAAATAGTTCTCTGTTAAATTGTAGTCCATAAATTTTAAACTTTTTTAGATGAAAGTATTTTAATTTTATATAATAAATTATTTCGCTAGTGTACCATGTTGGATACATATATTTCTGACATGATGGATGTTTTTTGAAAGGTACATGCTTGTCGATTGTACTGTTCAATTTGCTATACAGTATATCTACCGCCACATTAACATCACTCTGAAGTTTTAATTCGGACCAATCAATACCAGCAATATCTGAGTATAGGCCCCGGAAGTCTGCCTTCCGGAAATTCCACTCGCAGACAGCGGCATGATCGTACCCCACATCTCGCCCACCACCGGTCCTCGTACATCTCGGTACAGAAAGCAACACTTCCAAGGGTGGGTGGAGAGCATCAACTTTCACCAAGGGTTCAATGTCCGATGTTACAGCCACATCATCACAGTCTAGAGTGGTTAGAACTAAATCTAAGATGCGTCCCTGCTCATTACAGATGTTACTGCATTGTCGCAACCTACAATAGCTCAAAAAGTTATCAAATTGATGTCTTACATTGGCACTGCAAGAATATAAATTAAAATCGCCAATAATCAGAAATTGGTGCTCAGGGTATGTAGAAACAGCATTCTCCATACAGGTTAAAACACTTAAATATCTTTGATCATTATAACTGGGAGGCAAATATACAACACATACCAGCAGCCTCACATTTTTACATATTATTAAAGCAAACAATATTTCTTTGTCAACAGTTAAATTATCAATATTTTCTATTAATTTCACTGTATAACAGTTTTTCACTGCTAGTAGGACACCACCCCAACCGGTATTGCCAGCACGATCCTTACGGAGCACTACATAACTTGAAGGGAATAGTTCCGAGTCATATACCGAATCCATTAAAAAAGTTTCGTTAAGAAAAATAAAATCATAGCAACTTGCGATAACATTATTATAGAAGCCTGTGGTCTTTGTGCGAAGGCCTCTGACGTTCTGGTAGTAAATCAGAATTTTCCTATTGTGTGCTTTAATGTTAGGCTTTAGGGTGCGCTGTTTAGTGGAAAAACATTTACTGACCACTGCATTCCTACCACAATTATTATTCAAGAAAAAGCTGCAGGGATTGTTCATCTCTCTCAACAGAATGTGTGTTGAATACAAGACTACGACATTTATGTATAGTTTCCAATATATCTTTGTATACATTTTTAATTCCACTTCTATTAAGTTTGCCACTATTGTATGAAAACATGTCAAAAGATAAATTACGATTTGAGTCAATAAAGTGTGCATAGTTATTATTTTGTATGTCCAAATTCAAGAAATTATTAAATAAATCAATTTTATAATTATAAATCGGTGCCCCACATACATACGTGGGAGCACATATTAGAATATTTGTATGTATTATATGCTCCAATAACTCTCGTATTTTTCTCACTAATGAATTGTAATCTTGCATATTATTATACTTAAAGTCTCTGTGCCCAACTATGATAACACAGTAGTCATTTTCGTCAAAATTACGTAATTTGCCGTCAATATTTTTAAGCAAGTGTTCTATGCCGCAATTAGGCAAGACATACCTACAGTATTTAAATTCGCGGCCAAAGGTATTTTCGACATCTTGCAGGGTGCCGCCGGTGTTACTGTTAGTCAAAATACACAATTTTCCTCGCTTGTGTGACGTCTGAGCCATAGAAGATTTTTCACTTTTTTCCCTTTGCAGTTCATGTTGTAGGTACTCGATTCGCTGGTTTAAATTTACTATCTCAGATTTGGCCTGTTTCAGTTGGTGCTCCAATCTTTCGAGGTATTGTTGCTGCTTTGCGACAGCCTCATCCAGTTGTGAGTCTGCCTCAGCCACGCGTTTAGGAGGTGTAGCAAATATACCTATATCTCTAAGCCGCAGGGAGCACTTACGCTTTTGTACAGTATTTATTAAGTCACTCTTTTTCACTGGAGAATTCGATAGGAATTTTTTCAGTGTCTTATTTTCATTGGTCAACTTTATAAGTTGACAACGGAGGTCGTTGTTTTCCAGAATAATATTCTCCAGCTCATTTTGGGAACCGTTTAGCTCCAACTGTAATTGCGTAATAGTATCCTGCATTTCCGGAATGGAGTTAAATTCAACGGTTGTGTAATCCACGCTTTTTGACAGTGTTTGTTCTATTACAGCCGGACTATTATACTGCATAACTACGTGTTCGGTAAATATATCTTCCAGATCGAGGATGGGAGTCGTGGGGTCAGAATATTGTGGGATCGTGTGCGACATAGTAGATGCTGTATCAGCCCTAGAAATAGGGGACGATTGTTTCCTCCTAATTGTTACATTTGAAGGCTCAGCTTCAGAAGTAAGTGTATTCTGTGGTTTATTTTTTTTCTGCTTACATGTTGAACATGCCCACTTAGTAAGTGTCTTCTCTCCTGTTTCTCCTTTAACTTGCTTCTTACAATTGCAACATGTCACAAGTCGCGCCATCTTGCGGCTGCCTGCAGTTTTAGAATTTGATGACATTTTGATAAACTTTTTATTATCTTGTTTATTTGATGAGGTAGGTTCTTACTACCGATACTTCTTTCTCGCTCGATCCCAAAAAGTACTATGCTCAGGGTCAGGAAATTCTTATCCACCCGTGGTATACGACTTCCAACACACGACACGACACGACACGACAAAATGTCGTCGGTCACGGAATATAAAATATAAATAACAGCCGCATTGTGACCAACAATGGGTCGGTTCACATAATTTACCTTCAACCCACTTCACTCAGTATACGCATACGTAATTGAAACTTCTATTTAATTAAAGTCTACTATTGAAAGATGTTTCTAGAATATGCTAAAGTTTTCAATAGAAAAGCAATTTTGGCGAATATTCACGGTATTTCGGTATTCATAAACATTTAATTGCAACTTGAAACTTTTCCTCGATATAAACAAAAAGACTATAATAACATACTCGTGAAGTGATACAAGGTATAACTCTGGACACGTATCTTGGACCTGAAATGTGTTCAAAATGTGCCCCATACGCGCAGTACACATTTCTTGGGTGTCTTTTAAGGACAGTACGGGTGCTACTGCGGTGGACGAAATCAAATTCACCAAGCATAGATAATTACAAAGCTATCCGCAGGCGCCAGAGCCTCGTTTGTCTTGCAATTTAGGTCCAAGATACGTGTCCGGAGTTATATCACTTTAATTTAATGGTACAGTACTCGTGAAAAATACGTTTGAGGGTTCCTTCCCGAAGCTTGAATAGTTTTGTAAATGGGCCATGGGGCCATCTTCACAAGCTGGCTATAGAATGCGAATGTGTTGGTTATCTTCAGCTGTGCAGCTTAAAGAATCAATCGGTTGAATTTAGTAGGGTAAAATGTATTGGCAGGATTTATGTTCTACCATCGAATTGATTAGAGGTACATTACTCTTATGGAATGTAAAGTGATATAGCCAGTTTATTTAAAAAAAAGTGGATCTCTTCTGAAAATTTAAGGTGATTTGTAAATGTCATTGAAGACGATAATTATCTATGTTATGCAACTCCAAATTAATCTTAACAAGTAAAAAAAAATCATTATTTGCCAACACGAAATATTGCAGAAGAGAAAAGCCCAGTCATAAATTAATGACAGCGGCATTCATTTGTGCAAACGATAATTATGGGGCCACATTTAACGTCCTCGTATCTAACTAATGAGCAAGTACACACTCCAAGGACCCATTTGTAGCGGGTGCATGCGACACGATGCTGCCGTACTGTTTACGCGTCGCTACATCATGATACATGGAAATGGAGGAATTTGGTCATTTGCAACTCTCCAATTGTATGTGTAGTTCAGGCAAAATCATAGCAAGTGGTAAGCTGTTGTTACTCACTATCCTAAAAGGAAAGGCACGTGACTACATTTATGTGTGTGTGTATAATGTAATATTTTGTATGAATATTATTCATAAACAATATTACATTAGGTTTTTTTAGCACTATACTTTGGTAACAATATAAATCAATGGCTCCATGCGTCGCCACTTCGAAACAAAACAACAATTAAGTTCGCTTCGCGTTGCACGCAGCGCCAACGTACATACCAAATGAACTGTAAAAACTGTATAGTCTATCTGCGACCGTTCAATGTGATCGTGATATGAAATACCGGTTAAACAAAAGTAGGTATCGAGCTTTACAGTAAATGATAAGTGGAGATTTATGTACATATCCTTTGTTGTGACCTGATAATATCGCAGGTTCTCTTTCATATCCATGTTATTCGGACATTACAGTAATATCAAAGGAAATCGGCTACACTACTAGATAAGAAAGTACCTACTCATACTTACAGCATCAAGATACAATGGCAAGGAAATAAACTCACAAAGATAAAAAAGGTTCATTTCTCTTTGCTCAATAAATTCTATGTAAGTACAACGACGAGGAAAACCGTTACATTTCTTCGTCATTTTTAACGATAAAATAATATTGTAAATGCTATTTCAAGCTCCTCGTGTTCCGTATAAAGTGACATACATGATGTTTATATGATCATACAACCAATAAATGTTTACTTTCGTATAACTATCAGAAGTTTCAGAAGTTAAGGCGAATTATGTGAATTAGTACAAATGAATGAATTATACATTTCAATTGCCTCTCTGCTCTCTCTGATGAAAAGTCATAACTTGCTCTTTGTACCCCTTGTGACCAACCGTATTCGTCTACACTAGCAGAAACACGATGCAAATCGTGGAGTGCCTTCTTACCTACCTTATAAGAAACTATTTTCCTTCCTTCCTTCAACAGGAAAAAATCTCAATAGTCTTTGCCCTGTGGTTAAAAATATCGTTATCTTGAAAATAAGAAAAGTTGTAGTTGTATTTAAACAGTATGCGATGATCATCTTGTATGACAAATGTAAACATTTCGTTCCTTATAATATATTCATAATGCGACCTACTTGTGACGGTAGTGTTTCGAGGTGAATATGAAATGAAATTTCGATCGCATAATATGTAAGTATAATGCAAGTGCAGAATAATTTTGCGAGAGGCAGGTACTGCGATCTGCATATGTATGCAGAAGGAATAAAGGCAAGGTTTGAGAGCAATGACTCATTTGTGACGTATTCTTGTATTTAGTTTATCACTTTAGGGCAAGATGAAAACAGTATAAATCGTAGTGACCACAATATAACGTTTATTGATCACCGCCGTCCTTTCAATTTCTTATCCAATAGCCAATCGCGGTTGCATCCAAAACTTATACTTAAGATATCCTTTGTTGTGACCTGATAATATCTACTTACAACTTACTTAGCCCGATCCCAAAGGCAAAGTCTGCACTAGAGCCTCATTCATCAATCTGTAGGTGTACCGTCAAGCAGGTAAGCTTGGCTTCGGTCCCGGAGATTTCAGTGGCAACCCATTAGGTACCTACTCGAACGTTGGCCTCTAAACAGTCATTTCATGATCGCTGTTTCTTATTCAATTGAGGTTTGATTCCGTAGCCAACCGCATACGGCAACTGCCGACGCACGCAGCAGTTGCGCGTAATTCATTGCGACCTCTCAATGGTTCCCTTTATCCGTACGGAGTATAACATGTAGGTAATGGGTACGCTACATCTGCTGCATGCGTATGTCGTTGTCGTATGCTTTGGAATCATACATTTATACTGTTCTTTACCTTAATTTTAGTTTATTTTGTTCATTAGGATGTTATAACCCTATGAACAGAGCCCTATGTAACTTGTGTATAGTAGCCAAGCCGTGACACGATCGGAGGCGTGATACTGCTAGTTATAGAGGTGTTTGGGAGAACCGATGGTCGCAATAATGATGATTCGTATCATTGTAACAACACTTTCATTATCGTTTCACTTGTGCGTAGCTTAATTTATACTAATATAATAATAATAATAATATAGGAACCGTAAGCAACAGCTGGTTACTAATAAACTGTTTTCAAGTAACTTAGTGACTGCTGCGATTGTCTTGCTGTAAATTACTTCAGTAGTTTTCAGCCTTATTATTAAGGTTTTTTATGCATAGCTATTTAGACGGTTTACACACGTATTCGATAATACGATCAAGTTAGGTGTGACGTATGTGTTCAAGATCGTTTGAACGCCCTCCGTTTCCAATATAATTTTCGGCAAGAGGTCTCTATAAGCAGGTTTTGGTTGAGCACATTTTAACGACCGTATTACCTACAGCTGGGAATTTTACTAATGTGCTTTTTAGACCTAGGAATCTGGGGCTATGTAACAAATTGCTATAATATAGGGGTAGGCTGAAGCAGTAAAGAATTGACGCTTTGTTAAAAACACATTTATTTGCATGATTGTGTTTGCTGTTTGAATTTTAACAAATGGTGTAGATTTAGGTTTGAACAGGCGAGTTAGGACACGGTTGAGGCCTCTATGTTTGACTAGAATATTAAATTTCCCTCACTCACTCCCTGAAAGTTAGGCAGTACTAGCTGTGCATCTTTGGTTCGCCCCGGTATAATTTATATTAGCACCTTACCCGTAGACTTCCCAAATAATTTTGTTTGGTACAACGCTTGTCCTAACAGCATCAACATTAAAGATCCAATTGTAATTATTTTTTCTAAGAATTACTCTTTAACTATTCTTAAAGAAAGTTTTACAGTATAAAGCTGATCAACGCAAAACCTTTACTCGTATGTATAAATACCAGACGAGTAGGTATACGTATATAACTCTTTTGGCACTTATCTTCCTTCTCTTGTTTTCGTTCATAAAAGTTTCAGCCTCATACTCAGTTTTCCCTTTGTGTGGTAACCAACGTAATTGTTATTGTAAAGGGCGGTATACACTATGACAATGTCCCTAGTTTTCATAGGGTTAAAAACTTTCGAGTGTATCCTGGTTTGGTATTAATAAAGTTGCCAGATTAACGATTATAGTGCCGTGAATATGATTATGGTACGGGAATATTCTCAGACGGGTTAAATGTTCTTTTGCTATTTTACTTTTTAGCTAAAATTATTGACTTAAAAGATAGATACTCAGTAAGAGAGCGGACTAAGTAAAATACTCGCACTTTCAAGGTAAGTGCAAAACCAAAGTAAACATCGGTTTACTACTTTACTTAAAGAAACATTTTCACAAAAAATGGGTATGTTTACTTAACCAAAGTATACACTAGTACATTATAAGAAAAGTATTCTGAGTAAATTAATATGTAGGTAAGTATATACGTCTAGGATAAGCTGTAAAAGCTTCTGCTGTTTTTATCCTAATATTTTTTCTCAAATGTCCGAAATATGATAATGTGGAGCCGTTAGTTAGCAAGCAATTTTTAGTGTATTAAAAAACATATTTCTCATATTCTTTTTACAACATAATATAGTAAATTAGATTAAAAACTAGAATCTTTAACTAACGTAAAAAACTAACTAACATAATAAAATAAAATATTCACATACATAATGCGTCGTGAAATTTCCCCGCATCATCACCGACTGTTATGTTTCCAGCTGGCATTGTCAGTCTTTTTTAAATTTAGGAAATATTCAATAATTGTCCTGATATCGGATTACTAGAATGCGCAGAGTTCAACGAAAATCAATGTGTTGCCTTTTGACACAAGGCCAAGTTACGAGTCATATTAGAGTGTGAGTGTATTATAAAAGTGTTATAACTTTTCACAGAATATGTGTTGTTGACCTACAGCACTTTACTCATATGTGCTGCAAAGTTTCGTAATATTCATATTGCTAGTAAATTGTGTTATTTATTGCTACTACTGAGTACACGCTTATTAACTATATTGGAGCTACTTTTGCGCTTGAGTACTTGTTATTCTCAATAATGACTTATTATAAACATTATTGTTTTAAATTTTTTGGTGGCTTAAGTGGCAGACAAGCACACGGTCTGCCTGGTGGAAAGTAGTTACAGTGGCCTAACGGACGTGTGCAATATCATAAGCTCGCTGTCGGCCTTGTAGGAACCTTATGCCCTTCTTGAATAACCCTAACTGTTGTCGCTTGGAAAAACACAGCAGCATTTTAGTACGTGTGCGTGTGAATTAGATTTGGCTTATACAGTTTTAATGCGAGCAACTGCGTTCTGACTTCTCAATCCCAAGAGGAAAGCCTGCGCCAGAACCGTCAATCAGAAGGTGAGTTTCTCCCCGACTTCCCGACATTAATGTTATCCATATTAATGTGCTCCTTGGTATACTATAAATAATGTATAACGTTATAGTATTCTATTAGCCAAACACATTAATTTACATCTGTAACTAAGATTTAATGCTATGAAAACGCACATAGAACATTTACTTCAGAATAAAACTAACGTTGAGGTCTATCAGTTCAGGAAATAAATAAAGCTTAAGTATAATTCAATTCGGATAAATCCCTAATAGAAGTTACAGTCCGTATTGGAGTTACTATTCTGTGACCCTGAAAATGTTTCTTACAACCCTAAGGCGGTTCTGTTCGGTTACAAAACTAGGAATTTGTATGCAGCTACAGTGTTGGCGGAATTTACATCAGTATGCTATTTTTTCCATGTAATCGAGGGTCAAATATATTGATTAGAGTTTTGTACATGTGTATTTGTGTCAATAGATATTGAGTAGTGATATAATGTAGTGTCCTTGCGAAGTTCACTGACCTGTTTAGTTCAAAATGAAGAGTGATGTGGTGATTTCGAGCATGTTAATAAGTTGCTAATGGTGGTTACTTGTATTTTATTATGTCTCAGTCAGTTTTCAGCCGTCTACAACTTATTCTTGGAGTGCCTTTACTCCCTTTTCAGTTAAAAATTCAGATAATACAGTTATAGTGATTAAAGCCATACTTTTTCCATCACAAGTGTCCATTACCCCGACAAAGAATTCACGGTTTTCTACCACTAATGCCCACAGCTACATTCTATCATCGCACTTCTCGTCATAGGCGGGGAATTCATCCTCACACATTGCGACCGGAAATGGTGCGCACTGTGCGGTATGAAAGGAACTTCATCCCTCGCACACTCAAGCTGTGGAATGAACTCCCCGCGATGGTTTTCCCAAGCGACTACAATATGGGGTTCTTCAAGAAGGGCTTTAGAAGGTTTCTTCGGGGTCGGCAGCACGAGTGTGACGCCCCTGGTGTTGCATACGTCCATAGGCCACGGTAACCACTTTCCATCAGGTGGGCCGTGTGCTTGTCTGCCACCTAAGTCAAAGTAGTATAAAAAAATAATAAACACCCACGCAACTACAGATAAAGCTGTCCAACCTGGTCAATAAATAAATCATAGTTATCAGTTAATCGTATTTACCTGGCGTAATAAAAGTATTTTTCTTATAGGCAGGTATCAACCAACAACTATTGGAAGAACGTGTAAATAGTTCACCAAAGGAAAGAAGTTTGCACACAAGAATGACCGCCTCAGAAACGGAAATACAGAATCTGCACTAACCTTCTGTTCCAAATGACACCGCCGCTGTAGCTGGCGTCGTGACCGGCCGGTCAATCTGTATGATCTTCTCAAAAAACGATGTTCAAAGGATCTTCTATGGTCTCCAAAGAAATAATAATGATGCGTTGTTAACTTTAGCGTTTTCTATTAATATTTATTGCGTTTTCAAATATTAAAGCGTTTTTTACGACAAATCAAGAATGAAGAGTCAAGTTCGAAGAGCGGTGTCAAAAGATTTTAAAACAAACCAGAAAGCACAGAAACTATACTCCAAAAACCTAAGCGGCCAGTGTGTGCAAACAAAACTTTTTGTAATAAAAAATTAACTCAAGAGGAGCTCCACCATGCACCCGGCTTTGGAACATCGCGAGATGTTACGAAATAAAATAATAAGCGAAAAAATAAAAGAAACTCTGGCTGATCAAAGCTCATAGCGGATGTGAACGAAAACCGTAAGAAAAAAAATAGAAGGCTACACTATCTAAATAATATAAAATACATATTTTAAAATTTATTGCGTTGGGATAGGGTATAACCTAGTTACAGCGCGTTTGTAAATACCAGTACGCGTTTTCACCATTGCTACGCGGACAACTTTATCAGAGCCCCTGTACACGTCTGTAATAACTCCTAACGGCCAATTCAATGGAGCACAATTATCTTGCTCAAGAAGAACGACGGTGCCAATTTCTACCGGTTTGTCGGGAGTAGCCCATTTCTGTCTGACCTGCAACGTGTGCAAATACTCCAAGTGCCATTTCTTCCAAAAGGACTGGATCATATTGTCAAGTAATTTTTTCCGATCTACTAAACTAATGCGTTGGTCTGATAGATCAGCCGCGGGTAAATATTTTAATGGAGTAGACATCAGAAAATGTGCGGGAGTTAGCACCTCAGGGTCAGGATCAGAGGAGAGTAAACCTAATGGACGCGAGTTCAGAATACACTCTATTTGAGTCAGTACCGTTTGCAACTCTTCATAGGTGAGCAACTGACAACCTATTACTCTGTATAAATGCGTTTTCATGCTTTTAATATTTCCTTCCCATATGCCACCAAAATTAGGTGATCTCGGGGGAATCATCTTCCATTCAATGCGTCGAGACAACAGCTCATTTGACAACGCGGTTTTGAAATTAGAGTTCAATAAGAATTTATATAACTCATCTAATTGTGCCTTTGCACCAATGAAAGTTGATCCATTGTCAGAATAAAGACATGAAACGGGTCCACGACGGGAAATAAAGCGTTTAAAGGCGGCTAAAAAATTATCAGTAGTTAAATCACTGGTCACTTCAATATGAAGGGCTCGTGTTGCCATGCAAATAAACAATATAATATATGCCTTTTGCGCATGCTGACCTCTACGACGAGAAAGTATAGTCTTTATCGGACCAGCATAGTCAACACCAGTGTGACAAAAGGCTTTGGCTTCCGAGACACGAAAATTAGGCAAATCCGCCATTATCGGAGTTGGGTGAGTTGGATTGCTTTTGAAGCAAGTGTTACACTTTCGTAACCTAGATCTGATAACAGTTCTGGCATCTAATATCCAGAAGCGTTGGCGTATGATAGACATGAGAAGTCCAGGTCCCGTATGACAATTGACAACATGAAAATGCTGTATTATTAGATCAACAACATGATCGCGTTTAGGGAGAAGAACAGGATATTTAGCTTCAAAGGGAAGCATTGATTTAGAGAGTCTACCACCTATACGTACGATACCTCCTTCATCTAAGAAAACTGCAAGAGTCTGCAGTTTCTTCGAAGGTAATTTCTTAGCCTTTAACAATCTTATATCATCAGCGAAGTGAACGGATTGAACGGCGAGAATTAAGGACGTCTCAGCGATTGACAATCCTGATACAGTATAAGGGTCAACCTTGAGTTTAGGTCTTGCGAATTTAAAAACATATGCAATGATGCGCAGAAGTTTCTGCCAAGAAGAAACACGTTGTGCTAATACACATAACAGTGGCGGCTCTGTGTGTTTAGTTGTTACACTTAACACATTTACCTTATGCTCAGGCAAGTCAGAACAATTAGCGGGTGAGAATAATTTAATAGGCCACTCATCAGGAGGGCCGCGGATCCATGTAGGACCATGCCACCATAAATCGTGGGTCAAAAGTTGCGATGGGAGCATGCCGCGTGATAGACAATCACTTGGGTTAATGGCTCCAGCGACGTGATAAAAATGTTTAGCGTTCAAGTTTTCTTGGCACTGAGCAACCCGGTTGCTAACAAAAATCGACCACCGATGCGGTGACGAATGAACCCACGATAAGGCAATCATGGAATCCGAAAAGGCGTATATGTCACTAACGGGAATGCGTAATGCATAAGTATCACGTACAGCTTTTAATAACTTTGACATAAGCAAAATCGCACATAATTCCAAACGAGCGAGCGTAGTAATCTTTGTGGGTGTAACCTTTGATTTCGAACACAGAATGCGAGTTTGGATACTAGACGGATAAGTACAGTGGGCATATATAACACATCCCATCCCATTCATACTAGCATCGCAAAACGCCACAAGTCTCAATTTGCAATCAAATTTGACACCTATATGTCGCGGAATTCTTAACGTGTCAAGCAATTGTAATTCTTGAACGAGAGCGGAAAAACGTGAGCGTATATGCTCTGGAGCAGGATCGTCCCAATCACTCTTACTAAGCCAAAGTTCCTTAATTAATAACTTGGCGTAGAGTATCACAGGCGCCACCAACCCGAGCACGTCAAACAGTCGCGCAACTATAGAGAGTATATTTCTCTTTGTGCACTTCTCATCAACTGAACTAGATGTGAAATGAAAATTATCTTCACATGGTTCCCATGAGAGACCTAAAACCTTCGAGACGTGACTGCCAACATCAAATGCGAGCGACTTACGGTGCGTATCAGGAAGTGAGTCCAGTAGAACAGAAGAGTTACTAGACCACTTGACTAGGTCAAAGTCGCCAGCCTTGAAAAGTTTTATCAAGTCGCGAGCTAAAACTATGGCAGTGTCCTCATCAGGTGCGGAATAAACTAAATCGTCAGTATACAAACAGGTCTCTGCCAATTTCGCGGCGTCAGGGTAGTGCGGACTCATATCAGTAGCCAGCTGACGCACAGTGCGTATAGCTATATAAGGGCTCGACTTCAGACCAAAAGGTTGCCTATTAAAGGCATAGGTTTGAATTTTATCAGATTCCTTGAATCTAAATAAAATGCGTAGGTATTTACGGTGATCTACAGGTACACCAATACGTAAATAATGTTGTTTTATGTCAGCGTTCATTGCTATAGGAAATAACCTAAAATTTAATAACAATAAAAACAGATCAGCTTGTAAATTAGGCCCGATATGTAATATATCATTGAGCGAAATCCCAGTGTGCGTTTTAGCGCTAGCGTCCAACACAATACGCGGCATCGGTTTGTCAGGCCGGACCACTGCGTGGTGTGGTATATAATAACCGTCTAAAGACGATTGGGAATCATCAACTAGACTAAGGTAACCATTGTCTAAATACTCCTGAATAACCTTGTTGTAATTTTCGCGAACGATTGGTGATTGACGAAGCGTACGCTCGAGCGATAAAAAACGGCGATGAGCGACACCTCGCGAGTTACCAAGTTCAGAAGGATCTCTGCAGAACGGTAGTGCAACAGTATAACGACCTACGTCATCACGAGTCACAGTAGATGTGAAAATATTTTCACACTCGGTCTCTCCTGGTGACAGTAGGCGCTTCATAGGTAGTTCCTCAAGCTCCCAGAATTTCTGCACTAAATCATTTAGTGCTAGCGCAGAAAAAGATGCGATATTAGGCACAACATCTTTACGAGGATAATCACCCATAAGTACATACCCAAATGCTGTTGAAAGTAAACAAGGGGCATTGGGACCACACTCGACCCTATTCCCTAAGTAGATATACGGGAAGAGCTGTGCACCTAACACAATATCAATATTTCCTGGAACATTCCAGCTTAAATCAGCGAGCGGTAAATCACGAAGATTTAATTCACGATCACATTTAATTAATTGCGAAGGCAATTGATCCGTAACGCTATTCATAACTAACGCGTGTATAGTATATTTCTGATCTGCATAAATACGGGATTCAATGTCCAAATAAACATAGCCTACTATCGGGAGCGAAGTTGAACCAACACCTTTGACAACAGAGTTACTCATCGGTATTATTGGTAAATTTAATAAACGACAGCAGGACAATGTTATTAAATTATTCTGTGAGCCATTATCAATTAGACATCTGACTACAGATTTATTCCCAGAACAACCTTTAGGGCGCGCGTAAACCTGAGCGGTTGCCAAGAGTATATCACCCTTATGGCTAGATGCATACGAGTGCATAGTATCCGCAGCGGGAGGTGAGACAGGAATGAGACTAGTTTGATCGCACTGGGGCGGCGGGGGCGCAACGATTGTTGTCGCAAGCGAATGCGAATTATTATTATTATTATCAAAATGTAATAATTTATGATGTTTTTTCTGACAAAAGCAAACTGACTTACTCTTACAATGCGGGAGATTATGTAATGTGCTTAGACAATTGACGCAGCCACGCTTAGATTTAATAAACTCGTATCTAGCCTTTGCATTTTGCATTTTCTTAAACTGAGCGCACTGATATAAATGACGGTGGTCGCTGCCGCCGCATAAGCAACAAGGCGCGTCCACTGTAGCGGGCAAATTATTATTATTATTAATCGGCTCACTGACAACAAAGGACTTAGAATTTCGCTGTACACGCATATCACGAGACTGTGACGTTACAGCAACGGACGACTTCGCGTACGACGAAAACCGCGGGTTAGACCGTTCAATCATCTTAGCATGATCTTGTACAAAATCAATCAGCTGTTGTGTCGTGGGTAATTCAACACCTCGAACAGAGAGTTCGAAAGCTTGTATAATTTGAGGGTCCAATTTCCTCAAGGCACATTGAAGAAACATAAAGTCATTCAAATCATCAATACCTAACTCTTTAAGCGCAGCGATGGAAGCCGAAAATATACTTATAAAGGTATCAAGCGAGTTCACACTAGGTGAACAATTTTTTAAGTCAAATATATTATTCAGATAGTACACACCTAATGATCGTTTATCTTGGTACTTCTTGACCAAGGCGTCCCAGACTATACTATAAGTCTCACTTGATGGAACAATACCGGCAGTGAACTTTAATGCGTCACGAGTTAGTTTGGAGAATAGGTATTGCACACGTTGCGAATCAGACAGTTGTTCATTAGAATGAACATTGGCCTTAAAAGAATGATAGAACGTATTCCAATTTTCAGGACGTCCGTCAAAACTCGGAATTGCCAATGTTTCTAATTTCACCACATATGCGTTCGAATTTCTCGACCCATGTGAGGCGACCTCATTGACCTTAAGAGCAGTCATTTTATTTCTAACGCGTTTTATTCTCGAATACATGTCATCAAAAGAATCGAGGCTAGAGATGTGCCGACTAGTCGCCGACTAGTCGGTAAAGCCGACTATCCGGCCACTTTTGTAGTCGCCGATTAGTCGGCGACTAGTCGGCAAAGAGCGCCGACTATCCGGCTTCATACCGATTTACTGGTTTGTGTACCTTAGATAATAATGCATTTTAGTAGTATCCAATTTCTAGCAGTCTAGTAGATATCCAATTTTAAGCGGCTGAAGTTATGCTTGAAGTTAAGCTATGAATAGGATTCTGCAACTTATTTTCATACATAACAGCAAAATTTAGCAATCTAATGGCCTATGATACAATGCCAGATAGCGTATATTTTGTTTGCTTAATCATAGGTTTGATTGGAGGATGATACATTAGCAGATTGAACAAAATCTCGATATTTTTTTGAGCACTGTTATTTAAAAAATCATAAACTTTGTTCAAGAAGGGCAAAAATGGGCAAGAAAATCCCATTAATTATAATAGCTGAGGGTTGGTTGGTCCTAAAGAACCTAAAGTTTCTATGTTCCTATATGTTTCTGTAAAGATAATGGGCCGAGAAACAAAAAAATAGCGTAAAAACTTGTATACGTACTACTTAATTATTTTTTATCTGATAAATTAGGTATATGCACCTTTTTAGGGTTCCGTAGTCAAATGGCAAAAAACGGAACCCTTATAGATTCGTCATGTCTGTCCGTCCGTATGTCACAGCCATTTTTCTCCGAAACTATAAGGCCTATGCTGTTGAAACTTGATAAGAAGATGTATTCTGTGAACCGCATTAAGAATTTCACACAAAAATAAAAAAAGCATTACATTTTGGGGGTCCCCATACTTAGAACTGAAACTCATAATTTTTTTTTCATCAAACCCATACGGTATTGAGGTTTCTAACATACTTTTTTCTAAACTGAATAGTTTGCGCGAGAGACACTTCCAAAGTGGAAAAATGTGTGTCCCCCTCCCTCTAACTTCTAAAATAAGAGAATGATAAATCTAAAAAAAATATATGATGTAAATTGCTATGCAAACTTCCACAAAAAATTGGTTCGAACGAGATCCATTCAGTAGTTTTTTTTTAATACGTCATAAACCGCAATTTTCGCCTTTGCTACTACGGAACCCTTCATGGGCGAGTCCGACTCGCACTTGGCCGATTTTATTTATTGAATCTCTCAGTAAACATCTTACACTACAAGGGACAATCAACTGCACTAGATACATTTCGTATAAATAAATTTTATCTACACAACTTGCAGAGTCGGTACCTTTGAGCTTTATTATCTGATGAAACAAATAATTTTTTGAAATAACAAATTGTAGCATAACGTGTACAGAATAGTCCTCGTATCGATAGCTTTTTCTAACTATTTTAATTTTGAGAAAATTGAATTTCGTCCACCTAAAACTTGAAAATTTATCAGCGTGCGGCGGCGGCGGTGCGGCTCGCGCGAACGTACTTTAAACGAAACGTTCTGGAAATACCCGTAACCATGATCGGCTTGGCCGACTAGTCGGCCGATTAGTCGGCTGTTTAGAAACCGAATAGTCGGCTAGTCGGCTAGTCGGCCAAAGTTATGATCGGCACATCACTAATCGAGGCAAAAATAGTCGGGTTCTAATGGGGGTTCTGATAATAAATTCAACTTATTTATTTGGTCTACAATTGACTCAAATTTATCGCGTACTTCATCTATGGTCTCCGTCTCAGCCAGAAAGCTCATTAGATCGCGTCGATAAATCGAAAGAAACAATGGATTTTGAAGATTTATACCATCTGGTGAAGCGTGCGAATAACATCTCTCTCTTCTGATGCAACATAATCATCTTCGATTCGTGATCAGACGACATTTTTGCAAATTAAAGTTAGGAATTTAGATATTAGCGTTTATAAATACAGAATTTACCAAATAATTTACGTAAATCTGTTTGCGAATAAAACAAAGATGGCGATAAGAATTCACCAATATTACGCGAATCTTATGAACTAAATTAAGCGATATAAATCGGAAAGAAATAAGAATAATTCACCAATAATTACGTGAATATACTATTTACTGGCCATATCCGGATCGAAGGACCAAAATTATGGAAAGAACGTGTAAATAGTTCACCAAAGGAAAGAAGTTTGCACACAAGAATGACCGCCTCAGAAACGGAAATACAGAATCTGCACTAACCTTCTGTTCCAAATGACACCGCCGCTGTAGCTGGCGTCGTGACCGGCCGGTCAATCTGTATGATCTTCTCAAAAAACGATGTTCAAAGGATCTTCTATGGTCTCCAAAGAAATAATAATGATGCGTTGTTAACTTTAGCGTTTTCTATTAATATTTATTGCGTTTTCAAATATTAAAGCGTTTTTTACGACAAATCAAGAATGAAGAGTCAAGTTCGAAGAGCGGTGTCAAAAGATTTTAAAACAAACCAGAAAGCACAGAAACTATACTCCAAAAACCTAAGCGGCCAGTGTGTGCAAACAAAACTTTTTGTAATAAAAAATTAACTCAAGAGGAGCTCCACCAACTATTATACCATACCTAACATTTCCAATCTTCTCCGTAATGAAAGTCAGATAAAGCCAATGATTTACTGCTTACTAAACAAGTATCTTATTCAATCTAGGCTCTATTTTCGCTTTCACATTACCCTGTTGAGTTATATAAGAGGCTTAGCCAAACTGTTTGCTGAAGTAACAGAACGTTCCGATATAAGCGGCGATAGATATTGCCAGCTGAAATTGGAAGATTTACCAAGTTTACAATGTTTACAGCCACGGAAATATTAGGCAAACATTTTTTGTTTACTGCGAAAATTGAATTTCATTATTTTATTTTGCTATGTAGATAATTTCATGTTTGAACAAGGATCAAAAATATTGTATTAAAAGTCTGTATTTCGAAGAAGTGTTAGGTTATGTAATGGGGTTAATTTGATTAAAACACAGCTTTTTTATTATAATTGGTATCAGTGAAATATTGATAAGGAAACATATCTACCAAGTATGGCACATTTCAAATGTTAATTCATTTATTGGATTGCAAATGATAGACTATACGATAATATTTATGGTTAAAAGTATTACTTAGTTATAATAGTAGTGTTATAATAAATGATGATGATGAGTGTAATATAAAAGATACCAAATAAATATTTTCAAAAGGACGACCCCTACGGAGTTGGTTCTTTTTTCATTACACCATGTAGCCGAGTAATGTAAATAAGATAAGCTATCAGAACAGTCTCTTTGTTACCTTAAAACAGAATTAATGGACTGTAAGTTCAGGTTTCCGTAGTGAGGAAACTTCAATGTATCATGCCATGTTTATCTTGTTCCGCTTGGATTATTAGTAATGGTTTAAGTCATCAATACCTTCTTTATTACTATCTGTTCGTATAATATTTTGACCTTATATATACAGGTACACAGGTAGGATATGGTTCTTTGGTTTCCTGTAGTCTATATCTCATTTTTATCGGAGATACGGTCGTTAGAGTCTCGAGGGAATTGAGAATGTTAACGTTTGTAACGGTTTTCATAAATAATAAAGAAAGTCATTTTTGTACGCGTAAAAATAAAAAGCACTTTGTGTCATGTTATAAAAATTTACGAAAATATACATTATTTAGTACCTGTTTATAATTCTACGTATCATCATCCTCCATCCAATTTAGTTAGTCTCTGTCGCATCCGGGGCTGCCATCTTTGTGTCCTGAGTCTGATTTTGCAGTTTTATATTATTATTTAGATATTTGCCGCGAGGCAACTGCCCCTCTAGACAAGTGGCAATTCGTGGCTCGGCGTATGATGGAATAGAATGCCAAATGTATGGGATTTGACGTATATGACAGGCGTTAACGAATGTCAAAAACGTCAAATCCTATACATTTGTCATTCTATTCCATCATACGCCGAGGAACGAATTGCCACTTGTCTAGGGGAGCTGAACTCTGACCTCCACTATCCTTTGGAAATATCGAAATTCTATAGGTAGTTATATAGTTAGACCAGTCGTTGGATTTTTTAAAGAGCCTACCCATAAAGACTGCCATAGATTTTCGTATGACAACCGGTACCGCGACGGCTTAACGTGCTCTACGAGACACAGAAACACCCAGATTATTCCAAATAGACATATTCTTGCATACGAATATTTGCACTGAGTGGAAATCGAATCCGCGCCTCCTGCATAGTTGTTGAATCACGCCAGGCTATAATTACTATCTTAGATGAGCTGTAATTACAGCGCTTACCATGGTCCCACCAGTACAACCCACTAGTAATGCAGACCATTAAATATTCCTGATCAAGAATTTAGATCCCCTGACATCAACATAGACATTGATTTTTCTTTAAAAATTGAAGCTATGTTGAAAAATGATTGATTCGAAATTATTACAAGCATGAAAAGTTCAGTGACTTGAGCTTGGAGATAAATGTTTGTTCTTAGACAAATTTTTCTTTACTTGGAGTGAGTTTAATATAAAGTTAACGGCGTTCAACAGACTTCCCCGTCTAAAATTTCAAGTAATACTTAGATAACTTTATCTTAGGCAGGGTTCAGTTGAAAATTTGGCCGAGGCAATCTTTATTTGGCGGTTAAGTCGTATTGATCGTTTTGATCAAATCAAATCAAATCAAATCAAATTCGTTTATTCACATGAATGTAGGTACAGAGAATGATCTTAAATTTACGGCGTCCCGTGTACATTCTACCATTACATTATGGTGTGTAAATATTTATTTTAGCATACATAAATCATTTATCATTAATAAGTCATGAAGTCATTAATAATCACATAAAAATAATAATAGATGTCATTGAATAATTAATAAAAACATAATAATAAAATATGATAAATGTCAAGTCAAATACTAATTAAAATCAAAAATAAAAAAATATATAAATATTACAATAATCGTCAGGTTACAATAAAATTATTATCATATAGAAATTCATTAATTGTATAATAAGCCTTACTTATTAGGATTTTTTTCAATTTCGACCTGAATACATTTATTTTACATGATTTTATGGCGTCAGGAATTCTATTAAAAATCTTAGGTGCCATACACAGAACGCTTTTTCCCACTAAAGCGGTTTTTGCAGTATGTAAACACAGCTTATTGTTATTATTATGATTAGGGCGCCTGTTTCGCTTCACTACCTCTGAGATGCGCTGAAATAGATGAGGATTGTTATACACGAACAACGCAACCTCGAGGATGTAAAGAGACGGAAGTGTTAGGATATTATATTTAATAAAATAATCTTTACAACTATCGATAGGTTGTAAACAAAACATAGCCCGAACACAGCGTTTTTGCGCTTTAAAAACGGATTCGATATTTGTTGAGTTTCCCCAAAAAATTATGCCATAGCGAAGTATTGAGGCCGAAAGACCATGGTATGCAGTTAACAGGGCATCAACATTTACCACTGGGGCTAATTTGAATAGAGCATATGAAGTACTGTTGACCTTTTTGCATAGCTCTAATACGTGTGCCTTCCAGTTTAGCTGTCTATCGATAGTAAGACCAAGGAACTTTGCCGAGTCTACCTCTCGTATGGTGTGATTGTTATAAATTACATTTAGATTATGAGTTTTAGGTCTTTGACTGAAGTGCATAATTTGTGTTTTGAATAAATTTATTTTTAAATTATTATTGTCAAGCCATGCAATGATAGATGCCAGACAGTCGTTAATGTCGTCCTGATACTGTTCCACACTTCGGCATTGAATGGATACCGTACTATCGTCTGCAAAAAGGGACATAGGATAACTGGTAAATTTCGGCAGATCATTTATGTACACAATGAATAAGAGTGGTCCTAATACGCTGCCCTGAGGTACGCCATATGTGACAGCACGTGACTCTGATCGATATGTTACCTCGCATTTGCTTTTTATGTCTATTCTAGATATGCTAGTAACTTGAGTTCTACCAGAAAGATACGATTTAATGAGTTCTAAGTTCTAATGCATTACCCCGAATTCCATAGGACTCCATTTTATTTAGTAATATGGAATGATCTACGTAATCGAATGCCTGCGTCATATCGCAAAATATGGCGCATATCGGGCGTCTCTGGTCAACATTGCCTAGTATTGTTTTGTAAAAGTCATAAACAGCTAAATTAATGTTTCTATTTTGTCTAAATCCGTTTTGTTCTGGACATAATAATTTTTCCTGCTCTAAATACGAGTAAATTTGACTGTTAATATAATTCTCAAAAATTTTTGAGAATATAGATACCAGTGCAATTGGTCTATAGAATTCCAGGAGTTCTTTATCTTCTTTTTTGAACAGTGGTTTTACTACTGATACTTTTAACTCATCTGGATACATACCATTAACAATACATAAATTCAATATATAACTTAAATGTCCACAAATATATGGGTTAGCAGCTTTAATGACCCTAGTGCAGATGTCATCGAATCCTACACTATTTGTATTTTTCAGTCTCAATATAATTTTTTGTATGTCAGTTGGTATGCTAGGAGCAATAAAAATGGATTTTTGCGTACCTAATATTTTTGATGTTACATTGTTACCGGAACCCGAAATAGGCTTGATTTTGTCAATAAAGTAATTATTAAAAGCATTGGCTATTTCTATGGGATCGGTAACAATGTTATTATTCACATTGATTCTGCTAATGGTATCACGTGGAATATTCTGCCTTGAACTATTTATAATATTCCAAGTACATTTAGATGTATTATCAGAATTTTTTATTCTATAATTATTTTGTGCACGCTTTGTAAGTCTTATAATTTTTTTAAACAGTTTTGAGTAGTTACGGTACTTAGTTTTATTTTCTATACAGGGGTTTTTTCTAAATTGCCATAATAAATTTCGTTTCTTCGCACTACACTTTTTTAGGCCACGCGATATCCATTTAGGTTTTCTATGAACACGTATAGTCATTATTTTATATGGGAAGCAGAGGTCATAAAAAAGTTTAAAATGTTCTATGAAATAGTTATATGCTATATTAGGGTCAGTTTCAGAATATATGTCAGCAAATTTAAAATCACTAAGACACTCAATGAATTTATGTGTGTTTGCAGCACGAAAATCACGAACTTGTTTTCGCCACACTTTGATAAGAGGTATCCTTTTACTGGGGAATCTCATAAGCTGCGCGGTATGATCTGACAAAGATAACTCTAACACTTCCGTCTTGCATGGTTTGGAAAAATTATGTACAAAATTGTCAATACAAGTTTGGCTTGCTGGTCTAGTCGGTTCTTTCAAAGCTAAAGTCATATTATAATTCAGTAAAATATTTTGAAATCGTCGGGTAACGCTACTGTTTACTAAAACATCAATATTGAAATCTCCAGCCAATATTATTTGTTTATAACATCTCCTATTTAATATACGAAGTACTGTTTCAAATCTACTAAAAAATATTTCTAAGTTTTCAGCGTAAGGCGCTCTGTATATACATGCAATTACAATATCATGACCAACAAGTTCTATTGCACAGCATTCAAATGGACCTGGAATTGATAGATTTTTAATTTCTTGTAACTCCTTCCACTGGTATCCCTTTTTTACCAGTATACATGCCCCCCCTCGACTCTTGTCGTTCCTACTATAACACGCAGCTAGTAAATAATTTGGTATGTGTAAATAGTTCTCATACCCGTCCATAATAAAATGCTCAGTTATACATAATATATCCACATGGACTTTTCTATCAGATAATTCTTCAAGACGAATTGTAAAGGCTTCCGATTTGTTTATTAATCCAGCTATATTATAATGTAGTACATACAAATATCTATTAGAGAAAAAACTGAAGCTCGTTTGTACTAACTTCGTTGCTGTTTCCTCGTGACTCACTGTCTTGAATTGCTTTCTTATATTGCTGTACGTTTATGATGAATTCAGTCAGACTATCAAATATTATTTTCATTCCGTAGTTGTTAACTGTACCGGAGTATCTACGAAACATCGTAAAGTTATACTGCAACTCGTTGTTTGAGTCAAAAAAGTAGGCGTGATTATGTGTTTCAATCACTGACTTGAGTTGATTGTTGAAGAGTTGTATTCTTGAATTGAATATACGTGTGCTGTGCTTGTATTTATAAGTTGGCGCGCAAATTAATATATTCGTATGTGTTATGTTCTCAAGTACTTGTCTTATACTATAAATAATGCTTGTAAGGTCTTTTGTACCATGAAAATAATCCTCTCCTATCATTATAATACACCAGTCTGTCATAGTAAAGCCCTTTGTCTTACCCTGTATGCCATACAACATTTCTTTTACGCCACAGTGAGGTGTTAGGTAGTGACATAAGTCCGATGTTCTGCCTACTGTTTTCTCAGCGATCTGTAGAATTTTATTGGTACTATTTGTGCTCAATATACATACTTTGTTATGTGTGTATGGTTGTACTGTATAATACGTTGATTTTTTAGCGTATTGTGGGTCATCACGAGTAAACTTCATTTTTGTGGGTACATCTAAATTCTCTATGACAGATATAGTACTAGCCTGTTGCAATGGGTCAGTGTGTGTTACTACAGACAGTATTGGTTTTTTCGGTGTTTGTGGGCGTTGCTTCATATTTGAGGTCATTAAATTCGACTTCAAGGGTGTGTCAGTGACTTTTTCAGAACTTTGTTTTGACATTAAGTTTTCAATTTGCTGTTTGAGACTAGTGTTTTCTGAGCAAAGAGTTTCAATTTTATTATGTGCCGCTTTTAATTGAGATTCTAGTGACTCGACACGGTGTTTAAAATTTAGTATAGTCTCTGTGTCCTTGTCCTCATCGTCTGATATCTCAGGTAGTGTACTAGTGGTGCAATCTAGACTATTTGTGCGAGTGCAAGTTTCATTTTGTTTGTTTGGATCGGAGTTGCTGCGCTTGCGTCTAAAGGTTATGTTCTCAATGAAATTCATGGTAAGTAGTTCAGGTTACGTTCAATAGATGTCACTAGTGTTTGTGAATGTAGATGTCACAATTTTCAAAAAATAAACTGCCTGGAATGATTTTGCAGTTTTGAATGTAGGACTAATTAGAAAATATTAGAGATCGTTACTTATATCGTTTAATGAACTCACTCAGTATCATTGGTATATCACCAGATGCATCATAAAACTGCTATCCTGCATACTTCTTGCGCTTTCGGTCGTTTATTGGTTGATATAATAGTAGATTCGTTAGTCACTGTTTTATTGTTCATTTATGCACTTATTTATTCTTTAATGATACAAACACTTTAAACTAGGGCGAAATATCACTTTTTTTTTGATAGTATAGCAGATTCAGATAGGATTATACACTTTTACTATTTTTAAATTAAATATTTGCTGGGAGCAGAAAACAGCTGATCTTTACAACGTAGCGCCACCTAGCGGAGATTGATTGATTGATTATTAGGTATAGATATAGAATATCGAGAGATTGTATTTCTATTAATTACCTAGTGGTTCTCGAAATGGTATTTCGATGACCTAATAAGAGGAAAAGGCCTAGCCGCTCACACGACTGCTATGTCACGTCACGATTGCATGATGCGAATATTAATGCACAATCTATACTAATATTATAAAGAGGAAAGATTTGTTTGTTTTTTTGTTTGTAACGAATAGGCTCCGAAACTACTGGACCGATTTCAATAATTCTTTCACCTATAGAAAGCTACACTATCTGGGAGTAACATAGGCTATATAACATCACGCTACTACTAAAGGGAGCGGAGCAGTGAGCATAAATGTCAATAAATCGGGCAGATTTCCATACATTAAAGTTGGACCGGAATCCGAATTCCACGCGAGCGGAGCCGCGGGCAACAGCTATAATATATAACTTGTGAATATCAAATCCATATACAAACATACATACGCTTACGCCTGTTTCCCTCTGGTGTAGGCAGAGACGACTGCTATCCTCACATACTCCACGATTTTCCTCTACTATCGGAATGGAATGGAATGGAAAGGGGACTCTTTTGTCCGCACTTAGCCTCCTTTTTGGGCCATTGTGCGTGGAGAGTGCTGGCTATAGCAGCCAGCCTAACTCCGCTTCCTCTAATATCATTCCTATACTGTTATTCAAAAACATAATGCCATAACTTTACTTCCATTAATCTCAATAAAATTCATATTGCCGAAGGTGGTTAGTAACAGAATTATGAAATAAGCTATTCGCTGTAATTAAAATAAAATAAGCTCCCAATAAAAAGGAACCAAATATCTAATAACTGCCACAAAGTTCTATCTTCTACCTGTTAAGACAAATAACTAAAAAAATCAGCCTGATACCGAATGAGATGCAGGTGTGATGTTGTTGTGTTACGTAATCTGAAGTTTCTGATACTTTGGTATAAAAAATTGTACCCACTTGGAACTTTAAGTAGGTTGAAAAATGAGTCCACAGAAGTGGGTCGAATGACCTAATTTCGCTTTGTTCGTCAGTTTTGCATTATTTAACGTTAAATTATGAATTCGACTTTTTTGTTTTTACTTCTTATAAAATGAAATTAATGTGTTTATTAAAAAAGTTCCGTTTATTTTTAGGATATGGCGATTTGCGGCAGTCTGGTCCAGAAAATAAGCATTGGATTTAAGTCTACGAAATTTGCTGTTAATATGATTAAGTATTGGGTAAAGGTGGGAGTAACTTGGAGTTTAACTGCTTCGGGAAGTTTAAGAAGTCCACGTACCATTACACTATTCGTAAGCGTGGAGTGCTCAGTGGAGGCATGGCGGTGTGCAGTTATCGGCCTTCTTCGGTTCTTCTATGGTTATCAGTACCGATAAGTTTCTAGTCATAAACCGTAGCTTATTTATCCTAGAGGTAAAATAGTTTCTAGGTTCTATAGAAGATGCAACAGGGCGTGGATCAGAAGAAAATTTCCTTAACCTCGTTTTGTTTTGACCTTCAGGGTACGGCGATTTGAAGTTTAAGAAAATAACATTAATTAGGCGGCGGCGTCTTGCTTTTCTATATCGTAGACTTAATGTAGGTTAGTCCTTCAGATATCTTACGTCTGATTCCAGAAAAGAACGATTTAAAAAGATTTGTGAGAAGAGTTGGGTCATGTAAACTCATGTATTGCCCATTATCCTTCTAGGTTTACATATTTCACAACCGGATTCAACAAAACCAAGCAGGGATTCTGGGAAAGCCGTTTTTAATTATACACTTACAAAAGAATATATTCTCATATTAACAAACCATTAAAATTATATTTCGGGCTTTTACTTACAGAAATCATCCTCTATGAAAGCAAAGGATGTGTTATCTATGCATAAGAAACAGTCCTACAGGTAGTTAACATAACGTTTAAAATTGTCTAATCATCCAACTTTGTTTGAACATTGAGGATCGTAGATTGAATTTATTTAGGAAGTATTTGGGCTTATTCCGTTTATGTTTCACCAACATTTTAATCCGACGATGTAGACTCATCCACAAAAATATATGCCTATAATTATTTATTAAATAAATAAGTACCTACTCATCGTAAAAGCTTTTTGCGGAATAAATTACTGTGGGCGGTTCGGAGTAAACCTTACATTAATTAATTATCCTGACTTGTATATTTTGAGCTTTCATTTGACTTCGCATGTTTTCGGGGGTAAACCACTTTGGATCATTAACGAAACTCTATAACTGAAAACATAACAATGTTACATTATTTATAAAATATGATGTGATACTTAGGTACACCTTACATTACTGAAGTGCTATTGCACTCGAATTCATTTCGTAAAGGCATGTGTTGGGTGGTGCAGTCAAACTTTCTCAACTGTATCACCCTTTCATTCAACGTTATAATTATGCGTTTTGTTACCTTTTAACGTATTGTTTTATTGTTACGTTTTATTGAAAAAAAAAGTAGTATACAAACTATCCCTATGCAAAAATTAGGTCAAGCTCTCGCATCGATTGTCAAGTCCGAATAATACTAATACATATAACTGTTCTGTTAATATGTTATCATTTGATTTCACCAATTATTAAAAATTCGATTATAGAATCCTCTACGCAATTGATTGATGATATACCGAGGACTTCGAAATAAAGGAACAAACGTTAAAATATTTTGGTCAGTGATCATTTTGGGACTCTTTGTATATTGCTGTCCTGAATACGAAACTAGGTCGGGTTAGGACAGTCGTGTATGTGAATGAAACATTCGGCAGCGGTTTATTTGGTCTGTCATATCCGTGCAAAGTTTGGTCTGAACAAATATTCGTTGAAGCTTATTTGATCGTTATTGACGACTATATCAGAATCCAATAACTTCTATACATACTTTCTACTAGCTGTTGCTCGCGGCTTCGCCGGCGTGAATGTCTGAACCCGCTCATCGCTGATAGTAGCGTGATGATAAATAACATATTATGTTGGTACCTCATAATGTAGTTTTCCAATGGCGAAATAATTTTTGAAATTAGTCAGTTTTGAGTTCGTTCGTTACAAATTATTCAGGCCGTTTATGGAACGGCTCCGTTTAGTTAACAGCCTAGGCAGTTAATTGAACGGCCGAGAGGGTCAGGCAGAGGTGAATTTACACCCACATTTCACCAATCTTTGAATTAGGTCTCACGTAATAGGGGTTGAGTCTATTGCCGTATTCCAGGCACTATTGTTGACTTCACGTCATCTCATCTCTCATCTCATGCATCTGAGACTGAGTCTGGACTGTATATTTCTGTCTGATGTTAAACAGCCTTCCTTTTCATCTTTCCAGCCTATCCCTTAGTCGCCTTGTACGACACCGCATGGGAGGATATGAAGTGGCCCAAATTCTACTCTGCCGGAAAACACGCGGCTTCAGCACTAAAGGTATAATTCTTGTATTGTGCCTTAATAGGCGTATGTTTTGATATAGTTTAGATAGACAGATAGATAGATAATACTTTATTGTACACCAATAAATTTACAAAAAAAGTACTACTCATTAAAGGTATGATTCCGAAGCCGACCGCATACGACAACTGCCGACGAATGCAGCACATAGCGTACCCATTACTTGTTATACTCCGATACGGATGAAGAGAACCATTGAGAAGACGCAATGAATTACGCGTATTTGCTGCGTGCGTCTGTGTAGTTGTTGTACTCGTAGTATGCGGTCACCTTCGGAATCAGGAATCATACCTTTATTCAACAACGATATAAATCTGCGGCAGAATTATTCTTCTTTCCTTTCCTTTTTCCTATATTCCTCTATTACTTCACGCATGTGTGACATTTCGGGTGTTGTAATCGATCAAAGGCCGTAACCAAGGCTTAATGATTAGGTGGGGTCATGTGTTTGTTTGCTATGTTAGGTATTGTACTTTTGTTAGTACTGTTGAAGAATTTCTGTCTGTATTTATAAGAATTGTCTTTACTCTTTGTATAAATTTCACACAAGTATTCACCTCTTAGAACAGAGTTCTCTATTCAAATATGCTACTCATTCGTGAATCTCGTTTTATCTGAAACTGAGATTGTATGGAGAATCTGTCAAATCTGTCAATATACTTCAGACAAATCAAGATTCAAAGCTGAGTGTCGTTCTAGAATACAGGTCTTAGTGTTTCAAATGCCAATTACTAAGTGGTATAAAAACATAGTGGTAGTTAAAACGAGAAAAAGTTAGAAATTTTCTTTAGGTATAATATAATATTTTGTTGTAAATCCTAAGTAATAAAGTACGTAATCAACTATGTAAATCTGATATTTAGCATAATTTATGTTATAAAATTGCTAAAGCTATAAAATTAGGCGTGTAAAAGAATCCTAATCTTGTTTGTGTACCTACATAAAATCTCCGTGAATCCTACCAAGGAAAATATAGAGAAATATTTTGTATATGAGGCTTAGCATATTTATTACACACTTATATAAAATATGAAACTATTTGCGTGAGTGCGAGATTTATGTATTTCCGTAAAATGTGTTCCTTTTAGTAAACTCCTTAGACGCCGGGAGAAAAGCTCTGAGTGAAATACTTTTTTTTAATTACAAGTCAACAATAAACAACAGTTCAAACTGCAGAGCAATTTACGAACCGTAATTCCTTTTCAGACAGCCTCTATGGCGTAGCGGTAGTGAACGCGGCCGTTACGCAGGAGGCGCGGGTTCGATCCCCGCTGAGTGCAAAAATGTGTGTGCATGACTATGAGTATTTGTACTGGTCTGTCGTATCTGGGAGAGCACGCTAAGCCGTCGGTCCCAGTTGCCATACGAACATCTCACTACGGCAGTCGTTACGGGTTGTTGGAGCCCTAAAAAGTTCAACAACTGGTCTAGCTGCGATGCTACGTTATCGCTCAATATCGCCATTGGGTTGTGGAAGCCAGGTGGCAGTCGCTTCACGGCCAAATCCGGATGGTGAAAGCTTTGGATACGACTGGGATTAACGCCTGAATGAAGAAGAATTCTTTATGGGACTCGTATTAGCGCAATTCGCAATTCTACAGTAATATAATATCATATGTAGGTATAATAAATACTAAGTTTTTATACGAGTACATTATGGTAATTATGACGTTTTATTCACAAACAAATCAGGAATGTATTGAAACTGTCTATTCTGAAAATGGAAATAATGCGCCTATATATTTGTGTGTTTGTGAAATGATTAGCAAACATAGCGTGTTGCGTACCTTTTCTATTCGAAAATCATCTGGGGTACCACCCCAACAAATACAACTGAGATATATATTGGGAGTCGAATCTTTGCTTTTTCTGACGAGCTTATCCTTTTTTATGGAAGAAATAAACATCTGAGGCACGCAGTTCTGCACATGGTGAGAGGCACATAATAATATAGGTACTGGTTACACATACCTATAAATTTTGCACGAGATTAGAGATTAGCGTGAACTTGAAGATTTTGATGAGGTCCCTTCCACCAAATTACTTCCTATAAATATTACATATTTACGAAATGTTATTAAAAAACTTAGGACTGTCTAGGTACACAGCGTTAGTCAAGTATGCATAGCAAGTGAGCAATTATAAGCAAGTAAAGTAAGTACGAGTATATTATACATATATACATACCAACGAAATAGTTTTTATATTTTTTATGTAGCATGCCAAATTATTATTAGGTATAATTATTAACATCAATATTCTATTCTCAACTATCTAAATATTCAATGCAATTTCCATTCATTTAAATTTTACTAGAATTGTTATCATTAGGTACCTACTAACTAGACTGCAAGGAAGGTGATGGCACTCGTGACACAGGGTCACCTAGTATGTACGAGTGCCACAGCACTCCTTGGACATAAACCTACTACCTAATATTAATCACTGTACATTGATGTCTTAAGGAGAATGTTGTACCATTTTGGAGGATTAAATGAATTATGAATGAAAAAAAAAACATATATTTTATGCAAAAAAATATTTGCAGTCAAGGGGTATTGAACCTACGACGTCCGGTGTAACAATCGACTCCACGCCACGGCGGAGGTCCTACATCATATCTACAGGAGGTCATAATATATACAAACATAATTGTATGACCATCCAATTATTATAGTGTGAATCCCTTACAGCTTAATTGCCTTAAGTCAGACTTACCTGAATCATTCAGCTGTTGATCATTGTTAAATAACTTCACAGCAATATGAATTTTCATAATACAATGTTCGAGCGTGTACGGATTCCTATGAAGATTATACTATAAAGGATTATATGCAAAATGAGAGAGAATAATAGCTTCTGGCGAGACATTGTTAAATGGCTTGAAAGTGTTGTGAAGCGTTGATATCTTATGAAATAACTGACGTTGACATATCTTCGCGGTTATTTATTTTACATTCCTAAAGGTCTTTGGCTTATGTTTATTTACATTATGATACCAAATAAAGTTTCGTCAATAAATATGTATGCACAGTAGCTTAACGATACGACATCAAATGAATATTGGCTGAAAGTTCTACGCATCAATCATGATTCTCCGCCTTCAAAATAATTTTTTTATGTAGGGAATTATAGTCCTGTGAATATATCTGTTTAAATGTTGTATTTATTTATATAATGAATTTTGTGCTAACTAACCTGTTTGGAATTACAATTCTGTCACGATTCCGTGGGTAGTTATAGTACTTATATATCATCTATGGGTAGTTGCATGCGATTATACATAAAAAGTAATTTATTTGGGTTTTCGCACGACGAATAAGCAAAGGATGTTCTAAATGCAGCCACGAATTATTTAGTTAAACTTTTTGCACAAATACAAAATGATTGTACAAAGGTGGTGTCATAGTTATTTTTGCCAGTCAACGTTCGGGCAATGCAGAGATATGTCAAAGGTAGGTGCGTGAAGTATCGTGGTGAGAGTTTGATCTACCTACTCTCCATCTTCGTACTCTTACAAAGGATCACAATTTTAATGAAAGGCCAAATTCTGGTAATACTAATTTATCCAATAATTTTACCTCGCGACGTCAATGTTCTTTCTTGAAAATTGTATTACGGAATACCGTTTTTGTCATTTGATTTGATTTTGATTGATCGAGACTGAACTTTGAACATGTTTTATTAGCAGAATTGACCTTCAGATAGTATCTTTTTATTCATTCATTCAGATAGTACAATTGAGCACAATCCCTCATACAAGAAGCGCTGACAACCCAGCTTAGCAACTGAAATTCCTCCCTATGCATAACATATTTAATTACGGTATTATATAGGGTAATGCTTATTGTGACCTAGATTCTCGGATTTGCATTCTGTTGGCAATTGGATTTTCATAACTTGTGAGAGGAATTTAGAGGCCAATAATATCTGAAATAGTATCCGTATCTTCTTGACTGCTTTTAACTCTTAAGCTTTTTACCTTCTAACGTGATGCAGTCAATTGCCGGACCAAATAAAAAAAAAGTAAAAAAGTAAGTAACTATTATGCTATTTCTTTCGACCGTGGTCATTATCATAGCCATTACATTGCAGCTGATATTCTTCATTCGTAGTATCGTAACTTACACCCACCTATGTCCAACCTTTGCATCCCACACTAAGCTGGGCAAAAATATTACAATACATTTTTTACCGTACTTACCTCTTACTATCTGCTCTTAAGTCTATGATCGCAGGATAAAAAATTACCTACGATATTTTTTAGATTTGACTCTTGTATTTGCTTAAAATTCTTTGAATATAGTTTGACATAGTAAATTAACGGATCTCTAGACCTAACTTTTCATCGGGGTTTCATTGCCATAAAAACTAAGATAAATCAAATCAAAAGGAGGAGACAGAGCAAGCGGGCTCTGGGCTCGGAACAGAACGTCTCAGATGCATCATTCACAACACTAAGATAATGAAGATACCGTAAATACGAATGTAATAATAATTATTTAACTTTCGATACAATTTGAAACGCATTTCAAAGAATAGAAGTCTTAACTAATTGGGTGCCCTTCACCTTCAAATTAAAGGCGTGAGGAATTGCTTCAGTGGTGCCTTATGGTGCGCCAGCCGTGCCAGTACTAATTATCATACAATTTCTAGTAGCGCAGTTGTAGCGCCACTCTGCGCCACAAGCGTTAACGCTAGTAGCGCTACAACTGCACTTTTAGAAATAAAATTGTATAGATTGACATTAAACATACATACAAACATACAATCACGCCTTTATCTCCGGAGGGTTAGGCAGAGGTGAATTAACACCCACATTTCACCAATCATTTTCACAGGTCCCACGTAATAGACATTATACAAGGTGATTTTGTAGTCGTTTCAGAGTGAAAGATTTTGGTCAGTTTCGATAGCGAAAGCGTCTGGAAGTATATATTTGGCGAAAAAAAAAATATTTTTATTATAATGTATGGGAATAATGTACAGGTGAAAGGCATACTGTATGGGGGTTGTAAAAAAAAAGTTTTTATTCGCCAAAAATACTTCCAGACGATTTTGCTAACGAAACTGTGCCCATAATCTTTCGCTCCGAAACGACTATAAAATCACTCAGTATATCTTCTATTATATAAAAATGAATCCCTAAATGTGTTGCTAAGCGCAAATATCGAGAACGGCTGAACCGATTTCGCTAATTCTTTTTTTAGAATATTCCCTGAAGTACGAGGATGGTTCTTACGGCGAGAACTTAAAAAAAAGGCGGTAAGAAGTTCGCGGGGTCAGCTAGTACTAAATATTTATATGACTAGGAAAATAAAGCTGATATATAAAAATAACACTAAATCACGCATAGATAGAACGATTGCTTGAAGCACAGCACACATACTCGATTTTCATGATGATATCACGAACGGAAGACCTATAGAAAATCCAATAATAGGTTCTCGATAACGTCGTATATGATTCTTGTACGTACAATATTATTGAATATCCAGGCATCCATGTAGGGCTATAAGGATTATATATTATATTATATAATATATTTTATGGATCCTTAGGTATTTCAGAATATTCAAAATAAATAGCGTTCTAGTCATTTGATCCACGTAGCTATCTTTCACTTACCTACATTACTGAGCTGTTAGTGTAGAAAGGAATAAAATCTCAACTGTAGGTTCTAGTGCAGTATGGTAAAAGCGATTCGCTAACGCTTTGTTATGTATTTCATTTGACTTTACAAATTACCATTTTCAACTAAGTGTTGAGAAAATAATATATTTAGCGTTAATTCGATTTCTCCGCACCGTTAAGGGTGTAGTTAAGTATTCACCTCATTATTGTCAGGGCTCTTCGGCTCTCTTTATCTTCAAAAATTATGCGGACCACAAGTAGTCGCGCAGAGCCTAAATTTAATTTTTTCATGCATCTATAATATAGTATTCTTGGTTGCAAATTACTTTTTTTCAAAAGTACTTTAATTTGAAGTGCCTCACAAAAATATTGACTGAGTCCCGGTCGCGTCCGAGGCCTTCACCTCACTGAATGGTAATTTCGATGATACCTGATTCCAAAATATTCCACATAATATTATATATAACTGATTTTGGTTATTTTATTTCACTTTTACATTCAATAACTAAAACGATACCGTGAATCATAAAGAACCCTGAATAAAAAATATTTATTTAGATTCAATAGAACTTGTCAAATAAAAATTTCAGCTAAAATATAATAAAGTTATTTGAATGTGCGTATAGAAATATGTTAGAAGATATGTTAAGCAACTTGACATGAACAGAGAACGTGACATGATTTTAGTATGTTGAAAGTAAAATGAGTGTTATTGTTGCAAAGAGCAGATAGATGAGAGGAACCTTAGTAGGTACATGATACATTAATTTATCTCAAATATTTTTAATAATTTTTCTCAAAGCCAGATCCCTTCAGCCGTTGGAGTATAATTTTTTTTTTAGATTTATGTATTACCTGTCATGTAAAACACAAATAATACGAATTAACACACTAAAAACCACGAAGGGTTTATTCGGAGTGCCATGCATGCCGTTTAATTTATATATTATTTTGTGAAGCAACAAGAAACAATTGAATAACAAACATTCAAAATTCTGCACAAAGTTTTACATTTTTAATATTAATATTCGTAGGATAGTAGGATATATAGGGGTCTAGATAGCGCTGTATAGAATATTTGTTAGACAAATTCCTTTAAACGCGATTGACGTATTACCTACACTCATTTTATTTTTGTGATCTATTTGAATAAGTATTATGCGTATTCGACTATTTACGCAAACAAGAATTAGTTAACGGGTATTTGTACTTGATGGAAGGGCGATAAGGGTACTTATTGGCTGAAATGTGACCTTAATTGGTGTAGGATCTGAATCGTCTATTGTCGGAGTAGGCAACTTGACAGCAGATTGATGGCCCCAAAACTTTACCCGAGCTGTTTTTAGCTAAGAATTCTCTTGAGAGGTATTGGAATTGTTTGGGGAAGAACATTGATTCCAATTGTTTTTAGTAGATCGTTTTCAATAAGATCAGATAAGCGTATCAGGTTCAGGTACTTTTGAGTAACCTATTTATAGCTTCTTATTTTTGTAAGAAAATACATTTCGTCTCGTAAGTAGATAAAATAATGCTGTTATTATTTCATAAAAGAATCAAATAACTCAGTGAGCCTTGAACAAGGACGAACATTTTTAGTACGTTTTTGTTTTGTTGAAATCAATCTCTTTGTTCTATTTTCTTTAGAAAACTCAAAAAAATAAAACTTTGTTATTTGAGTAGGTAAATGAAATATTTGGTTGTATTCTGACATTGGTATGAAGTTTTATTTGTTAGGATCTAGTTGAGCCCCCAATGCGTCATTCGTGTTGACATTGGATTCCATAAAAAGGTGTACCTATTTGAAATGACTGAATAGTACATTAAAGTCACATTATATCTATCTATACTATTATATAATTGTAAAGTGGTCGTGTCTGTACATTGGAGATATTTAAAAAAAATACTTGGGTTATGTTATGTTAACGATACTGAACACGAAAATATTTTTTTTGAATTTCCTGTCTGTTTGTCTGTTTGTCTGTTGGTCTGTTTGTCCACGATGGACGCGAAAAATACTGGACGGATTTTGATGCGGTTTTTTTTGTTAGAAAGGGCTTGCTCAGACTTGAAATCTTACGTTTGTTTGATCGCTATCAGTTGAGTAGAACCGAAGATATGAGCAAAGGTCGCGTTAACCGAGATGCACGCGGGCGGAGCCGCGGGCGGAAGGCTAGTTACAAATATGTATAATCTTTCTTAAAAGTTTCATTAAAACTACGGACACTAGAACGTTACCGCGTAATAACATAATTACCGCCTAGACGATTGAAAATTTGTTGACCGGCGTATGGTAGAAGAAAATGACGAATGTATAGGTTTTGATGTACCTACCTCTATGACCTGTCACCGAACGATAACGAATTGCCCCTTATCTAAGAGGGCTGACTCTACAAAACATTACTGACATAGTAATATACTCAGTTTTTTGAGCACATGCTTATAATTGATAAGTCTACAGCATTCAAGTCAAGAACACCAATCAACTACTTATCAAATTCCAAGACGATTCCTTATATCTGAAATTGTTATCGTTACTAACTTGTAACTGATAAATAGACTACTGTGATACTTATTTTTTGCCGTCAGAGTTCCTTTCATAAAATCTCCACTTAAGGTTAGTTCTAGAATACAAAATGTGCTTTAAACTTGTTTTAAGTCAAGATTCATGACTGTACTCGTATGTAATGTAGAAAACGGGCTTTAGAATGTTAAATTTATGATAGTAAGTAGGGTCCCCTATAGTTCCATCCAATTACGTCCAAACAATTTACCAGTCAATAAAAACATAATATAAATTACCTAGTTTTTACAGTGAGTAAGAATATCGTAAGGAAATAATAAATTTGCAATAATTACGATAGTCTTTCGTAACATAGTCTATATCTATTGAAAGTAATGTGCCGAGCCGAGTTCGTAAAGCGTAGCGGACTCTGGGTACCTCTCTATAATAAAAAGAGATTTGTGCTCAATAATGTGATAGTAATGGGTTCATAATGATAGTTAGATGTAAACACGCACAATCGTATCTAAGTAAACAGCTCACCTTTATTATGAGGAAAAAAATTGTTACGGGTTATTATTTCTTGCGTATAGTCAGCAATAAATATACGATATCTATGCTCGACTGCTTCGGAATACAATTTATTAAGCGTTATAAAAGATTTGAATTATGAAACTTATCTGGATGATTTCTGGGGTTACAGCAAATAAGCCGTTAAAATGGCTCGGGGGAAAAAACTTTTATGATTTACTATTTTGGTTACACACAAAGTTAGACTACTGTATCAGTGAAAGCCGTGTATTGAATATAATGTGGTAACTTATTGTACCGTATAACGATGTGTAGTGTAGCGCTAAATGTGACAGCATTATCATCTCTGAGCAAAATCACAATAATTCATTTCCTAAGCAGGTTCCAATTTCGTACGATTCCAATAAAGTGCAGGTTGAAGAGGTAACTGGGAATCTAGAAAGTTGAGATGATAAGTACGCTTGCGAAATTACTGGAGATGCGTATCAAATTTTACACGATTTTTTTAGGAGCGTCGTTGGTTCGAAGACCAGCTTTAATTGTAATAACATTCAGAATCCATTGTAAGTTCTAATTGCGATTTTTTCTACTTCTATGAATTTCAAAATGCAGTTGAAATCATTTATGAATATATATGCGAAGAAGCGGTTCAAATTTTGTGATATAAGCTGCTAATTGATGTCCAAAGATTATTACCTAACAAGGGTGCACCAGACAGAATTTAATTTGCCTTTCAGATGATATTAATTTAATACTATTTTCTGTTAAATATTCATTTTAGATTAGAGCTGTCTGAGCACCTAATAATTAGAAGTAGTCTAGTAATTTCATCCATTTATTTCGATTATATGTTATTTTGCTTGCAAATGATATTACATAGGCAAGAAACTATTACCATTGAACCAAGTTTCGGTACAATATAATTATTTAGGGAGCAATAAAAGATAAGTGAAATATATCATTTGGCGATGGGAAAATTATTTATATCTGCACGTAGTGAATATAATTTTGTGGCCACGGTAGACATAGAGCTGTACGTCATCTGCTTCCGACGTGACGTAGAGATATAGAATACCCGAATATTTTTAACTGATGTTAAATTAATAAAAATATAGAAACAACTTGGAAAGAGATTCTGACGAAGGTTTATTACTTCTATTCTACATAAAATACCTACTAGTTGCCTGCACTTGTCAGACCTAGTCGAGCTCTGACACATCCCTGTATGTAATATTTTCGCATCATCACCCAATATAACAGAAAAATACGGACAGTAACACAATATCGGGGTAATGTTAGACTTATAGTAGTCAGAATTCACAAGCACTGCATCACAACATACATGCAATGCAACATGTAGACGCCATGAGAATTAAATCAAACGAGGAAAATTTACGGTATTTTTTTTAAATCGTCCAATTGCAATGTGAGGTATAACAAATCTAACAAAAGTACGGATAATATCGGTTAAATAAAGAACTTCTTTATAGCCCTGGAGACAATCATGCGACTATCTAACGATATGAGGTAAGCGCCGGCCGTATACATCGGCATTACCTCCCGGCAATTTGGATACGGCGCGGTGCAGATAAACCGCTGTCTACTGTATAATATATATTATGCTATCTTTAAACCTCGTTTGTCAGGTAATTCATTCAAAGCTTGCGTCTACGTGAGATAAATAATCACTGTGTTAGCCGAAATTGTTTCCAACTGAAGTAATCTTATCGTAGGTGGTCGTTTTAGTTCACAGTAAATGATAAACTCAAGTTCATCATCATTCACTTAAGCCTAAAGTGAAGTGGGATGGTGATGATGGAGATGTTCGATGGGAACCAAATAAAACTACATGGTGATTACCGATGACTGTCACAAGGTCACTAGTTAGGGATTCTAAAGAAAACATTGGTTGAAAATGTAGAGTACCCACACGATCGATGTTTATAATATAACCTTGACGTCACAGGGTACCTACCATGCGTGTGAACCCAATGCCAGTATAAGCATTTTGCTTGAAGGTATGATTCCGAAGCCGACCGCATACGACAACTTCACACGCATGCAGCAGATACAGGGTACCCATTACTTGTTAAACTCCGATATGGATAAGGAGACCATTGAGAAGCCGCAATGAATTACGCGTATGTGCTGCGTGTGACGGCAGTTGTCGTATGCGTGTCGGCTTTGAAATCATATCTTAAGAAAAACGTTTGGGAATACTATGTACCTACGTAGTTAACCTCCAAATTCATGTAGTGGTTTTAGTAATTAAATTCGCCGATAGTTGTTCGAAAATTGCTAATTTGGAATTGCTCTCAACATTTCATGAACTTCTGTTAACTTCAACTATGTTACGAAACTATGTTTTAATTAATTAGTTTAATTTAACTTTGGTCAGTAAGAACTATAGCGTTTACTGAAAATCCTTGGAAATTTGTTTATCGTAAGTAAATGCTGTGAAAACAATTTATTATGTGCTTCTAAATAAGGAGATCATTAATCAATCCGCGAATTCCCAGACGTTCAATTAATAACTAAATGAGTTGAACTAGTGAAAAGCGTTTATCCTAGTAGTTAAGCTGCCAGAACAATCAATTGACCTGTTGGCAACTTTTATTCGAACAGTTCAATTAAACGGATTAATTGAAGATTCCTCCTAAAATAAATTCACGGACACAATTCCTCATAAACCTAAAAAATAAAGGCACTAAAAGGCATTTTAATCGGGTCACGGGGTCATTCTTACATTTATTTTGATATTCGGTATATTAATAGCAGCTTTTAATTCTGTGGTAGAAAATCACTGAATGACAAATTAAAAAGAAATCACCACCTATAAAGTTGACTTAAGTCCGCCTGTGTAGGTGCATGTGCGCATCAAGTTTATTTCTTTTTAAATCACACATTGATAAGCGTCTAAGTTTAAAAGAGATTGGGTAGGTATAATACTACATCAAGACCACACTTCATCTTTTAGCGATACAAACGTTTTACAAGTCTTGATAAGATTGCATTGGCCACCGCACAATTTGGCCGATGGCAGTTTGTACTTTTATTTCCATCGTAATAATATAACAATGAATTCTGTATATAGGTACTACCAGACTAGCTGTATGGAACTATATACCACACGCAAGTTTTTGTAGCTATCACAGATGACATTACAAAAAGGCTATAGAGATAGGTATCAAAATACATTAACTTAATATCTTCCATAATTTGTGGCCTGTTCCAAATTCCAAATTTTATAAATAGCAAGTAAATTATACATATGAATTCATCCCAATAAAACGTGGTTCTTTACAATTTTAGTGGTACAAAAAACTTAAGTACCTAGATATATCCCGTGTCACAATTTTTCACTAGAAATAGTATCTATAAATAAAGTGAGTACATTCCTAAGCATCCAGGGGCCTTAGACAAAGTGACATTCTATTGGCGAAAACGCCAGTGGAATCGTTAATTTGTAGTATGAAATTGACATAAATCATTAATATAACTATATTTTTTTAATGAAATTTGAGTCTTTGTAACTCGAAATACATTATTTAACTTATCATTAGTACTATAACCACCGCAATGTCCCGAAATCCATTGTTAAAACCTTAAAAATGGTTCGCTTCAGCGCGATTCCATCAATAGAATGTCACTTTGTCTAGGGCCCCAGTACCTAGTTACTAACAACGTAAATAGCTTACAGAGGATTGGGCCCTAATTTTGCACATTTCGTCCATTTTATTATATGATCGCCCACGCTCGCAACGACATGAGACTCACATTTGTCAGGATCAGGGCCATTCAGCAGCGTTCTCTCTGACCAGACATCATAATCTAGTGGGCACTTTCCACGAGCTTAATTCGTAGTCAGAAGTCATAATCTCAGGCTGCCAGAATTTAAAAGCGAGACGTATCAGTCCAGTAGGTATAAGTACGGTGAATCTTTAGAAGCAAAAGGTTAAAGTACTTTCATAGTTATTTTGGACTCTGGATTTTATGCGCCCAGATAAGTTTGTGAGTAAAAATGAGGATTGACTATTTCTTTTACTAAATAAAAAATGTAAAAACACTTTTGCTAAAATTTACACGCTTCAATGCATGTTTTGTTCTAAAATATTTCGTCCCTAGTATTGTTATTTTTTATAGAAAGTTCTTTATTGAAAGTTGCTGAAAGATAATTACAGATTGTTAATTTTTGAGACGGTAATCTCGAAATTGGCGCGAGAAGGACTTGCGCACTAAAGGTTTTGTACCTTCAAGATTTAAATGGAACTACTTAATATTTGCCTGGTTTTGTTTGTTTTCTACACGAGTAATATGAGAATACACCTATTTAAACGAAGTTTGATGACTCGTACCTACAATAGGAAAAAAATAATGCCATGCTTTTGGGTCTTGATGGCGTTCTGTGTAATATACAGGATTCATTATATTATTATATAGGAACATTTATATTATTTAATTATAATAGATACATAGCTGTATTCAGACTTGTATTCCCAGTGGGCTAAGCTAGGTTCTGATGGGACAAATCCCAGAACTGTTATCGCGTTGGACACAGCCGCTAAGCGAAATAGCGACGGGACATTCTATACCGCTAAACATACCTCTGTTCTATTGCTGCAAAAAATCAATTAGATTGTTCAAGAAAATCGACAACTTATTTAGAATAAGTGTATATAAAATACCTTATTTTGATGTATATTATTGATATTTTGGTAATTAAACGAAAATTTAAAAACAACTATATTTTACGCATCTATTATGATAAGCTAAGGTCACAGCTTATCATAATGTTTTTGATGGTACCCTGTAAAAAGTCAAAAATAAAAAAAATGTATCTATAGTATTGTCGCTGATTAACAAAAACGTGATAATCGATTAAGAAAGGCCCTTATGACGGTTGTATAAGGGAATTTGGATGGGCTTCGTACGTGTCTCGGTGGCTTAGTGGTCAGAGCGTTCCCCCTGTAAGGGAAAGATCGCGGGTTCGAGACCCGTCATAGGTCGATTCTTTTTCCCTTTCTTAATCGATTTGAACAGTTAGCATAATAAATGCCTCAAAATTTCATTCAAAAACGTGATGTTAATAACATCACGTTTTTGTTAATCACTATAAGTTATTGATTAGTACAAAACAAAATAGCAAATACATGACATTAAAACAGGATATTAAAATTAAGTTTTAAAAAGAAAACTAGTTATAACCTTTAGTAGTCCTTAAAGGGTGTGCAAATACAATAATATTAGTGCCTTACTTACAAGAAGTGTCTAAAATTAAAACTAAAAAGGAAATAAAAATGTAAACCTTATTTTCAATTGATGACACACTGAACACAGTGAAACTTGAGAGTGAATAAAAATACTTTTTGTCTGTAATGAGGCTGTGATACCCATCAATATCCCATACAAACTCGATAACCCGGTCGTATTCGAACATCTCCATTTTGCGATTTCATATCACGTAAAGGACCCGATATCAAATTTCTCCGCAATAAATGTGGGTATTCATTCGAGTTAAATATTTCTGACCTGGCCACTGGGGACACTCTTGGTTATTTGTTTAGGTATCAAATGAGCTTGATTTTTTAGTTAATGAAAATCCCTTACAAGTAATGTAATAACAGTATAATAAGCAACAAAAGTAGCTATTTCAATACATATATTTGTACTAGCTGTTGCCCGCGGCTTCGCCCGCGTGGATGTCGGTTATCGCTTAAGGGATGCCTACTTCATAGTAGCTTTATGCATGCAAAATCTCAGCCCGATTGGTTTAAAATTGACAAAGTTTCATACAAACTTTCATCCCCTATTTTATCCCCTTGGGGGTAGAATTAATCAAAATCCTTTCTTAGCGGATGCCTACGTCATAACATCAACCTGCATGCTAAATTTCAGCCCGATCCGTCCAGTGGTTTGGGCTGTGCGTTGATAGATCACTATGACAGTCAGTCACCTTTGAGTTATGTATATTTAGATTATACACAATAAGTACCTACTTTCGGCTATGACGTGTGTTTTAGCGATAATTCTGCAACATTTTTTCAAATCACTGGGGTTAACTGGATGTGAAACACGGAGAACCGGGGTGCTGTGACCTATTTAGAAAAAACATGTCTATCACTGTATTGGTAAGAATCTTTCGTCTGTCGGTCGGATTTCAGGTTTATTGCTTGGACTTTGGATGTTATATAAAGTATTTGTTAGATGTTTATTTATGTCTGTGTGTCATGTTCTCCTGAGTTCTAATCCGGTTGTATCCAAAGCTTATAGTTTGACAGTTGTAGGTTTTGTTAGAACCCGTCTATTACCGATAAAGTAAGAAAACCATATCGAAAATATGACTGTTATTCGGCGTCCAGATATTCCAATCTCAATAATTTAGGTTAAACCCGGACCAACTTTTTGTTGAAATAATAAATTGCAAGGGGTTTTTTGGATTTTCTTTAGAATATTAGCTCATGAATGTGTATAATTTTACCCAAATTTGTATTCAATAAATCTTCGTTGTCGTTGGAGATTTGTTTCAGTGTAATTTAAATAAAAATGAAATCAGCTAAAGCTATTTTTTATCCGTTTCTTAGCAGCTTCGCCGCGATTGATATTCATTACTGTGCAGAAATATTACAGTAGTTTAATTTTGTTTACAAGTATGAATAACCTAGATAAGTGGCACGTACGTTTGTAGAATAGAAATGTGTAGATTATTCAATTTATGAGATTGATGTAAATTGACGTCTGTCAAAACTGTCAAAATAATTGTCAATCTCATACATATTCATCATTTTATTCTATTCTTCGCCGGTCAGTGAATTGAGGATTGTCGATATATTATTATGGCGTTTATTTTTCACGTAGTATACTTTTAGCAACTGGTTGCGAAACTTGGTTGCCATGATGGAAAACGGAGTACAGCTTGGCAACTGGTTGTGTAATAAGAGAAAACATTCTTCTATCGCTACCAGTTGCCATCAAAGGTAAAAAATTCTTCGGTCGCAACTGGTTGAGAATCACAGTTGCGTAGGCAGTCGAAGCGTCTAAGGCAGGTTAGGCTATTTATTAATGTGCAACGATATAGAATTTGCGTCTCTATGTAACACAGACGCAGTAAACGTTGTGTATATTATGAAGAGATCAGCTTTCATATAAGTTGCGTTCTTCAGCTTTGCACGACAGCTTACGCAATTGGTTTTATAAGTAATATTACCGAAACTAAATTGCGAAGACAATACAGTTTTATTCGCGTGTGTTATTCGGGTAGTACAATGTAGTACTAGATAAGGACTCATGTTAGGAATAATAGTCGTGTTTTGCGAAATATGTACGAACAACCGTATCTACTTAATTATAAGATTACTTATAAGATTACATGTCCTTGGCGAGGTCGCTTTTTAGGGTTCCGTGTCTATAAAGGAAAAACGGAAGCCTTATAGGGTCACTTCGTTGGCAGTCTGTCTATCTGTCTGCCAAGATCTTCTTTTTCAGGTATGTTTTTAATTTATTTTATTTTTTAAAGAATATTAGCAAACGAAATTACTAATAGGTATTCCTGTTAACCCCGCCAACTAAGCTAAATTACTTGTGCTAGGAGTGGGTGCTTAGCATAAATTAATGTTAAATACTCAGATATACAACGCCTTGAAATGATAAGAAATTTAAATCAACCGAGCCAAAAGATAGCATAGCAAATCAAAATTTATTTACCTCGTTATTTAGAATCATGAAATCTAGCAAAAACCAGGGTCTTGTGGCACAAGTAAAGGGAAATATCCGAAAACCGTAATTATATAGGCACAAAGCCCAACCAGATCACAAAAACAGATTACAAACTTATTTCAATCAATCAAATTGGGCCTAGCCTGCTTAATAGCACCCAATCCTCTATTTTAAGAATTTAGTCTACCCCAGTTACTTTCTTCAAGTCATTCATCTATCTATCCCACCATTTGTTTACCAATTCGAGGTTTCCTACCCTAGCACTCGTTTGCGACCCTACATTGTCATTTCGGTTTACTTATTCTGCAATCGTAACCATAAGTTCGTCCCGCAATTCAGTTTATATGGTGAAACTTTTTTCATTCGTTTTTTTTTCAACAAATATAACACTATTTTGTTGTCATAAGTAAAAGATGCCCAACTGATACTTTTTTAGTAATATTTACTAGTACATATACATATTTTGTTTTGCGGAAGGCGGAGGATCGGCAAACGTGGCACATATTGGGAGAGGCCTATGTCCAGCAGTGGACTACAGTGGCTAATTGATTGATTGATTTGATATTTTGTACGTGACTACTATTTTTATACTACTTTAGTTGCAGACAAGCACACGGTCCTCCTGATGGCGAGTGCCAGGGGAGTCACACTCGTGCTGCCGACCCTGTAAGAATAGAGAGATAGAGAGAGAACGACTGGTGAAAGTCCATCAAAACGTTGGGAATCTAAAAGGACAGTCAAGTTTTGTTATTCGAATTTTTCTTTTGATGTTAATGGGTGTTTTGCTTTGTATCATAAGTTATTGAGATACCTTCTCTTTTGAAACAATTTGTGAACCGGAATTTTTAATATGTTTAAAATCCATATCCATACTAATATAATAAATGCGAAAGTCTGTTTGTCTGCTAGTCTGTCTGTTACGCTTTCAAACCAATGAACTGATATTGATGAAATTTGATTAGATCTAGGACATGGCTATGTTTGGTTGCGATAACCAAAATCCATGCGGGCGGAGCCGCGGGCAATAGCTAGTTAGAAACAATAGCTAGCTAGAGGAAACTAATAAGGTAATGTTATATAATAAACGTAACACATAATAAACCTAACCAACACTTAATTGTGTTAAAACATTTACGTCGAAATTCAGTAACGTACCTAAACCCTTTTGAAATATTTTAACTGGGAGAGTCAAGGCACGCGTGGGAAGATGGTGGGAAGTGAGAAGCCATAGGTAATTGGAGTATTTTATTTCATATAACATATTTCTTGCACCTCTTACGTTCAGTCAGTTCAGTTCTAAGGCTGCGCTAGTTTCAATTCAAGTTCTTAATAGTTCGTCTAAATTTAAAACCAGTACTGCACTTCTATGGCGGGTAAATGAAATAGCTTTATTGGAAGAGAAATCAACGTTGAGTTGTATTGTATAAATGTTGTTTGTGTGTACAAAAGAATAAAATAAAATAAAAAATAACTTATTTCAATAGGTACTGTGTATACGTAACATTACTGCGAATAGCACGCGCCGATAACTATGACGATAGAGAAAGATGACGTCAGAGTTCAGATGACATTTTGTTTGTTTTCTATGGGCACTTACCCAAGACTATTTTAGCAGGGTAAAAACGGTATAAGCAATAAGCAGGGACTGTTTACTCCCCGTTTACTGTCCCTAAATCGTTCTTCGTGCTCACCAACGTTAGTACGGGATCTTTGGACGAGGTGTTGGGTTAGCAGACGATCCCTATGTATTGGAGTAGTGTCCGTTCCTCTTTAAACAGATTGACACACAAGCTTTGAATTTAATGCTTAGATTGAAAATAATATCGTTCTACTTCATGCCTATGGGCCATTAAAGTAAATGGTTAGCTCGCGTGCTTTGAAGTTCACGATTGATTTCAAAACCAATCACAGTTTGAAATCCATCGACAAAACGATACCAATAATAATATAGTCAATCTAAAGTTTAATACAAGGGTAACATAAAATTGTTATATTACTTCTGTGTAAATTATTTAATTTTGATCAGTTCACGTTAATATAATAAGTCACTTTCTTATAAATTGTCACTTGTGAAAGAATACTTGCAGTAGAAGTGGCTTGACGACTGAGTACAATCAGAACTTTAAGGCCCGTATTCTAGAACGACACTCAGTCCAGAATCTCTAAATATCTGAGGACAGATCGTATAAACAGATTGACAGATTCAACAGATCGTCTACACAATCTGTCCTCAGATAAATTGAGATTTAGAACTGAATAAAACTACAATTAACTGTTCGAATTTTCCTTTCATACGTCTAATATAAGGAATTAGTTTATTTTGAATAAACTTAAATTCTTATAAAAAAATTGACCAAATAGAAATTTATACAGATTGGATACGACATAAAGCCATCTAAGTATTATACTCGTAATATAATTAGGTCATTCATTAACTCGCTATACGGGTCCTGAGTATTATCGTTAAGTCTAATCGTCTGGACCTACAAAATGACAGTTGAAGCCTTTTATGCTTTATACATCCGCTAAGGAAGGATTTTTGGAAATCTCACTATTAGGAGGTTCAATCAACCAGTCAATTAGCCTATTGCAATCAGTGGATTGCAATAGGCTGGCTGGACATAGGCCTCTTGCAATGTGCTCCATTGCTCATGTTCCTCCGTCTTCTTCAAGGAGGTAACTGCAAAATAATTCAATGTGAACCCAGGTCGCTAGTTATGTTTAAATATTGTGCCTTAGGGCAGCATGCCTTAGACAACAATAGAGCATGATAATCTATTTCTTTTGTTATTTTATCATGTAATTAAGCTGTGGCCGAGCATGATGAATGGCGCGTCGTGTGTGACGACCGACCGTACGGACGGGCGGGATGGACATCTTCTACAGCCTTATACAATAGCGCCGTGCGTGACTCGCTAGGATTACAATTCCGTAATGTTATTTTTATTTGTCGTATATCTTTTAGAAACCTTTTTTTATTATTTATTACACTACATTGTGTTCCTTTTAAATGGGTTCCGTGTATTATTTATATTATTGTTGTGGTCACGCAACTGAAACTGAAAAATATGTTACAACGACTGCAGAACAATAAGGTGTACCTTTAAAATGTTGTTCTGCTTGAATAGATGGGTTCACTGTCTTTGTATTCGGAAGACGTTGGTACAAAGCCTACCCGGTCCTGTCAAATCTGCTTCTACTTTCTATTATTCCTAATCAAAATGGTAATAAGTTATATGAAAACTTGTATGAAAAATAAAAAAGTGTAATGTCACACTGCGTTATTGGCAAATCAACATTTACTGGTTAGCTGTTTAGGCCAATGATTAAAAGTGTTGTTGAGAACGAGCATAATTTTTGCCACTATGTTACTATTACTTAAATATATATTTTTTTATAATGGGGATGTCGACACCTCATTATTTTGATATCCTTATCTTTTACGGGAACCACTGTCGTCTGACCCTGAGAAGATAGTATACGCCAGAGCTTCGCATATCAATTAGTAGGTGAACCAGCTAGCACGTGACGTCGACTTTGGCCCCGAATATCTTGGTTAGGGGGACCTCATCACTATACAATTATCAGAACAAGTTTTAAGGTGCATGGAGATACCATTGAAACTTATTCTAGGACCACAATTGTCTGAAACTCTCGATTCCTTACTTAACAACAGTTAATCTCATGCGGGTGTTGATTTGACACATTAACTTTGTTATGATAATTACGTTCGCAACTTTAATGAAACTGACAATTACATACAGACTGCACAAGTTGGTGACCTGATTTCGGTTCCTGTGGGACGTGCCCGTATAACCTTATGTACACTCTAATGTTGGGCATCACTACTGAGTAGGGTTCCCATATGGTTCGTGGCTTAGGCCCACAGTGACCGACGCCCACGAATTCATATTTTATTATTTCTTCTTTTGTATAAAATTCCCATATGGGTTCTCGGTTTTCCACAGTTCCTATTGTATGTTTTTATACCACAATGAGAAAGAGGTGTGCATCCCTGGTGCGCAGGGTGCGGGCCAGCGCTAACAGCATCCTAAGTATGATAGCGGATAGGCTAGATTGCACGTACATGAATCACTGCAGTGCTATCTCCCATGGGACGAAGTGCCGGTGATTCGAAATCAGATTTATATTTATTATTATAATATTGTTTGAGTAATTATTAAATTTCAATTTCTCAATATATTTAATTCCAATTTGACATACTTAATTACTCAATTTGTTTCAATTTAAAATTATTTAATTTCCTGACATGTGTTTTTGTATCCTAATATATATCTATCTTATTATAATTTGACATATCTGATTACTCAATTTAATGTAATTTAATTCAATTTAATTTAATGTAATTCAATTCAATATAATTTAATTCAATTCAATTTAATCATTGTATCCTTATAATGCAGTTCAATGAAAATTAATGTAATAATGAGTCTTTGTTACTTGAAATAAATGAATTTATTATTATTATTATTATATGGGTTCCCATATTTGTCTCTCGTTAGACCGCAAAAAGGTTATTCATTTTATTACCCTATTATTACGATGTAAGTACAGAAATAGTACTAGTCGCAGATGGATCACATTTTTTCAAGGAAAATATTGAGCTTAATTTGACACTGTACTGTTGACTCCATTGAATCTGATAGTCTTCCATCGGTTCTCTCAACACGACCTAGACCCAGGTTGACAGGCAAAAAAAATCTTCACGCAATAGGAATATCGGGATGAGTGCTAGGTATTGGAATCAATTATTTGTATATTTTGCCATATTGTACCCACTTGTATCAAATGTTTATAAACCCATGGTGTAAATAAATTTGAATTTGACATTCGAATTTAAGTACTCCTCCACCGGCTCCGGCGGAGGGGTATTCGTGGGGATTTTTCGCACGATAAAAAAAAGTATTTGCAATACATAAAATTGTACGAACGAAGAACGAATATGAACAAGGAAATGTCCCGATGACGAGAAATGTGAACAACATTAAAGAGAGTACCGTAGAAGATACTCCCTTTTACGGTAACCGCTTATCATCAGTGAGTCTTGTACTGTCTTAGTACATAAAAAACCATTCAACCGAGAAGATAATTATTTGGTCCCGTACCTTATATGTACCCAATGCTATATATCTTCGTAAATTCAATTTCCTTATTTCAGAGCTGTCGTCTCACAATGTCATGTCCCATTTACTATGTGATTGATTACGCACAGAATGTTATGAAGCATCTGGCTCGGATCGCCACCGCATACCCTTTCTTAGGTAGGTACGGAATTATAATTATTGGATGGTATTTGGCCCAAAGCATACTCCCATACTTAGGAGTTTAGAACACAATTTGACCGTTTGGAATGGGTTATAAATCGAAGGTCCTTAATTCTCGTTAACGGTCTAAGAACGTATGAAATGTGAATATTAATTGATACAAATGGTAGTTGAATGAATTAGTATTTATTATATTGCAGTTAATAGTCTTATCACGTTTTCACTTTATAGCTGAGGTTTAGGATTTATGTCATAGAATGTATCTTAAAGACTTGTCATTAGACCATAGTCGACAAGTCTAGCTGAGTTTTGGATTTAAATTTTCGGAAATATTATTGAAAACGTACACTTCGCTTAAGTCGTTATTCAACTGCCACCGAATTGAAGCCGTGTTGGTTTCCAGTGGAGCAGAATATGTCCAACCTATCTCTTTCTGAGATTGTCATAGATGGAGATTAAGGGATAGGGCTTTTCTACATCCGGCAGTAAGCTATGGCATACAACCCATGAAACAGTGTCCGATTGACGGTAATAGGCTCGCGGGACCGAAATTGATAGTTGACGAAATGTGGATGTTAATACACCTCTGCCTACCTCTTCGGTGACCTTCTATGTATGTATGTTATTGAACTTGTAATCCGTACTAATCCCTACTAATATTATAAATGTGAAAGTAACTCTGTCTATCTGTCTGTCTGTCTGTCTGTCTGTCTGTCTGTCTGTCTGTCTGTCTGTCTGTCTCGCTTTCACGCCCAAACCACTGAACCGATTTTGATGAAATTTGGTATAGGGGTAGACCTCGAGAAAGGACATAGGCTATGTTTGGTCGCGATAACCGACATCCACGCGGGCGGAGCCGCGGGCAAAAGCTAGTATTATAAATGCGAAAGTAAGTCTATCTATCTGTTACGCTTTCAGGCCTAAACCACTGAACTGATTTTGATGAAATTGGATAGATTAGACATTGGGAAAGGACATAGGCTATGTTTAGTCGCAATAACCGACATCCACGCAGGCGGAACCGCGGGCAATAGCTATTATTTTATATTTTCTTCACTCTATGAATCGATAGCCAATACAAACCCAGTAAACACCACTGGCTACTGTTGGCATAACAACGGTAAGCACTGTTTTTCTTTCATTCAAAGAATTAACATTTAAATTGTTATAAGAGACGATGTTTTCCTACAGCGAATATTTTTTGACGAAAATATTAGATGTTCAATCATTGAAACGCAGTGAGGCTTTGTTAATATCGTGTTTACTGAGTGACGGAGGAATTTTCCCGGAATAATTGCCGTGAAATTTCAATAAGTAACATACTGCTCATACGTACATATTAAATTCAAGGTAAATTTTTATATTGACTCGAAAAGATTTACAAAATGCAAATTATTCGTAAATACATTCCAATGTATACCTATCGTGGTAGGTATAAGATGCCCTAATAGGATCTCCTGAGCCTAGAACAACCTAGACGTCTAAAAGTCTTCTCTTCACCCTAGACAATTATTTTTATTTTTTATTTTTTTATATAGGACACGTCAATTTGACTTCGCCTTGCCTGATGGTAAGCTGAGGGCAAAGTCTCGGAAAGAGGGTCACCATTATAGACACGTACCATGCTACAATGGTGGCACTCAGCTTGACGGCCTCATCGGATGCTTTTTCACGCCCCGCTTAAAGGACCCGGGACTTAAGGAAATATAATATAATTATTAATATTAATTATAGGCCAGAGTATTATTGAATAGAATGACGAATGTATAGGATTGATACGTATTTTGATGTTTATGACGTTTATGACATACGTTGACGATTGTCATGTCATACACGTCAAATCCCATACATGCGGTCCGCATTATTGGGAATCCTGAGGTCACCAACACCCTCGAGCCTTTGCAGTTGCGTAGAGATGTGGCATCTTTGGCGGTATTTTACCGTCTCTACCATGGTGAATGTTCTGATGAGCTCTTCCAACTAATCCCACCCTCTCCTTTCCTATATAGGACAACACGTACAGGACTTAGATGCCACCCGCATACGGTGCAGAATATTCCATCAAGAACCAAGTGGTTCGGCGACTCCTGCTTCTGCCGCACCATTCAGTCTTGGAATTCCTTACCAGTTCACGTGTTCCCTCCTACAGTCTCGGGTCCTAAAAGCGGGGCGTGAAAAAGCATCTGATGAGGCCTTCAAGCTGAGTGCCAACATTGTAACATGGTACGTGTCTGTAATGGTGACCCTCTTTTCAGAGACTTTGCCTTCAGCTTACCATCAGGAAGTCAAATTGACGTCATCATCATCATCATCATTTAAGCCATAGGAAGTCCACTGCTGGACATAGGCCTCCCCTATAGATCTCCAATAGGACCGGTTGGAAGCGGCTCGCAAATTGACGTGTCCTATATTAAAAAAAACATTCTTAATTCTATCCTACAATAAGCTGGCTAACGAATTTTCACTTGTCTAGGAGGGTAGTATGGATTACATTAATATGCAGGATTGTAGTGTTGTTGGTGTTTTCCCATTCAATAACACCCAAACGAGTTGGTAATCGTTGCTGTTCATCCATTTAGCACAAGGGTGCCCAACCTTTTTAGCTGTCGGGCCAAACTTACGATTTGGACATTTTTGGCGGGCCAGTACATCTTTTTACTACATCCACCCCCCCCCCCCAGGTTTCGGAAGATGAAATTGGTTAATCTCTTGCATTTCCCTCGAGCTTCGGGTATGGGGACCATCGCAACCCGTCACCTCTCTCAGGCCCATGCTCATGAGAGACAGAGGCCTGTTCTGCACCTCCGACGTCCGCGTCCTCTACGCTCGTCACGGGCTGTGCGGGCTGCGAATCTCCTCCGTTCCTACCCCGCCGTCTCCTTTTGGAGGGGCGGCAGCTCACGCACTCGCGCAGCGTAATATCGCCGTGAGCAAGATGGCAAGCGAGAGAGCTCTCACTCCTACGGTGATGGCGTCTCCCGCGTCATAACGATGGCATTCGGTGGTTGGCTCTTACCGGATCCGACGCAGAAAATCCTTGAAGCATCCGTGCCCGGTGATAACCTGCAGGATGGAGGAGTGGCTAGAAGACTACATGGCGGCCTCTCTAGCTTTCCCCCATGGTGGGTCTTATCGCCGCTACTATGGTGTGCCCTTCACGGCTCGGGTTCGTGTCCCCGTTCCCGCGCCTTTTTTCGGTAACGATATGGCACCGAAAGAACATTTTTATTACGTCAATTTGACTTCACCTCGCCTGATGGTAAGCTGAAGGTAGTCTCGGAAAAGAGGGTGACCATTATAGACACGTAGGTATCGTGTTTCAATGGTAGCACTCAGCTTGTCGGCCTCATCAGATGTTAATGGTACGGTACAGGAGTCAATGGTACGGCAGAGGAAAAAGTCGGCGAATATTTTTCACCGTATGCGGGTGATGTCCTGCACGCGTTGTTCTGTGTAGGAAAGGATAGGGTGGGATTCATTGGAAAAGCTCATCAGAACATTCACCATGGCAGAGATAGTAAAATTAAAATACTGCTAAGGATGCACAACTCTACGCACCTGCAGATGCTCGGGGGTGTTCGTGATCTCAGGATACCCAATAATGCGGACCGCACGACATGATACTCTCAATATAATTTTTGTTGTTCAGTAGGCAGCGAACATTCATACCGAGAATACTGAGATTGTCCCGCAGTGGCAGTGCCCCCGCCACAGAGGGAAGGAAAAAAGATACCTTTGCTATAAATGCACATGTCTGCGTCTTGTTGGCATTGAACTCGACCAGGTTCTTAGAGCCCTATTGGGAAATATTATTAAGGATCCGGTCGAGCTCAGTGACAATCGAGCTTTTTTTCCCGCGATATCAGACTACTCGGCCACAGTATGCCCATGATAATATGCTATCATCTGCATAGCAATGAAGCATTCATTGCCGGGTGGTCAGAATATCGTTGATATGTAGAAGAGAGAGAATGGGTGATAAGACATTTACTTGCAAGAACTACGTAGTTCGTCCATTACAAAGGACGCGAATATGGCGCTCCTGCAGGAAGCTAACCACCCAGTCGCACAGTCTGAGTGGCAGACCAAGGGCTGGTAGCTTGGAAAGAAGCGATTTCCGATTCCCGCAGCATCTGCTTCCTGCTCTGCTCTGGCTCCCTCATGTTGGACAACAGCCACGCCAGACCGTTAGCTGTGTCTCTTAATTTGAGAGCCAGACTTCGGAGACGCTCTCCGATATCTGAGCCGTCGAACACGAGCCCCAGATATGTCATCTTTGGGCCTGATGCCGATGAGAGTGTCTCCTACTGTGAGGTTGGATCCCTCTAATACAATACATTACTATGCACTACTGTGCACTAGTACAATATTAAGTTTATTATAATACCAAACTATCAATACAATCAAAATCATAAAAATAAAATAAAATAAAAATATTTTAAACTCTTTAGATAAGATATGAAGAGATAATGAGGCGTCGGTAGCTTAGTGGTTAAGGAGTCGGCCTTACGATCGAGAGGTCCCGGGTTCGAATCCTGGCCTAGCACAAGCAATTTAGCTTAGTTGGAGGGGTTAACGGGAATATTAGTAATTTCGGTTGCTAATATTCTTTTTATAACAAATTAAATAATAAAAAAAAAATAATACTTAATATCATTTTGATGAATAAGTACTCGATAGATTTGAGTGAAAAGAAAAAATAGCATAGCATTTGCGACTGCGACTGCGACTAATGCAATTGCTTTTGTACAAGCTTTTATTTTGCTTCTCTCGCAGTGGCTTGCGCGTGCCACCCGAAATTCGTCCGCGGGCCACTTTATGGCCCGCGGGCCTGGGGTTGGGCACCCTTGATTTAGCAGGATGCTGTACATCCGACGGATAGCGTGGGAATACATACGCGGGATCAAAAGTTCATAAAATCAGCAATCAATCGTGATAGTCATACCTTCATTACGATAGCTGAGAACTTAATTAGATGAACTTAGTGGATTAATTTTTTGAACTTCTCTATTCAGAAATTGTCAAAAACAAAGGCAAATTCAACTTAAACAAGGGAAAAGCCTAATAATTATTTTACTTTGCAAATGTTTGGCTGAAAATCTTTTATTCATGTCAAATTATACCGTCAACAGGAAAGGTAGTACCAATAAATTCAAATGTTTTTTGAAACTTTATATTTTTCTTACGATTTAGGTAGGTACCTTAGGGCAGATAAATGTTTTATCTCCACAAATATAAGTTTTTTCTTCTTAATTGAACTTTTTTCGTTTTTTTGCCGCGTTGTTTGGTACCAACTTGGAATGAATATGAATCATTTTGTTGTTTGCGTAATATTATCGTCATTGTCACTAGTTCAGTATACATCATAGTTTGAAACTAATATGAAACGAAGCTAAGTTAAAACTGAGACACATTTTCTTCTTAATAAAATTAATTATCAGCTAATTTAGGTAAATCTCATGTTTTCGTTACAAATATAGTGGGCAAAAAAATATTATTTGTATAAAATATTCCAAGAAAATTAACCAAAAACGTATAATTTCATTCCCCAGTTACCTACTTACTTCAAGTAATAAATCTTCTTTATAATCCTAGTAGCTGTTACAATATTCACGAACTAGATTAAGGTGTAATGAAACGGTAAAACAAAAGGGATAAATTTAATTATAGACTCCATTTTATACATAAATCTAAATTAGTTTAGGAAATGTATTTACTTAGATAAATTGGAAGTATTTTCATGAAGTAAGTAACCTTCTTTTACCAAAAACGGGTGCTAATGCTATCTTTCGGGGCTAGCGGTGATGTGGTTTGTTGGAATTGAACGGCCCGGAATAGACCTGTTTGATTTGAGGATTCCATGATCCCCAGCAAACTAACTAACCTATACATATATCCAAATACATTAGATAATTATTATGTGTAGTTGTCACCCCAATGATAAGCACCGACCCACGGAGGACAGAATATGATGCACCAACCTTTTTCCATAAGCAATCATTATTTCAGTTTCGTGCAATCCTATATACAGAGTGAGTTTAAAGAGAGCTTCCTTCGAAATACTTGTATGAAACGTAACTTTCGATTCAATCATTATTGATTTAGTCAATTATTACTACAAAGTAAACTATAAATCGTTAGTAATAATTCCATTTTATTATTAAAAATGATTACCTCAATTTTAGAAATGGTATCTTTTATAATAATAACGAGGATCCCAAATTGCTAATTTCTTTATTCCATTTATATTTGCACTTTTCTTGAAACTAAAACGGTTTTAAAAGTACCGGGGGCTTAATACCCTTCCTTTTCACCTGTTGTCTTTTTTATTCCCATGTTCCGTGCACTCATAAGTGGCAAAGCAGGACACTCAGTGTACAGGCATCCCGAAACTATGGTAACCGCTTGCCGATTTTTAGTATTTATTATTTTTCTATCGTAAATGTTGTGGACTTACCATTTTCACATTATATCAGATTCAAAGGACCTGCACGATTTTGATTCATCCTGTATGTTTGTGGAAAAACTTGAGGAAGTTAACAGATGGTTTAAGAAATTTCCGCGAAGGGCAAATGTGGTTCCTTCAATATTTCAAGGCGATAACATCTTAAGGTTCTCAAATTAATTGAGCAATTTACAAATCGTTGGCGCGGTTCGTATCAGAAGGGTGGTGCCTATTTTATCTCGGTCTACTTACTCCTTGTCAGCCTTCGCTGGTTTGCATTTGTCAGGTCGTGACGTCAGTGAATGATGATCGCCACATTATGTTTGCTTTAGAGCTTTGGTACCTACTTATGCATAGTTACGTCGATTTTATTTGAGGGAAAGAAAATCCCATATAATTTGTTTGCATCGGCAAACGTTTCCTTCGTTTCCCGGAAATGTAAATTTAACGGACACAGTTTGTATGTACTGCCACCATTGATATAAATTGTTACTTGATATAAATAATTTATATCAAGTAACAATTATTGTTACTTGATATAAATTGTTACTTAATATAAATTGTTACTTAATATGAATTGTTACTTAATATAAATTGTTACTTAATAACGCTGCCACAGGAAAATAGAAGAAAGAAACATATTTATTCACAATGTACAATTGGAACAATAAAATGATGAATGAAGTGTAACGCCGCCGGGGTTGCACATGTCCATGGCATATCATTGCCCAAAATAACCATTTTCCATCTGATGGGCCATGTAGGGTAGCTAACCCCACCTGTAAGTCTACACACCTGCTGATTCGCGATCGAGGTTCTTTCGTAGGCTTTCTGCCTGGAATTTGGCGTTCAGACGGTGGTCGCTCCCTTAGATAACTTTACTAAATAACCTAACCTATGAGAAGGAGAAGTAGGAAAGTGACTTCGGGCTCCAAAGTGCAAGCTTTGAATTCAATCAGGATTGGCGCTGGAATGTAAAAGAGGAAAAGGAAGCAAAAAAAAATATACATACATATCTATTACAAGCTGTGATATGCATAGGTGAAGAGTGATAAAAATAAAAGAAATCGAAAAAGGAAAGCAAGGTAGAACCTGCACACTTTTATAAAACCTACTATTGCTATTTCCAGTCGAGGATATTGCTTCTCCGAGGGAGTCGACCTATTCATGCACGAAAAAGCTACAATATGTGTTTGGATGGCAGTAAACACAGAACCTCACTCGTAGATATTCTACGAATTTCGTAGACGTTTATGTAGACTTCAGATCTCGTAGATGTTTTGTACACATTGGACCATTTATCGTAGCTATATCTCATTTAGATAAGCACCACATTGTTGTGATGTAGTAAATAGATTTATCTGACATGTAGAATGGTTCTCGGTGAAGTAAATTACATGTGCTACTTCGTTACACGATAAAGCGGGTCTCAACTTGACAGTGAATATACAGTCCTTGAAAAAGTGGTCGGTTAATGGCAATAGGCTAGCCACCTATGACGTGGAACAGAATAACATATTTGTTGAACACGCGGACACTTATTCATGGGCTGTATGTTTGCTGTCGGATAGAGAACAGCCATATCCCTTTCATTTCAATCCCTAATAAATTTCAACCAAGTCGGATAATTAAAACGGGTTTTGATATCACAATTAAACAATTAATCACGTCATAATTAAAAAAATATTGTATTGCACAATTTAATAAAATAATTTTACTTACTTTTGTAGCTTTCAGTCAAATTACTGTTTTGTTACAGACAGATTTAGATATTACTATTAAAATTTATAAATTTCACGCCACGGAAGTAGATAGTACAATTGCGTAACGCTAGAGAAGCAATAAATACCTATAAATCGAAAATTACTGGACCTTTGCTTGATCTATTGTCAACTGACACAATAAATCAAGCGGAGGTTCGGTAGTTCGCTTATTTATATTCAATGCTTCGGATAAGCTCGTCCGAAGCTCTGAATTTAAATAACTTCTGAATTTGATATTGATAAAATAAAGACAAAAAAGTCTTGAATTCAAAAGACCTTAGGTACTACAAAAAAAACATAGGCCATATACAGCTGTTAAGTTCTTCCATACAAAATTTTGACATACATACATATACTCACGCCTGTAAATCTCCGAAGGGGTAGGCAGAGGTGTATTAACACCCACATTGTGGCAACTATGATTTTCGGTCCCACGTAATAGGGGGCGACCCTATTGCCGTCAAGCCGGCACATGTTCATGGGCTGTATGTTTACTGTAGGATAGAGAACAGCATGACCTACAAACTACGTAACAGTTACAAAACAAATATGCTAAGTATACTCTCCGATTACTTTATTGGTCATTACTTGACTACAAGTGCAGCTATATGCTCGACATAATCTCTCTTATAAAACTAACCATATCTACTATATGTATATAAAATGGATCACAACAAATGTAATATAATATTAATATTATATTCTTATAATTTTAGTACCTATATTTTTGGACACTCTTTAGCTGTTTCATTTACTTTCTCTAGAAATTCATTATTACTTTTTTTATTATACTTAAACATCTATGTTTGAGAACTTATTCAGTTTATTAAAATCTTTATCCTCTTGTTAGAAGATACCACGTAATAAAGCAGTTCATTGTGTTCTTTTAGCACCTATTATTTCCACTTTATAAATATGTATACCGTCTAGTCGCAAGAGTAAGATTAATTTAGAAGCATCACATCTGCACATCTTTAGAAATAAAAACTATGAAGTCATTATTAATTCTGAAACATTCATCTGATTTTTATACGCCCACAAGATTTAGATGAGAAAAAATTGATTTATTATAATATAGTCATAAAACGGCACTTACAAAACGTCTTTTTTTAAATTATTAAAGCAAATGAACCACCTCACCGGTTCGAAATGCGGCTTCGACCAGACTCCGGTAAGAATCTCAACGGGCATATTTTTTGGTTTATTTACAAATATAGGTACTTAGTCTAAATATTTCTAATGATTTCACTTTTTCCTGTCTTACATTATTTGAATATTTAACATACTATACTACACCTATATGGTGTGGCATAAGAGGTCTTATAAATCATGATAACGTTTAAAACATAGTTACATCATATCATATATGTAACAGAGATTGTCTTGCCTAAACCACACAAATTATTTACACGGAGACAAAGCTTTATAAACTTGTATCTTATCTTATTATTTATTTTCCGGTACATTATTTCATTATAATCTTGATACTCTAAATATCATCGTCTTACAATGTCAGATATTCTGGTAGACTTATTTCCGACTAACTCCCATGTGAACAAAGAAAGTGTAGAAGAGTAGTAAATACATAATTTAGGAGATGAAACACTGAGACAACACAATATGTCTTCGTTTATGTCTTAGTCTATTTTGTAGGGTTTCCATAAACTGAAATTTTCTTGTTTTAATGTCAAGCATCAAAACTACCTGTTCACAAATTTACTTTATTGCCAACACTAAAATCTAACAACTAAATAAAAAAAGAAAATTGGTTCACAAATAAAGGAGTTTTCTCGAAGTAGCACATCAATATAAACCTAGTTTTACTCAGAGTTGTATCATGTGATATTTACTATACACCTACAATAAGACTGTGGCGTGGCTGTTTGATAATTATAAGACCAGGTTTCGCTGTTTAATTGTTGCTATCAGGGTGTAACTTTTATCTGTCACTATACAACAGTACCTGCATATACGTGCTGACGGCGGCGGTTACGTCTTTCGTTCGTGTTTTATGTGAAGTTACGTACATTCGTTTCATGGCAGGCCTATTGGATTCAAGACGTACACTAATGCAACTTCTAAAGCTGACAATTTAGATGTAATTCGTTAGTTACTGAATATTCATTACCCCGAAACAACAACACAATACATGACTACGGTCAATATTCAGCACTCAACTGATAGTGATTGATCTATTAATATGATGAACACACGGCTGTAGGTGCGTCCGACATTAATGCAGAACCGCGGCTTTGATTTATTTTATATTTATAGGCTAAGGCGTGGTACGAAATTTCCCGTCAAATTACGCCTCATAATAGTCCAAAACGTTTTGGGAAAAAAATAAATCGGTCAATTTATTTAAATAGTAGATGCGTGTCCTCACATCGGAACATGATAAAGGTGGCCATTAGACTGAGTAATGTTTTCATCTATCGGAAATCCGTGAGGTGTACTTTTGCTCCTATTTCTGTCTAAAAATGAATTTGCGATCATTTTTTCACGTAGCGATTTTGGTTTATATAAATCAGTTTCAGTTTTTGCGGCTAATGTTCGTTCGTTATTGGTTTTCTTTGATCGTCTCTTTTTGCGCGGGATAGATAGGTAGGGTATTTTAGTTAAGTTTGAATTTTTATTTTGCACGATTTTTTAAGTTTATGTACTCACACCCACAATCAATTAAAATTATATATTCATAGAAAAAGAAGCACAGAAGCTTTGCTTATTTATTTAAGCATCTCTTCTAGCAGACCTGTGAGAGGAGAGTTTGACTTCTTTGACTGTATTTTTTCAGGATTAATGCTGTAAGTGTACGTACTGTGATTGCACTGAGTAGTTTCTATTAATAGCAGATAAGTAGTCAAAATTTTTATTCAATTTTACATTAGAAAATTAAGAGGCTTTCATTGTTAAGTCGGTAACACATGAACAAGCTCTGATCCTACCCAAGATTAAGGGCAGATCGTTGCTTAAAAATGATAGGGGACCCAACACCGTGGGTATCACTCACGTGTTGGTAATCCTACCCGAGAGGCACTGGACACTAGGAGGATTAAAACGTTGAATAAATAATATTCTTGCACGGCGGTTATCTGGACGATGGAGGTATTTCTTTTGTTGGATAGCTCCAAATTCAAATGTGAAATCTTGCTATTTGTTACCTTCAAATGTATATTGTACTCTATGTAGATTGTTCTTTTATTTCCATAAAATATATTTTATATTAGTACATTATATTAACATGACAGCCTCCGTGGCGTAGCGGTAGTGAACGCGGCCGCTACGCAGGAGGCGCGGGTTCGATCCCCGCTCAGTGCAAATATTTGTGTTCATGAAATATGGGTATTTGCATTGGTCTGGTCGTGCCTCGGAGAGCACGTTAAGCCGTCGGTCCCGGTTGCCATAAGAACATCTATGGCAGTCGTTACGGGTAGTTGGAGCCCTCAAAAATCCAAAAAAAAAACAACAGTCTAGCTGCAAAGCTTCGATATCGCCTAATGTTACCATTGGGATGTGGAGGTCAGATGGCAATCGCTTCACAGAAAATATCGAGGTCTAGCCAAATCCGTAGTTAAGACTGGCAAAAGCGGACCTCAGACTCCGAGCTGAAAGCTTCGGATGCGACTGGGAATTAACGCTAAGAGGAAGAAGATTAACATTCGTTTTTTTTATGAAGTTAAAAAACTGACGTAGTTTAGTTCTGTTATGTAGTACTTATTGATACTCAAGATAAATTAATATAGTTATTGGGCCGACTAATCTATCTAACAAAATCCACGTACTTAATTTATTTTTCAGTCTGTATAATATAAATCAGTGTAACTTTATTGAATAGTAGCCATAATAAAGTCAAGTAATTAAAAATATCTATTTAATATTATAAATCATAATGTTCTATCTTAAAATTTCGCCCTGAACTGAAGAGGAACCTATCTAAATTGAAATATGGTGATTATACTATTTGCATTTTCATCATTTTGCCCCCAGACCTTAATTATAGCTTCGCAGAATGCATAATTTAATAAAATTCTTGTAACTGAGAGTAAGTAAATTTTCATTAACTTAGAAGAAACACAAAATAATGGCATTTTGTGAAGTTAGGTTTGTCCTTCTTTTATATCTTCCAATTTTTTTACTTGCCTCATTAGGTATAGATATTGAAATCTTCTCAAGACTACTCACCGGACTACTGCTACACAAAAGTAGCAATAGTTAGAATCCGTTTGAGAACCGGACTACTGCTACTGAAAAGTTGCAGTAGTCCGATCAAGCGGACTAGCAACCGGACTACTGAGACAAGAGGTAGGCACACCGTATCCTGTGAGCTGCGTATTTTTATTACATTCTAGAAAGATATTTGTATAATCTATCTTATATTAATGTTGTAACAATCGATTTTTATTCAAATTACATACAATTTATTCAGTTCAGCAAATAACGCGTTCATCTACTGTAACTGGGTCCGTGTGTACGTCTGTGCATGACGACCCGAAAATGATTCCGTGGTCAGGGAAGTGTTCACGATTTATATTTAATTTTCAATAGTCAAACAGAGCAGAAATGAATCATTTTAAATTTACGTGGAACTCAATGAATATCACATTATTGGTGTAGTATGGATACCGTTTAAAGTATAATATTTACCATATTATTAATAGCGATAAAAACCGATAAATTATTAAAAGGATTTTATGTTAAATGAATTACAACACCATGGCATAATAATATCTGAAAAACGTTATATTTTTACACGAAATGAATGTGCGAGTATAACGTACGTTATTCGTTGTGAAATTATATCAACTGTTGGTAATATTTCACGTTTATTGTAGCTTGTGAATGTTATTGGAATGGAATTAAATCCAATATTGTTATTTGTTTTGTTACGAGACGCACATAATAGCAATGAATTCATGTTTCTAAATCACAAAAATGTTGCACACTTTTATTTTTGAATGGAAACATCTGGTATGTATTCTTCAGAATCATTTTTCTTTGAACATATGTTTTTTTGTGACACGTTTCTGTATAATATATTATTATGTCCATCAGTGTCTGAATTTTATGAGACGTTTGTAGAGAATAATATACGTAAGTAAGAATGCAGTTCTTTTTGGGTTCCTAGACGTCAAATAAAATGAAATATAGCGTGCATATGTTGTTCCTTAGCTCCTACGCTGGGATGTCTCGTGTCGTGCTTGATAAGCACACGAATAATGTTCGTGTTTGTCAAGCACTTTGCCGAACTGCGTACTTGATTCTGAGTTATATACATTTCCATAAGGGTTAGGCATTGAGTACATTACCTTGCGGCCCGCGACGAGCGGAGGAGAATCGAAAACCACTCGCATGGAGTAATTGTAAAACTCAGAAAAGGTATATGTGTTTTTAGAAACATTCCCTGCTAGCCCTTGCGGGTCTGTGTAGGCGTGTATAATGTCATAATAATAAAAATAAAACGGATCACAACTGTTCACAGTTACAAGTATTATGGCCAACTGTATCTTTAATATAGATATTGTTGGCCTACACTAGACCAATATACTAAACCCATTTGCAACTTTCCCAAGTGCTGAATTGAAAATTCGCGACTTGTTTTATGCTTTTCCCATGTATATGTAAAGGCCTAAGTGAAATAAAACCCACTAAACCGTTTTATCCTTTACCCGTCCGTCTGAACATTTTTCTGATAGAGGTTTTACTGTTGGTTGACAATATCTCCTATCTTACCCTCCTTAAACCCTGGCTGTAAATACCCGTAAACTTCGTAAATAGAGTAATCAGATATGCCCTTATACATTATGTAAACAAAAACACCACAGAATCACATAAAGCTCTATGAGAAGCGTTATTTAGCATCGACGACTTTAAAGGTTTAATTCTATATCTTAGAGCGATATATTAGCGGTATATTATACAGGGTCCTATCAATAGCCTTGAGGTTCAAGCCAATCTGCACCATGTTACTGAACAGATAAGGTAGTTTTAGTAGTTTCGATTCCAATATAACGGCATCACTGTAACCATAACGTGGGGGTACCTGAAGATTTCCACACATAAAGATACATCTTGCTAATGATTATATGGTCATAAGGTTCTTGGCCTTTACCCTAGATAGGGTAGGGTTGGTAATATAATTAGTATGTATGTAATTATCAGTAAGACTTTTCATCAGATGAGGTGTGTATTATCGGAGTGATTAAAAAAAAGTTAATCCGCCGAGGATAATAATATTTATTATGATGTTACGGAAGGGAGTCCACGCGAGTGACACAATTGCAATTTTTCAAAATGTTTTATTTCACAAACGTAAATAATGTCTTTTTGTATAAATACTGAGTCGGCAATAATTTATTTTTAACTTTGTTGGAAGCCAGTGTCCTCAATGAATTCGCAAAAATAACCTATATTGCGAGCTTTGACCCAGAGTAATTAAGCAAGTCATGCTTGGATCGATACATGACATTCAAATGATTTTTAAATAGGTAGGTACTATATAGTATAGAATAACAAAATGAATGAAACTTCTATGGTTAGTTAGTACTTTTATATCTACGATGAGCCTACCTTATGGCGGTTCGTCTGATAGTGAGCTGAATATCTTTTGGTCTAGGAAAGGAAGATAAAAAGAAATGAAAAAATATTTATTCGAAGATTCACGTAACTAATCTGTATTTCGATCAAAACCTCGTACAGCTGTAGTTTCGCAGCACTCATAAAGCATTCTAAAATATACTAAAACTACAGCTCAGTCAATAAATAAAAGTGCTACGTATATTTTATTTTATAATTGAATGTGAATTATGCTCACAATTCTCGTAAATTGAATTTATTTAAATAAAATAGTGACCTGCCTGTAACGTCTAAATCAAAATTAATTCAACGTAAATTGAATATCAAAGGAATTAAGATCACTTTGGTAGAATGATTTTATTAGTATATCAACTTTACGCTTGACCTGGTTCGGTTTTAATGATAAAATTAAATTTATTAAGTATGTATCCGGTCACCACAAAATTATTTTTGATAGAAATCGGATCTTGCTCAGATATTACGAGCCAAGCGGCAAATATATTAATATTTTAAGCGTGTTGGCAATCGCAGGACGTAGCGTCGCGACGAGGATGCTGCTGCCCATCCTCGCCCTGTGCCATTTTAGCTACGCCGATTTGGAATGGTTATACCGCCATTGGTCGGTTCCGCTGTACCTCCAACCGGTCTTATTGGAGATCTATAGGGGAAGCCTATGTCCAGCAGTGGACTTCCTATGGCTGAAATAATGATGATGATATTAACATCATGTCAGTTGAATCATTTTGGACATGTCCATAGGTTCTGGGATTGAATACGGTGCAGGTGTTAATTGGATGTTTGCACTTTGCTGGAATGACATTCCAGGAAATATGACTGTCCTATTACTAGAGGACGAAATTTTAAAGTTGTTAAAGTTGTGTAGCTCAGCCAGAGGGTTAGAAGGGTTACCAAGCATACCAATACTAATGTACAGTCAGCATCAAATTGAAGTTGTCTAGAAAAGTAATTAAAATGATCTGAATACCAAGATTCCAAATAGTTGTAAACATCCAGAGTGGTCAAACTATCTTGAGTTTTCCATTATTATGTTAGGAGAGTTTTGTTATATGTGAAATGGTCGATGGTATTTAATGAAATATTAGGTCAAAATGATCTTAACAGAAATGATATTTAAACACATTTTAGTTAGTTTATTTTCTTTTCCCTTGCGATTCAGCGAGACTTTATGTTAGGCGAAGCGTTATCTCTTGAATATAACTTTAACCGTTAAGCAATATTCTACTAACTCACTTATTATATTATCTGAAAACTGAATGCTGAGATGGTTTGACTACTCTGGGTACTTAAAACTATTTGAGCACTGTAATAACTTTATACACAATTGGAACTTAGGTATTCAGATCATTTTGAGGACTTTTCAGGTCAATTTCAATCTGATACTGACTGTATCATCTTTGATACAGTCAGCATCAGATTGAAATTGGTATAGGAAAAAATACCTCTTGGTAAAGGCCATGTGGTAGGGTCGTCATATTTTCCACTATTTTCCGCATCATTTAGTGAAATAGGATATGTATTTATTTATATGACAAGCAGAAGCAAGGTCATGAAGATGAATGGATAATCCGTTTCTGTGTAATACATATTATATTGTTTAATTTAAATAAATCTTATTTTTTCAGTGTTTACGATATAACCATCATCATCACCATAGAGGTTTTCATAAAATTCTCTATAATATTCGAAATATATTAATGATATCAATCAATTAGCTTATTGCAGTCCACTGTTGGATATAGGCTTCTCCAAATATGCGTAAGTTCTCCCAATTATCCACCCTCCGCATCCAGTCTATCCCAGCCACCTTTTTCAGGTCACCAGTCCATCTGGCGTTCTTCTTATGTTTGCTCCAACGACCATCGGTTCTTCAACAGATGTGACCAGCCTACTCATAACGAAATTATTATGAGATTACTCTTTATAGAAAAAAAAAAATTACTCCAGAGCGCAATATTTTTATTCAACATAAATGGCATTGTTTGCAAAGTCTGCCATAAAATTTGTAAAAGTTTCACAGCGTCTTCGGAGACTCTAATATGGGATACTTTTTATCAAGTTACACACGAGTATAAAGGCAGGCGTTAGCTACTTATAATCGAGCGATTTTTCAAAGAAAGTTTATTTTCTTTTCCCTTGCGATATCAGCGAGACTTTGTGTTATGCGAAGCGCTATCTTTTGAATATAACTTCAACCGTTAAGCAAGTAGCAGCTACAGATTAGTCAACTGGAAGACTAATGTGTATTTGATGTTGTTTATTTTTAGATGCGAAACTATTAGGTATAATAAAGGTAATATTTTATAAGGCCATAAGCATCTGTCATGAATGCAATTAAATAGATAAAATACGAACATCATTCTAAAGACGCTTACAAATAGTATCTATGCTTCAAGTTCTAGATTACACTTCTTGCAAAATAGTAAATTTTAGATTATTTGATTTTCGATTTAGGTGTAATTTCCACAAACTAGTACTTTTGGAAAGAAGCAAGCAAGGCAAAGGCCCAAAGTTATAAATATTTGATAGGTTGGCAAGTTATTTGATCCATGCCAATGCTCCAGGCCGAGAATGCGGATGGACGGAAATGGATATCACCGAATTAAATGATTGACCTTTCAAGTTTTCTCAAAGCTATCGTTAATTAGTGCTACAGATTAATTAAATTGCATTTTGTTTCATAAACTCTTCAAAGAGCCACTCTGCGATCTGCAGAATGAAGTATAAATACTCGTATCTAAAACTATTACTAAGTGGGTATGTTCTAACGACTAATGCATTAATAAGAGTAAGGAAGGACGTAAGTTCAGAGACAAAACTAGTATAGTTATGGGATAGGTGCTAGGTGTATCAAATTTGCATAAGTTGGTTCTTATGGGTGATTTAACTAAAGTATTATTGGAGGTATGCAGTAAAAAATTGCCAGCAACGATATAAAGTAGGCTCAATAGACGATAAGACTTGCCTCTATTAAGAGGGATCAAACAGCGGGTGATTTGGGTAAAGTACTATTAGAGGTATAAACGGTATATAACGGTATATACCGGTATATATATATATATATATAATTGTATAAAAAGTAGGCTCGATAAGGCTTGCCTCTATTGAGAGGGGCTAAGAAATATAGCTAACGAAATGGGCGTAATTTCTGTCAAAGCCACAGTAAGAGCTCCAAATCAAGAGCTTTAATCTTAAAAGCAGGCCTCTATGTTTCATTCCCGGCAAAAAACGTGTCTATTATTTTTCCGAAAAGACAAAAACATCAAATAAATCGCGATAAAATCCGTTAAAGAACTTTATTCTCATTGGTTTAATCAATAATAATTTCGCAAATATTATTCAGTGTACTAAAGAATTCACCACTACGTTTATATAGATTTAAAACGCCGATACGTAATAGTAGATGATGAATAAAACATGGTACGAGCCCAGCCCGGAGCAGTCCATTAGTGGCGAAATTCAATGCCCTTCTGGTCAGGTCAATTTCGCCCTATTTCGGAGGTCTTACTCAACCGTTTATATATGAAAAAATCTATTTTCGATGTCAGCAAATTAATTGACCCACTTTTGTAACTACAATTCTATTGTAGTTATATACCTTACAGTATGTTGTTATTTAAGAAACTAAAATAACACTGTTTTCTTGGTAATGAATTTATATTAGGACTAGAGAGTGTTGAGATAATTGGATTTCTCAGTTACCCTAGAGGGAAAATATATTCGCATTACGGAATGCGGCACCTATACAGCGTTAGTTGCATAGGTTTGAAAAGGAATTATGTCAATTTTAGGTCGTTGTAAGGATTTATTTACAAAATTAAACAATATTTAAGTAACTTAGTAGCTGTATCAAAAACGAAAATTATTTAAAATAGTTTTATAGCTCATTTAAAAAAAAGCAATACAGTAATATTTTTCGTATTTATATCAGAACATGAAAAAGGTTTTACTAAAAGGCGTCCCCAGTTTTCATTTCTATCTTTCTGAAATTAAATATTTCTTAAAATATCTGTAGATCGTAATTTTCATACTAAACCCAGCTCTAACAATTTTTAACTTGTATTTAATGTCGACCTACGGCCGCCATGTTGAAATTAACCCTACATTACGAGAGCTGGGCGATAAAAAATGTAACTAGGTATTTTGACGGATTTTATATTTTTTAAAATGTTTTTTTTTAATACTATTTAGATCGCAGACTAACACACGACCCTCCTGATGGTAAGTAGTTACCGTGGAACTCCATGGGAGTTACACTCGTGCTGCCGACCCTGTAAGAACAGAGAGATTCTGTGCCGTCAGCGCAAAAGATAAGTAGGACAAAGCCTTTGGTTTTCACACTGACATGACAGCACAAAACCTCTCCAGTGAGCTCTGGCTACCCTACTCACCGTCGGAAATACAATACGAGGTTATTAAGCCGCGGTCTTCTGTAGGCGTCTGTGGTGTAACCTAAGAAATGGTTAGTAGTCTGCCAATTTCGCTGTCATTTGGAGTATTTTGAGATACTACATGTATTTATTAGCTTCCAAATATTCTACTTTCCCTGAACTATACGTATTTTAATTAGGTATACCAAAACTTAATTACGGCGATGTCTGATCACACATTGACTTTGCCTTTTAGTAAGTGGATACTCCTATTACACCATTCAAAGGAGGTTGGTGCTTGAGAACACATTCTGGGTTGTATTGCAATACCGCGTAATTACAGTTTGCTTTGAAGTCTGACTTTGAATTGAATTTATATTGAAACTGAACATCAGTGTTAATGTAAATAATTCCTTGGAGCAAAACATCAATGACTGATAATATATTGGTTGATACGAGTTTATTGACACTACTTCCCCTAGGTATTATAATGTCTAGCTCACTCTTACCTATATTGTTGTATAATATGTTATTTTACTTTGCCACTTCTCCGTGCAGGGAAGACACCTACCACAGATTGCTCTGCCCAATACCTTTGGCGCTCAAGCTAACCTCAATTACTCCACGCATCTCTTAAACAGCAGATGAATTTCTCTCCTAGAAAAACCAATACGCCAATAAAGATAATTTTATGTACAGTCACGTGCACTGATATGTATACAGTGATAAATTTACAAAATGCAAAAAAAAAAAAATGCAAAATGACAAAAAATTACATAATTGCGAGAAATCCCGATGATTAAAAAGAATATATTGATAATGTGACTATTTACTTCTGTTCAGAGTGAACATTTATTTATTTATTTTTGATCAGTATGTCGGCATTTTTGGGAGCGATTACCTTCTGACCTCGACATCCCGAGAGGAAAACATTGTTGGTTATTTAGCAGGTGCACCCTTTAGTAGGTTAGGCAGGTTTGGACTCTTAAGGTGTTGGGGACCTGTCCCTCTAGACAAGTAGTAAACGTTTGTAGAATAGAATAGGGTTGATCAATGTGTAGGTACATATTATGGGATTGATATACATTGACGACTGTCATAAACGTCATACATACATACATACATTCAGTCACGCCTCTTTCCCAGCGGGGTAGGCAGAGACCACAACTTTCCACCTGCTACGATCCTGGCATACAACTTTCGCTTCTTCTACTTTCATAATTGCTTTCGTGCATGCTCGCCGGTATTGGGTACTCTTGCCATGTCCTTTCTTTAAAATGTCTTCGATCTGTCTGACATACGTATGTCTAGACTCGACCCCTCCCGGGTTGCCCATTCACCCTCGCTTCATAAATCTGTTTCGTCAGTCTTCTTTCGTCCATCCTCTCCACGTCATAAGCATTAAAATACGTGTATATCCTATACAAATACACTGGCCAACGAATGGCCACTTGTTTATGGGGGCTGTACAGGTACACGGGTACACTACATAAATACGAAAAGCCTTATTCCGAAAGTTACAATCACGAATTTTAAAATTCCGAATTTCATAATTCCGAATCATTCAAAATTCCGAAAGTCAGATATCCGATGTATCATAAATCCTATTTATTAAAAACCCGAATTTCAAAATTCCTAATTCCACTCGTTACCCATAGCTTTTCATGTCATCACAATAATCACCGCAACTGTATGTGTACACCTATTGAAAATGTAAATTGTGTGACGTATCTTGGAATGAAGGTTGATCAGAATTTCTCCTGGGCACACCATATAGACTACCTTTGTGAGAAACTAAGAATACTACTGGGTAAATTTTATCACCTAAGTTTCAGAGTACCAACTACCATATTGAAATGTCTGTACAAAACATTAGTAGAATCCATTATAGGCTACGGTCTCGATTGCTATGGGCTAACATTTAAAACCTACATAGATAAAATAGAAGCATTTCAAATTAGATTTTTAAAACTATTGGTCAATAATAAAACGAAAAATAACTGTAAAAATAATTATAAAAAACTGTTTAAAATATGTAATATACTTCCGGCTAGTCTAAGTCATAAATATTTATTAGCGGTAAATCAACATAGCAATCGCGAGCTTAGCTTCCCACTTGTGTCGCACACTATCGGCACAAGGGCCGTCACTACAGGTAAATATGTAATCCCTAGAGTTTATAATTATTATGGCGATAGAACGTTAAGCAAACGAGTACCGTATGTGCTGAATAGTTTGCCTGTGAACATCAGGTGGGAGTCAAATAAAAATAAATTTAAAAGACTGACAAGGCAATTTCTATTACACAATATTGAGTAAATATCGGTACGTAGGTATACACCATTACATATATGTATAAATAAACTAATTATGTTTTTAACAGAGACTCAACTGAGTTCACAGACAAACTGTTCAAAACAGTTTTGTGAACCATCTAGTAGTTGCAATAGTTGTAAATTGTATGCTTAATAAATAAATAATAATAATAAATAATAATAATAATAACTGCGAATATTAAAATTCCGAATTTGAAGATACCGAACCATTACAATTCCGAATTATTAATAATCCGAAATATCATAAATACGAATTCCGATTATCAAAACTCCGAAACAACACAAACCCGACAATCAAGCGCCTTGTAAACCTGCATTAGGTAAGTAGGATAGTTGCTATTTTCGGGGTACACGAGATAAACAGGAAATAGAATTATTGAACTATTATGTTATTTTATTTATCCTAATGATTACAAAATACAAGTTGCCATACAACTTTCAGTAACAAGCATGCATGCAGGCAAGCATGCAGGCAAGCATGCAGGCAAGCATGCAGGCATGCATTAGTATCGCTCTTCTCCGGCGCTACGGGATGTGCAGTCCTTCCGCCCTTGCGTAACAAAGTTCGGGCACCCATGCTCGCTTCCGCAGCTTCGGCTTGCTGGTCGCCTCCGGCGACCAGCCTCAGCCGCTCCAGCTCGCCCGGGCGCCTGAGCTTCGTTACTGCGGGCGAGGACTGCCCTCCCTCCGCGCCTCCGGTTTTTAAATAACACTCTAGTGTAGGGCAAACAAGTACCACGGCAGTAGGACCACGGCAAGTCGGGTTTGGCTTAATTTTTATACGTAATAATTGGCGAGAAAATTAATTTATTATTATAAAAAATCAACTCTAAAATGCGCAACATGTCAAATCAATTTTAACTTTTACCTATTTTTAATACAAATTTTCAATTTGAGCAATGAATTTTCGGAAATTTGAAATTCGGAATAACGTTTTTCGGGCCAATAATACTACGGATTTTTAATTATTCGTAAAAATGAAATTCGGAAGAATGAACATTCGTATTTATAAGTTTCGGATAAATAACTATCGTGTTTTTGAATACTCGGAGTTTTGTTTCTTAGGAATTATAATATTCGGAATTTTGAAAATCGGAATATTGAAATTCGGAATTAAGTATTTCGGAATTGTTGGGTGTTCCCCAGGTACACCCTTTATATTGGTAAATAGGTTTTCAAAGCAGTTCAAAATGAAACGACATAAATATTTTATTTTATTTAATCATATCTTTGGTAAGTACAATGGCTTGGGATGTGGCCCCGGAACTTGGTTCTTTGATACCTACACTTTTTGGTGATCGGTTTACAATACATGTTGTCATCATTATAAAAGTATTTGTTTGTAATATCCTACACAGAAAACTACTCGTATTAAAGTATTCAAATATAAGGTTCCAGAACCATAACGATTCATTATTTGCACACGTATCGATGACTGCTCATTGTGTACAAACAAATGGCAATTTCAAAAGAATTCTCTTGACAAGATAATTCAATTCAATAGTTTTCTAAGCTATTTTCATTACTGACAATATAAATAGAAAACTTCTGCTCACGAGGTCCGGGATACGATATCAAAAGAACTGCAAATCAATTTATAGCTTACGTGGTTCGCTGTAGTATTATATTGCAGTGAACGGTTTGAAAATGTGACCTGCGGCTCATCACAGACCAACAAATATCCGAACACCAGAGATTAGGGTGGTTGTTTCCAAAGCATATCGATTACTAACATGTAAGTCCAACACTTCTTGCTATCCGTTTTATTTTCCACCCGTGACTGTCTTCTTTACAGTTAGTCAGAAGAGTTCTGGCGTTAGTTAGTCAGAAGCTAGTTTTTCACACCCATCTGATAGGAAGGGGTTACCGCGGCCTATGGACGTATGCAACACCAGGGGCGTTATACTCGTGCTGCCGACCCTAAAGAAACCTTCTAATGCCCTTCTTGAATAGAGAGAGAGTAATAATAATGACTATTTTAAAAACATTTTATAATCAATTTTGCCGTTTGTTTCTGATGAGCCTGTCAATGATAACGAGGCCACTATATTTGTAGAATATTATGTCATTATCCGTGGCATAGGTCTATGGCGTAAGTGCCTATGTAGGAAACTATACCGCCAAAAGAAAAGGGACAACTGTATCAGTTGTTCAATTTCTATGTTGTTTCTTTGTAGGTACACTTCAGGAGATTGCATTCGAAGGATATTCAGTAAGATGTAAGTTCCTACAGCTGGCTTACGTGTAATAGAATCTCAGTGTACGGAGTGAACTTTGTATCATTTAATTTTCAACCAACTTAAACTTTGTATAATAGTACTATAGTGATGTACTTAATATAAATTGCATTACAGTCCAAACTTAAAATATGAAATAAATAAATATACCTAATAAGTCTTTAAAGATAAATTAAAAGTATATGATACAAATTCTTATACTATTTATGAAGTCCAAAATAATCAAATGAATTTATTTATTAGACGCAATAATAAAAATGCTTTTGACATGGTTTTTTTTACCAATCGTTATTTCACAATGCGTTAATAAACAGTCCTTGGTTCAATTTTGTTCAATTTAGATAAATAAAATAATGTATTTAAATCTTTTCATCATTTCAAAACGAATTATAATCATATTATAATCCTGTAATAAAATAATAAAAATAAACGTAAGCATAATGCAATATAAAAGTTATAAATAATACCATTTTTATATAGCTTGATGGTTTTAAATAGTGCTTATGCATAGTACGAGTATTAAATAAAACTATAGTAATTCATTTTTGGAAACGTGTGTAAAATGTCCTACAATATTTATTTATTTATTTAAAAACGGAATCTCTGCATATTGTGATAGATGTAGATCTGATGGCAAGATTACTACGCCTGAATTTTTATATTGAGTGTTGATAAAAAAAAGACACATTTTATTAGGTATGTATTTATATACCTTTAACTTCTATTTTATATCTTTAACATGTTTGTTAATTTATATAAAACAAAATTTAATACTTTGGGTTGCTATATTTCATCTAGCCACAACCTCTTTTGGCATTCATAGGTAAAGGGCTGGTATTACTCCGTGAAATGTATACTTTCATGACGTATCCTATTAACTATACAGCTAATATAATTTCTCTACGTTGATGTAATAAGCTACAACCCAAAAAATTAAAATATGGACGAAGTAGTTTCAGCCACATTTTCCATCACTTTCTCACAATATCTATTTCTATGTTCATAATTTTATATAATTAATGCCAATTTAATATTGATAAAACTAAATAAAAATAATTTCATTTCATGAATCTATTTAATTAAAAAAAACATTTCAATCTTTGTTTCACGGAAATCTTACTTTACGCCACATACACGTTTGCCACCATTGTTATGAAAAATACAAAAATCTATTTTGGACTTTTAAATTTCTTAACTCACCAGCTATTATTATTGCTAACATCTTTGATTAAATTGTATGTATATATTGGGTAACGACTATTTTACACCAAGACTCAATGTATCAAATTATTTAGGTACGTTCATTTTACTTAATCAAATTGTAGAAACTTTTCTTTTATTTGGTTTTTATGTATACATTTCAAATAAATACATTAAAAATACTTATTGACTAAATAAATTGCCTTTATACATTAATAACATATCTTTGGAAAAACTTGGGTTACGACACTGTCTCACCACTATTTATTAATCTATCATATAAAACATTTAATTCTAAATGCTAGTAACACTTAACATTTCGTCAAAAACAGACAATCATTTGGAATGGTCGTCTTTTATTAATTTTATATTTCAATAATATCCTTCAATCAAGCGCTGTTAATATCGTCCCTCATTTATTATACAAGCCATATTGAATTAACAACGTAATTAAATATAAAAGTAAAGCATAATTGCTGCCATTTGAATGATTTATAATTTTTAAAACATCATAAATGACTGTATTCAGTCTACAAATATGATTACCATTTTATGTATTAAATAACTTCAGAATTCCAATTTTTGTCGAACGAAACAGCACCTTCTTCGATTTAGTATTAATTGCTATTCTTTTTTTTTTTCACAAATGTCTTTGACATCCTCCTTATTTACAATAATATCACACATTGATATTGTACACTAGTACGAAACACCACATCCAGTGACTATTGTTTGTTTCGACTTCCATTCATACATCAATTACACATACAAGGAAATAATGTACCGCTGTTTAATTAGTTCAGCTACTTGCAACTCTATTCCATTCAAATAAAGTTGGTCAACAATTAATTTATTATATCTCTACTAAGAACAACCACATGCATCATTATTGGTCGCGACAAACAATTATCACCTTTATTAACGAGTATGAGGCCTTCGATATTTTATTAATTCTAATCCAAACCTTTAGAGTCGGTTATTTTCTATAAAAATCTTATTATATTGTAATACTCATTGTCACAATAATATTAAATGTGTAGTAATCGTAATGGTATAAATATTGCCTTGTATAAACTACATAGAGGTAACAAGCATCAGTTCATATATTTTTGGTATACGTTTCTATAAGTATTGACTGGTAATTTTTTTTACATTACAAAAAATATATTTAGACTTCGATTTGCTAACCGACATGCGAGTGGGGGTAACCGTGACGTCATCACATATATTTTTTACGATTCGAAGTCAGTTACGCACGTCAGCCGATGATTGGTAATAAATATGAAATATAAATGAATATAATTATCATATTATAGTTGAAAGTATTCAGGTTTTCCTAGCAAGCAACCATAACGTTTTTTCTTAATGTCAGCTAAATCACTTTTACATAATATATATAAGACTTCATTATATACTACTACTTCATGAGTATTTGATTGCTTTATAATATTAATACAAAATCTTTCTACACATTATGCTAACATCTAACTACGTATACATCCTTTTATTTACAAGTAAATTTACATATTGACTTATTAAACATACAATGTGAGTTTGGTTTATTTTTCTTAAGGAATGTTAATCAGATCTGTAACCCAAGTGATAAATTTCTGCGTTATCCATGCTCGAAATATATGGTTAATACTGATACACATGAATAAATTTCATTGTAGCACTTTTTGTTTTTTCATTATTTCAATGCAAAGTTGACCTTAGTGGACGCTCGCGGATCACACTTGAGCATGCACTTAAGAATATTTCTTAAAACTTCATGAAACTATGTTATTAAATTTGAATATTCACTTCAGTCTGGACATAGAATATTCATTCTCATCGCCCGCATGTCATGAGATTTTTATACGCTTGTCGATATTCACTTGACATAACCACATATATGACGGGATTGACGCACGTCGTGAAGTAAATAAGCACGTATCCTATTATGTTTGAAATAGGATGCGGATCATTTTCTAGGAATATTGTCTTCGCCAGCGTAATAGGTAAATGGCAAACGAAAAACCCTACCATTATGGCAACGATCATAGTTAATAGTTTTTTGTCCTTTTTCGATGGAAGTTGCGGCTTTGGTGCTGTGCTCCACTTCATTGTAGCTATAAAGCTTTTGCGATAGCTTTTGGGTTCGTTGCCAAGTGCTCGAATTGCAAGTTCTGGATTGCTATGTCTACTTTCCGGGTCTGGGGAGAAACCATCACTGGAAGTCGACAATTCAGCACCAGTTTGTATAAAACAGCTAAAAGGGAGACGTTTTTGGTACAGTGATTTAGTTGTTATAGTTGCTGTACTCATATTCATTGTTTTCATTTCTGTTGAAGCCATCATAGTTGGTCTACGCGCCAGCTTGTTTGTTTTTCTGACGATCCACCAAATTCGGGCATAGCAAAGGATAATTGCTAAACTAGGTAAAGCAAAAGCGACTATAAAGAGGTACTTCTTCGGTGAATTGTCGAATTCGTCCGGTATGATAGTACAGGAGCCAGTGACGGTGTCCAAACTGAATCTACCCCATACTTCAAACCACATCGGTAGAAACGCACTGAAGGCAAATGTCCAGAGGCTTCCGATCATTAGATATATGTTTCGTCTTGTGTATATTCTGCGGACAAGGGAATTATATTAATTAGGAAAAACATTTAACAATATACGTAGGTAAGTACTTATTATACAGAACTAGTTAAATAAGCTTTACTGTCTTTATTTTGAAGGCGTACATGTACTGCAGAGTTTAAAACTTTACTGTTGTATCTATTCTGTGCTAACTCCAAAATCTTCGTCTACGCTTCGAAACAATTGATAAATCAATGAAATTGATGTATTTTCATTGAAGAACTATGTTTATTTTTCTATCTTATATTCTGGCTTGGCAGTCATCACTGGATCTGCCAGTTATGGCACAAAACGGAAAAAATCTTCCTCATTTTTGTATCTCATTATTAAAATTAAATGTCAAAAATGCAAGAACAACAATTATTGAAATGCGGAAATACTCACTTGACATATTGTGTGGGATGCGAGATCAATACGTATCTGTTCAGCGTAATAGACAATACAGAGAACAGAGACACCGCGACGAGTGCGTATTTCGCATACGGGAACATCCGGCATAAGAATTTCCCATGTATCCAGGATTTATTCCAGAAAGTTGAGGCGGCTAGAGGCAAGATGAAGAAGCAGAAGAGAAGGTCTGAGCAGGACAGGTTGATGATGAATATTGCCGTCGCGTTGCGTACCTGTAAGAGTAAAGGGCGTTTTAATGTTGATCAGTAAAGATCAGTTGACAGCCTCTGTGGCGTAGCGGTAGTGAACGCGGCCGCTACGCAGGAGGCGCGGGTTCGATCACCGCTCAGTGCAAATATTTGTGTTCATGAAATATGGGTATTTGCATTGGTCTGGTCGTGCCTCGGAGAGCACGTTAAGCCGTCGGCCCCGGTTGCCATAAGAACATCTATGGCAGTCGTTACGGGTAGTTGAAGCCCTAAAAAATCCAAAAACAACGGTCTAGCTGCAAAGCTTCGATATCGCCTAATGTTATCATTGGGCTGTGGAGGTCAGATGGCAATCGCTTCACGAAAAAATATCGAAGTCTAGCCAAATCTGTAGTTAAGACTGGCAAAGCGGACCTCAAACTCCGAGCTGAAAAGCTTCGGATGCGACTGGGAATTAACGCTAGGATGAGAGATTATATCTTGGACCAAAAATGAGCTCAAAATGTGTAAAAAATCTTTTCTGGATCTAGTCTTTTGAGGATAGCACGAGGTGTAACGGCAGTCGAAAATTCATCAAGCAACATAGATGAATCAAACACAGATTATTACAAAAGAATCCGCGCGCCAAGATATAATGTCCCAAGGTACACACGATATTTATTTATTATCTTTGTATTTATTTAACACCAGATCACCGTTGTTTTATTTATGTATGACTATCTTCTTCTTCCAAATGAGCCATGTAATCTGTATTAAAATCCATCGATGGTTTAAATGATTCTGATTCCCTAGTTGTTTACGTTTGTGTATAAATTATAAACACTATGACATCAAATTGTAATATTTATCTATTCAGTAAAACCGCTCCACCGTCACAGTCAGAGTCCTACGTATAAGGTGACACCAATAACTTACATATATTTTTAATTATGTGGTTAGAGCTACATCATCTTGAAAGTGAATAACTTGTCTTTGTTAGAAGAATGAGTTCATAGCAGAAATTCCATCTTTATAGCAATTTAGTTTATTACTATGGCACATTTATTTCGTTTTATTTTGACAACCTGTCCTATTGTATTGACAGCATGATCTTTTACATGAGCTTTATATTTTAAAGTAAATACACTAGTGTCTTTAGAATTAGTTAGCTAATTCATGAAACAAGGTGTGCGAGAGTGTATTCAACATTTGTGTCGGTATCTTAGAGTATACATTAACTATAGAGTGCACCTATTGACTAAAAACCGTTGGCACGAGTATAAACAGTGTACCGAGGCACCTGGCTCAACCTCAATCAGTAGCAAAACAATACCCGTCAGAGTGACTTCGCAAATGATATTTAATTCGACATTTTATTTCGTATTACGTGAACTGCTCACGTGAACCATTATTTTGTATCCTGGTTTTAATTTGTCCCTCCATAGCAAATTTTTCAAAAAAATTCACAACATTATACTGAAGTCATAAGTCAAACTATTGATAATTTCGGTAACGCATAAAACTTCACTATAGGTGCGCTTATACCATCGCATAGCATCAGTCACGGTACTGTTATTTATTATACCCGTGCCAACACTCGGCTCAACGGACCCGAGCGATACGTGCGCTCTCTATGATTATAATATAATACTCTAAGGCCCACTAGGCCCACTTGCGCGTACCTGGGTTAGCTATGCTAAATCGAGTTAACTGCTAACCCAGGGTTAAATAAATAATTTCTATTGCGCCGTCAAAAGTCAGAAGCAAACCACGGGTTATTTTTTTAAATATTTACTCTTATATTTACTTTTAAATATTTTTAGTTAAAAAATAACCCAGGGTTTGCGTCTTAATTTTGACCAAATCATTTATTTAACCCTGGGTTAGTAGTTAACTCGAGTTGGCATAGGTACTAATCCAGGTACGCGCAAGTGGGCCTAAGGTCGGTATATTCGTATCAACAATTCCGTGAACATTCAGTTCACGGAATTGTACCAATATCCCTTCAATGTCAAATCGTGCTAAATGCAATAAAACAGTATGCGTTTGACAGTGACAAAGGTAGTTCAGATTTCTGCCATTCCACGAAATCGATCATAAGTAGGTAATTGGTAGCTCTACCTACATGCGTTTAGCACCCTATGAATGAAAATCTTGAGGTAAAATGTTGTGTTATTTTCTTTGACAATAAAAGTGGCTTTTACCCAACTGTGTAATAGTGCCAATATTATTTATTGTGAGTTAAATATAAATGGTTTTGCTACTAAAAATTATTCACAACAATCATAAGGATGTTACACGAACAATACCTCTATGATTTTGTTTTGTATTAGAATTGGTTTCCCCATTCCCCATAATGCCTACGAGTATGATGTATTTGACGTCATGTGAAGTACCTGTTTACTGTTTACTAAGTTATCGCGAGAGGACGGAATAATAAAAAAAAAATCAACACATTTTTGAAGACTATAATTTTTTAAACTAACTGCATTTAAATTTAATTCAAAAGATAAAAAATACTCGTAAGGCTTTTCTGTTGAAGTCGGCGCGAAGCCAAACAGCTGTTAGATGGACATTATGGAGTAGATCCACTTCCTCAGTACGCCACGTCTAGGAGTATCTGTACTACATATTTGATTGAACTCAAATAATGTGCTACTACGTACAGTGACCGTATCATAGCACGATTAAAAAGACATTTATGTCAATTTTTATAATTTGAATCATTAATCGTCGGTTTTACGTTCGTTTATCAAGCAACTGTCAACTTAACACTCTAAATAATGTACGCGCATTGGTTCAAGATGATGGATGATCCACTGTCAACCAGTGGGTATTTATTATTTGGTGTGTTAAGTTAACCCTTTGAAGGATAGAATTCGTAACGAGGTTATCCGACAAAGAACCAAAGTTACCGACATAGCTCGCAGAATAAGCAAGCTGAAGTGGCAGTGGGCTGGCCACATCTGCCGAAGGACTTATGGCCGTTGGAGCAAACGAGTCCTAGAGTGGAGACCGCGCGTAGGAAAACGGAGGGTAGGACATCCCCTAGCCAGATTGACCGACGACCTGCGAAAGGTGGCTGGGACGGACTGGATGCGGAAGGCGGAGGATTGGCAAACGTGGCGCACATTGGGGGAGGCCTATGTCCAGCAGTGGACTGCGGTAGGCTGATTGATTGATTGATTGAAGTTAACCCAGGACCAGAATGAATGGAAGAAACATTAAAAAATTTTGAGCACACGCGTAAAAGATATAGTCGATTATGATAGGAAAAAGCGAAATCTGTCAGGTGGGACTCGTACCCGCGAACTTTCCCTTACAGGGGTAATGCTCTGACCACTGAGCCAACGAGTCTCACCTGAAGTTTATCCAAAGTTTCCTATAACTACATCCGTGTAGGGGCGGCGGTTCAATAATATATTTAGGTGTGACAACAATAGAAGGATTTTTTTCCAAAAAACTAGCAACTATTATTAGGAAATATCGTTTATGTTCAGAGAATATATAAATATTACTAGCTGTCCCGGCGAACTTCGTACCGCCTTATTTTTCCCGTTCCCGCTGCACCTATTTTTTCAACGTTTAAACCTTCCCTGGACATCCACGAACATTTCAAGACTAAAATTAGCCAAATCGGTTCATCCGTTCTTGAGTTATAAACTAACAACGAAAAGTGGCATTGATTTTTATATAATATTAGATTATTACGAGATATATTGTTCTTCTTCCTCCTAGCGTTAATTCCCAGTCGCATCCGAAGTTTTTCAGCTCGGAGTCTGGGGTCCGCTTTACCAGTCGTATCTACAGATTTGGCTAGACCTCGATATTTTTTCGTGAAGCGATTACCATCTGACCTCCACAGCCCAATGATAACATTAGGCGATATCGAAGCTTTGCAGCTAGACAGTTGTTTTTGGATTTTTTAGAGCTCCAACTACCCGTAACGACTGCCATAGATGTTCTTATGGCAACCGGGACCGACGGCTTAACGTGCTTTCGAGGCACGACCAGACCAATGCAAATACCCATATTTCATGAACACAAATATTTGAACCCGCGCCTCCTGCGTAGCGGCCGCGCCGCAAATCTCAAGAACAGCTGAACCGATTTCGTTAATTCTTTCTTTGGAATATTCCAGAAGTACGAGGATGGTTCTTACGCAGAAAAAAAAAGAATCCACTGTTAGGCGGTACGAAGTTCGCGGGGTCAGCTAGTTGTTAATATAGTATTTATAAGTCAAAGGTTAAATCACAATAATATCTGTACTGAACTGAATCTATCCAGCTGTTTGTAACAGAATAGTTGGTACGATACAGTCATAAAGAGAAGTTGTTTGTCATACTTGCTTTCATAGTCCTATACTTGAGATAGAGTTACACCCGTATTCACAAACGATACTGTGAGGTCTCATAGTGTGCTCGAGCGCATAGGGCTGGTAAAATTAAATCAAAAACATCACGGAGCAGTATCTAACGCAGTGCGTTCCCTCAACGAAGTATTACTTAAGTGTTATCAATGAATAAAAAGGCTTGCCAAAGCGAACGCACTGAGAATTTGTCGTTCTTTGCACAGTTTTGGTAGTACGCATAGCGAAGTATTGTTTGTGAATACGGGTGTTAGTCTCTGTAGCAATTTCTTAGACATGGGGTTTATACAGCAATAAATCGTAAACTAACATAACCGCCTGTACAGTCTGCACACAGCGGCACAGAGTGGTTTATATTACCCTTTAGGCGAATCTACAACGGTCGGATTTAATTATGGATTCTCGTGAGGCTAATTTCGACTTTGCTTCGTTCTAGTATAATTTGATTTGTTTTTAATGTTTACTTGCTTAGGTTTTTTAATCACGCCTTTACCCCCGGAGGATTAGGCAGAGGTGAATTAACATCACACACCACATTTCACCAATCATTGTATTGTGAGCTTATTGCCGTATTTTGGGCACTATTGTTGACTTGAGCCATGCATCTGAGGAAATCTGTTTGATTTTTTCATGTTTAGACAATATAGTGAGCCAGAAGCGGTAGCTGTGTGGCGCGGCAATCTCATTCAATGCCAACATTGACAAAGGCTTTTAAACTTTTCATTCACTATTTTCCGTACAAAGAATCAAAGTCGTATTTGCAACCTTCTGTAACGGAGATAGATTCTAAAATGCCACGTTTTGGCCTTGAATGTGCTCTCCGCGGTGTTGCTGTCCATTACTACCACTTTCAGTGTGAACGGCATTTCATTGTTTTGTGAGATTAGAAATGCATTGTAGTGTTGCTAGACAACTAGATCGATCAACCTGATACGAACAAAGTACCTATCAAAAATGACTATTACAGAGTCACTATGACAATGTAGTATTAATTCCTCAATCTTAGGCGTATAATTCCATTTGCAGTTTAGTAAATCACGTTTTCCTGTAAATATGAGGTACCTAGGTGAGTAAATGAACTTACCGTTTATTACAACATTTTTAATACCTATTATCTTGTTTAAAACGCGGTACCTAATTACAGTTGGTGCCCAGAGAATCCAAAAGAATATTATACGAGTTCAGATTTTAATTAAACAGTAATTTATTTTGATGAATACATTATATTACAAATACAGATAAAGTACCCAGAATTCCTGTATCTGTTCATGACGCATCTTGTGTTATTAATCTTCGTGAAATTATTACAGATATGTTTCATAACAAGCTTAAAACTAAAATGTATATTCCTCACGCATACCTATTAAATACGGACAATAGCTGCGAAAATTAACTATTTACTGTATAATAGAGTTCACTGACCTTTTTGCATTTAGCAAGCGCAATGATAGTGATGAGGTTGCCAGGGATGCCGATGAGCATGAAGATCACACAACAAGCAGACGCAAACTGCACCAGCGCATCAGGGTATCCTTTAAACAACTCTTCAGCCGACAGTGCCGCATTCGAATCATAATACGATAGTCCTTTCAGAATTGAGACATTTGAATTCCCATCACCCATTTTCACAATATTGACACTTAATACACGACACTCAAGTTCAACATTTGCACGACAAATGACAGAACAATTATGATTGACATGGTTTTTGTTTGTTTTTACCCTAATGAGTCAAGCTGAGTCAAGTCCGTCTGAGACTGATAGAACTCTAGCCATAGTCCTCATTGGGTACAAGTACAATATTGATTTACAGATTTATTACCTTTTCCACTTTTATCCCTAAATCCCAGATACATATTTTTTATTATTATTGAATATGAAGATGAATCACACACTTTGATAGCAAACAAATCGCTAGTTTCCGACAGTGCTATCAACCAACGCATGTTTGACATTCAATTAACAGTTACTGAGTATTACTATGAGATAACTATTACAAATATCTTAATTAACATCACTATTTTACAATTATTACAAAACTACTTCGGTATAAAACACTCTTAAATGCTTTCATGACACTCCATGTAAGCACAAACACGGACGGTTCACAATTATTAAATTGTCTACGAATAAATTTTGCGCTTCTTTCACCTACTGGTATACATCTACACAAATAAGTTAGGGTTGTCACTACACTATACGAATTTATGGTCACTTATGTTTTACACACATGTACTTGAGTGTCCATTATTTGCAGTTATTCAGGCTGTGGAGCGATTTACGACTAGTCACGGCGGGCGCTTCTCTGAGGCGCCATCGCCGGGCGAACGTCACGCCCACCGTCGACACATCAGCAAATTTTTGTACGCTTGGCGGTACTCGCTTGACATAACCACATATATAATAGGGTTAATACACGTAGTCAAGTATATTAAAATATACCCCGCTATGTTGGCAGCCGGGTGAGACGTGAACTCCCGAAATATTTTAGTCAGAGTTATGGGTAAGTAACACACCCAGAAAGACAGCATTATTGCCATTATCATCTTCAAGAGTTTTCTGTCTTTGGGTGTTAATCGTGGTGGTCTAACAGAAGCGGGTGAGCGTCTTAGTGCTACAGCAGCTTGACGAAGCCGCTTAGCCGTTTCACCTCCACTCGGTGTTCTTGGTTTAGCATCAAGTGCACATTCTTCATCGTGACCATCTAGAGTATCGACTCCAGAAGATGAAGAACGTTCTGGTCCTGGTGTTGGAGGACAGTGTAAAACAGGAGGAGCAAGTAATGCTCTCCGAGGAGGGGCAACATGATTTATTCCGTTCTCTAGACCCGGAGATCTTTCTAACGCTGTTGAAGCTGAGCCAACAGCCGAATCCTCTAGTCCTGGTCTAGATCGTCCTCGAGCAGGGGCACGGGATTTCCTTGCAGCTTCTCTTACAATACAAAATATTCTTGCATAACATATTACTATAGCCAAGCAAGGCAACATAAACGCTCCAACAAATAGGAACTCTTTTGGAGATCGGTTGTTTTTATCTGGTAGTATTGAGCAGGATCCTATGTCTGGATCCAAACCAAATCTGCCCCATTTCCCTAACCACGTAGCGATGAGGGCTCCAAAAGAAAATATCCAAGTGCTAGCCACCATTACTGCCAGATATTTGCGTCGGTACAACCTGTTGACATAAGATGTTATTTAATGTTTGTCTAATGATAAAACTGTTTGTGTCATTTAACTTAGCTCAATTTTTATCTAAATGTCTTCACGTTAGTTAAGGAGAGGTGCGTTAATCAGCTACTCTGATGCTTTAGCTACTTTCATTTTTCAGATAATACTTACTTGGGATATAACCGCGGGTGCGAGATCATGACATATCTGTTTATAGTGATAGCCAACACGGTGAACAATGATACAGCAACTAGAGCGTATCTGGCCAGAGGGAACATGCGGCAGAGAATTCTGCCATGTGCCCAGGATCTTCGCCAGAAAGTAGAAGCAGCCAATGGTAGGTTAAAGCAGCAGAAGAGAAGATCAGAGCATGACAGGTTCATTATGAAGACGGCTGTAGCGTTGCGAACCTGTGAATAAGAAAAAGAAGTGATATGTGAACATGGGCGCGTTTTTTTTTCAAATGATCATGGTTAAGAACTGTTTTTGCCACATTAAGTAGGTAAACATATGTCTCTACTGCAGACCAGTCACATTATATACACATAATATACACATAATATACACGGACGTATGATGCTACAATTTTTGCTTATCGCCAATATGCAATAATTTGCGAAACACGTATAAATGGAGATAAGGAATATGAATGTAGAATTCATTTTTCTTATCTCCTAAGATTCTCTATAGGTATTTTGAGTAATCATGATTACAAAGAAAACTTGACATGAGAAATGGTCAAATACTTCATTTATAAACTAATAATATAATCACTCATCAAAAAATTGTGTTCTTAAATAACTGCCCTAATTCTTTACAATTTCGGCAGATACCTAAAATTATATAGAAGAAGTAATTGATCTCGACCTATTGAAGTGCACTATTTTGGACCGTCCTTATCGCATCCCTGGTCTATTATTATCGTTCTTCAGGATACAAACTCCGAGTCAAGATAAAAGGCCATTATCAATCAATATTTTCTCACACCAGTGTGTGTTTGTTTACATAGCAGTTAACTTGTGTTATTGAACCTTTAAAACAATGAATCATGAATCATATGCTTTTGACAGTCACTCATTAGATCCGTCTATATGTTCAAATGTAAGGTTAGAACATTAATAATCCACTGTGAGTGATGGCAACGGTTTTTCGATATAAAGAGCTACCTATATTATGTTTTCAATGGTGCTATAAAAGTACAACATAAATATTTGAATGTTAGTGCAGCTGCACCCCGTAGTCTTATCAGCAATTTATTTTTGCGATAAAGGTAGTCTATGCGCTTCCCACGAAACCTGATTCTAATTTTTTTATTTTTTTTACTCTAATTTATTTTGGTGGCACACTGCCCAGCTAGTTGAACGGACGACCTGAAAAAGGTTACTGGAATAAACTCAATGCGCAAGGCAGAGGGTCAGATGCTATGACACACATTTGAAGAGGACTATGTCCAGCAGTGAACTGCAATGGTTAATTGATTGACTGACATTATAGTATAGTTAAAATCTCGCTGCAGACTCGGTCATAAAAATCATAATCGGCGGCGGCGTAGGGATGTGCGCTAGTTGACCGACGGCATCTGTGGTTCAGTGGTAGAATGCTCACCTGTCGATTTACAATAAAACACGTTTATAAGGTTTTATACTACTGTAAGAGAGCGAAACACTCGAATGATTTATGACCGAGTCTGCAGCAAGATTTTAACTATACTATAGTTAAAATTGAATTTGCTCGTAGGTACCTACCACCCCTCAATCATTTTATTGCTACGTTACTGTCTGATTCAATTATATTTAAAGGTGCAGACAGTACTCGTAGATATTGCATTGCCCTTTGCACATGCTATAATGGAACATACATTCACCAAATCTGCATTACAATACAAACACAATGATATATCATTGCGATACGTGGAGGGAATGCTTCAAAATACGCATGAGACGACCCATTATGTATTATATTAGAGACGTATAATTTTCATTCATGAAAATAAAGAAGGACTTTTTCATAGCGAAACCTTTTCTTATTGGTTCGAATTTCACTTATTGACCCTGATAACTAAGAAAACTGTAGGTTATTAGCGCTCTTAGTCATAGTATAGCTTCCAACTGATTGATGTCATTAATCATACAATAATATTTCATCCAGATGATTGGTCATAGCTATATTGATGCGATAGGTGACGCTGTCATAAAGTATTGTGGTATTTATACTCGTATGTACTCTCCCTTTGTCCACTGCTCTCTTGCTTCTCTGCCTTAGGGAAAAATATAGATTTACCCGAAGGCCTGTTGAGGGCTTTCGACCCAGAAGAGCATACTCGCTAATACTCCACTCCAACGCACACGACATACCTACCTACGTCAATGTTGTACGTACGGCACTACCTCCTCGTCATTCTAAAAACTGCTAGAAGAACAGTCTTCTTACATGCATTGGTCAAACTCATAATGATACCTTTAAGTTGGCCTATTCTTATGCATAAAGAGGTTGTACAAACTTCAAATAATAAATACTCTGAACGTGGATTCTTAAGGAAAGTTAGGAATACCTAACATCGAGTAGAAAACCCGTGCCAGAGTTTCGTCACAGATTAATAATAAATAGTTACTACGTAAGTTTCGTTCATTAATCATCAAGTGGCTTGCAAATGAGGCTGGCTTAGTTGGAGATTTTGGTTGGTTCCACGGGGGAATGGGGCCTCCAAAATGCAGTTTAGTTATAGTAAAATACTGCGAAACATAACTTCTTATAAACTCGATATGTGACAAGATGTCAAGTTATCCATAAATAATTTAATTATTAATGCATATTCATATTGCAGTGGACTGCAATAGGCTAATTGATTGATTGATTCATATAATAAGTAATGTAATAATAACAGCTAGTGTTTGAATAAAATCGCATAATTTATATCTGTACTTACGCTATGCGTACACTGACCTAGGTTAAGGGACGTGCGATATTTTATATCTTATTGCGGAATTTATCGCGTGCGGTGAATAAATCAACAATGCTATAATAGCGACTGGAATTTATTTATATAATAGTCGAATACTTTATTGTTCGCAAGTTTATAAAATGCTTAAATTATAATAATGTCTATTACTTCGGTACCTATACTTATTTGAACAGGGCGCATGCATACTTTCAATTCGCTTGGTAAGTTAAAGGGTAGTAGTATTAAGGAACGAGGGTGACTATTGCAGGTACAAATAATGCTAAAGAAACTTTCTCGGAAACCGACAGACGCGCTGAAGTCATGTATTTTCACTGATTAAATTACCCCAAAATGGACTTCAGTGAAATGATATGCCCATCGCAGGGAACAAACACTTATCCCCTATGGTGGCACTTCACATGGCTATTTGTATTTCCGTATTTGACATATTTGATTAACAATTACCATGTGTGGACAGTGTATTTGACAAAGCATGGGTCTTATTGCCTATTTGACAAATATGGCCAATAACAAATAGGTTTAATCAAACACGATAATATTATTACAGTTACTGAACCCACATGAGCAGCCTCCGTGGTTGCTCATGTGTATGCTAATGATATTGCGCTGTTGGACGTAGACAGGAGCAGATTGGTGCGACGCGTGAAAGTGTGGAAGGAGGCGGTTGAGAACGGCGGTCTGAAGCTAAATGTAGCGAAGACAGAATACTTGGCGTTAAACTCGACAGATCCCACACCCGTCCGCATAGGCGATGATTTGGTCGAGCGCACGGACCAGGTTAAGTACCTGGGTTCTGTACTTCATGTGACCGGTGAAATCGACCCCGATGTCAGGGCACGCATTGCTGCCGCGTGGGCCAAGTGGCGAGAAATGACTGGCGTCACGTGTGATCCCAAAATGCCAGTCAGGTTGAAGGGGCAGGTCTATAAGACGATCATTAGGCCTGTCCTCTTGCACGGTTGTGAGGCGTGGCCGCTGCTGGAGCGACACAAGCAAGAGCTGCGTGTCACGGCGATGAAAATGCTGCGGTGGATGTGCGGCGTCACGCGTGAAGATCGCGTGAGGAACTCTCGCATCCACGGCAGCCTTCATGCCCGTGACATCGCGGATAAAATGCAAGAGAGCCGTCTTCGCTGGTGCGGCCACGTCTTGCGGCAACCGCCGGGCTACGTGGGTAGCAAATGTCTGGTATTGGTCCAAGTAGAAGGGGTAGGTCCAAGAAGTCCTGGCTTGACGTCGTGGAGGGTGACATACGTGCAAATGGTCTCACTACTATGGACGCCCAAGATCGTGCGAAGTGGACGAGGAAGAGCCGGAAGGCGGACCTTGGGCTCCGAGGTCATCTTGGCCACGGATGCAATCAGGAAAGTACGTCTACATGAAGATGATGGTGATAATATTACAGTTGATAAAGTGAATATGTCCTTCGGAATAACAGACTGTTGTGATGTTACTCACGTACTCCGCAGAAAAATTAAGCGGTTATTGTCCAATGAGTAATAATAAAAACACTCACAAATTAATTATTATAGGGAATTTGATTGACGTTTTGTGGTAGGTACCTATGTAAGTTTTCCTTCATTAGTCGGTTTTATAACCACAACTGCACGTTTTTAGGGTTCCGTAGCCAAATGGCAAAAAATGGAACCCTTATAGATTCGTCATGTCTGTCCGTCCGTCTGTCTGTCTGTCTGTCTGTCTGTCTGTCTGTCTGTCCGTCCGTATGTCACAGCCACTTTTCTCCGAAACTATTAGGCCTATGCTGTTGAAACTTGGTAAGAAGATGTATTCTGTGAACCGCATTAAGAATTTAACACAAAAATAAAAAAAAGCATTAAATTTTGGGGGTCCCCATACTTAGAACTGAAAGTCAATTTTTTTTTTTTCATCAAACCCATACGTGTGGGGTATCTAGGTATAGATAGGTCTTTAAAAATGCTATTGAGTTTTCTAACATATTTTTTTTCTAAACTTAATAATTTGCGCGAGAGAAATGTGTCCCCCCCCCCCTCCCTCTAACTTCTAAAATAATAGAATGATAAATCTAAAAAAAATATATGATGTAAATTGCCATGCAAACTACCACTAAAAATTGGTTCGAACGAGATCCAGTCAGTAGTTTTTTTTTAATACGTCATAAACAGCAATTTTCGAATTTGCTACTACGGAACCCTTCATGGGCGAGTCCGACTCGCACTTGACCGATTTTATTTTGTTTGTAAAATTATTGTTGTTACCTACATTATCCCGGGATATAGGGATAATTAAAGTAGTAATTGAAAAGGGACTTGTTTGTAGGTACTTAGTTTGTAAAGATGTTCCAGATGTTGATAACTCAATCACGTTTTCTAGCATGTAAAACAGTCTAAAAAATTGTTTCTAATAAGGAAAAAATTGATTTTATCGGCAATAATAAAGATACGGATAATTTTATTGCGTTAACTATACACAATTAAGGTCTTAAGTCTAAGTTACGTGTTTGAGACAATAGTTAAACTATTATGCAAAAGAAATGAATTGTATCCTCTATTTCCGTGGGGGAAATGCCACTCCCGTAAGCCACCGGGGGTGGTTATGTTGTACTTGAACCGACTAAAACCCCACACCGTTTCAGGTGTCAATTACGGTGGTATAAAGTTACCCACGCTCCCCTGCGTCCTTTGCTGATCAAAGGGACACGTGGGAAGTCTCCGAGCAACAGTCGACAGGGCCCTAAAATATAAACCCTAATAAAATATTAAAATCTATAAGTTGGTATGGTTTTTAGGATTGGATAGAAATTACTGGTAATATTGTGTACTCTATTTTCCATGAAAGCCTATGAAAATTCTACAGAATCTGAAACATTTTATTATTTGTAAGGTATCGTAGGTACCGGTGGGCCGCCGGCGGCGCCTCCTTCTGCGAGCAAGTAATGCTCGTGAAGGAGGCGGCGGCGGAGCGGGAGCGAAGGAGAATCGCAGACCTTGCGGCCCGCGACGAGCGGAGGAGAATCGCTAACCGCGCGGCCCGCAACGAGCGGCGGCAACTCGGGCGTCGGAGGTCGCAGAATGACCTCCGTCCCCCATGAGCGCGGGCCTAGGGGTGACGGGTGGAGCCGCCTGTCACCCTAGCAGAAGCAGGCCACGGCGGCGGCGCGCATTGCGTGCCTCCCTTTTTTTTTTTTATCATGCGAAAAATCCCCACGGATACCTCCCCCGCCGGAACCAGAGGAGAAGGTTATGTCGGACTCGAACCGACTAAAACGCACCCTTCTCCGGCTTCGGCGAGGGAGGTATCCGTGGGGATTATTTCGCACGATAAAAAAAAAAGGTATCGTAGGTACAAGTAGCCTAATTTTACGAACAAATGACGGACGAGTTGTGATAAAATATATTTGTGAGTTAATATTTTCTGTGATACTGATAAATGGCTACAATATTTACATGTCACTCTGTTTGTATACGGTTTTATTATCATACCAAGAACGACACTTGTTTATGTCCCTGTCTGTTAGAAGACTGACCATCATAGTAGGTACATAGTTCTTTATCAGACTTGTCTACACATTTTTATTATTTTCTATCTTATCTAATCATTTATAATTCTTTGCAATAAAAACGGGTAATTTTGTTATTCATTTTAATGTAGGTCTGCAATGTTTTCCGTTTTATAATAATGAAATGAATGACGAGTAAACGGTACAAAAAATATAGGTACAGACCTACCCGTGGTATGCCGTGGTCGTATAGGTGCACTGAATAACTTAGGTACCTATCCGTTATACATGTTACCTGTATGTGTACAAAAAATAAAATAATAAAGATGTAATAGATACCTATTAATTTCTCAATAAATTAATAATAAAAATTAAGTATTAGCAATAGATTAAAAAATAATTTTGCTTGATATAATCTTACTTAATTTAAGAAAGGAAAGCTATTGTGAAATTAAAAATATTTTCATAGTACTTATTCAAAATGATTAACATTTCTAATGGACTTGGACTTGTAAGAAATTATACAGATGAAACTTAATGTTATATTTTGACTGAATTGTATTCATTATTTATTTGATTAATTTTCAGACTATGATAGGAAAAGGTTAAGAAGATGATGGTGATGGTGCCATTTCCTATAATAAAAGCAAATGTCTGCAAGAGTTTTGTTTCTAGAACGATAACGATCAATAATGTTACTTAACTGAAAATGCATGGGAAGACTTACCTTTTTGCACCTTGCAAGCGCCACGATAGTGATGAGGTTTCCGGGGATCCCAACAAGCATAAACAGCACACAGCAAACCGAAGCGAACCGCAGCAGCGGCTCCGGGTAATCACGAAACAGCGCCACCGCCGCCAGCTCCTCATCCGATGCGTACTCCACCACACTGGAATTCCCATTCTCTACCTCACTCGCAAACGTACTCCTAGGTATACTTGGCAACAGATCACCCATCTTTGCGGCTCACACATCATTCGTCCACAAAAGTAGCACTGTATTTGAGTTCATCACTTAGGTCGGTACGTGGACGGGTTTCGTTTGCGCCTGATAAGTCAATAAGTGAGTGATACTATGTGGTTGATAAGGCATTTTGTCGATGAGTGGGGTTATAGGGTCACAGCTGCTCAGGAAGCACTCATTATCAGCTCGCCGGGCGCGTCGACGTATCTGCACAGATAAATTAGAATACGATAATAATTAACTTCAATGTAAACACAGATGTAGTGGAGTTACGAAAAGCAAATGTGTATATATTTGTTCAGAATTTGCGTCTGTGGAATTTATTATTTTATATCATTAAATTAGTATGTTATAATAAAAATGCTGCTTGATGGTAAATGATTGCTGTAGTTTAGGAGCTGTATGTGGTTCAAGATTATCGGGGCATGGACCAATCAAACTAGCTAGCCAGTATCTACACTTGTTGATTAAAGGATAGCCTTATCCTTTATTGGGCGTAGGGTTTCCTTTGGAGATTGGGAGGTTATACGGCATACTTGCCTTAAAAGTTGTATAAATCAAATTAAAAAGGAAAGAAGGTACTAGCTAGTGTACCAGCTGACTGACGGATGACGGCTCAGCCCCCCTAGACAAGTGGCAATTCGTTGCTCGGCGTATGATGCAATAGAATGACAAATGTATAGGATTTGACGTTTTTGACATTCGTTGACGCCTGTCATATACGTCAAATCCAATACATTTGGCATTCTATTTCATCATACGGCGAGCAACGAATTGCCACTTGTCTAGAGGGGCTGATACCTTACTGAGTACTCTCTTCAGGATTGGTAAGTCTGACGATAGTCGCTCGTACAATGTTGACCTAAACCAAAGGCAACAAAATTTACCAAAGATTTTCGAGTTACAAGATGACGATAAATACAAATCACATAGGTATACAAACGTCTTGTAAGGATCTTAATATTTTGTAGGCCGGAATTTACGATAGGTAGGTAGGTACTACGTTTTCCTTGTGTAATTCATAAACAAAACAGACGAGCTACCACCTAATTTAAAGTTGTCTTGTTAAGAACATTAATTAGTTGTTTAATGTTTACTTCCGTACAGTGCCCGGCTTTTGATTTGGCACGCCTTGTCATAAGGTACAGTGAGCGGTCGGGTAAGTTCGGCTTGTTTCGGTTCTGTAGAGAGTTGTCTCTATCGTACATTTGACTGACAGTTTGAGACCTTTACGGAGTAGTTAAAGTGTAAGTAAGTAAGTAAAGTAAAAAAGTACGTGGTACTGCGGGTGTTGTAGAAGGCGAATAAGGGATAGGGTTGTTCTCCATCCGACGACACAATTTTAGGCCATATCTCTGGTTCTACTCATTTAATTTCGGTCAAACAAACGTAAGATTTAAGTATCTAATCTTTCTAACAAAAAACCGCATCTAAATCCGTGACGTAGTTTTTGCGTGCATTCGTATACCTAGATAAATTTAAAAAAAAATGGGTTCAGTATTATGACATACCTAACCCAAATGTTTTTATAGTTATCTCCAATGACAGAATGTTACAGTTACTTTACAATTATATTATAATAATATACATTAGAACTATACCTTCGGTTTTAACTACTCTAAAAAGATATCAATAAGTATGTAAAGATATTTCGACGTGCACTGTGCAATATAGTTAACACTAAGCTAGTCGATCTTAGCAGGCTTCACTTGTCTTCCCGAAGTGCCAAATCAAATGCCGGGTACTGTACTGTTGTCATAACAGACACTTAAGCGGGTATTTAAATAGGTAATTAATTCTTCTCAGCCTTATCATGTTCAGGTGAAATAAGCATTGACTTATAGTGTAATACCGGCTGTATACGTTGAACTAACGTAAGCCAATATACGTCGCAATATACTTAAACAATTTTATATCAGAATATTGAACTATTCGCGAAAAATTATCGTTTCAATAAGGGTTTGGACTTAGAGGTTAAGAAGTAGGCCTCACAATGGAGAAGTCCTCGGTTAAATCCCATTACAAACAAACCCACACAAACCCACTCCTATAACGGATATATCAGTAATTTCAGTTACTAAGTGCTCTATAAAAAAAATTACCATAATTTAAGTATTTTGTTTCACTATTATTAATCATATTCATTTTGTAAATTAAATTCTCAATTAACATTTTAACACAAATATGCACGTTCTAAAGCAACACTCAAAATATAATTTATCCTGTGGGTTGAATTACATTTAATTACACAACACAGGTGAATGAATATTGTCTGCAGGGATACCGATATTTAAATGTGTTTGTAGATATGCATTGCTATGCGAGCTGGTATTTACTTTATTTTCCAGTTAATAGAGTTGCTTTTTACTTGTGCCTTGAAAGAACCACATTCGGAATGTACTAAGTTTCCATAACATAGTAGTTATGGATACTTACATAGAGTTTGTACTCGGCGGCGGTAGGTACATTCGTGATCATGGGCCATACATAGGTAACGCTTTAGTGTTGTTACAAGCGCCAGCTCTTGTGACAACACTAAAGTATTGAACTCGAAAAACATAAAAAACATGTTATTTTTAAATTGGAAAAAGCGAAATTGGAAAAGTTCAGCATACTAAATGCTTTAAAATTATTTCAATAAAAAACATGGTAAATATCCTGGTGAGTGTTATATTACTAACGGAATGTTAGCAGTTTATTCCGTTCTTAATCCCTTAAAAGACAATAACGCTATATCAGTTCCAGTGGCTAGGGTTCCCTAAAACCCGATTCCTAGCGACTTCTCAATGGGTTGTGTGGTGCATGACAAACTAGATCGAGGCAAGTATTATTTTCTACCAGCTTAGTTTTTGGAAATTTTACCACTGATTAGTTCCATACCTTGGCATAGGTTATGTGGAGGAACGAGGTCTGATGTTCCTCCAACACAAAAGGGGGATCCTCCGACCCCGGCCCAACTATTGTCGTTGGGATGTTGTATGTATATTGTACCAGCGCGAGAACTTCACTTTCGCGATGCAGGATTCAGAGAGATGTCGGTATTGCCACAGTTTCATCACCAATGTCGGTCTCATAAAACTTATAAACCAATCAAAAATAAGCGAACCCCCTCCGGACTTGAAAATGTAAACTTTGGACGTCACCGGGAAATCTCTAGGAGGATGATGATAAATAGGTACCTACATTACAAAGTATGTTACATTACATTGTATTTTATAACATCTCGCTTCGTTTTCCATTTCAGAGCGCAATACGCTATTTTATTAGCAATATTGGTAAGTACTACGATAAAGTAAACTTGCAGTGCAATAGCACATAAAACGGCAACTGGCAATTTAACTGGAGTATTTGTTACCTTGGGTAGTTAACTGTCTAGTAGAAGACATTATATGGGATTGAAACTATCTATTTTGAATGAAATTAAGTAGCCAGTGTTGAATTAGGGTAATGAATTTGATGAATTAATGTAAAAATATAACTTAAAAGATCGTTCTAAGTCTATAAGGGGTCGTCAGAACGATTAAGGCTAAATGGCAGTTCGTGAGGTTAGGCACCTTATAGAGTAGAAGCAAACAATAGCCTGGAGGAAAAGATACCTTTTTCGTTGTTTTCATTATTTATTGGGTACCAAGACAAGGATTGTTCACAAGAAAAATTGTGTATGCACCGGCACTGGAGCGAATCCTAGCGGTGCCGCAAGTTAATAAATTATACCTTTGGGGTGGCAATGTGTAGGATAATTGCCCCCTTTTTCGCGGGGTGGAGTACAATTACGATGAATACGTGGAGTGCGTATCGATCCAACTTGTCTATCCGAAGCAATCCCTAAGGAACAATATGGGCACACTACAACACTTAGGTACACGGGTAAAGAGAAGTCACTTACCGCGCGCTGCTCCTTTGGTGATTTGTTGGTGGCCACCAACTGGTCCAGGTGTCGGGATGCTTGTAACACTTGCACTGTAATATGCTCGTGATGCGGTGAGCTGCTGAGACCTCCAATTAATACGAATGTCGAAGCGAGACTGGTGCGGTCGAGAGGTGGCGCGCGCGGCACTGCCAATCTCTCTTTCTCGAAATACCCGCATACCATGTTATCGCAAGTACCCTCATATTCCCTAAGTTTCGCTCGGACAAACTATAGGATCGATAAGCACCCGCCACAACACGCTCCCCGCCTTGACAAGGTCCATAGCTAAATAGGGGGAGCTAGGTAATGAGGTAATTCCGATCTAAGCGGTTAAGTTTCATAAATGTAAGGCACTCTGATAATATTAATGAACCGTTACAGCAGATGAAACAGTAAATAGCGTAAAATGTGTATTATTATTATAACCCAAGCAGATACCCATAGGGAGACCGATTGAGGCTTAATCACGAAATTATTTAAATAAATATTAAATTAAAATGCGGTTGAAAAATAAGTATTAAGGAAATTTAAATAAATTTTATTGGGTTGGCAACGGATACAGCTTAGTTACAGGACGTTTATAAATTCCGGACGCGGTTTTGACAGACGCGACTCGAACTATGCCATCTGTACCCGGGAAAACTTCGGTTATAATGCCGAGTGGCCACGATAAAGGTGGTACGTTATCTTGACCCAAGAGGACAATAATGCCGATCTCTATCGGACGATCAGGCGTACACCACTTCTGTCGAGTTTGTAACGTATTTAAGTATTCCACGCGCCATTTTTTCCAATAACCCAATACCAACTGATCCAGAAGCCTCTTGCGGTTTTTTAGATTAATACCTTCCTCTGTCAGTTCAGAAGAAGGCAAGTATGTAAGCGGACTGGACATTAAAAAATGTGCCGGTGTGAGCACCTCGGGGTGTGGGTCCGATGACAAAACACTAAGCGGTCGCGAATTTAAAAGGCATTCTATCTGCACCAATACGGTCAAAAGTTCCTCATACGTGAGAAGCTGCTTGCCAATGACTCGGAACAAATGAGTCTTAACGCTTTTAATATTGGACTCCCACAGACCTCCGAAGTGCGGAGCTCGCGGTGGGATCATAGTCCACTTAATTTGAGTTTTGAGTAGTTCCCGCTTAATGTCCGACTGAACAGCTGAATTTAATAAAAATGAGTATATTTCATTTAGCTGTGCTTTCGCACCTATAAAATTTGTACCATTGTCCGAGTACATAACGGACACTGGACCCCGGCGCGCAATAAATCTTTTGAAAGCGGAAAGAAAAGCTTCTGAGGTGAGATCCGAAACGAGTTCTATATGTATGGCCTTAGTGACCAAGCATATAAATAAACATATATAGACCTTCTGCGAGTGTTGTCCTCTGCGGCGAGTAGGTACATACGCAATAGGACCAGCTAAATCCACCCCAGTATGCACAAAGGCCTTGGCATCGCGGACCCGGTATCCAGGCAGATCAGCCATTTTGGGCGTCGGGTGCACAGGATTTAAATGAAAGCAAGTGTTGCATTTGCGGCAGCGCGAACGAATAACGGTCCTACCATCCAATATCCAAAACCGTTGCCTAATAATGGACATCAATAGTCCAGGGCCCGTATGACAGTACGTATTATGGTAGTGATCAATTATTAAATCAACTACACGGTCATGTTTAGGTAGTAGTGCGGGATGTTTAGCTTCGTAGGGTAGGTCTGACTTTGAAAGTCTACCCCCGATTCGTAGGATTCCGTAATCGTCCAGAAAACCAGACAGACTGCGTAATTTTTTAGAGGGGAGTTCGCCGGCCTTAATCAGGTTCACTTCATTAGAGAAATGGATACTTTGAACAATTCGAATAACAAATTTTTCAGCGGTTTGAATATTTTGAATAGAGTCCTGACTACCTAATCTATTCGTAAATTTAAGAATACAAATGAATGTACGCAATAGCTTATTCCATGAGCTGATGCGATCAGCTATGGCAGCTAGAGCATGCGGTTCAGTCTTTGAAGTTTCGGCCACAAATGCCTTGGATTTCAACTCTGGTAATGTATCCCACTCAGTTGGGATGAATTTTAAGGGCCATTCATTTATCGGCTGATGAAGCCAAGTAGGGCCGTCCCACCAGAGCGAATGTGCAATCAAATCTGATGGCAGCATTCCGCGTGAAAGACAATCGCTAGGGTTCGTTTTCCCCGATACGTGGGTAAAACAAGCCGCAGGTAAATTTTCCTGAATTCTAGCGATACGGTTGCTTACGAAAACAGACCATCTATGGGGAGATGAGTGAATCCACGAGAGAGCTATGGTGGAATCCGAAAAAGCGTAAACACCCTGAATAGGTACGCGAACAGAAAGCTTCTCTTTAACCACGCGAACAAGCTTGGATAGAAGCAAAGCTGCGACAAGTTCCAATCGCGCCAGCGTCGTAATCTTGGCGGGGGAAACTTTAGACTTAGCACATAGGAGTCGGACAGTGATATTACCATCAGGGTCAGTTATGTGTAGATAGATACAACAACCATAACCACTGAAGCTGGCGTCGCAAAAGGCTACAATATTTACCACAGAGTCCTTAAAAACTCCAATATGTCGCGGTATTTTTAAAGAAGAGAGTGCCGTAAAATCCCGGGTAAAGGCGGTGAAACGACTGACGATATGTGCCGGAGGTTCCTCATCCCAATCTATCTTAGCCAACCAAAGTTCCTTGATGAGGATTTTAGCGTACAAAACGACCGGAGCCACAAGACCCAGCACGTCAAACAAGCGGGCTACCAGCGATAAAATGGTACGTTTCGTACATTTATTTTCCATTATGACGGTAGTCAGAAAAAACTGATCGTCAGCGGGTTCCCAGGATAAGCCAAGGATCTTGAAATTATTCGAATTGTTGTCTACCGGCGAGAAACATACCGGCGAGCGATGAGATTCAGGCAACGTCTCTAATACAGCGGGCTTATTACTTGCCCATTTGATCAGATCAAATGAACCTATTTTAAGTAAGTCAATTAGTTCGCGAGATAATTCCTTTGCCAAAGGTATATCGGGAACTGAATAAACATAATCATCCATGTAAAACTGAGTTTCTATTAATTTAGAAGCCTCAGGGAAGCGGTCACTATGCTCACCCGCTAAATGACGTAAAGTGCGCATAGCTAAATAAGGACTAGGCTTTAATCCGAAAGGTAAATGCTTGAAACTAAAGGTGCGTACCTGTTCGGTTTTATTGAAACGAAATAAAATTCGTAAGTATTTCCTATGGTGCTCATTTACACCTACCCTCAAAAACATCTGTTTAATGTCTGCGGTCATAGCTACCGGGAACGTGCGAAAATCAAGTAATAATAAAAATAAATCGGCCTGTAAATTAGGTCCGACATGCAAAATATCATTGAGTGACAACCCTGAGTGAGTTTTCGCACTAGCGTCTAAGACCACCCGAATGGTGTCCTTATCCGGCCTAATAACGGCGTGATGCGGCATGTAGTAGCCTTCCTCAGTTAATTCATTATCAGGTACCTCAGCCAAGTAACCCTGAGCTATATAATCGGCGATGGTCTTATTATAATTTTCGCGTAGGGTAGGTACTTGAGCAAATTTTCGCTCGAGCGCAAGCAGACGCCGATGAGCCACTCCGCGAGAATTGCCTAGCTCAGAAGGGTCTCGTGAGAAAGGTAAATCGATAAAATATCTACCGTCCCTAAATAAAACTGAAGAATTAAAACTATTTTCGCATTCCAAGTCCGCTGGACTGATGATTCGTTGTGTTGGGATTTCTTCCAATTCGAAAAATCTTTGCAAACTGGAATCAATATCAGTAAGCGAGGTAAATGACGAAGTGGTAGGTTTCGTATCATTTTGACATGGAATGTCCCCCATGAGTACGTAACCGAAACTAGTCAATATGGCGGGCGGTGCGCGATTACCCGAATCGACCCTATCTCCCAAGTAAATATACGGAAATAGTTGAACACCAAGAACTAAATCAATTTCTCCCGGTAAATTCCAGGTTAAATCGGCAAGCGGTAAATTATCCAAGTAGGACAAATCATCATTTATTTTAATGTAATTAGAGGGTAGTTTATCCGTAATGCAGTCAACTACCAGCGCATGAATATAATATCTATTGTTAGGATTAATTCGAGACTCAATTGTAAAATGAATAAATCCATGTACGGGTCGCGTGGTCATACCAACACCTTGCAACGACGAATTACACAACTTAATAACCGGAATGTTCAAACGCTTACAACAATCCATGGTAATCAAATTATTTTGAGATCCGTTATCAATCAAACATCTAAGCGTCATTCGATTTTTATCTCGATTATTACAATGCGCGTATACTTGAGCGGTAGCTAGCAGTATAGTGTAATTATGTGGATGGCTACCGGACGTCAAGGCAATCGATTGCGTCTTGGCTAGTGTGTCATCTTTTTCAGCGGCCGGGATTCGAACCGGCTGCGCCGCGGGCGCGGACCGCTTCTTGCTCGAGGAATCCGTATTATTATCATTTGAAAAATGCAATAACGAATGATGTTGCTTTTTACAATACTTGCAAACATTACGCGATTTACATTTGGTTATGGAATGAGATAGGCTCAGACAGTTCACACAACCACGTTTCGATTTAATAAAGTCAAACCGGGCTTGCGGTGATTCTAAGTTTTTAAAATGTAAACAATTAAACAGCGGATGCCTATCTTCATTGCACAAAGGACACATTGAAGCCGTCTCGGAAACCGGTTCGTTACTCGCGATGAAAGCTTTAGAATTACTAACACTAGCTCTTGCGCGCGGCTCGACTTGTGAATTATTTTTATTCGACCTTTCAAGTACTTTGACATAATCCTGCATAAATGAGATTAATTCTAGGTAGGAAGGGAATTCCTTCTTGCTTACGCTATTTTCAAATTGCTGTATTGTTTGCGAATCAAGCTTTCGCAACCCACAATATAATAGAATAAAATCTAATAAGTCAGGTATGTTTAATTGTTTCAATGCCGCGACAGACGCCGAATATTTTTCTATATAGTTATTCAAACTGGTAGCATTACCGGTGCAACCTTTAATATTAAAAATGTTATTAAGGTAATGCTCACCTAAACTGCGATTGTCTTGATACTTTTTTACAAGACTATCCCAAAGTATCCTATAGGTATCCCCCGATGGAACAATACCTGCCGTTATTTTTAACGCATCGTGCGTTAAATTGCTTATTAGGTATTGTACGCGCTGTGCATCCGTGAGATCGGCATTAAGGTGCACATTACTACGAAATATCTCAAAAAATATTGGCCAGTTCTCTGTCTTTCCGTCAAAGGTACGTATGGGAATTGGCGGCAAGTGTATCTTAGATTTTTTATTATCGGCTGTAGATGCCGTTGTATTATTTGAACTAATGAGATTCCGCTTGTATTTGATCGTGGAATATAAGTCCTCAATAGAGCTCAAGCTGGAATAGTCTGGCGGGGTACCATCAATTGTAAATTTTACCTCATTAATTTCATCAACTATTGCTTCAAATCTGCTGTATTGCTCAGTAACGGATTCAGATTGCGAAAGGAATAGTTCATTAGAACGGGAATCATAATTGGAAATATTTTTGCATAATATATATATCCGATTAATTCGTTCGAAAATCGCTTCTTTTTTAGCCGTTAGCTGTAATAGCTTGCTTTGAAGTTTAGCAGTAGGCATTTTAAAATTAGAATTGGATTAGGTACTAAATAATTTAATTTGATATTAAATAAATAATATGAAAATTTTGCTTAAATGCGAAATTTATAATGCGGGTAGAAAATTTCTATATTAATCAATATAAAAATTATTATTAAATGCGGAATTTAATAAACGCGGTTGGGAAATTGTATGCACTAAGTAGGTATGTGGCTGATAACCTATCCTAGCCTCGAAAGGACCATTAAATGGGGTGGCAATGTGTAGGATAATTGCCCCCTTTTTCGCGGGGTGGAGTACAATTACGATGAATACGTGGAGTGCGTATCGATCCAACTTGTCTATCCGAAGCAATCCCTAAGGAACAATATGGGCACACTACAACACTTAGGTACACGGGTAAAGAGAAGTCACTTACCGCGCGCTGCTCCTTTGGTGATTTGTTGGTGGCCACCAACTGGTCCAGGTGTCGGGATGCTTGTAACACTTGCACTGTAATATGCTCGTGATGCGGTGAGCTGCTGAGACCTCCAATTAATACGAATGTCGAAGCGAGACTGGTGCGGTCGAGAGGTGGCGCGCGCGGCACTGCCAATCTCTCTTTCTCGAAATACCCGCATACCATGTTATCGCAAGTACCCTCATATTCCCTAAGTTTCGCTCGGACAAACTATAGGATCGATAAGCACCCGCCACAACAACCTTCATTCATTTACGCACATAGCTGCCGAATGACCTGAATAATTATTTATTTTTCCGTATTATTCGACACCAATAATTCTTAGTTTTTCCGTTACTGTAAGGGAAAAGTTTGTATTCAAAAATAACGGAAAGTCCACGGGTGAAGTGCTACAATAGTTATAATGACTGTTTTTATTCTCTAATAAATAAGCTGTTTACAAATATATAATGAACTGCTAAAATTTTCTTACAACAACAAATAGTTTTAAAGATATTTTATTTTGAAAGTTCAATTTCTCGAACCGCCCGAAAACGCTCTTTACAAAATCTCTGCAAAGGTTTATAACGTACTTAATGAAAATGCACAGTACAATATCGCATTTTTCTCGGTCTGTAACTATTTAACCGTATAATGTGATTTATTACATTACTTTTGTTATTCTGTGTTCAACATCGTTTAATTTCTACAAAATATTTACGCAGCCTTGAGAAAATGAAATCTCGTTTCTTGAAAACTTACCGACGAAATTCGCCGTATTTCATTTCCTTTAAGGGGATTGAAGACAAAATATTATCTAGAGAACCTTGTTTATCAAAAATATGAATTATTAATTTATACAAAAGTTGAAGTGCGAAAACGACAGTTTCACAGGAAATTGTGGTATCTGAGAAAGTTTGTTAATGTGTGATTGAGTGTTGAAACCATTGATTTAAATGACTCATTGGTTGAAAGCATATTATATTTTGTTACCTTGCTCAATATGTTCAACAGATTTGACAGAACTCTAGATCAACTGTATCTTGTTTTGATGATAATATATTGATTTTGATCGATTCGTCTTTACTATGGTTAGCAGAAAAAAACAGAATATTCAGAATGGCGCTTCCTGCTTTGGAATTCCCTATTCCGAATATTCTGAAGTCTCTCTTGACTTCTGAATGTATTTTCACAATTTTTCAAATGAATATCTTGAGTCATCCAACTGTTACGTAATCTGTGGTAATATCTGACATCACTTAGTGCAGCGGACTCCACTGTAAACATATATTATTTAACGTAACTTATTTCTTTAAGAGGAATGGCACAGAGTGGTTGCCCGCATTTTTACCCTGTGGTGAGTCCCTCCTCACGCCTGTGCTCACTCTCCAATGTTAACTACGATCTAATCCCTTGTGGTTACAGTAAAGCTTATTTCCACCCGTTGTAGGATTTTGCTTTATTTATTTTTAAATTGTGTTTATTGTTTTGTGTATTGAACACAGCACGAACATCTTTTAAACTTTTTATGATTCTTTAGACAATTCTAGGGAAACAAACTAGGTAAGTAATTTTTTGTCTCGGGTTCTTCAAGCGGGGCGTGAAAAAGCGGCAATCTATACAAGGCCGTCAAGTTTGGGAATACCATTTTAAGGTCAATAGCATCTGAAATGGTGGTCTCCTGGACTACACCTTAGCTTTTTACGAAAAATTACTTATATGAATAAAAAAACCATGATCTTAACTTTTTGATCTCTGCTGGTTGGTTTAGTTGTTTTATGTATATTTTATTAACCGACTTCTAAACAAGGAGGAGGTTAAAAAAAAGAACTACCCACCTACTTATATTATTTATTTTTTCAAGATTTCAGTACAATAAAAAGTGTTAAACACGGATAAATTTGGGTGATGCAATGAATTTAAACATGTTTATTAAAACTAAAATTAAACTAATGCAACTGAGTTTAAAAATTAACAAAAACATTCGAAACTTCAAGTAAACTTGCGAGTACTTAACAGCTAGTTCATGAATATTTGCGTTCAATATTATTACAGTATAATGATCTCAAGTTGAGGCATTTTGAATGAGATTTGCGATTTAAACTGTGAATCGGTAATTATATTATTGTTTGTTGTTCGAAACTCAACGAAGTTTAACAACCCGTAAACAAAATTATGTGTATGACGGCTTTATTTATGCGCATTTCAGTTTACTTATTCCATTGGAAAAGCATTAGTTGAAGTCTTAAACGTTAGTTGAGTGGAATATCAATTTTATTATAAAATTATTGAGAGTGAGGTAACATGTTATAAAACAATGTTATATAACATGTTTCAGTAATGTAATGTAGACACTGAAGTTAGTACAATGTTGCAAAGTTATAAAACAATTGAGCTAATTTTAAAGCAATTAGTTAAAGTTAAAGTTAAAGGGAAAGATCGCGGGTTCGAGTCCCGCCCGAGAATTGATTTCGCTTTTTCCAATTTATTATCTTAATATATATAAATCTCGTGTCACAATGTTTGTCCTCAATGGACTCCTAAACCACTTAACCGATTATAATAAAATTCGCACACCATGTACAGTTCGATCCAACTTGAGAGATAGGATAGTTTAAATCTCAAATTATAGTCGCAATTTTAATTTATCGCGATAACCAACATCCACGCGGGCGGAGCCGCGGGCAAAGGCTAGTATATATATAAATCTCGTGTCACAATGTTTGTCCTCAATGGACTCCTAAACCACTTAACCGATTATAATAAAATTCGCACACCATGTACAGTTCGATCCAACTTGAGAGATAGGATAGTTTAAATCTCAAATTATAGTCGCAATTTTAATTTATCGCGATAACCAACATCCACGCGGGCGGAGCCGCGGGCAAAGGCTAGTAATTTATAAAACAATGTTAGATAATGTGGACGTGTTATACAACACAAGTTATACAACATGTTACATAATCTGTACGCACCGTTAGTTGAAAAATTTCGTATAAAGGTTGATTTACATCAGAGGAGCGAATGCTCATTCTATTCCCTTTACGTCAAATTAGTGTAAACAGTCAGAGAACATTTTGTTCGTTGTTCGTTCTTATGTAAACGCTGAAAATAAGCTTTATCATCATCATCATCATCATCATTTCAGCCATAGGAAGTCAGTGGACTTAGGCCAGCAGTGGCTGGACATAGGCCTCCCCTATAGATCTCCAATAAGACCGGTTGGAAGCGGCTCGCATCCAGCGCGTTCCCGCGGCTGGATGCGAGCTCTCCCCCATAAGCTTTATATTTACACTAAAATATTATGAATGAATGCTCTTTTTTTTTCTTCTTTTTCTTCTTCTTTTTCTTTCTTTCTCTTTGTTCTTTTTCTTTTTTTCTTCTTTCTTCTTCTATTTTTTTTCTATATATATTGTTCTAGCTCTATATTCGTTTGGTCTAAATCCACCTTAAGACAATTATTCGTTTTTTGGTGAATGATAAACCAATGAAGATTCATTCCTATATCTCATCAGCTATAAGTTCACTAGTTGTGGGCAACCGAGATAGGCGCTCGAATGGTAATAACTACCACAATATCTATGATGACTACATTTTATTACAAACACTGTCATTACAATATCTACTTTCCTGAGATCTAATTGAGTATTAAATCTCCTCGTTACTTTAATAACAATATAATTCAATGATCTCCTCATGATTTTACAAGCTTACAAAATATTTACTACGTATTGCCATTAAATTGCCTATTAATTAAGTTATATTACATAGGTATATGTTCATGGTTCCAACATCCATAACTCGACAGTCATAATGTGCTTATCTTATAGAAACAAGGTTATCATAGGAACCTGGAGGTAATTGACGGCATCAACCGTGATTCAATGTCAATTATAATACAAAAACATAGTTACATATTATACAAATATAATAACTATAAGTTATAGTCTGCGGTTTCAGATTACACATCTGTCTATTAAAATTATTATTGTCAGGTGTCTGTCATCGCTGCAAAATAAATGAACCATGAAGCTTCACTTTTCAGTTTCGATTTAACTTCTTCACGTTAAAAAACGTAATAAGACCTATTTTATTGTTATTCTCAAGTTTTACTTGGTTTTTGTGTGATTATTGTAGTATCTAGCTATTGCCTATTCAAATGACTCGAATGTGAGCAGAGTTCTACTGAAACCCTTCATAATTTATTGTTCTCTTAACATTATAGTCTGTAAAGTAGTCCTTAGCAAGAAACTCACGTTTAGCCTTCAAGTTAAAATATGAATACCTTTTTCTCTCATAAAAGTACCTACGTAAAAATGTAAACACGTAATAGGCACTTTACACAGTTTCCTTTGCTACATAGATTGCGTGTTTCATTATAAATGTATTATGATACTTCTACCTTTTTTATAGGCTGTAAAAATGAGTGGCATAATAGCCTACTAGGCAGTACGAACAATGTCTTAGCTAAAATATAAGAAAAAAACACGATGTAATATTAAGGAGTAGATAAAAATATATTGTCCGGTTGATTTCAGCTTTACATATTTGTTTACTTTATAAGCTTGTGACAGTTCAAGATTAAGTAGCTATAATATCGCTTTATTATCTCAATAAGCAAGTTACAGATATTACTGTTGTATAAATTAAGTAAATACATACTTAGCTTGTGTCTCTTCTATTTTCTTGTGGAATATCATTTAGAAATTAAGTTCAATATTATTAAAGACTTGTAAAATGTTTTAAGATCTTTGCTATCGTCCCGTATATTTTAGAAGTTTTTACATGTGTGATCTTTTTACGTGTGTGTACATGTTTGATCCAAACGAAGTCGAATAGAAAAAAAAAATGAGTAGGAAAGTGGACCCTAGGCACTGAAATACAAACTAGGATCAGTGCTGATTGATTATTTTATGATCACTATGGTGTGATGTAATGGTTGGTTAAATTTTATAATATTAAGGCAGTCAAATTATGTTGGTGACGAATATTAATTTTACCGTAATCTCATTAAATATGAGGATAAATTCAGCTTTGAGCTGATTATGGTTATTATTTATATCCATTCAACATGTTATGTCTCATGTGATTTCCTACTAATGTGAACGTATTACTTACTAAATATTTTAATTCATGTGTATTTACCAAAGTTTGGACTTTGTATTTCTAATTAAAACATAATATTCTAGACTGAAGTTCAAAGTCATCATGAATTTCAGAATTTATTAGCTACAGCTGACGTATGTCATACGAAGTATTTATTTAGGGATAATTGTACTTAAAACTATTGGTATTTTGTTTACGTGTTATGGGTATTTGACGTATGTGTTTAGTGAGATTAATAAGTATCACGAATATCAATACTACGTACTTTTGTATAACTCTGAAGGGGTAAGCAGAGATTCAGCGCCTCTCAATCAGTCTTCTTCTTCACAGTTTGATTCGCAAAGTAATAAATTAGTCTGTAGATAGACTGATTGGCAGACAAAGGGCCAGGTCCTAAGTCCCCACAACCAGTGTGTATATGGGAAACGATAAAGGAATTGAAAGATTTGAAACAGGACCATAGACAATTGAAATATATAGTTTTTGTCTGTCCCAACGGCGTTAATGTTAATATGAATGTAATTTAGTGTCAAGTTTTCTGACAGAAGGATTTAAGTAAGTAGTTTATAACTACAGTAATAGTTTATATTGTCTTCTAATTGGAAAGAAAATTAAAAGAAAATAAGAGAAAAGTATCAATGTATAGTCACGAAAGGTTCTCTACAACTATAACTTCACTGAAAGTTTGTAATCAATGTCCACGAGATCTATTAAAGACACTTTTAATACATCGCTATCTCGTACTTAGAAGATTTCGTTAACAGGAACAAATTACAGAATACTGGAACAATAAGTAAATGTAAATGTATCGTTAAATTAGAAGTGAAACAGAGCACGATGGCAATCGGAGGACATTTTCAATTAGATGCGACAAAAAACGTGGGGCATTAAGTAGAGCCTGAACACGATGAATTTTATCACTGTTTCGTTTTATCTTAATCGCCTTTGTAAAGTCTGCAGTCTTGAAACAAGCGATTTGGATATGAGTATCTAAATCGCTTGTAGCTTTTCAGTAGCTTTTCTTTAGGATATCATCTAGACGCATCTTCATCGCTATTTCTTGGAATTTGGAATTTATACCTTGGTTTATTCAATTTTGATTGGCTTTTCCAAGACCGTCTGCCATCGTCCGAGAATCGCCTGCTACAAGTGCAAGTGTTGATTAATGGACGAGGCTCTGACGTAAGCTTTTCTCTTTGTATATACTTAATGTAGGCCAAGATAAACCATTGAGCTTAATTGATTGCAATAGAAAAGCAGGCCAACGGACCTCTTGCTAAAATGTACAAGTTTTGGATGCAAACGGGACTAACGCTATGATGATGATTTAAAACTAGTTATAGTTACCTACAAGTTTTCTAAGCGGAGGTCTATGTCATGTCATATCTATCTCTACATAGAATTCAAGACAACCATTTAGACAACATCGCTCCATTCTTTATGTGCCTCTTCAGTCCAGACTCCCTGTATATAGAAGCACCATGATATAAAATAATAGACTCCATGTTATGACCATTCACTCGCCCATAAATCACGCTCATTTCGGTGCCCGCACTCACAAATGTCCCCCGACCCACTTTTGGTTTTTAGGTCGAATGCTACCAAAGCTAATGAAATATTGTTTACTACTTCGGTACTTGCTTTATTAAGATGTAAGAAATGACTATGGATGTATTATATTCTTGTTGATGTTATTTTGAAGTACTTGTTAGTGCAAGTTAATGTTGTGATGGGATGTTGGAAATAATATTTCTAATCTGAGAAGTAAGCTGTTATTTTATTCTTACCTATGAAGATAGAGAGAGACAAAAGATCGCGATCAGCTTCTATAAAGACTTCACGAGCTTCCTCTATTGTCTTCAAACCTTTCATGCAAGCACGCCGGATTAATACTGCAGCTGCAATTTCCTTACTACCTAATTATACAGTGTGAATGATTATAGGTTGTCCCTGTTAATTAGAAGTTGTCACAGCTTTCTAATCAAACGTACTTCAACGTAGGATTCATGCATCATCAAGTGAGACAGAAAGCAAGCTTATCAAAAGAAATTATCAGACGGTTCATACATGCCGTTTTTAAGCAAAGCACCAAATATTTTATCACAGCCGCAACTTACTTTGAGGATATTATGCGAATCGAGCGGCGGATACGTTTTCATTTGCTTCGCACTACCTGAGTACGGCTTCAGGTGTGATAGGGTTTGCTTTCCACCCGCATTAGCGCAACCGAACCCAAATACTGACATAATATGGTTAATGTTGGTGAAAAGTAATAAAAGTTATCATCATAAGCATGCCAGGAAAAAACGTTTAAGAAAACTTTCTAAACGTGTCCTTTGAGCGTTATTTAGCGCTAGGTTCCGTCTATAATTTATTATTCTGTGGTTCCTTTCAGAGGTTCTAAACTACTTATTTAGTAATCAGCCAGGAATACGGATGAGGTACGGGGCGGACGGAGGTACGGGATGAACGGAGGTACGGCCCTTAGTTAGTGAATTTTTCGATGCCTATCTATAAAAAGTTATGAGCAATTTGACCAAATATTATTGTTCCATACCGACAGTCTAGTAGTATACATACCGAGCAGTTATTGCTTGCGATACTTTTTATACCTCAGTCATACAAACATTTTGCTTATTTTGAACTTACTAATTGGATTCGCTCGATGACATTGTTTGTTTATTCCTATATTTTATTGGGCTGTAAAACTGATTGGGTTTGTGACTGTCGTCAGCAATGTACGTCAAATATGTAGACATGTCAAAACATCCGTATGTGTACAAAACCGAGGCCTATATTGAGTCACTTACAGCAGTAATTATTATATTTTAGAAAACACGCTTGTCATCAAATGAAATGTGTGTCCCGCGCATTAAAATAAACCTCTAATTAAAGGGGTTCACTGTAATTGTTGCAAATTTATTCACATTTTAGTTATACAATATAATTATACTTACATACATACTACCTATACGCATGAAAAGTTTTCTCTTTTATATTAAATCAATTACTGTATGTTTTATTTTTTTAATATATCCTATGGTGAATAAGTGTTTCATTTTAAATTCGTTAATTTGAGTACAATTCGAAAGAAGATAGCAGATAGTTCTGTTTTACAATTAGTAATTTGAATTTTTGAGTATCACTTTCAAACTTACAGATTAATTGTGCTGAAAGTTCGGATTCGTGGATAAGCTCTTAAGATGATGTCAATTCAAATTAGTATCACGATAATAACCGGTATATTGAAACCAATCATTATTGTTCAGTATATTTGTAAAGTATATGATTGAAGTTGCGTGTAAAAACTGGTGAAGAATTAATTAAATCTTTTGATATTTACAAAATGTTAATACTTTATTTTCTTGAATAAAATAAACGATTATTTTCGCCAAGGCGTTGGATTTTAATGGATCTGTCTGTGGGTTTCATGTATGGCCTTTATGTATAAACATATATTACATAGTTTTATTACATAAGCATAACACGTCTTAGAAATAAACAAGTGAGAAGTTGGCAAGGGTGCTTTAGTTGCGTAAATTGTTGTTGTTTGTGAGATATGTTTTATTTTGTATTTTTGCTACGGCTGTGGTTAGTGTGAAGATGAATAAAACATTGTTTTGAACTCAAACTAAATGATACCTAACAAATTTCAGAAGAACAACAACACACATTTTTAAAGGCTCTGTTTGTTGATCAGACATTTTTTTCCACTGTTGGACTTCACTATTCTGTGAGTGTCCTACAATATTTTGTACATTTATATTGTTTTCTCAAAAATAAAACTTTTAATTTACTTTACGATACCATTGTCCTCATGTCTGGCGTCAGAGGCTGAAAAGAGAAGCTTCTTTCGTTGTTATTCTTGACCGAATTGGACATTGGAGAACAAAGGTGACATAATATAACGCCACTAGCTGACAATACAGTTCTAGATCGTTCTAGATCTTTTTATTTTCAATTATAACCCTCAACATAATTCTTTAAATGTCTATAGAATCAGTAAATCTGAGTATGCTTCTTAATCGTCTAATTATCCTATTGCGCTCCGCCTGTTCGACAATCCGGGTCCGTAGCGATATAAACACTTCGCTAGCTTTCCCGAGGGGTAATCGGAAACTGATCCAATTCAATCCAGTGCACGTTTATTGCAGCATCGATAAACGATTCGAACAAGTTTCCTACACAGAACTGCTCTTAAACATCGAGAGGCTATTATGACCTGGATTCAGTGTTAATGAGTGGACTGGCAGTAATTAAGTTTTAGTTTCTGTTTTTTTTGCTAGTAACAGCTGTTCTAAGTATGAATGGGACTGGTTCGAACCTCGAAAGACTAAAGAAACACAAACATCAATGGTAGTCGTTACATATAGTCGCAGCATAGGTGAGAGCTGCGTTTGAAAATGTTAGAGGTCTTATTTACCTTTATTTTCATCTCCATTTCATCCCTTTTCTACTGAGCGGACCTTTTAGTGTTGCAAGCATTCATAATTTTAAACGACACTTTATAACACACATTTACACGTAGCTATGAAAGTATCGTATTTCTTTAGGAAAAGTTATCGGTACTAGTATAGTACCGGTAGAACACCTTACAAATAACTTGTTTAGTGTTATTTTCCTCTTTGAGACAGAAATCCTTGAGAAAGTGAAAATAAGGTAAAGGAAGGAAAAAATCGTCTAATTTTATTTATTTTGACAAAAGAACATCAATAACGTTCGTAATTAAAAAATAATGTTTGATGTAGATCACTAATAAAAAAATATATAATTCAGATCAAAAGATTACATCAAAAATGTTAAGGAAGAAAATGTTCTCCTTGTTAGTGATTAAAATGGCGGGATCCGCGCTACTCGACGTCTGGACGATCAAATGGGTTTCTGGGTGATCAATTTTTAAGGAGATATATTAGCAATATCCTTGTTGAGAAAAAATGAACATTGATAAAATGTAATATATTGTTATACACTGCTTATTACATAATAACGGAACCAACTAATAAATAAATCACAATTAAAAAGACATGCTTTAATAGAAAACCAAACTAAAAGTAAAAAATTGTTGGTAACAAGTTTGAAATTAATAATAGATCACTCTATTTCTAATCTCAAACTTGTTACCAACAATTCAGAAATAAATTAAATAATACTAAATGAAATTAAACTAAAATAAATGAATAAAATATTTACTTTCATATTGCGATGTGAAATTCCTTTGCAGTATCACCGACCAGTAGCATTCCCAGAAGGCTGACAGTGCAAGATAATAACCAGCCTTCTGGTCACGCGTGGCCTCGATAAGCCGCTTTGCAGTTTTTGTACACCAAACTGGTACTTGAATGAATAACAATTTTATTTATTTTGGCATTAAAAAGCGTGGGGTGCTTACAATAATCATCACCGAGCACCTTTTCTCCCTTCGAATCGAATAATTTATATAGAAAACCGTGTTTTCATTGTCATTTATTTCTATAATTCTCGCACATGTCTGCTGGAAGGGTTTTGATGACTTTCCAAAACCCAAATGTACCTACTCGTATATGAGACTCGTTCCGTAATGTAAACGTCAGCGTCGTGTTAGTACCTATATTTTTTTTATTATTTTACGCATCTGTTCCTTTACTGCGGTCGAAATGTACGCGTAATAAACTTTTATCTAATTTTCGGGTGGATGTTGAAACGCGATGATCCATTTTCGTTGTTAAAGAGTTCTTCCGTGAAAAGTGCCCATTTGAGATCCTTATCTTGAGATTGGCGTTCATTTTAACAGGTTTTACCGTGATATTATGTAATATTTTAATGCAGTCGTTATACAGATTAAAAAACTTATGAGTATATGGCATTTTTTGCTTTAATCAAATAATTTATGTTTCAGGTGTTACATGATAAGCATTAATATTATTATCGTTACTAAAAATTTGACCGAGAAAATTGCACACAATAAAAAACATTTACCACTTGTATCAATCAGAGGTTTGGAGGTTTCCATAACTGAAAATTATTATGGTGAAGTAAATTGTCGGTTTCTCTATTTTACAAGAATCATAAAACTACTTACAATTTGATCTCCCAACTTTTTATAGCCTTCGCTAATTCTACGAGTTATTACGTACTAAATGTGTTAAAGAACTCTCAATGAAGCATAAAGCTGTGGGATTCTGTTGATATGTCGACTTTTTGTTTTAGTTTTCTGTAGGTATAAAACTTGAATAATTTTATTTATTGGTATCACTTTTTATCGATTGAGACGCATTCCAAAGTTCAATAATAATGGCCAGGTTAGTCTTTAGATGAATGGTCATTCTTAATAAATTCAGATCCGGTCCAGCCTCAGAGAGCACGTTAGGCTGCTGGTAACCGGCAGCAACAGCTTAAAGTGTTCTTCGAGGCTTTACAAAATATAAGAAAATACCGACGTTTCTTTGCTTCAAAGTGAATGCTTCAGTTCGAAGAACAGTCTAAAATGAAAAGTCAATTCCAACTAATTTGAGAAAGGTCTGGAGAATGATAACGATTCTGTATGCTTGATGATGATCTTTAAAAAGAAATTTATCCAAAAAAATTTAGATAACTTAATTATAGTTAAATCTACATTTAACATAACTGCAGGGTTATAATTAAGTTGAAGCAGTGTTTTCATTGCCCAGAATAAAAGAAAGAACTGGACTGATGCAATCTTAATTAAATTATTCAGCACAACCTCTCGTTGTTTGTCTTGCAGAACATTTTATCTACCTATTCTACTTATCCCAATTCAGATTCAGAATTACGAGCTTTAACATAAAAAACCAGTGACACTACGTCATTAAAGTCATCCATAAAAAAAAACCAACCCGAATTACACGCGAGAACAAGCAACAGAACCATGTTAATCATTCACGGGATGCCTACACTCAATAAAACCGCCTTCAGGGGCCCAATTCAGTAAACTTACGTTTTTAAAACATTGTATTTTAGTTTTGTTCGTCATTACTACTGGGCGGTGGAAATTCATAATGGCCGTGTTGGTGCCCGGTGGAGAAGAACTCCGAACCCTGTTGTCGACCTATTGCATTTTCCACGTAATAATACCTCGACGTATTAACGTTTCGACCTAACGTACCAGCGACAATTTGATCGTCCGACCAATCGTTGTCGACCCATTGTTACTCGATTATTCAACTTTCGGTTTTATGTACAAAACTCGATTCAGTGGCTGCGAAATAGGGCTGTACTGTTCTTCATCCGACAGCAAACATACAGTCCATGATAAATTGCCAGCTTCACGGTAATAGGCTCGCCTTCTATTACGGTGGATCGAAAATTTTAGTTGGCGAAATGTGGATATCAATACACTCCTGCCTACAGCCTTCTGCTTTACATGCGTCAATGTATGTATGTATGTACCACTAGACGGTACAAGAAGCTAGGGTGAAGTAATATTTATTCTATGAATCATAGGTTAGATTTAAAGGACTTATCAGCTATGTTATGTTCGCTATGTCCTACCACACGTGATGTACAAAAGTGTCCAAAAGATACGGGTCACCTCCAAAAGATTCAGATGCTGCCGGTCCTAAAATGGTGGTCACTCAGATGATTTTTAACACCCGCTTAAAGAAACGTAGGTAGGATTTGTTTTAACAAATCATCACTGAATACCAAATTTAGACGTTTTTCTTTCTAATCGAATTGAAAACCTCTCGTTCTAAAATCGTGGCGTTACTGAATAGGGCTCAGGTCATATCAAGGAACTGTGACATCCATTATTTATTTACTGCCCGCCATTGTTCTGTAACTGCCATATTTGCGTGGGCGATGGCCGTCTGCAGCTGAAATACTCTATAATTAGGACGTCATTTGCAATTGTAATTTTGGGTCACATTTCAATTCATTAAACAGGGGATTAAATGGATTGTTTGAAGTGTTTGCTGACGAAAGATGTGGTTGGAATCTAAGGTTGAATCTGATATCACGATTAGGATGGTATTTGAATGTTAGTTTGTTTCATGGCTTGAAAACATTAGTATTCCTAAGTATCTAAATAAAAGTATAAAAAAATCACAGATCACAATGTAACTTGCTGATTTTGGAATTATTTTTAAGAAGTAAAACTGGTTTTGAATAAGATGTGATAAATTTTTGTAACAAACAATAACTTGATGGAAATATTCTAATAATAAAGCAAACTAAGTTGGATTTTGCCTGTTGAATTTTAGTTATATTCGAACTGTCTTAAAGTCAATATTTATCGTAGACTTTGTAGCTTGTAACATCAACAAATGTGGTGCTACGTAACTGCTACAGTAGATAAAAGTGCTACGTAACGCTTGAGGCTTTATAACGTTATAGCTACGAGAATAAGTAGTAGTTAATTTGATTTCAAAATCTATAACATAACATAACATAAACTCACGCCTTTATCCCCGAAGGGGTAGGCAGAGGTGCTAGCACCCACATAAACCCGTTTATGTTTAGGTCCCAATGTAATAGGTGGCGAGCCTATTGCCGGTTAATGGCAATAGGCTCGCACTTATAAACCTGCGATAAATACACACATAACCTCGAAAAGCATCGAAAAGTCATTAGTGTGTGCCATGGTAAAACCTGGGATCGAACCCGAGACCTCGTCTCAGCAGTCCATTACCCATACCACTAGGCTACCGCGGTCATTCTATACGGATACTAATATATTCCAAGAACGGTATTCCTTGATGAATCGAGATTGCCGTATACCTTGTACAAACCTCAGTAAATTAGTTATCTTTCTTTTCTCTGAACGTCTATGGCACTCGTAATGTCCGAGTTATCTCAAACCTCAAGATGTTTTGACGACGTGTTACTATCAACAAGTTACCAAAGAAGTCGGTGACTTATTTATAGCCTTATTTACAAGAGAGAGCGGCCATGAATGTTATGGGACCATTACTGGTATGAATTCATTCAAGAACAGTAAAGTATCTAGTTAAGAAGAAAAAAGGTGTTTAGAGCCAAAGTAATGGTAAGTATTTCAAAACTTCCGAACAATACAAACTTTTGGAGTAAAGAAATAATAGTTCTATTTTCTTATATTTTTTTAGGACATTCTACACAGGGCCATCGTTATTCAAAGTACCCTAACTAGCTTGTTATACGATCTCTAAAATGTGTGAAATACATTGTATTGATTTGAGTTCCATATCATCGAGACTGATTCGAACAAAACCTTATCTTTGTTTCTGTGAACAAGAACAATAAGAGACCTATGTCAATACTGCCAACGCTGTCAAAGGTTTTCTAAAAGTTTGTCAACAATTAAAGGTATCTTCATAACATTACTGAGACTGGGCATTTGTTAAACGCCGTCAACCGTACCTAAATGTTCCTTAAGTATTTATTTTCAAAGGTTAATAAATAAATGAATGTTAGCAAGAGATTTTTCAAGTTTTTCTTTTCGTTTGTTCACAACCTACATTGCGAATGATACATAGGGTGCTTATGTATTTCAGGAGTTCCACAAGGCACTGTAGTGGGACCATGTTTATTTATAAAATACACCAATGATATTGTTGACTATGACATGTTTCAATAATTCCAAATTTGTGTTCGTAGTCATGTGTAATGTTCTTATTTAAGACCTCTTTTACTAAAGATATAATATAGTTGAGATTGAAAAGGTCCAGAATTAGTTTCTTTATGCTGTGTATTGCCTATACCATAAATCTAGGGATTAATTGAGTATAGGCTTATCAGCTTATAGGACCGTCGCCAATTTTTGGAGGTCAATGTACTTTTTGATATTGTCACCATATTTTACTTATAAGCAAATTGTGCTACATGGTGCTTCGGACCGTTAACATGCGCAAAGTTCGTAATGATACCCTTAACTGCTCAACTAATTCTGGGCCGTTTTCTGGAGTTTCTTTGCAGTCCTTCAGTATAGTATACTTTCTAGCGGTAGGCGATTACGAGTTAGCGTCATAATTGAGATATTTTCGAGTACTAATATTGAAACCCGATTATGAAATTAGTAGGTACTCGAGATTTGGACGTTATAAATCGAATTACATACGATAAATTAAGTATACGATTAAAATATAGTAACAGAATCGTGTGTCGCTCTATGTTTACAGACAAATAGACGTTGTTTTGACTAATATTTTCCTATTCTGGCGTAATAAGTAATAAGTCAGAGAGGAAGTACAAATGGGATAAGTTCCAATAGAAAAACACCTTGGTAATGAAGAAGGAATTTACTCCGGTACCGTTGCGATTATTTACAATGTTTCGTGCCAGCTTTCACCACTTAATTTCTCCTTTCATTTTTATTATAGAAGATTATTATCTAAGATATTGTCGATGAAGTTTTCCCAAACATTGTGAAGAAAGATTGCTTTCAATATTGGCCAAGATTTCAATTATGATCACGAAAGATGGATTGCGACTGAAAACAAACTAACAAACAAGTTTTGTTATAGTTCTTTGTTCAAATAAAGACTATTTTATGAAAGACTGCAACATTATCAGATAATTAACTGAACCTTTATGACAATTTTAAATAAATAAATATTGTAGGACATTCTACACAACGGTATCTAAACTTAAAGTAAGCATAGCTTAACTAGCTTGTGTTATAGATTCTAGAATGCGGATAAACATACTTAAATTTTTTGTTTTGGTAAATACATACCTACATTTTATACAAAGAAACACCGAGACCAATGCAAATATTCATATTCATGCATACAATATTTGCCCTGAGCGGGGATCGAACCCGCGTCTCCTGCGTAGCGGCCGCGTTCACCACCGCTACGCCACAGAGGCAGTCGATATTCTTTCTGTCAAACTATGTACCTAGTGAACTTCGCAACACAAATGGGCCAATCACGGAGCGGTATCTAACGCAGTGCGTTTCCCCAACGAAGTATTACTTAAGAATTGTCTATGAATAAAAAGGCTTGCCAAAACGAACGCACTGAGAACTGTCGTTCTTTGCACAGTGTTGGTAGTACGCATAGCGAAGTATTGTTTGTGAATACGGGTGAGAGACAGTCCAGATTTTGATACCAGGACATAGTGCACCTAGTGCTTTGCAACTCACTAAGCTAGCATTGTTCGGACTGGATGACGAGCCGTCACAATCGGAATCATTCCTTTACGATGAAATATCTTTACCATTACGATGAGCCTAATCTCTTGCTAATAAATAATAAATCTCTATCAAAGTTGATCGCAGCGCTGCACTCGATGCTGAATGCTTAGAGAATTTCAATTGATGGCTTGCTTACCGTGACCTATGAATATGTGATTGTGCAATACCACTCAGCCAATGTAATTTTTGCACGATTACTGACATGTGATTATCTACTCACATTGAAAGGTTTTAGTATCAATGGTATATTATGTACTTACCATTAGATGGGCCACAGGTTTAATTGAGACTCGACAGTGCGATGTAATTACCTGTAACAATGAAAGAGGTAAACTATAAAATACTGTCTATACCGGTAGATGTTCTTTGTTTTATCTAAATCTGAATAAATTGTTAACGGTAGATTCAAGCTTATAGTTCGGTCAACTCAACTCGGGGATGTTTTTCCAAGCCAGGACCAATATCGCCTACGTGGGCGTACGTAAATAGGCGGCATCACTGCAGAAGAGGATGAAAGATAGTCGCCATAGTATCTTGAGTTTCGTAGAGGAGGGCATTAACCCTCCAATAAGAATACCAATAGGTAAGCATTTATAAGGAATAAATACCCCCGCAATCCGCAATCGGACCACGGGCAACAAACAGATCTATACCGTTCAAGAGCCTACCCACTGTTTAATTTTAATAAATAAAATTATTATTAAGTAGGTAGAATACTTTGACCCATGCAAATCCTCGAAATGCAAATTACCAAATATCTTATATCTAAACAACTGTTCTGATATTTCTGTATTTTCTACATAATATCTGATATATTTTATCGTGATCTCCAACCAAATTGTTATTACATAAGTAACGACGAGGTAATTTTTTCATATATGTGTTAGTCTTCTTCATAGAAGATTCGTCATAGCTACAGATTTGGCTAGACCTCGATATTTTTCGTGAAGCGATTGCCATCTGACCTCCACGACCCAATGTTAACATTAGGCGATATCGAAGCTTTGCAGCTAGACCGTTGTTTTTGGACTTTTTAGGGCACCAACTACCCGTAACGACTGCCATAGATGTTCTTATGGCAACCGGGACCGACGGCTTAACGTGGTCTCCGAGGCACGACCAGACCAATGCAAATACCCATATTTAATGCACACAAATATTTGCACTGAGCGGGGATCGAACCCGCGCCTCCTGCGTAGCGGCCGCGTTCACTACCACTACGCTACGGAGGCTGTCCGTCTGTATTTCTTAATATTTCAGTGTAAATGAAAACTTATTTTCAGCGTTTATATTTGAAAAAAACAACGAACGAATGTTCTGTCACTGTTTAGACTAAAAGAATTTGACGTAGAACGGATAGAATGAGTATTCGCTCTTTTGGTGTAAATCATACATACATACATAAACCGAACTACTGAGACTAAAGGATATAATCACGCCTTTATCCCCGTAGGGTTAGGTTAGGTTATATGTGTTAGTATAACAGATAAAAGCTAGTCTTATTAGACAAAAACAAGAATATAGCTTTTTGATATTTTATTTTTGTACCTATCTATAATAAAATCATGTTTTTCGTATTTTCGCATAAAACCGTCCATTGTTAGGTTCTGGATTATCAGATTTGTCAGGATCGAAACTGGGTTTCCTTTGTCGTCTCAAGAGGCTTGCCCCACTCAGTTACAGGAGCAACATAATCTTCGGTTCATTTAACGAGATAAAATAGATTCGTTTATATGCTGTCTCGAGCAATCGAATTTACTCGTAAATATCATTGGAATAACAATTATGGATTAATTTATTAAGGTTTCAAAAGATCTATACTGTATTTGATTAGGTACTTCACTAAAGGTAAATAATTTTGAAGCAGCAATCTTGTAGTAGCCATTCCTTTTATATAAAAATACACAGGTATTAAACAAATAAACTTGGTTAACTAATTGACTAGCTGGTGGTTCGATTTCGGTTTGTAGTCTTTATAATAAGTTTCCAAACAGAAAAATATTTCTAAACTGAGTTTTTAAATAAAACATATTCAAAGACACATGAAGACAAGACTATATCCAACCAACAACTATTAGAAATCATCATTATTGTTACAGCGATTTCTCAAATGCTTCCAAAGATTGCATTTTAAAGCCCGGGTCCGGTTATTATTTTTGCCCCTTCCGTTATTTAGCAGGTATATCGACCAACTTACAGGTTGTTTTGGGCCCCAAACGTGTCACTAAGACTATGCACATCCAAGATCTACTAAAACTATTGTTACGCTAACCAATCTATATTCGAATCTGAATTCTGATCAGAAACAATATAACAATCACATCACAATCACAGTTTGCAATTTCCGAAGCGACGTCGTCGTGTCAAAATAGCTCGATTGCCTTGCACCGAGCAGTGACAGGAGTTTGTGGGGCAGTGCGGAGGAATGAGCAAATTTATGCTCGACGTATTGGCACAGAATAAGTAATAGTACTGTATTGGCAAGTGAAGTCTATTAATTATTCAATCAAATTAAACAGTGCATTATTAGATGTTAACCTACTTTGTTGCTATGAGCACTAGCTATTTATTAACTGTTCTGTGGCAAAGAATCTACAATAAACAGCAGGCATAAGTAGTATGTAATTATTTTATTTATTATCATCTATTAATTTACAGTACCTATCTAATTTTATCAAGACACGCAACAATTACATCGGCAAAAGATCCTAAAGAGATGTAATAAGTAATACTTCTTATGAATCAATCAAATTAGCCTATTGCAGTCCATTGCTGGACATAATATGTGATAATATTATACACTTACTTAATTTTCCTGTCTCAACATGATGGATTCGATAAACTAGCTAAGCAGTATGTCACTATTAATATTAATTGAAGTATCTACTGCTTCTTCAGAAGAATTTATCAATATTATCGTTCTTCATGAGTGGGCAAACGTCCAAAGTGTCATTATGGAGTACTGCTTGCTAAGATAGGTTACAAATTACTAATATGATCATTAATTCCTTCAAAGCAGCTAAATGTGTGTGTTAGAAATTGGTTTATATTAATTTACAACACACCTGCTTATAAAAGTGATATTATTTTACCGCAATTAGGCACGTAATGACACCTATTATCAAACTGTGACTTTTTCATTGCTATTATTCACAAGTGAGTTATAGATTCTTTTTTAAATTTTATAGGAAGTGTCTATAATTGTCTATGTTCTTAAAAAAGTTTTGATACAAAAAATAACGTGTTTAATAGTACGAATAAATTAATACGCCTATTGTATGGTCATTTGATGCATTTTCGTATTTAAATAAATAATTTCAACTTGTAATACTTGTATAATAAACAAAATTTTCACTCAAATTTAATTTTTTTTTTCTCTAAGTACAGAAAAAAAAACAGAGTAAAAAAAAGTTAAGTTCAAACCTCATTTTTTTTTAAATATGGTCGACCGCCATTGTTAAATGCGCGCGCATAGGAAAACGAATTAATTTGTAGTATTGTTTATTTAGTATTTGTAGTATTATTTTATTCGCAAGTGTGTTGTAAAACGTCGTATGGCACGTGTGAGCATGATGATTACCGTCCTCGGCTGTCTTAAGACCCTCGCCTGGCGGCTCGGGTCTCAATAGCGCCTCGGCGGTAATCACCAACGTTGCTCACTTGTACCATAATGTACTATTATGTGCTAGGAGAGTGATAAACTCGTAGTTAAATACTATTAGCGTTTACATTATTAAGCTTACGTCTACTAGATTATAAATTTTGTATCGACATACCGCACCACATACCTATAGCATAAATATACCTACATAAATACTTGTACCTGTATCAATATCATTATCATTGAGGCGACGATTCTGCTAATTTCGAGATAATCTTGATGGTCATCCTAATAGTAACCGTACTTTATCTAAAAAGTAATTAATAACCGCTTATGAGTACTTACATATTATGTGATTATTCCTTGAAGTAAGAAGACAATTATTGACAACCTTGGTACTTCTGGAATTTAAATGTTTTCAGTAACTTTATTTGTTGATTGTACGTAATTTGGTTGAAGTATCCAGCTCTCAAGTAGGTGCGTACAAATGCAAAACTCAGAGTGAAACTCAAATTTATTATTCTAAGTGGCCGCTTTCTGTAAACGCCGCCATCCCACTTGAACTTGTAACTTATTACGGAGTTGGGAAGCAAAAAGCGCTTGAGAAACTTACTTGTCAAAATAATGTTTGTTATGCGTAATATAAACGTACCTTCGTACTTCCTCATACACCTTCCTAACTTCTTAAAGGCATATATTGAATACCAACCAGCTGAACAGTATTTAGCAATTAGCTTTTACTTTAAATATACAGTACACGAAAACGAATCAAACTAAATTGAGTTTAAAATGTTTCTGATTTTGTAGTATTTTTTTATTAATCATGAAGGAATCTATTGTAGATTACCTATCGTGAAGATTTTTTATATGGGACACTTCAATATGATCACCTCGCCTATGGTACACTGAAGGCAAAGTTTCAGACTACGTACTATTCGGTCTTCGTTCGTCGGTCATTGTATTTATTGTATATGCCTTAAATCAAGGTTCTCAGTCATTTCTTCTCGATTATCTTTCTCTTTGTTTGTATAAATTGCTCTTCTCGGTTCATTCACACCAAATAATCTACTCCCTCTTACTTTATAGTATCTTCCATACAATACATCTATTTTCTCGGAGGTCAACCTGATCCCCTCTTAACACTTTGTCCAACATGGTTTTAATAATATGATTCGCATACCTTCTTTTTTATTTCCTTTCCCATTGAAAATATGTAAGAAAACCAAGACAAATGGTACCTTACATCTTAATTTTCATTTCTTATCGTGTCTGTTACCGTTACTCTACACATCTACCTTAACATTTTAATTTCCGGTACAAGCAATCGACTTTCATCCATCTTCTTAACAGCCCAGCAGCATTTCAATTATTTTTTTACCAATTTCGAAAACATGAGGCAACACCGCCAGAAGCAATACACCTATTACGAGTAAAAATGGTCTTGTAAATATTCCGTGTTGTGTGAACATTATGTAACATTATAACAAATGACTTGGCGAAGTGCATTGTGTACGTTTACTGTCTTAACATTGTCTGTTCTTACAATCTCGTAATACAGACGCAACCAAACAAAATGCAAATTCTTGTTCGTGAGTCACTTAGGACTCATACATTTCTATACAAAAGCTTTCATCCCTAGGTTTATTATCTCCTTGTAGGACCTCCCCACTGTCAGTTATGTATTTCTCTTGTGCTTTGTTGTTATACTCTTATGCGACTTATAACGGAAAGTGTTAGTAGATATTCGCTTATTCTATCCTTTTCTTTCATTTAGTCTAATATACTTTACGTTATTTTTTACATTAGTCTATTTTATATGATATAGCGCAGCAACACTATACTAGGTATACTTTTACATTTAAAAATATTCACTGAAATTTTATAAACTTAAATGAATCCTTGCTGCAATGGAGAAATTAGATTCATACACATACGTACAGAAATAAGTAAACCATGACACATACCTATTCACAGTTCCTAAATTTTCTTAGGCCTTGAAAACACATTTCTGTTTTTCTTACGGCTGTCTTGAAATTGCACGCCACCCTATATCCCGTAGTGTGAATGAACGCAGTGTAGAATTACATCCAGTGTATAATCTAAACACCTGCTGTGTGCGACACATCGGCGCCTAGCTAGATAGATTCGGATTTTCTACACCCTTATAAGGGTGAATGACCTTAGCCAGCAGCGTATTTATATTACAAATAATGTAAAGTGTCCGATAGCTTATTTATGTACTGTTTTATATGTTCAGTACATCAGAAATCTATAATGGAATGTTTTTAAACAACTTAGGTGGCAGACAAGCACACGGTCCACCTGATACAAAGTGGTTACGGTCGCCTATGAACGTATGCACCACCAGGGGCATCAGACTCGTGCTGCCGACCCCATAAGAACCTTCTGATGCCCTTTTTGAAGAACCTCATTCTGTAGTCGCTTGGAAAAACCACGTTTTAACACCTGTTCATTTTTACTTTAGTCTGGTCATAGAAATACTTTTCGAACTTACAATAGGTAATTTAAAAGTATGTGTTTACTGAATTCCAATTTGAAACACGTTGTTACATTAAATTTTCTGCTCCCACATACCGACGGCCCGGTATTTAGGACGAGTTGATGAATTACCCTGAAATTATTTACAGAAAATTATTAACAGTTGAAGTAACGACGGCCCAGTGGATGTGAATCCCCTCCTAACAAAATCAATTTAGCTTAGTTGGAAGGGTTATGGAATTTTGTTATCAAACTTTAGGACTGTGACTGAATCATAATACCTATCTTTTTCTGTTTCTTTTATTTAATTTAATCTTTCTTCGTATGTTTTTCTTGCATCGTATGCAGTCGGGCGGTGCACTAAATCAATGAAAATATTTCAATTTTGCAGAACAACTTCTAAAATTAAAGATTGCCAAAAAGCAAAGGCATCATCACATTTATTATCTGTCATATCATCAAATCTGTCGTTGTAGTAGTATTTTAGAGTTTTGAGATATAGGAATTAGCTAATAAATAACCAGACAGTTCAGAAAATTCCAATTGCAGTGCATCATTATCGAACTCATTTAGTATGCGCTAGGCTTTGGCGCTAGGTTTGTCCAGAGGGAATGGATCCAACTAAAACGTGATTGTGACTAGCTATAGAAGGTAAAGGTGCATAGGTACCTATTTCTAGTATAGATTTTTCTTTACATATTAATTCCAGAATTCAAATCATCTGTTTACAGTGACTTAACATAAATAGCATTTAATTGTCTATACATATTATGTGTTATATATTATTTCACACATGTACTCAGTTCATCATATATTATACGTCTGCCTTATATTAAGCGATCCTTATTCAAGTATGATGACAGCGTAATCTTGTTAAGCTTTCGTGTCATAATAGGAATTAGGTTGCCACCAAAGTACAAACAACATCGGGAACCTCTAAGCTTATAATATGTTGAGCCTTATTTTGAATGCCTTTGTTCTATCCCTCTGACTCAATTAATCGAGAACGGTTTAAGTGTTCATTTTGTGTTTTGTTAATTGTGGTGTCCAGAGTTCCACAAGGATGTGCTGGGTTTTCAGTTAGGACATTACACCCATAAACATTAGTTGGCAGTACTTTTGTTAAATTATTTTTAGTCCTCTTATTTTATCTTTTTACTGTTTAGCCTCTCGTTTGTTTGTATTACTTTAGTTGGATTATTATATGTCTATTGTTTTACCTTTCTTGCTTTGGTCTCATTTCTCATGTATTGACAGTATTTTGTTTCATTTTTGACTTTCTAGCTATTTGTTATTAGATTTAGTCTCTCTCTTATTAGTACCAGTTTAGTTAGTGTATTTAGTCAAAACTATCAGTTTAGTAGTTATCTTGTTATGTTTGTTCTCCATCTGTGGGTTGGTTGAGTCTTTAATAAAATTGTATGACAGCTTGTCTTGTCCGAGCTCATTTTAAGCAAATGATTATATTTCAAGGTCCATTCATGTACATAAAATCTGATATCCAGTTGCATAATGTTATTAGTTTTTGAATATCCTTATGTAGTTTTTTTGAATATTAATTTGATACTGTTTTGGACTAATTGAAACCTCATAACCGAATTAACTTCTAATTGAACCAGTTTGTGAAGTCAATAAAATATGAACTGGATGTTCATTTATACCTACTTCATTTCATTCATAAATATTACAGCATTTTGTCACAATAACAATAAATCAGCTACAATTACGTTCATGTTAATGTTCGCGTAGTTTTCTTGGACATTAATATAATTTCTGCTATATTTCCTGATACTTAGTAGTATTTATGATACTGTCTATGCCGCACAGTTTCAGCCGTGTTCAATTTGTAATTTTAATGCACCGCTTTTAGAAGCCTATTAGTTCAATATTACACAAACTGAAACTTGAGTGCTACTTAAGGTAAAATACATTTTCAAATTGTTTTTTTCCTACCGATTTATCATCATAGGCAATCATATCAAAAATAATTGGATGAACCGCAATATAATGCATTGCCTTTCTTAGTCGGGTTGATAGAATTCGAGTTACGTGTTCAAACAAGCTCTATAAGAATGATATATTCTTTATTTTATAATATATTAGGTCAGGTCTTATCTAAACAGTAAAATATTATTGTAATCCATTTTGTATGTTCCATTTAGATGGAAGATTATTATCACTCGTCTAAAATATTATTATGTAGGTCACAAGACACATGTATATCTTTTTGTAAGGACAGTTGTCGCCTTGTGATTAATGCTAGAGGCTAGTCATCTACTATTCTTAACCACAAAAAAACAATAAAATATGGCAAATTATGTTAGGTATTACAAAACAAATTCATTCGACTTATCAACCGAGTTATATTGTTTAGAAATTGCTTGTAATAAGAGTAATATTGTTAGAAAGGTTCAAAGTTTGAATGTTTTGAAGATTTGCAGGAGCAGGAAGAGGAGCACAGGTAGGCCCAGAAAATAATAATTTACTTACCTTCTGCGTGAAAGAGGATATGGGCAGAAAAGGAATTTCATGTTTCACCGACCCTGAAGAATAATTAAAGCAAGGGTAGGCAGATTATGATGATGATGTGTACTTAGTACAGTATATAAAATACAAAAAAGTATATGTTATGTGTGTTATGAGGTAAACTGGAACAAAAAATTGCACGAGTCACAAGAGTAGTACCTAATGTCTAAATATTTAGAAAAATAGTTCATAAAATAGGTTTGTATCACGGTAACTTATAAACACAAAATCCAAGAGCACTCAGAGCTACTATGCGTGACTTAAGACTTAAGTGGAGTAAAAACGGTGAACTCTCGTAATTTAATATACGAGTATGTGTTTATAGATAAAGTTATAAGGTTAGTAGTAATAATGAGTTTCATGAAAGTCTGCAAATAGGTCATTATAAACGCTTTGTCGACTCCTTAGATTAAATATAATAAGAATCCCTAAGAATAAGGATAAAATCATACTTGACATGCTAATATGTATCATGTCTCAAGGATGACTGCGTGTATGCAGGTAGTGGCAAGGATTTTCAGTAATAGTTTGGTATTGATATTGGTATTTTTAAACTAAAAACGGACAGATTGGTTGAGGATTCAGTTGTTAGTGCCCTATGGCACTAACATAAATATTTCATGACAAACAAAACCCACGGAGCCAAGCCAACCTAACCTGTAAGCCGGTACACCAGCTGATTGGCTGATAAGGCAAAGAGGGTTCAGGACGGTCAGATGGCAGTTACTACCATTAAAACTTTATAACCCAAAGCTACAGGAGGAAGAGACGAAGGGGACTCCGGTTTATAAGGTGACATCTTTGGATGCAATCGGCAACCACGCTTATGCTAATGACGATTGCAAATTCAGTGCATTCAATAAATTGTTATTTACTTGTGATGCTTCATCTCTTTCCACAATATCATTAAAATTAGTTGCGTTATTTTTAAACTATTGCGGTATAATCTCATGGTTTTTATGATATCGGGACTTACGTCGACACAAGTAAGTTCAATAATAATTAATCGCGATAAGTCCCGATGTATGCGTAAGCATCTATTTCCCAATGACAGACGTTGACGTGTAAAATTTTCTTCCTGTACGTTGACGTTTGTAAACATCCTTTAATATCATAACCGAGTGATACATTAATACACTTTTAATTACAAAAGTGCAAAATTTTTGGCACACAGATGCGTGCGTATTTCAATATAGCAAAAGGGTGTTAACACAAATATTTTACGTTAATATTAACTGTTGCCCGCAGTTCCTTCCCATGCCAAATTCAAATCCCGTTCCTGGAACTTCCTGCAATACTTTTTGTAAAAACCATCTCCTGACAATTAAACAACAAACAAAAGAAGATTTATCAAATTTCGTGCAGTCGTGAGCAAGTTAGGCGTGTACACATATTTCGACGATACCGATGAGCGTCGCGTTTCCTTTTTCCTAGTCCTGGGTCTTTAAGCGGGGTGCAAAAATGTCTGTCGAGGCCGTCAAGGTAAGGACCGTCATTCTAGGGAGAGCATTCATAATGGCGGCCTCTATTCTTTGGATTGCCCCCAAGCTTACTATCAGGCGCGATATAGTCAATTTGACGACCTATATAAAAATAATCTCAACAACACTTTACACGGTGTGGCTCCCAATATATGCACAGAAGTACTGGCTACCCCTGCGGTGGTCATTTGCACATTTCAGAAAAATATGTGCAATAATAAATGTGACCTCACCCTAAACATGATGTAAGTACGATATAAAAAGACGTCCTTCAGAACGAAATAAGGTCATATTGGATGAATATAAAAAATTCAGGCTTTATTTAATATCGGGAGGCTCAGCACTCTTACATGAATACAGTAGCTCTAAACTAGAAGTCAATATTATCTTTGATAAGGAAAACTAAAACTGAAAAATAGAATATTTAGAAACATTTGCTTAAAAAAATAAAAGTGAAAGAAACTGAATTCTTGATCAAGATACTATATCCATTAGTGGCCGGTTTTTGAAAATTTCAAGGCGTAAAATCTTATTTATCTTAAGAATTTTTTGCTGAAAATGCTCAAGATTAGAAAGATAAAGACACAACGACGCAGCATGTACTTTATATTTTGCTGTCTTTCTGTCGCTGAACACACAAACAAAAGGATTAAAAGTACTTACATCGACACTCAGGACAAAATATTTGGGAAACACAAAATAATAACCACACAAAAATAATATTGCGTAGGTATTAAATCCATTATTAGTCGTCAAGTCTACAATAGTTAATAAATAATATTCGTAGCTACTCCCTTTTAATTCGCATTGCCGCGAATTCTGATCAAGATGAAGAACTATTGAATAGAAAAAACATTAATTAGGTTAGATGGATTCCAAATGTATTTTTATCGCTTTTTGGATTGTATAATGTAAATGCTATAGGATTTTTTATGTTTCCTGCGGTGGTTAGCAAGTAGAGCAAAGAAAACTAATAAACAGGAAGGTATAAACAATAATAATATTTCTTTATTTGAAATCGGAATTCGATAACTTATCATCATTTTTGTTTGTGTAATTCGAATGAGAAATAAATGCAATAATTCAGTGGCAAAATTTATACGATCACAATCTCATAAAAACATCGACACTGCGAGTAAAGTTGACTCCTTCTTGGATATGCAGATATGAGTACATAACTTGACCAATATTATCTTTAATAAATAAATATCCATATCCTTACTAATATTATAAATGCGAAAGTAACTATATCTGTCTGTCTGTTACGCTTTCACACCTAAACCACCGAACCTGACATTATTGACAAGACAAGTAGTTTTGTGATTTTGTGCAAGTTCTTCGAGCCTCCGATAATTTCATAACACCCAAAATGTCTTTTTGGACGACATTGAACCGTACGGTTTTCAAACGTACATCCACCTTCTTCTTCGAAAGAACCTTTGATGTCCTCTCAGTGGCCATTTTCGAGAGCATAAATAAGGGAAAACTCTGGAAAGACATCAAGCACAAGTATGAATAAGGATAAAATGAAATCATTAAGAAGAATAATTTATTAGTTAATTGTTAATTTACATGATTAAATTGAACCGATTTTGATGAAATTTGGTACAGATATAGATTAGACCTTGAAAAAGGACATGTTTGGTCGCGATAACAAACATCCACGCGACATCCCACGGAGCCGCGGGCAACAGCTAGTAATTAATAAATATTCTACAACATCTACACACCGCTATTTACAACAGCTAGTAATAAATAAATATTCTACAACATCTACACACCGCTATTTAGAGCCACGTGTTATGGGATCTAGAAAAAATTGCACATTTTATAAAACATACATATATATATTATATAATGTTGTAAGTAATATTAATTCTAATAATGATATCTTGTAGGTTCTTCTTTGTTTGTCACCAAACATTGTTGTATCAAACATTGTTTGTCACCAAAATGGAGCTGTGAATATTGTGTTTACCCATGTAAATTTAACAGTTTTGAAATTATGTGCTAATTTCCATTATAACGTGATCACTTTCATCTTTGTCTTAGTAATCCTCGCTATTATGCCTTTATCTATGCAAATATGTAAGGAATATTATTTATGCTACGTGTTACAGAACGAAAATGTATTTTGGTACCTACATAAGTTTCACAATAGTCAGATTTCAATATTTTCCGTGGTATGCTTTGTTTGTGTTCTGCTCTTTTCTCGTCGATTATGAGCGTTAACCCAAGCTTATCAATATCACCGAGATTCACAGTTTTAATCATCGTAAATTTATCTATACGTAGATATTCAATTGTTATCAAAATATTAAAAAGAAACGTTTTTCGGTACAGATGTGCCATGAACAAATAGATCTTTTAAGAATTTTAAGTGATGGTTAATGGGACTACGTATATACAAAATATAAAGATTACTAACTGACTCTTATTTAGCGCTCCATGCTCCGTGCTGAAGTATTTAGCATGTAATAGATACGTGGTAAATACTTCACCATGAAACCTCATAAGTCAGATAGTAATATATTTATAATTAAATTCTGTGCACACTTTCCTTCAACGCATGGGGGACAGTTATTAACATTTAATTAAATATTGCAGCTCATATTTTTGTTACTCTTAATTTATCCTGTCTTTAGAGACGAAGAGACTAACACTCACAACCCCAAACTTCATCCCGGAGTGAAAGACTACCTTCGATTAACATATTTATCATTACAACAAGTCCTAATTCCAACCAAAACTTGTACTTTTGAGCTCGAGATGCGCTCTTCTCATCCTTCGTTAGATTTCGATTTATTGAGGTCTTATTTTGTTAAGATATTATCCATCCTACAATAGAACCTTCTTCAGGTGGTTAAAAGTGAGTCCACATATCATCCGCTCTGCGTTTCAATCAATCAATTAGCCCACCGCAGTCCACTGCTTGATATAGGCCTCTCCCAATGTTGGGAGGCCTACTATTTTTACGACACCCTTCGGAGGTGTTGGTACTTATTTTCTTCCTCCGTTACCACACGACTCTGCGTTTACATTCATCGAATAATACGCTAGACAGACTCTATTGTGAAGACAACCTTGACCCCGTAGTTACCTTTACTATACGAATTCCTAAACAACATAGTCGCCACTCCGTCTCGAGTTCTATTCTTACTCTAACACTTATTATTTACTTCAGTAATAACAATGTTTAATAACCTCTCCATACAAAGCTCTTGGCTACCTTACTTAATATAGGTCGTATCATAAACACTCGTTGTTGTATTATAATATAACTAAACCCTTGGGTCCATATTGAGTACCTACAAGAATTAATAATTTCATAACCTATGCTAAAGGCATAAAGTCATGTTTATTAACGTAGTTGTGAACAGTAATAGTACTTCGCTGATATTACAGCAGCTTAAGAAAATAACTAGTATTTTCGCCTGACATAATGCTTTTGTTACGCAAGATATTTTTTGTCCCTAATTCTGCTACATTGAAAGAAACAGTATATTAGCAATATTGGTATAGATGTTCTATTATATAAGACAAGTAGGAAAGTAGATAAGTAGATGCTTTCAACAAAACTAGCGTACATTAAAATGAGATAGGATTTAAAGAGCTCGTTATTAATGCATCGAACCGACTAAACAAGCTAATTAATCAAATTTCAACTCAAGTGGATACTGCACAAATCGGTGAGTTATTTAAGAATTGTCGAATCCCTACAGAATTTATACGCGGATGTATATTCGAAGATTTATTTTAAATTACACAACTTTGTTTCGTGGAAGTTATGCTCAACGGTGTACTTTACTTAACTCTTATCAAGATCGTTTATCTTCCGACGATGATTAAATTTAACCGCCCCTTTATCTATAAATTCCGAAGTACTTCGAAGTTACCTCTTTGCATCGCGGAAGTTACATGAATTATATTTTTCATTTTCTTTTTTGTAAAGTTTTTCGCAACGCTATTACAGTGGTGTTGGTAAAATATTATCGATAAGTTTTAGTGCTTTTATTACAAAAATGAACCGCTGTAAATTGTTAAGAATTTTCTTATTCATTATCATTATCATCATCACAGAGTTAGTTCCAGTTGTATCCAAAGCTTGTCGTTTGGAGCCCGGGTCGCAGTCTCCTACTTTTTCTTTTAAATTGGATAACTTTTAGTTTTGCGGGGTCGACTGCCATCTGACCCCTTCAAACATCAAAAAAGCCTGCGCATTTTAGATGTTTGCTGTTGCAGAACAGAGCTGTTAATCAGCAAGTGAGGTTGACTTGGGCTCTGAAGATCTTGGTGGGATAATCAGTTTAATCATTACGTAGATGTTGCATTTAAATAGATTCACTATTTTTGTCGCAGACATATTTTTTCTTTCACCTGCCTCATACACACTCCTATTAACATTTGTGACACCAACTGGCCTTTGATCTTTTTTTTCCCAAAATCGATAGATCATAATATCATCGTTTAGTACACCAATTATGTATCAAATGGTTAGACAGTAAGTCCACTTAATGATAATAATATAATTGATCCGCTTGTGGAGTCCTCGTTTGTTATTTTAGAGAATAAAAAAAACAAAAAAAAAATACTTTTCGGTCTTGGGATGAGACTTGTATTTCATCTTTATGTTCCAGAGATGTGGCAAAGTTTTAAAATTATTCAGTTTGGTGGAATTGGAGTACTTGAAACATAATTTTGAAGTAACATTTTATACAGAGTAAATTTATTGGCGTGCTAAAATTCTATGACAATGGGAGCCGCTGTGGCTGACTATAATAATTTTGAATCCCCAATGTTTTGAACTTCCCATTCTTTGGAGGCGGAAACGGCAATTCAAAAGAAGAAAAAGGTTTCAAAGAGGGAAAGTACTTTCACTCTATAGAAAACTGCAATTGAATAGCATTGGTTTATAAATGAAATATAAATAATATAATAATAGAAAAGCGGTGAATATTTTATATTGTATTTCTGCTGATAGGTACGTTTACCTGACATTGCGTAAGGTCAGCAGCGCATGAATAAAATCTCAGGTTTCATTAATTTATTGGCTTAGCTCTCAGAATACAGGCTTAGCTATTATTACTATTCCACTTTCAAAAACACATATTGTGCTGACTCAAGTGTCATGTGTATCAATACATACGATAGGCACATTGTTAGCCTTACAATGTATCAGCTGCCAGAAGGCGGAAGATATAATAAAAAAATCGTCTGATTTTTAATTTATTGAATGATAAAAAATAATAATAATTTTAGGCCTTAATGATTTTATGAAATCACATACCTACTGACATACCTATATAAACAGGTATATAAATCTTAAACATTACATCTTTATTTTACAACTAGCAGTTCGCATGGAAACTTGTCGTACAAAATTTGTAATGCGATTGTTACTAATATTTTTTTCTACAATTAAAGTAGCCTATCACCGTATGTATACCCACAGGTGCAAACAGACTGGCAAGCACATCAAGTTAAACATATTTTTTGACTTACCCTAAATGCATTTATTATGTAGGTATTTACTGTTATTATTACAATTTATTGTGTGAACAATATCATAAAACATAGAATTCAGTTCAGTTCAGTTATACTTACATACTAGTTCAACTTGTCAAATGTATATACCAAATTGTCGAAACCATTAAAATTCAGGAAGCGACGATGAAATTAAAATGTTAAAGTTCAGTGTTCATCTATCATACCGTAATAGCGACTTTTATGTCAAGGATATTACGCACTTTCAATAAAATATAACTCCATTGAACACGACAGTTCACTTCATAGATTGTAAAATATGGCTTCAAAACATTGCATCTTATAAAAATATCACCTTTATTTCGCAACGCATAAGGTATACAAGTATTACGTAAACCAAGATGGTCAGTTGCTATTTAGGAGTATATTGGGGCAGTTTCAGTTTATACCGGAGCTGGCCGGGCCATAATAAGTCATTGTGCTACGTTATGTTTCCTTAGCAGTCTCTGAAACAACTTCGGCAATAAAATTCAGAACTTTAGTATAATAAGCTGACTTTAAAGTTGAAAGTTCTAAAATTAAAATAAATATACCGTGTTTTTATGTTTCACTAAACGAGACCGCTTTTTCATCTTTACTTTAACGGTGTAACTTTGTAAAAAACAACGCGAAGCCTCAAGATTTTCAACTCAATTTGCAATCCACATTAGTTATAGCCGAAAAGTGAATTTTATTTAGGGAGGGTGTATTCCTCCCTATCACTTATAAAAGGAGACTGACAAGTCGATACTAAGCCAGGGTAAGCTGAAGTAAAGGATTCTTGAAGTAGTCTGAAGTTTTGTGACATATAATCTCGAACATGGTCCCCGTGGGCTAACGTCGATGCTAAAGGCCGAGCTGTAAACGTTCTGGAGACAGTCATTTTCTGGGTCTTGTTTAAGACGGAGAGATTCAATAGCTCCCATCTGAGGAATTTGTGTTACAGTGAGATGTATTTGCTTATAGTATTCTTTACAGGATTAATATTTTCATATCGCTATAAAGACAAACAAATACTTTGACTTGACTAACGAGTTAACCAAGAACGGCTACGTGGTTAAACTCTACGCCGTAGAAGTAGGAGCAAGGGGAATTCCAGCTAAATCCCTGTACAACTTACTTAAAGACCTCGGATTGCCAAGAGCTTCAGTAAGCTCTTTACTAAATCGAATATCAAAAGCGGCATTGATAGGATCTTACCAAATTTGGATAGGTAGGGGGGGGAACACTAGTGACGGTGGAGGTGAGCGCTGATGCATCACAAGGTGGCCACCCTAAACCTACATCTGGGTCGCAAGTCCCAGTCGCCGTCACGGTGTTCCTCTCTGTATCACGCTATGGACCCGGCGACCGCACGGTGAATCCATGGAGTGCTGAGAATCGGATCTCTTTATCAGCGCGTCTTACTATTTGTGAAACCCTCACCAGATTTTATTCAATATGTAAATTAACACATCTTTTCAAACATGCTGTTTATTGAAGAGCTTGTGGCCTGTGTGGTCACTGTTCAGTATATAATCGGTGGGTTAAGCTGCCTGTGCGGTTGCCATTTAGATGAGTGACCGTCATCTGAGTGCTTCCGTGCTCTCCCGGTTGTCAACAGTCAAGAGGGATAGCTTACCGCTAACAATAGAAATCATACTTTTTGTAGTCTTACTCCCAGAGTAAGAAAAATGAAATCAATTAATATGATGAATTTACGTTCTGGACGCCAAACTCCCTTTAAACAATTTTGTATGCAAAGTTACTAACTACTAGAGAAGCTAGTGAAATAAAAAAAACGAAGATGGAACTAAAAGATAATCAACATTTAATTATTTCGAAACTAGAAAGTTAGGCAAGTTGAAATTAACATTTTCACTGCAGTACTTAATTATTGGTCTAAGCTAAGACTTGAATACGGTTTGTCTAACTCAGTTCCACTTTCCGGCGACAGAACATAATAAAACTTTGCTATAAAGTTTGTAGAGTATTTAAGCCTTTCAATTAAGGCTCTGAAGACCTACGCTATGTCCTTTGGGATATATCATTATAGTTCCTCCAACATATAAAAGAGCCGGGTTGGCTTGAAGCCCTCATTGTGTAGAAAGTTAAAACGACTGCCACATTTAGAGAAATGTTCTTTATTTGATTTGACTAAATATAAAAGTTTGGGGTTAGATTGATCCGTCCTTCGTCCGCGTGAATTTCGATCTGGGTTTTATTTTTTTTGCGCTGAATTCCAATGAATTTACTAAAATAAAAGTAGTTTAAATATGCTTCTTCTTCTGTCGAATCGATGGCACTGCCACTCCACACCACACACATTCATCAGCTTTAATTACGCCTTATAACTTCAGCATCTACAGTAAAAAGTCTTCTAACACAGCCCTAGCCGTTTCGGAGATTAACAATTATTACAAACAGACAAAAATACAGTTTTTGTTTAGTTTTTGTTATACATTCATATGCATTCATTAAATGCTGTTATTTTAACGTTACAAACAGACACTTTATTAAATTGAAAGAAAGATACCTACTGTATCTTTCGAGCAATATTTTTAGAACAGAATGGAAAATTAGCTTAAGCAAATGAAATCAGTTTTGAAGTGAAGCATAATACTTCGAAGATTTCGTACACAGTTATTTTCTTGACAATATTTGCATTTTGCTGGCGAATCCCGTATTTTCACTTTAATAAAAATCTAGCGCTTTTATGAACCAATGTTTCAGGACAAAGAGACTGCGACACAATTGTGCACATTTTACGCTATCTACGAAGTAATTATTTTGGTATGAATGGCCGGCCAGGTGGTCTCGGTGAGGTGACAAATATGGCAGGGTTCTACAAGGAAAAGTAAGTAAATGTTTAAAAGTTGCTTATTTTCATTTTTTCATTTTCAGTTTTATGATGATTTTATTTACAAATTCTATATTTGTAGGCAGGATACATAGAATCTATGGTGGTAGAAGCTCTCAGGTCTTAAACTTAATAATTGAAAGACCTGGGACTGTAAGAAGGAAACACGTAGCTGTTAAAGAGTTCCAAGACTTTCTGGTACGGCAAAGGAAAGTCGCCGAACCGCTTTATTCTTGATCCTACTAATATTATAAATGTGAAAGTTTGTGAGAATGGATGTGTGGATGTTTGTTACTCTTTCACGCATAAACGGCTGGACCGATTTGGTTGAAATTTGGTATGTATATAGGTTATACCCTGGATTAACATATAGGCTATATATCAGCGATGAACGGGATCAGAACTCCACGCGGGCGGAGCCGCGGGCAACAGCTAGTGGGAAATAAATCCGTTAGCAACTGTAAACTTCAAATTCAAATCGAAAATAGAATCGAATTACAATCTCGGATTTAATCACTTCAGTTCAATTCCACTTTGTCAATCACATATCAATAGAGCGATTGATTTACTAGCATCTAACTGATGTGTAGCAACTAGAAACCATTTCTACCGATTTCCGTCACTTGCTTACAGCATAAATTAGACCTGTTAATGCATTAGTTATGACATGAAATTGATGTGGCTACACTGAAGCTTGTAATACCGAAGCTCGGCTTAAACAACATATTGAGTTATTCTGAGAGCTGTGGTAGTTTGAGCAATACAGGATATGATGCGTTCATCTACACTAATATTATAAAGAGGAAAGATTTGTACCTATTTTTGTATGTTTGTATGTTTGTAATGAATAGGCTCTGGAACTACTGTACCGATTTCAATAATTCTTTCACCTATAGAAAGCTACACTATCTGAGAGTAACATAGGCTATATAACATCACGCTACTACTAAAGGGAGCGGAGCAGTGAGCGTAAATGTCAATAAATCGGTCAGATTTCCATACATTAAAGTTGGACCGGAATCCGAATTCCACGCGGGCGGAGCCGCGGGCAACAGCTAGTTGAATATATAAATATTAAATTTAGTTTATACTATACATTCAAACATACGCACTTGCAAGCTTTTGCCCCCGGAGGGTTTGGCAGAGGTGAATTAACATCCATATTTCATCAATTATTGTATTCGATCTCACGTAATAAGGGGTGAGCCTATTGCCTTATACCGGGCACTATTGTTGACTTGAGCCATGCAGCTGAGGCTGAGTCTGGGCTATATGTATATATCTGTCTGATGTTAAACAGCCCTATACCTAGGTTACCTGGTAGGTACGACACCGCATGGGAGGAGATGGGGTGGCCCAAATTGTACTATGCCGGAAACCACGCGGCTTTATACTATGACATTAGAAATATGTTGTTTTTTAAGCGTATTAAATAGTTTTAAAAGCGAAATACTGTTTGTAAAACAATATGCTACAAAACTAACACTAAAACCTCAATCAATCAATCAATTAGCCTATTGCAGTCCACTGCTGGACATAGGCCTCTCCCAATGTACGCCACGTTTGCCGATCCTCCGCCTTCCGCCTAAATAAAACACTTTATCTATTTTTTTTACAATTCGAAGAGAACCATTTAGTTTTACAGTTTCAAGGTGGCCAGTTTTCACCTTTAGATTATTTAAAGCCGATAGTGCTCTGGTTTCCCCCAGTACAAAATGTTCGAGCCGTGACTCTACCTTTCCGCTGAAACCAAAAACAATTTTTCAGATAAAAGGTTCATCTGAATAATTGATGGCAGATTTTCATTAAATAGGGTTATTGGACGATTCGCACGAATTGAACTCGCACGAAACGTGCGAATCGACTCCTTTAATTAATAATTAATTACGGTTAAGATTCAATTATCTTTTAATGTATATAGTGTGAAACGTGTTCATCTGTTATTGAGCTATTTAAAACCTTAACATAGCTTTAAAATAAGACTATACTAGCTGTTGCCCGCGGCTCCACCCGCGTGGAATTCTAATCCCGTTCATCGCTGATTTAAAGCCTATGTGTTATTTTGATGTATAAGCTATATTATTGTACAGTTTCATTAAAATCCATTCGGTAGTTTTTACGTGAAAGAGGAACAAACATCCTCACATACATCCTTACATTCATCCTCACATATTTCCAAACTTTCGCGTTAATAATATTAGTAGGATAGATTGAATTAAATTTTAAAGCAGTTAGTACCTACTATACCTATGCTAACTATTCGAATCTATTAAGATAGGAAAAAGAGGAACGACTCAGGAAGGTCTTGAATTGAAATTGGAGGAGAATTTGAAGTACTCAATGCGTGACTTGGTAGCTCAGTAGTCAAAGCATTCCCCCTGTAATGGACTGGTCGCGGTTTCAAGTCACGCCTGAGTGGTTTCTCTTTTTCCTATTTTATAATCGAAGACTAATTATTATAGATGTTGAAAAATGTAACAAGACAATGTAGGTGCGAAGCTATTTCGGTGTAGGTTTAAGTACTGATCGAACGTTATAAGGACATTAACAATTTTAGATTATCATCTGTATACGAGTATGAATAAACCCGTGGCAACGACCCTAAAACTAGAGATACTAATATATTAGTTTTCATCTGTTATGCTACAAACTTTCTAAAATGTTTGTTCGAATCGTTCAGTATTTAGTAGTATTCTAATAATGTAGGACTAACTTTATACATGGAGCTATCTACAAACTAAATAAAGCTTAAAATATATTTTATGACATCTACAACCTTTACATAAAAACATAATTATACAGAGAAAAATCGAAACCCATGCAAATATACTACACATATTCAAGCATGAAAATATTTAATAAATGGAACGGCGCGGCGCCGTAACTTATGTACATAGCAACTCAAATGGTCTATCGCCAAGCCGCACAGTTCCCAGAAAATATTACTAATTTCTTAACAATAAAATCTACCTTCTTAAATAAAACGACTCATTTTTCATACAGACATACTTTTTAACAGTCCATTACTCAGAGAACAACAGTGGCTCATTCAAATAAAGTTATTAAGAAAAACCGTGTCACTGGCCAACCCAGTTATTAATTACAAAAACAGATATGAATTACGCAGTATAACGTAGCTGCCTTGAAACTCGGTTATTACTACGTGAAAATCTGCGGGAGATGCTTCGTTTCTTTGATTTATAACGTTACTTTAGCATTTCTAACTCGCCTCACTTAGACGGGAGTTTCAGTTCATATATTAACTTTATTGTAATCCAAGTTCAGAGTGAAATGACTTACCAAGTCCTTTATTTTGTGACGGCGGTATAATTAAATAGTAGCAGCTGTGAAAAGTTAGTCACTCAATGGAGTGTATTAAAGAAATTTACCGTGATAATAACAAGCTTCTAAAGTATTTTACAACTACTAAGATTTTATTTTAAGATCTACCGAGTGTTGAAACAGCTGTAAAGACTTTCGTAAAGTTGTTACCAAATGGTTTTATAACTACTTATAAAGGTTTCTATTACATCTTTAGTAAACGAATAATATATAAAAGAAGATGTGTATATTATTATTATGCACTATATATACGCAATCGTATCTTCTTTCATATTTTGTCTTTACTTTTGTCCTTACTTACCTCACAAGTTTGTTCTACTATCATAAAATCGGCAACCTTGCTTGAAACCCGTTCGTGTCATATATTATACGTTATGAATTCGTCGACAGATCGACTGGTATACTACACATGATCATAGAAATCACTCCCTAAGAACTTGTTCACTTATACATGTAATTTAATTTTTGTAGAGAAGCTCAAGGTGCGTCTTTATAACAGTTTTTAATCTTATAATTCTTATAAAAATTTTGCATTGCATGAGCTAGTAAAAATTACACACTTGCATACAAATATATTCTCTTGAGAGTTTAGATAGTGTTAGTCGGCTGTACTGCACTAAAGTTCGCAGGAATTCTCTGAAATACAATGACTGAGTACAGGAGAATAAATGAAGTCAGTATTTTCTTTAGAAATGTATTCTCTTTTTCAATAAACTGCAAGTTTGTAGCTAAACGTAATCTCGAAATATTTGCTTACATTGCATGCGCTTCACAAAGCTTCCGTGCAACGAATGATCTACTGTGTGCGAGTTCTGACAGACAATTTTCTAGGCTGCCCGGATTTATGACGTTTGAGGATAGTAGTTCCACGTCTGTGCATTCGTAAGACTGAACTAGGAATTTTAGATTAGTATGGTCGGACGTTCACAACATTCAGAATGATTTTGTATGAACCGAGTCTACAGAATACATACATACATACATAAACTCACGTCTGCAAATCCCCGAAGGGGTAGGCAGAGGTGTATTAACACCCACATTTCGCCAACTGTGATTTTCGGTCCCACGTAATAGGGGACGAGCCTATTGCCGTCAAGCGGGCACTTATTAATGGGCTGTATGTTTATTGTCGGATGGAGAACAACCCTATCCATTAGTCGCCTTCTACGATAACCGCAGGGGTAGCTCTATTCTACTCCACCAGGAACCAACACGGCCATCTACATAATACCTCGGGTATTATGTAGATGGCCGTGTTGTGTTTCCAGCGGTGAGTAGGGTAGCCAGAGCTCACTGAAGAGGTTTTGTGCTGTCAGTGGAAAGACCAAAGGCTTGTCCTCCTCGTCTACTTTAAAATCTTGGTCTTTATCTCTGATAACCAATATTTACGCGGATAAAATCACACTCACAAGTAAAGTTAAGATTAACAAACAAATATAACGATACACTTCGCGATAAGTGCCTAAAGCATCCTCTAATGGCTGCAATAACCACTAATTGCTCACTTAGATCCATTTCATAGACTGTGTAGCGAGTGTTGAGTTCCGTATCAGCTGATTAAAACACTCTAATTAAGTCATTACAACTAGAATATGGAAATAATCCCTATCAAAATCTAAATACAGCTACTACTACAGCAGCAGCAAAATATGGCTACACAAGGACATCCTAAAATGTCCGCAATTTTCAAGACAGCCCGAAGCCGACCGCATACGACAACTGTCGACGCATGCAGCACATACAGCGTACCCATTACTTGTTAAACTCCGATACGAATGAAGGGGACCATTGAGAAGCCGCAATGAATTACGCGCATCTGCTGCGTGCGTCGGCAGTTGTCGTATGCAGTCGGCTACGGAATCATACCTTTACATATTAGGTGCACTTAAAGAACCAATATTAATAAAATCATTTACACCACAAAATAGTCGATTGGTAAGTACCCAAAAAGGCATTTTTTTACCATAGAACAGACAAAATGACTTCACCTCGCGGCGATTAAGATCTGGAAAAGAATTAATGCAAATAATAAAATAATTAACTACTTCTAAATCAAATTTAAATTATAACAGGTTTCTAAGAAATAATACTAATTTAAAGTATAAAGAGTCAATTAGCGTATTTTTCTCTCCGGCAGCCCATTTTCCCATCTCGTTTTTCCTGGTATCTGTTGCGGGAACTTTTATTACATTTTCTATTTCACGGGCTTTTTCTGTTACTTGCACAGACTTAATCGGTTTCCGAGACTCCAGTAATGTAGAATACATATTACATTTTTCTAGAATGTCACTGGAATAGTTTTTGTATACCGTGCCGTATAATAGTACATTATGGTACAAGTGAGCAACGTTGGTGATTACCGCCGAGGCGCCATTGAGACAGCCGAGGACGGTAATCATCATGCTCACACGTGCCATACGACGTTTTACAACACACTTGCGAATAAAATAATACTACAAATACTAAATAAACAATACTACAAATTAATTCGTTTTCCTATACGCGCGCATTTAACAATGGCGGTCGACCATATTTAAAAAAAAATGAGGTTTGAACTTAACTTTTTTTTACTCTGTTTTTTTTTCTGTACTTGAGAAAAAAAAAGTTAAATTTGAGCGAAAATTTTGTTTATTACACAAGTATTACAAGTTGAAATTATTTATTTAAATACCAAAATGCATCAAATGACCATACAATAGGCGTATTAATTTATTCGTACTATTAAACACGTTATTTTTTGTATCAAAACTTTTTTAAGAACATAGACAATTATAGACACTTCCTATAAAATTTAAAAAAGAATCTATAACTCACTTTTGTGAATAATAGTAATGAAAAAGTCACAGTTTTATAATAGGTGTCATTCCGTGCTTAATTGCGGTAAAATAATATCACTGTTATGAGCAGGTGTGTTGTAAAGAATATTTATTATGTAATGTATTCCGATACAATACATTTTCAGGCCAATCCCTATAACAAAATATCATTGTCTTTTAGACTGATTTTTCAATTTAGTAAATACAACTGCTGACTTATCATTTATTGAGCTTTTTATCAAATGTTAAAGGTTTTAAAGTCAATTAGCAACATTGTTGCATACTCAGCGGGAGTATACTGGGCCCATAAAAATTGAATAGGGTGTCTTAAGCAATACATGATTCATAAAGCCTTTTTTCGCATTCACTCACGAGTTTCGCCTCGAACATAAATTCCTTATTCTCCCCACATTTTATTCATGTAATCATTTTCAACCACTCCTCTCTCTCTCTTATTAGGGTCGACGAAACTCCAACAAAATGAAAATGAAGCGTTGAAACTAAATTCAATTCAATTCATTAATTTGGTAATTAGAATTTTTTCTTTATATGTTTTTTTTTGTACTACTTAGATCGCAGAGAAGCATACGGTTCACTTGATGGAAAGTGGTTACCGTGGCCTATAGACGAGTGCAACACCAGGGATTCTCTCTCTCTCTTATTAGGATCGACGAAACTCCAGCAAATGAAAATTAAGCGTTGAAACTAAAGCAATTCATTAATTTGGTAATTAGATTTTTTTCTTAACATGTTTTTTTGTACTACATAGATCGCAGACAAGCATACGGCTCACTTGATGGAAAGTGGTTACCGCGGCCTATAGACGAGTGCAACACACACGGGAGTCACACTCGTGCTGCCGACTCTGTAAGAACAGAGATGTTCACGGCTTTCATTATTTGCGCGGATTATTAGTTTTTTTCGATGTTTTTTTTTAGTTTAGTTTAGTGTTGTTCACGGTTGTAACAAAGCTTTCAACTTGATCCGCTTACTCCATCTCATGCTTATAGTTTGACTTTAAAGGTGACTGCCGTCTGGCCTACAAACTCCTAGAGCTAAAACTGTGGAAGACTCTCGCCCGTCGTTGTTCGTCGTTGCATATATAAGCTACATAAAATTGTACATATTTATGATGCTTCCACCAAACGCAAACCAAATTAAAATCAAAGGCACAAAGTTACAATAGTAATCTTTTTCAAGCACCGTGACTATTCTTGCTCCAACTCAAGATATCCTTCAGATATTGTTTAAAGAAATGTTATTGTACTCCAATACCAATATTTAGTTAGAAATGAACTCGCTTTCCATGCCTTGTTTGTTTGTTCTTGTTGACGCTGTGCAAGACTTGTGCGCAATATCTGTTGTATGTATAATATTCGTATTATTAATTATGCTGTTACTAGCTTTTGCCCGCGGCTCCGCCCGCGTGGATGTCGGTTATCGCGACCAAACATAGCCTATGTCCTTTCTCAAGGTCTAATCTACCCCTATACTAAATTTCATCAAAATCGGTTCAGCGGTTTAGTCTTAAAAGCGAGACAGACAGACAGACAGACAGACAGACAGACAGACAGAGTTACTTTCGCATTTATAATATTAGTAGGGATGGATGTTTACTCCCTGTGTTTGATATTATGAAATCGAATACTGTGTTGGTAAATATATGTTCTCGGCTGCGAGGATGAAAATTTCTTAAAATAACTTAGACTTATTGTGACTGCAGAAAGAAGACTTCTGTTCTGTCTGATCCTGTCATCGAAACTGGGTAAAACGCAGTTCAGTTTTAAATGATTTTGGTTTCTGTCATCAGCGAAAACCAGCCTTTAATCTTCAGAAATGGTGGTCGTTTCGTAGAAGCATCTATCGTAGAAGATGATTTTCAAGAATGTAGGTCAGTAGCTATCTATAAAAAGTTATAGCATTTAGTTATTGTTCAAAAGTTATCTCCCAAAGAAGCTCTGGTAATTATAGTGCGCAGTAAAAATATAAAACGGTGCAAGTGATGCTATTCCCCTGCGCTTAATGTGGAATGTCACATTGAATGTCTACTTTTAGCTTTGCAGTTCCTAATTAGATTGCAAAATCTAATAGGAAATATTTATCTACCTAATACAAGACTTTATTACCTAATTATTTCTTGAATAGGTGTAATTCTGGCTACTTCTATTTTGAGAGCATTCTGTAATTCTCATGAGAAATATACGACACGTAGATATGTAATATCATAACATGGTATCATAATATTATAATGGAGCCTATATTTGTACTCATCTAAATAAATTGACAGACAGCTCACATCTCTGAGTACGTGTTCATTTTTTTATATTAGGGTCGTGAAGCCGTATACCTGAATAAGTTAAAAATACGAAAGTATAGAATATTTCCGCATAAATACTTAATGAAAGTATATGACATTATCTACGTGTGTGACTTCTCCACGACAGCTGCCAGTAGGAAACAGCTCTCACTTGGTATTCGGAGAGAAGATGGAGAAATCATATATGAAGTAACTTACTAAGAGACGGTGGTTAGGGAAAAGGGCAACATCCTTAAATTTCCCACCCTACAGAACGCGTACTGAGCGCCGGATACTAAACGATCCCTAACCTCGATTAGTGTGGGCCTGAGGGCAAAGGGTAACGGTGTTCAATATTTTCTGCCATGTTTTTCAATAGAATTTTACTTTTCGTTGATGACTAAGCTCAAAATGAATGTGTTAGTACATCTATTTTAACTTCGTTTGATATCCTACTTATATTATGAACGCGAAAGTTTGTAAGGATGTTTGTTACTCTTTCACGTCAAAACTACTGAATGGATTTTAATAAAACTTTACAATGATATAGCTTATACATCAGAATAACACATAGGCTATATATGAGCGATGAACGGGATCAGACCTCCACGCGGGCGGAGCCGCGGGCAACAACTAGTAATACATCCATTAGTGTGATGAATATCACCATGAATATCAGGATGATGTACCTAGTAGATATTACCTTCACTTCACTAACTGCTAATGCATCGACGGTTATGGCTTTGTTCCTTTTATTTTTTGTGTTTATTTTAAAAAAAATATTCAGATAATAAAAAGTACGCCATGCTTGTACAAAAAGAGTATTTTCGTTGGAAAATTACCTCAGTAAGACAAACGTGCATGTAAGTACTGCTAATTTGCAATTCGTTATATTTTATTAAATACGGCACATTTCTACGTTCCTTTTTACAGTTGGTATTAAAGAGATTGTTATTTTTAACGAGCAAGAAATACTTATTATATTACTGTTATAATGTACTCCGAGAGAATTATAAAGCAAGTATCTATGGTTTTAGTGATAAATTGTTAAATACCTTAATTGGACTTGTATAATGATTGGAACTAATATATTTATTTGAATTTTTAATACTACTATTATGATAAAAGTGAAACTTTGTGCAATTCAGTTAAAATTACTTAATGGGAGCTTTATTCACAAGAGCATGTAAGTCCCATAATGTCATAATATTAAGAGTTTTGACTAACTAATCAATGATATTAATAAAATCAGTTTAGTTCTCATTGACCACAGTTTATTTCATTGATGACTCTTCTTTCAACTGTACTACTTCTATACTGTGGTACTACGGTGGGCACCTAAATTGCAAAAAGTAGAACACATAAAGATTCCTCTTAAACTACAAAAAAACATGTCATATATTATATAATTTAAAGTTGTAAATGCTCAATAATTAGAGTCTCTCTATCTTTCTGTCGTCAGAAACTATATTATGCAAATTATAATAAATAATTTTGTATCATCTGCGTATATAAATAAAGGAAATGCCGTCACATTTCAGTAATCAAATGTAACCGCAAACGATTTTACACCGGAAGAACAACTAATTAATAAATTATAATGAAAATATCAACACGATGTTTTATGGATAGACAGTATGAACATTATGAACCGTCATTGGGGTCAGTCTTTGAGCGAGGTTATTACAGTGACTTCAGCTATCGTAGTTTCTTCTGCCCTCTAGACAAGTGGCAATTCGTTGACCGGTGTATTTTTGAATAGAATGACGAATGTCGATTTGAAAAAAAAAAAAGGATTTGACGTTTATGACATTCGTTGACAACTGTCATATACGTCAAATTCCATACATTTCTCATTCTATTTCATAATACGCCAGTCAAACACACAGGACAGGACAAATCGAATGATTTAGTAACCAAACAACGGCAGCGCCGCACACAAAATTTTATGTTATATATAGAATACTAGCTTTTGCCCGCGGCTCCGCCCACGTGGATGTTGGTTATCGCGACCAAACATATCCCTACAACAAATTTTATTAAAATCAGTTCAGTGGTCTAGGCGTGAAAGCGTAACAGACAGACAGACGGACAGACAGACAGACAGAGTTACATTCGCATTTATAATATTAGTATGGATTGTGTAAGAAAGACTTTCAGTTCAAAACTTAGTACAGTTAACAATTAAAGTAGCTTTATAAACTCTAATTTTATGATCACTGTGACCCCCAAATTGCACATTAAATAATGAGCAAAACATTAAATCAATCAATCAACAAAGTTAATATAACTTTGTCCTTTGACGATCATAAAACTATTATTTTATTAATCATCTTATGTCGTTGTCTGTACCTCAAAACAAAACACGACCAAAAACAAAATAGAAATATTGAAAATCATGACACTCAAATATGTAGCCAGTGTCAATGATAATGTGAGGGTTCTAACGATATCGTATATATCCAAAGCCGTTTAGGTATTTGAAAGCTATGATAGAATAAACAAACTCTCATAAAAACGAACTCTAAAAAAACATTACAATCTTTTTTGGTCAGGTTGTGTAAAAATAACTACTTTCATACTATGAAGTAAAAGAAGTATAAATGAGATTTGCGAAGTAAAATGTTGAATAAAAATTATCATAAAAGGGAGTTCATTAAGGTGTCAAAGCGCACGTCCAGTCTGATAGAGACGACCTAAATTCGAAGTTTTTATGTGTTCAGTAATTCAGGGAGCCAACGTAGGGATAATTAGAACCGTATTTTTTGTAGTTTGAACTAGAACTGATTCTATCAGATCAGGCTGCTGACTTAGTTATGTTGAAGTCGATCGTTTTTAAAGGAAATTACAAATTACAGCGGGCATAGTACTGATTGCGGGCGATGATCTGGTGCTGGTTTGCTTTTAGAGTTTTGGGTGTCAGTAATCATATATGTAAAATAAAGATTGTTATAATGAGTAGGAATTAGCCCCTTAACCCCAAAGTGGAAGCCTTTGAGGCAGCCAAGACTAACGCTAGGATGAAGAGAAGAAATCTAACCTGGAGGAAACACAAAAATTCACTCTACAAAAAATTACAATCCAATTTTGACAACACGAATTTTAGATGCTGTTTTGTTATTATGAGAGATTACAAAAAACGAAACGAACGATTTTTGGGGTTCCGTAGCCAAATGGCAAAAAACGAAACCCTTATAGATTCGTCATGTCTGTCCATCTGTCTGTCCGTCCGTATGTCAGAGCCACTTTTCTCCAAAACTATATGGCCTATGCTATTAAAACTTGGTAAGTAGATGTATTCTGTAAACCGCATTAAGAGGTCCCCATACTTAGAACTGAAACTCAAAATTTTTTTTTTCATCAAACCCATACGTGTGGCCGCGGGGCGCAGCTCGATCGTGGACCTTACGTTCGCGGGCGCTTCGCTGTCACATTGTGTGCGGCACTGGCGAGTCGTTGTCGGGGTGGAGACACTGTCGGATCACCGATATGTTCGGTTGGGGTATTTATAGATAGGTATTTAAAAATGCTATTGAGGTTTCTAACATCATTTTTTTCTAAACTGAATAGTTTGCGCGAGAGACACTTCCAAAGTGGAAAAATGTGTCCCCCTCCCCTCTAACTGCTAAAATAAGAGAATGATATACATCGCCATGCAAACTTCCACCGAAAATTGGTTTGAACGAGATCCAGTAAGTAGTTTTTTTTTTAATACGTCATATACCGCAATTTTCGCAAGTGCTGCTACGGAACCCTTCATGGGCGAGTCCGACTCGCACTTGGCCGGTTTATTATTTATTTTTTGTTATATTTTTAACTGTTATGTTGTTATACTTATAAGAGTTTTTAGGGTCGCCAGTTTACACAGGTGGGTTCCAAACTCTCTTCACTGGTTTGCGATCTATACTGTATCTAAATACGTTTCTAAAGCTGTCTTACAATGTGCTGGTCATATTATGCGGTCATTGGGTCTTTGGTAGATATGACTAGCCCATTGTTACCTCAGTTTGCTACTTCTCATTTGAAGTAATTTTCAAAAAGCTGCGTTAAGTTTGTCCCTTACTTTATTTGTGTACCTACGTACGAAACCTCATCTGTCAGGCTTTATAAACATTTAGCAATTCACTATTGATACCAACGTTGTTGTTGGCACGTGTAAGTTGCCACTTAAGTAATTAAAAAAAAACATTTTATACAGATTCACTTCAGATTTTCCAGTTCATTAATGCAACGCATTTTCAATCTGATAAATAACAACTGCCGACATTTATCTCGGTTTAACTAGGACACTAATGGTATTAATACGGGCTGCAAATAATGTAATCAATTCTCGGAATCGCTTTAGTGTAGCATAAATGCAATGAGTTGTGCCATACAATGTTACATGTCATATTGTAGTATATACATAAAATATAGCATTAGTATTATAAATAGTTACCGCATATTATTTGGACCACAGTGACCCCATATACAAGTACTTTATATGCGCAGTACGTGTTTTTTGGGTATCTTTTAAGGATAGCACGGGGTGCTACGGCGTCGGAGGAGCTCAAATCAACCAGTCATTATATTATATCTAACCATACCCATGACTTCATCCACCTGGATTTAGATCTAGGTTTTAATTTTCATGAGCACGGCACTCTAACTGCTCTAACTCTATTTGAAAAAAAAAAAAAAAAAAGGTCCCGTCAAAATCGACCTATCTAAGCCAAAAGTTGCAAACAGACAAATCAATGTACCTAATTTATTTGCAGGTACAGGAGATGCGTCTATATTTCGTGCGAAATAAGATGAGAATATACGAGCAGACTATCAATCCGAATCGACCCTCCAAGTTCATTCTGTCGTCAGTTACTTCATTCAATTGAAATTTGAAAGTGTTCTCGTATTATTTTTGTTGTTATTTTAACATACATGACATACATATACGAGTACACTTTTGTACACTTTTATCAACTTTCTGACCTTCAGAAACTCTTATTTTATAATAAGATTATTTTTTGATTGATAGATAGTTAGATACATTGTAACATGGATTTCTTTTCCGAGACTTTGCCTTCATCTTACCTAAGGCGAGGCGAAGTTAAAATTGTCGTGTCCTAAGTAAAAAAAATGTTTTATATATTTAGAGTAGTATAGGATTATACTTACTACATGTTGTTCTGTATATACTACAACAAATTGTTACGATAATTTGTTGCTGAAAATAAAGGACTAAGATAATTTATTTTAATTACACGATCCGTGATTGTAATTGCCTGCGGAACCATTACTGTCTAGACGTTTATTCACCGTTGTTTCCAAGCGAGATTATTCTGTTGCTAAGTGATTGATAGGTGCCGTTAGTGAATTGTAGATGTCGCTATTTGCGTGTTACGTAAGTATAATATTGTAGGTTATAGCGTAAATATCTGTTTTCATTCAATTAACTTCTGTTGTTTATAACAAAAATTGTGTCCCAGTTCTTTGAAGAAGCGGGATTAATTTTGAATTTCGAGTTGGGAACGGGATGCAGAAAGTAGATAAATAAGCAAGTGAATTTTGACATCTCTATACTAATACATAGCGGACCTTATTGTGATTTCATTTATATAACAGCTATCAAAAGAAACGCATTGTAATCTGTCACGATGGGTACCTTTTTTCGTATACCTAACCAGTCTAGTATCAAAAAGAAGGCATTGCTTTTTTTGTTAAGTTCTTTGGTGCGGATTATGTTAGGGATTGCGATTATTGTGAAATTATCCAAAAAGGGTCTCCACGGGTTAGGTATTTTATTTGTTTATTTCTTGTGTATAATTTTTATAGGGTTATAAAATTTTATAACTTTTTAGTGGCCAGTGTCTACTATGGATATTTTAATGAATCCACAATTAACTCCCGTTTAAGTTAAAATAATCGTTGCGACCTTTTTGTTAATGGCTGGGGACCTAACGACCTTTTTTAAACGCTTAGTACCTTAAAATATGTTCTTTAATATAGGTGGTTTTACATTAGTTTTCGTAGCAGCAAGAGGGTTAACACCAGTAACACGTTTTTAGGTGTAGCAAACGTTTATAGGCACCGGTACCCGTTTAACATCTGGAGAACTGTGTACTTGATTTCCAATTAAGTATTATAAAAAACACAGGTTAGAAAACCTATACCTAATGTTCTCGAATCTCGGAATACTAGAAGAAACCAATCAAGTATACAGATTTCTCATCTTTCTACTTGCAATTTTATCCTGTTTTAATATATTATATGATATAATATTGTTTTATACGATATACCTAAATTATATGATCCTGGTATAATGATAAATAAAAGTCCGAGAGGCTAAAGACGTATAGGATGTATCCTATACGTCTTTCGTAACTTGGACTTTCATTTCACCGATTGCAGGGTATTCTTGGCAATATTCTCGAGCTCGTTTGACATACCCACACCATGATCTTTTGCCTCTTCACCTTTTTTCAGGCAAAGACCGTACGTCTTTGCCTGAATTCGTCCTTCCTCTTTCATTTATCCTCTGTATACGTCTTAACCACATAATTCAAACAAATGCCTGGCAATGGCGCCCCGTCGGGTCCAGGTAAAAGGGGTAGGCCAAAGAAGTCCTGGCTTGACGTCGTGGAGAGTGACATGCGTGCAAATGGTCTCACTACCATGGACGCCCAAGATCGTGCTAAGTGGGGGAGGAAGAGCCGGAAGGCGGACCCTGAGCTTCGAGGTCATCTTGGCCACGGATGCAATCAGGAGATTACGTCTATATGCAGATGATGATGATGATGATGATGTCTTAACCAATCTTTCCTTGTTGTTGTTAAGCATCCTTTTTGTTTATAATATTTGAGATTCGTGATTTAGACAACCATACCCAAGGGCAAAAATTACAAGGCAATCCAGATATGTAATATACATATAATATACACACACAGAAATAATTAGAAAATGGAAATTTATAAGAATGTTTCCTCATAGTATCAGCTATTTTTTAAATATAACATTCATGTGCTTGATGGAGTAATTAGACTTGACTCGTACATTAAAAAACGGCTTTATGAATATAGTACACTAGCTTTTCGCCCGCAGCTCCGCCTGCGTGGATGTCGACTACCACCACCAAAAGTATTATTTCTAAACTGACCGGACTTGTTGTATAAATATAGGTATTCCGATAGTTCTAATAGTAATTGTTGTATAAACTTTCGACGTCTTATTTCGCTCTCTCAGTAGTGCGTTTTTCAAAATATTAAATGAAAACTGTAAGAAACATCGGCCTTGTCTTACAAAAAAGTGGTAGATTTTTAGAATATTACATCAAAATAAAAATACTATTAGTATCTTTATATCAATAGCTAGAAAATGGCTAGAAAAACACTTGTAAGAAAAAAATACTTTTAACTAACATTTCGTTCTTATCAATCAATCAATCAATTAGCCTATTTCAGTCCACTGTTGGACTCAGGCGTCACCCAATGTATGCCATAGCCCAACCCTTGTCGACCCTTCGACGTATATCTCCTTCTGGGTTTCGTCTTCTAATCCAAAATTAGCATCTCAGCAATAAAAATATCGTATCAGCACGAAACCGTCGTAGACAATCCAGAAATGCCCAGGTCTAGATGATGTCAGAAGGCTTCTCGTAATATACATAGCGGCTGATTATATTCTCAGGTCTTTTGTATAATCTGCTGAACAGTATTGGCTGCAATACTATAACCCTTTTAAAACCCGGCTTGCTCCGATGGCTGGAACTCACAACTATTCAAGACGATTCTCAAGAACAACTTTTATAGAGATATGACTCAGGAGTCTATAATTCTTCAGCAAGGCCTTATAGCCTTTATTGGAGAACAGTACCACCGCACTACAGTTCCATGTCCTAGATGTTAAGTTCTGCTGGATGACGGAATCAAAGAGATTCGCAAGCTCTGTTAGAACTGGGATTCCACCTGCTTTTAAGAGCCCTGTCAACCAGTGCGATATCATCAGTATACCATAACTATGAAGTTTGCTGTTACAGTTGTATGCTAAGGATACAATAAATCATCAATTGGCCTATTGCAGTCCACTGCTGGACAAAGGCCTCTCCTAATATGCGCCGCGTTTTCCGATCCTCCGCCTTCCGCATCCAGTACGTCCCAGCCACCTTTCGCAGATCGTCGGTCCAACTGGCTAGGAGGTGTCCCACCTTCCGTATTCCTTCTCGCGGTATCCACTCTAGGACTCGTCTGCTCCTACAGTCCTTCGGCAGATGTGGCCAGCCCACTGTCACTTTAGCTTGCTTATTCTGCGACCCTACGGCCAGATTGGAAACCAAGTTTTTGAAACCAGTTTCCATAGCAGAATTATTTTCTTTTAACGAACCTGGTTTCCAAGAAAGAATAATAATTCTGTTTTCGAAACTGAGTTCTAAAACAGAAAGTTGATCTTCGTTAGCTATGTCGGTAACTTTGGTTCTATGTCGGATGACCTCGTTTCGAATTCTATCCTTCAAAGAAAGTCCAAGCATAGCTCGCTACATAGCCCGCTGCGCGACTTTTAGGTCACGGACTACCCCACCTTCAGTGGCCACGTTTCGTCACCGTAGGTCATAGGTAACATAACAGGCAGGACGCACTGGTCGAAAACCTTTGTTTTGAGGCATTGCGGCAGGGGGGAGGAGAAGACCCGACGTATTTTGCCAAATGCTGCCCACCCCAGTTGAATTCTTCTGGCTATTTCTTTCTCGAAGTTGGTTTTACCGAGACGGATAACCTGCCCCAGGTAGATAATATTTTTGAACAACTTCGAGTGTCGCTCCTTCGATGGCAATCGGTCTCAGTACAACTTGTTCGTTGAACATAATCTTGGTTTTATCCAAGTTTACACCGAGGCTGACTTGTCGAGAAGCTCCATTCAGGCTGTGCAGCATTTCGCCCAGTTGTTCTAGCGACTCCGCAACTATGATGATGTCGTTGGTGAACCGAAGGTGCGAGATGTACCTACTCCAGCGTCTTGAAGACGTCCTCCAATGCGTTGGTAAATGCTGAGGATACATTAATTACTATGTGATACGTCAAAAATGAATATAAATAAAACAACATACTTAAAATTTGTGGTGGTTCAATTTTTTTATAATTATCTAAAAATAATAGTAAGAAATTAAACATTTTGTATTATATTCTTTGTCATCTTAATCAGAAGTGCTCTGTGCTTGAGTAATTGAGCCCACAGCTGATAAGTGGAAGTTATTGAATTGTGTTCTGCCATCTCTAATTATTGTTGCCTTAGAATACTTCTCGTCAAGAAAGAAAGTGAAGTTTTCTAGAAGCCAGGCGTTCGTCTATTTGGTGAAACGTTTCTAGCCATTGATATAAATTTGTTACTTTGTTTCTAGCTATGAAGCCGCCCCTTGTGTTACATCGGCGGCGTCAATAGATTTAAATTCACATACCTTACTGTTTGAGAGCTTGTAATGAGGATTAATCTGGATGATAATGTGCTGTATTACTTTTAGGCTTTCTTTTATATACAGGTATATTCTTTCATTCATGTGTTTTTTTCTATTTCTAATCAATTAAATAAAGTAACTGCAGTACATAACTCTTACACAAAGCTCTTACATAATATTTTTCACATTCTTGCATATTATACGTGACAGAGAGTGACATTTTTATAAATATTATCATTTGACAGATCAAAATGTGACTTAGCGTTGACACCATCACTTTAGTTCCGTTGTCATGGTAACAATTTTGCTAGCGATATTAGCGCCATAATATTTCGTATTTTCTTTAATATTACATTATTTCGTGAATTTGCCACATTTTAAATTGTGATAATTGCTATTCAGCGACAAAGCCAAATTCAATAAACCAAAGAACATGAAAATCTGTTCAGCCGTTCTTGAGTTATAAGAAAGTACATTTTTGGCACTTTTTAGGCACTTAGGGTCTGAATTTCGAAAAATCGTTTCTTAGTACACCTCCACGCCTCAAAACATACACTCTCTATAAATTTCAAGTCTCTAGGACCAGCGGTTTAGGCTGTGCGTTGTCTCTAAGTGAGTCAGTCAGTCAGTCAGTCAGGACTAAGAGTTTTATATATGAGATAACTTCTCATTTATATTTAATACGTTGACCAGTCTTGAGGAGTCAAAAAGCTAGAACACTTCTCAAGGGAGAACTTTGCTAAAGTAAACAAAACTGAAATAAAATTCACACGTTATAATTACCAAAGGCAACTAAAGAAATCTAAATTCTCACAATAGGTATTCAGTGACTGAATCATTCGTCCACGTGGCTAAGGTCAGTGACACACAATGCCAAACAACACTGTATTTAGGTCAACTCGTAAGACTCATTGTTTAGCTATAAATTTTGTGAACTGAGTTTTGATATTGGATCATTGCTTAGCACGGAAGTACGGCATAATATTACATTAAAGTTATGTCAGTGTTTGATCATGATGATAAGTTAAATTTCGTACACCTTAACGACCATTTGGCCTAAAAGAACGACAGCTTTTCGCATTTGTGTCTTAAAGAAATTCAACAATTGAAAATTTTATTTCGCTAAACGAGTGTTCTATAATTTGCACTAAAGTAAGCATGCGGTTCATCTGAAGATAAGCGGTCACCATTGCTTACGAATGCCTTTGATACTCTCACGTTCCCTAATACAAATTCAATCTTATAAGCAAGGAATTGTTTATCTGTAATACCCTGTAAATAAATGTGACTGAAAGACCTTACATATTACAATATAAGTAAATACATATTCCAATATACCTACCATAATACTTTCTATCCACATAAAAACACTTTAATTTCCCAATAATCCTTTCAATTAACATTTTACTAAAATATAATCTATCTTTATTTATTTAAACTTTATTGTACACTAATAAAATAGTACATGTATGAAAAGCAGAAAATGTACAAATTGTGGCCTTATCGCTACAAGCGATTTCTTCCAGGCAACCTTTAGATGGAAATAATTTACCTTAAAATCTATCAGCTCCCACTAATATTGTTAAAAGACTTGCGAAGGATCCACGAAAGTCCAAAGTGCAAACCCTTGCTTAAATGAACGATCATTTAATTTGAGAAGGTTTGGGTTACGAAGATCACTCTCTAGTGGCCCAAACTAATTGTAGTTTTCAGCTAATCGGTTCAATCTACATTTACCGAAAATGCTCGAAAATTTCCGAAACTGAACGAATTTATAGGCAAACTTTTGGATGCAAATTGCCTTGTACTGTTGGCCTCGTTGACCTCTACTAAAGCAATCAGGAATATTATAGATTCCTGTGTGGAGATAAATAGTAGTACGGAATATTTTATATGAATCGGGTCGTAAAATGACCTCATCATTCTCTGAGACCCTTCCCAACTCAGTTGGGGTCTAATTGTGATACGGCTGAGGCTGATTTTCCGTGAAACGATTGCCATCTGACCTCCACGGCCAATTAGCGATATCGAAATTCTGTAGTTAGACTAGTTGGACTTTTTAGGATTCTAAAGGGCTTAATGTTCTCTTCAAGACACGGATGGTATTACTATTTCCAAAATGAAAATTATCAGGTTTATATATATGTATCTATATATGCGTAATAAGGTACTAACTGGAGCAGTCTTTGGCCTCCACATAATAAAATGCGAACTTTCGCACATTCTTTTCTTAGCGCCGATATATACTGAAAAATATTAAGAAAACGATATTGAACAACATAATATGTTGTTCAATATCGTTTTCTATCTAATATCTTTTCTTTCTTCTTTCTTTCTATATTATAGAAAGAAAGAAGAAAGAAAGAAAAATATACTTATTTATTTTGACCCGCAGCACACAATACAGTCAAAGCTAATATCACATTATACACGCTAATATATATATGTCGCCGCGAACTAGCTTAATCAGCCGTTCAATTAAGTGCCTAGGCGATTAACTAACTTTCTCAATAAAGCTACTATTATTATTAAAAATGTTCAAACACAATGTAAAAATTGTTCATGAATAAAATATACTGAAAATATTTAAAAAAACTATCACTAACTTTGTGTCTTATTTCGAGGTGGTGCCCTATCGTGCGAATGGCCTAAGCAATAGACAGCCAGTTTGTTAAATGTTGTAATAAACTGTACGGTTGAATGTCATTCAGGCCGTTCATTGAACGGCGCCGTTTAGTTAACCGCCTAGGCAATTAATTGAACGGCTGTTTGAGCTAGTTGTCGGCGACACGGCGACATTATATACATACACACATATCTTTTGAATCTTTCGATAAGGTCGTAATAGCTTCTGTATGAAGGTATTTCTTGATTGCATTGTCTGACCAGCATGGATTGAATAAAATAACCTATTACGGTGATCTAATTTAAAGTAACGGGTGGCGCAAAAGTAAAGACCCTATTTGGTTCGGCTATAACATTTTTTCTAAATTAGAAAACTAGATTTAGGTTTTTTTAAATGTATATTTGTACCATTAAATTTCGTACCATTAGGATTTAAAGATGATGTCTTTTAAATGGTGACCTCCAGAGTTGATACATTTGAGCCCTATTTATGACATTTTGCATAACTTGCCGTAACACTACCTGCGATATGTTCGTTATTTCTTGACGAATGTTTTCTTTTAGAGCTGCGAGAGTCTGTGGCTTGTTCACATACACCCGAGATTTCAAAAAACCCCAAAGAAAGAAGTCTGGACTGGTCAGATCGGGTGATCTTGCAGGCCAAGGCAAATCGCCAAAACGAGAGATAACTCGGCCTGGAAAAGCGTTTGACACAATTATTCCACGTTCTTGGGGAGTAAAACGGTCCATGTTTATTTTCAGTGTATTTTACATTTGTTCACTACACAATTTTCAACAACAGAATGACAGAAAATTTCATATAAAAAAAATAAAGGTATTTTCTTTGGTGCCACTACTTTTGCGCCACCCAGTAGGTCTGGCTAATGAAAATAATGTTCTAGAGAAGGTAGATTTCAAAGGGATTTTTCGACATTGGAGTCATTTGGAAACTTCTCCCTTAAAGGAAACATTGCCTGCTGTTGTTATGTTCTATACTACTTGGTTTCCATTTTGCCACGAGCCTTCGGTTTTTCAAGAGTAGACTTCTACTTATCTGGTGAGCCTCATGCTAGTCTACCGATGTAGAAGAACTTCAACATCAGAAATAGTTTTCCCAATCTATATACTGCCTACTAACGATTCTCTTGTCTGAGTACGTGAGTCGTCAGCAATGTATTACCCTTACCTATATTAAATTTCATTAGCTGTGTTTGGGTTCATATTGCTGGCTACCGGACACGCCATTTTCCTATTTATTTTGCAAAATTCCTACGCCTCGTTCACAAAATATGAGTAATAAAGTAGCCTTTTCAGTGCCCTGATAAAGAATAATAAGCCTTTATGTATGCTTCGTACACATGAAAGTGCAATTGGTTGCCCATTGTTACTTGGTCATATTGCTGGACGGGCTTATAACGCCTACCCTTTTGAGATCCTTGATTAGAATTTTAGGTCGAAAGTCCGCCTCTCTTCTACAAATAATCTAGCTTACTTGAAAAAAAAAAAGAACAGTATATTTTTACTGTTGCTACTCGGCAAATTTTTGCGCAAATATTCACATGCTACGTACGTAAATATGAAATAATACAGTATGTTTTTATCAACTCAGTAAATATGAAAAAGCAAGCTTTATAAAATATGCATGAATATTTACATTTTATTCATGGAATGCAGCGATGCATAAAATATTGGGGTATTTTGCTTGCTTATTACGGATTTTTTGTGTATATTTACAGTTTGAATTTCATGCATATTTTTTAATTATCTCACGAGCTTGTATAAACTAGCCAACATTATATATTATTTCCAACGCCAACTTGTTAGATTGTGGTTAACATTATTGTTTTGGAGGAAGAAGAGCGTTCTCAACTCTATGAAAATCGTGAAATATTAAAATAATGAAGGACCTAACCGGCCATTATTAGGTATGTCATATGAGTTGCGTTTTATGTACAATAATAAACTAAAAATAATTAGGATGTATAATTTTATATAGGGATACTCTTTTATATGAGATATCATAGTACACAGGCTCAAACCAGAAGCACAGTGAAAAGATAATAGTACCAGTAGTGTGAATATTTATTATTGAAATTGTACCATGCTCTAACTAGGTCCACAAAAGAAACACCCTTTTCTAACTTTTTAGCCCAGGATGTTTCGTAAGTACGTATGTCCTATATTATATTATTGAAGGAATATTAAAGGATAACGTAATAAACACTATAACATATATGTTATTTAAGTTATTTTCAATAAGCCTGACCTGATTTCGGCGACTCAACTTATGGAACGTTCTAGTTTTCCCGAGCCCTAACTTACTAATATATTTTTTTGCTTTGTAGTCATACATTTATTTGAGGAATAATGCGAGTAACCCACCTTGGGTTACCCACATTGTTAAAAATGTTTTTTTGTTAAAGTATATTAGTATTGCTGTTCCTTTTTCTGCGAGATGCCGTACAAATTATTATTATGGAATTTGCTAATTTCTAATTTGTCCCTAGGGCTTTTTCTAGCCTTATGTGTTCGATTCAGATACCACTACACCTGTTATTCATTCACACATAGTTGTTACAACTCTTAGTGTACAGTATCAATTAATAAATCGATTGGCCTATTTTAGTCCACTGCTGGACATAGGCCTCTTCCAATGTACGTCATAGTACCTTCTTACCCGATGTCTTTCGCACCCAGTCTTTCTTAGTTACCTTTTTCAAGTCATCCATATATTGCTGAGGAGCATCCCACAGTGTGTTGTGTGTGTATGTACGTCTAAATAAAGTTTCCAAAGAAAAATTACTTTAGTTTCAGCAATCTTCTAAAAAAATAAAACTAACACATTAGACCAAATATTATATATTCCAAGCAAAGTTACTGGGATGAAGATCAGTTTCTTTGCATTCAATTTATTTAATGCACTGTGTTTCATACTTCGGAGTAGCAGAATGTGATTCCAATCATTATTTATGTACAGAACGAATCAGTTTATGTTAACATTTTATTAACATATTCAGACGTCTGCTACTGAAATTTTCATTATTTAGCCAAACATTTTAAAATAATTAAAATAAATACTATATAGAAACACCAACACTGAGTTCATATTAATACACCAAAACCAATAAAGTGTAACAAAAATATACCCACATTTTTTGGAAGAGTCCATTGAGAGGTTTAATGTACCGTTGTATCATTTATGTTGAATGAAATAAAATTGATTATTGATTGATTTTATAAAAAAAATACTTCTACTTTTTACTCTCTCCATGGCGCGGTCAGTACCAGCTGTACCAGGTGCAGCCCAACCTCTACTTTGAAGCCCGGGATGCGCTCTTCTGTCATTTAACACTGCCTCTGTAGCGTAGCGGTAGTGAACGCGGCTGCTACGCAGGAGGCGCGGGTTCGATCCCCGCTCAGTGCAAATATTTGTATGCATGAATACAAATATTTGCATTGATCTGGGTGTTTATATGTATAATATGTATGTATTTACAAAAAAAAAGTATCTAAGTATATCCGCATTCTAGATTCCATAACACAAGCTAATTAAGATTACCATGGGTCTAGATAGCGTTGTGTAGAATGTTGTAGAATATTTATTTATTTCTATGGATTTACGAGTAGCTATCATGGTTTTTGGGAGAGAGACTGCTGTCTGCCCCAAGGTTTGCAGATCTCAGTGAGGCACTAATGGATATATTATAGTTAAAACTGAAGACCTTGTGCAAGGATATGCGTGTGTTTGAACATTGTACATTAGGTATAATGATGGTGCCCTATTAATTCAGTTTCGAGAAATTTCTGGAGTTAACCCTTTGATATCGAATATGCTTGACTTTTGCAGAAACCGTTTGTTCTACAATGTCTAGTATGAAAATGAGTGACAAATTCCATCAGTTTACCAAATATAATTATTATAATATCCATTATGGTGGTTCAAATATCTATAATATAGTCAAGTAACATAAAAACCTTGATGTGCCTTATTACTAAGAAATAAATAAATCAATATTGTAGGACATTCCACACAACGCTATCTAGACCCAAAGTAAGCATTGCTTAACTAGCTTGTGTTGTGGGTTCTAGAATGCAGATAAACATACTTAGATACATTTTTTTTGTAAATACATACATATTATACATAGAAACACCCAGACCAATGCAAATATTCATATTAATATGCATACAAATATTTGCACTGAGCGGGGATCGAACCCGCGCCTCCTGCGTAGCAGCCGCGTTCACTACCGCTACGCCACAGAGGCAGTCAAGTCACGTGCTATAAAGTTATAACTTGGAAGTTTTCAAGACTAAAGAGCACAGGCACTCTAGACAAGTATACTCCACCATCATCTACATCATCACATAACAACAGGTGAGATAGTGGTGAAATGCAAGCCTATTAACCATAAAAAAGCTGTAATGGAACCGTTTATAAGCCGGAGAACTTGCAACCATTAGGGACATTAGTTCTCGCGCTTTTAAATCTTCTTATATATTTTAAGTTCATTGCTTTTCAAATTCAAACCTCTAGATACCACTCAAATAAAATTCAACATCTTTTTGACGGTACCTAGGACGTAAAATATGTTTTCTAAGTTTTGCATGTTCAAAATTTATGCTCCTAGCCAATCCCCAAATACTGTTTAATAACTTTTTTATTAGCAATACCTAGGGTATAAAACATCTTTCACTACGTAACGAATATTTACAAAATTTAATAAGATTAATTGTAATAACATTCATTGCAATAAAAGTTTCGGTATATCAACATCTGTAATACCAAATCATGGATTATTTCGAGCCAACCTATTTACCTAAGCTCGTCGTTCTGGTTAATTAAGAACGGGTATTTAAAAATGTTACATGTGTCCAATTCCTGATACATGATGGGAAACTGGAGCGGTCGTTGGCTTGTGATGACGTAGGCATCACATCACCAGTGCAACCTGGCCCTTCGTTACATTGATGTAATAATGAAATGCGAGAGCAGTTTATCCCGTCTATATGGGTCACTCGAACAATGGTTTAGGCTAGCTGGCGCTTTGCTACAATATTAAGTAAGATATATCAAGTTGCGTACATTCCGTAATGATCTTGGGGGTGTACTCTTTTGTAGTATAAAATACATATATATTATACTAGCTTTTCGCCCGCAGCTCCGCCTGCGTGGATGTCGACTGCCATCACCAATAGTATTTTTTTCTAAACTGACGGACTTGTTGTATAAATATAAGTATCCAGATAGTTCTAATAGTAATTGTTGTATAAACTTTCGACACCTTATTTCGCTCTCTCAGTAGTGTTTTTTTCAAAATATTAAATGAAAACTGTAAGAAACATCGGCCTTGTCTTACAAAAAAGTGGTAGATTTTTAGAATATTACAACAAAATAAAAATACTATTAGTATCTTTATACCAATAGCTAGTAAATGGCTAGAAAAAGACTGGTAAGAAAAATTACTATTGCCTAACATTTCGTTCTTATCAATCAATCAATCAATAGCCTATTTCAGTCCACTGTTGGACTTAGGCCTCACCCAAAGTATGCCATAGCACTCGATCCTCCACCGTATGTTGGGGACATATGCTGTCAGTTTGCACATTTGGGCCCCATGAGTCATAACAGGGGAGTAGAAACCTCGACGAATTTTCCCAATGTTGCCCATTTGCCCAACCCTTGTTGACCCTTCGACGTACCTATATCTCTTTCTGGGTTTCGTCTTCTAATCTAAAATTACCATCTCGGCAATGAAAATATCGTATCAGCACGACACTGTCGTAGACAATCCAGAAATGCCCAGGTCTAGATGATGTCAGAAGGCTTCTCGTAATCTACAAATGCCATACATAGCGGCTGATTATACTCTCAGGTCTTTTGTATAATCTGCTCAACAGTATTGGCTGCAACACTATAACCCTTTTAAAACCCGGCTTGCTCCAGTGGCTGCAATTCACAACTATTCAAGACGATTCTCAAGAACAAAACTTCTATAGAGATATGACTCAGGAGTCTTATATTTCTTCAGCAAGACCTTATAGCCTTTTTTGGAGAACAGTACCACCGCACTACAGTTCCATGTTAAGTTTTGCTGGATGACGGAATCAAAGAGGTTTGTAAGCTCTTTTAGAACTGAGATTCCACCTGCTTTTAAGAGCCCTGTCAACCAGTGCGATATCATCAGTATACCATAACTATGAAGGTTGCTGTTGTATGCTAAGGATACAAAAAATCATCAATTATTGGCCTATTGCAGTCAACTGCTGGACATAGGCCTCTCCTAATATGCGCCACGTTTGCCGATCCTCCGCCTTCCGCATCCAGTACGTCCCAGCCACCTTTCGCAGATCGTCGGTCCAGCTGGCTAGGAGGTGTCCCACCTTCCGTATTCCTTCTCACGGTATCCACTCTAGGACTCGTCTGCTCTAACGGCCATCAGTCCTTCGGCAGATGTGGCCAGCCCACTGCCACTTTAGCTTGCTTATTCTGCAACCCTACGGCCAGATTGGAAACGAAGGTTTGGAAACCGGTTTCCATAGCAGAATTATTTTTCTTTTAACGAACCTGGTTTCCAAGAAAGAATAATAATTCTGTTTTCGAAACTAATTTCCAAAACAGAAAGTTGGATCTTCGTTAGCTATGTCGGTAACTTTGGTTCTATGTCGGATGACCTCGTTTCGAATTCTATCCTTCAAAGAAACTCCAAGCATAGCTCGCTACACAGCCCGCTGCACGACTTTTAGGTCACGGACTACCCCACCTTCAGTGGCCACGTTTCGTCACCGTAGGTCATAGGAAACATAACAGGCAGGACGCACTGGTCGAAAACCTTTGTTTTGAGGCATTGCAGCAAGGGGGAGGAGGAGACCCGACGTAGTTTGCCAAATGCTGCCCACCCAGTTGAATTCTTCTGGCTATTTCTTTCTCGAAGTTGGTTTTACCGAGCTGGATAACCTGCCACAGGTAGATAATATTTTTGAACAACTTCGAGTGTCGCTCCTTCGATGGCAATCGGTCTCGGTACAACATGTTCGTTGAACATAATCTTGGTTTTATCCAAGTTTACACCGAGGCTGACTTGTCGAGAAGCTCCATTCAGGCTGTGCAGCATTACGCCCCGTTGTTCTAGCGACTCCGCAACTATGATGATGTCATCGGCGAACCGAAGGTGCGAGATGTAACTACTCCAGCGTCTTGAAGATGACCTCCAATGCGTTGGTAAATGCTGAGGATACATAAATTACTATCATACTATGTGATACGTCAAAAATGAATACAAATAAAACAACATACTTGAAATTTGTGGTGGTTTAATTTTTTTATAATTATCTAAAAATAATTTTAAGAATTATAATATAATAATTAGAATAATTTTAGGAATTCTTTGTCATCTTAATCAGAAGTGCTCTGTGCTTGAGTAATTGAGCCCACAGCTGATAAGTGGAAGTTATTGAATTGTGTTCTGCCATCTCTATTATTGTTGCCTTAGTATACTTCTCATCAAGAAAGAAAGTGAAGTTTTCTAGAAGCCAGGCGTTCGTCTATTTGGTGAAACGTTTCTAGCCATTGATATAAATTGTTATTTTGTTTCTAGCTATGAAGCCGCCCCTTGTGTTATATCGGCGGCGTCAATAGATTTAAATTCACATACCTTACTGTTTGAGAGCTTGTAAATGAGGATTGATCTGGATGATAATGTGCTGTATTACTTTTAGGCTTTCTTTTATATACAGGTATATTCTTTTATATAGCTCTAGATAGCTATCATCGCTGTTATCATATGTTTTTTTTCTATTTCCAATCAATTAAATAAAGAAACTGCAGTACATAACTCTTACACAATATTTTTCACATTCTTGCATATTATACGTGACAGAGAGTGACATTTTTATAAATATTATCATTTGACAGATCAAAATGTGTCTTAGCGTTGACACCATCACTTTAGTTCCGTTGTCATGGTAACAATTTTGCTAGCGATATTAGCGCCATAATATTTCGTATTTTCTTTAATATTACATTATTTCGTGAATTTGCCACATTTTAATTGTGATAATTGCTTTTCGGCGATAAAGCCAAATTCAATAAACCAAAGATCATGAAAATCTGTTCAGCCATTCTTGAGTTATAAGAAAGTACGTTTTTGGCACTTTTTAGGCACTTAGGGTCTGAATTTCGAAAAATCGTTTCTTAGTACACCTCCACGCATCAAAACATACACTCTCTATAAATTTCAAGTCTCTAGGACCAGCGGTTTAGGCTGTGCGTTGTCTCTAAGTGAGTCAGTCAGTCAGTCAGTCAGTCAGGACTAAGAGTTTTATATATGAGATTATAATACTACAAGGTCATGGCATAATGTCACGAGGTCTAGGGTTCAATATCCGACTCAATCATGATAGGAACTGCAAATAAGGCAAACTAATCTGTGTTACCATACTTGAAGTAATTCATTTCATTGAGTAAACGTGATAATCTAGTTTAATTGAACGGATTTTCACTGGTGAAATTCAGTCTAAGTATTGCAATTTATAGGCTACGTGCCTATCAGCTAATAAGTTAGTGTCAAAAAATAACACCATTTTAGCTATGGTTTTAATACCAGCGGAATCGCTTTTTCTTTTTTTTGCGAAATTGCATTTATTAAATATATTCTTTTATAGTTTACTACTTGTTACTTTTCAATATCCAATAGATGCAATTCTCGATACTCTTTTTCAGAAATCTCGTGTTTTATCTTAGGAAATCTGTCATGTTCCCAGTACTGTCGCGGGCTCGGTGCCAAGTGATTTCACTTCCCTTTGTCAGGGCTGCCTCTCATTGGAACGCAACAATGCTTCTAATGAAATTTTACATAAAGCTCCTAGCGATTTATACTACCTATCTACAAAACCTTTTCTTGCTGATGAAATATTTTCTGCGCGGTTTTTGTTCATTTGATGAAGGTCGATTGTAAACCCTTGAATTTAGTAAATCATGATTCTGACAATAGCAGTCAGATAAATTTAAATTTCGGCAGGTGCTTGGAAACCATTAAAATTGATTCTGCTGAAATTTTAACTTATTCGTTCTTTTCTTTCCGAATATTTATGGCGGTTAGTAAAATAATTTATTTGAGTTTCGAGTAAGCATTTATATGTATTCTCCGTTACTCTCCATTACTAGTTTTGTAGTCACCTTTTGTCAGTAAATTGACAGTTATTTCTGATAATATTACTTAAAAATCATTATAAAAATTACTTACAAATCAAACTATTAAAAAATTACTATTATAATCAACTGAGACATAAAGAATACATATTATGTGTTATCTTACTGATACTGATTTTATGACCACAAAAAAGATAAAAGATAACTAAAAGCATTTCACTGTACATTTTCTATTTAAAATATTAAGTACTTATATGAAAATCAAAGTCAATATTTACATGTCAATCACTGCGTGATAGCCCTAAGCACATATACTTAATTAGTAGTCGCGTATGCGCGTATGCTTCACAGGCGTAGCGTCCACACATGTTGTGTTTCAAAGGGACACCCTTTTGTTTCTTTTGCTACCCATCACATGTCCAACATATTGCGATGAAATGATGGTATACTTACTCTTTCTACATGTCCGTGTTATAATTATAAAATGCACACATGTGTGTGCATAGAAAGTACCTAACCATCGTGTTGTGATAATCTGTTCTCTAGTGCGCTATAGCACTTTATAGCTATAGTAGAGATTTTGTTGAGTTATGTTGCCACTTTTTAGTGCTGACTTTATGATCTAGAAGAGACGATTGTGATGTCGTGTAACGAAATGTGTGAACATATTTTTTTTTCTTATGTGGTTGATATTTAGAGGAAAACTAGCCACCGTAGGTGTCACCTACACCTACGGTGGCTAGTTGTACTTTAACATATTTTTTTTATTCTTGGTCAGTTTTTCCAGATTTTGTTTACGAAAATTTCTATGGAAATTCTTAATAGACCAATTTACTCTATTGCGCCCACAATCACGATGTTAAATGTTCTATCTTCCAAATGGTTCAAAATTTCAGCTAAATATTATTGAATGCCTAACAGGATGAAAATTTGAATAATAATTCACTAAATATTCAGGAATTATCGTTCTTATCGCTATCTGAATTGGAATGAGGTAATAAATCTTTAGTATTTTCAACTTTGGCTAAAACCAGTAATAAAATGACAATTGTCGTGATATTTATCATTTTACTTTTAACCTTTATCAAAGATTCTCTGGTGGGAGTGTTTGGTAAGGTAGTACGAAAACATGTATTGGGATTTCTGTTATCTTTTGAATATCTAATGATAGAAGCAGATCAAATCATTATCATTGTCTTAGCAAAATTCCTGTCCTGGCAGCATCTAAGTTCTTAACAGGGAACTCAAGCATCTAAGTTGAGCTCCATACTACACTGGTTTACGATCAAGCTAAATTAAGAAAAAAATAGATGAACCATCATTGAGATTTATGTTCCATCACTGTGATCCCTGTCCGGAGTCGAGTATGGACAGTTTAACCGACGCTTAACAGAGCGGAATGATTCAAAGAGAAATTTCCATAATTTAATTTGATCACATCTATTACGACTTGTTTTACTGGGTAAGACACTACTATCAGTACCGTCACTCACATAAAAGCTGTTTATTACGATATCAGTATTAAATAAATTAAATATTAATATAATTATATAAATGTATAGGTAGTTGATGTAAGTGCCTATCATACTATCAGGGATGGCGAACCTTTAAGCATCAACGTGCCATCATAGTAAACAAAAAGTCAAATGAAGCCCTAGACGTGCCATCAAGGGGTTCTGGGGCTATATTATGTGCAGGAGGCAGTGATGCTATGGCAAAGTTCACCTCAAATAATATTATGCTCTCTGAAAAAATGTCCATCTCTTCCTTCATTTTCTAGCGCCAAAGATTTGGCAAGGGTGAAAAATACCTACTTCTTGGTGGCGATGGTGTGCCCAAAAAGTTGTGCTTCGTGCCATCTTTGGCACGCGTGCCAATGGTTCGCCATCCCTATTCATCGATAGTAACTATCACATATCACTATGTGTTCACACAATCCATCTACCTGTCACGGGATCCCAGTGGAGAATACCTACAAAGTCGACCTATCACTTCCTGTATGTGTCGTGTAAGGCTTCAAAGTGATTGGGCTGTTCTACACAATTATAATAATACACACGTGAGTCAAGTCGAAGTGCCCGGTAAACGGTGATAGGTTCACCAACTATAAAGTGGAAACGAATAAGTATAGAGATAGGTGAACTATAGGTATTTATTCATCTCTTTCTAATCCTTCTGGAATAACAGATGTGACTATATTAATTGCTCTCCACATTTCACAAAGGTTGTTTTGGTTAAACCACTATTTTCCTTCTCCCTTATCACATGTTTATATTCCGATGTAAGTACACTTCACGTCATCAGTCACTGGCGCCACACAGACTGAATAACTATAACAGATGAAACTTTCATCTATTATAGTCATTCTCTACTTTGTCTATTCACGTCACGCCGCAAATTCATCTCAAGATCTGCATCTCCGCTCTCTTTCAATTAATATTTCTTCCGTCATTTTAATAGTCGAACATAACGTCCAGAAATGACTTTTCTAGCCTTTCTGGCTTATAAATAGCTGGAGTTATAGTAAATAGTTCACTTTTCGGCCTGTACCTACCTCAATGTATCTCTGCATCACCCTAAGGTAGACTGTCAGATAATGCCTTTGGTATTAAGCCCGTCTTTGCACAATTTCGTGTTCATATAGTGTGAAAAAAATGGTTGTGCTCGATTTATTGTCAACTATTAGGGCTTACGTTGCTCCATGCGTGTGCACATAATTATGTGGTTGTGGGTGCCTGTTTCGTGCAAATTATACTAAGCTAATTTCGTGCAGATTATTTGCACAAAATGACACAATTTTTCTTTATTTAAACAATTTGTACGACGCAGTAGATATAGTTGGAGGATTATATACTTTGGGAGTACCAAAGTGGTTATTATGTAATTAAAGTATAAACTTTGTCAAGCAAGAACTAAAAACGTAGTTCAGCAAAAGGGTATTCTCAAAGGAGTCTAATCAACAAAGTCTACTAATTAAACTTAGGGTCAAAAGTCGGCAGTACCTTTAGATAGGTACTAGAGTCGGAATATATATGAAGTCTTCCTAAATCCAGGAGCCCATATAACGTGATTGCTACCCGATCTCGTTCATGTGTTCGTTTTTCTAACGTCTTTGTGCTGAACATAGACGGTTTTCCTTAATACACATGATTTAATCACTTCAATAAGTTGTAGACGTAAATTACAATTTTTATGATGTGGGTCTTCGATTGTTTAAATAAATTGGAGAAAAAATATTGTTGTGGAAAACATGCAAAAGTGCCTCGGAGAGCACATTAAGCCGTTGGTCCCGGTTGCCGTACTAACATCTATAGCACTCTTTACGGGTAATAAGAGCCATCTTAACCGTACTGCGGGTAATAGATCAATAAGAGACCTCAAAAGTTTGACTAGTTTAACTACAGAACTTCGATATCGCCGATTAGTTCAGGTCAGATGGAAGGCATATCACAGTTAGGCTGAAAAACCGACCTCAACTGAGTTGGAAAAAGGTTCAGAGAATGATGACATGCAAAATTTATCAGGTTTTATTAAATGTCACCAGTTATCCATAAAAACTTATATTAAACACACGTTGTTAAATGTATTTTCTATTATTTTTATAATTTGTCACAAATATTTTTTTACCAAACAGAAAATTACCAGTTACCAATATTATCCTTCTCAAATATACTCTTACCCGTTGTAGAACTCAGTTTAGGGTTCGGCCAATAATATAAAAAGCCCGGTTTCGGTCCTATGATAAGGGATTTATACTTAAATTGTGTCCCCTAACTGTGCTTTGGCGATAACGGTAATCTACTGACCTTTGTACAAAATCTTTTAGGGCAGTTTTGTATTAGGCAAATTATTTTTTTGTATCCTTATTATTATAAATATGAAAATTTGTGACGATGGATGGATGAACTGTATTAGTAATTGGTGGTTAACTGAGATATGGGCCGGTTCTAAAGGACATTATGACCTAAATCATAGTCACATTAAAGAACATCACAACATCATAAAATTTACAAAGCTCATAAAGAAACCGAATAATTTATTATCAACAGCCTGTCAAAAATTGAATCAGTGAATAGTTATTTTGCCAACTAAGCCAGAATGAATGGGACTATAATTCTCTCGAGCTATATTTACTTTCAGAGAGGATAAACGTGACGTACTTGCTTCAAGCCTTCACCTATAAGCACTATTACCCAGTTTATGATATAGGGGTCAAAGAGGTCGATGTTTACTTTTTTAAAGGTTACTGAACATAATGTTTGGCTTATTAATGACAGTAAGCAATAAAAATTCACATGACAATGTCTATAGTGCCAATTGCTTACAGAGATATATGAAAGCATAAATTATTTGAAACGTTGTGGTTTGATATCAGTTTCTATCAACAATTATGAACAATTGGCCTATCACAGTCTACTGCTGACTGCTGGACATATGCCTGTCCCGATGCTTTGAGGCTTTGGCCTACTGTTTCTACGCTGGTAAGACGGGTTTGTACAGGATTTTATTTCGAGTTCGTCCTTCTCTCGTAGTGATATCGTCTGGGTATTTTTCCGTCCATCGCCTCTTACGACACCCTTCGGATGAGATGGGGCGCTGATACTTGTATTCTTTCTACGTCACGGGAAAACATGGTCAGTCTTTAAATTATTTCATAGTCAATCACAGGTATACTGTGATGGAACTATAATGGTCGTTTGATATACTCTTTAGTATCACTTTTAATAATATAATTACGCAACAGTAGATAAAATTACAATGAGATTCGACACAAAACAGAAAACAGATAACAGGTTTGGATGATATTATGCAAACCATCGTGCATTACTAAATATTCTGGTGAAAACGTGTTTCTCATTTATTTTGTTACTTACGAACTTTTCAGCTTTGACAATGTGGAGTACTCACTACACTTAAAAATATTTTTCTCGTTCCTCTCCTTCTGCCCATTACTACCTAAAGCTGGCTGCGATAACGAACCTATTTATCTTACGTGAAGTATGTAAAACTGTACTAACCTCATCACTCAATGAAGACGAACAAATAATATTATTGTGACTTGTCCAACGAGTTAACCAAAAATGGCTACGTGGTTAAACTCTACGCCGTAGAAGTAGGAGCAAGGGGAATTCCAGCTAAATCCCTGTACAACTTGCTTAAAGACCTCGGATTGTCAAAAGCTTCTGTAAGTTCTTTAATAAATCAAATATCCAAAGCGACATTGATAGGATCCTACCAAATTGGAAAGGTGGGGGGGGGGGGGGGACACTACTGTGGGGTGGCCACCCTAAACCTTCATCTGAGTCGCAAGTCCCAGTCGCCATCACGGTGTTCCTCTCCGTATCACGCTATGGACCCGGCGACCGCACGGTGAATCCATGGAGTGCTGAGAATCGGATCTCACAGTACCTACCCATCTTCTTAACAATGATCAAATCAACAAAATATACCGAAGGGTTCAACATAAATTATGTTTTTATATAGAAATGTACTTTCTTATGTATATTTTTCCTCAATATATTTTTAATCTTTCTAAGAAAGAATTTAAACTGTTCGTAATTTTGATAACAAAGATAAAATCTATAAGTAAAGTTTCGGAATGGACCCCAACAATTTTAATAGGAGTTGGGCAAATATTGCCTCTCTGAGGCCGACGATAGGATGAAACATAAACATAGGAAAAAAGCTTATTTCCATATTAATACATTTTCGTAGAAGCCATTACTGGGGAGACGCAAAATTAGGGCAAGTGGCAATTTATTGCAATGGTTTTATAATCTTGGGAGACCTTTTTAGGGTCTGAAAAGCTCCCTTTTGACTTTTTTAATGTCGATTTTCTCTCAACTATGAGTAAATTGAAAAGGAATCTTACTACGAAGTGAATGATAGGGTGTCATTCTTTTATAGTTGAGCGCAAAGTAATTGTTAATCAAATTGTTTTTAATAAAAACTATTGGTAAGTGATGTCAATGAAAATAACCGGTCAAGCACAAGTCTGACTGGCCACATGTGCTGAAGGAAAGGACGAATAGCCGCAAACGAGTGGAGACTACAAATTAGTAAACGGTGAAATGCCCTTAACCAGATGAACTGATGATCTAAAAAGGTAGCTGGGGTACAGACCTCGATTTTTAGACCATCAGTCGTCATAACAATCATCAGCGAATGGGTAATGGATACTGAAGGGTCGGGTACTAAATGCCTTTTTGAATTCGGTAAAAAAATATGGACACTAGTGTTTTAGAAAATAAACTGGTATACCGAAATAATTAAACAAGTTTTGCAATCATAGAAGTTCTTAATAAAGTTCTTTATATTACTAAAGTGATGTTTTTTCTTAGCTTCAACTAACTTGCAACTTCAAGTCAAAAGCAGTGATGCTCGTCTGGTTTAACTTTTTATAAGATTCGTCAGACAAAAAGCTAAAATATGTAAAACAGACTTTGCATACCACCAATGTTTTTTACTATAAACGACATGCAACGACTAAATTACAGTCATTTTTTTTTTTCAAATAACTCTACAGGGAGTAAAGTTACATTTTCAACGTGCTTTATAGCCATGTGTACTGCCAAGAATGCTTTTCTAAAGTTGTTTTCATTTCTCAAGGGCAGAATTTGCCGACTTAACTGATGGCAATAACATTGAGAATATATACACAAGCCGAAACTGACCATTTTATAGACATACTATGCCAGTAAAATCACTGTCTATTTGCTTGACAGCATTGGTCTATATTGTTACTTAGTTAATCTTATTACTTGACAGTTATTGGATGATTCCGCCCTACAAATGGCATACGCTAGGTTCATATTTCTTAACAATTACCTATTTATAGGGTACTATGTTCTTTTTTCCGTATGCAACTAGTGATTCTTCAAGTCTAGAGTGAACAGGTTACTTCTAAGCAATCGTAGTACAACCTTGGAAGTAAGTAAGTAGTTCTTCACTTTCCAACAGGTGAGATAATGGTAAAACGCGTACCTATCACGAATAAAAAGAACAGAACACTTCAACATTCCGAGTGACTGATCTTTCCAGAAAGCATTCAATCACAAGCTCTCAACAACAGTGCTAAAAAATAATTGAAAAATGTTTGTGACGGCAATAACTACCCAAAACTCTCAGAGTCGTAAAATTTATAAATGAAAACACGTAAACTTCATCCCCAATTTAGACCTTCAGGTTTCAGGTGAGGACACATAATTCAAGAATTTTGCCTCGTGATAAGTTTCAGTGAACATAGTCAAATTTAAACTTCGAATTGTTCGACAAAGACTTAAATTACGCTAACTCTGTTGCGGTTGAAACTACAGAAGTTTACGTGAACCGCATTGAAATTTACAAAATAGTTTAACTTGATACTAATCAGTTTTACAATGATTTAACAATAGATTTCGTTCTGGGTTTTCGTGTTAATATTGAGTACTTTAATGGCGTTTTAGAACCAATGACTGCCTACGCTTAACCGAAGCCTAAGTCATTATTATTTGTTATTCACGTAAATTTTACCACTATTTTACTTAAAGAAAATGCTGTTCTTGGACTATATATAAACTTTATAGACACATTAAGGACCACTACAACGTTGCTTAAAATGCAAAATTATCAGTTTAAAGGCAATATTGATATTAACTTACAGATAATGCGTATTTCGAACCTTCTTTTACGATGCATTTTGTTAGAAGTATTGTGGCTATACAGTATATAATCAAAGGGTCTGCTATAGAAAACAAATTCCTCTGTATTGCGTTGCGAGGGAGAACTAAAGTTAACGTATATCAAGAATATTATATTATTATACCTACATTACATTAAGTACTAGAATTCTCGGTTACCCATCATTCTTCTTATCATCTTCATCCTAGCGTTAATCCCAGTCGCATCCGAGGCTTTCACCTCGGAGCCTGGGATCCGATTTACTCATACGTTAGACTCACTACGGAATTGGACTTCGATATTTTCCGTGAAGTTACTGCCATCTGACCTCCAAAACCCAATGACGATATCGAAGCAGATAGACCAGTTGTTGGGGACTTTTTAGGGTTCACTCACGTGTCTAAGTTACTCATTCAATCAAGTAAATTATATAAAAAAGTAAAATATAAAACCGATATACTGATAGCGGTGGAGACCATGGGGAGCTGGAGCTAGGAGGTCAAAAACCTTGTAAACAGGCTCATAGAGACAACTGGTAACTCCCGTTCCGGAGCGTTCCTGCCCCTCTAGACAAGTGGCAATTCGTTGCTCGGCGTATGATGGAATAGAATGCCAAATGTATGGGATTTGACGTATATGACAGGCGTCAACGAATGTCAAAAACGTCAAATCCTATAGGTACATTTGTCATTCTATTCCATCATACGCCGAGCAACGAATTGCCTCTTGTCTAGGGGGGCTGATGCAAAGGCTGGCCATCGCAATCCAGCGTGGAAACGCGGTGAGTGTGATGGGAACGGTCAGGGGCGGGTTATTTGACTGATTTATTGAGTTGACTTAATTGTTTGTATTGTGACTTAATGTATAATGTATTGTGACGAAATATAAAATAAATAAATCAAAGGCCGTACTTATAAACACAAAGAGAGGAAAATAAGTCCAGAGATTTACTCCGAATATATTACAATGTTTTAGATTTCCGGCACTCACTCCCTCTGAAAATAAAGGAAGTTTTTGACACAGGTAAAAACCTTCAAAGGTTTGTATGTAAAATAATACTTCATTGCTTTGAGTATGAATTACCTCTTGTGTCTCCTTTTTTAAAAGGACAGAAACAGTTCACAAAAGTTGAATGACCATTAATTATTTGCCATTTTTACGAAAAGGCATTATATTGTCGCTGTCATTGGCTGGCCATCGAACCTGCCTCCTGCGTAGCGGCTGCGTTCACTACCTCCACAGTACTTTTATCTATTCTGTGTCACCACATCACAGAAGCTGTCAAACATCAAAGGTACTTCATCATTCTATCATTATATACTTTTTTTACTAATGACTGTTTATGAAGAAATTTCCCCAATTTATATTTAAATTAAAACTGTTTAGGACTACAATATTCCCGTAGACTTCTAATGTAATTACTTTGAAGACATCGACTAAGGAAAATTTTAAATTTAATAATCATCACAGAATATTAATGGTAATCTTTGCTTTTAATGATAAATTAAGAAGTTATTTTATAATAATAATTACTTTTACTATAATAGGTAATACCAAAGACATTTCATAACATAGACATGTCATATGCTTACAAATCAACGTAGAAAAATGTGCCGAACTCACACACACACATTTTTAATTCATCTACACTTCCCTACATAACCAATGGATTGAAAAGAGATGACATGAAAAATACAATATAAAAGAAGAAGAAAGCTATTGTTTGTCACTTCGACTTTAATGATAACAATGTACCAATCACAGTGCGGTTGCTACGTCGTGACATAGGCTAACAAAATTATTGAAAAAGAAGGTACAGAGCTCTCTGAATTGAGGTTATTGCCTAATTTTGTTTAGACAAAGATGTTTGTTTGACTTTGTTAATGTATTATAAAAAAGCTAGGTATATTTTTTAAATTTCATTATTTTGTTGCTGTTAATAGTACAATTTTAACAAGTACCTAAGTAGGTACTTGCCAGTAAAGTGAAGTTTGAGATAATTGCCTAATTTTGTTTAGACAAAGATGTTTGTTTGTTATTGTTATTGTATCTTCTTATATATAAAATTCTCGTGTCACAATGTTCGTTCCCGTACTCCTTTCGAAACGGCTTGACCGATTCTCATGAAATTTTGTGAGCATATTGAGTAGGTCTGAGAATCGGCCAACATCTATTTTTCAAACCCCTAAGTGAAGTGATAAGGGTGAAGCGGGAACGGGATTTGAATACCACGCGGGCCGAAAATATGGCGGTACGATGTTCGCCGGGGCAGCTAGTTAAGTATAAAAAAGCTAGGTATGTTTATTATATTTCATTATTTTGTTGCTGCCAATAGTACAAATTTTAACAAGTAGGTACTTACCTAAGTAGATACTTGCCAGTGAAGTTCGCACTTATTAACTTACTTGAACCACATAGTATTAGTAGGCAATTATAAAAAACAACAAATTAAAATTGGGAGGTAGTATGTAGTGAGTTTAATGCCTACGATATTCTCATCTGTACTTTAATCTATGTTCGGAGCACAAACGTCCTTGTCGCTCACGTACCAAATTATATCATACTGTCTCTTTTTATTTTCGTGCTGACAATTTTAACTTGAATATTATGAAAGTAACAAATTTTGTCTTTATCAGTCGAAATATGTATTATTTCCATGTGATATGAAATCCCTTTTGATGTATTAACTTTAGAGTAATAGTTCGTGCAGTGTCTATAAACATACGATGGCATTTTCGTTATTTTTTTAAGTCACTGATGCTTCCGCTCAACGTCCGGCCGGCGCCGCTCGGCACGCGGTACTAGAGGCAAACGTTCCAATTGACTCGTTTTCGAATCTTCACGATTTTCGCGCAATAACGTATCTACCTCTTTTTATATATAATATCTTTGGGTAATACTATTGTATTGATGAGTGTGTGATTGTTGATTACGAAATTCATATGAGTACCTCTACGGTTTGCTATTACATACCCTCGTCATTGTATCTTAAATTATCAATTTATTCTAAGAACATTAGACCCAAATGTTTGCAATAATTTCCAGCTTAGAGTCTCTTATGTAACTAATCGTAATATGAATTCATAACTTACACAATTTGTTCGAATGGCAACTTTACAGTGGAAGCCTTATCTGAAACAACAAAAGAAACAGTTAATATAAAGCTTGTATAAATAACTCTCGCACATATACAGGGTGTCCCACGGCGATGCCACATGGAGGGAAAGTACCTTAAATCCTTAAGTTAGCTCATTTTGTTTAAAGGAGACTTCATTTTATTTTTAAAAAGAAACAAAACTGCATTCAAAGATTTTTAAAAATTCGCTTGGCACACCCGGTAATCGAACCGACTAAAAGCCGAAAAAGTAACATCCTGTATTTTTATGGCATCAATCGATAGTGTCAATCATAAGGATCAAATCTCTCTAAGAAACATGGTAAATTAAACGAAAGGAAGTTCTTGAAATCTAAAATTATAAATTCAATTTGGCAAAATAAAACACTTTTTAACTCAAAGTTCATCCATCCATCTGATACCATATTAACAATAAAATTACATATTTAAACTACTTTTCTTTTTTTATCGTGCTGACACCGCTGCTGGTCAGCAGTAGTATTTAGGTATGTCGAACTCAAACCGACTAAAACCGCACGCCATCTAAATTAACAGGTTATAAGTTGATCCATAGGGCAATTCTCTTGCCATTTTCGTTGCACAGGGTACACCGCGTGCAGGTTTCTAATCAAATCAAAGATATCTCTAGTGTTGATACCTTGTAAGAATTTCTTACAAGGTATCAACACATCAAAGATATCTCTAGTGTTGATACCTTGTAAGAATTTCTCACAAGGTATCAACACTAGAGATATCTTTGATGAAATTTATTTAGTAAAATGAGTACTAAATGAATGAACTTTGTTACCTGTTTAGAATGTAACTTTATTGGGTAACTGCATGAGGTATGTGTAGGTAGGGTAGGTAGTTATTTTTGGGTGCTTGATTAGAAACCTGCACGCGGTGTACCCTGTGCAACGAAAATGGCAAGAGAATTGCCCTATGGATCAACTTATAACCTGTTAATTTAGACGGCGTGCGGTTTTAGTCGGTTTGAGTTCGACATACCTAAATACTACTGCTGACCAGCAGCGGTGTCAGCACGATAAAAAAAGAAAAGTAGTTTAAATATGGAATTTTATTGTTAACTAGCTGACCCCGCGAACTTCGTACCGCCTAACAGTCAATTTTATTTTATTTTTTTAGTTTTTCTCTCTGTAAGAACCATCCTCATATTTCAAGGAATATTCTAAAAAAAATAATTAGCGAAATCGGTTCAGCGGTTCTCGAGATTTGCGCTTAGCAACACATTTAGGGATTCATTTTTATATAATAGATATGGTATCAGATGGATGGATGAACTTTGAGTTAAAGTGATTTATTTTGCCAAATTGAATTTATAATTTTAGATTTCAAGGACTTCCTTTCATTTAATTTACCATGTTTCTTAGAGAGATTTGATCCTTATGATTGACACTATCGATTGATACCATAAAAATACAGGGTGTTACTTTTTCGGATTTTAGTCGGTTCGATTACCGGATGTTGCAAGCGAATTTTTAAAAATCTTTAAATGCAGTTTCGTTTCTTTTTAAAAATAAAATGATGTCTCCTTTAAGTAAAATGAGCTAACTTAAGGATTTAAGGTACTTTCCCTCCATGTGGCATCGCCGTGGGACGCCCTGTATATACACAAACATGTACACCCACGTTAAAAGAAATAGGCACTTTGTCCACGGGACTAAAAAACTTGAATACACAGGATTAATGTTAGGTAAAATGGTAAACACAAAATTCACAAAATAAAGGAATTATAGCAACTGTAAATAGGGGTACTTAAGTTATTTACTCTTATTTGGAAGGCTGCAGAGCGTATATTTTTTTGCTATTTGATTTTATGCTGAGAACCAATCAGTCCTTAGCCATGTTTCATCCAAATAATAGCCTTACGTGAGACGTTCCTGTAATTAAATTAACCCAGTTTCTGTTCTCCTAGAGGATAGGCTCCATTTTGCGATTGTAAAACTAAATAGTAATTATTAATATTCTGTACATCATCAATTATCTCTTTATCAGTTTTTTTAATCATCGATCTCGTAATATATATTTGTGTTGACTCATAAACAAGATCCTGCAAAAAGCCTTTAGTGTAAATTAGAGGGTAATATTGTGGCAACTGGTCTCAAAACAACGTATATAACCAACACAAAGCACTTAACAATCAGCAGTTTGGTTTACATAATACTTTACTACGAATACTGAAGTTTTATCTTGAATTTGGATATTGGTAAACAGCTTTACGACTCCAAAGTTTAGGATGTCACCTACAAATTGTCGAATTTGTCCAAACTTTAGATCAGTTAAGTAAACAAATCCTTAACGATGTTTTACTTTGGACCCATTATTTTTCCCCGAAAGTAGCCGTCCTTAACCCTTTTATACGTTTTTGCTGATTAAACCTGCTCCCCTGTCCCTGCCCAGGTTAGTGAGAGATTTATTTTCAACAATTTTACTTTTTAAGGTTTATCCTTTATGTTTTTTGGACGTGTGTCATTGAGAAGTTACATGTATCAGATCGTTACTAAGAGGACCTAAAATGTACAGGTTTTTTTAAAAGAAAGATTTACTATTATCCTTAAAAGAGTTTAACGAATTTAGAGTATTCGCTTTTAATTTGGGTGGCACAAAAGTCCACTTTTGTGGATCTGGCCCATAAAAGTTACAAACTGAAATAAACTAAATACCTACCTGATTTAGTTGTAGGAGAGCAGACCATGGATTTCAAGGTGCAAGAATTTTATTGGTGCTCAGCTAACGAAGAACAGACTACAATATTTGTATTAAATTTTATAGGTACAAAGAACCGGTTAGTCCTGCTGGTACATCCTTTTTTAAAATGTCTACGTCTAAGGGGTTAAAGGCTAAAACAGCAACAAAAATTTTGTAATACATAATTGTTGTTTATCAGCTTTCAATAAAAATACATACGTGTTCCCTATACAATTACTTTCTCAAATGTGTCAAAGTCACTGAAGTCGTCGTTGATGGATCATCTTTCATACGTCGTATATAATGCATATTCTCTTAGCCTCACTGTCATCTGTATTCTGAAAGATGAATTTGGTCGTTGTTTTTGCAAATTTAATAACATGCTATGAAATAGCCGCTAATATGTTATTATGACGATGTATAAAATCCAACCAGTCAAAATCCAGGTCATTAATTTGAATACTTTCGCATTTACGAGTATTTCTATTATCTTTCACATTATTCTTTGAAAGAGATTAATCAGTAGTAACCAATGATCTTATATAAAATGAAGTAGATGCGTTATTGCGCAAAAATCGTGAAGATCCGAAAACGAGTCAATTGGAACGTTTGCCTTGTAGTATCGCGTGCCGAGCGGCGCCGGTCGGACGTTGAGCGGAAGATCAGTGACATAAAAAAGTAACGAAAAAGATGATTGACTGCCTCTGTGGCGTAGCGGTAGTGAACGCGGCTGCTACGCAGGAGGCGCGGGTTCGATCCCCGCTCAGTGCAAATATTTGTATGCATGAATATAAATATTTGCATTGGTCTGGGTGACATTTTTCCCTTATGGACCTTCTGATTCGGAGGGATAATATGTATGTATTTACAAAAAAAAAAGTATCTAAGTATGTATAATCCGCATTCTAGATTCCATAACACAAGCTAATTAAGCTTACCATGGGTCTAGAAAGCGTTGTGTAGATTGTTGTGGAATATGTGGAATATATCGTATGTATAAAGACACTGCACGAACAATTACTCTAAAGTTAATACAAGGGAATTGTAGATGATTTTAAAATGTGTCTGTGTGTGTTTGGCACAATTTTCTACGTTGATTTGTAAGCATATGACATATCTAATGATATTTCATCTTTGGTAGTAACCATCTATTCTTTGATGATAAAATTGTTAATCAAACACAGAAAAAGGATCGTATATAAAATGAAAAAAAAAAAAAAAAAAAAAACACAAAATCTTACCATAATACCAGATCCTTCAGTATCTTAATTTCACCCAAGCTTTCAAGTAATTTGTATTAATCTTATTCACGTCTCAAGTCTACCCTCTTATACTTTAAATGAACACACGACCTCAATCCCACTCACTTTATACGATTTTAAACTGCTATTTTATACCCAATGAAAACAGGGATATTTGAACATGTTACTGCTCTGAAAATGGCCAAATTGCTTACGAGCAGTAAAAGGTTATGCTAATTTTATTACCAACTTACGCTTATACCAAACTGATATGCCGTTACACTGAATACGACATTATTTGAAGTCATGTTACTTTTGCTAAAGTCGATTTCAATCTAAAATAGAAGGGAAATGAAGAAAACATTCTTTGAGAGAGCGTTGTGTTTTATCAATTCGTAAAACAAATTATTTAACTGAGTTTATCAAATAAAATTAGTCAAAAGAGCTGTAAAAATCATACCCATTCCTATCGTAAACGAAGGAAGTTAAATTTGTAGTAGCTCATCGTTTCCTTGTTCAATTAACATTAATTTATTCTTTTAAATGGTATGTTAAATGGTATCTAATAGTAAATTATATTTCACAATAACGAAGTATGACGTCATACTCTGTTGTTTCATACTAGTTTACACATAATACAGTCATGTTAATGAAATTATGATTATATAGGTATATGCACATTATGCACGCCTTCTTTATAGTAGTAGAATCCATAATGTTTAACCCGCATTCATCATGGTGAAGGTATATAATGTAGCTTACATTATATACCTTCACCATGATCGCGTTAATTCACTTTAATATTACCATCAAGTTCTACAAGTTAGATTATCCCAGCTTTAAGATACTTATGTCGTTTAATTTTGTCCATAGACATTCAAACTTCCTTGTCCATTCCTTCTCAAGAACGAAGCAACTTAATTTCCTCTCCCTCCATTTGAACTTGATGAAATTATAATTAACTAAAACGTTGAAATCCACGTCCTCGTGACATACCTACTCTAAGAAGAATATAAGTCTTATTTTCTTTATATTTAAGGTTCATTAACAAAATTAACTTAGAATATAAAACAACGCTTGTCGTCTGTGGTCCTTGAATTTATTTCGTCCAAAGTTTAGTTTTGTGGGCAAACATTTTTTGTAAAAGTTTTGTACAAACACTTAACCGCTGTCCGACCTCGAATCGAAAAAAGTTTCACACAAAAAGTAAGTTATTATGAAAATGTAACTAGGTAGTAGTAAATGTAGCCAGACAGCGTAAAATGTAGGTCAAAATCTGTCATCGAGGACATTGCCTATATTAATAGTGTATTCATTCCCGCACGAAGTGTCGTCTGGCCGACCGTCTCCTCGGCTGATGACATTTGTTATGGAACCATTAGGAAATTGAGAAGATTCCAGATCTGGCTGCGGTGATGGCAATAATATGCCATTTATAGCTATTTCTTCGTCTTCATTATATTGCACAAATAAATTAAATGTAGGTCATAACGTAACGTAAGATTTTTGTATTTGATGTCAGTATCTTAATCTTAACCTTTAAAATATATGTGGATAATTCTGTCGCTATTTAGAATATATCCATACCTGTTTAGATATTTTGAATTTGTCTTTTAATTTTAACTAACATAACGCCATCTGGTTGCTTACTACAGTACTAATAATATGAAGAAAAGCTATAATAATATTTGTACCAAATTTCATCAAAAACGGATCAGTGGTTTAAGCGTGAAAGCGTAACAGACAGAGAAAAATATAGACAGACAGAGTTGCTTGCGCATTTATAATATTAGTAGTTATAGTTTCTAAACCAAATGTTTGCAATACTTGCAATAAGTAATAGCCGGTTCCCACGGTCTGCGATATCGCGGACGGACGCGGACCAGCTCGCACGGCACACCGTGGGAAGGGTCTCGTCCGTGGTAGCAGAGGACGTCCGTGGTGGTGCGCCGGTATCCGTCGCGAGGCGGTAACTTCAAAGGTGCGGTGCGGCGCGATCATTTTCCGAATCATAATCCCACCGCGCACCGGTAGGATCACAGGACAAGGAGTATTTTATGTCATTCGGTAATTTTCTACCGTGATTCCACTGCTATGGGTGACAAAACAATAAATAAATAAAATTAGATATAGGTATGTCTATGTACACTTACGTTAAACGACATTTTGTTGTATGCTGATATCCACCAGCGACGTGGTTTCTTTTTACTTTTACTAGATCGCATAATTTGGTAATTGTTAATTAATACCACAGCCGCGGCTGCAGCGACGACACGTTCTCTTTGCATTTTGAAATGAAGTTATCAAAAGATCTACACAGACCAACACGCACCGTTGGAAGAGCCCTGTCTGCGTGCGTTGCCGTCCGCGATCGTCGGCTGTGCGTGATGATCCGCAGAATCGCGGACGGTGGGAAGCGGCCTTAAGAGGACAAAACCGAACAACAATTTCAGAAAATACCTGCACAAGCGTACCGCAAGCAGAAATACAGTTGCTAGGAATTTCATTTGCATTTATTACAAAACGGAACGATGTTTTAGTTAAATAAAGTACATGAATAAAGATAAAAGTTATGCGGTTCACTGGTTTTGCGATGTGAGTTAAGATTTTGGGGACCTTCAGTGAATTTGTACATGACATGAGAGTGTTCATGAAAATTCATTTCGCAAATAAAATTAAAGTAAATAGCAGATGGTTGGATACAGTTATTTGAGGTTTATAAATAGAAGATAATTATATTAAAGTAGGTTAAGCGTGAACCTACACGCACGCACAATTCAAAGAAATGAAATTAATGCAGTTCAAATTGCCAATATACTCGTAGTAACATCAAGGGTACGTAATACGTAAAAAATATTTTTGACATCGAATTTCCTCATGGTATGGTGTGAAGAAAGTAATAATATTACGTGAATTATCCACGCTTCTTATATCAAATTCTCGATCGAAACAGAAGCTCACAGCAAACGGCGTAAATTAAATGTCAACTCAAAGTGGGACTTCAATAAAATTGCAAACTGACCTTTTGAAGAAATATATTTCAAAGTCTATTTTATTGAAGTATTCATTTTATTGAAGCCCTACTTTCATCTATTGGACTCACATCTTCACAATTCAAAGTAGCCGACCAGGCTCTATACAACTGTCAAAGGATAAATCATTTATTAGCTTTAACAGATTAACACCTGTGACCCGTTGGGATTTTTTTCCAAACCAGTAACACCAATATTTTGAGGTGTTACTCGTCAAAAAGTGTTGCATTCATGTGACTCTTTGGACATTTTTTTCCCAACCATAACACAGTGTTACTCGTTTGGGTGTTACTGGATGGGCATATAGTTACTTTCTATAGATATTGCGCTATCAGGTTCACGTGCAGTTGGTGCTATTAACTGCCTCACTTGGTACATTTTTATAAACTACTCTACTCATATCTTTCTATTATGTATTATTATTTTTATAATAGGTTTGAAATCTTCATAACTAAAAAGAGCAATTGACAAATTTTATAGAGAACTTATAATTTTAATTTTGCGAAGTTTAATATCAGATCGATATTATATACAGCCCAAACTCAGCCTCTGATGCATGCTGGGAATACGGCAATAGGCTCACCCCCTATTAATGGTACCTAATACAATGATTGGTGAAATGTGGGTGTTAATTTACCTGTGGTTAACCACCGGGATAAAGGCGTGATTATATGTACTTATATGTATGTAAAATAACGATAATATTATCTAAATAATTCAACTCTTTTAAAATTAAAATTGACACCATAAGCTCTATATATATTATACTGCCTTAATAAAAATAAACAAAGCCAAAGCCCTGCCTGACAATGTTCTGTAATATGCAACGTCTAAACCCACGGATTATGTGACAATAGATCTGGGTCTAATCCACGCATCATGAGGATTAATATTAGACAATAATAAGAATAAAGATCAGATTTTTTTAGAAAGCCGGCGCTGGCGTCCTGGGGCTACAAAAATGAACAGATTAAGAAAGGACGGCTAAGGCGGTGAGTCGGCGTTACATTCAGGCCACCCACTGCGAGATATGAATTACTCGTAGTATGGAAATATGATTAATCGCCTATCAGACGAGAAATAAAGCTTTCAGGAATATTGCCATAAATATTTGCGAGTGAATTTTGCTTATTGATTGAAGAATTATATAAACTTTTTGGAAGTATAATACTAATGACAGTGTCGGTCCAGATTATTCCAAGGCGTTGAATGACCTTGGTTTGACCTTGATTTATTTTGGAAATGGTTTTGGTCGCATGGTTCCTAAGAAAACATATTATGTATTATACAGAGAAAGACAGAAAAGACAGTATGATAAGAATAATGTTTATAATGGAAGGTAAAACGGTAGTAACTCTCATTAAAGCCATAATAATATAAGCTAAATCTAAATTATTGATGACAATTTCTGTTTTTTTTTCTAGAAGATTACTAACAGTTCTATTAGTTTTTTCCAGGTAACATATGCATGGTAGAAGTAGTGCTGTGACATGGTTAAGATATCGGACTACGATAAATTAAGAAGTTAAAAATTCAAACAAACACACTACATAGCGGGCTTTAACTCTTTTCTAACTCAAGAACTAAGTTCAAATATATAAAAAAATACAACATGTGACCACAATGAATACTAGTACAACTGATCTTTCATATAACAAAATTATCGCTATCGCTTCAGATCATCGGCTCTGTAAAAAATATATCTAACCTTATAAAATCCTCGACAATAGCTGGTTTCATTATTTCGCTGAAAAAGAGAGCCAGAAGCGCAACCGAAAAAAATAAGACAAATGGTACTGCCATAAAAATATAGATAATGCAGAGATCATTTCTCACGAAGTAAATGTAAAAAGAGGTTTTCAGCTCGAAGGATGTTATGTCTATATACTCGCAATTCCCGGAAGTTATCTATGTGATATTGAAGAACATTTTCATCCGTTGTACAAATATACTCAGGGGTGTAGACAGTTTCTGTTCATAAACAGTACCTACGTTAGATAGTTACCGCATAAGTGAAATATTATGAAATAGAAAGATTTTATACCAGGGTATATTTTTTTTTTCAGGGTATTTTTTATATTTTATCAGGGTCGGCAGCGCGAGTGTGACGCCCCTGCACCGTGGCCTATGGACGTATGCAACACGCATACGTCCATAGGCCACGGTGATCACTTCCCATCAGGTGGGCCATGTGCTTGTCTGCCACCTAAGTGGTATAAAAAAACCATTGAGTTTATTCCGACGCAGTAGGTATATGGCAGCAGATGAAAAAATCTATTTTGTTGATAAAATAATACTTCGTTCTCACTTGCTTTGCTGTTGAGAAGCATTAATCTATTTGTTCTCAACATAATTTATTTCACTACCTACTCGTATATATCTTAACCTGGCTATTGCAAGTCGTTTTAATAAACCTTAAATCATCGCTTGTCATCCTCACCCCTAAACTTGAAAATTAAGAATGAGAATGCGCGGGGTTCCGGAGCCGCAAGAATTCGTGAGGTCATGCATGAATATTTTAGAATTTCATAACTTAGTACGTTTTTATTTTTTATGTACCCACGTCTGTTTACCCAGAGGCTTAGGATGCAATGTAGGGTACGTATTTGAATACCTAAAATTATAATACCTAAAGTTAAATAACCTAAGTTCAAAATACCTAAAATCTAAATACCAAATGGTTTAAAATACCTAAACCACTAATACCTAAGTACTTAATACCTAAATTTGAAATACCTATTGGACTAATTACCTAATGTTTAAAATGCCTAAAGTTAAAACAACAAAGGTTGATATACCATAATTTAATATACCAAATGGTCAAAATACCTAAAAATAATGCACCACACACAACAATAAATGTGCCCGCATCAAGCGCTTTAAAAAAAGGGACACTGCCCACCCCGACTCGGATAGGTTAGGTTAGAAGGCTAAGGCGGGGGCGGAGCGGAGCGGAGCTCCCGCATTAGCCTTCGTGGTTATTTTTTAGCCTTCTAACCTAACCTATCCGAGTCGGGGTGAGCAGTGTCCCTTTTTCTTTAAGGTGATTACATACGCGAATGACTTTGACCATACAAATGCTCAAGGTCATTCGCTCGTTTTTCAGCCGTAAAAATCAGTAAAACTAATTTTAATAGATAATTTTATAGGGGACGATTACAAACTAAGAAGGTCACGTCATGCTAATACAGTCATTTAACATATATCTGAAATTTTAGATTATTTGGATACATATTGTAGAAAATATTTGGTTTCATAAGAAAGAGTAGAGTGATGTTCAGAGCCTCTTTTCAACTATTTCCTCCTTTTCTATTGAATTTATGAAAAGGTGAAGTTACTCTGTATATCCTGTAGTATGCAGGGATGTAAATTTCAGATCTTTAGGTTTTATAGTTAAAAAGAAAAACGGTTTCGAAAATACCGATTTTTCGATGTTAATCTGATTCGGGGCCTTAAGCCGTACCACATATTACTTTTCTTAAATTGTCGGTATTTTAATTTTCGGTATTTAGAACTTTCGATCATATAAACATTCGGGATTTTAATATTCGGCCTTCCGTTCGTAGGGCTTATGAAATTCGATAATTTCAAATTAGGCATTGTAATACGTACTCACTATAATATCAATTTGTCATTTAAATCTTTGGGTATTTTAAAAGTAAGTCAAACAACCATTAGGTATTTAGATTTTAGGTATTTTGAACTTAGGTTATTTAACTTTAGGTTTTATAATTTTAGGTATTCAAATACTTAGCCATTTTAAACTTTCGGTATTTTAAATTTAGGTCAACCCACCATTAGGTATTTAGATTTTAGGTATTTTGAACTTAGGTTATTTAACTTCAGGTATTATAATTTTAGGTATTCAAATACGTACCCGTAATGTATTATACACCGTCATTTTGCTATATTTTATAATCCGTATTGTTGCCGTCTACTGGACACGTTTCTATTAGAACTGAGAATTTTGTGGGAGAAATGCTAATCTTGCCTAAAAATTGTATCCGAAATATTATACATGGCAGTTACACTGATGCGCCGCAAGCAAACCTATTAGAATCTTCGTTACTTGTTGAGTTTTTTTCCCTTTAAATTTAATTTGATTTATCTAATTTAAGTGAATGAGAATTGACAAAAGGTCAGGAATTTAATCAAATTTTTCGATCTATATCAAAAGGTCAGGAATGTAAAATTTACTATCAAACACGAGTACCTCATGATCTTAGATTCTGACGTAGGAACGTCGACGTAGTGCAGGGCGTGAGGGCATGAAAGCATCGTAAAACACACATTTCTTTCACAGTAAAACTAAAAATAAGTTTACTATGCAGTTTTATGAAGGCGGTAGAACTACCTGTTCGAGTAGGTACTTTTGCTATTTTATAGACCTACTTTTTAATACCTTTAATTTCAGAACGGAGTTTTCGTTTTATTGTTTTACTGTGTACACGGCCCAATTCTCTCAAGGTTATGGAGCTTGTGAACGCAAGAATTCGTAAGGATTGTGTAAACGTTTTTGTAGCCTTTTACGTAGCGTGTTATTCCTTAGATTACGAGAATTTCTTCAATGGGAACGAGGTCATGATTTTGCTTTACCGTTCTTTTCTGGAACTTACAAATAAGGTCTAGTTGAGGAAAAATGTTGACTAAGTTTGTTCGTGACTTTCGATTTTATCGGTAAATAGACTTTTATACAACATGTTCATCCAAATTCTTAGTTAACAGTTGATAAAAACTTCTCGTAGAAAATAGTTTGACCTCGATAAAGTTATTAATAGAGATTTGAATAACATTTAAACGAATCCTAATAATAGTTATTTGTTATACAAGAGTGCAAAGTTGCTTTTTAACCGCGTGCTCAGTTTTGATGACCGAGCAAGCGAAAGATTCTAAATTTGAATCACGAGCATAGCGAGTGAATCACAAATTAGAATCTTGAGCGTTAGCGAGGGAATCAAAAGAGCACAAGGTGAAAAATCTTTGCACTCGAGTGCAACACGTAACTTTTCATCCCACCTCAGCGAGGAAATAATGAAATGCTTCTCCTTCCTAGCGTTAATTCCCAGTCAGCATCCGAAGCCTTCACCTCGGAGTCCGGGGTCCGCTTTACCAGTCTTAACTGCGGATTTGGCTGGACCTCGATATTTGCCGTGAAGCGACTGCCATCTGACCTCCACAACCCAATGATGACATTAGGCGATATCGAAGCATTGCAGCCAGACCGTTGTTGTTGAACTTTTTAGGGCTCCAACTACCCGTAACGACTGCCATAGATGTTCGTATGGCATCCGTGACCGACGGCTTAACGTGCTCTCCAAGGCACGACCAGACCAATGCAAATACCCATTTTCATGCATAAAAAATATTTGCACTGAGCGGGGATCGAACCCGTGCCTCCTGCGTAGCGGCCGCGTTCAATACCACTACGCCATGGAGGCTGTATATTATGTGTATTAATACTAGTAATAAAATACAACAAAATAAAAATTCAACAACAATGTCAACAATATGACGTGAAAAAAATTGATGCGCGCAAAGCAAATTAAAAAAAAAGTACACCAAGGAGGTTACGAGTCTGAGTTTTTCATGAATTAAAAAAAAGTTGTATGATAAATTCGGCACCATAGAGGTAGAAGTAAATAGGTTTAATGATGTTTTGAGTCCACAAACCTAGTACACACGATGTTCTAAATTCAAATTTACTTTACCTCTCTAGAGGATAAAAACGACTTTTACGCTCAGTTATCGAAGAGCAAAAATAGTCTTTCCGAGATGGTGGGATGAAAAATAAATGTCATCTCTACTGAATGACTTCCTGTCATCTTAACTAGACTATCAGCAATCTAGCAGACGGACTTATGATACATAGTGCTTTTTATTCAGAAGTCGTATCTTAAGAACAGTAATGGAATTGTCACTATTAGAGAATTATCCCTCAGAATACTTATATGTGGATAGTTACTCTGAACCAATGAATATCCTCAAATTAAGCAAAGTTTATACAGTCATCATAGGCATGGTAGTAGCACGACTAGCAACAAATTAGTGCGTAGCCGGTACAGGAAACATCGATGCCAACACAATAATAATAAATGCAATACGTGCTAGTATTCATAATTATTAATGAATAAGGAAGATTAGTATTCTTCCACGAACGCTTCTAAAATTCAAATGAACAAGTATATTAATGAGCACTGCAACCGCATGTCAATTATATTAATTTATTATAAGTCTATGATGTAACAATTTGGCACCGATACTATAATGTATTAGAGGATAATAAAATTCTTGAAGCACAGTTTAAAAAAATTACCAGCTTACTCTTACTCCTTCATTCCTAAAGAAAACGTGATAACACTTACTGGTCTTGAAGATGATTATAGAAAATAAGAAGATCAAACCAATGAATATAGAACCATAACACCTAACCTGCAAATACATATTAGTGAACCACATACGAAAAATATGAGCGAATAAAATAATCATCTATCATATGTTTACAAGCAAAGTGTAACAGTAGAAGACTAATATATGCGTGTTATATATCACGTTGTTCCGTCACGTTCTTTTTGTACTACAATGTCGAGCTTGGCCTCCTTTCTGAAGTAAACAAACGAATACGTAGAGCAATAAAAATGAGCAGTTATTGCCGGTACGAATCTTCAGGTGAATATTCTATCTTGGTATCTACCTTAATACCAGTAATTAATAATACTTACTCATAGTCAAAAGATTTTTCAGATGAGAATGTAGCAGTTATATTTTTTCTACCTGGTATATTCACCGTGTCTTGCTAAAATGGTGCCTGTATAATTTTAACATTTATCGTTATGTATTTTTAGTCACTAAATTATCTTTAGGTACCTACTTATTACGTGTACAGGCTTATGCCTAAATATATGAGTGTATTGGATGCCTAAATATTTGAGAGCTGCGTTCTAACAGAGACCCGTTTTCACACCAAAGTATGATCAAAACATAAAAAAACATGAAGCCTATTATTAAAATTATGAACATTTTTTTTTTGTATAAAGTACTAATTATAGCATAGGGCTTTGTTGTCACTTGCACGTTGCCTCTCAAAAAGCTCTAGCAACGCTCTTCACTAGCGTAAACACAACACTACATTTTTCTCTACGTCTCACCGTACTTCCTTAGCCCCATTTGCTTTTTAGTTTAATACCTCCTAAAAAGAGTAAAGGTTATTAGCTTACCATATATCCATACCCACATCCCAGTCTTTCCTTTTTTCTTCTCTTCGTCCTTGCTCTTTACCCTCTCATGCTCCATTTCTTTTGGTACAAGGCGGTAAACACTTAACTGTCATACCACCATATAAGAAGTGCAAAAAATAAAACTTGATCTTATCGTGTTTTGCTTATATGCTTATTAAAATAAAATAATGTATCCACATTATTATTTTTCCAACCATTGACACATTTTCTTTCAGGCATATTTCCAATTTGATATGTTTATTTAGGTTACAATTTCATCAACCCTACGTTGTTATTTTGGAAGCTTGAACGTTATTTCAGACGCGTGAGTGACAAACTCTGATGCGATTAATCGTTCACATGTGTCTGTTTGTGTGTGTCGCATTGTAAGATGCCAGGGCGTTGACACTTGTGTGGGTGATCCCTAAGAATGTGGTGAGAATATTTGATGTTATTTATATACTGTTGACATGGGATTATTATCACTCATTTGACAAAAAATATACATAGCCTGTGGTTTTGTTCTTCAGAATAATCCTACTCAGTTTTATTTTTGAACGTGGATGTAATGGGCCTATTTCTTTAAATCTGTACGACAGACGTTGAGCCGTTGTGGACGGCTATAAGCGCTTACAATACAAGAAGTGTTACTTACGTATGCCACTCTGCCTTCTTTCTGGCTGAAATAGTGACTTGCGATAAGACAGAGAGTACTGACATAAATATTAATAACACGAAGGCAGAAACGCCCGCCTTTATAATCATGTTTGACATGCATGTGCGTACGTACTCTCGTAATTGCAAAATGACTGATTCGATTTTCCTGAATAATATTATGTCGTCAGATTCATGTTTATCACGTACCTAGTGACAGGTACGATAAAATAAAAATAATCAAAATGTACCACTGGCGGGTTTTTAATTTAGGTATGTTAACAATAAAATTTATTTGAAAGTATAGTCAAGAATACTTTAATAAATATACGTACTTTGGTTCATGGATTCAAAGTCATGTTTCTCCTCCTCGAATGTTATACTACAGATTCAGTTGACGACAACGTGTTGTGTTAAATAATTCATGTCCAATCTTGGAAAAATGTATGACATTCCCGTACCTATTCTTGATGACTAAAATTAAAATGTTAATGAAGAGAGACGCCAGGCAACTTCAATACATGTAGGTCAAGAACGGCTGATGCTCTCAGAGAAAAATATGTGGAATTTCGCAATTACTGGAACAAAATGCGTGGAAACACTCAACGTATTTAGCTCGAAAATATTATGCGCCCTGTATAAGCAAAGCAGAAGTAGCTTACATTTTGACTCACTGTGTTTCTATGAGGTTTCTGTTCTATGGTAAGGACTGATCGCGGTTTCAAATTTTGTCCTATTTTTTATCTAAATCTATACAACGTTTCCTCCTATTGAGAGAAACTGTTTGAGAATATGGATTCATCAGACTCTTAACCAGTCAACCCGTAGGTAACCCAAACTTAAGTTAAAATAAGCCGCAGTGACGTCACAGGCTGTGAGCATGAGGACCATTAAAAGCTCCTAGGTATCTGCTGCTGGTGGTAAGCAGACTAATCAACAGTTATCAGAGTTTTGTGAACGATTGTCGTTTTTGGCATTTATGACTCAAACATTTTGACCATCTACGATGTTGATTTACTAATATAATTTGTTCACGTCAGCGTCATTCTTAGTTAATTTTACAGCTCTGTTTATATTTATGGATTCAAGTTCAGCCTCATTTGACTTTAAAACATTCTTTCATTTTGTTACAGTCATGAACTTTGCCTTTCACAATCTTTGAATAAGTTTTAGTAGTAACTTGTTTGTATCAGTTAGCGCATAGTTATTGCAAGATAAAAAAGTTGCCATACTGTATTCTGAAAAAAATGTATTTTGTCTCACTCAAATCATGTCTATATCTGCAAATCCAGTTTTTATTACTTGTGAAAGTACTAAAAGTTTCAGTACTTTACCTTTACTAAGTACCTATAAGATTTTTTACGCGTTTGTTTTTTATTTTACTTTATCAGTTTTACCGTTTATCATTTAATCAATCTAGTAAAACAGCTCGTAACATATTAGTTGAGTTGAGCTTTCTTTTTTATTATATCATAATGAAATATTATATCAAGCAGTGAAATTCTTGTTTAGGCAGATAGTAAGAGCTTTTTATTATTTGTAGTATAAGATTTTATGATTGAACGACACGGTAATTTACAAATAAAGTACAGCAGTTTCAAAAAATTGCTGCTAAACGGAAAGAAGAATAAGTTAGCGTAGTCTAATAAATGACAAATGTAATGTTTACCTAAGCTCAATATTTTTGATATTTTTATATAGCGAAATAATAGAAAGTAGTGGCGGAGAATTAACTGAGCAAATTTTTAATAAGTATATGTCTGGATGGGCAATTTAAATGTACTAAACTATTTTCTCAATTTCATTATAAACCAACTTTTCAATATCATCCAAGTGGCCCTTATGAATCTGTCAGCCTCCTTCAATAAGTGACACATCATTAAGGATACTATACTAAACTAAATAAAATAAAATAAATTGTATTATTGAACTTGTCACTTGTCTAGAGGTCTATTCTCACGACATATCTGGAAATTGAATCAAAGCTGCATTGTAACCAATTCCACAATATGCAGAAGCCGCCCTTCTTCGCCAATGAATGACAATTGATGACAAGTTTAGCAATTCATATGAGATCATTCATAAAATATCTTGTTTCACAACTAAAGTACTGAGACGATTGTAATGCATTTTTTCAACGAGATAGTCTGGATGCGATACCTCTGGGGTGCGAGGGATATATTTTAGACAATCTCATACCCCAGTACCTGCAGGTTTTAGTCAGTTCTAGTCGATACAACCGGCACTGCCGCGTCGAGAGAATGACTTCGCGGAAGCAATAATAACAATCCGCGCGGTCGAAACATATTCGTCGCGTCAAATATATATTTTATAGCTAATTTATTTAAAAACGTAAACCGAAACAATTTCTGACCCATGAAACATGACTTGATAAAGCCTATTATCTAACGCCCATCAAATTAAAACCTCCTGTCATAAAATACCCGGCGACCTTTGTTAAATAGCTTATTTCGATTGGTTAATAAAATCCAAAGATGTTGTACTTAATAATTTATTACTGTTTGAGACAAATTGACGTCGTTTCTGCAGTAAAATTTCTAATAGCGGAACTTTAAAGCTCTTCGGTGTCTGGCTACTTTACTGGGGTTTCCTACCAAAAGAGTTTAGTATAGTAGAAAGACTGTGTAAAAATGTTAATATCATCGCTCACGGAATATCAAATTCAGAGGAAGTATGCAAAAACTTCGTTAGTATGAAAATTAGTGTTGTCAAATTCGTACATACTACCAACCACATTATATACGATAGGTATTATATTGAGTACATACAGAGTGGGTGTACATAACTAATATATCCTCGCCACTTGCAAGTCAGTCAATCTCACGTGCAAGTCGGTGCACTTGCTAAACAAAGCACGAGGCTCTGACGTAGGCTTTTAGTGAGATCGGATGGAAGGCGCTTGGGCTGTTAAGTGCAAACTTTAGACGAAATTATGGCAGAGAGTAAATTTTACATTCTTAAGTTTGCAAAACAGTAAAGGTGACGTCATAAATACAAGGATGGTTAAGTGGTCATATCAACAGCTGCCGTCGCGCGACATGCGTTCAGTCCTTCATGATATCTGTATTTCATTGATTCCAGATGATTTTATTGTGTACGAGCAGTAGATATGTTTTATATCTACTTAAAATTTTAATACCTACCTACACTTATTTGTAAGGCGAACTATGTATCGCCATATTTTTTTCCGCCCGCATGGAATTCAGATCCTTTTTCCTTATATTCTCACCGATTTAACCTTCCCTGGACATCCACGAATATTTCAAAACTAAATTATCCAAATGGGTTCAGCCGTTCTCGAGTTTTAGCGAGACTAACATAATTGCAATTCATTTATTTATAACACGAGTAAAGGTAAATAGTTATTATTAATCTTAATATAGTTCCACTACAACCCAACTGCACTGTTAGATGCCACTCCCACTCAATGGGACGTTTTATTTCTATCCAGTAACACCAACATTTAGTGGTGTCACTGGTTGGTAAAAAAGTGTGACATTGGGTTTTTTTCCTCAACGACAAACTGTTATTCTTTTGGGCGTTACCGGATGTGAATATACCCTATTAACCTAAAAATAAAACAGTCCAACATTACAACAACGACTCTTCGCCGATCCTAAGAGCAGGTAAAGTTTTATAGCCAATTGACGTAAATCCAATTAGAATCCGTAACAAACGAGCCTTTTAAACTCAAATTACCGTCCCAGTAACACAATTAGCGCTGAATTGTTCAGTGATTTCACATGTGCTCCCTAATCGCAGTAACAGATACGCTCTCACGGCCCGCGAGTCATTATCACATCGACACCTCTGGGTTCAATTGGCGTATAAACCAAAACACGACTTTTCAGGAGAGCAAAAAAACGATTTTATTTTTAGAAAAAAAATCATAACTTTTTTATTTTAGAAGCTACATAAAAAATTCCAAAGAGAAAGATTCTTAGAATTTGGGGATGAAGAAGGCTAAATCATTCAATCATATCTATCTTCTTTGGTTTGGAAGTTAGCATGGATATACGTCTTAGAAAATACCAATTTATGGTGTATACACCCCATGAAAATTGGATGAAAAACCAAATATGGATATAAGCTGTACTTATATCCATATTTGGTAAAATTAAGTTCACATTTACTGATGTAAAAGCACGTAACTGTAGATTTTTTTGCTGTAAAAGCTATTTACTTTGCACATCAATAGAATTATAATTAATAAAAACAATCTCGATACTGTTAGAATGTGGCAGAATTACATTAATATTAGTCTTACTACAGAATTGTGGTCGATATATACGAAATTAAACTACCAGAAACGAAATTAACTTAGTTTTATTAAATAAAACAGATAATTATGGCACACATTATCAGTCATGATCAGATTACCAAACTAATAAAGGCAATTATTTAAATCTGTAGCTCTTGCCCCTCAGACGATTCCAACTTGTTATATAGTGGTTGCAAGTGGTCTCGTTTGGTCCTGGCTACCGCTCTCCTGGTGGCGCGTTTTGCATCTTTGTACGCGTCGCGGTCATTGAAAGATTTGGACGCTTGCCACTTTTTTTAAGGAGGGCTTTCTTCACCCTGATCTGTCTCTGCACTGTGACGTTCCACCACCAAGTGTCCCTGTCATAGATGCGTCCACCCTTAGACGTACCGAGCACCGCCCTCCCCGCCTCAAGGATAGCTGCCTGAATCCTGTCCCAGCAAACCTGTACTGGTTCGTCTACAGCATCAGCGCACTTGTCACCGATAGCTGAGACGAGACTTTGGGACTTGGCTTCACCACCACCTGATGAATCCTGTCCCAGCAAACCTGTACTGGTTCGTCTACAGCATCAGCGCACTTGTCACCGATAGCTGAGACGAGACTTTGGGACTTGGCTTCACCACCACCTGATTCTGCGTTGGCCACGCTCGGCGCGTTTGTCTTTGAGTTTCACGCGGAGGTCCATGCCAAGGAGACGGTGTTGGCTAGTGAGACTCTCTCCGGGTATTACCTTGCAGTTGGCCACCCTGCTGATGCTATGCCTCTTAGTGAGTAGGAAATCGATCTGGGTAGCGTGCTCTCTGCACTTGCAGGTGACAAGAAGTTCGGCTTTCTTTTTGAAGAACGTATTCACGACGGCAAGTTCGGTGGCCGTACACGTTTTGAGGATGTGCTCACCCTCTGGGTTACGGCTACCGTGTCCAAAACCGCCGTGGGCATGTCCAAACTCCTCACACCTGTCACCCACATGACTGTTCGTGCAGTGGTTTTACTTTAAGCAAAACCACCGTCATAAAAACGGACACTGTAATAATTTTTTGAATTTTTACCATTTAATTTAAGACTTTAAAGCAATGTATGTAAAATCTAAAATTAAATGGCCTATTGTAGAGTGAACGAAAGCGTGTAGTAAAAATATTGTCATTTAATTTTGGACTTTAAGTCTATAGCAATAACGTCTAAAATTGAATACCATTTTTTGCAATGGATATGGTTTATAAGTCCATATGTTATTTAAATGTTTGGATTTACGACCTCAATTTTAAATTAGGTTTAAGAAATATATTTATTCGTCACGGCGTAAAAACCATTTACAATCAAGGCAGATCTTACGCCCTGGGTTGGTAAAAATCTTGGTCATAACGTCTTACTAAAAATTTAAAAAAGAAAAATTTGGCTGTTACATTAACATTTTATCTTTTTTGTGGTAGGATGATCTAAATTTTTTGGGTCGTAAAAGCATTTATTTTGCGAATTTGAACATTTTAAATATACAGATCGATAGAGAAAAAAATTCTGAACTAAACGGTGTATATAACTCATTTTGGCCAAAATGGTTTATACGCCAATTGAACCCAGAGGTGTCGACATGTTATTCATATTATACCTGTTCCGAGAAACTATTATTTTTGTTTGTTATTCACATAAATGATAAATTTGAATTAAGTTTTCTAATTTTATCGTCAATTGTATCATTAGTGAGGGCGTTTATTCGCACGAGAAGTTTGAAACCCAAAGCTGTCTGCTTTGGGTTTCAAACTTGTCGTGTATCGCAATTCTTAGTGCAGTAAAGGTGCTCTGTTGACAAGACAAAAGTTCGATTAGAGATCATTCTGTGGTTGTGTATTCACAAAAATCTAAAAACTCACAATAATAAAATTTAAAGTAGGTATGAAATGTATCCAAATCAAACTCTGAGCGTTTCTCAAAATTTATAACTTAACGAAAATATATACTGTATAAACAAAACCGCCGTTTTCTTTTGACAGTTCCTACAAACTGCAAAAAGATTAAACATTTTTCTTTAGAATCGAATTGAAATCACGTGTTTAGAAAACGTGACATTACTTAAACGGGTCTGTAAATCTGAGTGTATAGCCAACAAAGTCTCTGTAGACTGTTTATTGTTAATTATTTGCTCAGAAAGTATCAAAGACCAGATTAATTACGATCAAACTGAGTTGGTTGATTAAATAAACAGCAAATTTGATGAAGTGTATGGTTCACCGAAACGTGACGTGAGTTAATATATTAAATTGTGTAGTATCCTCGCCCAGAAAGTTTGTGCCGAGAATTTCGTTAAAACAAACATGAATAATTGAATTGATAAAATCTGCGTCAGAAAACTGATAGCGTTGCTGATATTAATTGACATGATCCATCAATATTTACACGTGAAATAATATTTCAAAAAGCGACACGTTTTGTTTTTACTTAAAACTTAAAATAAAAAGTTTTTAATGAATAATTAATAGTACATTATGGTACAAGTGAGCAAAGTAAGACGGTAATCATCATGCTCACACGTGGCATACGACGTTTTACAACACACTTGCGAATAAAATAACACTACAAATACTAAATAAACAATACTACAAATGAATTCGTTTTCCTATGCGCTAGCATCTAACAATGTCGACCGGCCATATTTGAAAGAATGAGGTTTGACCAATGATATTTTCATAACATAGATATGTCATATGCTTACAAATCAACGTAGAAATAGCAATAACACATCTATTTATATTTAATATCATTGGGTTGGACTTTAACTTTTTTGTACTGTTTTTTTTTTCTGTACTTAGAGAAAAAAAAATAGGTCTAGCCAAATCGGTAGTTAAGATTGGCAAAAGCGGACCCCAGACTCCGAGCTAAAAGCTTCGGATGCGACTGGGAATTAACGCTAAGAGGAAGAAGAAGCTGATACCTGCGATTCCGCCCCTATTGTGTTGAAGTATTAATAATTGCGATTGGATTTAGCTGCTTTTCTCAATAAACCTATCACTAACTTTCTGTCTTATTTCTGGGCGGTATCCCATCGTACGAATAGCGCAAGCATTAGCCAACCAGTTTGTTAAATGTTGTAACAAACGCTACGGCTGAATAACATTCAGGCTGTTAATTGAACGGCTGATTAAGTTATTTGGCTGCGACAGATATACAATGTACCCTAATAAATGTACTCTTTAGATACTCGTAGGTAGGTATCTCTGAAGGAAAATGAAAAAGATGTGATTGCAAAACCCATAGGTAACCCTATTTCTGGAATGAAAGATAAATGTCTGACACATATTGGGTGGGTCATGTAATTCGCAAGAAAGCCTCGACGAGGGCATTGTCGGTTTTTGTGAGACAGCATAATCTTTAAAGTTCTGGTTGTACAGCTACAGCTGTTACAAGACTAGAGAAAATACTAAGGAATCTTCTTTATTAAAATGTCTGTGAAATACATGAAGTTCATGTAAATCTATACCGCTCCTGACTTGTGGTACCTACAACTGCGATGTTCAACTGGTTGTACTACGGAAAGGTAAAGTTAACCATGGTTCAACTGGGGAAATACTAAGGGTGCTCACATAGAGGAACACCGGTACGGACGGGCCATCCGACGTGTTGCCATCGTGTCAATATTATTCGTTTGTCAAAAAACAACGCAACCGTTGCAACAATGTTCGCAACAATGATTTTAAACATATGGGCGCGAATGCGGTTTTGATTGTTTTTTGATATATTATGTGGTGCTAGAACGTAAACGAACTATTATCTTTTTAACCGACTTCAAAAAAGGAGGTTCTCAATTCGTACCCAATTTTTTTTATTGGTTGCATGGAAACTTGTCGGAGCAGGTAGCCGGTACCTGTTTCTCTATGTAAGCACTCTAATATTATAAAGCTTTTAGCTGCTGCTTGCACACAGACACAAAAAAAAATGCATGATAAAAATCATGCATCTGTATGCAAGATATGCATCTTTGTGATAAAAACTGAGCTAAAACTATTTATACTCAAACATAAAATTACTATGATCTAGAAAGGCTTCACTACGATCGCTTCACTGAGATCCTTTATTTCAATACTACTGTTTTATAGTCATAATAAAATTGTACTATGAGAAAGAAAATATTTTTACATACGACAAGAGAATAAGCTTAACTGTGCTTAGAGTATAAGGAATGGCATTAAACTACATAACTATATGGAGCTACGAGACGCTCGTGGACTCGTGTCAGTAAGCTAACAAGCTCAAGGTCTTTCAATAAATTACATGATCTAACATCGTGAACTTTGTTTCTTTATTACTATGGCATCGTTCCTTTCCTTTCTCCTAATTAAGCCAAGGCTCCTGCGTAATGCTGATGGCCTAAAAATTATACTTCACAAAGTGGGTTATCTCCCTTAGATCGTCAGTATTAATTAACACTTTCGTGACATCAAGACTATTTAATACACTGATTGGCCTCGTTGGCCTCGATTTTCATGTTTTGGAATACTTTGCCCTATCAAGCTGTTGCGGTATGAGTAGGTTTATTTGTTTTTACAAGGATTACCTAACATTTCAATAGGCATCGTTATATAAAGCTTTAGATAAGAAGTTAGTTATGAGAATGTTCTTTTGGGTATGCTATATTTATTTTGGTGTTTGCGATGCGACTTTGCTAAGCGTGTTTTCTATTTTAATTAAATTAAGATTTGAGGTAAATAGTTTATTTTTGAATTGAATGATTTCTTTATTCACATTCAAATCAACGCGACATAAATAATTATCAATATTTAAAAGCTAAATTTGAATATTGTACAGTCAACAAAAATCATTTAATTTTATTAACTCCAGAGCCTCCAACTAAGTACGTTATGTTCTTATCAACTATCACAGCGTGGATAGGAGTAGATATACTTCCTTAAGTATCTAACTAAACTTTAAAAGCCAGCACTACATTTAAGTACCCAACAAAGTTGCATCCGCAGCACAGGGGCCTTACCACCATCTCTCAAAGGTAATATTATTTCAATCTTATTTACTTTCAAGTTTCAATGAGTGAATCGCACTTGGACCGCTGTCCTCCATCGATATTTGTGTATAATATCTTAGAGTGTATAATATCCTAGACAAGTGTAAAATCTAACAAATTAAAAAAATAAATATATCCACTACAGTAAGAGATACTGTTTGACCTATTATCCTGAGAATCCAGATGGACGCCAACGATCCGATTCACATTATGAGTTACTAAGTAAGATTAAAATAATAATACTACTAGAGCTGGTAGTAGCCCCCCGGTTCATTTTAAGAGCGTGCACCGGTCCACACGTGCACTCCGTCTTTTTATTTGCTTCCTCACTGTCTGCTGTCTGCGCTCAGCTTTATTTAAGTCCGTTCCTTTTATTGCCTATCGGCCGATCTTCGTGTGAGATCGGCCTAAACTTTATTTTTTATTGTGGCCGCCGTGGCAACCGCCACATGTATGTTTATTCCTGAAAGTTATTACTAAGTTAAGTTTAGAGTTATTTTGATAGGGATGATTCTATTTTATTACACCAGTTATAACGGAATAGGTTATAAAGCTTACAAATTAGTTTTAATTTTGTAATAGCCGTAAAACTATATTGACTATTTATAATTATATTAGGTTATGGTATACTGTTTATAGAGTACGTAAACTTTATAGCTACTCATGTACTTTATACCATATTAGCTGTACCTGACCAAGAGCTTCGGGGCCCAAGCTCACCTTCTAGTCAAGGTCAATGTACCTACTGATTGACGGATTACATCTGTCTGGCAAAGGTGGGGTATAAAAATAAATATGCCTATGCCTGCCTGTTTGGAGCAATACGGAGGTGAAGAATAGAACTTACAATTAAAATAAAATAAAATATAAAGTTAAGGATGGGTGGTATTAGCGTCTCAGAAAACAAGTAGTGTGAACAGCTTTAATTTTTTTTTGAGTATCATTAGACAGCGCTTTTATTAGTCTCGCCATATTTTTCTTTAGTTATTCGTCTAACAGTTCTTTGTCCAATATTAAGAGCACCAAAAAGAGAAAACGAGCAAAACCAGTCGTGCCAAAACGGCCATTATAGCGTGCCGCAACTATGGATCACGACGTGCTTTTTAACTAATTGCAAGAATTCAAATCCACAATTTATAGCAAAAAGATGCATAAAATATTCACAAGTAATTTTGAGCTTGATTGTACATCAAATTGTAGGTAATACCATCAATCTAGTTGTTGCTATTTGAGGTGAAATTTCTGAAAATTTAATTCCCTATCTGACTGACGGGTCTGATTTTCAGGCTTGCTGTTTTGGATATAAGCTCAGAGCAGTCAGAAGTGGGATTAGTTTCATGTAGAGTGAAGCCATGTTTGAGCCAGAAAATTATTATTTTGTTCTACATTCCTTTTTCAGTATCTTACACAAAATTACTTATTTATTCCATATTTTGTAACAAAGAAAATACATTTTAGGTATTTCCTCATTCGCCTCAAAACTGATTTCGTAAGTTTTTTGCATTTGTTTTGTTGTTGGTTTACTCAACCACCACAATTTTTGTTTAAAAGCTTAATAGTCCTTTATATATTTTTATAGCTTAATTACTTTTTACATACTGTGTCTACCCCACCTCACCATCAATGCTTGCAAAATTTCAAAGCAAGTTACCGAGAAAAGGAAGAGCTAATAAGCAAAACAAATCAAATTACGCATAATTAAATACCTTTTCGTAATTTAATTAATGAAATAATTCGTAGGTGACTATATTGCCTTTTTCTGGCTTATTTAGGTTGGCTAGTAACCTGTTGCGGCTAATGGCTGCTATTTACACGGCAGCTAGCGCCTGGCCTCTACTAATAAACATGCGGGCCTCAGGTAATCGAATCGTTAATGAAATACACATTTATTTTTATAAGGTGTTTCATTTTCACGGTGTATAATTTCTAGTAATAATGAAACCTCACGCATGTTTGTATAGGACAGTTGTTGTACTGAATTTTAATCCGATTTTTTTTACTTCATATTATTATGTCCTTTTTTCCTCGATACATAATCAATCATCTACGGAAATCATAAACTTTATATAACTGAGTTTTCGTCAATGAATATGCATTGAATTCAATTTAAAATGCGTTTCAACATTTTATTAATCGAATTTCATATTTCACAGCCTAGCCACTTCACTGGTGAAATCAAGACTTAGAGCGTATTCACATTATCCGATCCAATATCGTCGTCCGACACCGATATGACAACACAGCGGTGTGGGTTCCGATATCCGAGATCGGACCGGACAATGTGAAAGACATATACCTACATCATTTCATAATTATTTTTTAGTTCCTCCGATATCGGATCGACGTCCGGCACTGATATTAGATCGGATAATGTGAAGATGCTTTTTGTCAGGAAATAAGTACATGTACCCCTTCCTGCTTATGCCATAAGTGATAATAATAATAATTCTTTATTGAACAAAATACAGTAAACAAACAAACAATAATTCAGTAATACAATATTACAAGATATTCGGTAGTAAGGAGTTATTGAACAGAGGTGAGCTAAAACTATTATAAGTTAGTTCAGTTGTTTACAACGTTGGAAAAATTAAACCCTGTTCCTTAAACTAGGTAAACCTGTACTATAAGGAACAGTGTAAGGCACGAAATTTTATCACTTTACATTACATTGTGAGTGAATGATTGATTGACTGTGTCGCTCGACCGTTCGGGTTACTGATATGGTTACTTGGATGCATGCTTCCTGCATCTGTGTGAGTGGATTGTGTGTGTGTGTATGTGTGTGTGTGTGTGTGTGTGTGTGTGCGCGCGCGTGTGTGTGTGTGTGTGTGTGTGTGTGTGTGTGTGTGTGTGCGTGAGTGCGCATTAGTGTGTTTCACCGTTTATTAAAATTAAGTTAAGTTTATCTAAGATTAATTCAGAATTAAGGTTATTTAAGTTTACGTTAATGCATTTATCTACTTAATTATGCTATAAATTTGATAAGGGCTTCTGTTTGTTGGTATTCCAGTTTCGATAGCCACTCCGACACTAAGGATTTTAGGTTATTATTGTTTAGGTCCATTATATTTAGCTTTTTGTGAGCTTGTTTGTAAATGTATGTACTCAGAACGTAGTATTGTTGTTCCGCGAAGGTGGTTCTGTGTCTTATGCTGTTTGGGTAAGCTGTCCGTCTGTTGGGGTTGGAAGGGGGAACACTGGTGTGTTTTCTGAGAATGGTCTGGAGTACATAGAGCTGACGGACCGCTGGAGTGATTAGCAATACCTATAAATAATACCTACTATAACTGTATATAGCACCACTCAATTCATGTGATAACACACTACTCCAATCCCAAACCAAAGAGCTGTGGCAATTCCATTCACCATTGGAATCACAACCTCAGCTAAGTATGTAGGGTGCAAGGATTTGCCCTGTTAAGGCCCATTTAGACGAGGAATGTTCCTCGCCTGCAAGATACGATTATCGAAAGGATAGAAAAAAGTCGATTCGTCTACACATTCCCAAAAACAATTGCCGCTCGCTCGTCCACTGGCGAGAATTGCCTCGTAATTGAATATTGATAGCGTCCGTCTAAACAGAATTTTATGGCAATAGTCGTATTTTGACATAGGTGCATGTCACTTGCGAATCTGGCATGATATACTCGTAGGCAAGAATTTAGTGTATGCCTATGTGTATACACTTTGATAGGATAATGATATGGCGATTATTGCTAGTGATAGTTGCGTACGATTTCTCGAACAGAAACCTGCGAGAAAATCTGCCCGTCTAAATGAGCCGTTAGGTGGCACAAAAATAAAAGGAATACATTAGTTACAAACCGTTCAGTCCATGGCGCACTTGGTTTTGTGTCCCCTATGTCATAGGGTCCTCAATATTAGATCAGGTGATCAACGGGCACCTTAAATATTTGAGGAGATCAACGGGTGCGGGAGATGAAACTCGAGTGATCAACGGGTCCTCAATATTAGATCAGGTGATCAACGGGCACCTTAAATATTTGAGGAGATCAACGGGTGCAGGAGATGAAACTCGATTGATCAACGGGTCCTCACCCCCTCCTGCACTAAAGAAGACCTAAACAAAGTCACTGACAGCGCAGTCGAGATGTCAGAATATTACTTACTCTCGAATAATTTAAAGCGGCGAAAAAGAGGATCATTGACACGAAAGAAGAAGAAGAGTTACAAACCAACAAATGAAATTGTTCCACGTAAACAGATGTACGTACATTATGATGCAACACACAACAGTTTATTGCCTATTCAGTAGTCAGCTCATAGTTATGAATCAAATATTATGTCAATCGATGATGTACCTCGTACCTACTCCGAGGTCGGTTCCCACTCCGGTTACATAAATCAGGTAGATATTATGTCAACCAATGACGCACAAACTAATAATATTTTCTCTAATATTAAATGATTATTTGTACGAATGTTTAGAATAGCTTGGAAATGTCGGTATAGTTTATATAAGGCAGCATGCATGTATTACGTAAGTATGGTGCTATTGGAAATAATCTCTACACTACTTCTGAAATAAATACTTTATAAACATTTTCTTCTCTTCTTTCTGAAGTGAAATCTTCTTTAGGCGCGTTGTTTATTTTTCGTCGAATGTTTTTTAATGAGAAAAACCTATTGAACTCGCGGCACAGTTTTCTTGTCACTCACAAACTTCTTGTCGGTTACCGGCACCACTTTTGAAAAATTGTGACAATTTGCACGTGACCTCCTCTCTACATTATCATCCCTACTAATATTATAAATGCGAAAGTAACTCTGTCTGTCTCGCTTTTACGACTAAACCGCGGAACCGATTTTGATGAAATTAGGTATAGGGGTAGATTAGAGCTTGAGAAAGGACATAGGCTATGTTTGGTCGCGATAACCGACATCCACGCGGGCGGAGCCGCGGGCAAAAGCTAGTATATCATATATTATTGACCAAGTTTCACTTCTGTCGGCACTTCCGGAGTGCTATTGTTTTTTAGGCTTATGCTATGCGGAACAAAAATGCTGTCGCGGAATACCCGCTTACATATGCTCACGACACGACACAGGCAGTCCTAGTGTGAAGATCAGTGGTCAAATATTTTTAAGTGTCAGTAAACTGAACTAAAATCTAAAAAAAAAATACATGAGCGAACATTTATGTACCTTTAAATAAAAAGTACCTACATAAATTTCATCATCCTCATTTTACTTCAAAAATATTTAAGCAGATGAAACAAGAGAAAAGAAGGTGTACGTAACGATAACGCCTATGGGTTACACAATTCGTATAACACATGCGTGACATTTAACAGGGTAATCCGATTTTCATGATTGTCCCTTTTCATGGGTGTCCTTTTATATCTGTTTTATGTTTTACCCTAAAAAATTCGCGCAATAAAATGTAATGTGAGTTTTTCTCTTCGAAATAAATCACAGTTACGTAATGGGAGCAAAATATAAGCATACTACACACTTTGCAAGGTAAGTAGCCAACAGTGCAATGGCTCTGTACTTTGGTTATGTGGCATGGGACAATTTTCTGCTGAGGGGAAAGTAGAGCCCATGTTTTGAACTACTTTATTTCTCCACATGATTCTCGGATGAGCTCAAGATATAGTCGAAAAACAGTGAGGGTGCAGATGGGTTGGCCGTGATTGATTTCGAAGTGAACTGTGAGGAAGTAATCCTTTATGCTTACCTACGGATTTTTTATGGTCCATTCATACAAATTGAATTTATCAGTGTACGAATCGATAACTCTATAAAATGTGGTAGTGATTTGCAAACATTTTCTTAAATGAAAATCTTTAGGCAATAATCAAAGTGTTACATTTAATAATTAAATGTAACACTTTGATTATTACATCACTGATTTAATTTTAAGTACCAACGAATCAAATAATAGCGTAACAATCTGTAGATAACAAATTAAAAAAAATACTGACACAACTGAATTTCCGAAAAGGCAGATAGGGGTGTTAAAAGGTACCTACTCATATTTTTCTAAATATGCTAATTTCCTTTTAATCAGGCAAGGGCTGTATAACCTGTCGAATAAAAAGTCGTATCTATTACTCATAATATTTATGATTATCTAAAGTTGGAAAATTTGGTGTGGGTTTTAACTACCTACATGAAATTAAAATAATACCTACACAAAAAAATCTTCAAATAAAGTTCTAAATGGGGCAATCTTAAATTGACTTGAGGATTGAAAGACCCACGCACCATAATTATGACAAGCTGTCGTTTCATTATTTCAGTATGTATGGATTCGAATGGCCTAGAGTTCAGTGACCTGGTTAAAAATAGTACAATAGGGAACTTTCTTTACGGCTTATCCCACGCTGCAGTCGATTAATTAATTAGTATAATTACACAATAAAGGAAAGCCACCCATTTATTGTTGACTTAGTAAAACTGCTTGCCGTCTTTGTAATTTACTTTTATAAGGTATTCTCATGGAAATATCATCGGAGATTTGCGAAAACTATTTTTGCAGAAGAAGTAGGAGAAAGGTTATAGGTAATAAACCTTCGGTTCCTTACTCCTATTTCTCCTTTCCAGGATTTGGTCAAGTTAGGGAGGGAGCAGCGACAAAGTGTCGTGCGTTATTCAAGAAGTGTAGGTACGTCTTGCAGGTGAGGTTGCCTTGGGCCTCAATGATCTTGATGGGGTCTATATACCCAACACCAAGGAACATCACTACATATTATAAAACAAAGTCGCTGTCGCTGTCTGTCCGTCCCTATGTATGCTTAAATCTTCAAAAGTACGCAACGGATTTTGAAGCGGTTTTTTTTAATAGACAGAGTGATTCAAGAGGAAGGTTTATATGTATAATACATGCATACTATTGTAGATAAACACTGATAAATTTAGAGATAATACCACGCGGGCGGAAAATATGGTGGTACGAAGTTCGCCGGGTCAAATAGTTTAACATAATTTTAAATAGCAATGAATTTTTACTATCAAAATAATTGACCTGAAAAATCTTATGGACGTACTGTACAAGTAACGATGACGTGTATACTTAATCTAATACATAATTAAATTTGATTACAATAATCATCAAATTATGTTCTTTAAAGAGTAGATACTTGTTCACCATTTTTATTAGCCACGTAATATAAAAAAATGTGTCAGTCTGAACGTAACTTTATTTTGACAACGTTGTCAAGAGCAATACGAAAGTTAGTGAGATTTATTCAATATCCGAATTTGGAGTTGATGAAAATTAAACTTTTAACCTTCAGACGGATTCTGGTTATTAACTTTGTATTAATTGGAATTGGATTATTAACCGAAAAGGATAGCGAGGTATTGATAATATCGAGCTTCGCTTGAATTAGGTAACAATAATTTTCCATCTATTATTAGAATGTGTCTGAAGGTTTCAATTCTGCTATACTGCATAAATCTAGGTAATTTTTAAATTAACTAAAAAGTAGATATTCAAATGAAACCTTATATAGATAATAAGTTACACGTTTTTTTTCGTGCGGAAATAAAATCGCACGCTGTCTTGAGTCTCATATGGTGTACCTAAGGTGGTTTCCATGGCACCTATCGTAGACATTCCTCGTCCAAGCTCCAATTATTTTGGTCGATTTCAAAGCTTTTTACTGTTCAGTTTTTCTCTTTTTGGCAAATTGTATAGCCAGTTTAGCCTTTTGCAGCACTAATTTATATAAGTAGGTATGATTTAAGATGAACGTGTACATTGTATTTGAGCTCAGGAAGTAATGCAAGAAAACTTCCTACACATAGAATAGACTTCGGTAGTGAAAGAAAACTGTTACATGTTGCTCTAATGTTCACTAATAAATGTTTCTTACTCTATAAAAATGTTGCGCACCGCTACTGTCACTTATAATAATAATGTCAGTGAGGTACAAAATTTCTTTCACGTACGAATAAAACTGTTCCTATTTTTGTAATACCTATTATTTTTTCTGGAATTCTGCTTAACTAAATTATAATTAAGTTATAGTGGCATTTGAATATAATTGGAAGTTTAAAAATGAAATATGCATAGATATAGGAATATCTATGCATGTTTCATTATTAAACGGATATACTCACTATTACCATGTAACGCATTTAATTTATATTTTTAGTTTACGGCGATATAACTTTGCCTTGCCTGAAGGTGAAGTTTCAGGATTGTGGGTCACCTTGTATAGACTCCTTTACAGTCTTCAGTTTAACAGTCTTATCAGATAGTTTCTCACGAAAGAACATTCCCCGATCCTTTCAGTGGGGCACCCACTGAAAGGATCGGGAAATGTGGAATGAAGGAAACACGTGGTCTCGTTTATTCGTGTTTCATTAGAGCGAAGTTCCGCATAATACGTTTTGTGGTAAACATTATTCTGTAATATAAATTTGTTTATAGTGGTAATAAATTAAACTTAAGCCTCTAAAAACATTTTTTTTAAAGGGAGATAATAGCCGTATAGCCTAAATATCCAGATAAATGATTGCATAAACAGTAAAGAATGAATTATACAAATTGCTTAGTTCGTTATCCCAGTATTATTAATTTGTTTGTCCCTCGGTAATAAATTCAATAAATGGGTTTAGCTAATTGAGTCATCCATATTAAATTCGGGATGAAGTAAGCACTCACAAACTCATATATTTATGAAGGTTCTTTTCGTGACGTAATAGTTTTATGTAGGTACCTATTGTATTTTATTTTATAGTTAAAAGTTTATTTTGTCGTTCTTTAATGCCTAATTATCCTAATTATCTACGAAAACTTCGAGTTAATCGCATTTTAAGTTTGACTAGTGCGTACATAAATTAACTTCTATATTTTTCTTTTGCTTTTCATCTATATTGTAAAAAATTAAAATTAAATTTTAGATTATTGTACGCATTTATAATAAAACTAAACTATTAAATTTAATAAAATAAGATAAATAAAGAAATAAATATCTTATGAATTCTGCGTTCTAAACATATTCTAAAATATTATCATCATCATCATTTCAGCCATAGGAAGTCCACTGCTGAACATAGGCCATTCTAAAATATAAGAGTAGGTATTTAATTAAATAAATAAAATTTATATATAAGCATAAGCATTTATTTCGTCAGTCATATTTAAGCTGTGCTTAACTAGCTTAGGGTTTCACGAGTTTTAAATATGACGCTTTTAAAAATAGGTTTTTATATTTCCAGTTTTATGAAGATATTCTTCATAAAAAGTTGAAAGCGTTTTTTTATGTTTTCTGCGCTCACTAAAAGAAATCTCGGCAACTGAAATGAAAATTTAGGGTAGAGTCAAAGTGTTGATTGTGTGGCATAATATTATAATTGGCTGGATACCGGCATTTTTTATGCGTAGGTATCTCAGGCAAAATAGGTATAATAATAGGTAGCTTTGGAAACTGTTCTAATGATTTGGAGTATTCATTAGAGCAATTTCCAAGATACCTAATAGTGTATAGAATATGTTTATCTGTGGGCCGTCCGTCCATGTTACTGCGTCATAGCTAATTTAATAATTTTAAATTATAATCGATTCTTAGGATGGGATTATACTGATTATAGTATAGACAGTTCTCCGGAGTTATGTGAAGTAAAAGCTCAAAACTCATTTCATAGGTTTGGGTTTTGGTCGTTGGCGAAATTGATGCTGAAAGCACAGAGTCATTCATCAAAAAAGTTAGTTTCACGTAAGTTCCCAATAGATGACGTAAAACTTCAAGTGAAAACGACTTGCGAGAATTTATTCACTTCGTCTTCTGTTGGAGAATTGCAATGTGAGGGGCGATGGCGGAAGTTTTAAAATTGAATAACGACTAACGTTATGACTTTAGATCAATAAGAAATGCCACTTTAATGCTACTTACACAGTGATAGCGATAAGATAAATTATTATTATGATTTTTATTTGTATGTAGGGTACGAAAATTATGAACTTATATTGCATGTTGGTAAGCTAAGGGTGAAAGAAAATGATTAAAAACTATTTTCTTCTACGAGACCAATCGTATCAGACGTTTTCAAATATCGTACTTTAGAGTACGTGTTCTACTCCCCTGTTTCTCCTTTTATAGGTTTGTTTTATCTTTTATGGGAGCTACTGACATAACCCAAACCCGACAGTAAGAGCGGCTACACACACACCTGCCGCAGGGGCGATCTAGGAAGCAAAGCGGTTGGGGCAATATTGGGACAATATCGGAGATCTCTACACACACACACCTGCCGCAGGGGCGATCTAGGGTGCAAAGCGGTTGGGGCAATATCGGAGCAATATCGGGCCAATATCGGGAGTTCTCTACACACTTGCCTGCCGCGCAGTCAGCCCACGGAAACTTCGCTACATTTATTAATCTGTGGGTACATAGCGGTGACAGTGTGAAAGTTACATCTGTAAAAAAGCTTCCTATACTAAATTGGATAAAACAGACCTGCTGTCATTTACACAAAATGTGGACATGGACATACATACATACCTACATACATAGTCTCGAAAAACATTACCCTCCTTTCTTCGGTAGTCGGGTAAAAATTAAAACTAAGAACACAAAACGAACTGTGTGTAAACAAAGTTATTACACCTCTGCTCATGTATAAAAAAACGTGGGTATTCGCGCATCAAAATTATTATCCAAATTGAATGTTGCATTCAAATATTGGCATAATATATAGACTGACCATCAGGCGAGGTGAAGTCAAATTGACGAGTCCTATATTATAAAAAAAAATAGATATAATTTAGGGATAATGATTTTTTATGAAGAAAATCTCACTCATTTTGACGGGAAATTGATCGCAGAACAAACGTACGTATAGGCGCGCGCCTAGTACGGTACTGAGACTTGAACGCAACGCTGGCACACACGTTCATGTATACTTGTATATCCAACACTCGTTCAAGTATACTTGTGCAAGTCTCAACTTGCGCAAGTATACTTGAACGTTGTGGCCAGCAGAAATTGCTCCAATCGCGCTACACACACGGCAACGGCAGGGGCAACTTAGGCGCTACACACACACCTGCCGCAGGAGCGATCTAGGGTGCAAAGCGGTCGGGACAATATCGGCGCAATCTAGAAAATGGCTACACACATAACAACTTAGGAAGCGATTAAGGGTCAATTAAGGCTCATACTCACGTTTTCACCCTAGATCGCCCCTGCGGCAGGTGTGTGTGTAGCCGCTTTAAGCCTGCAACAAAGCATCATTGACAGCCTCCGTGGCGTAGCGGTAGTGAACGCGGCCGCTACGCAGGACGCGTGGGTTCGATCCCCGCTCAGTGGAAATATTTGTGTGAATGAAATATGAGTATTTGCATTGGTCTGGTCGTGCCTCGGAGAGCACGTTAAGCCGTCGGTCCAGGTTGCCATGAGAACATCTATGGCAGTCGTTACGGGTAGTTGGAGCCCTCAAAAATCCAAAAACAACGGTCTAACTGCAAAAGTTCGATATCGCCTAATGTTAACATTGGGTTGTGGAGGTCAGATGACAATCACTTCACGGAAAATATCGAGGTCTAGCCAAATCAGTGGTTAAGACTGGTAAAAGCGGACCCCAGACTCCGAGCTGAAAGCTTCGGATGCGACTGGGAATTAACGCTAAGAGGAAGAAGAAAGCATCGTCCACCAATAACCAGATGTACTGGCTTGCAAGGAAAATGTTAGTACACTCAAGATCAACAAAAAACGACAATATCGTTGAAATTGAATATTTTGTTTTGTGGTATGAGAACAGAACACGGTGCACCAGAATATTGCGTTTGCTTGGCGACGACGGGTCACACTGCACAAATTTGCTCAAACTATCGCGTTGTTATTTACTATTCTATAGCATCCGGTGCATCTAGGATTCTATTTTCACCGTCTGTTTGATACATTGAATAGGAAGAGCTGGAAAATAGCACCTATCGTCACCCGATTTGATATAGATACCTATTGTGAATGTGGGTCATTCTAAAAAAATAAAACTTAATTCTAGGACAGTGTCCAGATAAAAGGGGTAGGCCAAAGAAGTCCTGGCTTGACGTCGTGGAGGGTGATATGCGTGCAAATGGTCTCACTACCATGGACGCCCAAGATCGTGCGAAGTGGAGAAGGAGGAGCCGGAAGGCGGACCCTGAGCTCCGGGGTCATCTTGGCCACGGATGCAATCGGGAGAATACGTCTATATGCAGATGATGATGAGTGACCTTTCTCTATCGAAGTTCAGTGAAATCCGCGGTTAGACTGATAAAGCGGACCCCAGACTCTGTGGTGAAAACTTTGGATGCGACTGGGAAACGCTAAAGAAGAAGTGACTTTTCTCCAATAAACAATAAGAAATTTTGTTTCTATGTACGAAAGAAACCAAAAATATAAGTACTCGTCATCCAGAGTAGGCAGAGACAACCACTCGCCACCTACACTTTAAAGAACTCCCTTTATTGTCTTTAACCCTTTTATACAAGCCCGCTGATTTCTAGTGATATCAAGTAGGTACTCTTGGTTATCAGCCTAACTGGGTTCATTAAATATTTATAATATAGAAACAAACACATTTAACTAATACGATCATTAGTTGACTCATTCGGAAGCTCAAAGATAATTAATAGATCCACTAACCATCAAACGAATATCTAAAGATAGTAAAAATGTTATAGCTTGGCTTCGCCGGCGAGAATGTGTGCGATTCCTTCAATACTCCGTAACGATATAGAGACACATATACATTGACTAGCTGTGTGTTTTATTACGCCCCTTATCTTGAATACTGATTCGAATGAACACTTCCTCGCAAGTATTCATTATGCTCGCTAAATCGAGTTTTATACGCTTGTTATGTTAAATGTTTGTATTTTTTTTTGGAAGCGTCTTAGGTATTGGGTATGCATGTAATGGTGAATTCGAGGATGATACCCGATGAAGTATCATCGTAACTCAGTAGAGTTACGGTGGTGATGTAATAGATAAGAATTTGGGTTTTTAATTCATAGGTTGTAGGATCGAAACTAGCTACCATACTGAGCTACCTAAACACCGCAGTAAAAACTAGCTACCATACTGAGCTACCTCAACACCGAAGTAACTTCGGTTTTTCTTTGGGCTACAAGTACAACTCAGCTTACAATTAGGCGGGGTATAGAAAATTTGACAACCTAAATATTAAAAAAAAAATGATGGGTTTATTAGTAACATATGGTCTGGTTCGAATAAGAAATGCTAAAAAAAAACAAGGCAAGAATTATGTGGGAAAGATAAACGTATATGAGTACATATTATACTCATGTACTCATATACGTTTACATATGTAAGTATTTAAAAATATCCTTACAACATTAGAAGGTAATGTAATGATGTTGTATATTATTAGCCTTCGCAAGAGCTGTCTGCTACAGATTGTAGAATAAGGTATGAGTTAGGTACATCGACTGGGTAACGAGAGCTCTCTACTTGCACGTTTTGTACTAAAAGCTTTTTTATTTAATTACCAAATTAATTGGAGTTTACTTTAGTAATTTCGATAAGTCAGTACGAGAGCTGGCTGCTTAGAAGATGTAAACCTAATACCTTGAATATGGTTGATTTACTTGCGATGCATATCCTGTAGCAGGATAGTAGAGATATTCGTAAGCTATGTATTTAAGTTTCTTTTATGGTGCAACTTACATAAGTTATCCAAATGGCAGCAACTGTGTAGACCAAGACTTATCTGCAACGACAAAAGACAGTAAGTTCCTATAAATGTTCCACATACATACCTACATACATACCTATATACATGCCTACATACATACCTACATACATACATACATACCTACATACATAAACATACATTGAATGAAAACCCACTAAAACCCTCGAGACCAAATCATAATATAAATCCATCAGTCGTCTATCTCGAAAATCACCACCATTTTAGCATTATTGCCATGACTGCGGCCCGCAACGCGTGATCATCTTGCCTGGTCACAGGATCATGAGACCCCATTCCTAGACAAACTCATATAGATTGATTTAGGTAATAATTATAGCCATTGGGCATAATAATTTGCCTTTGACAGGGGATATTGACGTAACATGCTTGACTGCGAGGTATTTCGTTGCCATTGTTGAAACTGCTAGGGACATGTTATCCATTGTTGACATTGCCCATAGTTGTTGTTGTGGGCACTATTTAAAAACTAATAAATATATAATGTGTTATATTTAAAAAATCGAATCAAGAATTGAGTTCAGTAACCGTAAAAACGTTTATAAAAATACACCTCTAATATGAAAATTGTTTCATTCAATATTTGTCATATTTTTATGAGTTAAAGAATTAGAACGAACATTTGCCGAGATATAAAAGCTTCATCGGGGTACTACCTACCTATACGCACTAATAGTAATGAAATAGCTGAAAATATGACATTTATGAACACTCATTACAGTTATTTACCACAATTTAGTGGAAAACTTTTGATACTAACACTTATTACCTACTTTTATTCTGTAATTAACTATGTCTATATATTTCGTTTTGATTGCTTTGTTGATTCCGTTTTTATGTGCTCAACTTAGTTGATATAACTAGTAGATTATTTCTCTCGTATATTCAAAATGGATTTATCATTTTGAATATACGTATTAACTAATGTAGACAACAGAATGATTAGTAGAATTATAATATATACAAGTTCCTTGACGGGTCTTAATCATCCTTGCGTTAACTAACTTTTAAACTCTCGTGTTACATGAAATACAATAATTCCCGTTAACATTATTGTACCTATATCCTTGCGTTTGTCTCGGTCGCATCCGAGTCCGGGGTCTGCTTAAAATGATGTAGCTTGGTTTTTTGGTCATATTGTGGGAGCGCCAGGGACTCTCAGCCTGATTTGCAGCTAGTGGCTAATCGCTGATAGAGTTGTTCAGGTTGCCTATAAAGGCCTTCTCTTGACGTAACGGCTATTGACAGCCAAGACTTACTTTTAATGTAACCCGTAATGAAATACCACTAACAGCCGTTCCCAATTACATCTACAGATAAAGGTAAAGGTAAAGATAGTTCCTTTGTCAAATCCTATTGTTATTTTGCTACTATGACTTTTTTACTATACTTATTGCTACTATATCTTCAAACAGATTGATGACGTTTTTAGCCTTTCTAATGTCAAAACTGGCGATAGATTGGTTATTGGGAACGACCGCAAGTGGTCACCCATCCAAATAACAACGTCTTTGGTAGCTTAACTCACTGAACGTTTACCGTTGCTTCTGGACGCGTCTTTTGAGTATAAACTCATAGAGGAGGGAGGTCATTGTCTGTGTTAGTTTAGTTATTTTTTATTTTGCTATAATCCCGAATTTATCACATCCCACCTTTCCAAATCCCCGTGTCATATTTATTTAGACTATGGTAATAATTTAAAAATGAAAAAGAGTCAACACAACACGTATTGACTTCATTTTTGTCTTAAAAACCGATCATGTGTATGGACTTACGCTATGAGAGTTCCGTACATACAAGCTTTTTACGTTATCAAATAATTTGCGCCATACATATTAAACACTGAAGTAGCAATGTGCCGACCATTTCTGCCGAAGGCCCCTATGGCCTAAACGAGTCCTAGAGTGGAAGGTCGCGAATTGATAGACAGATTTTTCGTTACCTTCATGCATTCTTAAGAAAAATATCTTGCTAAACAGATATCTTGCCTACAGACGGATAGTGAAGTAGTTAAGGATTTTATATTTGTTTTTGAGGAACCTCTAAAAGACATATTTTAAAATTTTTAAACAAGGAACCTGTTCAAAATCTTGTCATTAAAATGTTAAATATTTTTAAATGTATACCAGCACAAAATAAATGAATAGTATTACGTAGTAGTCTACCTACAAAATCCGTCGTAGGTATATTAGTTTGCACAATTATACCATGTGCCAAATGCCTGATGGTGTATTTTCACTTATGACATTGTTATTTGAACATTTAAATAGTAAATAATTTTGCTGCTTGCCAACTATGAAATACATTTCCAGGTAACAAAATATCTACAGCTTGTTTAACTTTATGCAGTAGTTTAAAACAACAATAAATAGTCCAATATTGCAAACACGTTGCACATATCACATTTATTTTGTTCTCTTCATATCAAAACATTATTCTTATCATTCTCTTGTAATTATAACGCTTGATGTCTATAATATAATCAGACAATAAATACCTACTAAAGCATCTAAGTAAAAGAGCGACTCAAATCTAGCGCTTTGTCTTTTGACAAAGTATTATGAAAATCTATTTAGAAGCTGGTTTAAATTGCGTATACCTCGCTTCAAATTTCTTAGTAGTTTTGTCTGAAGTAGCTTAAAGTGGTGTCGCACAAATAATAGTTTGTAATAAATATACCCAGTTGGCACTCGTATTTGACTGTTATACGATTTTTACTTTTAAACATCAACTACATACGATCCAATTTTGAGTTATTTTCTTATTACACTTACTTGTATTACACGTTATGCCGTCGCGGGTTCCGGGTGCTATACGAATGTATACGAACATCAGTGGCAATTGTTCCAGGTTGGAGCCTATAACCGACATCGCATTCTCATTACATAACTTCGATATCACCAGAGGGTTGTCGAGTGTAATTGCTTCATGGAAGGTTGTCGAAGTTTGACTGTACTGCAGTTAAACTGAAATCCAATCCCAACTGAGTTAGGTAAAGAATCGGAAGATACTATTGTTATTACATACACATATTTTTTTTATAAGCATCCCTTCTTTTCAAAAAATGATCTTATATATTTTGTTAGTAGTAACGTAAAAGCTTATTTGATTTAATTATATGAAACCGAATCATCCTGTATATCAAAAGACTCGTAGTTTCTCCGTGTTCAACTGTACTAACATATATTAATAGTTACAATCTGTTACGAAGCTAATCGTGAACGTGAACAGCGAATTGGTTCCAACCACAATTAATGAGCACCTATTTTTCACAGTTAACCTTCCCTAGAGACTATTGTAGACATCCTACTGTTTTCTCTGCGGAAAGTAGTTTCACTGTTAGGTTGCTGGGAAATTGGAATTCTCGAAATCAAAAATATTGAGACCAAAATTCTAAGCTTGTAAAGTAATTCTTGGTTTATTATTTTAATACTGAACTAAAAATCAATATTGAAATAAAAACACTTTAACTTACCTTCCGGACAGTACTTTTTAAGGTGAGACGAATTTTCGCACATGAAATATCATTTTAAAAGGACTGAGGCGAGTTTACTACTATTTTTGACTGAGACGAATATTCACTGAGGCGAGTTTAGTTACTACAACCCCTATGAAGTACAGACATTAGGCCCCAATGGAAAATCCGTCTGAATTAAAGCGTCACATGGAGTCTGTGTAATATCACCTAGGGTTTTCAAAGTTCCTTAGGGAGGGTCAGTCTTGATATGGCGGCCAGAGTGACTTGGGCTTCGATTTTGCTAAAGCAAAACCATACCATGAACACTGCAAAAAAACCATTTAATTGCAGACTTTAAAGTAGGTAATGCAATTAAAGTGTAAAATTAAATGGTTTTTTGTGGAGTCAATGAAAAAGTGTAATGAAACTCTTTTCATTTAATTTTGGATAATAAACTCTAAAATTAAATGCCATTTTTGTAGTCTGTGGTCTGATAGTATTTTTTGCTTTAGTAGAATCGAGGGCCTGGTAAAACAGCTGCCTCCTTGCCAACGTGTAGGCTCAATGAAACTAAAGCCCGGGGTTAACGTATATTTTACGGATAATATTATATAATGTAATCTTCCTGATATGTGTGAATGTAATTTTGATGTTTTATTAATGTAATCGATATTTGAGCACTAAGTCGGGTTTAAAATTACGAGCGAATTTTGATGACAGTAAAAGAAGCAACTGGCAACATGGTGTTCTCAGTCTACAATCCAGTGAGGCATAACTGTAATAATATGTACCTAGTATTATTTTATTTCAATTTAACACCCAATTTAATACACACGATTACAACATAATTTATACTGTCTACGCCTGTTAAGTCAAGGAAAGTGTTTCAAAGTCAAAATTAGTCACACCGATTTGATGATTACTTTCAATTTTATCTTAGGGTAATTAATGTTCAATTTTTAAAACTGATAAACTCAGCGCATCAATTCTCAAAATAACCATGCATACATACAAAATCTCACATCAAACAGATTGTTGCGGTCAGTTTAACACCTTTCCTTGCAGGAAGCACTTCCTTTTCCCATAAACATTACCGTTCACGCATGCCACACCGCATAAAAGCTTACAAAATAATTTTGTACACGTAGCAAACACCGACACGGATCGCACTACCTTTTTATGAAATACTAGGTACTACCTGTGGCTCTGCCCGCGTGGAGTACTGATCCTATTCTCATATCCCACCAGAATCCTGGAAGAGAAATAGCCTATCTAGTCTATAATTATCTGTGTCAAATTTCATCGGAATCTGTCTAGCCATTCTGGCTTACTTGAGGTACAAACACCCATACATCCAAAATTTCGCTATTTAACAGTTCTAAGGTCATCAATCTAAATATACTCGTATATAACTCAAAGGTGACTGACTGACTGACATAGTGATCCATCAACGCACAGCCCAAACCACTGGACGGATCGGGCTGAAATTTGGCATGCAGGTAGGTGTTATGACGTAGGCATTCGCTAAGAAAGGATTTTGATTAATTCTACCCCCAAGGGGATAAAATAGGGGATAAACAACATTCCGAACTTTACGCGAACGAAGTCGCGGGCAACAGCTATTTGCATATAAAATAGCATTATACATATTTCACTTTCATTTTATATTCCAAATTCTGTTTTCTTTTAAACGGAAAGTTTCAGAGATCATGTATTATTCTAAGTCAGCGACAATTTTAAGAACCCTCTCAAAAGGTATTTCAGTTTTAGCGTTCACTCTTCAATATTTTCTTGTATTATAAGATTGAGTAGATACCTTCAAATAAAAATTTCTCATTCAATTTCATACAAAAAATTTCTTTTGGAAAAGTCTACAAGTATCATCAAAAAATTTTGGCGGGGAGTTCAATTAAGGTAGAGCATGGAAGGAAATGAAAATATTGACATCTGCGTAAGATAAAAACGTGTAAACGACATTGCTTTTTCAAAGAGAAAAGGTCCAACGACGACGTTGTATACACTTTAGAGCAAAGCGAATTAATTATCTGTCAACTGTCGTTGTCGCTTGCACCCTTTTAAGGATTAATATTTTTTACATTCTTTTTTATTCAAAACTCTTCTAATACCTTATCAATATTAACGTGATCTGGTCTTTATTTATAACTCTAAAACTGAGATAAAGACAACAAAAAAATCAACGAGATTTCGTGTGTATAGCATATTATTATTATTGTTGTTAAAAATTCATCTCTCCCAACTATTTCTACATCTGTTTTGAAAGCACTTTGTTTAATATAACCTTCATTTTACAAAGTAATGTAACAAAATGACCGCAACTCCTTTTGGTGAACGTTATGAAAATAAGGTGTGGAACAAATAGTGCTGTACTTGTATCTAAATCTAAATTCATTTTCACAAGAACTCGAGTTTCCAAATAATCTTGTACATATTTCGAGTTGAAAGTACGAACAACAATATAATGTTGTCATAAGATTTACTGGTAGTAAAACCGAGAGCCCGTCTTCATATAGATTTATTTGCAGCTACTTGTCGTACCGCTGTCCCAAGTGGTTAAGAGTCGGTCCCAGACTTACTTGACATGAGTTATTATGAGGATGTATTTGTAAATATGGACTGAGAAGTTACGTAAACGTCTTAGGTTTATAGAATGTAACCTTTGTAGTACCTACCTAAACAAAATATAGACTACTAGCTGTCCCGGCGAACTTCGTACCGCCATATTTTTCCCGTTCCCGCTGCACCTATTTTCTCATCCTTTAAACCTTCCCTGGACACCCACGAATATTTCAAGACTAAAATTAGCCAAATCGGTTCAGCCGTTCTTGAGTTATAAAATAACAACGAAAAGTGGCATTGATTTTCATATACATATTAGAGAAGATATACAAACTCTATATTTAGACGCAGCAAGTATTAATTCAACTTGGCGTAAAAAAATGGCTCTACTTCGGTATAAGTTGACTTATACAATACATTCCATGACATACAGACATTAACGGTTTAAAAAACACATAGATACTCACGCCTGTGAATCCCGAATGGTTAGGCAGAGGTGTACTAACACCCACATTTCGCCAACAATGAATTTCGGTCCCACGTAACAGGAGGCGAGCCTATTGCCACCTAGCGGGCACTTTATCATGGGATGTATATGTTTTTTCGGATGGAGAAAAGCCGACACCCACAGGCGCAGATGGGGTCGATCACGGCGAAATTGTAAAAAATAATATTATCTTATCAACTACACGTACTACACGTAAGCCATCTACTAAATAGTCCGAACAAAGCCTAAACATTTGGTTTGGATAGGTGAGCCCGCTTTTGAGTTATAAAATTACAACGAAAAGTGGCATTGATTTTTATCCCTAAATATTATAAAACAAAGTCGCTGTCGCTGTCTGTCCGTCCCTATGTATGCTTAAATCTTCAAAACTACGCAACGGATTTTGAAGCGGTTTTTATTAATAGATAGAGTGATTCAAGGGGAAGGTTTATATGTATAATACATGTATAATATTGTTGAGAAACACTGATAAATTTAGAGATATGCAGCGGGAACGGGATCAGAAAATATGGCGGTACGAAGTTCGCCGGGTCAGCTACTATATAATATATTGATTGATATACTGTATGACACAGACTTACTTAGATGTATGTAAGCTCTGTTGGTACATAGTGGTATGCGTATAAGCTATACGCAGCCAAGGTAGTAATGTCATCAAACTATTTCCAGCACGACAGTCGTGGATGCACTTATATAAGTAAGTCGACTTCGAGTAGCAAAGTTTGTCAGAGCATCGGGGCAGACTGCAGAGAGGTTGCTTTATTAAAAAACTTACATTCAAGGAATGGTTCGCATAAAAATGAAGCTGTTTAAAATAAACTTTAAAAAGCATTTTGTTGTTAGAACAATTTCGAAAATAAGAAGATGTCGTAACCGGCTCCATTTATTTTGACATCGGTCCTCACGATAAAATCTTTAGTTTCATTAAAAAAAACGGTTGAATTGAATTTAGGACAGCTACGAAAATAATTATTGTGGCCCCAGCCCCAACAATTTCCTAAATCTTCAAATTTTTCAGATCCGATATAATTCCTCAACGGTTGTCGTTTCGGCCTCCCGCAAGCCTTTGGCCTAACAAAAATACGATCCATTTAGTAAACATAATTATTTAGGCGAACAGTAAGCTGCTGTAATTCTATGTCATAATAATATAAAAAAGGAGATTTTATTTTGCTGAAAAATGTTAACCGTTTTTATAAAAATTTATACCTACTCAATAAGATGTCGGTAACGCTAATAGGTACCCTGAATAAATGCGAAAGTGAGTATTTCTGTTACAAAATCACAAAGACACGATTAATTCAATTTAGAAGGAATGTCATACGTGGTTAGAATATGACCATGAATAGCAGATTTCTGTGGCAAAAATAGGATATGTGGGTCACAGGACCGGGTCAGTTTCCTTCGTGAGCACTGCCGCTAGCAGTATACATATCTAACATATTATACCCAACTTTATTATAGAAACGATTTGTATTTAGATATGTATTGTGAAAGCGTATTATTCATGATAATATTATCTATGTAAGCTGGGTGGCAACTGACCGAATTTTATCAGACTATTTGTAAGGCCGTTAACGTTCCTAATAAAAATAAAGGTAATAAAACCTTACGTTTACCTTTTGTACAGTATGGAAAATACAAAGCTAAAAGTACCGGTTTTCATGAAATATTACATATCCCACATTTCAGACAATGGTGAAAATGTGTTTATGTAGGTATATAAAGGCCTTTACTCCAGATCGCCTTACTTAGTTCTAATATATTCTAGTCTTTGTTCAGTCAAGGATCTAGTCTATTGTATAGCTAAGTTTACTAGTACTACTAGTCCACTCTTGCCGAATCTAGACTTAGTCATTACCGATAGAAATGTATGCAGCAGTCTTGTAGTGGCCATGATTAGAAAGCCTGATCTGGCTGAAACCCAAAGGCTTAGCTAATACCAAACAATCCTATAAGAAATGATCTTATGTTATCTACACAATTGCAAATCCGATACCCTAAACATTATATGACCGTCGCTTCTTTATGATAATAGTTAAGTTTATTAGGGCAACACTAATACGCGTAAGCACTTAACCCTAGAACGGACGCGATCTGTTCCGGCCGGCTATTTGCGGCCCGGTCATAACTTAGCCGGTTTTATGATAAACGGCTAAGCCACTGGGCTATTTTTAAATATGTTCTATGAACTTCCGATCGCTAGAGTGCTGTGAGAAATTATTGCAGATGATGTTTTTATAATAAGTATCAGATGAGTATAGGAATGGATATTATGAATGGAGTATATTTTGATTATAGTAACTTTAGATGTTGTGTCTAGTTTTGTAGACTGATTAAAAAGTTAATCGTAAAACATTATGGTAGGTGTATATGAGACATACTCATGAGCTTAGACTTACTGTTTATACACAGCCTTTCTAACAAAATGCATAGCAATAAACGGCATGAAAAACGCGTTTTGTGTGTAATCTGCCAATGTAATGGGATGTACCGTACGAGTATATGCCAACTTATACCAAAGTAGTAGCTATTTTTTGCGCCGCGTTGTAATGACGCTTGCTGCGTCTATAAATTTTGTATATTGTCTAAGTTTACAGATATTCTTCTTCACTTCATCACTACATATTATAATACAAAGTCGCTGTCGCTGTCTGTCCATCTATATGTATGCTTAAATCTTCAAAACTACGCAACGGATTTTGAAGCGGTTTTTTTAATAGTTAGAGTGATTCAAGAGGAAGGTTTATATGTATAATACATATTGTAGAGAAACACTGATAAATTTAGAGATAATACCACGCTGGCGGAAAATATGGCGGTACGAAGTTCGCCGGGTCAGCTAGTAGAATCATAAACAAAAAAAACGTTACGATTTAACGTGACACTCATAACCATTTCGGTTTCTCTTTTCTTCTTAAAAGACTCGATTTGGGACGGGTCCAAGTGTCGCGGGGAACATTACAACATTGAACTCCTGACATAATATAAACCAAATTTGGAACAACTATTTGTAGGTCAACCCTTCCGGCTTCGGGTAAGAGTTGATTACTTAAATCGTTTTATCATCAACAGAAATCTTTTACAGGCAAAGTTGAAATGAATTGTATAGTACTGTTTTTTTTTACTGCGATGTTTTTATATTTTTCCTGTTTTGCAATGTTATGATGTGTTGCCATATTCTCTAAGAAGTGTGTATAGTGAAACTCATACATACATACACTTACAATAAAAGCAGATTAATATAAAATAAGTTGCTCTAGGCAAATAATATAGAACAAAAATAAAGATTTGTCTACATTTAAAGGAAAATGCAGAAAATCTATGTAGATCAATCTTGGCCTAGTGTAGCTAGTATCTACGTATGTGTACAAAATACATGAATTATTTTAGTTTCAGCTTTTTCCAGTGATAAAAAATCAAACAATTTTCTTACTAAAATAGTAATTGGGTTATATAATTTAGTTTAATTATTAAAAAAAACAAGAATAATTTATAAGCTGACTTAAAAGAGAGTCAAACTTTTGAACAATATTACGAAGATAAAGTGGGATGCGTATTGTATTGCACACAAGTACTTTTAGTAGTGTATTTAGGTTCAGTTTTTGCTTGTGTATTCTGATAAGAAAAAAGGGAAGTAAAAAATTCAGACCAAAAGAATATAAGAGAAAAATGCACTGATATTATTATCTAAAAATATTGTATTAATCCGATAGATGATGAATATATAAATATATATAAGTTACGGTAACAGTTATATCCAACCGCAACTAGTAAGAAATTAATCGCCAGATAAATTCATTTTAATGTAGGTATCCCATTTGGGTCGTGATTATCACCAAAAATGGTTCACAACCATTTTAATCACTATTACTGCCTAGACAACCTTCAAAAGTAAAGGTCTCTGTAAAACCTATTAGGTATCCGTGAAGGTGTAATAAAATGTAAAATTAATTTTCGTTGCCTTTGATGTATGAACCTAATGAAATTGCACGGGTGACAGCATTTTACGGTTAAAATTAGCCAATTGATATTGAACAGACATATTCGAGCTTCATTAAACAAAGTTAATGTTAACTTTCGATCATGTATTTTATCTTACCTACCGAGGTAACATAAAATTTCATCATGAAACCTCACTGGGGGAACTGTGGAGGGTTTATTTCTGTGTTATTTTTAGTTTTTGTTTGTTTAGTGTAGTAGTGTAGTTTTTGGTTAGTGTTAGTTAAAATAAAAGTTTTGTTCACACTAAATAGCGGGATTCAGTTGAAAATTTATTTTTAAATTAAACTATCGCGATGTAAACTTATTACACTGTAAGATTATGTTATATCGGGACCACGGAGGACAGAATACTATCATTTCCTTCTCCATGATCGGGACTTTTCGCGATTAATTATTATTATGGAACTTACTTGGGTAAAGTGTTCCCCGCACACCTCCCGACGCTCGTAGACCAATCAAGTCGATTAATTAATCGCGAAAAGTCAGCATTATAACATTATCTATGAATTTATAAATTGCCTGATGTTTTACAATACAGAAACAGTTTACGACATGTATAATTGCGGGTGAAATTCTATGCTTTTCGATTGTTCTATTATAATACAAAAGACGAATACACTCAACGTCTCATTATTTGTGCGCTCTGACCGTGAACCTATGTTTACCTAGTAACATCAAAGACTGTGACACAAACAATACATGCTAACAACGGAAAATAGATTAGAATATTATTCGCGTACGACATTTTTAACGTATCTACATACACATAAAAAATAAGCTCCTCTACAATTTCACCTTTATGTTTGTTTGTGTTCGATTTTTTCAGGAATTCGCGGTAGGGACTATCAAACCTTGTGTTACCTTACCATTTCAATATAGGTACTACCAATTTTCTCAACTTTTCATTTTCATGTCTCTGGCTTCAAAAACTCAAAATCAATATATCGAAAGTAAAATTGTTTAAAATCAATTTATATCGAAGAATTGTCACAATACAGCTGACATTTTTATGTCATCACTCTTCAGAGCCTCGCCCTTCAATCAGCACGCGTAGATGCGCCCTAAAGATAGTATGTCGTAATATACTTATAACTATGAATAACTTTAGTCTGTCTATTTTAGCGTATTATCCTAATTCATCTTACAACGAGAGTTTTTTATTCCAATCTATAAAGTGCCTATTAGCATGGTATATAGCAATACTATAAAAACTTATAGGTTATGTTGTAACTAGAAGTATAGTTACAATCACTAGTTATATTAATCGTAAATAGTGTTTTTTTATTATAATGTATTCACCCTCAATTCATTTAGAAGTAAATAACAAGATAAAAAACGAACTGAAACTTTAGACGTAATTTTGTTCATAATGCCATTAACCACCAAGTAGGTACAGAAGACCGACTTCACACACAAAAATACACACTCACACACACATACGCCCTCATACTTACGAGTACATTAACAGGTGCACACTCACGCGTAGACGGTATTCGCTATGTTATTGGCGAGGCGATTGAAGCGGGTTGAGATTGACATCCTTGTTATTTTTGTAGTTGTGATGTATTATGTGTGTGCAATGTCACTCTTTGTTTATTGTAAATCTGTCATTTATTTTTATTTCATCATACATTATTATTATATCATTATTCATTATTATGTAGTAGGTACTTCAGTCGATTAGGTTTGTTTTGTGCAAAAATAACATAATATTTTTATGCGAGAATTTTATTGGATTCAAATTATTTTTATGAAAATGGACGTTAACGTCAACAGAATAATCAATTAGATCATAATTTGACTTTTATGAATAAAATCATCCTAAAAATATATTTTTACGATATTATTATGGAGGTCAGGATATTTTACAGTCCCTCTTTGGACAATATAATATAATATACCTACACACTGCGAAATTATGTGTGTTTTTTTGGGAAATTACCATAAAAAATAATATACAAAATTACAATCAGTTATGTCTATTTTATCATTTATTTATTTACGAGTATATTTTTAAACAAAGTGTAAGTATTAAAGGAGATGATTTCTTTTGGGCCCATCAATACAACGACTTTTAAGTTTTTGTTTCTTATGTAAAACATCAAAGAGAGAGTGAGAGAAGAGAGAGATAACAGAGAATAGGGCATGAACAGTCATTGTACAATATGCAAAAAAATCGAATCCATTTATTATGATAATTGGACGAAGAATGTTCCAAAGTCTAACCGATTCACGATAACTTATTAAAGAGTGTTTTTTTTATTTATTGTATTTGTGAAAATTCTTCATATTTCACATGACAAGATGTTAGAATGTTGCCAGACATCTTCTTTACCATTACCATAGACTCAAATCGATTAAGAATACGATTGTATTCGATAAAACCTCAGGCACATAGTTATAGGTTTTCTCTTCAAATCTTCAATCTTACAATTCTCATTCCATATGACATTATCGAAAGTTTTTGCTATAAACGAATCTTCATAGAATGCGTTGTAGATAGTTATATTTCAATGTGTAATTGAAGTAAAACCATCTACAACGCATTCTAAGAAGATTCGTTTTCAGTTACTTTATGTGTGTTTATGTGTTTTTCGTTAAAAAGAATATTAGCAACCGAAACTACTAATATTCCCGTTAACCCCTCCAACTAAGCTAAATTGCTTGTGCTAGGAGTGGGTTCACGTCGGTAGTGTAATGGCCAGGATTCGAACCCGGGACCTCTCGATCGTAAGGCCGACTCCTTAACCACTAAGCTACCGACTTAGTGGTTAAGGAGTCGGCCTTACGTTACTTTATTATATACCTACTGTCATCATCATAATATTATACTCATTTATCCCCGGAGGATTAGGCAGAGTGAATTAATATTCACATTTTACCAATCATTGTATTAGGTCCCACTTAATAGGCTGTAATAGAATCCGTTTAAATATTTTTATTTCAATGATGTTATAATACAACAGTCCATATTATTTACACTAGGTATGTAATGCCTGTCTAAAAGTAAACACCCTAAACTAATAATACTCTCAGGTTATAGCTTTACGAATACAAAAATACAACGTTAGGTTGGGCATTGCATTGCACTCTTTACCTACTTGGTTGTCGTCATCATTATCTTGGCCTTACCTTAGAGTCCCGGGTGCACCTCTTCCAGTCATCTGACCTCCACAACCCGTTAATGAAGATTATTTTAATTTGAAACTGATGTTTTATTTTTATTTTAAAGTATCAATCGAGGAATCGATTCCATGTGGTAAAAATTGTTAGCGATTACGATTTCATTATTTCGAATGGCAATACAATCCCAAAAGTGCCAAAAATTGTTTGACAGTTATTTTGTGATTATTTTGAGTGATTGATTAGTGAATTTTCTTGTTGTTCAATGTTCATTGTAAAAAAATAGTATTATATAATACAGATGTTACACAGGCAGCTGCTATATAAATCAATGGCTAGTATTGAATAATATGGACGAGTGGAGTATTACAGTGTCTATAAGTGATGTAGTCAAATAATTCTAATAAATATACCAGCCGTGCCGCCAACCATCTTATTTCAGATGCATTACTGCAAATCAGTAAACAAACAATAATTACTAACATAAACCAAGGTACAATATTAGGAGAATTAAAAAAAATTAAGAAATTATATTAGGAGAATGTATGTTATTTACATTAATTGAGTTTTCTTTCTGCTCATTTACTACAATCACTATGATTTGTATGCTTTTTGGACGACATACCTACCAACAATTTCCAAGAAACGTTTTATATACCTATGTAGAAAATAAATATTAATATAATATGGTTTTGTTTGTTTTTATTTCATTGGATACCTACTTTCATTTCATGGTGTAAGTATAATATGAATCATCATCTTAGGAATTGTAGTTGTAACCGAGGCTTGTACCGGCCGCTTGCTCCTTCTCTTTTATTCGGTTTGGAAATATGCCTTTTATGGCAGCGGCTGCCGTCTGACCGCCCAACTAGTAAGGATAATCCTGCTTTTCTACATCCGAAAAACATATAGACTGTGAAAAACGGCTCATGCGGGTTTTGTCAGTTCGAGTCCGACATAACCACCTTCACTGGCTCCGGCGGATTTGAGTGGATTTCCACTTGTTAAAAAGAAGGTTATTGCCCTATCCATCTTCTATTTATTCAATACATTGCATAGGACATGATTTTAATGACCTCTATTATGTCATACTGAATAATCAATAAAATTATAATTTTCTGAGATTGGCGCCATGACAGTTTCACCTAGTTTCACATTGATTTTAGTATCAGTTTTGATTTGGTTTATATCAATGTTCCGGTTAGACTAGCTAAGAAGCAATGTACCATTGTAATCCCGATAAAATTACAAATAAATCAATACTCGTTTCATTATTGTTCTCCAAAATTTGTAGGTGGCCGAAAGCTCTAACATAAAAAATCGTCTCCTTTAACAAGAGTACCTACTAAAGTAATCGCTATCTAAAAAGCCCGTTTGGACATTTCAAGTCCATGAAGTTCTCAATTTTGAGAACGTAAAACAATGATATTTTTCAAACGTAGAATGACATTTTTCATTGATGGGTACCGCCCTCTCCGCTCAGTGCTGTCCATAACGAGTTTTTTATACTCTCCACAGACTATTAATAAATTGGTTATGGTAAAAATAAATCGATTAAGATATTTTTTTAAATTTTATCATAAAAATGTCTAAGACAAAGTTAAAGATCGTACACTTATCTGTAAAAATCCGGTCAAGTGCAAAACGTGTGTTAATGCGCAAACACAACTCGTGTTTGCGCATTAAAGATTCCTCACGAAACTGAATTGTGGTGCGAACTAATGCTACATGACCGGCAATATGCTACATGACCGGCAATATGCTACAGTACTGGCAATATGCTACATGGCCGGCAATATACTACAAGACCGGCAATACTTTGATTGCGTTGAATTAGAAGTTTGATTTTAGGGTACTCCTCGTTGAGCGAGAATCCTGAAATGTGAGACGAAGCAAGGTCATAGAGCACAAATAAAAGGAAGCGTTTAACATTTAACATTTAACATTTTAACATTTTTAACGGATTCTATCGCGATTAATTCTTTATTACTTTAACCCGAAGTTTCGGCTGACTTTCAGCAACCGTGGTCGCGGAGTGACTAAACATCAGCGACTATTTACGTAGAATGAACTCGCGGTTTCGTTAAGTCTGACTGTTTTTTGCTGTTTTCTAGGTCTTTTTTAAATTTTAGGCTTGTAGACTTCAAGATTTGTAGGTTTAATTATGTCTAGAAGCCTGGAAGCCTAGAAACCTAGCCCTGGACCCCCAGAACTATTACCCAGTCTTCTTTAGTAATTTTGGCACAAGCTTCATTCAGCAATGTCATCATTTTCTTAGTGGAGAATGGCCGCTTTGTATTGTGGCGTGCTGCATATCCTTTCATTTGAGCCCAGATCAGCTCAATAGCATTGTACTGACTATGGTATGAAGGCGTTCTTGTCACTTTATGTCCATGCTGAAGTGCCCATTCATCAATTTAATTTTTTAATTTTGCTGGTTTTAATTTTTTTACCAGTTACAGCAATTCAGCTCTTAACTATTTCATATCAGCTTCAACGCCTGATCTTTGTATCCATGCTACTAAATCGGCCTTTTTGTTTGCTTGAGTAGGTGCTTTATTTATTTGAACTGAGTGGTCACGGTGCATTGTACACAATAATTTTATTATGCACTGTTCAGAGAGGTTTGCTAACAGGTTAGTAAACCACTCTGTGATATTATTTTGTACTTTTAGACTCAAATGCGAGCAAGGTATCATTCACAAAACCACCACTAGCTGACCCGACGACGTGGCAGATGATTAAGCGTCCACCTTTTCCTATTGGCACTTTTGAGCAAGAGGCCTTGGTATCATCTGTCCATGACTGCGGCACGGTATGATTCGAGTTCAGCCAAGTCTCATCGACAAATATGACATTATCCCAATTTGTGACTTTGTTGTGTTTGCTGTTATCTAGGTTTTTTTATTCCTAGGCTTCAAATATCATCTTAAGTCACCCCGGGACCAGGGCTGCTAGAAAGTAGCCGACGTAGGGTTAAAAGTAAATAGTGACAGATAAATCGCGATAGAAGCCGTTAAAAAGTGGTTTCATTTCAATAAGTGATATAAGCGTAAACTTCAGACAGTAGGTATCAAGAAAATGATTTACTAAAGATTCATTTTCATGCGATTTCTATTGGTTATTATTGAGTGAATATTATTGTAATAAAAATGTTAAATGAAAGAAAATTGACTTTTCGCAGTATTGTATTGTTTAAAAATACCTACAATATCAAAGTTTAGATTAAATTTTCTAATTAGAACTTTAAGCCAATGAACTTTACACTACAATACAATACATATTCTAATCGATCAAATACGCATACAATCTTGAATCGATTTATCTTGAGTATCGTGTACCGAGTGGTGTGGTTACATCCCTAGTTACGTCCAAATGACAAATGTCATAGTGGGCCTCTTACGTTGAGACTACTTTAGTAATAAAATTTCAATTTCTAGTACTCTGAAAAAACAAAAGAGGGTGTCAACATACCTATTAATTCAATTATTTCATTTGTAGCTCATTTATCGTTGACAGTACTTTTGAACATCGCCATATTTCACCTAGAAGTGTCGTTAAATGCCAAAAATGTATTCATAATGAAATGTAAAATACCGATGAACTAGGTCTATTATAGTCGTCCGGCATTCCATACCCACTTGATGCGAATGTGAAATGTTTTTATTGCTTTCATAGAATCTTTTATATTGGGTTTTTAAAAATTCTTGCATACTTTCTAAACAATGAAATTTAATGAAAGTAAGCAAAATTCGTGTTTACATTCCTGGCATTGAATATCAAACGCCTTGATAATTTTTAAAGTGTGAAAATTAAACCGTAAAATTCGCAAATATTTAGGCGAAAAATTCTAAGAATCAAAACTATGTCAGACATGTGTAACACTTTCGGTTCGTCACAAAATAATATAAATTGATGGCGAAATTAGCAAGAAAAAGTCGATGTGACAAGCTGAACTAGTTTAGGTCATTTCTAAGAAAAATAAATTCTCAGGTCATTAGTTTCTGAATGTTAAAACGACATTTAAATGTATCTAAACCGTTTAAATTTCCAGATAATTAATTTTCACGGTGATTTTGGAAAGGTAATAAGTTAGGAAAGGTAAGTCTGTCTGCCTATTTCCTTTCCACTCCTAGACTACTGAACTGTCTTTGTACAATTTGGTATAGAGAAAGATTATATGTATAATCTAAAGCAGAACATGGGATACCTTTTATTTTGAAAAATAGCAATTTTCCGTATGGGAAGGGCTGCAGCAAGTACTTTAGATTTTAGAAAACGCGTGTCAAATTCATTCATAGTCATACCTACATTGTGACTAAAGGAAAGGACAGTAAGTACAGCTAAATGTGCTTCATGTGTCATTTTCATAATTAACTCATAAGTATCTATAAGTATTGTGAATAAAAAGCATTAACTAAAACTGACTGAAAACATGACTTCCGTCATTCAGTCATGCTTTTTCCAGCACAAAGGGACCGAGACGTACCGAGGAGTTTGACCGAGTAGGTATCTTTGAGTTTGTATCGACGTTAAGTATCAAGACTATTCCCCCTGCCTTCCTTTTTGCCCATTCTACTTTTTAGCCACCTCTTTTCGTTCTGTAGGTGATACAAATGAAATATCTGATGTTGCAATTGACAGTAGGACATCTAATCGCACGTCACACAACACTGATGATATTGGTCGTTATTTCCGACAGAGAATGTGTTATTTTGAGTGTCTGATATTTCGGCACTGTTGCCATGATCACGGACGAACTGAAATACAGATTAAGCAGTTAGCAGTGGATGGGTGTAAGAGTGATCAAGGCCCCTGCGAAAGGTTATACATCATAATTATCCCGTCACCTCAAACCTATAATGTTAATAATCCTGATAGTTTAAATACATATATTTTGTTATCTATATGAAAACCACGGTAGCCTAGTGGTATGGGTAATGGACTGCAGAGACGAGGTCTCGGGTTTCGATCCCAGGTTGTACCATAGCACACACCAATGACTTTTCGATGCTTTTCGAAGTTATGTGTGTATTTATCGCAGGTTTATAAGTGCCCGGTTAATGGCAATAGGCTCGCCACCTATTACATTGGGACCTAAACATAAACGGCGAAATGTGGGTGCTAGCACCTCTGCCTACCCCTTCGGGGATATATAGGCGTGAGTTTATTTATGTTATGTTATTGTAATATTTATTACCTCACCTCAATCCTATAATGTTAATAAACCTGATAATTTAAATACATATATTTTGTTACGTTATTATAATATTTATTACACTGCCAAGAATACAAGAGAATAAAGACGTTCTTAAATTATCATCTTATTTCAAATTACCTGACAAAGATAACGCTAACAACACACAAAACACTGAATTTGGCACTAACTGTGTTGGCATGTGGCCAATATGGCGGTATTCCCCTTAAGTGAGATTAGAAATAAAGTGTTACGGACTATTAATGTAACAATAGAATTTGTTTCATTGTGTTATGATGTCCATCCATCGATCATTTAAGCGCTGAGTGCTTACTGGCAAAGCTTTTCCATTAATGGTACAAATTGGAAAATATGGTTGTCTTTCTCTCGTACCTTTTTAGTACGTCCCTTGTATTTGTGCAAAGCCACAGATAAAGTTCATTAAGTAAAATTCTCTGCAACATTCTACATAGGGCTTTCTAGGTCCAAAGTTAGCAAAGCATAAATAGTTCGTGTTAAGGGCTCTAGAATATGGATAAACATACTTAGATACTTTTTTGAGTATTGGAGTTTTTGAAGCATACACTATATATATATTTAAATCATATAAATCAATTTTATATTTACAATCTACAATATACCTAGGTACATAATAGCAAACAACTAAACAAACTATAACCCCAACTTGAAAGGTAGGTTCTTTATAGGGTATAAAAATCCGCTAAGAACGGATTTTACGAAAGTTCACCTCTAAGGGGGTAAAACGAACTCCACGCTTACGAAGTCGCGGGTCGCCGCTAGTATTTATATATTTTCCACTCTTTAAAAGATAATGTTAAAAAAATAAGCAAAGGAAATTATAACAAAATAAATAATGGAACGCCAACACTGAGTTATTTCTTTATTTAAAATCTTATTTAAGTTTTCAAATGAATGAAATGAAGTATTCACTTGCTATTATTTATTCTGTTCTCCATTGGACAGCAAAATTTTTGTTTCGAATCGTTATCTGTGTTACATTCATCAGATAACATAATTACAGAACTTTGTCTGTTCTGTGTAACATAATTGCTGGAAGCGAGGTCGTGGATCTCATTTCAAGATTGCTATGTGATCTGAATTAGTTAAAGCTTTACGAGCGATAAAACTTCGCGATTAGGCATATCGATAATTACAGTTCTGAACACAATTAATCTTCTTCTGAAAACAAAAGTTAGATATGAGAACGACACCAATACTTTTAGTTGTTTCGTTTAAAATCACGTAGCAAAGGTCTAATGGACTTTGTTAAAAAGTCATGGTAGAACTTTGTTAGTTCCTGAATTACATTTTGCTGTTTTCTTCTTTTATTTTGTGTCACTGTGAAGAAGCACCGAGGTTTTCTGATATGAAACTTAAGGTGGCAGAAGTGTGTTTTTAGCAAGTACCTACCAATCATGCTTACGAAAATTTTCAGGATTTATACCATCAAATTTACGATCTCATCAAGTTCATAAACATATTTATGTGTTTCTCCCTCCGGGGTACGCTGTCATTAAATCTTTCCACCAAACAAATTTAATAAAGTAAAATCACCTGTTATATTGAAAAAATAAAATACAATCTTTGTCACAGCTTTAACATATAAGTATGTTTTTCTATTACATGTCTGTGCGAATAAATGACTTACATTATAATAAAATGCATTATGCAAATTGAAACTGTAATATTTATTTTCACCATTGACACTCGAAAAAGGGCCCGTGATTCATCAAAAACAGTGAATAAAACGCTCATTATTTCACTGAGTGAATAAAAAAATTTGAATTTGGAACATGCTCAAATGTATGTATTGTACTAAAACATGCAAAGAGGTTGCACCCTCTCACTATAGAAACGTACTAAAAGCCACCTAAATGTAATCACTGGCTGGATGGAATGTGGCTCAGTTTAAATTAAGAAAAAAAAGCCGCCATTTTTCTGTGCAATTTTTCTTGTAAAAGTTTCTGTTCGTTGTCTTAAGTTTCTTAATCTTAAAATGACTTCATCCAGTGATGAAAATGAAATTCTCGAACGCGAAAAGATTCCTTTTTCGCTAAAGCGGTAGCTATTACTGATAATTTGCTGCTTCTTTTGTGTACTATCCATAACAAATTCTAATTCATGATCACAGAGTAATTTGTTTTCTCGTAGTCAATGATGAAAAGTAGAGTACCTAACACGTGAAAAAAGAATTCATCTCGGCTCTTGTATCCCTCGATCCGCTCCGGTTTCTTTCTAGAATCCCTCGCTACGCTCGGGATTCTACCCCAGAAACCTTTCGCTCCTCTCGGGATACAACTTAGTGCCTCGAAAAGAATTCATCTTTTTTTCACTTGTTGGGTAATCTACTATTGTCACCTGCAAATCCTGCAATCTACCCTTATCTAAACTTCGACGTGAACTTATACGATTTCAATTTACCTATCATTCGAAATTCCGATGTCAACAGTATTAGAATAAATTGGCTGTCGCCAATAACATTCCGAGTTCGAAAAGTTGAGCCAAAGAGTTGGAAACACATATTGCAGACGTGACATTAGGTTTTAGAAGAGTGAATTTTATTACATAAACTTTTATAACAGTATGAGCGTGATGTGGGTTGTGGATTCCTACTTAAACTATAATTTATAACTTTATTTTACTAAACTATAATTTCATAGGGTCCACTTTTATTTCATATTCATACTGGCTGACCCGGCGAACTTCGTACCGCCGATTTTTTTTCAACTCATGTGTAATTCAGATTCCGTTCCTGTTGCACGTTCTATTCAATTTTTTTATTCAAACCTTGGCCACATGATAAAGAATACAAAACAAAAAGAATTATCCAATTTGATGCAGTCGTTCGAAAGTTAAGCGCGTACATACATTTGGGTGGTTTCATTTTTATATAAATAGCTTTGGTAATGGTTTTACAATTATGGGAGTTACTGCCGTATAACCTCCCAACCCTGGCAGAAAAGCCTGCGTTAGAGCCTTGACCGTTGTTCGACCGGTGTAGCACCTAGCAAATGAGGTTCGCTTAGCCCCCAAAATTAAAGTTAAAAGAATCTTGTATATCATATTTACCGTAACAGGTGATATTGACGCTTGCGAGATGATAAAAGAGCCATTTATTTTACTAACAGTTTCGTCTGTAATTAATGTAATTCATCTTAAACTGTAAATAGAAAACACATAAACGACACGTGTCAGTTAAGAACTGGATAGTTAGTAATATTTATGACTACTTCATTGGATAATTATAATTATCTAAATAGTTATGGTTATGGCCGAATGACTAAGTTTCTTTAGATGTATAATTATAAGGTAAAAAGTTGTAATAATCATGATTGAAAATGAAGATGAAAGAAAATGGAGAGTTCACATTTCTCAAAAGTTTATTCTATTTCTTTGATCAGAAACAAATAATATTCGTTTTTATATTCTAACTTACTCTTTTGAGACACAATATCTGTCGTAAGTATATATCTGATTCTGCTTTAAGAGCTTTTTTAATCAAAGACTAAGTTGATACCTAACTAGGTACGAATATTTGTGTTAAAGAATAGATATTATCTTCCAATCTGGTCTGTAATTTCAATAGAAACGTAATCCATTTTCATAGGTCAACTATTTCAACAAAGCTTTTTGTATATTTTTCGTAATATATTTTCTACTGTATGCTTTATAAATGACTTGCTGTACATTATTGACATGCTTCTAAAACAATTACCACGGTGAATAAGGAAAGAAATTACTTAATTAAGAGCTGCCACGAAAGTAATGTGATTTACAAACATTATTATTTTATATTTTAATTTAAAAATACGGAATTTTACTATTTTAATATTTATTTTTTTATTCAATTAATTTTACATGTATTGTTCTTCTATACCACAAAATAAAATGTAGATTTAAGTACAATAGTAATTATTGTGGTTTTAATTTGCGATGGAGACGTTGCGGAATGTTGGAGTCTAAAGGCTAAAAGACTTGTGGAGGACAGCGAGCGTAGGATCAGGCAGAAGTCAGGTGACTCACGCGCCGGATCGTACCTGGAGCAGAGGATGGCCATCCAAAGAGGCAACGCAGCCAGCGTGATGGGCACTATTGCACCGGGTACAGGTCTGGGCGCACCTTGTTTCTAAGGACGAGCACAGAGGCGTATAATGAAATATTCACAAATTGAGAGAACAGCGAATCCTCAAGAGAATATTATTATTGCGTCGTGCTGGAATATATTCGACAATGTGTGTATCGATATAAAATATTTTCGCACTAGCGTAGGTGCATCGCGATGGCAAATATTCGAATTATGTATATCTATTTATTGATATAACGCTGTTTCGTACTAATGTGAGTCGCGTTTTCGCACTTTAGGGCTACGATTCATCGCGATTTTGGACTTGGAAATTCAGTACGGGATTACAGTCCTTTTCTGGTACCTATATACTAACAGGATGTTAGTATTAAAAGGTAGTATCGTCAAGTTGTTTATAGTCTTACGTAAAAGCGATTGTAAAAATATTATGATACGAAAATGTTACCTTCTAACAAAGCGTGTAAAGTAAGTTTACACTAATATTCTAGGGGCCATCTTGAACAACCAAAACAACATTTTACGAGCAATTGTGTAATGTCTTATTATAAAAAATTTTGTCGAGCACCTTCCATACGCGATAAAAACTAACACCAGATAAGTTGACGTCATTTTTCATGGCGTTCAAACTCACAAAAGTTTAGTGAAAACGTTTTAAGTTTGTCTCTAATATTTCTGTGGTAGGCTGCGCTCTATAGATTCAATAAAATAAATCTATTTCCGTTTATTTAAAGCTACAGTTCTTATAACTGAGCTACGAGTATCAAGTGCAAAAAGATTTTTTCAATTCGCACCGGTAGTTGAGTTTTGGCGCGTTCTAACAAATATTAATAGACTCTCCAGCTTTATTATTAGTATTCTTGAATAACAAATTTGTTGTAATTCTCCCTCAGACATTTGCTGAAGACTTATTTTTAACTCAACAGTATTTTCTTGTTTTCATATGTTCATACCAATAACTTAAGCTTATTTCAGTAACGTTATAGGCATATATTCAAATTCTTGAACACGTTATTTGAAAACCATTATTTCGTATTTGGTAAAGCCGTAATACATTGAACGCTGGATCAATCGTTTATTTGTATTACCATATTATCAAAGTAAAATATTTGTCATTGGCAATAAAATGAATTTAATATCGTTAGGTAAAAACTGAGGGACAATAAGGCGTTATTTATTTTCCCATAAATTCCGTTTCATCACGTATAGGGACGACAATAAATCAAATAATATCTGGGGCATGTTCATATTGCTCATCGAGTTTTGCCGCAAAATAGAACTATGATTGAACTGGAAGACGATCAATCAGAGGTTTCCTAGCAAATTTTGAGATACATTTATAGCTTTTCTGTAGGTATTATTTAAGAATAAAATCTTCTTTATCCGAGCGCTAGTCTCGGTAGCACCTAAAGCTTGTATTTTGAATCCGAGTTCCGCTCTTCTATTCCTTCTTATCATAATTTGATTTATTTTGCTATAACAGGAGCAACTACTTTCTTACCCTACACATTCGGCAATCGGCTCGAACCGTACCGGCTCGAAGATGAAATTTATTTAATATAAAATACTACGACCAAAAAACATCACCAAGGTATAACAAAATTTTCTTTTTATTCCAGTGTTTGGCCGAATGGAAAGTATTTGAGATAAAGCCGTAGTTAATAAGTCCTTACACGTAATTGTGTTTTTAATGGGAAGTATGGCCTCCAGAGGTACTTGAAAGAGGGATAGTTTGCTAACACATGTGTTCATGACAGTTCTGGTGTTAAGAGTGTTTATTGCCTATAAAACGGTAACCGCTTACGGCCAGGCCGGCCGGCCGTGTGACACTTGCCACTTCACCATTATAAGAGCAATTTTCACCAATAATATGAACCGCGGTCAAGTTGACTTAATCTGCATTATCACTTTTAATCAATGGATTTCTGGGAGTAAAATGTGAGAGAATGAATGAATTACTTGGAGTTTATTTTAAAGGATAGTTTAACAAGTGAGAAGCTTTATCATTCTGCTGCATGTGTCTGCAGTTGTCGTATGTGGTCAGCTTCGGAATCATACCAAGTCATCATCACCTCTATAGGCCTTCGTCTTCGAGCCCGGGTACTCCGCTTACTGTTATCCCTCGTAATGAGACTATTGTAAATAAGTATGAACTATAAATATTATCTTAACATCCATTGTCACAAAATTTAATTAAAATTCTAAAGATGGTTCATTCTCTCTTCTCTCAGTCTGAAGTAGGTATTACATAATTTTTTATACGAAAGAATAATGGAAAAAGCTCAGAAAATTTAATTAAGTTTTAAAATATAAGCATTGAATTGTATCGCGCTAGTCAATGACTATTCTTTTGTATTTCTATGAATGCAAACAATATAATCATCTTTTTTGCGCAGAAACGTATTCAAACACAGAGCTGTGAATACTCTGTTTATTAATATTATATAATCAGTTATCATTATTGACATTTATTCGAAAGCTTGTGAAAGTCGAAGGTTGACTTTACATTAGTCCTCCATTTACTTATATGCTAGGTATGTTCCGTCGGTATATTATAGTTCATGTAAATGTTTTGTATGTGAGGAGTTATATAACTCTGAACTCCAGAATAATGAGATCGAATTAAATGATAAAGGACTAAAGTTCTTAGAAATTCTTGAATACCCAGAAAAATCCTTCAACACATAATATATACCTACATTTATCTAGATTCAGGTATAACGAAACTGAAAATTTGTTGTTAGACTAATTGCAACTTTAAATAAATATTAATATGTTAAAATATTGGTGAATATTCTTAGTAATATATGGTACACACAATTCTCTTTAATTAAGAAGCTTATTGATCAACTCTCTAGTAAGTACCTACCCATGTTTTCGACAACGACAGCAATTAGACCTTTTGTGCTTCCATTTTTGCCAAAGAATTTGTTTACTTTCTGAAATTAATAGGTCGTTATGAAAGATTCGTGACGTAAATATTTTCGGTCATTATTTTTTGAAAACAACCCGTTAATAATAATTTATCAAAATATACTCCCGTATATTTTGATAAATTACTTTTCATCCCTTCTGTTAGAATAGTGTCACTTTGTTCCACTATAATAAGTAGGAGCAAAATAGCTCTTACCTCTTATGAACTTTTTGGCGGGCAGCAAAGTGATTTAAATTTGAAACATATAATTCATAGAAATTGAACGGAAACTGTTTGAATTACTGGTACGTGTTGGCAGCGGGGCGCGGCGACCGGTGCTATCTAAAAAAAAGGAAGCGCCTGTGTGCCGTCTCTGTTCTTGTACTCAGTACCTAGTAGTAGTAGAAAAATAGAGTATATATGACTCGAGAGTAAATTATTTTTCTTTCGGGCGATGTACTTCGACCCCTCGCTGCGCTCAGGGTTTTACGTTAGAATCCCTTGCTACGCTCAGGATTCTATTCTAAAATCCTTCGCTTTGCTCGTGGTTCAAAGTAGCGCCCTCGCCGAAAAAATACCCTTTTGCTCCCTTGTCATACAATCTACTATTTAGAAGTCATTTATTAATTTCAGGTAGTAGTTAATAATTTATTCTTCTATGCACAATGCACAAACATGACTATTTACTCAAATGGTACATATTTTGGATTTATAAATACATAATAATATGCATACCTGTATCTCATAATACACTATTCAAATCGATTAATAACAAAACAGTTAGCGTAATAAATGCTTCAAAAAATTTCATTCAATCATATACACAACTAAGTAACTAAGGTGACTAAGGTCTTTAAAAAAAATCTCATCTTACAAATTGAAATTAATAATCCATGTGGTGACGTAAAAAGAATACAAGTATCACCACCCTATCTCATCCGAAGGGTGTCGTAATATGCGACACGGAAAAATACGCAGACGATATCACTGCGAGAGAATGAAAGAGAGTCCGGCCAGCGTGGAAACAGTAGACCGTAGACTTGAAAAATTAAATAATCCCAATTGTTTAGTTGACCAGTCCATTATTTTTGCATCCTAAGGCAGAAAGCAGGTTCCATTTAGTACTCCAATACTCTTCAAGATCTGCTTCCAAGACATGACAGTTTATCCTAATATAATATTCTGCTGTAATATTATAAATGTGAAGGTTTGTGAATATGTTTGGATGTTTGTTTTAATCATGTTCAAACGGCTAGACTGATCGGTCTGAAATTATGATAGAGGAATGGATTATATAGGCAACACAGATATAGATAACACAGGCTACTTTTCATTACTGAATAGGTACTCATAGGTTACGGGAACGGTATAATTATTCTACATGAATTATAACCACTTTTTAATCTTTACAATTCAAACTATGTGACAATTACCATCTTTAGTCACCCCACGACCATGGCTGCAAAGTAACCAAAACATCGAGCTAATTAATGTTAATAATACTAAATAAATAGCGATAGAATCCGTTAAATAGTGGCTTTATTTCAATGAGTGATAATCACATAAACTTCCAACAGTATCAGTTAGTTAATTTATATGAGCTTCATCCATATCTCCGAAGAAAACCACAAGATAATTACCTAGTTCTCGCAAAGCTTTGAGTGTTATACTTTATTTGCTAACGCTAGTTCACCGTAGACGTGAGATTAACAAGGAACTGAAGTGATTCCGTGGAACACAGTACTTAAACACATTTCTGTGTAGACGTGCCAGGGCATTAATTAAATAGTTGTTAGCAGGTACAGAAATGCTAAAATAGGATTAATTGAATCCTGAATAAAATTAGATGAGGAAGAGCGGTTTCTTTGTTAAGCATTCTGAAAAGGAAGGAAAGAACTAAGAAAGAAAAGCAGTAAAAGAGAAGCTAAAAAGAGGAGAAAAATTAAACGGTAGAGAAAGCCCCCACTGCAATCAAAAACGACCTTAAGATGATGGTAATGAACGCTTAAGTAAATATTATTGTGTTAAGCGTTGTATCGATGTTTATTACGAATTGTAGATACATAGGTATACCTATAATAAACATATATTGTAGGATATTCTACACAACGCTATCTAGATTTAGAGCATAACTTAACTAGCTTGAGGTATGGGCTCTAGATTGCGGATAAACATATTTAAATACATTTTTTTTGTAAATACATACGTATTATACGTAGAAACACCCAGATCAATGAAAAAAAAAAATGTGTCCTACAGTCCCGGGTCCTTTAAGCGGGGGGGCGTGAAAAAGCATCTGATGAGACCGTCAAGCTGAGTGCCACCATTGTAACATGATACGTGTCTGTAATGGTGACCCTCTTTTCAGAGACTTTGCCTTCAGCTTACCATCAGGCGAGGCGAAGTCAAATTAACGTGGTTTATATAAAAAAAAATATTCATATTCACGCATACAAATATTTACACTGAGCGGGTATCGAACCCGCACCCTTTCGTAGCAATCGAACGTTCTAACGCTACGCCACAGAGGCTGTTTATTAAGGTGATTACATACGTGAATGACTTTGACCATACAAATGCTCAAGGTCATTCGCTCGTTTTTCAGCCGTAAAAATCAGTAAAACTAATTTTAATAGATAATTTTATAGGAGACGATTACAAACTAAGAAGGTCACGTCATGCTAATACACTCATTTAACATAATATCTGAAATTTTAGATTATTTGGATACGTATTGTAGATAATATTTTGGTTTCTCTTCTGCTCCCACTGTTAGACTACGCTGATGTCTGTTATCTTGATGCAAAGGAGGAACATCTTAATAAACTCGAAAGACTGCAAAATTTGGGTATCCGCTTCATTTTTGGTCTCCGGAAGTATGATCATGTTTCAGAATTTCGGGCAAGGTTGAGGTGGTTACCTATTCGTAAGCGTCGAGACTCCCATATTCTCTCTCTTCTCTACTCGATTCTCTTTAATCCAGATTCGCCTGCTTACTTACAAGAACGCTTCGACTACCTCGTCCCTAGGGGTAAACCCTGTCGCACCTCTTCCTCACTTCTTCTTCGAACTCCTCTTCACTGCTCCAGCTGTTACGATGGCTCATTTACTGTTCGCGCAGTAAGGTTGTGGAACTCGCTGCCTCACTCTGTACGCGATAGCACTTCTCCAAACGTATTTAAGACCAAAGTCAAAGAACTGTTCCTCTCTCAAACTAGATGAATGTATGTTATTTACTATTATTTTTATGATATATATTATTTATTGTATACCTATCTATGTATGTATTTATGTAGAACAGTTTATATATTTATGCGTTTGTATATGTATATATATATATTTACCTATGTAATATGTCTATTGTAGGTAATGAATAGGTATGTAGGTACCTAACTATGGTATCAATCTTCTTAGTACTTCGGTATTCTATGTATTATGTTCTCTACAATATTGTGCACTTGTTTCTTACCCTTTTGTTTCGCTTTTTCCTCTATCCCCCAAAGGTTTGCTGGGAGAAAACTCAATACTGAGTTAAGCTCGCCTTTGTACATCTTATTGTGTTTATGTTTGTTATTTTGTTAATTTCAGTGTACAATAAAGAATTAAAAAAAAAATAAAAAAAAAAAAAAAAGAGTAGAGTGATGTTCAGAGCCTCTTTTCAACTATTTCCTCCTTTTTTATTGAATTTATGAAAAGGTGAAGTTACTCTGTATGTCCTGTAGTATTATTAGTATTATTATAGAAATAGAATTGTAGTATTATTATAGAAAATACCGATTTTTCGATGCTAATCTGATTCGGGGCCTTAACATTGCAGTCAATCAATTCATTCTAACTACCTACCTATATTAAATCGTCAGTAATTTTGTCACAGCAATACCAAACCGTAAAGGTCGGTTTAACATCTGATAAAAAAATCTTCCCAGTAAGAGACCCGATCTTTAATGACCCGAGTGAGCTCCAACGCTCAATTTAAAAATTAAAGCGTCCTTTAAGGCCCCGAATCAGATTAGCATCGAAAAATCGGTATTTTCGAAACCGTTTTTCTTTTTAACTATAAAACCTACAGATCTGGAATTTACATGTCTGCATCCTACAGGATATACAGAGTAACTTCTCCTTTTCAAAAATTAAATAAAAAAGGAGGAAATAGTTGCAAAGAGTCTCTGAACATCACTCTACTCTTTCTTATGAAACCAATTATTTTCTACAATATGTATCCAATTAATCTAAAATTTCACATATATGTTGAATAAATGTATTAGCATGACGTGACGTTCTTAGTTTGTAATCGTCCCCTATAAAATTATCTATTAAAATTAGTTTTACTGATTTTTACGGCTGAAAAACGAGCGAATGACCTTGAGCATTTGTATGGTCAAAGTCATTCGCGTATGTAATCACCTTAATACCTTAGAGTCCTTAGACCGTATTCTACCCGCAACATTTTCAAAGAATTTTTTATCTGGGTTCTTTTGATCGTAAGACATGTTTCAGCATTTTTTGTGTTGGCGAAAATGTTTATGTTTGTAAACAAAGAAATAAAGGCGCTATTTGTTTGTTTACATGTTGTGGATTTTGAACTAGACTCCTTACTTGATTAGCATAATAATATACCTACCTACATAAATTCTGTTTTTTTTCGTTCCTTAGATTTTATCTCAATAAAAGAGGAATTGAACCATAAATTACCTCACTAAACTGATAATAAACTGAAACTGAAACTGATATCGCGATCGGAGTGTACTAAAATGCCTGATCCGTTTCCACTTGCAACGGATCATATGATCAGAGTGGACGAACCCTATAAACTAGTGTTTATTAGTTGAATCCACAAACCTTTTAGGACATTCCAACCTTCTTCAAGATGTTTTCATTCCTACGAACTATGAAAAGCCGAACAAGCATCGACTACAAGCATATGACGTCAATAGTTCAGCCTCTTAGCTACGACTGATGAGTGCGAGGTAATAGACATTATGAAATACAAAAACTACGTTCTAATAGACAAGAATACTCCACCTACACAAGCATCAACCCTGTAACTACTAATGCAGGTAGATACAGGGTTGATGCTTGAAAGTTATAATTAACTTTGCCACAAGAAAATTATTTAAAAACCATTCGATACAGTTGATAAGATCAACAAAAGTACACTAGAGATACTTTGATTCTTACACAAAAAGGTTATTTCAAAAATTTACCTTTGCTCTGTACCTTTTTCATTTAAATATATAATCACAATCAATAAATATGTAAATAGATTTATTCACACAAATTAGGTAGTCAAAGCAGTTCAAAAATAACAGTGCTTATGGAATGACTAGTAAAATAATCTGCTAAATAAAATACATATCTTCATGAGTCAAGGTTGAAACGATACAACTCGAACCCATTCAAAAATTAGAGATTAAACTCATCCACATGTCAATAAATACTTACGATTATTTCGTAAGCCTTATTCACGACTGACAGGTTTAGCCATGTGTTTCAAACTCCTATTTTTAACTTCATTATAGTATCGCCCAAAACATGATGCACCTTACAAACCTCATAAGTCCTACGCTATCGTTATTTTTATGACAACATAAATCAAAATTCATCTTTGATCTTTCATTAAAAATTACTATATTGTTGGTATTAATTAAAGGATACTGTGTGATTCCAGTAATGATTGTTATAATGGTCACCACGTTAATATTGTCTATTTTCTAGATCCTTAAACGACAATACACTGTCATTCAAAGTTAAACAAACAATAAAACAAAAAATAAACTCAACCATAACATTGATATTGATAATAGAAGGTCCCTTTAAAAGCAATAACTTCTAAAAATAAACTTCTATTCGAGATGAGGATGAAGACATGCCGTGTTAGAAACGATAAAATTGATTGTAATTGTGAGATCAATGACATGATACAAATGTAGTATAAAATAGATACATAAGTATGACAGACTCATCATGGACAGTTTTATTAATACTTATTCTCTTGTGTATCGATAAAAAAACGAGTGAATTACAATATTTCATAACGATTTCAGTATGAACAGAAAAAATAACTTAGATATTATGATTATAAATAACATATTACGTAGTAAACATATTTTATGTAATAGGTTTTGAACATATAACTGGAATTACCAGTACCTAATACCATTCTATAATTTGACGTAAACAGGCATAAGTGCACCTCCTTATAAATAACTAGAAAGTCACGTAAATAAATTATGTCCAAATAAATTATGCCCCCAGAGCTTTTACTTTGTGATTCAGTCATCAACCTGCCACAAAATGTGTCTAATTGAATTCCTGATTAGTCCGTGATCGGAATTATAACTGACCACGTCGATTCTGTGTCCAATCTTTTACAAATCCATAGCCTTCTAGTAGATCATAAGTTGCATAACTTCCAACATCCAAACAATGGCTTTTAAAATGAATTTCTCGAAATGAAATTGAAACACCAAACATGCAACTCAAGTTTGTTTTCATTTCATTCATAACTATACAGGAATACGTGTAAAAGAAGAATATACATTGTTCATGCAATCGTAATGGGATTGTTACAACAATAAACATGTTTAGTAAAAACAAACATTCGTTACCGTTCCGTTGATGAACCAAGCTTCTATTTCTGACTTCCAGCTTCACTCCGTCTATGTATCGTTGACTTCCCGTACGTTGCAGGAAATCGTCAGTCAAAGTAGAAATTGAAACACAAACACGAACAGCGGTCAAAATATTTCTAGATTTATCAAAGATTCTTTATTATGTCTAAATCCAATTGTTTACGTTCCAGTAGACAGTTTATACACTTAAATATATATTATGTCGAGATCCGTCCTTCAGTTCACTTCAAAGCCGATGTTTTAATTGCAACAATTATTACAATGTAAAAATTAAACTTTATCGTCTTAGTTAATTCCTTCAAAATATACACAATTATTTTCGTCCGATGAAAGTTTGATTACTTTCAAACTAACTTTTCACAATTATTCCACAACATACAATTTTTTTCAAGGTTGAAAAATATTTGAACAATAACAAAAAAACGTAATTCTTATTTTTTCAAGTTGTCTATCGAAGTTATTTACGCGGCGCGGAGCATTAGGTAAGCTCGCGTGGACACGTCTTGCATCGATGACGGCTCGTTGCCGACTGGCATTTTCCTTCAGCAATACTGAAAATACAAACACTTGGTAGCAACTCTCGGCGCTTTTATCAAACGCAGTTTCGCGCGGGTTCAATCAACTCTAGAGGGATGAGGTTTGATCGCTAAGTGCTCTTCGTTGAGTTTTCGCCGGAGGGATGGAAGGTAGAATTACTGGGACAAATTTAATTGCATTACAGAGAAAGGGAACTGTCACTTACACTTCTTTATACCGAACTTGGAACATTTCTTTGGACACAACTTAGGGTGAATTTACAGTAAAATTTAGGATTAAATAAAAGAGAATTTAAAAGTTTCATCAGGTGGGTTTTGTTTATGCAGTAAAATAAAATGTTTATAAAAAGTTTTTAAGTTGAGATCCATTCCACTATCTACTTTTATTCAATTTCTCGTTTCAGTACAAGTAAAAGTACAAGTCTCGAGATCTGCCCAGCCCCCCTAGACAAGTGGCAATTGGTTGCTCGGCATATCATGGAATAGAATGACGAATATTATATAGGATTTGACGTTTTTGACATTCGTTGACGCCTGTCATATACGTCCCATACATTTGGCATTCTCTTCTACAAAACGCCGGTCGACAAATTGCCACTTGTCTAGAGAGGGTTTCTCTCTCTGCGACACGATGAGTCCAGCACCCTCACGGTGGAACTATGAAATGCGAAGCAGTTTGTCTTTTATTTTTATGTACAACATCATGTAAGTATATAAAGGTACATGAATTTGTTTTAAGACTTTCCGTTACTACTCATTACTTTCCTTTATTACTCATTTTACCATAAGCAGCATTGTGTAGACTTTAGACGTAAAGGACCTGTATACGAGCAATGTGCCTATACCACAGGACCAACAATCATTAGTAAATTATTCGATGTTTCTGTTACATAAGAGTTGAATGAACCTTAAGTTTATTTAGCAATGAATCGAAACTATTGAATGAAGTTTACACCTAAATTATTTACGTAATCCATCCTCCAAAGCATGGGATTAATAAGGGTTGTCAAAATTTGAATAAGTCCTTTATTATGAGTGTGAAAGTATATTTGTTACATCGACAAATGTATAGATAAGCTCTTCATTTTCCATTAAATATTGGTAATAAAAGCTTAGTGATAGATGTCCTTACGATCGAGAGGTCGCGGGTTCGAATCCTTAACCTCGTCATTGTGGCGCAGATTGATTCAGTCTGCGGCCAACATCCGTCAACTGTGGCGCAGACTGATTCAGTCGACGAGTGTGACGTCAGCGCGGCCCCGCGCATTTTCGATTGTAATGTACTATAAACTGTGTCGTTCTTAGTTTTATTTGATATCTATGATCAGAAGAACGTACTAAGAAACCATAGAGTCATAAGTTTAAGTTTCTGAAACACCTGATCGACGATTATTTGACATTTAAAAGTCACCGTTTTGCCTGCGCGTTCGGGTCACCCGAATGAGGCCCCTTTTGTAATGCTTGTGAGAAGCTAACAAGCGTGCATACTGCTAACGTAACGTAAAGTCAATCCATCCCAAAGGGTAGGGGTTAGCGGTATATAGATCATTTTGAGTACTTTTTTAGTCAAGATCGATCCGGTGCTGACTGTACAATACCCACTACCTGATACTTATACGAATCATTTGTCTTGACTACTTCTAGACATAGTCTATAAAAGTGCCCAGGAGAGGACATATGATTTGTACAGGATCAAAACACATAGCTTACGAAATGTAGATGTTATACACTCTTGCATAGCCTTAAAACTCGTGGACGCAGCGACAATATATCAATATCAGCGACAGTGCCTATATAATAGTGAGGTAGCGACCATAAATCGCTAATAATATTCACATATTATTAGCGATTTATTGTCGCTGTGTCCTAAACCTGCTAATAATAGTCCATACGCTGATTTTGGCAGTGGCGAGTCACTGTCGATTTAAGTCGCTCGGGTGTGAACTGAGCTTTAGTACAGATTCGAGCAAGAGTATGCAACAAACTGAAATCACTAAGCTATTTTCCATTCAATACCTCTAGGAGAAAAAGTCGAATACAAATGTAAAATAGTTCACGTTTACCTATTCGATTAGATGCTTATTTTGATAAGAAAGCGCATCAAAGGCCAAACGCCGTCTACTCGCCGTCTATACGGGCTCAACGTTCACGTCCTTAAACAACTGAGTAAGCACTTTCATTGCTACCTTTATCTGTAAAGACATATATAAGAGTAATAATGACTTTATCTATTCGTTAAGTAGGTATTCTATTGGCGAGAAGGGAGATTTGTAGTGTCTGATCTAAATCAGACAGTCAAGATTTCAAGCATCAGACCCTTAGGGGTCTAATAGGGGGAATATTATAAATTGCAAAAGTGGGTTTGCTTGTTACACAATCATGTAACAGCTGGATTAGCCCAAGGCACAGAACAGATTATTATGTATGTATCTATATACAATACATGTAATGCGTAGGGATGAAAGTAATATCGTAGGGAAGGCATTAACTCTGGAAGTGGATGGCTACAAGGGGAGAGGAAGACCTAAAAGGAGGTGGATGGACTGTGTGAAAGATGATATGGTTAAGAAAGGAGTGAATGTTGAGATGACTGCAAATATAGATGAATGAAAAAAGCACACATGTTGCGCGGATCCCAAATAAACTTGGGATAAGGGTAGGAGGATGATGTATAAATACTAGCGCCCAAAGTTAGAGGTAAAGCAGGAATAGACATATTTATTGTTGTTGTTATATGATTCGTTTTCATTTGGGGTTCCAAATCGGTGGAGTGAAAATGCTATGGATGCAAAAATTGTTTTATCTATTGGTTACCTAACACACACCTACATTTTTTTATGGCAGAGAAATTGCATAAACTAAAATTTAAAATAATCAGCAAATTCTTCTGCATTACTGTTTCATGTCTGATTGTTCGCTTGTTAAAAGCTTATTATATTTCGCCGCTTCATTCTCGATATAATTAACCAGGTACTTAGTTCCTTAAATCTACTAGGCAACTTCGCACGTTTTTAAAAGACATGAATATGACTAAAAAATAAAAATTTACTAGTACCTACCGAGCCACGCTCGCTCAGTCACTCCTCCCAGTTACTCATTCCTTATTTGTGCGTGGCAACGCAAGCACGTTTTCAACAACGCAGCGCCGAATAAATCAAATAAAAGTGAAAGTTTCGTCGTCATATAGTTACTTCTTCCGATGCGGAAGAAAACGAGATATGTAAGTACTTACATAAAACATTTTATCATTTATCATATTGTGCATTACCTACACGTATACAACGATATTGCTACAGGTATAATTACAATAAATACTTTTCATATACATCGGGGTTGACCGCGAGTCTCCAACGATGATATTAATTTTACGTTAACCGTAAAACAATCAGTACTCGCTAGTTTTTAGCAATTAACCGTGAGTTAATAACTACACACATTATCAATATTCATAACTGCGGGTTACCTGCGAACATTCAACATATAGTGTACAATATACTCAATCAGGACCGACCCCACCTAGAGGTTAACCTGCGGTGGTTTTTCCAAGCGACTACAATATGGGGTTCTTCAAGAAGGGCATTAGAAGGTTTCTTCAGGGTCGGCAGCGCGAGTGTGACGCCCCTGGTGTTGCATGCGTCCATAGGCCACGGTGACCGCTTCCCATCAGGTGGGCCGTGTGCTTGTCTGCCAACTTAGTGGTATAAAAAAAAAAAAAAAAAAAAAAAAATCACGAAGGCAATCATATCCCTAGAGGTTAACCGTGGGTTAACACATGGGATTTAGCGGGTTACCTGCGAACATTCAACATATAGTGTACAATATACTCAATCAGGACCGACCCCGCCTAGAGGTTAACCGTGGGTTATCACGAAGGCAATCTAATCCCTAGAGGTTAACCGTGGGTTAACACATGGGATTTAGCGGGTTACCTGCGAACATTCAACATATAGTGTACAATATACTCAATCAGGACCGACCCCGCCTAGAGGTTAACCGTGGGTTATCACGAAGGCAATCTAATCCCTAGAGGTTAACCGTGGGTTAACACATGGGATTTAGCGGGTTACCTGCTAACATTCAACATATAGTGTACAATACACTCAATCGGGACCGACCCCGCCTAGAGGATAACCGTGTGTTATCACGAAGGCAATCTAATCCCTAGAGGTTAACCGTGTTTTAACACATGGGATTCAGCGGGTTACCTGCGAACATTCAACTTATAGTGTACTATATACTCAATCGGGACCGACCCCGCCTAGAGGATAACCGTGTGTTATCACGAAGGCAATCTAATCCCTAGAGGTTAACCGTATGTTAACACATGGGAATCAATCATCAATAAGGTGATTACGATTTCAGTTCCATGTCTACATTGACATTACCTAAAGTACGTAATGCCGGGAGGTGGATCGTGTATCCTCACAAAGGCAGTTATCTACGTACTCAATTTGAATAATTAATTACTTAGTATACCGTTTTCTTTCTTCATCGACAGTTTTTCTCCGAGTACCCTCCTAATAACATTTTGTTATTGTCTTTATGAAAGAAGTGTTATCTTATTTAAGAAATCGCGGCTTTAGGTCCGTCGTGTAATTACACGACGAATCCGCATAGGAGATAACTATGCGATCACAAAATAAACTGCGAGTTAATTTTGAACAAACCAAAATACTCAGTACGCGCAATCCAAAATAGATATACACGTACACTTCTTATCATCTGCGAGATAATATGCAATACCCTTTTTTATTCAAATTGTGTTACAGTGTACCTAGTACATGAGCTATTAATAAAAAATGCCTCCTGAACTTATTGCGAGAATTGCGGCCGCCATACCGGGCATGGTTAGAAATAGAGATAAAAATACTCTTTCTACCCAGCAACAACAACTCCGTTCAGGAATTATGAACTCACGCAGTGCCATACTAAGCTCATTACGCCCAGTCTTGATAAAACCTGCCTAAACGTAACCCATGATGAAGAAAGAGACAAAATTAAAATAATGTGTTATTAGTGAGCGTGTTCAATCCACCGTGCGTTAACACGACGGATAAATTGATGCTCACTGATTAAACCCGGGAGTTGGCTGCGACTCAACATATATCCATATGTTATTACGACTAGAGTCTGTAAGCTTTTCTGGCGGTTAACCGTGCGTTAACACGACGGATAAGTTGATGCTCAAAGATTAACCCCGGGAGTTGGCTGCGATTCAACATATATCCATACGTTATTACGACTAGCGTCTGTAAGTTTTCCTGGTGGTTAACCGTGAGTTAACACGAAGGACAAGTTGATGCTCAAATATTAAACCTGAGTGCTGACCGCGAGTCAACACGAAGGTATCTGCATGATTATATCCATATGTTATTACGCCTAGCGTACGTAAGCTTTCCTAGGGGTTAGTCATCACTACCCACTTCAGGGAAACTGGTAAGCTCCTCGCTCCCCATCGAACAAGAAGGGGGGGGGGGGGGAGGGAGGGAACCGTCGCCAGGCACCGACTGCGAGTTAGCACCGCGACAACCAGCGTGTTCCCAGCGCGAAGAGCGCTTCTTCGAACAAGCCTCGAGCCGTAGTTCAGGTAAATGCCGGTCTTATAAACTATTTTTACAATTGTTGGCAGTTTACCCAAAACACTATACCTAATGGTGGTAAATCTTCTTCCTCTTAGCGTTAATTCCCAGTCGCATCCGAAGCTTTCAGCTCGGAGTCTGGGGTCCGCTTTTACCAGTCTTAACTACGGATTGGCTAGACCTCGATATTTTCCTAATGGTGGTAAATGTTTTACATTAAACTCAAACCATCGAATGAATTCATCTCAAAGTTACACTTTAAGATGGAGGACTATCGTACAGCTAGAAAACTGAAATCCAAAGACAGCTATTTATCTACTATTGATCTGAAAGAGATCTCTCAGATCGTAAACTTTTAAGATCTCAATAAATTCGAGTCCGCGTTTGGGGTAAAAACCAACTATGAATCCTCAGCTTTACCATATGGGTCATCAGTTATCAGTGACACCAAGAGTCTTCACAAAACTTATGACGGAAAAAATACTGAGTGTCATATGAATATAAAATAATCGGTCATTATTCAAATGCTTAGGCTTCATTATAAATTTCGATATACAAGTTCATTGTACCCACAACAATCAGGTAAATATTTAGGCTCTGTATATGATACAACAAACCTGACATTAACGCTATCTATTGAAAAGCGAAATGAAATAGCAAAATTAGTTCAAAAGGCTTCATCTTTACCACAGTGCACTATACGCGACTTAGCTCAACTGATAGGAGTTTTAACCTCTTCGTGCCTGGCAGCCAAATACGGTTGGCTATACTCGAAAATTCGGGAACGATACAAATTTCCTATGTTATCGAAGTACGAAGATTACGAAACAAGGATCAGACTCCCTTCAGAGTTATCGACAGGCCTTGACTGGTGGAGCGAGAACATATTCACAACATTTAATTATGTGACTCGCTCACTTTAAATTCGAGACTTACACGGATACCCCCCAGACAGGCTGGGGCGCAGTGTGTAACAGACGAGCTAACGGAATGCGGAGGCGTTTACTATCAATTAGCAGAAATTTTACATTTACATGGTTCCCCTTCCCCTTTGCATAAAAATGCAGCAGAAAAATGCTTGATAACGAAGCTACTGGCCCCGACAGCCCCGATTTCCCATGTTGGAAAAATTTATGGATTCAGAAATAATTCTTATAAATATTCTCTTCAATCTCTTCTTATAGACCAACATCCCCTCCACCAGGACCTTACCCTGGCTGCAGCGAGGCTCTGCGGCAAGCCTTAATCCGGCGAGGGTCTCCTCCCGATGCACTAAATCTATTAATAGCTTCGTTGGCAGACAGTACTATAAAGCAGTATGTTACTTTAAGGCTGTGGTGGCAATTTTGCCAACACAATTATATTAGTTCATTCAAACCTCCAATAACGGCGGTACTACCATTTTTAAGCCAACAGTTTACGTGACGTTCATACAGGAGCTTAAAAATAGTCACCGATCAGCATTATCATTATTCCCCGGTAACAACATCGGTTTAGATGAAAGGGTAAAACGTCTGGTGAAAGGTGCTTAGATTGAAACCGCTCCTGGACGTGACCAACCTATTCTGTTCCTACCTCATTTCGAGGAGAACATACATATCTGCCCCGCAACAGTCCTCAAAGATTACATTTCATTACAAAAAATAAGAGAACTGCCAGTACGGGTCAATCGTTGTTAACATACAAAGCACCACACAGACCAGCTACCACACAACCAGTTGGTCGCGGGATAAAACAGGTGCTGACAGAAAGTGGCGTCGACACGAGCGTCTTTAGCGCACACAGCACGCGCCATGCCGCCCCCTCCGCCGCGCACTCGCGCGGTCTTTCAGTCGACACTACTCGGAAAACTGCTGGCCGGACCAGCACATCCAATACACTCACAAAAATTCTATTACCCTTTTATATTATAATCAGTGACGAAAATTTTGCTAAATTAGTATGCCTTACCTAGATTGGGTAATAGATAATTGGAAATTACTTATTTGTATTAGTAACTATGTCTTTGGTCCCAATATAATCATTATGTTCATATTAAGAGTTCCATTGAATTAAAAACTTTCTGTGCTATCTCTGAAAGTCTACCTGGTTAATTATATCGAGAATGAAGCGGCGAAATATAATAGATGATCAAACGAACTTCGCAAGTGAAGTTCGATCATTATTATATGAGCCGCTTCATTCGAAGATATAATCACCCTCCCACCCATAGTACACAAACAGTATTGTTAATACGTTTGATACTATACCCAAAGCAAGAAGGCAAGAAAGTTTTTTGGGTTATTTTACCTCTCTAAAGAATGAGTAACTGGGAGGAGTGACTGAGCGAGCGTGGCTCGGTAGGTACTTGTAAATTTTTATTTTTTAGTCATATTCATGTCTTTTAAAAACGTGCGAAGTTGCCTAGTAGATTTAAGGAACTACCTGGTTAATTATATCTTCGAATGAAGCGGCTCATATAATAATGATCGAACTTCACTTGCGAAGTTCGTTTGATCATCTATTATGTAACTTATTTTATAGTACTTATTTTAGAGTTCACGTGGCTATCTAGTATACTGGGTAGTATTTGAGCCCGTGACCTTCAAGGTAGCAAATCCGCCGCGGTAATTGTTACGCTTCGCTACTTATACGGACAGGAAAATTAGCAACAGCAACGAAATTATGCGAATCCTAATTTAAGTCTCAGTCTAAAACTCCTTTCTTTAATTATGTTTTATCCCAATTTATAATTACATAATATAATTTATTTTACAACACACCTGCTCATAAAAGTGCTATTATTTCACCGCAAATAGTACACCTATTATCAAACTGTGACTTTTTCATTGCTATTATTCACAAGTGACTTATAGATTCTTTTTTAAATTTTATAGGTTTAGTTTCTATGTTCTTAAAAAAGTTTCGATACAAAAAATACGTGTTTAGTAGTACGAATAAATTAATATGCCTATTGATGTTCATTTGATGCATTTTCGTATTTAAGGTAACTGTACCAATGCTCGACACTGTACCAATGCTAGACACTTTCGAACAAAACCCAGTATTTTGAGAAAATTATCCATTTGTTTTATAAGACTATTGACTTAAAAGATGCCTAATGGTATCTATAAGATATGTTCAAATATTCGCAACACCATCCGAAGTAAATTTAGAAAGACTGTTGACAGCAAATAATGTGACTCCGTGAACACGGTCGTGTTATTTCTTAAGATTTTTGCCAAGGGTACTGATTTTTATAGGTGTGATTTTTTTGTTTATAAGTTATGATTATTACTAATTTTAGTATAAACGTTATAAATATTGAAGTTATTGACATACTTGGACCATTGGGACAATGATGTCTAGCATTGGTGTTTTCGACCAAGTGCATAATAATTTAATTTAAAGTAAAAGTATGATAGATTTTAAAGATTTTATGGGCAAAAGTTAATGTCTAATTGTTGCTGTAACAGTTAAAAAAGAATGTAACGACCATGCTGTAATTAATTTGTTAAATTTTTTAGATTGAAATTTTATTTTTCCTTAAAGTGTCGAGCATTGGTACAGTTACCTTATATAAATAATTTCAACTTGTAATACTTATTTGATAAACAAAATTTTCACTCAAATTTAACCTTTTTTTTCTCTCTAAGTACAGAAAAAAAAACAGTAAAAAAAAGTTAAATTCAAACCTCATTTTTTTTTTAATATGGCCGACCGCCATTGTTATTAGATGCTAGCACATAGGAAAACGAATTAATTTGTAGTATTGTTTATTTAGTATTTGTAGTATTTTTATTTTCAAATAACGAGCTATTGTGTTTACCTCCCCGCAGAGAAATAGGTGTGAGCGTATGTATGTATGTGTGTATTTTCAAATCATTATTGCATCACCCTGTAGACTTTATCAAGTACGGCCGACAACAACAGTTTCGGTTGGTTTCGCATTCTATGCACCGCTACGGATTTGATAGTGCTTCCAACATCGAGAAGATAATGTCCTCGATGGCTTACAGTCTACTAAATATTTTAGTAGGTATACTATAGCAAGTAATACCAGTGAGGGGTAGCTGTAACAAATCCATCGTCCACTCACCCCCATCATTTTTTTATACTAAAAAACCAACCGCATATTTTAAAGGATTTACCATTCTAACCAATTCGAAGTGGAATTAAGCACAAGTTTAATCCAGCCTTTGTTTAGCCTCAGCAACTACGAAATCGTCACGTTTTGCTTCAGTAAATAGTTTATTTTTTCAATTTAATTTAATGGTGCTCCCGGGAACTGCTTGCGGTAGAAAATCTTTAATTTTTAAACTGCATTTCAAAGTTACAAACGAGATTAGATTCTTAGACGTGATGTGATTTTAATCATGCAGTAGACCGGAACAGAGCGTCGTCGTGTAGTTGATGTAGGCTGATAGATGATTATGAAGGTGTTCATATTATAAACCCTGTACCTGATGAAAGAAATAACAAACATTATAAAAATATTCAAGTGTAGAAAGAAGTATTATCAACTCGTGTAATGTTATGAACTTAACAAATGAAAAAAATATACATAGAAGGAAAAAAAAAATGTATTTTTTTGTATTCATTTCTAAAACGTCTTATTAACAAAATACAAGGAAATAAATAAGGCAATGATTATAATGCGGTTAATTTATCAAAAAATACCGAACGAACTTTTTATCACAAAAAATATTTAATGCCAGCAAAATCCTTCAATATCCACTTAAAAAACAGGTAGGTAATTAGAAATAAGAGAATGAATAAAACAATAACAAATAATGAGTATTTAAGTATTTTAATATTGCTCTGTTATACTAAAAGGAAGTTATTAAATGTGTGACCTCGTATGTTCTTATAAAATTACTCGCGTGGATTTTTTCCTTTCCAAATGAGTTTGTGTGTGGTAATAGAATTGTTTGAAGTGTACTTATATGGTAAAAAATTCTTCAATAAGCAATGATCGAGAATATTAAAGTCTTATGAATGCTGTAATTTTGTTTGATTGCTCTTTGAAGGAACTCCTGGTTGGTAACGAGATTTTGAATAAATAGAAGCAATAAGATTTCAAGATGCTAATAATATTGTAGGTATTACTCAATTTCAACTTCAATCTTATGAAAAAGTTTCGTTAGATTTACCTATATCGCTGGGGATGCCTTGCTAATCTGGACCTCGATTCTGCTAAAGCACAACCACTGTCACACCACAGAGACTCCAAAAAATGGCATTCAATTTTAGACCTTATTTCTATAGACTTACAGTCACAAAATTAAATGAAAAGAGTTTCATTACACTCTTTCATTCACTCTACAAAAAGCCATTTAATTTTAAACTTTAACAGCATTACTTTAAAGGCTAAAATCAAATGGAATTTTCTCGTAGTCTCTGTGGTGCGATAGTGGTTGTGCTTTAGCAGAATCGACGACCTGGTCTATATGTGAGAGACCCCAACCAGACTAATGCGACGTTTTATTGAGAGTTACATCTACATGTATTTATCCTGGATCTGCTTCTGCTAGCTAGGACGACTAGCCCTCATCACCCTTAATCATACGCTCTTAGAAGCCAGAGATTATTCGAAGTCAAAAAATTCCTTCCCATCGACATCAACTGGGAGGGCGGCATATGGCAATATATACCAATCCTTTGTGCAAGGCATAAACCAGCCATCTGGTCACAGATAGCGTCTATTAGGTGTTTAGAAATATCTCTAAATGTCTAGACCCATCTCGTATATCTAGGTGTGTTATCTATGAAAAAATATAATAATTTATTACCACTCCTTTGCTTCGCGCAGTCGGGTAAAAAATAACAATTCTGTATTCATTGGAAAGAATGAAAAACTACACGAGTCTCAAAAAGCTCAACTTTTTGCTAGTTTACTTGTTCTAGCAGGTATAACATACTAACTCTTGTCTACAGTGTTTTGTTCTGCCAAGCTAAATAGCATCCTAACTCCTATAAATATAACTCTCACTCCTGCTTACCAACATAAACTCTCGTAATAGCTGTGTGCACGTATTTTTTTTCTAGGTCAACAGTTATCCTTCACATTCCCGTCAGCCCTTTCGCGTTCATATTAGCTTTGCTCGACATCGATCAATTTTAATTTGCTAGCTACACAATTTCCCCGTGGTTAGAGTTGCTAACTTCATCATTCTTTTTGGCTAGATAATTTTATTTATTTTTTATTTTTTTTATTTTACAATTTTAGGGAAACTTACAGCTAAAAAAGGTTCAATATTATATAATTAATATGATGAAGGCCAATTATCACTTTCCACTTTAAGGTATTATTACATCTCTACATGCTAATGCTCAAAAAACTCTCAAGGCAAATTAAGTTCTTTTTGAAATCAGGAAACATTAGAATTAATGAAGATCATTCAAAGTATTGATCACACAGGGCTTTCTTCATTCTAGTAACACTAGTGCAAAATAGATCCAAGTCAACCTCCCGACATAACACATTAAAAGAACGAGATGCTCGCATTAGATATGAATTTTGTCTATATAATTCAATTATGTTGTGTTAATCACGTCTTTATGTTGTCTTATCACGATCATGATTCAATCGTCCCATGTGAAATGGTTCCACAAAAAGAACGGTATCTGGAAATGGACTAATCGATAAAGGATATAATATAGTATACAGGTTTTCATTATATTAAGAAATTAAAATTACAATTATTTACATAAATGCATTACTAGTATTAAAACAATATCTGTATACCTATATACAACGCTGCAGGTTTAGGCGTCAAAAAAATCCTCCCCATCGACGTCAACTGGGAGGGTGGCCAGAAGGCTGGCGGCATTGCCACGTTGAATGGCAATGAATGCCAATCCTTTGTGCAAGGAATTAGTTTTATACTTCCATTTGTATTAGTTACTTCGATATAAAGAGAGAATAATTGTAGGTACTCACTTCATGTCCGTATGGATTGAGGAGCCACTTCAGATTTAAAAAGGAAACTTGCCCCCTTATTTAGTAGGGAAGTAAATAATTTTGTAGGCCGAATTCTGAAATTTGTAGTAAAATATGCCTAAAGTTATATCAATGTGAATGTGGCTCCTCAATCCAAACATCTGAATTGAGGAGCCACCTGAAACACGGAAAGTATTTCATGTACATATTTGAAAATTTTGTATCATTTAGTAGCAATTGTGTATAGTGTCTACTAAAAATCTGAGCCCAGTACTGTTTATATTCAAGAATATACAATACTTTTAATGTGGCTCCTCAATCTATACATAAGAGCGTGAATTGCCATGAAAGTTATTGGTCAATTTATATTCCACTGTAAAGACATTTAGTAGCAAGTGTGTTCGAATTTATAGCATATGGACAAAGTAGTAGAACTGAGTAAATTTAATAAATAATCGCATTTCATTTGGCTCCTCAATCCTGACGTCTGCATAATAAATAATTGACTGTACCTACCTGAGATCAAAACGGAATAAAATACCAGAGACACTAACATTTAGTATAAATGTCTACTAAATACATATGCACAGATCCACATTGTATATGTTCGGTATCTGAAAAATAAATTACTTCTGAATATTCCTTATAAATTCGCTATTAAGGGTGACCATGTTATATGAATTAAACTAGGATGATTAATTTTTGAAATTTAATTTTTGGACTATATTCCTATTCGGTACAAAGATTCTTCCTAAGTCATTTCTGGTACTAGAAACTATAATGACTTCAAGTAGCTTATATTATAATATAGGCGTTATAGAATTTATCCCTGCGATTAGCGAAGCTGGCATGGGCCACTATAAAATGTACCCAGCGAATGATGAGATGTTTTGTTATGACGACTATGATTCTCACTGTAAAATTCCTAAAAGCACCGACCAACCAATATTAATTCATTCTTTAACTTATGTTGAAATTGACTAGGTACCTACTAAATATCCTAAACTTATGAAGAATCTTTGTACCGAATACCTATTGTCGAAAAATTACATTTCAAATATGATTCATCCTAGTTTAATTCATATAACATGGTCACCCATATAGCGAATTCGTAAGGAATATTCAGAAGTAATTTATTTTCAGATACCGAACATATACAATGTTGATCTGTGCATGTGTATTTAGTAGACATTTATACTAAATGTTAGTGTCTCTGGTATTTTATTCCGTTTTGATCTCAGGTAGGTACAGTCAATTATTTATTATGCAGACGTCAGGATTGAGGAGCCAAATGAAATGCGATTATTTATTAAATTTACTCAGTTCTACTACTTTGTCCATATGCTACAAATTCGAACACACTTGCTACTAAATGTCTTTACAGTGGAATATAAATTGACCAATAACTTTCATGGCAATTCACGCTCTTATGTATAGATTGAGGAGCCACATTAAAAGTATTGTATATTCTTGAATATAAACAGTACTGGGCTCAGATTTTTAGTAGACACTATACACAATTGCTACTAAATGATACAAAATTTTCAAATATGTACATGAAATACTTTCCGTGTTTCAGGTGGCTCCTCAATTCAGATGTTTGGATTGAGGAGCCACATTCACATTGATATAACTTTAGGCATATTTTACTACAAATTTCAGAATTCGGCCTACAAAATTATTTACTTCCCTACTAAATAAGGGGGCAAGTTTCCTTTTTAAATCTGAAGTGGCTCCTCAATCCATACGGACATCTCACTTCATCGATTGAGCTAAAAGCACACAAATTATAGTCAAAAATATATAAACCTTAAATGCATAATAACCACGCAATATGGTTAAATTCAGAATAGGAAACTATAATCACATTGCTTATATAAATCATTACCTGAAAGTTTTACGATTGTAATAAAAGCAATTGGTATAATATCCGATTACTGATGTAATACAAGATACGGAGCCCAACACCCTTAAACTCCAATTATATAAATTAATGGCTTCATTTTAGTTGAGTACTACAGGTAAATGTTAAGTAGTAATATTAGGTTAGAGTGTAACCATGACTAACTTTGCAAATGAACAGAAAATCACGAATGGTTTGTTACATTACATTAACTTACTTAAGAATTAGTGGATATTAATGTTATATTACTTCACATGTATATAATAGCATATATATCTAAGAGAGAAAAAAGTCGGTCAAGTGCGAGTCGGTCTCGCGCACCGAGGGTTCCGTACAAAATTGAATCAAAGGACGAACTTAAGCTACATAAACTGCAATATATTTTGATTATTTTGACTTAGAAGATTGATTTTTTGATTTGTATATGTGGTTGAATTTCAATTAGATGCCTCTATGCATTCCTGAGAAAAAGGTTTTGACAAACAGACGGATAACGAAATTTTTTTCCTTTCGAGGTACGGAACCTTAGAAATATACTAGGAAAATACAGTATCATAATCAGAAAAACCAAAAAGAAAGTATAAACTCGCTAGAATACTGTGAAAACAGTAAATTGAGGCAGGTCTATCAATTTAAAAAAAAAAAAAGGAAATAGGAAAGGTTACCTAGAATAACATGTATGTTATTCCAATCATGACTGGGTCAGTCGAATACGTGTCTAAAATAACCATATTCTGTGGCTCTCAGGAATTTATTATTTCACACAAGACTCGTATGGGCAGTAAGGCGATGTTATGAATCAAACAACTACTTTCTATGCAGAATATCAGGGCCTTCATTCTGCTAAAGCACAACCACTGTCACACCACAGAGACTGCGAGAAAATTCCATTTGATTTTAGCCTTTAAAATAATGTGGTTAAAGTTTAAAATTGAATGGCTTCTTGTAGAGTGAACGAAAGCGTGTAATGAAAATATTGTCTTTTAATTTTGGACTTTAATTTATAGCAATAAAGTCTAAAATTTAATGCCAATTTTCGCAGAGACTGTGGTACGACAGTGATTTTGCTTTAGTAGAATCGAGGGCCAGGTAGGTATACGCTGTTCTATTACTATATTAAAGTTTTCATGAACGGGCACCTATTTTGTGTATCTGCCTTTCATATTACATTACATTTTCATACCTTTCATAAGTGTTTTAGACAGTGACCGCTTCCTGATACTTAACCGTAGCTACTGTATAAATAAATAGGGTACTTCAATTGTTAATTACTAAATATTTTTCATTAATATATTGCCCGTTAATACGTCAAGTGTTCCGTAGCCACTACATAAAATATTTTTACTTAACATAATTCTTAACCAATAGGTTAAGTTGTAATAGCATGAATCAACAAATGCACAAACAGTGAAATCAAAGTTTCTACAAAAGTTCTGAACTACCAGAGAGACGGTGTGTACGTTAACTCTTGGGTTGACCAATTTGTATATGTCGTCAAAATGAAAGTATGATGATTGCAAGTGCCCATTAACACTCCAAATAAACCAGAGACTAGTACACCAGAAACAAAGACAGTAACCTTTTAAGACACGAAGTTTGATATAAGCTATGTCTCTGATAAAATAAACCATGTAACTTCAAGTAGATAAATTCATGTATAGTAAACCTATGAATACGAAAATAACTCTGTCTCTGTTACGCTTTCACGCCTAAACCGCTTAATCGATTTGGATGAAATTTGATACAGAGATAGATTAGAAATTTGGAAAGGACATAAGTATATTTGGTAGCAAAAATCGACATCCACGCGGACGGAGCTGCGGCCCACAGCTATTTGATTATAACTAAAGAAAGGATAGGTATAAATTAATTCGCAATACGTAATCAATCATCTTGCTAGTCTAACTGTATTCGCCATTTCCTCTTGCGAATAGCTATAGAAATTTCAAGTTCCGCTGGCGTGTCTCGCATTTGAAATGCGTATGGAGGTAATTATTATTCGGGAGGCAGTCTTCGCAAGTTGCTTTTTATGTGGTCACTCAGTTCAAACGTCCGCACATTTACAATAGTACAACCTAATCGTCCCTCGATTTAAATGATTAGTTCGTCAGACAATGTAAATTGGAGATGATAACGATGTTTAAAGTTCAAGCGACAGTTTCAAACTTGACTACAGCTTTTCTGAACTATTATGACGGAATAACTGTGTGTTCTTGGAATGAATCAGACAAACAATGTTCAACGATTAGCTTGTAGACGTATTGACTTACAAACTTTTATTTGTATTGAACATTTTGATTCGTGTTCTATCTCGTGTACAATATACATTGTATGTCAAAAATACTCGTACCTATACATCTTTTTTTAAATATACTTTTTAAGTATTAAGTAAAATTTATAATTTTCTAAGACAGGTGCTACCTGAGCTCTTCTTCTTTTTCTTCTTCTGTGGTAGGACTTAGTAGTCTTACTCTACTTATATAGAGTTAAATTGCTTGTGGCGATCTTGTAAAAGCATGTTATTAAATAAATGTTAACCTTGGTCAAGCATATGAATAGTGGATAACTGGATACATAGATATCAGTTAATTATTATTGCAATATTAACTAATGCGTGGAATTTCTTTGGGTCTCTCTCATCCTAGCGTTAATTCCCAGTCGCATCCGAAGCTTTTCAGCTCGGAGTCTGGGGTCCGCTTTACCGTCTTAACTACAGATTTGGCTAGACCTCGATATTTTTTCGTGAAGCGATTGCCATCTGACCTCCACAGCCCAATGATAACATTAGGCGATATCGAAGCTTTGCAGCTAGACCGTTGTTTTTTTTTTTGGATTTTTTAGGGCTCCACTACCCGTAACGACTGTCATAGATGTTCTTATGGCAACCGGGACCGACGGCTTAACGTGCTCTCCAAGGCACGACCAGACCAATGCAAATTCCCATATTTCATGAACACAAATATTTGCACTGAGCGGGGTTCGAACCCGCGCCTCCTTCGTAGCGGCCGCGTTCACTACCGCTACGCCACGGAGGCTGTCGAAGCTGGCGGCTTTCTTTGGGTCATTTCATTATAATCCGACACATTATAATCTTGTTTTCTAGTGCACATACGTAATATTTTTTCTATTGCGTGTGCACCGGTAGCCTGTGTTACGACCAATCAAAAGCATTTTGTTGATAAGGAGTTAGATGATAAACTAAAGGTTATTTCCTGTGAAAACAAAAGCGCGATCAGTCAGCTTAAACACTGATTAGGAAAAGGTTGGTTGTCAGAATAAGTTCATCACTCAAAAAGAATCCAGAAACCGAGTATTTAAATGCCGACCCAACTTGGTTTTTTATTACCCTTTCCAGAATATAAATCTATTTCAATTGTGGTTGAACTGTCGGCAAATATTATACAACTATGAGTTGAACAACACCTGAAGCTGACATGGACATGTCGGAGGAAATCCGCGTCTAAAATGATTTAGCGCTCCTTGATTTGGAAGTACAACTCAGCTTATAAGGGATGCCTAAACTAGGCACCAAGTTTGATTGAGACCAGATTTATAGAGTAACTTTAGTAAATTTATGGCTAAAGTTTCTAGCACTAGATTTTACGTGTTTAGTATGAGGGGAAAATAAAAAACGCAAACTATTTATTCACCACGACGCACTCCAAGTAAAATTTTTTACGAAAGTATTGATTTATTTAATAGACTCCAGACAGTTTTAGATGGGCGTTATTTCTTCGTTTTCTTAGTGTTGTCGTTTATTGTAAGAAAAATTATTAATTCTCGATTGGATGTGTGAATATCTTCAAAGTCTAATCACTTTTAAGTTCAGAAAGAAGACTTTTAAGTTAAATGTTGAATATTTGATTGCACAATTAGTTTCCCATGATATATGTTTAGTTCAGTAGAAATAATTGAAAATAAATTGAGTTGAAATTTTGAAGATTGAAGGTTTCGCATTCAATCTGTTGTGTGTGTATTATCCTCTCGGTCATCAAGTATCTACAATGATTTACCCATGAATTGTAAATCAACGACGCGCCTAGACTATTATATGAACTACGATGGCTGACATCAAAGCAATTGGTATAATACGAAACAGATTATGAATGATATCATACCTACCTAATAAAGTAATGACAACGTATTTTTACTGATTTAAGAAGATAGGGAAAGGATCTAGGAAAGACACTTCGTACAAATATGTTTGATGGTCTGTCTAGGCCCAAATCAACCGCACCTGCTAGCTGGTAACCGTACCTGATAATTGATGGATAAGACTTTTGGAGAGGTTTTTTTTGTTCAAGGTGGGGATCAGTCAACTCAAATCAATTTATTTACAATTTAATATGAATTTCTATCAGGAGGATTTTGCTTGCACATTGGAGGTCGAGGAATGAAACTCTGACTCTGGATTCAGCTAAGTTCTTTTTTATATACAAAGATGCGTGCTATGAATGGAGAATGGATTCAAATTTTGAATATTAATTGTGGACAATTTCATAGCACATCTTACTCGCTACGCTATATAATATAGCACAGTGGAAACGATCACAGAGTTTTATAGCTTAGCTTTTGCATCTTCGTAGCATAACTGCACAGCACATCTCCGGTGGAAAGCCAGCCTAATCCTAAAGGAACTAGGTATCTACTTATCCGGCTACAAATAAATATAGTAGGTACGTATACTTTTACATAATTAAAATACCTACATCATATACCTTCTCGATTAAAGCCCAATAGTTATAAAACCATAATGATATTACTACGTTACAATTAACCTGTTCTTGGGCAAAATGGAGCCGTTAATTTATATTAATGGGGCCTGGCGGGTATTTAGACTCGATTTCTCCCCTTTCATCGAGATTTGAGCATTATACCAGTAGCCTTTATCATTACCAAGGACCTTTCAAGGTATTATTTGACTTATATTTGTAACAATATTGATTTATTCCCCTTTTGTATATAGAAAGAGTAGAACAAGTGAAAGCGCTTGTGTACTTGGGTTCAAAGTTCACGGTAAAGTGAAATCATGGCTATGGCGTTTAGTAAAGGGTTTTGGCAAAATTCAAGTAAATGTGTCTAAAGAATCACAACTGGTTCAAAAACTCGTCCCCAAACATATGGCAAAAAGGGTCAAATGTAGACAGAAGTATGAAAGTATACCTAGGTATTGCGCGTAGAAGTTAGTTCCTACCTTATTTCCTACAATTTATCTAATATCAGCAACCGAAATTACAAATATGCCCTCTAACCCCTGCAGTTAAGCTAAATAGCTTGTGTCAGGAGTGGGTTCACGTTGGTAGTGTAATAGCCAGGATTAGAACCCAGTATCTTTCGATCGTAAGGCCGATTCCTTAACCACTAAGCTACTGACACGTTAATTTTTCATTACTATTTTATTCATATTATTAATGTGAAAGTTCGTGAAGATGTTTGAATGTTTGTTACTCAATCACTCTCTAATGACTGAACGGATCTGGTTTAAATTGGGTACAGGGTTTGATTACAGTCTGGAAGAACATATAGGCTACTTTTATCCCGGAAATAGGTTCCCATGGGTTACGGGAACGGGATCAAATGTCCAGCAACAGTTAGTGTATAACTGGAGATCGACCAATGACAACCTCTATCGAGCACAACGTTGCGACTTGCTTGGATGTCTTTTGAGGATAGCACGGGGTGCTACTGCGGTGGACGGGCTTAAATTCACCAAACATAGATTATTACAAAACAATCCGAACGCACCAGGGCTTCGTATATTATCGTCCACCTTCCTATCAAGTCTAGGTATATAGGAGTGTTGTACAATGACATCAGCTCTTTGTAAAATACGGAGGCCATATTTTTATTAGAGTACACGCGAAATCAATTCTATATCTGAAACTATCTAATTTGGGTTGGGGTTGTGTGGTGAGGCTAAAAATGTTACCTCAATTTTCCTGTTAGAGACTCGTATTGAACGGTAATTGCATTGGTGCCCGTGAGTATCAAGGGTTAGAGACCTTCGTTAGATTCGTTTCTAATGATGTCTTTGGCGTATTCTGATGGGGCCGCATTCCGATATACCCATTAATGATACTCATTAAAAGTTTATAGGGATTTCAGTTCATGACCAACTAGAAATTTGGTGACGTGAACACAAGTCGACAGTAATGTATGCCTGTGCTCTACAACTTGACGTCACCAAATTTATAGCATGTGGTATTGAAATATCACCGCGGATTCAGCTGGTGAGTTCGTTCGATCGTTCAAAGTGTTCTTACAGCATGTGCCTGCTGGTATCTGAGCGCGTTCGTGCTTCGGTGTGCATGTTTAAAATTGGCTCTCAATGGTTACCTATCTTAATCCCGAATTTTAATATTCCGAATATCATAATCCCGAAAACGTTTGGCCATTTTTTCATAATCCCGTTTTTTCAAATTCCGAAGTTTTATTTGCCATATAATCGCAACTCCGAATTTCATTTGCCCAATTATTCATTTGTACGACGTTTTATAATCCAGACGAACGAGTTCCAGACACACGAAATCTAAATGCACAAAATCCAGATGACCGTAATCCATATGCATGAATGCCCAAATTTTAAAACACAATTTTTTGAAATGCATTTAATTGATAACCAGACAAACAATATCCAGATTTTTAAAACCAGCTAGCATCAGGCATGCAGCATGTAGTAAGCATCAGGAATTTAGCATGCAGCAAGCATCAGGCATGCAACATGCAGCAAGCATCAAGCATTTAGCATGCAGCAAGCATCAGGCATGCAGCATGCATCAGGCATGCAGCATGCATCAGGCATGCAGCATGCATAATGCATGCAGCATGCAGCAAGTATCAGGCATTTACCATGCAGCAAGCATCAGGCATTTAGCATGCAGCAAGCATCAGGCATTTAGCATGCAGCAAGCATCAGGCATTTAGCATGCAGCAAACATCAGGCATTTACCATGCAGCAAGTATCAGGCATGCAGCATGCAGCAAGCATCGTTTCTGTCACAGCTCCGGCGCTGCGGGGCTCCAGCGGCCCCACACGAGCTTATCGTCGCAGATGGTTGTAACGCCCACCACCGCAGCTTCGGCTTGCTGGTCGGCTGCGCCGGCCAGCCTCAGCCGCGGCGGCGGCCATTGTAACCACCTGCTCCTCAGCTCGTGGGCCGCCTCGCCCCTCTGCGCCTACGCGGGTTTAAATAACACTCTAGGGGTAGGGCAAACAAGACTACGTGAAGTCGGATTTGCAGCAATTCATTTCTTTCACTAATTTTTTTGTGACAATTTTTGACTTTTCAAACCAATAATTTAAGGGTTAAACTGTTAATTTTTCCGTATAAAATTCCGTACAGGGATAAATAAAAAATAAAAAAAACCTAACCTATCCGAATCGGATTGCACTGAGTCGGGGTGTTAACGATAATTTTAATAATTTCGACATTGAAATTTCTAAAATAGTGTACCTTAATTTCTAAATTACTTACTGTACGTACCTAATAAATGAATCATATAAATTTACTGAATTTTACTATACTTGTATATAGTTTAGCTGGAATACGATTGTATGGGAACCAAATAAAACGATTATGAAAATTTGGTAAATGGTACGATGGGAAACAAAAAAAAATATTTTGAGAATCTGGTATAACTATAATATAGTTATACCAGATTCTCAAAATATTTTTTTTTGTTTATCTAAATATATAATGTCCAAATATTATTTGGATTATGACAATATGGGAAACAAAAAAAAGCTATTTGAAAATTTGGTTTTAGTGCCCCTGGTAATTGATTTATCTGGGAAATGAAAAACGGAATTATAGAAAGTTGTCATTCATTACATCTGTCTTTTAAAAGTTCTACCAACCGTTTTCGGGGTTTTAAGATTCGGGTAACAGAAATTCGATATTTCAATAGGTTACCGCTCTCAATAGCTGTTAGGTCAAGACAGAGGTATGTTGCTATACGGGTGACCTGAATAACTCTGTCACTGGTTGTGGTTGGCTACTAACCATAACTCGGGATAGGAGGTCAGACGGCAGTCATAACCAAGTTTCATTAAATTTAGGGTACCTTGGATTCCAAGGTGAAGGCCTCGGGTGTAACCGGGTCGATAGCAGGAATAATGATGAAAATTTTTGTTTTATATGAAAGAATAAATTTGTTTATAATATATTTAGATATGTAAGTGATAAGATGGTTGACTGCTTTGTATAATTTTTAGCACAATTTTATTTACTTAACATCCCTGTTTAACCGTTCTTGAATGTAAAGCCGTGAGTATAAAAAAACATACGCCGAGAAAATATTAAATACGGTCGAGATGAGTGGCGCTCACTTCAGCCTTAGACTTTGAGAGCTATTGAAATTCGATATCGACGTAGACGCCACACTATATTTTGTATTTGTTCAACTAGCGAATATTGCAGACTTCAAAACTTATCTTGATTTTCAGTCAAAAAGTTGAAGTTGAAATTCCAGACATATCTAATCATTATTCGCATTCTGGAATTACCATTTTCAGAGCTATTAGGGGTAGGGTGGTATAAGATTGCGCGGGCGATAAAATTGCGCATACGTCATAGCAAGGCAATGGAGTGATCTTCGAAACCAACTTCAGCTGTGTTTTCTTAGCCGTCGCAACCAGCACGTGCCCCCAAAAAATAATAATAAATAAGTGGAAAACAAAAGAGATACATAAGTACAAAGTTTTTATTCCCTTTTGATCTATTTTTTTGATGAAATGAATGCGTTACTGTACAAAAACTCTCAGTCATTTTAGTAATTTGTTAGTACTTTGTCGCGGCAGTATCACTCATATTTCGACCTGATAGAACGTAGTTTGCACATTGTCTATGAGATGGCAGTAATATCACGATGTTTAGAGTGGTATTCCGATGTGTAAAATTGCGCAATTCGGGTGTGTGTAAAATTGCGCGCGCAATTTTACCCGTCCGAAATTTTAGTAGGTAAATATAAATAATATTTTTGAATGAATGAATTACAGCCTGGGCCTTCTCTATCTCAACTAGTCTCTTTGCCCCCTTCAAAACCGTTTATAACACCTGCACCTATATTATATCTGGGAAGCCATCACCTATTGTGAAAGCAAGGTCTAGTCTTTAAATAAATTCACCATTGTTGGCTGACCTTTTTTTGCTTTTATTTATGATATGTGTAGGTTATATAGTTGCGCAATCTTATCGATCTCAACGCGCAATTTTACACACTAGGGTGTACAAAATTGCGCAATTCCCGATTCGTGATTTTGCTTTAATTACTTAGAAGATTATATGTTTTTTGTTACCATTCGTATAATAATTTGTTGCTATATTGATAAGGATAAATAAAGAAACGTTTCTTCTCAGGTAGGATTAACATTTTTTATTTTATGACCTATTGATTGCAAACTGCGCAATCTTACACCACCCTACCCTATTAGTATGAGTTCATTTGTATACCCCTATTCTGAAATTGACGGCATGTGTACAATATAGAAATGAATATATTTTTCACTTAATGCTAATTGTATCATTTACTGTATATTACAGAATACAGACGACGCAGGTACTTCAATTGCAGAGCCCATTTTACTTCTTGAGTACTACAGTAGATAGATAAAAGCACAGAATGCATCTATGCTTTTATATACTGAAAATTACTTTAAAACAGCATTTGTTGTATTTAAAAGGAAGGAAAAATCGATAACATCTGTGTACGATGACTGTTAAGGAGCACGACTACCCATGGTGTTTTAAGAAATTTAGGTAGTGTTTTAGAGTATACTTGTATAATAGTTCAAGTCGTTAGGTAAGATTCCATTCCAAAACTGTTTCCGAGGGATGGGTCTCCATTGTATTGACAGAAGTGGCCAATGCCAGCGTACCGTATTTAAAAGCGCCCACTCATTAACAGTCCGCCTACAGTTTCTGGTCCTATCGGGCGGCCCGCTGTCCTAAGCCGATAGCACTAACACACTAAAGCGATTTTTGCTGGCCGGCTGTCACTTTTGCGACTACACACTAGCAGTTAGGAATCGACAGTTTCCTACCGTAATATCGCGCGTTTGCAATGATCTAATAAAACGATGTGCTCTTCTGCTACTTCATAAACTGCATAAATCGCCCTTGCGACTGTTCGACCGACATCTGACGGCGCTAACCGGAATCGTTAAGCGGCTACACACTCTCAGATCGTATTAGCCGTCAGTCCAAAACCGTAAACAAAACTGTAACACCCATATAAAATCAATTCACAAACAACACTTAAGTGCCAAAGCGCACTGTGCGTTCCCTTAAGTGAACACACAGCTAAGTAAGCTCCTTAGCTATTTTAGCCAACCCATGGTGTTGGTTGGTAAGCTGAATTGTGAAGAAAGTCTCTCGGTTAGTTTGTTTAAAAATTAGACAATTTATAAAATTCCCATTAAATTTAGAAATGATTAAACAGCAATTTTATGGAACATGTTTTGTCAATAGACATCTTTTTTTTCTATTGTAGGACATTTTACACAACACTATCTAGACCCAATGTAACATACTTCGATACATTTTTTTTCGTAAATACATACATATTATATATAAAAACACCCAAAACAATGCAAATATTCACATTCATGCATAAAAATATTTTCAATGAGCAGGGGTCGAACCCGCGCCTGCGTTGCGGCCGCGTTCACTACCGCTACGCCACAGAGGCAGTCGATATTCTTTCTGTCAAACTATGTAGTGAACTTAGCAACACAAATGGGCCAATCAAGGATCGGTATCTAACGCAGTGCGTTCCCTCAACGAAGTATTACTTAAGTGTTGTCTATGAATAAAAAGGCTTGCCAAAACGAACGCACTGAGAATTGTCGTTCTTTGCACAGTGTTGGTAGTACGCATAGCGAAGTATTGTTTGTGAATACGAGTGTGGGCTATTGCGATTACCTGACAGACTGATATCGGTTGTCGTTCGGTAAACTGTTAGTGTGTGGGGCGCTTAAGGAAGAGCCCGCGCGCTGTGCGACGGTGCTTATTCTGGTGTCGGCCTGAGACCCGCTCCTCGGCGGTCTCGACCGAGCAGGTTACGCATACGAAATTGCCACGCATAGGCAGTTTTAACGGCACGCAAGTGGTAATAGTGTAACCATTGTATCATAGTGCTGTAGTATCATAGCTCAGTTTGTTGCATTAAATAAATATATTTTCAAAAGTGTAAGTCTGTGGTTTCGCTGCTTACTTCAAAGAGACCCCGCACCTCTCGCTTACATTGACATTCTTCACAATATTATGTTCCTAGACATCTTGGGAGCTCGCTAGCTTTCTGCGGTCTCAGCGATGCAGGGGTAACTCGTGTCTCCGATCAGAGAAATGTTTGTAGCAATAAAATCGATCTCTTATTCAAAACAAATTGTGTAGGTAGAATGTTCTAGAATATGTAAAAACATTCACATTGTTAATATTAATGGGACTAGTAGGAAGTTAACTACTTAGATACTTTAGAATATTTAGCAAGAAGATTGCACAATATACAAGTAAAAAACATTTAAATATCTAAACATCTTCACAAACTCCTATTTACAATAATATTATTATTAGTAGGGAAATTTATTAATTTAGAATAGCTAAAAATGGCATAGTAGGGAGTAGGATAAGAATAAACTAGAGAAACCCTAGTCTACAGTATCGTGGTACCGGGTCTGAACTGTAATGTAGTAAGTCCTGTAAGAATAAAGGTGATTACACAACGGGTACACGTACAGGGCTAACGACTTAAGGAATCATCATTATAAACTTCTACTTTAGTCTTAAGTCTTGTCGGAAAGTTTAGTCTCCATACGTAATGTTGACACGTTTGTCTTCGTAATGATGATTATACAGATTATGCTGGCTTAATGTTTGTTTAACATGTACACGAATAATTCTGAAATTGTTGCTAAGCGTCTCACTTTTCAAGAATTAAAGTCAAAGAATTGTGATGTAAAAGATTATGTTAACAATAATTTTAAGCTGCATACATTATTCTGGGATTAATCGTACTTGCGCAATAAGTTGATTGCTGAATATTTACGCTCTCATTTAGGTAGGGATGCTCGTAAATACAAGAGGTAAAAAGAAATGATGACCTAATTAAAATACGTAAGCACAATGAGATTAACCAACAATTTATATCAATGCGTATAGCACCAAAATTCGTTTAGGCAATCATAACACTCGCGCCCACATGAGATATGAACGCAATAGTCGGTTGAGGCGTACTTTGTCCAAATTTATCAAAAATACTTTTGGTACCACGCAATAGAAGGTAAGTATTGCTTGTAATCGCATTAAACACTCAATCTCTCTCAATGTAAGATTTAGTGATTGGAAAATCTTTCACGTTCACGTCATACCGTATAATATTGGCCTCAAAACTAATCCACTCGTCTAATACTTTTAGTTCTTTTTGCTCTGAATTACCCTAGCATATTGTGAAACAATATAAACTCACGTTGTGCTTGTTAGTGAATTGCACAGCTGCGTCAAAGTTTTGATTAGTTTATTTCATCACAACGATTCTCTTCAATCGGTTGACTATGGTACACCGTACAACGTAGTATTTATCGCAATATTTTTTTTTCGTTTATTAATTTTTAAAGCTGGTTCATACAAAGCGTTATCAGAGTGGGGTTAAAATAATTACCTACAGTTTCTTACATATACAATTGCAATTTGTACACACTATTAATTAAACTTAAAACTTGACAGGTGCACCATTAAAAATATTACCGTCCTCCTATACTTTTCGGCATGGATATTGTGTATGTAGCATTATAAACAAATAAAGCGGGGTGTGAAAAAGCATCTGTTGAGGTCGCATGGTGGTTCTTATCTTCTGGATCTTATCCCTAGCTTTGAGGCGTTAGTTAGTGGCGGCCCTAGGAGCGGGAGTTCTCTCGTTCACAACCTTGCTCATGGTAATGACGCTGCGCGAGTGCATGGGCTGCGTCCCCATCTGCGAGTAAGTGATGCTCGAGAAGGAGTCGGCGTGGCGAATCCGGAGGAGATTCATGGCCCATATAGCACGCGACCTCCGTCCCTTAAGAGCGCAACGGCAACGGGTGGAGCCGTCTGTCACCCTAGCAGAAGCAGGCCGAGGCGGGGCCGCAATCGCCCCTCTCCATTCTCCGGGGCTAGGAGAGGACACCGTGGTCCCCACACCCGAAAAGGGCCACCTTGGAAGAGATGTCCCTGGGACGCCCAGGGTGCGAGAGATATTATGTCACTGGCAATTTCACCTCTGGAAACCTACGACTAGTCCGAAATAACTACACCGCCGCGCGCCGGCGATTTTGCACACGTTAAAAAAATTCTAGCTTTTGACGGACGGAACAAAAAAAAAATAATCCAGCAATAAGATTTAATGTTAATATTATATAATAAATTCGGTCAAGTGCGAGTCGGACTCGCCCATGAAGGGTTCCGTAGCAGCAAAGGCGAAAATTGCGATTTATGACGTATTAAAAAAAAACTACTTAATGGATCTCGTTCAAACCAATTTTTCGTTGGTAGTTTGCTGGCAATGTACATCATATATTTTTTTTAGATTTATCATTCTCTTATTTTAGAAGTAAGAGGGGGGGGCGACACATTTTTCCACTTTGGAAGTGTCTCTCGCGCAAACTATTCAGTTTAGAAAAAAAATATGTTAGAAACCTCAATAGCATTTTAAAAAACCTATCTATAAATACCCCACACGTATGGGTTTGATGAAAATAATTTTTTTGAGTTTCAGTTCGAACTTTCGAAGTATGGACCCCTAAAACTTAATACTTTTTTTTCTATTTTTGTGTCAAATTCTTAATGCGGTTCATAGAATACATCTACTTACCAAGTTTCAACAGCATAGGTCTTAATAGTTTCGGAGAAAAGTGGCTGTGGCATACGGACGGACAGACAGACAGACAGACAGACATGACGAATCTGTAAGGGTTCCGTTTTTTACCATTTGACTACGGATCCCTAAAAAGGACCGAATCCATTTAATCCCAGCAATGAGCAAAACTCGGATTTCACTTTGGATTTAATAATAATTATTACTCTGTTTTCCTATTACTTTCCCTACCATTAACTCAATTACAGGTAAATTGCCTTAAGAATTACATTTTCAAACCATCAAACACTTTCGAAAAATCTTACCTTTCGTTGGAGTAGCAGCACGCCATTGATATTTTCATTAGAATTAACAGAAAGGTTTAATTCCACGAATTAAATAATCTGAGCAAGTTAATTTTGAATTCCAATATAAAAGCCATTGACGATTGCGTGGGTAGCTAAGTATAATTGGCTAGCGTGGAAAGGAATAAACCACGAAGGGTCATTAGAAGATTTTTTACCTTTCAGACTATGTTTGTGCCAAGGGAACAGTTAAAATAAACCCTCTAACTTATTTGAAGAAAGAACATTCTGAGGAAATTCCCCCCTTTTCTTTGCAAAACTTTACTGAATAGCTTACCTTTTTAGAGTGATTTTGTGTGAGGTCATTATATTTTATTAGAAAGACTAAAAATTGATTTATTGGATATGTATGTGTGAATAACATTTGGTATAGAATTTATAAAAATATTGAGTGGATGTAATTTTCTCGTAATGATATATTATGACACTATGAATTCACCTGCGTTACCTAGTAACGAAATTATAAAGTTACTAGCTGTTGCCCGCGGCTCCGCCCGCGTGGAATTCTGATCCCGTTCATCGCTGATATATAGCCTATATGTTAATCCAGGGTATAAACTATATACATACCAAATTTCAACCAAATCGGTCCAGCCGTTTATGCGTGAAAGAGTAACAAACATCCACACATCCACACATCCATTCTCACAAACTTTCACATTTATAATATTAGTAGGAAGTAGGATAATAATAATTCTCAATTCATACTTTTAATAGGGTGGTACACTTTGTTCAAACGAAAAGATGAAGGAAGGATATTTTGAATGTAATTGAAATAATGATGTAGCAATTTTAATCCTAAATTGCTATTATATTGTAGCTAAAGTTTATTTCTATTCTATTCTATTCTATTCTAAAGTACACTAGTCAGTATAAATTATAATATATTCCACGCTACTAGCTTTTATGTTTTTGGTACTTTATTTTGACAAAACCAACACTCGCCCGTCAGATTTGAAGGAGTAACCATGGTTTATAAATGTTTGCATATCAAATAAATCTATAACAGGTTTTAATAGCTCGTGCTCAGATGAACTTTTTGACATGATACCCACAGCTATATGCTATCATCGCTCCGCTCGCTATAGGCAGGGAATTCATCCTCACACATTGCGACTGGAAACGGTGCGCACTGTGCGGCATGAAAGGAACTTTATCCCATGCACACTCAAGCTGTGGAATGAACTCCCTGTGAGTGGTGGTTTTCCCAAGCGACTACAATATGGAATTCTTCAAGAAGGGCATTAAAAAGTATCTTCTAATGCCCTTAATAAAAAAATCACGATGATTTGGTAAACTTTGGTTTTTTGGACTGCTGTCTAACTTTATTGACAAATAAATCAATTTTTAATTTTAATTTTTATTTATTTATTCAGACAATTTTAGTCCACATACAATAATATAATAGTAATAGTAAAAGGAAATAACAATGAGAATTAATAATAATAAAAACATACACATTTAAATCACATTCTGTAGATAGGTTCATCAAGTCCCACGTTCAACATGTAACTTGGTGAACCTACCCAACACAGCACCTTCCATCCTGCCTGCGAACACCCTCAACATGCTGCTAGGGCTCGCCCAAAGTCTGTGCACCAGCGAGGCCACTCTTTTGCGCATGAGCGCAAAGAAGTCATCCGTGCTTCTCGTTGCAAACATTTCGGATGCACTGCAGTAGCGGGGGAGCCCCAGCAGCATCCTAAAGGCGTTATTATATTGCACACGCAGGGTGCCGTACGATTTCTGGGTATATGTGGTCCACAGGCTACTTGTGTAAAATGTTTGGCAATAAGACTTGAATAACATTATCCTAGCTTGTATAGAGCATCTAGTAAACCTGCGAGCCAACATATTCCCCCTCACACATATCGCCCTACGCTCCCTCTCAATATCACAATCGTCTTTTAAGTCCTCTGTAACAATATGTCCTAAGTATTTAAATTTACTCACCCGTACCAATGGCGAACCACACAGTGTAACCGGTGGTACATACAGTGGACCTTTGTTTATTCCTCGGAACACTAGCAATTCGCTCTTAGTGGAATTATATCGCAACCCGTGTTCAGTGGCATATTTTTCACATATGGCTACTAACTTTCGGATGCCACTGATTGATGGGCTCAGCAACACCATGTCGTCCGCATAACTAATATTATTGAGACTTACGTCATCAATTCGACATCCTACATAGGTGTTGCTGAGCTCCTCAATCAGCCCATTCACATATGCATTAAAAAGTCTAGGGGAGGTAAGGCCCCCCTGCCTGACTCCACACTCCAGCCCATACGGCTCAGAAAGCGCATCTTGCCATTTGACTTGATTGGACTGATTACCGTACCAGTATGCTAGTATTTCAATTAAGTCGGCAGGGACACCCTGCTCCCCAAGCTTTTCCCACAGTTTATCATAAACCACTGAATCGAATGCCCTGGACAGGTCCAGGAAACACGCGTAGACCGGGGTTTTTCTATTTGTATAATACTGGACAGTGTGCTTCAATGTAAATAATTATGGCTGCTTCAGTAGACAACCCTTGCCGAAACCCAAATTGGGCATCATGCAGACTAAGATGTCTAGCGAGATATGAGTCGAGCACACTGTCCAATATCTTAGCAATAATAGTAGCCAACGATATTGGTCTATAATTACCCTTATCCGCGATGTCTCCTGTCCTATTCTTAACAATAGGCACGACTATGGTTCTCATTAAATCTTTTGGCAAATATCGATGACTCAAACAAAGATTGTATAACAAAGTTAGCACTCTGGGCAGATGTACACCGCCATATTGTAGGTGTTCGATGCTGAGCCCATCATGCCCTGGTGACTTGCCCCTTTTCATACTTTTAATTGCAGTTTTAATTTGTTTACATGTTAACACTATGCATGGATTTGAACCTGTTACCACAGCATCGTCCACCTGCAATACCCGCGCCTTCAGTGAAACACTCTTAAATTCATCCATGAATAGGTTTGCGATTTCATTATGGTTTTTTATACAATTAATACTTTCCGAGTGGCTAGGCCCATTGTTTATTTTTTTTGTATATTTCCAAAAGTTTTTAAAATCTTTATTGGAATGGTGAGATGCTAAAATATCCATGCTTATTTGTTCTTGGTGTTTTATACACCATCGCAATCTTGATTTGAATATTTTGCGAGTTAAAGTCATCTCCTCAAAGCTAACACCCATATTAGGTTGCCCATTTAAAAACCAGTTTTGTAATTTATTTTTCGCCTGCGTATGTGCATCCCTAACGTATTTATTCCAACCCCTAATACATTTATTTTGTGGCTTACCAAAAATACGGGGTGCCTTAGAATTAATAGCCGCCTCACATAGCGTGTTCACAATACATTCATAAAGATTATCAATTAACGAATAGTGACTAGTACTTGTACATCCTTTTTCTACACAATTTCTACATTCAGATGGAAAATCTACATGTTTTAATTTTTCATTACATAACTTCTCAAATTTACATATCTCCTCGACTGTTCTATCCCCCCAGATAGCTTTATTAAATGTCTTTGTGTTTACTATGGATTTAGTCTTAATAACATCAATATCACACTGTACAATTAAAGGAAAGTGATCCGACCAAAATGTACTATAAATAACACTAGTTTGTATTATTGTTTGAAAAGCTGCTCTCGTAACAATGCAGTGGTCTAACCACCTCCTACTACCATGTACGTCACTGATAAAGGTATAAGAGTCTGAGCACATACCCAAAATTTCCAAATCGGCACACACCAAATCTTGTTCGGTACAAAAACTCAGCATCTCGTTACCGAAAGCTGTACCCGGATGCGCGTTAAAATCACCCAGGACGAACACCGATTCCATTGTACTGCTTTCTATTATGGCCCATACCTCACCGAGACAGTCTGTAAATTCTGGCATGTTGTCAGTTGAGTCCGTAGGCATGTATACGTTAATCACTAGAAAGGAACGACCTTTTACACGGACACACACCGCACATATTCGATCACTATTACAGGCAATGATGGAGACGGAGTCAAACGCACTCTTCCGCCACAGCAATGCAACACCCCCGTACGGCCTGCCCTGTAGAATGCCAGCTGATGTATCCACCGCAGACTTCGTAGTGCAGCTAAAATCCTGATGTATGGTGTCTAAAAATGACAAATCGTGGGGCATCAGCCATGTTTCCTGCAATGCCACTATATCAGCTTTCTCGCACAGAGTCCTAACGCAGTTAACAGATTTTTTAATGTTTTTACAGTTGAAACTTATTAATGATAACACTTTTTTGTTGCTTCCTGTATCCATTATTAATTATTATTATTAAAGCTTCCTTCGTCTATACGTCTTTTAAAATTAATAAATTTTCTGAAAGATATTCCCTCCGGCCAGAAACTGTCGTCTAAAAAGATATTCACCTTTTGGGTAGACACAAGAAGCTTGTAGGCATTGTATGGCTTGTCATATTTCATATTAATTTTTTCTAATGTAACGATCTCCTGCGTTTTATTTTCAATATATTCACATATGTCTCTTGCCAGAGTTTCTTTATTTACATTCGAAATAAACAAAGCTGTTTTGCTTTCCGCGGCCCTAAACTTTTTCGAGGGAGACGTAGTCGCTTTGCCCATTTTCCCTATAAAGCGGTTCTTATTGCCTTTATGTAACCTTTCAACTCGGGTCCACCCATTTGCCCCAACTTTTTGTTTCCAATCATTTGTACTCATAATCTCGGCAATCGTCAGCTGACGCGATTGCTTCTCTGACGTAGAGGTAGAACGGTGATTCATTTCGGCCTTTTCCAACAACACTGTGTTTGGCGACGCAAGTGGAACGCACCTATCAGGTTTACTCGGCGAGAGAGCGAGAAGGCGCGACCCATTGCATTCATGTTGAATGTTCGTACACTGCTCTGTGTCCGTTACCGGTACCACCGAGACAATATCACTCAACGACGATTCTCCGTTTAAAATCGATACATACCCACTTTTATTTACATTACTACACATATTATCAGATGTTTTCTGTAGTTTTAATTGTTCTAATTCGTTTTTTATGTTCTCAAATTCTTTCACCGTAACAGATGTAGCTTTAATTTCACTTAATAATAATTAGGATCCACCTAGTAAAGATTTTAGCTTTTCAACTAGATACTGCCATCAGTACCTACTAGTTCTCGTTTCTGCGCTAGTAAAAAGCTGTATAAAGCATGGGCCCCGAAGATCTTGAGGGAGACCCATACACCCCGATTAAAAAAAATAATACTTGCATTTCACAAGCGCGCGCGTGCTTTAGCATGTGCGACTTTTTTGACAGTTTTTTTCTCTGCTAATTGTACCGTTTCTATGCACACACAATAATTATTTACACGTATACTGACACGACATAAACACAACTAAACGCAAGCACTCGTTATCTGCAATAACTATAACATTTACGAGTATAAAGGAATATTACTATACAATGTTCTGGAATGATGGCGGCACTTGTCAAATAAGTATTAGAGTAGTGTTATTATGGCGAACTTCGTCACGGGTACTTAAAGACCGCTTCCCACCGTCCGCGATTCTGCGGATCATCACGCACAGCCGACGATCGCGGACGGCAACGCACGCAGACAGGGCTCTTCCAACGGTGCGTGTTGGTCTGTGTAGATCTTTTGATAACTTCATTTCAAAATGCAAAGTGAAAGAGAACGTGTCGTCGCTGCAGCCGCGGCTGTGGTATTCATTAACAATTATTACCAAATCATGCGATCTAGTAAAAGTAAAAAGAAACCACGTCGCTGGTGGATATCAGCATACAACAAAAGTCGTTTAGCATAAGTGTACATAGACATATATCTAATTTTATTTATTTTCTGTTTTGTCACCCATAGCAGTGGGATCACGGTAGAAAATTAATGAATGACATAAAATATTCTGACTTGTCGTCGTCTGTGCTACCACGGACGCGCACCGCACCTTTGAAGTTACCGCCTCGCGACGGATACCGGCGCACCGCCACGGACGTCCTCTGCTACCACGGACGAGACCCTTCCCACGGTGTGCCGTGCGAGCTGGTCCGCGTCCGTCCGCGATATCGCAGACCGTGGGAACCGGCTATAATACATTAAACAATCAATAATTAATGGTTAAATCCATAGTTGTTGCTACAGCTATATTCGTCTCAACACGATTAATCCATAAATATAGGACGTTGTTTTCCATAACATCACGGCGATCTGGCTGTATTTATAAACATGCTCCACGGTTCAGTTACCAACAAATCTTAGGATAATCGCAACCTCGACCTCGATCTATTCAATTAGCTTGTTTTTATAGTCGTCGTTTTGGGATCACAAATGTTATTAGCGTTAAGTTATGTGATGCATAGGTATAGCTTGAATAGCGATTATAAAGCAATTCGTATTCAAAATCTTCTTCATCCTAGCGTTAATTTCCAGTCGCATCCGAAGCTTTCAACTCGGAGTCTGGGGTCCGCTTTACCAGTTTTAACTACGGATTTGGCTAGACCTCGATATTTTCCGTGAAACGATTGCCATCTGACCTCCACAGCCTTAGACCCAAATTAATAGCATTTGCTAACCTAGTTTAAGTTTTGTTTATAGTTAATATTATTTTGTTACAATAGGACTGCCATGTCGTAAGATAAAAGTCCTATAAATAAATAAAGATTAAAAAAAAACACACACACAAACATTAGGCGATTTCGAAGCTTTGCAGCTAAACCGTTGTTTCTTTTTGGACTTTTTATGGCTCCAATTGCCCGTAGCGACTGCCATAGATGTTCTTATGGCAACCGGTACCGATGGCTTAACGTGCTCTTCGAGGAACGACCAGACCAATGCAAATACCCATATTTCATGCACACAAATATTTGCACTGAGCGGGTATCGAACCCGCGCCTCCTGCGCAGCGGCCGCGTTCACTACCGCTACGCCACGGAGGCGGTCAAAGTAAATCATAGTAAATACGCTGGGGTACCTATGCCATCCACACTTAAAAAGACAGCAATACAACATTATGCTTTTACATTATGACATATAAGCTATTAATTTTATTATATGAATATTGACATTGATAAATTAGTTGAAAATTACCTGCTCATAAAATTATTTCACCGCAATTAGGCACGTAATGACACCTATTATCAAACTGTGCCTTTTTCATTACTATTATTCACAAGTGAGTTATGGATTCTTTTTTAAATTTTATAGGTTAAGTTTCTATGCTCTTAAAAAAGTTCCGATACAAAAAAAGAACGTGTTTAATAGTACAAATAAATTAATATGCCTATTGTATGGTCATTTGATGCATTTTCGTATTTAAATAAATAATTTCAACTTGTAATACTTGTATAATAAACAAAATTTTCACTCAAATTTAACTTTTTTGTTTCTCTAAGTACAGAAAAAAAAAGTTAAAGTCAAACCTCATTCTTTTAAATATGGCCGATCGCAATTGTTAGATGCGCGCGCATAGGAAAACGAATTAATTTGTAGTATTGTTTATTTAGTATTTGTAGTATTATTTTATTCGCAAGTGTGTTGTAAAATAGCGCCTCGGCGGTAATCACCGACTTTGCTCACTTGTACCATAATGTACTATTCTTTCCATTTTTCTGTTGACATTAGCATCTGCTTTTGACATTATTCTTATTATCATAGATTTATTTACGGGATAGAAGCTTTATGACTTCTTCTAGATTAGACAAGGTATCAATATGACTACTGACATATTTACCGTATACATCAATGTGAAAAATGATTTTTTTTTTTTATATTAATATAAATTACGGCACTATTATAAGATTTTTTGCATGCTGCTAAAAACGCCAAAATGTGCTGGACAAACATTAAATTTAATACCTGTGTACTTAACTATGTTTTGCAATTTGAATTTTAATTTGAATTAGACCCGGTGATATAAGTAATAAAATTTAAACAAAATCTATAACTCACTTGTGAATAATAGCAATGAAAAGGTCAAAGTTTTATAAAAGGTGTCATTACGAGCTTAATTGTGGTGAAATAAAAACTACATTATAAGCGAGTGTGTTGAAAAATGATTATATGCAGCAGCCGCTTGAACTTGGCGTCTATGAGAACGCAGGTGTAATATTTTATGCAAGTTTAAACTCACAAAAATTACGTAAGCAGTGCAACCGTATGTAGGCAATGACATTTCATAACATAGACATGTCATATGCTTACAAATCAACGTAGAAAAATGTGCCGAACTCACACACACACATTTTTAATTCATCTACACTTTTGGTGTATTAACTTTAGAGTAATAGTTCGTGCAGTGTCTATAAACATACGATGGCATTTTCGTTATTTTTTTAAGTCACTGATGCTTCCGCTCAACGTCCTACCGGCGCCGCTCGGCACGCGGTACTAGAGGCAAACGTTCCAATTGACTCGTTTTCGGATCTTCACGATTTTCGCGCAATGACATATCTACTTCTTTTTATATAACATCTTTGTATGTAGGTAACATAAATATTGCGAAAGTAACTTAACGGTGTGAAGGCGGCCTAAGCCACCCCCTTCCCTTGCCCTACTACTCGTGCTAATGATAGCGTTTTTTGTCAGCCTCCATTCCTGGTATGTACTAACCTAAACCGCAAACAGTTCAAATATTATTTTATTTTTATTCACATCAAAGATGAAGTACACGATTGATGTTTGAACCTGTATGTTCGCTCTGCAGTAGGTATACTATAATAGGAAGCCTTTTATTCAAAGGTATACGCAAATAAATTGGTTCTCGACAACAATGTTACTTATTGTGACCTTATCAAGATGGCAACGACCGGCAACAAATTTCTATTGTTTGCTTTCGTCTCTTCCAATCGAACTACATAAGCTGAGAGTAAACCGCAAAGGCGCTAGTCACCATTGTGCAAATATTTAACCTCAAGTCATCTCATTGTAAACCAACTTCCCTTTGTACTCAGAGCACTTGCGGGGAAATTGCTTTCATAGGCCGTCCCTATTATGATCAACAAACCTAAAAGCGGGAAATGTCGTTTTATGTTGACCGTGTTCATTTTGATGATTTATTTTTATCGTTATGAAAGGATTGGACAGCTAAGTAGTAGGTGCGGGTTCGATCCCCACTCAGTGCAAAATTTTCTATGCATGAATATGGGTATTTGCATTGGTTTGGTCGTGCCTCGGAGAGCACGTTAAGCCGTCGGTTTCGGTTGCCATACGAACATCTATTACAGTCGTTACGGGTAGTTGAAGTCCTTAAAAGTCTAACAACTGTTCTGTTTTAGCTGCAATACTTCAATATCGCATATTGTCACCATTGGGTTGTGGAGGTCAGATGTCACGGAAAATATCGAATTCCAACCAAATCCGTTAGACTGGTAAAGTGGATCCCAGACTCCGATATGAAATCTTAAGCTGATTGATTGATGATCACTCCACTGTTAAATAAATAAAGAAATTCTATACAAGAGAAACAATGACTCATCTTCTATAATATACTTAAATATGAATCGCTGAAAGTGTTGCTGACCGCAATATCGAAAACATTCGAAAAGTACGTATGTGAGATCATTCAAATAATATTCTATGCAATATGCAACCAATAACGTCCTTTGTCGTATGGATTCCAACCGAAAAAAGAAGCACAACGCTTCTGTTGTCTCGTTTCACTGACATGGTCAACAGTTACTTGAATGATTAGAAACATGTAGATACATGTTATTGACTATAGCAAAGCGTTCGAGACCTTAAGACATGGCCAGCAGTACAGCGGCTAGAAGTCAGTGTGGATCGTGGCCCCTTACTGAAAAAGTGTAAAGATTACCTTTTCGACCGCAGTTATCAAGTCAGTCGGAAAAGCAGTCAGTGAGTATCGAGGTCACTGAAGCCACTGCTCAGGGATCAGTTCTCGGTCTTTTGCACTACTAAGTATACGTGAATGACCTCGAGAATGTGATTGAGCACTGCACTATGATTCAATTTGCGGGTGACACCTATCTAATGGCTGCTAATAGGGACCAAAATGTTGCGAATGAACAAATTGAGAAAGACTTTACAACCATCTGTCATAATGTGGTCACACGAAGCAGGTTTCCATCCATATTCACTCTAGTCATAACCTTAATCCCTGTTAGGACGATGTCAGAATCGCAGCCCACAGTCACGATTACCTTCCTTACAACCAAGCACCCTGCACAACAGAGTGCCGTTATATACCTAGACCACTGGGTCTAGACACGTTCCATATTCCGCGCTGCATAGCTGATCCTGGACCATTTTAAGATGGCCCCTTCAGTTATATATTTACTAGCTTTTGCCCGCGGCTCCGCCCGCGTGGATGTCGGTTATCGCCACTAAACATAGCCTATGTCCTTTCTCAAAGTCTAATCTATCTCATACCAAATTTCATCAAAATCGGGTCAGTGGTTCAGGCGTGAAAGCGTAACAGACAGACAGACAGAGCTACTTTCGCATTTATAATATTAAGTATGGAAGTGTGGATGTATTTTTTTCTAAATTTATACAACTCAGGTGGCAGAGAAGCACTAGGCATACCAGATGGAAAGTGGTTACCGTGGCCTATGGAAGTAAGCAACACCAGGGGCATCACACTCACGCTGCCGACCCTAAAGAAACCTTCTAATCCTTTATTCCCATCTGCCACCCCTAGGCTTGCCACCGGGGTGGTGGCTATTTTTTGAAAATGTAATATAGCCTACGTTAATCAATGATATTGCAGCTTTCTAATAGTAAAAGAATTTTTGAAATCGGTTCAGTAATTCTTGAGTTTATTCGAATACAAGAATACAAATCTTTCCTCTTTATAATATTAGGTAAAAACGTATGGAAATCTGCCCAATTAGTGACATTTATGCTCACTGCTCCGCTCCCTTTTGCAGTAGCGTGTTGTTATATAGCCTATAATTTTCGTCGATAAATGGGCTATTCAACAAAAAAAGATTCTTTTTGTCGAATATTTCGAACCGGTAGTTCTTAAGATTAGCGTGTTCAAACAAACAAACTCTTCAGCTTTATAATATTAGTACAGATTCGGTAATCCGTCTAACGCCTTTACCGTTGGACACTGCTCTAAACTGTAATAGCTAGAACCCTCAACAGCCTAATTATTCAAGTTTCCGTCAGTAATATAATGCCCGAATACTAGAGATAAGGGGAATCTGAGTGATTGAACCATGCGTGCCGATGGCAATATGATTTTATATCGCATAAGGTCTCAGGTGCACAAATCATGATACTCGTACATTTTGCAGTTCGTGATTTTTTTAAACAAAAAGCTTTGAGCTCCGGGGCTAATGTAGTCGGCACTTTCGGTCAAGTCCGAATCATACGACGCGACGACATGTACGGTTGGCTGCGGAATTATACCTTTATCGTAACTAATTATAGCCTGTTCTTCTCCAAACTCAAGTCTATCGATTTCCTTTGAAACAAACTACAGAAGAATATTTAGTTAGATTGTTAAATTAAAACAAGCGTGTTAAATTTTACATTTTATAATTTTATTATACTAGCAGACTATCGGCGAGCTTTGTACTACCAACAATTAACTTTTATACAAATCTTATCTTAAAAACACGAGTGCGAGTTAAAAAACTTTAATTTATAATATACAATAAAACTATCTATTATTATCAAAATTATTTAAATAAAACTAAAAATATAAATATAATAGGTTTTTTTTAATTTTTTTTTTAGACAAATAAAGAGATTTATTCAATTCATATTCTAAATATATACAGTTAAACAAAACTAAATTAATAAATAAAAATCTTTACAAGATCAAAAAAAAAGAAAGGGAAAGGAAAAAGGGAAGTCGTGTCGAAGAATTCCTCCCCATCGATGTCGACTGGTAAAGTACCCAAAAGGCTGGCGGCTTTACCCCGTTGGATAGCAATGCCAATCCTTTGGGCAAAATACAGGCCAGCCCTTTGGTCACGCGAAGCATCGACCAGTCGCTTTGCAATTTCCGTGCAAAGCGACCGTGCGCTCGGACCCCACGAACCCAACGTTTCGACCCCAAACGGCTCAAATATATAAATGTTGGTTATATTATCATATTTGCGCCGTTTGAGAGTCTCCGCAGATGCCGCAGCAGCACAGGCGCAGCCTCCTGCTGCATGATAGGCCGTGGTGCCCGAGACTGTCGACTGCTTCTCCGCAGTGACTAACGATGAGGAGCAACACAGGGAGCAAAAAACGGTGAATTGTACACACATATAATTTTATAGGGGCCATCTATTTACATACTCATCTAAGTGATCATCTGGGTCGTCGAATTTTTTGGGATGACGCAAAACATATATTGATTGTCGATATAGACCGAACAACCCCGGACTCAACGTCCAGCTTGGATCGTGGTAATATTTACAGCACGATTTGCGACAGTTTTTTCCATAGTGGCATATCTTTTCGTGTAAGAAACGGCACGCCGCGTTCTTACATTGGGGATAATATTTGCACAATCCTGGGAGAGGGCGGTAGGGAGGAAGTTCTGCAAAAGAAAGAAGTGTTTTAAAATTATACAGAGTCAAACAGATAGTAGTAAACTTGGTCCTCCATGAGCAAGGACCTGGGGACGCACACCAAATCAGCAAACACACAGCATAATTTTCATGGAAGCAATTAATGAGTCCATACATTTACTTATTACGGTACTTTTAAAAAATTTACACGTTAAAAATAAATAGATTTTACTGTAAACTTGCTGCTTTGGTGAGTTGGCGTTATCTGGCAATACCGTAGGGACTAGGAACGCAGCAGAGAACTCACACGATACGACAAATAGAAAGAAAAATGATAACTTTCGTTTAAAGCATTATTATATTATTATCAACCATGTGAATGCATTGGCTATTTTTTTATTCCTTTTTTTAAATAGTAAATTTTATTTTGGGAATAAAAATTAGTTTATTTTTACTTCGCACAATATTCTCAATTCTTAACTTTCTTATTACGGTTCAGAGAGTTGTTATCGCTTTTGTATGTAAGTGATGTATCTATTAATGAATGAAATTTTGAAGCATTTATTATGCTAACTATTCAAATCGATTAAGAAAGAGACCGTCGCCCTAGGCACACCAGATGTATATGAGAATTTGAATCGACTTCGGGTGGGACTCGGTGGCTTATTATTCTTGGTCAGAGCATTCCCCCTGTAAAGGAAAGATCGCGAGGTCGAGTTCCACCCGAGGTTGATTTTTCTTTTCTCTTTTTTAATATTTCTACTGTGCCACAATACCCGGCTTTCGACTTTACTCGTCGTCACCGCGTTGTGTCGGGATGAAAATTGAGAAGTTTGCTACTATCGGAGTGCTAAGTTTTGTAGTTTTCTCTCTATCTTATTTCGGACGTGCAGTTCGATGCCTACATAGAGTAATTAATACCGTTTCTGATTATGGAATCCTATAACTTCGGATTTAATTACCATAAAAAGATTATCAAACTGTAAACATGTGCTGTGCGATATAGTGGACACTTTTCAAAATCAAAATCAAAATTAGCCGATGCTAGACTGGCTCGCACTCTTCTTCCTGTTTCACATATATTATCATAGTAGGATTCTATTCCACTTACCATCTTCAGGAACAGGCGGAAAACGACGTGGGGGCGGGTGTGAGTACCGACAGTTACGTATAATACATGCCCTTTTGTACTCGCATTTCGGGTGCATGAACAGACACGATGAGCTGCAATCCGGGAACAATTGACACAACGTCGTTTCTTCAAAGCTTTTATTTGCTTTTTTTCCTTTTATTTCTTCATCTCCTTTTTCTGTAGTCTTTAAAACATTTTTTCTCCTTTCACCTTCATCATTTTCAAGGTCACGAGTCTGTTGTTCATTTTCTTTCTCTTCGTTATCAAATTCTTCTTTTTCAGGTAGCGGGTTAGTCTTCGGTGAGACTATTTTTTCTCTCATATTGTTTTTGTTTTCACCTTTACGATTTAGAAGACCCTGATTCTGTAATACTTTGGCTATAAAGGCATTCGGACGGTAGCCAACCTTGACTTTAAGCCGCGTATTTCTACCATTATTATCTGATGAGTTGTGGGTGGTACTGTGGAAATAATAGAACAAAATTTTAACAACATCGATTACGTTAACTATTCATAATGTAGTAAAATAATACTGTCATCAAAGTTCAATAATATGTTATAGAAAACTTCATTGTCTAGGAGCCTTACTTGCACCAATAGTACCAATACATTCGAAACCTCAAACTTACTAAGCTGTCCTAAAAAATAACAGCACAAGATTAATTTGACAATAATATAAAATTTCCCAAATAATTATTTTAATTTTAACAGTTATGTCAAACTATATCCCATAATTTTATTCTTTATCACCAGTTTGTCAATCCTCTTTGGAAATGAATACCAAAATATAACACAAAAACATTATACTCGTACCTAACGTACCCACTTGTACAACAGTTTTTGTGTCAGTTGAACATTAAAGTGGTAAACAGTGGTAAAGTCCCGCTTTACTACTTCATAATTGTATTAAAACGCTTAGTAATAAATATTGTAATGTATTCAAGATCTCTTACCTTTCGCTTTCAGAATCGTTGTTGTTCGAGACACTTCCACCTGCGAGACTGATGGTGATTCGTTCGATAGTCTCAACGCTGGGGACGTCAATGACTATCTCCAGAACTCCGTTGCGATCTACACTTCCGTTCATTTTCTGAATGATAAAACAAAGATATTTGAAAAATTTAGATAAGTATTATAATATTGAAAAACATAGATAGTTATAGTGCGATCGCTCCCATGATACGCGCGGCGTGGTGGAGGATGCTGTAAAGTGTAAAGAAAGAGAAAAAGGAGCATGAGACAAGAGCGAGCGAGACGACGGTATTGCTCCGTAAATATATCTTGGACCTAATGCTGCGTTTACATACTCGACGATAAGTGAGGGAAGTGGCGAGAGAAGTGGGCAGAGACGTAGTGTGAATGGTATATTCGTCATGCCGCGAGTGCTGCCGCGTATGTTGCTGCGAATGTCGCCTTGGCGGCGCGAGTCAAAGGAGCGGCAATACTAGCGCGATCAACTATTCACACACTCACGATGAACACACATTGCATCGAGCGCTCGTGGCTTTAAAAATATAAGATGCCTATTTTATTATTATAAATATATTATGGTTTTTAGTAATAGTTTATTTGATTAATTCGCTATGCTGTAAAATCATAATGCGTACACAGCTACAGCGTTGTTCTCCATACGTTTACGTCCGTCTCCATTTCAGGGCGAATACTGTAATGCGGATCATCGCGATGATGCGAGTGTGTGAATGCTAGGGCATTATTCGCGCGAATATATCCGGCAACACGATGAGCTATGCGATGGGCAGAGTGTAAACGCGGGGTAAATTGTACTCAAAATATGCTCTATACGCGCAGTAAACATTTCTTGGGTATCTTTTGAGGATAACTCGGAGTGCTATGGCGGTGGACGAGCTCAAATTCACCAAGCATAGATTATTATAAAACAACCCACGCATGCCAGAGCCTCGTTTGTTGTGCGATTTAGGTCTAAAGGCGGCCACCCACTAACAGTTTATCGAACGACAACCGGATGATATCGGTCTGTCAGTTCATCGCAATAGCCCACACACTTACAGTTTCGTTTTTACCAATTACTACACCACGATGGCAATCCAACGTCGTCGACTCGACAGAAGAAGAAGACAGTTTCGTATACGATTTTGGATTGACGGATAATATGTGTGTGGCCGCTTGACGATTCCGGTCAGCAAAGACAGTTAAAGGTCGGACAGTCTATGGCCGTCGGCATTTTATACGTAATAACATCAGACTAAAAGAATAAAATAATGTTATTATTTTAGTCTGAGGTAATGAAATTATGATGACATTGATGACATAAGGACTGCAGGCCGCCGCGCCGGACAGACGAAAAACTGCAGGCGGGCTGTAAGTGGGTGGCCGCCTTAAGATACGTGTTCCGACGTATATCTAATGCGCTCGCGGTCACACTATACACGGTTTCGGTTCCCGATGAAGTAGAATAACGCCCTGCGTAACCACATTTCCTTCCGTGGATGTCGTAGAAGGCGACTAAGGGAATAGGGTGGTTCTTCGTCTAACTACTATTTACGGGCAGTAAACAAACATCCCATGTCAGACGGACAGATTGTCCGCTGGACAGCAGGCTATAGGCTTTTATTACGGGGGACCTAAATCGTGGCTACGGAACAATGAATTCCGTAGTACCATCAATGGTACCACGGCGAATAAAAATTTCCGTAGTACCACTAATGGTACCACGACAAAAATAAAATGCCAGAGTACCATCAATGGTACCGGCTAATGGTACCACGGCAAACAAACGACGTCTATACGGACACGTCCCCTTCAGAAATTTTCAGGCGTGAAAAAACTTTAAAAAGTCCTGCCTGTTTTCTAATATTTTTTTAAAACGGATTTTTGTGTATGATATAATTTTTGAGAGTTGCAGAATATGCCTCGGCGCGTATCGGTAGTGAACACGACTACTACGCAACTACTACGCAGGGAGCGCGGGTTCGATCCCCACTCAATGCAAATATATATTTTTGTGCCTCGGAAAGCACGTTAAGCCGTCAGTCCCGGTTGCCGTACGATCATCTATGGCACTCGTTATGGGGACTTGAAGCATCATAAAATCTAACAACTGCCATAACTGCAATAAAGCTCTTTTCATTTAATTTTGGAAATTAAATCCGTAGCAACAAAGGCTAAAATTGAATGCCATGATTTGCAGTGTTTGTGTGCCATGATTGGGTGTACCTTTCATTATACATAGAGCCAAAAAAAAAAAAAAAATTACTGGAATGAAAAGATAGGTATAGTTATAATTTACTTACTTTTGTCACCATTTAACTAGGTAAGTACTTTTTACTACAATGAACAATTAACATAATTTCGAATTGAACCTGTCAATTACGAGTATACCAAGATAAAATTTTATGTTTTGCTGAATTAAGCTTTCACTGACGGAACTTTACAAATTAGACCTTGACAACTGCACCAACCGTGTGCAGCGGCAGTGACACGGCGGGCAAGAGCTACTGCGTAGCGTGAAACTATAAAATATTTAATTTAGATGAGAAATTAAAGTTGTTTTGAAATTTTAAACGGGAACTCTAACCGATCAGGCTGTAAAATTTCAGGAACTAGTAAGGGATGTGTGTAAGAATAAATAATTTGCAGATATATTAGAGTAAAGTAACCAAATATGGAATACCATTTTGGTTTTGTGTTATAGAAAGAAAAGATACTGTAAATCAGAGTCATACAGTTGAACTTAAATTATTGACAGTTTTGTTTTACATAATATTAATTTTAAATATAAAACTTTAACAATAACAAAATTAACGTAAAGGTACCCAATTATGGAATAAGTACCCAAATATGGACTACTATAACATTACAAATAATAAATCGTTACGTTTATGAGATACTACCAGTAATTTTGTTCGATTTTAAAAAGTTACTTGCAGAAAGCACCATCCAGGTAATCATAAATATACAATATTATTTCCAACTACGTATTGAAAAATACTGATAGATTTAAGTACTAACCTTAAAACTTTTCGCACAATGCCAAAACAAAATATATGTACTCTCACCGCGGATACAAGCGTCGCCCGACTGACAAGTCGAGACCTGACTGTACGCGAGTATAATGATGGAAATTCATAGAAGATCACACTTTTAGCAACTATACTAGGAGTATTTCTTTCCGAGAAATACTACTATTATACTATTCCGTATTTGGTTACTTTCCTCTAATTAGTCCAAATATCTAAAAAAAAAAACCTAAAACTAAAACTCTTACATGTGGATAACCTGACAACTGAAACGTAAAAACGATGATCTGAACAAATAATCATAAAACAATTTCTCCTGTCCCTAACGTGGTTCTGAAAGGACATTGAATTAGTTTATCAACGATTGCTCTTCATACCAATTTAAAACATAAAATCTCAGACTAAAAGAATAGAAAATATTTTGTGCGAGTATTAAACATGAGAATATCATTGCACACAAAATTGTACATTAAAAGAATATTTTAGTAATTTAGTAGATATAATTTTGTAAGTAAACTTACTGAAAAATATTATAGCTGCTTTCCACAAATTGACACTGCAATACTACTAAAACCTTGACCATGCGACTGCGCAAAATACACTGACCGTACTGATAAAAATGCAAATTGTATGTCCTTCTCATAGAATTTTGGAAAAATGGAAAAGATGGTCACGTATCTCTTTCATCCACAGGCAGCCTATTGTACTATCAACAAACCAAAAATTTGTAGAACTTCAGGTAAGGCGCTGGCGCTGAGTCATAAAGTCACTATTGTTAGGCTACCGAGCAGGTACCTCTAAAATAATGTTCGAGTAGAATTATCTACTCTTTAAGGGGGACATATTGAATAAATCACAAGTACTTTTCCACAATTAACGGTATACGGAGGCGAACGTGTTAAAATACAAGACCGGGGCGGTTTGTCCGAGATATTACGTACGTGATGTGAGATTGTGCATTTTATACGAGAAACATACATTATTATGATGATGATAATTTTGGTGTATAAATTAAGCCTTCAATGACGGAATTTTTAATTTTGTTGTTGAACCTTCATAGCATTAATATTATGTTAATATATTTTATATTAATTTTATATAATATATGTAAAAACAATATAAGCTGCTGCAACAAGTGTGATTTCGTCAGCCATTGTTGCCGGTTTGTGTAGCCCGTTTATGAAACTGCATCAAGAGCCATACTATTACAGATATATTTGCAACACATTGCCCAGCCATTGATTGTTCGGCCATCAGTTGCAATGAAATATTTTTGATATTGCCGGGCAATCAGTTGCCAATAGTGCAGCTACATATTGTAGAAAAACATGGCCCGTTTAGAAGGGCACTTACGTCATTACTAAAGGTGCAGTCCTGGTATACAACCGCCCACAATGTCAGTTGCAAACCCTTAAATGCAAGTTCGCGGATGGTCCAAGCCACCCGCTCCCCCGCACCCTTCTACTCGTGGTAATGATAGTGTTCTCCCCTATTTCCAAAAACATACGAGAATTGAAAATGTTACTATTTTAGGTAGGTACTGATTTTTTAAACTTTTTTTCAAAATTGGTTTTTGGTATCACTACCAGGCCTTGCAGCATAGCCATTTCATGTCATCCAATTAAAGGCGCGTCTAGTGATTTAGGTAGAGACTTTTTATAACTCGTTATATACCTAATATTATTTGGAGAGGGTGTGGCGCATATTGGGAGAGGCCTATGTCCAGCAGTGGACTGCAGTAGGCTAATTGATTGATTGATTGATTGATAATATTATTTACAATATTATATATAATATTATTTATTGATTGGTAGAAAATGCCCAAGGCATTAAGTCCGCATTTGTACACTTATTTGTGCATAAAGATTAAATAAATAAATATTAGCAGAGTCTAACGAACTGACTCGTTATACTGTGATATTAATATATGTCATCTGAACCAGACTACATAAGAATGTTAGTAAGTTTGTTAATCGTGGAACCAAAATTAAAACGAGCATGCTAAATGTTACATTTTTTATTTTTATTATACATACACTAGTAGATTATTAGGCGAGCTGTGTACTGCCTTTTTACAATTAACATTAAAATTTACACAAATCTTATCTTTATATATATATTTCTACTGTAAGTACGTGTGTATGTCACTCAACTGCATGGTTTAGATTCACAAAAAAATAAATAAAAAACACGCTGTCCTGCATGATATTTTTTTTTGAGAATCTAAACCATCCAGGGTGCCACCCAAACATCCAGCCGTTTAGGGGGAGTTCCGTGACAAAAAATATCATGCAGGACAACGTCTGTCCGGTCCGCTAGTATTATATAAACCAAAGATATATTAACTCTAAAGCACTTAAATATATTGACATATAATTTTATAGAGGGATCTTCTACTCATCTGGGTTGGCAAATATTTCTGAATGGATATAACCCCGGTCTTGGATCATGGTAAAATTTGCACGTCGATTTGCGGCAGTTTTTCCCATAGCGGCAAGCCTTCATGTGTATGAAACGGCACGCCGGGTTTTTGCATTGCGGATAAAACTTGCACAGTTCTGAGAGTTCTGCAAAAGAAAGTGTTCTAAAATTATACAGAGCCAAACAGATAGTATGGAGTGAACTTGATTGCTTAACAGCCTTTGTCTTCCATAAGCACGGGCCTGGGGGTCACTGATATTGTGACATATTAGAGACTAGCTTTTGCCCGCGGCCCCGCCCGCGTGGATGTCGGTTATCGCGACCAATCACAGTCTATGTCCTGTCCCAAGGTTTAATCTATCTCTGTACCAAATTTCATTAAAATCGGTTCAGTAGTTTGAAGTCGGTTATTTAGAATATTGGTATGGATGATAGACCTAACTAATTATAATAAGCAAAATCATTAAAATCTTAGATAATGCCAATACAACATCACTTATATGAAAGCGTAATACCATTAAGTCGAAGTTGTCCCTACACCTACTTACGATCGAGGCTTTCTTAGCCACATTGTACTTAGCACAATTCTCAACTTTCTCATTACGGTACAGTGATAGTTGTTATCACTTTTGTATGGAAATGATGTATCTGTTACGTAGTAACTAAATACCTACTCAATTTCTAAACATATTCAATAGTTTATAACTCATGAATATGTTTAGAAAATTTGACTTTGCTCGTAGTTACCGCTTTGTGTCGGAATGAAAATTGAGAAGTTTTGACGTTGACGACTTTGAATTTAACTACCTACTATAGAGAACGCTTTGCAAAATCAAAATAAGCCTAGTCTAGCCTGGCTCTCACTCTTCTTCCCGTTTCATATTTATATATTAGGATTCTATTCCACTTACCATTTTCGGGAACAGGCGGGTGTGAATACGGACAGTTGCGGACCTCACATTCCAACTCGTACCGGCATTTCGGGTGCTTGAACGGACACAACAGGCCGAGGGGGCACTCCGGGAACGTCTGACACCTCTCCGCCAGATTCACTGCCACAGAACACGAATATATATCATAACTACACGACAGATCTAACAACTCAAAAGTAAAAAAGTAATACCTATTTATTGATTTACAAAGAGAAAAGAGAATCGACTTCGGGCGGGACTCGAACCCGCGATCTTTCCCTTACAGGGGTAATGCTCTGACCGCTAAGCCACCGAAGCCCGCACGAAGCCGATCCAAATTCCTCTATACTTCCGTCTTTGGGGCGACAGTAGATCCATCTACCGATACTCATACGAGCTATCGGAACCAATGAATGATTTTACAACCATTTTTAAACATTGATTTTTGATGACTCCGCCTAAACAATTGAATGAAATTTTGAAGCATTTATTATCAACTAGCTTTTGCCCGCGGCTCCGCCCGCGTGGATGCCCGTTATCGCGACCAAACATAGCCTATGTCCTTTCTCAAGGTCTAATCTACCTCTATACCAAATTTCATCAAAATCGGTTCAGCGGTTTAGTCGTAAAAGTAAGACAGACAGACAGACAGACAGACACACAGACAGACAGACAGACAGAGTTACTTTTGCATTTATAATATTAGTAGGGATAAATGCTTCAAAGTTTCATTCAATAATATTTATTGTGCAAAATAAACTTACCAGGTAGCCGAGAATTCAGAACTCCGTTGCGAGGCATTGGCGATGAAGAAGTGTCATTCATCCGATGTGTACTTCCGTTCATTTTCTGAAAGGTAAAAGAGATATTTAGAAAATGTAGATAGGTATATAAAAACATAGGTAGTTATAGTGTGACCGCGCCATTGATACGCTCGGCGAGGGCACTCGCCCATAGGCCACAATAACCACTTACCATCAGGTGGGCCGTGTGCTTGTCTGCGAACTGAGTAGTATAAAAAAAGCTCATGGCGGTATCTAATGCACCTGCGGTCACACTTTACCCGGTTATTGGTTCCCGGTGAAGTAGAATAATAGCGCAGTGTGCCACCTCGCCACCAAATTATGATAATCAAATTTTTTGCATTAGGTATGTATAATGACTGTTCCTTCCCTGTTCTCTCTCTCTTCTCTCTCTCTCTCTCTTTCTTTTATGAAAAGAAATCACCTCCTTTGCATAGGTAAATTAGTCTAACAACAATAGCTTTTTATACCTACCAATATGTAACATAAAAATATTATGCGAGTATTAAATATGTACGAGAAGATCATTACAAATGAAATTATAAATTAGAATTAATATATTAGGACAATTTTAAAGTAAACTTACTGAAAATATATCTGCTTTCCACAAATTGGCACTGCACTACCACTCAAACCTTGTCCATGCGACTGCGCATAATGCACTGACCGATAAAAACATAAATTGTATGTCCTTCCGGAAGAATTTTATAAAAAGGAAAGAGAATATGGTCACGTATCTCTTTCACTCACAGACAGCCTACAATTGCACTGATAACAAACCATAATTAGTAGTCATATTTTTATGTTATAATAATTATGCAAACTGGCTTATAATTGCCGCCAATTATATTTATTGCAATTATTTTAAGTTTAACAAAATTAGACATTGATGGCGTATGTTCAATCAGAAATCTACCAGTGCGGTGCGCCCACACAGCGTTGTCGCGTTAGTGATAGATTATTGAGAAAGCTGCTCATTTCGACTTGGATAGATTAGGTTAGAAGGCTTTTTTTAGGCGTTAGGTTACATGCCTTATAACTGAAATAACATTCATTTTTGAAGCTAGTATCAATAAAACATAATAAAAAAAAACGAGTTGGAACATTATTCTATGAAGACTGACTCGTGGTGTTTAAGATTTATTGCCTGTAACGAAATGTACACGAGACCTCAGACAAAATATTTAGAATATTTACTTAACCATAAAAATGCATCCTTTTATTTGAGAATTTTAAAATTTGTTTATCAAATATCTTTGCTGGAATTAATGAATTAGTTTCGAAGAGTAACATAATTATACAAACACAGTGGCACACGGTATAGCAACACAGTAGTGATGCAGGGCGTATTTTAGAGATGGGGCAGTAAGGGCATGTACTTACGTTAACCGCACTGTAGTTCTGTTACAGCTAAACGTTCCTTAGGATATTTTGAATTCACTCAATTCACAGATCTGGAAAAAATAAGTACCTAATTTTAGATTTAGTTTTGATGCAAGTCGATTCATACTTACTATGAGAGAGTATGCAAACTAAAAACAAAAATGTCTTTACTTTTGAAATATAAAAGAAAGTAATTTTAACACAACAAGTTTATTTTTATAGCGTTTGTTGACATTCGTTTTATTATTATATTATTACGAGTATAAATGTTATTAGTATAGTATAGTACCTATTATAATGTTCTTTATATGAAATAATACTGTGAAGATCTATTTAATGACTTCAGAATCGAAAACAGAATCTCATAATAAGAAATTCGATTCGATTGTGAGATCTGCATCTTCTTGATTCCATAAAGAACCAAACCGGTTCGGCGACTCTTTCTTTTGCTACACCATTATTTTAACATGGTACGTATCTGCAATGGTGACCGTCTTTCTTGAGACTTTACCTTCAGCTTACATCAGGCGAGGTAAAGTCAATTGACGTCTCTTAAAAACAACAACAATACCCCAAAGATGTGCATTTGAAACGTAAAGGTAAGTAAAGACAAAAATTCTTTATTGTACATTATAAAAGTAGTGCCCTGTGTTAAGATAACATTCTCTTAAAATTGAAATGTACAATGGGCAGTCTTCCTTTGAAAAAAATAGAAATAAAGAGACATTATAGGGGCAGTCTAGTAACCAATTGTATTATGTATTGTTTGTCTGTTTGTGTGCGTGGGTGAATACCTGTGGCACTATAGCTCCCAAACGCAGGACCGTCTTTACCGAAATAATAGAAACAAAGAGAGATTATAGGGGCAGTGTTATAAACAATTGTGTTGTGTATTGTCTGTCTGCTTGTGTGCGTGGGTGTATACCTGTGGCACTATAGCTCCCAAACGCAGGGCCGTCTTTGCCGAAAAAATAGAAACAAAGAGAGATTATAGAGGAAGTGTATAACCAATATTGTATTATGTTTGCTTTTATGATTTTATATTTTTGTCTGTCTGTGTGTGTGGGTGTATACCTGTGGCATTATAGCGCCCAAGCGCAGGGCCGTCTTTACCAATGTTGGGAGCCCAATATTTGGGAGCTTATACAATAATTTTAAAATAATTTTGAAAAATTGAAGTCAACAAACTATGTCAAGTGGGGTATCGTTGAATAGGTATTTAAAAATTATTTTTAGTTTTCTCTCAATATTTTTCGATTCGTCTGACCGTTCAGGATCTATATCGATTTAAAGTTGGATGACAACCATTTTCACATAATATAGGTTTTTAGGCAGTATAAATGTATTATTATTATACCTAATATTTAATTTTTCATAACTAAAAAGCATAAAATAAAATAAATTAAAAATAAAAACCCAACTAATAGTAAATAGATCGAAACAAGCTTGATAGCAAGGTGGTACGAGTATCTAAATATTTAAATGTAATGCCACAAGATTATCTTGCGGATAAATAAAATTCAAGTCAATCGAATAATCCATCGTTGTTTTATTGCAATTTAAAGTTCTATACCTCTAGAAAAAACACCCATTATTTGCAAATCACAAACCGGATGGAAATTGATGGGTACCGCCTGCTATCAAGCTTGTTTCGATATTTTAATAATCAGTCGGGTTTCTTTAATGTGCGTAATATCCCTGCAGACGCCCGAGTCACCTCCGCTTGTCGTGGGCTGTGCGGTCTGAGAGTCTACTCATATAGTATAGTACTCTGTGGTCTACTCCGCCGCCTCCTTCTCGAGCCAATACTTCCATAACTCCCATTTCTAGCCACTACCACTAAGTCCCGCTTCAGCGTCACCCACGCCGCGCCGGACACTCGTTCAGCCTGTGCAGCTCCAAGGCCTAGCTCGCATCACAGTGATGGCACTTAGGTGAAGCACCCGTGCTGTGTGATCACCTGCGTCAGCCGGTACGAGAGGCCTCTCTACCCAAGATGGGTTTTCGCACCGCTATTACGGCGCGGCGTGCCCTGTATGTGGTCGCTAAGTCATTGCTCCCACTCCACTACCATGTCCCTATTATATATGGAGCTGGCATTTTAGGCTCAAATTCATGTCCCCGTTCCCGCACCTCCTTTCCGTACCCATAAAGCCTGAATGATCAAAAAATATTCGTACGAATAGATATTTTGGAATATTTTCATTTGCAAATGAAATTAGTCCTGCTGCTGCTGCTAATGAAAATGCAAATATACGATCCTTTATCCTAATTTCCGCAGTTTTGTAAGTAATCATTCATTGGACTGTAGGTAACATTTTGTATGAATTTTTCGAGTTTGTGGAGGTGAAAATAATGGTCCTTCCGGGAGCCCCCCTCAGAACTCTTTCGGGACCCTCTGGTCCCGGTTACGTGCCCCGTTTGCACTTATGGTGAAGACGGTTGTACTTCTGTTTGAATATTGACGTGATCGAGATGGATGTCACCTATAAATTATGACGATCTGCTCAGGCGTGTTTAGGATCATCGGCACTTTCATTGCATTAGTTTTGTTGGGTTGACTTACAAGATTGCCTAATTATTTAGTATAATAGTAGATACATTATGGTACAAGTGAGCAAAGTTGGTGATTACCGCCGGGGCGCTATTGAGACCCGAGCCGTCAGGCGAGGGTCTTAAGACAGCCGAGGACGGTAATCATCATGCTCACACGTGGCATACGACGTTTTACAACACACTTGCGAATAAAATAACACTACAAATACTAAATAAACAATACTACAAATGAATTCGTTTTCCTATGCGCGCGCATCTAACAATGGCGATCGGCCATATTTAAAAGAATGAGGTTTGACCAATGATATTTTCATAACATAGATATGTCATATGCTTACAAATCAACGTGGAAATAGCTATAACACATCTATTTATATCTATTTAATATCATTGGGTTTGACTTTAACTTTTTTTACTGTTTTCTTTTTCTGTACTTAGAGAAAAAAAATGTTAAATTTGAGTGATAATTTTGTTTATTATACAATTATTACAAGTTGAAATTATTTATTTAAATACGAAAATGCATCAAATGACCATACAATGGGCATATTAATTTATTCGTACTATTATACACGTTCTTTTTTGTATCAAAACTTTTTTAACAACATAGACAATTATAGACACCTCCTATAAAATTTAAAAAAGAATCTATAACTCACTTTTGTGAATAATAGCAATGAAAAAGTCACATTTTGATAATAGGTGTCATTACGTGCCTAATTGCGGTAAAATAATATCACTTTTATGAGCAGGTGTGTTGTAAACATGATTTATTGTCATGTAGATACCTAACTATTAATTTAATTTCAAAAGTATACACAAGAAATACGTAAGTTAGTGCCTTCATTTAAACTTTTTTATTAGCATTCTAGTTTTACGATGATTATTTATTTGGGTCAGCACCCATTGGTCCTCTAAAACTCGACCCCTAGCATAAAAGTTGTAAATTCGACCCCTTTTTAGGAGCCCATTGGTCCTTCGGTAGGGGACCAATAATATTAATTAATTTTTAAGGCACCCATTCGTCCTCTGGAATACTAAGACTGCTTTTTCCTCAATTTTACTAAAACAATTAAAACAATACAGCATTGATACAACTTCAGTGGGCAGAAGAAAGGCTAAGATCAAATGTTTTAGAATACTTTGGAAAAAAATTGCCTTTTAAGCTTTACAAACAATTGGAAGGTTGGCTACCTCTACATAAAAGAAATGTTTAATTTAGCTTTAACTTCATTTAGTCACTTGTTTTTCGAATAAACAGGACAAAAAGAAACCCCAAACTCTTTGTTTAACTTTATTATGTAGTGAACGCCATAAAGTCAAAAACAGTCATTCATTGAACTCAAAATCCTATTGAATACCTAACTGTGTATACCTTTCTTAATGCATTTTTATCAGAGAACCTTATTCTATTCTTAAGGATAAACTTTTTGTTCAAAGTCAAAGTCAAAAATCATTTATTCTGTATAGACCATTAAAACGGCACTTACAAAACGTCAAAAATATATAATTATGTAGGTACTAAAGACTAGCTTAGCAAATGGACCACCGGTTCGAAACGCGGCCCTGGCCTGAGAAGACTCCGGCAAGAAACTCAGCGGGCTTTTTTTTTTTGGTCTATTTACAAATAATGCTTAGTCTACTTAGTCTAAATACAATAATTTGTTTGAGAAGCATGCATGAGTGAACAGCTCATTTCCAAGCTAGTTTATCATCTAAATATTCTTGTATTTTATAATAGCCCTTTTGGCACAATTTCCTCTTAACTACATTTTAAAATTTATTTATAGGTAAATCCCTTTCCCTTTTTGCCGTGTTGGTTCCCGGTGGAGTAGAAACGGGCTACCCCATCTCTTCCTGTGGGTGCCGTAGAAGGCGACTAAGGGATAGGGCTGTCCATCTGACAGTAAACATACTCCGCGTGACCAAGTGCCCGCTAAACGGCAATAGGCTCGCCCCCTATTACGAGGGAGCGAAAATCATAGTTGGCGAAATGTGGGTGTTAATACACCTCTGTCTACCCCTTTGGGGATTTACAGGCGTGAGTATATATATTACTAGCTTTTGCCCGCGGCTCCGCCCGCGTGGATGTCGGTTATCGCGACCAAACATAGCCTATGTCCTTTCTCGAGGTCTAATCTACCCCTATACCAAATTTCATCAAAATCGGTTCAGTGGTTTGGGCGTGACAGACAGACAGACAGACAGACAGAGTTACTTTCACATTTATAATATTAGTAGGGATAATAATAATAATTTATTTATTTATCAGAAGGGCTGTACATTGTATTATTACTAGTTTTACAAATAAGGTCAAATATAACTACTTTACTGCTAATAATGTCTACATTAAGAGTTAATGTGTAATAAAACATTGCATATTATACGGTAAACAAATGGAATTTAAAATATATTACTTGCATTTACAATTTGCGACCAACCTGATCTAGGTTTTTGTATGTATGTATTATATTTTTAATGGGGAGTACTCATTAGCAAGGTATTATATACTTCAGGTAGAATTTGACCGAGTGGCTCTGATGCTTACCTAAAAAAAATATTAATGGTACCTACATATTCTATGGCATCACTTAGTTTGAAGCTTAGAATTTTGAAACATAAGTCAACAAAAATATCATTTTTTTAGGTTGTCCTACAAGGGAATATTTCAAGATTCTTTGATTTCTTCTATAGTTCAAACAGCAGGTACCTACCAGAATTATCTAAAATATAATACCTATACATAAATGAATATCTATCAAAATAACGAACTTTATAGATTACTTATTCCTAAAAGACAATTTTTCAGGACAAAGCAGTCTAGAATCTCCTTATTTCTTTAGTTATAATACAATTTCAAACTGAGAACTTAGAAAAAATGTAAAGAGATATAAAATTGTGAGCCTCGTTAAGTTTGATTGCAAGAAGTTATACTTTTTCAAATCATTATAACAAAAAAAAAGGAATTTTCAAACTTCAATTGAAAATTGTTCTGAATTTTCATCACATTTTTTAGGTTCATTACATTACTATTGTTAGTTTTTACCTAGTTTGGTTAGGCCGCTTAGTACGTGGACACTAAGTTTTAGAATTTATTAGTGTGTTATAAATGTAGGTACCTACTAGGTTCAGTTAAAAAAATCTTTTCGCTGTTTCTACAAGCCAAAAATTCTAACGCGGTGTCCTGCGTGAGCGACGAATACGACGCGACGCGACGCGACGCAACACGATGCGACGTAATGCGACGCGATGCTACACGCGACAAATGTCCTACGTGATTTTGGTCATAACTTCGCGAATCATGGAGAAGTACAGTACAATTTTGCTCGAGTTCGCAGTGTCGCGTCTGGTCGCGCTCAAAACAAGTACGCGTTAAGCCGGGTACTCATTAGCGAGCCGTAACCGTAACTTCTGTGATACAGCGTAGGGTTCTAATGTGTACGCTTGTAGTTTAGGCTCTACAGTTTAGGCTCACGACGTCGCCGGAACGCTTTCACCGAGCGTACTCATTTTGAGAGCTGTAACTGTAACCAAACAGATACAGTAACGAGGTTCTAATGTGTACGAGGAAGCCACTGACAAGCTGGATCGGCGCAGCTCACTTGTGCAGCATGCATACTTATAAATGTCTTACTCGATGACCGCAGCGGCTAGCAACCTGTCCTGTCAGTCCTCTTGACGTCCACGAGCGCACTGCGAGCGACCTTTGATTCGCGGCAAAAACCGACAATCATCGGCTCACTGCGAGTCGCTCGTGTAGCTTTCGTTGCAGGCTCGCAAACCACGTACACACTATGTTTTTGGTAACAGTAACGGTTACAGTTACGTGCAACGTTACGGGTTCAGAAATGAGTACGTTGTAAACGGCGGCTCACTGCAAACCGCACGCGTACCGCTCGCAGCAAGTTAGCGAACCACGTACACACTATGCTTTTTGGTTACAGTGCATGCAACGATTACGGTTACAGCTCGCTAATGAGTACCCGGCTTTACGTCGCGTCTCGTCGCAGAGTGTCACATAGGTCGCAAGTAGGGTAGGCCGTTGATTTGATCGCGTTCGTCGCGTTCGCAGCGTCGCGTCGCGTCGTATTCGTCGCTCACGCAGGACACCGCGATAAACACATAGGGAAATTCTATGAACGCTATGGCGTTGATAGAATTCCCCTATGTGTTGATGAAGAATTTAGAAAAAATCACCTATGGGTGATTTTTTAAATTTCATCCTTCAGTACCTACCTACTTTTTATAACCGGCTGCATTTAAATACCGGGGACCACCTTCGTACTTTTTTTGACTTAACAAATTTCTATTATTTCCGATTAACTATCAGTCAGTAATATACCTATAGAGTTGGATTTGCACCCGTTACCTCACTAAGTATTTCAAGCCTTACACCTAAAGCACTACGCCGCATTAGGTATGTTCATTAGGAACCGACTTTTGAAATTCTCATAAAAATCTATTCAATAGTTGTAATGTTAAATCACATTGTCCATTGTCCAAAATAATATTCCACGGACAGTCTAAATTTAATTCAACAGACTGGATACAATCTATGACAAACTACGTTCATTTAAACTTATGTATGAACTTCAAATATTCTTTGCGAATAGTTTCGACAATTTCTCTCATGAAGCTTCTTTGCGTGAATAAAGTTGAGCAAATTTTACCCACGACTAACAGGTACTATCTATAGTATTGTATATGTATTACACCTACGCATTTATATAATACTAGCTGACCTCGCGAACTTCGTATCGCCATGTCAATAGATGACCACGTGAATGACATAACAACATGCTTGTACTGTCAAAACTGAAAAAAGTTTCAATATGACAGCACAATCTCAATGATCCGCCATTTATTGAATTCATTTGTAAAAAAAATGTGATAAATAAAAAACCGCTCGACCGATTTTGTCCAAGCTTCACATAAACCATCTACTAAATAGTCCGAACAAAGCCTAAACATTTTGGTTTGGATAGGTGAACCCGTTCTTGACTTATAAGCTAACAACGAAAAGTGGCATTGATTTTTATAATTATATTAGATATAGCAGCCGGTCCGCCAGACTTCGCCCGTAGCACGTTTCGTAATTCCGTAGCATAGCCCCGTAGCCCGTAGCAATTCATTAATTTTCAAATAATGTATCGTAATCTGCCGGATTTGTTGACATTTATGATTACTGCTCCGATACCTTAAATAGTAGCGTGATTATATATTGCCCGGAACCTTTCTCAATAAAAGGGCTATTCAACAAAACAGAATTTTTCAATTCGAACAAGTAGTTTCTGAAATTAGCATGTTCAACCAGACTAACAAACTCTTCAGTTTTTTATATTGAACAGTATAGATACTAATTAATGATCATGTTTAATATAGAAAGCTTACTGCAGAGAAAATATAAAAGTTTTCCTTTGCAATAACTTTTAGTTAAACTTATGCTAGTCAAACTTTAAAAATCAATAAATAAAAGTCAAACCATTGATGAAGCGTCCAAATATGATCTATATGAATATGTATATTAGCATGACAGTATTAGTAGCAGAGCTATTAGATATTTTTGGGTAAGTGTTTAAGGCAATTTGAAAATGTTTCTCGCCTAAATCTTAATACAGAAGCGCAGTTCTAACTAAATGGTAGCGGTTATTTTATAATCCCCATACTATCAAACATACCTATATATCCTTAATAATAGTTTTCGTTAAATGGAGGGAAGAGAAAAGGTTCGAGTCCTGCCCTAGTATTGATTTCGCTTTTTCCAATTTAAAATAATTTGTTTAGTTTAGCATACTAAATGCTTTAAAATCTCTTTTACAATATCTCAATTACAATATTTTTTAATTTTTACTGGCAACATTTTATTACTGACCTAGTGGATAATACACGATTGTTGACGATAATGCGTTTAGTAACGCATTATCGTCAACAATGTTGACGATAATGCGTTACTAACTATGGCACGGGTTTTAAGGCAATTAACAATAACAAAAGTGAGATGGCTCTTTATGACCTCAGGTATCGTTTTTAGAAATTTTGGCAACTCAAAAGATAAGTTTTGTAAGCTAGATATTATCACGCACAATGGCGCCAGAAGGCTAAGTGCGGCCAAAGAGTCCTTTTTTCATTCCATTCCAAGCTTGTTATGTCGTCGAAGTCTGTGAAAATATTTCTTCATAAATAAAGAATGGCTGTTGCATTGTAATATTCATTGTCGCCTTTTACGATACCCAAGGAAGAGATGGGGTGGCCCTGTTCTACTTCACCGGGAACCAATACTGCACCTATTATAATTACAATATATACATACAATCACACCTTTATCCCCGGAGTGTTAGGCAGAGGTGAATTAACACCCACATTTCACCAATCATTGTATTAGGTCCCACGTAATAGGGGGTGAGCCTATTGCCGTTTTCTGGGCACTATTGTTGACTCGAGTCATGTATAGGCTGAGTCTGGGCTGTATATATGTATATGTCTGATGTTAAACAGCCCTATCCCTTAGTCGCCTTGTACGACACCGCATGGGAGGAGATGAGGTGGCCAAATTCTACTCTGCCGGGAACCACGCGGCTATTACGTATATATTATTATTATGTATATATAGTATTATGGATAATTATGTATATGAACGAAAATGGCCAACTGATCGACTTGTGAAGACCTACAGAGACTTGATAGCGTTAAGTCAGCATAAAGTTACGACTGACGGATGGTTCCTCGTGACACTTCAGTGGTTTCACAAAGGGACCCAAAATCATCCAATTTTAGTAAAGTACACAGAGCAAAATAAACGAGGATGCCAAAAGAACCGATTTGTGTTTACGTTTAGGATACACTGCGTCGGATTTGATCAGTACATGGTGAGGCAAAGGCAGTGAGGACACATAAAAGTAATTTGTATTTCTTGTGGGTAGAAGCTTCAAAAGAAGTTCTTAATTTTAGTCTAGAACAAATTTACTTTGCTAGAGCATTTTCTTTTTCTTGAAATATTATAAAGTGAGGCACTTATTCAAGTACAAATAGAGTCTGTACATATTTTCACAAATTATATAATTTCTAAGGCACTCGGCGGAGACTCGGGGTGGGCAGTGTCTATTTTTTATAACCCATTCCACATATATTTCTTAAATTGTAGGTAAATAAACTGTAAATGAGCTAACCGTTAGGCGAGTTAAATGTTATATGAGTTAAACATTATATCAGTCAAAGTTATAAGAGTTTAACTTATATGAGTTAAACTTATGTCTGTCAATCTTATCGCGCTCGACTTGACGGTCAATATGAGTCGTCCATTATGTATTTAGTCCATAATTTATAATGAACTTATATGAAACAACCGTTATGTGTATCATTCATTATATGAATCATCCTTATATGAGTCGACCTTATGCGAAATTAACTTATGTGAATTGATACGTAACCGTTTGGTAGCGATAACCGTCATTCATGCGGGTGGAACCGCGGGCAATAGCTGGTTTAATTATAATTGACGTTAATCAATATGAATACAAGTATCCGAACACCTTAGACAACACTAGTATACGTTCACGATCAGAGAAAAATGATGACTCATTGCTTTGATTAATCGTTTTTATTCTGAACTAGAACACAAAACATTAATTACACCCGAAAACGTCCTACACACGCTGTATATTGTATAAATTACCCAATCTATTATTACATATTACGAACCCATTTCGACACTGTTTTCCTATCTACAAAAACAATTGTGTCGAACTCTTAATAATTAATATCTATGTATGTATATGTAGTACATGGGTATACAGATATTATATTTGTTGTATATTTATATTACAGGTATGTATTGTGTGTATGGTATTAGTTGTATATATTTTATTACTGTATTTGTATATTGAGTATTTTTTAAATGTAGGTGTGTATGTGTATATAGGTATTTATTATATAGTGTACACCGCAAACTACCTGTTCTGGCAATATAGTCCTTACACTGGTTGTCTGGAAGAGATCGCAGACCTGCGATAGGACCGCCCATTGTATAACTCATGTTTATCTATGAATTGAATTTTATCCGTGTGGTGAATGTATTGTGGTGATGGATTAAGTATATCTATGAATTGAGTTTTATCTGTGTTGTGAATGTGGTGATGGATTAAGAATACGAGTATCACCACCCCATCTCATCCGAAGGGTGTCGTAAGATATGACTAACGGAATAATACGTCGACGATATTACTGCGAGAGAAGGAAAACTCGAAATAAAACCCTGTACCAACCCGTCTGGCCAGCGTGGAACCAGTAGGCCAAATCCTCCCAACATTGGGAGAGGCCTATGTCCAGCAGTGGATAGGCTAATTGATAGTAGCACACTTTAGGTAATAGGTACAGTTTGCCTGATGATAAACGACTTTCTGTGTATAAAAATTAATGTTACATTATAGTAAACTAATTTTATTCTGTTCGACAAAGTTAGTCATGCAAAGCGTATTATAATGTCAATCTATTCTGCTTGTCAAAGTAACGAACTTGACTACAGCATTCACATTCACAAAAATTCTTTCGTGTTCAATTTTTTGTTGAACAAATCCAAACTTAATCATTGACTGACGTCGAATTAGAATCCAATTATAACTTTTCTATAATAAAAGAATCTATATTCATAGACCTAATACATAATTACATAATGTTATTACTGCCGTGTTGGTTTTCGGTGGTAACCAATGATATATTATAAACTATAGATATGTTGTCCACACTCTAAAATGGCGACAAAAAAATGATGACTTTTGGTCATCATTTTATGCACCAATCAGAATAGCGACAGTACGCCACCCAAATAAAAAAAGGTTTTTAATAATAAATACGTAATAATTAAATATTATTAATATAAATAATAATATAATTCATATAAATTAATAACATTGACGTGTTTTTAGAAGTACCTAATATGTTGTGTTTGCGCCATTTTTGAAAGCCGCCATCTTCGTGTATGACGTATCTATAAAAATAATACATCATTGGTGGTAACCGTGTTGGTTCGCGGTGGAGTAGAAAAGGGCCACGGCCACCGGCCACCACATCTCTTCCTGTGGGTGTCATAGAAAGCGACTGAGGGATAGAGCACTGTTCTCCATCCGACATTAAGGCCCCGAATCAGATCAGCATCGAAAAATTGGTATTTTCGAAACCGTTTTTCTTATTGACTATGAAACCTACAGATCTGGAATTCACATACCTGGATACTACAAGATATACAGAATAACTTCTCCTTTTCATAAATTAATAAAAAAGGAGAAAATAGTAAAAAAAGAGGCTCTGAACATCACTCTATTCTTTCTTATGAAACCAAATATTTTCTACAATATGTATCCAAATAATCTAAAATTTCACATGTATGTTAAATAAGTGTATTAGCATGACGTGACCTTCTTAGTTTGTAATCGTCGCCTATAAAGTTATCTATTAAAATTGGTTTTACTGATTTTTTCGGTTCAAATATGAGCCAATGACCTTGAGCATTTGTATGGTCAAAGTCATTCGCGTATGTAATCACATTAAACATACTGCCCGTGACTGAGTGCTCACTGGACGGCAATAGGCTCGCTCTCTATTACTTAGGACCGAAAATCATAGCTGTCGAAATGTGGGTGTTATATGTTATACCTCTGCCTAACCCTTCATAGATTTACAGGCGTGAATATATGTATGTTTGTATATATATTTTAGTTAAGTAATTACAACATAGTGAGATCCGATTCTCAGCACTCCATGGATTCACCGTGCGGTCGCCGGGTCCATAGCGTGATACAGAGAGGAACCCCGTGACGGCGACTGGGACTTGCGACCCAGATGTAGGTTTAGGGTGGCCACCTTGTGATGCATCAGCGCTCACCTCCACCGTCAGTAGTGTTCCCCCCCCCTACCTATTCAAATTTGGTAAGATCCTATCAATGCCGCTTTTGATATTCGATTTATTAAAGAGCTTACTGAAGCTCTTGGCAATCCGAGGTCTTTAAGTAAGTTGTACAGGGATTTAGCTGGAATTCCCCTTTATTATAACTGTCGTTTGACATCGAATGTGAAAGTCTAAAAGTTATTAGTTATTACAAACAAAATTATTCTTAAAAGAAATCAGTCTTGATGTTGAGATAATTTTAAAGCAATTAGTTTGCTAAACTAAACAAATTATAATAAATTGGAAAAAGCGAAATCAATTCTCGGGCGGGACTCGAACCCGCGATCTTTCCCTTACAGGGGGAACGCTCTGACCACTGAGCCACCGAGCTTCGCCCGAGAGTGATCCAATTTTTCCAATACATCCATCTTACGGCGATTTTAGATTACTCCCACCATCGCCGTAAGATGGATGTATTGGAAAAATTGGATCACTCTCGGGCGAAGCTCGGTGGCTCAGTGGTCAGAGCGTTCCCCCTGTAAGGGAAAGATCGCGGGTTCGAGTCCCGCCCGAGAATTGATTTCGCTTTTTCCAATTTATTATAGTCTTGATGTTTCTTTCAAAAACAGTATTCCTGTAACACCATTTTTAAGTTCGAACACTGAAATCGTGATCGTTTTTGACATTTGGGCGATTGAAATTAGAACAGTATTGTATTTCGAACAGATTTTCATTACGAAAATGGACCCTCCGGTCCTTTTTTTAAATGAAAAGAATGAAAGTTTTCAGTTACATAAAGTATGTAAAATTTCACTTTGTTAGGATTATTCTCTGACAAGAAGAATAAAACTTCACGATGGATTTATTTTACACTAGCTTTTGCCCGCGGCTCCACCCTTGGGATGTCGGTTATCGCGACCAAACATAGCCAAATTTCATCAAAATCGATTCAGTAGTTTAGGCGTGAAAGAGTAATAGACAGACAGACAGAGTGACTTTCGCATTTATAATATTAGTATGGATGCCACAGTAGTAGGTAAATGCGGCCACTAATGAGCTTCGATCTCAGTGCAAATATTTGTATGCATAAATATGGGTATTTGCATAGGTCTGCGGCCTTACCATAAACCTTAAAACAGGTCAATAATTGAACTGCTGTCATTCTACCAACTGCAAATGTCACTTTGTACTGTCATATAAATATATGGGATTACAAAGGGATTCCAAAGTGACATTTGCAGTTGGTAGAATGACAGCAGTTCAATTATTGACCTGTTTTAAGAGTTCATGGTATGGGCCCTGGTCGCGCCTCTTAGAGCACGTTAAGCCGTCGTCGGTCCCGGCTGCCATACGAACATCTGTGGCAGAATTTACGGGTAGTTGGAGTTTCCTAGAATTTACGGGTAGTTGGAGTCTCCTAAAAAGTCCAACAACTGGTCTAGTTGCAATGCGTTGCGAATTCGTCCAATATCGTTATTTGGTTGTAGAGGTCAGACGTCAGTCGTTTCACGTTCCAGCCAAATCCGCAGTTATACTGTGGAAGGTGAAAGCTTTGGATGCGATTAGAATTAACGCTAGGGTGAAGAATACAGTGAAGTAGATACCATTTTTGTGTAATTTTTATAGGAAACAGTCAACAAAAACAGAAATTATTGTAGAGAAATGAATTCATCAAAATGCTATGTCAGTACTACATATCCTTACTGCTATTAGCGATCAATATACTAGAAACTATACAAAAAAAAAACTATACAAAAAAAGTTACCAAATGTATTAGTCTGAGATAAATCCTGTATAATAAATTATACTGCCGTATAAAGGGAGACTGTTATACCCGCATTTTCCGCATGAGTAATGCGTGGCTGGTGAGAAATGAAAAGTGACGTAGAAAGATCGCGGGGCACTGCGGTGTCAATTACCTCATGACCTGTGTCCGAAAATATGCTTTAATCCTTGTCACGAGTTCTCTTTTTTATTCAACGTGTAAAATTACCTTTTATGACGGGTAAGATAATAAAAAACTTGGAGCATCATAGAGATTGACATGGTCATTCACATTAATAGTGTAAGACTCACCGGGATATTTACTAACTTTAATAAATAGCTCGGCGGTTATTAGTACAGTAACAGCGCCGAAATATCGGTTTCAGTATGATATAAATTCTTAATAAACATGGCAAAAATCCCGGTTAGTAACCCTATTTTATTTTAATTCCGTGGACTTTTTAAGTTATCGCTGTTATATGTCCATAGGCCACGGTGACCACTTTTGATCGGGTCCCGTGTGCTTGTATACCACCTAAATGGTATAAAAATATATTTAAATAAAAATACACTTATTGAGTAAATATGCTTTGTAATTGTTACCGTGGAAATGGGACTGGAAATGCATACCAAAAAACCGCTGATGCATGCGATTGACTTATTCTATAACCTATTACAATAGCAGAGATTTCACTCACACTTTATAAACTGTCGAGATGAAGTGGAATAATAATTATTGAGTCATATTAGGAACCTCCTTTAAATAAGGTGCATTAAAGGAAAGGAATGGAATAATCAAAAGAGAGAATGAAAAAGCTTCTAGCACTATTGCAGATACAGTATGCTGCCACTTGTTGAGATTAGTCTACACCTAACAGTGTTGCAACCAGTAACACCTGTGACACGCTGGGATTTTTTCCCAGCCAGAGCAGTGAACACAAGTTCCAATAAGTCAAACTCCGAGCTCGCATGAATCAAGCCGAGCTGCAGTGTTATTCACTAACTTTCGGTCTCGGCGCCTAGCCCGCGTACAGCACAACCTTGTGAATCGACCAATGAAAATCAATTTCAACTGGCTTCAGCGCCGAACTGTAGAACGAACTGACAATTGACCTGAAATCGGCCGATTTCGGAGCAGCTCGGCTCGATTCGTGCGAGCTCGGAATGGGGGGATAGTTGCATAAGTTGATAAAAAATGCCATGGAATAGCTTTACCGCGGCAGTCCCCGAGTACACGTCTTTTTTTACAATACAATCTATAATACAAAGTAAAAAAAAACTACAAAAAAATACCAAGATAAGGTAAGTCTAGCCAGTCTAGGTAAGAGGAAATCGCCTTTTAAAATGTAAGAGACGCTGAATCATTGTGACGTAGATAGCTCTTTGAAAGCATGTCCCTCAGCTGAAGATAAATTACTTCATCTAACGACACGTGCCCAGTTAGAGACTAATGACATCCTTTACCTAATGGATACCTTTTAAGGTTGCTTTTGTAAACATAGCTACTATCGTTATGATTGATTTAAATATTCATACCTTTCTATTCCCGATGGGAAAGAGTAACACACACATTTGTACAACTTTGTTTTCGATTCCACATGATACTTTTGGTAGAAGCCTTACTAGGAAATTCGGAACCTATTTGCTTACAATTTTCAGGTCACATAATATTTCAAATTTCTTTTTTCTGCTATATTCAGGCAAATACTAAATCTGACAACAGTTTTGTACAATATACCCATTATTTATAATTTATAGCAATATAATGTCAACAAAAACTAATTATGTAATAACATTTTTGAAGTGAAACTTCTTGAGTCGGATAACTCGTGACACAATTACCGTTACCAACACCTCTGTATATACAATATACATGGGTCCCGATTTTTAAGTTTTTACATTGGTCAGCACTCACAGAGTGCCACTGTATTTATAAACAGGAACTAACATAAACGAAAATAAAAGACATTTGAATTCAGAATTCAAAACCAAACTATAATTGTTACCGTTAAGTGTTACCTAATACTACCTACTGTTGTTGATTGTTACAGGTTTGAACCCCTATAAAATTTTATGTCGAGTATTATAATAAATTACTGATAAAATTGTACCCATGTTCATTAAGTTACCAGGATACAGCCAGATACTTCAAAGTGACTGGAATGGTTCACAAGAAGGTTAACGGTAACACCATGCAAACAATTATAGGGACACATCTCACTTGGTGACATGCGTATTTATTTTTCAATTCGTATTCAAGTACAAAATAATGTAAAAAGATTCATATATTTAAGCCATATTTAGCTCTACAGCATTCAAAAATCAATTATGTCTACTACTCCGAAGAATTGGAAGACGGTAAACCTACCTAACTCTCTTGCCGCTGCACCCTCCACAAATATACGAGTATAAAAGTGAAAAGCCGAAACCATTATGGGTCATGAAAAAATATTAGCTAACACTAGCATGCCTCTAGGAAGTTTTTAAGTTATTAACCTAAAAGTTAAATTAGTTACTAAGATCAATTATTAAGGCTTAATATTTCTTGCTCTAAGCCGACTATTTTGTTTACTCAGCTATTTAATAACTGCTATTTTCCTTAAAGATTATTCTGTGGTTAGAGTAACCAATTTACTTTGGATTAAGTTCATTATTGAATCCAAAATACTTCCGATTCCGAAAACACTTCCTTATCCGATTAAGGGTTAGGAAATGGCATTAGATGTGACGTCGAAAGTTGAGGGTTTCTTATTAGTCCAACTCCGGTATAATCACAATAAAATAACCAAACCAACAATAAAAAAAAGTTGCTTTTTTAATGAAAGAAAGCAAGAAAGAAAAAAAAAACACGGAATAAACTGTGATAGATTCATTAAAATTATATGATTTTTATTTTAGTAAAGAATGTAAAATGAATATTTTCATTTATCGATGTCAAAGTCTACCCTAAAATTAATATTCAAAGTCTAAAATTAATAAGATGGAAATATTTTATGGACTACATTATTTTTATTATTTTAGCCTTATTTCTACTTTATCCATCTATTATGTTTAATGATTTACGTCTGCTGGAGTCCTAAGTTGTTCAACATTTTTTTAAGCTATTGCATAGCTTTTATCGCGGGCCTTGAGCGTGGAGACCGAATCCAGAAATTCCGTAACAAAAAAAACATAACACCCCGAAGCTCGCACGAATCGAGCCGAGCTGCTCCGAAGTAGCTCCGCTTAACGTAAGTAATTATAATTGCATAAGTTGATAAAAAATGCTATGCAATAGCTTTACCGCGGCAGTCCCCGAGTGCCACACGTCTTTTTTATTGGTATAGATGCATTGTTGCTAATTAAGAATGCTCTATCAATATTATCCTCTTTTACAACGCTGTTTTAATTCCAACGATGCTTTGTATCCCCCCAATCCATCAAGTTAAAGCCATCCTCGTAAAGTTTCATTGGAATTTGCAAGCAGCAAAATCGCCTTTGACGTTGTAATCCAAGCTTTGATGTTCTGTGAAACGATCCATTTGATTAATTGATAAAGACAGAGGAGTTGTCTTTACTAAATCCGGTATAATTAGGAACAACGTGGATACCTACCCTAGGGGTCTCGTGGACCCTAATTCGATGTAGCAATGTAATTGAAACGTGGAATGTGTAGAACTAGAAATGGGTTTTACCTAGAATGTGTTTGAACTCGGAATAGATGTACCAGATCCGATCCATCTTAATAATAAAAATGGTGAATCACCGTTTTCGACATTAATCAGTCTCAGGAGCGGGCGGAGCGGACGACAACGTTTCACCTCTTTTCATACTTGGGTTCACACCGCCAACTAACGAGCTAAGCTACGTCAGCGAAGCTCCTCGTTCACCTCGTTTCGCCTGCTTCACCAGCTTCGCTCGCCCAGTTTGTTCGCCCGGCAGTGTAGTATTTACGTTGCGTGTCTATATAATTTATATGCAAATCGATCACCGTCCGCTCCGTTCGCTCCGCCCGCATCGTCCGCTCAGCCAGCCAGTTTTCGGTGTGAACCTTAGTTTGGCTCGCCAATATTTCGCGTAGTTTCCTTCGCTCGCTTCACCCGCCCGCTCCGTCCGTCAGCTGGCAGTGTGGCCTGCGCTTTACTTGCCAAATTAAGTAATATTTGGACTTCGACCGGACCAATTTTATTTTACTTACAGTTTAAATTGATCCCTTTATAAACCTTCCAAATATAATGAAAAAAAAAAAAAAGCGTGTCTAAAATATTGCTGACGCAATTATTGACTTGACAGCTCACATAAAAAGTAAGATTACCAGCTCAAAGTTCCTTTGGTACCTATAATATTGCAAGACTTTTTATTTTTCTGATTACAATTGACTCATAACAGAAGTTAATTTGTACCGTTAGTGAGTTCATGTGTATTTACGTTGATTCATCTGATAATAAACTTAGGAGCACATATTCTTCAATACTCAGCAGTTGTTTTTTTTATTTTATGGGGATCAAAACAAACCAGAGTAAATAACAACTCATGAAAATTCATGACTTTGAAAGATGGGTTCAATTGTTTACTATAAATAATCAAGGTACAGATAAAGCTATTAAAAAAATAAACATCTGATTCCAGAAAGCCATACACCCTGAAAACAATAATTTTGTTTCTATCGATTTACAAAAAGAAAAGAGAATTGACTTCGGGCGGGATTCGAACCCAATTTTGTTCCTTCTAAGCAAGCGTGCTCTATCATCCACTGGTCTATTAACAATAAAAAATATTTTTTTTTACATACCTACCACATAAGTGTCGCGACACGGCCTACCTGATGGAAAGTAGTTACCGTGGCCTATGAACGAGTGCAACACCAGAGGAGTAACACTTGTGCTGCGATTCTGTGCGGTCAGCACAGAAGGCAAGCAGGACACGCCTTTGGTCTTCTCAATGACAGCACAAAACCTCTCAAGATGAATCTATCAAGTAGGTATCCTTCAAACCATGTTTTGTATTTGGTTCTTTAACACACACTTAATGTAAAAAAATTGCAAGTCGATTATTTTGTTACGAGATTTAAACCCACGGATATTGTGTGATGAATGCGATGATCCTCCAACGTAACATCACACAAGCGGAAATTTTGACGGGATGTGGCAAACGAGTTTATGTACCCCGAAACCCACTCATTCGTAACCATTTCCTATTTCCTTTTAGGCGTGTACAATTCTCGTTGAGCTTACGTGATCACAAACAAAGCCCAGGGGCAGATGTTGTGTATTGCGACCGTAGACCTCAGTGACAGTTCGTTTGCACAGAGCCAGTTTTACGACACTGTCCGCTTTTAGGGTATGAAACGCAGAGGGTAACCTACACAATCCTATTGTTCAGACTCCGTTAAAAATGTATCTTTCTGTATCTTATAAACCGCTACAGTTAGACAACCGAAATTTTACGAGCGTCTAAACCTATGGCGTAAAAGTACAAGTATGGTACGGAAGTTTTCGTGTGCAAGTCCGACTACCAACCAACCAGATAGGTGTTTTAGAGAAGCAAGAAAAGTTTTTTTTAAGATGAAATGGTAAATTTCTTTGCGGAAGCCGATGAAATTGCGAGTAGGTAGGTGTAACTATTTATTAGCAATCAATCGCAGACCGCTACTGGACATAGGCCTTTCTCAATGTTGGGAGCCCTACTGTTTGCACTTTAACCAGACAAGTTGTACAGGGTTTTATTTCGAGTTTTCTTTCTCTCGCAGTGATATCGTCTGCGCGTTTTTCCGTTAGTCGTCTCTTATGACACCCTTTGGATGCGATCTGGTGGTAATACTCGTATTTTTTCCTCCTCACTACATGGATATAAACATAACATAACATAACATAAACTCACGCCTTTATCCCCGAAGGGGTAGGCAGAGGTGCTAGCACCCACATTTCGCCGTTTATGTTTAGGGCCCAATGTAATAGGTGGCGAGCCTATTGCCATTAACCGGGCACTTATAAACCTGCGATAAATACACACATAACTTCGAAAAGCATCGAAAAGTCATTGGTGTGTGCCATGGTAAAACCTGGGATCGAACCCGAGACCTCGTCTCAGCAGTCCATTACCCATACCATATTATTTAAATATAGTATACTAACAACATACATACATACATACATAAAATCACGCCTTTATCTCCGGAGGGTTAGGCAGAGGTAAAGGCAGGTGTAAAGGTCCCACGTAAGCGCCTTCGCTCCGATAGGCGGGCGCGTTTCGCGGGTGCGGGTCGCGGATGCTTGTTTCACGTTATTTCAAGAGCAGCGCTACGTGAGGCGGATACCTGTCACACGCGACGGACAGGCGGACGCACTGCGCGCGCATCCGCGACCCGCACCTGCGACCCGCACCCGCTTAACGGAGCGAAGGCGCTAACAGGGGGTGAGCCTATTGCCGTACTCCGGGCACTTTTGTTGACTCGAGCCATGTATCTGAGGCTGAGCCTGGGCTGTATGTATATATGTGTCTGATGTTAAACAGCCCTATCCCTTAGTCGCCTTGTACGACGCGACACCGCAAGGGAGGAGATGGTTTGTCCCAAATTCTACTCTGCCGGGAACCACGCGGGAACTAACAAAAGTGGTGCAAGTTAATGCATTTCCACGAAACTACTGACTACTTTAACCAACTATTAAATAGGTTGGTAAACGCAAGTTAGTTCATAGAATCCGATCTATCTGAGAAATCAAACTTCCCTAAAGTAAACTGATCATAACATCCAACTTCCTGTCTACAAGATAACACAAACATCTACTAAGATAAGTAGTTATATCTTGCTTATATAAATTCAATTTGCAAGTCAAATTGTGACTGGATAATCGTAATTTTATCTACAAGTTATTTTGTATAGTAGCATTGATTTATTAAGTGATATAATTACAATAAAACAATACATAATAGGTAACAGTTATAAAAAGTGCAGCGCTACTTTACGAAGCAACGAGTTCGGCGAGGGTCTTAAGAGAGCTGAGGACGGTAATCACCATACACGCGAGTGGCATACGATTATTTTCAACACACTTGCGAATAAAATAATACTAAAAATACTACATAACACAATCAAATCCTTTCGGAACAGGCTAAGGTGCTATCACCATGCTGCCTTGTCATCTACTTACTTATTTGAATTATATTTTTTTTTCTCTGTAAATACTCACAGAGAAAAAAAAATACATTTTAGTGAAAGTTTTGTTTATTAAACACGTACTACAAGTTGAAATTGTCTTTTAAAATACGAAGTTGCATTAAATGAGCAAGCAATAGGTATATTAATTCGTTTGTAATATTGGACACGATCTTTTTTGTATCAAAATTTTTTTTAGAACAAAGCAACTTAATCAATAAAATTAAAAAAAATCGGCCAAGTGCGAGTCGGACTCGCCCATGAAGGGTTCCGTAGTAGCAAAGGCGAAAATTGCGGTTTATGACGTATTAAAAAAAAATTACTGACTGGATCTCGTTCGAACCAATTTTTAGTGGTAGTTTTCATGGCAATTTAATAATAATAATATAATAATAAATATTTTATTTCGGATAATTTTTAACAATCCATAGTTTTGTTAGTAATACTTAACCTATGATAATAAGTACAGGATTTTAATAATTATAATTATTTCACGTGACCGAAGTTCCCGTGCTTCTCACGTGAACTCCGACCCAATGTCTCACCATCGGACAGTCTACCCTATCCGCTAGCACACTTAGAATGCCGTTGGCGCTGGTTTTTTTTAGATTTATCATTCTCTTATTTTAGAAGTTAGAGGGGGGGGGGGGGAGGGGGGGGGGGGACACACATAGGTCTTATAGTTTCGGAGTAAAGTGGCTGTGACATACGGACGGACAGACAGACAGACAGACAGACGGACAGACAGACAGGCAGACAGACGGACGGACAGACATGACGAATCTATAAGGGTTCCGTTTTTTGCCATTTGGCTACGGAACCCTAAAAAGAAGTCTATAACTCACTTTTGTGAATGAAAAAGTCACAGTTTTATAATAGGTGTCATTCCGTGCTTAATTGCGGTGAAATAAAAGCCTGTTTATAAGCAAGTGTGTTGAAAAAATAATTATTATTTTGTTGAGGCCATAATGCTTGCAATATGATAAACTTCTGCCTTTTTCTTCGAGGCGTGACTATAAAAAATATCTGTCCATCAAAGTTACCAATCCACTCGGATAATTCCTGTTCGGGTCTGTCCTCATATAATACGCCGCACGGTCAGATCAGTTGTACAGAGTAGCACATTTTATTTACAGTTTCAACTAATCTATACCAATTATTATAAAGCTTGTTTTTGGATAAAGTTTGATGGATTGTTTGAGGTTTATTGACGGAAGGTTATTGACTATATATCATCACATCACACCTAAGAGAGCACGGCGGCAATCATTAATGTCAAGAAATCCGGCAGATTACTATATATTACGTTATAATTAATAAACTGCGGACATATTATTTTAAGGCATGCTTCGAAGTAGGCGAAGCCGGAGTGGATAGTTAATGATAAAGTGATATAAGCTGCAGTTGCATGAAAAGAAATTCCTCGATAAAATAAAAGGAAGGAATGTCACGTATTGAACTAGTAGATACGTGACATTTCAAGACAACATTATTGTAACATCAGTTCAATGTGGTTGAACCACTTTGTTGCAACTGTTATATTAATAATATTATAACAGTTGCGACAAAGTGCTTCAACTGCACAGTAAGCATATTTTATAAATAACGAGGAGAAAATATAATTCTAGTACCGAGGATAATATTGGACAAGGGCCTTGGCCTAAATAACTATTACGTGACCACAGCCTTCTAGTTTTGGTAACTCATTACAGGGCTTTATTATATTCGAATGATGTGTGGACCTACGTTTATTATATTATATACAGTTGTAATTACCTACAATACATTTTGAGTATAATGTCTATCTTATCTGTTTCTATACCTTCTCTATTGTTATAAATCTACATTATATGTGTGTTATATTTAAATCATAGAGGCACAGTCTAATGAACTTTTTTATTTGGATTCGTTCTACTGTCGTAGAGGTATGGTTCTATGAACACGATCGCAATTTTAATTAGCAGTACAGAAACTGTGTTTCCGGATAGCTATAACTTGGGTGTATTCAAGACAAGAGTGAATAGTTTACTTCTAGGCAAGCGTGTTTCATCGTCGGCCACACCGTCACTTAACAACAAGCGAGATAGTGGTCAAACGCGAGCCTGTGAGCCATAAAAAAACCGTAGAGATGATGAGCTTTCCAAAGATCTTAACTTTCTTAAGGTTTTACTTTTTTTATATAGGACACGTCAATATAACTTCACCACGCCTGGTAGTAAACTGAAGGCAAAGTTTAGGAAAGAGGGTCACCATTACAGACACCAACAATGCTACAATTGTGGCCCTCAGCTTGACGGTTTCTTCAGTTGCTTCTTTATGAACCTTATACCTTTAGGACTGTAGGAAGGACAACTTGCCACTGACACTTTCAGTATTGTAAGAAATCATTTAACATTAAATTAAACTTTGATGTAATAATTGAACTGGGCAGTGAATTTGTGTTTGATTTAATAATCCTGCTCACACGGTTCGCTGGTTGCAGATTGGATTAGCGAGAAATCTACCTATAACCACAGCTACCGGAGTCTAAGACTCCGGTAAATAGACTCCGGTAGCTGTGGTCACCACTTTGCACAGTCCAAGCAAGACAAGCCCTGAACGACAGATATGGCATCCGTTTACCCTGACACCTCAGCTTGAATATCTACCCATCTAATATTAGGTTAGATTTGTCTATTTTTATGCCACGATGGTCTAAGCACAGCGGAGTTCACCATAATCATTAACTTTTTATTTGTTACTAGCTGACCCTTTGTACCACCATATTTTTTTCCGCCCGCGTGAAATTCAGATCCTTTTTCAATATTTTCTCACCGTTTAATATAATTATGATTTAAACCTTCGGTTCAGCCATTCTCGAGTTTTAGCGAGACTAACAGAATTGCAATTTATTTTTATTTATATAGATTATTTAGTTTTAGTCCGACGTTTCGGCTACTTTTCAGTGCCTAGAGATGGTAATTGTCACTTGAAGTTCTCTTAAAGTACCCGAATCGCGATAGAATCCATTAAAAAGCGGTTTTATTTAAATGAGTGATATTTTCGTAAACTTCAGAAAATATCTGAATATTACTTTTAATATTAAAGCAATAAACGCCACAGAAAAATTACAATTCCTGGAAGCATAAGAATATAAACCAACAAGGCTTAACCCTATTGTGGCACTTTAATGGAAAATTTAATTAGCCGTATTACGTTCACTATTTCTCTTTTTCTGTGGGACTCAAATGGTATCATTTATAAAGGGACAGCATTGTACACAATACCATTTATTACTGCGCAGAATTATACAATGTGATTGCGGTACTTACTGCGGTAGTTTCCGAGCTTCCTCCTTTTATGGCCTATTTTTATGTACCTACATGTGTTTTTGGTTTCAGGAAAAAGTGTATTCTTTTGTTTTTACGTGGCAAGAACGGTGGCGTATGATGAGGGTTCTAATTTTTTCTGGGTGGTTAAAATAAACATTTTGTAAAACTCTATCCGTAAAATTGTTAGAAGGCATACTAAATGCAATTATGACTAATTTGTTTTACTAATATTTTACTGACTAACTTATTAACTTTTTAAAGTAAAAGTGGTACCACCATTGGTCCTAAAAAAAGTTTTTTCCATTTATATTAAATATTTCCATATTACCATTAGTAGGAGGGATTTAATTCCTTCTTAGCAGTTTGCCCGCCACTCCAGTATACCTACGTAGGTATATGTACAATTAAAAAATGCTAGTGACCTTTTGCGTCTGTACCTACTTATTCTAACAATTTTGAATATAATATATCGTGTAATCCATAACACAACAGAATACAGCAAAAAGCTTAGTGCAGCCCACACATTCATCAAGGTATTGTAATCTGGTAAAATATAGCACGTTCTGAAAATATTAATTTAGTATCGCTGTACGAGAACGTATCACGTACAAACATATTCTCGTAGCTTTGTGGTTATGATATTAATTCCCAAAACTCAAATTCACGATACAACAAATAAATTGAAAATGTGAAAGAACATAATCCAATTACCCATAGATAAATGTATATCAGTAATGAATATTTAGATTATTGAAATGTTACATTATTTTAGGCTTAGCGAGCAAAAGTTGGTGAACTCAATTTTTTTTTTGATGTTTTGAGAGGGGGTTAGTGCAGAGTTCAAATTAAGTTTGTGGTATCCCAACCCTTGTCCCACGACCGCCATCTTGAAAAAGAGTGTGAATGAATTTTACCTCTATATCGAACTAATTATGCACTGCACAGAAAATTTGTAAAAGCAGTTTTATTATTAAAAAAAATTAAAATCTTTTTTTTTATACCACTTAGGTGGCAGCCAAGGTCACGGCCCACCTGATGGAAAGTGGTTACCGTGGCCTATGGACGTATGCAACACCAGGGGCGTCACACTCGTGCTGCCGACCCTGAAGAAACCTTCTAATGCCCTTCTTGAAGAACCCCATATTGTAGTCGCTTGGGAAAACCATCGCGGGGAGTTCATTCCACAGCTTGACTAAATCTCTACAAATTTGATTCTTTGACTTTTTATCCTAGAACCAAATGATTGACGAAAACAGATAGGTACTTACATATACAAATTAATTATTTTCAAAATATTATACTTATTTGTTAGGTTTCTCTAGGGTTTATCCAACCTCATTTGCAAACTGGTACATATACCTCTCATTGACGGTTGAGGATTACGGTGCAGGCATCTGGTTCTTTGGGTCATGAAAGCACTACAGTTCATTCTACAATTTGAGCGTATTTATTTGTATCAGGTCAAAACCACTGCCAGATTCCAAAAAATATTTAATTTACAACTTGCAGAGTAATAAAAATAAAGGCTCATAAAATTGAACGGATCTAAAAAGTACGAATTGAGTTTGAGTATTTTTCTGATTGATATTTTTGTCTAGTCAACACAAATTATATTTCCAAATATAATACCACAAGAACAAGAATAAAATGATTGAGTACAAGCATATTTAAACTGGTCCCTTTGTTTTTCATTTAAATTTGAATACTGTGTAAACAAAACGAATTACATTTTAGATTTGTTTGTATTGTGTGAATCGCAATTTGACGGGATGCACGTGCCGAAAATGCTGAAATCACTCAGTCGTTGGACAGTTTAACTTCGGCTCATTTACATCCTGAGTTCCTTCCTAATATACTAAATCAATTAGCTATACAGATTTGAGGACTCGTATGGTCCGAAAGTTAAATTTATATATTTGCATTACATTCGGGTCTACTGATTACAAACAAAATGAACATTTTTGTATGCGTTAGGGTAAAACTAAATTAGCCGTCCATAGCTAGTGTTTGGTTAGGAGCTTTGTGAACTGTTGGTGAACAAGTTTAGTCATGTGTGTGTAGTCAAAGTTTATGGGCTAATACATATGTGAATATTTATTACTTGCCATAGTTACCCTACGTGACTACATTTTGAATTTTGTAAAAGCTCTTGGTGTTGCAAAAATGTATAGGCTACGGTGACCATTTTAGCTTTGTTGTGTTTGTTATCAAATTGAAAATAGCCTATGAGTTAAATTAGAATATAAACTGTCTTCTTTTCGATTTTCACTGAAATCTGTGCAGCTGTTTTAGTGAGAAGAATTTAAAAGTTTAATGAAGAGGTTAGCTCACACTCTCGCAAATTATTGCAATCATAACTTCCATACTAATATTATAAATGCGTAAGTAATTCTGTCTGTCTATCTTTCTGTCTGTGTCTGTCTGTCTGTTACGTTTTGATGCGTAAACTACTGAACCGATTTTGAAGAAATTTACAGAAAGGTACAGAGATAAATTAGTCCTTGGAAAAGGACATAGGCTATGTTTGGTCGCGATAATCAACTTCCACGTGGGCGGAGTCACGGGTAACAGCTAGTTTATAATTATGTATTAGGATTTTAAATTTTGGTGTCAAAAATAGCGTAATGATTTGAATTGATATAAAATACCTATTCAAAATGTTACACCATTTTATAAATTTAAATTATCAGTAACTTTTAATGTCTAGTGCTGTAAATTAAAATGGAACAGATAGTATTTTCATGAATATTTAAGTTTTTGAAAGTGATTCATTTTATTAACATAATGAACACTTTGAAATTACTGAGTTAATGAGAAAGATTATAATAATGCAACTTGTTTTACTTCTCCAAGGGGAATAAAATGAAGTACTACTACAAAATTTATGCACGACGTAAAGTATTGTAATAGCCAAATTATAACTTTGACAAACACCAACATTTCAAACTTAGAGTCAAAACCATGGGCAAGAAATGCAAATGAGTAATTAAAAGGAGAGTGAATGGGTGCAGCCGTGTAAACGTTCCTTCACGAGTGGACTTTTGATTCTGAAAAATTATGATGTAGAAGTTAAATGACAAGTTATTTCTTATGCAATGGGCATTAGTCATGTGGACAAATTAGGAACTAGCGTATTCAAATTATTTCACATTTGATAGAATATGTATTTTATTCTCCACATTATTTGATATGCTGAAATGGACCAATGAATATCTGGAGCATCCACAGAGGTATTATCACTAAATAGGTTTGACTTCCGCCCTGCCCCAATTTCGAAAAGGGCTTAATCTCCGCTATTTACCACAGAAGAGCCTATTTATATTGTGCCTTGTACTAGATTAGTCCTTCGACAGACAGGACTTATACAACATGAACATGATTTAGTGCAAATTTATGTGTCTCCTTAGTGATTAAGTGTGAAATGGTGCCGGCGCGGCGTTGTGGAGTATTGAATTACTGCCTGGAATTTGACCGTTGCGATTATTTCATTTTACGTTGAGACTATTTATTTGGCTTAGTTGCCTCTTTGTGGACGTATTTACTAGAAACACATTAAGATAAAAACAGGATAAAAACGGATTTGTGATTGAGACGTGTGTGATCAATGTTACAGACGTGATTAAACTCCTAATTAAGCAATTAAACTTAATTAATGGAATAGATTAGCAGGAATGCTGGTAATTGCGAATTCTTGAATTTAAAAAAAAGAAACTGCAAAAACTAGTATCACATGTTTTAAAATTTAGACTAAGGCTTCATCAGATCAGTATAGGTAATGAAACTTGTGCGTCAATTACTCTTCCCACCTTCCCCCTTGCTTTAGTGACCCTAGTACAAGACTAATGTTTCCTTAGAGTTTATTAGTTACACAATACGAGGCTAGGTGCATAGGGAGATCAGTACCCAGCTTTTAATAGTTTTACTAGGCACATAGGGAAAAAGAGCGCGTATCCCACTAAGATCAGTGTACTTTGATTTTGCAGATCGTTACCGGTTTGAGTAAAAGGATATTAAAACTAGAAACAACTAGGTATCTGTCATTTATTTCTTTAAAAGTGCAACAATATTTCGTTAATACCTACAATAAATCTTTGAATTACATACAAACTGCAAGAAAGGTGAATTTAAGGATATTCTTTATCATCTTCGTCAAAGTGTACGCCTAACTGCTTCCGAATGTTGTCTTCTAGACTGGCCAAGAGCATGCTCTCATTATGAGTTATATGCGGTGATTCAAGTAGTCCTGAAATTATATTAATAACATATTAATAATGCTAAACAATACAATAATAAAGAACTAAACAACATTTATTCACTTATGCATGCACACAAAGAGGGTAAGTAAATGGTAAAGTCAGTGCATCAGAACGATTTTTACTGCAAATTTTCAAAATAACCTTGTATTATGTTATATAAGAGCAAGGGAAAGTATTAAGAGCAAGTCAAACTGTTTTATAGATTTTAATTGTATTATTGTCCGAATTAAAGGTCTAAAATATCACAACAATCAGTTAACAGGAAGGGGAAAAAACCAAGGCATCAAGATCATTTCGAGTACTTTGCTCGACAAGATCTGACTGTATTACTTCGTATTACTTTACGTGGCTTCACACGCTAGTTCTATACGTTCCGTCTATGTCATTCTTTCAGTCTGATTATGTGCCATGCTCTGCTACCAATCGATGTGTCTCTTTACTTGAAGAAAGACTGAATAACCGGGTTAAATACGCTTACGAATACGAGTACGGATACGGCGGGACTGAATAATAAATTACGAAATACTGTAGTGACAGGACGGGTCCTGTCACTACAGTATTTAAACAGCAGGTCAGTATGAAAACAAAATGTAATCGCTTCTTTCCATATACATATTAAAATGTGTACTTATATTTTAGAAACATTACCATGCTTTATACATCTTGCAACTTCAAGAGCTTCGTAAACCAGTCCAGCACTATTTTGGAAATTGTATGGCAAATCTGAATTGTGAAGTTCAAAACGTTTTACTGTGCCGTCTGAAGAAATCAATTTGTTCGGAAAGTGGAAAGGTTGTTCCAGCTAAAATGAGAAAAATAAAAATGTATTCAGGTATTTGTTAGAAGTTGTTCGCTACATTTAGTTATATTATTACGAAATTCGAAATAGTGGCAGGGTTACATTTGATGAATGAATTTGATAGGTTTAACCATGGGTTTAAGTTTGACCCTAATGACAATTACCTACATTTTATGCATTAAAACGATTGATCTACCTACTTAGTATTAGTTAATCCTGACTTAGCCCCCGAGCCCCACAGTAAATTTGATACCCGCAGCTCCACCCACGAGGATATCAGTTGTACTAAATTCCATCAGAATCAATTCAGTGGTTTGGGCGTAAAAAGTAACAGGAAGACAGAGTTACTTTCACATTTATAACATCAGTATGGATATAAGTATGGCTAAAGGTTGATTTACAAAGCCCATAATGCACATTCTATCCCTTCCACGTCAAATTCTAAGTGTAAACAGTGACAGAACATTCATTCGTTGTTCTTTCTTATCCGGTAAATGGTACCGATTGAGTGCCCACCCAAAAGCTCAGAATCCAGTTATTGTTCATATTAAAAAAAAATGCTCTTTGAATGCTCGTGTTCTAGCTTTAGCCCTACGTTCGTTTGGTTCAAATCAACCTTAACATATAGGTATATTAATCTTACCGTGATGCGACCCTTTGTCCCGTACACCGTCGCTTTATTCCACAACTCTACCTGAGTATTAATATTGAGAACAGCACGTCTGTCGCCATCATACTCTAAAATAATCGATGCTGAAGTATCCACTCCATGCTCGTTCAATGAACCAACTGCAGTAACTTTAGCGGGGGCTTCCCTGAATATAAACTGGGCTATTTGAAGAACGTATACGCCAATATCTAGCATGGCGCTGCCACCAAATTCTTTCTTACTGCAATTAACATTTTTGTATTAAATCTAATTCTTCCTCAAAATACCTAGTAAAAATAATAATAATCTAATCAAGACAGAACTTTTTGGTTTATTGAATCCTATATGACTATTGATTGTTAAAAAATAGTTTGCAACTGATTTCATTTATACCGCTTGGGTCGCAGACAAGCACACGGCCCACCTGATGGGAAGTGGTTACCCTGGCCTATGGACTAGTGTAACAGCACTCGTGCTGCCGACCCTTTTATAGCAGAGAGATGTTTTGCCTTCAGCGAAGAAGACAAAAAGGACAGTACTTTGGTCTTCCCACTGACAGCATGAAACCTCTCCTATGAGCATGGATACCCTACCCCGGAAATACAATACGAGGTGCCCTTCAGAATACCGCGGGTATACTGTAGTGTAGGGTGGAGTTTTACTTCCCCAGTTGGGCTGCTCAATTGGGACGGCAATACCATCGGGTCCTAATTTCGTTTGCTATTAAACTTGTTTCAGTCTTGGAATATTCTATACAGTAGAGTTATTTTTTCTTAATTATGTGACGTTAAATAATATATAGCTTACTTTATTCTATCCGCATCGCTAAAAATACCAAAATTAACTTCAAAGAATTTGACATCACCAATTTTACCAGAGTCTATCTCCCTCTCCATAGCAATATATGCTGGAGAGAAACGAGACCAGACTCCTTCCATTAGAAACAGTTTCTTCTTCTTAGCAAGATTGATTAGGCTTTCGACCTGTTTTCCATTCATGCAAAATGGTTTTTCACATAATACGTGCTTTCCATTTTCCAAAAATAATCTTGACAGTTCATAATGATAAGGGTTTAAGGCGCCGATATACACAACATCTGCAAATAGAACAAATATAGATTACTGTTGATTATGACTTTGGAATTGAACAAGCGAATACGGAAAATTTTGAAGCAAGGTGGTTTCTTGGATCCCCATAGAACGAAAAAAAGGTGGTTTCTTACTACTTGTTACATCGAGTATTTTTTATTTTGATGACGTTTTGTAACAATTACTATGCTATCTATTCAAATTCAGTTTTGGATTGGAAATGTATTTTTTATGTTTGATTGTGTGTTTACATATGCTTAAATAATAAACACATTACTACTCTTTTGCGTCGCGCAGTCGGGTAAAAATACAATTCAAATTGAAAACCATCTTTCTGATTAAAGTTGGTTAAAAGAAAGAAAACGAAAATTACGAAAGTTAGGAAAAGTTCTAGTAAGTAAAAGTTTAGTAATTCACGGTCAAATGTTTAGTATTTTCCTATTACTTCTATTCTTATTTTGTAAAAGTACTTGAGAATTTTACTACTTCGATATTTTTTTATTCACAGCTCTATTCTCTAGCGTGTAATAACTAACCTTCTATCTACAATAAGGGTAGCGCCTTCAACAATAATAATTATAATTATAACGTAATATTAACTAACATAAATAATTCAACAAACACGCGAAAGCATTATAATTTACGTCCCCTCACATTACGAGCGATAGTCGAGGGCCATTAAAACAGGCATTATCGTGATAAAATAGCTATAGACCTTGTAATTAGCTCGCTAGCTGAGTACGCTCTCGTGCTTACAGAATCCTTATCTTACCTTGGTTTATTATCTGTCACACATATATAATATACTCGTAGTAGGTTAAGTATATTTACCTTATGTTACATTATGTAAGATCTTTAATATAATTTAGACTTATTTTCCAGGTCGAAATCTCTGTATGTACAGGAGGCTACTTCTTGTCGAGTTAATAGCTTAGTATTCTTAATTTTGTCGACCTAAAACTTTACACAGCTATCTCTGTAGCTCTACTTAGGTCTTCGGTACTTAGTATAGTTAGAAGGAAAAAGAAGGAGAAAGAGACTTCATGCAAAATGGATTGAGATTGGGTTACAAGGTCAACATTTTTGCCACATTTTCGTTGTAGTACCCATATTCGGTCCACAGACGGTTTAATGACAGGAGGCTATGAGGAAGCGGTTTAATTGGTGCTGAACCATGGTCATCAGTAGACTTACCAAGAAAGGTAGGTACACCTGAAGTTTATAAAGATGCCATGGTGACGTCGCCGGCTACGTATCTAAGCAGTTAATATTGAAATGTATGGTACCTCGCCAAGCCGTCGCCAAGTAAATCACTTACAACGTGACCAAGTTGTAAGCCTGGCCAGGAACTACAGCTCCCTATGGGGCTTCTGGATTCTTTAACGGCCTGGTGATGTTGCCAGTGTTGCCACTATAGTGTACACGTGTAAACTGCACCTCGCTCACTCAATTACCAGTCAGCCACCATTTGTCTGCGACGTATATAACAAAGAACGAGACGACCAAGATTACGAACAAGACATAAACTGACTTTCGAGATGACATGGCCACTGGCCACTCAACTTGGCGACCTTCGGATACCAGAAGAAGCCAGGCCTGCGCTGCTGAGGACGTCACCATGGCGTTTTTATAAGGTAGAGTTCTTATTCAAATAGTCTTACCAACATAATTGCAGCTTGCTAAATCTTGATATGAATCAAATACGTTTGGAATATTATGTTTGATGGCAAATTCTGCAGCACTGTCCATACTCCTGGCAGCGACAGCTACAATCTCCTGGTCTCCCTTACTAGGATATGAATTGAAGGCATTCACGAAGTCATTGCTAATCTTCCCAGCAGTAACCACTCCCCATCGTAGAGTCATCTGTTCAAAATATAGAAAATTATGATTGTAACATGTTAATATATATATATATATATATATATATATATATATATATATATATATATATATATATATATATATATATATATATATATATATATATATAATATCGATGATTTTAACTGTCAATTAAACCAGACTATCTCGCATCTATCATCGCACCTCTCGCCACAGGCAGGGAATTCCCTTTGTTCCCACTATACCAGATTCCCAAAATACCAGATGATCAAAATACCAGATTCCTATTTCATCCTCACACATTGCGTCCGGAAATGGTGCGCACTGTACGGTTTGAAAGGCACTTCATCCCACGCACACTCAGGTTGTGGAATGAACTCCCTGCGGTGGTTTTCCCAAGCGACTACAATATGGGGTTCTTCAAGAAGGGCATTAGAAGGTTTCTTCAGGGTCGGCAGCGCGAGTGTGACGCCCCTGGTGTTGCATACGTCTATAAGCCACGGTGACCGCTTCACATCAGGTGGGCCGTGTGCTTGTCTGCCAACTAAGCGGTATAAAAAAAAGGACTACGAATGTAATTCCACAAGTCATCACCATTTGTGAATTTAAAATAATAAAATAGTTGAAAACTTATTATAAGACCATTACGGATTCAGTAATTATTGTTGTTCCAACAGTCGAATCGGTTCATGAACTGATTGCCAAGAGTCTAGATACTCGCGTTAGTTCTATGGAGCCCTAGCCATCGGCTGTTTATCTGTATGGATTTTTCGCACCGGTTGATAGCACTATAATTCTTCAAATCGCAGTGCCATCTCCAGACTTTTTTACGAAATAATTCTCTGGCAAAGCTGGGATCCACGCTGCTAGTTATTTATAATTTTGTATGCTTAAATGAACGACTGATGGACGCAATCGAACACGACGATCTCAAATGGTCGCATATACTTTAAAATAATTGTAATAACTTACATTGCAGTACTCCTAACTAATATCGCGTCGACAACTAATAAATATCTAAAAACAACTGCAGTTCGCCGGGATATCATGTGTCAAGAGAACAATTTATCTATTGAGTACTAAGTGCTAATTTTAGAAGTGGGCTTGTCCACTTCTAACATTGCACTCTATAATCATCTATTCTATAGGTACTCGCTATATCGGTGACACGGTCCTCGTTAGGTACCTAATTAATGAATTATTATAAACTATTGTTGTATGATTTGTTGTACTTTTTGGTATATGATTGCTTTCGTGCCCCTTAAATGGGATAGGGGGATTGGATGCCCAACAACACATTATCAGGGCTGTCAAAATTGGCAGCCAAGACCCGTTTCATTGAGGTCCCAGGGGTTTTTATCTAGGACACTGCTGGTTCCTCTTATCATATATATATATCGTATCATAGGCCATAAGACTGATGAAAGAGACACAGTGAGGGTTTACTCGGTTCGAGCCCAACATATCCACCTCACCGCTAGCACCGATGATGTGAAACCCGCAAGGTCTTTTGAACTTTAAAGAAAATAAAAATGGTCCTATACTTTTTTTTGTACGAGACGATTAAAGGTGGCTGTTTTCTAGCATAGTAAACTCAATTCTTACAATTCAAGCAAATACATTTGGATTTATTGAATGTACTGTTTTATTATATACTAGCTGTTGCCCGCGGCTCCACCCACGTGGAATTCCGATCCCGTTTATCGCTGATATAGCCTATGTGTTATTCTGATGTAAGCTATATTATTGGAAAGTTTTATTCAAATCCATTTAGTAGTTGTTACGTGAAAGAGTAACAAACATCCTCAAGTACCTACACACCTAAGTACATTTTCTCAGTAGAATGCGAAGATGCATAGTCCCATTCACATTTCACCAGCTATATTTATTTATCAACAGCCATATCAAGAGGAGAAAGCGTGGGAGAACTGACCCCGGGCTATAAAGTACAAACTGAATAAAATAGCCACTAGAACGACAATGAAAAAACCCAATGCCACTTTGTCCTATCTATAACTAAACCCTACACCTTACAACAGCCTGCTATCACCCCTAATACATCGCTTACGGCCGAACCAAATATACGATCCGGGTTTTGAGATTGCAGTCAAACCAAGATTGAACACGATCCTCAGATCGATCTCCGATCTGCGTACACATACGCAGTTGCCACGTTCGGAATCCAGATTGCACGGTGGATCGGAGTTGATCTTTTCCCTCCCTGTCGTTCCGTTATAGGCATACATTTTGTGCAACGTACTTATTGTACGTAATGTACGTGGGATTGATATCGCAATATAAATTATAACTGAACTAAAATATGGTTAAAAACCTTAAATTATGATTTTTTGAGGTAAATTAAATCTCCTTTTTAACTTGATTTTATCATAGAACATTTTTTTAAAGTCGGAATTGTAAATCCTGCGGAGTACGAAACGTTTAACACATCTGCCACACATCTGTTTTGAGTCTTTGTTTGAATTTGAATACAGTTCACTTTCAAATTCTCTTTGTCTTTGTTTTTTTTTTGAGTTTGAACTTGTGAAGTGAACAACCAGTACCGACGCATGAATGAAGCTTAACAAGATTTATATTAAGAAACCGTGTGTTAAAGAAACGCTCTTCAGAATCAATATCTCCATTAATACTTTATGGCGCGGGTTCGATCCCCGCTCATGCCAATATTTGTATGAATGAATATAAATATTTGCATTGTTCTGGGTGTTTCTATGTATAATATGTATGTATTTACAAAAAAAAGTATTTATGTATGTATATTCGCATTCTAGATTACATAACACAAGCTAATTAAGCTTACTATGGGTCTAGATAGCGTTGTGTAGAATGTTGTAGAATATTTTTGTAAAATATTTAAAAAAAAAAAATACTTCCATATCCATTAGCCATCCTATTAGCCATAATTAGCAGCCAAATTCTAACACATCAACAAATTTACTGCAAATCCTTTTTTAGAATCCAACGAATTCGGGAGATCGTAAACAAAGATTACCAACAATCCAAATTGTAACGTCAAAATTAAAAGATCGAATACGTGGACCGAACAACTGTCACTTTCGAACAAGTTTCAATCTCAAAACCACGGATTGCCCCTCCCATGGATCGATCGTGAAAAAGGATTATCAATGCGATCCATCGATTGAATATATGGACGCTTTATGCAACGAATCGATCGAAATTCGGGTTTCAGATTGGCATATTTGGATTGAGATTGCATATTAGTTAGGCAATCTCATACACTTTACTCAATCCAAATCCTGGCCCCTTCCAGACAAGTGGCAATTCGTTGCTCGGCGTATGATGGAATAGAATGACAAATGTATAGGATTTGACGTTTTTTACATTCGTTGACGCCTGTCTATACATCAAATCCTATAGCATTCTATTCCATCATACGCCGAGCAACGATTTGCCACTTGTCTAAAGGGGCTGTAATCCATTCCAACGTGCAACGTCAACGTCAACCTAATTTAAATAACGACGCCAATAAACACATATAACTCAAACTTATGGCGGTGTTTGGCGATTATCCAAAGTGGTTGTTATTTGATAGTAGACTCTGGAGACCTACTAACCCGACTGCAATATTTTATGAACGCTATTCATATTGTCAATTGCAATTCTTTGCGGCAGTTTCAACCCAATTTACAAGAATTTTATGCATTTTATTGTTCCATATAAGCAGTCTTAAATATCTTAGTGATCTAGTGACGTCGAGGAATAGTTTAAGTAAGATTTTGGGTGGGATTATATAGTCTACATTAGTCTACGTTATAGATATCGATGTGAAGCTCAACTACAACGATACTTTTCTGCAGCTACTTTACTCTTACTTTACTCCACATACTTTTATCAATCTTGCCCTTACACCCGTATTCACAAACAATACTTCGCTATGCGTACCACAAAAACTGTGCAAAGAACGACAAATTCTCAGTGCGTTCGTTTTGGCAAGACTTTTTATTCATTGATAACACTTAAGTAATACTTCGTTGAAGGAACGCACTGCGTTAGATACTGCTCCGTGATGTTTGTGAATTAATTTTACCAGCCCTATGCGCTCGAGCACACTATGATACCTCACAGTATCGTTTGTAGTACGGGTGTTAGTATTCTAGTGACGTCGAGGAATAGTTTAAGTAAGATTTTGGGTGGGATTATATATTTACAGATATCGATGTGAAACTCAACTACAACGATACTTTTCTCCAGCTTAATGTACTACCTATGTTTGAGTGCTTTCTATCAATCTTGCCATTAGACTACTCTTGAATATAAGGTGGAGAAGACTAAAGGCATTCGTTTTGACGTTATTAAAACTTCACATTTATATTACTTACGTTTATTCTCTGTTAAAGTGCAATAATTTTCATATACATCTTACTATAACTTCAAAATTTACACAACCATTTCACAGCAAAATATTTAGTTCATACTTTCTCATTAAGTGAAACCCTTACATATTAAAATATAAAATGGGTGTGCGTTGTACTCGTATAACTGAGTACATACATACTCTTAATAATAACGAGTATACGGGTTTGTTGTGAAAATATTAAACCAAGCTACACGCCACCATCACCACATAATTATTTTTGAAAATGTACTGACGAAAAATTACAATAAAGGCTCGTTTAGACGAGAAGAGTTTCTCGCACGTTTCGGTTTGAAAAATTGTACGCGACTATCGCTAGCAATAATCGCCATACCATTAGGTATAGTATCGAAGTGTTTACACACAGGCACATTCTCGCCTACGATTATATCATACGAGACTCGCATGTGACGTAATCGCCTATGCTTCTTCCCCTTATCGTTAATTCCCAGTCGCACTCACTTTCAGCTCGGAGTCTGAGGTCCGCTTTACCAGCCTTAACTATGGATTTGGCTAGACCTCGATATTTTCCGTGAAGCAATTGTCATCTGACCTCCACAACCCAATATTAACATTAGGCGATATCGAAGCTTTGCAGTTAGACCGTTGTTTTTGGATTTTTTAGGGCTCCAACTACCCGTAACGACTGCCATAGATGTTCTTATGGCAACCGGGACCAATGCAAATACTCATATTTCATTCACACAAATATTTGCACTGAGCGGGGATCGAACCCGCGCCTCCTGCGTAGCGGCCGCTTTCACTACCGCTACCTACGCCACGGAGGCTGTCACGTAATCGCCTATGCTTGACTAATGTCAAGCATAGGCGATTACGTGCGTACACTTTAACAGAATTTTCAAGCAATAATCGTAATCGATTATTGCTTGAAAATTCTGTTAAAGTGTCGTTTACACGAGAAGAGTTTCTCACCCGCAAGTTTTTTCTGCCCTTTCGATAATCGTACCATGCGGGCGAGAAATTCACCTCTTGTAAATGACGCTTAAAGTAGTGCTATGTATGTGTTTGACCTGTACGTAGGGAAGTATGGTACGTGTATGTAAGACAGTCACAGTATGTAAGAAGACGACACAGCGACTCCCATTTACAGTCTAGTCTGTAGTCAAATAAACAAACTTAATAATAGTTCATCTATATTTCTTATTTTATTATTACACTCCGCGGTTAATGGCTTAATGCTCGGCTCCGTAACGTGGCGTGATATTAAATAGCTTATAACCTCTACCTACAGACAGAATGATACTTCACTTTGCCACAAGTACCTATCTACAATCCATACTCCATACTAATATTATAAATGCGAAAGTAACTCTGTCTGTCTGTCTGTTACGCTTACATGCCTAAACCACTGAACCGATTTTGATGAAATTTGATATAGGGGTAGACTGGACCTTGAGAAAGGCTATTTTTGGTCGCAATAACTGACATCCACGCGGGCGAAGCCGCGGGCAAAAGCTAGTCCATCATAAATCTAATACAAGCGTGGGTAGGTAACCTATAAATCTAAAAAGGATAGTCGGCTAGAATTACCTACATCATAAGAACGGTTCGATGCCGCATAAACTTAATTCAATCCAAGACTCAACCTGTCTACTTCATTGACATCTCTTAAATGGGTGACCTGTCACCTCTTTTAAGTTCCGATGACCCGAATCAACCTTTTCATCAAAAACTCAGTTGGGGTTAGCAAAAGTTTTTGAAGAGATAAACTGTTACAAGGTTGAATCCCTGATTATTATAACGTAACAAAGTTTCTGAAATGTTTGGTGCACCACATAAACCCTTGTTCAATGGTATCTACTTTCTCGTGATTAGACATCGGACCAGTGTGGTGTGATGAAAGGTTTACGGGTGCGAATACTGCGAACCCAACCAAATGGGTTGGGTTCGCAGTGTTCGCACTCAACTTGTTAAAGAAAACCCAGAAATATTTATATTAAACACCGTTTGTTTGCGGGGGCTTATTTCTGTAGAATCTTTATTCATTTTAAGGTTTCTGTTCACTATGATATCACTTAAATATTGTATATTTATACCTGATATATTTATTTTACACATTTTGCGTTAGAAATAATGAAGTTTTGTTGTATCTTTTACTAACGAGGCATTCCAATACACAACCCATTCGATAAGTATATTCTGTGAAATCAAGACTGCCAGTCACTCGTTGCCACCTGCACAGAAGAGAGAAGAATAGGAAGAGAGAGAAAAAAGAACAAGATTTCTTTCTTCTTTCTAGATCCATCACCGTCCGAAATACAACATTCCACAACTTAAAATCGATAGAAAGATGGTGCACTTTGTTACAAGATTCTATACTTACATTTTCGTTAGACTTTGGTTATTCATGGAAATATCGTTATATAACTTTCAGTCTTCGTAACATTGTGACTTGAATGTATAAAAGCTTTTGGATTTTTATAACACATCAGCATCCATCAGCATCTCATATTTTAATACACTTTCACTTACTTGCACTTTAAGTATAAACTCCATTATGTCAGTCAATTTAGTACCCGACGGATTTAAATGTAGCAAGCTTTCTTACCGGTTCATTGCACGGTCTAGTGGCATCCCACACAACGTTTGCCATACGTGGTCTGCACTCAAGAACTGCCATTCAATCCAACGTTTTTCTGCAACAAATATTGACTGTCGTTCAAATACACAAGAAAATATAAATATTGCAATAGTGAAGTGGAAAACTGTGGGCAAATATTTTTGATGGAAGCATTTCATTTAAATGTGTTTCATGTTGTGATAATGGTCGCTGTGGAATCCTCATCATCTATTCATCTGTCCAATCCACGTATCTGTCATACACCGAGCAATCGATCCATAAGTACAAAATATCGTAGTTTAGTTTATTTTTTTTTAATTTCATGTTTCAAAGCATTTAGTATGCTACTATTCAAATCGATTAAGATCGGAAAAAGTTGAAATGCTCAGACGGGACCTGAAGCCGTGACCAGTCCCTTACCGTCACCCCAAGATGGTTGTATAGGAATGCTCAAGGCGTGGTTCACTACTTAGCTCATTTAAGGTCCAACCCCACCAAACGAACGGCATCGGAACGGATTTTACAATCTTTAAACAAAATTAAATCTTATTATCACAGTGTTTGAAGTTTATATTACCAAGTCACGCACAACAGCTTGACAGCGACGTGCGGCGGCATGACGCACGTCAAGCTGTCGATGCCGTCCGTTTGGTGGGGTTGGACCTATAATCGATTTTATAAATTTATGTTATTGTTCTGCCAGCAATATAATATTTAAGTACTATTTCATTAATGGAATCTATCTTTTGAGGCTCAGGTTTTCCTAAAGTGATCTTGTGAGTAACTTGAGAAATTCAGAAATCTCTTTGATAAGTTTCAGAGATAACCAAGTGAGACACTTGTCATCTAAAACTAGTATTCACGTGAATTTGCATATTCTTATATAGGTGGTCTTAACAATACTGAAGTGCTTATTTAGCCAAGAGCCCTCTTGCCCAGTCTCTACAGTTCACTAAACAGTCAGACAGTCAAAGACCCGAACTGACCTCGAGATTTACTTCAACTTAACCTTTCTGAAAACATATTATGATAAGTAACATCATTTTTTACATAATCAACATCTGTCAGAGACCTTCCTTACCCGTACAATGTTTACCGATATCGAAGTAAAATTTATATTATATTCAGTTTGAGTGAGTTTAGACGAATCACGATTCTATGAAAATAAATGAAATGAAATAAAATTTATTCATGAAAAATAAGCATTGTTACAATTTTTTTTCTTCTGCCAAACTGTATAACAGTTTGTTGGCATATGAAGCTCCCATTTATATACTGCAATTTTCCATTATTTATATACTAAAATTAGATACATTATATTAATATTAGATATAAAAAAATAGACACATCATCATAGGTATTATTATTATTAATAATTCATTATAATTATTTCTATTCATATGCCTGAATAGAAATAGTGTATTACATTATTGTTCATATTCATTATTTATTTATTTATTTATTTATGTATAATTTATATAAGTATATGTAATGTAATATATATCAAATCTAGTAAAGTGCTTCAGGTGTTATATAGAAAATTTTCTCATTTTAATAACCAGATTGTAGATAGACAGGCAGTTGAATTTTTAATTGTCGTTAGAAAGTTCGTTTACCTTACACGACGGTTTTGTTAAAAGTACTTTTGATTATGTTTTTTCAATCGTTTTATTTATAAACAATTCCAATCATGTCCGAACATATTCAGCAATTATCACCGACAGTCCCCGAACCGATATTTTACAAACCGAGCTATGTCCTATACTAAGTGGAGAAATGTTTCAATTTAAATTTACATGTAAAAGTTAGCTTAGTAAATGCTCCAAAAGTTATTGCTATGGATTATTCGGGATATGTTTATTATATTACACGTTTTCATTTACAGTGTGTTGTCAAATTTATGAAACTCAGCTGTTTTTACCTAAACATCACCAAGCTAGAAAGTAACATTTAAAATGTGTATGCACGTTATATTCTGTATAGATTGGATGGAAAAAATATGAAACAATGTTACATAAATATCTGTAGTCTTATACGTTATATGCAGAAGACGCTGATAATAAATGCATACAAAACAATAAATAATACTGGAATCGGTGAACGGCCTCTCAGAGAAACAGTAACATCTGCTACTGAAAAACAATTTAAACTTTAAGCTAAACAGTAGTAAGCATATACTGAAGAGCCGTTACGAATTCCCACTTTGAATAAGTATCTCAAAAACAAATTCGAACTACTTGCAAGAACTTTCTATAAAACATCTGTCCAGTAGAGAATTGCTTTAAAAGTGAACAGCAGGGAATAAAACAAAATATGTCCCCTTTTGTTCAGTTTCCCACAGTGAATAAAAGATCCATCTCAAGTTGCCAACGTTGAACTTTTCAAAGTTAATCAATTAAGTACCTTCTGGACTAATTTCATCCTATTTAATTACGAATGACTTAGTAAATGCTTCCTGTGGCATTATTTATTAACTTGCATCTTATGTAGGGTTAAGTATGTCCAAAATAATGTTAGAAGAAGGTCAGAAGGTTTCCCCAGGGTCGGCAACACGAGTGTGACGGCCCTGGTGTTGCATTCGTCCAAAGGCCATAGTAACCACGTTTCCATCAGGTGGGCCGTCTGCCACATAAGTGGTATAAAAAAATCATAAATTCGAAAATTTTAAAAAGGTTGCAAAAATAACTTACTTTGCTGAATGAATAAAATAACCGAAATATTAAAAAGTACTGAGGCGTATATGTATGTATGTATTTATTTTCTATGTGAACATACGGCAGGTACGCAGAGGACACGATGAAGTTTCCATGTCGGAACCGAATTGTGTAAAACACGAAATATTAAGGGGAAATGCGTCGTTCATTCTGTTATTCGTTAACCAGGTATCTCAATGTTTAACATGCAGGTAAACTTTCGACTGTCTTTATAAATTGAAAAGTATCGCTGAGTTTGTTACTAAGCGTATAATTTGAAGACGGGGGATATGGCCTTTTGCATGAGCCATTTCACCCAATTCCCCTATTCCTTGCCTGAGGAGGTTAATATTAAAATAACTGTTTATTCATATTGGAGTAGTCTACAATGAATTACCTTGTTTATTTGAATCGGATGCAAATAATACTCACGCATGAAACAAATAAAACCTGCCAAGTGGGACTCGCCCATGAAGGGTTCCGTAGCAGCAACGGCGAAATTTGTGGTTTATGACGTATTAAAAAAAAACTACTTACTAGATCTCGTTCAAACTAATTTTCGGTGGAAGTTTGCATGGCAATGTATATCATATATTTTTTTAGATTTATCATTCTCTTATTTTAGAAGTTAGAGGGGGGGGGGGGACACATTTTTCCACTTTAAGTGTCTCTTGCGCAAACTATTCAGTTTAGTAAAAAATGATATTAGAAACCTCAATAGCATTTTTAAAGACCTATCTATAGATACACGTATGGGTATGATGAAAAAAAAAAATTAAGTTTCAGTTCTACGTATGGGGACCCCCAAAATTTTATGCTTTTTTTTCTATTCTTGTATGAAATTCTTAATGCGGTTCACAGAATACATCTACTTACCAAGTTTCAACAGCATAGGCCTTATAGTTTCGGAGAAAAGTGGCTGTGACATACGGACGGACAGACAGATAGACGGATAAACCGGTGGATTAAAGTGGAAAAATAAGTATCTCCAGATCCACATGTGGATCGAGATTGTGGATTCAAGTGGAAGGAGGGGACGAATCTATAAGGGTTCCGTTTTTTGCCATTTGGCTACGGAACCCTAAAAAGAGTAAACTAACGGACCAAGAAAATGTTACAATGAGTAAGTAGAGAGATTCAAAGTAATAGGCACTTCTTATAAAATATAGGAATAAAGTAAGTAAGTACTTCTAATAATAAAAATAATATCGCATGTTCCATAATTGCTATACGGATGTTTTTTCAGATGAGATATATAAGTTAACAGTTAGCTTTTATGTACAAGAATATATTTTATTTTATGAGTATCTTTACGACACATAAAACAGACCTCAAAGTATAGGTATACATAATCACGTAATTTCTTCGTCTATATTCTGTTTGGTTGTTCATGCAATATCATAACCTTTCATCAAAAAATCTACGAATTAGGTAAACATAAATAGGAGGAAATATGAAGAAAGATATAAAGATGTAATTATATTCAGGTACCCATCATTTTACTGCCTCTATCTACGAAATGTCCACCTTCTTCGTCCCTCCTTGTACGATAAAAAGTATGATTCAGTGAGTATATGCTACAAAAGCAAACCTACAAAATTGGTAAGCAGTTTAGGTTTTCTTTTATATCACTTAGGTGACAGATAAGCATACGGCCTATGGACGTGTACAACATCAGGGGCATCACACTCGCACCTTAAGAACCTTTTGAAGAACCCCATATTGTAAACGCTTGGGAAAACCACCGCAGTGAGATCATTCCACAGCTTAAGCGTACACAGCTTAAGGTCAGGATGGTCGATATGAATTTACAGGTCCATTTTCGGAACAACACTTTTCATCATAGTTCAGTACTCAACAACAATGACGGCCTATCAAAATCATACACAATGTATATAGGTACTCGTAACACATCATATTTCATCCAGTACGTACTTCGGTCGTATAGTTACCCTTTACAGTTTCTTTATAAAGAGTTTATCGTTTCACCTTTATAGCACCCTTTGTTTACGACATTTACACGATGAAACTCGTTTGTTATGGCGATGTATGCTCTCATAAGACTTCCGTAACCTTTGCAGGATTCAAAACACGTTTTAGTTATATAGTTAACCTACCTTGTCAATAGCCACCGTGTCGAGTGTTATAAGTCTAATATAACCCGCGCCACGTATCTTGGACCTAAATCGTAAGACATACGAGGGTCTGGCACCCGCTTTGAGTTCGTCTGCCGTAGTAGCATCCCATGTTATCGTCAAAAGACACCCAAGAAATGTGTACGGCGCGTATAGGGCACATTTTGAGCACATTTTAGGTCCAAGATACGTGGCGCGGGTTATACCTTGTTAGGACAATAAGTTGATAAATAGATAAATAAACTTCGTTTACTACCCGTAAAGTTTCACCATCATAACATCCTACTGCCCTTAAGTCATTTTTTTATACCACTTACCGCATGCAAGGATATATTGCTCTTTATTGGTTACCGTGGCCTATGGATTTATTTGGGGTCGGGGCAACACGTGTGCTTTTTGCTTTTTCCACAAATCTCTGGCTGCAGTCATCTCAACATTCACTCTTTTCATCTTCCACATAGTCCATCCATCTCCTTTTAGGTCTTCCTCTCCCCTTATAGCCGTTCACTTCCATCCTAGTTAATACCTTCCCTACGACATTACTTTCATCCCTACGCTGTACACTGTACATGCCCGAATATAATAACCCGCCGTAAAGTTTATGATTGTGTATCGCAGGCATTTAGTAGCACCAGTGATTATGACAGCGTCAGGGCTGTATGCTCTTTTACCACCGTAGTAGTTCAAAATGAAGTCAATAGACTCTATTACCAACCTTTAAGCTTTTTGCTTATTTCAGTATTCAGGCTTTAGTATTAAATTCTCAGGAGATGAAATTATAATAAAATTGTCGCAGCTAAGTTTCAAATTGAAATTGTCCATTTTATGCATTGTTTACAAAGAATCGTTTAAAGTTTTGATTATAGGTATGCTTATAATGTAATCCTATCTTTAAACGGTTCTTAATGGTTTCAGTAAAGCTAAAAGAATCACAAGCGTGCAAATAATTGAGGTTCTATCAATTTATCTCTTGTACAAGTAACATGGTGCTATTTGTTAAGTATAAAAGGTAAAGCTAGCATGTCACTTCTACCGCATGCAAGGATATTGCTCTTTATTGGTGATCGTGGTTGTTATTATCACTGATTAGTTGTAATGATATAGCAAACTATGTCTGAAATAAACTGGTTAAAACCTTAGGTAGGGTTACAAAATTCTTCAAAAATCTATTTTAATTCTTTGCCAAAATAGCATGTATCTCATTTTGGAGCCCGTATTTTCCTCTCCTATGTCATTTTGCTGACTGCCGACTGACCTCCAAACCCTGAGCCGAAAGTCTGAGCCTTGTTAGTCAAGCACTAGGTGTACCGGCTTGTAGATGAAGTTGGTTAGGGCCCCCTGAAATCCTGGTGGAACCTCATATAGGTATAATACATACATTTTATTTATAATGTATCATTTTTAGGGTTGAAGGGCCCTCAAAATATGATTTCTAACGTAAACTTAAAAAATCTATCAAAGATTAATTCACTTTCACGCCACTTGAGCAGTGACAAAGAAAAATCTTATTGAAATATATTCACTAGAGAATATATATTATGATAGTCGCAAATATTTTCAAAGATCAAAATTGGCATGATAATAGAATGGGTAATACCCGTGTATTTACAACATTGTTGGCACAATTCCAGTGTTAGGAATGCTTTTATATTATTTGAAGGAAATTTCTTCGCAAACACGAAAGCTAGTCGCTTATTGGTTTGTATTTCGACAATAGGGGGATATCACTATTGTAGTAGTACAGATACAAATTGTTGAATAATAATGTACCTAGTTAGTAGCCAAAAGCAATCGAGTATTCCTAGTACATAATATAAAAAAACCGTAAGGCTTTTACCAACCACGTAACACTTGTGTTTTTTAAAACTAAATAGTATAACTTTAACAAATACAAAAATGTTAATCAATGTAATCAGTGAAGACGGTTGATGACGGGAAAAGTTGAAATACTACCAAAACTGCATTGCCTCCTGTAGCAACTCATAAAATATGGTAATTGTCAATAATTCAAGAAGTACATTCATGATTTCCATTATCACTTTATAGATTATCTTGACAAACAGCAGAATCATTTTCATTATGATGGTCCGAAAAAAATTCCTATATTTTTGTTACTTTGTTGCTACTAGTAGAAATAGCTGTTAATTAAAAATATTAATTTAATCAAATGCAACCCATATTAACGCGAAGATGATGCTGATATCAAATATATGCGAAGAAGGTTGTTTGTTAGATGGACTGACGAGCTGAAAGATGTGGCTGGGACAGACTGGGTGCGGAAGGCGGAGGATCGGCAGATGTGGCGCACATTGGGAGAGGCCTATGTCCAGCAGTGGACTGCAATAGGCTATTTGATTGATTGAAGATTATTTGATTTATTCATACTTATGTTCTTTAAATTTAACTTGGAACATACTAAATACTTTTAAATTACAAAATTCAATTCTGTTATCATATTTTAATACCTATAGCGAAAATTAAACTGAATTTAAAATATTATTCAAGAGAGAGAGAAATATTATACAAAAGATTATAATCGTTTACAATTGTCAAAGCTTATAGAGTTTTGTCATAAATTTTAGGGCTTAAAACGACCGTGACAAAGAAGGTTGAACTATTATCATATTTGTACGCACCAAGTACTTAGAATAGCTAAAATACCGTTTTAATATTCCTCAAATAAAGTGCTCGTAGTACTAAAATAAATATTTCTAGGGAAAAGGTATTCTACAATTTATTAATGGCAATTTGCTGAAGGTGGTCAGAAAACCATATGATGTGGCTTCAAAACAATAAAAACATAATAAGTGGTACATAATTAAATGTATAAAATGGATCTCCGCGTGTCTAGCCATCTCTCAAAAGCAGTAAGGAGTCTAGAAATGTTTCCAAACACCTCACTGCTATTGAGAGATATTTTACCGGACAAGGCAATGGCAGTGTAAGGCAAGGCAATTTAAAAAGCTTAATTTATAAACCATTCTGGGAATTCAGCACAAAAAACGTTTGGTCTGGATAAATTACTATTCATTGACTTATTCATGAAATGCGGAACAAGATATATAAATTAGAGAAATCTTTAGAGCCCCAGAATTAAATTATGTTCTGTATTTTTAAATGGAATCCTTTTAAAATTTACAAAAGTTCGAGCTTGTAATTTATTTTTTTGGATTTGAAGAGTGTTTAGTTTAAAGTAAAATCCAAGTTTATGGGGTTCTATATGTAATATAAGATCTTACCGTTTTACTGAAAATCGCGAAAGTCCTATGTAATGTGGTAGATATATATCACCATCTGGTGGCAGAGGGACGTACTACCAGAGGGTGATATATATATTAATTTTGTAAGGTGTAAGTTAGTTCGAGCTTTGACTACTAGAGGAAGCTCAGTTATCGGAGAGATTGACACCCGTATTCACAAACAATACTGTGAGGTCTCATAGTGTGCTCGAGCGCATAGGGCTGGTAAAATTAATTCACAAACATCACGGAGCAGTATCTAACGCAGTGCGTTCCCTCAACGAAGTATGTATTACTTAAGTGTTATCAATGAATAAAAAGGCTTGCCAAAACGAACGCACTGAGAATTTCTCGTTCTTTGCACAGTTTTGGTAGTACGCATAGCGAAGTATTGTTTGTGAATACGGGTGTAAGTCCATAGTTAGATTCGACCTCTAGTATCTAGCAAAGAAGAATGGATGGTGGGTTCTCCAAGAAAGTGTTGTATTAATGAATAAATTCCCTGATCCCTGCAACCCTCAAAGGTTACACCCATTTTTATGAACTTTAATCCCGAGAATTTTCTTTCTGGTATCGGATTGATACGACTTTTTTGATTTCATTTATGATCGTGTTTTGAACAAACCTAAGCTGGGTGTGAATTATTGTACCCTCATTCCTATTTTTTGGTTCAATTTGACCGGACTCATCACCAAAAATAGAAAAAAAATTGGGGAAAATATTTATTTCATCCAGATCAGCTATTTTCAAATTGTACCTATTTGTTTGGGTTTTCTAGGGTATATGGGCCCCATTTCGATAAATGGATTCGAAATCGAAACCCAACGGTCAGGATACCCAATACCCATGTGCTTTATCAATTTTTGTAATTTCATTTCAGGAGTCACTGAACTGAAGAGAAATGTCATGATCATTGATCTATAACTGTCCGTCCTCTATAAACAAAATTAATATTCTTGGTAATACCTATCATCCTTTGCAATAAAACAAAGGAAACAAGGTGAGCTTTCTACACCTTCTTACATAGCATTCTGTCGCAGCATTATTTAGAAGGAGCTATAAGTTTAACAACAAAACTTTAATCCACGAAGTAGGATGCCTGACATAGAACTTTATTATTAACAACATTAATTACAACTAGAACGCAACATACTTCAGTATATGCATCAAAGATTTTTAATCGATGTTGAAATAGTTTGTAGTTTGCTAGGTATTTAAGTAGTACAATTAGTGCTAAGTGTGTCAACTGCATCTGTTGGCAATAATTGAAAAACTTATTATTTACCCTAGTTTTGATATTATAACTAGCTGAACCGGCAAACATTGGTTTGAGTGTTTACCCGTGGTCCCGGTGGTTACGTTTTAGTTATAGTTCTGGTATGAGTATGTTTTTATTCCCAAGGATGGAGTTTTTTTTTGTGTAAAATATTGTATGTAACTGATGGTTTTCATTTTCTATCGATATTATCATTGCCAATCCCTAATGCCATGGGACCACGGGTAATTAAAATTACCCATGGACCCGGTAATGGGTCGACCCACCGGGACCACGGGTAAACACTCATTGGTTTGCCGCTATTAAAAATTCGAGGTTAGTAGTAGAAGGTTGAAAATGTAGGGTTTTACAATGCCAAATCATTATGCAATGAAAAAAAAAATGCAAAAAAATATTAAAATATATTGGAGTGGGCCGGGACACTCATATAACTCGGGATTGTAAAAAAATAGTAAAGACTTACCAAAATGCGCAGTAGTTTGCTGACAAACACTGCTACACGAGGATTTCTCTTAATTTTTGTATATTATAATATAGCATTATTTGTAAATTATATAGAAAAAATCAATTTATAAAATTTATTAAATAAGTTACTATGGAGCGTGAACGGCGCGGCGGAAAATCATTATTCCAAGCATGCCGGTCCTAGATGTAGGCTAACTAAAAGATCAAATATATTCTTTAGGATATGAATAATACAGCAATATCTAAGGCACCAGACAGATGTTAGATAAAAAAGTGCGTACGCCTATCTTCTGATGGTTAAAGAATTTCTCGGCGGCCTTATCGCTACAAGCGATCTCTTCCAGGCAACCTTACTAAAACACACAAAAAAAAAACAATGCTGTATTGTGGAATAGAATGACGGATGTATGGGATTTGACGTTCATGATATACGTTAACAACTGTCATATACGTCAAATCTTACATCCTTCATTCTATTCCACAATACGCCGGTCAACAAATTGCCACTTGTCTACGGGGACAGAGCACGAGAACTTCTTGGTCAAACTCTAATATTCCTTATCGCCAAACAAATCACACCTTCCAAATATTGTTACCCATTTTCTAACATCTGTTTCTTATTTTCTCTTGGCGAGTTTGAATATTTCTCTTTGACCTTGTTTATTACGTAATGTGGCCTTTTGAAGCTATACTTTACAAATTTAAGTAAAAGAAAAGAAACAACGACACTAAGCACCAAACTTTCACCTAATATTTCAACTCAAGCACGTTCCTACTTTGCCAATATCTCAATCGAATACTCCAAACTCCTAATGCGCATCCATAAATTATCCATCACCATAATGCCCTTCGAAATCTTTTTTCTCATGTTTGAGTTATATTAAAAAGGTTTGGTAAACCGTTCCATTTTTCTGAGTCGATTTACAAGCCATTAAATGGCAATCGATATTTAAAGGGTAGCACTGATAACTTCAAGGCCGTTAATTCTTTTGTGCCTGAAATCAAATTACGGCGGCTTTTCTTCTTTCGTATAATTTTTTGCTCGACTGTACTCTAGAGATAATAGAAAAAAGGCTAAGTTTTTTCATATTACTAAGTAGACAGGCCTGATGTATAGTGATACAGTAGCCTGTGGACGTTTTCCAATACCAGGGTACCTATATGAATTACGCGTTGTCGTCCATATAGAAACTTTCGCCACTTGGGAAAATTGTTAATGGACATGGTTATATAGTAATTTGAGTGTCCACTGAATGGAACCTACTGAGTGAAACGGGGGCGTCAGGAAGAGGGATTTGTAGGATAATATAAAAAAGGAGATGTAACAAGAAATTCAGACATTTATGAATTATTCTTAGAAGCTAGACAATTTTATTTACTGTTAGAGGTTTTTTCTAGGTAGGTACAAAAAATGTGTAACTAGAGATTTTTTCTTAGAAGCTAGATAATTTACTCACGAAACGAGTGATAAAAGAAGTTAAATTTTCTTCATTTGAAGGTTATCATAAAATAAAATACTAAAGAGTAACGTTTAGAGAGTTTCAGAAGCAATATTCATTGATTATGAGAATTAAACCTGTGATATTGCAGCAATAATAATACTAATAGCTATGCCACCGAAGTAGTTACTTAAATTCGAATGAAGTGATTGGTCATCAAAAAACTATGAACCTATATTATTTGCTGCCTGATACTGATAAGTTAGGGAGTCCAATTCACCTTGTAAATACACTCCCTTTCCATCCAAAAGAACATGTTCTCTTGATACGATACTGACAATACCGTCGACGACCTTTACATACACCTTCACATTTTTACCTGTATACTTATTATATACTTTGGTTATGTGTACCAAACGGCTTAGCACTTACTTACCCTGTTACAGATAAAGACTTTAGAATGGTTGTTCCACGCACGTGTTGCATTCTTTTTATAATCCTAAGATCTAAGAAAAAGCAGCTGTGGAGGCCATCAAACTAAGGATCATCATTTAAGGATTGATAGCATTTGGGACGGTCGCCTCCGCTAACCATTAGACGGGAAGCCGAAAACTATACTCTTAAAAAGGGTTGGCAAGAAGAGTATTCATATATACAAACAATTTAGCTAAGCTAAAACATAAAATAGACAATGGAGATCAGTGAGCTAAAATAAACTCCTTTTCTTTTTGTCCAAAAGTTCCATAGATATCGTGGTATAGACAATGGAGATCAGTGAAAAGTTCCTTATTCAGGTGTTGCAAATCCATAATATAATCTGTTCATAATTTTTTATGGCATAGACACGGCATAGTATTATGAATATTATTTGATAGATTTTTTATAATTTGTCAAATTTGTCAACGATATTTCCGAATATTTCCTTCGGAGATGTTGTTATTTTATTTGTCTTTGTAATTAATTGGACGCAATTTGATTCATTTTTATTAAAAAGCAGGAGGTAACTACTAAGGTTAGTAAACTTATCAGACCTCTTTTTTTTTTGTTTCAAAAGTGGTACGAAACATGGTGCTTTAAATTTTCTTGCTTGTATTGCTTTCTGCATTCAATGGATGTACATGCACCGCAGGCAGAATATTTAATAAACTAAAGGAGCTATCCTGGCTTTGCCTCAACACAATTTTAGCACCTTATCCAAAACTTTCTCTAATACAAAAGATTTGTTCTGGCAATAACGAACACAAAAAATATCTGTACTATTGATCGGTGGAACTTGCTACATATATTTGAAGAAACACTTGTACTTTGCAACACTATTTCATTTTTTAACTTTATCGGTTTCCCCTCACGGCATTCTCAAAGGCTCCCCCTAAAAATGACGTGAGGCGAAACCAGTAAGGTTAAAAAAAATCGATATGTATACAAAAATAATCCAATTTGGTGTACCAGTTTTGAAGTTATGTGCGTATATAGGTATATTTTCGGTGATTGATGTCTACTCATAGGTACAGATAAGACTTCACCTATGGATAAGATAAAACATAATAGTTACCATTTTATCAGTTTTAGTTTCGTTAATGCGAACCGATGAAATGGTATTGTTTGTCGCAATGAAATTAAGTAACAGACATGAAATTGATCCTTAAGTGTAATGGAGTTTTTAATAAGAATATGTATCCGTTTGATCAAGATAGTATATAAAATAATCGAAGCTGTTATAAGGTCGCTACTGGAATCAATGAAACCAATTGTCTGTTATTTTGTACTTTTTTCAAGCGCTATCATTGGAGGAATCCTTCTTATAAGGTAAACATTGTTTTGTATCTCAGTCACTATAGGTATATTTTGATGCTTGTTAGTGGCCCTAATGTTAGTGGATCTTGATGGGGCTTTATATACCCAGTACACCCAGTATATGGGTATATAATACCCCCTCAAGATCTTCAAGACCCAATCAATAGTCACCTGCAAATCAGTATTCCTGCTGATTAACGGACCAGGCTCTTCGTAGAATTTCCTCTTGCGGTTGGGAGGAAAAGTGAGCTCTAATTTTTTTTTATATAGGACACGTTACTTTGAATTCGCCTCGCCTGATGGTAAGCTGAAGGCAAAGTCTCTGAAAAGAGGGCCACCATTACAGACACGTACCATGTTAAAATGGTGGCACTCAGCTTGACGGCCTCATCAGATGATTTTTCACGCCCCGCTTAAAGGACCCTTAAAGGACGCTTAAAGAAGAAAAGGAATGTGTTAGTCAATAAAATTTTATGGACGTTACATAATAATGACTGAACTTTATTTAATGAAATTATATCAAATGCATTCATATTCATCGGTGATAATGAAACTAAGCGGCATATCGCTCTACCGCTATATATTTATCGATTATGAGATGAGACAGTTACAGACCATTCTAAGGGAGTAAACGTATTTAAACGCAAAATAGCTTCATCAACGAAACAAAGTCTACTGTGAGTAACCCAATTATAAAAGGTAATTTATAAAGATAAACTTGTTTGACGTGGGTCGCGTGTATCGCATAGCCAACACGACATGTCGGATAAAAATGTTACCCGAAAAATTCCGTCACATCCCAGAGATGTTTATAAAGAACACCACGATACGAAAGCTTTTTAGATTACTTTTTACTATCTGTTGCCTACGGCTCTGCTACCGTGGAAGGATGATTCCATTCCCGCAACCCATGGGGACCTATTTCAGAGATAAATAAAAAGCGGTCAAGTGCGAATTGAGTTCGCGCGCGGAAGGTTCCGTACAAAGCTAGATTGAGAGATGCACCCGATTTTGATACCCTTGCACTTGTATAAATTTACCACAAAAATGGTAAATCGATCAGCCTTTCGGAAACTGGGCGTTAATGTTTTATAAACTTAATTAGCCGTTGCCTGCGTAGAATTCTGTTCCGGTTTCTGCAACCTATGCCAGACTATAGCAAACAGTAGCATAATATTCCAGGCTTATTATCTGTTTCTGTACCTCAATGAAATTTGTTCAGATGTCTTCACAAACTAACACATTGTAGGTATATAGGTAGTAGCATTATTATTTAAAGCAACGTTAAGGTCTATTTCAAATCGAACCCTAGTTAAAGTTTCATAATGACTCAAACTCAAAATGTATTGTATATACATTAATATCAAGTTTGAGTAGGTATATATGTGTGTGTATATACATATGTATAGAAACAGACAGGCACACTATTGTTTTACATAAAATAGAGGTTTGATATTACCCCTAGCTCAAAATAGTTTCGCCGTGGTGTTATTATAAACTTTGACTATGAAACATGCGAATCACGACCTGATTTGTATACCTACGTTAACCGAACCCACGTCAGATTATTAGTGAAACTTCCTGTATCTTATGGAGAATGGGCAAAGTTACATTCGAAAGTTAAATGATTTATGACGACCAATTTGCGAACTGAACGTTCACAATTTTATTATTTTTTCCAGTTATGCAAGTCCTTTATTATTTATTAGTATACACTCATATCTTTTACAATAATTTAGTTTCGATGGTTCGGATTGTCTGGAAACCCTAGTTGAAGTACGTGACTCGACTTGCTGGTGCCATTGCTCCTCATTGCTCCTTTCAATATAATTTCAGATATCCTCATATTATGTACAGTAGAACTCAAAAGTGCAGTAGCAATCCTACGTAACTATAGCGTCAACATTATAGCGCTACTTGTGACCTTTTTCTTTTAAGACAATTTACACACACACATAAATTATTCTTCCGTAGGAGTATTATCGATAATTTCGTTGTGACTACTTAATCAACCCGTGGGCGAGTGGTTCTAGCATGAGGCTTATGGAAATGCAAAGGTTGATGGTTCGAATCCTACAATCTTGCAATAACACTTTTTGTGTTTCATTTATAAATTAATATCAGGTTGATGAATAAAATATGTTTATTATTTGTTAAACTTTAGCAAAGATCAACATAAAATGTAAAAAGAATGCCACCTTCATGCAAAATAACTTTATCAATACCCTTTTTAAATTACATTTTTGTCATAAATATAAAAAATCGTTATAAGCTGGAATAGAACCACAAATATCTTTAATCACTGTGAATCACTAGTATCTTGCTTCAGCCACTTAGCTATCAGTTAATTTACTAGGTTGGTAAATTACTGTATTAGTATCTAATGATACACACACACATATGTAAACACGGCGCGGCGGCCGCACGCCACACCATTTTGAGCCTTGTTGTGCTAATGCACTTATGAGCTCTGACTGTACATACATGTACAGTTTACTATAGAATCACGAACGAAGACTACTGGTAACCTGTACATATCAACACACTGCGCAGTTATTCGGCGTCTTTAAAATCGACATTTTTAAAACTTATCAATTTGCCTTGTGTTTTTCAGTAAACATATTTTGTGGTTAATCGCTTTTGTTATAGGGAAGCAAGGTCATAATATCAACTTCATGAAACTTCTCTTGCAATATATCTTGCAAACTGTTTGATGAAAGTAGTTGTGTCTAGTACAATTCAAAAGTTCATAATCTAGGAACGTAGGTACGGTTACAGTTTGGTAAATATTACAAAACCGCACCGACATAATAATATATCTTCTTGAGAATCTGTCGTTATGTGAATAAGGGAAATAACTTACCTACCGCGTAGTTTTGTATAAGTAGATTTATATAGCCTAATGTTATTTAATCTTAGGATACTGTTCGGCGTTACAGGCCATAATGTTACATATCATCAGTGTGTAACGTTAGTATCGACCATTATTATATCTATTCTTATAATAAATCTGTAGTATAATATTATAACAAGCACGAGAAAATATTCCAATTCGTAACGGAAACGTATCGAGAGAACGGAGCATTGCGATTGGCAGGCTTCACACACAGCTCCACAGGTAGGCAGGCGGCCAATCGCGGCCAAACTGGTCGCGGGTTTACGTTTCACTTTTCCAATCTTAATCGATATGAATAGTTAGCATACTTACTTATTAATTTTAAATTTCATAAAAATGGCCTTGAAATATCTAGGTACTGAATTGATTTCATGACTGCTCATTATAATGCCTTTAATTCTTCCACAGGCATGGAGTTTTTGAAGCAGACAGCCTTTGCCTCGACAGAAACACTTTCGGAAACTGCGTTATACTGGCCGGTTACGCTTTTACATTATATGCAGCTTATGCCATGGTTAAAATGTGGTGGAATTGATTATATTAAACTACTAGCCTTCGGCCCGCGGCTCCCCCCGCGCAGATGACGGTTAAGGTATGATTCCGAAGCCGAACGCATACGACAACTGCCGACGCACGCAGCACATACGCTTAATTCATTGCGGCTTCTCAATAGTCCTCTTTATACATCTTCCTCCTAGCGTAAATTCCCAGTCGCATCCGAAGCTTTCAGCTCGGAGTCTGGGGTCCGCTTTTACCAGTCATAGCTACAGATTTGGCTAGACCTCGATATTTTCCGTGAAGCGATTGCCATCTGACCTCCACGACCCAATGTTAACATTAGGCGATATCGAAGCTTTGCAGCTAGACCCTTGTTTTTGGACTTTTTAGGGCACCAACTACCCGTAACGACTGCCATAGATGTTCTTATGGCAACAGGGACCGACGGCTTAACGTGCTCTCCGAGGCACGACCAGACCAATGCAAATACCCATATTTAATGCACACAAATATTTGCACTGAGCGGGGATCGAACCCGCGCCTCCTGCGTAGCGGCCGCGTTCACTACCGCTACGCCACGGAGGCTTTATACATATCGGCGTTTAACAAATAATGGGTACGCTGTATCTGCTGCATGCGTATGAAGTTGTCGTATGCGTTCGGCTTCAGAATCATACCTTTAACGGGGTCAAAATCCGTTTAGTACTTTTTGCGTCCATCGCGAACAAAAAGACAATCCGACAAATGGGAAAGAATTAAAAAGGATATATTTTTGTTTCAGTATCGGTAATAATTATAACATAACCCAAGTATTTTTAAATATTTTCAATGTACGGATATGACCACTTTACAATTATTTAATAGTACAGATATATAAGTTTGTTAAACAAGATCACTGTGAAATGATTATTTACTTATTTAATTCATCGATCAACATTGTCAGTAAGTAATGATTGTGATAAGCGTAATCAGTGTAGTCTTCCAGAAATTATATCAGACATTTGGTTAATATCAATAGGATTCTCCAATGGGTTGACCAACATCGAGTATGGTTGGAACATGCCGGTTCGTAGGTACCCAGTAGAACTTTTAAGGTGATTTAATTTTTGGCTAGTTCTTTCGCACATGTTTATTAATTGATAGGTATTTTCCTAACTAGTCTGGTGACTTGTAATTAGCTACGTTTCTAAATAAAATGTCTCTCGGTTGGATAACTCTTCGTATTCAAATTTATATTAAAACCTTTTACCATTATATTTTACTGGACTGAATTAATGGTTTTATTGAAAAATTCCTTGCCTCATAATAATTCTAATGTTATCATACTCAGGTACCTGTGTCAAATAAATATGTATTTGTACTTTGACTAGGTACCTATGTGCACAATAACGTAACGATAATTTTATTTAGATAGCTAACAATATTATAAAACGTACTTTTGGATAGAAAACTCAATTTTTACACAAAACGTATCCAAAATCTGCCTAATCTCTCGTGAAATTACAAGCCTCTGGATTGCTATTAAAATCGCTATATTTTGTGTTCATGTTCAAATAAAATTACAACGGTAACACAGATTATCATTGAATGCTTCCTTTTGTAATAAAAAAGGCAATAAAAACAAAACGCCTGCGAAAACAATATACGTCGTGAACATAACAATTACGTCAGATACATCATTGTTATGTTCCACCCAAAATAATTACATGTAACACCAGTATCGTTAAATACAGATTTCTAAACTTTTGTATTCCATGACAAATACATTAATGTTAATAGAAATTAAAGCAATCATGGTATATTGACTCAGCCTCAGATGCATGGCTCGAGTCAACAATAGTGCCCGGAATATGGAAATAGGCCGGTTATTCCCAGTCGTCAAGGCTCACCCCCTATTACGTTAATACAATGATTGGTGAAAAAATGTGGGGGTTAATTCAGCTCTGCCTAACCCTTGTGAGATAAAAGCGTGATTATATATATGTTATATGTGTGTTTGGTATATATGTAGTGTACCTTTAAATTGCCTGATGTTTGATCCAGGTCATACTGGCCGTGGTCAGCCTGTGACCACACATTTAATGGAATCGGAATGGAATCATTTAATGAAGGTCATCAGTAGCATTCCAGTGCCAATACTGGTTGCTTGGATATAACTTCTTACACAACTGGCACTTTGGAATCGGGGGTTCTATTTTCCTTCTCCTCCTGAATGGTTTATCTTGGTTTGTTGTCGACTCATTGTCGACTGACATACGACACATATGAGTCGGCAAGTACCATAATAATGGGAATATATATATAAGAGAAGTATCAATAAAAAAGAATATTAAAAGTAACATTATAAAAGAATATAGTGTTTTTATACGTCGATTTATTTATGATTTATGTGTGTGCCAAAACAAATCTTGGCGTATATTAACGCAAGGATTACAATATTTAGCTAATCTACTATCGAGTAATAGTATAAAGGTAGAAGATAAACTACACGTATTTCTTAAATATCAAAATCTCGCAAAAGTAAGGAATAAAGAGAATGTATTTTTTATTCATAGAAAATCAGTGGTGCGCGTCAGAGATTCAGGAGATTCTTTGGAAGTTTCCAACCTCAAATAAAATATTGGATCATAATATGCAATAAATCAAACCTTTGGTCCGGGTTGGTGGCAAAAAAAGAATTGAATCGCCTACATCGCTGTGGTATATCAATCTAATAATCACGTAAGAGATAAAATGCTTAGTGATAACCATAATGATCATACCAACAATTGCATTTGTAAAAGATGCAAATAGAAGAAAAGAGCTATAGAAGCATCATCACTACATATTATAAAACAAAGTCGTTGTCTATCCGTCCCTATGTATGCTTAAATCTTCAATCATCATCACTATCACTACATTTTATAAAACAAAGTCACTGTCGCTGTCTGTCCGTCCCTATGTACCACGCGGGCGGAAAATATGGCGGTACGAAGTTCGCCGGGTCAGCTAGTTAAATTATATTTAAAACAAGGACAAAAGTACTCCCAAGAAAGATCTTGCAGAACTGAACACTACTTTTGAAGTGCTCTTTGTATAATTTAAAATAATATCCAATATATTCGCTTTGTGCAAGCATACTTCGATCATGTCAAGGTACAGTCAGCATCATAAAGATTGCAGCTGATAAAATCCGCAAAAATATCTCAACAATAAGAATTCAATTTCAGCAAACAATGTGTCATTTTTATTGAAACAGCTAAAGCGCCAAAAGTAACTCAGCAATCACTGCAAAATTTATCTGCCAGCAACATTTCGAATTCTCTGCTGTTTCCTCTCAATGGTTTTCGTAAGTGTATGGTTCTTTCAGAGAGATGTATGTTTATCATATAAAGTCTATTTTAAGTAAGTTAAATTAAAAAATAACATTTTCAGAGAGACAAATGTATATGGTCACAGTATCAGTACATTAAGTAAAAACTAGATAAAGATATAAATAATATAAATTCTTGTTTATAAGTCATTCGGTCGCAATTGCCTTTCTCCTTCTTTGAAATTATAACGTTCCATAGCCTTATAGAGGAGGTGTACTCCAAGCATACTCCTCTTTTTCTCTGTCCACGATTCTACAATCCCTTTAGAACTGCCCAATGTTAGATTTGTTAATTTTTTTAAGCCGAGAGCATCAATCATAGCCGCCTTGTACGTATATGCTTCTACTGGTATCAAGTTGTGGAAAACTTGTAGACATATAACGCCCATATTGTCTTTCCAAATATCTAGAATATATTGTATCTTCTTATCTTCACTCGGCATATTTTTTTCCCAAAAGGCTTTAGCTTCGGCTAAATGTTTGTATGGCCCCTCGTTTTCCCCTGAAATATGTATGAAATTTTCATTATATATGGGGAACAGAAACAGCCCACTTGACCTCAAATCAGGATAGAGCACCTATTGAACTTGTAAGAATGTAAATAGTTATTGTAATTGTCTACTAACCAGTCCCAACGTAAAATATAGAATCTATGAAAGTAGTCCACCGCAAATTTTCTTTCGTCTTTGTCGACTTTACAGGCAGGTTCTTTGTAATTCTAGGATCTAAAAGCAGGTATGTTAAAGATTTTTTGGCGTTGCCACTGGACCATTCCTTGCTTGCATCTGTGAATTCTTGTTGTACTTCTTTCTCTAACCTAATAAAACGTCTTAGGTCCCGCGTCCAATCAGTATTGAGAAGGTACTTTTCAATTTGGCCTCTGCATGCTACAAACAAATAAATTAGTATGTTTATTATGCTGCCGTCTAATTGTTTAGTTATTGACATAGATCACTGTTATTACAAATTTAATAAAGTACTCCATTTTAAACAATAAGCACATTGTTCGTTTTGTTACTTGTAGATAAAAATAAAAATCATAAAATACTAGCTGACAGCAGCGGATCAATCTCATTGCCATTCAAACTTTACTTTATACTTACATATCTTTGTTGACTGTTTCGCGTTCGCCTTTGATGTCTTTAGTGGGCGACTTAACTTATCCGTATTATCACATTTCAACCCTTTTTTCAACTCTTCCAATCCCCTCATTAACCTACTCCTCGTATTATGCACTATTGGTTCAGGACTAAGCTTCGAATGTTCTGCAATCGGCGTGATAGTACTTGGGTTAGAACAAGTACCTACACAGAGAGAATTATAATCAAACATCTATTATTTTAGGTCACAATGTAACGTTAAGAAGGTCATAAATAATGCTTCTAGAATAATATAATATATTGTATCTTTTACAGCCAAAGTTGCAAGACATAATTAGAAGAATGATTGATGTGAAATGAAAATGTAGCAGTGTCATGCTTTTCTTGCCATGCATGAATGACCGAGTTTGACCGAAAGACTATCGTACTTTATAATAACTTAAAATGGCACTTTGTAGCACCTTGTAGATCTCAATTCATACCTTGTAAGTTTTCACCATTTTCACTCCATATCTTTTTATTTACCTCTTCCTCCGTTGTTGCAAGCATTTCTAGGCCATACCAAACACCATGAGGCGTGTCAAATAATAAGAGTTATAAAAAATACTTACATTCTTTTGACTGTTCAACATTCAACGTCTTACGTGGCGTACTTGACTGATCCTCATTATCACATTTGGTACCTTTCTTGAACCTTTCTAAGTCGTTATACGTGTTGTTCGTACTATCTTCTATCGTTTCGGGATTACATGCGAATTTTGTCGGGATGGTAGGTCTTAAACGAGAAGTAGTACCTGGAGAAAAATGAATGAAAGTCATTCGTTTATATTTTTCACAAACAAAAAATATATCTGGTGAATCATGCTTTCATCATTTATGAGTGGTTAAACAGTAGTATGTATTGGTTTGTAAAAATACCGAAGCCCTGACATTCCTTTTATTTTCTCCTCTTTTACCTTCTTCCTACAGATGGCTACATGAATTTTATAGCATCTGGTCTAACAAGACTAAGCCTTAATCTTAGGGTTTGATTAATAAGGATTATAATGAAAGTAATTACGAGTTTTTGTCTGGTTGATGGTCGTCTTTGCTTTCATCGAGCGACCTAACTTCTTTTTATCACACTTTATTCCTTGCTTCAACTGTTCCAGCTTTCTTATGTACAAACTCTTCGTACTATCCACTATTGGTCCGGGATTATATCCAAAACTCCTCAGTTCTGCCACTAGAGTGTCGATACTTAGAGTAGAAGTACCTAGAAAAAAAAATAAAGATAATCAAAAACAGAACCCCGTACGAATAATTGGGTTCACCATTATGCAATATTATATAGGTTTATCAAACTCTCCATTCCTTCTTTCCCCCTTTTTTATTTTACTTCTTGCCCTTGTTTTCACAGTGACATACAGACAATGTGTTTATCAGATAATTTCTGGTATTGCAAACGTTAATAGATCACAGTACTACTTGTCGTCAGGGTAGCTTAAAACTCATTTCTTGTTGTATTAAAGAAATAGGAATAACATAAAAACATACTTACATCGACTTGACCTATTCACGTTATCATTTTTAAACCCTTTCTTTGGCGCCTCTAAATTCTTTGTACTATCTGTTATCAGTTCAGTATTTAATTCGGAGCTTCTCTGTTCTGCCATCGGCGTGGTAGTACTTGGAGTAGGACAAGTACCTACACAAAGATAATTATCCTGAATATCCATTAAAATGCGTATGTCAGTGACTTTGATTGAACGACTATACGCACTACTCCCTTAAATACAACCTATAGAACACTATTCTGTATTTCGTATAGTTTATGAAAGTTCTGGCAGTCTCACCTTTCTTCCTTTTATTTTACTTATCATCTACAAAATTGAAATTTAGAGTTGCCATTGTTAATTTCTTTTTCGTTTATGAAAGTAGCAACGCTTTATTATGGTAACCGTATGTTTCATATTACTTGTAGTTTAGAAAAATAATAGTTGTTGTAAATATACTTACAAGCTTTTGACTGGTTAACGTTCGCCTTTAGCGGGACACTTGGCTTATCCACATTATCAGGTTTGAATTCTTCCCTCAATTCTCCCGGGTCAGCCATACACAAATTTATTGTACTGTTCACTACAGGTTCGGTATTACAATCGTTCTTCGTCAGGTAAATCGCCACTATGGTAGCACTTGGAACAGAAGTAGCGCCTACACAGAGAATAAAGGCATTTAAATCTGGACCTATGTTATTCTAAATCACCCAGTATAGTAGTAATGCTTTCCACAGCATTAATAAACGATTTCGAACGAATGAAGCATTTGATAATAACTTAAAGACCGCTACTTTTCATTTTAAATTGACTATGAAAATATCGTAGGTCTTACAATTTTTTTTTTCTCATTCATAATTTTACATTCATTCCTTTATGAGGTTACTTGTGCAAGACCACTGATTTTGTATGTCTAGGCTACAGTATTGTTCATTAATGGGGTAACTTTGTATGTGTTGATATTAAAAAAGAAACATGCGGGTCAGTCTTTGGGAACTGCCGATGGAAGTGTAAACAATCTATATAAAATTGGAAAGTATTTACTTCACATAAATTAATTTTAACAAAAAAGTTTAACCGACTTCAAGAAACGAAAAAGAGGCACTGAAAAGCGAAAAATAACTTAATTTACAGACTTACTGATTTATTAGAAGTCGGTGCTTAGCCCAAGAGGCCACATTTCAATTGATTGCATCATAGTAGTTCAGACAAAACAAACAAAGTTGGCTGGCACCGACTTCTAATAAATCAGTAGGTCTGTAAATTAAGTTATTTTTCGCTTTTCAGTGCCTCTTTTTCGTTTCTTGAAGTCGGTTAAACTTTTTTGTTAAAATTAATTTATTTTTCTCTTTTAGTGAGTTTGTACAGTCTCACGACTGTACATCGCATGTATAGTGACCTGACTGTACATGCGCTGCTGACGCTGTACTACAGATCGAACCGGCGACGCGCGTCATTATTTGTTGCACAATATAGTGTATTTAAATCGACCACGAACCAATAACCTTTGAGACTATCATTACGACGTTACCAGCAAAAACTATTCAGGAAAGGTTGGTTACTGTTGTTACAACTTCTTTCGGCTATCTTTCCTTTGGGTCTCCACAACAACTACCACTACCACATACTCCACAACAGGAGTCGATGTACTAAGATAACGTAAAAAAATAAAATATATATAAAAACATCCGAATTGAAAACCTAATCCTTATTTAGAAGTCGGTTAAAGGTCCAATATCAATGAAATTAATATAGGACTACCTCAAAAGTATGCCAAAGCGAATACAAAAAGAATTTTTAAAAACAATGCATATACACCGGAAATATAGCTGAATATTCTGAACACTTCTGCATACCCCTTCAAAGGACTCAGGCGTGATTTTATGATGTGTAATGGCAGAAACATTGCAATAATATGCGATTGTAGCAATCGCGGCTGCTTTTAAATTGAGAACCTCCTTTTTTGAAGTCGGTTAAAAATAGTGCCCAACGCTCCTAAGGAAAATAATTTTCACTTCAAAAAATATACTTACATTCTTTTGGCAGATTAATGTTCACCTTACGCGGGTGACATAGCTTATCCACATTAACACATTGAGCTCCCTTTTGCAACTCTTCCATACTTATACTCCTTGTATTATCCATTCTTGGCTCAGGATTTAAAACAGTTTCCAAACTTGTATGTTTTCGCGAGCGACTTGACTTCTCCTCACAATCACATGTACACGTACATCCTTTTTTCAACTCTTCCGGATTATCCGTATACAAAGTCTTAGTACTGTCTGTCTTACTACTGTCTTCTATTGGTTTGGCATTTATTTCTAAGCTTTTCAGTTCTGTCATAGGCGTAGTAGCACTTGATGTAGAACAAGTACCTACATATAGATTAAAGAAAATTAAATCTGCTCCGGTATATACTCGTAATTTATCAAAAATATGATGATTTCACAATAGGTGATGCGATCAAAGCGAGCGAAAATGTAACATAAATACTTACATCCTTTTTGTTGTTTAAAGTTCGCCTTCAACGACTTACAAGTTAACTTGTTCACACTTTGGAATTCTTCCTTTAAGTTTTCCAGTTTCTTTATATACAAATGTCTCGTACTATCCACTATTGGTCCGGGATTAAATCCAAACCTCTCCAGTTCCGCTTTGAGAATGACGTCATCGTACTGAACTGACGTAGACGGATGCGCATCTTGGTAATGCATCCCGTATTCCTTATTAGGCTTAGAATTATTTTATACTGCGGAACTGAATGCTAGCTACACAATTCGTGTGTGTACTGATAGTGACTAAATATATAGTGTAGCCGAACAGAACCGACTGATAAATATTGATAAAAATGTTACAACGTTGATAATATTACATTTATTGATTCTAAACAAAAAATTTATAGACGCTATGGTGCATAATTTATATGTTGAATTTCCTCTACATAGGAATGTACCTACGTGATTTCACCAACGTAGGAACACGTTATTAAAGAAAATAGAAGATAAGTGAGCATTTTGCAATAGCTTTATACAGGATAATCCTCTTTAAAACTATTGCAAAATGCTCACTTGGAATAAGTACCAAGTATAAAGGATACTAAAAATATGTAAATGCTTTTGCTCTGTCTATAATTCTACAACCCCTTTAGAACTATCCTATGTCAAGTTCTTTGAGACAATCATCACTAAGGATTTGGCTTCAGTTCAGGTTATCGTAGTGTGCTGACGTATTAAGTTTAGAATGAATTTGCATGATTTGCATTTGTACAACTAATATTATATTTAGTTGTGATAGTAACTCTAAGCCATTGTAATCATGTGTACATATCCTGTAGTGATTGTTATTATCTTTAATAATCCAGCACTTCCGACTGATAATATAGAAAATGTAGTAATGACCGGACGACTTTGGTAATATAATATTTATTTAGCTAGTAATCAATAAATTACTAGCCGGGACAGCTAGTAATTTATTGATTACTAGCTGTCCCGGCGAACTTCGTACCGCCATATTTTTTTAGCCCGTTTAAACCTTTCCTGGAAATCCACGAATATTTCAAGACTAAAATTAGCCAAATCGGTCCAGCCGTTCGCGTGTTTTAGCGAGACTAACGAACAGCAATTGATTTTTATACATAAGAAGATTATGAAAATTCCATATTACATAGCCATAATTATGTTCTACACATAGCGCACTTTAATGTAACTTAGAATAAAAACTGTACACAAACCAATGATCCACAAATAAAATTGAATAGAAAAAAAAATGTAAATATTGATCCTAATAAAATAAACTGTATGCTCTACCTAAATTATATATTGGTGTACTATACGGGCACTCGTGCCCTATAATAGGAACATTCGTAACCAGCTGGGATCAAAAAAACAACCAGTGTTCAACGCGTTGTGCAAATCTTCCTCTCGGGGTAGGGTGTTAGACTTCCCAACGCCCTACCCCGAGAGACGGTAGTCTCTCCCGGAAAAGAGAATATGAATATGAGAGAAAAGAAAAGATGATGGTGAGCCAAGGTAATGATGGTAAGCTAAGGTGAAGTCAAGCAGCAAAGGCCACCATGCCACCATTTCAAATAAGACGTTAGAAAAACCTACATATATTTTTGGCATTGAGTAATAAATTACTTTGTTATAGGCACCTAGATTAAATTTGCTTTTCTAACTCATTTAAGAAGGTGCAAACATGACCTACTACACCCTTTCGCTATTCAATCAGTAGGGTTCGTCGGAAATTCAATCAAACTTTATCAAATCAATCACAGACGAAATGACAGGCTATCCCAAAAGATTAAAGTTTTAATTCAATTTTCCACAGTTTTCGGAATAGGCGTATGACGTCAGTACGATGGCGTAAGCAGTAGAATTTGGTAGCGCCTTAGGTCAGATGGGGAAAAAGGTTATTTCTTGCGCTTCGTTTAATTGGTTGGTTTTAGATTTTTAGGAGCGATTGCCTTATGACCTCTTTAACCCGATAGAAAAGCTAGTACCAGAGCTTCGTTCGTCCATGAGTAGATGTACAGGCTTTTTTTTCTACCACTTAGGACAAGCACATAGCCCACCGGATGGAAAGTGGCTTGCAAAAGAAATTTTCTGGGGCCCAGAAGATCTGATTAAGGGGTACCTCGTACATCCAAAAGGATTTTCAACGTATCCCCTTCGTTTCAATACAAACGTTGAAACGTGACCCGTGGTGTTCTGATGAAGTAGCAATCCAAGTTTTTCCTTTCTTATTCTTTCATAACCAGGAAAGTCGACGTTACTTGACAATTGCGGTACAAAATATCGTTTTATTTGATCTTTGTAGTGACGAAAGGTTATATTTTGGTTACAGTCTTTTGTCATGCGAACGACAATATCAGTTGTATCCAAAACTCGGAACTTAGTGGGGAGTTCGGTGGTCTGTTACATCCTCTCCATAATCTTCTTCTTCCTCTTAGCGTTAATTCCCAGTCGCATCCGAAGCTTTCAGCTTGGAGTCTGGGGTCCGCTTTTTACCAGTCTTAACCACGGATTTGACTAGACCTCGATATTTTCCGTGAAGCGATTGTCATCTGACCTCCACAACCCAATGTTAACATTAGGCGATATCGAAGTTTTGCAGTTAGACCGTTGTTTTTGGATTTTTGAGGGCTCCAACTACCCGTAACGACTGCCATAGATGTTCTCATGGCAACCGGGACCGACGGCTTAACGTGCTCTCCGAGGCACGACCAGACCAATGCAAATACTCATATTTCATTCACACAAATATTTGCACTGAGCGGGGATCGAACCCGCGCCTCCTGCGCAGCGGCCGCGTTCACTACCGCTACGCCACGGAGGCTGTCAACATCCTCCTCTCCATAATATTTAAGGTAAAGTGACAGGCAAATGAAAAACTCAAATAAATAATTTAAAAAGTATATAGGTATATATTATTAAATTCTTATTTCTAGAATGTTTTTCTTACAGCGAACGTGATAACTTACAACTTAATAATATCAAGATACAAAAGTGTGAGTATAAATTATTAAAAATTATAAGGAACATACTAGTAGCTACTACTCCAGGACAAGCGTAGAAATCAAAACATAGGTGCAAAATGTTATCACCACAGAAATATATTAGGATAGAATGGCCATAAATAGTGTTTACATGCATGTCACTGAAAATATATACTTACGAGAGATAAGAAATTACTCTATTTTTTCAAACTTTTAATTTAATTCTCCATCTCTCTATTAATTTTAACGATGTTATTACAAGCTAGTCTTAACAGTACTGAAGTATTCGAAAGTTCCTGACTCATAGGGCAGGAATTGTCAAAAAAAAGTTGCCACGCGTTTCCCGCTCAAATGGCCGTTCTATCCTATTATATTTATGTGGTTATCACTTATATATCGTCAGGATGTAACTGTCTTTCACCTTCAATAATATAAGAAGCCATAGCTTTGTAGAGAAGGTATATTCCAAGCATGCGCTGTTCTTTCTCTGTCCATGATTCTACAACCCCTTTATAACTACCCGACACCAAATTCGTTAAGTTTTTTAAACCAAGAGCATCAATCATAGCCGCCTCGTACGTATATGCTTCTACTGGAATCACGTTGTGGAATACTTGTAGACAAATAACACCCATATTGCTATTCCAAATATCTAGAATACGTTGAAGCTTCTTATCTTCACTTCTTTTATAATTATCCCATAAGGGTAGAGCTTCGGTTAAGTGTTTATATGGCCTCTCGCTTTTACCTGAAATGGGCAGAAAAATTTAATTATTAATAAAAAAATCGAATTATTCCCAGTAGTCCCCTCTAGCCCTGTCCCCCGGGGTGACAGCTGGGAATTGGCTTCCCATTTGTCACCGGGGTGACAATTTGTGCCGAATGTTCCCTTTGAAAGCTGACTAGAGGGGACAAATGGGAAGAGTGTTTCTCAGTTGTCACCAGGTGGGGAGGGAGGGACAATTGCTACAATTCCTTCCCAGAAAAAATATAATTACCATAGAAAAAAAAAACAATCAACACTTTAAAAATAAAGTACCTTAAACATATATTATTTTACTTCAAAGTAAAAACTTCTTTTTAAAAATACTCTTTTGTAAAAATAGTCTCTATTCTTTTAAAAATAAATCACTGACATTATGTATTATAGGGCTTGATTCCAGAGAAGATTTCAGTATCCGGTGATTTTCCTCCGGTTATTTTTTAAACTAATACATTTACCATGTTCTTCTTCCTTACGGAAGAAATGCTCTCTTGTCCCTGCAGCGCTAAGACAAGCCTAATGTGTAATAGCGTATATTTTAGCTTCGGAGAAGGGGCTTATGGTAATATTATGAGATCTCGGGCGGAACTCGAACCCGTGATCTTTGCCTTACAGGGGGAACGCTCTGACCAATAAGCCAGATCCGTACGAAGCCGATTCAAATTTCTCTATACATCCGTCTTAGGGCGACGGTGGAACCATCTACCGACACTCGTACGAGCTATCGGAACCGTGGCCGTAACAAGTGGTTTAGTGGTCAGAGCATTCCCCCTGTAAGGGAAAGATCGCGGGTTCCAGTCCCGCCCGAGGTCGATTCTCTTTTCTCTTTCTTAATCGATTTGAATAGTTAGCATAATAAATGCTTTAAAATATCATTCAATTATGATATCTGATCGCGAAAAGTGTCATCACTTGAGTTTTATCAAGGCCTCTAAACAAAATGGCGTTCTATTAACGATAATACCGGTAAAAACGATAACCAATTTTAAGTAAATCTTAAAAATTATTTATTTTTTATGACATTCATCACACCTCACACGTATACTAAATCTTTTATCTATTATTATCTTATCAGTTCGATATAGATAAAATATAACTATAGTATAGGTACTTTAATGTCCAAAAAACTTGTATGTGAAATAATAATGCTGTCTGATTTGTTTTTGCACAGGCCCATAATAAATAAAAAATGCATGACATTGTACGGATTAGTTGGGTAATTTCACGATGCCTAATTTTTTGCTAATTTCGGTGGTATTTTTCAATCATAGGTTTTCCGATGAAAAAATTTAATGGAGTTCTTTTAAACACATCAGTATTCTAGATATTCTAAAAGAACTCCATTAAATTTTTTTGGGCATTAAATTTTCAAAAAAATTGGGCATCGTGAAATTACCCAGTTATTGCATTTTTTTAAAGACTACTAACCTTTGCCAACGTAAAATATGGACTTAATAAAAGTAATCCATTGCACATTTTTATTCACCGGCCTCGCAGGCAGATTTCTTGTGATTCTAGGATCTAAAAGTAAGTAAGTATAAGATTTCTTGGAGTTGCCACTGGACCAATTCTTCCTGGGATCTCCAAAGTGCTGACGTGCTTCTTCTTCTAACTTTTTGAAAGGTGTTGTGTTCAGTGTCCAATTAACATTGAGAAGACACGTCTCAATTTGAAAGGCGTAAGCTATAAACAAAATAAATTCATAGTTTATTTAATACGACCCGATCCACTGCCTACGCATCCAGTCCGTCCCAATCACCTTTTTCAGATCATCAGTGAACCTGGCTAGGGGCAACCCGAATAGACTGTTTTAATTTCGATAGGGTTATTGTTGAAATTGACATTTTTTTGCATTTATGTTTAACCAATATCACATCGTACTTACCGTTTAGCCCACATCATGGCACTCAGAATAAGGAGCATCTCCGCTTAGCCATTCTAACTTGATTAAGTGACATCTATAGATCCATGCATTTAAACATTCACATTTATAAGTAAAATAATACTTACATACTTGCTGCCTAACATATACTTTCGGTGTCTGACGTGGGCGATTTTTATTCCCATTATTACGTTTGAATTTATTGGCATCATGACGTTTCTTCCGTTGTTGCACCTTTCTCTTAGGCAAACGATTCTTATGATTCAATGTTGACCCTGACTCTCCACCCGTTAAGTCCACAGTCGGAATGGAAGTCCTGGGAAGAAACCAAGAACCTACACAGAGAAAAACGCCAATAATATACCATTTTCATAAAGTCAGATAAAAATAGGAAAATCTGTGGGATTTTGCAGCGGAACGAGTGGGTTATACAAGTCATTATACACCTCACACTTAATAAACACTCTAAACATTATGTATACTGTACTTTGCACAAGGGTTGGAGACCTTACAAGCCTTCTTCTCCTCCCTTTTTTACTTGTCTGCCACTTTAGTAGTATAAAAAACATTTGGTACTCCGTTATGTTATGTTATGGTACTCCGGGAATGCGACAGAAGTGCAAAAAGTCGGTATAAAAACTAAAAAGTAATTTAATGCCTAATAGTAAATATGTTTTGACTTCAAAGTGTATCAATCAATTGTCACTATTTGTCAAGTAGGTACCTACTTTTGACCGTATAGAACACGCGAACGTTCGTAACGTTCGCGTACGCATTCACCAGCTTTCTCTCCAAGTCAAGAAGCTTTCACTTCAAAAATGCCACGATACCGATAACGATTAAGGCAGGGTTTCTATTAAATTTGTATTTAAAATAAAATAAGATTTATTAAAAATATAGGTACTCACTTAACTTTTGTTGTTGTAAGTTATGTTGTTGCGGGCGAACTGGAACATGCAATGGATTACGCATACTCGCATTACCGGAGTCGAACCATTTATTCAAGTCTTTGAACATGTTTATAGCTCCATTCAACGTAAAACGCACCGTCGATGGACCAGCACCATTATGGTGTACCGACACTCCGTCCCACATAGTTATGTTTGAAATTGTTGTCCAAATAAGTACTACCTGCAATACACACCAAAACAGACTGAACGAAAGATCTAATATTGCCAACTGATAATGTTGATAAAATAAGTGACTCATGTATCTATATAAACATTTATAAACCGACAACGTTATATTCACAGAATAACGTTATCTGTTCTGAACTTTTATTGATTGATCATATCGATTGCGTTTGTTAAGATGCTATTTAGATTTGCTGAACGCACGACCTATAATAAGCTGCCTCGATCACGTCCTGCGCACTGTCCGGTGCCGCGGTGTGACCACCGTGTAACTCAGCTATGTGCGTCAGAGTCACTTCCAGGATCTTGAAACTATATATCTAACAGGACTACAGCGGATATAAGTAAGCATAATATATTCAATGAAATTTTAAAAGCCATTAGTATGCTAACTATTTCTCTCGATTTAGATTCGAAAAAGTGAACGTCCAAGACGAGACTTGTACCTGCGATCAGTCCCTTAGGAATACTCTGACTGGTCCAACTGAGGTACTACCACCACGTCTTGGATACTTGAAAATCGAAATAATATAAAATCGCAAAACCCTTGTTTGAAAACAGTATTCCGTGACAAACTTATTAAACGAAAATTGGTTAGACTTTATTGAACACGAAAATAATTATATAACTTGTACACTGAATTATTTTAAATATTTAATAAGATTCATAAGGCTTGCAGAATAAACATGAAAATAAATAGACGTGAATCCTAACTGTGGGTACTGTTCACCCACGATCGTACGCGACGTTCAGATAAATCGAAATTCAGAACTAAGGCCCGTAAAACGACACTCTGTTCTTTTGTCAGACTCTGATTTTGTCAGATTGTCTATACAATCTGTCCTCAAATAATTCAGAACTGAGTACCGTTCCGCGAATATTATAAAACGCCTGACATAAAAGTCATCGCTACAAATTTCAGGAAAGGAACTTTTATTTCTATAAGACTACTCGCAGTTTTACTTGATAGCTTGGTTCTTGGAAAGGGTAGAATATTTAACATCACGCTAAGACGTTTAGGAGCCAAACAATAAGAAAAATGCGGATGTTTAGAAACAAGCATAACGTGTGAAAATCGAGGGACGTTATTATTGTTATCTGTGGTAGGTTAGCTAAGCCAAACCAAAATAATAAATTGAAAGATTATTAATTAATAATGTAATTTCTACAGTATTGCACTCTTTAAAAAGTAGCAGAAATGAATAATTAGGTTAAAGAAACAGGTAAGTAAATAGAAAGAAAATAAATCCTTTAATAATATCTATATTCTTTTTTTTTTCGTAGTTAACAACCATCTATAAGTAGGGTAAGATTGTATCTATGTAATAGAAAGGAAATATAAATAATATCACACTATAATTTTTAAACTTATCTACTATTATATGTTATTATACTTATTTACAAATTATTTAACTTAATTTACTTATATTAGTTTCATGTTTCGTTCCAATAGTGCCAAGTTACCTTCTATGAATTAGAACATCTGTCATTCATAATGCACCTATTAAATTATTTCAACTGTAGGTAGCACCAAAAATGTATAAAATTACATCTACCTCTCTATCCTGCTGGACATACATAGGCACATTGATATAATAAAGTTCACCTTAGTGCATAGGCATGAGTAGGTAATTGAGTACAATTAGGTAAGTACAATTTTGGAAGAGAGCTGAAAATAAAATCTCTTCTAAACTATCTAACTGGCTTCCGTAGCAGGCGTAGCTATGAAAATATTGTTGCCATAGATTTTCTTTTACGATTACAAGTCTTCGGGTCGCAACTGTCTTTCACTTTCATTAAGATAATTTCGCATAGCTTTGTAAAGGAGGTATATTCCAAGCATACGCTTTTCTTCAAATGGCCACAATTCTACAACGCCACTGTAACTACCTGACTTCAAATTTGTTAAAGTTTTTAGGCCAAGGGCGTCAATCATCGCGGCTTCATACGTGTATGCTTCTACTGGAATCAAGTTGTGGAACACTTGTAGGCAAATAACGCCCATATTGGTATCCCAAATATCTAGAATACATTGAATCTTCTTGTCTTGAGTCTTCTTGAATTTTTCCCATAAGGGTTTGGCTTCGGTTAAGTGTTTGTATGGCCTCTCGTTTTTCCCTGCAATAAATGGAAATTTTTTATTAATAAGATAGAAATGCTAAGTCAATAAAATCACCCCGAAACGCGGTTCATTGGTTGTAATTATTTAGACTTTACATAATTTACTCCTTAGTTTACAAAAAAGAGACCTATTATTATATACGATTAATTCCGATGGATCCAGAAATTATACATAACTAGCTGCCCCGGCGAACTTCGTACCGCCATATTTTTCCCGTTCCCTCTGCACTTATTTTCTCATCCTTTAAACCTTCCCTGGACTTCCACGAATATTTCAAGACTAAAATTATCCAAATCGGTTCAGCCGTTCTTGAGTTATAAACTAACAACGAAAAGTGGCATTGATTTTTTATATATAAGTAGATATAGTAATGTGTATCATATTGTTATTTAACCTCATAATATTTAATGGTGGTTGTTCACAAACTGAGCCATAAAAACAATGACTCTACTCAAAGCACATTTTTTAATAATATAAATTATGCCTACCATGTTTATCATTGATAACATAATTAGATTTGTTTTCATATATTATGTTGAATGAATTAAGAAGCTGAGATCATGTGATACACCCTAATAACTACGGCCTTTGTAGAAAACATTCAGCATGTAAAATTGTTTTCTCTTAACAAAACATCTTCAGGTGTTAAGCTATCTATCTCTATGCCAATTTTAAGAAAATGGTTCAGCGGTCTAGACGTGAAAAGAAAACAGACAGATAAGCACGTTCTCATTAAAAAAGATTAGTATAGATACGAGTAGTAATGTATAAATTATACCTATGGATATAATCAGCTAAGGATGTAATTGATAACAGTTGTAAAGCGATTAGGTAAATTATTTCCGTTAATAAATAATATTATGTAGGATACTCGCTCATAAAATAGAATAATGATGCAGTTTTGTTCATGCTTGCGATTTCCCTGAAGAACCATTTGAAAGTTGAAAGTTTTGGCTGGCTTGCTTGAAATAATGTAATTATTCTCTTGTAAAATATAAATAAAATTGATGTTTAACTACGCAGAGTTTGTTTGCAGTAATCACATTTACAAAACTAAGCCAAATCACTAACAATTTTTCATTAGAAAGAACTGCTGGATTAACAATTGTGACCTCGAAAATGTCCTCAATTTGGACGGTGGCATTACATGCAATATATAATTATGTATACTAACACATATTTGCGATAGCAAAAATATATCGGGACTTTTAATATTGATGCGCATGAACTTACATGAATATACTTCAAGGCGTCAGTGTATAGTAGGTATTTTTTCCTTAAGTTGCTCTTTTGTAATGAGCAGTTTTCCAGTAGGTATTTATAGCGTTCCTAAAGACAAGCTAGATGGCGCAGCCGGCACTTTTGGTAAGTAGAGTGTGGTCTCATATCTAGTGTTCCCTAATTTATGGAAAAAATGTTCTTCGGTTTTGTAATGATTTACTTTACATAAATGTTTTGACATTTTTTTTTTGATAAAATTATTTTAAATATAATATTATTTGAAATTACAGACAGTGACACGAAAAGAATTAAGCGTTTTATCATATTTTATCTATTGTAATATGGGTAAATGAAATTAAACTTTGGCAACATCGCACAAATAAACCACAGAGTACATTAAAATTACCAAAAGCTATGCTAGCGCCATCTCTTGATGACTAAAAAACCAACTGATTATTATACCTACTGGAAAACTGCTCATTGAGTCAGCTCAAATTTACAGATAAAAAGTGTGTAAAATAATTTGCAATATCTACTAACCTTTGCCAACATAAAATATAGAATCAATAAAAGTAGTCCATTGCGAATTTAGGTTCAGCTTCGCCGCCCTCGCAGGCAGGTTCCTTGTTACTCTAGGATCTAAAAGTAGATAAGTGAAAGATTTCTTGGAGTAGCCACCGGGCCACTCCTTCCTTGTATCTGCGAAGTCTTGTCGCGCTTCTTCCTCTAACTTTTTAAAAGGTGTTAGGTTTTGTATCCAATCTGCGTTGTGAAGACATTTTTCAATTCGAATTCTGTATGCTATAAAAAAAGAAAATCATTATTCTTTTTTCGCGGTTTCCAATTTTAGCTAGTTAGCTGTAAGTATGAGTTGATTAAATAAATCAAAATAAATATTGTTAGTGTTATACTTATACCTAACCTAGCGATAACGCACAAATCGACAGTTTTATCGCAATTGTACCTATATACGGTACAGGAGTTTATAAAAAACGAACAAACAAACAGATTTTCACGTAAATTACTCACATCTTTTTGGTGGTTGGTCGTTCACCTTCAGCTGTTTAAGTTTGCCACTTAATTTATTCACGTTATCACATTTGTACCCTTTCTTATACTCCTCCAATTTTTTGATATACAAACTCCTAGTAGAATCCACTATTGGTCCAGGATTAAATCCAAACCTTTTCAGTTCTGCTCTAAGAACGTCATCACTCTGTGCTGATTTGTACGAAGTCTGTCCTACAAAATACATCCTTTAGGTACCAATATATCTATTAATTAAACAATTATTTTAAATATTTTCTCTCTACACAATCCACGTTTATTAGTACCGATACTGAATGAATAATAACCTAACATTAAAGACTGATAGTATTGAAACACAAGTGATTCATTTTACATAACATAAATAACTATAGACGCTGATAGTAGTAGAATGAAATGAAACTAGACTCTACTGTGCTTACATTTAAGTCGTTTTTCCTTATAACCGCTTGAACAGATAGTACGCGGGGAAATATACCAACGTGAATTAATTGGGTTTTAGGCTGAAAATTTCATTGTTCACATTCAAATGAAATTTTCAGTCTAAACTCTAAAGTACACACTAAAACTGAAAGAAAGAAAGCAAGAATTTTTTTTTTAATTCATACATAAACCTACGAGAAACACATACCGGAACCATAAGAATAGTGTTAAGTTTCATAAGTTTTCTTTATTATCTGTATTCAAATTGTAACTTTTTAAATTAAATTAAGAAAATTTGATCTCCTAAGCCAACAAAGATAACCTACACCAGAGCCTCATCCGCAATTCCACATGTGTACGGGTTACTAGCTGGTGAGGTTGGTATGCACTAACGATCCTAGTAGGCCCCTAAACACCTCTCCAAATTTAATATTTTTACAGTGTCAGTAGTGTGACAGTGGTTTTGCTTTAGAAGAATCAAGACCTTGATTAAGTGACATCCAAATATCCTCCCAAACTATAGAAAAGAATAATCATTATATTAATATTTACAGGATGGTAGAATGTAGTACCTATTCGAATTCTTCGAATGCATTCAGTGAGAATGTACAATTTACGGTACAAATAAACTTTTCTAAAGCGTTATAAACCAAGAACGTCATTACAAGTCGCGAAGCCTACAAGTTGCAAAACTAATTAACTTTAACGCTACGTATATTAATTAAGTTGCAGTTCAAACCACGTGTTGCGTCGAGTTTCTAATTATACTGGTTGATAACATTCTGTGAAATTTTACAGAAAAACAACTTTGCTATCGTTCTGTTAAAGTTGTTTGAAGTTGAACATTTCACTTGGAACTACTGGCTTGAATTTGAGAATTTTTTTATGTTGAATAGTAGCGTAGCAGTCGCGTTCACTACCGCCATGCCTCAGAGGCTGTCGATGTTATTATAGGAAAGACTGCTGAGGCCTACCGAGAAGATGGTCATCGTTCTGGCGTAGATGACGTTGTTTTCGGCCCTAAAAAAGTCAATAGGACTACATAGTAGATACACCTCATACATTTTTCATTTTCACCCTTTTATTCTCTTTATCAAATAGTATTATTTTCATAACAGTTTCTTTTTATGACTCGAATATAAAACTTTTAAATAACTTTTAGCAAACAATGTTACGTGCTCTTTGAAAGTTTTTTACTTACTTATTACCTATTTTCAACGCATAAAATACTTTCAAGCTGTAGAAATTTTGCTCTACCAACTTTATAACTTTTAAATCTAGCACCTATTTTTCAAGTCTAAGAAATCCAACGTTGCAATACTTTCTAACGGATTCACAAATTTAATGCGTACTGTACTATAGTTTCAAAATATATTTGGAATATTTCATTGCTTATATAAAGGTAACTAAATTAAAATCTCATAGACGCGTAGCATAGTTCCCAACAGAGTAGAATTTGGGCCATCCCATCTCTTCCCGTGTGGTGTCGTAGGTACAAGGTGACTAAGGGATAGAGCTGTTTAACATCAGACAGATATATATATCTGTATATATACCAAATACATATACCAAATAGATAGACCAAATACAATGATTGGTGAAATGTGACTATTCACCTTCACCTAACCCTTCAGGCATAAAGGCGTGCCTATATCTATGTATGTATGTAGACTTGAGTTAACTAGTAAAATACCTATATTTATAGCTGCTCTATAGAAATAAGCAAATATCCACAAACCACCTTATGTAATTCCTCCACACTCTGCAGTCATTCTGCAGTCTTCTGCCTGCACCTACTTCAATGTATCTCTGTATAACCCTAAGGTTGACTGATAGATAATGCCTTTGGCATTAAGTCCACCTTTGCAAAATTGTTATGTGCATAAAATATAAATAAATCGTGATTTAAATGGGAGATACGGCATTTCAATCGCTTTTAAGTCTTGTATTCTGGATTATAATTGCCTGTTCCCAAAATATTCGGAATTGACACTGTTTTATTCACTGCTATTAGTTAATTCTCTACAGTAACTGAACAAATAGAATACCAAGTGTAAACAACAATAGAATTCTTAGCTGAAATATTTTCCCAAAACATTTTGTAGTTGGTAGTCTCATAAACGAAAATTACTCAGAGAAATATCGGATCATTTTATCTGTGTTCCTTCATTAACTTCTATTCACACAATTACCCTGTATTATCTATATTTATGAAGGTTACTTAAGTTCTAATGTCCACAGCGATAATTGAAAATGAAACCCCAAAATATTATGATATCCGTAATGAAATAAGCTGAATTGGCATTTTATTTTGAACCAAATTTTACGAAGCTGTAACTAAAGCCCTTTGATTTGGATTTGATAAGAGTACATCAGACCTACCTACAAAATTATTATAACATGGCACTGACATGACATATTATTTTTCTTTTATCTGTCTTAATTAATATCTAATACCTTTATGTGTATAATAAAGAAAAAAGATAGTAAAAAAGCACTTATACATTAGTCGCTAATGAATTAACTACCAAACTTTAGGTACGTTCAACTGAAATAGATCGCTTGAAAGATTGTATTTCAATCTTTTAAATACTTCTCCTGGTATATCGCAATGGCATCTTTGTTCCGTTAAAAAGAGTAAGTAATTGAAATTTATATTCTTAATTTTACTACCATAAAGCTATTCCGCTTCATTTAACGTGTCTACGAGTAAATACTCATATCAATTTAGTAAGGATTCAGATATATGTTTGATCCTAACTTCCAAAACAAATTTATGAAGGGATATCAACCGCACGCATCCGTGTTAGCAGGCAATTATTTCCAACGTTTCGTATGTTTGAATTGCCCCTTACGAAAGTTAGATCAAGTTTTGCGAATTATTCAGACTTAAAATGGAATTGAGATACCTACCATCGAATTCGCTTCGAATGATAAAGAGAAAAGAGTTTTGTATTGTGATATAAACGGCTTGGGAAGGAATTTCTTCAAATATTATGAACAACAAAAAGGCGTGCTTGGAATACGTTCTTATTGACTACTTTAGTACCAGAATTGATTTCGTGTTTATAATATTCTTCGAAAGATAAAAGAATTTCAAGGCAATATTAATGTTATATAGAACTTAAGTGAAAAGATGATGAGGGTTTTATATGGGCCTCGTCAAGATCTTTGAGGCCCCAGCCAATTCACTTGATGACTGGTGCACTTGCTGCCTGATGAAAGACGCTTTGACAAAAATATGCTAAGGTGACGTCAGTACTATTTTATCTATTGTACGGTTGCGTTGATTATGGACTGAATGATATGACAAATAATCCAATGCTAGCTCGGCGTTTCATTCCAGCGTTCGCTTGGCAGTTTTTCGAATAGCTGCCCCTCTAGACAAGTGGCAATTCGCTGCTCGGCGTATGATGGAATAGAATGCCAAATGTATGGGATTTGACGTATATGACAGGCGTCAACGAATGTCAAGAACAAATCAAATCCTATACATTTGTCGTTCTATTCCATCATACGCCGAGCAACGAATTGCCAGTTGTCTAGGGATGCTGTAGAGTCGTGTAATTAACTAACTTGGACCTTGTGCATCTGACTGTAAATCTGAATTAAAAAATTCATGTCATGCTAACTGTGCAACCTAAATGACTTTTTATTTCTATTCAATATGATACACTTCATAATAAGTAAAATATTTACTAAATTAATTTATATTGCCTAAACTGAATCGACTTCAATTTTGAGTAACCCAACATTTGCATAGATATATGAAGCAATATCTGCCAACCTCCGAAATCCTTTTCATCCTTCCGTCCTGAACCGACACAGTATGTTAATATTTTCCTTAAATTTGGGGACTGACCTTTGTACACTGACTGAGGAATAGGAGGACTTGCCATGACGGTTTCGCTATAGTAAGTAACCTAAAATTCTTCGTTATTTTTTTTTGTATAAAATCCTTTCACTATCAGCAATAGGTTTCCATTTACGATGTAATTTTGTCAAGTGATATAATTGTCAAGCTTGAAGGTGGAATTACATTTAATTAAATGTTATTTGTTATGCGGCTGGGCTGTATTCGCCCAAATATTTGTCACTTATTCGCGTATGTATACATATACAGCAAATCTAGACAAACCCTCCACACTTCATCGTACGGCCGAATAAAGCGCATATTGAATTACACATAACGAACTATGTACGTTAGGTTACAAGCAATTACTAAATTCAGATACATTTTTAATAGGCATGTCCACTGTCTTCGTTATTCCTTGTCTTTCTATAGCTGTTTCTGTGCAAGATGATCTTCGTATAGGATACCATACTGTTTAATTCCATGGTAAGCCTTAACTGTTATTCGCAACGTTTTGTGGTGGCACCCTTTGAAATTGTTCGGGATGATCAAAAATAAATCGAAATTTCCCCTAACCTTAGGCTATGGTAAATCATGTCACTAAAAATAACAACTTCCGGGAGCTTCAGAATCCAATAATAAACAGTTTCCTGGTACATAAATAGGGAACGTGACATAGTACCGAAATTCACAGATCAGGGGTTTAGAGGGTGCTCTAAGAATATTCAATTTTTTTCTTTTCCAATTACATTGTCTTATATGAAGTAGTAAACGAATATTATTATAGAATTTGAATGGCTTTACATATTATATATTAATTTAAAAAACTTTTGTTTAAAAACATTTATTTTCTTACAACGAAAACAAAACTAATCATTTTATTGAATTAATTTCTCTTCTTTAAAGAATTTTGAAATTTTTCAATAAGTATTCAAAAACATTTCTTCATATTATAATCATTTTAATCATTGTCTTACTACATATATATTTTTTTATATTTTACATGATATACTTACTCGTATTAAATCAATGTGACATTTTTATTGCCAATAACGCGATGTAATTAACTTCAATACATATAGCACCGTTCGGTTCTCATCACACTCTCATTAAGTATCGCATGTCACCTTGAAGCGATGTGTTACACGCCATTTGCTCAGTCCCCTCGGCCGCAAATAAGGATGTGGCTCCCTGCAGCCGCATGTCGTTCATAACTGCTATTTAGGACCCATCAGTTGAACCTAGATATAAGTGTAAATAAATGGGTGCATGAAAATGTGTTACAGGAAGTAATCTTCTTTGAGTACGTTCTATTTGATTGACTGTACGATTGAAGAGGGCTTAGAAAAAGGAAGTCAACTTTTTTAAATTTGAAATTACACCAATTTTGAAAAATCTTTTTTTTTTTTCTTTCAAATGCATGAAGTGCGATAAAGCAGTTAAGTAACTATATTGCAGTTAAATGAAGTAAGTAGGCCGGCCTTCGGATTCGCCAAGATCTTCATAGCTCAAGGCAACCCCACCTAGCCGATACACCTGCCTTTACCGGACTACACTCTGGAGCAGACTATTCTCAAGGTAGGGAGGTCAGGTGGTAGTCGCTCCAAAAAGTAAGATAAGTCAAATCACTAGAGGAAATAAAAGTTAAAAATAGGATGGATATTTTCGAAGGAAATATCCACAAGACTTTTGAGATGTCCTGTCATGTTGAGTACTAATAAACGGTATTACACTGTGGTATTACCTACTAGTATTCCCGATAACCTCTCCAGTTAAGTTGATTACATACGCGAATGACTTTGACCATACAAATGCTCAAGGTCATTCGCTCATATTTGAACCGTAAAAATCAGTAAAACCAATTTTAATAGATAAAGGGGGTTGGGTAATGTTGGCGTCGTGTTGGAATTGAGCGGCCATCAATGAAATTGGTATAATATGAAAGTACACTATAAAGTGATCAAAAGTTACTACGGACAAACTTCTTTAAACTATATCGGGACGTAGATATAGAGCTATACAGGGTGGAATTTTTCGATCATACTTGGATGGATAGTACTCTGAATATTGAAGATAGCGAATTCTACTCAAAGGAAACATTCCCTTATTTTTAAAAAGGAACATAACTGCATTCAAAGTTTTCGGAAAATGCCACACCCGGTAGTCGAACCGACTAAAATCTTCCTAAACCTTCCATTTCATGGATTTCCTTTTATTTAATTTACTAAGTTTGTTAAAGAGATTTGATCCATAAGATCGACCCTAGCGATTGATGCAATAAAAATACAGGGTGTTATTTTTTCGAATTGTAGTCGATTCGTATAGGGCGTGGCAAACAATTTTTCAGCATTCCTTAAATGCAGTTCTGTTTCTTTTTAAAAAACCTACTAAACTGTACTCAAAGTTTTCTGAAAATGTCACACCCGGTAGTCGAACCGACTAAAATCTTCCTAAATCTTCTATTTCATGGATTTCCTTTTATTTAATTTACCAACTTTGTTAGAGAGATTTGATCCTTATGATCGACCCTATCGATTGATGTAATAAAAATATAGGGTGTTATTTTTTCGAATTGTAGTCGTTTCGATTATAGGGCGGGGCAAACGGTTTTTCGGCATTCCTTAAATGCAAGGAATTCAGAAAAATCGCTTGCCACACCCTGTAATCGAACCGACTAAAATTCGAAAAAATAACACCCTGTATTTTTATTGCATCAATCGATAGGGTCAATCATAAGGATCAAATCTCTTTAACAAACTTGGCAAATTAAATAAAAGGAAATCCATGAAATAGAAGGTTTAGGAAGATTGTAGTCGGTTCGACTACCGGGTGTGGCATTTTCAGAAAACTTTGAATGCAGTTTTGTTTCTTTTTAAAAATAAGGTAATGTTTCCTTTAAGTAAAATTCGCTATCTTTAGTATTAGGTTACTTTCCTTCAAGGTAAAGTCGAAATGTTCCACCCTGTATATCGCAGCTCCGATATTACTTAAAATGAAAATAATGACATTTGTACGTATGTTTAACACAGTACAATGAAGTGGTATCAAAATTATTGATGGCCGCTGAAAAAATTAATAACGCCATGGTCCATACAAGATTACCCAATCCCCTTTATAGGCGACGGTTACTAACTAAGAAGGTCACGTCATGCTAATACACTTATTTAACATACATGTGAAATTTTAGATTATTTGGATACATATTGTACAAAATATTTGGTTTCATAAGAAAGAGTAGAGTGATGTTCAGAGCCTCTTTTCAACTATTTCCTCCTTTTTTATTTAATTTATGAAAAGGTGAAGTTACTCTGTATATCCTGTAGTATGCAGGCACGTGAATTCCAGATCTGTAGGTTTTATAGTTAATAAGAATAACGGTTTCGAAAATACCAATTTTTCGATGCTGATCTGATTCGGGGCCTTATTTGTAAAAGCTTGTGTTAGGAATGGATTTATGTGAGTAGTGTAATCGCCAGAATTCGAACCCCGGATTTTTTTAACTTATCCATTGTAATTATTTCGCTCTGTCACGTCACAAATCCTTGTGTCAACAATGACTTCGTCGTCTGCAGGTGATAAACTATAATAGCAAATATTGATATATAAATATACAAATTGCGATTGTGACGACCACAGGCGTTATCATCTGCAGGTGATATCCCTTCTCTAATGACGTTGATAGGTACTTATTAAAGTACGTAGAGAGACGAGACGAAATTCTTAGCTTTCCATGGATTCACTGTGCCATTCCATTGTGTGGTAGAGAGCAGAACCACTTCTGACACGAATGTATTTTGAGGGGCCTCTTTGTGTAGGTACCTACTATGGGAAACAAACCGTAATGGTTTAGTGGAAAACAATATGACTCACGTTGTGTTAAATTAATGCCGTTGAATCGAATGTCATCAACCACCAATCAATGTACTTTAAGCTAAGCTTTTATTGTAACTATGTATTCTGGTAAAATAAATAAAAAAAAAAAAAAAAAATGTCATCGGTATCCTTAAATTGCGAATGCATCGAATTTATAGGGTAATTTGATTTCAGTAATGTAGATAATGAATGTTTCACAGAGTTGTGAAATATATTGTAAGTTATTCATACTAATACCACAGAACAGCCAATACTTACACATACTTGCGTATACATACGTACAGTCACGTGCAATGAAATGTATACACGGACAGAATTTTGAATAAATGTTCACTCTGAAAATTTCAGAAATAAATAATCACATTGTCAATATATTCTTTGTAATCAGCGGGATTTCTCGCAATAATGTACATTTTTGTTAAAAATATAAACACAAATGGCTTCTCATGTTTTTGAAAATTTATCACTGTATATAGGTATATCAGTGCACGTGACTGTACGTACACATAGTACTGAAATATTAACTAAGTAAACAGTATAGCAATATGTCGCTTGTAGAGGGTGACATATTCAGTTTGTGAAAAAATCCCCTTACAAAATAAAGATAAAAAAGATGTTTCTTGTGACCTATGAAGCTACAGCCAAAATTTGGGACCCTCGGCATACTAACAAATCATTTGAATAATGCTTCTCTGATATTTGTAACTTTCTAAAGTACAAAATTATAACTATACTTTTATTAAAATATCTACCTCGAAGTTAGCTCCTCAGTAACAGGTTTTAATAGAAAAGGGGGCGAATGGGGCTGGATCAAGATCGTCAGAGACCAAGCTAAGATTAGTTGCGCGCCGGCATACCTACTAACTGATGGATGTGACCCTGGTGCAGATTCACCTCTCAGAGTTAAAGGTTAGGCAGTAGACGCTTCCGTAAAAACCAATAAACCAAATTATAGAATAAAGGAGTAGCAAAGCCGACTTCAGGTCCCAAAATCTACGACTACGACTACTACGACGGACTAAATATAAAGAAATACAAGATTTGGATTCAATAGGGAATGCTGTGAGCTCTACGTCAAAGAAATACATACCCAGGATATACATATTATACATGCATGAATTTTGAAAGAACACTGCTCGACTTTTAGCAGTATCTTATTACGAGTACAACATAAAAATATAATTTATTATTAAAAGGAAATTCAATTAGATCAAAGTCCGTCAAACCAGAAGCCTTCTAACAGCAATAGATGAGTGACTTTTAGGAAATTACAGAAACTCAAAATCACTTTGTGTGTTTGACGATAAAATTGACATTATAATACCTGCGGAATATCCTTACTTAAAACATTATCTAGTTGAGACAGCCTCATTTCGTTTTTCATTTAGTTGAAACTCCGTATCTGTGACTTTGTTCACTGTTATACAAATAGCCAGGGTTCATGATTTAATGGGACGTGATAACACGGACCCAAAAATATTGCTCTCGTTTCCTTTTAAAGGTGACGGAAATGACGCTTTAATTACTCCATTTCAGTGTAACGTGAGTCAGAAAAATTATAAATGAAAGTAACAACTGCCTAATTAATAGCATAATTTTTGAGTCAGGTTTATCTTTCGAATTTTTGCGCTCTTCTATCTGACACGTGTGAAAAATAACATGACTATGCATAGTATCCATATACTTTAGTTGAACCGTTTAAAAAGCTCAGAAAATCTCATTATTCATTCTCCGCTCAGATTGTGTTCGTTAAGGTCTAACCTTACTAATCCACTCATATATATGCCTTAATTACCTGAGTTATTCTCCCTCTATGCTATTCCATTTCAAATTTTTGAAATATCAATATTCAATTATTTTCTCAATTTGTTTAGTAAATTAATTCATCAAAATTCGAAACGATTGGTTAATTTTTCAATCAGTGAGAAAATACTCAGACATCGTGACATGAATTCCTAGCACGATTGTGTTTAATCCGGGACGTGTACCTTTCAGACACCCCTCGTTGCCACGCCGCTGTTTAAACTTTGATTCACAGCATCCAATATACAGAGTCATTCAAAGTGACAAGTAATTGATTTAAATTTTATGAATTTCGGCCAGTCACCATTCACTGATTCAACACTTGTTAACCCATTGTATATTGCAACGAAACTTCCAAATTCATCTTTATTTCTCCTAAATTGAATCATTTCAAATTGTCGGACTACCTATTGACTTATGGTACAACGCTTTGAATTTTCCTTGCATTTTTGATTACTATTTCACCTGCAGACAAGGAAAATATTAAGAAGGAAACTACATTTTTATCTAATACAAAGAGTAAGAGTAGGTACATTTGTAAATGGTAGGTTCGAATGAATCCATACTTTCCATACTTATACTTACTAATATTATAAATGCGAAAGTAACTCTGTCTGTCTGTCTGTCTGTCGGTCTGTCTGTCTGTTACGCTTTCACACCTAAACCACTGGACCGATTTTGATGAAATTTGGTATAGAGGTAGTTTAGACCTTGAGAAAGGACATAGGCTATGTTTGGTCGCGATAACCGACATCCACGCGGGCGGAGCCGCGGGCAAAAGCTAGTTAATAATAAGTTTAGCTGGAGAGCGTGTATGAAAGTAAATAGAATTATATATAGTAAACAAAAATTATACAAAGTATGATCCGTATAGTAGTTTCACATATTTCGCTAATAAAACCTGATGTTTCATAACATTAAACACAGTTTATGTTTGAAAGAAAATAATTTTGATAAAGGTACCTTTATCAAACAGCTGTACTCGTATACCTACTCAAAGTCTCTTAAATAAAGCTGGCATTTCCATACTAAAGTTTTCACATATGCAAATCCTCTATATCTATCACAAATAATACTTCGGGGACCACCATCTTTCAATATGATAGGATTTTATTATACGTCCATAAACATCCATGTGTTTATGAAGGCAGTAAAATAGTATTGGTATCATAAACCGATACTGCAGAAGTAAAGTATGTGCAATCTTGACGACTATCGCTACATATTGAGACGATTAGACGCCGCGCCGCCGCCGCCGTCTAATATTGAAATAGTTACCATTTCAGCTTTCGACGTTAATATAAGACACTTTTACTAAAGATAGAATTTTACTAAAGTTGACAAAAGTTAAATTATTGAAAATAAATAAAGTAATACATATACCAATTTGATAGAAAGTAGTTTGCACATTGCTATCAGCTCAGTGAAAAGACGCAAATAAGAAGAACAAAAAAGGTTAGGACTCCGGTCATTATCTTCTGTGCCGTCAGCTATAGATTAAAATTGGAAATAGGCCATTTTTTCTGGGTATATGATTCCGCGTGTCACGCAAATGGGAACTGTATTTCACACGGCTGGAGCAGTAAAGAAATAAAGCAAGTGTGATGGAACTAGCAAATGACTCAATGAAGTGGTTTTGCACTAAAAACAAATATTTATTTCTTGCTTATTCACCCTATAAGCACTAATATATGAATGAAATATTAATGTTTTATGAATGGACTAGCTAAATATTTCAAACCGATTCTAAAATAACTACTTATATTTATCTTACCAAGTGTAAGTTTGATATCCATATCGTTGAATTGAGCCGTTGTAGAAGTTACACAACTTCTGCTACATTGGGCTGAACCACGGAGGACAGAATATGTTTCCTTCTCCATGGGCTGAACAAACATGCTTCAGTAACATTGCCATGCTTTACTCAACAGATTATATCGATATTGTTGTTGCTGGCTTCAGGCGTTGATCAACTATGTATATAAAGGCTTCGTTAGCCAAACTATAGAGTATACAATTGTTGCTTGTGTAACTTCTAAGTGTCTGAACACACTATGTCGAAGGTAAGCGACCTAAGTTCCCTGGCTGATTCTAAGTTCATACGTAGGTATTCGTCTGATAATATGACATAATTATGATCACAAACTTTATGTGCCGAACTTCAGAAATTCAGTTGCGCAACTATGAGTGCCTTACAGCTTTACTGCCTCCCCGCTGCTCCCCACCCCGGATCTTCGTTGACAATCGAACCGAACTACGGTCGCGTATAATGTGTGCAACATAATAATTTGTCGCTGAACTTACGCCCGATCGAAGTTGCTATAACGCAACGTATTTTCAGCATAATGTGTCTGTAATTCAAATAGCATTGCAGGCATAATCATGTGAAGTTTGGTCGCGTGCCTTTGGCATAGTGTGTTTAGACACTATAGCCTTCGGTGGCATAGGGTTCGTGTAACGAGTGTTCCACCAGTATCTGTTCTTTATCCGACAGCTGTGAGGCAAAAAAGAAGGCTTATTGGGTGTGATCTGTATTCCAATCCCAGTAGCAACTTAAGCTTCGGAGCCCGCTATCCGCTCCGCTACTTTTTTTTTCTTTATAGATTGGTGTTACATCGCGACTGCCATTTATCTAAAGTATGATGTAATAACTGCTTATTGAACTAATTTTGATGATTGAGTATGTGTTTAGATTCGTTTTATTATGTGAGTGTCAAAAAAATCAAAATAGCAGATTTGTATCACCTAAAGTAGGTATATTCTCAAAGAGAACACCGGCTTTTTAGTTTTTATAATAAATTCATATTTATTATTTCACACCTGTTTAGCAAGCACGAAGATTAATTTGGCTTTAAGCCAAAGAAATATTTCTTACCTCATAAAATAAATGTGAAGTACCTACCTATTAACAAGTGGAGACTATAAATTACAAATTAAAAAAGTCAATTCTTTGCTATTAGACTTATACTCTTAATACTAATAAAGAAATAACTGTGCAATGTGACCACTTAAAACTACTAAACTAAGCACTAGACCCTAGTGACTAGAGGGTTAACACCTCTCTTAGCAATAGCTTCATTTCATTTCAATATTCTTCATTTAATTTTAATCCCGTCCTGACCTTGGGCGTTTTATTTTTTTAAATAACAAGATCACGCATACGCCACAAGTTCCAATGTCACATTATTTTATTATCTCCCCAAAAGCTCTTCAGAGTCAACACCATAAACAAGTACCCGCCAAAAATTCTCATTAACGTCACGCAATTTCATATAAAATATATATCTTTTGGAAAAAAGGGTCTCGCATTAAATCCTGATTTAACTGTTAAACATAAATTAATTTTTAACGTGCGGCCCTAAACGACCTTTCATTTTAATTACTGTGGTGATTACATTTTGTGGTAATTTAGAAGCTTGAGTGATAGTTAATGACTCCTGGAAATTCTTACGTATGTAATACAATAATTAAATGTAAAGTATGTAAATTTAAAGAATACGCGCCACGATAGCGTCGGAAACGAACACCTTTGTGGAAGTGCTAAATTTTTTTACATTCCAGGACATATCGAGGTGGTTCAATGAGCTCAATGTCCATAGGCCACGGTAACCACTTTTACTATCAGGTGCACCGTGTTCTTGTCTGCCACCTAAGTGGTATAAAATATAAGATAGAAGTAAATCAACCATGACAAAGGAATGAGGTGAAAACACTTTCATTTAAATAAATTGATTTAACTTAAGCGGCGCAGACGATGTGGAGCCGTCTCTAATCGGTCAATCAGATATGTAGTTATGTTGGGGGGACCATAGATATACGGCTTCCTCCTTCCGTTGTCACAGATTTGAGTTCACGCTGTGGACCGTTACGAGGAAATTTTACTTTATGTTGTGGAACAGTGATAGGTATATCGGAAATGATGACCACTCCTAGTTCTCGGTGGACGGAGAGCTAGGATTGGACTTTATTACTGAAGTAAGCACGTGAATAAATGCTTCTTCAACATTATGTAAAAATTTGAAGATAATAAAATAATTAAATGACAACTTGTAAAGACTTTCCGTTTACCAGGGCTGACAGTAAAGTACCTATGGTACTTAAAATATAAAATAAAGTTAATGAGCAGTTTTCCAGTAGGTATTTATAGGGTTCCTAAAGACAAGCTAGATGGCGCAGCCGGCACTTTTGGTAACTAATTTTTAGAAAAAATGATCTTCGGTTTTGTATTGATTTACTTTACATAGATGTTTTGACATGTTTTCTGATGAAATTATTTTAAATTATAATATTATTATTTTAAATTACAGACCGACGCGAAAAGAACAACAATAAACCACAGATTACATTAAAATTACCAAAAGTTATGCTATCTCTTGATGAATTAAAAACCAACTGATTATTATACCTACTGGAAAACTGCTCATTGAAGGAGTTCATGACATAATCAGCGTCGGTAGATTAGTGGTTAATGAGTCGGCCTTACGATCGAGAGATCCCGGGTTCGAATCCTGGCCATTACACTACCTACGTGAACCCACTCTTAATTTAAATTAATTTGGAGTTAATATTGGTAATTTCTGTTCTAATTTTCGAAAATAAATTATATTACTCCTGGCAGAAAACTGGGAACGGCAAATGATAACGAGGCTTAAATTGCCATGGTAGACTTTTTAAAAAGGATTAATTACCTCTCCATCTTTTCATTTGTTTTCTTTTATAACATTTTTATGTATGGTGCCCTAGTTTTGTCAATTGGTCGCGAACATCCGGCAGAACACTATCCCATTGCAGTAAAAAGAAATGGAACATCACTATTGTCCAAGTATAATAAAAAACGTTCCCCACACTAATATGAGCCTTGAAAGTGACGTCATAATGATGATTTTATTATGAGAGCCAGTTATGAATGACGCAGCCAGCTGTAACGCGAAGAATGACTCATGCTGTCCCGTTTACTCGGACTTACTTAACTTTTAACAAGCTGCTATTTATAGCTTTATGCCTTTACGATAAAGTTCAATTTGGTGTGCTGTATTTTGTAGTAAAGTTGTACAACCTTATTGACAATGGTGCGCGAGCGCATTGTGCGCTACCGTAAAATGACAGTGTGACATACGTCGCAGCAGACGACGCACGTGTGTGCCGATTAATAATTTGGCGCGAATATATATTTTTCGAATAAAATTGTATGTGTCAGTTAAAGTGAAAGTTATATAGTTACCAGTCAATTGTGATGACAGAAACATTTAGGTATATTACAAGGTTATTATTAGTGACAGTATTTTATTACGCTTTGATATGTGTGTTCAAAGAAATTAAACGGTTCTGTTTCGGAATTGATTCGACAAACATAAGCTAACATTGGATTTTTATTTATATTTGCACGCAGATACTATTATTTGGTAAGTCTACCTTTTTAGCAAGCATGTTTATATTTTTTTAAAATTTAAATGTGGGTAAATTTAAAAAGAATATAAAAGGAATTTTAGAAGTATTGGGTCAAAATATTTTATATTCTCTCTTTAACTGCCAAAGTTATAACAATTTCCTAGCATGTACTAACTTGTTAAAACTTTAGTACCTATTGAATATTTCTGTAAAAATATTTATCATATATTTCGTTATTATTCGTTCACGTAGCCTAAAGGAATTTAGGTATGCAGTACTTTTAAAGGAATTTATTACCATTAAACAAGACAATTGTTTGAAATTTCATTTATAGACCTAAAATAAACAAATAGGTATACCATTATAATAATATACATATCTAGTATCATGAAACAAATAGCTATAATAGGCACAATAAAATAATATATATAAATAAAAGAATAGCACAATTTAAATAATCTATAGGAATCTGCCCGACTTATTGACATTTTTGATTACTGCTCCACTGCCTTGGGTAGTAATCGTGGTGCTATTTAGTCACCTTCCTCGATAAACGGACTATTCAACACAAAAAGATTTTTTCATTCAAACCAGTGGTTCTTGACATTAGCGCGTTCAACCAAACCAACAAACTATTCAGCTATATAATATTAGCATAGATTAGTATTAGTAGGTATAGATTAACTGGACTGGTTTCCAGTCCCACGGGATCTTATTATGGGAATAAAAAATAAATATCTTTTTCTAAGTCCAAGCACATTAGTTTGCCAAATTCGCCAGCTGATTTTCCGTTTCTCAGGCAAAAATACACACAGATACTTATAATCTTAAGTATTAATCATGGATGGAAGTATAAAAATCATGAGAAGTATTAGTTATAGGGTGTTATAAGGATTTTTTTTTTAGTTATAAGGATTTTTTTTTTTGTGTAAATATGACACACACTTAACAAGTCTCAGTAAACGTTAATTGTAAAATAATGAGTAGGAGTACTTACCTACTTAAGTTTTTGAAAGTTTAGAGATTCTGACTTAATGAAAATCTTAATTCTGCATCTATCCCCGTTTTAATTCATCAACATCAAAGTGTGGTTCCTAGTTGCATCCGAGGTTTTTATCTCAGAGCCCGGGGTCTGCGTACTGTGCTTCTCCTTTTGATTTAGCTTATACTTACCTATAGTTATTAATGACAACTACTGCCGTCTATTCTTCCTACTACGAAAGAAAAGCCTGTGGAGCAGGCTAACTTCAATCAGGCTCGGAGTCTCGTCCATCAACCAACAGGTTGCAGGAGAGATTAGTTTCCCATCAAAGTCCTTAATAGGACCCTACCCATTACCTATCTTCACTTTAATAAAATTAATAATCTTTTCATTCAACGCACATGCTTTAAATGAAAAAAATATATTTTTATTACATACATTTTAGTTCATTTGAACTAAAATATATATAATAAACAAGACATTGGTTAAATAAAAAACATATTTAATTTATTGTAGTATCATTTTGTTTTATTATGAGCGTATTTCAAGATAAAGAATATCATATAGGCAGTCATAAAACATGAATAAAATTAAGAACCGTTTATCATCATTACAAAAAATAAAGACATCAGAATAGTTAAATAAAAACTATTAGGAAGACATTCAATTGGTAGTAACAGTAGTAAGTGACTCACCCACCAGACACATGTTTATGTCAATAATAAAACAATCAAGCAGCCTTTATATTTATCTTTACACTACTATCTGCACATAGAATACCTACATAATCATGGTAGTTCTGGGTTCAATCTGGACTCAATCTCAATCTGGTCTTCACCTTATTTCGCTTCTTACTATCCAGCATTGTCAGGGGCGTATTTACCCTAGGGCCAAGGGGGCCATGGCCCGGGGCGGCAGGTTGCGAGGGGCGGCGGAGCCGCCCCGAGCGTCTAATTTTTTTTGTTATCCCACTTTGGTTGCAGACAAGCACACGGTGCGGCCCACCTGATGGAAAGTGGTTACCGTGGCCTATGGACGTATGCAACACCAAGGGCGCCACACTCGTGCTGCCGACCCTGAAGATCTGATCTGGGCGCTTTAATCTTGACTCTAAAAGGCGCCCAGAGATAGACGCTCGGGGCGGTTTCACCGCCCCTCGCAACCTGCCGCCCCGAACGTCTATCTCGGGGCGCCTTAATCTTGCTCTAAAAGGCGCCCGGAGATAGACGCTCGGGGCGGCTCCCTCGCAACGGCAACGTGCCGCCCCGAACGTCTATCTCTGGGCGCCTTAATCTTGCTCTAAAAGGCGCCCGGAGATAGACGCTCGGGGTGGCTCCGCCGCACCTCGCAACGTGCCGCCCCGAACGTCTATCTCTGGGCGCCTTAATCTTGACTCTAAAAGGCGCCCAGAGATAGACGCTCGAGGCGGTTCCGCCGCCCCTCGCAACCTGCCGCCCCGAACGTCTATCTCTGGGCTCCTTAATCTTGCTCTAAAAGGCGCCCGGAGATATCGCTCGGGGCGGTTCCGCCGCCCCTTGCAACCTGCCGCCCCGAATGTCTATGTCTCTGGGCGCCTTAATCTTGACTCTAAAAGGCGCCTATTAGAGTAAATATTACGTATATTTTTTTTTTTTTAATTTTTCGGAGCTTACTTAGTTACAATATGACTATGTCACTCATCATCATTATTTTAATTGCATTCAAATTAGAAAACCCTAAATAACATTTGCGTTCAAGTACGGTGTAACTGGGGCCAAGCAGCTTGGGCGCCGAAGACGGCAGCGCCTTTCTCTCGCAGGGAGACGCTACCGCCTACGGTTAATTCCGGCCGAGGTGGTAGCGGCGCTGTAAATGGCTACTCATAGGGTTTCCACGTATCCTTATGACTAACAGAGAGCACAGATAAGAGCAGCTAAGGGGCGGCTGGTACCCCGAGACCTGGGGGCGACAGGTGTGGTCGCCTGTTACTCCAATATATTCAGACCGGTAATGCGGCGGTGAAACCCGTACCTTTCCGGGGTTCAATGGGGACACCGACTACCCACACCCGAAGAAGCTATCTTAAAAGGTCAGCCGGGTTGCGAGGGAAATATCTAATTGGGTAACTTTACACCCGATAATTGAGACCCGACAGAGACGGTGTGCGGTTTTAAACCGAGACCGCATGTGGCACTTCACGAGGAATAATCACCCCTCGCAGACGGCCATAACTAGCACCAGGACCTGCGGCGAGAGGTTTCCCGCTCTGACGGTTGCTTAAAGTGTAAAGTGCGTGTGAAATACAACGCGTGAAGTGGCATATACATGGAGGAGCCCAGTTAGAGGTGGCATTGCAGGAGTCGGCTCCTGATCTGTATGTCTCAGGAACTCACCGAAGCAGCCATAGCTGGGCGCATTGCGTCAGCTGGTAGGAGAAGCTACTGTGATACCTCTATCGCGTTATCGGCAGCGAAGACGTGTGAGAACCCCCTTCGAGCATCACCTCATCCGAGCTAATCTTCTCCTTTTGTCGAGTCGACGACATAGTCATATTTTGTTTGCCCAGTGTGCAACCACCCTGATGGCGTTCTCAGAGGCACCCATGAGTTCCTGCGGTGTACACGTGCTTAGGCATGCAGCACACGTTAGCGCCTACCTCGCTGTAGTTCCGCGTTCACACCGTGGTGCCTGTGTCCACCTTATCTGAGAAACTCCATCTAATTCGGTTTTCGTTACTTCGGCTGACCTGCATCCGAAGTCTATTTAAGGACTGCCAGGTGGTGTATGGGCAGCCTCTGTGCTCCCCACACATCAATTGGCCAGAAAGGGTTCGTAAGTAAGAGAACCAGGTATGCCCACTTCAGATCCAGTCACCAAATACGTCCAAGGACTTGGGTAACTCCAGCTGTGGCTTACTTGGTTGCTTCTGATTTCGTGCCGTCACCATCCAGTCCTAGCCGATGTTCCACAGAAGCGGCCCCAGATCCGCGCCAGCCGGAACACCCCGCCACATATCTCACTTACCAAGCCCTGTCCTACATGGGTAGATACTGGCTTTCACCGATAAGTAAGCCCCGACAATGACGCGAGGATAGAGAGGCACCCCGTGCTGAAAGAGTGCAGCTCTGATGCAGCTCCATGGCAAGGTGTTAAAGACGTAGGCAACAATAGACACTGCCAGCATCGACTCGCCGTGCCACTGCTTCTTCCACCAGGGCCCTCAAGCGCGTGTTGGCATCCACGGTGCTCCCGACTATAACCAAATTTATTGTCTACCAAATTCGGCCTCACTCCTGTAAGGCGCTCGATGTGGCACTTCACGAGGAATAATTCGTTTAAAACACCTGCATGACTGCACACCTTGTCCATCAATAAAATGAGCCGATAGGCGGACGGTAACTTTGCAGAAGAGGACCAGTTTTCCTGTCTTTTAAATTTTCGGAATCCGTCTCTACTTGAGGCATATGTTATAGAGCCCTTCAAAACGGGATCCGAGTGCCTTTAGAGCCTAGAGTGCTGCCAGGTCCCAAAGCGGTGCTTTTGCTGTTGCCTTTGAACCATAAAACATCATTCTTCACAAGCTATTGCTGTACTCAAGTGATTTTTGGTTGCGATATCATCTTCTACGTAGGGCGCTTTTATGGAATGGAATGCAAATATTTCCCCTTGAAGGGATTCTGGTTGGGAGCCTGGGTTAGTGGAGAGATCGATGGAAGTCACTTCCCTCGCACCATAAGATAGAGATCGCACGAATCAGGCTTGAAAATCTCCAGCAATTTCTGACGGACCCCTATTTTGTGTCAGCCCCTTGGGCGCAGGCTAATGGTGAACGCAAATGTCACATAGGGGACCCCCCCCCTCGGACCGCGCCTGATTAGGGGGCGGCAAACCTAAGTGGCCCGGGGCGCCAAATCTTTAAATACGCCCCTGAGCATTGTGCAGTTGATTGATGCGTTGAATATAAAAAAAATTACAGTAGCTCATGACTAATCTATATACAACTATCTATTCTACTACTAAACTAAAAAAAACTAATCTACTACAAAACAAGCTGTAAAAAATACGCTTCAAGGGAGACGCGAGGAAGGGCGATATAGATGGCAGCTGATGAAAACTATATATAGTCTATTAGACTATAGATGTAACCAACGATTCTGTGAAATGGCTCAAATTGGAACTACGGCTGTTACTATCAAATGTATACAGTTTTATTGCACATTAAAGACAATTTAATACCATTTAACAACATTGAAGCGACGACGGTTGCGCCATCCATCAGTTCACAGATTTGTTGGTTCGACTACGTTATTTACGTTATATTTTACGTATATATATTTACGTATATATAGTTACGGGTTATATTAGTTAATCGCAATAGCCATCATAACAGTCATACTTTACGAGTATAAGTCATTGACTGTAGCCGATCAATATGTAAATTATTCGCCTGTCATCACGTTATCAGACTATAAAATAGATATAATCTAATGGTAAATATATTAAATTCTGTTATCTTTCTGTAATATACAAATCAAGTCATATAAAATACTGCACGGTGTGTGTAAATTGTTACTATCAGCATAAAAAAATAGTTATTTGAAAATTTTCTTCAATAAAAAGCAAATAATCAACTCTCGCGTTCCATGATACACAATAATGTAAACGAGAATTAACGCACATAGGCACAGGTATAGGTATAAAACAGGATATATTATGTATATATATCTATAATAAGATTGTATAACAAATGTATGTGGCAACCTCAGACTAAAAGAATAACACACTCGTGCGTGCACATACAGTGCGAGCGAAATGGTACTAATTTAGTATTACTATATGTGGCTTCATTCCTAAGTTCTACACGTTTCGTCTGTTATTATTTTAGCCTAAAATCTCAACATTCAAGGTGATCATTCAAATGGTCTGGAGTCAAATATTTTTTTGCGCCGCAGAAACTCCCAGAAACACTAAATTAAGAGTACGAGTAAGGATCCCGGGCTCCACATATTGTAACTTCTAGCAATTAAGCAATCTGTGCTTCTAGTTCTAACTAGAAAATACCGGAAACGATACTACGAAGACCGGGAATTGTCTATATTAAACGTACTGGGAATACCGATTGCATACGATGCCGATAAAGTAATTACACTACATTTGCATCAAAGAGTTTTTTTGCTACCGTTTCCGACAATAAACGGAATTGAAACAAAAACTGACACGCTGTACGAGTATAGTGCTGTGTTACCAAAATAGAAACATCAACATCTCCATGTTGTTAATAGTTTAAACTCCAATAAGCTTTACATCTGATGGGTGGGCAACGTCAACTTCAGATGTCTGTGGACTGTTTCCATTGAACTGTGATTATTTGTGATTAACATACATCTGTCTATAGGGACAGTCAAAACAAGATGATATATTTTTATCTTTGAGCTGGTATATGTTGTAATTATGCCGTATCGTAATCCATTCAAATATTGAAAGAAAAAATAACAGAAATTATGTACTAATATTCCTTCTAACAACTCCAACTAAGCTAAATTGTTTGTGTTAGGAGTGGGTTCACGTAGTTTAATGGCAATGATTTGAACCCGGGACGTGTCGATCGGAAGGCCGATGCCCACTAAGCTACCGATGATTGTATGCATTATTCTATGATCCACTGCAACGCCTGAAGTGTCTTTGCACGGTACCATGTGAATAAATTGTCTTGTATCCTCCTTTCCTGAAAAAAAAAAACACTGCAATTGATGAAAAATTTGGATAGAGCACCGAGGGGTCTTCAAATTTTTCAAAGAAAAAAAAAATACTTAACAGATAATTATGTTGAAAGAAACTCCATCGATCATTGAAACGAAATTTATCTACCTACTTGTGCGTAGTAAGTCGTAGTCTATGCTTTTACCTAAAGAAGTGTTATATTTTGTGTGTAAGGTGTATTTTAACCTTGAAAACCGCGGCATTATTATGGTTATTTAAAAAGTATATTCATACATGTTTTTGGAAGAAAAACAATCCCATTTATAATTGTCTTTACAGCAACACTTGATTAACGCCATCCACGAAAACAGATGTCGCAAATAAATTAAGTCTATCAACAGAACGCCAACTGGTGTTTATTTATAAGTTGAAATAACAGGAAGCTCTAACATTGATATTTAGTTATAAGAGTGTATAAAATTAGAATTTACAAGTAAAAAGCTAACATGTCTTTTACTTCAAAGATTTTGATATATTTATGATGTCCAAGCCCTTAGAACTTAGTTTTTCAAGTCCGTAGCAGTCGAAGGAAGTTGAAATATAAATGACGAAATGTGGAAGAAACATATAGGTTTTATTGTCACGCTTCTAGTAAAAATATAATAAGTCTGGAGGAGATTGCTTTTAAAGATTGATTGATTGATTTTAACGATGTAACTGCTCATTGTGCATGTTGGTTTTATGGGATATTTGGATTTATGGTGTTCAAACGGGAAGTTGGATGTGTGTACCTAGCTACTTAATAATATAATAGGAATGAATAACTGATTCTCTGTTTCGGTCATGCGTATAACTTTATATTATTCTCTTAATATCAATGATTAACTTATCTTCTTTCCAAAATACAGATGTCGTGATCAAAGCAAGACTGATTCTAATCAACGTTGTCTTCATAAAGCAAAAAAAGTTAGTGTATTTGAACTAATAAATTTGAGGGTTTTGCTAAGATCTTTTCAACGCAATCATATTAAATTGATATATAATAAAAGTTACGTAGAGTTACATCGTGGAAGCCATCAGCGAGTAAAATACTGAAAGGTATTCAGCGTTGTATGAATTAATAAGTCTATTATTAAGGCAAGAGATCTTTATACAAGTAGTACTAAGGTGCACGTCAGTCAATGTAAAAAATGGTACATTCACAAAGTTAAAAAACGTATTTTTTAATAAAGGTTACAAAAATAATGTTTATGTTTTGTTCTAAATCGCATTTCTATTGAAACCCAATGTGGAATTTAATATGACTTTTGCATCACTTGGTAGTATATGTAACAAAAATATAAAAAATATCGTATGGTTATAAAATTGATGATCATTACAGCTGTAGCCTTGTTTTTGTCTACGATGTTCATACTAAAATTTAATTCTCATAGCGAGTGAGTGCAGGCCCCAAAATCGCTAGGATCAAGTCCCCTGTACCATTTGCCCCTCCCTTTATGTGCAGTTATCTTTATAATACTACGCCTACCACAATACAATATAGCAAAGTAGGACATTGCTTTGAAAAATGCCACCATCATTACAATAGTCATTCAATGACATTATTTTTAAACACATTGTTCTCGCTAGATGCTTCAACGAATTAAACACTTGTACAAATGATAAGATATTTATTTGAACTACATTTGGGTCAGACAACCTTAATTGTAAAGTTATGATATAGGTACCTATATTATTTTTTTCAATGAAATAAAACCAAAAAATATTACCATAAATCGCGATAGAATCAGTTAAAAAGTGATATTTAAACATGTATACATTCTTAGTGTTGTACAATATTCTCTTTGTAGTAGGTAACAATAATTATCTAAATACACATGGTGAATAATATTTTATTAGTTAAGTCTTAAGACTAAATCAGTATTTATAGAACTATAATAATTATAAATTTAATATTTCCCTGCTTACGCATGGTTACGCAAATGGGTGAATTTCAACAAATGCCATTTTTTTTATCATATCGGTGAACTTTCTCATTTATATGTTTTTTGTATATTTTTAAGGTTTTATGTAATCTTTGTGATAATCATGTATCCCCAAATTTAATATCATCAACGTATCATTTAAGATTATGGAGAAAATTCAGTTTTAATTTTGGTTTCCACCGACATGACAAACCCGCACCGATTATTTTTTCTGTACACCGATTTGATAAGTTTATCCACCGAAATTATATACATATCCACCATTATGATAAAATATTCACCGAAATGATAATCTATCCACCTTTGAACATCAAAAAGGAAATAGTAGGTGCCTTATTTTTACAAGAGTGACTTTAAACTGAATGCCTGACCTGAAGAAGATCATATCCGACGAGAATAGAGTTCTTGAAGATCCAATGAAAATATTATATTTTTTGAAATTATATATTTACCTATTTTATTATATTGACTTTCTTCTATTCTTTTTTTATAATATATAATTAATTTAAAAAAGAACGTTTATAAGCTGGTAACACAAATCAATCAATTAGCCTATTGCAGTCCACTGCTGGTCATAGGCCTCTCCCAATATGCGCCACGTTTGCTGATCCTCCGCCTTCCGCATCCAGTCCTTCCCAGCCACCTTTCGTAGGTCGTCAGTCCACCTGGCCATGGGGTGTCCGTTTTACTCCTCGCAGTCTCTACTCTAGGACTCGTCTGTTCCAACGGCAATCAGTCCATCGGCAGATGTGGCCAGCCCACTGCCACTTCAGCTTGCTTATTCTGCGAGCTATGTCGGTAACTTTGGTTGTAATGTCGGATGACCTCGTTTCTAATTCTATCCATCAAAGAAACTCCAAGCATAGCTTGCTCCCATAGCCCACTGTGCGATTTTTAGGTCACGGACTAACCCCACCTTCAGTGGCCACGTTTCGGCACCGTAAGTCATAACAGGCAGAACGCACTGGTCGGAAAACCTTTGTTTTAAGGCATTGCGGCAAGGGGGAGGAGAAGACCCGACGTAATTTGCCAAATGCTGCCCACCCCAGTTGGATTGTTCTGGCTTCTTCTTTCTCGAAGTTGTTTTTACCGAGCTGAATAACCTGCCCCAGATAGATATACCTATTTTTGAACAACTTCGAGTGTCGTTCCTTCGATGGCAATTGCTCTCGGTACAACATGTTCGTTTTGGATAAAACCAAGATTATGTATCTTGGTTTTATCCAAGTTTACACTGAGGCCGACTTGTCGAGAAGCTCCATTCAAGCTGTGCATCATTTTGCCCAGTTGTTCCAGCGACTCCGCAACTATTATGATGTCGTCGGCGAACCAAGGGTGCGAGATGTACTCACCGTTGATGTTGATACCCCGCCCAGTCCAGCCCAGAGTCTTAAAGACGTCCTCCAATGCGTTGGTAAATAGTTTGGGAGATTTAACATCTCCCAGTCTCACTCCACGTTGGAGGCTAATGGGTTTTGTCTTCTTCTTCGACAGTGTAATACAAGCATCTCAGCACCTCGATGTGCATTCGAGGCGGCACCGCTGCAGCGCATCCAGCACTGGCCAGATTTCGATAGAGTCGAAGGCTTTTCCGTAGTCCACAAACGCCATACACAGCGGCTGGTTGTACTCCTGAGTCTTTTCTACAATCTGCCAAACAGTATATGGATGTGGTCCACGGTACTATGGTCTTTTCAAAACCTGACTTGCTCAGGTGGCTGGAACTCGTCGAGCTTACCTGCGAGGCGATTTGTGACGACTCTCGAGAACAACTTGTAGACATGACTCAGGAGTGAGATGGCCTGCGTTCTTCAGCAAGGTCTTGTCACCTTTTTTTAAGAACAGTACCACCGCACTCCCGCTTCATGCCCTAGGTGTTAGCCCTTGCGGGATGACGGAATTAAAGAGGCTTGCTAGCTCTTTCAGGATTGGAGCCCCACAATGCAATGGTTTGACCACTAGTCGGCCTTCCCGTCAATGCCTCCCTAGAGGTTTCCAGTATTGCGACCCTAGAGCTACTTGGAGTGGCGTAGGTGGGAGGGCTGACCTTATCATTCGGAATCTTGATATTTAGAGAGCCTCAGATAAGTCGGTAATCGCTTCCAGTATTAAACTTGTTGATCACACTTGTTGATCTCTGAATATGTGCTTAGGTACCATTATGAAAAAAGTCTATATCGTTCCTTATTATAGTCCACTGCTTGTGGGGTATTTTCTTAAAGAAACTATTCATTAAGAAGAGATGCCTGTGACTCGAGGAAGCTGACTAGCATTTGCCCCCTGCGATTTCTGCATACCACTCCTTATGATCCCATTTTCTTCTCGTCGCGTTCTTGTATTCCCACTTTGGCATTGAAGTCCCCCCTATGTATGTGTTTATATGTATGTTCTTGTATGTTCCATTTTTCCTTTGTATGCTTAACGAAATCGCACGGGATCAACCGATATGATAAAACGACTCACCGAGATGAAAAAATATCTACCGATATGATAAAGCAATCCACCGATGTGACAAAACTGTGCATTGATCATGAATCAAAACACCGATATTAGGTGTAAGACACCGATTCGTCTTTTCTTATCATTTTCGGTGTAAATTATCATATCCGTGGTAATAAAGACCACCGATTACACCGATATGCGAACACCGACGTGAGAAATTTCATACTTTTTAGAATATTAGAAAAAATGCATAATATCTAGGTTAAATTCAATAACAATCAATGAAGCTAATTCACTTTCTACCTCTATTAGAACCAAAAAACAATAATAAAACTACTTACTACACTATAAAGATGCCACCACCGATAGTATAAAATAATTGTCCGGGAGCAACTAAAATGGCGTACTTATATTATTGGCGGGAATATGCAGTGATTTAACATACGTCCGTCCTGAATGCGCACTAGCAGGCACTAACGAGAGAAATAAAATTGAGGTGGGGACACTGTCGGACTCGTCGATATAAAGTTATGTGTAAATTACTTTTGGTCACCGATTTGAGAACATTTCGCAGGACAAGTACGTTTGTGCCTCTCAGTAATAATATTCGTTAATTATATAATAAAATATGACTTAAATTAATAATAAAACTAATATTCTATGAAATAGAATAATTTATTATACTTAATTTACTTATTTTTATTAGTGTATAAGCTTTTTTGTTTGTAAAAAAAGTAGAGGGACAGCACCGATTTGAAGAAAATAGAGGTTTATGTATTTATTTCTACCTTTATATATAGTCCTAGCCAAAATATATTTTTGCCACAACTCATTAACAACCTATTGAATACTAAAAAAAATAATTCAGAACAATATTCCTTTTTTCAAATACTAATTTCACCGAAGACAAAAAAAAAAGCCATTTGGGAAATTCACCCAAATACTAGTAGAATAACACAAGTCACCCTCTTCACTTGGAACATGAATATGAATATAACAGTTAACGCAATAATTGACGTCACTAACCTGTGACTATTAGCTAATTTGAACAATAAAGATATTTCCATACATTTATACATTGTAACTATCTCTTACATAATAATATACTGCGGTTAAGTGTATAATGTGAAGTAGTGAGATGAATATATTCTAGTTGTATCCCATGAGAATTTAAGTGTGAACAAATTGTGCCCACGAGCTGTCAAAACTTCATGGCAGGTGATCGAGGTCTGAGAGCATACAGCTGACTGGTCCCAAAGGACCATGACCTAATTTCACAAATTTTAGTGCCACAATCCGTGATAATTCAGTTACAATTGCCCAACTTATCGCTCTACTGGCGATCCTGGTCCCAGATTTGGGAATAAATAAACGGTAGATATGTAACAACCATTCATTCTTTATCATATTTAACCCCTCAGAAGTACAAGTACAATGTTGAAAAATGCCGACATGAATGTACTGTACAGTCAGCATCTTGGCTGGCGGGGTGCTCAAAAAGATTTTAATACAATACATGGTATTAAGATATTTTTGAGCAAAGTGCCCGGCCAGTTTATTTCTAATCAGAAGCAGATGGTTATTATTATCAAATTTTATACAATTACTTTGAAAAGAATTTCCGTATAATTATTCATCCCGAGGAGCGAGAAATATTCGAAAATCCTGCATCGGTGGATCAGTCAGTCAATCATTCAGTTAGGACTAGTAATTATGTAAGTAGATCAAAACAGTTGAATGTACCTGTAGCTTATATAGCCCTATAACACAGATTAATAAATAGTTACTACGTACCTGTATCGACACCAGCAACCATTTACTATTAGTACCTATTCGGTGAAGAGTGTGCTTGCTCACCTTTACGATAATATTATTCTAGACTTTTAATCAATGGTCAATAGCTTTTAAACTTATTGTAATTAATTTCGAAGCACTAACTTAAACCGAAAAAAGACACTTCAATTTTAATTTCGTACCTTCAATAAAATGAACCCTTGGCTCATTCAATGACATTATTGTATTGAAATCGTCATTTGATTGAAATTGCTTCAAGTTAATTAAAACGTAAGGCTTCATAACATTTTCTTCACAAATATGCCTTCTAATGAAAATTTTTCAGGTTCGATGATCTTTCTTTAATAAAAAATGTGATTATATAGGTAAATTCAGAAGACAGGTACACACAAAATTGCTAGGGTAAGCTTCAAGCTGGATTTGACCAGTTAAGTCTGTTTTGCCGTAGGTAACAGATTATATTTTTTTAGTGTTACATAGGTATTTAAATATCATAACGAACTACCATGGCCACTCACATTACTGTTAGAGCTATCAGGATATTTTAGTGTTGCTTTAATAAATGGCTACATATTATATCGTTGTTTAACATCAGACATCGGTATTATGTACGAAACCCGATATATAATACAGCCCAGAGTCAACCTCAGATATATGGCTCGAGTCAACAATAATGCCCGGAATACGGTAATAGGCTCACCCCCTATTGCGTGGGACATAATACAATGATTCATGAAATGTGGGTGTTAATTCACCTCTGCCTAACCCTCCGGGGATAAAGGCGCGATTGTATGTATGTATGTATGTATGTATATTATATCGTACAATGTATATAATGATTTAGGTACATTTATCTGGGTATAGAGCTTAGTGATTATTTTAGATATTACATACAGATGTCTAAATTGTCCAAGTGTCAGCCAAACCCATTTATACAGAAATATGGTCACAATTTTACGACCATATCAGTAAAACATATATCTGTTTAGTTTTTTCTCAGACAAACTACCTACATAATACCTAAGCAGATAATAAAATATTTATCATAAAAGGTACAGTAAAAAGTTTATTATGGTAGTGGGTAAAATGACGTAAAAATATATCTACTAAAAATATACCTAATATATCTACTAGGTACTAGCTATTGTCCGCGGCTCCACCCGCGTGGATAAACAAGCTGATCGTCCACTTAAAGCATTTTTGTTATTTTAGTCTCACAAGTTAAACCCCATTGAACTAAAATGAACACAAACAAGAACATTTATATAAATCGGTAAAATTGGAATTTGGTATCTGTTAACTAATTACATATTACAGAGCTAATAAAAACAACACACGTTGATTAGCTTTTACATAAATTAAAAAAAAGAAACTAATTTAAATAAAATCGCAAGTACAGTTTGAAGTAAGTACAATTTTTATAATTTGAGTGCATGTGGCGCATGGAAAATAGTCAAGTGCGGTTGCACTTAGCATAAACGAATGTGTTAAACAATCACCGTTGCGATCGTTAGACGATACTTAGGACTAGCTTCAGTTACAGAGATGCTTTCGCTTAGTAATTAGATTGCTTTTGCAATCTTCTAGCTTAGCTTAGTGAATTTTCTGAAAGCTGCTCGATAGTAGGTATAGGTCTCCTTAGGAGAGGGACTATACTGTGTTTATTAATTGACGACAATGTGTTAATATTATTAACGTTATCGTTATCGCATCGACGTTATAAATAATATAAGTAGTTATATACATTATATATATATATATATATACAATACACCTTTCCCATAGACTATTTTTTGACTCTGATCAGAGACAGTAAAATTCACTTTTTACTATCTTGGCATAGGCCTATCGCTTCTTTTATAGTTTCATAATTGTTATCTTTTCACCACTGATTGGTACTCTTGACTCTTTTTTTAAAACATCCTCGATCTATTTGACATACCTACCTATTTTTAGTTTTTTTTTAAATGTCATTTAGTATTACATATTTACAATTTTAATGTAAGTAAGTAGGTACATATTTCAGGAATAAAAAACAACAATTTTTAGGTTTAGAAGTAAATTAATATTTTATTTTCGTATTTACCTTACCTACCTACACAAAACGTATAAAAGTAGTAAAGTGAAAATTGCGCAAAAGAGCACGTAATTTTGAAACAAAAAGATATCGAAGTAGTTTATCACTCCTTTCACAATTCAGCCAGGTAGGTATTCTTTTTTCCTTAACAGTTTTGGGACCCGCATCATTAATTACTTTACGGCAATTAATTGTTCTGTGCTAACTGCTAACAAACGACCTTAGATTATAATAGATAATAGTACTTTGTCTGTGTTAAATAAATAGTCGGTATTTATCATTCTGCTGCGTACCTCGTCTGCCTTCAAAAGTGTTTATTTTCTTGTTTGGCCTTTACCCTATAAAGCCGCATATCCACGAGACTATACGGTCCGGTTTCGGGGTGTACGGTAAGTTAATTGGTACTATGAGAGCACCGGCATCGTGAATCCTCCGTAGTGTAGCTACCGTAGCATAGCGCACCGCCATATAGCACGGATATGTCATACCGTATACGCACTATACAATGATGGCGACGCAGTGAAATGGATAGCAGTCAAATTAAAATTCTTTGTTTTGACGTCAAATTCTGCTTAAAACTAAGTTTACCATCACTTCCTATGCGCTAGTGAAGAAGAAACGGTGCAACAAACTCCACTGCGGCATTTTCAACACGTCAGTTTACTAAATGAGGTTTCTTAAGACTAAACATGAACGTATATTATATACCTTGTCTCAAAACATCCTTTTAAAAAAAAAAACTTATAACAAAATATTTAATTGACCTAAGTTAAGGTAAACAAAAAATAAGAAAGTGTTAATGAACGCATTCTTAGAATTAAGTAGTAATTTAGGTTAAAATTTACTTATTAGCCATTAGGTTAGATTGTAATATAAATTAAGTATTTATACTTTGTTAGGAAAATAAAAATTATGGTATGGTAAAAATAATTTTAGGAGGACCCTGTATTAGTCCCGCCGGCGCCGCTGGGAAAACGTCCCGTGAGAAAGCGATTTAATGTCTATAGTCTGTTAACCCGTTTCAGAGAAGCAAAGAAAAAGCACATTTAATAATAATAGAATATTAAAGTTAGTTCAAGTTGGATGCACACTGAACTAATTTAGTTATATTACTGTAATATTTGAAACGTTTTATATTGAAATTGGGTTTATTTTTTAAATATCATTTACATATTAATAACGATATTTTAGAAACAAAGAAAACAAAAACCTAAAGTTTGGAGGTTAACTTAATTTTCTAGACCTTTCAAATTAATTAAATCCTTATCCATACGTACAATACCGCTGTCTGTCTAAACTTTGTTTTAGTAAGTTCATGTTTAGTAGGCTCTTGGTAGGCTGATAAGGAATTTTAGTTCTCGACTTGCCAGGCGTTATCACCTAGAATGTAAGAGGAACATCATTCATGTATACCCCTATTTCCCACGTATTATTTAGAATAATATTATAAAAGTTTTAATAGAATAAAGTTAATTAAACTCATAAATTATCTTATTGTTCGTCTTTGTCATAGATAAGCATATACTTATTTCAGTTCTATTATTAGCTTAGAATGTTATATTCTGAAGCTCTGGCCACCCATGACAGATTTAAATATAGAAATAATACAATATTTCCGTCCGTCAAGTTACAGTGAGCGCCACGTTATCAATTGCATAAATAAATTCAATTGGTCTAGGCATTCGTCAAAGACATAGCTCATTCAAGGTTACGACCTTATAATGCAATAGATTGTGTGACTAATTACGACAAATGACATCTTATTTTCTCCACAATTATATTATGTATGTGATGATAAATGTCTTATGTGACATTGAGGTTATCAGCAGCAATATACTGGCACTTTTTTGATGTGACCCAAAAATACATTATGTATAGCCCTGTTTATTGTACAATTTTAATCCAACGGTCATAACCCGTATCACTTCCTGGAAACGACAAAGTATTCTTTCTGTCTTCCTTACAGACATTGTGAGATACTAAATTTGTGTCTTTGTATTATTATATCTACTGATTATTTGAATAATAACTTTCTTTCTTAGCATCTGACCTTAAAGTCCTTTACCAAGGATGCCATGTTCTTTGATAAAGCGCCCTTATTCGGCATACTTAAAAAATTAACCTTTCTTGCTACAGTTAGAGTGATAATGTTTTGAAGCTTTGTGTGGTTTGCAAGGCAGTTCTTTACCCAGTCACAAAGCCCTAATGCCTCCCCGCTTCGTGAATGACGAAATTGCAAATATTCTGATTTTCATATTGTACTAAGTAGATTATCCAGTTTTTACGTTAGATATGTAAACTTAACAGTATTTTTTTTTACATTTTACAAATTCCATTAGAAATATTTGTGATATGTATTGGAGGTACCTACTCTAAATATTACGTACGTAGAAACTAGCTAAACTTATATTAATTGTGGGCCATTATGGCGGTATACTCGTACATCACAGATTTAAAGCTATCGCCGCCAATGGAAGTCTGTTGTACTATGAATGAAAAAAGTTGACCCTATTAAAATCAATGTACACCTTTCTGTTTAAATTCTCATAATGTAATCACTTGACTAAACCATTGTAAGTACTATTTCTTCCAGAAAACGCAATACGAAACCTAATACTGCTAATACTTATTTAGCATAAATTATGAATTTAAATTCTTGAAATAAGTAGGTACACGTAATATTCAAGGCAATTAAAGACGATCATTTGATTTTAAGACCTTCAAAGATGATTCACTGTAAACAAAATATCTTCATAGAATTAATTATATTCCGATATCTTAAAGCCGGTTTTAAACTGAGTCATTTGAAGTTACTCATGGGCTCGTGCTAAGTGAACGGAACATTGCTCGTCACAAATCCTTACCACGTTCAAAACTTCTAAATCATCTTAACGAGATAAACGATCCCTTTTTAAAATACTATTACATTTTATTGTGTCAGATTAAATAAAATTAAGTTTTTACTGCCTATCATAAAGCGCTTTATTCTTTTTATCTCTTTTGGATCTTTGTAATGGTACCAAGATTTTTGTTTGATTAGATAAATTTTCAGCGCAATTTAAACCATTTATATATTTCGGGTGAAAGTTTATGAGAATGAAAGAATGGATGGATGTATATTTGGATTATTTGGATGAATCTGTGTTACTCTGTCACGCAAAATTGATCAAATACGTATTAGTGCTTGATGTAAAAGAAGCATCTGGATGAAAGATACGGAATAAATTCTTGTAGGTCAGGGGAATGGGATCAGATTTGTAATTTTGTTTTTATTTCCTTGTTTCTTTCTTTACTTCTTACTCAATCGTTCAATAAAAGCTGGCATATTTTTTTTATGCTACCTAATGGTGTGTTGTCTATTATATTAATTCATATTAATATTGTTGTACTTACGATAACCTACATATTTCTTTTCTTTTAATTTGACCTCATTAATTACGTCCTGTTACCTTATTAATATGACGGTGTTCTAACTGAGGATACCACAGTATAAAGAGTTCGTTAGACTGTGCTTATACTATTTCAAGACGGTGACGCATCAATCTCAAACAATATAAAAGAAATCCTGTTTCATTGTTAATGAAATCAATGGTATAAAGGAACTACTAAGACCTCATCCTGTATTTCTGACAATTAGTATGATCATTGAAGCATCGGTTGCTATATCGTCCCGCTTATTAGGGTCAAGTGGCGGTGGCAATGTCTCCGCATAGGCGCTAGTTTAAACAGTAGATGTAGGTATACATCTGTTTAAATTTTTGTGTTAATGTGGATACAACGCAACGCCTTTAAAAGAGCTAAAGGTAAATCGATGAAGCTAATAGGAAATTATTTAACAGACTATTGTAAACTTGTTACCGTAACGAAATTAACCAAATATTATCAAATCTGTTTAGCCTTTTTTGTTGATAAACTGTCACATTAATGTTGTAAGTGGTTAATGTAAACCATTGGTAAGAATAAGGTTATATATTTTTGTAACAGTTTGGGATACTGATAGCAAGAGGTTCATGAAGAAACAATGCATACAGATAAACTAAAATTTAATTCAGAAAAAAGGAGGGGCCGTCTATAAAAGTGAATGACCCATGATGTAGGTGGGAGAGCCACAAATAGGCCGATTCGTCTTGTATCACACTCTCAATTAACTTCAGAGGTGATATGAACACTATTTATGAGAATACCGAAAGGTACTTTTCCTTCGCTTTATCAGGTATCCTAGATCTTAATAACGAGTAATTTATATGATTTATTGTTGAAATTAAAACAGTTGAAATAGAAGATATTTTAGGACTTGAAGATTTTTAGATCTAAGTTAAGATCATGGTGTCGTTCATTTTAATTACATGGTTTAGCTCTATGACATTTATTTAAATTCCGAATGTCATCGAACATTTCAAAAACTAAACAAAAAAGAATTCAAATTCAAATTCATTTTAAAACAAAATTGAAACAACGGATTATCTGTCTTATCATTTTAAAATAATTAACAAGGGATGAATGGGCATCTCAAATATTTGAGGAGACAAATGGGCACAGGGTACGAATTTTAGAGGACCAGTGGGTTCGAACTCATCAGATTAGATTATATTTTTGAATAATTCATTCAACCCCGTATGTGTAAGTGTTTATCTATTGTTTTCCCGTAAGTGTTTATCTATTGTTTTCTTAAATTAAATTGATAAAAACAATTTCATGGTTCGCACACTTGACCTAGTTCTTAATTCTCGTAACGTATGAAAATAAATTCATTGTTATCTTGCTTATTATGCATTATTATTATAAACTGCAAAGTTTATACGCCATTGTTATCGTTGAATGTACTGACTACTGAGTGAATTTGATAACACCACTTATAAATTCTTGCGAACAAAAATTATTATCTAAGTAGGTAGCTGAACGAGTTATTTGTCTAAGATACATAATATAATATATATATTTTTTATTTATTTTTGTCTCGGATGCGACCGGGATAACGCATAGATGATGGTGATGATTTTTATTTATCGTGAAACATTATAAGTCGGATTTTATTATGCATAGGTAAGAACTATCTAATAACATAGAATTCAAATGTACTAGGTATGCGGATTTTTATCACAATTCCAGTGCCTATTTAAGCGGCATCATTTAACCTGTTTTCAGAGGCACGGAGGAGTCTCAATGTTCTTTTTTATTTATTTGTATCAACCTTACACTACACATTACTCTATTATTATGTATTAAGAATTGTTACAATACATGGTGGATTTGTTAAGAATTGTCACCCATTCTAGGACTGACCTGGCTAGCATTATTGTTTAACCAAGTTTCATCCAAATCCGTTCAGCAACGACCTCCAAACTTTCACATTTAAAATAAAAGTTTGCATAAAATATATGGATTAAATGAAGACCATTCTAAATTCTTGGCCTTTCTATCACAATTAGCATATTTTAATTCAATTAGGTACAACAGTATACAGGAACTGTTGAACTGATAAGAAACCTCAATGTCGTTGAGCGGCATTGCTTTCGACCTCGTAGAAGATCACTGACGATTTCTAGTGTCAGGGGTAAGTATACGGAATTCGCATAACAGGCACAGACTGAAAAAACGAGTGTGGCATTCGAGAACAGAGGGTCAATTAATTCTTATACCTATAAAAATTCATGTCAAAATTCAGTCTTGATCTAATCTGAATATCTTAATTGTCAAAAACGATCACGATGTCAATGTTCGATCTTGAAAATTGTGTTACGACGATACTGTGGAAGTACCTCCGCCCTACAGAATACTGCGGTCATAATAACCTCGTGTTGTGTTCCCGGTGGTAAGTAGGGTAGCCAGACCTCACTGGAGAGTTTTTGTACTGTCAGTGGGAAATATTCTCCTGCTTTGTTCTTACAGATTCGCAGCACGAGTGTGACTTCTCTGCTGCACCCGTTCATAGGCCATGGTAACCACTTCCCATCAGGTGGGCCGTGTGCTTGTCTGCCACCTAAATTGTATAAAAAAATTACATTTTTAACATTTGGGTGACTAAGGTTAGATCGAGACGAAATTTTGAACAAATTTTTATAACGATGATAGACCTTAGCTCTTGTATTATTTATTACCTAGCTTAATAGTCGTGATGAGTGACTACAGAAATAACCAAATATTGTCGAACATTCACATTCTAAAACTTACGAGCTATGTTGTATCTACCCCAAATATAACTTGTAATATGGATGGAATGTGGATAAACATATTTTTTTGTAAATACATACATATTACCTACAAAGAAATTCATAATCAAGAAAATTCTTTAATAAAAACAATCTCATCGATTGCTTGTTTAATATCCACACCGTTACAGCCCATTATATTCATAATCGATCATAAACCGGTGTGTACTCACACCGTGCATAAAGTACAACGTTATGAAATCAGATAATCGTAAATATTTATAACTTGGGTAACATACACCTTCATTTTGATACCTACATAAGCAGAAACGTATACATCCATATCCATATCCATACTTCCATATCCATATCCATAATAATATTATAAATGCGAAAGTAATTCTGTCTGTCTGTCTGTTACACTTTCACGCCTAAATCACTGAACCGATTTAGATGAAATTTGGTACACAAATAGATTAGAACTTGGGAAAGGACATAGGCTATGTTTGGTCGCGATAACCGAGCCAACTATTAGGTAATCTGTGACCGAACGGCGCGCGATTTGCTCATGCGCCGCTAGTAGCCGCAGCTAGTAACGTATAAATTCACATTTCGACGACGGTTATATTTAAGGTGCCACGTACAATTTCGTAATAGGGGTTGAACTTAAAGTAAGTAACAAAACTTAGTACAAATACAACCTTTATGAGTTTCCAATGATCCTAATGGATGCATCATTCGAAGGCCTATACTTACGCTTCACTTGACGGAAATACTGTCGCCAATTTTCCGCATCGTCAATAATTCTAGTTATTGCATATAAATGACTAATAACGAGCATACTGCGCACATGATCGATCTTTCCTAGCCTATGTCCGTCAAAATCAGTCAGTTCAGTGATTTAGGCGTGAAAGCTTAACACACAGACATACAGTAAGACGCAGATAGACAGAAACACAGACAGACAGAGTTACTTTCGCATTAGTATCAGTATCAGTATGGATAATATGCCTTGGCGTTCCGTCACGAAGGATTAGCGATTGAATTTTCTTCAAGTATAGCTTGACTCAGGTTCACGGCCTAAACTTAAGAGTATATATGCTGTCCACTGGCAGCATTCACTGCTATGCAGACGATAGCACCTTACACGGGAGTTATCACGGACATCCTGCGGCCAAGCAGTCTGATATCGCGGAAAGGAGGCAGCTTCTTGTTAGTGAACTTGACCAGACCCTGAACCTCGTTTCTCAATGGGGCTCTGAAAACCTGGTTGAGTTCAATGCCAAGAAGACGCAGGCATGCGCGTTTACAGCAAAGGTATCTTCTTTCCTTCCCCTTCCAACTCTTCAGAGCACGCCACTGCCACTACAGGACAATCTCAATATCCTAGGTATGGATGTTCGCTGCAAACTGAACAACAAAAACTACATCGAGAGTATCATCAAAACAGCATCGCGTAAACTCGGAGTCCTGAACAAAGTGAGACGTTTTTTCACGCCGGAGCAGCGGTGTCTTCTCTACAAGACACAAATTCGCTCTTGCGTGGAATACTGCTCGCATCTCTGGGATGGCTCCGCAAAGTACTTACTAGATGCTCTCGACAGGTTGCAGCGACGTGCGGTCCGCATTATTGGGAATCCTGAGATCACTTACACCCTTGAGCCTTTGCAGTTGCGTAGAGATGTGGCATCTTTGGCGGTATTTTACCGTCTCTACCAAGGTGAATGTTCTGATGAGCTCTTCCAAGTAATCCCACCCTCTCCTTTCCTATATAGGACAACACGTGCAGGACTCAGATGCCACCCGCATACGGTGCAAAATATTCCATCAAGAACCAAGCGATTCGGCGACTCCTTCTTCTGCCGCACTATTAAGACTTGGAATTCCTTACCAGCTCACGTGTTTCCCTCCTCCTATAGTCCCGGGTCCTTTAAGCGGGGCGTGAAAAAGCATCTGATGAGGCCGTCAAGCTGAGTGCCACCATTGTAACATGGTACATGTCTGTAATGGTGACCCTCTTTTCAGAGACTTTGCCTTTAGCTTACCATCAGGCGAGGCAAAGTCAAATTGACGTGTCCTATATAAAAAAAAAAAAAAAAAAAAAAAAAGTATTTATAATAGTTTAATACTTATTGGATGGGTTTACCATATCCATGCATTCTCCTACGCCAAAGTATATGAACTATTGGAACGTGTTATGTAATATCTACGCCCCTATTGTCTGCAATATTCTATTCATGTCTATAGTCAAATCTATCACCGTAAATAATGATTGAATGTGCAGTATATTCACGAGAACGACGTTCACAAACATCAAATTTATGTGAAGAAAGCTATCACACTTAAATTATTTATCACTCTAAACGTTATAAATTTTACCATAAAATATATTTTTTGTTAAATTTATGACAAATAAAATTAGCGATAAATACTTATCAGAACAAACCTAATGGTGACACTTTACATGGCTATGTGTAATTACCACGTGTGGGCAGTGAGTATATTTGACAAAGTATTCGCCTTTATTGCCTATTTGATCAATATGGCCCATACTACATACGCTTGTCGGTTTTGTTATTTGGCTGCCATGTAAGAATGATCGTATTTGCCGTTATTTACTTATGTTTGCGTGTACGTCAAATATTTTGCCAAATAAATAAACGCCGGACGAGTTGCGGAATCCGGACTCCGAGATGAAGGCCTCGGACGTAATTGGGACTGACGTACGGATGATAATAATGATGAATGGAGTTATTGGAGAGCGTATTCCGGGCTCCAAAGTGCTACCTTTCGACACAACCGAGATTGACGCTTAGATGAAGAAAGTACCCCTTTTAAAGTATAATTATAGGTTTATAGTTATAAAATTATTTCAGTACCCGCACCCTAGAGTGATAACCAATATTTCCAGTAGAAAATATACCTACTATAGACTCTATTTCCAAAGCGATAAAGTTCAACAATGCATGAAAGTCTTAAGACGTGTTAATGCACTATAGCTGGTTCGTGCAATAATATCACACACGTCCCCCAGTCTATTATCAAAACAGAGTACTGTTTACTTTACCTTTTGAAAGCATTTGTATGAAGTCTCCTTGTTGATGTATCGGCGTGTGTGGTTTGTCCATAGGTCTTATCCACGTACAAACGGAGATACTCATATATCTACTTAGTTTTCAATGCGATAAGTCACATAATGCTGGCTATTTTCTGCATAAGTTATTGCAGTGAGTCAGAGGTAAGGTTTTACTTTTTCTTTATACTTATTTTGTTTTATTACTTTGCCTGTTCATTGTTAAGGTTTTAGACTTTGTATGTATTTTTTTTTGCTGTTTTTGCGTATTCGGCACCCAAACCTTCCGCACTTACCGTTTTAAGCCTTCCGTATTCCACTTTGCCTGTTGCAGAATATCATAATAAAAGTCATAAGTAATTATTTATGTTTGCTTTAAAGGAGCAAGTTGTACCTACCAATAATTCAAAATTGTTAGCTAATAGCTAAAACAGCAATCACCTATATAGTCAGTAGTCACGTTGGTTAAAGTTTTACGAGTAGTTTTATTTTCAGTAAAGGGCTTCAGCCGAAATTGTAGTAAACAGTAAAACATAGTTTAAAATTTCTCTTAAAGTATTGTTTTGTTTTCGTCGAAAAATTTTACAAGTACAGAAAAGATGATAGGCACTTGCAAACTATTTTCTCTGTACAAAATTGTTCGTTGTGTAAACAAATAGATTATGCAATAATAAATGTCGAAACTATCACTAGTGCAGTACTTACTATATTAATAAGTCTACAACACAACGCAACGCACTGTTTATTGTGAGCCTATTACATGTAAATGATGTAGGTACATTCTTCATTCCTGAATAGATTTATTGTGCGCGATTAATTTGTATACAACTCATTACATAGTAGGTAAATGGTCTGTCTGTTCTATAGGAATATACCTATAGTATGATAATGTCACTTATACGCGTCTATCTATTTCGTCAATAACTTTTCAAATACAAAACAGATTTTGATATAGTTTTCACAGTTACTTGAATATTTAACAGGCTAAATCATAAGTGGGATCGGTTTTTTTTCTCGCGAATATACCCACGGATAGGTACTTTAGATCGAGTCAGTCCAAGGTAACAGAATGCCACCCATCTATTAATCTACTAAAAAGGATAAAAATACAAATAAATTAGACTCATTTTATACCACACCACGCACATATTCGCAGGTACTATAAAGTGATGAAATTCTAATGCACGACATGAGACAACTCACGTCACGTCTGCAGCACGCGATGACGCCTAGCCTTCATTAGCATTCGGTTCCTTTTACCGTTTGCCAAGGGAATAGATTTCCTTATTGATTACTGATATTGTAACGATAACCTTCTGCAATCTAAGCGTTTGTCAAATGATCCAATGGACTTTCGAACCATAAATATCTACGCACGAACCCTTGACACTACCAGTAGTACCATTGGGTAGTGCCACGGGGTAGTCACCGATGAATAGATTGATATTGAATCGATAGAATTGAATATGAATTTGTGAATGAAGTAATGATAAAAATAATGTGTCAAATTAATCGGAATTTGACACATTATTTCGATAAACTGGTTCAACAAGTTCATTCGACAGATTGATTGACAAACTATCATAAGAACCACTAGAACCATCACCTACTTCTTCCTTCAAATGAACCATTTTGGCACACTAAAATCCAGGAAAGTCTATCTGTTTTAAAACTTTCTATACCCCCTATTAAATATTGAGAAACATTATTATGAGAAATTATTGGTGATCATGAAAATTACATAAAACTACGTCGATAAATGAATACTAATCGGAAAACACTGCTTGACCGTTTAGCATAAATTACGCATAATTCACAATGTCGTCACGTATACCTGTATTGTTATTTACTCATAATATATATGGATATTATAGCTTTTATGGTGATACCTCTAATTGAAAGTTACAACGAAAATCTTCAAACTTCAAACAAATCAGCAAACCACCTTTTAACCAAAGTTAGAGCGGTTTGTCCCTTATGTTCTTCTATCTTTGAACCGTGAATAAAATTAATAAATAAACATAATAAATATTCAAGGACATCAAAGCAAAACTTACCTTATAAATTATTGAGTTAAGTCTTATCGTAATAATTTATAAGGTCAGGATCATCATCGGGATTTATGCCTAAAATTATCCGTAAAATATGATCGAGGTGTTACTATTAGACTCGTTAGTAATCTCTACGGCGAAGATTAATTGCTGGTAATAGGTTGAAGTAGATCAATAGATACGATAACGAGCTCAATACGAATACGAGGTTTGTCAGAATCACTCTCGTGTTATTAGGAGTGTAACAGTCCGTGCGACAGGCGCGGTCCGAGGGGGGGGGGAGGTCACAGGTGACATGACCCACCCCCCCAAACCATGCACGTCATATTGAAAAGTCCCAGTACGAGGGGAGGGGGGGTTAAATTTGTTAAGGAATTTCCGAAGTGACCCCCCCAAAACTTCAAGCTGCGACCGCGCCTGCCGTGCGAGTGCAAGTGGAACTTTAGTGAACAAAGAATGAGACGTTAAAGAGGCATCAGTAACAGTAACAAAAAACTCTGCGAAATAGGTACAGAAATGAAATAAAAGGATAAAGGGAATTTCAATTCTGGGGACAAATTCTATAAAATTACATTAATGAAACGTGTGATTTCCATACTTTCATTTACAATTTCAAAATCTAATTGAAAGTAAAATAAACTATGACGATTCTGAAAGTTTTAATTCACGAACAAGATAATAGTTTTGTATTGACACAACATACTAAATTGTTTTTTACGTTTTTCTTTATTATCTAGTTGATATTCACTCAATATTTTTTTCTGGAAATAAATAAGGCAACACATGCTTCTACCCGGCCTTCCAGCCCCATTGCGAACGGACAGGCGTGTGTAGACAAAAGATAACATCTGATTGCGGTCCATACAACGAAAACTAAATAGTGTCGCCAGTAGCCAGTGTAAATTGCCCGCATCATTCCCCCCTCCAAAAGCCCCAATTAGGTTTAATAGTCGGTTTAATTGTCGGTTAGCGTCCATTACATGTCCAAGCCAGTGGAGTTAACAAGGAATCAAATTGCGTAATGTGAGTTCGTTTAGTTCCACAAGTTCTGAATTTAAATTTGAAATTGTTTTTTTAAACGGGTTAGTAGATACTTATTGTTATAAGCAGGGTTATTGGAGGTCATTAACGTTCGTTTAAAAACGGGACCTCAACATCAAGCACTTTGCCCTCAGGGTTAGGGTGGTGGGTAGGGTGACAGTTACAGCTGGTCTTAATGTTTAATTAAATGCATTAACAGAATATTAAACAAAAATAAAATAAAATCATCGTGATTTTATTGGGGCACGTTTATTGTTTTTGATTGGTATCTGTTACTTTTACAAGAGCGACTACCGTCTGACGTCCTAACCTTGCAAGAAAAGCCTATGCCAGAGCTATAAGCAAATCAAGGGCTCACGTATATGGACAGACATAATTATACAGTCACAATTTACTGAAATCTAACCAATTCTTTCTGTAATGTTGGCAGCGCTGTGTTCTTCTATGCTTCATATTCGACCTAATGTTAGTTATTAGCGATGTTATTAAACAGGTTGACCTTATTTTGGACAACAACACGGTCGATGATGTGTGCACTTCAGTGTCGTGAATATCAACAGCGACACGCGACATTGTTTCACGTTTCACTGTAAAATTGACGTCATATCCAGTGAAAACGTGTAAACACAAAACTCTACTTACAGCTTGAAAATGTAGGTAAAGGCAGTTGTGTTTTCGACACTAGTACTAGCCCGCGTCATGATCTATAGGTAGACTGAGACCTTTCTAACAAAAAAACCACATCAAAATCCGTCCAGTGCTTTTTGCGTCCATTGCGAATAATTACCTATACATGAATTCCAAAAAAAGAAATGATTTCAGTATCGCTATCTTCTAACATAATTCATGTTTCACATGTTTTCAATTTACAGACAGACTATTTCACAATTTTATAATAGAATAAAAAAATTACACTATGAATTTTTGCATTAACTATGGCTAAAAAATCGGTAAACATTATTCTTAAACATTTATTATGTTCACTGATTTACAAACTTTCTTTTGTACGATCTTATCTAACGGGAAAATACAAAGGCACATAGTCCATTGCCAACTTTCTCCCATGTTTCCAGTCTGCTGGCCACTCTAAAGGCTTCCTGCTTACGCTCCATCTTGTAACAACAATCTAGAATAATAAATGAATAGTGGTAAAATTTTTCACCGTGAAAATGTTGTACTGGGAGTAAGGTGTATAAGACCCCACTAAATTCCTCAGGGCTAGGACCAACCTTATCACAAGCCAGTAGGTACACCTGCTGGTTGACTTGCGAGGCTCCAGTGCAGACTTCTTTTAAGATCGGAGAGTCAGAGGACACACTCGTAAAAGTCAGAATAAACCAATCCCAAAGGAGTAAGGAACGGACCAGAAGAGACCAGACTAAAACAACAAAGGAACAGGCTGTTTTAGTGTGGTGAGAGCCCCACATATCCGCACTGTAGGTACACACACATATTTTTTTCTGTCTGAGGCTGTGATTGGAGTTTATAATAATATTTATATCTACTTACTTAAGCAGTTACATAATTAAATAGAACCAATAAACAATACAATCGTCAATTCGGAATTAAACTTGTAGTAAAACCAATGAAGTACAAAGAGATTTTAGGACCCGAAATGTTTATCCCATAACTCGTCTCTTAAGACTTAAGATAAATAGCTCTATCCAGCCTCCAGTCGACTGAAACTTAAATCGTGGCCCACAACTCCCGAGAGTCGCAAACAATTAATAGTCTGTAATTAATTGAATCCCAAGGATATCGAACCTTACGTGGGTTTCATTGGAATTTTGGTTAACACTTTAGTGAAATACATTAATATTCCTATCTTTATGGGGTAGGCAGAGTTGGTTCAAAGACATGAAAGAAAAAGTTTGCTGCAAAAGTGTTTGAAATAATAATCAAGCAATTATCAAATTGGAGGCATATTATCAAATATGAATAAAAACGATAAATTGTGATTGAAAATAACATTTCATTTATAAACGTTAATTTTTTTTAAATAGGTATCTCCAATGTAGTGAAAGTTTGTAAACATGTTCGAATATTAGGGCAGGCAAAATGCCCAGCGTCATCTGTGCAGCGCCTAAACATTCCAGGCATTATCAGGTACATTGGAAACAATTATTCACGGTTCGCTACGTGTGATAACAAAGCGACTTTAAATTTGCATACTGGCACGTACAACCGGCCTTATTGAGGGTAGTTAGCTCGTCTTCAATAAGGCAATACTTGTAAACAAGTCGTGGGGATTTCAATGTATTTTGCACGTGACGATATCAAGCATCCATATGAGGTTGGTCATTGAGGCCAAGGCACAAGGGCGATACGATGACCAGGCGTGACAACACATCTGTGGCTACTAATCTTGACTAATATTTTAAGCGTAATACCTACTTTGTAAGTTGGGGTGCAAGGGGCTTCATCAAATCCTCCTCCAAGCACAATCCCTACTAATATTATAAATGCGAAAGTAACTCTGTATGTCTGTCTGTCTGTCTGTCTGTCTGTCTGTCTGTCTGTCTGTCTGTCTGTCTGTCTGTCTCGCTTTTACGACTAAACCGCTGAACCGATTTTGATGAAATTTGGTATAGGGGTAGATTAGACCTTGAGAAAGGACATAGGCTATGTTTGGTTGCGATAACCGACATCCACGCGGGCGGAGCCGCGGGCAAAAGCTAGTTCACCAATAAAGCAATGCATCTTGACGAATGAAGCTCTGGCACTATTCTCGGGGTTGTTGGGGGGGCTGAAACAACCTTTACACCCGTAAAAGTAAAAATAAACCAAATCCTGGAATGGATGAGAAAAACAGTACAATTCTCATATCTGTATTGACTTATAAATTAAACAAAACGACAGAATAAGTAATAGTACTACACAAAACTTTAACCCCACAATTCGAAATCGTTCCAATTCATTAAACACGTAAAGGAACTAAATCATCCCAACTTTCCTGCCTAGGACATAAACAAAATAAATTAATAACCGAATACCTATTAAATTACGGCTGTTCCCTGAATAATTTTAGCCGTCCCTCATTCGTTCCCTGGCGAATATCATGCACGGGAATCGTATAACAGGATATTCAAATCAGGAGAGCAGTCATGGGTTTTAAACAACATCGTGAATTTTAATAGTCACACGTGTGTTGGAGCGTGTTCTGAATAGAGGCAAAGGCCCTACAATAATATAACCAAGACCTATTTTCTATAGGTTACGTGCCAAGTACTTTAGTGATGGTCTTGGAAGTTAAGTATGAGGAAATGGTTGAAGTGATTGACATTGATAAGTACGGTCAGCTGCAGAGAAAAGGAACGCCCGAACGATGTAAGGATCATGATTTTTTATGTAACTCTCAATATTATTCTATTTTTTTTTGTTTGCAATGAAATGATCGAGCCAATATAATAATACATTTTTTTTTTTATACCACTTAGTTGGCAGACAAGCACATAATATATTGAAGTAGTATTCAAGCCTAATTTAGTTTGTTTTAACAAGTTCCAGCCGCAGTTGACAGCCTCCGTGGCGTAGCGGTAGTGAACGCGGCCGCCACGCAGGAGGCGCGGGTTCGACCCCCGCTCAGTACAAATATTTGTGTTCATGAAATATGGGTATTTGCATTGGTCTGGTCATGCCTCGGAGAACACGATAAGCCGTCAGTCCCGGTTGCCATAAGAACATCTATGGCAGTTGTTACGGGTAGTTGGAACCCTAAAAAATCCAAAAACAACGGTCTAGCTGCAAAGCTTAGATATCGCCTAATGTTATCATTGGGCTGTGGAGGTCAGAAGGCAATCGCTTCACGAAAAAATATCGAGGTCTAGCCAAATCTGTAGTTAAGACTGGTAAAGCGGACCCCAGACTCCGAGCTGAAAAGCTTCGGATGCGACTGGGAATTAAAGCCAGGATGAGAGAGAACGAGTTCCATACAATATTACATTTAGTAACAACCGTGGATTATTTTTTTCTTCTACTCCATTCTTTTCCCTATTTTCTTCTTTTCATTAGTGGCTTCTGAAGCAGAATCGCCACAATTTCGCCCATTTCAAGTTAAATAGATTGTTAAAAAAATTATTAGAGGTGAGACACCAATTTCAAGAAATTCAACCAGAGCCCTTCTTTCCTCGTTCCTGTAGGTAGTAATGTGCGAATGACAACTCTAGTGTCGCTAGCAGTTATAGGCCACGTTAGTCCCTTACCACAAGGTGGGCCAATTGCTTGTGTGCTATCGTAGCATAAAAATAAACCAAAATATACGTTTATTTTTTACATCAGCCAAGTAAAAAAACTTTTAAGTCGTATAAAACTTCTCTGTATTGATGGATGTATTACAAAGTTCTTCCATTTAAGTATTCGCGAAATCAAATCGCTAAGGTACCAAGGTGTGGTATCGTGTTTGATCAATCTGTTTATTTTTGGATAAAATATGTGATAAGAGTTGATCGCAAACATCAATTTCGTTTTATAGGCAGTTTATTGAACTCTGAAATAGAATTTATGTAGATGTATGTAAAGTGCTATAAACTTTTGCAATGCATAGTTTTGAAATCACAAGCAATAATAACATTATTGTGCCTTCTTACAAACTTGAAAGAACTTAGAAGAGGATCTATTATTTCAAATGGCTGTTTTAGGACTTTCTTAGCCATACTATTATCTATTTTGTGGTATAAACTTCAGACATTCTAAACTTTGTTACACCTACGATAAAACGATATCATTGAATTAGGTATAACCGACTTTGAAAAAGAGGGAGAAAGAAGTAATATAGTTTATGTGCTACCCTATTCCTGGGATCCACAGGAAATGATTCCCAAGATAAAAAGATAAATTCTCCAGCTTGGATCTATCAATAAAACTATCAATTTCTTTTTGGAGTTTACTCAACTAATTGAACGATTAGTACAAAAAAGAACACTAAAACGTTGCAAGTTTTAGCGAAAGCTTTCCTTGCATATGACTACACTTAAGCCTATGCTCTCTTTTATAAGTACCTACCCATGCATGACATTTTTGTCACAATAGATATACTAGGTGTACCAACGAATCTCTCCTTAATACTTACCGATTTGGACAATGGTTGAAGATAACTTAGAAATGGTTTATTCGCAGACTTCTAGGAACAGATAACATCTACTTAAAGCGTCCGCTGGGCAAACCCACGCACTTGTACTTAAATCTTCGGATTGGATTTAGTTATTTGGGCTAAGGACGATGCTCTATAAGCGTACACGCAGAGGGATAGTTGAATTACTTAAGGAAGAAATAGACTAATTGATTTTACCAAGGTAAGGTTCCTGGCGCAAAAATATATTTCATTCGATCATTTATTCTTTCATCCATTCATTCATTCAAAGAAAATCCATGCGAAAATTTCTTAGCACCCACTTGTTCAGTTGTATAAGTTGAAGAGCCCTGCTTTTTTACGATTTCACCAATCTCTAATCTAATATCGACTTTAAGTAGTAGCGTGCTCCATTCATAGTGGGACCACTGGAAGTGATAAACCTACAACATGTCTTCAAATTTTTATGGTTCTCTTATAGTTTCGGTACTCCCGACTAGTCTGCAAATTAGCCCCAAAACCCTTAGTTCTTCAATTATTAATCTCTTCGGCATAAATAAGCCAGGCTGTGTGCTTTCTGCTACCTCAGTACCTACCAGTAGTATGAAAAATTCAGCTAAAGTATATCCCAGGTAATCCCACACGCTTGTACTACTAATGGCTTAGACTATTAAGGCCAATGTTCTATTTAAGGAAAACCATTGAGGGATAGTTACATTTAGGGCGCTCAGTTTCTATAAATACATTTTAATTACGCCTTAACAAATCAGTCAATCAGTGTATCAATCTGTACCACCTAGATTTCGTTGGTTATCTGTTCCAAAAAGAAGCCATCATTATTAATAAGTAATAAAATACGGAAGTAGGTATTAATTATCATAATACTCAGAAGCCTTGTAAATAATAACTTAGCATTAGCAAATATTAATTTGTTTGGGAATATCCCAAAAACTTGTTGAATGATTGCTCATCGATTACGTTACTTTAAAACTAATGAATGGAGAATCAATTTGTAAATGACCTAATGGTATTTCAGTGAGTCACAGTTCTGGTTTGTAGTTTGACACTTGACACACATCGTAGTGTCTATTTAGGTAATAGAAATACTGGCTAGTAAGATTGCACATCATTTTTTTGTTGTATTCTCACATTTCCCACCCAGTAACGCCCAAACGAGTAACACTGTTACTGGTTGGAAAAAATATTCTCGTCGTGTCACAGGTGTTACTGGATGCAACACTTTTTATCCAAAAGAGTAACTCTGCAAAATATTGTCTGACTGCCTGACTGCCTCTGTGGTGTAGCGGTAGTGAACGCGGCCGCTGCGCAGGAGGCGCGGGTTTGATCCCCGCACAGTGCAAATATTTGTGTACATAAATATGAATATTTGCATTGGTCTGGGTGTTTCTATATAAAATAATATGTATGTATTTACAACTAAAAAATATCTAAATATGTTTATCCGCATTCTAGAACCCAATGAGTACAAAATTGATCTGAGTAGCGTTCCCACCGCTAACAAAGTGATGAATCTAGGCTTCTTTTTGAACTCTAATGAAAGTAGGTAAAGGTAACTAAATATTTCGAAATATTTTAATACTTCTTCAATAAACTCAGAAACTGACTTTGTAAGAATTAAATTTTATTACTAGGTGGATTTTTTTACCTCTGCAACCAATCAGTGCAAATCTATATTTGTCACGCTTGTAAGCGATTTAACTTTGTTACGGACGAATTAACCCGTGAGTGAGTTATTCAAGGCATTCGGATTTTACTTTGATAGCGTATAGCGCCGATAACCTAGTGAGTTTTTGCAATCATCCAATTAAACGATTGACGCAATGGCAAACTCTCTACATTCATGAGAGTAGATAAAAATAGTTTACATTTTTATCAGGATAGTGAAGTGAAGAAGAATGAAGGAAGTGAAGACCGCCACGTGGTTCCCGGCAGAGTAGAATTTGGGCCACCCGATCTCTTCCCTTGCGGTGTCGTACAAGGCGACTTAGGGATAGGGCTGTATGACATCAGACAGGTATATACAGCCCAGACTCAGCCTCAGATGCATGGCTCGAGTCAACAATATTGCCCGGAATATGGCAATAGGCTCAGTGCTCACCCCCTATTACGTGGGACCTAACACAATGACTGATGAAATGTGGGTGTTAATTCAACTCTGCCTAATCTTACGGGGATAAAGGCGTGATTGTATGTATGTAGTGAAGTAAATAAAAGAGAGTAATGTGTTGATCCTATATATACCCTAATGTCGATATCTGCTCTTATAACTACAAGTGTTGAATTAAATCACATTTGTTTCATAAACTTGTCGTCTTAAGCATATTTGTTTTGTACTACTGGCATCCTTATAATGAAGACGATAGTTCAAAGTATTTTTTGAACTATGTTAAAGAGCTATTTCTACTAAATCCAATATTCAAACACGAGTGAATCAATTCTCGCTAAATTCCTTTGCTAAATATTTTCCTTTCAGTCAAAGGAATATCTGAAATAGAGTAGTGACAGTTAACGCACCCTGGATCGTAAATCTGAAGAGGATTTCCCATAATCCTAATAGTGACTGAACTACCCATTGAACTGTAATAATTTGGAAAATATAGTTGAAGTTGATATTGGATCCTATTCTGTAATGTGAATAAAAATGATTCTACGATCTCTTTACAGAAAATATGTGTAGATACACATATTTTCTGGTTTTAATGAACTAATATTATGGATACTAGTTCCAATGTGATTGTTATAACAGTCGCTACCTTAATTTCCCTCCCTACCCGTGGTACAACTGCGATGTTGTACCACGGGTCATAATTATAAATACCAAAAAAAAAGAGTTGAACCATGGGTAACTTTACTTCTCCGTAGTACAACCAGTTGAACATCGTAGTTGTACCACGGGTCGGGCACGCTTCATTTTACATACTCAATATTCGAGGAGGTGCTTGAAACGCGGCGCTCCCAGGCTTGTCACCAAGTCATGAAGGCCAAGAGATTTTGAGGCTGTTTGAGTGATGTGCCCTGATGCTCCTTTTGCCTAAAATAAAAGCTAAAGATCTCTGTCGTTCCTTTTCTGTCACTGGCTCTTCGGATTGCATCATCACCTCACAAAATAATGCGGGGTCATTTCGCAGACTTAACGCTCCAATATCTATGCCAGTATATTAAGTTGTGTGTGTCCGGAACAGCCCTGGCAGTGGTGTTGCCAAGGTTACCTCCCGCACTATACGATTTACGAATTCTCGAGGTTCTGCATTAGCTGGTAGAAGATGTGACAGCGGTGTTACCCCATCTTTTTCGCCATGAAATTGGTCAAAGACAAAATCCCAACCGTTGACGTTAGGATATTGTTTGTAAGTATTTATACCTCCCAGTGCGAAAGTTTCAATTGCACGATGCATGTGTGATAGTTCTGTAGTACTATCGAAGTAGTTCAAGTTGCTGTTGCTGTTGCTAGATTGCGCTGAGGTACATGTGGTACCGCCACACTCCCATAGACATTAAAGTATTGGATTATTTAATATTTGACTAGCTGTCCCGGCGAACTTCGTGCCGCCATATTATTCCCGTTCCCGCTGCATCTATTTTCTCATCCTTTAAACCTTCTCTGGACACCCACGAATATTTTAAGACTAAAATTAGTCAAATCGGTTCGTGCGTTCTGGAGTTATAGCGTCAGGAAGGAAAACCCGACTTATTTTTATATAGTAGAATTACCTCAATCAGCGATAATATAATTCATAGAATCATTCATTCATTCAGAATAAGGAAATCGCACACGAATTTTCCTGTTCTTATATGGAGTTCTATATGACCTATCATTAGAATTTGAATTAATACATTGCCAGAAAACCCATCCAAATCGACTGTAACTGTAACATCTGCTCCATTTTGCTAGTCCTACATATGTCTTAGTACAAAATCAATAATTTATTACCACTAGACAAGCTTGACAAGCAACAAGCATCTACCCGTCAGAGAGCCACTAACACATGACGTTTCCACATCACTTAATTCTCTCATTTGTGATGCCGTTGCCATTCCACTATAAGCACATCTTATTACCACCGGGAAAACACTGTTGTAATAATTGTCACCCTTATCACCTAAAAAATAGGGTTCAACATATCTGAAAATATATTTGACTAGTGGCAAAAACTTTTATGTTAGTGGTATTTAGGCGTACAAGAGTAAATAACTTGAGGCAACGCAATTTTAACCTTATCACACAAGGATAAAGACTATAAGAAATGCAGGTTTGTATATGGGATACGTGTCGTCTTGAAGTAGCTAATGGTTCGAAGGAAATATATAGTAGTGTTGGGAAGAGTCGTAGAAATAGGACAAAGAAAATGTGTCCAGTGGCTTGTAAAGTACTCATAATTTATCCAATGCGCACCTGAGTATAATAATTTGCGTGTTTATGACCTCCACTAGACAGTAGATTCCGATAAATTTATGATTACTTGAACTGTATCTGTATAAATATTCGAAGTGATAGGCAGGGATGTATTGACATTCGATATTTTAACACTTTTGGTGGGTACGTTTACTGTCTAATGAAGAATAAGCTTATGTTTTGTGGTTGTGGAGGTTAGATGGCAGTGGCTCCACGGAAAATATCGAAGTCCAGCCAAATCCGCAGTTAGACTGGCAAGGCAGACCCAAAACTCCGAGCAAAAGCTTCGGATGCGACGGGGATTAACGCTAAGATGAAGAAGAAAAATATCCTTATCCTTGAGGCACCCTGTATGATATCCAATAATGGTGAGGCGGTAAAGCGTTCATCTGCTACATCAGAGCTCTCATGTTCGATTTATTATTAACCAAGGCATTAACCAAGATCAGAATTTTCCGTTCTTATCAGTAAAACAATGAAGTAAATTTTCCAGAAAAATAGCTTATAGAAGAAGTGTTGTATATCTTCGAAGGGGTGACACAAATCAGAATCTCTGCTACTATTTGAGATATTAGTTTACCGCAATACTTTAGATAGTAGACTTAGCGATTCAGGAACCTATAACATATTGAATGTGATCCAAATTTTGACATTGATATAGGTATTATACTCTTCACTGCGCTTCCATTTCTGATACTGATATCTGTGTTCTGTCCAAAAAACTCTTAGGACAATAGTAATAGAAGGTATCTATGCGACTATTGATTTATTGTAATTAAAATATACTAGACTCTTAGCACTTTCATGCCCTGGTGAAATTTATTTATGTTTTTCTTGTCATATTATGTTCTGTTTCTACAGCTTCACAAAAAAAATAATCAAATCATCGTACTAGTAAACCTAAGCTCGTATTCGTTCAAGAAATAATCAATATTCAATCATTTTTAATATCAATAAAACATGTTTGAATCAAATCCATCAAAAACCTTAGAGAAAATAAAAATATACCACTAAAATATAAATAGCAAACAGACGAAGAGTTCCACTTACAGAACTTTTAAACCAGTCCCTTGAGTATTGAAAGGGACAGCGCAGACCTCTTAGAAAATGTTTTCGGATGTTGTAAAAGATGGCTCCCCACTCGCCTCAATAAAATAGTAAAAACTACTGCCGTTTTATTATTGCGGTCCAAATCGCATTGACTTCGTAAAAGGAAAATATATCGACACTGAAACAAACTGTCTGTTACATCTTATTATATGTACACATACATAAAAACACGTTTCCTTCTTCGGAGAGATGAATGTGTGAGTTATTTATGTTACTTATTTGTTATTTTATTTACTTTCATCATTATTTAGTGAATTTTCCTTGTAGGTATATACAAGGACAAATCACCCAAATGCTTATTTAACCAGTTTTCTCATGGTAAAAATTTTAGGGAAAAAATATGTGGTTTGGGTTACCGATAGACGTAACTTGTGAATTGTATCGTCGTACACACATACATATAATTACGCTTTTATCCCTGGAGGGTTAGGCAGAGGTAAATGAACACTCACATTTCTCCAATCATTGTATTCATCCCACGAAATAGAAGGGTCAGCCTATTGCCGCATTCCGGGCACTATTGTTGACTCGAGCCTTGCATCTCAGGCTGAGTCTGGGCTGTATGTATCTATCTGATGTTTCGGTAGAGCATCCAGTTCTTTTTCGTACCACAAAGAAAGGAAGTACCTACCTACTTATAACTTTAGATACCAAAAGAATCAAACACATATTTCAAGAAATTCCGTCTGACCTTCACAATTAGAAGGCATGCTGATATTTATTACTTACGGATATGTCGCTATTTTGCAAAGCATGAATGTTATTATATGCAAGACTAATTTATTTCCTAACGATAATTATTTTTAATGAACGTACGAAAGTACTGAAATAAAACTAAACTTATTAATGCGTAATAATTGCCAGGAGTCATGAATAAAAAATGATATTCATAAATATTTTTTATTAATTTTGTTTGTTTTGTTTTGCTGATTTAAATACAAATTTTATGTAAATCTTGAAATGCATACAATACATAATACATTTACGAGTTCTGTCTAGCAGATGTTTTTATAAAATTAAAAATGTTGCTATTTTCTTAACTTCTGACTTTGTTTGTTATTAAATAGTGATAAAAGTTGTGTACTGAGAATGTTCCCTAAGGCTCAGAATTTCATGTCACTATGTTTCTATGGCACTTAAATATAATATAATACTTATTCATTATATTATCAGTTTTTGTTAACGTGTATTAAAGAAAATTTTGATTAAAAGCCTATTTGTATTAGATTTAGTCTACTACATAAAGCTGTGGTTTTTCCAAGCGCCTACCATATGGGGTTCTTCAAGAAGGGCATTAGAAGTTTTCCTACCGGGTTAACAATACGTCTACGAGTGTGACGCCCCTGGTGTTGCACACGGCCATTGACCGCGGTAACCACTTTTCATTTGGTGGGTCGTGTGCTTATCTGCCTCCTAAGTGGTATAAAAAACTGGAATCGTATAAAAAAGATTATCTATAATATAAAAATGAATCCCTAAATGTGTTGCTAAGCGCAAATCTCGAGAACGGCTGAATCGATTTCGCTAATTCTTTTTTAGAATATAGAGAAAAATTTAAAAAGAAAGAATCGACTGTTAGGCGGTATGAAGTTCGAGGGGTCAGCTAGTTATAAATAAATTCAGTGTTTTTTTTTACTTTTGTACTACATTTATAAGTTACAAATACAGTGCTTATATGAAAGTAAAGTAACAGAATACGATAGCGGCTCGCGCGTGCCGTTTTAGACACTAAAGTAAAGATTAAGGTCAAGAAACTACGTCTTGAACGACCACCAGAGCCCAACTGACATGTTTGTATCTTTGAATAAAATTTTATAAGACATCTTAGGGTAAAAGAACCCTGAATTTGCGGTCTATTTCTTACATGAAATCTTGAACCTTTTCAATATGGTTTACATAGACCCTAACCTAGATTTAGGGAAGGGACTACTGACTATATATGAAGGTTATTGTTGTAAAAATAGTAAACTTTTATGTTTGTCAAAAATATTTGTTAGAATTTTTTTATCAGAAAACGATACAATTATAGTGGATATTGCACTCAAAGGTAAACTGTTTCTAACACTAAATCATTAAACTATTCAGAGACATATTCATTATACGTTCTGACAAGGAGTGGAATGCCCTACGCGACTCTGTGTCCTGAAACCTATAACTTGGGAATCTTCGAGACTTGAGTGAATAGGTTATTTCTAGGCAAGTCTGCTCCACTGTTAGTCATATCGGCTCATTGAATCCACAAGGGATGTGGTGAGCAAACGCGAGTAAAAGAACCACAAAAAGTAATAAACAAAACTTTCTAACTCGGTATCTTACCGTAATTTCAAGGCTATCTGCTGCTTTTTGATTCTCCTATATTCAAATCTTTGTTAAGACAATCAGTATAATTAGCAGTTTCTGAGAAAAATATCTCAGGTATTTGTCACGTTTCTCTAACTTATGGACAATGTGAATGATTTAGTGGTGTGCCAATCTGTGATGAATCATTTTGCTGACTCAGGCGCATTCTCTCGTCTCAGGTAGCGAACAGGTTGACTCATTGGCGTTAAGTTCACAAGTACTGGTAGCCACAAGTTATGTAATACTGTTTACTTTGTTTATGTCAGGTTCGTTAGTTGTCAAATGATTCATGGTTTTCTGAAATATGGTAAAAATTATAATGGTGGCCTAGATGGAGGCCGCAAGTGCGAATCATTTCTTGGCTATGAATTTTTCCTATTTCCTTTAGGAGTATATATTTTTTTAACGCTGCTATCTGAGAAATGTCATAATATGAGTTTTTGTTAAATATTCTGCAAGCCAAGTTGGGTTGGCTTCGAAGGGTACTTGATTAGATCACGATAAAAGCATCACTTTATGATTACGCTATTGCACCAATTGTAGTTATACATCTAATAATATCTTTGCTATTCTATCACAAAAACTAGTTGTTAACATTCTTACAATCCTTTTTAATTTATTCTGTACTACCTTGAGAAAATATGCATCGTATGACACAAAGTTTTCCATGATAAGGTCAACGTGATTCATAAACAGATATGGTCAGTAGCGTCATAGTGGTCAGAGCCTTATATGTTTATTGTAATGTGAAATAGTTTCCTATATGATATTCTTTAGCGAATGAGCAGTAACAGAATGTAATAAATAACTATTTAAAATCTCATTTTGACTGCCTGTGTGTCTGCTGATTAACTTACTAGGCTCTGACATACGCTTAGCTTAAGAGCTTAGAGGGTTCAACAGCAATCGCTCCCGTAATAGCCTTGATAACTCAAATCAAGAGATAGAGTAGGAGAGGGAACCCGGGGCTCCAAACACTGCTTTGGAACCAATTTGTACCAATCGCACTGTGATGATGATGAATATGAATTTGTTAATAGCTCCTTATAATGATAACGATATTAATAATTATGTTATAATTTTGCTTTTATTGTATTTTCTGGCATATATTTACATTTTGTGGTTTTAATTACGAACACACCACGTCATTCGGTTAACACATAAATAACGATTAGCAATTATAAAATAGGTAATAAATAAAATTAATGCGCAAATTAACTGTCGAAGTATACTTAAGCTATGTCAATTAAAGATTCGATTGCGCCTATGTCACCATGTTGGGTACCTAATCCACGACGATGATCAAAACTTCTAGAATCAATCAATCAATCAATGAATTAGCCTATTGCAGTCTTGGTAGAAGCCTATATGCAGCAGTGGCTGGATATAGGCCTCTACCAATATGCGCCACGTTTGCCGATCCTAAAATAAAATTGCGATTTTTTATTACGTTCCCTTTTTTTTCTTTTATATACCTCTGAGATCGCAGATACACCCACCGTGACCTATGGACGTGTGTAACACTAAGGGCTTCACTCTTAAACTGCCGACCCTCTAAGAACTTTCTGATGCCCTTCTTGAAAAACCCCACATTGTAGTCGCTTGGAAAAACACAGCAGTAAGATCGTTCTTTCATACTTCAAAGTGCGTTTGTCTTACCATATGCGCTTTGTGTTACTATATGGCTTGGATATATTCCGAGGGATGAAGGCTAAGACAGTCAGGATAAATGAAATGGTGGAAAAGAGGAGTAAGAGAGTGGACCCAAGACTTCAAAATGCAAGCTTTGAATGCAAGCGGGGCACTCGTATGAAGAAAAGAATTGGCAGGAAAATACCAAAAATAATATTTTTTGTGCTGAACATTCAAAAACTTTGCTAGTAAGTGAGCACATGGTGAAACTGTGTTAGGTCTACCAGTTTATTACCTGAAATATGCACAACATTGTTAAGTCGGATGTAATCTTTCTCAAACATTAACATAATTAAAATGACTTAACAATTTGTTACAGGGGTCCAGTCCAGGTAATTACGTAAACAAAAATATTTGTAAAACACTCATTATTTTTATATAAGCGTCGTGGTTGGGTAGCTTCAAATTTAAATTTTTTGAAAGGCTTTTCCGTGTTTAAATATACAAATATAGTAATTTCTTTCATACTTGTATAATGAGAGACCTGAAGAGTAACTTTTGAATTAGTATAAAATTATGTAGGCAGTTTGTAATTATTTTATGTCTCAAAGGAAAAGAAATATGTGTATTTTATGCTAATACTTTTGTCCAACTTTTTAGTCGTTTATTCCATTGTTTGTTTGGATCATACATTACAGAGTATAGTCTCTGTACCTATGTAGGAAACAAGGCTTTCTAAGCCTACCCTTTGTAAGTAACCTTTATGTAAAGTGTCCAGTAGACCTAACATGAAGCATCCGCAGTTGCAGGTTAAAGTGTCGGAAAATCGGTTCCACGAAACAATTAGAACTGAAGTCGGTACGTGACGTGACCTATCGGTTGGACATAAACCCTACCGAAAGAAAACTGTATCTAGTGATTTCATGGTACCTACCTACCTTCATGGATTTTGTTCGTGTTTCCTGCTGGCCCGAATTTTCGGATGTTTCATGGTAGTGCCCAAGTTCTCCTAACAAATTCTAATCTATATTACTGTGGGGGACACATCTAGTCATCAACAAATTTAACATCACATAAAACAATGAACGAAACATTATACCTATATTTTGTTATTCAACTCCTCTGGGATTCATAAAACTACCTTTACGTAAATGATTGGACATTTATATTCCAATTTAAAAAATATTTTTAAATATTTTACTTTTAATCAACTTATAAATATCATTGGCAGTACCTACCTATAAGTGACTTTTTTTTAACTTGTAGTCACATAAAAAGACCTTGGAAGTGTCTATGTAGTCGTATTTTAAGGAGAATGTAAATGTTTAGTCAACGTCATTGTAATTCAGTCCTATTTATTGCAAAAATACGTACCTACCTACCTTTCAAATTCTTGCATCATGACGCATTTGCCGTTTTACATTCTAATGATTATTATCTAGATTTTTTTTATCAAATGCGAGTATTTTCCAAGGTTGGTTTAAAAGCCACAAATAATTTAATAGCACTTTTACAGTGGACTGCATTTATATATATGAGGCAATCAAAAAAATTAACGTAGAAATTAACATCGTAGTAAATGAAGCGGGGAAAAAAATTGGATGCGGCTATTAGTCCAGTCATTTGGTATTTTTACCTGGAAAGTTTTCCGGGAGTTTTGAAAATTGGCAATTTTATAGATTTTGATATGCTCTTTCCAAATTTGAACTTTGCCACCTCGTATGTTTGCCGCTCGCGCCGCCATTTTGAAAAAATGGCGCCTAAAAGCAGTTTTTTGATAATTACTCCTTTCCGACGCATTTTACAGGAAAAACATATTTAACAAAATAAAAGTAGAGGAAATTTCCTACAATTCGTGATAATTTTTTTTTCCCTAAAATTAATAGTTTCGGTGTAGGAGCGCCGTAAAGTGTAATTCAATACACGTTTCGGCAGAAATACTCATTTCCACACCACCATGAGGTAGAGAAATCGGCGCGTTTTTTTATCGTGGTATCCCTTCTATCTACTTCATTAGAAGCCATGGCTCTGTAAATGCAAACGACACTGTGAAATGATAAACGTATACTGATGACTCAGACTAAATATTTCTGTTGAGCTCAGCCGGGGCTAGATGTTTCTTAGAAGGGAAAGAAGGGGCCTGACACAGAAGGGGCGCATTTCTTTATACCTGCGGAGACATGACAGACTATAGTTACCTATAATTACTATAGATAACCTTCGTATAATTTTTATAATTTACAAATCACAGTATGAGCAGTTTAAAGTAAATATTACACGTTGGTGTGGATGTATAATGGTTTACGGCGCTCGTACGCCGAAACTATTGATTTTAGGAAAGAAAAGGTTTAACATAAATTGTAGGAAATTTTCTCTACTTTTATTTTGTGTAATATGTTTTTCCTGTAAAATGTGCCGGAAAGGAGTTATTATCTAAAAACTGCTTTTGGGCGCCATTTTTTCAAAATGGCGGCGCGAGCGGCAAACATACGAGGTGGCAAAGTTCAAATTTGGAAAGAGCATATCAAAATCTATAAAATTGCCAATTTTCAAAACTCCCGGAAAACTTTCCAGGTAATGTTCTAGGTTTTCGCCCAAATGACTGGACTATATGAGGCTAAAGAGATTTATTTTTTTTACTGTTATAAAAATAAATATTAGCAATGATCTTGGTTGCATCCGAAGTTCTCACCTGGGAGCTACGGGTCCGTAGACCGTAGTAGGTAATAGATAGATGGAAAACAGAACAAAAGGAACAGACACACACACACACACACACACACGCACAAGCATTGGTATTTAAAATACAAGTACCTATATTAATAGGGTGAAACTTGTAGGTATTTATTAATTTTAAATAGGTCTAGGTACAATATTTAATTATCTCTTTCTGTTACAGGTCACTTTCGCAAATCGAAAGAACTCAACATTATAGCTAACTCAATAAATCAAAACGTAAGTACCTACATAACAACTACCTAATATTTAATAAGGGATAAAATAAACCTAAAGCTTTAGTCAAGTCATTTTGAGCACATTCAGTAATTTTGAAACCTATAAATTGAATTCATTTTCGCTTGTTTAAATACATGTACGAGTAAAATTGGGACAAAGTGCCAGGCTGGGCTGGTGCCAAAGTGTGATTGAAAATCATAGCTGACGAAATAGTTTATTTTTCCAAAATTTTCTTATCTGGGCAAAATTTTATTAGTTAATAACCAGTTACCGAAACGGAAATAAAAATCTTCTTTCGTAACTGCTTATGGAACTTGATAACGTTACGAAAACGATAATTTAATTGTTCTTTCGCCAGTTATCAAAATCAATGTTTAGTCAATGGTCAGTAGACGATTGTGGACGAAGCTGTTAAACAAATTAAATATTATAGTAGTCGTGATCCATCAAAATGTCTTTATTTCAAATGAACATACCGCGTGGGTGTTTCCTCTATTGAACACAATGAACATTATCCACTTATTGCCGCTTAAATTGGTTAATTGTCGGTGCATCGCTCGCGATCTCTTGGGGCATTTAAATTAAAGGCTTACGGAGCTGGCAATGAACGATGACATAATACAATAAGTACGAGTATTCTAGCCATTCTAGGTATACAATTATGTGTTGCGCCTTGCTTAGGTATTCCATAAAGAAATATTTTCCGGCGTACCGAAGAGTGGAGTTTGGAAAGAATAATAAAATAGTTAATTCTATTCTGGGATACATCCACTTATCTTTAACGTCTTGTGACTTTTCAGTAGTTTAAGAAATCGTTTTTTTTTTCAATAAAAAATTATTATGCTTTTTAAAAGTTCTTGGTCAGACTTAAAATCTGTCATTACAGATTGTCAGTATATTATGGTTGAGTAGAACCGGAGATAATGAACAAAAGTCGCGATAGCCAATATTCAAACGGGCGCGCCGCGTTACGTTATAAAAAATAGTACTTACTGTACTTTACGTTACTGACGGACGGCTTATGAACATGTATTTTGGAACATCACTCGCCAACGGCCATACCACGTTGAATACACCGGTTCTCGTCCGATCACCGAAGTTAAGCAACATCGGGCGTGGTTAGTACTTGGATGGGTGACCGCCTGGGAATACCACGTGCTGTTGGCTTTTTGCTTTTTTATAATTTGTTTATTAATTTTCACTTTAAATTCTGATAAACTTTTAGAAGTTTATTAACTTTTTTATATAAATTTTGTAATAATTCCACATAATATTAATTTGTGATAGCTGAAATAATGTATTTTTTTGCTTACTGTAGAGAACAAGGGAAGGGACCTACATCGTACCACAATGCACCTACTCGTGGGTCAATTAAAAGTAGGTACCTGTAGTTGCAGATACAGTTATTGAAAATTTGAGTGGGCTGTTACGTACCTCAAATAAAAGTCAAGAGACTTAACCCAGTCTTCATAACACCGGATTTAATTTAACCAATTCACACTAAGAACACCCACTGCTATTAGCAGTCGTGAATGTATGAGTGGGATGTAACTCATTTCCTCTTATTAAACATGCAAATTATTATTATCTTGGTTTCTCGCCTCATTGCATTGTCTGTACCTTTACGAATTTTTACCAATTTATAAATTGGAATTTCAATGTCAAAAAAGCTTAGTGGTTAAGAAGTCGGCCTTACGATCGAAAGGTCTCGGGTTCTAATCCTGGTCATTACACTACCGACGTGCACCCATTCCTAACACAATCAATTTAGATTAGCTGGAGGGGTTAGCGGGCATATTAGTAATTTCGATTACTATTCTTTAAAAAAAATGTAGGTATACCATTGGGTATACCTAATAATGTTCCCTTTTATTCATTTCTTTTTATGGCTGTTATACTCACGTTTGGTTCCTATCTCAACTTTAGGTAAGTGACGATGTGGCCGACGGTGAAGCACGCTTGCCTAGAAGTAACCTATTCACCATAGTCTTGAACACAGAACAGCTACTCTTTAACTGTTCTGTGGTCTTGAAGACACCCAAGTTATAGCTATCCAGAAACAAAAATTCGGGCAAGGCATTCCACTTCTTGGCGGTATGAAAATGTATCACCGAATCGTTTGGTACGTATACAAAGTGGAATATTCACGGTTCACGGTGTATCGGTGGCAGGTCACCGTGCGTTTGGTCGTTCGATAGTGGAGATTGTTCATACAATACATGCTTGCACTAATTTATTGAATCCAATTTTTTTAATTTATTGATGTATATTCATTCTAGGAACAGTATTACTCCACCACCTTCATAATCGGTGACTGTAACCTCTTCAATTTAATGTATGGACCTCTAAAATCTACAGTCATCTTTAAAATGATTCATATACCTAATCTGTTATAATAAAAACTGCTGGGCAACAAATCTGAATCATCAAACATTGAAAACACCTATTTCCTGTACATCTGGCTGGACCTACTTGACGTTTTTGAATCATATTCGACCGTGAAGGACCTTTACTATAATATTGCCAACCATTTTTTAGAATAAAATCGATATGATATTAGCCCGTAGCTTCTTCATTTTATTTTGCAGGAGCAGTGACACCTTTGTTATTAAACACTATCTAGTGAGGAAGAAAAGTTGAACTTTTACGGACCTATTGTTTTTGCATCACATTATTAAAGGTTTCACCTTGATTATTTTTTTGGAATAACAATCGATTATTGTATTCACCCACTAGCTTCTTCACTTTATTTTGAGTGGTGACACCGCAAATATTCCGGCCATCTAGCGAAACTACGTTGAACTTATAAGGAGCTATTGTTTCTGCATCGCATTATTAAAGTTTTCACCTTGATTAATATAAATACACTTAAAATCAACCGCTAGGGGCGCTCACCTTATATCTCACGTAAGATTGTAAAAACCATCTCTATCACTTTAGATCCTGAAGGAGCTTACGATAGAGTTTCGTCCGTCCATCAATAGGTAGGAACTAGCAATACATGCGCGGTTTCAAATATTTATGTTTTCCTTTTATTATTAATCTACTTCTACTGTACTTAGGGTACTCTTAAGGGTGAAATTTAATGACGTGTCTCTAAATAACTTTTCGACATCATTTAAATCAATATTTATTTGAAAACTCGCTACCAACTCAAATCGTAACTTATGATTTTGTCTTTTAAAACCCCAATATTTGAGGGGATTAAATTAATGTTAAGGAAGTTAAATCGACTGGCAAAATAAACTTTTAGATTTAGATAGGTATCTATTGATTTAGTGGCGTTTCTTGTTGTGATCTATCCGTCTACTTAAAGTAATTCTCGCCCAGTTTGTATGTGTATTCCTGAATAAATGTGTTTTGTGTGACGTGTTTGGTCATAATATGTGAGATTTAGCGACATTGAATGCCATACTAACACGGTTTGTTAGCATCAGATTGATCTTGACTAGCAAAGTAGGTATGTACTCAAAAATTAAACGTTAATATACTTTGGTATTCCCCCTTCCTGTTGACTGATTGTTCTGATATTTGGTACACATCTTTAGTTTGGACGATACCTTTAAATCAATGAAACAGTTCGAATTGATCTGAATCTGAATGAAGATCTTTTTGAGTAGTCAAGATCAATCTGATGCTGACTGTATCCTCTTTTAGCAACGCAACTTTATCATCTCTGAGATATTGTGTGAGACCACGGCAACTGCTGACTACATATTATATTAATGTAAATCGAGTGATTGATTTTTATCTGCGTTGTAATGAAATACACACAAAATTAATGTTTACTCACTTATACTAACAATAAACAGGGGAAACCCAACCAATACCCACAACATTCATCAAACAAAAACGAAAAACAAATAGTAATTTAATTAAAAATGAAATCAATTTCGGAATTCTATTTTTTAAATATTATTGTTTTCGAAAGTTTCGTTTTTGCTTTACTTAAGCTTAGAATCTATTGTAGTTTCTATTTTTAAATGTAGCAATGTTTAGAAAGAAGTGTAAAGTGTAATTAACACGGGCTTGGCATTTGCGCTACAATTGGTCGAGTGGCTGCAACGCCAATTTGAACCAATTAACATTAGGTGCAAGTTCAAGATAATGCAAGCATACGGACTGTGAGAGGAATCATTTGAAATTAGGTTCATGATGTAATTTAGAAAATGGAATCTTTGGTGAAAGACAACTTGTCAGCTTCAAATATTCCTGGTTTATCTTAAATTTCACCTATTTATAGACAAACGCAATACATTTATCTTTTCTTGCTTCTACAGCCTAAGGGCTTAAATAAAGAACTCCATATTCATACCTTGAACTTTTCTAATACTACTGAGTACTCTCATCTCTTGCAATAAAATCGTACAAAGACACTCGTAGATTAAGTGAATAAATAAGGGTATTTAATTCACTGTCTTTGGACATTAAAGAAATTCTAAAGACATATTAAAAGAAGTATAACGGTGATATTTGCAATAAATTGAAGCAGTAAATCATTGCAATGTCTGGCGAGTGTCTGCAAAGAATTCGTATCTACTAAAAATTTTAGGATCCACTTTATTGCACTGTATATGAGACGCATATTAAAATGCTGGACAGTCGAGGTTTAACTCAATATCCACTCATAATTTTGGTAATAACTTGCAGTATACATACATACATACCTACATATAATCACGCCTTTATCCCCGGAGGGTCATGCAGAGAGTGAATTAATACCTACATATTTTACCAATCATTGTATTAGGGCCTACATAATAGGGGACGAGTCTATTGCCGTATATCAGGCACTATTGTTGACTCGAGCCATGCATCTGAGCCTGGACTGTATATACATATATCTGTTGGATGTTAAACATGCCTATCCGTTAGTCGCCTTGTACGACACCGCATGGGAGGAGATGGGGTGGTCCAAATTCTCTCTGCTGGAAACCACGCGGCAATTACAGTATAAAAGAACATAATATACATAATTAAGTACTCGCCACGCCTGTAAATCCCCGTCGCCAACTATGATTTTCAAGCGGGTACTTAGTAGTATAAAAGAAATAGGTAATAATACATTAGGTGGTGACTTAGAACTGATTTAGTAAACATAACGAAAATATTTCGAATAAAATATTCATAAAACAGGTAGGTATGTAGATAAACTAGTTGTAGTCAGCTTAAGATCTTTTTTTTCATAACGGCTCATTATCATCATCATTTTTGTGTTAGCTCCGGTCGCATCCGAAGCCCTCATCACAACCACTCGTATTCTCAAATATTCTATAGATAGTGGTCGAACTTCGAATAATGGATAAACACTAGTCCGTACAAATGATTATGATAACAAAAGGAAATTAATACTCGCTATTTTCCCGAGCCTACATGATAAGGGACGTACTCGTAACGGACTCGACAGCACCCTTAAGGATGGAAATGATAAATAAATTCTGTTAAAGGACCGCCTTCAACCATTCTTACTCATATTACTATAGCTTATACTTACCTACTTTTTCATGTGATATCTTTTCAGAGCGAAACTTCATTCACTTGATAAAAATATTGTAAACAGTTTGTAAGTAGTATATTATTTTATTACACAGAAAATGCGCCTAAATAATCCTAAAAGTAAGTAGCTAAATGCCTAATAAGTAATAGTAAATTGCAATGCAAATAAATATGTTGAACATCTTTACGGAATAGCGGCGCAAAACCGATACCTGTCAGGATTTTTTCAGGAAACCTCAGGACAGAATTGGCTGAAATTGGGAATACTTACCTACTATTCTAGTGGCTTCTGTGTGTAGGTATTAAAGAAAGTGCAGAAAAATGACGTTGTCTCGTGGTGTATTTTGACTTGACAAGGGTTGCAGCGTTAGTTCAAGAACCCTTTATAAAAATCTCCCTTCGCAAACAATTTCACAGTCTGCGAATTCGTTTATAGACGGCGAATTAGATCTAAAACAGATCACCTTCCGGCCTCGGCGTAAATTGTCTATTCTGCGCCTAGGGTACAAAGGATAGCCTTAAGCGTCATCTCTATTCCTTTCTGTGTGTTTTGGGCGAGCATATGGATACATTTTACGAATCGGTCTTTTATCAAATCAATTTTCCTCAAAAATTATATTTGCATTCACAAAACTATTTTTTTAATCTGCTATAGATTTAATAGAAGCAAATAAAACATTGAAATTGTGATCTTACGAGTATATCATTATCATTACTATTTATTCTATACTTAAATTCGATACCACTTTTATATTATATTTTGAGATTTTTGAGACCAAATGGCAAGCTTTGGATGAAACTGATTAGTTTCATTTCAGCTTGCCATTTGGTCTCAAAAATCTGCTTTACTATTCCATTATTGGCTTACCTTGGCTTTTACCGCAGCGAATGATGTTTGACCATCCAACCTCAAGAGAGAAACCTGTACAAGAGCCTCGTGTCGATCAGCAGGTGTGCAACTTGTAGATGATTATTTTAACTTGGACTCCGAAGATCCGCATTTTACCCTTTTTACTTTATACATTTTTTTTCCTCGCGTTAATGTTCACGTAGGTGGAATCATGCTATGAAGAGGTCATTTTAATCTAAATCCTACAGCGAACCACACTTTGTAGCGCTAGTTGTGGCTCTTCATCATAATCTTAAACATTCGTGACCTACCCACGTATTGCACTTAATATAGTCCCACGTCTGAGTAGGTAAGAATTAAAGAATCTATAAAGTCTAGAAAACTGGCGCATTCATAACCTTCAGTAACTTTTTAACTACTAAATCAAAATACTGTAGTACCTACTTATTTAAGATCATTTTGAAAAAAAAGGTACAGTATCTATTCTTAATTTTACAACATTTTTAACCAGTAGGTAGGTATGAATTGTAATTGCAGCCCTGATATGTTTTTTATCTACATTCCAATGCTCCAAGTACAATGAATACTTAGGATTAGAAATGTTATTGATTCAACAAGTTTGAAAACACTTTCATAGTGCGATGCAGGATCATTTATTTTGACATAGTTCGAATTGTTTTACTAGATGGCTCTGATAGCTGACATCGACTTAAATATCTCTTGAATAAAATTTTCTAAGCTTGAATCTTAACTTGATTATTTAGATATCGCCAAGGGCTTCATATGAAGATAATGAGTTAGCCCCACGATTTATAAGTTCATCAACATACGTGCTCTCTATTTTATAAACCAACAAAATTCGCGAATCACAATGAAATATCGCATTTTTTCGTGTCTGATGCCAGTAGTGTTGAGGTCACGCCGAACGCCCATCCCAGTCTGTCATGCGTGGACCGTCGCGTTTCATTGAGCCCACAACAAAAATACCGTAAACATGAACCGATGATAAATTAGTCTACATCCGTCAAGATCATACGAGTCAGTTAATCACTAAAAAACTGTAAAATTGCTGATTTTTTTTTGCTTTTGTGAATTAAATTTATGAATGCTACTGCGGGTAGGTTCGTTGAAGAGTATACATGCAGTACTTACCCGATATAGGTATACACGTAATCCATAGATTCATACTTAAAAAAAAATAGGAACTCATCTTTTTGAGTAACTACCAATTTCCCGAAATATTCAATCTTTACCAAAAGAAACTTTTACATACATGAAGTGGTTTTCACTAAAAGTGCAGTTGTCCTGGTTAATGACCCAATTTATAAATGAAAACAAATAAAACTTGAACTTGAAAACTTTTAGTTGTTTATGATATTGATGGGATATAAAGAAATTGGGGTAACAAACTAATTATTTAAGATGAAGCAGGCTACCTGGGTCACTTTCATATGCGTAGCATATAACCACCTCTTTACATACATTTTGTATAAACTCTTTGACAAACATTTCAACTAGTCGGTCTAGAGTTGGCAGACGAAATACTACGAATTACTTTGCTAATTTATTTCATCAGTACGTCAACCTTGTGGAACTCATAGCTACTTTCTTTGAGATACTGTTCAAGTACTGTTCAGTTTTAAATGAATAAAATTCCCCTTAGCACCTAACAGTACGATCCTATGAACACATCTGTTCAAGGCATCCTACTAATATCATAACAATCTTTTTTTCTTTTTTTATCGTGCACAATATCCCCACGGATATATTAAAAGGTGTAAAACATTGCATTCAAATGCAATTTCAATCACCCCTTGGAGCGCAACGTCCGATGATGAACAGTTTTTATACTTATTGGAATTTCCCTAAGGACTAACTAGTCGCCGCTTAGGGCTTGCTTCAGAGCAATCGCTTTAGGGCTAGACTATTAGAACTATTAATAAACGTCATTACAGTCTACAAGGGATAATAATGACGAAACAACATGCACAATGTACGAGTATGATTTGAGATTGACATGGTCAAGTACGTATAGGTAATACTCATCGAGATATTTACCATGTTTTTTTTATCTCGTTCTCGTACCTCGTATCTCGCAAATATCCAGATGAGTATTATACTATTTAATCATGCACAACATCTCTACGGGTAAATATATCATTGAGATTTCTTGTCCAGATTTTTATCATTTTTATTACTTAAATCTTTCCGGGTTCCTTAAGATGTCTCGTAAGTCATGTCGTGCCTTTTCGGACTAATCTTATGCCTAAAAATACATAGCCAGATTTCCAGATAAACACGCATGAGCTGTGTCATTGGGAAAGTACTTACCTATATTGTTTTTTCTTAAGGTGAGTAAGGTGGAGCATCAAATTTCGATTATATTTTTATAGTTAATGTCGAGTCTCGGTTAAAAAAAGCAGATAGACCCTGAAAGTAAAATTTTACAAACACTATGCAATGTTATAAAACCCAATTCATTGTAAAAACCACAATGAATTGGGTTTTACCTATGCAAATATCCATTCACTCATTATTAGTCCATTTACTCATTATTAGTCATTATCAATGCATTAGGTATTTGAGGTCACACAAAAAATATTACGTATTGTCATCAATGCGCCGTAACTCTTTACTAGCATTGAGACTAACTTAACCCGAGATCCTCAATCAATTAGCCTATAATATTGCAGACCACTGCTGGACATAGGCCTCTCCTAATGTGCGCCACGTCTGCCGATCCATGCGCATCCAGTCTATCCCAGCCACCCTTTTCAAGTCGTCAGTCCATCTGGTAAGGTTAGGTTAGGTCCCACCTTCCGTTTTCCTCCACTTCCACTCTAGGACTCGTCTAGGTACTCCAACGGCTATCAGTCCTTCTACTTCGACAGATGTGGCCAGCCCATTGCCACTTCAGTTGTTTATTTTGCGAGCTATGTGTCTATGTGTACGTGTTACTAATATCGGTTCGTTAGTGATGTCTATAACGTGGATATTGAATTCATGATGATAATTATTTGTTTTCTATGCGCCTACTGGCTCCATCATAACAAGTCATAGTAAAGCGGATGTCAAGTTAACAATGAAACAGTTTACAATGAATACTTGCGGTATCACGGTACCTTACATTTACCGCTCTTGCGGCATTACTAACATTTACCAATATTACCGTGTGTCCGTTTACGCATTACTGTGAATCATATGACGTCGGGTCATAAATTAATAGTAATTGCATAGGTCACACCAAATTGTGCTCGTTACCTCAGAAATCTTACCATTAGGAAAAATTGAGGAAAACGTGAGTGAAGGTAGCAATAACAAAAACCAAAGGGCCTACCGTGCTACAAGCTACAAGTTTTCCGATAAGAGTAGCTATACTCCCTATATAGCTTCATAGTTATGCGGATGTTCCATTCCATTGTTATCTGTTACCATTTTTTTATAAATTTAACATGAAAGAGGAAATCAGTTAACAGTCAACGGGTGCTGCAATGCATCCGAAACGTCGGCACAAGTCAGTTCCACGAACGATTAATCGCGATAAGTCTCGATATCACAAAAACGTTGAGTTTACACCGCGATAGCTTAAAAAAAATTCAAGATGTTTTGTAAAAACAAATATGTATTGTTCCAGAAACAGTACGATGGCAGAAGACATCTTGAACTACACGGGCGAACCCGGTGCGACGACTATGGAACCGAGCGAACTTTCCAAGTAAGTAGTTTAAAGCTTAAAATTGAATTGAACATTTTACTGAGCTAACGATTTGCAGCTTACTGTTCGCGCTGGTGATTCTTTCATACCGTTGTACTGTACAGCCCACAGGCAATAATATATTCATACGATAGCAATTATAAAGATTGTTATAGATGACCAGTGGTTCAAACCCCTCTGATTACATAAGGAGGCAGGTATTAAAAAAACATAACCCTCTCTGTCAGCCATCGATATACCTAAGTTGTTTTCGCTTAAAAAGTAAAATTTTGTTACCTTGCCCTTAAATAAAATAAGAGCCTTCTCTGTCCCACTTAAATGTAAGCACATTAGTTATATTTTACACGCGTGAATGTCTTTCAGTAGCGTTATTTGGTTACATGGGGTAATTTCCTTACGTAACCAAAACGTTGCTGACTGCTGCTGCAGTACTAGTTCAAGCACTTAGGAAAGAATACCTGCTAAAAGAGTTCTATATACACCCTTCTCACTTTAATAATGATGTTATACTTATTGTTCCGCATTTGCACTGCTGGCAAATAGTCAGCGCAAATATTTTGCTCAGTGTTTCTTCGTCTGTTTTCGTTTGAAGTTAATGTAAAAATAATTTGCTCTAATGTGTAGCTTTTATTCCATTTCGACGTCTGCTTTCACATAATTTTCTGTTACATTGTACAAATTATTTTACTTTGTGAATTGTTTTAATTCGTTTTTAGACGATCAAGTAATTATTTAGCTTTGTATATAGGTACTTTGTTGATTGTTAACGACGCGATACCTTTTTACGTTATTATTTCTTAAATAATTACGTTTCATATTCTTAAATGTACATCGTACATGTACCTACATACTTTTAAGTACAAGTAAACTGTAGAATTAACATAATTTGTAAGAAGAGAAGCCTGGGGTGATGGCACAGTATAAATGGACAGCGCTGCCGCCGGTGTAGGGTAGGGTCATCGGTCATTCTAGCAAAACAGTGCCAAGATACTCGTATTTGCCGTTCCGTACGCTACGATGCGGCTCTCTTTATCCGTCTATATTGGTTCTCCGTGCAATAATGGTTAGTTGGTGAAAGTGGGAAATGCAATAAATCACGCTCAAGTGTAATAGTGACGCATACCAATGTCGCTTGCCAATGTCGCAAATTAGAAATGAAAGAAGCGTCCAAACCAAGTCCGAATATATTTATATAACGTTTAACTTACCAATTGCCAAAAGCAGCGAATTCATCCTCATACATTGCGACCGGAAACAGTATACACTGTGCGTTATGAAAGGAACTTCATGCCATGTACTCTCAAACTGTGGAATTAACTCTCTGCTGTGGTTTTCTCGAGCGACTATAATGGAGAGGGGGACTACAAGGGGTTCTTGCATACGTCCATAGGCCACAGTAACCACGTTTCATCGGGTGGGCTATGGCCACCTGTGGTTTATAAAAAAACCAAGATTACTAAGATGGTGATGAATCCTTCTAGTTAACAGCGTTGATCGGAAATTGTCAAAGTGAGTTATGTAGAAAAATAAACTTATTCAATTCTAGAAACATGATTCTCCTTTGAACTACCCATAAATAACTAGGTATATAGTTCCAATATTGACTCATTCGCAGGTAATATTTACACAGTGTACACGTGTCCTATCTTATGGGAATCAAGTTGACGCTCGTTTACGTCACTCGATATATCAGCCAGGTTAACAGGATGGCAGTTTCTCCATCTACATATTTCAGTATTTACGTACATACATGCAATCACGCCTGTATCCCTGAAGGGTTAAGCAGAGGTCTACCGTGCGATGAACCGACACTTGCACGATAAATCTATAAAAAGTAAGAAGGTTTCGTAAATCAAAGGTTCCTTTTCTAAAAATATCGGTACCTATTCATGTCATTCATATTCTGTATACAACATTTCATTGAAAAGAAAATTTTAAAGGACTGCATCTGGTACATCAGAATTCAAGTCTCAAGCATTTCCGGAGTTTTTTTTTTGTCTACAGACTGGCGCACACGAGACTCGGGAAATTTAATATTTGAATAGTTTCTCGTTCAGTATTTATTCAGTTTGAACAGGATATCCGTCAGCTAAGATTAAATTTATTTGTACTTCTATGGAAAGATATATAAAAGCACACAGCCCACTTTATGGTAAGAGATTATCATGACCTATGAATATAGATGTAAAAATCCCGAATAATTCCGAATTATTCCATATTATTCGGAATTATTCCCAAATATTCTCAAATATTCCGGAATTATTCCCGCCGAACTCACCTACAAAAAATGAATTAACTGTGCTTCCATCTACCTACTAAGCGAAAACTTAAGTACAGACCTATGTAGGTATTGGTATATAGGTAGGTAGATACCGGAATATTATATGTCTTGACCTCAGTGACGTCACAAAATGTACCTACTTAATGTATTTTTATATGCGCAGTAACACGCGTTTTTTGGATGTCTTTTGTGGATTAGGTGGATTTGAGCTTCTCCGCCACCGTGGTAGGTACTCCGTGTACCATGGTGACGGAAAAGCTCAAATCCACCAATCATAGACCATATCAGTCGATATCAAACCAATACGAGCATCTCTCGCGACTTGGAGTCAAGATGTACGGTACCTACTTATTTTATTATAATATGTGGGCATATTATATAATTTGAGTACAACTTTCACACAGATACTAAAACAGCGACTGTAAGCGATTTTCGACCTTAATGACATTATCTTCATTACGTGTCTTTTTGCGCTAATAGATGACACTGATTACGAATATAAGAAAAAAAACTCGATTCTATGTCATGTCATTAAGGTCGAAAATTGCTTGCACTACGTTTTTTAAGGTTTTTTATCCCTAGCATCCTGAACTAGTCTGTGCTATGGAGCAAATAGCCAAATCGGACCGATTTTATCGGATATTTATATGAAAACAACATAATAATATGGTGTCGGATATCGGATGTCGGCCATCGTCGTCCGATACGGATATTGGATGGTGTGAAAACACTCTTAAAAGAGTTTAAAAGTGTATAAGTAGGTACTCAGGAAAACATAAGTCTTAGACTGTATTTTCTTAATTATACCGATAGGTATAAAAACACCAACTAACTGTTGCCCGCGACTTCGTCCGCGTTAAGTTCGGAATGTTGTTCATCGCCTATTTTATCCCCTTGGGGGTAGAATTAATCAAAATCCTTTCTTAGCGGATGCCTAAGTCATAACATCTACCTGCATGCCAAATTTCAGCCCGATCCGTCCAGTGGTTTGGGCTGTGCGTTAATAGATCACTATGTCAGTCAGTCAGTCAGTCAGTCACCTTTGAGTTATATATATTTAGATATCTATAACCGTATAAAACGCGAATCATAACTGCATTTCGATTCACAAGACTAACAACAAGAGTCAAGACTCAATACCTACTACATCTATCTACATAAATATCGACCGGAATAATTCCGAATTATTCCGGGTCATTTGGGAATTATTCGGGATTTTTCGTTTTATCCTCATCGGAATATTTGGAATTATTCCGGCCTTACATCTATACCTATGAACATCGCCAGAGGTCTGACTCGTGGGTTAACACCGGAAGAGAAAGAAACGGAGGTTGGGGTCCCAAAGCAGCTGGTGGGGCCATACACCTCTTAAACCGGTAACCACTTTCCATCAAGTTGGCCGTGTGCTTATCTGCAACCTAAGTAGTATAAAAAAGCTAGAATTGTTATAAACTTAAAGCTGTTGTTATTATAAGCGTCGTATTCTACAGCTACCGTTACATGCAGGCCTCATCTATTGACGCAAAATCTAATCTTTATATGTATGTAGGTACCAAGTATAAAAAGTCACATATTAAATTATATCGTTTTTCAGATTCTCGCCAGGCTTGCTGACGTTTGCAGCTGTGGTGACCGGCACTATAATGATAGTGGGTCTCTTTGGTAACCTCCTCACAGTCGTCGCGCTACTCAAGTGCCCTAAAGTCAGGAATGTTGCTGCTGCTTTTATTATAAGGTAAGTCTACACAATTTTTTATGAAACTTAATGGCGCGAATAAACAGTAAATCTTGTGATTCATATTGTGATCCGGTCCAGACCAATAAATAAATAAATAAATAAATATTGTAGGACATTCTACACAACGCTATCTAGACCCAAAGTAAGCGTAGCTTAACTAGCTTGTGTTATGGGTTCTAGAATGCGGATAAACATACTTAGATACATTTTTTTTTGTAAATACATACATATTATACATAGAAACACCCAGACCAATTCAAATATTCATATTCATGCACACAAATATTTGCACTGAGCGGGGATCGAACCCGCGCCTCCTGCGTAGCGGCCGCGTTCATTACCGCTACGCCACAGAGGCAGTCAAATGGCACCAATGGTGCTTATTTTCACATTCTGGGGCTCAAGTCACCTAAAATACTAATTCGGTTCAAGCAACCCTCTGGATTCTATTCCCGGTAACGTAGTCTAAGTGCTATACCAAACTATAATCTACCTCTATGCCAAATTTCATCCAGATCCATTCAGCATTTCAAGTGTGATTAAGTAACAGAACAAAACATAACAGAATCCATCCAAACTTTTGCATTCCTAATAGTTTACGACGAGTATAAACCAAAGTTTCGCAATTTCATCGGTTCATAATGATTTTCTAATACCCCAAACATAAGTAGCTACAAGAGGTTTAAGTATTGGTTCTGTAAACTTTGATTTAATACTGAAGCTAAGAATTTAAGGAGGTTAGTTACAAAGTAGTTTTGTCTACAGTACTGATTGAGGTCGACTGACTCTAATGAACTCCGAGACAGTTTAAGAAACCCTAGAGTATCTGGAATAATATTTGATGTTTAATCAATCGTCTAGGCATACTGATTGGACCTTAAGGAATAAGATATATTTACATTATGTAAGTAATTGAAAGATCTTTGTAGTTTAAATATCCATAATTATGTGCGACAAAACGTGAGAAGAATCTCTAATTTGTCGAATTTTAGGAAAGTTATAAATCAATTGACGTAGGTATATTGATTACCTTTTAAGGCACCTCAGCAAAATGGCGATGGTGTAGTGGCCGTATGATGTTTACCTACATCCAGGTCTACTGTTTGACAGGTGGCCGTGGTTCTGTTCTGGTCCAGAGATTTCTCTCTAACAGCTTTATGAGTTATGGCACACAACGGATAACCGAGGATATTTATAGATCGAACTAGACAAAAATACGAAGGAGTTCACAAATAATTAGGCCCAGTATTCTCTATTTAAATATCTTCTCATAGAATATTTGCTTGCTTGACCTATTTCCGAGCAACAAAAGATCGAACGCCATTTGCGTTGAGTCCATGACAAGTTTTCGGAGGACATTGTATTCGAAATTCAGGGTTTTTGTCCTCTGCGGACAAAAGTCCCTCATCTGCGCAGACCATAATACAGTACATGATTCAAATACGCGTAAAAGCGTAGATCTACATAATAGGTCCCCCTTTTAAACTGGTTCCGCTTCGCTTATGTCCTCGAAATGTCAATTGTCCGAATCAATGTTATTGTTGCACAATGTACGATTTGCGTTCAATAGAGTACTTAGAGGTGGTTGACATTTGACCAGACATAGTGTCCAATACCTGTCGAGAACTACTGAGTACTGCTTAGTTTGATCAAGCTGCATACCTATCGCCTCTCCTATCCTGTTTAGGTTTGGTGTCTATAAAAATTGGATCTATAAGCCTGAGTTTCTATATAAGTATGGAAATTAAAAGCAGCCTGATTCTCTACATTCCTTTATTAATACAATAGGCCACTTATAAACTAAAACATCAAAAGACGACACACGACTAATGTACATAATAATAATGAAACGTGAATTTGTATATTTCTTGGTTATTAATAAGATTATTGTATGAACTTATTAGTTTCGTCCCGTTCGAAATAAACTGGACATTTTAATCATTGTTAAAAATTACAACGCTTAGTTAATCAATCAGTCACTAACGGCTCTCTATCAAAGAAAATAGTAGTCATTAATCTAGAGAAAAGGAAATGCGTTAATTATTCCAAGGCATTCTAAAAACGAATATTTGAATTAGAACATTAATCAACATTGAAAAAGTATGTATAGGTACTTACAAGTTTTTTTACAATACTGACTACGTTACTGCAACAATTGAGTGGTATTACCGATCAGGGAACACTTGTACCTACTGTCTATCCCGTAGATCAAACTATTGACTAAGGGTCAATCCCCACTGAAAGAACAGCATAGCAAATTATTACAAAATATTTAGAACATCATCTACGTGAACAAAAGTTCAAAAGTATTTGAGGGCAAATAAGGATGGTTAATTTTTTTTTTTTTAGGTAGGTGTAGATAATAATTACCATTTCTTAATTAATATTCTAGTTTATGCGTTGCGGATTTCCTGTTCTGCGCCATCGTGCTCCCATTCGCCATATCGGGTTTCTGGACTCGAACGTGGTCCCACGGGGGCGTACTCTGCAAGTTGGTCCCGTTCCTCAGGTACGGGAACGTTGGAGTGTCGCTCTTGAGCATCGCCCTCATAACCTTGAACAGGTACGTAATCTCCTGAGGTTTTGTAACGGCCTTTTCGAACATTATACTAGTCATTTAAAGAATCGTGCAGAGATTTTAAAGAGGTTGTTGTTATGATAGGTTATTTTTGTTGATCGTTACACGACCCACTCCTAATAGGAGCAATATAGCTTAGCTTAGGGATGGCAGTAGTTGATATAGGAAAATTGAACATCGGCCTCGACTCCAAAGTGAAATCTTTGGATGCAACTGGAAAATTGTCTCCGGACACTGGGATCCCACGACGCCGCACATTGGGTAATGGTGATGGTGTCGAAGTATAATATGATTAGGTAATATAGATACCTTTCAAAACAAAACAAAAATGTAGGCATGAAGTAAATTCTTAAGTAAACACACAAAGTACACATTTTCTAGGTTGAATTTTTTGCATGCCGTAGCTCTTTGAGTATGTATTCAGGAAACTGCAATGTATTCCCAATGCAAATTCGTCACGATACTGTCTGTGCAGACAGACAGGTTGCGTGAGGTCTGGCCTTTATTACCCTGTGGAGAACTACACATACATACGTTATCTGATTTACTGATACCACAATACTACCATTGTGCACAAAGCTAAGGAAATAAGTATACACTTTTGCATAAACTTCATTCACATAAAGGTACTACCTATATACTTTTCTGCTTGACCTAGTGTGTACTTATATGAGTGTATGATGATAAGTAATAAGCTAACTTAACTCACAAAAAAACATCGTAGGAACATTTGGAGATTGGACCCTGGGTTCTGAAGTGAACATTTTGAATGACACCAGGAATAACGCTGGAATATTAATAATCAAAAATAGTAACGCACCCAACGAAGCTAAATTGCTTGTGTTAGGAGCTAGGACTCGTCAGCAGTGTAATGACCAGAATTCGGACCAGGGATCTCTCGTTCGCAAGACCTTCCTTAACCACTAATCTGCCGACGTTTCATTGAAGAACCTAATATCTTCTTCATCCTAGCGTTAATCTCAGTGGCATCCGAAGCCTGTACCCTGGAGTCTGTTCTCCGCTTTACCAGTCTGACTATGGATTCGGCTGGACTTCGATATTTTACGTGAAGCGACTGCCATTGTAGATCTTATATACATAACTAGCTGACCCCGCGAACTTCGTACCGCCTAACAGTCAATTCTTTTAATTCAATTTTTCTCTCCGTAAGAACCATCCCCGTACTCTAATGAATGTTCTAAAAAGAATTAGCGAAATCGGTCCAGCCGTTCACGCGTGATGGCGTGACCAAGGGAAATAGGGATTCATTTTTATATATAGAGATGTAATCCTTGTATATGATGCTTTAAAATACAAACATAAAAATAAATAACGTGTGTTATATATTTCAGGTATATAATGATAGCCCACCACGGTTTGTACTCGCGGGTGTACCGCAAACACAACATCGCACTTATGATCGTGTTCTCGTGGATGTTCTCGTACGGTATGCAGATACCAACGCTTGTTGGAGTGTGGGGTAAGCAGCGTTATTTTACTAAGAGCTTTCGTCGCAGAATGTTTTAGAAACGCAATTTTCAGACATCACTTTTGATGAAATACTCGTACTGATTTAATAATTTTGAACAGTAATCTCTGTAAAGTACTACTTTCATATCCCAATTTATTGAGTACATTTACTTCCTGTGAAAAATTAATTTTGAGAATGTTTATTATTTTGACGTAAGGTGGGACACCCCCTAGCCAGGTGGACTAACGACCTACGAAGGGTGGCTGGGACGGACTGGATGCGGCAGGCGGAGGATTGGCAAACGTGGCGCATATTAGAAGAGGCCTATGTCCAGCAGTGGACTGCAATAGGCTAATTGATTGATTGATATTATTTTGAATGTGATGTCCGAAAAACGACTTCCTTAAAACAATTGAAATGAATTTGGAATACATTACTATCTAGATTATAGATACCAGCCTTTATTTTATTTCCAACTGTACATACTAATTTCTCTCTTGCAGGTAAATTCGACTACGACCCCGAGTTAGGCACGTGCTCAATCATGCCGGATGACAATGGACGCTCAGCAAAGACTGCTCTCTTCGTGATTGCCTTCATCGTGCCCGCGCTACTCATATTCATATGTTATGCCAGGATATTCTGGGTGGTTCACACGTAAGTTCTTCCATATCCATTCAAATTACCTATTCCTATAACTACCGCTCTATATTCCTGGATAAACTTGGAGGTTCTTTATTTACAATTGTATTCTTGAAAAACTTGCCCGGATTCGTAAATTTTAAGCCTACTTGACTTGAAGGTAGGTACTAACGTCATGGACAAAGGGAACTGTACAAATTAAATTCAAGAAAATAAATACGACCGAGACTCAACAAATCTTGTATGTTGGTGACGCAAGTATGTATTCGTCCTTATATGGAAACCAGTCCATAACCCTTCAGGCATAGAAAAGAGAACCACTTATGGTAGGCCCTTAAAACACTGAATAACATAAAATACGAATTGTCTCGATTCTGCGAAAACTGCACTGAAATCTAGTTATCTCATCCGAGTGTTAAAAAATCCCTTATTAGACATAATATATGGGCACTGTGTTATAAAACTTATAAAGTAAGTAGAAAGAGCCCAAACTGAAACGCATTGCTGTCTTTATTACGATATATGAGATCAAGTACATTTAGTCCTAATACACGCTGTGTACTACATCCGAAGGAAGTTATTTCACAAAAGTGTAAATGGGATTTGGGGCTCGAGGCTGTCTGGCTCTCTGGGGGTTTTATTGTTTCAGGGATTTAGATATTTTATTATACTCAAAAACGACTGACATAGAGTAAATGGTAGGATTTTGTTGAGTTAGAAACGAAAATAGTCATAACTTTGAACGTAAAAAGATGCGTGGCTTCCGGCGAAATAAATTACAAAAGTCACTTTATCTCTTCTCGCGGATGTTTTAGGCTGATTTAAGGATAGAACACTGTCCTCGTAAGCGACATATATAGCTTGATAAAGTGCCCGATTGAAGGTAATACGCTCATCCTTTATTACGTGGAACCTAGAATCAATTCACGTATACGTGGTACTCCGCCTCTTATTACAGGCCATACCTAGACATTCTCGTTAAGTACAAAATACTCTGGTTTCCAGTTACTGAACTAGTTTCTAATATTGTCAGGTAACTGATCAAATTCATAAGAAATAATTTCTTGTCATTTTATTTCTTGTCGCTCTATACTTGGTAGGTATACAAAATCCTATGAACCATCCACCAATCATAATGTTATTATTTCCAGCTCAGCACAACGCATGCATGAGCATCAAAGGTCCCAGCATGCTAGTCCCACGAACCTCAACAGCTCAGACAAGAGATCAACAATCAAAGACAACAGAGAGACCAAGGCCCGCCGCAACGAGTGGAGAATCACAAAGATGGTGCTTGCTATCTTCCTCTCGTTCCTCGTCTGCTACCTTCCCATCACTATCGCGAAGGTTGCTGACAACCATGTGCATTATCCTGGTAAGAAAAGTTTGATTTATGTAGCTTAGTTTAAGATACTTCCTTTACTAGATACTTTTACGATTTGGGAATAAATAGGAATATGACCCAATCTGACTTAAATCTATAGTACGCCTCAAGAAAGTGTTTGAACATAGGCTGATTAGAGAAAAAATCAAGCGTAATGCTTACACCAAAATGTCAACCGCGTGTATTTACAGTATTTTATTTTGCCATTCAAGATGATACGACGCGTGGTAACGATGTGGGCCTCGTTATAATCTATTCCATTTGAATAAATAAACACCCGCACCTCTTTGATGTTTCTATTAGGTAATCTTGGTCGTAAGTGTCGTAACCTGAAGTCAAGACATAGCTAATCTTTAACTTAAGTAGGTAGCTACTTTTTTTTTTTTTTTTTATACCACTTACTACTTAGGTATCTTAAATTCACCCTATTTACTGGTACACCTGTTGAACAAGGACACTTGTCATGATGTGTCCTTGTTCAATAGGTCTGCCTACCTACATCAGCCTCATCTGTTTCTTGTGGAACAAACGAGGGTAATGTAGGTTTTCCTCTTGGGGTAAAGAAGGCAGACGAAGCATGGGAAATGGAGCTCGGTGAAAATCTCTAATGCAATCAGAATTATCGATATCAGAGTTAATATTGATTTTTATTTTTCCTCAGTATTCCACATCGCGGGTTACCTCCTTCTGTACGCGAGCGCATGCGTAAATCCGATCATCTACGTGATAATGAACGCGCAATACCGTGCTGCGTACGCGGCGGCTCTATGCTGCCCGCTCGCGCGCCTTTCGGGTCTCACCAGCGGTGCGTATCCCTCCTCGCCCATCGCATGCCCAGCCGTGAAGAAGCCGGAGCGCACCTCAGCTCTTGCAACATATATCAGACCGTGAAGGTATCATTCGTGATGCAACTTGCTAATGGGCTACGGTGAAGCTTCTGGCTGAAGATATTTTAACACTTCTGTACATAATTATGTTTATTTGTGCTTAACGAAGATAATTCAAAATTTTGATCAATGGCTCTTCTTAAAAAGATTTGAAATTTCATTGTGTTTTTGTTAATTGACCAAAAATGTGAAGTGTCAGCGTAATTTGTACCTACCCTGCAGCGTGTTGTGTCACATCTTCATTTCATTTTGCATGTTTGGTTCACTTCACAGCATATCACTCGCAATCGCAACTTGCCTTATTTTGAATGTAGTTTTCTTGATCAATATGTCCACTAATCTCACAGTCATTACACCTTAGCTTCTCCAGCACAAAAAAAAACACTCCACAAGCACTTACGACTATTTACCATAAAGCTGCTAAATACAACAATTAACTAGTCCTTTATTCTTTTTAGAGAAATGGAACGAGCGTCATGGGTACAGTTACAACAACACGCAAACGGCGCTAAGCCAAGTGTCACTGGGGGAGTCGAGAGTCGACCCTCGGGTCACTCTGGCAAGCCCTGGCGGAAGATAAACCCTAGGCCTTCTGGATCGCACAGCACTGGGCCCGTCCAAGCATTTGGGCCTGCCACCGAATCTGTCAGCTTTGGTCCCAAAGCAATTGATATTAGATGTAAAAAAAACGGATCGCAGCTAAGCGTTGGTGCCAAATCTGACACTTCATTTAGAAATCAAGTGATCGGATCACAGCAAAGTATTGACTCTAGGTCTATTAGAATTAAACCTCACACGACTGGGTCCCAAATAAGTCTAGGACCAAAAATTACCAGGTTCCAGATTGAGGTTTTACGATGTGATAAACAAACTAATGTATAACGCATGTCGCTCGTTCATACGACGACGTACCAAAGATATTGGAAACTGAAACCAAATATTTTTTTGCATTTTTATAAATTTTAAATGTACGTACAGTATACAGTATTTTAGACTGCAAGTGTTAACATTTATTTGGCAGATACAGTGTTTTAAAAACATTAGTATTTTGCGATATTAGTTGAGTAGGTTACTGTTTAACTTTAAATGATTTTAAGCACTATGATGTAACTTACCATTTTATCTCACGCGATATCCGTCCTATAACGAGCGACAAGCAAGCAATTATCGACATAATATGTAATGTAAATAAGGTATATTTTAGTATTATAAATAGGTGTTATATATACCTACCAATAATAGTTTTCTCAAGTCTTTCTTAATACTCTTAGTTTTAGAGTACCTACCTAGCAATAATTACCAAAACGGTTGTGGGGAATCGACAATTAAAATAAGCTCAACATTCCGTTATATTTTAAGAGTAACACATGACCAATTTATACCTACTTATAATAAAAATGAATGTTTGTTTATTTGTCCTGTGTGCGTTCTTTTATTGTAGAAAGAAGAAAGATGAAACTATGTAGGTATAGACCTAGTTATTTGCACTTGAGTTCAAGTCCCTGGCCGAATAATTAAAAAAATTGGAAGGTGCTATTGTGACAAATAACTTTAGCTAATAGTAGAGTAGAGTAGGTAGGTAGAGTAGGTAAGCATACCTACTTGTAAAGTAAATGAACTGGCATAGAGTACCTACATACAGTCGTGTTAACTCATGGTTTATACTGAAACACGATATTTTTCCCCAGTTGTTATAAAATTAACTTACCTAAGGCTAAAAATCAAATAGTGGAAAGGAAGGCAAAACGGACCACTTAAAAAAACAATTATGAAAAGAAACTTTACGTTTATATTAAACTTCTTCAAAGTAATATTAATCAACATTCTTTAGGACTCTATATTTCGTACGAATCTGATAAAATCACAGACAATGAAGATACCTAAGATGATTTCTAAGACCTTCAATATGTCCGTTCCTTTTATACCTGTTACCTCTATGTTTCGACGACGGACTATGCATGAAGGTAAAACGGACTTACATAAAATTAATGAGTCAGCACATTTTTCACATAAAATACTGTATACTCCTGCGCAAGCTCAGTATGCCCCGTAACGTAAATGACATTTTGGACATTGCACCCAACTCCCGCTTGATTCTGATTATGAGATTCGTCATATGACGATGACGTTTAGTTTTCATTTTGTACCTACTCAGAATCAAGCGGGACTGTCATTATTCTAAGTTTTTGATTTTTTTATGTAAAATTTCTTGCTTGTCTTTTCTTTTTTGAAATTTTTAGTTTATTTGCACGTTTTATTTTCTTTTTATGTCCTATTTTTTGCTTTGGCTCTTTTAAGTTTAATATTTTACTGGATAAAAAGATTTCCTTTTCCTCACCACCCCTTCCGCTTCCCCTCACCGTCCCCTTTCAAGTACACCTCCCTGTTGTCTCTTTTCTACTTCACTATGTCCTTCCCAAAGCTCTTCTCTATCTTCACAAATGACGAACTTTCATACAAACTTTCATTCCCCAATGCCCCCCTTTTAACCCCGCGATAAAAGGTAGACTTCTTCTTAAGGCTCTAATCCATCTCTGTACCAAATGTCATCAAGATTTTACTATAAAGAAGGAAAAACGGGTCCAGTGAAGACAAAGGCATCCCGGTCCGTTTCATCCCGGTCCGTAGAAGTTATAAATTGAGATATAGTCGGCGCGCTCCATTATTAGTTTAATTATCATTATGTCAGGTTACATACGGTTATTTAGAGTACCCAATTACAAACCAAACCAAACTGTAGGTTAATTGTAAAATGAAAATTATCATCAACATCTCGCATGGTCGCATGTGCGACCGGTGAAATTGAGTACTCAGACCTATAGCGGAAACATGGTTGCTAACATTTTGTCGTATCTATCTTCTATCTATATAAATAAAAATGAAACTCCCAAATGTATGTACGCGCATAACTTCACAATGACTCCACGAAATAGGATAAATCTTTTTATTTTATGTTCATCATTGTGTGGCCAAGGTTTGAATAAGAAAATTAAATGGAAGGTGCAATGGGAACGGGATCTGAATACCACGCGGGCGGAAAATATGGCGGTACGAAGTTCGCCGGGTCAGCTAGTAAAAAATATAGATGGCATTACACGTTTAAAATTTATCCAGGTAGACCTTTTTGCCCACGAGGTTCGTTTTACCTTCCTTGCCCCTAAATGCGTATTTTCTCGAATATATTCATATTTATTGTGTGTTGATCTAATTAAGTAAGTAAGTCTAAGTAATTTTTATTTAACTATGGACAACATTCCAATTAATGGCCAAAGATAACTTTTATAATATCTTCGCCAAATTGTTTATATACCTACTTATGATAAATTTATTGGAAGCTTGAACAGTATTTAATAAAGTAAAGTATCTATAAGTTATTATAATTATTTATGTTATATATGACACTGCTATGAATTTACCAATATGCCATATTATGATAAGAATTTTTGAAATGAATTTTACTGTAATAAATTATTTTGTAAATAACTGATTTATTCGTTATTTATTATTTTGTTACTGCCGTTTATAACGTATGAAGTCAAATATCAAAGGTTGTTAAGTAGAGAAATATAATAATAAACTAAGAGAAATTTGATCAAACCCTTTGTTTTAATACCCGTTTACAAATAAAAAAGGTTTGTACCTACTCGTAGTTAGGTTATTCGCTTTTCGCGGTTTTAAAGACGTTCCTTCATCCTAGCGTTAAATTTCCAGTCGCATCCGAAGCTTTCACCTCGGAGCCTGGGGTCCGCTTTACCAGGTCTTAACTGCAGATTTGACAGCCTTCGTGGCGTAGCGGTAGTGAACGCGGCCGCTACGCAGGAGGCGCGGGTTCGATCCCCGCTCAGTGCAAATATTTGTGTGCATGAAATATGAGTATTTGCATTGGTCTGGTCGTGCCTCGGAGAGCACGTTAAGCCGTCGGTCCCGGTTGCGATAAGAACATCTATGGCAGTCGTTACGGGTAGTTGGAGCCCTAAAAAATCGGTCTAGCTGCAAAGCTTCGATATCGCCTAATGTTAACATTGGGTTGTGGAGGTCAGATGACAATCGCTTCAAAGAAAATATCGAAGTCTAGCCAAATCCGTAGTTAAGACTGGTAAAGCGGACCCCAGACTCCGAGCTGAAAGCTTCGGATACGACTAGGAATTAACGCTAAGAGGAAGAAGAACTGCAGATTTGGCTAGACCTCGATATTTTCCGTGAAGCGACTGCCATCTGAACTCCACAACCTAATGGTGACATTAGGCGATATCAAAGCATTGCAGCTAGACCGTTGTTGTTGGACTTTTTAGGGCTCCAACTACCCTTAACGACTGCCATAGATGTTCGTATGCCAGCCGGGACCGACGGCTTAACGTGCTCTCCGAGGCACGATCAGCCAGACCAATGCAAATACCCATATTCAAGCATATTTGCACAGAGCGGGGGGATCGAACCCGCGCCTCCTGCGTAGCGGCCGCGTTCACTACCATTACGCCACAGAGGCTGTTTTTATAGACGGTACGAGGTATACCGTATAACTGCGGATACGTATCTTGGACCTAAAATGTGCTCAAAATGTGCCCTATACGCGCAGTACATTTCTTGGGTGTATTTTGAGGATAGCACGTGGTGCTAACTGCATAGGACGAATTACTCAAATTCACCAAGCATAATATAATATATTATTACAAAGCAAGCGCCAGAGCCTCGTTTGTCTTGCGATTTAGGTCCAAGATACGTGTTCGGAGTTATATTATAGACGTGGACGCAGACACATTAAAGATATTATGATTCCGAAGTTGCCCGCATGCGACAACTGCAGATGCACACATCAGATACGCGTAATTTCATTGCGGCTTCTCAATGATCCCCTTTATCCGTATCGGAGTTTAACAAAGTACATAATGGGTAGATACGCTGTATCTGCTGCATGTGTCTGTAGTTGTCTACTTTAAGTGTGGTTTCTGAAAGTGCCACAGGTCTTGCCGCATGCCTCCCCATCCTTTTTTTCCGATTCTCCATTTAACTTCTCCTCTGTAGATTGCAATATGCGAGGTCACTTTTATCGAATGGTCCAAGTGCTTGCATGATAACTTAGTAGGTACCCAGCTTGGTACACAGTATCTAAAAGGAAAAATACCTATCTACTCTGAATCTGTCTAATTCATCATTAGTAGTAACACAGACTAAACCTTAGACGGAGATTTATCGGTCTTTTCACGGTACCTAACCACGGAAAGACGGTTGGCCTATTAGTTCTTTATTAGCGAACTGGTTTCGGCTGGGGTGTTTGCTCCGGAACCTCCACGCGCTGCACCCTGGGCAACGGAGGCGGTAACACCTTTCTTTCCACGTGTCTCTCTAACTAGCAGCAGGTCAGCCAGGGTGCGAGGGAAGTGCCTTATTGGGTAACCTTACACCCCGGTAATTCAGACCCTAGATAGTGCGCCGAGGGCCAACGAGGGTGGTATCCGGGCGGTCTTTCGGACGACAAAAAGAAAGGTCACAAATATTGATAGACCTACACCAATACTAATTCCAGCCTGATAAAACCTACACTGACCTACACAGTGAAGCTTACTGTCTAAGTCGAAGTCAAAAATCATTTATTCTGTATAGACCATCAAAACGGAACTTACAAAACGTCAAAAATATACATAATTATGTACTAAAGACTAAGCTTGGCAAATGGACCACCGGTTCGAAACGCGGCTCCGGCCTGAGAAGACGCCGGCAAATGCTTAGTCTACTTAGTCTAAATACAATCATTTGTTTGAGAAGCATGCATGAGTGAACAGCTCAATTCCAAGCAAGTTTATCATCTAAATATTCTTGTAGGTATTTTATAATAGGCTTTTTGGCACAATTTCCTCTTAACTACATTTTTAAATTTATTTATAGGTAAAGCCCTAATTTCATTAGGGAGGTTGTTAAAAAAGCGTATACAGTTACCCTGGAAAGAATTACTAATTTTTTGGAGTCTGCTATCACAAGACTACAAGATTGTTTTTATGTCTCGTATTTATGTTATGTCGTAACTCTCTCCCGGTTACATCTAAAGCTGACACTTTGGAGTGAGTTCGGCTACTCTACGCTATTTTTTCCTGAGGTGGTTCATCTTAGCTTTTGTGAGAGCGACAGCCGTCTGACTTAGCCGACCGAATATTAAGAGAAAAACGCGCTCAAACGTGCATTAATCAGTTTTCATCATCATCACCTTCATGGAGCCGCATTTTCCTGATTGCATCCGTGCCCAAGATGACCTCGGAACTCAGGCTCGCATGATCTTGGCTGTCCATGGCAGTGAGGCCCTTTGCACGCATGTCACCCTCCACGATGTCAAGCTAGGACTTCTTGGGCGTACCCTTTCTACCTGGACGCGGCGGGGGCGCCATTGCCAGGTATTTGGTACCCACGTAGCCTGGCGGTTGCCGCAAGACGTGGCCGTACCATTGAAGGTGGCTCTCTTGCATTTTATCTGCGATATCGCGGAAATGAAGACAGCCGCGGCTGTGAGAGTTCCTCACGCGATCTTAACGCGTGACGCCACACATCCACAGTAGCATTTCCATCACCGTGACATGCAGCTATTGCTTGTGTCGCTCCAGCAGCGGTCATGCGACGCCTCACAACCATGTAAGAGGACAGGCTCAATGATCGTCATATAGACCTACCTTTTCAATCCGACTGGCATTTTAGTACAACATAACAAAAAAAAATTACATAAGTTGGTAGGTATTATGATAGAATAATTAGGTAGGTACCCATTAAGTTTCAAATACATACTCACTGTTGACCCTCGGGCATAATAAATAGTCATCATCTGCATTTATGAGATATTTATTTGCTACTAGAGAATTTAGTCGAAGCAGCGGAAGGGAAGCATTATTATCGTCCCACTTATAAGCTCAGCATCTTTGAGTATAGAACTCTAAGCTCAGCACAGTCAAAGCCGATGGTCATAGCATAGCATAGAGAAAAAATGACAATCAGTCGCTCTTAATATTCCAGCACTTCTGTTTTTCTTAAATTACTGCACACTCGGACAACGTGCAACAAAACGTTTTTTACAAACTGACAAATAGCAAATGTCAGCTATCTGTCAAGTGAAGTGTCAAATACGAAGAAAATAAAATACCACACTGTGTCACATTTCGGTGCATGTAGTCAGTATTATATCGTAAATAATGAATTATTTAATTACAATTGTAATTGTATTTTAACAGAATGTGTTGAAAATATGATGTTTTAGTGTATTGTGAAGTATTGTATTCGTTTGAACTTTATTATAATAGTGTACTGTTATTAAAAAATTGAACCAAAATGGATGTCGTCGGCAGCGAAATTGGGCAGAAAATGCGGGTAAATATTTAATTGTAATGTTTTATTATGTAATTTAAGAGAAAAACAACAAATTTCCTTCAATAATTTACTAATGAACACTTTAAAAATAAAAATATGATTTGTACTTAATTATCTAAAGCAATAACAGCATTAGTTTAATTGTAATCAAATATTGATAGTGTATTTATGTATTGATCACAAAATTTTAACTTTCAGTCTGCCATCAAGGCCAAACTCACAGAATTAGGATGCTATGTTGGTAAGTGTTCCTACTTTTTAATATCTAGCTTTAGTGTTTCCAATTGTGATATACCACAGAATCCAAGAATCAATTTCGTTTACTCAGTTTTGCACATAAAGAGCACATATACCTATGAACGTCAAAATATTAGATTTATGTCAAGGAAAGTATTATCAGAAGGAGAAGTTTTATTTGCTTTAGAATTATAAAACTCTATTTTGTGTTCTATAAATGTAAAGTTATTCAAAGTGCAATAGGTTACATGCTTTCCCTATAGTGTGTGTTTCAAGCAAGCCTATTACAGCTGTTATTAGGCCTGGATCAGTTGCTATGTTGTGTAGCGGTACCTATTACTATATTCTTTATTCGCTTTCTTCAGTCTTTTTTGTTTAGCATCTTGATTGTTCTACATACAAAAAAGTTCATAAGCAATACTTGGACTCCTTTGAGCTTTAGAATATGAATTATGAGCAAGTCAGGCTTAAATTCTACAGCATGGTTTACTGTTTCAATACACACAATAACACAAAACAGCTTTTTTATGTCCTTGAACCTCCATGCATATATTATGATAAGCGCTTCTGATAAGGCCATCAAGCTTATGGCCACCATTGTAACATTGTTGGTGTCTGTAATGGTGACCCTCCTTCCTGAGACTTCGCCTTCAGCTTATCATCAGCTGTACCATTCACTAAGCAAGTAAAACAATGTGAGCCACAACGTTGTGCTCGATAGAGATTGTCATTGATCAATCTCCAGTGACGTGACCCAATCCGACCAATGAGAGGTAAAATATTGACATGTCATACATAAAAAAAAGAAAATTGCTGAACACACAACTGCTATGCTGCAACTCAGCTCATAGTGGCATAGCAGTAGTCAGAGATTGCTGGTTCAATTGAACAATAAGACAATAGGCTATTTGACAACATTAAAAATATACTACAAATTATGGTCATCCTATTAGAAAATAACTTAAAAGACCTACGAGACTACAATTTACTCTCAAATATGTGTATTTTATGAGAATTTCAATTATAAAAATGTTATATTTTGTTGATTTATTGTCTATGGCGAAAACGCTCGTTATTGGTCAGAGCTCTGGGTGACGTCATTCCTACAAAATATCTCCAGTTGCATGAGCTCCATTGGTTGCTCGGAAAAAACTCAGTACTGAGTATAGACAACAAACTCCTTAATATATAAGGTTATACTCAAACCTGTTTGGACTTATGGCATCCAGCTCTGGGGATCAGTGTGCAAGTCCAATGTTGCAATCATACAGAAAGCTCAGAATGGCATTCTGAGAAATTTGGCAAATGATGCATGGTTCTTCAGGAATAGTGAACTGCACGAAGAGCTCAAAATAAGTACAGTCAGCGAAGAAATAAAAATATTCTCAACCTCATATAAACAAAGAATAGCTATGCATCCAAAATCCTGGCTGCAAAACTTACAAACATCAGTTACACCAAGCGGTTAAAAAGGAACCACATAATTCATGACTAAAGGAGAAAGGGATCAAAGGACCCCTTTTCCCACATACCTGCTGAACATACACATCTGCTCACAGTTGTTAAAAATAAAAAAGGACTGATTGCAGATTAAAGTGGAACATAAAAAAAAAAAAAGTTGTACGAGCTATTATTGTTTGTTTCGGTGTTATTATTTGCTTGTTCCTTGATTATCGCGAGTTTTATGGACATATTTTGTGATTAAGTTCGAAATGGATACAAATTTTGTGCGAGCTGATGATAACAGCAACTTACAGTGACGTCAATACTCACACGCATCGCCATTTTCATTAAATATAGCGTTTTTCGCGCACTTTTGAAAATTTAAACTTTATCATTGATTTTTTAACATAATGCATTGTTTTTTTACAGAAATATTAATGTGATATGTTTATACTGTAATAAGCAATCATTTAAAGTGGTTTTTGAACATTAGTCAAATAGCCTATTGCCTTTAGTGGAAAGAGAAATAATTTGTCTAAACCTCAGACTAATAGAATAGTATAGACGGAAGGCTTAGAGCTAGCCGGTGAAGCCGCCAAAAGCAGTACCATATAGCAATGGGGTACCACTTGGCTCGCCACTCCTTGTGAGCAGCGAACGAATGCGCACGTCCGATCACTGCTGAACAAAATATTATAAACTAGCTTTTGCCCGCGGCTCCGCCCGCGTGGATGTCGGTTATCGCGTCCAAACATAGCCTATGTCCTTTCTCAAGGTCTAATCTACCCCTATACCAAATTTCATCAAAATCGGTTTAGCGGTTTAGTCGTAAAAGCGAGACAGACAGACAGACAGACAGACAGACAGACAGACAGACAGAGTTACTTTCGCATTTATAATATTAGTAGGGATATGACGTATTGTGTATTGAAAAGGTGTAAAAACACATCAACAATTCATAGAAATAATACTGGATTATCGTTTCATAAGTAGATAACTATTTCATAATAGATTTCATATCATTTTTCTAAATAATTTAGTTGCACAAACTAGGAACACAAAACCTCCGCCATATTCTACAGTGTTGCCATATTTTTTTTATCATTTCCATAAAATATTTTGCAGTATTTGTGGGAATTTATAAACTACTGAATAAAAAAAAAAACAGTATCATGAATGTTGACAAGCTTGATGTTTCTAATCATCATCATCATCATCAACATCATTCTTGCCTTAGTCCCGAACTCCCGATCACATCTGTGTCTGCAATCTACTTAATATGTGGCTTGGTTTTTTCGGCAATCTTGGGAGGGACTGCAATCTGACCTCCCAGCTTGAGTTCTGATTAGTGGCCAACCACTGACAGAGATATTCAGGTTACCAACATAGGCCTCAGTCTTAACTGACGTTTTACGTGCCGTCCGAGGCATTGAAGCGCTCAGATGAAATACAACTTAGGTCACCCATCCAAATTACAATCGCGTCTATATAGCTTAACCCACTGATCGTTTAGTGAAAAGTGAGCGCACTTGGCCACGAGCACTTCAACACTGTTGTTATGTGTTGTGATACTGTTGTTTATCCTTTAGAATCTAAAGTGTCTACCTACTCAGTGTTCATTCACATGCCTATTTCCTTCCGCGAGACATCAGCTCGCCATTCTAATAATCATTATTGTAAATGATATAAAACAATAACATTTATTATAACAAATAAATATTCCATATGTCCAATAGGTACATAGATATTTCTGGGAGACTTTTTCATTTGCCGGCAACATTACGCACACACCGTTAGTGGTATCGGTACACGGAAATCCGAGTCACAGACGCACACATTGAAAATGTTTGGCTTCAAGTGTTTATTCGAAGCATTCTGTCTATACTATTATACTATACTACTTTTAGTAAATACAGTTATGAAATTCATTCCTTGACAAAATCATCATCATCATCATCATCTGCATATAGACGTATTCTCCTGATTGCATCCGTGGCCAAGATGACCTCGAAGCTCAGGGTCCGCCTTCCGGCTCTTCCTCCTCCACTTCGCACGATCTTGGGCGTCCATGGTAGTGAGACCATTTGCACGCATATCACCCTCCACGACGTCAAGCCAGGACTTCTTTGGCCTACCCCTTTTACCTGGACCCGGCGGGGGTACCATTGCCAGGCATTTGTTCCCCACGTAGCCTGGCGGTTGCCGCAAGACGTGGCCGCACCAGCGAAGGCGGCTCTCTTGCATTTTATCCGCGATGTCACGGACATGGAGGCTGCCGCGGATGCGAGAGTTCCGTACGCGATCTTTACGCGTAACGCCGCACATCCACCGCAACATTTTCATCTCCGTGACACGCAGCTCTTGCTTGTGTCGCTCGAGCAGCGGCCACGCCTCACAACCATACAAGAGAACAGGCCTAATGATCGTCTTATAGACCTGCCCCTTCAACCTGACTGGCATTTTAGGATCACAGGTCACGCCAGTCATTTCTCGCCACTTGGCCCACGCGGCAGCAATGCGTGCCTTGACGTCGTGGTCGATCTCACCGGTCACATGAAGTACAGATCCCAGGTACTTAACCTGGTCCGTGCGCTCGACCAAATCATCGCCTATGCGGACGGGTGTGGGATCTGTGGAGTTTAACGCTAAGTATTCTGTCTTCGCTACATTTAGCTTCAGACCGCCGTTCTCAAGCGCTTCTTTCCATCCTTTCACGCGTCGCACCAATCTGCTCCTGTCCGCGTCCATGAGCGCAATATCATCAGCATACATGAGCAACCACGGAGGCTGCTCATGTGAGTTTCTAATGCTGTCCGACAAAACATCTAATACCACGCTGAACAGGTAAGGACTAAGGACGGATCCTTGGTGTACCCCGACGGTGATGGGGAAGGCTTTCGAGTCGCCAACAGCAGTCCGAACCACGGAACCGGAATCGTAGTACATGTCTCGGATGGTGTCAATGTAAGTCTCTGGGACACCCTTGGCCCGCAGTGCCCACCAGATCACCTCGCGAGGAACACAGTCGAAGGCCTTCTGCATGTCTAAGAATAGGCAGTGCAGGGGCGTGTTCTTCGCCCTGTATTTCCCCGCCACAACCCTTAGGGCGAACACTGGGTCCATGGTCCCGTGCCCGGGACGGAACCCGTACTGGCACTCCGAGAGTGTACTTTCCTGTCGGATCCGGGAGTCGATTATCCGCTCATAGAGCTTCATGGTGTGGGACATTATCTTTATACCGCGGTAACTACCACACTCCTGCACCGATCCCTTGCCTTTGAAGACTGGCGTGATGATGCTCAGCCTCCACTGGCTCGGGATCTCGCCGGTGAGGAGTACGCGGTTATAAAGATTTGCTAGAATGCCCACACCACGGGCGCCCATTGCCTTCCAAGCCTCGATGGGGACTTCGTCGGGTCCGACAGCTTTCCGGTTCTTCATGCGGCGAATGGCAGTCTGGACTTCCGCAGGCGTTATCGGTGGCACTAGTCCTTGATTCGGAGGGAGGTCTGGTGGCTGCACCTCTTTATGCTGCTTATTCAGCAGCTCGTGGAAGTATGAGCGCCATCTCTCCTTCACCGCGACTTTCTCGTACAACAAATTGCCCCCAGGGTCTTTAATGCAGCGGCACTTGGATAGACCCTGCGCCGCTTTGGCCCTGGAACGCGCCAACTTATATATGAGCTTTTGCCCCTCAGACGATTCCAACTTGGTATATAGAGGTTGCAAGTGGTCTCGTTTGGCCCTGGCTACGGCTCTCCTGGTGGCGCGTTTTGCATCTTTGTACGCATCGCGGTCGTCGGAAGATTTGGACGCTTGCCACTTTTTAAAGAGGGCTTTCTTCACCCTGATCTCTCTCTGGACTGTGTCGTTCCACCACCAGGTGTCCTTGTCACACTTGCGTCCACCCTTAGACATGCCGAGCACCACCCTCCCCGCCTCAAGAATAGCTGCCCGAATCCTGTCCCAAGAAACCTGTACTGGTTCGTCTACAGCATCGGCGCACTTGTCACCGATGGCTGAGACGAAACTTCGGGACTTAGCTTCATCAAGCAGCCACCACCTGATTTTGCGTTGGGCGCGCTCGGCACGTTTGTCTTTGGGTTTCACGCGGAGGTCCATGACAAGGAGACGGTGTTGGCTAGTGAGACTCTCCCCGGGTATAACCTTGCAGTTGGCCACCCTGCTGATGCTGTGCCTCCTAGTGAGCAGGAAATCAACCTGGGTTAAGCGCCCCCCGCTCTTGTAGGTGACAAGATGTTCGGATTTCTTTTTGAAGTACGTGTTCACGATGGCCAGGTCGGCAGTCGCACACGTTCTAAGGATGTGCTCACCCTCTGGGTTGCGACTACCGTATCCAAAACCGCCGTGGACACGCCCAAACTCCTCACACCCGTCACCCACGTGACCGTTCAGGTCACCGCCCAGGACACTCTCCTGCGACAGCGGGACGTCACGAAGCACTCCCCCGAGTTGGTCCCAGAACAAGATCTTTTCGGCTTCGCTACGCCCAGCCTGTGGAGCGTAAGCACTTATCAGGTGGGTTATAATCCCATCGATAAGCACCCTCACAACCATAAGTCGGGCGCTATAGCTCTTCACCTCCAAGATGTCATCCTGCAACGCCCGGGAGAGCACCACGCCCACCCCGGCCTGCCCGTCATGTGCACCTGTGTACATCAGCTGGTAGCCCTCCCCAATGTGCATGGTGCTATCGCCACCCCACCGAGTCTCCTGCAGGAACGCCACGGCCACTCTCCGCCTGCAGAGTACGTCAGCCAACTCCCTCGTGCGACCGGTCAACGTGCCGATGTTCCACGTTGCGAAGCGGAGTTTACGGGAATCACAAAGTTGGCCTAACATCTTTAGCCGTGCCCGGCTCAGGCACGGTAGCCCTTGCCCACTTGCGACACGAGGCGGGCGACCCTCATGCGCGCCGTTTTGCGGCGGCGCCCTACCCTCATTGCGATTCCTTCTTTTTTTACGAGCCATTTATTTTAATTTTGGCAATTTTGGCTTTTCCGGGGGCGACTGCCGTCCGACCCCCCAACCCCGAGGGGAAAGCCAGCGCCAGAGCCTCGTCCGTTGTTCAGCAGGTGCACCAGCTTGCAGGTGAGGTTGGCTTGGGGCTCAAGATCTAGGTGAGCCCCCATACACCCAATCCTTGACAAAAATATATTATTATCTCTTACATGTTGTAGGAAGGGCCTTGTGTGTAAACAAATTTAGGTTTCTGATGTTAAGAGAACAAACAACAAAAATGCCCTTGTGTGAACATAACAGAAGTTTTTTATATTCTGTTTGGTTAGATTCAACATGATTACTTCTATTTTAATCTAAATAATATCTAAAAAGAATGTTATCTTCTGCAGTTCCACTGGTCACAGACAGTGGTTACTACCGTAAACTCAATTTGGTGAAGGGATTTTATTAGTTATCAGAGCTATGTAGCCGCAATAGTTCCCTCCACGAAATAATCAGAAAAATACTTACATATATATTATACTATCTACCTTTGTTACTAAGATCTTTGTCTTTTGTAGATGATGAGCTCCCTGACTATGTGATGGTAATGGTAGCTAACAAACGCACCCGTGCGCAAATGGAGGATGATCTTCAGCTGTTCCTCGGAGACAACACTGAGCTGTTTGTTAACTGGCTCCATCAGGTGTTGAAGAAACTGCAGGAAGTGACTGTAGCTACACCAGCACTCAGTAAGTTTTAATAATAACATAAGTACAGTGGTTGTTCTCTGCTCTATTCTGCCATTGGTTTTTGCATTTTGCTCACCTTTTTTCATATTGCACATGTAATTTCTGAGACACATAGCACATTCAAACAAATATATCTCTACATAACTCTTCAACTTTATTGTTAGTATAAGTACAGATTCGCGGTAGGAATTCATGTTCTCATGCAAATAAGTCACAGTTATTATTATTATTATCTCACAGAAGCAGCTGAGCGTGACAAAAGCAAAGAAAGATCTGGATCCAAAGATAGAAAAACAAAAGAGAAGAAATTGAAAGATAAACACAAGAAAAGCGACACGAAGAAAGCAAAAAAGAAAGAAAAAGAAAAGTTGTTTCGCAAAAAGGAGGATAAGAAAATTCATAAGACTAAAAAGAAAAGCAAACATCATGAGATGATTAGGCCAAATGTTCCGCCGTTACTGATGAATATGGAGAAAGAATCTGAGCCTTCAATAACAGATGTTTTTGCAGGACAGATTTTGAAGAACCATGGGATAAACTTAGACAGTCCTAAGGAAGAAACAAAGCAAGAAGATAAACCAATTATCTCGGAGATCAAGAGGCCTATCCTGCCTATCATAGACCCAGCAAGTATACCATCTCAACCAGAACTGAATTCAAATATAACTGGTGACGAAGTAACTAATGAACAGTCTAACAGCACCAAAGAGGACCAAATAAGCGAAATAAATCAAATTGAAGCTAAAATTCAAGGGTTAAGGCAGAAATTGGCAGAGCAATTAGATTCTATGTCTGATGATGAAGATTTTCTTAATATAAGAACTGAGGCTGAAGAACTGATGAATGATTTCGCAGAAGATGTTTTCCAGGTAATAATTTAGTTGAAGATATTATTTAATATTCCCCTACTATCTCTTTATTTGCTTGGAATTGATTTCCCTGCAATGATAGTTGTAGTGAGAAATAAATAAATAATCCATGTTCTGTTAAATGAAATGTTTTTAGAGCGAATGTAATTTACTATGACTGTCCTTAAATTATTATAAAATTCTTTTTTTTTTCGATTTAGAGTTAATCTATTCTGTAAAGAAAATTAATTGAAAATTTTACATTTATTTTTCAGGAAATATCACAACAAACGCCTGTAGTGAGTACACCCCCTATAGATACCACAAAATCACCTAGCCCTCCCCCTCCTATGCCGAAACCCATAGAAGTTTCCAAGGAATCCACCAAAGATCCTGATGAAGCTCTACCACATATTGAGCTGAAGCTGCCTAAAAGGCCTGTGAGAGAAAGACTTGGACATCGAGAAGAATCCAAAAAGCAACCAGAGGCCAAAGAAAAAGAAAGGACTGAGAGTCCCGAAAGGTATGTAGTACTTAGTAGAAATACATGTAAACATTTTTGAACATGAAACAGTTTTTACACTGTTGAAGTACTGTATGTTGAGGGCTCAGAATACAGAACAAACCAGAAGCCGCATTCGCTAATAGCTGCATATCCCGCACTGTGTCCAAAAACGATACTCTGTCTCGCTCTATAGTGAAACTTCCCGCTCGCGTAATGTTGCTAGGCTAAGGTGCGGTTCCCAACTTTAGGGTAGTCATAAAACACTAGATAAGAGATATAACACTAGATATTTAATATCTGTATTATACAGAGAGGTGATCAGTGTAAGTTAAAGCTATTAAATATATATAAATTTTATGAAACACGGTAATAAGGTAAGTATTTTATCAATAGTATAATGATATACAAAGTCTATAGACGCAGTGTCACTCCAATGCGGCGTAAATAATACCTAGCTACTACTCTGGTACATGTTGACAATATAGGTACATACTTATATCTCCTATTTCATCCATTTTCACTTTTCTCTTCATGCATCGGTAGGGAAACTAAAATTAGAAACATTTTATAGAGGAAAAATAAGTACCTACTTACATTATACATAATATTGCTACTGTGCGATAAAACCACCAATTGTATATAGGTACCCACATAATAATGTTTAATGAGGTCTGTGGTGTACCTACATATCGATTCAAAATGAATGACGATTCCGAAGTTTGTGCGTAACGATGCACGCGCCTGCGAGACTCGCAGCATATGAGTATGTACCTACTCGCAGTGATTGTTGTTTGCTATTTATTATGTTAAGTTTGTTATTGTCCTTCCACAAGCAGAGAAGGGGCTATGTAGGGTATACAGCCCAACAAGCGTCCGGCTTGTTGGGCTGTATACCCTACATAGCCCCCATAAATTGTCGCTGTTGGTACAATAAATGGTATTTCTTCAATTACTGAAGACAAACTCCTATGGTCATCTTCAGACACCATCTACAGATCCTGTATACTAAGAATACCAGAGAATTAGCTAAGACAAAACAGCTCAAACTCGATAGGTTTTTCTTGTTTAGTTTAGTATTTCTTAAGGCCATCTTCTGACTATATCATCAGACCAGCTCCATGGTACCATATTAATGCATTATCCCCTAAACTAACATGTATACAAAATTTCATCAAAATCGGTTGAGGATATCTGCTTCAAAATCGAGTTGCAAGATTTCTTTTCGAACAAATTAAGTAGGTAACACTGAAGTCGTGGCTAGGGCTAGCTCAGTCGGCCGACCCGTCGGCACTATATAGATCCGCGAATAATTTTGGAATGACGTTAAAGAAGCCATCAGAACTCTATAAACACCTAAGAGTAACTAAAATGCACGTCTTATCGAAATCTAAAGACGAAATAGTAAAAGTCCTTCCAAAAGATAAAAATGCATCGGAGCTCGAATCACGCCTCCAGTTCCATAAAAAATTAATGATAGGCTCGCAGACTGGTAGAGTAGGTCTAGGGAATATTCAGAAACAAACAGATAAAGAAATAACAAAATCTTTTCTTCAAACAGACGAAAACAACACCTATAAGGTGCACGCAATGAACCTAGAAATGCAAAACGAATGGTTGACCCTAGGTGAATTTTGTATTCCCATAGCCTTAAAATGGCGTACCATAATATACGACTGGTCACCAGCCTTACTTAAATTTTACCTAAATGCATTCCAGTTGACCCTCCCCGACCAAAGCAATCTAGTCAGGTGGGGAAAAGCCACAGATAAAACATGTAACTCATGTGGTGAAGCTACTGGAACGGCTAGGCACCTGCTAGTGGGTTGTAGGATGCTATTAGACCGGGGTCATTACTCGCGCCGACATGATAAGGTATTAGAAATCATACGTGAGGCTGTAAGTTTGGCGGTAGCTAGAGCGAAAAAAGGATTAACCACAAACCAAAGAAATGACATTGTGTTTGTAAAGGAAGGCTGCTCAAAGAAATCACCTCAAAAGCCATATTCAATTTTGATAGCTGCCGTTGACTGGACAATACTCGTAGACACGTATGAGAAGCACTATAAAATACCGGAGGATATATGTGCCTCATCATCCAGACCCGACATATTCCTTTTTTCACGATCGCATAGGCGTGCAGTGCTTGTAGAACTCACAGTACCGTGGGAAACTAATATACCTAAAGACCACGCTTAAAAGACAAACAAATACTTTGACTTGACTAACGAGTTAACCAAGAACGGCTACGTGGTTAAACTCTACGCCGTAGAAGTAGGAGCAAGGGGAATTCCAGCTAAATCCCTGTACAACTTACTTACAGACCTCGGATTGCCAAGAGCTTCAGTAAGCTCTTTACTAAATCGAATATCAAAAGCGGCATTGATAGGATCTTACCAAATTTGGATAGGTAGGGGGGGGAACACTACTGACGGTGGAGGTGAGCGCTGATGCATCACAAGGTGGCCACCCTAAACCTACATCTGGGTCGCAAGTCCCAGTCGCCGTCACGGTGTTCCTCTCTGTATCACGCTATGGACCCGGCGACCGCACGGTGAATCCATGGAGTGCTGAGAATCGGATCCCCTACATCCTACATACAGTGAAAGTAGGTAATGAAAAGATTTTTATAATAATATCATTATTATATTATCATGGACGAGTAAAGTGAACAGAATATTTTTGTACCTACCTGCGCATGGCACTCGTACGTAGGGTAGGGTGGTGTAAGATTGCGCAGTTTGCAATCAATAGGTCATAAAATAAAAAATGTTAATCCTACATGAGAAGAAACGTTTCTTTATTTATCCTTATTAATATAGCAACAAATTATAATACGAATGGTAACAAAAAACATATAATCTTCTAAGTAATTAAAGCAAAATCACGAATCGGGAATTGCGCAATTTTGTACACCTTAGTGTGTAAAATTGCGCGTTGAAATCGATAAGATTGCGCAACTATATAACCTACACAACATATCACAAATAAAAGCAAAAAAAGGTCAGCCAACAGTGCTGAATTTATTTAAAGACTAGGCCTTGCTTTCACAATAGGTGATGGCTTCCCAGAAATAATATAAGTAGGTGCAGGTAGTAGGTAGGTAGGTAGCAGGCAGACTAGTTGAGATAGAGAAGGCCCAGGCTGTAATGGATCAAATTCAACAGTTTCATTAAGCACGTTTAATTTTTATAGTGTTTGTACTGACGGAACGATCGCTAGGGTAGGCCCGAGGTGATCTTGATGACCTCATCAGAACAAACCTATCGAGCTGTTTTTTATTTCTCTTCTGGGCATTGTGTGAAATAAATAGAATTATAAAAGAAAAAAAACAAGGAATCATTAATTAATCGATCGAAATTGAGTGGAAAAATAAAAATCTGGCGGTACGATTCAAAAATATTATTTATATTTACCTACTAAAATTTCGGACGGGTAAAATTGCGCGCGCAATTTTACACACACCCGAATTGCGCAATTTTACACATCGGAATACCACTCTAAACATCGTGATATTACTGCCATCTCATAGACAATGTGCAAACTACGTTCTATCAGGTCGAAATATGAGTGATACTGCCGCGACAAAGTACTAACAAATTACTAAAATGACTGAGAGTTTTTGTACAGTAACGCATTCATTTCATCAAAAAAATAGATCAAAAGGGAATAAAAACTTTGTACTTATGTATCTCTTTTGTTTTCCACTTATTTATTATAATTTGTTTGGGGGCACGTGCCGGTTGCGACGGCTAAGAAAACACAGCTGAAGTTGGCTTCGAAGGTCACTCCATTGCCTTGCTATGACGTATGCGCAATTTTATCGCCCGCGCAATCTTATACCACCCTACCCTACTACCGAGCCATTAAGTTTGATTTGAACCGTATTGTACAATAAAGAGACCTATCTAAGTATAATATTCGTTTAAATTTCATATAAATAGGTGGGTAAAATTTTCAATTGACATGGCAACACACAAGATGGCAGCGTCTTCCTCTAAATCAATCACAATTAAATTCAATAATTAAATAACTATGCATTTGTATACACTAATTACAGATGAAATGTGATCCCATCCTGTTTTTTTGTAATCCTAGATGTATTTTTACATGTAGGAACAACTAAAACCGACATTTTAAAATTAAAATTGACACTGATGTAATACGTCTGACGCGCTACGTGCTTACGAGTGAATGCGAGTGACAATATTCAAACCAAGACGATTTGTCTTGGTTTGTGTGTCTTCACTTTTGAGCGCGCTTGCGGTTTCTGGTTTGTTCTGTATTCTGAGGTTGAGGGTATGAGGGTTCTCCATCCTAGCGTTAATTCCTATTCGCATCCGAAGCTTTCAGCTTGGAGTCTGGAGTCCGCTTTACCAGTCTTAACTACGGATTTGGCTAGACCTCGATTTTTTCCGTGAAGCGATTGCCATCTGACCTCCACAACCCAATGGTAACATTGGGTGATATCGAGACTATGCAGCTAGACCGTTGTTTTTGGCCTTTTTAGGGCTCCAACTACCCGTAACGACCGCAATAGATGTTCTTATGGCAACGAGGACTGATACCTATATTTATACCTATATTTATGCATACAAATATTTGCACTGAGCGGGGATCGGACCCGCGCCTCCTGCGTAGCGGCCGCGTTCACTACCGCTACGCCACGGAGGCTGTTGAGTTGTTGGGGGTTCGATTCTCACAAAAAGAATAGAAATCATTGGCTTGTACAAACTTGTGCAAACAATGTTCTCCAGTTGTTAATATTTCAGTAATTTATCTACTTGTCTTAATAGGACATAAATACCATGAGTAAGCTTCATTTATACAGGGAGAGTTTCTTGCACGTTTCGGTTCGAGAAATCGTTCGTTACTATCACTGGCAATAATCGCCATACCAATATAGTATCAAAATGTTTACACACAGCCAAACACTAAATTCTCGCCTACGGTTATATCATACGAGATTCTCAAGTAACATATCGCCTATATCAAAATACGATTATTGCTTTAAAATTCTGTTTAGACGGACACTATCAATATTCATTTGCGAGGTAATTCTCGCCAGGCGTGGACGAGCGAGCGACAATTTTTTCTGTCCTTTCGATAATCGTATCTTGCAGGCTACGAACTCTCCTCGTTTAAATGCTTAAATGAGTCTTAAAGAAACAAAATTATTATATAATAAAATATTATATTATCATAAATTTTGATTTCAGATTTACACCAGACCGCGAACCCGAACAACGGGTCCAAAAGTCAGCAAAGAGTCGACTGGGAGACATGCCAGAGACTAAGAAAAGTTCCTTGTCTGATGATGCAAAGTCTGATAAATCGTCAGATTCTAATAATAAGAAGCTCACTTCTAGGTATGTTAGAAGACATTTTATTTTGTGTAATAACTTATTTCTGCACTCTTGGTGGGTTCCGTTAAACGTATAATATGTTCTTAAGTAAACCAGATTGAAGACATTTTAAGTATTGTGTGGAATATCCTCGAATATATTCCTCATTGTCGTCATGAAGACGTATTTTCCTGATTACATCCGAAGCTAAGGTGAACTCGGAGCTCAGGGTCCGCCTTCCTCCTTCATTTCGCACGATCTTGGGCGTTCTTGGTAGTGAGACCATTATTGCGTGTCACCCTCCACGACTTCAAGCGAATATTTATCATTATAGTTCAGTAATTTCCTCGTTTGTTACTGGAGATCCCCCTAACTTTTATCTAGGCTGTTCATTAGGATATTTTGTTCCACCAGCCTAAATTACCATATTTCTTTGACAGGGTATCCGCCTTAGAAAATCGTCCGAGTCGTTCCACGTGTGCAAGTGTGGTTCGCGTAAGACCACGGCCGCGTGTTGCGACTTCCACCTCCAGCTTACTACTGCGAGCAGTGGCCGACGCGCATAAGAGCTTGTTGAATGTAAGTTAAATAGTTCAGTGCTAATACTACATTAGATTTTGTAATGCTACCAATATCTACATGATCTGGCCCTCGATTCAGCTAAAAGCGCAACCACTGCGAAAAATGGCATTAAACTTTAGACCTAGACACAGTCAAAAGTTAAATCAAAAGAATTTCATTACACTCTTGCATTCGCTCTACAAAAAGCCATTTAATTGTAAACTTTAACTGTATTACTTTAAAGGCTAAAATTAAATGGAATTTTCTTGCAGTGTCAGTGGCATGACAGTGGTTTTGCTTTAATAGAATCGAGGGCCTGGTTATTTACCACCAAAGTTACTTATCTTTAAAATCAAAGATATGTCTAAAAGTTCTCGACAATTATTGCTTTTATGCAACTGAGAAAATGTCCAATATAATTCACGTCGCGATTGTCTACTTACTGACATTGACTGACTCTAACACCCGTATTCACAAACGATACTGTGAGGTCTCATAGTATGCTCGAGCGCATAGGGCTGGTAAAATTAATTCACAAACATCACGGAGCAGTATCTAACGCAGTGCGTTCCCTCAACGAAGTATTACTTAAGTGTTATCAATGAATAAAAAGGCTTGCCAAAACGAACGCACTGAGAATTTGTCGTTTTTTGCACAGTTTTGGTGGTACGCATAGCAAAGTATTGTTTGTGAATACGGGTGTAAGGCCGTACGCTGGCATAGACGGGTGCGGGTCGCGGACGTCCGGCGCGGGCGTCCGCGCCGTGCGCCCGCCTGTCCGTCGCGGGCGTCCGCTCGGGCGTCTGTCACCAGTATAATTTCAATAGCATCGGTGTACAGTCGATAACTATGGATCATTTCTTGATATATTACTTAGCCAAAAGACGACGACGTGAACAAAGGCGTCAGCCAATGAGCCCATATTATGTCACGTCTAGATTGTTGTGTGGAGAATTTGTAACCAAGTTTTCGTTATTAAGAGAAAATGGGCAAAAAATTTTACAAAAATAATTATCCACTTGGTGCAGTCATTGGGAACATTTGGGGGTTTCATTTTTATTTAAGTACGCCGCGCCCGCGGGCCGGGCCGGTTCCACCGCACCGCTATGTCCCTGCATTTTAAATCTGTAATATCTTCGGAAATATTCATTTAAATTAGATGCTGTAAAGGGCCATATTGATCTATATTAAATGGACAATTTATTAAGGGTACTTAATTGGATAAGGATTAATTGTGAAATGCTTAAAATCACTTCGTAAATAAGTCATTTTTTTTCGTAAAATGTAAAGGATAAAAAATGGTTATTGCGGGTTATTCTTAAGTGATAGACATAACCATCGCGGACTTTATTGTTGACCTTTTTAAGGTGTACAATACTGTAGAACATTATTTTGATTTATCTCGTGGGGTTCAGCCAGCGTTCGCAATGTAAGCGCAAAAAAATGTGCTTATTTACGACATCACATTAGAAACCTCTAAATTTATCAGTGTTTCTCTACAATATTATGCATGTATTATACATATAAACCTTCCTCTTGAATCACTCTATCTATTAAAAAAACTCGCTTCAAAATCCGTTGCGTAGTTTTAAGCAGCTAAGGATTATTCTAAGTTTATTGCAACGACTGTACAAGCACGGCGCGTGTGACACGGATAACGTAGCGGCGGTCGATGATTTTGTTGAAACAGACCCGCACGCGTGCTCCGTCGCGCGGACACACGGCGCGTGCCCCGCTACCCGCGTGGCGGGCCCCACCGCCCGCGTCGCGTGTGACGGGTATCCGCCTCACGGAGCGCTGCTCTTGAAATAACATGAAATAAGCACGCGAAGCGGACGTCCGCGACCCGCACCCGTCGATGCCAGCGAACGGCCTAAGGCCCACAACACCCTTGCGGCTAGCAAGCATTGCGTGCGGCCCCCGACTCCTACGTTTTCTCTTTATTTCACTTATCTTGGTTATTGCGGGAACTACCAACCACCAGAGGGAATCCAGCACCAGACCCTTGTTACTTACAGGCTAGTTTTTTTATTTTTTTAAAGAATATTAGCAACCGAAATTACTAATATTCCCTTTAACCCCTCCAACTAAGCTAAATTGCTTGTGCTAGGAGTGGGTTCACGTCGATAGTGTAGTGGCCAAGATTCGAACCCGGGACCTCTCGATCGTAAGGCCGACTCCTTAATCACTAAGCTACTTTGACTTGGAAGTCTAGATCTTGATGAGGAATCTTATACACCTGTTATTCGAGTGTAATGCATCCATACTAATATTATAAATGCGAAAGTAACTCTGTCTGTCTGTCCGTGTTTCTGTCTGTCTGTTACACTTTCACGCCTAAACTACTGAACCAATTTTGATTAAATTTGATATAGGGGTAGATTAGACCTTGCGACAGGACATAGCTTATGTTTGGTCGCGATAACCGACATCCACGCGGGCGGAGCCGCGGGCAAAAGCTAGTAATCTATAAAATTAAAATTCATGTTGCTAAGCGATTAACTCGAGAACGTCTCGTACGATTCGCCAAAATATTTTTTCCGTAAGTATGTCAAAAAGTTTCACGGAAAGTTTAAAAAAAAATGGCAATTTCTGTTCCCTCTGTTACTGACAGAGGGAAAAGAAAAGGCGATGCCATGATCAGTTTGTTGTTTATAAAATTAATCTTGAGGCCCCTTTTTTGTAACCATTCAGACTCCAGGCACAAAAATGGATAAGGAATCACAGCAGATAAAGCGCGCTCTTGTGTTACCAATGAGACGGGTCGAAGCTCAAAAGATAGTCATACAAGTGCCTGCAGACAACTCGCAGGAGACAGGTGACAGCATCAGTCTGGGTGGTGATATGGACAGCGATGATGATAAAAGTGAGAAGTGAGTATCTTGATTATGTTTTAATATGATACTGTCGGGATTATGCCAATGTTACACAGTGACATACTGCTTTTGCTGTCTATTAAAACGTGTGGAAATAAAATTATTTTTGACAGATTCAGTCATGGAGAGACAATCTCCCAGTGACTGTGGCTGCCGAAAACCTAGATAGCGTTGTGTAGAATGTTGTAGAATATTATAATCGCGTCGGTAACTTAATGGTTAAGGAGTCGGCCTTACGATCGAAAGGTCCCGGGTTCGAATTCTGGCCATTACACGACTGACGTGAACCCATACTGCCTTAGCTGTACTAAAGCAGTATGGGCTCCAAGGTCTTTAAAGTTCAAGTTAAATCCGATACAACTGCTAATTGACGGACAAAAACTTAATGTTTTAGTTTATTCTGAATTTCCAGGGAGCGACTGTCGTGTGACCTTCCAACCCTGGACAGAGAACTTGCACCTGAGCCTCGGTCAAGGTAGGTTTATTATCTTACAGGTGAAGCTGGCTTGGGCCACGAATCTTGGTGGTGGAACACACCTAGTACTGCATTACTATTCTAGGATGGATTACAGTTCAATTGATTACACCTAAACCTTGTCGTAGAACTCTAACAGCCTTTCCCAATAACCTATCTATCGCCCGTTTTGACATTAGAAAGGATAAAAACGATATCAATCTCTATGGTAACGCAATTAATTCATAGTAGCAAAATAACAGTATCGATCCCCGCTCAGTGCAAATATTTGTGTGCATGATATACGAGTATTTACATTGGTCTGGTCGTGCCTCGGAGAGCACGTTAAGTCGTCGGTCCCGGTTGCCATAAGAACATCTATGGCAGTCGTTACGGGTAGTTGGAGCCCAAAAAAATCCAAAAACAACGGTCTGGCTGCAAAGCTTCGATATCGCCTAATGTTAACATTGGGTTGTGGAGGTCAGATGACAATCGCTTCACGGAAAATATCGAGGTCTAGCCAAATCCGTAGTTAATCCGTAGGTAAAGCGGACCCCAGACTTCGAGCTGAAAGCTTCGGATGCGACTGGGAATTAACGCTAAGAGGAAGAAGAAGCAAAATAACAGGATTTGACAAAGGAACTATCTCTACCTTTACATTTATCTGTAGATATGTTATTGGGAACGGCCGTTACATAGTTCGTACGACTATCGGTTGATGGCTTCCACTGTCGCCCCAAGATGGTTGTACAGGAAAATTTGGAATGCTCAATGCGTGGCTCGGTAGCTCACTGGTCAGAGTATTCACCCTGTAAGTAACTTGGTTGGTAATGAACCTGTAAGGATGGTTTTCCCAAGCGACTACAATATGGGGTTCTTCAAGAAGGGTATTAGAAGGTTTCTTCAGGGTCGGCAGCACGAGTGTGACGCCCCTAGTGTTGCATACGTCCATAGGCCACGGTAACCACTTTCCATCAGGTGGGCCGTGTGCTTGTCTGCCACTTAAGTGGTATAAAAAAAAAGAACTGGTTAAGTCCCGTCTGAGCATTTCACTTTTTCCAATCTTAATCGTTTTGAGTAGTTAGCATACTAACACATTAAAATTTCATTAAACTCTTTCATTAACCTCTTATTTTACACAAGCAGGCTCTCGATTCTGCTAAAGTAAAACCACTGTCACACCACAGAAACTGAAAAATATTGCATTAAGTCTAAAATTTAAAGTCCAAAATTAAATGAAAAAAGTTTAATATCACTCTTTCATACACTGTACAATAAGCCATTGAATTTCAGACTTTAACTACTTTACTTTAAAGACTAAAATTAAATGAATTTTTTACAGTGTTCGTGATTGGCTTTGCTTTAGCAGAATTGAAGCCCAGAAGTATCTTTAACCTATGAGACATGTTACTTGTTCAACTAAAATGTTCTTTTTGTCCTCAGATTGGCAAGTGACTTAGAAAAAGAAGAATACGTACCACAGAGTCTTACGAAGATGATTATAAACCAAGAGTGCCCAAAGCCGATGCGAAACGAGGGCAGAACGACTAGTCGGAAAGATGACTCCCTTATTATAGAAACTATGTAAGTTTGCTGATATAGGCTTTATTTTAACAGCTATAAAGTTCAAACTCGTATGCTTACCATGAAACGTACATTTGAAGTTACGGACCGAGTTAAATTTGGTACCATAAGACATAGACACAATAATTATTGTCGTTAACCCTCCCAGCTAAGCTAAATGACTTGTGTTAACATATTAAAATACATGGGCGCGAATACTTTGCGGTTTTTGACAAACAACGAAATGACAGTTTCCTTGCATATGATGTTGTAGTTCTGAATTATTGTATTTATAATTTATGAACTGATATTTATTTATTTTCACAATTAAATTATTCATAACAAGGCACTGTCTTTTAGTTCTCATAATATTAATATAATTTATATAGTTATATATATAATTCAAACTCTACACATAATTACTTATATTTAATACTAGCTGACCCGGCGAACTTCGTACCGCCATATTTACCGCCCACGTGTACCTTCTATTCAAATTTCCATGATAGATTCTAATCCCGTTCCCGCTGCACCATTCCCGACCTGTGCACGAACATGCCACATATAATTGACCATGGGAAAAATATGGCTTTTCTAGATTCAGACCCGTTCCCGCTGTACCTTCTATTCAAACTTCCGTGTTAGATTCTGATCCCGTTCCCGCTGCACTGTCCCCGACCCGTGAAAAATGTGAACATGCCACGTATAGATAATTGACCATGGGAAAAACGTGACTTTTCTAGATTCAGACCCGTTCCCGCTGTACCTTCTTTTCAAACTTCCATGTTACATTCTGATCCCGTTCCCGCTGCACCGTCCCAGACCCGTGAACAATGTGAACATGCCACATATAATTGACCATGGGAAAAACATGGATTATCTAGATTCAGACCACAACTTTTAAGGATTGTCCTTGTGATTTTGTTTATGGTCATGGCCAATGCAAGACGGATTGAAAATTGAAGTCGTTTAAATTCAAACGGCATGTCGGTTGGGATCATCGGGATCTTTGGAATGAGAACTTCCTCACCTTAGAATTTTCCTTTGAGTGAAAAAATAAAATAAAAAAAAAGTTTAAAAAAAATAAAATAAAGTATCCTATGTCCTTCTCCTGGTTCTAAGCTACCTCCCCACCAATTTTCAGCCAAATCAGTTCAGCCGTTCTTGATTTATAAGTGTTGTAACTAACACGACTTTCTTTTATATATAGATTTTCATTTCATTTTCATTGTTTTTAATATTTATTATGCTATTCAGGGCGGAGACAAATCCAACGAATCAATAACCATGAATATTGGTTCAGCAGATCTCGAGTTATAAGTGTTGTAACAAACACGACTTTCTATTATATACAGGGTGTCCCAAAATTCAAGGATAAGCCGGTAACAGAGGGTGGCCCTACTTATGGCTGCTCTGGGAAAAAAAAGAAAAAAAATGTATCTCTATTTTTTTTTTAATTATTTAAACTTTTTTAAAATCTTTGGAAATTCGGTACCCCTAATGATATTTTCAACTACCAGGTCCACAATTTTGCAAATATTTCTGAACTCTTTTCTGTATTAGCTAGCTAAGAAGCATGACTATCCACCAACACCCTGAAAAATTATAGAATGTTTGTAGTTATTTTACAAAAATAAGTCAAAATATTTTTTTGTCGTCAAATTTTCATACATTTTTACTTTCGACCCACTTTATCTTATCTCGGTGAAAAAAAAAGTATAAACACCACTATGGCATTCTTTTTCCAAAATTGGCGCAACTATACAAGATTTCAAAATGGTATAATTTGGGTATGATACTATAATGAAATACAAAAAAAATTTTTTTTTCATAAATAAGAATCACATTTAATACATTGCTCTTATTGAAAATCACCAGATTTACTTTGTACACAATGCATTCATCCTCAATAAAAAAATCATTGACGGGACTTGTGACAAAGTGGTAACCGAGTAGGTTATCACATTACGAGGTTAAGCAACATAAGCCAGGGTGGTTTTCGGATGGATGACCATTCTTAAGACATTAAGACACCTCCGTCCTCTGTTTCTCAGAGAGTACGTTAGGTCGTAGATCCCGGTGGCCATATGAGTATCTATGACAGTTAGTCGGACCCCTAAAAGTCCAACAACTGCAGGCACATGCTGTAACTTGCATCTCGAATGATCGAAGTGAGCTCGATAGCTGAATCCGCGGTGATTGGTCACTTCGATCATTCGAGATGTTTGTTACAGCATGTGCCTGCTGGACTCACTACATAACTTTGATATAGCCAGTGGGTTGTGAAGGTCAGGTGGCAGTCGCTTCACGGCAAATTTCACATTTCTGCTGTTTCACAGTTAGCCGGGAAATCCGAGTTTTATTGGAATTGTTTTAAGAACAATTAGGTTTCCGAAAGCAATTGCAACGCTGGACTAGTTTCATTCAAATATCAATGCGGCTACGGATTATATTTCTGACAAAAGAAATGCACGAAAAATAAAATGTATTAATGCCGGTGGCAATCAATTAAAAATGTAAAAATAAAAAAAATATTAACAATAATGCAATAATTATAAAATTATACCATTATGTTTGTTTAATATTTTAACAGTATGGATTTTCATCCTCTGAACCTTTACAAAATACAGAGTCGGATTTTATGGTTAACTGTGAAACGGCAGAACCGCGAAATTTTCTTTGAAGCGACTGCCACCTGACCTCCACAACCCATTGGCGATATCAAAGTTATGTAGTGCGTCCAGTTGTTGGACTTTTAGGGCTCCGACTACCCGTAACAACTGTCATAGATGCTCGTATGGATGCACTACGATCGACGGCCTAACGTACTTTCTGAGGAATGAAGGTGTCTCAATGTCTTAAGAATGGTCATCCATCCGAAAACCACCCTGGCTTATGTTGCTTAACCTCGTAATGTGATAACCTACTCGGTTACCACTTTGTCACAAGTCCCGTCAATGATTTTTTATTGAGGATGAATGCATTGTGTACAAAGTAAATCTGGTGATTTTCAATAAGAGCAATGTATTAAATGTGATTCTTATTTACAAAAAAAAAAATTTTTTTTAGTATTTCAATATAGTATCATACCCAAATTATACCATTTTGAAATCTTGGATAGTTGCGCCAATTTTTGAAAAAGAATGCCATAGTGGTGTCCGTACTTTTTTTTTTCACCGAGATAAGATAAAGTGGGTCGAAAATAAAAATGTATGAAAATTTGACAACCAAAAAATATTTTGACTTATTTTTGTAAAATAACTACAAATATCCTATAATTTTTCAGGGTGGTGATGGATAGCCATGCTTCTTAGCTTGCTAATACAGAAAAGAGTTCAAAAATATTTGCAAAATTGTGGACCTGGTAGTTGAAAATATCCTTAAGGGTACCGAATTTCAAGGGATTTTAAAAAAGTTCGAGTAATTAAAAAAAAATAGAGATATATTTTTTTTCTTATTTTTTCCTGAGCAGCCATAAGTAGGGCCACCCCCTGTTGCCGGCTTATCCTTGAATTTTGGGACACCCTGTATATAGATGTGTAGAGTTTGAATTATATATCTATGATCACACTGATTGATAATCACTGTATATTTATGATGTTATTCTAACATTTCCACAGTAACATCCACAACCCATCAGTAGCCAAGGATAAAAGCACTCAGTTCATAGTTACAATGGATGGCTACCACCCAAATGCTTTCTTAGCCAAAAAACTCCAGACTGAAGGCCTTTTAAACGATGAAGACGAAATAAGCAAAAATATGAAAGAAAAATTAATTTCGCCGGAGGTTAAAGAACCAAAACCTAAGGAAAAAGAAGTTCCTAAAACCACAGGCAAAGTTCTAGAATGTCAAACGAAACGATTGAGCAATACAAGCGAAGAGAGTGAAACCCAAGTCATTATTAAAAAGGAAGATGAGAAAGCTGATAAACGGAAAAGTATTGAAAATAAAGAAGAGCTGCCAGTTGCCAAAAAGAGGAAAGCGTCTCCAATAGTGTTTGATGTAGAGAAGAAAGTGAAAGAAGTAGAAAGAACGCGAGAAAGAACTGAGAGTGCAAGTAGCGACAGTCACGTGACGGTCACTACTGTAACAAATACTCATAAGTACGATGCTGTACCACCTCGTAAGTATACATAATATCATACAGACAATAGCCTGCTATACCTCAGGACACATATCTTGAATCTAAGTTGTTTTGTTATGAATTGTACTCATCCAAACCGCAGCTCTCCGTGCTATCGTTAAAGACGCCCAATGAACGTGTACTGCATGTATAGAGCACATTCATTAGGTCCAAGATATTATGTCCCGAAGTAATGTGCTTCTGACCCTATATACTTCACGAGTATCCTCTTTTGTCATTTAATATGACCTTTTATGCAAACATATTAATATGTTATGTAAACCTTAATCAAAAATTCTCCATAGAATGTATTGTTTTGTTAGAGTACCTAAGTGGCATACGACCACTGCTATGCTTGATATTTTCTTATTTAATACTTTTTAAAGCGTGAATTTGCATTAGTCGGGTTAAACCTTAGAGCATTACCATTATAGAGCGCGCGTACCACTCAGGTCTGTGGCGCCGAGTGTTATCAGATACTTTGCGATGGTAACTGTATACGCTTCTTTAACAAGCTCCCTAATGAAATTAGGGATTTACCTATAAATAAATTTAAAAATGAAGTTAAGAGGAAATTGTGCCAAAAAGGCTATGATAAAATACCAGAATATTTAGATGATAAACTTGCTTGGAATTGAGCTGTTCACTCATACATGCTTCTCAAACAAATGATTGTATTTAGACTAAGTAGACTAAGCATTTTTTGTAAATAGACCAAAAAAAAAAAGCCCGCTGAGTTTCTTGCCGGGGCCGCGTTTCGAACCGGTGGTCCATTTGCTAAGCTAGTCTTTAGTACATATATGTATATTATTGACGTTTTGTAAGTGCCGTTTTGATGGTCTATACAGAATAAATGATTTTTGACTTTGACTTTGACTTTGGTATAGCGCACAGAGTAACGTTTCATGCAATATCAATAGATGCACTTATTAATGTAGTTTGTTATTATGAAGTTTTTTGTTCGATTTAATATACATGGATAAAATAATTATTACAACAAACATACGATGTTGTATAAAATTTTGATTGATATCGAATTAAATATTATTTGCGAAGTCATTTTGACGGGTATTGTTTTGCTACTGATTCAGGTTGAGCCAGGAGCCTTGGTAACAGTACCAAGGCTCCGAACAGTCGTACCCGTGCTAACAGTTCATACTTGTAAGGCGCGCTCTATAGCAATGTATACTCTAAGGGTTAAACTTGATTTTGCTTGACTATACCTGGTTAAAAAGCAGTATTCTGTTTGACAGTGTCGTCTGCAGAGCGCAAGCTTGTATGGTGTCGGTTGTTCCCGGCGTGCCGCTACGGCTCGGCGTGTGCGTTCGCGCACCCACGTTGTAAGTTTCTAGCGGCGTGTACGCGACGGAACTGCGTATATTCACACTCACCTAACGCGCCGTCCGCACCGGTATTACCTACCGCGCCTAGTGTCGGTAAGTGGAACACTTAGACCTATGTTAATGTACTGTGGGCTGCAGAAGAATACAGCTTAAGATCTATAATCCTTTGAGTATTTAAGTCTAAGGGTGGTTACAGAAAGAAACACAAACGACAAGTTTCCATCGTAACAAAAATGATTAAAATACTTACGTCATTCTAACACCTCATCTATTATATAAAAATGAATCCCTAAATGTGTTGCTAAGCGCAAATCTCGAGAACGGCTGAACTGATTTTGTACCTACTTTCAAACCCTAAGACTGACGTCTCCCCCATATATGGCGCCCAACGTGGGGCATATATGGGGGAGACGTCAGTCTTAGGGTTTGAAAGTAGTTACACGACACGAGTTGTAAGAAAGGTAAGCTGACGTCTCCCCCATATATGGCGCCCAACGTGGGGCATGTATGGGGGAGACGTCAGTCTTAGGGTTTGAAAGTAGGTACACGACACGAGTTGTAAGAAAGATATATTCAACAGTGTACAATGATGTAAAGTTCGTAGGTACAGTAATGCCTAAAAGTATTACTACTTCGATCACAGTTAGGGCTCCGGCGAGCTAGGTACTAAAGAGCGTTACGGATGCGTATGCAGCGGTTCCCGCAAGACTGCCCTTGCGGCCGAGCGAGGTACTAACTACACGCGCATCGAGCGAAGTACTTATGAGTAAGAGAGAGATGCATAGCGTGCCGGCAAACGTCCGCGAGACGCGCGAACAGGACGATTTGGGATGCGGGTTGCTATAAATTTCATTATTTTGCAACCCATGCGCGCCCACATTTAGTAATGTTTTTGACAATGACGAATTGACATGATGGCGACACGGACAGGTTAACTCATACCGGTCTCATACCATAAAATATAAATGACGTTACCTCTGTTAACAAAACTATAAAATACTACACACAGAAAAAGAGAAAGAAAGAAAGAGTTGTATTTACTAGTTAGCGTATGGCGTCACTTCATACAATTTTAGTTTCATTTTGTATACGGACTTCTGCTACACTGAGACGGAATTGATCTTGCGGCCTGCAACGTAATAGTCGAACATTACCGCCACGCTACAGATATTATCAATATGACGTAGGCCTCAAACTAAGCATGGTGCGTTGAGCAGAAGAGTCAGAGCCCGACTAATGTTGGTTTCGGAAAAATATCAAACTAGACATGCGATGAGATCGCTTTGCATCTCATCGCATGTCTAGTTTGATATTTTTGTAGTAGTTAAATCCGAAGTTCTAGTTCCAGTATATATAACAGTTTTAACTACTGTAATCGGACTGTAGACACGCGCTGTGCTGTAAAGAGAATACTCTGCAAAACTTTAATTTTAGCAGAATTCTCACATACATTGACTACTCTGTGGCACGGAGGGGTCTCGAATGTCTTAAACATGGTCACCTATTCTAAGACCGACTTGGTTAGCATTGCTTAACATTGCACTATGTTAACCTCTATGATCACTAATTATATCTGAATATTGTTTGTCTACAAGTTTTGATCAATAAGCCCATATAGTCCACTGTTCGCCATAGCGCTAGATTTACTGCATACTATCTCTTTCACTCTGTATAATTTTAAAACATTTTCTTTTACAGCATCCCACGTAGTCCCAGCTGCGAACTACAAGACTATATCAGCGGTGGTGCCTAATATGTGCAAGTTTTATCCCAACTGCGTCAACCCGGCATGCCATTTCTACCATCCGAAGCCGTGCCGCTATGGCAATAACTGCGCCAATAAATTAGAATGCAATTTCTATCACGCTGATGTACCGCCCAAATGGCGATACCCAGTCTAAATATAGTAATTATAAAATCCAACATGGTCGTTTTAATGTTACCATTTCTCCTTCATTGCTTTTTAATACTAAGGGGCAAGTCACGTCATACGATTCTGTTAATATTTTAGTCTCGATTTTATCTCAATCTCTCAAAATATCAAAAACCGTATTCTCGTTTCAAGCTCGACAATTGACGGCCTATCTACTGCCAGTTTTGACATTAGAAAGGATAAAAACGTCATCAATCTCTATGGTAACGCAATAGCAAAATAACAATTACCCCTACCTTTACCTTAAACTGTAGGTATGTTATTGGGAAGGGCCGTTAGTCAAAGAGAATACATTACTACGTGTTTTAATCAGCTCGAAACCGATATAACCCCCCACACCGGCTCCGACGGGGAAGGAATCCATGGGGATTTTTCGCACGATAAAAAAAAAGATCGAAAATTGACATCTTGGACCCTGATTCTGCTATTCAGCCACCACTGTCATTACCATTGACACTGCGATAAATGTCATTAATAAAAATATCTATACTATTTAAATAATTCTAAAGTGGTCTGTACATTGGAGATAAAAAAAATACTTGGGTTATGTTATGTTAACGATACTGAACACGAAAATATATATTTTTAATTACCTGTCTGTCTGTTTGTCTGTTTGTCCGCGATGGACGCAAAAACTTCTGGACGGATTTTGATGCGGTTTTTTTTGTTAGAAAGGGCTTACTCAGACTTAAAATCTTACGTTTGTTTGATCGCAATCGGTTGAGTAGAACCGAAGATATGAGTAAAGGTCGCGTTAACCGAGATGCACGCGGGCGGAAGGCTAGTCTATCTATACTATTATATAATTGTAAAGTAGTTGTGTCTGTACATTGGAGATATTTAAAAAAAAATACTTGGGTTATGTTATGTTAACGATACTGAACACGAAAATATATTTTTTTCATTTCCTGTCTGTTTGTCTGTTTGTCCGCGATGGACGCAAAAACTACTGAACGGATTTTGATGCAGTTTTTTTTTGTTAGAAAGGGCTTGATCAGACTTAAAATCTTACGTTTGTTTCATCGCAATCGGTTGAGTAGAACCGGAGTTGTGAACAATATTGATATTACACGGAATATGAGCGGCAATATAGATGGCGCTTTATAATTGTAGCTGATAGGTTCGTGAGTTTACTGAGTAAAAGACCAGAAATGATTTTAAAACACCGCGAGAAACAAAATGCGCGCGGGGGAGCTTTTTTCTACTTTTTTATGCGGACGACGATCGAACAGACTCGCAGTACTCGCACTCTTCGCTTTCCGATGTATTACTTTACTCTATGCTCTTCGCGTTCAACAATGGCGGCGCCCAAACTCCGCGGGCTGATGGCGCTAGCGTCAACCAATCAGCGCCCGTTCGCATTCCGTTTCTAGCAGCAGCTATTTATTTTAAAAAGATGAACATAATGTAAGTAGTGAAATTGGAAAATACAATATGCAAAACAAATACAATAGGTACGTACAGACGGGCGGACCATGACACCGTCAACAATAATATTATTGGTCAATTTTTATAGCTTATTACATCCGGGCAAGTATATAAATTTATAGATTTTATTTTTACATACACAATTGTGTAAACCAATACGTTTTTAATAATGAAATTAAAATTTGAATTTTAATGATTTAGTACCAGAATCATAACTAGATGGCGTTCTCGCGTTTAAATTCAAGCTATCGTTTGGTTTCAAACTCCCGATATACCCGAACCGGTATTTTGTACCTGATTATTTAATTTCTAATTTATCATTGTGAAATAGATGTCGGTACAGTCTTAAGATCCGTTACAAAATCGTTTTTCACGCAAAGATAAGTAAGAGCTTGGTGAAGTTTATATATAGTTGAGTAGACACGAGATTACGAGATACAACGGGAAAGGAGAAGGAGAGGGTGGAAGAAGAAGTCGCCATACCTTTGCCCTTCTTAAGGTATGGGGACTAGAGACTAGATAGTCGAGTAGATATTCAGGTAGAAAGATTATTTTATACCACTTAAGTGGCAAACAAGCACACGGCGCACCAGATGGAAAGTGGTTACTGTGGCCTATGGACGTATGCATCACCAGGGGCGTCACACTCGCCTTTCTTGAAGTACCCCATCCCATACTGTAATAGTGAAGTCGAGTATAGTGGCATCGAGTAGAGAGGCGAATACATAGTGAAGTATTACGTCGAGTAGAGAGTGGAATACAGAGTGAAGTAGACAGCCGAATAGAGAGGCGAGCACAGTATCTAACCTTTTTTATATATAGGTACAGTCGAATTCAAAAGTGCAGTAGCAATCCTACGTAACTATAGCGTCAACATGCTAGTGCTACTTGTGACCTTATTCTTTTGAGACAATTTACACACACACATAAATTGTTCTTCCGTAGGAATATTATCGATAATTTCGTTGTCATTACGTAAGCAACCCGTGGCCGAGTGGTTAAAGCATGAGGTTTATGGAAATGCAAAGGTTGATGGTTCAAATCCTACGATCTTGCAATAACACTTTTTGTGTTTCATTTATAAATTAATATCATTGTATTATTTGTTAAATTTTAGCAAATATCAACATAAAATGTAAAAAGAATGCCAACTTCATGCAAAATTACTTTTTCAATATTTAAAATTATATTTTTGTCATAAATATAAAAAATCGTTATAAGCTGGAATCGAACCTGGAACCTCTTATCTACCTCTATCTTGCTAAACCCACTTAGCTATCAGTTAATTTACTAAGTTGGTAAATTACTGTATTAGTATCTAATGACACACACACACATAAATGTAAACACAAAACCGGGCCGGCGCGCGGCCGCACGCCACGCCATTTTGAGCCTTGTTGGGCTAATGCACTTATGAACTCTGACTGTACATATACTACTTAGGTCGCAGACAAGCACACGGCCCACCTGATGGTAAGAGGTTACCGTGGCCTATGGGCGAGTGCAAAACCAGGGGCGTCACACTCGTGCTGTGCTCTAAGAACAGAGAGATTCTGTGCCGTCAGCGCAGAAGATAAGTAGGACAAAGTCTTTGGTTTTCCCACTGACAGCACAAAATCTCTCCAATGAGCTCTGGCTACCCTACTCACCGTCGGAAACAGAACACGAGGTTATTAAGCCACGATCTTCTGAAGGGCGGAGGTACTTCCCCAGTCGGACTGCTCGATTGGGACGGATATACCGTCGTGTCCTACCTCCTCTAAAAAATAAAGGTCTTCTAATCAGCGTTCAACGCGCAATTCTCTGCACTAAATTTATAACACCACGCGATTAACGACATCCACGCGGGCGGAGCCGCGGGCAACAGCTAGTAATAAATAAATTTAGATTTTATTGTTATAGGCTCGAAAGTCCAAAATTTTAAATGAAAACGCTTTCTTTACATTTTTTCATTCACTCTAGAAGATGCCATTAACGCATTTAATTTTAGAGTTTAACTATACATCAGTAAAGTCTACAAAATTAAATAGCATTTTTTGCATCTATGTGCTCCGTGGTACGACAGACCTAGTTTACAATTAGCAAAATGGACTTGTTTTTGACATTTGGGAGTTTGAGATTAGATTGACACTGAATTTTTAACAAATTTTATCATGAGAATTGTCTCTCGATCAAGATCAAGAGCAAACCGGTGACAAAGAATCTTACCTCATATGTTTTGATTTACACCAAACGAGCGAATGCTCATTCTATCCGTTCTACGTCAAATTCTTAGTGTAAACAGTGACAGAACATTCGTTCGTTGTTGTTTCAAATGTAATCGCTGAAAATAAGGTTTCATTTACACTGGAATATTTAGAAACAATGATCTTGTGTAGTTCTAGAGTAGATACGTGCCAAGAAATATGTCCCTTGGAGGCGGCGTACCAATCGCAACTGCTGTCGCCATATTGTGTGTTGATTGGTTCAGGCCATGACGTAACATGGCCTGAACCAATCACCACACAGTATGGCGGCGATGTCATTTTAGTTCCTAGTTTTGCCGCGGGACTTATTAGCTGACGCGGACTTTAGCTCTAGGTATGTTCGTTTGCTGTAAATGAACCATTAAAGAACATGCAAGCAAGCCAGCAGTAATCGGTTTATAGGGACCCTGTAGTGGATAAGTATATTATATAGACATCATATTATGATATAGATAACAAGTATTAATACAGGGCGATCAATCCAAATGGATCAGTAGGGAGAAGTCAGAAACTATGATAGACAGCGAGATTTGTTCTTAGGAACCATGGCTTCGATTTTAGATTTAATAATAATGACATTCAAACTTTTCCTCAAATTCTCATACATAACCGGGAATCGAACCTGGTCGAAGTGTCTGTGAACAAATTCAGATATTTATTTTCGTTGTGATTGTTGATGGTGCTAATCATAAGTCACATTACATATTAGCACATAACACAATAATAATGTGAAAGTTATCTAAAATTAAGACAAATTGGTTTTGAAAAGGCTCGTTTGATTTAACCCTTAACTACCTACCACCTATTTCTGGAACTTAACCACCTACGTGCGGTCCTGGAGACCGCTCATGAATAACCACCGTAAATTCGGGTTCTATAGTATCAAAGGGATTTAAATGAGTAAAATACTTGTTTATGTTTTAATATTTTATTTTAGACTTTCAATTATCATAAACTATAATAAAATTTTGAGATTATGCTATTATCTTTCAAGAATAGTAATTTTAACACAAAAATATACTCTTTTTGAATAATTGGATCTGATTTAAAAGGAACTAAAAAAAACAACTTCTTTTGATATATTTCTTTTAACTTAGGACTCTAACTATTAGATTAAATAAAAAAACTAAAAATCAATCGTAAAAATCAACAAAATTGCAACCCCCAAACATTCTCAATTTTTCTAGTCTTCAACCTGCACAGCATACTCGACCCCATCGGATTCCACGTAACTGCAATCTTCGTTGGCATAAGCTCATCGTCTGACATCTCCTGTTGCAACCATCTTTCAATACTTTCGTTGTTTTTAATCATTTTTACCCGACTGCCGAAGGAAGGAGGGTAATGTTTTTCGGGACTATGTATGTATGTATGTATATTTCTTTGGCACGCCCTACAGCCTGAATGGTTTTTGAAATGCGAGGTGTCATTTGATTCGTAATGATTGTATGAGTGACACCAATTATATATAAATTTTTAGTAAATCAAAATGGCGGTTTTTGGCGCCAAAACGTATCTTGTCAATTTTTTTTTCACTCAAACTTATCGAGTAGGGTATCAAAATGAAGGAAATTAGAAGGAGATTACAAAAATATATATACATGTTATATCATAACTATAAAGTATAATATAAAACAATGATTAATAAATAAAATTACCTACCCTCCTTTCTTCGACAGTCGGGTAATTAATTTTCTTTCGGTTTATGATTGGCAAATGGATACCGCCTGCTATCAAACTTATTGCAATCTTTTTAGTGGCAGACGGGTTTTTTATTTATTAATAATTTGTTTTTCACTAAAACAAAAAAATCGTATGAGTGAAAAAAAATCACGTAACCACCTACGTGCGGTCACAGAGACCGCTGACGAAATATTTTTACTTACCCTGGCCAAACGCGCGCACGTCTATACTTCCCTGAGCGCAAGCGCGGTACTGTTGGATGTGTAGAAAAGGTATATAGACGCGCACTGTCCTACGACACATACAGATCGAAATATTTGATTTTAAAAATACGTTGCGGTCTCAGAGACCGGTGGTAGGTGGTTAAGGGTTAAAACACAACATTCATCCCTATAAAACAAAATGTTATTAAGTGTTTGATTTTCAAATTTATATTCATACTTCCATATCTACTAATATTATAAATGCGAAAGTAACTCTGTCTGTCTGTTACGCTTTCACGCCTAATCCGATTTTGAAGAAAATTGGAACAGAGATTTGGAAATACATAATAAACACAGAAACACCCAGACCAATGCAAATATACATATTCAAGCATACAAATATTTGCACTGAGCGGGAATCGAACCCGCGCCACCTGCGTAGTAGTCGAACGTTCCACCGCTACACCACAGAGGCCGTCGAGAGTTTAGAATAGATTTTTTTAGATTTAATTATTATATTTAGCTAAAAAAATGGCACCACTCGCCAGTCTTCAAAGGTGGCGGGGGAATATGGCAGCTACCGTGTTATAATAGTAGATTACCCAACAAGTGAAAAAAAGGTGGATTCTTTTCGAGGCACCAAGTTGTATCCCGAGAGGAGTGAAGGTTTCTCCGGTAGAATCCCGAGCGTAGCGAGGGGTTCTAGAGAGAAACCTGAGTGGATCGAGGGATACAAAAGCCGAGATGAATTCTTTTTAGGTACTCAACTTTTCACCATTGACTACGAGAAAACGATTACTCTGTGATTATGAATTACATTTTGTTATGGATAGTACACAAAAGAAGCAGCAAATTATCATTAATAGCTACCGCTTTAGCGCGAAAAGACTCAGGACTCTTTTCGCGTTCGAGAATATGAGTTTAATTTTCATCACTAGATGAAGTCATTTTATGATTATGAGACAAACATAAACTTTTACAAGGAAAATTACACAGAAAATGGCGGCATTTTTTTTTCTTAATTTAAACTGAGCCACATTCCATCCAGCCAGTTATTACATTTAGGTGGCTTTTAGTACGTTTTTATAGTGAGAGTGTGCAACCTCTTTGTATGTTTCACTAGAGTTCCAAATTCAAATTTTTTTATTCACTCGGTGAAACAAAGAGCGTTTTATTCACTGTTTTTGATGAATCACGGGCCCTTTTTCGAGTGTCAATGGTGAAAAGGTAGTTTTCCACGCCATGAAGTTCATTATTTTTCACCAGTTTTTGATTTCCACCAGAGGATAATCGGGTCCTGAATCCGATCGGAGAGTGCACTCTCGGAGTGTCAGTATGAGTTTCGTATCCGGCGTTTGCCCTAAGAATTTGCGTAGAAATACAAGGCGAAGAAAACGCCTCTACATTACCTGTTCCTAGACATGCAAAAGGCCTTCGACTGTGTTCCTAGCGCGAGAATCTAGTAGGCACTGCGGTCTAAAGGAGTTCCAGAGGCTTACATTGATGTCATCCGAAACATGTAGGTACTACGATTACGGTTCTGTGGTTCGGACCACTGTCGGTGACATGAAGACCAGATCCATCACTATCGTGGTACACCAAGGATCCGTCTTTAGTCCTTACTTGTTCAGCGCAGTATTAAACGTCGTATCGGAAAACAGCAGAAACTCGCAAAAGAAAGTACCTGGGATCTGTACTTCATGTAATTGGGGAAATCGATTACGACATCAAGGCACAGTGGCCACTTGTCCGTGACATCGCAGATGAAACCGCCAGGCTATTATTGGCAATGGCAATGTGGTTCCCCGCTCAACGCCTCCGCGCCGGGTTCAGGTAGAAGTGGTAGGCCCAAGAAGCTATGAATTGATGTCGTGGAGGGTTACATACACGTGCAAATGGTCTCACATCCACGGACGCTCAAGATCGTGCGAAGTGGAAGAGCAGAAAAGCGAACCCTGAGGTCCGCTCCGTGTTCAACTTGGTCTCGGATACAATCAAGAAAATGCGTCTCCGTGATGATTATAATGAGTTTGGGAGTTCCTATGATGGCCATCTCGCGATTCCATCTTCAGCCCCTGAATATCATAAAATACTAGAGTATTTTCCAAGACAAAACAAATGAGCCCAAATTAGATGGTTTTGTCTTGTTTAGTTCTAATGGCCACCTTCAACCCAATGGATTTTACAAAATGATAATAAAAATCTTTTGTTTCTTTCTGTTTTCTTTGAAACTATTGACTTGGTTTTAAATAACAGATCATAAAAATAATAAATGTTTCAAAGCAAAGTAGCACCGAAGCGGTTATCTAAATCCTTTGTCTTCCTTTTTGAAATCTTCACAATTGCTTACTGACCATTTTTTAATTGTAGATATATCTACCTGTGGACTTCAATTCAAAGTAAGTATTCAAAGTAAAAAGTAGGTTACTGATATGAACTTAGTAGGTAGGTAATATTTTTCATTAATGGCAGTCTTTATGGTTTATTTTTACCTATGTCTATTTTTTAAACGTAAATTATATTTTCTGTCTGCCTTCTCAACAGCAAGTAGGTTGGTATCTACATCATTTTCCATTCTATGATGAATATAAAACAATAAGGACCTAGATAGTGCGAAAGCTAAGTTATTTAGAAAACTCATGTCTTGTTCTGTCGTCAGGCGCGGTCCGAGGGGAGGGGGGGGGGGGGGTCACAGGGGACATGACCCCCCCCCAAAACCATGCACGTCATATTGAAAAGTCCCAGTACGAGGGGAGAGAGGGTTAAATTTCTTAAGGAATTTCCGAAGTGACCCCAAAACTTCAAGCTGCGACCGCGCCTGTCTGTCGTTAGAGTTCAACATTGTTACCCTCGATGTTGATCTACTTATTTATGATTCTGTAATACTACCAAGCACACACAACACAAAAAAGGACCAAATTTAATATTAAATTTGAAGATCCAAGCTAAGAAATGAAGCAAAGAATATAAGCTTGGGAATTTCAATAATCAATTCATTGCCGCCCTCTTCAGTTTCTAGTAAAACATATTTCACAGAAACATCTTTCCATGTTCTCGTTCTCATTCTAGCTGTTTAGTAAAAACAGCTATAATTAACCAAAAACAATAAATGAAAAAGTTGTTATAAAAAAACTTTTTTCCTTATCTAGTTTATATTACCTATTTTAAGTCATTACTGTCATTAGGTATAATAATAATTACTTAATGCGTAATCTATTAACTAATGTTAAGTAATCTACTTTTATTATTTCTCTACTTTTATTATTTATTTAACATGAACCTATTAACCCGACCTCATTCTAATGTTAGGTAATTACGGAAAATTTAAAATTTTGGTTAATTGTTATACCTAATTCATTATGGGAACGCCTAAAATGCCTAAATATCTACCTATTAAATAACAAAATTTCAGTATTCCGGTTTTAAAAATAACAATAGGTACTTCTATACAATACTAGCTGTCCCGGCGGACTTCGTACAACCATATTTTTCCCGTTCCCGCTGCACCTATTTTCTCATCCTTTAAACCTTCCCTGGACACCCAAAAAATTTTCAAGACTAAAATTAGCCAAGTCGGTTCAGCCGTTCTTGAGTTATAAAATAACAACGAAAAGTGGCATTGATTTTTATATATTAGAATAGGTATTGTAGGTACAGTTAGAAAAAACATTAAAGGTGAACGCAAACCTAGCCGCAACGCACTCACCGCAGTCGCCGCAGTCATCGCGTTTTAATATGAAAACTCTGGAACAACGCACAAAAATTAATGAGGTAAAGTTTGCCTCCAAGATCCTCCAACACAAAATTGATTGTCCAAGGTTGCTGGCTTTGCTAAGATTCAATGTTCCATCTAGGATCCCTCGCAAACCAGTCACACCACTCTGCCCACCTCTAAGAAGGACAGTTTTAGGATCCAATTCTCCATGCGCGAGCTTGTTTCTTTTCCTTTTCCCATCTTTTTTTATATATTTTTATGTAAAGTTGTTTAGTTTTAAGTCTCTATTATATTATTTTGGCTAAGTAGGTATACGTTTTTCTTGTCATTCTTTGTACGCGGTGTTTAGCTTTAAGTGATGTTTGCATTGTGATAAGTTAGCTTCAATTACTGTTATTGTGTGCTTTGATGTAAAACATTGTTGGTAGACCTAATAAAAAAATAAAATAAAAAAACAAAAAATAAATAAATCGCGTTTGTATTCGACCGCTTCGGGTATTGCGGCGATTGTGGTGCGGCTAGGTGTGACTGTGTGAGAGGTTGCATAGAACTTCATTATAAAGAACTCGGAATGCGGGGACTGCGGTGAGAGCGGTGCGGCTAGGTCTGCGTTCACCTTAACGATATAGAAAATCTTAGTTTAAAACCAACAACCTACTAGGTATGCACATTCGCAAAATTGGATTGAAATCGGTTTGTAAAATAAATTAAAAACACACGGCACGTGGTGTTTCTATATTAAGATGTAGGTATATCTAGGTGTAAGCTGTGGCGAAAGGAACGCTAGACCTCAGACAATCCAATCAGAATATTTAATTATTATGAACACTAAATACAATTAATTATTTTCCATTTAATAATTATTTCGTAACCGGTTTTTTAAATCCTACTAGAAGAAGAAAATCCTAGTCTTCCTTTTTGAAATCTTCACAATTTGTTTTACTTTATTGTGTTCATTTGAATCAAGTACGCGAGTGCTTTTTATTTACATTAGATACCTACTCATTAAATTAATTAAACACTATCGAACAAAGCGCGCAATCGAAAGTAGATAGGTATATCTCAGACATACTAGAGTTACTAGACTATTGAAATATGCCGTTTGTAGTGTGCACCTATTAGATAAAAAAAATATTTTGTGATAGGTAGGTACGTAATATTACGTATTAATACTTTATAGACGAAGAAAATTTTAGTTGAACCTGTTTTGGTTAGCTATTCGTACCCAGTATACCTACCTATTGTAATTTTCTTACCGCATAACATGTATGTCAATATAAATATGTAATTGTGTAAAACTAGCAGTAAGTAATAGAGATATCTACTTACTTATAGAGAATGAATTGACATACAGGCCTTGCTGACTAACTTGGACATCAGTCACCGATAAATATATATATTTGTATAGATTCCAAGAATATTAATAACGTACAAAAATAAATCAATGTGTATATTGTAGTGAGAAAAAAAAAGTCATTATCATTATTACCTTAAGGCTCGGCGCTTTACCTGACCAACTTATTATTTGTTAATAATACAATAGACTCAACGAGTGAAAGGGATAGGGAATACCCTTTTCTCTTTTACTAAAATTCATTCTGACTTACAATTTTTGCATTATTCTCTATCAGTGCAGTTTACGCCTTCGCCCCGTTAAGGTCTTTTATTAAAGTGAAGTTGTTAAAGTGAAATGAAAACAGTTAAAATAATGTCGGAAATATTTGGAAGCGAACGCAGTTTTGAGTGAGTTTATTTATAAAATCATACTAGCTAATATTTTATTATTATTTAATTTACAATTTTATGTGCAATGATAGATCCTAATGAGTATAATATATGAAATTGTAAACAATAAAATTGTTAGGCGGTTATTGAACATTGCTACTCAAACACTCACGTTTAATAAGACGTAATTTAATAAATAATTGTTTATTGTAATCTTTTAATATTTTTTTAATGTAACCACTTAATAATTGTAATTTAATAAATAATTATTGAATAAAAAATATTTATTAAGGAATTATATTATCAGTATTTATTTGTTTTTACAATTAACTATTATATTTTATTAAATTAATAAATAAAAATATTTACAAGATCAAAAAAAAAGAAAGGGAAAGGAAAAAGGGGTCAGGTGTCGAAGAATTCCTCCCCATCGATGTCGACTGGTAACGTACCCAAAAGGCTGGCAGCATTACCCCGTTGGATGGCAATGCCAATCCTTTGGGCAAAATACAGGCCAGCCCTTTGGTCACGCGAAGCATCGACCAGTCGCTTTGCAATTTCCGTGTAAAGCGACCGTGCGCTCGGACCCCACGAACCCAACGTTTCGACCCCAAACGGCTCAAATATATAATTGTTGGTTATATTATCATACTTGCGCCGTTTGAGGGTCTCCGCAGATGCCGCAGCAGCACAGGCGCAGCCCGTCGTACTTGGAAGATGGGAAGGCGCAAGGGTGTCGACGCATGTTGCGTCCCACACCAAAGGCCTGCCCATCTTCCAAGGCACCAAAGACATGCCATCCGGTCTCTTGCCATCATCGCGCACCAAACCAACTGGTTCAAGGATGGCTGGGACGCCGACGGTGACAAGAGCCCGGCGGATTAAATCATTCAAATGTGCATGACGTGACATGCGTCCTGCGCTCCTGCTGCATGATAGGCCGTGGTGCCCGTGACTGTCGACTGCTTCTCCGCAGTGACAACGATGAGGAGCAACACAGGGAGCACCTAAACGAAGACAGGCTGCAATTCTGAATGTCGTGTCGTCCAACATGGTGCCAATGTTGGACGACGGAAGAGCCTGAAGCCACACACCAGACTCCCATTCTCCCACAGCCAAAAGGCGAGCACGCTCTGCAACATTAGAGGACGTATTAATTAATTGCTGTCTTAAAATATTGCAAAGCGGCTCATCCCACTGTCTCTGGGAGCATAGGTTGGTGGGCAAAACAGAATTTGGGCAAAACATTTTCCAAGCATTTATGGCTTCGGCTTTACCCGGCACTTCAGAATTAACCAGTGTGGGTAATAATATTTTCCTGGTTAATTCCTCTGTGCCATGGATCGAAGCCAAAAAAAGCTCACGTCGGAAATTTTACGAACGCCGAGCCCACCCCGGCGAACCGGAGGAGATGCTTGGAGCCAGGCTCGGTCGTTCAAATCGGCGTTTAAAATTTTGCATAGGGTATTTTGAATAATTTTGTCCGTCTTGTCTAAAAGTGCCAAATGTTTAAAAAATTGTGATGAGCGAAGAGCATGTGTGAATTTGGGGACGAAAAGGCAATATCTGACGATTGTAAAAGCCGAATGTATGTTAATTTGGAGGAGACGGTCCGAAACTTCATTAAAATTTTGTATTCTTTCTTCAATGAAGGCATCATAGGAATTATATTAAATAATATTTATTAAATAGGTAATTATTCAAAAATTATAACATTATTTAGTGAATAAAATTAAAAAAGCTCAATAATTATTTTTATTTATTAAATTATAAATATTAAGCGGTTATTAAACGTGAGTATTTGAGTATGTATAATAACCGCCTAACAACTGTTCGAATTATTAAATTAGTATCTAGTGCAACAGTTGTCTGACTCCGAAGAACTCAGAAGACTCCTATAGTCTTATTTATAGGCCTTTCAAGATATTTGTACAATAGGATTCAATGCTTCATGTTCCAGTAATTTGCAAAAATCATTTTTCTAATACCTATGTGTCCATTAGTTGATTTTGGCATAACACAGTCACATTGGTCGGCATTTCATCATAGTAGCTATAGCAGCCCTTACTGACCGGTGTTCTGATTTCGTTTCCACTTCAAAAACGTACGCATTGCTAATAATAATAAATAAATATTGTAGGACATTCTACACAACGCTATCTATGTGTTAATGTATTTTATATTTGATACAGAATGACGTCGCAAGAGCAACGTGTGACTTCAGGCGGTGCCGAAGTTGAGGACACCTTTGTGGGTGAGGCATCTTCGAAAGCTACGCCCTCGGAAGCTATGTCCTCGGAAGCTATGTCCTCGGAAGCTAGGCCCTCGGAAGCTACGCCCTCGGAAGTTATATCCTCGGAAGCTATGACCTCGGAAGCGAGCCCAGCCGCAACATCAAATTGGCCCAGTGAACGCTACAAGGAGCGCTTAAGAATCATGAAAATGTTCTTAGACAATCCCTCGAGCGAACTACGACGAGCAATATGCGTGAGAAACGCATACGACCGTCTTCGAGAAGAGGCGAGAGCGGAGAAGAGGACAAGGCAGAGGCGCTTGAGAAGGTTGCGTCGACGCCTGGCTAGGCAGGGAGGCAACAGAACATAACGCTTTTGGTATAAACCCTATGGTGGCTCTGCTGTAGAGCATGATGTAATTGGTACAAAGGGTGTAATTGGGTGACGCCAATCTCGGCTGCGCAGCGACTGTCACAGCAAAGCAGACTGCTACGTCAGGACGAGTCACTGCTGCCTTCAGCACCCCTCACTGTGTTAGACTCACTGCTTCTTGGTGACCTTTTGGGGAGCATCATGAGGAGAGCAGGCAGGCGAAAGTTTTCTTATCAACAGAGGGTGAAAAGAATTCTTTCATATTGTGGTAAAAATTTATTTATTAGTGGTATCTCATTTTATTGTTAACTAACTGACCCGGCGAACTTCGTACCGCCATATTTTCCGCTCGCGTGGTATTATCTCTAAATTTATCAGTGTTTCTCTACAATATTATGCATGTATTATATAAATAAACCTTCCTCTTGAATCACTCTATCTATTAAAAAACACCGCTTCAAAATCCATTGCGTAGTTTTGAAGATTTAAGCAAACATAGGGACGGACAGACAGCGACAGCGACTTTGTTTTATAATATGTAGTGATAGTGATGATTAATATTTTATGTTTGCTAAGTAAGTCACTTTTGATGTTTATTTTGTTATTTGTTGTGTTTCTAAATTGTATTTTAGTATACTCTTATATTCTAGTATAGTGTGTAGCATAAGTTTAGTGTATTATATTATTAGTTAGTAATTAAATATGTATAAGTTAAAATTTATATCATGAATTAGTTACTGTATTTTACATAACGTAACATAAACTCACGCCTATATTCCCCGAAGGGGTAGGCAGAGGTGCTAGCACCCACATTTCGCCGTTTATGTTTAGGTCCCAATGTAATAGGTGGCGAGCCTATTGCCATTAACCGGGCACTTATAAACCTGCGATAAATACACACATAACTTCGAAAAGCATCGAAAAGTCATTGGTGTGTGCCATGGTAATACCTGGGATCGAACCCGAGACCTCGTCTCAGCAGTCCATTACCCATACCACTAGGCTACCGCGGTTGTTACTGTTGTTACTGTATTTTAGTTAGTTAATTAAAGTCAATAAATAATATAATATTCCATTTAAATTGTACAATGTTATTTTATTAATGGATTCATTTCGAACCTACAATTGCTAAATAATTGCCTGTCAGCCGGGACACCTGCTGATTGATGAACGAGACTTTAGCATAGGCTTGGCTAGGCATTTTCTTGGGAAGTCAGATGGCACTCACTGTCATAAAACCTAATATGAACCAATCCATAGGGAAAGGAAGAGTACAAGAAGGGACCCAAGGCTCGGCCGGGGTGCGAGGGATATGGCTACGACAATCTCACCTCCGGCAACAGACGGCCCACAGACGGCGGGCGTTTTAGTCGGTTCGAGTCCGACAAACCTCCTCCTCCGGCTCCGGCGGGGCCGGGGGAGATATCTGAGGGGATTTTTCGCACGATAAAAAAAACCCAAGGGTAAAGCCTTGCTTGCATGCAATGCCTTGTAATGCAACTGTGAACTAGGTGACACTTTTCCTAGCATTTGGGAGAGGCCGCAAGGTAGCTCCGTACATAGAATCACGCTTTTATCCCCAGAGGGTTAGGCAGAGCTGATTTAACACCCACATTTCACCAAACATTGTATTAGGTCCCACGTAATAGGTCCCACGTAATAGGGGGTGAGCCTATTGCCGTACTCCGGGCACTATTGTTTACTCGAGCCATGTATCTGAGGCTGATCCTGTGCTGTATATATCTGTGTGATGTTAAACAGCCCTATCCCTTAGTCGCCTTGTATGACACCGCAAGGGAGGAGATGGGGTGGCCCAAATTCTACTCTGCCACGGGAACCACGGCTAATAACTTAATAATAACTTGTGTGCGACTTCCTAAAAGGGTTATTTTGACAGCTCGTTTGGTTTAACCGTTGGATACAAACATGTTTTCCACCACAAGGTTTTGAGGGACCCTACGCGACGTGTGACTTCAAGTCAACAGCCATGCGTAGACATCCGTAGCACAGTAGTATTCAGTGACGTAACAGAAGTCGATCACGCGTAGTGTAGCACACATCTACTTTGATGCACGTTGTGACGTGCATGGTGGTGCGATAGTTATGCACCCAAGACTCATGCACCGCAACCAGCGACCTCGAGTTCAAATCCTAGTTGCGAGTGTATATTTATATGTATTGATTTGGAATAATCTTACTGAATATTCCAAGTATATTAAATATTACTAGCTGCTGCCCGAGGCTCCACCCGCGTGGAATTCTGATTCCGTTCATCTTTAAAATATAGCATATGTGTTATCCCAATGTAAAAGCTATATTATTGTAAAGTTTCATTAAAATTCATTCAGTAGTTTTTACGTGAAAGAGTAACAAACATCCTCACATACGTCAGGTGGGCCGTGTGCTTGTCTGCCACCTAAATGGTATAGAAAAAAAATATAAATAACCTTGGGTTACTTTTGTCTCACGTTTTTGTTCGTACTATTGTTTTATGAGGACTTGAAACTATTTAAAGTCCTTGTAATGTCTACAGAGAATACTATTCAATACATTCTCTATTCATGAAACAATAGCAGGTAGGTACACCTTTATGGGAGTTACCGATAAACCATCGACCCGTGGTGTGAGGTCTTTGAGCATACTTACCAGCAGCAGCCTGGTTTTACAAATATGCAAAATTGGTAATGTTGTGTGGCTTCTTAAATCGCGCTATATTGTGATGCTCACAGAAGCCAAACTCAGCTCGTGTGCTTACACCATTACCATTACCTACCTTTACCACCATTACCTCGTAGGACAGAAATAAAACACAAAATGATTTGTGCTTTGTGTCCGTCTCTCTTGCCACACAGAGTGGGGGGAATACCTATGAAAACGCTTTTGAATCACTGCCCAAGTAATTGTTATGTCAAGTTATACCCTATTCATACTAAAATACCACGCAGTGACTACGGCATTAGAAAAAACTTGTACCAGATTAGGTCAGTGAAGTAATATTAGGAATTTTAAATGAAATAAAGTTATAAAATATAAAGAACAATGCCCACTTTTCACCTGTCTGATCAGAATAAGCAATTTGCCCGTATTGCCTAGATAATTAGCTCATAAAATAGCATATTTTTATCTATTTTTAACAAAAAAACTTAGAAAGAAAGTGTTAGGCTAGAAAATCAGATATCAGTTTTTTAATGATAATCAAAATGATCAGCAATATATCAATCTGCGTAAGACGAAATTCACCATCTTAAAGCAGAAACCATAGACGGAAAATATTTTCTACTCTCTGTCACGTTGTGATTATATTCTCTTAGAGATGTTACAATCGCGACTATTTAGAATAATCGTATTAATGAACAAATGACTTGACAGATATTACGTTATTCTTCCTGTTACCCAGTAGGACAAATATTAGTCACACACACACACACATACACACATAATCACGCCTTTATCCCCGGAGGGTTAGGCAGAGGTGAATGAACACTCACATTTCACTAAATCATTGTATATTTGGGTCCCACGTAATAGGGGGTGAGCCTATTGCAGTAAATAATAGTGGCTGTTTGCACTACTTTTCAATCAAACGACTACGTCCAGTTATTCAATATAATGTAAATGTTATAGGCAATGTGTATAATGCAGGCATTCTATACAATACCTAGGAAATGTATAGAATGCCGGGGTCGTTCAGGCAATGTATGAAATGATATTCAATGTTTAAACTATTTTACACTTTGCCTAGGAAATGTATAGAATACCTAGGCATTGTATAGAATGCCGTAAAGCATAGGTAATGTATGTAATCTATTTTTCTTCTCTATGATTTAGGTAGATAGATACTAATCTTTTGAGAGCTAATCCTAATTTCAACTTCCACCAGCGAAAGTGCTGATAAGACATGTATTGTGTTCTATTGGTAGGTATGCCTAAGTACCTACGTGTTTTTTGCGTAGAATGTTTCTCACATAGCAGTGAAAGCAAAGCTGCACATTCCGACTTGGATAGATTAGGTTAGAAGGTAATTATTATTATTGCGGTTATTTTTTTATTATTAATTAGCCGCATTAGCCGCATTAGCCGCATTAGCCTTGGTGGTTATTTTTTTTATTACCATACAGAATTTCTATAGGCCACGGCAACCACTCTCTTACCATCATCCCTGTGCTTGTCAGCCACCTAACCTGATGGAAAGAGAGTTGTTACCGTGGCCTATAGAGATCTGCATGGTTAATAAAAAATTACCACGAACCTAACTTCTAACCTAATCTATCCAAGTCGGAGTGAACAGTTTTTCTTTCAACAGTAATATCCATTTTTCAAATCCATAGAGGGCTTCTTAAGGGATCGCAAATAAATGACGCTTTGTTAATCTATTAGGTACTTTGTTTGCTAGCAGTACTTATTTATTAAGGTGAGACGAATTTTCGCACATGAAATATCATTTTAAAGAGACGAATTTACAACAACCCGTCCAATAAACACATTGCCTGATGCGCTTCTGGCATTTAATACAATACCTAGGTAATGTATGAAATTAATCGTATTATACACATTGCCTGAACGTTTTAGAATGCCTAGGCATTCTATACAATGCCGGATTATACACATTGCCTATAACATAAATACGAAATAGTGACCAACTTTTCCTTCATACTTTAACAGGCTTAGGATTAACGCACGCACATAGATTATAATATCGCTCATTGTCGCTATTATTTTGACTATTACCTAATAAGATATCAAAATAATATGAAATAATCGTATTAGGTATACCTAGTAGGTATACCACTGTTATATTGTGTTACTGGTACCTGCTACGATTACAAATAATAATTGTATTTGTCCTCTCTCTACGCTATAAACAAACACCGACTATGACATGACAGTGACAGCTTCATTTGGTTTCATGGTTTCGTTTTATTGCTGATGTGTAGTGTAATTCCTCTTTCTGTTGCGTTCAAATTCAATTTGATACTCTGATATCACCCCATTTGAGAGGAGAGCAATGTCCGCATCCGTGGGATCCTTGTCCATGACATAGCAGATAAAATACAGGAGAGCCTCATTGCTGGACAAGTTTTTCGGAAACCCCCAGGCTACGTGTATGATAAAAATATCTGGCAATACCGCCCCGCCGGGTAGCAGAGCAAACCTAAGAAGTCTTAGCTCAACTATCGTTGTAGAATGTGTTATGCGTGCCAATTATCTCATTACCAGTGATGCCCAAAACAGTGAAAAGTGGAGACAGGCCCTAAGGGGCAGTCCACACGGTGCGTTGTTTGCGTTGCGTCGACGCAACGCAAATATTTTGACGCATAGCCGGCCACACGGGCGCTGCGTCAACGCAGCGCAGCGTTACTACGATGCAGTCACAGTCACAACGCGTACACCCCCGCCCGCTTCGCCTCTGGGGCTGCAGCTCCGTCGTGTGTGCTGTGCGTTGCGTCGACGCAGCGCGCCGTGTGGACACTATGATTATTTGTATGTAAAACGACGCGACGCAGTGGCATAGTGCTGCGTCGACGCAACGCAACGCGCCGTGTGGACTGGCCCTAACCTTTTAGAAAAGTCGGAAGACAGACCCTGGGCTCTAAGATTCCTGCCTTCAATTCAAAACACAACATTATTTTGACGATGATTATAATAAGACGAATAAAAATACCAATTGTAATGAATAAAATGTTGTAAGGTTGTATTATTAATATTCATTTTTGACTTTTCATATTGTCATTTCTGTAATAGCAATAAAGTTCAAAAGTATTTTAGTTATTTAGTTATTGTTGAATGCAAAAATTCCCTCAGCCTCAGTGGCATGGCGGTAGTGAACTCGAATGCTACGCAGGAGACGCGGGTTCGATTTCCGCTCAGTGCAAATATTTGCATGCATGAATATGTCTACTTGCATTGACCTGGGTCATGGTATCTCCGTGCCTTGGACAGCACGCTAAGCCGTCAGTACCAGTTATCATACGAACATCTAATGGCGTTAGGGGTAGTTAGAGCCCTATAAATCCAACAACTAGTCTACACAATAATGTCGCCAATGGGTTTTGGAGGTCAGATGGCAGTTGCTTCACTGAAAATATGCAAGTTCAGCCGCGTCGTGGTAGTACTGGAAGAGGTGGACCTCGGACTCTGAAGCAAGGCCGTGGATGTAACCAGAATGAATGCAAGGCTGATGATGATGATGACATAAATTGCAAACAGTAAATTGTACATAATTATGTTGAAAGCTCATTTAATCACTGAATATGAGCATATGACATGAAATAAATCTAAATTATTACCTATATCTTGTTAATCTTGACTGTGAAGAATTAACTTTTGATAATATGAGATCGTCATCATCCTAGCGTTAGACCCGGTCGCACCCGCGTATAAGTAAAATGTATGTCAGAACACGATCATTGGTTGTTAGGGGTCCATTACACGCTAGGTTTTGCCATGGTTTAACCATCAATCACGCCGTGAGTGACCAATAACATAACGTCTAATAACCGATTGACCAATAATATTCATGATTGACGGCATGATGCATGACGTTTGCATGAGCGTGTAATGGACCCTTAAGTTTTTTGACACTGTCACACAGTTCATTAGTCAAAGCACAGATAAATAAATACTTTACCTACATGTTTTAATACCTTGAATACACATTTTTCTGTCTAAAGATTTAAACCATTATTGGTTTTATGGTTTTAAAGATGCAGTATCTATTCATCAATGATACCAGTACAGTAATACGATAGCATTTTAAAAATGTAATGACAGGTCAACGGATGTATGGAAAGTGGGCATCATTCAAAGTTATATTTTGTTAGATTATAAACCAACCAAGTGTGCAAATGTGCATACATTCGCACACTTTTAGAATATAACACAGGAACACGTGGTGTTTATCCATATGTGTAAGTCAAAGTCAAAATATTTATTGCATTCATGTATGTTATGTAGGTTATGGTCTCAACAAGAAGCCCGGTTTGGGCACAACAAATTTATAAGTCGACGGAAGACCGTTAAATTCATAGCATAAGTTAGTTTTAATTGCTAATTTTTAAAATTTTGATCCTAGACATAGTTTTCATAGGTCAATCATTCAAAAATAGTTGATTCAGTTTATAATAATTGTTAACTTCCTATTTTGTTTAACATGCTTGGTAAACATGCTATGTAAACATACTTCGTTAACATGTCTTTGATGGTTACATCGTTTAATTTAAAGGGGAAGGTTTTGTTTATTCTTTTATAATTAAAATAGTTACTTGTTAAAATAGAAACTCAATTTACGGAATAAGCATTACATTTCTGTAATAACAGTTTATGATGTTGTAACATGAGAATACGTTGCTTTAACACGATGCACGCGACAATTCAGGCAACGGGATGATTATTTTACAATGTCTTTTTCAATTTTTAATTTAAGAAAGCATTCTTACATTAAATTCGTTCGGATTGAAAGTGTTTTTGTAAAGTAATAAATGTAAGGATTGTAAGCGTTCGAGCTACGCGCTTAGGAACTAAAAACAGTGCAGGCGACTGGCACTGCACTTCGAACCTCGGACGGCGAGAGTTATCCTGTTGAGATATTCTTGGGTGATATTCATTGTACTGAGATAAGATAACTAGAGTTAAAATTAAGTATAGTTTGATTACTAATTGTAAAACTTAAATAAAAGTGATTTTGTATTAAAAGTTGAGTTGTTTGTCACGAGTAACCCAGATAGGGAAAATCCCTTAGGACCTAGTACTCCGTTATATATGATAGGAAATTATATAACAGCAAAATAATATTTCATGGTTTCATTTTCGATATAAATAAACAGGTAGTCCTTTGACCTACAAGGCAACACTCGCACGATTTTAAAAGTTATTTATAATTAGAATAATGAATCGATTTCTTTTTAAAAAATAATCGATTAAAGTATCGACTCGTCTACCCAACACTATCCTAGAAGGTGACACTGACAGCTCATTTTTTTTCCGTACGAGGCAACGAGTGCACGCGCTCCTATTTTGTATCGCTTTTCTTTGTTCTAAATTTAAAAAGAACGGTGTTTTATTTACATTCACGATGCCTTAAAGGTCCTATGAAGAACGAATGGATTGTTATATTAAGAAGATGGAAAAATTACGGGATAAACACCGTCACAAACGGTGTCGAGAAGATTCATTCTCATGTTCGGATGACGGTACCCCACAAAGTTAGTACTTAACTATTTACCTTCTACCGTACAAGTATTGGTCAAAGTAACAATCTTGATGATGGTAATTTGCCATAGATTCTCATTTGAACGCGGCAAATAGCAACCCCCCATAGATTCCATAAGCGAATGAGGCGTTACAAATATACGTAAATTGGTAATAGATTCAAACTTAGTTTACCTTCTACCGTACAAGACAAGTATTGGTCAAAGTAACAATCTTGATGATGGTAATTTGCCATAGATTCTCATTTGAACGCGGCAAATAGCAACCCCCCATAGATTCCATAAGCGAATGAGGCGTTACAAATATACGTAAATTGGTAATAGATTCAAACTTAGTTTACTTTCTACCGTACAAGTACTGGTCAAAGTGACAGTCTTGATGCTGGTAATTTGCCATAGATTCTCATTTGAACGCGGCAAATAACAACTCGCCATAGATTCCATAAGCGAACGAGGCGTTACAAATATACGTAAATTGGTACAGTACGATTAAAATCAGTTAAAGATTCGGCCAACCTCGGTAATTATCGTGAATCCCTCGTCTCTCACATAGAGTTATTAATTTACAGATATGACCTTTAAAATTATATTACCCGTTGTCTTATTGAATATAATACAAGCACGATATGAGCAACAAAACCTCTTTTGTAGTTCAAAACTAACACAAAAATATTGAAATAAGAAAAATAATTGATTATTTTGACGTAATGATATATTTATGTTTATGAACGCTAATTTCATTCGTGAAAATATTCGATTCTATCAAAATTCACTTACAGTAGTTAGTATCATGACTTCAACTTTAGAGCGTGGTAAAATAATTGTTGCTCAATCTCGTGAAATTGTAAATAATGTATATGACTATATGTATTTAAAATAAAATCGGCCAAGTGCGAGTCGGACTCGCCCATGAAGGGTCCCGTAGTAGCAAAGGCGAAAATTGCGGTTTATGACGTATTAAAAAAAAAACTACTGAGCGGATCTCGTTCGAACCAATTTTTAGTGGAAGTTTGCATGGCAATTTACATCTTATATTTTTTTTTAGATTTATCATTCTCTTATTTTAGAAGTTAGAGAGGGGGGGGGGGGGGGACACGTTTTTCCACTTTGGAAGTGTGTCTCGCGCAAACTATTCAGTTTAGAAAAAAAATATGTTAGAAACCTCAATAGCATTTTTAACGTATGGGTTTGATGAAACGGGTCTGAAACAAAACTTCGACAAATGTTTCTCCACCGAATGAGTCGCCGACAGAACGTTTCGATTATCAGTTGTTCACCGACAGAACCTTTCAACTACGAACGTTTCGCCGACAGAACGATTAATTTATGAGTGAATCGACGACAGAATCTTTCACCAAAGAAGAATTCGTCGACAAACATTATTTAGGCATGGTTTGTCACAAGTAATGACTAAATCTTTGAGGATGATACGTTTTGAAAGGTTAAATTATACTAAACACATACATTAAACTTTGTATTCATAGTCATCATATAGTCGATTCCCCACGGCAGCACGTCGATCAGCAGCGGCGACCTCGACGTCAGTAACTAAGGCGAACCAGAACCGCTCACGTGCCCCTACGCCAGTAGTAACACAGGTACATGCAGGTAGGATACAATACTTCTAATTGTTGGACCCACATTACTAATACCTAATATCTAATACTAGTATTCTTAATTGGATCATGAAGGGAATACCTATTCCGTTTATATGTGAACCGTTTCAATCTTGTATCCCTCGAATTATCTAGGTGGTCATTGAGTGAAAAGCGTGACATGTCACTAGCTGTCGAGAATTTAACTGACTCATCAAATTACATGATATGGTATTGTTCGACAATGCCCATAAAGTTCGGCGATTGCTCTACCGATCGCCCTAATGCTCTAGCCGACTGTTGCCCACCTCATCGAGGTACTTTGCCGCGTCTCACATATTGACAATGCATCAAATGCATGACCTAACTTAAAATTAATTTCTTGCAATATAAACAATTATTTAGCTTTAGGTTGGTAGTGGATCAATCAGTAAAATAACATTATACTTTATAATTAAATATTTTATTATTGACTTAAAATAATGTAGGTATTGAATAAAATACAAGACGAACTTATGATAAAAATATTAATTTATGTGTAATGACTAACTACTAATACGAGTACAATACACTTATGCTAAATACTATACTACAATACACACTAAAATACGGATGTACCTACGTTGTTTTATAACTAATACTTTTATAGAATTTTGTTTCATTTACCTACATTTTTTCGCATATTTTTGTTTCATAGAATAAATCAATACACAGAAAACTTACTTTAAAGATTTTTAAATTATTGATTTTTGTTGCACATAAAGTTTAATGTTAGAATTTTCAAATATTCTTTAACATTATATTGTTTATTTAATACAAAACTCATTACCAAGGATGTTTCAATTCTTATCTAACCTATCCGAGTCGGGGTGTTAACTATAACGACATTTTATAAATTATTAAACGTTAGACCAAATGATTTTCGATTACATAAATGCTATAACAATGTTACTAAATTAAAAATTGTAAATGTTACTGTTCAAAAGTGGTGGTTTAATATTCGCTAAAAATAATTTTACTGTTTGATAAGTTTGTTGAACAAAAAAATGTGATTAAAAATTGTGTTAATGTGAAATATGTTTAATTCTTGTAAATGGCTTTTGAAACAATAATATTCGAAATAAAAATATAAGGAGCAAATATTTCTAGGAAACGAAATTCTATGAAATTTCTGTCTGCGAAACGAGGGGCTCACCTAAAAATACAATAACAAACAATCATAAAATTAAACATAAAAAGTAACTAATTAGAAAAAAGAATAAAATGAGTAGTTTACAATAAAATGACTTACTGAATTACCATTGATACTACATATCATAATCATTCAAATAAATAAATAATAAATAAATATTGTAGGACATTCTACACAACGCTATCTAGACCCAAAGTAAGCATAGCTTAACTAGCTTGTGTTATGGATTCTAGAGTGCGGATAAACATACTTAGATACATTTTTTTTTTGTAAATACATACATATTATACATAGAAACACCCAGACCAATGCAAATATTCATATTTCATGCACACAAATATTTGCATTGAGCGGGGATCGAACCCGCGCCTCCTGCGTAGCGGAAATAAGTATCACTTATTACATTAAGTAATATCAATATTCTTGTACACGTACACATACATCTTCTGCGCTCGTTGGCTCGCGCATAAGCTGGAGTAATGGTGGGCTCAGGTCTCGAGGCTGTCTCATCCAGGTATGCGTCGGCAACCTCGGCACCACCTGAGCATCCCTGTTCATCGGGTGACGTCATACTGTAACAAATACGCGAACACATTAACACCCAAGTGTCTTTGAAGTGTAAACGACGGTGAGTAACTTTCGTGTAGCAAAAATTTGATCCTATAAAATCATTACTTAACATGTCATGTCGATCACTAGTTTACAATGATCGATACCAAGATACTGAATTGCAGCGTTATTGCGTCAATAGATTCTAGTTTCAAAGACACTATTGGATTTGAATGGCGGAAATATTAAAATCTAGTGTTAGAACAACTATTTTAGCAGATTACTGGACCATAAGTTATTTCTGTTAAAAAATTTAACGATGAAATGTATAAATTGATAAAACTCGTCTCATAATCACCTAATTCTCTCCTTCGTATAGGGTAGACAGCAACTGTTTTAGTCCTGCTTGTCTGTCTGTCTGCCTAGCTAGGCGTCGACACAATTTCATCGTGGCAATCATTTCCGCGTTCCCCTCCTCTTGAACACGGTAGAATGCATTTTTCACACACACTTCTTGTCGTAGTCCGCTCAAGGCTTTTTCTTGAAACATTTTCAGAATTTTTTGGCGCTCCTTGTAGGTTTCACATGCTTTACTCACGAAGTTGTCCTCAACCTTGGCATCGCCTGAACTGACGCGTTGCTCTTGCGACGTCATTCTGTAACAAATACGCATCACAATTAGCAATGCATATGTTTTTACGGTGACTGCCCCGTGGCACTACCCGATGGCACTACTGGTAGTGTCAAGGGTAAAATTCTTGCCCCATGGCACTACCGGTAGAGTCAAGGGGAAAAAATATTCCCCATTCCCAAATATACACTGGAAACGAAATCAGAACCACCGTCCAGTAACACGTATCTACGAGTATATATAGCTACTAAATTTAAATGCCGACAATGCGACTGTATTATTCCAAAATTTACTGAGGGACATAAAGCATCGATTCCTATTGTACAATTATCTAGAAAGGCCTAGAAATAAGACTCTTTTATCTGGCAACTATTTGGCAATACATAATTATTTAATAACTAGCTTTTGCCTGAGGCTCCGCACGCGTGGATGTCAGTTATCACGACCAAACATAGCCACCTAGGCTATGTTTGGTCGTGATAACTGACTGATATAGGTTAGACCTTTTCCAAGGTCTAACCTATATCTGTAGGAAATTACATTAAAATCGTGTTGGGCGTTGTTCAGTGGTTTACGCGTGAAAGCGTAACAGACATAAGACAGACAGACTGACTGACTGACTTTTCATTATCGAATAACAAATCTAATTACAAAATCAACCACCTATTCACCGTAACAAAATTGTATTGAAGTCGGTTTGAAAAATAAAAGTAAATCTAAGGACAATGCGGCATGTGATGTTTCTGAATTAAGATCTATCAACTGTGACGATAGGAACGCAATACTTTAGACGATCCAATCATATTATTATAAAAAAATAACACTACCACCTAGCTAAATAACTACTGCCACCATCAGTCGTAGTGTAGGTCTCTCACAGTGTCCTATCATTTGACAAAAAACAAACGACAAATTTTCATTTGACAAACAACGTTTGACAAAATTATACTTGATAAATGTATCATTTGACAAACTATTGTATAATAAACTACTCATTAGACAAAATACTGATTTGGAAAAAAACATTTTATATATTTATTTAAAGCATAATTTCACAAATTGATTATTTTAAAAACATTTTAGTTGACAAACAGACAGTTAGTGATAGATTATTGAGAAAGCTGCTCATTCCGACTTGGATAGATTAGTTGTATAGTCGTTGATTAGGTTAGAAGGCTAATGCGGGAGCTTCCCTCCGCTCCGCTCCCGCATTAGCCTTCGTGGTATTTTTTTTATAACCATGCAGAACTTCATTTAGTCAAATTAAAATTTTTAAAATAATGTTTATACCTACTGGAGATTAATGGCACTTGGTGGAACTTGCTACACATATTGAATAAATCACTTGTACTTTTCCACAAATTATTAATAATTTGTGGAAAAGTACAAGTGATTTATTCAATATGTTTTAAAATAATATTTTAGCAATCGAAATGTTTTCTAAGTAATACATTTGCGAAAAGTGTATTATGTCAAATGATTATTTTTAAAGTAATATGTTTGTGAAATGTAAGTTTGTCAAATGATTAGTTTTTCAAACGTTGTTTTTCAAATGATGTATTGTCATACGTATTTTGTCAAACAAGGGTGAACCACTTTAACTACTTTCAATAATATGTTGCAATTCTCATAAAACAATGGAACAGAAAAATGACCAACAAAATATCATATTGTTGTTTATGTTTTTACATACCTTATAATATTTTTAACGATAAGCAGTTAAGGAATTAGCTGCTGCGTGCTGTTAACACCGAAAAAACGTTATATCCTACTTGCGGGTGTGCACTTTATTATAGTATCGAATTTAGTTAATAATTAATGTAAAAGCACTGGTACATCTGCCATTGATTAAGTGTTTCATGTAAAGATAATCCTTTGTGTTATAATTTATACTAATTGGATTGTCTCTAAAGTCTTGCATTAATTTTGTTACTGGTATTATTTAAATATAGAAACACCACGTGTCACTGTGTTTAGAAGAAGTCTATTTCAATGTAATTTTGCGAAAAAGTGAAAAAGCTCAGCAACAGACGGCGTGCGTTTTAGTCGATTTGAGTCCGATATACCTAATCTCCTACACCGGCACCAGCTGGGGGGGTATCCGTGGTGAATTTTCGCACGTTAAAAAAATGTATAATGATTTTAAGTGAAATTATGATAATATAATTGTCCATCTATCCATAATATTCAAGCAATATTATTTCGTGTCTGTACATTTCTTAAAACAATATGAACTAATAAGTAATCCGTCGCAATGCTGATAAAAGTTTAAACAATCAAATTTATACATTATGATAATGATAAAATTCGTCTCATGTCCCTTAGGATGATTTAAAATTACACAACAAAATTAACGTAACACGTGTTTGCAGTAGGTAAACCTCAGACCTGGCGAATAATATGTTTGGTGAATTTGAGTTCGTCCACTGCCGCAGCACCCCGCGCTATCCTCAAAAGACTGCCAAGAACTTTAAGGTCCAAGATAATATAAATGTTCTGAGGTACACACACTAATTTCATCATACTAATAATTGCTATGCGTCTATTAAACTTATACTTGCACATGAAATTATTGTAAGTGAAAGAATATTATTATAAATAAAATTTTAAAAAGTAACTCACCCAGAAATGTGTCCGCTTCCAACTATTTCCGACATCACTACTACTGTTTTCATTAACTTTTAAAAGACCTTGACGGTACGGTGGCGTAAGCTGCACTGATAGAGAATATGCAAATTGTAAATCCTTATGAATTCTGGACGAAGAGAAGGGGTGGACCGTGGGGAGGGGTCACGTATTCCCTGTCCCTTTCACACGCTGAGCCTTTTGTATTATCAACCAATCATAAGTTGGTCAGGTAAAACGCCGAGTCATAACGTAATAATAATGATTTATTTTACTATCCTACAACAATTATCCTGCAAGTGGAACATTACAGGTCATTTTTGCAGGTTACTGAATATATTTTACAAACTATTATTATGACTAATGCCCAAGCTAGGCGGCAAGGCCTGTGTTTCAAATCACTTAGTCTCTTGTAGGTATTATTTGTTTTGTACAATCATTATATTGATATAAAGTCCGACCAATAAAATAAAAAACCCGTACTGGGGGCGCCAAAAACATCTATGATTATGACAACACCAAGTATAGTGATACACATGTAAAATGCCAAGTGTACAAATATTTTTCCAACACACTTGCTTATGAACAGGCTTTTATTTCCCCGCAATTAAGCACGGAATGACACCTAATATAAAACTGTGACTTTTTCATTGCTTCTTTTTCCTCCTAGCGTTATTCCCAGTCGCATCCGAAGCCTGCACCTGACCTCCACGACCCAATGTTAACATTAGGCGATATCGAAGCTTTGCAGCTAGACCGTTGTTTTTGGACTTTTTAGGGCACCAACTACCCGTAACGACTGCCATAGATGTTCTTATGGCAACCGGGACCGACGGCTTAACGTGCTCTCCGAGGCACGACCAGACCAATGCAAATACATACCCATATTTAATGCACACAAATATTTGCACTGAGCGGGGATCGAACCCGCGCTTCCTGCGTAGCGGCCGCGTTCACTACCGCTAGATACGCCACGGAGGCTGTCATGTTTTTCATTGCTATTATTCACAAAAGTGAGTTATAGACTTCTTTTTTTTTTAATTTCATTGATTAAGTTGCTTTGTTCTTAAAAAAGTTTCGATACAAAAAAAAAGTGTCCAATATTACAAACGAATTAATATACCTATTGCTTGCTCATTTCATGCAGCTTCGTATTTTAAAAGATAATTTCAACTTGTAGTACGTGTTTAATACAAAACTTTCACTAAAATGTATTTTTTTTTCTCTGTTAAGTTTTCTGGTTAAAATAGAAAAATAGACGCGGCGTGTTATACTGGTTGCAAGGACTGGGCACAAATCACAACACAGTAGTATCCGTATAATAGTTTACTGTTCGGAATGGTAAATACAAGTTAGACATACAGTTACATTACACTATGTATAGAACAGGGACCACGCGATATTGTTTTTTGGACTGCATAAAATTCTTGTATTTTATGCCTAACAGCACAGAGATCAAAATAATCGAGCATGATTTTCTTTTTTGCGTTAGGCTTATTTTTCTTAGGCGTAGAAAATACATTTGACGTTTGACCTTCTCTTCGTATTTTTATTACAGAAGATCGGGATATACCTAAAAATGTGAATAATAATTAGTCACAGTAAAATCAGTAGATTAGGCCAATTTCAATTGCACGTACTCTATGATGTACCTACCCGTCATGTTGACAACAACGTCCGTGATGTTATTTAGAGAAACAGAGTCCAATCCTTCCTACTTTTTATCCGACAAATACTTTGTTATATTATAAATTACTTTTCTTAACTGGCTTTTAATAGTTTTCGGCATATTACTATAGTTTTGTAGTTTTGTAGCGCTCTCAAACTCAACAACACGCACAATTGACACCATACTGACAGATGACCATAATGACATTGTATAGATTGTTACCATAATGAAGAAATTAGTTCCAATAGTTTACCGCAATATGGCGAGGTATTTTATTTTACTGGTCGGGCTTTATATAAATATATGCATTTATCTTCTAATATCCATTAAATATCATTTTCTTTTTATTTACTAACCATAACTTGTATCAGTATATATATTGTACAAGTATATTGTAACATACCTATAATAAGTTGATATCAACTCAAGTAAAGCGCCCAGTCATAAAATAACCACCTACTTACTCTACTCTTTTATTTACTTGCCTACTTACCTACTATTTTAGTAATATAATAGAAACATAGATGTTTGACTGGGTTACCGACGAGATATACAAATAGGGTCAATTCTGTCTCACGAGGTAGGCTAAGAAAAACTTTACTGTCGTCAGGCGTCGCGTGGGACTACTCAGGTCTTACGCTAAAAAACGTGTGAGCATACGAACTCAGTTTTTCCTGTGTGAACATTAAAATATAGCACGATTTAGAAATAGGTATGTAAAACCGGGCTGCTGCTGGTAAGTATGCTCAAAGACCTCACACGACGGGTCCATGGTTTATCTGTAACATCCCAATCGGGTCTACATTAGTTTAAACAAAAAATGTTTGAGAGACGGATGGAGAAGTGGAGAGAGAGAGAGATAGAGAGAGAGGGCGTTCGATAAGAGATAATTATACACTTATACTAAACTGAATTTATCTATTTACAATAATCCTAGTCCCTGTTTAGTTTTTACTGAATTAAGTGATATCAGAAAATTGTAGCAGAGTGTGTTAGCGAGGTGTACATACTATTCACAGCAGTACTCGTATTAAGTAGTTAATAATCACCAAATTAAAAATTTAAAAAACCGACTTCAACCGATTTTTGTTGATATTTCATAAATTGCTTGACCGATTTTGATAAAATTTACCTGGGAAGTATAACCTATCAAACAAAAAAATAATTTTGCAAATCGGTCCAGGCGTCTTTGAGTAATCGGTGAACATACATACATTTCTACCTCAAAAGTAAACCAAAACCAAATTAAAAATCAACGCTTATACACCGGAAATATAGCTGAATATTCTGAACACTTCTGCATACCCTTTCAAAGGATTCAGGCGTGATGTTATGATGTGTAATGGCAGAGACATTGCAATAATATGCGATTGCAGCATTCGCGGCTGATTTCCTGGTATTTTTTGAAGAGTTCCTTGGTCTAATCTCGGAAACCCATCATCAGATTTTTACGAAATTTAAATGGGACCATTTCGGAATAATCTACTTTCGAACAAAAAAAGAATTTTGCAAATCCGTCTACGCATGGCGGAGCTATGAGCGAACAAACATAAAAAAAAAAAAAAAAAAAAACATAGAAACATCCGAATTGAGAACCTCCTCCTTTTTTGAAGTCGGTTAAAAAATAATAAATGTCGACAAACTTTTATTGACGTCGAACGTCACGTGGGGCCCCTCAGAGCCTTGTATCTAAAGGTTAAACCTTAAACTACACAAGCTGAGATTCACCATTCTGGGTATCAAAACAATCCTTTTAGGAAGTCACACACGTGTTTAAAGACCACGCGACGACGGTTCGGAATAATAGTCAAAAGCTTCCAAAAAGGTCTGCTTGCTATTATTGTAAATATCATTAGATAAAGTACTGAACAATATTCTTTTCATAGACTTTAAATACTTTGAATACCTGGTTTGAAGTTCCCATAAAACAATAAAAGAGAAAAATACTAGACAAAAATAACACTTTGTTGTTTTGGTTTTTAAACCCTTTTTATTTAAAGATTTTTAATGGTAAGCAATAAAGGAATTAGATTACCGGTGTTGTTTTTCTAGAATTATTTTTGTGCCCCCCCGATTACCTGCAGTGCGAATGTTATCGCATTTAAAGCGTTGTTTCTAGAATGTCTATACTTTATTTATATTTTAGTACTTCTCTTGTTTAGTATGCAACCGTTAAGGAAACAAAATTTAGTTTAATCAATTATAATCGGATAATACTCGTGATTATGTTTTTTTGGAAAATAAATTAATTTATTAATTTAAATAAAAAGCATACGCAAACTTTATTAATTAAGTGATGCAAACGAAAAAAAAGAGATAATTTCACTTTTCATTCATGCACCTATATATTTCCAGAGTGTAGCGATCAGTTCAAACCAACTATTTAGCTTTATTATTTATGTAAAGATGTTCTAATTACAGCACGCGTCTGACTTTACTGTGAATCGTAGAAAATAATCAGGCACTAGCGTTTAGATTCGACACAACTATTATTATTATAAAATAACACGCGATGGTAAACTCACAGCCTTGAGCTAGAAAACATGTCTGTATCTAACGTTTAAAGCACACGTGCTGAGTTTTGCCAGAGTGGGCATCAAAATAACCCTTTTAGGAAGCCATAATAACATTGAAAACTGATTTTAAATTCACTTTTATGTAAAAACCTGAGCTTTTAAAGTTCACACACAGCCGTTCGCAGGTCTTAAACTTACAGAAATGTGTAGGTACCTGCCGTTGTATTTTAATAAGAGAACTTATTGAAAAATATTATTAGCATGCATGAAGTTCCCATAAACAATAGAACGGAAATCCTTCTATTATTTCGAATGATAAGCAGAAGGATTTAGATAGGCGGTGTTATTTTCCTTGAACTAAGGTATTTATGACACCCGGCTGACTTCAGTAGGTACTTTTGTTGTTCAAAATTAATCGTTGAGCCTAATATAATATATTGTTTTGATTTTAATATAACTATAAATCTTTGTCGCCCCTGTGCCTTTTTTATTTTTTGCTACGCCCACTGGGTGTTCCTGTAGCAGGACATAAAAAAATTGCATTATAAATAATTTAAGTGAACTACTAAAAGTGACTACTCATACTGTTGATTGATGGCACCTGGTGGAACTTGTTGTTACCGGTTAGGTGAATAAAAAATATCGTGGAAAAGTACAAGTGTGTTATCAATATGTGTACTAAAAGTGAGCTGTGATTGGTTGGGATTTAATCTCGCGGTTGCTGGGGGCGGTGCTTGTGGCTCGGGGGCGTAACCTTCGTGCCACCACGCACGTAGCAACGTGCGCGTGATCGACCTCTGCTACGTCCGTGAGTGCTACAATGCTACGGGAGGCTATGCTATGCATGGCTGTTGACTGTCTGCTTCGCCAACGCGCATCTTTTATATTAATGTGCGCTACGACTCTTGTGCACTTATGAACTATTGTCAACCAGCCAGGAATAAATAAATCAACAGAAAAACATTTTAACACCAGCTGCTGCTCGCGGCTGCACCTGTGAGAATGACTACACCCGACGGTTGATTACCTACAAATTTCAAAAAAGGTGTACCTGCTATTTTTGTTTTGTTTGTTTTATGCGATAACGTACTGAATATTTTGAACACTTCTGCGTACGCCTTCAAAGGATTCAGGTGTCATGTGCAATAATATAAGATTGCAGCAATCACGGCAGATTTTCTGGTATTTATTGAAGAGTTCCGTGGTCTGTCGCTGAAACCCTTCATCAGATCTTTACGTAATTTAAATTGGATCATCTCAGAATAAACTTGTTTCAAACAAAAACAAAGAATTTATACAACAATCTACAGATGACGGAGTCTATGTATGCGTATACAAATATAAAACAATATTGGCGTCTGACTGAGAAGCTCCTGCATGTTTAGAAGTCGGTTAAAATATTCTTTGTATACACTATGACGACTGAATACTTTAAGTTCTAGAACAATATAGAACAGACAATAATTTGAGACAACAATAAACTCACTATTATATTGTAGGTTTTTACACCCCTTTTTATTAATATTATGATAAATATTGAACTGTTTTAAGCAACCAAGTTTACTTTAATTTTAAAAAATCTGAGTATTTTGTACGATAGAAGGTGCTAAAGTGAGTATGTACTTACAGTCTGCCCAGCAAGCTACTTGCTTGGGTATGGATTTAAATGAATCTTCTTCTTTATCCTAGCGTTAATTCCCAGTCGGATCCGAAACTTTTCAGCTCGGAGTCTGGGATCCGCTTTACCAGTCATAACTACGGATTTGGCTGGACCTCAATATTTTCCGTGAACAATTGCTATCTGAACTCCACAATCCAATGGTAACATTAGGCGATATCGAAGCTTTGCGGCAAGACCTTTGTTTTGGAATTGTTTTAGGGCTCTAGCTACCCGTAACGACTGCCATTGATGTTTTTATGGCAACCGGGACCGACAGCTTAACGTGCTCTCCGAGGCAGGACCAGACCAATGCATATACCCATATTTCAAGTATATAAATATTTGCACTGAGCGGGGATCGAACCCGCACCTCCTACGTAGCGGCCGCGTTCACTACCAATGCTCGTAAAGTTCGGCGTTTGCTCTAATGCTCCGGCCGACTGATGCCCGCCTCATCGAAGTATTTTGCCGCGTCTCACAAACTGACAACGCATAACCTAGCTCATAGTCACTTTCAAAGCTTGCAATATAAAGTCTAGGCTCTTTTCTCAAATTCCCCCGTTCCCTATGGATTGGTTTATGTTAACTTTTATGAAAGTGACTGCCATCTGACTCCCCAAGAGAGGGAGGGCCTACGCTAGGGTCTCGTCCGTCAATGAGCAGGTGTCTTAGCTGGCAGGTAATTATTTAGCTTTAGGCCGGAAGTGGATCAATCAATAAAATAACTTTATACGGTATAATTAAATATTTATTTATTGACTTTAAAAAAATTTACTAAATAATGACTAACTTATGATAAAAAATATTATGTAATTTACGTTTAATGACTAACTAATAATACAATACACTTATGCTAAACACTATACTACAATACATACTAAAATACAATCATAAACCATAAGAACTAATCATAAAATTAAACATAAATAAGTAGGTAACTAATTAGAAGAATTAGATAAATGAGTAATTTACAATATAATGACTAATTTATAAGTATAACTACTAACAAAATATCTACTTTAATGTACTTGTAATGACTTTGTCTCACATAATATCAATTTCTCTGTGCACTCCCGGGTTCACTGGAAGAGAGCTCAACTTTGAGTTAAGCTCTTTCTTGCTGCTATACTGGAGTCGTGGTTGGCTGAGGTCTCGATGCTGCCTCATTCAGATATGCGTCGGTAACGTCATGCTGTAACAAATACACGGACACATTATAATAATATAATAATAATATTGATAATTGGGTCTGGGTCATGGGGTTGTTGACATGTGGAATGTTGATTCGGCAATCACTGTCCCGATAGTCATATCGGCCCATGGGCTGATTGCTAAGAGCCTCGACCAACACCTTAAGACGCTCTCGTTATGTAGCTGGATCAAGCGCTTGATGCAGAAGGCGGTACTCCTCGACACGGCACGTACCTATTGTGAGGAGATTCCTCTTTCTGGAGCCCTAATCACCAGTACCTTGGTCCCTGTACCCGATACCGGTGGGGCATTATTTTATACATTTTTGAATATATGTTATTATAAATTGTATTTAGAAATATGATAAATAAGATCATAAATAAATAAAAATTCCTTTTTATTTATTTATGATATGATATAGATCATAAATAAATAAAAATTCCTTTTTATTTATTTATGATCTTATTAATCATATTTCTAATCACTTTTTAATAAAGTTTATTATCCACCAAAATATTTTAACAGCAGTATGTGAAAAAGGAGAGACTCCTTGTGGTCAGATAAGTAGATAATGCCTTCCTAGAAACATTAACACCCAATTGTTAGCAAGTAGAACAAAATTGTGATCGTATAAAGTCATTACTTAACATATCGATGACTAGTTTACAAAGATCGATACCAAGATATTGATTGCAACGTTATTGCGTCAATAAATTCCAGTTTCAAAAATCTCATTGTATTTGAATGGTGAAAATTTTAAGTCGTGTAAGAACAACTATTTTAGCATATTACTGGACCATAATAAATTTCATGTTCAAACATCTAAAAGGGCCTAGAAATACGATTCTTATATCGATATTATCGATTCTTACATCTGGATTAACCAGTAAGTATACAGCCTCTATTCTGTTAAACATTTAAACGATAAAATATATTCCCTTACCTGATTCCCTCCCTTTGATGCGGTGGACATCAACAGCTCCTGGTCCTGCACGCCTAATCATGCGTTTACGCAGTCTATATAGGCGCCTTCGCATGGCATTCTTCTCCCGGCGTGCCTCAAACCAAAGCCGGTTATATATGTTCCTCGACAACACTGCGCGCCGCAGATCATTTGTCGGGTTGTTAATTAGCACCCGCATTAGTCTGCGGCGCTCGTCGGCTCGAGATGAAGCGGGCTGAGGTGTCGAAGCTGCTTCATCCGGGTATGCTTCGGCAACCTCGGCACCACCTAATCTCTCTTGGTGATCTGACATTCTGTAACAAATACGCGGACACATTAACACCCAAGTATTAGCAATGCGTACGTTTTTAAAGAGGAAACGAAGTGGTAAGTAACAGTTATTTGTTTTAAAATATTCTGATAGTGCAAAGATCACTTAACATGTCAATCATTATTTTACAATGCTGCTGATTACAATGATATTATGTCAAAGTGTATACTTGATTCCACCCTCAAAGATACGATTGGATTCGAAAGGTTTCATTTTTGTTTACACATTTGCTGTAAATCTTATTTAAATTGTATGACAAGAGCACTGCTTGCCATGGGAACAGTAAAAGGCGGTTTCTTGTTTAATTAAAATAATATGAAATTTGCTACAAAAGGAATAAAATCCGTCAGCAAATTTTTCATTTTCCAGAAGTGAATATTATGATAAGATTAGAATCATTGTTGTAATCACATAGTAGAAATCTTTAATGCAATTAGAAGAATTTGGCATGTATTTAAACGAGCAAAAATAAATTAAATTTATGGGTGTCAAAATTACTGAATGTGGCGTACAAAAATACTAAGTGAGCGAAAAACTGAGGGCGAAAGCAAATACTGAAAAAGGCGACTTAAAAATACGAATTTGAGGTACGTGTTATTCAGAACAATCAGTGTAATAAGCTTTTAGACAGCCTCCGTGGCGTAGCGGTAGTGAACGCGGCCGCTACGCAGGAGGCGCGGGTTCGATCCCCGCTCAGTGCAAATATTTGTGTTCATGAAATATGGGTATTTGCATTGGTCTGGTCGTGCCTCGGAGAGCACGTTAAGCCGTCGGTCCCGGTTGCCATAAGAACATCTATGGCAGTCGTTACGGGTAGTTGGAGCCCTCAAAAATCCAAAAATAACAGTCTAGCTGCAAAGCTTCGATATCGCCTAATGTTACCATTGGGATGTGGAGGTCAGATGGCAATCGCTTCACAGAAAATATCGAGGTCTAGCCAAATCCGTAGTTAAGACTGGCAAAAGCGGACCCCAGACTCCGAGCTGAAAGCTTCGGATGCGACTGGGAATTAACGCTAAGAGGAAGAAGAAGTGTAATAAGCTTTTTGAGCGGTTTATTAAACGAACAAAATTGTTGAGTGACCATGTTCCATATAAGTGAAAATATAAACTTTCGGAGCTACTATTTCTGGATGGTTATAAAAAAATAACCACGAAGGCTAAAGCGGGAGCTCCGCTCCGCTCCCGCGTTAGCCTTCTAACCTAATCTATCCAAGTTGGGGCACGCTATATTCCAATCCTCATAACTTCACAATTAAGCAACACACTTTAAACACTCAGTATTTTTTTTTCGCCCACTGAGTATTTTTATCGTTCAGTTTAATATTTTAATTCTGTTACTTGGAATTTTAGTTGCTAACTTAGATTAACTGTTTCGCACTATTAGTAGCCCATTTTACGAATGTTTAATCATTCACGATTATCGCTGCTTTAGTAAATGTTTCGCAAAAATAATTTAATGCTGCTCGGTTTATTATTAAAGTAACTCATTGTCAGTCATCCATTTATTATTTATTCGCACGGTTTATTCTATCCTGAAGAAATTTATAAATAATTATATTATTATAATTGAATAAATATATTAATATTTTTATTAAAAATGCCAATCATTTCATCTGTGTAATGTCACAATCCAGTGAGAGACACATAGGAACAAGAAAACCCATGCAGTCCAAATATCTGGCAATAGGACTCTCCTAAAATAAGACTCTCACATCTGAATAAACTAGTAAACCACAATACTGTTAAAATTTTAACGATAAAATGTTATAAGTAATGATAAACTTCGTGTTGTTTTAAAATTGTACAGCTGCATTAATTTAACAACTACTTGTACTAGGTAGGAACATACTAATTTATCCAATACACATGGTAACCATATCAAAAATGAGTATACTATTTGCACATGAAATTATGTATTTGGTTTAACATTATATTAGTAAATATAATTTTATAAAATATACTCACTCGAATATTTCACTGTTAGAGATGTCGGGATATCTATATCACTTGAACTGAATGTTCGCTTTCAACAAACTGGTCACTGCACTTCAAAGCACCTTGTCGATGTGATGGCGTAAACTACACTGATGGGGAAGTAATGCAAATTGTAAGTCCGAATGAATTTTGGAGAAAGAGTACGGGGCGGATGGTGGGGATGGGTCACGTATTCCCGTCCCTTTCACTCGCTGAGTCTATTGTATTATCAACAAATCATAAGTTGGTCAGGTAAAGTGCCGAGTGGCATAGTAATAAAGATAACAATTTATTTTTCTCACCACAATACCTTTGCATACTGCATATTACAGTTAATTTTCGCAGGTTATACATATTTGTGGAATCTATACAAATTAATATTATAGGTACTGACGCCTAAGCTAGGCGGCAAGGCCTGTGTATCAAGTCACCAGGTCGCCTCTGTAGGTATTGTTTGTTTTGTAAAATTATTTATATTGATATTTATGCCCATTGTGCGCTAAGAAAATTACAATATACAGAGTACTGGATAGCTTACTAAAAAGGTTCAAATACTTCGTCTATTCCTAAAGAGGCATGTTAGGTATCAAAACAATTAACTATTTTTTTTATCTAATAGTCCTATCATTTGACGAAAAACAAAATGATTAATTTTCATTTGACAAAATTATACTTGATAAATGTATCATTTGACAAACTATTGTTTAATAAACTACTCATTAGACAAAATACATATTTGAAAAAAAAAAAAAAAAAACATTATATAAAACATGATTTCACAAATTGATTATTTTAAAAACATGTTAGTTGATAAACAGACGTTAGTGATAGATTATTGAGAAAGCTGCTCATTCCGACTTGTATAGATTAGGTTATTTTTTTAGTTATTTTTTTTTATAACCATGCAGAATTTTATTTAGTCAAATGAACATTTTTAAAATAAAATTTTAGCAATCGAAAAGTTTTCTAAGTAATACATTTGCGAAACGTGTATTATGTCAAATCATTATTTTTAAAGTAATATGTTTGCGAAATGAAAGTTTGTCAAATGATTAGTTTTTCAAACGTTGTTTGTCAAATGATGTTTTGTCATACGTTTTTTGGTCAAACAAGGGTGAACCAATAGAGGCACACTCCGCGGAGCAAAATCCAAAGTTCAGTATGTGCGAAATATTAATAGGTACTTGAGATTGTGCGCTTTATTGTATGAGTAATCTGGTTGGATCATCTAAGGTATTGCGGTTCTATCGTCACAGCAGAAAAAACAGAAACATCACATGCCACTGTGTTCTCAGATTTATTTTTATCAAACCGATTTCGTGGCAATTTTGCAACGGTGCATATGTGGTTGGTTTTATAATTAGATTTTTTATTCGATAATGGATTCACATTTTAAATAGAATTACCAAGACACGAGGCAACAGATTATACATACTCGTATTAATACTAATAAGAGATTAATAGTAAATAATATTATTATAACTGTCATACATCACTTATTACATTCGTAGAAATTTTGAAAACATTAAAGGAGAATTAACATTAAGTATGTAATACATTTTCGTAATATACTTACCTTATTATGTAATCGTAATTACTTAATTTGAAGTAGGTATTTAAATGAACCGATTCAGACACTACCGGCTTTTTAAATGTAATATTACATTGTAATATTATACTAATCGTACTTACATGTACTAACCCAACTTTTTATCTTTATTATTTGTTTAGATGTTCTAATTATAGCGTGTGGGGTCTGACTTTACTGTGAATCGTACAAAATAATCACGACTAGTATTTAGATTCGACGCACGTATTAATATTATTATAAAATAGCACTCGATGGTAAAATTGTATTGACGTCAGTCGTAGCGGGGGCCCCTCACAGCCTTGAGCTGGAAAACATGTAGGTATGTATCTAACGTTTAATGCACACGTGCTAAATTTTGCCGGAGTGGGCATCAAAATAACCCTTTTAAAAGTCATATACTATTTTAAAACCATTTTATTCACAATTTTAGAAAAAACATGGGCTTTTAAAGACCATGCTACGGTTCGGGGGCAATTATCTAAAACTTTCAAAAAGGTGCACCTGCTATTATTTTGTGATAACAAAATGGACTACTGAACAATAATCTATTCATACACTTTAAATACATACTTTGAATGGTTTCAAATGGTTTGCAATTCTCTTATAACAATGGAACAGAAAAATGGCCGATAAAAATACTACACTATTTTCTTTTATTTTTACGTCTCTTTTAATATTTTTAACGACAAGTAGATAAGAAATTAGATAATCGGTGTTATTTTCGTTGAACTGTATTGGTGGCCCCCTATTAACTTTAGTGTTAATCTTGTCTCACATAAATCGTTATTTCTAGAGGCGGAGGCACTTATCTTGTTTGTATTGTAGTTTAAAATACAAACAAGATTTATTTCTGTACTTGATTTCTTTGTTTTCTTTGTTGTTTGCACGATATTTGTACTTGCTTTTATACTTTGTAGTGGCATTTCAGTTTTCGTCGTGGTTACAGGTCTGGCAACGAATTTCGGCGGATATGAGCCTTATTTATACCAATATTATAATCAGGAAAGAATTGGCGTCTCTCAATCCGTACTGTTCTTGGTGCAGAGGCTGGCCGTCGCAATCCAGAGTGACAGTGCACACAGCGTGATGGACACTTTTGCACCAGGAGCGATCAGGGTCTAGTTATTTAATTAGTCTGTACTAATAGCGCGGCGTCTGAGTAAGATCGGAAGCACACAATGCGTTGCGGCGGTGGCGCGACGCCGGAGCGGTGTCGCTGCGTCGTTTTACATAGAAATATCTGTAGCATGTCACACGATGCGCTGCGTCGCCGCACCGGACTTGCAACCACCGAGACGAGGCGGGGAGGGGTGAATGCGTTGCGACGCCGGAGCGGCACCGCTCCGGCGCGCGCCGCACCGCCGCCGCCGCGTAGTTGTTTATGATTTATTAGGGTCTGTCCATTAACCACGTGATGTTTTTTTTAGCAATTTTTTAACCCCCCCTCCCTCATGGTGATACGTGGTGAGGTTTTAGACTACCCCTCCCCCCCCTAGCCAAAACCACATGTATTTTTTTATTCATTATTTAATTTTAATGCTAAAAAACTAAGAATCGTGACAAAAATCGCGAGTTATAAGAAAAAAAATACACGTGATATCTCAATATACATCTCCCTCCCCCCTGGTGATGTTTCGTGATTTTTTCCGAACCCCCCCCGCCCCCCTTTTGAGCCTCACGTGATTAATGGACAGCCCCTTAACAGACTACAACGCAGCTGGGGCGCACGCGGCGCCGCTGCGTCATAACAACGCAGCGGCGTCGCACCGCTCGTGTGCCCGCTACTGCGGCGAAATTTCTGCGGTGCGTCGCCGCAACGCATCGTGTACTCGCCGTCTAACATAATATTATGTATTATTACTTTGAATACAAAATAACCTATTACCTAATGTTAAGCCATTCAAAATCGAAATATTAGAAATGTTGTTAAATGAGAACAATTGCTTATTCGAGCTAAATTGTTTTTAAATGAGTCCATGACGTCTGATTCTTAGAATAGCTAAATATTCTATACTTATTTCTTAATATTAATAAATTACCCTTTTTAAAACTAATGCATTCTTGGAAGTACATTAGTGGTCAGAGCATTTCCCCTGTAAGGGAAAGATCGTGGATTCGAGACCCGGCCGAGGTCGATTCTCTTTTCTCTTTTTTAACTAATATAATATATTAAATAATTATTAAATTTATTCTTATTCCATTTGAAAGTACACAATCATATTCAATAGTATGTGTACAAATTTTGTTGTTCCTATCCCATTTTTATCTTTTTGCTACGCCCACTACCTCGAGGTTGCTGGGGGCGGCGCTTGTGGCTCGGGGGGCGTAACCATCGCGCCTGTGGCTGTTTCCTACACTACGCGTGATCAACATTGGCTACGTCACTGGGTGCTACAATGCTACGAGTGTCTACGCGTGGATGTTTACAGACTGCTACGCCTTCGTGCATTTATAATATTGATGTGCGCTACAACTCTTGTTCAATTGTTATCTTTTGTCATAGTCAACGAGTGTTGACACTTTAAGGCCGTGAATAAATAAATCAACAAAAAAAGACAAGAGTAAAGTAATGTTGAGTTTTCCTTATATATTATACTAGCTGTTGCCCGCGGCTCCGCCTTCGTGGAACTCTGATCCCGTTCATCGCTGATATATAACCTACGTATTATTCTGTTGTATAAGCTATATTATTGATAAGTTTCACTAAAATCAATTTAGTAGTCTTTACGTGAAAGATTAACAAACTTTCGCGTTTATAATATTAGTAGAATTTCGTATCTTTTCTTTTTCTTCTCTTCTTCATCGTAGCGTTACTTCCCAGTCACATCCGAAGCTTTCACCTCGGAGTCTCGGATCCACTTTACTGCGGATTTAACTATGAAGCTACTACCATCTGACCCTCCACAACCTAATGGTGACATTAGGTGATATTGAAGCATTGCAGCTAGACCGTTGTTGTTGGATTTTTTAAGACTCTAACTACCAGTAACGACTGCCATAGATGTTCGTATGGCAACCGGGACCGACGGCTTAACGTGCTCTCCGAGGCACGACCAGACAATTCATGCATACAAATATTTGCACTGAGCGGGGATCGAACCCGCGCCTCCTGCGTAGCGGCCACGTTCACTACCGCTACGACACAGAGGCAGTCTATATTATTTTTTTATATCTTATCATGCTTTACTAAAATGACTGCTATTTGACTCCCTAACCCCGAGAGGAATATAATAGGGAATTTATTAGAGAACTGAGGTTCTAATAAGTCAGTGAATAAAACAACATCTTTCAACTTAGATTAAATATTTAATTATTTACTTATAATAACTCCCTACAGAAAAAAATTACAATTTATTAACCAATCGGATTAAAGTAGGTATAACATAAATAATACTAAATTAAATTAAGACTAGAAACTATTATTACTACAAAAGATAAAATGATTGTTATTTATTGTCAGTATAATATTATAATAAAACATTATTATTTTTATTGAAGTTAATTCTAGTTAACCGAAGTTTATCACCGCTTCTGGAGCGCTAGTGGACAAGAAGCGGCGTAACAAACTCCATCGCGGTATTTTCTCCAAGACGTCAAGTTGACAATAAATAATGTCTTAAGAATATACGTTGGCGAATGTACAGTCGGCAAAGAAGAGAAGCATACACGTTTACATACAAGTAATTTCTTATTGCCTTTACAGGCTGCACATTGGTCTCATGTCAAAATAATTAAATTATATAAAGAAGAACTTTACAATGGTAAAAAGTTAAACTAACATATGATACAACGACTTATGATAATAAAAGAACTAACTTACTGACTAACTATTAATAAAATTACCGGCTAACCCTATACACAAAACGATCTCTTGTCTGTTCTCACGATGCACTGCAGACAGTGACTTACATTATGTATATGACTAACTATTTAATGACTAACCAATAATACAATACACTTATGCTATACTACAATACTTATATACTGAAAAAAAAAATGTTTTGAATTTTAAACAAATAATCACTAATAATTAACATTAAAACAAAATATTAATTAACAAGAAAATGACAAACTACTCATAAAAAAGTTTTTACAATATTTAGAAAGAATTCTCAAGGCCAAAGACAAGGAGATATTGAAAAGAAAACTTTCGCCTGCCTGCTCTCCTCGCGATGCTCCCCAGAAGGTCAGCCAGAAGCAGTGAGTCTAGGCGCTGTGAGGAGCGCTGGAGGCAGCAGTAACTCGTCCTGACGCGGCAGTCTGCCCTGGTGTGACAGACGCTGCGCAGTCGACATTGGCGTCACCCAATTGCCCCCTTTGGATAGCGTCATGCTCTACAGCAGAGCCACCATGGGATAATATTAAAAGAGCGAATCGCTGTTGCCTCTCTGCCTAGCCAGGCGTCGACGCAATCTTTTCCTGGCCTTCTTCTCTACTCTTGCCTCTTCTCGAAGACGGCGAAATTCGTTCCTCACACAGACTCTTTGTCGTAGTCCGCTTGAGGGTTTGTCTAGCAACATTTTAATAATCTTTTTGCGCTCTTTGTAGACCTCACTACGCCATTTCTTCGTTGGGGCTGAGCTGGCTTCAGATGGCTTCGCTCCCGACGATGCCTCACCCGCAAAGGTGTCCGCAACCTCGGCATCGCATGAACTGACGCGTTGCTCTTGCGACGTCATTCTGTAACAAATACGTTCAAATTTAACAAATCATATTAATTAGTAATGCATATGTTTTTGAAATGAAAACGAAATCAGATCGAACGGTCAGTAACAGGTGCTATAGCTACTAAATTGAGATACCGACCAATGTGACTGTGCTATTCCAAAATCTACTGACGGACTAGTTTTGCGGATTACTGGAACATAAAGCATTGATTCCTATTGTAAAAATATCTAGAAAGGCCTAGAAATAAGACTCTTATATCTGGCAACTATTTTGCACTACATACTTACTTATTTAATAATTCAAACAATTGTAATTTAATAAGTAATAATATTTTTCATAATAAGAAAAAATTCATAATAATCATATCATTGCACATGAAATTGTAAAAATCAATAATAATAATACATTAATATGATTTTATAAATAAACTCACTCAAAACTGTGTCCGCTTTCAACTAATTTCGACATTATTTCAACTGTTTTCATTGCACTTAAAAAGACCTTGACGGGGCGAAGGCGTAAACTGCACTGATAGAGAATACGTAAGTTGTATATCCTAATGAATTCTTCAAAAAAGAAAGGGGCGGACGGGGGGAGGGGTCACGTATTCTCTATCCCTTTCACTTATCGAGCCTATTGTATTATGAATAAATTAGTCAGGTAAAGCTTTGAGTCACCATAGCACTGCCTAAAATAGGAATCTCACATCTGAATGGGCTAATGCTACAATATTGTTGAAAGTATAAATGATAAAATGTTACAAGTAATGATAAACTTCGTCTCGTGTCCTCACAATCTTTTAAAAATGTAGAGCCGTATTATTTTACAACTACTTGTACTAGGTACACACTAATTTAACCAATACTTATTGCGACAACTATATAAAAAATGAGGTTGCACATGAAATTATTTTAATTTAAATAATATTATATTAGTAAATATAGTTTTATAAATAAACTCACTCGAATATGTCACGGTTAGAGATATCGGAATATCTATATCACTTTAAAATAATGTTCGCTTCCAACTAATGGTCACTGCACTTTAAAACACCCTGTGGGTGTGATGACGTAAACCGCACTGATGGAGAAATTATGCAAATTGTAAGTCCTAACGAATTTCGGAAAAAGAGTACGGGGCGGATGGTGGGGAGGGATCACGTATTCCCGTCCCTTTCACTCGCTGAGTCTATTGTATCATCAACAAATCATAAGTTGGTCAGGTGAAGCGCCGAGTCGTAAAGTAATGATCATATAAATGAATAAACGATTTATTTTTTTACTTCTATGCATATTGAATATTACAGTTAATTTTTGCAGGTTATAGTTTTGGAATCTACACAAATAAATATTATAGGTGAGTGATGTCTAAGCTGGGCGGTAAGGCCTGTGTGTCAAGTCACTAGGTCCTCTCTGTATGTATTAAAAAAATAGGTACAATACACAGAGTACTGAATAGATAGACAAAAAAAAGTAAAATGCTATTTTCTTCGTCTATACCTAAAGTGACATGTACTGTTAGGTATCTCAAAATAATTTACTATTTTTTTCTAATAGAGGGGGAAATGCGCGGGGCAAAATCCAAGGTCCAGTACGTGCTACTTGCGATTGTGCGCTTTATTGTTTAATATATAATTTAATGATCAACGTAAATCAAAAATCACTATGGAACTAAAAGCATTATAATTAAATATTCTGATTGGACCGTCTTAAGGTATTGCGTTCCTAATATATAAACACCACGTGCCACTGTGTTCTTAGATTTATTTTTATTTCTCAAACCGATTTCAATGCAATATTTCGGCGCGGCGGTGCATACGTGGTTGATTTTGAATCGTAGAAAATAATCACGACTAGTATTTACATTCGACGCACGTATTATTATTAAATACCACACAATGATATGATTTGTAGTATATATTAGTAGTATATATTAGTAGTATATATTAGTAGTATATTTAGTACTTTTTATGTATGTAGGTAATAGATAATATTTAGTATCAATGTCTTGTGTACACCTAAAACTACCTGTTCTGGCAATATAGTCCATACTGGTTGTCTGGAAGAGATCGCAGACTTGCGATAAGACCGCCCATTGTACAACTCTCTGTCATGTACGTATCTTATGTATGTATCCTATGTTTGGTGTGCAATAAAGAGTATTTATCTAATGATACACTTATATTGACGTCAGTCGTAGCGAGGGGCCCCACACAGCCTTGAGCTGGAAAGTGTCTGTATCTAACGTTTAAAGCACACGTGCTGAGTTTTGCCAGAGTGGGCATCAAAATAACCCTTTTAGGAAGCCATAAAACATTGAAAACTGCTTAAGTCACATTAATGTAAGGTCCTCATGCGACGGTTCGCACGAAATAATTTAAAACTTCCAGAGAGGTGTACCACCAGCTATTGTTTGATGATAAGAGAACTTATGGAAAAATATTATTTGCATTGATGAAGTCCTCAAACAATACAACAGACAAAACTGTGGGACAACAATAACGCAATTGCTTTTTCGAGCTAAATTGTTTTTAAAAGAACTTATGACGTCTGATTCTCAGAAAAACTAAATATTCTATGTCTCCTAATCTTAATTACTCTTTTTAAAGCTAAAGCATTCTTGGAAGTCAATTGAAACCGTATTCACTAATATTATACTTAAGTAGTTACACTTTAGTCTTTTAAAAAAGTTTGGTTTAGACATTTAGCTGAGTTTTTATAGGCTTTTAACCGAAATTGTAGTTTAAATTAAAAGTTGCTTCTTGTTGTTGAAAAAAGAAATATTAATTATACCAAATAGGTATTATTTACATTTTTTGGTGTTATTAGGATATTTGTGAAGGTTCTCGAAGTATTGTGGTGAGAGTTCGGTCCAGTATGGCAAAAATAGTAAACATACAAACAGTAAACAATTTCTTTGAGTTTCTCTTTGAGTTCCATTTTTGTCTTCATGGCATACTTGTAGCTAAATGTTATATCGGCTTTTATTAGATTCCATTGAAATCTGTTTGGAAGATCAGCGTATAGGACCGCACGCAGTTACACGTGGTGTTTATTTTATGAAATATATAAACATTAACAAAATGAACACAAGGCCTCAGACAATCCAATCATACAATTAATTAAACAGCTAAAATGACATCTTCTGTAACCTCGGCGAAAACTGAGATGCTACAACAAATTGTAACAAAAGTACGAAAATCGTATAAACAACAAAAAACAAACAAACGAGATATGAAGAAAAGAAATAGTAGTCTAATGTAAATACTTATATTATGCTACTAAGTATTAAATTATATTGTTTGTAAAGATAAAAAATTTAACTATTTGCTTGTTATGAAATACTTATTAGCGATTTTTGCGTGAAACCCTACCTAAGCATATGCATTTGCCTAATAATACTTCTAACTAAATAATTTCTATCAACTCTGACCTTTCCCTTATAAAATAACCATCGTACAAGTGACAGTAGGTTACATTGCAACAAATCATAAGTTGATATATATCAACTCAGGTAAAGCGCCGAGTCATGAAGTAACCGTCTCTTTTACCTACCTACCACCTACTAAACCACGGTCCTACGTAACACGGATGATTACTGTGAATCTGGTACGTACTAGTAATTATATTCGACGCACGTATTATTATTATTATTACTGGAGATTGATGGTACTTGGTGGAACTTGCTACACATACCTATATACAATATAATTGTGGAAAAGTACAAGTGATTTATTCAATATGTTATTATTATTAAATAACACACCATAGTAAAATTGTATTGACGTCAGTCGTAGCGTGGGGCCCCTCACAGCCTTGAGCTGGAAAACATATCACTGTTTCTAATGTTTAAATCACACGTGTTGTGTTTTGCCGGAGTGGGCATCAATATAACTCTTTTAGGAAGCCATATAACATTTAAAACTGCTTTATTCACATTTATTTAAAGTCCTCACGCGACGGTTCGCAGGTATACAGCACCATATAGCAGGTTTTAAGGAAATCGGTTTAGCGGTTACCTATAAAAAGCATGAAAAAATTAATAAATAAAAAACCCCCAACCCAAAAAGAACCTACAAAAAGTAAAATAATAACTATTACGTTATGACCTAACCTACCCTAAGTACTGACCATTTGTCATTTGTCTCGTCGCCGTCGGGAGTTTTTAAAATTTTTAATTTAATTTTTTTATTAAGTATAACCGACGGCTGACTTCAGTAGATTGTTGTTTAAAACATATCCTTGTGCCTATTATGTTTATTATTATTATTATTTGATTTTGATTTCATTATCATTATAGTCTATTGGTGAAATGCTTAACTGATTATACCATAAGTAAATAAACAATCGCAATCCATTTTATGCTATCTAAACATTATGATATTATGTACCTAAAGGCGGTCAGTGACAGCGTTAGCGACTGTACGCAGTGTACGCGTACCGATCATCGCCTCAAATCTGGGGGCACGGCAGTGCCCCCGCCAAGTCGACCAAAAAAGAGCGGCACGGCCGTAACACTATTTTCTCGAAGCACTTCAGGCCATTTTCGACCCCCTATAAGTTCGTTGTGGATAAACCTAGAAGCCTGAATCTTCGGTTACCAAGTTGGCACTGTAAAAACACTTTATATTTCCAATTTCATTCAATTTGAACCAGTAGTTTAAGAATTAGAACTAGTCAAAGTTTGCATTTTTGGCAAATTTTGTCACTCACTGACTGACCGATCATCAAAAGTCTAAGGCACTTCTAGCAGACATAGAAGCCTCAAATTTAGAAAACAAGTAGTGTTTAATGTACAAATCACGAGAAAATTAAAATATTGTACAATTTCAGTCTCAACTGCATAAATAACTTTGTAATCTCATATAAATATAAAGGATTACAAAGTTACATTTGCAGTTAATGAGTCAGTGTACCTGAATTCACCCATGCTAATACCATTCTAACGAAATATGTATTATAGTTGATGCGAAAGTAACTCTGTCTGCCCGTCTGTTACGATTTCACGCCTAAACTACTGAACATAATTTGGTACATATTATGTAGATTAAAGTGAAGAAGTGGCATTGCCAAGTCAATTTATTATATTTAAAACATAAAAGCTTATTACGTAATAACTTAGGACAGAAGGTCCCTGAAGTAGGGACTGAATAAATTAACCGACTTGGTATTACATGGATCTCACAACTTTTTGCAGTAGAAGAACCGAGGTCGGCGAGGCTTGGCATTTTTTTACAAGTATTGTTGTTGATGGGATTATTATTTCAAATTCTGTGATTAGTTATATGGAAAAACTCCAAACCCTTGTTGCTCCTATATCATTTTTATTTTTTTCCTACGCCCACTAGGTGGTTCTAGAGCGGGACATCAATATATTTAGTTTTAAACACTTAGAGTGAGCTTCTAAAAGTGAGCTGTCATTCATCTTCATCCGAGCGTAAATTACCAGTCGCTTCCGAAGCTTTTCAGCTCCGAGTCTGGGGTACGCTTTACAAGTCTTAACTACGGATTTGGCTAGACCTTGATATTTTTCTGTGAAGCGATTGCCATCTGACCTCCACAACCCAATGGTAACTTTACTATTAGGCGATATCAAAGCTTTGCAGCTAGACCGTTGTTTTTGAACTTTTTAGGGCACCAACTACCCGTAACGACTGCCATAGATGTTCTTATGGCAACCGGGACCGACGGCTTAACGTGCTCCCCGAGGCACGACCAGACCAATGCAAATATCCATATATTTCATGAACACAAATATTTGCACTGAGCGGGGATCGAACCCGTGCCTCCTGTGTAGCGGCCGCGTTCACTACCGCTACGCCATGGAGGCTGTCAAAGTAAAGTGTAAATGTGAGCTGTGATTGACTGGGATTTAAACTCGAGGTTGCCGGTGGCAGCGCTCGTGACTCGGTTGGCAGACGTTACCATCACGCCGCCACGCACATAGCAACGTGCATCAAAGTAGCTGTTTCCTACACTACGCGTGATCGACCTCTGCTACGACACTGAGTGCTACAATGCTACGAGTGTCTACGCTTGGATGTTTACTAACTGCTACACCAACGCATATCTATAATATTGATGTGCGCTACAACTCTTGTACAATTTGTTATCTTTTGTTATAGTCAACGAGTGTTGGCACTTTCCGAAGGGGTATCAATATAAGAGGCCAAAAGTAATGTTGACTTATTCTTATATAATTATAGTTCGTCTCTTTTCTTTTTCTTATATACATATTATAATTTGTCACAAGGACTTTTAAATAAAGACGAACTTTTGTAAAATTACTACTTAGAAGGAATACATCATCATCAGAGCGCCAATTGGTTGTATTGAAAGCTTACAATTTAACAGCACTCTCTTTCCTTGCACTATCTGATTATGCTTTACTGAAATGAATGATATTTGACACTCTAACCCCGAGAGGAATAAAATAAGGAATTCATTAGAGAACTTAGGTTCGAATAAATCAGTCAATAAAATAACATGTTACAAATTAAATAGAATATTTATTTAATTACAACAATTATAATAGTAAACTCTTTATTTTCAAGTAACTAAATTTTTAAACTTACAGCTATGTTAGTATTATAATGTAATTAAAAATTAAAAATAACTAAAATACGAGTAGCATGGGTTGGGCAATAACAATGATTATAAAATTCTCACTACACATAAAAAGTATAATTTATTATTAGTACCCAATCAGATTGAAGTATATAATTAATAGTACTAAATTAAATTAAGACTAGAATCTAAGATAAAATGACTATATTACTAAGATAAAATGACTCAATATTCAATGTTATTTATTGTCAATATAATATTATCATTACAGCAATATTATTTTTTATTGAAGTTAATTCTACTTAACCTAAGTTTATCACCGCTTCCGGGGCGCTAGTGGACGAGAAGCGGCGCAACAAACTCCATCGCGGCATTTTCTCCAAGACGTCAAACTTACAATATACATAATTCCTTAAGACTAAACGAAGGTGAATATACAGTCATCAAAGGAGACAGGCATACATCTTTTCATATGAGGTATTTTGTATGCAAAAGTGTAATTACTTAATTCCTTACAGGCTGTTCATTGGTATCGTGTAAAAATAATTAAACTATAAAAAGCGCAAATATTTCAATGATAAATAATGGTATAAAATTAAACTAACTTATAATAAAATTACTTACATAAGATACAATGACTTATGATATTAAAATAACTAATTTATTATAACATTACTGCCTAACTAATACTAAAAATTACGAACTAACACTATACACAAAACGTTCCCTTGTCTGTTCTCCTCACGACGCACCGCAGACAGTGACTCGCGTCAGAAGCACGCGAGTGCGCCAGCCCCGCACAGCTCACATGGGGGATGGAAGGTGTGCAGCTCACCGTGGTCGTAACACCAAAACAGGGAGAAGCGCAGGAGAATGGTGACTACTCTAATTAAATTCGGGAATATCAATAGAGTAGACACCGATAGGGAGAGGCCCACGTCCAGCAATGGACTACTATAGGCTGGTTGATTGACTGCGACACCATTCCAGATATGCAGTCGTGACTGGTAGTGGTCGCTTTTTCTTAGCCTCCTTGACCCTTTCAGCTTCCTTCTCAAGATACCACTGCAGATATGCAGTCGTGACTGGTAGAGGCTGCTTCTGTTTAGCCTCCTTCTCCCTTTGAACCTCCTTCTTGAGACGACGATATGTATTTTGAATACATAAATTTCGTCGGAGGTCCTTCGTCCTACGCTTTTCCTTACAGATCTGCAGGATGGTGTTACGCTCCGCGTTATAATGCGCAGGCATAATAGACATCTTCGGTCTCGTCCCATGTTCATCGCTAGAGGCACCGGTGTCCTCGGCACCGCGTGAGCTCCCTTCTTCGTTTTCTGACGTCATTCTGTAACAAACACACAAACATATTAACACATATTATTAGCAATTCGTACAATTTTGAATTGGAAAAGAAATCACAAACTGTTGAGCTTTATTATTTGTTTAGATGTTTTGTTTAGAGTCCGAGGTCTAGCGTTAATTCAGTAACAGGTTGTGTGTATATCTAATTAAATAACATTGTACGACACACTACACAGCACTATCTATGCCCACACTTAGCAGGGCTTAACTAGCTCGCAATATGGTTTCTAGAATGAGTATAACCACACATAGATACTTTATCTTATTGTAATTTCACGCCATTATTATAACCTAGAAATACCCAAACCAGTGCAAAATAAACATATTCATGAATACGAAAAGGTTTTTGAACTGAACAGGAAACAACCGCTACTTAATACCAATGATTTATATTATATACCTACCTATCTAATATTTACGCTACTTGCTGTGAGTACCTACAGTAGAAGGGAACTCAAACGGGTCCGATATAATTAAAATAATTATAAAGTTTTCAATTTTGACTCAGAAATATCGCATTATTATCCGTGACTTCAAACGCGTTTACTAAATGCGATATTGCTGTACTGAGACTACTGTATACAAATAAATAAATAAAATAAAACTGAAAAGTAACGGTTTAACTCAACAAGAATTTGCGAACATCTTCCGTAAGCAAACGTCCGATTGTTACAATCACATATCAAGAATTTTTAAAGGTATTGGATTTCTAAATTAGTACCCTGCTGTCAAAAATCGCTGTAGCACCGCATGGATAGCAAGAATCGAGTACTGCGCGTAGCACATTTAAGAACCAAGATAATACATAATAATATATGTTCCGAAGTATACACACTTATTTCATCATACAAATAATTTTTATGCGACAATTAAACATGAGATTATAATTGCACATGAAACGATTGCAAGTGAAATAATATTATATTAGTATAATTTTACAAATTAACTTACCCAAAAACGTGTCCGCTTTCAACTTTTTCCGACATGATAAAAACTGTTTTCATTAATTTATTAACTACACTTTCAAAGACCTTGACGGTATGATGGCGTAAACTGCACTGATAGAGAATATACAATTGTATATCCTACATTCGGGATGGAGAGAAGGAGGCGGACGGTGGGGAGGGGTCACGTGTTCCCTGTCCCTTTCACTCGCTGAGTCTATTGTATTATCAACAAATCATAAGTTGACCAGGTAAAGCGCCCAGTCACAAGATAATAATAATAATAATTTATTTTTCCTACAACAATTATCCTACAAGTGGAACATTACAGGTCATTTTCGCAGGTTACTGTATATTTTTGAAAAATATACAAACACCTACCTTACGATGCCTGAGCTAGGCGGCAAGGCCTGTGTTTCAAATCACTTGGTCTCCTCTGTAGGTAGGTATCGTTTGTTTTGCACAATCATTTACATTGATGTACAGTCAACGACAAAAGTAGATTAACAAATTCAACATAACATATTATGCTGTAAAAAATACACTCCAGTTTGTCGGAAATATTGATAGCTACTTGTGATTCGGAGCTTTATTTGATAGTATCTAACTAAATGATTAATAATCATAAATTAAGTAATTCAAATTAAATTAAATTAGTGTTTGGTGTGATTAAATATTCTGATTGGATTGTCTGAGATCTTGCGTTCCTTTCGTCACAGCTAATTCCCATACATCTTACAATAGAAATACCACGTGCCATTACTTTATTTAATTTATTTTACAAAACGATTTCAATGTAATTTTGCGAGTGTGCTTAAACTTGAAATTATTTGAACCGAATTAGAGATTAATTATTATTTGTTTAATATTTTTTGTTATCATTCTTTAATTTTCGATTTCCTTTAATCTTAGATGGTATTAGCAAGCATTCTGTTCAAAGGTATAACAGGATATTAGTATTTCGTCGATAACTTCAAATTTTAGAGTACATAGACCTAAATATATGCATTTAGCTTTTAGTATTCATTAAATTTAACTTTTCTTTTTATAAACTAACCATTACTTGTACAGGTATATATGTATATATTGCAACGGATCATAAGTTGATATCAACTCAGGTAAAGCGCCGAGTCACAAAATAATAGTCTCTTTTATCTGCCTACCTACTAACCTACCATTTTAGTAATAAAAAAAGAGAAAAATATTTTCGACAGAGTCGCTGACTAGATATCTATAAAAATAGGTACGAATAAAACTTTACTACTGCTAAGGGAGTCTCAATACATTGTTTTATAGATTTAGTAGGTGCACGCGGCAATATCAAAGGGTCCAGTATGTCCGAGATATAGATAGTTGTGATTATGCGATTTTTCAATAAAAGTAATGTCGTACCTTTCATGGGTACGAGCACACGAGCTGGGTTTTGAATGTGTGAGCATCAGAATATAGGTGGCACGATTTATGAAGCAATTTTGCATATTTGTAATAACCAGGCTGCTGCTGATAAGTATGCTCAAAGACCTCACACGACGGGTTCATGGTTTATGTGTAACTTCCGCTAAGGTTTACCTGCTAATGTTTTATGATAAGAGAACGTAATGAATACTATTCTCTGTAGACATTACAAAGACTTTTAATAGTTCCAAGTCCTCATAAAACAATAGAAGGGAATAAAACATGAGACAAAAATAGCCCAGTACTATTCATGTTTTCATATTTTTTTTTTTAATATTTCAAACCATAAGTAGAAGGAATAATTTAACCGGTATTCATTTCCTAGAACTACATTTACAACACCCGATTTACTTCAATGCTACTGTTGTTTCAAATAAATCGTTGTACTCAGAGGGTATAACATAAACCATTAGTTTTAGTACCATCACTTCAAATTTTAATATATTTACAATCCCCTAGCTTACCGATTATTCCAAATAAGTACATACAAATATACACTCGCAACTAGGATTTGAACTCGAGGTCACTGGTTGCGGTGTTTGAGTCTTGGGTGCATAACTGTCGCGCCACCATGCACGTAACAACGTGCATCAAATAAGATGTGTGCTACACTACGCGCGATCGACTTCTGTTACGACACTGAGTGCTCCTGTGTTTCGGATGTCTACGCATGGCTGTTGACTGACTGCTACGCCAACGCACATCTATAATATTGATGTTCGCTACGACTCATTAACTTTTGTCATAGGATTAGTTGACTCCACCCTGCTAGAAATATATATCAACAAAAAAAAACCATTTTATCTCTAGCTGCTGCTCGCGGCTGGGCCAGTGAGATCTTTCTCACTGGCCCAGCCGCAAGCTGCTAGGGTTAATTATCTAAAACATCCGAAAAAGGTGTGCCTGCACTATAGTACTGAAGAATATTATTTTTATACACTAATAAATACTTTGAAAGCCTGGTTTGATGTTCTCATAAAACAATGGTACAGAGCATGTTTCTGATCAAACAAGACAATAATAAAACACAGTTATTTTGGTTGCACATCCCTTTTATTAGTTCTAACGATAAGCAGGCAAGAAGTTATATAACCTAGTTTTTATTGTGCGCAAAATCCCCACGGATACTCCCCCCACACCCCGCGAAGGAGGCTATGTTGGACTTGAACCGACTAAGACGTGCGTCGTCTGAGGGTCATAGGTTGTCGGAGGTGAGATTGTCTGAGACATACGAGTATCTCTCGTACCCCGACCGACCCTTGTATTTCTCTTTTAATATCCCGAGATCCCTTTTAATATTATTAACGATAAGCAGCTAACTTTACGGACAACCTCTGTGGCGTGTAGTCTAAAACTCGATCTAATCCAGAACTAGACCTCGACCGCTTAGTCTAACAACTGTTCTAACTGCATTGCCCCGATATCGCCAACAGTTTGTGAAGGTTAGATGCCAGTTGCTCGTTCTCTCTCTACTCCAAGATGAAAGCTCCAGATGCAACTGGGACTAACGCTAGGATGAAGACTTATTTTAAGCAGGACTGAATTAATAGATTTATTTTATACCACTTAGGTGACAGACAAGCACACGGCGCACGGCGGTTATTTATTTATTTACTTAAATCTATCATACATACATACAATCACGCCTTTATCCCCCGAGGGTTACGCAGAGGTGAATTAACACCCATATTTCACCAGTAGTCTCATCTTCTCGTACAATTATCATTACAGGATATACCTAATGCAATGGTAGAAGGAAACTAATGAGAAATGTACGGCTTACAATAACTTAAAAACACTAAATTAAACTAATTAGATACACACAATTGAGTAAATAGGACCTCTGTGAATTCACTCCGGGAACATGAAAATAAATCCACCTTTTGAGATACCGCATTGAGCACACGCAACGTTCGCGTCAGCGCCGCGGCGCTAACTACAGGAGGATGGGTGTGCGCGACACGGCACTGAGAATAGTGGCGGTCGCCTCCGTCGTCCCACGTACTCGTCCGGGACATACAGACGGGCCGTCTGCAGTACTGCCTGGTTATCTATTTGTCCTCTTATGACTTTAACCACATAACATATTATGTGGCTAAAGTCACTTCGCGTCTCACCTCTAGACTATTGTAATCCACCATACCCAGAACAAACAAAGTAGGATACAGTAATGGATATCCTGGGTGTACCCCATGTATCTTCAGGTACCTACAGGAACCTACTAAATTTGTTCTGGATACCTACGTTCCAGCATGACTTTATACCTATCTTCATGAGTCGACCAGGTAACCGAGTTATCCTCTAGAGTCTAGATGACTCCTAACGTGAGCCTAAAACAGTGCTTTTAACGCACCAATGTTTGTAAACTGATGGTAATTGTAAAAGACTGTATGTAAAGAGTACGATACACCAGTTTTGATGAGAATCTATAGGCCTTCTGGTTAAGAAAATAATTATTTCCAACCTCAAATCTAACCAAAGTATAGAGTGAACAAGTGTTGATTGCGTACAATATATATTATATCCACATAAGGCTATTAGTGAACTTGTATTATCCTAAATGAGAGTAAATTCTCGTAATAAAACTTGTTCAAAATCAATCAAATTCAGTTTCAATTAAATCTCAAACTCCCAGATGTCAAAATCGATCAGGACGATAATGTTCGATCTTCAAAATTGTTTAACGAGTATTTGGTACATTGAGATTAGATCGAGACTAAAACAATAACAGATTTGTATGTCATCAGGATTAAACAATGGAGGAGAATTAATAATAATAATAATAATAAATATTGTAGGACATTCTACACAACGCTATCTAGACCCAAAGTAAGCATAGCTTAACTAGCTTGTGTTATGGGTTCTAGAATGCGGATAAACATACTTAGATACATTTTTTTTTGTAAATACATACATATTATACATAGAAACACACATTGAATTAAAACAATCAGGTTATATTAAATAAATATATTTATCATGGTTGTCGCCACTCGGGCGGTATATACGCGTGGTGAAAATAACAATTTAATTTATTTGTGCATTTGTTGCCGAAGCGGCATGGCTTCGGATGGTAGAAGTGGCACGCCGGGTTTAGGCACTCCGGATAGAACTTGCACCTAGTGGAGAAAACGGCCGCTGCTATGTGCTTCTTAGCTGAGACTGTAAAAGGAAATGTTCTTAAATAAATACAGAATCACAGAGGTAGTACGCTCAGTTATGAATCTACACTCACAATGACATTAGAACTATCACCTAGAATAAAATCTGGACCGCTTTGAGTGAAATTTTTTGTATGCGTTTGGGTGGCACCCTGGATGGTTTAGATTTAAAAAAAAATAAAAGAAGACGTTGTCTAGCATGATATTTTTTTTTTGTGAAACCCTTTTAGGAGTAGTTCACTTACATATACGCGCACAGTAGAATTATGTTTATAAAGATTTGGTCAGGTACTTAACTAAACATAAACCATCTTGATGTGTTACTATGTTTTATTCCAAAACTAAGTTTATCAATATTTTCTATTTAGAAAGTCATTTGAAAGACTAAAATCCGAAATTGAACCACGGCTACTCAGTTAGGAAGCCTAGTATATTTGTTTCAAATGTGTTCTTTATAACAAGTCGCTACGAGATTTTTACCTCTAGCTTAGTATATACCTAATCAAATAGAATACAGTTATAAATTGAGATTCAGGACTGAGTATCGTTGTGGAATACGGGCCTTAGTGCTATGGGTACCAGGGGACCTTAAAAACTTAGTGATTGACACTTGTAGACAAACAATACTTTGACATAATTTGAGATGATAGAGGTTAACACACTGTAAGGTTAAAAAACATTAGCTAAGTCAGTCTCCGGCAAGAAACTCAGCGGGCATTTTTATTTTTGGTCTTTTTACAAAAAATGCTTAGTCTACTCAGTCTAAATACAATCGCTTACTTGAGTAGCATGCATGCATGAGTGAACAGCTCATTTCCAAACTAGTTTGTCGTCTAAATATTCTTGTATTTTATAATAGCCTTTTTGGCACAGTTTCCTCTTAACTACATTTTTAAATTTAGGTATTTATGGGTAAATCCCTAGAGTGTTCCACTTACCGACTCCATGCGCGGTAGGTAATACTGGTGCGGATGGCGCGTTTGGTGAATGTGAATATACGCAGTTCCGCCGCGCACACGTCGGCCAGAACTTGCAGCGCGGATGCGCATAGGCGCACGCCGAGCCGTAGCGGCACGCCGAGAACAGGCGACACCACGACTTGCGCGCTGCCGACGGCACTGTCAAACAAATCACTGCTTGTTAACGAGGAATAAAAGTGTAAAAGACATCATAAAACAATATTACTCATTCATTTTCAATAATTCGTATCATAAAAAAATAATTATGTTTTCAAGATTTTTGAACTCAAATAAGTATGAACATGCTCTAACGAAATATCGTTTTTTTTTCTTTGGCCGGCACTTTCAATTTTGGACCAAAATGGGTGATGTCCTTCAATTGCATTTTTTGCTGTGTCAGTATGACAGTGGTTATGCCATGATATAAAATTAGAAGAATCGGGGCCCAGGATATGGTAACGGTAGTGTTTGCCTGAACACTTATGTATGGTAGTGAATGCAGGGTTTTGCAGTAGAAGTATGAAATTAGTACTCTTTGGAAATGAGAGATTTGAGTAGTGAGGAACAGCGTGATGTGGTATGGTAAGAAGATGTAGTGACCAAAATAGAGAAAAGAGATGCTGAGGTTATACAGATAGATAGAGAGTATGTACGAAAGAAGATCATCAACTCAAAAATAACAATTTATGATTATTACTCGGGGATACTATGATATTAAAGTGGATCGGGCACATAGAATGAATGAGTACTAAGTGAATGACACATCAAGTATGTGTAATAAAATTAATAGCACATATAATTGGACAGGCAGGCCAAAGTCAAGTTTACTGAACATAACGCTGATCAAATTCATGAAGTATTGAAAAACAGGACCTGCCCTTTTTAAGAGCAGTAAGCTTACATGAAAGGTTAACTGACAGTAGAGGAAACTCCTGAATTATAAGGACTAAAGTAGGTTAAAAAGGTTATTGTTTGTATGATATCATGAATACTTACGAGGTGGTGCAGCGTCATATTTATGGCTACTGTCCCCACTTTCACTTCTCTCTTGCACCTTCGCCTTTTTTTCTCCACTTACGACGATTGGTGACCCTTTTCTCTTCATGGCCACTGGTTTGTATAATATGTTACTGTGAAAAATATTAGAATAATATTGTAAATACCGTGATTATGTTATATAATAGGTACAATAGAATATATTATTTTAAATTGGAAAAAGCGAAACTGGAAACACACTGGGAAACTGAATGGTAGGTCTGGGCTGCCTGTGAGTGTGGGGGGTATCAGTGACTGCGGGAAAATTGCTGACCTATTTGGCAGGTAGTTTGAGACGCGGTTACCACACTCGCAATCCACGTGTGGTGTGTTCGATGCTGGGACCGTCACTCAGGATAGAACAATACGTTTTACTGCCAAGGAGGTACGAAAGGTAAGTGAAAGAATATTATTATAATATTATTAGGCCACGGTGACCGCTTCCCATCAGGTGGGCCGTGTGCTTGTCTGCCAACTTAGTGGTATAAAAAAAAAAAAAAAAATATAATTTTAAAAAGTAACTCACCCAGAAATGTGTCCGCTTTCAACAATTGCCGACATCACTACTACTGTTTTCATTAAACTTCTAAAGAACTTGACGGTACGGTGGCGTAAACTGCACTGATAGAGAATATGCAAATTTTAAAAACCTTATGAATTCTGGATGAAAAGAAGGGGCAAACGGTGAGGAGGGGTCACGTATTCCCTGTCTCTTTCACTCGCTGAGCCTTGTGTATTATCAACGAATCATAAGTTGGTCAGGTAAAGCGCCGAGTCATAACATAATAATAATGATTTATTTTTCCTACAACAATTATCCTGCAAGTGGAACATTACAGGTCATTTTTGCAGGTTACTGAATATATTTTACAAACTAGTGTAGGTGACTGATGCCCAAGCTAGGCGGCAAGGCCTGTGTTTCAAATCACTTAGTCTCTTGTAGGTATTTTTGTAGGTTTGTTTTGCGCAATTATATAAATATTTATGCATTTATGTTTTAATATTCATTAATATCACTTTCTTTTTATATACTAACCATTACTTGTGTCAGTATATATATTGTACAAGTATATTGTGACATATCTGTCATAAGTTGACATCAACTCAAGTAAAAAAATCTCAATAAAATAACCACCTACTTACTCTACTCTTTTACTACCTACTTACCTACTATTTTAGTAATATAATAGAGACATAGGTGTTTGACTGGGTTACCGACTAGATATACAAATAGGGTCAATTCTGTCTCACGAGGTAAGCTAAGAAAAACTTTACTGTCGTCAGGCGCCGCTGGGACTCCTCAGGTCTTACGCTAAAAAACGTGTGAGCATACGAGCTGAGTTTTTCCTGTGTGAACATCAAAGTATAGCACGATTTAGAAAGCCACTTAACGTTATAAAACTCCTAAATTTAAATATTTGTAAAACCGGGCTGCTGCTGGTAAGTATGCTCAAAGACTTCACACGACGGGTCCAAGGTTTATCTGTAACATCCCCAATCGGGTCTACATTAGTTTAAACAAAAAATGTCAGAGAGACGGATGGAGAAGTGGAGAGAGAGAGAGAGAGAGAGAGAGAGAGGGCGTTCGATAAGAGATAATATACACTTAGGTATACTAAACTGAATTTATTTATTTACAATAATCCTAGTCCTTGTTTAGTTTTTACTGAATATTATCACTTAGATAATATCAGAAAATTGTAGCAGAGGGTGTTAGCGAGGTGTACCTACTGTTCACAGCAGTATTAAGTAGTTAAAAAATAATAAATGTCGACAAAGTTTTATTGACATCGAACGTCACGTGGGGCCCCTCAGAGCCTTGTATCTAAAGGTTAAACCTTAAACTACACAAGCTGAGATTCACCATTCTGGGTATCAAAACAATACTTTTAGGAAGCCACACACCTGTTTAAAGACCACGCGACGATGATTCGAAATAATAGTCAAAAGTTTCCAAAAAGGTCTGCTTGCTATTATTGTAAATATCATTAGAAAACGTACTGAACAATATTCTTTTCATACACTTTAAATACTTTGAATACCTGGTTTGAAGTTCCCATAAAACAATAAAAGAGAAAAATACTAGACAAAAATAACACTTTGTTGTTTTGGTTTTTAAACCCTTTTTATTTAAAGATTTTTAATGGTAAGCAATAAAGGAATTAGATTACCGGTGTTGTTTTTCTAGAATTATTTTTGTGCCCCCCCCGATTACCTGCAGTGCTAATGTTATCGCATTTAAAGCCTTGTTTCTAGAATGTCTATACTTTATTTATATTTTAGTACTTCTCTTGTTTAGTATGCAATCGTTGAGGAAACAAAATTTAGTTTAATCAATTATAATCGCATAATACTTGTGATTATGTTTTTTTGGAAAATAAATTAATTTATTAATTTAAATAAAAGCATACGCAAACTTTATTAATTAAGTGATGCAAATGAAAAAAAAATGAGAGAATTTCACCTATCATTCATGCACCTACATATTTCCAGAGTGTGGCGATCAGTTCAAACCAACTATTCAGCTTTATTATTTATGTAAAGATGTTCTAATTACAGCACGCGTCTGATTTTACTGTGAATCGTAGAAAATAATCAGGCACTAGCATTTAGATTCGACACAACTATTATTATTATAAAATAACACACGATGGTAAACTCACAGCCTTGAACTGGAAAACATGTCTGTATCTATCGTTTAAAGCACACGTGCTGCGTTTTGCCAGAGTGGGCATCAAATTAACCCTTTTAGGAAGCCATAATAACATTTAAAACTGATTTTAAATTCACTTTTATGTAAAAGCCTGAGCTTTTAAAGTTCACACACGGCCGATCGCAGGTCTTAAACTTACAGAAATGTGTAGGTACCTGCCGTTGTATTTTATTAAGAGAAGTTATTGAAAAATATTATTGGCATGCATGAACTTCCCATAAACAATAGAACGGACAGAACTGTGAGACAACAATGACGCAGTAGGTAGGTACCTATTTTTTATACTTCTATTATTTCGAATGATAAGCAGAAGGATTTAGATAGGAGGCGGTGTTATTTTCCTTGAACTATAGGTATTTATGACACCCGGCTGACTTCAGTAGGTACTTTTGTTGTTCAAAATAAATCTTTGAGCCTAATATTTTTATAATTAGTTATATTGTTTTGATTTTAATATAACTATAAATCTTTGTCGCCCCTGTGCCATTTTTATTTTTTGCTACGCCCACTGGGTGTTCCTGTAGCAGGACATAAAAAAATTGCATTATAAATAATTTAAGTGAACTACTAAAAGTGACTACTCATACTGTTGATTGATGGCACCTGGTGGAACTTGTTGTTACCGGTTAGGTGAATAAAAAATATCGTGGAAAAGTACAAGTGTGTTATCAAATGTGAACTAAAAGTGAGCTGTGATTGGTTGGGATTTAATCTCGCGGTTGCTGGGGGCGGTGCTTGTGGCTCGTGGGCGTAACCTTCGTGCCACCACGCACGTAGCAACGTGCGCGTGATCGACCTCTGCTACGTCCGTGAGTGCTACAATGCTACGGGTGTCTACGCATGGCTGTTGACTGTCTGCTTCGCCAACGCGCATCTTTTATATTAATGTGCGCTACGACTCCTGTGCACTTATGAACTATTGTCAACCAGCCAGGAATAAATAAATCAACAGAAAAACATTTTAACACCAGCTGCTGCTCGCGGCTGCACCTGTGAGAATGACTACACCCGACGGTTGATTACCTACAAATTTCAAAAAAGGTGTACCTGCTATTTTTGTTTTGTTTGTTTTATGCGATAACGTACTGAATATTTTGAACACTTCTGCGTACGCCTTCAAAGGATTCAGGTGTCATGTGCAATAATATAAGATTGCAGCAATCACGGCAGATTTTCTGGTATTTATTGAAGAGTTCCGTGGTCTGTCGCTGAAACCCTTCATCAGATCTTTACGTAATTTAAATTGGACCATCTCAGAATAAACTTCTTTCAAACAAAAACAAAGAATTTTATACAACAATCTACAGATGACGGAGTCTATGTATGCGTATACAAATATAAAACAATATTGGCGTCTGACTGAGAAGCTCCTGCTTGTTCAGACGTCGGTTAAAATATTCTTTGTATACACTATGACGACTGAATACTTTAAGTTCTAGAACAATATAGAACAGACAATAATTTGAGACAACAATAAACTCACTATTATATTGTAGGTTTTTACACCCCTTTTTATTAATATTATGATAACAACCGCGGTAGCCTAGTGGTATGGGTAATGGACTGCTGAGACGAGGTCTCGGGTTCGATCCCAGGTATTACCATGGCACACACCAATGACTTTTCGATGCTTTTCGAAGTTATGTGTGTATTTATCGCAGGTTTATAAGTGCCCGGTTAATGGCAATAGGCTCGCCACCTATTACATTGGGACCTAAACATAAACGGCGAAATGTGGGTGCTAGCACCTCTGCCTACCCCTTCGGGGAATATAGGCGTGAGTTTATGTATGTATGTTATGATAAATATTGAACTATTTTAAGCAACCAAGTTTACTTTAATTTGAAAAAATCAGAGTGTTTTGTACGATAGAAGGTGCTAAAGCTACTTGCTTGGGTATGGATTTAAATGAATCTTCTTCTTTATCCTAGCGTTAATTCCCAGTCGGATCCGAAACTTTTCAGCTCGGAGTCTGGGATCCGCTTTACCAGTCATAACTACGGATTTGGCTGGACCTCAATATTTTCCGTGAACAATTGCTATCTGAACTCCACAATCCAATGGTAACATTAGGCGATATCGAAGCTTTGCGGCAAGACCTTTGTTTTGGAATTGTTTTAGGGCTCTATCTACCCGTAACGACTGCCATTGATGTTTTTATGGCAACCAGGACCGACAGCTTAACGTGCTCCCCGAGGCAGTACCATACCAATGCATATACCTACCCATATTTCAAGTATATAAATATTTGCACTGAGCGGGGATCGAACCCGCACCTCCTACGTAGCGGCCGCGTTCACTACCAATGCTTTTAAAGTTCGGCGTACTGATGCTCCGGCCGACTGATGCCCGCCTCATCGAAGTATTTTGCCGCGTCTCACAAACTGACAACGCATAACCTAGCTCATAGTCACTTTCAAAGCTTGCAATATAAAGTCTAGGGTCTTTTCTCAAATTCCCCCGTTCCCTATGGATTGGTTTATGTTAACTTTTATGAAAGTGACTGCCATCTGACTCCCCAAGAGAGGGAGGGCCTACGCTAGGGTCTCGTCCGTCAATGAGCAGGTGTCTTAGCTGGCAGGCAATTATTTAGCTTTAGGTCGGTAGTGGATCAATCAATAAAATAACATTATACGGTATAATTAAATATTTATTTTATGACTAAAATAATTTACTAAATAAAATACAATGACTAACTTATGATAAAAAATATTATGTAATTTACGTTTAATGACTAACTAATAATACAATACACTTATGCTAAACACTATACTACAATACACACTAAAATACTATCATAAACCATAAGAACTAATCATAAAATTAAACATAAATAAGTCCGTCAATGAGCAGGTGTCTTAGCTGGCAGGCAATTATTTAGCTTTAGGTCGGTAGTGGATCAATCAATAAAATAACATTATACGGTATAATTAAATATTTATTTATTGACTAAAATAATTTACTAAATAAAATACAATGACTAACTTATGATAAAAAATATTATGTAATTTACGTTTAATGACTAACTAATAATACAATACACTTATGCTAAACACTATACTACAATACACACTAAAATACTATCATAAACCATAAGAACTAATCATAAATAAGTAAGTAACTAATTAGAAGAATTACATAAATGAGTAATTTACAATATAATGACTAACTTATAAGTATAACTACTAACAAAATATCTACTTTAATCTACTTGTAATGACTTTGTCTCACATATGGCAATTTCTCTGTGCACTCCCGAGTTCAGTGGAAGAGAGCTCAACTTTGAGTTAAGAGGGGGTATAAAGCTAAATTGCCGATCGTAGATATGATGTTTATACCCGAAATTAAGCCACAAATGAGCTGGGTTTTTTTTAATAGAAAATACGTTATATTTGTAAGGGACTGGTCATGGTGAAAACATAAAATAATAATATTTTTTCGATAGAATAAAATCACAAAGTTATGCCTTATTTACTACTAAAATCAATTTATTTCCAATATTATGCACACAACTGAGTCAATATTTGAATACAAAGTGTAATATTATGTAACCCAGTGACTCTGTTTTCACTTTGAAAAAATTGTGTGGATTTTACGAGTAATTAAAAAAAAATAATTTGGCGCTTACGACGGTCTTATTCCGCGCATAACGCTCTCTTTCTATCGCACCTGACCCGAGGTGTCGGCCATCTGTTGTTTCATCATTTAGTCGGGCTCGCCCCGTTGAGACGGGAGGACTGTATTTCTGTTTTCCGTGTCAAGAAAGTTCGTTAAAAATGAGCCAATTAAAAAAATATAAAAGAAACACTCTAAAAGAGAATATAAGAAACTAAGAATTCAACTCATGGCTAATTTTCGAAGGTAATGTATCTATATTATTTTACTTTCTTTAGTTTGTTACCAAATATCCACCGTTGCTAGGTAACTCTGGAGTAACGTCGGCTCGGGGATAGTATATGCAAATCAAATAGATGTTATTGACTACTCGCGTGTTTATTGTATAATATTATTTATATAGCACTAATATAATTATTAAATATGTTGCGAAAGTATTTATACATTGTATTATCAATTTTAATGCATTTCAGAGTTGCTTCAGCTCGTAATATCACACAAGCTGATGAATCCGATCCGGTCGAATCGCTTAGTAAAAAACTTTCGTCAACTTTGTAAGCTTATTGCAATTGTTTTTTCTCACATTCAGAAAACATTTCAGTAAAATATGCAAATTAATATGAACATGAACAAGTAGAATGATATGATTTGAGATTAACATGGTCATTCACATTAGTACCGAATGTTCACACATTCAAACGGCATGGTAAATACGAGTATCCCGGTGATTTTAATGAAAAAAATTGACCACACGGAAAGCGGATGACTGCCCGTGGAACGATAGCTCAGAGTAAGAGCGCTGGAACGCCAAGGTTCGCGACCCTGGCATTCAAGTCCTATTGTGGGTTTGATTTTTTCCATTATGTACTTATTTAGCATTTACATCAAATTATCTACAAGTAGATTAAAATAGCAATGCAATGCTTATGTGATTGATTTGTCATTAATTTGCAATTATTTTTACAGATCTCCCATTAAACATTTAGAGAAAGTTGAAGTTTTGAGAGAACTAGATCCAAATTGTGATGGAAATTTTGCACCAGAGTGGAATGAGCGGTATATTTTAGCCAGCCTTGATTCAATATGTCAGGGCCCTAGCTTCTTATACGTAATGATAAAATAGGGCAACCATATTATACACAATGTTCATCAGTAATATTGAACCACTATTTGGACTATTTGGATGACCCGACTCAGGATTAGTATTAAATTAATTGAATGCGCAAAAAAAAAATATTTGGGTAATTTATCACATATAGTTAGACGAACATCGCTAGATGTTAAATTAAAGTAAAAGCATTGTTTTTCCCAAATCGTCAAATCGTCGGTGCGCCTGCCAAAGTCGTTATGTGCATTTTTTCTATTTTTTTTTTTATTCGCTAGATAATAAATAATAATAATAATAAATATTGTAGGACATTCCACACAACGCTATATAGACCCAAAGTAAGCATTGCTTAACTAGCTTGTGTTTTGGAATCTAGAATGCGGATAAACATACTTAGATACATTTTTTTTTTCTAGATGGCCTTAAAAAAATGCGCATCAACTGAAAAAACAACCAAGTGTTAATTCCTTCTAGAAATAGATTTGACAAAATATATATGTGCAATTCTGACACTGCAAAATTGGTTATGTGTTCACATCAAGAGTTTTTCATCCTCATGTTGCACATGTCAGAATTGGTTTGCACATAGACAATTTGACAGCTTGTTTTTCTTCGGTTTGTTGGTTGTAAAATTGGTGTTCTACCTTTGTAACAACGTAAATAATCTTATAATAGTAAACAAAACGAGACAGATGATTAAATCAAAACAGCCTCACGTAAGGTCGAAGTCCTGAATAAAGTGAGACGTTTTTACACCATTTGTGTGAGAGTGAATTCACTGTCTATGGCAAGCGGAGCGGCGATATAAAGTAAAAATATTCTAGGCATTATATCAAACAATTCTTCTGAATACAAACCATCATACAGGCGGTAAAACAACCACAGCAAGTACCTTCTGAGGTTGAGAGGGACTACTACCCCACCTGTGAGTATGGGATGGTCGACGATCCTCAGCGCCCGTCTTTGCACCAAGTCGAAGAGGTCTAGCTAGCCCAGGCAAAACTGTGACAGCAGTACTCCATGTGGGGCAGAACGGGAGCGTTTTAAAGAAGGAGTATTTGCCCCGCAGTGATGTACTACCTTGTTTCTTTGATACCAGCTTGACTTAGTCTTCCAAGTGACTACGGCGGTGATCGTCGCTGACGATAGCGATAGCTCCCTTTACTCGAAAAGATGTTAAACGGTGTGTCTAGAAACTTGCGGCGCTATGCTATGCAGACGATAGCACCTTACACGGAGGCTATCACGGACATCCTGCGGCCAAGCAGTCTGATATCGCGGAAAAAAGAAGACCGGACCCTGAGCCACGTTTCTCAATGGGCTCGGAAAACCTGGTCGAGTTCAACGCCAGGAAGACGCAGGCATGCGCGTTCACAGCAAAGGTATCTTCTTTCCTTCCCCTTCCAACTCTTCAGAGCACGCCACTGCCACTACAGGACAATCTCAATATCCTAGGTATGGATGTTCGCTGCAAACTGAACAACAAAAACTACATTGAGAGTATCATCAAAACAGCCTCGCGTAAACTCGGTGTCCTGAACAGAGTGAGACGTTTTTTCACGCCGGAGCAGCGGTGCCTTCTCTATAAGACACAAATTCGCTCTTGCGTGGAATACTGCTCTCATCTCTGGGATGGCCCCGCAAAGTACTTACTAGATGCTCTCGACAGGCTGCAGCGACGTGCGGTCCATATTATTGGGAATCCTGAGGTCACCAACACCCTCGAGCCTTTGCAGTTGCGTAGAGATATGGCATCTTTGGCGGTATTTTACCGTCTCTACCATGGTGAATGTTCTGATGAGCTCTTCCAACTAATCCCACCCTCTCCTTTCCTATATAGGACAACACGTGCAGGACTTAGACGCCTCCCGCACACGGTGCAGAATATTCCATCAAGAACCAAGCGGTTCGGCGACTCCTTCTTCTGCCGCACTATTAAGTCTTGGAATTCCTTACCAGTTCACGTGTTTCCCTCTTCCTACAGTCACGGGTCCTTCAAGCGGGGCGTGAAAAAGCATATTCTGATGAGGCCGTCAAGCTGAGTGCCATCATTGTAACATGGTACATGTCTGTAATGGTGACCCTCTTTGCAGAGACTTTGCTTACCATCAGGCGAGGCGAAGTCAATTTGACGTGTCCTATATTAAAAAAAAGACTGGAAAAGCGCACCCCGGACGCCGAGGGGAAGGGCTCAGATTCAACTAAAGTTTATAACTAATTGGCAGCATAATGTGCACCTCGGAACTCGGAGATTTGCTCTTCTTTTCTGATTATCGTATTATCGGCTATTCCAGGAACGATCAGCAATTAGTTCCCAACTACGAGAGGAAAATCGGCACCAGAACCTCGTCCGTTGTTTAACATGTGCACCGACTAGCAAGTGAGGTTGGCTTGGGTCTCAAAGGTGTTAGTAGGACCCTGTACACGGAACAGTTGTACTACTTTTATTTTTTTTACTTGTATGCCTTAATAAAGTTTATAGTGGGTATTTATTGACTTCGTATGTTATGTACCTTGCCATCTGTCAGTATTTATCCCTTATATAAATCCTATTGAGGTCCATAACAAATCTGATATGTTTATATTTTTCACTTGTAAGAAATGGCGCTAGGAAGATAATTCTGATATGTGTATCAAAATGGAAAAAAAAATTATTGTGGATGGATAGTACCGTTTATAATTTTCACTTATATCTCAGTTCATGCAAAATATTTTTTGGCATCATACTACATTTTTAGTTTTTTGATACGCTCATCAATTATGTAATAAAACAGTTTAATGTCTCTCCTGAAAACTTGACCAAAAACACATAGAGGTTTTGGCAAGCGCAACGACGACATATTCCTTTACTTACTTACTTACCTTTTCATTTTATCAGAAATATTTTTTTTACCAAAAAGAAATTTATTGTGTTTCCAAAGTAGATAGTTAATGATGCAACTCGTATTTTGACAATTTTATCTGAGTATTTTGGGTATACTGTGCGCCTTCAAACTATACATGGCGGGTCGCTGCCACACAAAATAGGTGGCGGACTTGCCGGAGCGACGACAGGCGAGAGCGGGACGTGCGAGGGGTGCGGGTGAAATCTGATTTTTTTCTAGCTTTATGCGCACTCTTAAGTTCTTTCTTGCTGCTATACTGGAGTCGTGGTTGGCTGAGGTCTCGAGGCTGCCTCATTCAAATATGCGTCGGTAACGTCATGCTGTAACAAATACACGGACACATTATAATAATATAATAATAATATTGATAATTGGGTCTGGGTCATAAGGTTGTTGACATGTGGAATGTTGATTCGGCAATCACTGTCCCGATAGTCATATCGGCTCATGGGCTGATTGCTAAGAGCCTCGACCAACAACTTAAGACGCTCTCGTTATGTAGCTGGATCAAGCGCTTGATGCAGAAGGCGGTACTCCTCGACACGGCACGTACCTATTGTGAGGAGATTCCTCTTTCTGGAGCCCTAATCACCAGTAGCTTGGTCCCATGTACCCGATACCGGTGGGGCACTATTTTATACATTTTTGAATATATGTTATTATAAATTGTATTTAGAAATATGATTAATAAGATCATAAATATTTATTTAATTTAACTTTATTAATATTATTCCTTTTTATTTAAAAAGGAATAATATTAATAAAGTTTATTGTCCACCAAAATATTTTTACAGCGGTATGTGAAAAAGGAGATACTCCTTGTGGTCAGATAAGTAATGCCTTCCTAGAAACATTAACACCCAATTGTTAGCAAGTAGAACAAAATTGTGATCGTATAGTCATTACTTAACATATCGATGACTAGTTTACAAAGATCGATACCAAGATATTGATTGCAACGTTATTGCGTCAATAAATTCCAGTTTCAAAGATTCCATTGTATTTGAATGGTGAAAATTTTAAGTCGTGTAAGAACAACAGCTATTTTAGCATATTACTGGACCATAATAAATTTCATGTTCAAACATCTAAAAGGGCCTAGAAATACGATTCTTACATCTGGATTAACCAGTAAGTATACAGCCTCTATTCTGTTAAACATTTAAACGATAAAATGTATTCCCTTACCTGATTCCCTCCCTTTGATGCGGTGGACATCAACAGCTCCTGGTCCTGCACGCCTAATCATGCGTTTACGAAGTCTATATAGGCGCCTTCGCATGGCATTCTTCTCCCGGCGTGCCTCAAACCAAAGCCGGTTATATATGTTCCTCGACAACACTGCGCGCCGCAGATCATTTGTCGGGTTGTTAATTAGCACCCGCATAAGTCTGCGGCGCTCGTCGGCTCGAGATGAAGCGGGCTGAGGTGTCGAAGCTGCCTCATCCGGGTATGCTTCGGCAACCTCGGCACCACCTAATCTCTCTTGGTGATCTGACATTCTGTAACAAATACGCGGACACATTAACACCCAAGTATTAGCAATGCGTACGTTTTTAAAGAGGAAACGAAGTGGTAAGTAACAGTTATTTGTTTTAAAATATTCTGATAGTGCAAAGATATCACTTAACATGTCGATCGTTATTTTACAATGATGCTGATTACAATGATATTATGTCAATGTGTATACTTGATTCCACCCTCAAAGATACGATTTGATTCGAAAGGTTTCATTTTTGTTTACACATTTGCTGTAAATCTTATTGAAATTGTATGACAAGAGCACTGCTAGCCATGGGCACAGTAAAAGGCGGTTTCTTGTTTAATTAAAATAATATGAAATTTGCTACAAAAGGAATAAAATCCGTCAGCAAATTTTTCATTTTCCAGAAGTGAATATTATGATAAGATTAGAATCATTGTTGTAATCACATAGTAGAAATCTTTAATGCAATTAGAAGAATTTGGCATGTATTTAAACGAGCAAAAATAAATTAAATTTATGGGTGTCAAAATTACTGAATGTGGCGTACAAAAATACTAAGTGAGCGAAAAACTGAGGGCGAAAGCAAATACTGAAAAAGGTGACTTAAAAATACGAATTTGAGGTACGTGTTATTCAGAACAATCAGTGTAATTAGCTTTTTGAGCGGTTTATTAAACGAACAAAATTGTTGAGTGACCATGTTCTATATAAGTGAAAATATAAACTTTCGGAGCTACTATTTCTGGGTGGTTATAAAAAAATAACCACGAAGGCTAAAGCGGGAGCTCCGCTCCGCTCCCGCGTTATCCTTCTAACCTAATCTATCCAAGTTGGGGCACGCTATATTCCAATCCTCATAACTTAATTCACAACTTAGCAACACACTTTAAACACTCAGTATTTTTTTTTCGCCCACTTAGTATTTTTATCGTTCTGTTTAATATTTTAATTCTGTTACTTGGAATTTTAGTTGCTAACTTAGATTAACTGTTTCGCACTATTAGTAGCCCATTTTACGAATGTTTAATCATTCACGATTATCGCTGCTTTAGTAAATGTTTCGCAAAAATAATTAAATGCTGCTAGGTTTATTATTAAAGTAACTCATTGTCAGTCATCCATTTATTATTTATTCGCACGGTTTATTCTATCCCGAAGAAATTTATAAATAATTATATTATTATAATTGAATAAATATATTAATATTTTTATTAAAAATGCCAATCATTTCATCTGGGTAATGTCACAATCCAGTGAGAGACACATAGGAACAAGAAAACCCATGCAGTCCAAATATCTGGCAATAGGACTCTCCTAAAATAAGACTCTCACATCTGAATAAACTAGTAAACCACAATACTGTTAAAATTTTAATGATAAAATGTTATCAGCAATGATAAACTTCGTGTTGTTTTAAAATTTTAACAACTACTTGTACTAGGTAGGAACACACTAATTTATCCAATACCTACTCATGGTAGCCATATCAAAAATGAGTATACTATTTGCACATGAAATTATTGTATTTGGTTTAACATTATATTAGTAAATATAATTTTATAAAATATACTCACTCGAATATTTCACTGTTAGAGATGTCGGGATATCTATATCACTTGAACTGAATGTTCGCTTTCAACAAACTGGTCACTGCACTTCAAAGCACCTTGTCGATGTGATGGCGTAAACTACACTGATGGGGAAGTAATGCAAATTGTAAGTCCGAATGAATTTTGGAGAAAGAGTACGGGGCGGATGGTGGGGATGGGTCACGTATTCCCGTCCCTTTCACTCGCTGAGTCTATTGTATTATCAACAAATCATAAGTTGGTCAGGTAAAGTGCCGAGTGGCATAGTAATAAAGATAACAATTTATTTTTCTCACCACAATACCTTTGCATACTGCATATTACAGTTAATTTTCGCAGGTTATACATATTTGTGGAATCTATACAAATTAATATTATAGGTACTAACGCCTAAGCTAGGCGGCAAGGCCTGTGTATCAAGTCACCAGGTCGCCTCTGTAGGTATTGTTTGTTTTGTAAAATTATTTATATTGATATTTATGCCCATTGTGCGCTAAGAAAATTACAATATACAGAGTACTGGATAGCTTACTAAAAAGGTTCAAATACTTCGTCTATTCCTAAAGAGGCATGTTAGGTATCAAAACAATTTACTATTTTTTTTATCTAATAGTCCTATCATTTGACGCAAAACAAAATGATTAATTTTCATTTGACAAAATTATACTTGATAAATGTATCATTTGACAAACTATTGTTTAATAAACTACTCATTAGACAAAATACATATTTGAAAAAAAAAAAAAAAACATTATATAAAACATGATTTCACAAATTCATTATTTTAAAAACATGTTAGTTGATAAACAGACGTTAGTGATAGATTATTGAGAAAGCTGCTCATTCCGACTTGTATAGATTAGGTTATTTTTTTAGTTATTTTTTTTTATAACCATGCAGAATTTTATTTAGTCAAATGAACATTTTTAAAATAAAATTTTAGCAATCGAAAAGTTTTCTAAGTAATACATTTGCGAAACGTGTATTATGTCAAATCATTATTTTTAAAGTAATATGTTTGCGAAATGAAAGTTTGTCAAATGATTAGTTTTTCAAACGTTGTTTGTCAAATGATGTTTTGTCATACGTTTTTTGGTCAAACAAGGGTGAACCAATAGAGGCACACTCCGCGGAGCAAAATCCAAAGTTCAGTATGTGCGAAATATTAATAGGTACTTGAGATTGTGCGCTTTATTGTATGAGTAATCTGGTTGGATCATCTAAGGTATTGCGGTTCTATCGACACAGCAGAAAAAACAGAAACATCACATGCCACTGTGTTCTCAGATTTATTTTTATCAAACCGATTTAGTGGCAATTTTGCAACGGTGCATATGTGGTTGGTTTTATAATTAGATTTTTTATTCGATAATGGATTCACATTTTAAATAGAATTACCAAGACACGAGGCAACAGATTATACATACTCGTATTAATACTAATAAGAGATTAATAGTAAATAATATTATTATAACTGTCATACATCACTTATTACATTCGTAGAAATTTTGAAAACATTAAAGGAGAATTAACATTAAGTATGTAATACATTTTCGTAATATACTTACCTTATTATGTAATCGTAATTACTTAATTTGAAGTAGGTATTTAAATGAACCGATTCAGACACTACCGGCTTTTTAAATGTAATATTACATTGTAATATTATACTAATCGTACTTACATGTACTAACCCAACTTTTTATCTTTATTATTTGTTTAGATGTTCTAATTATAGCGTGTGGGGTCTGACTTTACTGTGAATCGTACAAAATAATCACGACTAGTATTTAGATTCGACGCACGTATTAATATTATTATAAAATAGCACTCGATGGTAAAATTGTATTGACGTCAGTCGTAGCGGGGGCCCCTCACAGCCTTGAGCTGGAAAACATGTAGGTATGTATCTAACGTTTAATGCACACGTGCTAAATTTTGCCGGAGTGGGCATCAAAATAACCCTTTTAAAAGTCATATACTATTTTAAAACCATTTTATTCACAATTTTAGAAAAAACATGGGCTTTTAAAGACCATGCTACGGTTCGGGGGCAATTATCTAAAACTTTCAAAAAGGTGCACCTACTATTATTTTGTGATAACAAAATGGACTACTGAACAATAATCTATTCATACACTTTAAATACATACTTTGAATGGTTTCAAATGGTTTGCAATTCTCTTATAACAATAGAACAGAAAAATGGCCGATAAAAATACTACACTATTTTCTTTTATTTTTACGTCTCTTTTAATATTTTTAACGACAAGTAGATAAGAAATTAGATAATCGGTGTTATTTTCGTTGAACTGTATTGGTGGCCCCCTATTAACTTTAGTGTTAATCTTGTCTCACATAAATCGTTATTTCTAGAGGCGGAGGCACTTATCTTGTTTGTATTGTAGTTTAAAATACAAACAAGATTTATTTCTGTACTTGATTTCTTTGTTTTCTTTGTTGTTTGCACGATATTTGTACTTGCTTTTATACTTTGTAGTGGCATTTCAGTTTTCGTCGTGCTTACAGGTCTGGCAACGAATTTCGGCGGATATGAGCCTTATTTATACCAATATTATAATCAGGAAAGAATTGGCGTCTCTCAATCCGTACTGTTCTTGGTGCAGAGGCTGGCCGTCGCAATCCAGCGTGACAGTGCACACAGCGTGATGGACACTTTTGCACCAGGAGCGATCAGGGTCTAGTTATTTAATTAGTCTGTACTAATAGCGCGGCGTCTGAGTAAGATCGGAAGCACACAATGCGTTGCGGCGGTGGCGCGACGCCGGAGCGGTGTCGCTGCGTCGTTTTACATAGAAATATCTGTAGCATGTCACACGATGCGCTGCGTCGCCGCACCGGACTTGCAACCACCGAGACGAGGCGGGGAGGGGTGAATGCGTTGCGACGCCGGAGCGGCACCGCTCCGGCGCGCGCCGCACCGCCGCCGCCGCGTAGTTGTTTATGATTTATTAGGGTCTGTCCATTAACCACGTGATGTTTTTTTTATTTATTTATTTATTTATTTATTTATTTATTATATACTTTATTGTACGCCAATTACAATATTCATGATACAGAAATTAAGAAGACAAGAGCAGTACAAAGGGCGGCCTTATCGCTTTACGCAATTTCTTACAGGCAACCTTTGGATGGAAATATATGTTGGTTGGAGTATTTGGTAGTTGTTGGCGTTCATTTAAAGTTATACCTATCATATACATACTTATATAAATACATAATTATATTAATACATATTTAAATATGTTTATACATATATACATATTATACACAAAATATACATGCATACTCAAAAATACTTATACATACCTACTTACATTACTATTAAAGAGACAGATAGATGTGATGAAAATATACTTATCTGTGCTTGTCTAAGTTACATGAGACACACTAGACAAGTAGTGCTCCTTGACCATTCTCTTAAACATCATTAATGTCTGAGCTCGTCTTATTTCCACTGGCAGATCATTCCACAGGCGTACCGCTGTGACGGCAAAAGAACTATCGTAGAAGCCTGTGGAATGCCTTGGCATCTTTAGTACTAGTCTCACCGATGATCTTAAACATTTCTCATGCGTCTCGGAAAGGAAGTGGAAGCGTTCCTTTAAGTAGGAAGGTGTGGAAGGGTTAAACAAGATGTTGTATAGCAGGGAGAGGATATGTGCGTTCCGACGCAATCTAATGGGTAACCACTGTAGCTGGGTACGGAACTGTGACACGTGATCAAACTTGCGCAGGCCATATATAAACCGTATACAGACGTTTTGTAGACGCTCAAGTTTGTCAAGTTGGTTTTCGGTCAGATCCAAATAGCTGACATCCCCATAATCTAAAATAGGAAGGAGCAAGGAGTTTGCAAGTGCAGTTTTTGTGGCAATTGGCAGCAGATGCTTCAACCTCCTAATTGATCCTACAGAAGCAAATACCTTTCTGCTCACCTCCTGCAACTGTGGGCCCCAAGACAGGTGAGAATCTATTATGATACCCAAATTTTTAACCTGGTTGCTAAACGGAATTGTAGTGCCATCAAAAATAACCGGAGGAACATGTGTCAGGTCTATGTCTGTTCTGGAGCTACCAACTACAACCACTTGTGTTTTCGCTGGATTGACATTGAGGCCATAAGATTTGCTCCAGGAACTTATGCGAGATAGGTCAATGTTGATTTGATCTATCGCCTCCCTCAATAGTGCTCTGGGTGCCTGTGTGTAAATTTGCAGATCATCTGCATAGAGGTGGTAGGAAGAACGAAGTTCATTAGAGATACAATTTATAAAAATCGAGAAGAGTAAAGGAGAAAGAACGCCGCCCTGGGGCACACCGACACTGGTATTACACCAACTCGAAAAATCATCTTCGATGCGTATACGCTGCCGACGGCCACACAGGTAGCTACGAAACCAGTCTATTACCGTTGGAGATATGTTAAGAGAGCGGAGTACATGTAGCAGAATATCAAAGTCCACCGTATTGAACGCGTTACTGAAATCTAGTAGACAAAGTACAGTTAACTTCCCACTTTCCATACCAGACCTAATGTCATCTGTGATATTCACTAAGGCTGTGACTGTACCATGACCAGGACGAAAACCGGACTGATAGGTGTTGAGCAGATTATTTTTAGATATAAACGTGCTTAATTGGTTATTGACAAGGCGTTCGAGGACTTTAGATAGGAATGGTAATATGGCTATAGGGCGGTAATCAGTCAATAATATGGGTTTGGATTTTTTCGGTAAAGGAAGGATTAGGGCATCTTTCCATGACGACGGAAAAATCCCACTCGTTATGGAATAGTTTAATATGTAACAGATGATTGGGAGTATTTCATCTAGGATGGGAAGGATCATGTTCCGGCTGATACAGTCACTACCAACTGCTTTGGACGTTATAGCCATGATGCTCTTCTTGACATCACAAGCGGTAAATAGACTAAAGACAAATGGTGAGTGATTAGGAGTTGGGAGTGTCGAAAGATAGTTAATGGTATGTGCCTTTGCAGTCCTATCAAAATTGGACAAGGCAGTGAAATGCTGATTAAGGACATCAGTATCTAAATCTTTTGGAATCGTCTCATGACGTGTTTTCCCAACTCCCAGAGTTTTTAGAAATTTCCAGACCCTTGACGAGTCACCGTTCTGTACAGAATTATGAATATGCTGGCGTTGTGCATTCCTACACACCTTATTGCAGTGATTTCGAACAGACACATATCTCTGCCAGTTAGTTTCAGTGGGTTTAATTTTGTATCGGAATTTATAAGCAGCTTTTTTCGAAATTATCAGTTTAACCTCGTCTGTTAACCATGGCGACGGTGAATGCTTAATTTTAATTGCTCGGACAGGGGCGTGTTTGTCATAGAGCTGAGTGAGGTTCGACGTAAAAATATCAACTTGCTGATCCACAGTTGCCGAAGTGACCAGTGAGGACCAGTCAATTTTATTGGCGTCGTTGCGCAGACTATCGAGATTCATATTACAAAAACTGCGCTGCATGCAGATTTTCGGCTTGGCCTTAGGTGGACGGATTTTGTAAGAGAGGAAGAGTAGATCGTGATAGGAGAAAGCATCCGCTTCACATTGTCCATGCTTAGCTACTCGATCCAAAGAAGAAACCATGATGAGATCAAGTAGTGAAGGATTACGATTTGGAACGTGGTGAGTAGTTTTGGAAGGAAGAATAGAGAGGTTACAAGATTTAGTGATAGTATTCAGAGTTGTGGAGCGCTCATCATTTTTAATAAGGCATGTATTAAAATCTCCCATAATGATGGAATGAGAGTAAGAAGGTATAAGGTTGATTAATAATGTTTCAAAGGAAGAGAAATAGTTAATTTTAGATGAGGGACAGTAAAAGACACCTAGTAGGAGTTTGATGTGGTTGAGCTCAACTTCCAGAAACAAGTGCTCCCCGGCATTAGGTGGAGGTGGTTGCTGTGACATGCTTATGACAGAATAAGGAATGTATGATCTGAGATATATGGCAACACCACCGGCACGCCTAACCGTACGATCATTTCTAACAAGCTGAAACCCAGGAAGGGTATATGAAACGGTGGATTTTTTTAGCAATTTTTTAACCCCCCCTCCCTCATGGTGATACGTGGTGAGGTTTTAGACTACCACTCCCCCCCCTAGCCAAAATCACATGTATTTTTTTATTCATTATTTAATTTTAATGCTAAAAAACTAAGAATCGTGACAAAAATCGCGAGTTATAAGAAAAAAAATACACGTGATATCTCAATATACATCTCCCTCCCCCCTGGTGATGTTTCGTGATTTTTTCCGAACCCCCCCCGCCCCCCTTTTGAGCCTCACGTGATTAATGGACAGCCCCTTAACAGACTACAACGCAGCTGGGGCGCACGCGGCGCCGCTGCGTCATAACAACGCAGCTGCGTCGCACCGCTCGTGTGCCCGCTACTGCGGCGAAATTTCTGCGGTGCGTCGCCGCAACGCATCGTGTACTCGCCGTCTAACATAATATTATGTATTATTACTTTGAATACAAAATAACCTATTACCTAATGTTAAGCCATTCAAAATCGAAATAGGTATTAGAAATGTTGTTAAATGAGAACAATTGCTTATTCGAGCTAAATTGTTTTTAAATGAGTCCATGACGTCTGATTCTTAGAATAGCTAAATATTCTATACTTATTTCTTAATATTAATAAATTACCCTTTTTAAAACTAATGCATTCTTGGAAGTACATTTGTGGTCAGAGCATTTCCCCTGTAAGGGAAAGATCGTGGATTCGAGTCCCGGCCGAGGTCGATTCTCTTTTCTCTTTTTTAACTAATATAATATAATAAATTATTATTAAATTTATTCTTATTCCATTTGAAAGTACACAATCATATTCAATAGTATGTGTACAAATTTTGTTGTTCCTCGAGGTTGCGAGGGCGGCGCTTGTGGCTCGGGGGGCGTAACCATCGCGGCTGTGGCTGTTTCCTACACTACGTGTGATCAATATTGGCTACGTCACTGGGTGCTACAATGCTACGAGTGTCTACGCGTGGATGTTTACAGACTGCTACGCCTTCGTGCATTTATAATATTGATGTGCGCTACAACTCTTGTTCAATTGTTATCTTTTGTCATAATCAACGAGTGTTGACACTTTAAGACCGGGAATAAATAAATCAACAAAAGACAAGAGTAAAGTAATGTTGAGTTTTCCTTATATATTATACTAGCTGTTGCCCGCGGCTCCGCCCTCGTGGAATTCTGATCCCGTTCATCGCTGATATATAAGCTACGTATTATTCTGTTGTATAAGCTATATTATTGATAAGTTTCACTAAAATCAATTTAGTAGTCTTTACGTGAAAGATTAACAAACATCCTCACATACATACATCCTCACATACTTACAAACTTTCGCGTTTATAATATTAGTAGAATTTCGTATCTTTTCTTTTTCTTCTCTTCTTCATCGTAGCGTTACTTCCCAGTCACATCCGAAGCTTTCACCTCGGAGTCTCGGATCCACTTTACTGCGGATTTAACTATGAAGCTACTACCATCTGACCCTCCACAACCTAATGGTGACATTAGGTGATATTGAAGCATTGCAGCTAGACCGTTGTTGTTGGATTTTTTAAGACTCTAACTACCAGTAACGACTGCCATAGATGTTCGTATGGCAACCGGGACCGACGGCTTAACGTGCTCTCCGAGGCACGACCAGACAATTCATGCATACAAATATTTGCACTGAGCGGGGATCGAACCCGTAGCGGTTCTCCTGCGTAGCGGCCACGTTCACTACCGCTACGACACAGAGGCAGTCTATATTATTTTTTTATATCTTATCATGCTTTACTAAAATGACTGCTATTTGACTCCCTAACCCCGAGAGGAATAAAATAGGGAATTTATTAGAGAACTGAGGTTCTAATAAGTCAGTGAATAAAACAACATCTTTCAACTTAGATTAAATATTTAATTATTTACTTATAATAACTCCCTACAGAAAAAAATTACAATTTATTAGCCAATCGGATTAAAGTAGGTATAACATAAATAATACTAAATTAAATTAAGACTAGAAACTATTATTACTAAAAAAGATAAAATGATTGTTATTTATTGTCAGTATAATATTATAATAAAACATTATTATTTTTATTGAAGTTAATTCTAGTTAACCTAGTGGACAAGAAGCGGCGTAACAAACTCCATCGCGGTATTTTCTCCAAGACGTCAAGTTGACAATAAATAATGTCTTAAGAATATACGTTGGCGAATGTACAGTCGGCAAAGAAGAGAAGCATACACGTTTACATACAAGTAATTTCTTATTGCCTTTACAGGCTGCACATTGGTCTCATGTCAAAATAATTAAATTATATAAAGAAGAACTTTAAAATGGTAAAAAGTTAAACTAACTTATGATACAACGACTTATGATAATAAAAGAACTAACTTACTGACTAACTATTAATAAAATTACCGGCTAACCCTATACACAAAACGATCTCTTGTCTGTTCTCACGATGCACTGCAGACAGTGACTTACATATATGACTAACTATTTAATGACTAACTAATAATACAATACACTTATGCTATACTACAATACTTATATACTGAAAAAAAAATTGTTTTGAATTTTAAACAAATAATCACTAATAATTAACATTAAAACAAAATATTAATTAACAAGAAAATGACAAACTACTCATAAAAAAGTTTTTACAATATTTAGAAAGAATTCTCAAGGCCAAAGACAAGGAGATATTGAAAAGAAAACTTTCGCCTGCCTGCTCTCCTCGCGATGCTCCCCAGAAGGTCAGCCAGAAGCAGTGAGTCTAGGCGCTGTGAGGAGCGCTGGAGGCAGCAGTAACTCGTCCTGACGCGGCAGTCTGCCCTGGTGTGACAGACGCTGCGCAGTCGACATTGGCGTCACCCAATTGCCCCCTTTGGATAGCGTCATGCTCTACAGCAGAGCCACCATGGGATAATATTAAAAGAGCGAAGCGCTGTTGCCTCTTTGCCTAGCCAGGCGTCGACGCAATCTTTTCCTGGCCTTCTTCTCTACTCTTGCCTCTTCCCGAAGACGGCGAAATTCGTTCCTTACACAGACTCTTTGTCGTAGTCCGCTTGAGGGTTTGTCTAGCAACATTTTAATAATCTTTTTGCGCTGTTTGTAGACCTCACTACGCCATTTCTTCGTTGGGGCTGAGCTGGCTTCAGATGGCTTCGCTCCCGACGATGCCTCACCCGCAAAGGTGTCCGCAACCTCGGCATCGCCTGAACTGACGCGTTGCTCTTGCGACGTCATTCTGTAACAAATACGTATCACATTAATTAGTAATGCATATGTTTTTGAAGTGAAAACGAAATCAGATCGAACGGTCAGTAACAGGTGCTATAGCTACTAAATTGAGATACCGACCAATGTGACTGTGCTATTCCAAAATCTACTGACGGACTAGTTTTGCGGATTACTGGAACATAAAGCATTGATTCCTATTGTAAAAATATCTAGAAAGGCCTAGAAATAAGACTCTTATATCTGGCAACTATTTTGCACTACATACTTACTTATTTAATAATTCAAACAATTGTAATTTAATAAGTAATAATATTTTTCATAATAAGAAAAAAATCATAATAATCATATCATTGCACATGAAATTGTAAAAATCAATAATAATAATACATTAATATGATTTTATGAATAAACTCACTCAAAACTGTGTCCGCTTTCAACTAATTTCGACATTATTTAAACTGTTTTCATTGCACTTAAAAAGACCTTGACGGGGCGAAGGCGTAAATTGCACTGATAGAGAATACGTAAGTTGTATATCCTAATGAATTCTTCAAAAAAGAAAGGGGCGAACGGGGGGAGGGGTCACGTATTCTCCATCCCTTTCACACATCGAGCCTATTGTATTATGAATAAATTAGTCAGGTAAAGCTTTGAGTCACCATAGCACTGCCTAAAATAGGAATCTCACATCTGAATGGGCTAATGCTACAATATTGTTGAAAGTATAAATGATAAAATGTTACAAGTAATGATAAACTTCGTCTCGTGTCCTCACAATGTTTTAAAAATGTAGAGCCATATTATTTAACAACTACTTGTACTAGGTACACACTAATTTAACCAATACTTATTGCGACAACTATATAAAAAATGAGGTTGCACATGAAATTATTTAAATTGAAATAATGTTATATTAGTAAATACAGTTTTATAAATAAACTCACTCGAATATGTCGCGGTTAGAGATATCGGAATATCTATATCACTTTAAAATAATGTTCGCTTCCAACTAATGGTCACTGCACTTTAAAGCACCTTGTCGATGTGATGACGTAAACCGCACTGATGGACAAATTATGCAAATTGTAAGTCCTAACGAATTTCGGAAAAAGAGTACGGGGCGGATGGTGGGGAGGGATCACGTATTCCCGTCCCTTTCACTCGCTGAGTCTATTGTATCATCAACAAATCATAAGTTGGTCAGGTGAAGCGCCGAGTCGTAAAGTAATGATCATATAAATGAATAAACGATTTATTTTTTAACTTCTATGCATATTGAATATTACAGTTAATTTTTGCAGGTTATAGTTTTGGAATCTATACAAATAAATATTATAGGTGAGTGATGTCTAAGCTGGGCGGTAAGGCCTGTGTGTCAAGTCCTCTCTGTAGGTATTAAAAAAATACAATATACAGAGTACTGAATAGATAGACAAAAAAAAGTAAAATGCTCTTAAAATGCTATTTTCTTCGTCTATACCTAAAGTGACATGTACTGTTAGGTATCTCAAAATAATTTACTATTTTTTTCTAATAGAGGGGGAAATGCGCGGGGCAAAATCCAAGGTCCAGTATGTGCTACTTGCGATTGTGCGCTTTATTGTTTAATATATATAATTTAATGATCAACGTAAATCAAAAATCACTATGGAACTAAAAGCGTTATAATGAAATATTCTGATTGGACCGTCTTAAGGTGTTGCGTTCCTAATATATAAACACCACGTGCCACTGTGTTCTTAGATTTATTTTTATTTCTCAAACCAATTTCAATGCAATATTACGGCGCGGCGGTGCATACGTGGTTGATTTTGAATCGTAGAAAATAATCACGACTAGTATTTACATTCGACGCACGTATTATTATTAAATACCACACAATTGTACAATTATATTGACGTCAGTCGTAGCGTGGGGCCCCACACAGCCTTGAGCTGGAAAGTGTCTGTATCTAGCGTTTAAAGCACACGTGCTGAGTTTTGCCAGAGTGGGCATCAAAATAACCCTTTTAGGAAGCCATAAAACATTTAAAACTGCTTAATTCACATTAATGTAAGGTCCTCATGCGACGGTTCGCACGTAATAATTTAAAACTTCCAGAGAGGTGTACCACCAGCTATTGTTTTGTGATAAGAGATCTTATGAAAAAATATTATTTGCATTGATGAAGTCCTCAAACAATACAACAGACAAAACTGTGGGACAACAATAATGCAATTCCTTTTTCGAGCTAAATTGTTTTTACTTATGACGTCTGATTCTCTGAAGAACTAAATATTCTATGTTTTCTAATCTTAATTACTCTTTTTAAAGCTAAAGCATTCTTGGAAGTCAATTAAAACCGTATTCACTAATATTATATTTAAGTAGTTACACTTTAGTCTTTTGAAAAAGTTTGGTTTAGACATTTAGCCATGTTTTTATGGGCTTTTAACCGAAATTGTAGTTTAAATTAAAAGTTGTTTCTTGTTGTTGAGAAAAGAAACATAAATAATACCAAATAGGTATTATTTACATTTTTTGGTGTTATTAGGATATTTGTGAAGGTTCTCGAAGTATTGTGGTGAGAGTTCGGTCCAGTATGGCAAAAATAGTAAACATACAAACAGTAAACAAATTCTTTGAGTATCTCTTTGAGTTCCATTTTTGTCTTCATGGCATACTTGTAGCTAAATGTTATATCGGCTTTTATTAGATTCCATTGAAATCTGTTTGGAAGATCAGCGTATAGGACGACACGCAGTGACACGTGGTGTTTATTTTATGAAATATATAAACACTAACAAAATGAACACAAGGTTAATTAAACAACTAAAATGACATCTTCTGTAACCTCGGCGAAAACTGAGATGCTACAACAAATTGTAAAAAAAGTACGAAAATCGTATAAACAAAAAAAAAAAACAAACAAACGAGATATGAAGAAAAGAAATAGTAGTCTAATGTAAATACTTATATTATGCTACTAAGTATTAAATTATATTATTTGTAAAGTATAAAAAAATTATCTATTTGGTTGTTATGAAATACTTATTAGCGATTTTTGCGTGAAACTCTACCTAAACATATGCATTTGCCTAATAATACTTCTATCTAAATAATATCTATCAACTCTGACCTTTCCCTTATAAAATAACCATCGAACAAGTGACAGTAGGTTACACTGCAACAAATCATAAGTTGATATATATCAACTCAGCCCCTCACAGCCTTGAGCTGGAAAACATATCACTGTTTCTAATGTTTAAATCACGCGTACTGTGTTTTGCCGGAGTGGGTATCAAAATAACTTTTTTAGGAAGCCATATAACATTTAAAACTGCTGCACATTTATTTAAAGTCCTCACGCGACAGTTCGCAGGTATACAGCACCATATAGCAGGTTTTAAGGAAATCGGTTTAGCGGTTACCTATAAAAAGCATGAAAAAATTAATAATTAAAAAACGTCGGGGGTTTTTTAATTATTAATTTTTTCATGCTTTCAAAAAGAACCTACAAAAAGTAAAATAATAACTATTAGGTTATGACCTACCCTAAGTATTGACCATTTTTGTCATTTGTCTCGTCGGGAGTTTTTAAAATTTATAATTTAATTTTTTTATTAAGTATAAGAGACGGCTGACTTCAGTAGATTGTTGTTTAAACATATCCTTGTGCCTATTATGTTTATTATTATTATTATTTGGTTTAGATTTCATTATCATTATAGTCTATGGGTGAAATGCTTAACCGACTATACCATAAGTAAATAAACAATCGCAATCCATTTTATGCTATCTAAACATTATGATATTATGTACCTAAAGGCGGTCAGTGACAGGGGTTCCCTCCATCTGGCAGAAATTTAATACTCCGAAATTCATTTGGCATAACTCATTTGGCACAATTTTATTTAATCGAACATTTTCAAGGCATAACGATTTATTTAATAGAATCGTATTTTGGCAGAATGGTCATATATCCGAATTAGCAATGGCATACTCTTCAGTTGGCAGAAACGGAAATTGAAACGGGGGGGAACCCAGTGACAGTGTTAGCGACTGTACGCAGTGTACGCGTACCGATCATCGCCTCAAATTATTATTTTAAATTCTGTGATTAGTTATATGGAAAAACTCCAAACCTTTGTTGCTCATGCATACTATGCATGCTATGTCATTATTATTTTTTTCCTACACCCACCAGGTGGTTCTAGAGCGGGACATCAATATTTATTTAGTTTTAAACACTTAGAGTGAGCTACTTAAAGTGAGCTGTGATTCATCTTCATCCGAGCGTAAATTCCCAATCGCATCCGAAGCTTTTCAGCTCGGAGTCTGGGGTCCGCTTTACAAGTCTTAACTACGGATTTGGCTAGACCTCGATATTTTTCTGTGAAGCGATGGCCGTCTGACCTCCACAACCCAATGGTAACTTTACTATTAGGCGATATCAAAGCTTTGCAGCTAGACCGTTGTTTTTGAACTTTTTAGGGCACCAACTACCCGTAACGACTGCCATAGATGTTCTTATGGCAACCGGGACCGACGGCTTAACGTGCTCTCCGAGGCACGACCAGACCAATGCAAATATCCATATTTCATGAACACAAATATTTGCACTGAGCGGGGATCGAACCCGTGCCTCCTGTGTAGCGGCCGCGTTCACTACCGCTACGCCATGGAGGCTGTCAAAGTAAAGTGTAAATGTGAACTGTGATTGACTGGGATTTAAACTCGAGGTTGCCGGTGGCAGCGCTCGTGACTCGGTTGGCAGACGTTACCATCACGCCGCCACGCACATAGCAACGTGCATCAAAGTAGCTGTTTCCTACACTACGCGTGATCGACCTCTGCTACGACACTGAGTGCTACAATGCTACGAGTGTCTACGCTTGGATGTTTACTAACTGCTACACCAACGCATATCTATAATATTGATGTGCGCTACAACTCTTGTACAATTTGTTATCTTTTGTTATAGTCAACGAGTGTTACCCCTTCGGAAAGTGCCAACACTCGTTGTGTTGGCACTTTCCGAAGGGGTATCAATATAAGAGGCCAAAAGTAATGTTGACTTATTCTTATATAATTATAGTTCGTCTCTTTTCTTTTTCTTATATACCTATTATAATTTGTCACAAGGACTTTTAAATAAAGACGAACTTTTGTAAAATTACTACTTAGAAGGAATACATCATCATCAGAGCGCCAATTGGTTGTATTGAAAGCTTACAATTTAACAGCACTCTCTTTCCTTGCACTATCTGATTATGCTTTACTGAAATGAATGATATTTGACACTCTAACCCCGAGAGGAATAAAATAAGGAATTTATTAGAGAACTTAGGTTCGAATAAATCAGTCAATAAAATAACATGTTACAAATTAAATAGAATATTTATTTAATTACAACAATTATAATAGTAAACTCTTTATTTTCAAGTAACTAAATTTTTAAACTTACAGCTATGTTAGTATTATAATGTAATTAAAAATTAAAAATAACTAAAATACGAGTAGCATGGGTTGGGCAATAACAATGATTATAAAATTCTCACTACACATAAAAAGTATACTTTATTATTAGTACCCAATCAGATTGAAGTATATAATTAATAGTACTAAATTAAATTAAGACTTGAATCTAAGATAAAATGACTATATTACTAAGATAAAATGACTCAATATTCAATGTTATTTATTGTCAATATAATATTATCATTACAGCAATATTATTTTTTATTGAAGTTAATTCTACTTAACCTAAGTTTATCACCGCTTCCGGGGCGCTAGTGGACGAGAAGCGGCGCAACAAACTCCATCGCGGCATTTTCTGCAAGACGTCAAACTTACAATATGCATAACTCCTTAAGACTAAACGAAGGTGAATATACAGTCATCAAAGGAGACAGGCATACATCTTTTCATATGAGGTTGTATGCAAAAGTGTAATTACTTAATTCCTTACAGGCTGTTCATTGGTATCGTGTAAAAATAATTAAACTATAAAAAGCGCAAATATTTCAATGATAAATAATGGTATAAAATTAAACTAACTTATAATAAAATTACTTACTTATGATACAATGACTTATGATATTAAAATAACTAATTTATTATAACATTACTGCCTAACTAATACTAAAAATTACGAACTAACACTATACACAAAACGTTCCCTTGTCTGTTCTCCTCACGACGCACCGCAGACAGTGACTCGCGTCAGAAGCACGCGAGTGCGCCAGCCCCGCACAGCTCACATGGGGGATGGAAGGTGTGCAGCTCACCGTGGTCGTAACACCAAAACAGGGAGAAGCGCAGGAGAATGGTGACTACTCTAATTAAATTCGGGAATATCAATAGAGTAGACACCGATAGGGAGAGGCCCACGTCCAGCAATGGACTACTATAGGCTGGTTGATTGACTGCGACACCATTCCAGATATGCAGTCGTGACTGGTAGTGGTCGCTTTTTCTTAGCCTCCTTGACCCTTTCAGCTTCCTTCTCAAGACACCACTGCAGATATGCAGTCGTGACTGGTAGAGGCTGCTTCTGTTTAGCCTCCTTCTCCCTTTGAACCTCCTTCTTAAGACGACGATATGTATTTTGAATACATAAATTTCGTCGGAGGTCCTTCGTCCTACGCTTTTCCTTGCAGATCTGCAGGATGGTGTTACGCTCCGCGTTATAATGCGCAGGCATAATAGACATCTTCGGTCTCGTCCCATGTTCATCGCTAGAGGCACCGGTGTCCTCGGCACCGCGTGAGCTCCCTTCTTCGTTTTCTGACGTCATTCTGTAACAAACACACAAACATATTAACACATATTATTAGCAATTCGTACAATTTTGAATTGGAAAAGAAATCACAAACTGTTGAGCTTTATTATTTGTTTAGATGTTTTGTTTAGAGTCCGAGGTCTAGCGTTAATTCAGTAACAGGTTGTGTGTATAATTAAATAACATTATACGACACACTACACAGCACTATCTATGCCCACACTTAGCAGGGCTTAACTAGCTCGCAATATGGTTTCTAGAGTGAGTATAACCACACATAGATACTTTATCTTATTGTAATTTCACGCCATTATTATAACCTAGAAATACCCAAACCAGTGCAAAATAAACATATTCATGAATACGAAAAGGTTTTTGAACTGAACAGGAAACAACCGCTACTTAATACCAATGATTTATATTATATACCTATCTAATATTTACGCTACTTGCTGTGAGTACCTACAGTAGAAGGGAACTCAAACGGGTCCGATATAATTAAAATAATATAAAGTTTTCAATTTTGACTCAGAAATATCGCATTATTATCCGTGACTTCAAACGCGTTTACTAAATGCGATATTGCTGTACTGAGACTACTGTATACATATAAATAAATAAAACAAAACTGAAAAGCTCCGCCAGTAATGGTTTAACTCAACAAGAATTTGCGAACATCTTCCGTAAGCAAACGTCCGATTGTTACAATCACATATCAAGAATTTTTAAAGGTATTGGATTTCTAAATTAGTACCCTGCTGTCAAAAATCGCTGTAGCACCGCATGGATAGCAAGAAACGAGTACTGCGCGTAGCACATTTAAGAACCAAGATAATACATAATAATATATGTTCCGAAGTATACACACTTATTTCATCATACAAATAATTTTTATGCGACAATTAAACATGAGATTATAATTGCACATGAAACGATTGCAAGTGAAATAATATTATATTAGTATAATTTTACAAATTAACTTACCCAAAAACGTGTCCGCTTTCAACTTTTTCCGACATGATAAAAACTGTTTTCATTAATTTATTAACTACACTTTCAAAGACCTTGACGGTATGATGGCGTAAACTGCACTGATAGAGAATATACAATTGTATATCCTACATTCGGGATGGAGAGAAGAAGGCGGACGGTGGGGAGGGGTCACGTGTTCCCTGTCCCTTTCACTCGCTGAGTCTATTGTATTATCAACAAATCATAAGTTGACCAGGTAAAGCGCCCAGTCACAAGATAATAATAATAATAATTTATTTTTCCTACAACAATTATCCTACAAGTGGAACATTACAGGTCATTTTCGCAGGTTACTGTATATTTTTGAAAAATATACAAACACCTACCTTACGATGCCTGAGCTAGGCGGCAAGGCCTGTGTTTCAAATCACTTGGTCTCCTCTGTAGGTAGGTATCGTTTGTTTTGCACAATCATTTACATTGATGTACAGTCAACGACAAAAGTAGATTAACAAATTCAACATACATATTATGCTGTAAAAAATACACTCCAGTTTGTCGGAAATATTGATAGCTACTTGTGATTCGGAGCTTTATTTGATAGTATCTAACTAAATGATTAATAATCATAAATTAAGTAATTCAAATTAAATTAAATTAGTGTTTGGTGTGATTAAATATTCTGATTGGATTGTCTGAGATCTTGCGTTCCTTTCGTCACAGCTAATTCCCATACATCTTACAATAGAAATACCACGTGCCATTACTTTATTTAATTTATTTTACAAAACGATTTCAATGTAATTTTGCGAGTGTGCTTAAACTTGAAATTATTTGAACCGAATTAGAGATTAATTATTATTTGTTTAATATTTTTTGTTATCATTCTTTAATTTTCGATTTCCTTTAATCTTAGATGGTATTAGCAAGCATTCTGTTCAAAGGTATAACAGGATATTAGTATTTCGTCGATAACTTCAAATTTTAGAGTACATAGACCTAAATATATGTATCGGAGGGAGGTCGAAGAGACGAAGCCGCCAGCTTGGTTGCCCTGCGGGCATGATCTAATCCAATATGATTTTTAGAATGTACCTAGTTCGAATGCAATATTTCCTATTAGATTATCTTAAGACAAAGATTTGTTTGTTATAGAAACTGTACTAATGACTTGTAATCATAAAAAGTACTTTGCAAAACAGATTATTGATTAGCAGCTAATTTACCTTCGAGCGTAATCTAATCCAATATGATTTTTAGAATGTACCTAGTTCGAATGCAATATTTCCTATTAGATTATCTTAAGACAAAGATTCGTTTGTCATAGAAACTGTACTAATGACTTCTTGTAGTCATAAAAAGTACTTTGCAAAACAGATTATTGATTAACAGCTAATTTACCACAAAAAGATAATGTAACTTCAAACTATAGATTCAAATTTATTTTACTGTATTCCACATAGAAATATTGGAACACGTATTTTTGCAGAGATCAAAAAAGATCTTGAGTGAAGTCGAACGCCATGTTGTTTTTGGGCTTTGGAAAAAGGCGGGGTCAGGTTGAGACAAGTACCTAGTGAGTGAGACGAGACGGACACTAGAGAGAGCAACTCGGGAAACGGTCATGTACGCTACGCAGGACGCGTGGAGAAACGGATTGATGAGTGATGATGGTAGACCGTGTTCCCGAGATGAGACGTATTGTAAATACCGGTTGTCAATCATTGTGATTTGATTTGTGAAGCGTCTCGAACTCACTGCACAAAACGCGTATTTCAATAAACTTGAATTAGTTTCACAAGTTCGCCATATTAGTTCCATGAGTTTTAAAGATGTTTTAAACTGTTTTAAAGTATACGCGTAAAAGTTGTGAAAGTGTAATAAACTGCTAACTAACATCATTGTTTTGTGCTGGCATCTACCCTTTATCGCCCACGAATCCTATGCGTGGCGTCGAGTATCGATGGTCACGTCCCTTCTCCGACATATGCATTTAGCTTTTAGTATTCATTAAATTTAACTTTTCTTTTTATATACTAACCATTACTTGTACAGGTATATATGTATATATTGCAACGGATCATAAGTTGATATCAACTCAGGTAAAGCGCACAAAATAATCGTCTCTTTTATCTGCCTACCTACTAACCAACCATTTTAGTAATAAAAGAGCAACATATTTTCGACTGAGTCGCTGACTAGATATCTATAAAAATAAGTACGAATAAAACGTTACTACTGAAGGAAGTCTCAATACATTGTTTTATAGATTTAGTAGGTGCACGCGGCAATATCAAAGGGTCCAGTATGTCCGAGATATAGATAGTTGTGATTATGCGATTTTTCAATAAAAGTAATGTCGTACCTTTCATGGGTACGAGCACACGAGCTGAGTTTTGAATGTGTGAGCATCAGAATATAGGAGGCACGATTTATGAAGCAATTTTGCATATTTGTAATAACCAGGCTGCTGCTGATAAGTATGCTCAAAGACCTCACACGACGGGTTCATGGTTTATGTGTAACTTCTGCTAAGGTTTACCTGCTAATGTTTTATGATAAGAGAACGTAATGAATACTATTCTCTGTAGACATTACAAAGACTTTTAATAGTTCCAAGTCCTCATAAAACAATAGAAGGAAAAAAGTAGGCCAGTACTATTCATGTTTTCATTTTTTTTTTTTAATATTTCAAACCATAAGTAGAAGGAATAATTTAACCGGTATTCATTTCCTAGAACTACATTTACAACGCCCGATTTACTTCAATGCTACTGTTGTTTCAAATAAATCGTTGTACTCAGAGGGTATAACATAAACCATTAGTTTTAGTACAATCACTTCAAATTTTAATATATTTACAATCCCCTAGCTTACCGATTATTCCAAATAAGTACATACAAATATACACTCGCAACTAGGATTTGAACTCGAGGTCGCTGGTTGCGGTGTTTGAGTCTTGGGTGCATAACTGTCGCGCCACCATGCACGTAACAACGTGCATCAAATAAGATGTGTGCTGTAGGCACATGCTGTAACTTGCATCTCGAATGATCGAAGTGAGCTCGATAGTTGAATCCGCGGTGATTGGTCAATTTCGCGAAATTGACCAATCACCGCGGATTCAGCTATCGAGCTCACTTCGATCATTCGAGATGTTTGTTACAGCATGTGCCTGCTGCACTAAGCCCGATCGACTTCTGTTACGACACTGAGTGCTCCTGTGTTTCGGATGTCTACGCATGGCTGTTGACTGACTGTTACGCCAACGCACATCTACAATATTGATGTTCGCTACGACTTATTAACTTTTGTCATAGGATTAGTTGACTCCACCCTGCCAGAAATATACAGGGCGTCCCACGGCGATGCCACATGGAGGGAAAGTACCTTATATCCTTAAGTTAGCTCATTTTTTTTAAAGGAGACATCATTTTATTTTTATAAAGAAACAAAACTGCCCTCAAAGATTTTTAAAAATTCGCTTGCCACACCCGGTAATCGAACCGACTAAAATCCGAAAAAGTAACATTCTGTATTTTTATGTCATCAATCGATAGTGTCAATCATAAGGATCAAATCTCTCTAAGGAACATGGTAAATTAAATGAAAGGAAGTCCTTGAAACCTAAAATTTTAAATTCAATTTGGTAAAATAAAACACTTTCTTATAAGGTACCTATCAACACTAGAGATATCTTTGATGAAATTTATTTAGTAAAATGAGTACTAAATGAATGAACTTTGTTACCTCTTTAGAATGTAACTTTATTGGGCAACTGCATGAGGTATGTATAACTCCGGACACGTATCTTGGACCTAAATCGCAAGACAAACGCGACTCTGGCGCCCGCGGATTGCTTTGTAATAATCTATGCTTCGTGAATTTGTGTTTGTCCACCGCAGTCGCACCCCGTGCTATTCTCAAAAGACACCCAAGAAATGTGTACCGCGCGTATAGGGCACATTTTGAGCACATTTTAGGTCCAAGATACGTGTCCGGAATTATAGGTAGGGTAGGTAGAGTACCTAGGTAGTTATTTTTGGGTGCTTGATTAGAAACCTGCACGCGGTATACCCTGGGCAACGAAAATGGCGAGAGAATTGCCCTATTGGATCAACGTATAACCTGTTAATTGAGACGGCGCGCGGCGTGCGGTTTTAGTCGGTTTGAGTTCGACATACCTAAATACTACTGCTGACCAGCAGCGGTCTCAGCACGATAAAAAAAGAAATGTAATTTAAATATTGAATTTTATTGTTAATATGGTATCAGATGGATGGATGAACTTTGAGTTAAAGTGTTTTATTTTGCCAAATTGAATTTATAATTTTAGGTTTCAAGGACTCCCTTTGGTTTAATTTATCATGTTCCTTAGAGAGATTTGATCCTTATGATTGACACTATCGATTGGTGACATAAAAATACAGAATGTTACGTTTTCGGATTTTAGTCGGTTCGATTACCGGGTGTGGCAAGCGAATTTTTAAAAATCTTTGAATGCAGTTTTGTTTCTTTAAAAAAATAAAATGATGTCTCCTTTAAACAAAATGAGCTAACTTAAGGATTTAGATTTAAGGTACTTTCGCTCCATGTGGCATCGCCGTGGGACGCCCTTTATATCAACAAAAAAAAACCATTTTAGCTCTAGCTGCTGCTAGGGATAATTATCTAAAACATCCGAAAAAGGTGTGCCTGCATTATAGTACTGAAGAATATTATTTTTATACACTAATAAATACTTTGAAAGCCTGGTTTGATGTTCTCATAAAACAATGGTACAGAGCATGTTTCTGATCAAACAAGACAATAATAAAACACAGTTGTTTTGGTTCGTTAGAACTAATAAAAGGGATGTGCACCCTTTTATTAGTTCTAACGATAAGCAGACAAGAAATTATATAACCTGGTTTTTTATTGTGCGAAAAATCCCCACGGATACTCCCCCCACACCCCGCGAAGGAGCCTCCTTCTGTTGGACTTGAACCGACTAAAACGTGCGTCGTCTGAGGGTCGTAGGTTGTCGGAGGTGAGACTGCCTGAGACATACGAGTATCTCTCGTACCCCGACCGACCCTTTTCTTTCTCTTATAATATTCCGAGATCCCTTTTAATATTATTAACGATAAGCAGCTAACTTTACGGACAACCTCTCTGGCGTGTAGTCTTAAACTTGATCTAATCCAGAACTAGACCTCGACCGCTTAGTCTAACAACTGTTCTAACTGCATTGCCCCGATATCGCCAACAGTTTGTGAAGGTTAGATGCCAGTTGCTCGTTCTCTCTCTATGGAGTAGAGAGAGAAGATGAAAGCTCCAGATGCAACTGGGACTAACGCTAGGATGAAGACTTATATTAAGCAGGACTGAATTAATAGATTTATTTGATACCACTTAGGTGACAGACAAGCACACGGCGCACCTAATGGAAAGTGGTTATTTATTTATATACTTAAAACGATCATACATACATACAATCACGCCTTTATCCCCCGAGGGTTACGCAGAGGTGAATTAACACCCACATTTCACCAGTCGTCTCATCTTCTCGTACAATTATCATTACAGGATATACCTAATGCAATGGTAGAAGGAAACTAATGAGAAATGTACGGCTTACAATTATAACTTAAAAACACTAAATTAAACTAATTAGATACACACAATTGAGTAAACAGGACCTCTGTGAATTCACTCCGGGAACATGTAAATAATTCCACCTTTTGGGATACCGCATTGAGCACACGCAACGTTCGCGTCAGCGCCGCGGCGCTAACTACAGGAGGATGGTACGCGCACACGGCACTTTTTTTTTTTTTTTTTTATCGTGCGAAAAATCCCCACGGATACCTCCCCCGCCGGAGTCGGAGGAGGAGGTTATGTCGGACTCGAACCGACTAAAACGCACGCCTTCTGTGGGCCGTCAGTTGCCGGAGGTGAGATTGTCATAGCCATATCCCTCGCACCCCGGCCAACCCAGGGCCATATCTCTCGATATGGCCCTCTTCCGGTGTGGGGACCACGGAGTCCCCAACTCGCCCCCGGGTATGGGGGGGCACGCAATGCGTGCCACCGCCGTGGCCTGCTTCTGCTAGGGTGACAGGCGACCCCACCCGTCACCCCCAGGCCCGCGCTCATGGGGGGCGGAGGTCATTCTGCGACCTCCGACGCCCGAGTTGCCGCCGCTCGTCGCGGGCCGCGCGGTCTGCGATTCTCCTTCGCTCCTCGCGGGCCGCAAGGGCTGCGATTCTCCTTCGCTCGCGCTCCGCCGCCCACTTCACGAGCATCACTTGCTCGCAGAAGGAGTCGCCGGCGGCCCACGCATCCGCGCAGCGAACCATCGCTGCGAGCAAGGTGGCGAGCGTGAGAGCTCTCACTCCCAGGGTCGCCACCAGCTCCCGTCTCGGCGTCTCCCACGCCGGACACTCAGTGAGCGTGTGCAGCGCTGAGTCCTCGCTCGCGTCGCAGTGATGGCACTCGGACGTTGGCTCTTTCTTCGCAGTCCGATGCAGATACCGTCCGAAGCATCCATGATCGGTGATGATCTGCGTCAGCCAGAACGAGAGGCCGCCGTGTGGCCTCTCTAGCCACTCCCCCATGATGGGTCTTACCGCCGCTACTACGGCGCGCCCTGCGCGTGGTTGCCCAAGTTGTAGCTCCCACTCCGCCACCATGTTCCTGTGGAGCCGGGATCTCACGGCCCGAATTTCTTCAGGCTCAGGATCGTGTCCCCGCTCCCGCGCCGCCTTTCGGAAGCGGTATAGCGCCGAAAGGGATCTCGCTTCCAGGATCCACGGTAGCGATCCAGCGAGGAGACTCGCTGCTTCAAAGGATATCGTGCGGTACCCCCTGATGGCCCTGATGGCCACAATCCGCTGCGGTCTACGCAGCAGGTCCACGTGCCTGGCTCGCAGGTTGTCTGCCCATACGGGGCTCCCATATAGAGCCATGGACCGCACGACACCCGCGTAGAGTCTCCTGCAGGAGTCCTCCGGGCCCCTCAAATTGGGCAGCAGACGCTTCAGAGCGTTAGCTGTTAGCACCAATTTGGGGACCAGACTTCGGAAATGTTCCCCGAAGTCCCACCGACCGTCGAGTACGAGCCCCAGATATTTCATCTGGGGCTTGATGTCGATGAGAGTGTCTCCCACTGTGATGCTGGATCCCGCTGGTGGTCCGCGCCGAGGTCCATGAAAGAACATTGCCTTGATTTTCTGCGGATCCACCTCGAGACCCAGCCGCCGGATCCTTTCCACAACTTGGGCAACCGCGGTCGTGGCCTTCCGGGTCGCTTCGCGGTGTGTAGCCCCGCTTGCCGTCACTAGCGTGTCGTCCGCATAGCAAGTCACGGCGGCACCATCCACGAACTCACTGCGAAGCACCCAGTCGTATCCGATGTTCCACAGGAGCGGCCCCAGGACCGATCCCTGCGGAACACCGCACGACATCTCTCTCCGACCGACACCGATCGCACTTGGGTAGATGACGGCTCTCTCCGTCAGGTAAGCCCCGACTATGCGGCGGAGGTATAGAGGCACCTCGTGGTACACAAGCGCCTCCATAATGCAACTCCAGGGCAAGGTGTTGAACGCGTTGGAGATGTCCAAAGCCACCGCCAACATCACCTCGCCCCGAGCGACTGCGTCCTCCGCCAGAGTCCTCACGCGCATGATTGCATCCACGGTGGAGCGCCCTCGGCGGAAGCCATATTGGGCATCCGCCAGATCCGGCCCTTCTCTAGAGAGGTGCTCGACGAGGCGCTTCGCTATAACTCTTTCAAAGAGTTTGCCCACCTCATCGAGCAACACTATGGGCCGGTAGCCGGACGGTGAGTCCACCGGGCGCCCCTCCTTCCGAATGAGGACCAGTTTCCCCGTCTTCCACGTCTTTGGAAACTGGCCCCGCTCCAAACATGCGCACACGGCACTGAGAATAGTGGCGGTCGCCTCCGTCGTCCCACGTACTCGTCCGGGACATACAGACGGGCCGTCTGCAGTACTGCCTGGTTATCTATTTGTCCTCTTATGACTTTAATATATTATGTGGCTAAAGTCACTTCGCGTCTCACCTCTAGACTATTGTAACCCACCATACCCAGAACAAACAAAGTAGGATACAGTAATGGATATCCTGGGTGTACCCCATGTATCTTCAGGTACCTACAGGAACCTACTAAATATGTTCTGGATACGTTCCAGCATGACTTTATACCTATCTTCATGAGTCGACCAGGTAGCCGAGTTATCCTCTAGAGTCTAGATGACTCCTAACGTGAGCCTCAAACAGTGCTTTCAACGCACCAATGTTTGTAAACTGATGGTAATTGTAAAAGACTGGTAAAGAATACGATACACCAGTTTTGATGAGAATCTATAGGCCTTCTGGTTAAGAAAATAATTATTTCCAACCTCAAATCTAACCAAAGTATAGAGTGAACAAGTGTTGATTGCGTACAATATAATATATTATATCCACATAAGGCTATTAGTGAACTTGTATTATCCTAAATGAGAGTAAATTCTCGTAATAAAACTTGTTCAAAATCAATCAAATTCAGTTTCAATTAAATCTCAAACTCCCAGATGTCAAAATCGATCAGGACGATAGTGTTCGATCTTCAAAATTGTTTAACGAGTATTTGGTACATTGAGATTAGATCGAGACTAAAACAATAACAGATTTGTATGACTTGTCCCTCAGGATTAAACAATGGAGGAGAATTGGTAACATTGTTGAATTAAAACAATCAGGTTATATTAAATAAATATATTTATCATGGTTGTCGCCACTCGGGCGGTATATACGCGTGGTGAAAATAACAATTTAATTTATTTGTGCATTTGTTGCCGAAGCGGCATGGCTTCGGATGGTAGAAGTGGCACGCCGGGTTTAGGCACTCCGGATAGAACTTGCACCTAGTGGAGAAAACGGCCGCTGCTATGTGCTTCTTAGCTGAGACTGTAAAAGGAAATGTTCTTAAATAAATACAGAATCATAGAGGTAGTATGCGGTACACCTGTCCCGTATTTCAGAACAACGCTCAGTTATGAATCTACACTCACAATGACATTAGAACTATCACCTAGAATACAATCTGGACCGCTTTGAGTGAAATTTTTTGTATGCGTTTGGGTGGCACCCTGGATGGTTTAGATTTAAAAAAAAATAAAAGAAGACGTTGTCTAGCATGATATATTTTTTTTGTGAAACCCTTTTAGGAGTAGTTCACTTACATATACGCGTACAGTAGAATTATGTTTATAAAGATTTGGTCAGGTACTTAACTAAACATAAACCATCTTGATGTGTTACTATGTTTTATTCCAAAACTAAGTTTATTAATATTTTCTATTTAGAAAGTCATTTGAAAGACTAAAATCCGAAATTGAACCACGGCTACTCAGTTAGGAAGCCTAGTATATTTGTTTCAAATGTGTTCTTTATAACAAGTCGCAACGAGATTTTTACCTCTAGCTTAGTAGTATACCTAATCAAATAGAATACAGTTATAAATTGAGATTCAGGACTGAGTATCGTTGTGGAATACGGGCCTTAGTGCTATGGGTACCAGGGGACCTTAAAAACTTAGTGATTGACACTTGTAGACAAACAATACTTTGACATAATTTGAGATGATAGAGGTTAACACACTGTAAGGTTAAAAAACATTAGCTAAGTCAGTCTCCGGCAAGAAACTCAGCGGGCATTTTTATTTTTGGTCTTTTTACAAAAAATGCTTAGTCTACTCAGTCTAAATACAATCGCTTACTTGAGTAGCATGCATGCATGAGTGAACAGCTCATTTCCAAACTAGTTTGTCGTCTAAATATTCTTGTATTTTATAATAGCCTTTTTGGCACAGTTTCCTCTTAACTACATTTTTAAATTTAGGTATTTATGGGTAAATCCCTAGAGTGTTCCACTTACCGACTCCAGGCGCGGTAGGTAATACTGGTGCGGATGGCGCGTTTGGTGAATGTGAATATACGCAGTTCCGCCGCGCACACGTCGGCCAGAACTTGCAGCGCGGATGCGCATAGGCGCACGCCGAGCCGTAGCGGCACGCCGGGAACAGGCGACACCACGACTTGCGCGCTGCCGACGGCACTGTCAAACAGATCACTGCTTGTTAACGAGGAATAAAAGTGTAAAAGACATCATAAAACAATATTTCTCATTCATTTTCAATAATTCGTATCATAAAAAATATGTTTTCAAAATTTTTGAACTCAAATAAACCGAGAGTCGTCATAATAGAAATGCTAGTAAGAACATGCTCTAACGAAATATCGTTTTTTTTTCTTTGGCCGGCACTTTCAATTTTGGACCAAAATGGGTGATGTCCTTCAATTGCATTTTTTGCTGTGTCAGTATGACAGTGGTTATGCCATGACATAAAATTAGAAGAATCGGGGCCCAGGATATGGTAACGGTAGTGTTTGCCTGAACACTTATGTATGGTAGTGAATGCAGGGTTTAGCAGTAGAAGTATGAAATTAGTACTCTTTGGAAATGAGAGATTTGAGTAGTGAGGAACAGCGTGATGCGGTATGGTAAGAAGATGTAGTGACCAAAATAGAGAAAAGAGATGCTGAGGTTATACAGATAGATAGAGAGTATGTACGAAAGAAGATCATCAACTCAAAAATAACAATTTATGATTATTACTCGGGGATACTATGATATTAAAGTGGATCGGGCACATAGAATGAATGAGTACTAAGTGATTGACACATCAAGTATGTGTAATTAATAGCACATATAATTGGACAGGCAGGCCAAAGTCAAGTTTACTGAACATAACGCTGATCAAATTCATGAAGTATTGAAAAACAGGACCTGCCCTTTTTAAGAGCAGTAAGCTTACATGAAAGGTTAACTGACAGTAGAGGAAACTCCTGAATTATAAGGACTAAAGTAGGTTAAAAAGGTTATTGTTTGTATGATATCATGAATACTTACGAGGTGGTGCAGCGTCGTATTTATGGCTACTGTCCCCACTTTCACTTCTCTCTTGCACCTTCGCCTTTTTTTCTCCACTTACGACGATTGGTGACCCTTTTCTCTTCATGGCCACTGGTTTGTATAATATGTTACTGTGAAAATATTAGAATAATATTGTAAATACCGTGATTATGTTATATAATAGGTACAATAGAATATATTATTTTAAATTGGAAAAAGCGAAACTGGAAACACACTGGGAAACTGAATGGTAGGTCTGGGCTGCCTGTGAGTGTGGGGGGTATCAGTGACTGCGGGAAAATTGCTGACCTATTTGGCAGGTAGTTTGAGACGCGGTTACCACACTCGCAATCCACGTGTGGTGTGTTCGATGCTGGGACCGTCACTCAGGATAGAACAATACGTTTTACTGCCAAGGAGGTACGAAAGGTAAGTGAAAGAATATTATTATAAATATAATTTTAAAAAGTAACTCACCCAGAAAAGTGTCCGCTTTCAACAATTGCCGACATCACTACTACTGTTTTCATTAAACTTCTAAAGAACTTGACGGTACGGTGGCGTAAAGTGCACTGATAGAGAATATGCAAATTGTAAATCCTTATGAATTCTGGACGAAGAGAAGGGGCGAACGGTGGGGAGGGGTCACGTATTCCCTGTCTCTTTCACTCGCTGAGTCTTTTGTATTAATATCAACAAAACATAAGTTTTGTCAGGTAAAGCGCCGAGCCGTAAGATAATAAATTAATGATTTATTTTTCCTACAACAAATTATCCTTCAAGTGTAACATTACGTCATTTTTATTTTACAAACTACTGCAGGTGACTGATGCCCAAGCTAGGCGGCAAGGCCTGTGTTTCAAATCACTTAGTCTCTTGTACGTATTGTTTGTTTTGCACAATTATTATATTGATATAGTTACATAAATATATGCATTTATCTTTTAATATTCATTAAATATCACTTTCTTTTTATATTATAGTATATATATTGTACAAGTATATTGTAACATACCTATCATAAGTTGATATCAACTCAAGTAAAAAATAACTCAATAAAATAACCACCTACTTGCTCTAATCTTTTACCTACCTACTTACCTACTATTTTAGTAATATAATAAAAACATAGATGTTTAACTGGGTTACCGACTAAATATAGGTACAAATATGGTCAATTCTGTCTCACGAGGTAAGCTAAGAAAAACTTTACTGTCGTCAGGCGCCGCTGGGACTCCTCAGGTCTTACGCTAAAAAACGTTAGAGCATACGAGCTGAGTTTTTCCTGTGTGAACATCAAAGTATAGCACGATTTAGAAAGCCACTTAACGTTATAAAACTCCCAAGTTTGAATATTTATAAAACCGGGCTGCTGCTGGTAAGTATGCTCAAAGACTTCACACGACGGGACCATGGTTTATCTGTAACAGCCCCAACCGGGTCTACATTAGTTTAAACAAAAAATGTCAGAGAGATGGATGGAGAAGTGGAGAGAGAGAGTGGGCGTTCGATAACTGAATTTATTTACATATTTACAATAATCCTAGTCCCTAGAATAATTAATGTTTTATTGAATTAAGTGATATCAGAAAATTGTAGCAGAGGGTGTTAGCGAGGTGTACCTACTGTTCACAGCAGTATTAAGTAGTTTATAGACGTCGAACGTCACGTGGGGCCCCTCAGAGCCTTGTTCTCCAAAACATGTTTGTATCTAACGGTTAAACCTTAAACTACACGAGCTGAGATTCACCATTGTGGGTATCAAAACAATCCTTTTAGGAAGCCACACACGTGGTCTTTAAGACCACGCGACAACGGTTCGGGAATAATAGTCAAAAGCTTTCAAAAAGGTCTGCCTGCTATTGTATTAAATATCATTAGAAAACGTACTGAACAATATTCTTTTCATACACTTTAAATACTTCGAATATCTGGTTTGAAGTTCCCATAAAACAATGAAAGAGAAAAATGCTAGACAAAAATAACACTCTGTTGTTTTGGTTTTTAAACCCTTTTTATTTAAAGATTTTTAATGGTAAGCAATTCAGGAATTAGATAACCGAACACTGGTTATCTAATTCCTTAATTGGTTACCATTTCCTTAATGGATTTCCTGGAATTATTTTTGTGCCCCCCGATTACCTGCAGTCCTAATGTTATCTTATATAAAGCGTTGTTTCTAGAATGTCTATACTTTATTTACATTTTAATACTTTTGTTTAGTCTTTAGTCAATAGTTACTTTAATTAATTATATTCCTAGGGTAAAACGGGCACTGGCTAACGATTTTATAACTTTTTAACATAATATCCTAAAGTCGGCCAATTACAGTGTTTGCGACTGTACATTGTTACTCTAATACTCGTGCTATCATGCACATAGTAACTTGTGTTACATCAACATCATTGAGTGCTACCGTGCTACCGTGAATATCCATTGAGGGTTGAACATGGATCAAAAAACATAAAAAATAAAAGTCCATGTTAAACCCCTAGGGGGTTGAACGTGGACAACATTTAGGGGTTGAACATGGCCGGGGGTAGAGATTGTGGGGGTTGAACGTGGACTAAACCTTACGCCAACGCGTACTGGGCGCGCCGCGGCGCCCAGTGCCTACACGCCACGGCATGGCACTTCAGGTAGTGTTGCGGCATCCCGCGGCGTGCCTTGAATATTATATAATTTAATATTTAATTTGATTAGAATTTATTATTACAGTCACATAGCAAAAGTATTGGAAGCAATTGGACGGGTACTTCCACTTTGTTCCACCAAGCATCCCCACTGTTCCACTGTTTAGGCAAAGTGGAATTGTTCAATTGTTCTCATTTTGCAACAATTCTAATATTTCGATTTCTCCAGATTCAGGTTGCGACACAGCCCGTAGTCTAGCCTTATCGGCCCCTGCAGCACACTCCAACAATATATTCTGGAGTCGCCTAACCCCCACACATTTAATAATTATATTAGGTATACTATCATTTTATTCGTAAAGTATAAAGAATGCTCTCATTTGGTTTTATGAAATACTGAATAGCGATTCATGAGTGAAACCCTACCTAAACATTTATGCCTATCAATATATTTACCTATTATTACCTCTGACCATTCCAATAAACATAAAATAACCATCGTACAAGTGGCAGTAGACAGTTGTAACAGATCATGAATATGTATATTATGTATGATGATATGTATAAGTACATCTATGGTGTTTATGATGTGTATATTGTATAGTTATTTATTACTATTTATTAGCTATATTTATTATATTATATTTATGTACATCTTTTACTATGTCCTCTATAATTTTATTGTTCTCTCAATAATGCACCTACTGAGTTTTCTCTGCACCACCTTTGGTTGACTGGTAGAGAATGCCTTCAGCTTACCATCAGGCGAGGCAAAGTCAAATTGACGTGTCCTATATAAAAAAATAAATAAAAAAAAACAGCCTCCGTGGCGTAGCGGTAGTGAACGCGGCCGGTACGCAGGAGGCGCGGGTTCGATCCCCGCTCAGTGCGAATATGTGTGTTCATGAAATTTGGGTGTTTGCATTGGTCTGGTCGTGCCTCGGAGAGCACGGTAAGCCGTCGGTTCCGTTTGCCATAAAAACATCTATGGCAGTCGTTACGGGTTGTTGGAGCCCTAAAAATTCCAAAAACAACGGTCTAGCTGCAAAGCTTCGATATACCTAATGTTACCATTGGGTTGTGGAGGTCAGATGGCAATCGCTTCTCGGCAAATATCGACGTCTAGCCAAATCTGTAGTTAACACTGGTAAAGCGGACCTCAGACTCCGAGCTGAAAAAAAGCTTCGGATGCGACTGGGAATTAACGCTAGGAGGAAGAAGAATAGCAAGTTTTAAGGAAATCGTTTTAGCGGTTACCTATAAAAAGCATGCAAAAAATACCCTTCCGACCCAAAAAGAACCTACAAAAAGTAAAATAATAACTATTACCTTATGACATACCCTTAGTATTATCCATTTGTCATTTGTCTCGTCGGGAGTTTTTTTTATTAAGTACTAGCTGTCCCGGCGAACTTCGTATCACCATATTTTTTTCAACCCGCGTGAATTTTTGATCCCGTTCCCGCTGCACCTATATTCTCATTTTATACCTTTCCTGGACATCCACAAATATTTCAAGACTAAAATTAGCCAAATCGGTTCAGCCCTTCTTGAGTTATAAAATAACAATGAAAAGTGGCATTGATTTTTATATATTAGAAGAAGATAACAGACGGCTGACTTTAGTACTTTGTTGTTTAAAACATATCCTTGTGCCTATTATGTTTATTATTATTATTATTATTTATAGTCTTAGAGTGAAATGCTTAACCGATTATACAATAAGTAAATAAACAATCGCAATCCATTTTATGCTATCTAAACATTATGATATTATGTACCTAAAGGCAGTCAGTGACAGTATTAGCGATTGTACGCAGTGTACGCGTACCGATCATCGCCCCAAATTATTATTTTAAATTCTGTGATTAGTTATATGAAAAAACTCCAAACCTTTGTTGCTCCTACGCCCACTAGGTGGTTCTAGAGCGGGACATCAATATATTTAGTTTTAAACACTTTGAGTGAGCTTCTAAAAATGAGCTGTGATTGACTGGGATTTAAACTCGAGGTTGCCGGGGGCGGCGCTCGTGACTCGGTTGGCAGACGTTACCATCACGCCGCCACGCACATAGCAACGTGCATCAAAGTAGCTGTTTCCTACACTACGCGTGATCGACCTCTGCTACGACACTGAGTGCTACAATGCTACGAGTGTCTACGTTTGGATGTTTACTAACTGCTACGCCAACGCATATCTATAAAAATATTGATGTACTTACGCTACAACTCTTGTACAAATTGTTATCTTTTGTTATTCGAGTAGTCAACGAGTGTTGACACTTTCCGAACGGGCATAACTTAATCAATAAAAGAGAGGTCAAAAGTAATGCTGACCTTATTCTTATATATTACAGTTCGTCTATTATCTTTTTCTTATATACCTAATATAATTTATCACAAGGACTTTTAAATAAAGACGAACTTTAATTAATATATTTTTGTACATCAAAATGTATTTTCTATGACTATGTGTATAATTTTTTGTATGCAATAAAGAATTAAATAAATAAATAAAAAAAAACTTTTGTAAAATTACTACTTAGAAGGTATACATCACCATCAGAGTACCAATTGGTTGTATTGAAAGCTTACAATTTAACGCCACTCTCTTTCCTTTCACTATCTGATTATGCTTTACTGAAATGAATGTACAAAATCTAAATTATCTAATATACAAAAATCAATGCCACTTTTCGTTGTTAGCTTATAGCTCAAGAACGGCTGAACCGATTTGGCTAATTTTAGTCTTAAAATGTTCGTGAATGTCCAGGGAAGGTTTAAAAGTGCAGCGGAAACGGGAAAAATATGGCGGTACGAAGTTCGCCGGGGCAGCTAGTATTTTATAAAATAAACACCACGTGTCACTGCCTATACGCTGCGTATGCGATACGCTAATCTTCCAAACAGATTACAATGCAATCTAATAAAAGCCGATATGTATAACGTTTACTTGTACGCCATGAAGACAACAATGAAACGGAAAAGTTCTGCCAGTAGAGAAAAGTTTAACAGTCAACAAGAACATTATATTCAACAATAATGCTATTAAATGTATCTATACGATTCGATTAGAATTATCATTACAATCACACAGCGGAAATATTTAAAGGATTGGTAGGTAATCAAAATTACACAGGGGTAAAGTGGAAGGTTAAAAATGGCTACTTAAAAGTAGCCGAAACATCAGGCTTAATGTAAATAATACCAAACAAATCGCGATAATATCCATTGAAAAGTGATTTTATTTCAATGAATCATCTTACTATAGTTGAACACTTAGCAACTAACAAGAAATAACTTTTTATTTAAAATACAATTTCGGTTAAAAACTTACAAAAACTCGGCCAAATGTCGAAACCAAACTTTTCCAAAAGCCAAAAGTACACCTACCTAATTAGTGAATGCGGTTTTAATGGAATCCCAAGAATGCATTAGCTTCAAAAGGAGTAATTAAGATTAAGAAATACAGAATATTCAGCTATTCTAAGAATTAGACGTCATGGGCTCATTTGAAACGATTTAGCTCGAACATCTAGCAACAATTCTAATACATGTACTTTGATTTTCAATGGATAAGCATTAGGCAATAAGTTAATAAGTATGTCAAAATATTAATACATAATATATTTCATTAGAACGCGCTATATAGTCTTTAAATAACCCGACCCTGATCGCTCCTGGTGTGAAAGTGTCCGCTTGGCGCATTTCCACGCTGGATTGCGACGGCCAGCCTCTGCACCAAGAACAGTCCGGATTGAGAGTCGCCAGTTGCCTTATTCTTTCCTTATTATAATATTATTATACGGTCTACGGTACGTCATACTTATCCACTGAAATTCGTTACCAGTCCTGTAACCTCGGCGAAACTGAGATGCTACGACAAAGTACAAAACAACAAGTACAATATCGTGCAAACTACAAACAAATACAAATTTAGTACAAAAAATAAATAGTACTAGTATAATTATTATATTTTATCTACTATAATTTATTTTTTGTATTAGTCTTGTTTGAATTTTAAACTACAACTTATATGAGACAAGATTAGCACTAATGTTAATAGGGGGCACCAATATAGTTCAACGAAAACAACACCGGTTGTCTAATTCTTTAATACTTATCGTTAAAAATATGAAAAGAGATGTATAAACAAAAAAAAATAGTGTAGTATTTTTATCGGCCATTTTTCTGTTCCATTGTTGTTGAGAATTGCTAACCAGGTATTCAAAGTATTTAAAGTGTATGAATAGATTATTGTTCAGTAGTCCATTTTCTTATCACTAAATAATAGCAGGTGCACCTTTTTGAAAGTTTTAGATAATTATCTAAAACTTTCAAAAAGGTGCCCCCGAACCGTAGCGTGGTCTTTAACCTTTATGCCATCTAGTCCTACCAGTAGTTCGAGAGTCGAACTGTTTGGATGTTTTTATTCCAAATTGTTATACTGACGGATCGAACTATTTGGAAATGCGAATTTTATTCCAAATAGAACTATTGTGTACCTGCTATTTTTGTTTTGTTTGTTTTATGCGATAACGTACTGAATATTTTGAACACTTCTGCGTACGCCTTCAAAGGATTCAGGTGTCATGTTATGATGTGTAATGACATTGACGTTGCAATAATATAAGATTGCAGCAATCACGGCAGATTTTCTGGTATTTATTGAAGAGTTCCGTGGTCTGTCGCTGAAACCCTTCATCAGATCTTTACGTAATTTAAATTGGACCATCTCAGAATAAACTTCTTTCAAACAAAAACAAAGAATTTTATACAACATCTACAGATGACGGAGTCTATGTATGCGCATACAAATATAAAACAATATTGACGTCTGACTGAGAAGCTCCTGCTTGTTTAGAAGTCGGTTAAAATATTCTTTGTATACACTATGATGACTGAATTATAATATCAATATAATATCAAATTATTGTCTGTTCTATATTGTTCTAGAACAATATAGAACAGACAATAATTTGAGACAACAATAAACTCACTATTATTTATTGTAAGTTTTTACACCCCTAGCTATTAATATTATGATAAATATTGAACTATTTTAAGCAACCGAGTTTACTTTAATTTAAAAAAAATCTGAGTGTTTTGTACGATAGAAGGTGCTAAAGTGAGTATGTACTTACAGTCTGCCCAGCAAGCTACTTGCTTGGGCATGGATTTAAATGAATCTTCGTCTTTATCCTAGCGTTAATTCCCAGTCGGATCCGAAACTTTTCAGCTCGGAGTCTGGGATCCGCTTTACCAATCATAACTACGGATTTGGCTGGACCTCAATATTTTCCGTGAACGATTGCTATCTGAACTCCACAATCCAATGGTAACATTAGGCGATATCGAAGCTTTGCAGCCAGACCGTTGTTTTTGGAATTGTTTTAGGGCTCTATCTACCCGTAACGACTGCCATTGATGTTTTTATGGCAACCGGGACCGACAGCTTAACGTGCTCTCCGAGGCAGGACCAGACCAATGCATATACCCATATTTCAAGTATATAAATATTTGCACTGAGCGGGGATCGAACCCGCACCTCCTACGTAGCGGCCGCGTTCACTACCAATGCTTTTAAAGTTCGGCGTACTGATGCTCCGGCCGACTGATGCCCGCCTCATCGAAGTATTTTGCCGCGTCTCACAAACTGACAACGCATAACCTAGCTCATAGTCACTTTCAAAGCTTGCAATATAAAGTCTAGGGTCTTTTCTCAAATTCCCCCGTTCCCTATGGATTGGTTTATGTTAACTTTTATGAAAGTGACTGCCATCTGACTCCCCAAGAGAGGGAGGGCCTACGCTAGGGTCTCGTCCGTCAATGAGCAGGTGTCTTAGCTGGCAGGCAATTATTTAGCTTTAGGTCGGTAGTGGATCAATCAATAAAATAACATTATACGGTATAATTAAATATTTATTTATTGACTAAAATAATTTACTAAATAAAATACAATGACTAACTTATGATAAAAAATATTATGTAATTTACGTTTAATGACTAACTAATAATACAATACACTTATGCTAAACACTATACTACAATACACACTAAAATACTATCATAAACCATAAGAACTAATCATAAATAAGTAAGTAACTAATTAGAAGAATTACATAAATGAGTAATTTACAATATAATGACTAACTTATAAGTATAACTACTAACAAAATATCTACTTTAATCTACTTGTAATGACTTTGTCTCACATATGGCAATTTCTCTGTGCACTCCCGAGTTCAGTGGAAGAGAGCTCAACTTTGAGTTAAGTTCTTTCTTGCTGCTATACTGGAGTCGTGGTTGGCTGAGGTCTCGAGGCTGCCTCATTCAAATATGCGTCGGTAACGTCATGCTGTAACAAATACACGGACACATTATAATAATATAATAATAATATTGATAATTGGGTCTGGGTCATAAGGTTGTTGACATGTGGAATGTTGATTCGGCAATCACTGTCCCGATAGTCATATCGGCTCATGGGCTGATTGCTAAGAGCCTCGACCAACAACTTAAGACGCTCTCGTTATGTAGCTGGATCAAGCGCTTGATGCAGAAGGCGGTACTCCTCGACACGGCACGTACCTATTGTGAGGAGATTCCTCTTTCTGGAGCCCTAATCACCAGTAGCTTGGTCCCATGTACCCGATACCGGTGGGGCACTATTTTATACATTTTTGAATATATGTTATTATAAATTGTATTTAGAAATATGATTAATAAGATCATAAATATTTATTTAATTTAACTTTATTAATATTATTCCTTTTTATTTAAAAAGGAATAATATTAATAAAGTTTATTGTCCACCAAAATATTTTTACAGCGGTATGTGAAAAAGGAGATACTCCTTGTGGTCAGATAAGTAATGCCTTCCTAGAAACATTAACACCCAATTGTTAGCAAGTAGAACAAAATTGTGATCGTACAGTCATTACTTAACATATCGATGACTAGTTTACAAAGATCGATACCAAGATATTGATTGCAACGTTATTGCGTCAATAAATTCCAGTTTCAAAGATTCCATTGTATTTGAATGGTGAAAATTTTAAGTCGTGTAAGAACAACAGCTATTTTAGCATATTACTGGACCATAATAAATTTCATGTTCAAACATCTAAAAGGGCCTAGAAATACGATTCTTACATCTGGATTAACCAGTAAGTATACAGCCTCTATTCTGTTAAACATTTAAACGATAAAATGTATTCCCTTACCTGATTCCCTCCCTTTGATGCGGTGGACATCAACAGCTCCTGGTCCTGCACGCCTAATCATGCGTTTACGCAGTCTATATAGGCGCCTTCGCATGGCATTCTTCTCCCGGCGTGCCTCAAACCAAAGCCGGTTATATATGTTCCTCGACAACACTGCGCGCCGCAGATCATTTGTCGGGTTGTTAATTAGCACCCGCATAAGTCTGCGGCGCTCGTCGGCTCGAGATGAAGCGGGCTGAGGTGTCGAAGCTGCCTCATCCGGGTATGCTTCGGCAACCTCGGCACCACATAATCTCTCTTGGTGATCTGACATTCTGTAACAAATACGCGGACACATTAACACCCAAGTATTAGCAATGCGTACGTTTTTAAAGAGGAAACGAAGTGGTAAGTAACAGTTATTTGTTTTAAAATATTCTGATAGTGCAAAGATATCACTTAACATGTCGATCGTTATTTTACAATGATGCTGATTACAATGATATTATGTCAATGTGTATACTTGATTCCACCCTCAAAGATACGATTTGATTCGAAAGGTTTCATTTTTGTTTACACATTTGCTGTAAATCTTATTGAAATTGTATGACAAGAGCACTGCTTGCCATGGGCACAGTAAAAGGCGGTTTCTTGTTTAATTAAAATAATATGAAATTTGCTACAAAAGGAATAAAATCCGTCAGCAAATTTTTCATTTTCCAGAAGTGAATATTATGATAAGATTAGAATCATTGTTGTAATCACATAGTAGAAATCTTTAATGCAATTAGAAGAATTTGGCATGTATTTAAACGAGCAAAAATAAATTAAATTTATGGGTATCAAAATTACTGAATGTGGCGTACAAAAATACTAAGTGAGCGAAAAACTGAGGGCGAAAGCAAATACTGAAAAAGGTGACTTAAAAATACGAATTTGAGGTACGTGTTATTCAGAACAATCAGTGTAATTAGCTTTTTGAGCGGTTTATTAAACGAACAAAATTGTTGAGTGACCATGTTCCATATAAGTGAAAATATAAACTTTCGGAGCTACTATTTCTGGGTGGTTATAAAAAAATAACCACGAAGGCTAAAGCGGGAGCTCCGCTCCGCTCCCGCGTTATCCTTCTAACCTAATCTATCCAAGTTGGGGCACGCTATATTCCAATCCTCATAACTTAATTCACAACTTAGCAACACACTTTAAACACTCAGTATTTTTTTTTTCGCCCACTGAGTATTTTTATCGTTCTGTTTAATATTTTAATTCTGTTACTTGGAATTTTAGTTGCTAACTTAGATTAACTGTTTCGCACTATTAGTAGCCCATTTTACGAATGTTTAATCATTCACGATTATCGCTGCTTTAGTAAATGTTTCGCAAAAATAATTAAATGCTGCTAGGTTTATTATTAAAGTAACTCATTGTCAGTCATCCATTTATTATTTATTCGCACGGTTTATTCTATCCCGAAGAAATTTATAAATAATTATATTATTATAATTGAATAAATCTATACATATAATAAAATTGTAACCGATCGGTGTCTGTACATGGCATGAAAATGAGAAAAACTATTATTAGGGGACTTTATTAACGTAGTAGAAGCCAAAACAACGATTTTTGGAATTTTTGTCTGTTTATCTGTTTGTCTGTTTGTCTGTTTGTCTGTGCGTTTGTGCACGCTAATCTCAGAATCGGCTGAACCGATTGGGTTACGGTTTTCACTTATTGATAGTGGTTGGCTTCACTTAACATTTAGTGTTTTTTTTATTGAAATCGGTTCATAAATAAAAAAGTTATGTCAATAAATAGTAAATCATACCAAAGATTTGTGAATTGTGTGGATAGATCGAAACAATAAAAGTAGCAAAATGATAAAAAGAAGAGATAATTTCGATTCTGGAGTCTGAAGAACTTCGAGAGGCAAGAGTAGCTGCATCTTAGCAAAGTCAGGCCAGGTACGTACTGCAGAATCTTCGGCTCTGCAAGAGTCTCGACAGAGTTTACATTGTTTTATACGATGTTCTCTCGAATCCGACACAATAGTGAACATCCGGTTTGGTAATATTTTTCACAATATCATCACATTATTCTAATAGGGAACGAGGCAGAATGTATTTTAAACTATAATGTGCTGAAGATATGTTATAAACGTCTATTTCGCACTAAATTTCCATGGTGATTATGGCTTAGTGGGACGGCGATGGACCTCCAATATTGATGACTAGGTTCGATCCCATCTAAAATGCAATTTTTGTATTATTATTTTTATATTTTATTTATTTTTGTTTGACATTACTTTTATGTATTAGTTTTGTTTTAAATAAATTAATTTTATTCTCATTATCTAAGTATAGGTAGGTACATACAATAAAATCATGATAAAGAAAAGGCTGTGCGACAGGAGTAGTAGAGCAAAATCGATCTTAACTTATTTCATTATATTCTTATTATACAAGGTAGATCTTTACGAAATTCTTCATTTCGGAGTCAGAGAAGGTGATCCCACCAGCCCGCGAAGTCATGAAACTTCAATCACTTCCAAAAATGGAAAATAGGCATAGACATTTCCACTGGCCAGGCTGCACCACTCAGTCACAATTGACTAATTGTGACCGAGCAGTGGTCGTCAGCGTTTTAGAATTTCGACTTCTGTTTGAAGGTATTCCTTTACACAAAATTAACCTTTAGTTCAACTTCGTATGTGATTTGATCAACATACTATGTTTTTAAGGTTCCGTACGTCAAAAGAAAAAAAACGAACTCTTATAGGAACACTTCGTTGAATGTCTGTCTGTCTAACGCCTTGAAACTGTGCAAAAATCAAGCTTTAAAGTCAACGCAATCGTACTGATTAAAATTACACAGAGGAGGTGGGGCACTGAGGTGGGGTATCTCAGAATACTTATCTTATATAGGCAGCCTTAACGTGGAGAGCAGGGCACCTTGCGTGTGTAACACGTCGCACCTACGTCCCATCCTACTTGGGCTAGGGTGACGAGTAGCCCATCTCATCGCCATCAAATTATAATATTATAAGCGTCGGTAGCTTAGTGGTTAAGGAGTCGGCCTAACGATCAAGAAGTCCCGGGTTCGAGCCCTGGCCATTACACTACCGACGTGCACCCACTCCTAGCACAAGCAATTTAACTTAGTTGGAGGGGTTAACGGGAATATTAGTAATTTCGGTTGCTAATATTCTTTATAAAAAAAAAAAAAAAATCCGCGTTCATGGAGTAAGGAGATCGTTACACGTTCTCTGATGCCCGTTGCGTATTCTGGGTACTGGGGAGCGCCCAAGTAGTGGTCCTTGACCGTACCCCTTCCGTCGCCTCTTTTGACTTTATTATGACCTCGCAATAAGAAGCGGCGCACCATGCACCAAAACCATAAGGCCACCATTCAAGAGGCTGGCGATTCTGAAATAGCTGTCCCAAATTTGACGGCTTTACTTTTTCTAAATAATTCGGGATTATAAGAAGAAGGGAACATGGTGGGTAGAGCAATACAGTTTTTTTTTGCCGTGCAATAAAGAAATGAAGTTCCGAACAAGTGGTTCGAGGCGGTATTATTTCTCCCGTATGTGAGTGACACCACAGCTCAGCACGTGTCATTCTGGATATGAAGTAAGAAGATGGGATAAGTAGAAACAGCTCATTAGGACACTCGCCGTGGTATGGTACAAATAGTAAAATACAGCCAGAGAGGCAACGTCTCTACGCAACTGCAGAGATTCTAAAATATTAATAACCTGAAGACTACCAATCTTATCGATTGCGTCTTATAAGTAAGGCGCAAAGCCATCCCAGAGATGAGAACTGTGTGCCACAAGGAGTCAACCTGTGTATTATAAAAAGATACCGCTGCTCCTATCAAACGAAAAAGAGTAAATGTGGACAGAGAAACATCCAGTGCCGGCAGATTTCATCAGATCAACAGAAATCTCACCACCAGTCTTAACTCCAGTTGCCAACTTAGAAGTATCTAAATCACCCGCGGACACAAGTTGGCCGCTGCAAGGGAAATTGTGGCGAAATGAGACCATGATAAACGGTCACAAGTACCCTGCAACTGCCAGTCCCTATCCCAGTCAAGGCCGCATTTGCTCTCTTGCCCACTGTGCCCATTCACCTGTGTGTAAGACACCTAACAACGATGTGGCTGTGGTCGGTAAAATTTTACATAAAACCAGAATAATCAGCCATTGACTCGGTAAAGAACTACTACTCGGCGTGTAAAAAGAAACGTCTTTATGCAAGACTCTGGGTATTCGTGAAGTTATTTTCATGACGCTCCCGATGTAGTTCTATCGGTTCAGTTCGTAAGTGGTTGTAGTGTGTTCTGGGGAGTTAGGATAAAGAAAGGATATTCAATTCCATTATAACTAATGAACTTTGCTACATGTGGATACAAAAAGTTTGGACAGCAAAAAGTTGAATTTTCAAAACCCTTTCGCAGCGTTTGCCTAGCCCATAGAAGAAGTCTGTCTAATTTCGCAATTTTCGGTAGTTTAGCCCTGTATCTATGTCAGTCACTCGAAGAAGACTTTCTTCATAATGAATAAATGAGAATATAACGATGAATTAACTTAATTTATGGGTTCGAACCATTCCGAACTTAACGCGAACGAAGTCGCGGGCAACAGCTAGTATATTAATATTTTTATAAAAAATGCCAATCATTTCATCTGGGTAATGTCACAATCCAGTGAGAGACACATAGGAACAAGAAAACCCATGCAGTCCAAATATCTGGCAATAGGACTCTCCTAAAATAAGACTCTCACATCTGAATAAACTAGTAAACCACAATACTGTTAAAATTTTAATGATAAAATGTTATCAGCAATGATAAACTTCGTGTTGTTTTAAAATTTTAACAACTACTTGTACTAGGTAGGAACACACTAATTTATCCAATACCTACTCATGGTAGCCATATCAAAAATGAGTATACTATTTGCACATGAAATTATTGTATTTGGTTTAACATTATATTAGTAAATATAATTTTATAAAATATACTCACTCGAATATTTCACTGTTAGAGATGTCGGGATATCTATATCACTTGAACTGAATGTTCGCTTTCAACAAACTGGTCACTGCACTTCAAAGCACCTTGTCGATGTGATGGCGTAAACTACACTGATGGGGAAGTAATGCAAATTGTAAGTCCGAATGAATTTTGGAGAAAGAGTACGGGGCGGATGGTGGGGATGGGTCACGTATTCCCGTCCCTTTCTCTCGCTGAGTCTATTGTATTATCAACAAAATATCATAAGTTGGTCAGGTAAAGTGCCGAGTGGCATAGTAATAAAGATAACAATTTATTTTTCTCACCACAATACCTTTGCATACTGCATATTACAGTTAATTTTCGCAGGTTATACATATTTGTGGAATCTATACAAATTAATATTATAGGTACTGACGCCTAAGCTAGGCGGCAAGGCCTGTGTATCAAGTCACCAGGTCGCCTCTGTAGGTATTGTTTGTTTTGTAAAATTATTTATATTGATATTTATGCCCATTGTGCGCTAAGAAAATTACAATATACAGAGTACTGGATAGCTTACTAAAAAGGTTCAAATACTTCGTCTATTCCTAAAGAGGCATGTTAGGTATCAAAACAATTTACTATTTTTTTTATCTAATAGTCCTATCATTTGACGAAAAACAAAATGATTAATTTTCATTTGACAAAATTATACTTGATAAATGTATCATTTGACAAACTATTGTTTAATAAACTACTCATTAGACAAAATACATATTTGAAAAAAAAAAAAAAAAAACATTATATAAAACATGATTTCACAAATTGATTATTTTAAAAACATGTTAGTTGATAAACAGACGTTAGTGATAGATTATTGAGAAAGCTGCTCATTCCGACTTGTATAGATTAGGTTATTTTTTTTGTTATTTTTTTTTATAACCATGCAGAATTTTATTTAGTCAAATGAACATCTATACATATAATAAAATTGTAACCGATCGGTGTCTGTACATGGCATGAAAATGAGAAAAACTATTATTAGGGGACTTTATTAACGTAGTAGAAGCCAAAACAACGATTTTTGGAATTTTTGTCTGTTTATCTGTTTGTCTGTTTGTCTGTGCGTTTGTGCACGCTAATCTCAGAATCGGCTGAACCGATTGGGTTACGGTTTTCACTTATTGATAGTGGTTGGCTTCACTTAACATTTAGTGTTTTTTTTATTGAAATCGGTTCATAAATAAAAAAGTTATGTCAATAAATAGTAAATCATACCAAAGATTTGTGAATTGTGTGGATAGATCGAAACAATAAAAGTAGCAAAATGATAAAAAGAAGAGATAATTTCGATTCTGGAGTCTGAAGAACTTCGAGAGGCAAGAGTAGCTGCATCTTAGCAAAGTCAGGCCAGGTACGTACTGCAGAATCTTCGGCTCTGCAAGAGTCTCGACAGAGTTTACATTGTTTTATACGATGTTCTCTCGAATCCGACACAATAGTGAACATCCGGTTTGGTAATATTTTTCACAATATCATCACATTATTCTAATAGGGAACGAGGCAGAATGTATTTTAAACTATAATGTGCTGAAGATATGTTATAAACGTCTATTTCGCACTAAATTTCCATGGTGATTATGGCTTAGTGGGACGGCGATGGACCTCCAATATTGATGACTAGGTTCGATCCCATCTAAAATGCAATTTTTGTATTATTATTTTTATATTTTATTTATTTTTGTTTGACATTACTTTTATGTATTAGTTTTGTTTTAAATAAATTAATTTTATTCTCATTATCTAAGTATAGGTAGGTACATACAATAAAATCATGATAAAGAAAAGGCTGTGCGACAGGAGTAGTAGAGCAAAATCGATCTTAACTTATTTCATTATATTCTTATTATACAAGGTAGATCTTTACGAAATTCTTCATTTCGGAGTCAGAGAAGGTGATCCCACCAGCCCGCGAAGTCATGAAACTTCAATCACTTCCAAAAATGGAAAATAGGCATAGACATTTCCACTGGCCAGGCTGCACCACTCAGTCACAATTGACTAATTGTGACCGAGCAGTGGTCGTCAGCGTTTTAGAATTTCGACTTCTGTTTGAAGGTATTCCTTTACACAAAATTAACCTTTAGTTCAACTTCGTATGTGATTTGATCAACATACTATGTTTTTAAGGTTCCGTACGTCAAAAGAAAAAAAACGAACTCTTATAGGAACACTTCGTTGAATGTCTGTCTGTCTAACGCCTTGAAACTGTGCAAAAATCAAGCTTTAAAGTCAACGCAATCGTACTGATTAAAATTACACAGAGGAGGTGGGGCACTGAGGTGGGGTATCTCAGAATACTTATCTTATATAGGCAGCCTTAACGTGGAGAGCAGGGCACCTTGCGTGTGTAACACGTCGCACCTACGTCCCATCCTACTTGGGCTAGGGTGACGAGTAGCCCATCTCATCGCCATCAAATTATAATATTATAAGCGTCGGTAGCTTAGTGGTTAAGGAGTCGGCCTAACGATCAAGAAGTCCCGGGTTCGAGCCCTGGCCATTACACTACCGACGTGCACCCACTCCTAGCACAAGCAATTTAACTTAGTTGGAGGGGTTAACGGGAATATTAGTAATTTCGGTTGCTAATATTCTTTATAAAAAAAAAAAAAAAATCCGCGTTCATGGAGTAAGGAGATCGTTACACGTTCTCTGATGCCCGTTGCGTATTCTGGGTACTGGGGAGCGCCCAAGTAGTGGTCCTTGACCGTACCCCTTCCGTCGCCTCTTTTGACTTTATTATGACCTCGCAATAAGAAGCGGCGCACCATGCACCAAAACCATAAGGCCACCATTCAAGAGGCTGGCGATTCTGAAATAGCTGTCCCAAATTTGACGGCTTTACTTTTTCTAAATAATTCGGGATTATAAGAAGAAGGGAACATGGTGGGTAGAGCAATACAGTTTTTTTTTGCCGTGCTATAAAGAAATGAAGTTCCGAACAAGTGGTTCGAGGCGGTATTATTTCTCCCGTATGTGAGTGACACCACAGCTCAGCACGTGTCATTCTGGATATGAAGTAAGAAGATGGGATAAGTAGAAACAGCTCATTAGGACACTCGCCGTGGTATGGTACAAATAGTAAAATACAGCCAGAGAGGCAACGTCTCTACGCAACTGCAGAGATTCTAAAATATTAATAACCTGAAGACTACCAATCTTATCGATTGCGTCTTATAAGTAAGGCGCAAAGCCATCCCAGAGATGAGAACTGTGTGCCACAAGGAGTCAACCTGTGTATTATAAAAAGATACCGCTGCTCCTATCAAACGAAAAAGAGTAAATGTGGACAGAGAAACATCCAGTGCCGGCAGATTTCATCAGATCAACAGAAATCTCACCACCAGTCTTAACTCCAGTTGCCAACTTAGAAGTATCTAAATCACCCGCGGACACAAGTTGGCCGCTGCAAGGGAAATTGTGGCGAAATGAGACCATGATAAACGGTCACAAGTACCCTGCAACTGCCAGTCCCTATCCCAGTCAAGGCCGCATTTGCTCTCTTGCCCACTGTGCCCATTCACCTGTGTGTAAGACACCTAACAACGATGTGGCTGTGGTCGGTAAAATTTTACATAAAACCAGAATAATCAGCCATTGACTCGGTAAAGAACTACTACTCGGCGTGTAAAAAGAAACGTCTTTATGCAAGACTCTGGGTATTCGTGAAGTTATTTTCATGACGCTCCCGATGTAGTTCTATCGGTTCAGTTCGTAAGTGGTTGTAGTAATAAAATTGTAACCGATCGGTGTCTGTACATGGCATGAAAATGAGAAAAACTATTATTAGGGGACTTTATTAACGTAGTAGAAGCCAAAACAACGATTTTTGGAATTTTTGTCTGTTTATCTGTTTGTCTGTTTGTCTGTTTGTCTGTGCGTTTGTGCACGCTAATCTCAGAATCGGCTGAACCGATTGGGTTACGGTTTTCACTTATTGATAGTGGTTGGCTTCACTTAACATTTAGTGTTTTTTTTATTGAAATCGGTTCATAAATAAAAAAGTTATGTCAATAAATAGTAAATCATACCAAAGATTTGTGAATTGTGTGGATAGATCGAAACAATAAAAGTAGCAAAATGATAAAAAGAAGAGATAATTTCGATTCTGGAGTCTGAAGAACTTCGAGAGGCAAGAGTAGCTGCATCTTAGCAAAGTCAGGCCAGGTACGTACTGCAGAATCTTCGGCTCTGCAAGAGTCTCGACAGAGTTTACATTGTTTTATACGATGTTCTCTCGAATCCGACACAATAGTGAACATCCGGTTTGGTAATATTTTTCACAATATCATCACATTATTCTAATAGGGAACGAGGCAGAATGTATTTTAAACTATAATGTGCTGAAGATATGTTATAAACGTCTATTTCGCACTAAATTTCCATGGTGATTATGGCTTAGTGGGACGGCGATGGACCTCCAATATTGATGACTAGGTTCGATCCCATCTAAAATGCAATTTTTGTATTATTATTTTTATATTTTATTTATTTTTGTTTGACATTACTTTTATGTATTAGTTTTGTTTTAAATAAATTAATTTTATTCTCATTATCTAAGTATAGGTAGGTACATACAATAAAATCATGATAAAGAAAAGGCTGTGCGACAGGAGTAGTAGAGCAAAATCGATCTTAACTTATTTCATTATATTCTTATTATACAAGGTAGATCTTTACGAAATTCTTCATTTCGGAGTCAGAGAAGGTGATCCCACCAGCCCGCGAAGTCATGAAACTTCAATCACTTCCAAAAATGGAAAATAGGCATAGACATTTCCACTGGCCAGGCTGCACCACTCAGTCACAATTGACTAATTGTGACCGAGCAGTGGTCGTCAGCGTTTTAGAATTTCGACTTCTGTTTGAAGGTATTCCTTTACACAAAATTAACCTTTAGTTCAACTTCGTATGTGATTTGATCAACATACTATGTTTTTAAGGTTCCGTACGTCAAAAGAAAAAAAACGAACTCTTATAGGAACACTTCGTTGAATGTCTGTCTGTCTAACGCCTTGAAACTGTGCAAAAATCAAGCTTTAAAGTCAACGCAATCGTACTGATTAAAATTACACAGAGGAGGTGGGGCACTGAGGTGGGGTATCTCAGAATACTTATCTTATATAGGCAGCCTTAACGTGGAGAGCAGGGCACCTTGCGTGTGTAACACGTCGCACCTACGTCCCATCCTACTTGGGCTAGGGTGACGAGTAGCCCATCTCATCGCCATCAAATTATAATATTATAAGCGTCGGTAGCTTAGTGGTTAAGGAGTCGGCCTAACGATCAAGAAGTCCCGGGTTCGAGCCCTGGCCATTACACTACCGACGTGCACCCACTCCTAGCACAAGCAATTTAACTTAGTTGGAGGGGTTAACGGGAATATTAGTAATTTCGGTTGCTAATATTCTTTATAAAAAAAAAAAAAAAATCCGCGTTCATGGAGTAAGGAGATCGTTACACGTTCTCTGATGCCCGTTGCGTATTCTGGGTACTGGGGAGCGCCCAAGTAGTGGTCCTTGACCGTACCCCTTCCGTCGCCTCTTTTGACTTTATTATGACCTCGCAATAAGAAGCGGCGCACCATGCACCAAAACCATAAGGCCACCATTCAAGAGGCTGGCGATTCTGAAATAGCTGTCCCAAATTTGACGGCTTTACTTTTTCTAAATAATTCGGGATTATAAGAAGAAGGGAACATGGTGGGTAGAGCAATACAGTTTTTTTTTGCCGTGCAATAAAGAAATGAAGTTCCGAACAAGTGGTTCGAGGCGGTATTATTTCTCCCGTATGTGAGTGACACCACAGCTCAGCACGTGTCATTCTGGATATGAAGTAAGAAGATGGGATAAGTAGAAACAGCTCATTAGGACACTCGCCGTGGTATGGTACAAATAGTAAAATACAGCCAGAGAGGCAACGTCTCTACGCAACTGCAGAGATTCTAAAATATTAATAACCTGAAGACTACCAATCTTATCGATTGCGTCTTATAAGTAAGGCGCAAAGCCATCCCAGAGATGAGAACTGTGTGCCACAAGGAGTCAACCTGTGTATTATAAAAAGATACCGCTGCTCCTATCAAACGAAAAAGAGTAAATGTGGACAGAGAAACATCCAGTGCCGGCAGATTTCATCAGATCAACAGAAATCTCACCACCAGTCTTAACTCCAGTTGCCAACTTAGAAGTATCTAAATCACCCGCGGACACAAGTTGGCCGCTGCAAGGGAAATTGTGGCGAAATGAGACCATGATAAACGGTCACAAGTACCCTGCAACTGCCAGTCCCTATCCCAGTCAAGGCCGCATTTGCTCTCTTGCCCACTGTGCCCATTCACCTGTGTGTAAGACACCTAACAACGATGTGGCTGTGGTCGGTAAAATTTTACATAAAACCAGAATAATCAGCCATTGACTCGGTAAAGAACTACTACTCGGCGTGTAAAAAGAAACGTCTTTATGCAAGACTCTGGGTATTCGTGAAGTTATTTTCATGACGCTCCCGATGTAGTTCTATCGGTTCAGTTCGTAAGTGGTTGTAGTGTGTTCTGGGGAGTTAGGATAAAGAAAGGATATTCAATTCCATTATAACTAATGAACTTTGCTACATGTGGATACAAAAAGTTTGGACAGCAAAAAGTTGAATTTTCAAAACCCTTTCGCAGCGTTTGCCTAGCCCATAGAAGAAGTCTGTCTAATTTCGCAATTTTCGGTAGTTTAGCCCTGTATCTATGTCAGTCACTCGAAGAAGACTTTCTTCATAATGAATAAATGAGAATATAACGATGAATTAACTTAATTTATGGGTTCGAACCATTCCGAACTTAACGCGAACGAAGTCGCGGGCAACAGCTAGTATATTAATATTTTTATAAAAAATGCCAATCATTTCATCTGGGTAATGTCACAATCCAGTGAGAGACACATAGGAACAAGAAAACCCATGCAGTCCAAATATCTGGCAATAGGACTCTCCTAAAATAAGACTCTCACATCTGAATAAACTAGTAAACCACAATACTGTTAAAATTTTAATGATAAAATGTTATCAGCAATGATAAACTTCGTGTTGTTTTAAAATTTTAACAACTACTTGTACTAGGTAGGAACACACTAATTTATCCAATACCTACTCATGGTAGCCATATCAAAAATGAGTATACTATTTGCACATGAAATTATTGTATTTGGTTTAACATTATATTAGTAAATATAATTTTATAAAATATACTCACTCGAATATTTCACTGTTAGAGATGTCGGGATATCTATATCACTTGAACTGAATGTTCGCTTTCAACAAACTGGTCACTGCACTTCAAAGCACCTTGTCGATGTGATGGCGTAAACTACACTGATGGGGAAGTAATGCAAATTGTAAGTCCGAATGAATTTTGGAGAAAGAGTACGGGGCGGATGGTGGGGATGGGTCACGTATTCCCGTCCCTTTCTCTCGCTGAGTCTATTGTATTATCAACAAAATATCATAAGTTGGTCAGGTAAAGTGCCGAGTGGCATAGTAATAAAGATAACAATTTATTTTTCTCACCACAATACCTTTGCATACTGCATATTACAGTTAATTTTCGCAGGTTATACATATTTGTGGAATCTATACAAATTAATATTATAGGTACTGACGCCTAAGCTAGGCGGCAAGGCCTGTGTATCAAGTCACCAGGTCGCCTCTGTAGGTATTGTTTGTTTTGTAAAATTATTTATATTGATATTTATGCCCATTGTGCGCTAAGAAAATTACAATATACAGAGTACTGGATAGCTTACTAAAAAGGTTCAAATACTTCGTCTATTCCTAAAGAGGCATGTTAGGTATCAAAACAATTTACTATTTTTTTTATCTAATAGTCCTATCATTTGACGAAAAACAAAATGATTAATTTTCATTTGACAAAATTATACTTGATAAATGTATCATTTGACAAACTATTGTTTAATAAACTACTCATTAGACAAAATACATATTTGAAAAAAAAAAAAAAAAAAACATTATATAAAACATGATTTCACAAATTGATTATTTTAAAAACATGTTAGTTGATAAACAGACGTTAGTGATAGATTATTGAGAAAGCTGCTCATTCCGACTTGTATAGATTAGGTTATTTTTTTAGTTATTTTTTTTTATAACCATGCAGAATTTTATTTAGTCAAATGAACATTTTTAAAATAAAATTTTAGCAATCGAAAAGTTTTCGAAGTAATACATTTGCGAAACGTGTATTATGTCAAATCATTATTTTTAAAGTAATATGTTTGCGAAATGAAAGTTTGTCAAATGATTAGTTTTTCAAACGTTGTTTGTCAAATGATGTTTTGTCATACGTTTTTTGGTCAAACAAGGGTGAACCAATAGAGGCACACTCCGCGGAGCAAAATCCAAAGTTCAGTATGTGCGAAATATTAATAGGTACTTGAGATTGTGCGCTTTATTGTATGAGTAATCTGGTTGGATCATCTAAGGATTCTAAGGTATTGCGGTTCTATCGTCACAGCAGAAAAAACAGAAACATCACATGCCACTGTGTTCTCAGATTTATTTTTATCAAACCGATTTAGTGGCAATTTTGCAACGGTGCATATGTGGTTGGTTTTATAATTAGATTTTTTATTCGATAATGGATTCACATTTTAAATAGAATTACCAAGACACGAGGCAACAGATTATACATACTCGTATTAATACTAATAAGAGATTAATAGTAAATAATATTATTATAACTGTCATACATCACTTATTACATTCGTAGAAATTTTGAAAACATTAAAGGAGAATTAACATTAAGTATGTAATACATTTTCGTAATATACTTACCTTATTATGTAATCGTAATTACTTAATTTGAAGTAGGTATTTAAATGAACCGATTCAGACACTACCGGCTTTTTAAATGTAATGTTACATTGTAATATTATACTAATCGTACTTACATGTACTAACCCAACTTTTTATCTTTATTATTTGTTTAGATGTTCTAATTATAGCGTGTGGGGTCTGACTTTACTGTGAATCGTACAAAATAATCACGACTAGTATTTAGATTCGACGCACGTATTAATATTATTATAAAATAGCACTCGATGGTAAAATTGTATTGACGTCAGTCGTAGCGGGGGCCCCTCACAGCCTTGAGCTGGAAAACATGTATGTATCTAACGTTTAATGCACACGTGCTAAATTTTGCCGGAGTGGGCATCAAAATAACCCTTTTAAAAGTCATATACTATTTTAAAACCATTTTATTCACAATTTTAGAAAAAACATGGGCTTTTAAAGACCATGCTACGGTTCGGGGGCAATTATCTAAAACTTTCAAAAAGGTGCACCTGCTATTATTTTGTGATAACAAAATGGACTACTGAACAATAATCTATTCATACACTTTAAATACATACTTTGAATGGTTTCAAATGGTTTGCAATTCTCTTATAACAATGGAACAGAAAAATGGCCGATAAAAATACTACACTATTTTCTTTTATTTTTACGTCTCTTTTAATATTTTTAACGACAAGTAGATAAGAAATTAGATAATCGGTGTTATTTTCGTTGAACTGTATTGGTGGCCCCCTATTAACTTTAGTGTTAATCTTGTCTCACATAAATCGTTATTTCTAGAGGCGGAGGCACTTATCTTGTTTGTATTGTAGTTTAAAATACAAACAAGATTTATTTCTGTACTTGATTTCTTTGTTTTCTTTGTTGTTTGCACGATATTTGTACTTGCTTTTATACTTTGTAGTGGCATTTCAGTTTTCGTCGTGGTTACAGGTCTGGCAACGAATTTCGGCGGATATGAGCCTTATTTATACCAATATTATAATCAGGAAAGAATTGGCGTCTCTCAATCCGTACTGTTCTTGGTGCAGAGGCTGGCCGTCGCAATCCAGCGTGACAGTGCACACAGCGTGATGGACACTTTTGCACCAGGAGCGATCAGGGTCTAGTTATTTAATTAGTCTGTACTAATAGCGCGGCGTCTGAGTAAGATCGGAAGCACACAATGCGTTGCGGCGGTGGCGCGACGCCGGAGCGGTGTCGCTGCGTCGTTTTACATAGAAATATCTGTAGCATGTCACACGATGCGCTGCGTCGCCGCACCGGACTTGCAACCACCGAGACGAGGCGGGGAGGGGTGAATGCGTTGCGACGCCGGAGCGGCACCGCTCCGGCGCGCGCCGCACCGCCGCCGCCGCGTAGTTGTTTATGATTTATTAGGGTCTGTCCATTAACCACGTGATGTTTTTTTTAGCAATTTTTTAACCCCCCCTCCCTCATGGTGATACGTGGTGAGGTTTTAGACTACCCCTCCCCCCCCGTAGCCAAAATCACATGTATTTTTTTATTCATTATTTAATTTTAATGCTAAAAAACTAAGAATCGTGACAAAAATCGCGAGTTATAAGAAAAAAAATACACGTGATATCTCAATATACATCTCCCTCCCCCCTGGTGATGTTTCGTGATTTTTTCCGAACCCCCCCCCCCCCCCCCGCCCCCCTTTTTAGCCTCACGTGATTAATGGACAGCCCCTTAACAGACTACAACGCAGCTGGGGCGCACGCGGCGCCGCTGCGTCATAACAACGCAGCGGCGTCGCACCGCTCGTGTGCCCGCTACTGCGGCGAAATTTCTGCGGTGCGTCGCCGCAACGCATCGTGTACTCGCCGTCTACCATAATATTATGTATTATTACTTTGAATACAAAATAACCTATTACCTAATGTTAAGCCATTCAAAATCGAAATATTAGAAATGTTGTTAAATGAGAACAATTGCTTATTCGAGCTAAATTGTTTTTAAATGAGTCCATGACGTCTGATTCTTAGAATAGCTAAATATTCTATACTTATTTCTTAATATTAATAAATTACCCTTTTTAAAACTAATGCATTCTTGGAAGTACATTAGTGGTCAGAGCATTTCCCCTGTAAGGGAAAGATCGTGGATTCGAGACCCGGCCGAGGTCGATTCTCTTTTCTCTTTTTTAACTAATATAATATAATAAATTATTATTAAATTTATTCTTATTCCATTTGAAAGTACACAATCATATTCAATAGTATGTGTACAAATTTTGTTGTTCCTATCCTATTTTTATCTTTTTGCTACGCCCACTACCTCGAGGTTGCTGGGGGCGGCGCTTGTGGCTCGGGGGGCGTAACCATCGCGCCTGTGGCTGTTTCCTACACTACGCGTGATCAACATTGGCTACGTCACTGGGTGCTACAATGCTACGAGTGTCTACGCGTGGATGTTTACAGACTGCTACGCCTTCGTGCATTTATAATATTGATGTGCGCTACAACTCTTGTTCAATTGTTATCTTTTGTCATAGTCAACGCGTGTTGACACTTTAAGACCGGGAATAAATAAATCAACAAAAGACAAGAGTAAAGTAATGTTGAGTTTTCCTTATATATTATACTAGCTGTTGCCCGCGGCTCCGCCCTCGTGGAATTCTGATCCCGTTCATCGCTGATATATAAGCTACGTATTATTCTGTTGTATAAGCTATATTATTGATAAGTTTCACTAAAATCAATTTAGTAGTCTTTACGTGAAAGATTAACAAACATCCTCACATACATACATCCTCACATACTTACAAACTTTCGCGTTTATAATATTAGTAGTAGTTCTTTTTCTTCTCTTCTTCATCGTAGCGTTACTTCCCAGTCACATCCGAAGCTTTCACCTCGGAGTCTCGGATCCACTTTACTGCGGATTTAACTATGAAGCTACTACCATCTGACCCTCCACAACCTAATGGTGACATTAGGTGATATTGAAGCATTGCAGCTAGACCGTTGTTGTTGGATTTTTTAAGACTCTAACTACCAGTAACGACTGCCATAGATGTTCGTATGGCAACCGGGACCGACGGCTTAACGTGCTCTCTGAGGCACGACCAGACAATTCATGCATACAAATATTTGCACTGAGCGGGGATCGAACCCGCGCCTCCTGCGTAGCGGCCACGTTCACTACCGCTACGACACAGAGGCAGTCTATATTATTTTTTTATATCTTATCATGCTTTACTAAAATGACTGCTATTTGACTCCCTAACCCCGAGAGGAATAAAATAGGGAATTTATTAGAGAACTGAGGTTCTAATAAGTCAGTGAATAAAACAACATCTTTCAACTTAGATTAAATATTTAATTATTTACTTATAATAACTCCCTACAGAAAAAAATTACAATTTATTAACCAATCGGATTAAAGTAGGTATAACATAAATAATACTAAATTAAATTAAGACTAGAAACTATTATTACTAAAAAAGATAAAATGATTGTTATTTATTGTCAGTATAATATTATAATAAAACATTATTATTTTTATTGAAGTTAATTCTAGTTAACCTAAGTTTATCACCGCTTCTGGAGCGCTAGTGGACAAGAAGCGGCGCAACAAACTCCATCGCGGTATTTTCTCCAAGACGTCAAGTTGACAATAAATAATGTCTTAAGAATATACGTTGGCGAATGTACAGTCGGCAAAAAAGAGAAGCATACAAGTTTACATACAAGTGATTTCTTATTGCCTTTACAGGCTGCACATTGGTCTCATGTCAAAATAATTAAATTATATAAAGAAGAACTTTAAAATGGTAAAAAGTTAAACTAACTTATGATACAACGACTTATGATAATAAAAGAACTAACTTACTGACTAACTATTAATAAAATTACCGGCTAACCCTATACACAAAACGATCTCTTGTCTGTTCTCACGATGCACTGCAGACAGTGACTTACATATATGACTAACTATTTAATGACTAACTAATAATACAATACACTTATGCTATACTACAATACCTATATACTGAAAAAAAAAAAGATTGTTTTGAATTTTAAACAAATAATCACTAATAATTAACATTAAAACGAAATATGAATTAACAAGAAAATGACAAACTACTCATAAAAAAGTTTTTACAACATTTAGAAAGAATTCTCAAGACCAAAGACAAGGAGATATTGAAAAGAAAACTTTCGCCTGCCTGCTCTCCTCGCGATGCTCCCCAGAAGGTCAGCCAGAAGCAGTGAGTCTAGGCGCTGTGAGGAGCGCTGGAGGCAGCAGTAACTCGTCCTGACGCGGCAGTCTGCCCTGGTGTGACAGACGCTGCGCAGTCGACATTGGCGTCACCCAATTGCCCCCTTTGGATAGCGTCATGCTCTACAGCAGAGCCACCATGGGATAATATTAAAAGAGCGAAGCGCTGTTGCCTCTTTGCCTAGCCAGGCGTCGACGCAATCTTTTCCTGGCCTTCTTCTCTACTCTTGCCTCTTCTCGAAGACGGCGAAATTCGTTCCTCACACAGACTCTTTGTCGTAGTCCGCTTGAGGGTTTGTCAAGCAACATTTTAATAATCTTTTTGCGCTGTTTGTAGACCTCACTACGCCATTTCTTCGTTGGGGCTGAGCTGGCTTCAGATGGCTTCGCTCCCGACGATGCCTCACCCGCAAAGGTGTCCGCAACCTCGGCATCGCCTGAACTGACGCGTTGCTCTTGCGACGTCATTCTGTAACAAATACGTATCACATTAATTAGTAATGCATATGTTTTTGAAGTGAAAACGAAATCAGATCGAACGGTCAGTAACAGGTGCTATAGCTACTAAATTGAGATACCGACCAATGTGACTGTGCTATTCCAAAATCTACTGACGGATATATAGTTTTGCGGATTACTGGCACATAAAGCATTGATTCCTATTGTAAAAATATCTAGAAAGGCTTGGAAATAAGACTCTTATATCTGGCAACTATTTTGCACTACATACTTATTTAATAATTCAAACAATTGTAATTTAATAAGTACTAATATGTTTCATAATAAAAAAAAATCATAATAATCATATCATTGCACATGAAATTGTAAAAATCAATAATAATAATACATTAATATGATTTTATAAATAAACTCACTCAAAACTGTGTCCGCTTTCAACTAATTTCGACATTATTTAAACTGTTTTCATTGCACTTAAAAAGACCTTGACGGGGCGAAGGCGTAAACTGCACTGATAGAGAATACGTAAGTTGTATATCCTAATGAATTCTTCAAAAAAGAAAGGGGCGGACGGGGGGAGGGGTCACGTATTCTCTATCCCTTTCACTTATCGAGCCTATTGTATTATGAATAAATTAGTCAGGTAAAGCTTTGAGTCACCATAGCACTGCCTAAATAGGAATCTCACATCTGAATGGGCTAATGCTACAATATTGTTGAAAGTATAAATGATAAAATGTTACAAGTAATGATAAACTTCGTCTCGTGTCCTCACAATCTTTTAAAAATGTAGAGCCGTATTATTTACAACTACTTGTACTAGGTACACACTAATTTAACCAATACTTATTGCGACAACTATATAAAAAATGAGGTTGCACATGAAATTATTTTAATTGAAATAATGTTATATTAGTAAATATAGTTTTATAAATAAACTCACTCGAATATGTCACGGTTAGAGATATCGGAATATCTATATCACTTGAAAATAATGTTCGCTTCCAACTAATGGTCACTGCACTTTAAAACACCTTGTGGGTGTGATGACGTAAACCGCACTGATGGAGAAATTATGCAAATTGTAAATCCTAACGAATTTCGGAAAAAGAGTACGGGGCGGATGGTGGGGAGGGATCACGTATTCCCGTCCCTTTCACTCGCTGAGTCTATTGTATTATCAACAAATCATAAGTTGGTCAGGTGAAGCGCCGAGTCGTAAAGTAATGATCATATAAATGAATAAACGATTTATTTTTTTACTTCTTTGCATATTGAATATTACAGTTAATTTTTGCAGGTTATAGTTTTGGAATCTACACAAATAAATATTATAGGTGAGTGATGTCTAAGCTGGGCTAGGTCTTCTCTGTAGGTATTAAAAAAATACAATATACAGAGTACTGAATAGATAGACAAAAAAAAGTAAAATACTTGCGATTGTGGGCTTATTGTTTAATATATAATTTAATGATCAACGTAAATCAAAAATCACTATGGAACTAAAAGCGTTATAATGAAATATTCTGATTGGACCGTCTTAAGGTGTTGCGTTCCCAATATATAAACACCACGTGCCACTGTGTTCTTAGATTTTTTTTTTTTCTCAAACCGATTTCAATGCAATATTACGGCGCGGCGGTGCATACGTGGTTGATTTTGAATCGTAGAAAATAATCACGACTAGTATTTACATTCGACGCACGTATTATTATTAAATACCACACAATTGTACAATTATATTGACGTCAGTCGTAGCGTGGGGCCCCACACAGCCTTGAGGTGGAAAGTGTCTGTATCTAACGTTTAAAGCACACGCGTTGAGTTTTGCCAGAGTGGGCATCAAAATAACCCTTTTAGGAAGCCATAAAACATTTAAAACTGCTTAATTCACATTAATGTAAGGTCCTCATGCGACGGTTCGCACGTAATAATTTAAAACTTCCAGAGAGGTGTACCACCAGCTATTGTTTTGTGATAAGAGATCTTATGGAAAAATATTATTTGCATTGATGAAGTCCTCAAACAATACAACAGACAAAACTGTGGGACAACAATAATGCAATTCCTTTTTCGAGCTAAATTGTTTTTACTTATGACGACATAGAATATTTAGTTCTTCAGAGAATCAAACTTCTCTGAAGAACTAAATATTCTATGTTTTCTAATCTTAATTACTCTTTTTAAAGCTAAAGCATTCTTGGAAGTCAATTAAAACCGTATTCACTAATATTATATTTAAGTAGTTACACTTTAGTCTTTTGAAAAAGTTTGGTTTAGACATTTAGCCGTGTTTTTATGGGCTTTTAACCGAAATTGTAGTTTAAATTAAAAGTTGTTTCTTGTTGTTGAGAAAAGAAATATAAATAATACCAAATAGGTATTATTTATTTTTTTTGGTGTTATTAGGAGATTTGTCAAGGTAGGTGATCGAAGTATTGTGGTGAGAGTTTGGTCCAGTAAATATAGTATAATAATAACGTACAAAAATACTAAACATACAAACAGTAAACAATTTCTTTGAGTATCTCTTTGAGTTCCATTTTTGTCTTCATGGCATACTTGTAGCTAAATGTTATATTGGTTTTTATTAGATTCCATTGAAATCTGTTTGGAAGATCAGCGTATAGGACCGCATGCAGTTACACGTGGTGTTTATTTTATGAAATATATAAACATTAACAAAATGAACACAAGGCCTCAGACAATCCAATCATGCAATTAATTAAACAACTAAAATGACATCTTCTGTAACCTCGGCGAAAACTGAGATGCTACAACAAATTGTAAAAAAAGTACGAAAATCGTATAAACAACAAAAAACAAACAAACGAGATATGAAGAAAAGAAATAGTAGTCTAATGTAAATACTTATATTATGCTACTAAGTATTAAATTATATTATTTGTAAAGATAAAAAATTTATCTATATGGTTGTTATGAAATACTTATTAGCGATTTTCGCGTGAAACCCTACCTAAACATATGCATTTGCCATTATTACTTCTATCTAAATAATGTCTATCAACTCTGACTCTGACCTTTCCCTTATAAAATAACCATCGTACAAGTGACAGTAGGTTACATTGCAACAAATCATAAGTTGATATATCAACTCAGGTAAAGCGCCGAGTCATGAAGTAACCGTCTCTTTTACCTACCTACCGCCTACTAAACCACTGTCCTAAGTAATACGGTTGATTACTGTGAATCTGGTACGTACTAGTAATTATATTCGACGCACGTATTATTATTATTATTATTAGACTGTTTATACTGGAGATTGATGGCACTTGGTGGAACTTGCTACACATATTGAATAAATCACTTGTACTTTTCCACAATTATTAAATAATTGTGGAAAAGTACAATATGTTATTATTATTAAATAACACACCATAGTAAAATTGTATTGACGTCAGTCGTAGCGTGGGGCGGGTACACTACATAAATACGAAAAGCCTTATTCCGAAAGTTACAATCACGAATTTCAAAATTCCGTGTTTTTGAATACTCGGAGTTTTGTTTCTTAGGAATTATAATATTCGGAATTTTGAAAATCGGAATATTGAAATTCGGAATTAAGTATTTCGGAATTGTTGGGTGTTCCCAGACCAGGGGCCCCTCACAGCCTTGAGCTGGAAAACATATCACTGTTTCTAATGTTTAAATCACACGCGCTATGTTTTGCCGGAGTGGGCATCAAAATAACTCTTTTAGGAAGTCATAATATAACATTTAAAACTGCAAAATTCACATTTATTTAAAGTCCTCACGCGACGGTTCGCAGGTATACAGCACCATATAGCAGGTTTTAAGGAAATCGGTTTAGCGGTTACCTATAAAAAGCATGAAAATATTAATAATTAAAAAACGTCGGGGGTTTTTTAATTATTAATTATTTCATGCTTTCAAAAAGAACCTACAAAAAGTAAAATAATAACTATTACGTTATGACCTACCATAAGTATTGACCATTTGTCATTTGTCTCGTCGGGAGTTTTTAAAATTTTTAATTTAATTTTTTTATATAACAGACGGCTGACTTCAGTAGATTGTTATTTGAAACATATCCTTGTGCCTATTATGTTTATTATTATTATTATTTGATTTAGATTTCATTATCATTATAGTCTATGGGTGAAATGCTTAACCGATTATACCATAAGTAAATAAACAATCGCAATCCATTTTATGCTATCTAAACATTATGATATTATGTACCTAAAGGCGGTCAGTGACAGCGTTAGCGACTGTACGCAGTGTACGCGTACCGATCATCGCCTCAAATTATTATTTTAAATTCTGTGATTAGTTATATGGAAAAACTCCAAACCTTTGTTGCTCATGCATACTATGCATGCTATGTCATTTTTATTTTTTTCCTACACCTACCAGGTGGTTCTAGAGCGGGACATCAATATTTATTTAGTTTTAAACACTTAGAGTGAGCTACTAAAAGTGAGCTGTGATTGATCTTCATCCGAGCGTTAATTCCCAATCGCATCTGAAGCTTTTCAGCCCGGAGTCTGGGGTCCGCTTTACAAGTCTTAACTACGGATTTGGCTAGACCTCCATATTTTTCTGTGAAGCGATGGCCATCTGACCTCCACAACCCAATGGTAACTTTACTATTAGGCGATATCAAAGCTTTGCAGCTAGACCGTTGTTTTTGAACTTTTTAGGGCACCAACTACCCGTAACGACTGCCATAGATGTTCTTATGGCAACAGGGACCGACGGCTTAACGTGCTCTCCGAGGCACGACCAGACCAATGCAAATATCCATATTTCATGAACACAAATATTTGCACTGAGCGGGGATCGAACCCGTGCCTCCTGTGTTGCGGCCGCGTTCACTACCGCTACGTCACGGAGGCTGTCAAAGTAAAGTGTAAAAGCGAGCTGTGATTGACTGGGATTTAAACTCGAGGTTGCCGGTGGCGGCGCTCGTGACTCGGTTGGCAGGCGTAACCATCACGCCGCCACGCACATAGCAACGTGCATCAAAGTAGCTGTTTCCTACACTACGCGTGATCGAGCTCTGCTACGACACTGAGTGCTACAATGCTACGAGTGTCTACGTTTGGTTGTTTACTAACTGCTACGCCAACAAATATCTATAATATTGATGTGCGCTACAAATTGTTATCTTTTGTAACAGTCAACGAGTGTTGACACTTTCCGAAGGGGTATCAATATAAGAGGCCTAAATTAATATTGACTCATTCTTACATAATTATAGTTCGTCTCTTTTCTTTTTCTTATATACCTATTATAATTTGTCACAAGGACTTTTAAATAAAGACGAACTTTTGTAAAATTACTACTTAGAAGGAATACATCATCATCAGTGCGCCAATTGGTTGTATTGAAAGCTTACAATTTAACGCCACTCTCTTTCCTTTCACTATCTGATTATACTTTACTGAAATGAATGCTATTTGACACTCTAACCCCGAGAGGAATAAAATAAGGAATTATTAGAAAACTTAGGTTCGAATAAATCAGTCAATAAAACAACATCTTACAAATTAAATTGAATATTTATTAAATTATTTAATTAGAACAATTAGGTATAATAGTAAACTCTTTATTTTCAAGTAACTAAGACTCATGAGGTAAGTAACAATTTTTAAACTTACAGCTATGTTAGTAATATAATGTAATTAAAAATTTAAAAAAAAAACTAAAATAGCATAGGCTGGGCAATAACAATGATTATAAAATTCTCACTAAACATAAAAAGTATAATTTATTATTAGTACCCAATCAGATTGAAGTATATAATTAATAAGTACTAAATTAAATTAAGACTAGAATCTAAGATAAAATAACTATATTACTAAGATAAAATGACTCAATATTCAATGTTATTTATTGTCAATATAATATTATTATTACAACAATATTATTTTTTATTGAAGTTAATTCTACTTAACCTAAGTTTATCACCGCTTCCGGGGCGCTAGTGGACGAGAAGCGGCGCAACAAACTCCATCGCAGCATTTTCTCCAAGACGTCAAACTTACAATATACATAATTCCTTAAGACTAAACGGGGGCGAATATACAGTCATCAAAGGAGACAGGTATACATCTTTTCATATGAAGTTGTATGCAAACGTGTAATTACTTAATTCCTTACAGGCTGGTCATTGGTATCATGTCAAAATAATTAAATTATAAAAAGCGCAAACATTTCTATGATAAATGGTACAATATTAAACTAACTTATGATAAAATTACTTACAGATACAATGACTTATGATATTAAAATAACTAACTTATAATAAGATTACTGCCTAACTGATACTAAAATTACGAACTAACACTATACACAAAACGTTCTCTTGTCTGTTCTCCTCACGACGCACCGCAGACAGTGACTCGCGTCAGAAGCACGCGAGTTCGCCAGCCCCGCACGGCTCACATGGGGGAAAGAAGATGGGCAGCTCACCGTGGTCATGAGACCAAAACAGGGAGAAATGCAGGAGAATTGTGACTACTCTAATTAAATTCGGGAATATCAATAGAGTAGACACCGATAGGGAGAGGCCAATGTCCAGCAGTGGACTGCTATAGGCTGGTTGAGTGACTGCGACACCATTCCAAATATGCAGTCGTGACTGGTAGTGGTCGCTTCTTCTTAGCCTCCTTGACCCTTTCAGCTTCCTTCTCAAGACACCACTGCAGATATGCAGTCGTGACTGGTAGAGGCTGCTTCTGTTTAGCCTCCTTCTCCCTTTGAACCTCCTTCTTGAGACGACGATATGTATTTTGAATACATAAATTTCGTCGGAGGTCCTTCGTCCTACGCTTTTCCTTACAGATCTGCAGGATGGTGTTACGCTCTGCGTTATAATGCGCAGGCATAATAGACATCTTCGGTCTCGTCCCATGTTCATCGCTAGAGGCACCGGTGTCCTCGGCACCGCGTGAGCTCCCTTCTTCGTTTTCTGACGTCATTCTGTAACAAACACACAAACATATTAACACATATTATTAGCAATTCGTACAATTTTGAATTGGAAAAGAAATCACAAACTTTTGAGCTTTATTATTTGTTTAGATGTTTTGTTTAGAGTCCGAGGTCTAGCGTTAATTCAGTAACAGGTTGTGTGTATATCTAATTAAATAACATTGTACGACACACTACACAGCACTATCTATACCCACACTTAGCATGGCTTAACTAGCTCGCAATATGGTTTCTAGAGTGAGTATAACCACACATAGATACTTTATCTTATTGTAATTTCACGCCATTATTATAACCTAGAAATACCCAAACCAGTGCAAAATAAACATATTCATGAATACGAAAAGGTTTTTGAACTGAACAGGAAACAAAACCGCTACTTAATACCAATGATTTATATTATATATGTACTTATCTAATATTTACGCTACTTGCTGTGAGTACCTACAGTAGAAAGGGACTCGAAAGGTAACAATTAAAATAATATAAAGTTTTCAATTTTGACTCAGCAATATCGCATTATTATCCGTGACTTCAAACGCGTTTACTAAATGCGATATTGCTGTACTGAGACTACTGTATACATAGGTATCTATCTTCTTAATATATATAAATCTCGTGTCACAATGTTTGTCCTCAATGGACTCCTAAACCACTTAACCGATTATAATAAAATTCGCACACCATGTACAGTTCGATCCAACTTGAGAGATAGGATAGTTTAAATCTCAAATTATAGTCGCAATTTTAATTTATCGCGATAACCAACATCCACGCGGGCGGAGCCGCGGGCAAAGGCTATACTATTATAAAATTGTAAGGTGGTCGTGTCTGTACATTGGAGATATTTAAAAAAAAATACTTGAGTTATGTTATATTAACGATACTGAACACGAAAATATATTTTTTTCATTTCCTGTCTGTTTGTCTGTTTGTCTGTTTGTCTGTTTGTCCGCGATGGACGCAAAAACTACTGGACGGATTTTGATGCGGTTGTTTTTGTTAGGAAGGGCTTGCTCAGACTTAAAATCTTACGTTTGTTTAATCGGAATCGGTTGAGTAGAACCGAAGTTGTGAACAATTATGATAATAATCGGAAAATGGCCCGATAGACAGATGGCGCTTTTTATTATTATTAGTCAATTTTTATAGCTTATTACATCCGAGCAAGAATGTCAATTTATAGACTTTATTTTTACATACAAAATTGTGTAAACTAATACGTTTTTAATCATGAAATTAAAATTTGAATTTTTAAGATTTAGTTACAGAATCATAACTAGATGGCGTTCTCGCGTTTAAATTCAAGCTATCGTTTGGTTTCAAACTACCGATATACGCGAACCGGTATTTAATACTACTTTTTTTAATTTCTAATTTGTCAATTTGTGATATAGATTTTGGTACAGTCTTAAGATCCTTTACAAAATCGTTTTTCACGCAAATACAGATTAGAGCTTGGCGAAGACGAAGTACCTTTTATAGTTGAGTACTTGAGTAGACAGGAAAGGTACAGGTAGTGCGAGAAGGGCAATGCAATGGGGACTACAATAGAGAGTCGAGGAGATATCCAGGTAGGAACATTCTTATATACCACTTAAGTGGCAAACAAGCACCCGGCCCACCTGATGGAAAGTGGTTACTGTGGCCTATAGACGTATGCAACTCCAGAGGCGTCACACTCACACTCGCCCTTCTTGAAGTACCCCATCCCAATACTATTGTCGTGAGTCGTACTGTAATAGTGAAGTCGAGTATAGTGGCATCGAGTAGAGACGCGAATACAGAGTGGAGTACTCGTACCTACTACGTGGAGTACAGAGTCAAGTAGGAGCCGAATAGAGAGGCGAGTACAGTGTCTAATCTTTTTTTTATATATACTACATACTTAGGTCACAGACAAGCACACGGCCCTCCTGATGTTAAGAGGTTACCGTGGCTTATGGGCGAGTGCAACACCAGGGGCGTCACACCCGCGCTATGCTGTAAGAACAGAGGGATTCTGTGCCGTCAGCGCAAAAGATAAGTACGGCAAAGCCTTTGGTTTTCCCACTGACAGCACAAAATCTCTGGCAACCCTACTCACCTTTAGAAACACTACACGAGGTTATTAGGTAAGTCGTGAACTTCTGTAGGGCCAGTCGGACTGCTCGATTGGGACGGATATACCGTCGTTTCCTACCTCCTCTAAAAAATAAAGCTCCTCTAATCAGCGTTCAACGCGCAACTCTCTGCACTAAAATTTATAACACCACGCGATAAACGACATCCACGCGGGCGGAGCCGCGGGCAACAGCTAGTAAATAAATAAAACAAAACTGAAAAGCTCCGCCAGTAATGGTTTAACTCAACAAGAATTTGCGAACATCTTCCGTAAGCAAACGTCCGGTTGTTACAATCACGTATCAAGAATTTTTAAAGGTCTAAATTAATACCCTGCTGTCAAAAATCGCTGTAGCACCGCATGGATAGCAAGATCGAGTACTGCGCGTAGCACATTTAAGAACCAAGATAATACACAATAATATATGTTCCGAAATATACACACTTATTTCATCAAACAAATTATTTTTATGGGACTATTAAACATTTACTATTAAAGATTATAATTGCACATGAAATGATTGCAAGTGAAATAATATTATATTAGTATAATTTTACAAATTAACTTACCCAACAACGTGTCCGCTTTCAACTTTTTCCGACATGATAAAAACTGTTTTCATTAATTTATTAACAACACTTTACAAGACCTTGACGGTATGATGGCGTAAACTGCACTGATAGAGAATATACAATTGTATATCCTACATTCGGGATGGAGAGAAGGAGGCGGACGGTGGGGAGGGGTCACGTATTCCCTGTCCTTTTCACTCGCTGAGTCTATTGTATTATCAACAAATCATAAGTTGACCAGGTAAAGCGCCCAGTCACAAGATAATAATAATAATAATTTATTTTTCCTTTAACAATTATCCTACAAGTAGAACATAACAGGTCATTTTCGCAGGTTACTGAATGTTTTTGAAAAATATACAAACACCTACCTTACTCAAGGCAAGGCCTGTGTGTTCGAGAGATATGGCCCTGGGTCGGCCGGGGTGCGAGGGATATGGCTACGACAATCTCACCTCCGGCAACCGACGGCCCACAGTCGGCGTGCGTTTTAGTCGGTTCGAGTCCGACATTACCTCCTCCTCCGATTCCGGCGGGGGAGGTATCCGTGGGGATTTTAAAAGGCCTGTGTTTCAAATCACTTGGTTTCCTCTGTAGGTATCGTTTGTTTTGCACAATCATTTACATTGATGTACAGTCAACGACAAAAGTAGATTAACAAATTCAAAATACATATTATGCTGTAAAAAATATACTACAGTATGTCGGAAATATTGATACCTACTTGTGATTCGGAGCTTTATTTGATAGTATCTAACTAAATGATTAATAATCATAAATTAAGTGATTCAAATTAAATTAAATTAGTGTTTGGTGTGATTAAATATTCTGATTGGATTGTCTGAGATCTTGCGTTCCTTTCGTCACAGCTAATTCCCATACATCTTACAATAGAAACACCACGTGCCATTACTTTATTTAATTTATTTTATAAAGCGATTTCAATGTAATTTTGCGAGTGTGCTTAAACTTGAAATTATTTGAACCGAATTAGAGATTAATTATTATTTGTTTAATATTTTTTGTTATCATTCTTTAATTTTCGATTCCCTTTAATCTTAGATGGTACGAGTATTAGCAAGCATTCTGTTCGTAGGTATAACGGGATATTAGTAATTAGCAAGTTGACGGTTGCTGGTTGTTATAGAATAACGTCGATAACTTCAAATTTTAGAGTACATAGACCTAAATATATGCATTTAGCTGTTAGTATTCATTAAATTTAACTTTTCTTTTTATATACTAACCATTAATTGTACAGGTATATCACTATCATCACTACATATTATAAAACAAAGTCGTTGTCGCTGTCTGTCCATCCCTATGTATGCTTAAATCTTCAAAACTACGCAACGGATTTTGATGCGGTTTTTTTAATAGATAGAGTGATTCAAGAGGAAGGTTTATATGTATAAGACATGCATAATATTATAGAAAAACACTGATAAATTTAGAGATAATACCACGCGGGCGGAAAATATGGTGGTACGAAGTTCGCCGGGTCAGCTAGTTATGTATATAATGTAACGGATCATAATTTGATATCAACTCAGGTAAAGCGCCGAATCATAAAATAATCGTCTCTTTTATCTGCCTACCTACTAACCTACCATTTTAGTAATAAAAGAGAAACATATTTTCGACTGAGTCGCTGACTAGATATCTATAAAAATAAGTAGGTACGAATAAATCGTTACTACTGCTAAGGGAGTCTCAATACATTGTTTTATAGATTTAGTAGGTGCACGCGGCAATAACAAAGGGTCCAGTATGTCCGAGATATAGATAGTTGTGATTATGCGATTTTTCAATAAAAGTAATGTCGTACCTTTCATGGGTGCGAGCACACGAGCTGAGTTTTGAATGTGTGAACATCAGAATATAGGTAGCACGATTTATGAAGCAATTTTGCATATTTGTAATAACCAGGCTGCTGCTGATAAGTATGCTCAAAGACCTCACACGACGGGTTCATGGTTTATGTGTAACTTCCGCTAAGGTTTACCTGCTAATGTTTTATGATAAGAGAACGTAATGAATACTATTCTCTGAAGACATTACAAAGACTTTTAATAATTCCAATTCCTCATAAAACAATAGAAGGAAATAAAACGTGAGACAAAAGTAGCTCAGTACTATTCATGTTTTCATTTTTTTTTTAATATTTCAAACTATAAGTAGAAGGAATAATTTAACCGGTATTCATTTCCTAGAACTACATTTACAACGCCCGATTCACTTAAATGCTACTGTTGTTTCAAATAAATCGTTGTACTCAGAGGGTATAACATAAACCATTCGTTTTAATTAGTCTTGTGTAGTTCGCGAACGATGAACGATTAGGAAACGTTTCTTAGTACTGGCCGAATAGAGCTGTTTCCTAAACGTTAATCGGTCATCGGTCTATTCGGTAATCGGTCGGCGCTACTTGCTCTGAACTATGTAAACCAACCGAGTTGCAATATGCACCTTATAAATAAAGAAATAATGATCTTTTTGCATTGCTCCGATTTTACAGTGTACAGTGTTCTAGTTCATTTAGTTCAAGGCACAGTCTAACGAATTTCACACTTCTTGTGGCATTTTAATGTTGTTTTTCCTTAAATCCTAGTGACATGTTAGTAAAAAAATTGTGAGTTTGTTTATATTATGGATAGTATATTCGTAATCACCAACCCCAAAAACCCTGAAAACGATACCCATAACGATTTTATTGAAAATTGCGAGTCCGCCATCTTGGATCGCTAAATGGATAGAATATTCGTAATCAGCAACCCTAAAAACCCTGAAAACGATAGTGATAACTGATAAGGCCTTTTCTTACTCGACAAATAAAAATCCGAAGCCTTGCAGATACACATAACGTACGGCTCTTGTTCGGTCTGAACTATTAGAGCTTGAACTTGAACAACCAATGTAGTTTAAGAACCGATACCGAATAGAACTACCGAACTAATAGAACTAGTGAACTAATAGAGCTTGAATAAACTACCGAACTAATAGAACTAATGAACTAATAGAGCTTGAATACTTAACAACCGCTCACTGAGCGGTTGTTAAGTATTCGGTCACTGAGCGGCGCTCAGTGACCGAATAGAACTATTAAGCTGAACTAGTTCGTTGCTTAAACTGATCTAGTTCAGAGCGCTCTTTTGAGTGACCGATTAGGCACAAGACTAGTTTTAATACAATCATTTCAAATTTTAATATATTTACAATCCCCTAGCTTACCGATTATTTCAAATAAGTACATACAAATATACACTCGCTACTAGGATTTGAACTCGAGGTCGCTGTTTGCGGTGTTTGAGTCTTGGGTGCATAACTGTCGCGCCACCATGCACGTAACAACGTGCATCAAATAAGATGTGTGCTACACTACGCGTGATCGACTTCTGTTACGACACTGAGTGCTCCTGTGTTTCGGATGTCTACGCATGGCTGTTGACTGACTGCTACGCCAACGCACATGTATAATATTGATGTTCGCTATGACTTATTAACCTTTGTCATAGGATTAGTTGACTCCACCCTGCCAGAAATATATATCAACAAAAAAAAGCCATTTTATCTCTAGCTGCTGCTCGCGGCTGGCCCAGACGCGAGCTGCTAGGGTTAATTATCTAAAACATCCGAAAACCGTGTGCCTGCATTATAGTACTGAAGAATATTATTTTTATACACTAATAAATACTTTGAAAATCTGGTTTGATGTTCTCATAAAACAATGGTACAGAGCATGTTTCTGATCAAACAAGACAATAATAAAACACAGTTGTTTTGTTTGCACATCCCTTTTATTAGTTCTAACGATAAGCAGACAAGAAATTATATAACCTGATTTTTTATTGTGCGCAAAATCCCCACGGATACTCCCCCCACACCTCGCGAAGGAGGCTATGTTGGACTTGAACCGACTAAAACGTACGTCGTCTGAGGGTCGTAGGTTGTCGGAGGTGAGACTGTCTGAGACATACGAGTATCTCTCGTACCCCGACCGACCCTTTTCTTTCTCTTTTAATATCCCAAGATCCCTTTTAATATTATTAACGATAAGCAGCTAACTTTACGGACAACCTCTGTGGCGTGTAGTCTAAAACTTGATCTAATCCAGAACTAGACCTCGACCGCTTAGTCTAACAACTTTTCTAACTGCATTGCCCCGATATCGCCAACAGTTTGTGAAGGTTAGATGCCAGTTGCTCGTTCTCTCTCTACTCCAAGATGAAAGCTGCAGATGCAACTGGGACTAACGCTAGGATGAAGACTTATTTTAAGCAGGACTGAATTAAGAGATTTATTTTATACCACTTAGGTGACAGACAAGCACACGGCGCACCTAATGGAAAGTGGTTATTTATTTATATACTTAAAACGATCATACATACATACAATCACGCCTTTATCCCCCGAGGGTTACGCAGAGGTGAATTAACACCCACATTTTACCAGTCGTCTCATCTTCTCGTACAATTATCATTACAGGATTATACCTAATGCAATGGTAGAAGGAAACTAATGAGAAATGTACGGCTTACAATAACTTTAAAACACTAAATTAAACTAATTAGACACACACAATTGAGTAAATATGACCTCTGTGAATTCACTCCGGGAACATGAAAATAAATCCACCTTTTGGGATACCGCATTGAGCACACGCAACGTTCGCGTCAGCGCCGCGGCGCTAACTACAGGAGGATGGTACGCGCACACGGCACTGAGAATAGTGGCGGCCGCCTCCGTCGTCCCACGTACTCGTCCGGGACATACAGACGGGCCGTCTGCAGTACTGCCTGGTTATCTATTTGTCCTCTTATGACTTTAATATATTATGTGGCTATTGTAACCCATCATACCCAGAACAAACAAAGTAGGATACAGTAATGGATATCCTGGGTGTACCTCATGTATCTTCAGGTACCTACAGGAACCTACTAAATATGTTCTGGATACGTTCCAGCATGACTTTATACCGGTTGTCTATTGTTTAACCGAAGATTATATGCCATAATCATCATATTCCCGAATTTCATTTACCCGAATTTCATTTGCCCGAATGTTTTGTTTGACCTAAAAGACATATGACATACTTTTAATTGCCCGAAACTTAGATACCATAACATACGAGTGCCATACTTGTTGTTTTACATATTTTTATTTGCCATAATAATTATTAGACATAATATTTAAACGCCATAATGATTATTAGACATAATATTTATACGCCATAATGATTATTAGACATAATATTTAAACGCCATAATGATTATTAGACATAATATTTTCTTCTTGCTCTTTCTGGCTGTCGATGTCGATGGGTGTGTTGGGTGGATGGGTTAATGGTCACAGTTCTAACCTAACTCAAATGGCACCTAACCAAACTACTTCTGGGTGGTTTATAAAAAAATAACCACGAAGGGGATAGCGGGGTCTATTCGCTCGCTTCGCTCGCTCAAACGACCCCGCCATCCCCTTCTAACCTAACCTATCCGAGTCGGGGTGCCCTAAAGTCCCGATTGCATCCAGTTTCACCTGATATAACAACCGTTACACACTGTCACTGTTACACAATGTCGATGGCAGTTGATGTTATGGCATATGATAATTATGGCATGTGATAATTATGGCAAGTGATAATTATGGCATGTGATAGTTAGGGCATGTGATAATTATGGCATGTGATAATTATGGCATGTGATAATTATGGCATGTGATAATTAGGGCTTACAATGATTCTGACAAATGATGTTATGGTAAGTGACTTTATGGGAAACAAAGATTCTAGCACGTGATTAATATAGCAAATAAGAGTAGGGTAAATGAATATTATGTCTGTTAATATTATGGCTGTTGACTATTATGGTAAATGATATTAGGGTAAATAAAATTCGGGCGAACGGCGGTATACCCTTTATACCTATCTTCATGAGTCGACCAGGTAGCCGAGTTATCCTCTAGAGTCTAGATGACTCCTAACGTGAGCCTCAAACAGTGCTTTTAACGCACCAATGTTTGTAAACTGATGGTAATTGTAAAAGACTGTATGTAAAGAGTACGATACACCAGTTTTGATGATAATCTATAGGCCTTCTGGTTAAGAAAATAATTATTTCCAACCTCAAACCTAAGCAAAGTATAGAGTGAACAAGTGTTGATTGCGTACAATATATATTATATCCACATAAGGGTATTAGTGAACTTGTATTATCCTAAATGAGAGTAAATTCTCGTAATAAAACTTGTTCAAAATCAATCAAATTCAGTTTCAATTAAATCTCAAACTCCCAGATGTCAAAATCGATCAGGACGATAATGTTCGATCTTCAAAATTGTTTAACGAGTATAATTTGGTACATTGAGATTAGATCGAGACTAAAACAATAACAGATTTGTATGACTTGTCCCTAAGGATTAAACAATGGAGGAGAATTGGTAACATTGTTGAATTAAAACAATCAGGTTATATTAAATAAATATATTTATTATGGTTGTCGCCACTCGGGCGGTATATACGCGTGGTGGTAATGGCACTTTAATTTATTCGTGCATTTGTTGCCGAAGCGGCATGGCTTCGGATGGTAGTAGAGGCACGCCGGGTTTAGGCACTCCGGATAGAACTTGCACCTCTAGTGGGGAAAACGGCCGCTGCTATGTGCTTCTTAGCTGAGACTGTAAAAGGAAATGTTCTTAAATAAATACAGAATCACAGAGGTAGTATGCGGTACACCTGTCCCGTATTTCAAACAACGCTCAGTTATGAATCTACACTCACAATGACATTAGAACTATCACCTAGAATACAATCTGATTCAAAGATCTGTACTCCACTAGCGGACTGGGCAGACGTTTTCCTGCATGATATTTTTTGTCACTCAACTCCTCTTAAACGGCTGGACCGCTTTGAGTGAAATTTTTTATATGCGTTTGCGTGGCACCCTGGATGGTTTAGATTTTAAAAAAATAATAAAAGAAGACGTTGTCCAGCATGATATTGTTTTTTGTGAAACCCGTTTAGGTGGAGTTCACTTACATATACACGTACAGTAGAGTTATATTTATAAAGATTTGGTCAGGTACTTAACTAACCATAAACCATCTTGATGTGTTACTATGTTTTATTAAAAAACTAAGTTTATTAATATTTTCTATATAGAAAGTCATTTGAAAGACTAAAAACCGAAATTGAACCGCGGCTGCTCAGTTAGGAAGCCTAGTATATTTGTTTCAATTGTGTTCTTTATAAAAAGTCGCTACGAGATTTTTACCTTTAGATTAATACTAATCTAAAGGTAAAAATCTCGTAGCGACTGATTAGGTATATACATACCTAATCAAATAGAATACAGTTATAAATTGAGATTCAGGACTGAGTATCGTTGTGAAATACTGGCCTTAGTGCTATGGGTACCAGGGGACCATAAAAACCTAGTGATTGACACTTGTAGACAAACAATACTTTGACATAATTTGAGATTATAGAGGTTAACACACTGTAAGGTTAAAAACATTAGCTAAGTCAGTCTCCGGCAAGAAACTCAGCGGGCATTTTTATTTTTGGTCTTTTTACAAAAATGCTTCGTCTACTTTACAATCGTTTGCTTGAGTAGCATGCATGCATGAGTGAACAGCTCATTTTCAAACTAGTTTGTCGTCTAAATATTCTTGTATTTTAAAATAACCTTTTTGGCACGGTTTCCTCTTAACTACATTTTTAAATTTTATTTATAGGTAAATCCCTAGAGTGTTCCACTTACCGACTCCAGGCGCGGTAGGCAATACTGGTGCGGACGGCGCGTTTGGTGAATGTGAATATACGCAGTTCCGCCGCGCACACGTCGGCCAGAACTTGCAGCGCGGATGCGCAAACGCGCACGCCGAGCCGTAGCGGCACGCCGGGAACAGGCGACACCACGACTTGCGCGTCACCGATGACACTGTCAAACGGATCATTGCTTGTTAACGAGGAATAAAGTGTAAAAATACTTCATAAAACAATATTTCTCATTCATTTTCAATAATTCGTATCATAAAAAAATATGTTTTCAAGATTTTTGAACTCAAATAAAACCGAGAGAAGTGGTCGCCATAATAAAAATGCTAGTAAGAACAAGCTCTAACGATATATCATTTTTTTTTATCGTAATCGAAAATCGAAATATCGTACTTTCAATTTTGGACCAAAATGGGTGATGTCCTTCAGTTGCATTTTTTGCTGTTTCAGTATGACAGTGGTTTTGCTGTGACATAAAATTAGCAGAATCGGGGCCCAGGAGTGGACTGCCAAGGTTCCTATTTGCCGTTTATATGGTAACGGTAGTGTTTGACAGAACCCTTTTATGTATGGTAGTGAATGCAGGGTTTAGCAGTAGAAGTATGAAATTAGAACTCTCTGGAAATAAGAGATTTGAATAGTGAGGAACAGCGTGATGTGGTATGGTAAGAAGATGTAGTGACCAAAATAGAGAAAAGAGATACTGAGGTTATACAGATAGATAGAGAGTATGTACGAAAGAAAATCATCAACTCAAAAATAACAATATATAATTATTACTCGGGGATACTATGATATTAAAGTGGATCGGGCACATAGAATGAATGAGTACTGAGTGAATGACACATCAAGTATGTGTCATTAATAGCACATATAATTGGACAGGCAGGCCAAAGGCAATTTTGCTGAACATAACGCTGATCAAATTCATGAAGTATTGAAAAACAGGAACTGCCCTTTTTAAGAGCAGTAAGCTTACATGAAAGGTTAAATGACAGTAGAGGAAACTCCTGAAGTATAAGGACTAAAGTAGGTAAAAGGCTATTGTTTGTAGGATATCATGAATACTTACGAGGTGGTACAGCGTCATATTTAAGGCTACTGTCCCCACTTTCACTTCTCTCTTGCAACTTCGCCTTCTTTTCTCCACTTACGTCGATTGGTGACCCTTTTCTCTTCATGGCCACTGGTTTGTATAATATGTTACTGTGAAAATATTAGAATAATATTGTAAATACCGTGATTATGTTATATAATAGGTACAATAGAATATACTTTAAATATAAATATGAATTACATGACTATAATGAAACCTAAAATTAACTGAAACTAATACTTTAATGTACCTACTTGTATAAATTAATGCTAATAAATAAACAATAAAAAGAAATAGTTCAGAATTCATTCCGAACTACAAACAACTTTCTATTGAAGTAATTTGAAAGAATTGACTTCAAAAAGTGTATTTTACTGTACTTGGATATAATTGTACTGTGCTCTACTGTATTTGAGTATTAATTGATACTAAACATTTGTAGCTCGGTGCGCCAAAGCCAAGGTATATTGTCGTTTGCTATATTGACTCTTCTCCCGCGATTGAGCGGTCAGACGGCATCGCTTCGTCACTTCCATCAATCAGTAGAAGTGGTACCGGTTTGCAGGTAAGTTTATATCGAAGATCTTGATAGAGCCCTGCCTCTGTAGTCTATTAAAACGTGTTGAACTAAAACTATTTTTAACGGATTCTATCGCGATTTATTCATTATCTACAATGAACCCGACGCGACGTTTCGGTTGCTTTTCAGCAGCCATGCTCACATCGAGATTCTCCCCGTGACAGAATCCGTTAAAAGTAATGTTAGGTATATCACTATATAACATTCGCATAAACCACGCATAACCGATAGTATCATATGAAAACATAATCAAGATACGTACTTAAGTACTCTTTTGTCGGTATTGAGCATACTGACACAATCGTCGCCGTCGCTGTCCGACTCGTATTCAGAGACGTGTACCACGATCCTCGGCCGCGGCGTCGGCAACACAACAACTACGCGCTTGACGTGTTGATCCATTGTCTCTGGAGTTTGAACGGTTAAAAATATAAGAAATTTTTTAAAAAGGCCTAAGCATTGATTTGTCCCAACAATTATTTAGTAGATACATTAGCCGTTGCCTGCGCTATCACCCGCGTGGATGTTGGTTAAATCTTAGTTGATTTTTTTGACATAGCATGTGTCCATTCCCAGGTTCTAGTCTATCTCTTCACCAAATTTTATTAAAATCGGCTTAGGTTTAAATGTGTAAGAGAACAGATTGAGTTATTTTCACATCTATACTATTATTTTTGTATATGGAAAATGTTTGTTCGCAATGGATGCGAAAAATAATGAATCGATTTTGATACAGTTATTATTTTTTACAAAAGTTCTCAGCCAGGCTTAAAATCTTACTTTTTGTTTAATTGCAATCGGTTGAATAGGACCGGAGATATGAGATTCACGGGGTGGAGCCAGGCGGACGGCTTGTTTATAATATTAGTAGGATAGTATGAACAACAATTTACACCAGGTGAATGGGTGATATAGGGCTATTTGGATTAAAAAATAAATATCAGCAGAACGCAATAGACTCAAGAAATGATTAGTCGTCAACGTAACTAACCGGTTTCCGCTTAAGGTGGGGATACAGAAAGACGTGACTGGATGAAGGGGCTATCTGACAATCTCAAAAATATAGAGATAGTGAATATTCAACTTTGATTCTTCATTTACAGATAACTAGTCATAACGTTTTCTTACTATCTATGCAATAATATAATTAAATAGGGTCTCGTATAAACAGTCAGAAAATGTTATAGTTATCTGTAAATGAAGCATTAAAGCTTTGAAATCATTTATCTCAATATTTTAAAATTGTTAGACAGCCCCTTCATCCACTAACGTGTTGAATTGTATGTAATTTCATAGGAAAGGCAATATTTTTAAATCCATGTGCAATGATTATACTCATAATTATTATCGTAAATTTAATAACATATTACTTTAATTTTATAAATAAACTCACTCATAAATTCGTCCGCTTCCAATAATTTTCACTACTACACAACACTTTACTGAGATCTTCACTACTCGATGGCGTTAACTGCACTGACAGAGAATATGCAACTTGCATAATGCAAGTTGTATATCCCAATGACTTCTGGAAAAAGAGAAAGGGGCGGACTGGGGGAGGGGTCACGTATTCTCTATCCCTTTCACGCAGTCAGGTAAAGCATTGAGTCATAAAAATAACCACGTGCTTGCACCCTTGTTAATTAATATTATTGAAATACATATATGTATTTAACTGGGCCGCTCAAAACCAAAGGTCATATTAAATTATCCACTCCTCAAAGCCAAGGGTCCAGTGGGTCCTAAATATTGATACTTGTGATAATGCGTTTTACTTGATAGTAACTTTTTCTTGAAATAATCAGCACCCCTACCTTTTATTGATAATATCCAGATGACGATAATATTTTAGTTGTATGATTGGATTGCCTGAGGCCTTGAGTTCATTTCGTTACTGTTTTTATATTTGAATGGGTAATTTCACGATGCCAAATTTTTTGCTAATTTCGGTGGCAGTTTTCAATCATAGGTTTTCCGATGAAAAAATTTAATGGAGTTCTTTTAGAATATCTAGTAGTATATAGTTTTCTAAAAGAACATTGAAAATTTTTTTCATCGGAAAACCTATGATTGAAAACTGCCACCGAAATTAGCAAAAAATTTGGCATCGTGAAATTACCCGAATAGATAAACACCACGTGCGTTTAACTGTGCAAACAGATTACAATGAAATCTGAAAAAGCTGGTATAACATTTACATGTACGCCATGAAGACAACAGTGAAACTGAAAAGTTCCGTCAGTAGATAAAAGTTGAACAGTCAACAAGAAAATATTCTTCTTATATCTATCTATAGCGTTAATTCCCAGTCGTATCCGAAGCTTTCAGCTCGGAGTCTGGGGTCCGCTTAAGGCCCCGAATCAGATCAGCATCCAAAAATCGGTATTTTCGAAACCGTTTTTCTTTTATCTATAAAACCTACAGATCTGGAATTTACATACCTGCATACTACAGGATATACAGAGTAACTTAACTTCTCCTTTACATAAAATAAATAAAAAAGGAGAAAATAGTTGAAAAGAGGCTCTGAACATCACTCTACTCTTTCTTATGAAACCAAATATTTTCTACAGTATATGTATCCAAATAATCTAAAATTTCACATGTATGTTAAATAAGTGTATTAGCATGACGTGACCTTCTTAGTTAGTAACCGTCGCCTATAAAGTTATCTATTAAAATGAGTTTTACTGCTTTTTACGGTTCAAATAAATGAGCGAATGACCTTGAGCATTTGTATGGTAAAAGTCATTCGCGTATGTAATCACCTTAACCAGTCTTAACTACGGATTTTGGCTAGACCTCGATATTTTCCGTGAAGCGATTGTCATCTGACCTCCACAACCCAATGGTAACATTAGGCGATATCGAAGCTTTGCAGTTAGACCGTTGTTTTTTTTTTTGGATTTTATAGGGCTCCAACTACCCGTAACGACTGCCATAGATGTTCGTATGGCAACCGGGACCGACGGCTTAACGTGCTCTCCGAGGCACGACCAGACCAATGCAAATACTCATATTTCATTCACACAAATATTTGCACTGAGCGGGATCGAACCCGCGCCTCCTGCGTAGCGGCCGCGTTCACTACCGCTACGCCACGGAGGCTGTCAATATAATATATTCAACATGAACATTATGTAATTTATATTATTCGATTACAATTATAATTACAATCACTAGCAGAAATATTCGAAGCTAATTGGATGGGTACTTCCACTTTGGTCCACCAAGCGTCCCCACTGGTTGGGCAAAATAGACTGTTAAAAATGACTTGTTAAAAGTAGCCGGAACATCGGGATAATTGTAAATAATACCAAATAAATCGCGATTGAATCCAATTAAAAATGATTTCAATGAATCACCTTATTACTGTTGAAAACTTAGCAACTAACAAGAAACAATTTTTTATTTAAACTTCAATTTCGGTTAAAAACTTATAAAAACTCGGCCAAATGTCTAAACAAAACTTTATCAAAAGCCTAATGTGCCTATCTAAGTATGATATTAGTGAATGCGGTTTCAATGGACTTCCAAGAATGCATTAGCTTTAAAAAACGTAATAAAAACTAGCTGTTGCCCGCGACTTCGTCCGCGTTAAGTTCGGAATGACTCGAACCCATGTCACAGAACAGATAATTCAGTTAATTCGTTATTATCCAAGAATGCATTAGCTTTAAAAAACGTAATAAAAATTTAGAAATATGGAATATTCAGCTATCCTGAGAATCAGACGTCATGGGCTCATTTGAAAACAATTTTTCTTTTATACCACTTAGGTGGCAGACAAGCACACAGCCCAACTGATGGACTCACTCGAACAAGCAATAATTGTCCTCCATTAGAAACAATTCTAATACATATTTCGATTTTCAATGGATTAACATTAGGTAATAGGTTATTATGTGTATGTCAAAATAATAAAACATGATGATACATAAATATATGTTATTAGGACGGGCTATTAGTACAGACTAATTAAATAACCCGGCCCTGATCGTTTCTGGTATTGTGCAAAAGGCTCCATCACGGTAGGCGCATTTTCACGCTGGATTGCGAGGGCCAGCCTCTGCACCAAGAAAAGTCCGGATAGAGAGTCGCAAAAAGTGTAAAGTAGCATAATATACATCTACATACATACTTATGCGCCGGAATTTGTTACCTGTCCTGTGTCCTTGGTGAAAACTGAGATGCCATGACCCACGACGTTAGTTGAGTGTGTCGAACAGAACGGCTCTTTTTTACTGTGTAAGGTAGTATTTATGTAAGTTGTTAACTTTCAAAATTTCGTTATAACGCAGTAACGCTATTATTATTTAAAAATATATGTATATGCAAGTAGAAAAACCGGGCTATTGATTGATTCCTAATAATATTGAACTACTGTTTTAAAAAGGCTTTTATAAGGTAATAGAATTGCAGTACTAATCGTACACGTAGGTACATGTAGGTACATAGTTTCAGAGAACAGTGCGTTCAAACCCACTTTTTACCTTTATTATTTGTATAAATGTTCTAGTTATAGCCGTATAGCGTGTGGGGTCTGACTTTACTGCGAATTTTATAAAATAATCACGACTTGTATTTAGATTCGACCTACGTATTAATATTATTATAAAATAGCACTCGATGGTAAAATTGTATTGAAGTCAGTCGTAGCTTAGGGCCTCTCACAGCCTTCAGCTGGAAAATATGTCTGTATCTAACGTTTAATGCACACGTGCTGAATTTTGCCGGAGTGGGCGTCAAAATAACCCTTTTAAAAGTCATATACTATTTTAAAACCATTTTATTCACAATTTTAGAAAAAACCTGGGCTTTTAAAGACCACGCTATGGTTCGGGGGCAATTATCTAAAACTTTCAAAAAGGTGCACCTGCTATTATTTTGTGATAAGAAAATGGACTACTGAACAATATTCTATTCATACACTTTAAATACTTTGAAAACCTGGTTAGCAATTCTCAACAACAATGGAACAGAAAAATGGCCGATAAAAATACTACACTATTTTTTTTTTGTTTATACATCTCTTTTCATATTTTTAACGATAAGTAGTTAAAGAATTAGACAACCGGTGTTGTTTTCGTTGAACTATATCGGTGCCCCCTATTAACATTAGTGCTAATCTTGTCTCATACAAGTTGTTGTTTAAAATTCAAACAAGATTAATACAAAAAATAAATTATAGTAGATATAATATAATAATTATATTACTACTATTTATTTTTTGTACTTAATTTGTTTTTGTTTGTAGTTTGCACGATAATGTACTTGTTGTTTTGTACTTTGTCGTAGCATCTCAGTTTTCGCCGAGATTACAGGACTGGTAACGAATTTCAGCGGATAAGTATGAAGTACCGTAGGTATACTAATATTATAATAAGGAAAGAATAAGGCAACTGGCGACACTCAATCCAGACTGTTCTTGGTGCAGAGGCTGGCCGTCGCAATCCAGCGTGGAAATGCGCCAAGCGTGATGGACACTTTCACACCAGGAGCGATCAGGGTCGGGTTATTTAAAGACTATATACTAATAGCGCGTCCTAATGAAATATATTATGTATTAATATTTTGACATACATAATAACTTATTGCCTAATGTTTATCCATTGAAAATCAAAATACATGTATTAGAATTGTTGCTAGATGTTCCAGCTAAATCGTTTCAAACGAGCCCATGACGTCTGATTCTTAGAATAGTTAGAATATTTCTTAATCTTAATTACTCCTTTTGAAGCTAATGTATTCTTCGAATTCCATTGAAACCGCATTCACTAATTAGGTAGGTATACTTTTGGCTTTTGAAAAAGTTTGGTTTCGACATTTGGCCGAGTTTTTGTAAGTATTTAACCGAAATTACATTTTAAATAAAGAGTCATTTCTTGTTAGTTGCTAAGTTTTCAGCACGTTAAGCCGTCGGTCGATCCCGGTTGCCATAAGAACATCTATGGCAGTCGTTACGGGTAGTTTTAGCCCTAAAAAATCCAAAAACAACGGTCTAGCTGCAAAGCTTCGATATCGCCTAATGTTATCATTGGGCTGTGGAAGTCAGATGACAATCGCTTCACGGAAAAGGTCTAGTCTAAGGTCGAGGTCTAGCCAAAATTCGTAGTTAAGACTGATAAAGGGGACCCCAGACTCCAAGCTGAAAAAGCTTCGGATGCGACTGGGAATTAACGCTAAGAGGAAGGCTAAGTTTTCAACAATAATAAGAAGATTCATTGAAATAAAATCACTTTTCAATTGATACTATCGCGATTTGTTTGGTATTATTTACATTAAGCCTGATGTTACGGCTACTTTTAAGTAGCCATTTTTAACCTTCGACTTTACCCCTGTGTAACTTTAATTACCTACCCATCCTTTAAATATTTCCGCTGTATGATTGTAATGATAATTCTAATCGAATCATATAGATACATTTAATATCATTATTGTTGAATATAATGTTCTTGTTGACTGTTAAACTTTTCTCTACTGGCAGAACTTTTCCGTTTCATTGTTGTCTTCATGGCGTACAAGTAAACGTTATACATATCGGCTTTTATTAGATTGCATTGCAATCTGTTTGGGAGATTAGCGTATCGCATACGCAACGTATACGCAGTGACACGTGGTGTTTATTTCATAAAATACTAGCTGTCCCGGCGAACTTCGTACCGCCATAAATTTCCCGTTCCCGCTGCACTTTTACACCTTCTCTGGACATTCACGAACATTTCAAGACTAAAATTAGCCAAATCGGTTCAACCGTTCTTGAGTTATAAGCTAACAACGAAAAGTGGCATTGATTTTTGTATATTAGATAATTTAGATTTTGTAAGTACATTCATTTCAGTAAAGCATAATCAGATAGTGAAAGGAGAGAGAGTGGCGTTAAATTGTAAGCTTTCAATACAACCAATTGGCGCTCTGATGGTGATGTATACCTTCTAAGTAGTAATTTTACAAAAGTTTTTTTTTATTTATTTATTTAATTCTTTATTGCATACAAAAAATTATACACATAGTCATAGCAAATACATTTTGATGTACAAAGGCGAGCTTAATTTTTTATTTTTATTAAAAAAATATATTAATTAAAGTTCGTCTTTATTTAAAAGTCCTTGTGATAAATTATATTAGGTATATAAGAAAAAGATAAGAGACGAACCGTAATATATAAGAATAAGTCAGCATTACTTTTGACCTCTCTTTTATTGATTAATTTATGCCCGTTCGGAAAGTGTCAACACTCGTTGACTACTCGAATAACAAAAGATAACAATTTGTACAAGAGTTGTAGCGTAAGTACATCAATATTTATAGATATGCGTTGGCGTAGCAGTTAGTAAACATCCAAACGTAGACACTCGTAGCATTGTAGCACTCAGTGTCGTAGCAGAGGTCGATCACGCGAAGTGTAGGAAACAGCTACTTTGATGCACGTTGCTATGTGCGTGGCGGCGCACACTGGTCCGGATTTAAAAAAAGGTGGACATTCGATCTAAGATGTCAAATGCTATCAGGAAAAAATTGTTTTGGATAGGAAATATGGTACTGATTGACATTTACTTCTACAACTTTTCTATAAAATGACTCCTTCATGCCTAAAAAAAATAATGAAAAAAAAAATGTATGGGAGAAAATTTATTTTGTTCAATTTCTCCGTTCAGTATCAAAGTGTAAAGGACTAATCTTATATTCCGAAAAGTAACTATGGTCCTTAATACGACAACATGAAAATTTTGCGCGTAACCCTGCGGCCTTGGGGTCCACAATGCTTCAAAGTTCGAGTTTTTAATATTGATTTTTTCTCGATCTAAGATGTCAAATGCTATTAGGAAAAAATTGTTTTGGATAGGAAATATGGTACTGATTAACATTTAGTTCTACAACTTTTCTATAAAATGACTCCTTCACGCCTAAAAAAAATAATGAAAAAAGAGAAAATTTATTTTGTTCAATTTCTCCGTTCAGTATCAAAGTGTAAAGGTCTAACCTTACATTCTGATAAGTAACTATGGTCCTTAGTACGACATCATCACAATTTTGCGCGTATCCCTGCGGTCTTAGGGTCCACAATGCTTCAAAGTTCAAATTTTTAATGTTGATTTTTTCCCATATATTACGAGTTTTTCTATTGAATTCAATTTAAAATGTTATATTTCAATATTAAAAATATTACATTTTACTCAATTACTAACTTGAATGTATATTTTGTATCATATTAATTAATATAAATAATCTTATTTCGTTACTTCTAAGCACGTGACGAACACAAACAAGCACGTTCACTACTTTAAATTGACTGAGAGTACGCCTGCAACAAAATAATCGTTTATCCACCCCTGAAACGTGGACGACGCTGAGTGGCTGTTGGAGTTTTTTCACTTTGCCGCTACTTGCGAGCGAAATTATGCTATACAAATATAGATAGCGGTACAAAAAAATGCAGTTTATTCGCAAACCTTGAAGAAGCAACTTGAAGCAACCTTGAAGAAGAAACTTGAAGTAACAAGCGCATCGTTGAAATTTCCTGAATATTGTCATGGCTGCATTTGTCACGAACTTGGACATTTTCATGTTTCTTCGTGAAAGCATGGGCACGACTTTATGAAGTTATTATACAACATACCTCCGGCGAAATATGTTCGGAAGATTTAAAAATAATTAAGTATTTGCGAAGACATAATAATATATCAGCAACTTAAGTCGCAAATGGGCAAGTGCCACCCGGAACCAGACGACTTTTTTGATCAAAAATTCAGAATGGTTCAATCGAATATCAACTGGCCACATTGCAGTACAGTAAACTTAACTGAGGTTTTTCAAGCTCAAGAAGTTCTCGAAAACATATCATCAGACTGCTTTAGATACTGATTTTGCGTCAATATCAAGCACTGTAACTGTCGGCACATCTATTAGAGGTACAAACTAGGATCAGGAAGCCCTTTGCTGACCTTAGTAATAAACAAAAGAAAAGACGTTCTTCTAGAGTATTCATTAGAAGAACTTAGTTTCGCATTGGTTTCAAAACTAAGAATGAAACAGAAAAATTATATAGCTCGTGTTATAGAGCATATCATGAAGAACTCTGATAGCGTACCAAAAGTTCGAAACATACTATTTGGTGAGGAGGATAAGGCACAGCCATTTGACGAAGACCATGCTCTAAGCCTTTACACATCTTTGAACCTATCGAAGTGGAAGTACTTAAGTTTAAGGAAGGCGCTCATAGATTATGCAGTTCCAGTTTTGCTATCATATTACAAGCCCCTTGAAGCTATAAGGAAATGCTACCCAAATGATTTGGAAATTAATAATGAAAGAGGAGCAAGAGTGAAGCTAAGGAGCAAGCTAAGGCTTGACCTTATTGGATATCACAGTACAGAAAATACTTCAAATTACTGGTACTCTGGTGGATTCATCATCTTCACCTGACAAAAGCTTGAAATTAATTAGTAAATGGGGTTTCGATGGAGCTGAATATCATACAGGCTGCATTTGTCACAAACATGGATATTTTTATATTCTTCTTGTTGAGGAGATAAAGCATGGGTGCGACTTTATGAAGCTATTATACAACATAACTCTGCCAGCTGTAGTAACAAGTTGATGACATCTTTTTCGAGAAAGCTCCAACAACCAATCAGTGTCGTCCACGTTTCAGGGGTGGGGGTAAATGATTACTTTGTTGCAGGCGTACTCTCAGTCAATTAAAAGTAGTGGACGTGCTTGGTTGTGTTCGTCACGTGCTTAGAAGTACCAAAATAAGATTATTTATATTAATTAATATAATTCAAGATATGCATTCTAAGTGAGTAATTGAGTAAAATTTAATATTTTAAATATTGAAATATAACATTTTAAATTGAATTCAATAGAAAAACTCGTAATATATGGGAAAAAATTAACATCAAAAATTTGAACTTTGAAGCATTGTGGACCCCAAGACCGCAGGGATACGCGCAAAATTGTCATGTTGTCGAACTAAGGACCATAGTTACTTATCAGAATGTAAGGTTAGACCTTTACACTTTGATACTGAACGGAGAAAATGAACAAAATAAATTTTCTCTTTTTTTCATTATTTTTTTTAGGCGTGAAGGAGTCATTCTATAGAAAAGTTGTAGAAGTAAATGTTAATCAGTACCATATTTTCTGTCCAAAACATTTTTTTTCTAACAGCATTTGACATCTTAGATCGAGAAAAAATCAATATTAAAAACTCGAACTTTGAAGCATTGTGGACCCCAAGACCGCAGGGATACGCGCAAAATTGTCATGTTGTCGTATTAAGGACCATAGTTACTTTTCGGAATATAAGGTTAGACCTTTACACTTTGATACTGAACGGAGAAATTGAACAAAATAAATTTTCTCCCGTACATTTTTATTTTCTTTATTTTTTTTAGGCATGAAGGAGTCATTTTATAGAAAAGTTGTAGAAGTAAATGTCAATCAGTACCATATTTCCTATCCAAAACAATTTTTTCCTGATTGCATTTGACATCTTAGATCGAATGTCCACCTTTTTTTAAATCCGGACCAGTGTGCGGCGTGATGGTTACGCCTGCCAACCGAGTCACGAGCGCCGCCACCGGCAACCTCGAGTTTATATCCCAGTCAATCACAGCTCATTTTTAGAAGCTCACTCAAAGAGTTTAAAACTAAATATATTGATGTCCCGCTCTAGAACCACCCAGTGGGCGTAGGAGCAACAAAGGTTTGGAGTTTTTCCATATAACTAATCACAGAATTTAAAATAATAATTTGAGGCGATGATCGGTACGCGTACACTGCGTACAATCGCTAATACTGTCACTGACTGCCTTTAGGTACATAATATCATAATGTTTATATAGCATAAAATGGATTGCGATTGTTTATTTACTTATTGTATAATCGGTTAAGCATTTCACTCAAAGACTATAAATAATAATAATAATGAACATAATAGGCACAAGGATAGGTTTTAAACAACAAAGTACCAAAGTCAGCCGTCTGTTATCTTCTTCTAATATATAAAAATCAATGCCACTTTTCATTGTTATTTTATAACTCAAGAACGGCTGAACCGATTTGGCTAATAATGTTTAGCTTTAAAATATTTATGGATGTCCAGGAAAGGTATAAAATGAGAATATAGGTGCAGCGGGAACGGGATCAAAAATTCACGCGGGTTGAAAAAAATATGGTGATACGAAGTTCGCCGGGACAGCTAGTACTTAATAAAAAATACTCCCGACGAGACAAATGACAAATGGATAATACTAAGGGTATGTCATAAGGTAATAGTTATTATTTTACTTTTTGTAGGTTCTTTTTGGGTCGGAAGGGTATTTTTTTGCATGCTTTTTATAGGTAACCGCTAAAACGATTTCCTTAAAACTTGCTATTCTTCTTCCTCCTAGCGTTAATTCCCAGTCGCATCCGAAGCTTTTTTTCAGCTCGGAGTCTGGGGTCCGCTTTACCAGTGTTAACTACAGATTTGGCTAGACCTCGATATTTGCCGAGAAGCGATTGCCATCTGACCTCCACAACCTAATGGTAACATTAGGTATATCGAAGCTTTGCAGCTAGACCGTTGTTTTTGGAATTTTTAGGGCTCCAACAACCCGTAACGACTGCCATAGATGTTTTTATGGCAAACGGAACCGACGGCTTAACGTGCTCTCCGAGGCACGACCAGACCAATGCAAACACCCAAATTTCATGAACACACATATTTGCACTGAGCGGGGATCGAACCCGCGCCTCCTGCGTACCGGCCGCGTTCACTACCGCTACGCCACGGAGGCTGTCCTTAAAACTTGCTATATGGTGCTGTATACCTGCGAACCGTCGTCGTCGCGAGAGACCTTCATGCACAAGTACATAGGCGGACTTAATGCCACAGGCATTCTCTACCAGTCAACCAAAGGTGGTGCAGAGAAAACTCAGTAGGTGCATTACTGAGAGTACAATAAAATTATAGAGGACATATAAGTAAAAGATGTACATAAATATAATATAATAAATATAGCTAATAAATAGTAATAAATAACTATACAATATACACATCATAAACACCATAGATGTACTTATACATATCATCATACATAATATACATATTCATGATCTGTTACAACTGTCTACTGTCACTTGTACGATGGTTATTTTATGTTTATTGGAATGGAGGTAATAATAGGTAAATATATTGATAGGCATATATGTGTAGGTAGGGTTTCACTCATGAATCGCTATTCAGTATTTCATAAAACCAAATGAGAGCATTTTTTATACTTTACGAATAAAATGATAGTAAGTATACCTAATATAATTATTAAATGTGTGGGGGTGAGGCGACTCCAGAATATATTGTTAGAGTGTGCTGCTGGGGCCGATAAGGCTAGACTACGGGCTGTGTCGCAACCTGAATCTGGAGAAATCGAAATATTAGAATTGTTGCAAAATGAGAACAATTGAACAATTCCACTTTGCCTAAACAGTGGATCAGTGGGGACGCTTGGTGGAACAAAGTGGAAGTACCCGTCCAATTGCTTCCAATACTTTTGCTATGTGACTGTAATAATAAATTCTAATCAAATTAAATATTAAATTATATAATATTCAAGGCACGCCGCGGGATGCCGCAACACTACCTGAAGTGCCATGCCGTGCCATGCCGTGCCGTGCTGGCACTGGGCGCCGCGGCGCCCAGTACGCGTTGGCGTAGCACGGTAGTACTCAGTGATGTTGATGTAACACAAGTTACTATGTGCATGATAGCACGAGTATTAGAGTAACAATGTACAGTCGCAAACACTGTAATTGGCCGACTTTAGGAGATTATGTTAAAAAGTTATAAAATCGTTAGCCAGTGCCCGTTTTACCCTAGGAATATAACTGTTTAAAGTAACTATTGAATAAACACTAAACAAAAGTACTAAAATGAAAATAAAGTATAGACATTCTAGAAACAACGCTTTATATGAGATAACATTAGGACTGCAGGTTATCGGGGGGCACAAAAATAATTTCAGGAAATCCATTAAGGAAATGGTAAGCAATTAAGGAATTAGATAACCAGTGTTCGGTTATCTAATTCCTTAATTGCTTACCATTAAAAATCTTTAAATAAAAAGGGTTTAAGGACCAAAACAACAAAGTGTTATTTTTGTCTAGCATTTTTCTCTTTTATTGTTTTATGGGAACTTCAAACTAGATATTCAAAGTATTTAAAGTGTATGAAAAGAATATTGTTCAGTACGTTTTCTAATGATATTTACAACAATAGCAGGCAGACCTTTTTGGAAGCTTTTGACTATTATTCCCGAACCGTCGTCGCGTGGTCTTTAAACACGTGTGTGGCTTCCTAAAAGGATTGTTTTGATACCCACAATGGTGAATCTCAGCTCGTGTAGTTTAAGGTTTAACTGTTAGATACAAACATGTTTTGCAGAACAAGGTTCTGAGGGGCCCCACGCGACGTTCGACGTCAATAAAACTTTGTCGACATTTATTTTTTTATAACTACTTAATACTGCTGTGAACACTGTGAACAGTACACCTCGCTAACACCCTCTACTACAATTTTCTGATATCACTTAATTCTATACAAACTAAACAGTTATCAACATGAATTACTTTGGGGCTAGGATTATTGCAGATATTTTTTTTTTATGTACCACTTAGTTGGCAGACAAGCACACGGCCCACCTGATGGGAAGCGGTCACCGTGGCCTATGGACCGTATGCAACACCATGCCGGCCCTGAAGAAACCTTCTAATGCCCTTCTTGAAGAACCGCATATTGTAGTCGCTTGGGAAAACCACTGCAGGGAGTTCATTCCACAGCTTGAGTGTGCGTGGGATGAAGTGCCTTTCAAACCGCACAGTGCGCACCGTTTCCAGACGCAATGTGTGAGGATGAACTCCCTACCTGTGGCGAGAGGTGCGATGATAGAATGTAGCTGTTGGCATCATTTCAAACAGTTCTTCTGAGCACAAACCATTGTATAGACGGTAAAACACACACAGTGAGGCAAAGTCTCTTCTGAGACTGAGAGGTTCCACATCGCCTGCAAGTATGGGATTGCCGACGAGCCTCAACGCCCGTCTTTGTACCGAGTCAAAGTGGTCAAGCTGGCGTGCCAAAAGGTGACAGCAGTACTCCATGTGGGGCCGAACCTGCGCCTTATAAAGGACTAGCTTCCACCCGCGGCTTCGCCCGCGTGGTCTTTTTTTATCAAAAAAAGTAGCCTATAATTATGTTAATCCAGGGTATAACCTATATACATACCAAATTTCAACCAAATCGGTCCACCCGTTTATGCGTGAAAGAGTAACAAACATCCACACATCCACACATCCATTCTCACAAACTTTCACATTTATAATATTAAGTAGGATAAGTCGTTGCCCCGCAGTGAAGTACTGCTTCGCCCTGTTGAGCACCCCAAGCTTCTGTGATGCCAGCTTCACCTTGTCTTCTAAATGACTACGGTATTGGACGTCGCTGGAGATATCGATACCAAGGATCCCGATACTCGAGGAAATGGTAAGCGGTGTGCACAGGAATTGCGGTGCTACAATGAATGGGGTAAATTAAATAAATTCAGTTTAGTACAAGTGTATATTATCTCTTATCTCTAGTATAATATCGCCTTCTCTCTCTCTCTCTCTCCACTTCTCCATCCGTTTCTCAAACATTTTTTGTTTAAACTAATGTAGACCCGGTTGGGGATGTTACAGATAAACCATGGACCCGTCGTGTGAGGTCTTTGAGCATACTTACCAGCAGCAGCCCGGTTTTACAAATATTTAAATTTGGGAGTTTTATAACGTTAGGTATGTGGCTTTCTAAATCGTGCTATATCTGGATGCTCACATAGGAAAAACTCAGCTCGTGTGCTCAAACCATCTGATTCACACGTTTTTTAGCGTAAGACCTGAGGAGTCCCACGCGACGCCTGACGTTTTCTAGCTTACCTCGTGAGACAGAATTGACCCTATTTGTATGAGTATATCTCGTCGTTAACCAAGTCAAACATATTATATTTCTATTATATTACTAAAATATGTAGTAGGTAAGTAGGCAAGTAAATAAAAGAGTAGAGTAAGTAGGTGGTTATTTTATGAATGGGCGCTATACTTGAGTTGATATCAACTTATGATAGGTATGTTACAATATACTTGTACAAAATATATACTGATACAAGTAATAGTTAGCATGTAAAAAGAAAGTGATATTTAATTAATATTAAAAGATAAATGCAGATATTTATATATATCAATATAATGATTGTGCAAAACAAACAATACGTACAAGAGACTAAGTGATTTGAAACACAGGCCTTGCCGCCTAGCTTGGGCTTCAGTCACCTGCAGTAGTTTGTAAAATAAAAATGACGTAATGTTACACTTGAAGGATAATTTGTTGTAGGAAAAATAAATCATTAATATTATCTTACGACTCGGCGCTTTACCTGACAAAACTTATGTTTTGTTGATAATAATACAAAAAACTCAGCGAGTGAAAGAGAGAGGGAATACGTGACCCCTCCCCACCGTTCGCCCCTTCTCTTCGTCCAGAATTCATAATGATTTACAATTTGCATATTCTCTATCAGTGCACTTTACGCCACCGCACCGTCAAGTTCTTTAGAAGTTTAATGAAAACAGTAGTAGTGATGTCGGCAATTGTTGAAAGCGGACACTTTTCTGGGTGAGTTACTTTTTGAAATTATATTAATAATTTCTTTCACTTACAATAATTTTATGTGCAAGTATAATGTTTAATAGTCGCATACCTCAGAACATATATTATATTATCTTGGACCTTAAATTTCTTGGGAGTCTTTTGAGGATAGCGCGGGGTGCTGCGGCAGTGGACGAACTCAAATTCTCTTCTCTTCTTTCAAAAATATTAATAAATGACAATCCGCGTTCACTAGGTCTAAAGTTTACCTAGTGAAAACACGTTAAATTAATTTTGTTGCGTAATTTTAAATCACCGTAAAGGACATGGGACGAGATAGGAAAATTCAATAGCATAGGGATGGGGTATTAAATACGTACCTACATACTAATATATTATTATGTCTGAAACGATAATACTGCTTACTGCTCAAATAAAATCAATCTTTTACTAATTATTATACCTATTTGAGTAATTTATTGCTAAATATCTATTATTAACTACAATATTAACTAATCTTTTACTTCGCGTGGTAAAATAAGCTTAATATGAGTTGATTATCCAATGAAGAATCTAGTTATAAAACTAGAATAATTCTTTGAAGGTGGAACCAACCATGCAATTCGCAAAATTACAAATAAAATAGATTTCGTTAAGGAACGTCTAAACAGTGTCACGTGGTGTTTCTAAATTAAAATAATACCAGTAACAAAAATTAACGCAAGACTTTAGACAATCCCCTCAGTATAAATTATAACAGTAAAAGGATTATCTTTATATGAAACACTTAATCAATGGCACATGTACGAGTGCTTTTTACTTACATTAATTAATAACTAAATTAGATACCTACTATTGAATAAAGTGCACACTCGCAAGTAGAATATTATGTTGGAAATACCGGAACACAATTTAGAAGGCTTAATTCGGTGTTGGCAGCACGAGTGTAGCGCCCCTGGTGTAGCATACGTCCAAAGGTTTATACCCAAGTACAGTAAAATACACTTTTCGAAGTCAATTCTTTCAAATTACTTCAATAGAAAGTTTTTTGTAGTTCGGAATGAATTGTGAACTATTTCTTTTTTATTGTTTATTTATTAGTATTAATTTATACGAGTACGTTAAAGTATTAGTTTCAATTAGTTTGAGGTTTCATTATAGTCATATAATTCATATTTATGTTTTAAAGTATATTCTTTTGTACCTATTATATAACATAATCACGATATTTACAATATTATTCTAATATTTTCACAGTAACATATTATACAAACCAGTGGCCATGAAGAGAAAAGGGTCACCAATCGTCGTAAGTGGAGAAAAAAAGGCGAAGGTGCAAGAGAGAAGTGAAAGTGGGGACAGTAGCCATAAATATGACGCTATACCACCTCGTAAGTATTCATGATATCATACAAACAATAGCCTTTTTTACCTAATTTAGTCCTTATAATTCAGGAGTTTCCTCTACTGTCAGTTAACCTTTCATGTAAGCTTACTGCTCTTAAAAAGGACAGGTCCTGTTTTTCAATACTTCATGAATTTGATCAGCGTTATGTTCAGTAAACTTGACTTTGGCCTGCCTGTCCAATTATATGTGCTATTAATTACACATACTTGATGTGTCATTCACTCAGTACTCATTCATTCTATGTGCCCGATCCACTTTAATATCATAGTATCCCCGAGTAATAATCATAAATTGTTATTTTTGAGTTGATGATCTTCTTTCGTACATACTCTCTATCTATCTGTATAACCTCAGCATCTCTTTTCTCTATTTTGGTCACTACATCTTCTTACCATACCACATCACGCTGTTCCTCACTATTCAAATCTCTCATTTCCAGAGAGTACTAATTTCATACTTCTACTGCTAAACCCTGCATTCACTACCATACATAAGTGTTCAGGCAAACACTACCGTTACCATATCCTGGGCCCCGATTCTTCTAATTTTATGTCATAGCAAAACCACTGTCATACTGACACAGCAAAAAATGCAATTGAAAAAAATTGAAAAATTGAAAGTGCCGGCCAAAGAAAAAAAAACGATATTTCGTTAGAGCATGTTCTTACTAGCATTTTTATTATGACGACTCTCGGTTTATTTGAGTTCAAAAATCTTGAAAACATAATTATTTTTTTATGATACGAATTATTGAAAATGAATGAGAAATATAGTTTTATGACGTCTTTTACACTTTTATTCCTCGTTAACAAGCAGTGATCTGTTTGGCAGTGCCGTCGGCAGCGCGCAAGTCGTGGTGTCGCCTGTTCCCGGCGTGCCGCTACGGCTCGGCGTGCGCCTTTGCGCATCCGCGCTGCAAGTTCTGGCCGACGTGTGCGCGGCGGAACTGCGTATATTCACATTCACCAAACGCGCCGTCCGCACCAGTATTGCCTACCGCGCCTGGAGTCGGTAAGTGGAACACTCTAGGGATTTACCCATAAATAAATTTAAAAATGTAGTTAAGAGGAAACTGTGCCAAAAAGGCTATTATAAAATACAAGAATATTTAGACGACAAACTAGTTTGGAAATGAGCTGTTCACTCATGCATGCATGCTACTCAAGTAAGCGATTGTATTTAGACTGAGTAGACTAAGCATTTTTTGTAAAAAGACCAAAAATAAAAATTCCCGCTGAGTTTCTTGCCGGAGACTGACTTAGCTAATGTTTTTTAACCTTACAGTGTGTTAACCTCTATCATCTCAAATTATGTCAAAGTATTGTTTGTCTACAAGTGTCAATCACTAAGTTTTTAAGGTCCCCTGGTACCCATAGCACTAAGGCCCGTATTCCACAACGATACTCAGTCCTGAATCTCAATTTATAACTGTATTCTATTTGATTAGGTATATACTAAGCTAAAGGTAAAAATCTCGTAGCGACTTTTTATAAAGAACACATTTGAAACAAATATACTAGGCTTCCTAACTGAGTAGCCGCGGTTCAATTTCGGTTTTTAGTCTTTCAAATGACTTTCTAAATAGAAAATAATTAATAAACTTAGTTTTGGAATAAAACATAGTAACACATCAAGATGGTTTATGTTTAGTTAAGTACCTGACCAAATCTTTATAAATATAATTCTACTGTACGCGTATATGTAAGTGAACTCCTCCTAAAAGGGTTTCACAAAAAAAAATATAATGCTAGACAACGTCTTCTTTTATTTTTTTTTAAATCTAAACCATCCTGGGTGCCACGCAAACGCATACAAAAAATTTCACTCAAAGCGGTCCAGCCGTTTAAGAGGAGTTGAGTGACAAAAAATATCATGCAGGAAAACGTCTGCCCAGTCCGCTAGTGGAGTATAGATTTTTGAATCAGATTGTATTCTAGGTGATAGTTCTAATGTCATTGTGAGTGTAGATTCATAACTGAGCGTTGTTCTGAAATACGGGACAGGTGTACCGCATACTACCTCTACGATTCTGTATTTATTTAAGAACATTTCCTTTTACAGTCTCAGCTAAGAAGCACATAGCAGCGGCCGTTTTCTCCACTAGGTGCAAGTTCTATCCGGAGTGCCTAAACCCGGCGTGCCACTTCTACCATCCGAAGCCATGCCGCTTCGGCAACAAATGCACAAATAAATTAAATTGTTATTTTCACCACGCGTATATACCGCCCGAGTGGCGACAACCATGATAAATATATTTATTTAATATAACCTGATTGTTTTAATTCAACAATGTTACCAATTCTCCTCCATTGTTTAATCCTGAGGGACAAGTCATACAAATCTGTTATTGTTTTAGTCTCGATCTAATCTCAATGTACCAAATACTCGTTAAACAATTTTGAAGATCGAACATTATCGTCCTGATCGATTTTGACATCTGGGAGTTTGAGATTTAATTGAAACTGAATTTGATTGATTTTGAACAAGTTTTATTACGAGAATTTACTCTCATTTAGGATAATACAAGTTCACTAATAGCCTTATGTGGATATAATATATATTGTACGCAATCAACACTTGTTCACTCTATACTTTGGTTAGGTTTGAGGTTGGAAATAATTATTTTCTTAACCAGAAGGCCTATAGATTCTCATCAAAACTGGTGTATCGTATTCTTTACATACAGTCTTTTACAATTACCATCAGTTTACAAACATTGGTGCGTTAAAGGCACTGTTTGAGGCTCACGTTAGGAGTCATCTAGACTCTAGAGGATAACTCGGCTACCTGGTCGACTCATGAAGATAGGTATAAAGTCATGCTGGAACGTATCCAGAACATATTTAGTAGGTTCCTGTAGGTACCTGAAGATACATGGGGTACACCCAGGACATCCATTACTGTATCCTACTTTGTTTGTTCTGGGTTACAAAACCCACCATGGTTACAATAGTCTAGAGGTGAGACGCGAAGTGACTTTAGCCACATAATAGGTATATTATGTGGTTAAAGTCATAAGAGGACAAAAATAGATAACCAGGCAGTACCTACTGCAGACGGCCCGTCTGTATGTACGAGTACGTGGGACGACGGAGGCGACCGCCACTATTCTCAGTGCCGTGTGCGCGTACCATCCTCCTGTAGTTAGCGCCGCGGCGCTGATGCGAACGTTGCGTGTGCTCACGGCGGTATCCCAAAAGGTGGAATTATTTACATGTTCCCGGAGTGAATTCACAGAGGTCCATTTACTCAATTGTGTGTATCTAATTAGTTTAATTTAGTGTTTTTAAGTTATTGTAAGCCGTACATTTCTCATTAGTTTCCTTCTACCATTGCATTAGGTATATCATGTAATGATAATTGTACGAGAAGATGAGACGACTGGTGAAATGTGGGTGTTAATTCACCTCTGCTAATCCTCGGGGGATAAAGGCGTGATTGTTTGTATGTATGATAGTTTAAGTATATAAATAAACTAGAGATAAAATGGTTTTTTTTTGTTGATATATATTTCTGGCAGGGTGGAGTCAACTAATACTATGACAAAAGTTAATAAGTCGTAGCGAACATCAATATTATAGATGTGCGTTGGCGTAGCAGTCAGTCAACAGCCATGCGTAGACATCCGAAACACAGGAGCACTCAGTGTCGTAACAGAAGTCGATCGCGCGTAGTGTAGCACACATCTTATTTGATGCACGTTGTTACGTGCATGGTGGCGCGACAGTTATGCACCCAAGACTCAAACACCGCAACCAGTGACCTCGAGTTTAAATCCTAGTTGCGAGTGTATATTTTGTATGTACTGATTTGGAATAATCAGTAAGCTAGGGGATTGTAAATATATTAAAATATGAAATGATTGTACTGACAGCCTCCGTGACGTAGCGGTAGTGAACGCCGCCGCTACGCAGGAGGCGCGGGTTCGATCCCCGCTCAGTGCAAATATTTGTGTTCATGAAATATGGGTATCTGCATTGGTCTGCTCGTGCCTCGGAGAGCACGTTAAGCCGTCGGTTCCAGTTGCCATAAGAACATCTATGGCAATCGTTACGGGTAGTTGGAGCCCTCAAAAATCCAAAAACAACGGTCTAACTGCAAAACTTCGATATCGCCTAATGTTAACATTGGGTTGTGGAGGTCAGATGACAATCGCTTCACGGAAAATATCGAGGTCTAGCCAAATTCGTAGTTAAGACTGATAAAGCGGACCCCAGACTCCGAGCTGAAAAAGCTTCGGATGCGACTGGGAATTAACGCTAAGAGGAAGAAGAAGATGAAATGATTGTACTAAAACTAACGGTTTATGTGTATAACATAAACCGTTAGTTTTAGTACAATCTCTGAGTACAACGATTTATTTGAAACAACAGTAGCATTGAAGTAAATCGGGCGTTGTAAATGTAGTTCTAGGAAATGAATACCGGTTAAATTATTACTTCTACTTATGGTTTGAAGTATTAAAAAAAATATATGAAAATCATAAATGGTACTGGGCTACTTTTGTCTCACGTTTTATTTCCTTCTATTGTTTTATGAGGATTTGAAACTATTAAAAGTCTTTGTAATGTCTACAGAAAATAGTATTCATTACGTTCTCTTATCATAAAACATTAACAGGTAAACCTTTGCGGAAGTTACACATAAACCATGAACCCGTCGTATGAGGTCTTTGAGCATACTTATAGCCACCAACCAGCAGCAGCCTGGTTATTACAAATATGCAAAATTGCTTCATAAATCGTGCCACCTATATTCTGATGCTCACACATTCAAAACTCAGCTCGTGTGCTCGCACCCATGAAAGGTACGACATTACTTTTATTGAAAAATCGCATAATCACAACTATCTATATCTCGGACATACTGGACCCTTTGATATTGCCGCGTGCACCTACTAAATCTATAAAACAATGTATTGAGACTCCCTTAGCAGTAGTAAAGTTTTATTCGTACCTATTTTTATAGATATCTAGTCAGCGACTCTGTCGAAAATATTTTTCTCTTTTTTTATTACTAAAATGGTAGGTTAGTAGGTAGGCAGATAAAAGAGACGATTATTTTGTGCGCTTTACCTGAGTTGATATCAACTTATGATCCGTTGCAATATATACATATATACCTGTACAAGTAATGGTTAGTATATAAAAAGAAAAGTTAAATTTAATGAATACTAAAAGCTAAATACATGTAAACAAAATTAATACTTTGTTTAGTTATAGATAATAATAAGTACCTATCTTTGTAAACACCTTTTCACCATAGACATAGTAGAGTACAGTTTTCATACTTATCTATGACGCTTGCCGCCATTATAGAGAACGCTTTGTAATTGAGTACCTATCAGATGAAGAACTGAAAATATATCTCACTAGCTGTTGCCCGCGGCTCCGCCCGCGTGGAATTCGGATTCCGTACAAACTTTTCTTTCGTGCTAAAATTGCCTCGGATACCATCCCTGTCAGCCATCAGGAGTGCCATGTGGAATTCGGACCCACTAAACAGCATGCCGTCGCGGGTCTTCAGTTGCTGGAGTGTAAAATTGCCTAGGGCATTTTCCGCACCCCCCGGCTGACCCTGGGCCATCTACAATTTTAAGATGGCCCTCTCAGAAGTGGGAAGCACGATGTCCCATCGAATTCCGGAAAGGGAGGAGACGGGCGTGAAGGAATGACAGGAGGCCGGACCTATAATCCTCACGTCCGCGCTCGGTGACCAGCCCTTCCCTTTCCTGCTCTCTACTGGGCCTCCTCGTAGTCAGAGGGACATGTGGGAAGCCTTTGAGCAGCCCTCTATAGAGCTGCTCCCGTTGCTGTATGTATTTGCCGTAGGCGGTAGCGCCTCCCCTGGGTGAGGGGCGTTAATGCCTCCGTTACCCAGGATGCATCACATGGAGGTTCCAATCCCGCATTCGGATCCCGTTACCGTTGCATCTTGTGTTCAGCTGACCTTCCCTGTCTTCGCTCGTGAAATACTTCGAACACCCGTGGTTGCACCCTTTTAGCCCATGCCCGTAATAATAATTAGTTTTCAAATAATGTATGGTAATTTACCGGATTTATTGACATTATAATTTCTTAATATCTTTTGAATAGAACGTCCGATTTCAATAATTCAAAAAGTAATCAACAGGTATTGAAACAATCTTAAATACCAAATGATTTATTTAGAAAAGAATTAATATAAAGGTATAGATTCCGTGGTCTGACTTTGATCGGCATTTCGGCTTGAATTTATATCGTCGCGCGTTACTTTCATACTGCAATAGATTCTAAAATATTCATTATAATTATACAGTGTAAAGGGCAATTTTTATCTACATTAAATGTACAATGTATTTAACGTATTTCGTCAGATAAGGCTTAACACTATATTGTTAAAAATAGCTTCGAAAATGACACATATTTTTTTTATAATTTGTAAAAGATAAAAATGGTTATTGTGAGCTACCCTTATTAGATAGACATATGCTGTCGCGGACTTTTATGTAGACCTTTTTAAGTTAAACATTTCTACAGTACATTATTTTGTTCTATCTTCAATAGTTTTCGCAGCGTACGCGATGTAAGGAATTTTTTAGGTCATTTTTTTTACACCTTGGGTTACATTATTGAAGTTTTATCCAGGATCCCTATTTTTTTGAAAATTAATTATAGCCTATGTTAGTCAGTGATAGTGCAGCTTTCTAATGGTAAAAGAATTTTTGAAATCGGTTCAGTAGTTCTTGAGTTTACTCGAATACAAAAATACAAATCTAATATTAGTAAAGAATGTATGGAAATCTGCCCGATTTATTGACATTTATGCTCACTGCTCCGCTCCCTTTAGTAGTAGCGTGATGTTATATAGCCTATGTTACTCCCAGATAGTGTAGCTTTCTATAGGTGAAAGAATTATTGAAATCGGTCCAGTAGTTTCGGAGCCTATTCGTTACAAACAAAAAAACAAACAAACAAACAAATCTTTCCTCTTTATAATATTAGTATAGATTATAATAATTAATAAAGAATTGTTTATTGTGAAACTGGTGAAATAGCTTTAAACGTTGTTTCTTTCTGATAAGGATACATTACTTGCAATGTTATTAAATGTTGAAGTGCAATGTTGAATGTTGAGTAATTTGTAACTAATAAAATAAAATTTTCCCTTTCACAGCAACACATTTGAGTTTTCTTTTCGCCAATTATATACAAATTATAAAACAACATTTCTACAGCTATCAGGACAATAATGGACAAATTAAGATTTGAGTTCATGGTCAAAGCTGGTGAAGATACAAAAACGAACATTATTTGTGTAACGACAATCACGGATTTAGATGGTCCGGTGTTTGCGATCCCCGAAAAGTTTCAACCCGCAAAGTTACATGTCGGATTAATACAGACCGAAATATTTCAAAAAGTAAGAGCTACATTACAAAAACGACATGATAAACGACAGGTGTGGGTATCCATGAATCCGGAGATGAAGGAGACTTATTGTGATGGAGACGGAAATAAACAATTTATAAGATACCTATTGGAGGATCAAACACAACTACAAACTTTTAAATCAGGAATTTCAGAAGAGTTTCTAACAAAATTCATGGAAAGCTTTGCTGAAATGAAGAGATATCCACCAAAAACTTTTAATGTGAAGAAAGTGATAGAAAAGTTTATTATTGATAAATTCAACAGCAAGATCACTAATGTGTCCCAGTGGATGACTACCTTTGAAGCGGAATGTGTCCGTATGGGAATAGAAGAAGATGTAAACAAAATTGAAATTTTTAGGTTATTCATAGAAGATTCTTGTCTAGACTGGTATAGTTCCATGCTTATAAAGCATACAATAAATTCAGAATGGGTAATGTGGAAAAAGAACTTTTGTGAGACATATGCAGATAAAGGTTGGTCACCGATCAGGTATGCAATGTTATTTAAATATAGACAGGGCTCATTACTGGAGTATGCGTTAAAGAAAGAGAGATTACTATTAGAAATAAATAAGTCCTTAGACAAACAAACAGTAATTGATCTGATTGCCACCGGATTACCAAATTTTATTGCAGATAAGATTAGTTTAAAGCAAACGGAAGACTTATTTAATAATTTAAGGTGTTTAGAACATAATGGTTAACAAAAAAACATTTGATAAAAAGCTAGGAAGTTCTGAAAGTAAAAATAAAGAGAAAAAGGTGAAACCTTTGGTTAGTCCGTGTAAAATTTGTGAAAAAGAGAACAAAAGTATACGTTACCACCCGGAATCTCAATGTTGGTTCAATACTAAAAATAATGATAGACAAAAAAAAGATCAATTAAGAAGTGTTAACAATTCTGAATTAGAGATAGAATTAAATGCACTCGATCCAAAAAACTAATAGTGCCGCCATTAATAAAAGTTAAACTAGTAATAAATGATACTTTGGAAACATCAGGAATCTACGATTCAGGATCAAATGTATCCTTAATAAATTCCAGGTTATTATCTTTAAAAAATGTACCTAGATATGATAAGAATGCTGGTTTAAAAACAATTAATGTCGTAAAAAAATCAATAGGTATGGTAACATTGAAAATTAAAATTTTTGAAATTGAAAAATCTGTTAATGTTTTTGTTATTAATGAAGATAACTTCGACTATGATTTTCTAGTTGGATTAAACTGTATACAAAAATTTCAGTTAACTCAAAATGAGAATTTAAAAATCAGTCAAAATGTCTTCAGCTGTAATAATAAAGACTACATAAACAATAGAGAAAATCACCCCATAAACACAAAAAACATTCCTGGCAGTTCAGGTAGTGATATTGGGAATAAACAAGGTGTATATTATGGAAAAGAAAATGTGGAAATTACAGAAAAATATAAAAGAGATACCATGTACAGTGAATACGAAATAAACCTTAATGAAAATCTAATAGTCAAAGACTTTAGTATTTCAACAAATAATTTAGATCAAGACAAAAAAACTTCTATTGAAAAATTGATAGGCAAATATAAGTCAGTCTTCGCTAAAGACAAATATGATATAGGTACTGTAAAAGGTTATGAAGCCCATATTGAATGGTTGGTAGATAAATACTGTTGTAAAAGACCATATAGGTGCTCTTTTGAGGATATGAAGGAAATTGAACATCAAGAATCAAAATTACTAGAAAATAACTTAATTGAGGAGTCTTACAGCCCTTTTGCCGCTCCAGTAACACTAGCATTTAAAAAAGATGAAGGAAGGAGATCAAGGCTTTGTATAGATTTCCGGGCATTAAATAAAATTGTGGTTCCTCAATCGCAACCATTTCCGCTTATTGAGGATCTAATGGTTAAAACAAGGAAATGTAATTTTTTTTCAACTTTGGATGTGAATTCAGCGTTTTGGTCCATACCTCTTAAAATTGAAGATAGACACAAAACTGCATTTGTTACTCAAGACTCACACTTTCAATGGACTTGCTTATCAAACATCTCCTGCCATTTTTCAGAGAATATTGAGTAGCATTATAAGAAAGTATAAATTGTCAAATTTTACTGTCAATTACATAGACGATATTTTAGTATTTTCTGAAACGTTCGAAAATCACATTGAACATATATCATTGTTATTGGAGGCAATTTTGAAAGAAGGTTTGAAACTAAAGTTTACAAAGTGTCACTTTGCACAGGACTCTGTTAAATACCTAGGGCACATAATAAAAACAATACTGTCACCCCATTAAAGGATAATTTGATTGCCATAAAAGATTTTCCAATTCCAAAAACACAAAAAAATGTACGGCAATTTTTGGGAAAAATTAATTTCTATGGTAAATATGTGCCAAATGTTTCAATTATACTGGATCCCTTACATAATTTATTAAGAAAAGGAGAAAAATTCATTTGGTCCAATAAATATCAAGAATCATTTGATAATAATATAAAAAAATTACTTTGCTCACAGCCTATTCTAGGCATCTTTGATCCAGACTTATCAATAAGAATTTATACAGATGCTAGTATACAAGGTGTAGGTGCCATATTAAAACAAATTCAACCCAATGGTGATGAAAAGCCTTGTGCATATTTCTCAAAAAAATTAAACGACTCCCAAAAAAAGAAAAAAGCCATATATCTCGAATGTTTTGCAATAAAAGAGGCGGTAAAATACTGGCAACACTGGCTTATAGGAAAACCATTCACGGTTTTTTCAGATCACAAACCTTTAGAAAAATTAAATATTAAAGCCCGAACAGATGAAGAGCTAGGAGATTTAACATATTATTTATCACAACTCAATTTTCAAATAGTTTATTCTCCAGGCAAATATAATATAGAGGCAGATACTTTAAGCAGAAACCCAGTGTTAGAATCATATGAAAATCAAGATAGCAGTTTAAAAGTAGTGAATTTTGTCAAATTAGAAGACATACAAAATGATCAAGAAAAAAGTGATGATATAAAACAAAATATGAATAAACTTATTTTCAAACATAAAATACCTCATTATAATAATTAATAAAGAATTGTTTATTGTGAAACTGGTGAAATAGCTTTAAATGTTGTTTCTTTCAGGTAACGATACATTACTTGCAATGTTATTAAATGTTGAAGTGCAATGTTGAATGTTGAGTAATTTGTACATAGTAAAATAAAATGTTCCCTTTCAGAGCAACACATTTGAGTTTTCTTTTCGCCAACTAAATACAAATTATATGCATATATTTAGGTCTATGTCAACTTGCTAAATACTAATATCCCGTTATACCTATGAACAGAATGCTTGCTAATACCATCTAAGATTAAAGGGAATCGAAAATTAAAGAATGATAACAAAAATATTAAACAAATAATAATTAATCTCTAATTCGGTTCAAATAATTTCAAGTTTAAGCACACTCGCAAAATTGCATTTAAATCGTTTTGTAAAATAAATTAAATAAAGTAATGGCACGTGGTGTTTCTATTGTCAGATGTATGGGAATTAGCTGTGACGAAAGGAACGCAAGATCTCAGACATTCCAATCAGAATATTTAATCACACCAAACACTAATTTAATTTAATTTGAATCACTTAATTTATGATTATTAATCATTTAGTTAGATACTATCAAATAAAGCTCCGAATCACAAGTAGGTATCAATATTTCCGACATACTGTAGTATATTTTTTACAGCATAATATGTATTTTGAATTTGTTAATCTACTTTTGTCGTTGACTGTACATCAATGTAAATGATTGTGCAAAACAAACGATACCTACAGAGGAAACCAAGTGATTTGAAACACAGGCCTTTTAAAATCCCCACGGATACCTCCCCCGCCGGAATCGGAGGAGGAGGTAATGTCGGACTCGAACCGACTAAAACGCACGCCGACTGTGGGCCGTCGGTTGCCGGAGGTGAGATTGTCGTAGCCATATCCCTCGCACCCCGGCCGACCCAGGGCCATATCTCTCGAACACACAGGCCTTGCCGCCCAGCTCAGGCATCGTAAGGTAGGTGTTTGTATATTTTTCAAAAACATTCAGTAACCTGCGAAAATGACCTGTAATGTTCTACTTGTAGGATAATTGTTAAAGGAAAAATAAATTATTATTATTATTCTCTTGTGACTGGGCGCTTTACCTGGTCAACTTATGATTTGTTGATAATACAATAGACTCAGCGAGTGAAAAGGACAGGGAACACGTGACCCCTCCCCACCGTCCGCCTCCTTCTCTCCATCCCGAATGTAGGATATACAATTGTATATTCTCTATCAGTGCAGTTTACGCCATCATACCGTCAAGGTCTTGTAAAGTGTTGTTAATAAATTAATGAAAACAGTTTTTATCATGTCGGAAAAAGTTGAAAGCGGACACGTTGTTGGGTAAGTTAATTTGTAAAATTATACTAATATAATATTATTTCACTTGCAATCATTTCATGTGCAATTATAATCTTTAATAGTAAATGTTTAATAGTCCCATAAAAATAATTTGTATGATGAAATAAGTGTGTATACTTCGGAACATATGTTATTGTGTATTATCTTGGTTCTTAAATGTGCTACGCGCAGTACTCGATCTTGCTATCCATGCGGTGCTACAGCGATTTTTGACAGCAGGGTATTAATTTAGACCTTTAAAAATTCTTGATACGTGATTGTAACAACCGGACGTTTGCTTACGGAAGATGTTCGCAAATTCTTGTTGAGTTAAACCATTACTGGCGGAGCTTTTCAGTTTTGTTTTATTTATTTATATGTATACAGTAGTCTCAGTACAGCAATATCGCATTTAGTAAACGCGTTTGAAGTCACGGATAATAATGCGATATTGCTGAGTCAAAATTGAAAACTTTATATTATTTTAATTATTACCTTTCGAGTCCCTTTCTACTGTAGGTACTCACAGCAAGTAGCGTAAATATTAGATAGGTACATAATAATATATAATATAAATCATTGGTATTAAGTAGCGGTTTTGTTTCCTGTTCAGTTCAAAAACCTTTTCGTATTCATGAATATGTTTATTTTGCACTGGTTTGGGTATTTCTAGGTTATAATAATGGCGTGAAATTACAATAAGATAAAGTATCTATGTGTGGTTATACTCACTCTAGAAACCATATTGCGAGCTAGTTAAGCCATGCTAAGTGTGGGTATAGATAGTGCTGTGTAGTGTGTCGTACAATGTTATTTAATTAGATATACACACAACCTGTTAATGAATTAACGCTAGACCTCGGACTCTAAACAAAACATCTAAACAAATAATAAAGCTCAACAGTTTGTGATATCTTTTCCAATTCAAAATTGTACGAATTGCTAATAATATGTGTTAATATGTTTGTGTGTTTGTTACAGAATGACGTCAGAAAACGAAGAAGGGAGCTCACGCGGTGCCGAGGACACCGGTGCCTCTAGCGATGAACATGGGACGAGACCGAAGATGTCTATTATGCCTGCGCATTATAACGCGGAGCGTAACACCATCCTGCAGATCTGTAAGGAAAAGCGTAGGACGAAGGACCTCCGACGAAATTTATGTATTCAAAATACATATCGTCGTCTCAAGAAGGAGGTTCAAAGGGAGAAGGAGGCTAAACAGAAGCAGCCTCTACCAGTCACGACTGCATATCTGCAGTGGTGTCTTGAGAAGGAAGCTGAAAGGGTCAAGGAGGCTAAGAAGAAGCGACCACTACCAGTCACGACTGCATATTTGGAATGGTGTCGCAGTCACTCAACTGCTGGACATTGGCCTCTCCCTATCGGTGTCTACTCTATTGATATTCCCGAATTTAATTAGAGTAGTCACCATTCTCCTGCATTTCTCCCTGTTTTGGTCTCATGACCACGGTGAGCTGCACATCTTCTTTCCCCCATGTGAGCCGTGTGGGGCTGGCGCACGGAGTCACTGTCTGCGGTGCGTCGTGAGGAGAACAGACAAGAGAACGTTTTGTGTATAGTGTTAGTTCGTAATTTTAGTATCAGTTAGGCAGTAATCTTATTATAAGTTAGTTATTTTAATATCATAAGTCATTGTATCTGTAAGTAATTTTATCATAAGTTAGTTTAATATTTTACCATTGTAAATTATCATAGAAATGTTTGCGCTTTTTATAATTTAATTATTTTGACACGATACCAATGAACAGCCTGTAAGGAATTAAGTAATTACACGTTTGCATACAACTTCATATGAAAAGATGTATACCTCTCTCCTTTGATGACTGTATATTCGCCCCCGTTTAGTCTTAAGGAATTATGTATATTGTAAGTTTGACGTCTTGGAGAAAATGCCGCGATGGAGTTTGTTGCGCCGCTTCTCGTCCACTAGCGCCCCGGAAGCGGTGATAAACTTAGGTTAAGTAGAATTAACTTCAATCAGGGGCGTATTTACCCTAGGGCCAAGGGGGCCATGGCCCGGGGCGGCAGGTTGCGAGGGGCGGCGGAGCCGCCCCGAGCGTCTGTCTCTGGGCGTCTTTCAGAGTCAATATTAAGGCGGCCAGACAAAGACGCTCAGGGCGGCTCCGCCGCCCCTCGCAACCTGCCGCCCCGAGCGTCTATCTCTGGGCACCTTTTAGAGTCAAGATTGAGGCGCCCAAAGATAGACGCTCGGGGCGGCTCCACCGCCCCTTGCAACCTGCCGCCCCGAGCATCTATCTCTGGGCACCTTTTTGAGTCAAGATTAGGGCGCCCAGACAAAGACGCTGAGGGCGGCTCCGCCTCGTCTTTGCTCTTTGTATGAGCAGCCTCTGTGCTCCCCACACGTCAACTGGCCAGAAAGGGTTCGTAAGTAAAAGAACCAGGTATGCCCACTTCAGATCCAGTCACAAATACGTCCAAGGACTTGGGTAACTCCGGCTGTGGCTTATTTGGTTGCTTTTGATTTCGGGCCGTCACCATCCAGTCCTAGCCGATGTTCTACAGAAGCGGCCCCAGATCCGCGCCAAACGGAACACCGCGCCACATATCTCACTTACCAAACCATGCCCTACTTGGGTAGATACTGGCTTTCACCGATAAGTAAGCCCCGACAATGACGCGAGGATAGAGAGGCAGCCCGTGCTGAAAGAGTGCAGCTATGATGCAGCTCCATGACAAGGCGTTAACGACGTAGGCAACAATAGACACTGCCAGCATCAACTCGCCGTGCCACTGCTTCTTTCACCAGGGCCCTCAAGCGCGTGTTGGCATCCACGTTGCTCCCGACTATATCCAAATTGATTGTCTACCAAATTCGGTCTCACTCCTGTAAGGCGCTCGATGTGGCACTTCACGAGGAATAATTCATTTAAAACACCTGCACACTGCACACCTTGTCGATCAATACAATGAGCCGGTAGGCGGATGGTAACTTTGCAGAAGAGGACCAGTTTTCCTGTCTTTCAAATTTTCTGAATCCGTCTCTACTTGAGGCATACGCTAAAGAGCCCTTCAAAACGGGATCTGAGTGCCTTTAGAGCCTAGAGTGCTGCCAGGTCCAAAAGTGGTGTTTTTACTGTTGCCGAAGGCAACATGCATAAAACGTCATAAAACATCTCCTTCACAAGCTATTGCTGTACTCAAGTGATTTTTGGTTGCCATATCATCTTCTACGTAGGGCGCTTTAATGGAATGGAATGCAAATATGTCCCCTTGAAGGGATTCTGATTGGGAGCCTGGGTTAGCGGGGAGATCGATGAGAGTCACTTCTCTCGCACCATAAGATAGAGATCTCACGAATCAGGCTTGAAAGTCTCTAGCAACTTCTGACGGGCCCCTATTTTGGGTCCGCCCCTTGGGCGCAGGCTAACGGTGAACGCGAACGTCACTTATGGGGAGGCAAACCTATGTGGCCCGGGGCGCCAAATCTTCAAATACGCCCCTGACTTCAATAAAAAATAATATTGTTGTAATAATAATATTATATTGACAATAAATAACATTGAATATTGAGTTATTTTATCTTAGTAATATAGTTATTTTATCTTAGATTCTAGTCTTAATTTAATTTAGTACTTATTAATTATATACTTCAATCTGATTGGGTACTAATAATAAATTATACTTTTTATGTGTAGTGAGAATTTTATAATCATTGTTATTGCCCAACCTATGCTATTTTAGTTTTTTTTTTTAATTTTTAATTACATTATATTACTAACATAGCTGTAAGTTTAAAAATTGTTACTAACCTCATGAGTCTTAGTTACTTGAAAATAAAGAGTTTACTATTATAATTGTTCTAATTAAATAATTTAATAAATATTCAATTTAATTTGTAAGATGTTGTTTTATTGACTGATTTATTCGAACCTAAGTTCTCTAATAATTCCTTATTTTATTCCTCTCGGGGTTAGAGTGTCAAATAGCATTCATTTCAGTAAAGTATAATCAGATAGTGAAAGAAAAGAGAGTGGCGTTAAATTGTAAGCTTTCAATACAACCAATTGGCGCACTGATGATGATGTATTCCTTCTAAGTAGTAATTTTACAAAAGTTCGTCTTTATTTAAAAGTCCTTGTGACAAATTATAATAGGTATATAAGAAAAAGAAAAGAGACGAACTATAATTATGTAAGAATGAGTCAATATTACTTTAGGCCTCTTATATTGATACCCCTTCGGAAAGTGTCAACACTCGTTGACTGTAACAAAAGATAACAATTTGTAGCGCACATCAATATTATAGATATTTGTTGGCGTAGCAGTTAGTAAACAACCAAACGTAGACACTCGTAGCATTGTAGCACTCAGTGTCGTAGCAGAGGTCGATCACGCGAAGTGTAGGAAACAGCTACTTTGATGCACGTTGCTATGTGCGTGGCGGCGTGATGGTTACGCCTGCCAACCGAGTCACGAGCGCCGCCCCCGGCAACCTCGAGTTTAAATCCCAGTCAATCACAGCTCGCTTTTACACTTTACTTTGACAGCCTCCGTGACGTAGCGGTAGTGAACGCGGCCGCAACACAGGAGGCACGGGTTCGATCCCCGCTCAGTGCAAATATTTGTGTTCATGAAATATGGATATTTGCATTGGTCTGGTCGTGCCTCGGAGAGCACGTTACGCCGTCGGTCCCGGTTGCCATAAGAACATCTATGGCAGTCGTTACGGGTAGTTGGTGCCCTAAAAAGTTCAAAAACAACGGTCTAGCTGCAAAGCTTTGATATCGCCTAATAGTAAAGTTACCATTGGGTTGTGGAGGTCAGACGGCCATCACTTCACAGAAAAATATCGAGGTCTAGCCAAATCCGTAGTTAAGACTTGTAAAGCGGACCCCAGACTCCGAGCTGAAAAGCTTCGGATGCGATTGGGAATTTACGCTCGGATGAAGATGAATCACAGCTCACTTTTAGTAGCTCACTCTAAGTGTTTAAAACTAAATAAATATTGATGTCCCGCTCTAGAACCACCTGGTAGGTGTAGGAAAAAAATAAAAATGACATAGCATGCATAGTATGCATGAGCAACAAAGGTTTGGAGTTTTTCCATATAACTAATCACAGAATTTAAAATAATAATTTGAGGCGATGATCGGTACGCGTACACTGCGTGCAGTCTCTAACACTGTCACTGACCGCCTTTAGGTACATAATATCATAATGTTTAGATAGCATAAAATGGATTGCGATTGTTTATTTACTTATGGTATAATCGGTTAAGCATTTCACCCATAGACTATAATGATAATGAAATCTAAATCAAATAATAATAATAATAAACATAATAGGCACAAGGATATGTTTCAAATAACAATCTACTGAAGTCAGCCGTCTGTTATATAAAAAAATTAAATTAAAAATTTTTAAAAACTCCCGACGAGACAAATGACAAATGGTCAATACTTATGGTAGGTCATAACGTAATAGTTATTATTTTACTTTTTGTAGGTTCTTTTTGAAAGCATGAAATAATTAATAATTAAAAAACCCCCGACGTTTTTTAATTATTTATATTTTCATGCTTTTTATAGGTAACCGCTAAACCGATTTCCTTAAAACCTGCTATATGGTGCTGTATACCTGCGAACCGTCGCGTGAGGACTTTAAATAAATGTGAATTTTGCAGTTTTAAATGTTATATTATGACTTCCTAAAAGAGTTATTTTGATGCCCACTCCGGCAAAACATAGCGCGTGTGATTTAAACATTAGAAACAGTGATATGGTTTCCAGCTCAAGGCTGTGAGGGGCCCCTGGTCTGGGAACACCCAACAATTCCGAAATACTTAATTCCGAATTTCAATATTCCGATTTTCAAAATTCCGAATATTATAATTCCTAAGAAACAAAACTCCGAGTATTCAAAAACACGGAATTTTGAAATTCGTGATTGTAACTTTCGGAATAAGACTTTTCGTATTTATGTAGTGTACCCGCCCCACGCTACGACTGACGTCAATACAATTTTACTATGGTGTGTTATTTAATAATAATAACATATTGTACTTTTCCACAATTATTTAATAATTGTGGAAAAGTACAAGTGATTTATTCAATATGTGTAGCAAGTTCCACCAAGTGCCATCAATCTCCAGTATAAACAGTCTAATAATAATAATAATACCCCGCAGGGGCAGCTTGTGGCGAGCTGTTGGTGAGTGGCGACACCACGTACCCTGATTCTCCTGAGGCTCGGATTTATTCCCCCTCGCCTCATGTGCTTGCCTTTATTGGCCGGCCATGAGTGGAGTCGCAAGAGCGGCAACCTATGCTCCAGGTTGGAAGTGTAAAATGTCATAACGCCGGGAACGCGCCCCGCAGACTCACCTCTCGACAACCTTAGCCGCTCAACGGGTGTTGCTCCATGGCCGCACTATGTGTGGCTAATTTAATGGGGCCCATGCAATGAGTTGGCAAGTCACCGCCTGCCTTTTTACAATTTTGAGACTTATTGTCATGGCAGGTGTCCGTTAGTCTCCCCCCATAGCCCATTTACCAGTCCGTCCAATACTCAACCCCATAGCCCAATACCTAGTTTCCATCGTACAGCAATAGTCTCTGCACCTGGCGGGGACCATCTCCGAGTGTATCATATTGTACACTCGGGGATGGTATCCGTCATGTGTGTATCCCTAGCATATTAAACTCTCTTGAAAGGGCCTCTACGTCTTGGCTTCGGCCCGACGCACGCCTTCCAAATGCCCGGGACTCCATAGTCCCGAGAGCTAAGGAGCAGAGAAACAAATAATAATAATACGTGCGTCGAATATAATTACTAGTACGTACCAGATTCACAGTAATCATCCGTATTACTTAGGACAGTGGTTTAGTAGGCGGTAGGTAGGTAAAAGAGACGGTTACTTCATGACTCGGCGCTTTACCTGAGTTGATATATCAACTTATGATTTGTTGCAATGTAACCTACTGTCACTTGTACGATGGTTATTTTATAAGGCAAAGGTCAGAGTCAGAGTTGATAGACATTATTTAGATAGAAGTAATAATGGCAAATGCATATGTTTCGGTAGGGTTTCACGCGAAAATCGCTTATAAGTATTTCATAACAACCATATAGATAAATTTTTTATCTTTACAAATAATATAATTTAATACTTAGTAGCATAATATAAGTATTTACATTAGACTACTATTTCTTTTCTTCATATCTCGTTTGTTTGTTTTTTGTTGTTTATACGATTTTTGTACTTTTATTAAACTTTGTTGTAGCATCTCAGTTTTCGCCGAGGTTACAGAAGATGTCATTTTAGTTGTTTAATTAATTGTATGATTGGATTGTCTGAGGCCTTGTGTTCATTTTGTTAATGTTTATATATTTTATAAAATAAACACCACGTGTCACTGCGTGCCGTCCTATACGCTGATCTTCCAAACAGATTTCAATGGAATCTAATAAAAACCGATATAACATTTAGCTACAAGTATGCCATGAAGACGAAAATGGAACTCAAAGAGATACTCAAAGAAATTGTTTACTGTTTGTATGTTTACTATTTTTGCCATACTGGACCGAACTCTCACCACAATACTTCGAGAACCTTCACAAATATCCTAATAACACCAAAAAATGTAAATAATACCTATTTGGTATTATTAATATTTCTTTTTTCAACAACAAGAAGCAACTTTTAATTTAAACTACAATTTCGGTTAAAAGCCTATAAAAACTCCGCTAAATGTCTAAACCAAACTTTTTCAAAAGACTAAAGTGTAACTACTTAAGTATAATATTAGTGAATACGGTTTCAATTGACTTCCAAGAATGCTTTAGCTTTAAAAAGAGTAATTAAGATTAGAAAACATAGAATATTTAGTTTTTCTGAGAATCAGACGTCATAAGTTCATTTTAAAACAATTTAGCTCGAAAAAGCAATTGCGTTATTGTTGTCCTACAGTTTTGTCTGTTGTATTGTTTGAGGACTTCATCAACGCAAATAATATTTTTCCATAAGTTCTCTTATCATCAAACAATAGCTGGTGGTACACCTTTCTGGAAGTTTTAAATTATTTCGTGCGAACCGTCGCATGAGGACTTAACATTAATGTCAATTAAGCAGTTTTAAATGTTTTATGGCTTCCTAAAAGGGTTATTTTCATGCCCACTCTGGCAAAACTCAGCGCGTGTGCTTTAAACGTTAGATACAGACACTTTCCAGCTCAAGGCTGTGTGGGGCCCCACGCTACGACTGACGTCAATATAATTGTACAATTATGTGGTATTTAATAATAATACGTGCGTCGAATGTAAATACTAGTCGTGATTATTTTCTACGATTCAAAATCAACCACGTATGCACAGCCGCGCCGTAATATTGCATTGAAATTGGTTTGAGAAATAAAAATAAATCTAAGAACACAGTGGCACGTCGTGTTTATATATTAGGAACGCAATACGTAAAGACGGTAGAAAAAAATAGTAAATTATTTTGAGATACCTAACAATACATGTCTCTTTAGGTATAGACGAAGAAAATAGCATTTTACTTTTTTTTGTCTATCTATTCAGTACTCTGAGTATATTGTAATTTTTTAATACCTACAGAGAGGACCTAGTGACTTGACACACAGGCCTTACCGCCCAGCTTAGACATCACTCACCTATAATATTTATTTGTGTAGATTCCAAAACTATAACCTGCAAAAATGAACTGTAACATTCAATACGCATAGAAGTAAAAAAATAAATCGTTTATTCATTTATATTATGTTCATTACTTTACGACTCGGCGGTTTACCTGACCAACTTATGATTTGTTGTTTGTTGATGATACAATAGACTCAGCGAGTGAAAGGGACGGGAATACGTGACCCCTCCCCACCATCCGCCCCGTACTCTTTTTCCGAAATTCATTAAGACTTACAATTTGCATAATTTCTCCATCAGTGCGGTTTACGCCATCACATCGACAAGGTGCTTTAAAGAGCAGTGACCATTAGTTGGAAGCGAACATTATTTTCAAGTGATATAGATATTCCGATATCTCTAACCGTGACATATTCGAGTGAGTTTATTTATAAAACTATATTTACTAATATAATATTATTACAATTAAAATAAGTTCATGTGCAACCTCATTTTTGATATAGTTGTCGCAATAAGTATTGGTTAAATTAGTGTGTACCTAGTACAAGTAATTGTAAAATAATGCGGCTCTTCATTTTTAAAACATTGTGAGGACACGAGACGAAGTTTATCATTACTTGTAACATTTTATCATTTATACTTTCAACAATATTGTAGCATTAGCCCATTCAGATGTGAGATTCCTATTTTAGGCAGTGCTATGGTGGCTCAAAGCTTTATCTGACTAATTTATTCATAATACAATAGGCTCGATAAGTGAAAGGGATGGAGAATACGTGACCCCTCCCCCCGTCCGCCCCTTTCTTTTTTGAAGAATTCATTAGGAATACAACTTACGTATTCTCTTTCTCTATCAGTGCAGTTTACGCCTTCGCCCCGTCAAGGTCTTTTTAAGTGCAATGAAAACAGTTGAAATAATGTCGAAATTAGTTGAAAGCGGACACAGTTTTGAGTGAGTTTATTTATAAAATCATATTATTATTGATTTTACCAAATTTCATTTTTATTATTATGAAAAATATTATTACTTATTAAATTACAATTGTTTGAATTATTGAATAAGTAAGTATGTAGTGCAAAATAGTTGCCAGATATAAGAGTCTTATTTCTAGGCCTTTCTAGATATTTTTACGATAGGAATCAATGCTTTATGTTCCAGTAATCCGCAAAACTGTGTGTCCGTCAGTAGATTTTGGAATAGCACAGTCACATTGGTCGGTATTTCAATTTAGTAGCTATAGCACCTGTTACTGACCGGTCGATTTGATTTCGTTTTCACTTCAAAAACATATGCATTACTAATAAATGTGATACGTATTTGTTACAGAATGACGTCGCAAGAGCAACGCGTCAGTTCAGGCGATGCCGAGGTTGCGGACACCTTTGCGGGTGAGGCATCGTCAGGAGCGAAGCCATCTGAAGCAAGCTCAGCCCCAACGAAGAAATGGCGCAGTGAAGTCTACAAACAGCGCAAAAAGATTATTAAAATGTTGCTTGACAAACCCTCAAGCGGACTACGACAAAGAGTCTGTGTGAGGAACGAATTTCTTCGTCTTCGAGAAGAGGCAAGAGTAGAGAAGAAGGCCAGGAAAAGATTGCGTCGACGCCTGGCTAGGCAGAGAGGCAACAGCGCTTCGCTCTTTTAATATTATCCCATGGTGGCTCTGCTGTAGAGCATGACGCTATCCAAAGGGGGCAATTGGGTGACGCCAATGTCGACTGCGCAGCGTCTGTCACACCAGGGCAGACTGCCGCGTCAGGACGAGTTACTGCTGCCTCTAGCGCTCCTCACAGCGCCTAGACTCACTGCTTCTGGCTGACCTTCTGGGGAGCATCGCGAGGAGAGCAGGCAGGCGAAAGTTTTCTTTTCAATATCTCCTTGTCTTTGGCCTTGAGAATTCTTTCTAAATATTGTAAAAACTTTTTTATGAGTAGTTTGTCATTTTCTTGTTAATTAATATTTTGTTTTAATGAGTGATTATTTGTTTAAAATTCAAAAAATTTTTTTTTTCAGTATATAAGTGTTGTAGTATAGCATAAGTGTATTGTATTATTAGTTAGTCATATATGTAAGTCACTGTCTGCAGTGCATCGTGAGAACAGACAAGAGATCGTTTTGTGTATAGGGTTAGCCGGTAATTTTATTAATAGTTAGTCAGTAAGTTAGTTCTTTTATTATCATAAGTCGTTGTATCATATGTTAGTTTAACTTTTTACCATTGTAAAGTTCTTCTTTATATAATTTAATTATTTTGACATGAGACCAATGTGCAGCCTGTAAAGGCAATAAGAAATTACTTGTATGTAAACGTGTATGCTTCTCTTCTTTGCCGACTGTACATTCGCCAACGTATATTCTTAAAGCTTCGTTTACATACTCGCGGCAGAGCGAGGGAAGTGGCGAGAGAAGTGGGCAGAGACGTAGTGTGAATGGTATATTCGTCATGCCGCGAGTACTACCGCGTGTGTTACTGCGAATACTAGCGGCAATACTAGCGCGAAGAACTATACGAGATCGCTAGATGGCGCTAATCTCAGTAAACACGACTTTCGTTATTGCTCCTCGAATATTTACTTTTAAAAATATTTATATCGATCTACGGAAAGTGTATAGTAGTTGAAAGTGATAGTTTTTATTAATAATCTATTTAATTAATTCGCTATGCTGTAAAAGCATAATGCGTACACTGCTACAGAGCGTTGTCCTCCATACGTTTACGTCCGTCTCCGTTGCAGGGCGAATACTGTAATGCGGACCAACGCGATGATGGGAGTGTGTGAATGCTAGGGCATTAATCGCGTGAATATTTCCTGCAACACGATGAGCAATGCGAGCGGCAGTATGTAAACGCGGGGTAAGACATTATTTATTGTCAACTTGACGTCTTGGAGAAAATACCGCGATGGAGTTTGTTACGCCGCTTCTTGTCCACTAGCGCTCCAGAAGCGGTGATAAACTTAGGTTAACTAGAATTAACTTCAATAAAAATAATAATGTTTTATTATAATATTATACTGACAATAAATAACAATCATTTTATCTTTTGTAGTAATAATAGTTTCTAGTCTTAATTTAATTTAGTATTATTTATGTTATACTTACTTTAATCCGATTGGTTAACAAATTGTATTTTTTTTCTGTAGTGAGTTATTATAAGTAAATAATTAAATATTTAATCTAAGTTGAAAGATGTTGTTTTATTCACTGACTTATTAGAACCTCAGTTCTCTAATAAATTCCCTATTTTATTCTTCTCGGGGTTAGGGAGTCAAATAGCAGTCATTTTAGTAAAGCATGATAAGATATAAAAAAAATAATATAGACTGCCTCTGTGTCGTAGCGGTAGTGAACGTGGCCGCTACGCAGGTGGCGCGGGTTCGATCCCCACTCAGTGCAAATATTTGTATGCATGAATTGTCTGGTCGTGCCTCGGAGAGCACGTTAAGCCGTCGGTCCCGGTTGCCATACGAACATCTATGGCAGTCGTTACTGGTAGTTAGAGTCTTAAAAAATCCAACAACAACGGTCTAGCTGCAATGCTTCAATATCACCTAATGTCACCATTAGGTTGTGGAGGGTCAGATGGTAGTCGCTTCATAGTTAAATCCGCAGTAAAGCGGATCCGAGACTCCGAGGTGAAAGCTTCGGATGTGACTGGGAAGTAACGCTACGATGAAGAAGAGAAGAAAAAGAAAAGATACGAAATTCTACTAATATTATAAACGCGAAAGTTTGTAAGTATGTGAGGATATATGTATGTGAGGATGTTTGTTAATCATTCACGTAAAGACTACTAAATTGTTTTTAGTGAAAGTTATCAATAATATAGCTTATGCAACAGAATAATACGTAGGTTATATATCAGCGATGAACGGGATCAGAATTCCACGAGGGCGGAGCCGCGGGCAACAGCTAGTATAATATATAAGGAAAACTCAACATTACTTTACTCTTGTCTTTTGTTGATTTATTTATTCCCGGTCTTAAAGTGTCAACACTCGTTGACTATGACAAAAGATAACAATTGAACAAGAGTTGTAGCGCACATCAATATTATAAATGCACGAAGGCGTAGCAGTCTGTAAACATCCACGCGTAGACACTCGTAGCATTGTAGCACCCAGTGACGTAGCCAATGTTGATCACGCGTAGTGTAGGAAACAGCCACAGGCGCGATGGTTACGCCCCCCGAGCCACAAGCGCCGCCCCCAGCAACCTCGAGGTAGTGAGCGTAGCAAAAAGATAAAAATGGGATAGGAACAACAGAATTTGTACACATACTATTGAATATGATTATGTACTTTCAAATGGAATAAGAATAAATTTAATAATAACTTATTATATTATATTAGTTAAAAAAGAGAAAAGAGAATCGACCTCGGCCGGGACTCGAATCCACGATCTTTCCCTTACAGGGGGAATGCTCTGACCACTAATGTACTTCCAAGAATGCATTAGTTTTAAAAAGGGTAATTTATTAATATTAAGAAATATAGAATATTTAGCTATTCTAAGAATCAGACGTCATGGACTCATTTAAAAACAATTTAGCTCGAACAAGCAATTGTTCTCATTTAACAACATTTCTAATATTTCGATTTTGAATGGCTTAACATTAGGTAATAGGTTATATATAACAAAGTAATAATACATATTATATGTTACTCAGACGCCGCGCTATTAGTACAGACTAATTAAATAACCAGACCCTGATCGCTCCTGGTGCAAAAGTGTCCATCACGCTGTGTGCACTGTCACGCTGGATTGCGACGGCCAGCCTCTGCACCAAGAACAGTACGGATTGAGAGACGCCAATTCTTTCCTGATTATAATATTAGTATAGATAAGGCTCATATCCGCCGAAATTCGTTACCAGACCTGTAACCACGACGAAAACTGAAATGCCACTACAAAGTATAAAAGCAAGTACAAATATCGTGCAAACAACAAAGAAAACAAAGAAATCAAGTACAGAAATAAATCTTGTTTGTATTGTAAACTACAATACAAACAAGATAAGTGTCTCCGCCTCTAGAAACAACGATTTATGTGAGACAAGATTAGCACTAAAGTTAATAGGGGGCCAACAATATAGTTCAACCAAAGACATTTCATAACATAGACATGTCATATGCTTACAATCAACGTAGAAAAATGTGCCGAACTCACACACACACATATTTAATTCATCTACACTTCCCTACATAACCAATGGATTGGAAAGAGAGGACATGAAAAATACAATATAAAAGAAGAAGAAAGCTATTGTTTGTCACTTGGACTTTAATGATAACAATGTACCAATCACAGTGCGGTTGCTAGTCGGTGACATAGGCTACTTACTTACTTACTTCCAGCTGGGGCCGCCGTTGGCCGGTCGGGTGATCCGCCCTTTGGTGTGGGCCACTTCACCCATTTCCCCTGTGTCTCCTCCGTAGAGGATTTGGGGTTATCCGGCTATCACGGCGTATCGTCGAACCTACCTGTTTCCTTGCAAAAACTAACGATCTGTCCCACCTTCAGATCGCCGATGTCTTCTATTTCCAGCTTGTCCGTTCCCGTTATTTCCCATCTTTTTAGTGAGTACATAGGGCATTCAGCCAGCAGGTGGAAGCTGGTTTCCTCGGCCTCCATGCACTCTGGGCATGTGGGATCGGTCTTTACTCCTATTAATGTCAGGTGCCTGTTCAGTCGGCAGTGCCCTGTGATTACTTCTACAGCAAGCCTCATGTTTCCCCTTGATAGTGATATCAGTTGGCTTGTCCTTTTTTTGTCCATGCTTTTTATGAAAATCTTCGATTGTCTCATGACGGGCGAGGATTTCCATCTCTGGTTGGTCTCTGCCACGATGCTTTGACTGATGACACCTTTGGTTATTTTGTGGGCGATTGGCAGCCTGGGTTCAGGGCCCACTTGGTCTTCATCAGCGCCTTTTCTGGCCAGTTCGTCAGCTGTCTCGTTACCCGTATTTCCTTCATGGCCGGGTACCCAGGCGAGCGTTATATCTGTTGTACTGGCCAGTCTTTCCAATACCTTTTTACATTCCTTCACTACCGCTGAGGTGGTTTCGATCTTGCCTAGCGCCCTCAGCGCTGCTTGGCTGTCGCTGTATATGGTTACTTTCCCTGTGTTCAGGTGTTTGGTCATATCTGCGCACTCCATAATGGCAAAGATCTCTGCTTGAAAAACACTTGCAAACTTACCTAATGATATTGACTTGTTTATCTCTGTACCGTCTTCGCATTTAATATGCACTCCGGAGCCAGAGAGCTTTGTCGATTCTTTTCTGGAGCCGTCTGTGTAGCAGATGGTGCCATCTGTATTAATTTCCCAGTCAGCTCTTTGTCCTATGTGAACTCTGTATTTCTTATCGAATGTCCTCTCTTTATTGATTAAATCGTTGTTCGAGAGGATCATTGATAGTTTGTCTTCATAGCCCTGGCTGATCTTAGCATGGCCCTTGTCGAATGTATTTGCAGTCCATAGGCCAGTGCTTTTCAGTTTGAACCAATGCTCCACTGCTTTCTTTTTTACTTCCAGATCTAGGGGGTTTAATCCCAGTATTATTTCTAGCGCGGCAGTGGGTGTTGTTCTCATTGCACCCGTGATTAGTAATGCCGCCAGTCTTTGGACTTTATCTAGTTCTTGTTTGTTACTCCCTAAGTTGGCTTTATGCCACCATGCTAGGGCACCATGCAGGATCCTTGGCAATATGATTGCTTTGTAGATCCATAGTACTATAGCTGGTTTCATTCCCCAGCTTCTTCCAATAGCTCTTTTGCATTGCATCATGGCCATTTTGGCCCTTGAGCATGCATTGCTTATATGGGTCTTGAATGTCAGTTTGCTGTCCAGTGTTACGCCCAGGTATTTGACCTCCTTCACCACTTCGAGGTCCCTGCCATCCAGTCGTATTGGTTCAGCTCGTCCTAGTTTCCTTTTATTGGTGAATATTACTAGTTTGGTTTTGTCAGGGTTCAGGTTTAGGCCTTTGCTCCTGCACCATTCTAGTGCTTTGTTTAGCCCCCTGTTCATGATGTTGCACATGACACTGAGAACTTTTCCTGTTATCAGAAGCACTCCATCATCAGAATAAACCTGTGTGTAAATGTGCATCCTATTTATCTTGTTTACTAGTTCGTCTATTAGTAGACACCATAGCAGGGGTGATAGACATCCTCCTTGGGGGAAACCTCTCCTTGCAATCACCGTGCGTGTTGTGCCTGCAATTTCGGCTTGTATCAATCGCTGGTTCAGCATGGTTTTGACCCATCCTGATATGTCCTTGTTTATTCCTTCGCGATTTAGGGTTTCTGCAATCGAGGCTGAGGTAGCCTTATCAAAGGCGCCCTCAACGTCAAAGAAGCATCCTAATGCGTATTCTGTGTTGCTAATCGATCTCTGTATTCTGTTTACCAGGTTATGCAGGGCTGTCTCAATCGACTTGCCTTCCATGTATGCATGTTGGTTCTGGTGTAACGGAGATCCACTTGTTGCCACTTGTTCTCTTATTAATCTATCTAATATCTTTTCCATTGTCTTGAGTAGGAATGAGGATAGGCTTATGCATCTGAAGGCTTTGGCCTCTTGATACGACGCCTTGCCGGGCTTAGGTATGAATACCGCCCTTACCTCCCTCCATTTTTTGGGGATGTAGTTCATTCTGATGCTGCTGTTGTACAGAGCCAGAAGGTCATCTCCTATGTACTTTATGGCTTTTTGTAGCATTCCCGGGAAGATTTGATCTGGTCCAGCGGCCTTGTAGGGCTGGAACGATCCGATGCTCCAGAGTAGATGCTCTTTGGTGATCAGTGTCTTCTCCCCGGTGTGATTTGGGGTGTCTGCTGCGACGTTAGTGTCTGCGCTTGTGTACTCCTCACATTCTGGAAAATGGGTGTCCAGCATGATTTCCAGTATTCTTGCCGGGTCAGATATTAGTTCGTTCCCTTTTCTTATGCTTCCTAGTTTGCAGGTATCAGTTTTGGGGAACATTTTAGCGAGTCTTGCTGCATCGGGGTATTTCTCTACTCCCTCGCAAAAGGCTTTCCAGCTATTCCTGTTCTCCCTTCTGCATTCTTTTTTGAATGTGTTTCTTTCGCTCCTATATATAAGCCAGCTTACCTCGTCGCCCTTCCTGAGGGCATTTCGTAGGGCTCGCCTTGTCTTTTTCCTTTTCTTCTCCAGTTCTTTTGTCCACCATGGCTGACCTTTGCCTGGCTTGATCTCCTTGAGTGGGCACGCCTTATGGTATGCCCCCCTAAGGGCTTCGTCCAGTCGGTTGGCCACTCTTTCTATATCTTCTGTGTCATTCAGCGAGTTTTGATCGACTCGGCCCCACTTCTTGATGTGGTTTTCAAATATGGACCAGTCGGTTTTCCTCGCGTTTCTTGTCAAGGTCTTCTCGATTTCAGCGCTCAGATAGAACGATATCCGTCTGTGGTCCGATTTCGAGTCTCTTTCGTCCACTTTCCAGTCTTTAATATGCTTGCTTATCCTATCTGTTGCAATAGTAATATCAAGCACCTCTCTTCGGTTTCTCGTTACAAATGTCGGTGTGTTGCCCACATTTAGTATGTCGAAACCTGTGGAACTAATGAAATCTAGTAGTAAGTCACCTTTTTTATTGCAGTCGGTGCTGCCCCACACCACGTGATGGGCGTTGGCATCGCAACCTAGAATAATGGGAATGTTCTTACCATGGTATTTCCTTGTTATCTCTTCCATTTCTGGCGATGGTGGTTTGTAGTCTTCTTCGCTCGGTATATAAGCGGAGACTATGAGCACCCTTACTTTTTCACCTGTGTTGAACTGTATTGTTGCTGTGGCGCTGGCTAGGTCACTGTAACAATCTGCCTTTATTATACCTAATGATCTTACCCTGTTGCTGACATATATGCAGGCCCTGGGAGTTGACTCACCGTTTTCGTGGTAGATGATTTCACCTCCCAGAGAGCTCAGTCCAGAGATACGTCCTTTGACGACGTACGGCTCTTGCAGTAGGGCAATGTCTATTTTCTCATCTACCACGTGTCTGCATAACTCGGTCATGGCCTCGCGACAGTGGTGGAGATTTACTTGAACTATTCTTATTTTTTGTGTGTTTGTTTGTGGTGTGTTCCTGTTTGTGTCCATGTGAATGAGAGTGTGTAGTGTGTGTCTGTTTGTGAGTGTTACTGCTACCTCCTTGTACTGCATTACGCAGGCGGACTCTTCTCCATCCAAGACGGTAGCAATAATGCAACGCTTGGTGGAGGAGTCACATCACTACGCTTTGCAGGGAGGGGATGTGTAGTGATGTCTGGGCATGGCTTTTTACGGGGTGTCCTAGTCCCGGAGAGGTCCTCCTGCGAGGTTCCTGTCCGGGGTTCGTTCCCCCCGCTTACGGCCAATGCCACCTGCGTGTGGGGCGCTTGTTGTGTGCTGATTGGGTTGGGGCGCTTATGTTGCAGCGTACCAGTGTCGGCTGCGCCCACCTTCGGGGCTACGAGCTGATCGGCACTACTGCTTAGCTCCATACCCGGTGTCTTTGTGGGGTGGACGGGACAATTACACCTAACCTCTTCGGACTTTTTTGGTTCTTGTGCTGGTTTACTCAAGGCGCGGACGAAGACCGTCGTTGCCTGATATATAAGCCAGGAGTCTTTGCAAGCTTCTTTGGGGACCCCCACCACAAGTCGCACCCCCAGGGGGAGAACTTCCTTGCGGATGAGGTTCCACTCGGATATCTTGAGGTCCTCTTCCCGGTCTCCGTTCTGGATCCTGATCAGTTCCAGGGGCTCGATCCTAATTCCGCCTGCTTTGCCGGGAAGCCAGACCGCTACTCGATATAGATCTAGTTTCTTTGGCCTTAGAGCAACTCCGTTGAACTTACCAAATTCGCACCCTAACAGCCATGTCATCGCCTCCTCGGTTTTAGGGCTGACCAGGAAGTATCCTTCCGCCACTAATCCCGAGGCGACGAACTGCAGGCTCCGGCCGCCAATTCCGCTCAACGCAGCGATCTCTATCAGGTCAACTAACCTGATTCTGATCTCCGCAGCTGTGGTCTCGTCCATTGTGACTCCATCCTCTCGTTCAATGATGACCGAGAGCTCGCTCTGACCCGCCGTGGGTTTTCTCGGGCCCTCAGTACTCGGAGGATGGTTTCTCGGCCGCTTGGAGGGACGTTGCTGCGTCCGTTCCTCGGGGTCCGTGCCTTGTCTCTTAACTTTATGAGCCTTCTTACCTGGATCTGTCGTCGGCGCTCCCGAGCTGGTCGACGCGCCGGGTCGGATCTGGTTCGAAGACTCCGCTGGTTCCTTATTCCTGCGAGTCCTCTTCCGCCTGTACTTGGCGGTAGTCCAATCGCTACCTTGTGGCTTCTTACCTTCACCTATGCTCATTTGGGTAAGGTCCTCCCCTAGAGACTCCGATACAGATCTCCCGGGTCTTACCCTTTGGCATGGGACTTTTGAGTCTTGAGTTGTATTTTTATTATAATGCGCTGATGTGTCCCCCCCAGAATACGAGGGACAGCCTGCATCAGATGATACAGGGAGGGATTCTCCGGCCTTGCCGGTACCCTCCTGGGGTATAATTTCTTTTTTGTCTGCGCTCATGGTTGACGAATTGTTTTTGCCGGGGTTGCCGGATTGATTGAGGGAATGTGGATAGGGCTTTTGGAGGGGAGGGGATATTTGGATGGGATGGATGGGAAGGGTATAAGGTAGTGTCCGTGTCTGTGCGCCGCATGCCGCCCAAGCTGTCTTGTACGACATGCGCCACCCAGACACGGAAATAGGATATAGATTGACAGGAGTGGTGGTGAGGAGGGAAAAGAGGGGTTGCTTCGACGGAGGAGTTTAGTTACGTCTGTTTCATAAGGAATCAGACCAATAGCAGGCGGTACCACGTGCAGGTAACCTCTGTCTGGCCATGGGGGTGCTAACGCGACTTTTGCGCTCCCCCCATGGCATACTATCCTCAGCACTGGATGAATGCTGAGGATAAGGCTTCGCCAACCCAGGTGCAAGATCCCCGAGTTGGCTCCACCCCGCCCAAACATAGGCTAACAAAATTATTGAAAAAGAAGGTACAGAGCTCTCTGAATTGAGGTTATTGCCTAATTTTGTTTAGACAAAGATGTTTGTTTAACTTTGTTAATGTATTATAAAAAAGCTAGGTATAATTTTTAAATTTCATTATTTTGTTGCTGTCAATAGTACAATTTTAACAAGTACCTAAGTAGGTACTTGCCAGTAAAGTGAAGTTTGAGATAATTGCGTAATTTTGTTTAGACAAAGATGTTTGTTTGTCATTGTTATTGTATCTTCTTATATATAAAATTCTCGTGTCACAATGTTCGTTCCCGTACTCCTCCGAAACGGCTTGACCGATTCTCATGAAATTTTGTGAGCATATTGAGTAGGTCTGAGAATCGGCCAACATCTATTTTTCAAACCCCTAAGTGAAGTGATAAGGGTGAAGCGGGAACGGGATTTGAATACCACGCGGGCCGAAAATATGGCGGTACGAAGTTCGCCGGGGCAGCTAGTTAAGTATAAAAAAGCTAGGTATGTTTATTATATTTCATTATTTTGTTGCTGCCAATAGTACCTACAAATTTTAACAAGTAGGTACTTACCTAAGTAGATACTTGCCAGTGAAGTGAAGTTCGCACTTATTAACTTACTTGAACCACATAGTATTAGTAGGCAATTATAAAAAACAACAAATTAAAATTGGGAGGTAGTATGTAGTGAGTTTAATGCCTACGATATTCTCATCTGTACTTTAATCTATGTTCGGATCACACACGTCCTTGTCGCTCACGCACCAAATTATATCATACTGTCTCTTTTTATTTTCGTGCTGACAATTTTCACTCGAATATTATGAAAGTCAGAAATTTGGTCTTTAACAGTCGAAATATGTATTATTTCCATGTGATATGAAATCCCTTTTGATGTATAACTTTAGAGTAATAGTTCGTGCAGTGTCTATAAACATACGATGGCATTTTCGTTATTTTTATAAGTCACTGATGCTTCCGCTCAACGTCCGGCCGGCGCCGCTCGGCACGCGGTACTAGAGGCAAACGTTCCAATTGACTCGTTTTCGAATCTTCACGATTTTCGCGCAATAACGTATCTACTTCTTTTTATATATAATATCTTTGAGTTCAACGAAAACAACACCGGTTATCTAATTTCTTAGTTTTTATGTTTCGGGACTTATCGCGATTAATTATTATTTGGAACTTACTTGTGCCGACGTTTCGGGTGCGTTGCAGCACCCGTGGTCACGACTTGACTGGTCTGCGAGCGTCGAGAGGTGCGCAGGATTAATTTGTGTGCCTACCCTCCACTACTTATTTGTGAATGGTAAGGCTGGCGACACACAACACTCACTACGTCAGTTTTTAATGGCACTGTGTTTTTGGGTTTGAGTAATTTAATCACTGGATTCCACGTCCCAGACAGCCTGAATCCATCTTCCCTATTGAAATTTTTATATTTTTTGATTTCAATAGCTTCACGCACAATCCGTGGATAATAGTGGCGATCAGTGGAGAGGACTCTAGGCTGATGAAACTCAATCCAGTGATTGGCCCCCGACTCAAGATGTTCTGCTACTGCCGATTTATTGTGCTGACGGTTTTTCACAGCCGCGATATGTTCTCTGACCCTTTCTGCAATGGTTCGCTTCGTTTGGCCTATGTAGGAACTACCGCAGCTGCAATCCACTTTGTAGACACCTGGTGTTTGTAGAGGTATGACGTCCTTCGATGTTCGCACATATTTCGCTACTTTGGCGCACGGTTTGAAGATAGTCTTAACCCACTTGTTACTACCGTCCTTTATAACGCCACTAATCGAGTGTTAGATGTAACCGCCTAATTTATATATTTATTGTTGTTTTACCAAAGATAGTCTTACATTACCGTAATCAGAAACGGTCCTTCTATAGTGTGTTAGTACTATTTGTCACAATGCGTGTATTATTTAGAAGTTCTGACATGTTTTAAATTGAAAGCGAATTTGCTTTGCGACTTGGTTTCAAAAAAGTAAGTTTTAAGGTACATAAATTATGTAATAAATACTATAACGTAGATTATCATAAAGTGTTGTTATTACAATATAAATTTGAGATAAAATAAGTTCGAATTTCACAGTTTTTCATGAAAATTATCGTTTGTAAAAACTGATGGCGTTATAACGCCCGGTAGTAAAATGTACGTCTGTTTACTACTACTATTAAATTTTAGATCACGATGACAAGGCCTTGTAATCTCAACGAAATAGTTGACGAATTGCAAAATGTTGATTCGGATGACGACCTGCCCAGTGAGATTACCATTTTTCCACTGGAAAATTCAAATACCGAAGTAACAAACGAAGATTCCGGCGATGAAGAACTTGTAATATAATCTTCCAGGTTGGATTATTGCTTTTGAGCATATTACGTGTTTCATTTCAGTCACTGAAATGACTACAATATATTGCAATGTCAATATGAGGTAGGAAACGACGGTATTCCAGTCCCAATCGAGCGGTCCGACTGGGGCAGTACCTCCGCCCTACAGAGTACCGCGGCTAAATAACTTCGTGTTGTGTTCCCGGCGGTAAGTAGGGTAGCCAGAGCTCACTGGAGGGGTTTTGCACTGTCAGTGAGAAGACCAAAGGCTTGTCCTACTTATCTTCTGCGCTGACGGCACAGAATCTCTCTGTCATTATCGGGTCGGCTGCAGGAGTGTGACTCCCCTGGTGTTGTGCTCGTCCATAGGCCATGGTAACCACTTTCCATTAGGTGGGTTGTGTGCTCGTCTGCGACCTAAGTAGTATAAAAAATGTCCTTATTAGGTAATTTTCATGTTCCCAGCTAAAAGCTCCATCAGAAATTGGTATAAACTTTGGGTCGGTGCAAAGGTTAGGGTATATTTTATGGTTTGTTTGCCAAAAATATGTCTTGTTTCCTATCATATCAATGTTTACTTTTTAAATGAATAAAGTTTCATTATAAGCGTTTCATTCAACAAGCATTCGGTGTTTCATTTCATTCCAAAATGTCTGCAATCATAACTTTGGCTTGGTAGCCGATCTTACTACCGGGCGTTATAACGCCACTCGTTTTCCGGCTTTTCCAGACCACGAATATTTTTTTAAGTATTTTTCTAATAATACTATATTATTATAGTACAACATATTCAAAAATTATTGCAATCCGAAACAAAAAATAGTTTCAGTAATATCTGGGTTAATGGAAAACTTCCGTAAGCAGGATCCGATCTTGTCCGTTATACCTTTCACATATGGCATGTACGCCGGTTGGCGGTCAACACCCGGTAACATCTTCCTCGGTACACGTCGCGGCTTTCTATAACTCGTAACATACCCGTTCACTTGAAGAACCTCCTGAACATGATCTAACTCCTGCTGCAGGTGTTCAGGGTCACACAGTGTCGTTAAAAATATTCAGAGATGTAAAAATAAAAGAAAAATAGTGTAGTAAGTATTTTTATCGGCTATTTTTCTGTTCCATTCTTATAAGAGAATTGCAAACCATTTGAAACCATTCAAAGTATGTATTTAAAGTGTATGAATAGAATATTGTTCAGTAGTCCATTTTCTTATCACAAAATAATAGCAGGTGCACCTTTTTGAAAGTTTTAAATAATTACCCCCAAACCGTCACGTGGTATTTAAAAGCCCAGGTTTTTTCCAAAATTGTGAAGTGTGTGTGTTTTTAAAGGGGTTATTTTGATGCTCACTTAGGCAGAACTCAGCACGTGTGCATTAAACTTTAGATACAGAATTGTTTTCCAACTCAAGGCTGTGAGGGGCCCCACGCTACGACTGACGTCAATACAATTTCCCCATTGTGTGTTATTTTATAATTTATAATAATAATAATATGCGTCGAATCTAAATAGTAGTCGTGATTATTTTGTACGATTCAAAGTAAAGTCATTAAATGACATTGATGATTAAATTAGATGTACAATAAAGCGCACCCGCATTTTTTCCCGCGCAGTGTGTCTCTATTAGACAAACAATAGTAAATTATTTTGAGATACCTAACATGTGCCTTTATGTACAGACGAAGAAAATAGTTTTCGAACTTTTTTAATTAAGAAAATTACAATAAACATAGTACTGGATGGCAGTACTATGTTTATTGTAATTTTCTTAGTGCATAATATGCATAAATATCAATATAAAAAAAATGTACAAAACAAATAATACCTACAGAGGGGACCTGGTGACTTGACACACAGGCCTTGCCACCTAGCTTAGGTAACAATCACCTATAATATTTATTTGTATAGATTCCATAAGTATAACCTGTAAAAATGAAATGTAACATTCAATATGCATAGGTATTGTAGTGAGAAAAATAAATCGTTATCATTATTGCATACTATACGACTCGGCGCTCTACCTGACCAACTTATGATTTGTTGATGATACAATAGACACAGCGAGTGAAAGGGACGGGAATACGTGATCCCTCCCCGCCATCCGCCCCGTACTCTTTTTCCGAAATTCATTAGGACTTACAATTTGCATAATTTCTCCATCAGTGCGGTTTACGTCATCACATCGACAAGGTGCTTTAAAGTGCAGTGACCATTAGTTGGAAGCGAACATTATTTTTTCAAGTGATATAGATATTCCGATATCTCTAACCGTGACATATTCGAGTGAGTTTATTTATAATAGTACATTATGGTACAAGTGAGCTATGTTGGTGATTACCGCCGAGGCGTTATTGAGGCCCGAGCCGGCAGGCGAGGGTCTTAAGAGAGCTGAGGACGGTAATCATCATGCTCACGCGTGCCATACGACGTTTTACAACACACTTGCGAATAACATAACACTACAAATACTAAATAAACAATGCCACAAATTAATTCGTTTTCCAATGTGCGCGCATCTAACAATGGCGGTCGGCCATATTTAAAAAAAAAAATGAGGTTTGAATTCAACTTTTTTTTTACTGTTTTTTTTTGTACTTAAAGAAAAAAAAGTTAAATTTGAGTGAAAATTTTGTTTATTAAACAAATATCACAAGTTGAAATTATTTATTTAAATACGAAAACGCATCAAATGAACATACAATAAGCATATTAAATTTATTAGTACTATTAAACACGTTCTTTTTTGTATCGAAACTTTTTTAAGAACATAGAAACTTAACCTATTAAATTAAAAAAGAATCTATAACTCACTTGTGAATAATAGTAATGAAAAAGTCACAGTTTGATAATAGGTGTCATTCTGTGCCTATTTGCGGTAAAATAATAACACTGTTATGAGCAGGTGTGTTGTAAAATTATATTTACTTATATAATATTACTTATTTCAATTACCAAAATTTCATGTGCAACAATATATCTACACATTTTTGATAAGGTACTCGTGAATATTGGTAAAATTATTGTGTACCTAGTACAAGTAGTTGATAAATTAATTCCGCTGTACAATTTTAAAACATTTTGAGGACACGAGACGAAGTTTATCATCACTTGTAACGAGTACGGGGTATGGTGGGCCAAATGTCATAATGTCCAGTATATCAAACATTTTATCATTTATAGTTTCAACAGTATTGTAGCCTTACTAGCTTATTCAGATGTGATAGTTTTATTTTAGGCCTTTCTAGATAATTTGGACTATGGAAATCAATGCTTCGTGTTTCAGTAATCTGCAGAAATGGTTCTTCTAGTGCCTATGTGTCTCTCCCTCCCTAGATTGTGACATTGTACAGATGAATTGATCGGCATTTTCATTGAAAATGCTTATATATACTAAAATATTTAATTATTCATAAAACTCTTCTAATAGCATTAAAGATTTCTACTAGGTATGTGCTGCTAATACTTAGGTGTTAATGTGTCCGCGTGTTTGTTACAGAATGACGTTGCCAGATGAGCAAGAGTGTTTGGGTGGTGCCGAGGCTGCCGTAGCATGCCCAGATGAGGCTGCTTTGACACCTCAGGCCACTTCAACTCCAGCATACACGCGGGCCGACGAGCGCCATAGATTAATGTGGGTGCTAATTAATAACCCCACAAATGATCTGCGGCGCGCAGTACTGTCGCGAAACGTGTATAACCGGCTCTGGTTCGAGGCACGTCGAGAGAACAATGCCAGGCGACGGCGCATGTATAGGTTGCGTCAACGTATGGCTAGGCAGGCAGGCAGACAGGACTAAGGATAGTTGCTATCTATTCATTCCAAGGGAGGGAATTAGGTAAGGGAACATGAGACGAATTTAATCATTACAATATAATATATGTGTATATATATTTTTTAAACCTCAATTTTTTAACAGCTAATGTGGCTGTATAAGCTATTGGTACTAAGTGTGGGTAAAATAGTGATGTGTATTGTGTCGTATAATATTATCTAATGAAATATACGACCTGTAATGAAATTAACACTGGACCTCGGACGTCTATTCAATAATAAAGCTAAAGATTTTGTTTAACTGCGATAATCTCTTAAATGGTATAATACAATAAAAAACTTTTTAAATGGGTAGCTGCTTCGTTTTCACTTCAAAATTGTACGCATACTTATGTTCTCGTATTTGTTACAGAAGGACTTCAGAAAAGGAAGAAGGGAGCTCAAGCGGTGCCGAGGACACCGGTGCCTCTAGGGATGAACCTGGGTCGATCTGCAAGGAGAAGCGTAGGACGAAGGACCTCCGACGAAATGTATGCATCAAAAATGGAGGTCCAAAGGGAGAAGGAGCCAGCCTATATCAGTCCACTGCTGGACGTGGCCTCTCCCTATTGGTATCTACTCTATTCAAAGTCCCGAGTTTAAATATTATAGTCACCATTCTCCTGCGCTTTTCACTGTTGTGGAGTTATGCCCACGGTGAGCTGCACACCTTCCATTCCCCATGTGAGCCGTGCGGGGCTGGCGCTCTCGCGTGCTTCTGACGCGAGTCACTGTCTGCGGTGCGTCATGAGGAGAACAGACAAGAGAACGTTTTGTGTATAGTGTTAGTTCGTAATTTTAGTATCAGTTAGGCAGTAATATTATATAAGTTGGTTATTTTAATATCATTAGTAATTGTATCATAAATAAGTAATTTTATTATAAGTTAGTTCAATTTTATACCATTATTTATCATTGAAATGTTTGCTCCTTTTATAATTTAATTATTTTGACACGATAGCAATGTACAGCCTGTAAGGAAATGAGTAGGTAATAACACATATTTGCATACAACTTTATATGACAAGATGTACACCTTCCCTCCTAGACAAGTTGCAATTCGTTGCTCGGCGTATGATGGAATAGAATGCTAAATGTATGGGATTTGATTTATATGACAGGCGTCAACGAATGTCAAAAATGTCAAATCCTATACATTTTTCATTCTATTCCATCATACGCCGAGCAGCAAATTGCCACTTGTCTAGAGGGGCTGTCCCCTTTACCGATTGTATATTCGCCCGCATTTAGTCGTAAGGAATTATGTAGGTATATTGTAAGTTTGACTCTTGGAGAAAATGCCGCGGTGGAGTTTGTTGCGCCGCTTCTTGTCGACTTGCGCTCCGGAAGCGTTGATAGACTTAGGTTAAGTAGCATTAACTTCAATAAAAAATATATATTATGTATATTGACAATAAATAACATTGAATATTGAGTCATTTATCTTAATAATATAGTAGATTCTAGTCTTAATTTAATTTAGTATTATTTATGATATATATACTTTAATCGGATTGGGTAATATATCTTTTTATCATCATCATCATCATCTGCATATAGACGCATTCTCCCGATTGCATCCGTGGCCAAGATGACCCCGGAGCTCAGGGTCCGCCTTCCGGCTCCTCCTTCTCCACTTCGCACGATCTTGGGCGTCCATGGTAGTGAGACCATTTGCACGCATATCACCCTCCACGACGTCAAGCCAGGACTTCTTTGGCCTACCCCTTTTACCTGGACCCGGCGGGGGTACCATTGCCAGGCATTTGTTCCCCACGTAGCCTGGCGGTTGCCGCAAGACGTGGCCGCACCAGCGAAGGCGGCTCTCTTGCATTTTATCCGCGATGTCACGGACATGGAGGCTGCCGCGGATGCGAGAGTTCCGTACGCGATCTTTACGCGTAACGCCGCACATCCACCGCAACATTTTCATCTCCGTGACACGCAGCTCTTGCTTGTGTCGCTCGAGCAGCGGCCACGCCTCACAACCATACAAGAGAACAGGCCTAATGATCGTCTTATAGACCTGCCCCTTCAACCTGACTGGCATTTTAGGATCACAGGTCACGCCAGTCATTTCTCGCCACTTGGCCCACGCGGCAGCAATGCGTGCCTTGACGTCGTGGTCGATCTCACCGGTCACATGAAGTACAGATCCTAGGTACTTAACCTGGTCCGTGCGCTCGACCAAATCATCGCCTATGCGGACGGGTGTGGGATCTGTGGAGTTTAACGCTAAGTATTCTGTCTTCGCTACATTTAGCTTCAGACCGCCGTTCTCAAGCGCTTCTTTCCATCCTTTCACGCGTCGCACCAATCTGCTCCTGTCCGCGTCCATGAGCGCAATATCATCAGCATACATGAGCAACCACGGAGGCTGCTCATGTGAGTTTCTAATGCTGTCCGACAAAACATCTAATACCACGCTGAACAGGTAAGGACTAAGGACGGATCCTTGGTGTACCCCGACGGTGATGGGGAAGGCTTTCGAGTCGCCAACAGCAGTCCGAACCACGGAACCGGAATCGTAGTACATGTCTCGGATGGTGTCAATGTAAGTCTCTGGGACACCCTTGGCCCGCAGTGCCCACCAGATCACCTCGCGAGGAACACAGTCGAAGGCCTTCTGCATGTCTAAGAATAGGCAGTGCAGGGGCGTGTTCTTCGCCCTGTATTTCCCCGCCACAACCCTTAGGGCGAACACTGGGTCCATGATCCCGTGCCCGGGACGGAACCCGTACTGGCACTCCGAGAGTGTACTTTCCTGTCGGATCCGGGAGTCGATTATCCGCTCATAGAGCTTCATGGTGTGGGACATTATCTTTATACCGCGGTAACTACCACACTCCTGCACCGATCCCTTGCCTTTGAAGACTGGCGTGATGATGCTCAGCCTCCACTGGTTCGGGATCTCGCCGGTGAGGAGTACGCGGTTATAAAGATTTGCTAGAATGCCCACACCACGGGCGCCCATTGCCTTCCAAGCCTCGATGGGGACTTCGTCGGGTCCGACAGCTTTCCGGTTCTTCATGCGGCGAATGGCAGTCTGGACTTCCGCAGGCGTTATCGGTGGCACTAGTCCTTGATTCGGAGGGAGGTCTGGTGGCTGCACCTCTTTATGCTGCTTATTCAGCAGCTCGTGGAAGTATGAGCGCCATCTCTCCTTCACCGCGACTTTCTCGTACAACAAAGTGCCCCCAGGGTCTTTAATGCAGCGGCACTTGGATAGACCCTGCGCCGCTTTGGCCCTGGAACGCGCCAACTTATATATGAGCTTTTGCCCCTCAGACGATTCCAACTTGGTATATAGAGGTTGCAAGTGGTCTCGTTTGGCCCTGGCTACGGCTCTCCTGGTGGCGCGTTTTGCATCTTTGTACGCATCGCGGTCATCGGAAGATTTGGACGCTTGCCACTTTTTAAAGAGGGCTTTCTTCACCCTGATCTCTCTCTGGACTGTGTCGTTCCACCACCAGGTGTCCTTGTCACACTTGCGTCCACCCTTAGACATGCCGAGCACCACCCTCCCCGCCTCAAGAATAGCTGCCCAAATCCTGTCCCAAGAAACCTGTACTGGTTCGTCTACAGCATCGGCGCACTTGTCACCGATGGCTGAGACGAAACTTTGGGACTTAGCTTCATCAAGCAGCCACCACCTGATTTTGCGTTGGGCACGCTCGGCACGTTTGCCTTTGGGTTTCACGCGGAGGTCCATGACAAGGAGACGGTGTTGGCTAGTGAGACTCTCCCCGGGTATAACCTTGCAGTTGGCCACCCTGCTGATGCTGTGCCTCCTAGTGAGCAGGAAATCAACCTGGGTTAAGCGCCCCCCGCTCTTGTAGGAGACAAGATGTTCGGATTTCTTTTTGAAGTACGTGTTCACGATGGCCAGGTCGGCAGTCGCACACGTTCTAAGGATGTGCTCACCCTCTGGGTTGCGACTACCGTATCCAAAACCGCCGTGGACACGCCCAAACTCCTCACATCCGTCACCCACGTGACCGTTCAGGTCACCGCCCAGGACAATCTCCTGCGACAGCGGGACGTCACGAAGTACTCCCCCGAGTTGGTCCCAGAACAAGATCTTTTCGGCTTCGCCACGCCCAGCCTGTGGAGCGTAAGCACTTATCAGGTGGGTTATAATCCCATCGATAAGCACCCTCACAACCATAAGTCGGGCGCTATAGCTTTTCACCTCCAAGATGTCATCCTGCAACGCCCGGGAGAGCACCACGCCCACCCCGGCCTGCCCGTCAGGTGCACCTGTGTACATCAGCTGGTAGCCCTCCCCAATGTGCATGGTGCTATCGCCACCCCACCGAGTCTCCTGCAGGAACGCCACGGCCACTCTCCGCCTGCAGAGTACGTCAGCCAACTCCCTCGTGCGACCGGTCAACGTGCCGATGTTCCACGTTGCGAAGCGGAGTTTTCGTGAATCACAGTGTTGGCCTAACATCTTTAGCCGTGCCCGGCTCAGGCACGGTAGCCCTTGCCCACTTGCGACACGAGGCGGGCGACCCTCATGCGCGCCGTTTTGCGGCGGCGCCCTACCCTCATTGTGATTCCTTTTATTACGAGCCATATTAATTTTAAATTTGGCAATTTTGGCTTTTCCGGGGGCGACTGCCGTCCGACCCCCCAACCCCGAGGGGAAAGCCAGCGCCAGAGCCTCGTCCGTTGTTCAGCAGGTGCACCAGCTAGCAGGTGAGGTTGGCTTGGGGCTCAAGATCTAGGTGAGCCCCCATACACCCTATATATATCTTTAATATATTCGGTAATATATCTTTTTATCTGTAGTGAGATTTATTTTTAATTACATTATAATACTTACATAGGGTTAAGTTTAAAAATTGTTACTAACCTTATGAATCTTAGTTACTTGAAAATAAAGAGTTTACTTAATAGTAAACTATTATTTAAATTATTATTGCTGTAAGTAAATAATTAAATAAATATTTAATTTAATTTGTAATAATTATGTTGTTTTATTGATTGATTTATTCGAACCTAAGTTCTCTAATAAATTTCTTATTTTATTCCTCTCGGGGTTAGAGAGTCAAATTACATTCATTCCAGTAAAGCATAATCAGATAGTGCAAGGAGAGAGAGTGGCGGTAAATTGTAAGCTTTCAATACAACCAATTGGCGCTCTGATGGTGATGTATTCCTAGTAAGTAGTAATTTTACAAAAGTTCGTCTTTGTTTAAAAGCCTTTGTCTCAAATTATAATAGGTATTGGTATAAGAGAAAGAAAAGAGACGAATCTCCGCTCGCGTGGATGTCGGTTATCGCGACCAAACATAGCCTATGTCCTTTCTCTAGGTCTAATCTACCCCTATACCAAATTTCATCAAAATCGGTTCAGTGGTTTAGGCGTGAAAGCGTAACAGACAGACAGACAGAGTTACTTTCGCATTTATAATATTGGTACGGAGTATGGATTAGTATAGATATGGAGGGAATTCACTATAAGAATAAGTCAGCATTACTTTACGCCTCTCTTTTGTTGATTTATTTATTCCTGTTCGGAAAGTGTCAACACTGACACAACAAAGATCACAATTGTACAGGAGATGTAGCGCACATCAATATTACAGATATGCGTTGGCGTAGCAGTCAGTAAATATTCATGCGTAGACACTCGTAGAACTGTAGCACTCAGTGACGTAGCAGAGGTCGATCACGCGTAGTGTAAAACAGCTACTTGGATGCACGTGGCTATTGCGTGATGGCACGATTGTTACGCCCCCCATGCGACAAGCACCGATACCGGCAGCCTTCAGTTTAAATCCCAGCCAAACACAGCTCACTTTTAGAAGCTCACTCAAAGTTTTTTTTTAAAAGAAATATATTGATTTCCCGCTCTTGAACCACCTAGTGGGAGTAGGAAAAAAAATTAAAATGACACAGGAGCAACACAGGTTTGGAGTTTTACCATTTATAACCAATCACAGAATTTCAAATAATAATTTGAGGCGATATTTAATACGCATACACTGCGTACAGTCGCTAACACTGTCACTGACCGCCTTTAGGTATATAATATTATACGTTTAGATATCATAATATGGATTGTGACTGTTTATTTACTTATGGTTTAGTTGGTTAAGCATTTCACCCTGAGAATATAATGATAATAAAATCTAAATAAAATAATAATAATAAACCTAATAGGCACAAGGATATGTTTTAAACAACGATAGTACTGAAGCCAGCCGTCTGTTACAAAAATAGTTCCAGGAATATAACACCGGCTATCTAAATCGTTCTGCTTATCATTTGAAATATTATAAGAATAAAAAATCGGCCAAGTGCGAGTCCGACTCGCCCATGAAGGGTTCCGTAGCAGCAAAGGCGAAAATTCTGGTTTATGAAGAATTAAAAAAAACTTCTTACTGGATTTCGTTCAAACCTATGTTCGGGTGAAGTTTGCATGGCAATGTACATCATATATTTTTTTTAGATTTATCATTCTCTTATTTTAGAATTTAGAGGCGGGGAGGACACACATTTTTTTCCAATTTGGAGGCGTCTCTCGCGCAAACTATTCAGTTTAGAAAAAATTATAATGGAAACCTCAATAGCATTTTTAAAGACCTCTCTGTAGATACCCCACACGTATGGGTTTGATGAAAAAAAAATTGAGTTTCAGTTCTAAGTATGGGTACCCCCAAAATTTAATACTTTTTTTCAATTTTTGTTGTAAAATTCTTGATGCGGTTCACAGAATACATCTTCTTACCAAGTTTCAACAGCATAGGCCTTATAGTTTCGGAGAAAAGTGGCTGTGACGTACGGATGTCAAAGTCAAAGTCAAAGTCTTTATTTCTCAAAATAGTGCAACACTGTTACAGCTTTTTGATGTCAAAAACTCTTTAAAACTAATTTTACCAACGCTTCCTAGGCGCTAATGGAGAAGAAACGGCGCAACAAACTCCACTGCGGCAGGGATGGACAGACAGACAGACGGACGGACTTTTTTTTGCCATTTGGCTACGGAACCCCAAAAAAGGAAATTGTGCCTGCGTTATTGTTGTCCCACAGTTTTGTCTGTTGTATTGTTTAGGAGGACTTCATCAATGCAAATAATATTTTTCCATAAGTTTTCCTATCATAAAAAAATAGCTGGTGGTTAACCTTTCCGGAAGTTTTAGATTATTACCTGCGAACCGTTGCGTGAGGACTTTACATAAATGTGAATTAAGCAGATTTAAAATGTTATATGGCTTCTAAAAGGGTTATTTTGATGCCCACTGCGGCAAAACTCATGACGTGTGATTTAAACGTTAGAAACAGACATGATTCCAGCTCGAAGCTGTGAGGGGCCCCACGCTACGACTGACGTCAATAAAATTTTACTATATGGTGTGTTATTTTATAATAATAACACGTACGTCGAATCTAAATATGTAGTAGTACGTTACCAAATTCATAGTAACCCCTAGTCATCCGTATTACGTAGGACCGTGGGTTAGTAGGTAGGTCGGTAAAAGAGACGGTTATTTCGTGACTCGGCGCTTTACCTGAGTTGATATATCAACTTATGATCTGTTGCAACGTATCCTACTATCACTTGTACGGTGGTTATTTTATAAGGGAATTTCAGATTGATAGATATTATTTTGATAGAAGTAATAATAAGTAAATGCATAATTATGTTATGTTGTCTATGATAACATTTTATATGTGCGGAAGAACCTAAATCTGTTCAAAAAAAACTCTGATGCACATAATTATAATACAAGAAATAAAGATAAACTTGTAGTGCCAATACTCAGGCTTCATAAGGTTGGTAATTCGTTTGTAGGCAATTGTATAAAAATATTTAATAAAATTCCTCAGGATTTGGTTGACATGCCTCTTAATAAGTTTAAAATTAAAATAAAAAATTGTTTAATGGAAAAAGGATACTATAAAGTAGATGAATACCTTAATGATAAAAATGCATGGTCATCCTAATCACTGATTGCTCGCACATTATAAATTGTCAATTGTCAACGCTGCTGTTACGAGTGAAAGCGCTTCTTCGAACCGAACTAAGCGTCCACGAACAGAAAAATTAACAATACAATATCTGCAAGATGAACTTGCTAACTGGAAAAAACAACAAGATAGCAATATTTCAGTACTGTTGGCTGAGCAGACTGCTCTGATATCTAGACTAGCGACTGATATAAGCGAGATCAAGTCTCAGAACGCAAAAATACAGTCCTCCAATGCGGAAATTCAACGGTCTAACGAGGAAATCAAGCAATCAATGTGTTTTTTGAGTGATAAATTTGAAGGGTTGAAGATAGAGGTGGATTGTTTAAGAAAAGAGCATCACGAGCAAAAGCTTTACATTGAGAGCTTGGAAAGAAAAATAATAGATTTGAACCACAAATCGCGCTCCGCTGGCATAGAAATCCGGAACATTCCGCACGAAAACTCTGAAACTAGCACGAGTCTCGCTAAAGTTGTATGCAAGATTGGTGAGGTGGTCGGAATGCCTGTATCGACCCTGGAGCTGCGAGACATATATCGTCTACCAGGAAAAGGTACTTATACCACTACCCCTCGCTCGGTGATTGCAGAATTTACGACTGTCCAAAAAAAACATTCCCTCATATCTGCCGTCCGGACATTCAACAGGCAAAAGGATAAGGATGACAAAATGAACACCACTCTCATCGGATTACCGGGAACAGCTCTTCCTATATATATTGCTGAACAGCTGCCTCCCAGCTCCAGAAAGTTATACTATCTAGCTCGAGAGTTTGCCAGGAAGAATAAGTACCAGTTTTGTTGGATCTCCAATGGTAATATATTCCTCCGCAGGCAGGAGGGCACCAAACAAATACTAGTAAACACTGAAAAATATCTGCAAGAACTGGCGGAGAAAAGTATATGACTAGATTTAAGAATAATTATTGTAAGGTCATTGTTTCTTTTTATGCTACTTTTTGCTCATTTTATGCTTGTTGTATTTAAGTTTAAACTAACAAACTACGTCACACAGTATACACAAAACACAAATTCCATACTCACGATATACCAAACCATAAACCAACTATACATACCATACCAACGTACACACACATATACCATAACTCAACAAACAGAAAATCACATAACTTTTAAACCTCATAACGCAATCACATCTTTAAACTATAACACTCCGTTTATACCTTTTCTTGCACATGACTACATGCGACTCACTCCCAATGGTAAGGTTGGACACCGCTTTTCCCTACACACTGCTATCCTGACATACTCGTACATCCTTCGCCCCATTTACCTACCTTATATAACCCATACAAATACGCAAAGTCCTAATAAAAATAAAAATCTAACGAACACAGTCACCTTACAAATGTCTCACTACGCGAATTTCAATAACATAATCCCTAATGGCTAACATAAACAATATTAACAGCGAACTTGATTCGCCAACTGTGGGAAATCTCTTTACTTGTGAACCAGAGGACTGCATAAAGTTTCTAAAACCAGTAGATGGGAACCTTATAGTATTTCACCTAAATATACGAAGCATAAACAAGAACTTTGATGCACTTCAATTACTGTTACACGAAACAAAACTGAAATACGATATCATTGTATTAACCGAATGTTGGATTAGTAAAGTTATTTACCTACCTATTTTGGATGGATTCGTATCGCACTGGACTAGCGAAAACTGTAACCAGAACGATGGTGTGGTTGTATATGTGAGATCGGGCTTACAGGTATCTGTTTGGCAACCCAGATTTATGGGTGGAAACTGCCTTATATGCACAATAGATAGCAAAAATATGGCTATAATTTCAATATACCGATCTCCATCTTACGACTCAAACGACAGTATAGAAACGTTCTTAGATAGTCTGAATCAGACATATAATAAACTCACTGGCTTTCGGAATGTTGCCCTAATCGGAGACATAAACATCGACATAAAACCAAATAGTGTGCATGAGATGAGAGTCGACTACTTATCCACAAGCGCTAGCCATGGTCTCCTTCCCACACACCTTCTACCCACTAGACTTGGAAATTGTCTGGATCACCTTTTCATTAAAACCAAATTACCTACAACAACACTGCTATTGGACACACACATCACAGATCACATTCCACTAATCTTGACCATATCCAATACAAAAACTAAACACGAAAAGGGCCGCCTCTCTAAATCCGTAAACTACGAAAACATAAAAGCTGAACTAACCACTACGAATTTCACACACTTATTTGAAATAGATGACCCAAACACAATAATGAATTCTTTTATAACGACAATTAAAACAGTGATAACAAAGCACACTACACAGAAAATAATTACAAAGAGACATAAGATGGGAAAGCCTTGGATGACTCCCGGTCTCCTAAAATGCATAAAAAACCGGGACAAAATGCACACACAATCAACAAAAGCGCCGGATAACCTCATTTTAAAACTTACTTACAAACGATACAGAAACTTTTGTAACTCGTTACTTCGCAAATTGAAAATTGCACACGAAAGTCAAGAGCTTGAAAAAGCAAAAAATAATTCAAAGGCTCTCTGGAAAACAATTAAACAGATAACACATACAAGTAAGATAAAGTCCAGCCCCAATGAGTTACTCAAAATACGTGACAGCCCTTTAGCGTCAATAAACGAAGTTTGTAGAACACTCAGTAACGTAGGGAAAAATCTAGCGGCTAATATTCAACCCCAATGTCATATGACCCCAGGTTCCACCTCACATAACCCAAAACATCCACATCTCCCTCCTTGTAACTCCCTTGCACTGCTTGAAGTAGATGAAGCTGAAGTGGAGATGCTTATCCTACAACTGCGCAATGATTGTGCAGTTGGCTGGGATGAAATATCGCCCGTAATCCTGAAACAAAACCGGGACATATTGATACCACCTTTGACTCACATAATAAATAGTTGTCTGAAGCAGGGTATATTCCCAAACGCGCTGAAAAGGGCTATCGTTCACCCAATACACAAGGCTGGGGACAGAAGCTGTGTAAATAATTACAGGCCAATCTCCGTGTTAACAGCGATCTCCAAGATCTTTGAGAGGGTTCTTGGCAATCGCCTGAAGAATTTCCTAGTTAACCAAAAAATCATATCCAAAAACCAGTATGGTTTCCGCACTGGAATATCGACTGAAGACGCAGTCCAAAACTTAACGCAGGAGATTGCTGTGAACTTGGATAAAAAAACCAAATGCCTGGGTATCTTTTTGGATCTCACCAAGGCTTTCGACACAGTTTCTGTCCCCTCCCTCTTCATAAAACTAGAAAACGTGGGTGTGAGAGGAATCGCGCTCGATATATTTAAAAGCTACCTTCGCAATCGAACTCAACAGGTTAAAATTGGCGATCACCTCAGTAACGAAGAGTCGATAACCTACGGTGTCCCTCAGGGAAGCATATTAGGTCCAATTTTATTCCAAATATATGTGAACGACCTCTGTAATATGGATATTACATCTGCAAAACTGTTCACATACGCCGATGATACTGCTATTATAGTCTCTGGCCCCACATGGGACAGTGTAAAGAGTAGGGCGGAAGTGGGGTTAGCAAAGGTTATAAAGTGGCTAAACAAAAATCTTCTGACCCTTAACCTTCAGAAAACCGCTTATATCCCATTTTCCATCCGTACCAACACTTCTCCAGATCCTACTTTTTCTCTCATAGCGCATACATGTTCCCTTTTAACGGCTCCCTGTCTGTGTACGAATCTCACAAGAAAAGAGCATGTGAAGTACCTGGGAGTGCAAATTGACTCAGGCCTGCGCTGGGATAAGCACCTGGAAACCCTAACCACTAGAGTTATGAGACTCATCCATGTCTTTAAATCTCTTAGATGCTCAGCAAACCCTGATACACTGAAAATGGTCTACACTACCTTGTGTCAATCAGTAATAAGTTACTGTATTTCGGTTTGGGGAGGGACATCAAAAACCTCGTTCCTGGGAGTGGAAAGAGCGCAGAGAGCTCTACTGAAAATTATGACCCGGAAACCATACCGATATCCGACTACTCTATTATACAGCGATTGTAAGGTCTTAACGGTCCGTCAGCTCTATGTACTCCAGACCATTCTCAGAAAACACACCAGTGTTCCCCCTTCCAACCCCAACAGACGGACAGCTTACCCAAACAGCATAAGACACAGAACCACCTTCGCGGAACAACAATACTACGTTCTGAGTACATACATTTACAAACAAGCTCACAAAAAGCTAAATATAATGGACCTGTGCACGACAATCAATGTGCTATACACACAGCAGTACAGTGTAGGTGAAGAAGAATGGACCGCAGGCCAGCAAAAAACGATCGCGCTGCACACGGCACCTTCGGCCAGCATGAACGCGAGTTTGCCGGTACATGTAGCAAGGAGAGAGAGAGAACGCGGCGTCGGTGTAGGAGAGAGAGAGAGAGAGCGAGAGCGCGGCCGCAAGCAGCAGAGAAAAGTAGTTAGAACCCGTATACAGTCCACTGAAGGATCGCGCGAAGTGAAGTAATGTAATTAATTAATAGTAAATTTGTGCCCGTTCATTCCTTCTTTTATTTATATATTCCGATAAGTATAAGTCCTTGAAGTATCGCGCGAACAGGACCTAAACAATAATAACCTAAAATCCTTAGTGTCGGAGTGGCTATCGAAACTGGAATACCAACAAACAGAAGCCCTTATCAAATTTATAGCATAATAAAGTAGATAAATGCATTAACGTAAACTTAAATAAACTTAATTCTGAATTAATCTTAGATAAAGTTAACTTAATTTTAATAAACGGTGAAACACACAAATGCGCACTCACGCACACACACACACACACACACACACACACACACACACACACACGCACACACACACACACACACACACACACACACACATACACACACACACACACAATCCACTCACACAGATGCAGGAAGCATGCATCCAAGTAACCATATCAGTAACCCGAACGGTCGAGCGACACAGTCAATCAATCATTCACTCACAATGTAATGTAAAGTGATAAAATTTCGTGCCTTACACTGTTCCTTATAGTACAGGTTTACCTAGTTTAAGGAACAGGGTTTAATTTTTCCAACGTTGTAAACAACTGAACTAACTTATAATAGTTTTAGCTCACCTCTGTTCAATAACTCCTTACTACCGAATATCTTGTAATATTGTATTACTGAATTATTGTTTGTTTGTTTACTGTATTTTGTTCAATAAAGAATTATTATTATTATTATTATGTATAAAAACTATATTTAAAAAATAAAATAAAAGGATAATTGAGTTCTCTGAGTTTCTTGCTGGTATCTTCTCAGTAGAACCAACTACCGAACTAGCGAAAGAATCATTTTCAAATGATTTAATAATTTACTTTATGTAATAATACTTATATCTTATTTTTTTTTTAAATTGACATGATATTGTAATATTTTGACGTTCATATGTGCTCTTTATGTGCCTAAATTGAATAAATGAAATTGATTCTTTGATTCTTTGATTCTTTGAGATAGGGTTTCACTCAAAAATCGCTAAAAGGTAATTCATAACAACCAAATAGATAATTTTTTTATACTTTACGATTAATAGTAGCATAATATATTTATTATATTAGACTACTACATATTTCTTTTCTTCATATCTCGTTTGTTTGTTTTTTGTTGTTTATACGATTTTTGCACTTTAGTTATGGACTTTGTTGTAGCATCTCAGTTTTCGCCGAGGTTACGGAAGATGTCATTTTAGTTGTTTAATTAATAAAATTGTATGGTTGGATTTTCTGAGGCCTTGTGTTCATTTCGTTACCTTTTATATGCGAGTCGGACTCGCCCATGAAGGGTTCCGTAGTAGCAAACGCAATAATTGCGGTATATGACGTATTAAAAAAAAGTACTGACTGGATCTCGTTCGAACCAATTTTTAGTGGTAGTTTTCATGGCAATTTACATCATATATTTTTTTTAGATTTATCATTCTCTTAGTTTAGAAGTTAGAGGGGGGGGGGGGGACACAAATTTTTACACTTTGGATGTGTCTCTCGCGCAAACTATTCAGTTTAGAAAAAAAGTATGTCAGAAACCTCAATAGCATTTTTAAAGACCTATCTATAAATACCCCTAACATATGGGTTTGATGAAAAAAAATATTTTGAGTTTCAGTTCTAAGTATTGGGACCCCCAAAATTTAATGCTTTTTTTTATTTTTGTGTGAAATTCTTTATGCGGTTCACAGAATACATCTTCTTACCAAGTTTCAACAGCATAGGCTTTATAGTTTCGGAGAAAAGTGGCTGTGACATACGGACGGACAGACAGACAGACGGACAGACATGACGAATCTATAAGGGTTCCGTTTTTTGCCATTTGGCTACGGAACCCTAAAAATCAATGCCACTTTTCGTTGTTAGCTTATAACTCAAGAACGGCTGAACCGATTTTGCTAATTTTAGTCTAGAAATCTTCGTGAATGTCCAGAGAAGGTGTAAAAGTGCAGCGGGAACGGGAAATTTATGGCGGTACGAAGTTCGCCGGGACAGCTAGTATTTTATGAAATAAACACCACTGCGTATACGTTGCGTATGCGATACGCTAATCTCCCAAACAGATTGCAATGCAATCTAATAAAAGCCGATATGTATAACGTTTACTTGTACGCCATGAAGACAACAATGAAACGGAAAAGTTCTGCCAGTAGAGAAAAGTTTAACAGTCAACAAGAACATTATATTCAACAATAATGATATTAAATGTATCTATATGATTCGATTAGAATTATCATTACAATCACACAGCGGAAATATTTAAAGGATGGGTAGGTAATTAAAGTTACACAGGGGTAAAGTCGAAGGTTAAAAATGGCTACTTGAAAGTAGCCGTAACATCAGGCTTAATGTAAATAATACCAAACAAATCGCGATAGTATCAATTGAAAAGTGATTTTATTTCAATGAATCTTCTTATTATTGTTGAAAACTTAGCCTTCCTCTTAGCGTTAATTCCCAGTCGCATCCGAAGCTTTTTCAGCTTGGAGTCTGGGGTCCGCTTTATCAGTCTTAACTACGAATTTTGGCTAGACCTCGATATTTTCCGTGAAGCGATTGTCATCTGACTTCCACAGCCCAATGATAACATTAGGCGATATCGAAGCTTTGCAGCTAGACCGTTGTTTTTGGATTTTTTAGGGCTCCAACTACCCGTAACGACTGCCATAGATGTTCTTATGGCAACCGGGATCGACGGCTTAACGTGCTGAAAACTTAGCAACTAACAAGAAATAACTCTTTATTTAAAATGTAATTTCGGTTAAATACTTACAAAAACTCGGCCAAATGTCGAAACCAAACTTTTTCAAAAGCCAAAAGTATACCTACCTAATTAGTGAATGCGGTTTCAATGGATTTCGAAGAATACATTAGCTTCAAAAGGAGTAATTAAGATTAAGAAATATTCTAACTATTCTAAGAATCAGACGTCATGGGCTCGTTTGAAACGATTTAGCTGGAACATCTAGCAACAATTCTAATACATGTATTTTGATTTTCAATGGATAAACATTAGGCAATAAGTTATTATGTATGTCAAAATATTAATACATAATATATTTCATTAGGACGCGCTATTAGTAGGTATATAGTCTTTAAATAACCCGACCCTGATCGCTCCTGGTGTGAAAGTGTCCATCACGCTTGGCGCATTTCCACGCTGGATTGCGACGGCCAGCCTCTGCACCAAGAACAGTTTGGATTGAGAGTCGCCAGTTGCCTTATTCTTTCCTTATTATAATATTAGTATACCTACGGTACTTCATACTTATCCGCTGAAATTCGTTACCAGTCCTGTAATCTCGGCGAAAACTGAGATGCTACGACAAAGTACAAAACAACAAATACATTATCGTGCAAACTACAAACAAAAACAAATTAAGTACAAAAAATAAATAGTAGTAATATAATTATTATATTATATCTACTACAATTTATTTTTTGTATTAATCTTGTTTGAATTTTAAACAACAACTTGTATGAGACAAGATTAGCACTAATGTTAATAGGGGGCACCAATATAGTTCAACGAAAACAACACCGGTTGTCTAATTCTTTAACTACTTATCGTTAAAAATATGAAAAGAGATGTATAAACAAAAAAAAAATAGTGTAGTATTTTATCGGCCATTTTTCTGTTCCATTGTTGTTGAGAATTGCTAACCAGGTTTTCAAAGTATTTAAAGTGTATGAATAGAATATTGTTCAGTAGTCCATTTTCTTATCACAAAATAATAGCAGGTGCACCTTTTTGAAAGTTTTAGATAATTGCCCCCGAACCGTAGCGTGGTCTTTAAAAGCCCAGGTTTTTTCTAAAATTGTGAATAAAATGGTTTTAAAATAGTATTATGACTTTTAAAAGGGTTATTTTGATGCCCACTCCGGCAAAATTCAGCACGTGTGCATTAAACGTTAGATACAGACATATTTTCCAGCTCAAGGCTGTGAGGGGCCCTAAGCTACGACTGACTTCAATACAATTTTACCATCGAGTGCTATTTTATAATAATATTAATTTATGTAGGTCGAATCTAAATACAAGTCGTGATTATTTTATACGATTCGCAGTAAAGTCAGACCCCACACGCTATACGGCTATAACTAGAACATCTATACAAATAATAAAGGTAAAAAGTGGGTTTGAACGCACTGTTCTCTGAAACTATGTACCTACATGTACCTACGTGTACGATTAGTACTGCAATTCTATTACCTTAAAAAAGCCTTTTTAAAACAGTAGTTCAATATTATTAGGAATCAATCAATAGCCAGGTTTTTCTACTTGCATATACATATATTTTTAAATAATAATAGCTTTACTGCGTTATAACGAAATTTTGAAAGTTAACAACTTACATAAATACTACCTTACACAATAAAAAAGAGCCGTTCTGTTCGACACACTCAACTAACGTCGTGGGTCATGGCATCTCAGTTTTCACCAAGGACACAGGACAGGTAACAAATTCCGACGCATAAGTAGGTATGTAGATGTATATGCTACTTTACACTTTTTGCGACTCTCTATCCGGACTTTTCTTGGTGCAGAGGCTGGCCTTCGCAATCCAGCATGAAAATGCGCCTACCGTGATGGAGCCTTTTGCACAATACCAGAAACGATCAGGGCCGGGTTATTTAATTAGTCTATACTAATAGCCCGTCCTAATGACATAATATGTATCAACATGTTTTATTATTTTGACATACATACATAGTAACCTATTACCTAATGTTAATCCGTTGAAAATCGAAATATGTATTAGAATTGTTGCTAATGGAGGACAATTATTGCTTGTTCGAGTGAGTCCATCAGTTGGGCCGTGTGCTTGTCTGCCACCTAAGTGGTATAAAAGAAAAATTGTTTTCAAATGAGCCCATGACGTCTGATTCTCAGGATAGCTGAATATTCCATATTTCTAAATTTTTATTACGTTTTTTAAAGCTAATGCATTCTTGGAAGTTCATTGAAACCGCATTCACTAATATCATACTTAGATAGGCACATTAGGCTTTTGATAAAGTTTGGTTTAGACATTTGGCCGAGTTTTTATAAGTTTTTAACCGAAATTGAAGTTTAAATAAAAAATTGTTTCTTGTTAGTTGCTAAGTTTTCAACAGTAATAAGGTGATTCATTGAAATCATTTTTAATTGGATTCAATCGCGATTTATTTGGTATTATTTACAATTATCCCGATGTTCCGGCTACTTTTAACAAGTCATTTTTAACAGTCTATTTTGCCCAACCAGTGGGGACGCTTGGTGGACCAAAGTGGAAGTACCCATCCAATTAGCTTCGAATATTTCTGCTAGTGATTGTAATTATAATTGTAATCGAATAATATAAATTACATAATGTTCATGTTGAATATATTATATTGACAGCCTCCGTGGCGTAGCGGTAGTGAATGCGGCCGCTACGCAGGAGGCGCGGGTTCGATCCCCGCTCAGTGCAAATATTTGTGTGAATGAAATATGAGTATTTGCATTGGTCTGGTCGTGCCTCGGAGAGCACGTTAAGCCGTCGGTCCCGGTTGCCATACGAACATCTATGGCAGTCGTTACGGGTAGTTGGAGCCCTAAAAAATCCAAAAAAAAAAACAACGGTCTAACTGCAAAGCTTCGATATCGCCTAATGTTACCATTGGGTTGTGGAGGTCAGATGACAATCGCTTCACGGAAAATATCGAGGTCTAGCCAAAATCCGTAGTTAAGACTGGTTAAGGTGATTACATACGCGAATGACTTTGACCATACAAATGCTCAAGGTCATTCGCTCATATTTGAACCGTAAAAAGCAGTAAAACTCATTTTAATAGATAACTTTATAGGCGACGGTTACTAACTAAGAAGGTCACGTCATGCTAATACACTTATTTAACATACATGTGAAATTTTAGATTATTTGAATACATACTGTAGCAAATATTTATTTTGGTTTCATAAGAAGAGTAGAGCGATGTTCAGAGCCTCTTTTCAACTATTTTCTCCTTTTTTATTTATTTTATGTAAAGGAGAAGTTACTATGTATATCCTGTAGTATGCAGGTATGTAAATTCCAGATCTGTAGGTTTTATAGATAAAAGAAAAACGGTTTCGAAAATACCGATTTTTGGATGCTGATCTGATTCGGGGCCTTAAGCGGACCCCAGACTCCGAGCTGAAAGCTTCGGATGCGACTGGGAATTAACGCTAAGAGGAAGAAGAATATTATATTGTTCTTGTTGACTGTTAAACTTTTATCTACTGACGGAACTTTTCAGTTTCACTGTTGTCTTCATGGCGTACATGTAAATGTTATACCAGCTTTTTCAGATTTCATTGTAATCTGTTTGCACAGTTAAACGCATTGACACGTGGTGTTTATCTATTCAAATATAAAAACAGTAACGAAATGAACTCAAGGCCTCAGGCAATCCAATCATACAACTAAAATAATATCGTCATCTGGATATTATCAATAAAAGGTAGGGGTGCTGATTATTTCAAGAAAAAGTTACTATCAAGTAAAACGCATTATCACAAGTATCAATATTTAGGACCCACTGGACCCTTGGTTCCTGCCCTGTGCCTTCTCTTTGAGGAGTGGATAATTTAATATGACCTTTGGTTTTGAGCGGCCCAGTTAAATACATATACATATGTATTTCAATAATATTAATTAACAAGGGTGCAAGCACGTGGTTATTTTTATGACTCAATGCTTTACCTGACTGCGTGAAAGGGATAGAGAATACGTGACCCCTCCCCCAGTCCGCCCCTTTCTCTTTTTCCAGAACTCATTGGGATATACAACTTGCATATTCTCTGTCAGTGCAGTTAACGCCATCGAGTAGTGAAGATCTCAGTAAAGTGTTGTGTAGTAGTGAAAATTATTGGAAGCGGACGAATTTATGAGTGAGTTTATTTATAAAATTAAAGTAATATGTTATTAAATTTACGATAATAATTATGAGTATAATCATTGCACATGGATTTAAAAATATTGCCTTTCCTATGAAATTACATACAATTCAACACGTTAGTGGATGAAGGGGCTGTCTAACAATTTTAAAATATTGAGATAAATGATTTCAAAGCTTTAATGCTTCATTTACAGATAACTATAACCTTTTCTGACTGTTTATACGAGACCCTATTTAATTATATTATTGCATAGATAGTAAGAAAACGTTGACTAGTTATCTGTAAATGAAGAATCAAAGTTGAATATTCGCTATCTCTATATTTTTGAGATTGTCAGATAGCCCCTTCATCCAGTCACGTCTTTCTGTATCCCCACATTAAGCGGAAACCGGTTAGTTACGTTGACGACTAATCATTTCTTGAGTCTATTGCGTTCTGCTGATATTTATTTTTTAATCCAAATAGCCCTATATCACCCATTCACCTGGTGTAAATTGTTGTTCATACTATCCTACTAATATTATAAACAAGCCGTCCGCCTGGCTCCACCCCGTGAATCTCATATCTCCGGTCCTATTCAACCGATTGCAATTAAACAAAAAGTAAGATTTTAAGCCTGACTGAGAACTTTTGTAAAAAATAATAACTGTATCAAAATCGATTCATTATTTTTCGCATCCATTGCGAACACACATTTTCCATATACAAAAATAATAGTATAGATGTGAAAATAACTCAATCTGTTCTCTTACACATTTAAACCTAAGCCGATTTTAATAAAATTTGGTGAAGAGATAGACTAGAACCTGGGAATGGACACATGCTATGTCAAAAAAATCAACTAAGATTTAACCAACATCCACGCGGGTGATAGCGCAGGCAACGGCTAATGTATCTACTATATAATTGGTGGGAAAAATCGATGCTTAGGCCTCTTTTAAATTTTTTCTTATATTTTTAACCGTTCAAACTCCAGAGACAATGGATCAACACGTCAAGCGCGTAGTTGTTGTGTTGCCGACGCCGCGGCCGAGGATCGTGGTACACGTCTCTGAAGACGAGTCGGACAGCGACGGCGACGATTGTGTCAGTATGCTCAATACCGACAAAAGAGTACTTAAGTACGTATCTTGATTATGTTTTCATATGATACTATCGGTTATGCGTGGTTTATGCGAATGTTATATAGTGATATACCTAACATTACTTTTAACGGATTCTGTCACGGGGAGAATCTCGATGTGAGCATGGCTGCTGAAAAGCAACCGAAACGTCGCGTCGGGTTCATTGTAGATAATGAATAAATCGCGATAGAATCCGTTAAAAATAGTTTTAGTTCAACACGTTTTAATAGACTACAGAGGCAGGGCTCTATCAAGATCTTCGATATAAACTTACCTGCAAACCGGTACCACTTCTACTGATTGATGGAAGTGACGAAGTGATGCCGTCTGACCGCTCAATCGCGGGAGAAGAGTCAATATAGCAAACGACAATATACCTTGGCTTTGGCGCACCGAGCTACAAATGTTTAGTATCAATTAATACTCAAATACAGTAGAGCACAGTACAATTATATCCAAGTACAGTAAAATACACTTTTTGAAGTCAATTTTTTCAAATTACTTCAATAGAAAGTTGTTTGTAGTTCGGAATGAATTCTGAACTATTTCTTTTTATTGTTTATTTATTAGCATTAATTTATACAAGTAGGTACATTAAAGTATTAGTTTAAATTAATTTTAGGTTTCATTATAGTCATGTAATTCATATTTATATTTAAAGTATATTCTATTGTACCTATTATATAACATAATCACGGTATTTACAATATTATTCTAATATTTTCACAGTAACATATTATACAAACCAGTGGCCATGAAGAGAAAAGGGTCACCAATCGACGTAAGTGGAGAAAAGAAGGCGAAGTTGCAAGAGAGAAGTGAAAGTGGGGACAGTAGCCATAAATATGACGCTGTACCACCTCGTAAGTATTCATGATATCCTACAAACAATAGCCTTTTACCTACTTTAGTCCTTATACTTCAGGAGTTTCCTTTACTGTCATTTAACCTTTCATGTAAGCTTACTGCTCTTAAAAAGGGCAGTTCCTGTTTTTCAATACTTCATGAATTTGATCAGCGTTATGTTCAGCAAAATTGCCTTTGGCCTGCCTGTCCAATTATATGTTCTATTAATGACACAAACTTGATGTGTCATTCACTCAGTACTCATTCATTCTATGTGCCCGATCCACTTTAATATCATAGTATCCCCGAGTAATAATTATATATTGTTATTTTTGAGTTGATGATTTTCTTTCGTACATACTCTCTATCTATTTGTATAACCTCAGTATCTCTTTTCTCTATTTTGGTCACTACATCTTCTTACCATACCACATCACGCTGTTCCTCACTATTCAAATCTCTTATTTCCAGAGAGTTCTAATTTCATACTTCTACTGCTAAACCCTGCATTCACTACCATACATAAAAGTGTTCTGGCAAACACTACCGTTACCATATAAACGGCAAATAGGAACCTTGGCAGTCCACTCCTGGGCCCCGATTCTGCTAATTTTATGTCACAGCAAAACCACTGTCATACTGAAACAGCAAAAAATACAACTGAAGGACATCACCCATTTTGGTCCAAAATTGAAAGTACGATATTTCGATTTTCGATTACGATAAAAAAAATGATATATCGTTAGAGCTTGTTCTTACTAGCATTTTTATTATGGCGACCACTTCTCTCGGTTTTATTTGAGTTCAAAAATCTTGAAAACATATTTTTTTATGATACGAATTATTGAAAATGAATGAGAAATATTGTTTTATGAAGTATTTTTACACTTTATTCCTCGTTAACAAGCAATGATCCGTTTGACAGTGTCATCGGTGACGCGCAAGTCGTGGTGTCGCCTGTTCCCGGCGTGCCGCTACGGCTCGGCGTGCGCGTTTGCGCATCCGCGCTGCAAGTTCTGGCCGACGTGTGCGCGGCGGAACTGCGTATATTCACATTCACCAAACGCGCCGTCCGCACCAGTATTGCCTACCGCGCCTGGAGTCGGTAAGTGGAACACTCTAGGGATTTACCCATAAATAAATTTAAAAATGTAGTTAAGAGGAAACTGTGCCAAAAAGGCTATTATAAAATACAAGAATATTTAGACGACAAACTAGTTTAGGAATGAGCTGTTCACTCATGCATGCATGCTACTCAAGCAAGCTATTGTATTTAGATTAAGTAGACTAAGCATTTTTGTAAAAAGACCAAAAATAAAAATGCCCGCTGAGTTTCTTGCCGGAGACTGACTTGGTTAGTGTTGTTTAACTATAAAATATGTTAAGCTCTATCATTCCAAATTATGTCAAAATATTGTTTGTCTACAAGTATCAATCACTAAGCCCCCTGGTACCCATATCACTAAGGCTCGTATTCCACAACGATACTCAGTCCTGAATCTCAATTCATAACTATATTCTATTTGAAAGAAAAAAAGAAAAAATATTTTATACAAAATCCTCACAATGTGTAGGTATGCTACATATATAAATAATAAATAATAATAATAATTAGGTATATAGGTAGGTACCTAAGTATACAGGGTTATAACGCATGAAAGGGCAGTAAGGGCAAGTACCTTAACCGTTGTAGTTACAGCAAAACATTCTTAGGAGACCTTTTCTAACTTTTTAAGAAATTTTGAACTGCATTTACAGATTTTGCAAAAATCTTAGGTACAGTTAGCAAAAATAAATGCAAAAAGTCCAAAAATTTTTTTTCAGTGCCAATCGATTCTATTTCATGTGGGGATCAAAAGACTCTACTGGACCATTTTAGCTTTGAGTACTAGGAAAGACTGAAATCGCCAAAAACGTTTCCTATGCATTTCGGCGAGAGAATAAAATTTCTACAATGGTCAAACTTTTTCTTTAGGACAGGAAATGCGTAGGGTTGACTATAAAGTAAATAAAAAGAATTATTACCCATAAATTTCGAATTTGATTCAAATTTCTTTGTGATTTTTAGTTTCAGCTGAGAAAATTCGTATTAAGTTAATAACTCGTATCGTAGACCCGATCTATAGGCTTCTAATAAGTACATTTTTTTCATTTTCGATTGGAAGACATTGTAGCCAAAATTCTTCATTATTGACTTATACGAATTTTCTTAGCTGAAACTAAAAATGATAAATAAACTCGAATCCAATTCGAAATTTGCGGGTGATAATTATTTTTATTTACTTTATAGTCAATCTTACGCACTTCCTGTCCTTAACAAAAACTTTTACCATTGTAGAAATTTTATTCTCTTGTCGAAATGTATGGGAAACGTTTTTGGCGATTTCAGTCTTTCCTAGTACTGAAAGCTAAAATGGTCCCATAGAGTCTTTTGATCCCCGCATGAAATAGAATCGATTGGCACAAAATTTGATTTTTTTTTTGCATTTGATTGGATTTTTTGCATTTTTTTTGCTAACTGTAAGATTTTTGCAAAATCTGTAAATGCAGTTCAAAATTTCTCAAAAAGTTAGGGAAGGTTTCCTAAGAACGTTTTCCTGTAACTACAACGGTAAAGGTACTTGCCCTTACTGCCTCGTTTCAAAAATACACCCTGTATACCTAATCAAATAGAATTGAACAAGATTTTTACTGTGTTTTTACCTTTAGCTAACTAAAGGTAAAAATCTTGTAGTGACTTTTTATAAAGAACACGTCATTTGAAACAAATAATTATACTACGCTAACTGAGTAGCCGGGGTTCAATTTCGGTTTTTAGTCTTTAAAATGACTTTCTAAATAGAAAACTAATAACTTAATATTTTTCTTTCTTTCTAAAATATTAATAAACTTAGTTTTTAATTAAAATATAGTAATAAAGACACATCAAGATAGTTTACGATTAGTTAAGTACCTGACCAAATCTTTATTATATATAATTCTACTTAACTGTACGTGTGTATGTAAGTGAACTCCTCCTAAACGGCTGGACCGATTTGAATAATATTTTTTTATGCGTTTGGGTGGCACGGGGGATGATTTAGATTCGCAAAAAAAAAATATCATGCTGGACAACATCTGCCCAGTCCGCTAGTGGAGTATAGATCTTTGAATCAGATTGTATTCTAGGTGATAGTTCTAATGTCATTGTGAGTGTAGATTCATAACTGAGCGTTGTTTGAAATACGGGACAGGTGTACCGCATACTACCTCTGTGATTCTGTATTTATTTAAGAACATTTCCTTTTACAGTCTCAGCTAAGAAGCACATAGCAGCGGCCGTTTTCCCCACTAGGTGCAAGTTCTATCCGGAGTGCCTAAACCCGGCGTGCCTCTACTACCATCCGAAGCCATGCCGCTTCGGCAACAAATGCATTAATAAATTAAAGTGCCATTACCACCACGCGTATATACCGCCCGAGTGGCGACTACCATTATAAATATATTTATTTAATATAACCTGATTGTTTTAATTCATCAATGTTACCAATTCTCCTCCATTGTTTAATCCTGAGGGACCAATCACTCGTTACACAATTTTGAAGATCGAACATTATCGTCCTGATCGTTTTTGACATCTGGGAGTTTGAGATTTAATTGAAACTGAATTTAATTAATTTTGAACAAGTTTTATTACGAGAATTTACTCTCGTTTAGGATAATACAAGTTCAAAATCCGACAGCGCCCGCCTCTGTGGCGTAGCGGTAGTGAACGCGGCCGCTACGTAGGAGGCGCATGTATGCATGAATATGGGTATTTGCATTGGTCTGTTCGTGCCTCGGAGAGCACGTTAAGCCGTCGGTACTGGTTGCTATACGAACATCTATGGCTGTTGTTATGGGTAGTTAGAGCCTTAAAAAATCCAACAACAACGGTCTAGCTGCAATGCTTCAATATCGCCTAATGTCACCATTAGGTTATGGAGGGTCAGATGGTAGTTGTTTCATGGAAAATATCGAGGTCCAGTTAAATCCGTAGTTAATACTGGTAAAGCGAAACCGAGACTCTGAGTTGAAAGCTTCGGATGCGACTGAGAATTAACGCTACGATGAAGAAGATGACAAAAGAGACGAAATCCTACTAATATTATGAACGCGAAAGTTTATAAGTATGTGAGAATGTATGTATGTGAGGATGTTTCACGTAAAAACTACGAATGTATTTTAGTGAAACTTTTCGATAATATACCTTATAAATTAGAATTACACATAGGTTATATATCAGTGATAAACGAGATCAGAATGGCACGAGGGCGGAGCCACGGGCAACAGCTAGTATAAAGAAAACTCAACATTACTTCACGCTTCTCTTTTGTTGATTTATTTATTCCCGTAAAGTGTCAACACTCGTTGACTATGACAAAAGATAACAATTGAACAAGAGTTGTAGCGCACATCAATATTATAAATGCACGAAGGCGTAGCAGTCTGTAAACATCCACGCGTAGACACTCGTAGCATTGTAGCACCCAGTGACGTAGCCAATGTTGATCACGCGTAGTGTAGGAAACAGCCACAGGCGCGATGGTTACGCCCCCCGAGCCACAAGCGCCGCCCCCAGCAACCTCGAGGTAGTGGGCGTAGCAAAAAGATAAAAATGGCATAGGAACAACAAAATTTGAAAATTTGTACACATACTAGGTATTGAATATAATTATGTACTTTCAAATGGAATAAGAATAAATTTAATAATAATTTATTATATTATATTAGTTAAGAAAGAGAAAAGAGAATCGACCTCGGCCGGGACTCGAATCCACGATCTTTCCCTTACAGAGGGAATGCTCTGACCACTAAGCTGCCGAGACCCGTACGAAGTCGATCCAAACTCCTCTATACATCCGTCTTTAGGGCGACGATGAGAGCCATCTACCGACATTCATGCGAACTATCGCAATCAATAAAAATGATGTTACAATCATTTTTAAACAAAGATTTTTTATAACCCCGCCCAAACAATTGAATGAAATTTTGAAGCATTTATTAGGCGGAATCCATTGAAAAGTGATTTTACAACACACCTGCTCATAAAAGTGCTATTATTTCACCGCAAATTAATGACACCTATTATCAAACTGTGACTTTTTCATTGTTATTAATTATTCACAAGTGAGTTATAGATTCTTTTTTAAATTTTATAGGTTAAGTTTCTATGTTCTTAAAAAAGTTTCGATACAAAAAAGAACGTGTTTAATAGTACGAATAAATTAATATGCCTATCGTATGTTCATTTGATGCATTTTCGTATTTAAATAAATAATTTCAACTTGTAATTATACTTGTGTAATAAACAATATTGTCACTCAAATTTTTTTTTTTCTTCTCTAAGTACAGAAAAATAAAACAGTAAAAAAAGTTACATTCAAACCTCTTTTTTTTTAAATACGGCCGACGGCCATTGTTAGATGCGCGCACATAGGAAAACGAATTAATTTGTAGTATTGTTAATTTAGTATTTGTAGTATTATTTTATTCGCAAGTGTGTTGTAAAACGTCGTATGGCATGCGTGAGTATGATGATTACCGTCCTCGGCTCTCTTAAGATCCTCGCCTAGCGGCTCGGGCCTCAAGGGCGCCTCGGCGGTAATCACCAACTTTGCTCACTTGTACCATAATGTACTATTATTTCAATAAATCATCTTATTATTGTTGAAAACTTATCAACTAATGTGAAACAACATTTTATTTAAACTTCAAATTCCGTTAACACTTATCAAAACACGGCCAAATATCTAAACAAAACTTTTTCAAAGGCCTAAAGTGTAACTACTTAAGTATAATATTAGTGAATGCGGTTTCAATGTACTTCCAGGAATGCATTAGCTTTAAAAAGGTAATTAAGATTAAGTAATATAGAATATTCAGCTATTCTGAGAATCAGACGTCATGGGCTCATTTGAAAACAAATTGTTCTTATAACAACAATTCTAATATTTCGATTTTCAATGGCTTAACATTAGGTAATAGGTTATTTGGGGTGCGACTGTTGAAACACCTCCTCGCCCGGTGCACCCTGGGCAACGTGGGCGATGACGCATCATTGATTGCTCCTCAAGGAGTAGCTGGCGTCAACGCCAACGGCTAAGATTTCAACACGTGGGGCCCTCTGTTGGGCCATGATTCCTTCAGCACATCTTGGAGGAGCAAGTCGGGGTCAGCGGTTGGTCAATCTAGACCACCGCTGTCCAAATGAGGAAAGAAAAGCTCGTTAAAGGTTCACCACAAAGTGATTTTTGAGTGCTTCGAGGTGACCCATCTCCTTTTGAATGGGAGGAACAGCGACGGGCTCGGCGCGCACTCACCCTGCCACCAAGCAGGCTGGGAAGATTCATTTTCCCTGCCCCCGTCGGAAAATCGTAATCCCGGATCGAGTGTCGTGGACATGTCTCGCGGCTCTAACTGGGGACGAGGGTCTTGGCTTAGCCACCCGGACTGCGAGGAAGAAAACCTCTATAAAAAATTACCCCAAATCCCGTGTTCTGGTGCGTGACCAGGGGATGCATGGCTGATGGGTAGTTCAGTTTCAAGCGCACTCCCAGCCGAGACATCTGCGGTCCTCTCGGTTGAGTTATAAATGAACGCTTGCCCGGGTATTGGGGGGGGCTCTACCCGGGTCGACCTTTATTTCTCCCCCACTCGTGGGAATAATATGGAAATTGATATACAAAACAAAACTGACAGTAGTATGAAGGACCTACCAGCAGGTCAAGATGGAGGAAGCGTCGCAGACCAACGCGACTTCGAGCCTCAAGTGAACAGCCAAGCGGAGGTAGTAGCCATAGTGGCCAAACCAGCTCTAAGACGATCAACACGTGTCCGTGCCGCCTCAGTCGACCGCCAACCATCGACAGCGGAAATAGAAGATGTGAGCCAAGCGTCAATGAGCGCAACATCGACGCGGGGCTCAACGACATCGTTGAGCTCCAAATTCTTGAAGTCGAAGAAGCGCGACCGTTCCGAGGAGTTGACGGGGGGGTTAGAGGACCCTGCCGAGGGACCTTCCGCCCCGAAAGTCTCCTCTGCCGGAAGGGGACGCTCGACCGTTGGTGCTCCGGCTCTGAATATAGGCCCCACCCGTAAAGCCGAGATGGCGCGTCGGCGTCGTGAGGAGGAGCAACTCGCGATTGAGCGTGCAGAGCAGCTTGCTGTAGAGCACCTGTCCAATACGGACAAGAATCCGCACTCTGCGGCGGAGCTGTTAAAGAGGTCAAAGGGCAGTGTAGCCATAATTATGGAGGTAGCCACCAAGTCTGCCAACCTCAAGGGGACCAGCCAGAAGCTACTTAAAACCGCGGCTTCGGCACTGATGGAAGCAGTAGAGGTGTTGCAGAATCGCACTGCCTCTGATGAATATACGGCTCTTAGTAGAAATTAAGCGCCAAGACGCGGAGATCCTTGCCCTACAGGAAGAGGTACGGAAAATGCAAACCGAAATGCGCCGCCTGACGCCACCTGCACCGGTGGCAGCACCTGCAGTATCTACCGCGCCTAAAGTGGTCTCCATGCCTACAACCTCCTCAGTGTCTTCCTTGGCCCTTCCGCAGGACCTGATGGCGGAAATAATGAGAAGTGTAGGCACTATGGTAGAAGCAAGGTTAGAGGCAGTAGAGGCAAGACTGCCTCCTGAGCCTCGTCTTCTCACCACTGCGGCGATGAGACGGGCGCAGACAGCGCAAACACCTCCGTTGTCAATGGCGGCAGCAGTGCACTCGGCACTGGGTTGTGGAGCACAAGTTCAGGATAGGCAATACACGGGTTCCATAGGAACCGGTCCTAGGGAGGAGTTCCCACCCTTGCGACTGACGCAGACATCTTCGCAGGCTCCTGCCAGAGCTCGACGCGCTGCCCCTCTTAGGGCACCTACGTCTAGGCCTTCTTCCTCTTCTGCTCTTGATCCATCGACCACTCAGCCGGACGCTGAGGGCTGGCAGATGGTGAAGAAGAAGAAAAATAAGAAGAAAAAATCAGCGGTGAAGGCGGCCGCAGCTCCACAAGTTGGCAGCACAAAGGTCAAGAAACCAAGGCTAACGCCACCGAAATCTGCCGCCGTGGTGATCACGGTAGCACCGGAGGCGATAGAGTGAGGCCTGGATTATATCGGTGTCCTGGAACAAGCCCAACACAGGGTCAATGTTACCGATCTTGGTGGCGTTGGTGCCCGATCACGCCTCGCCCGCACGGGAGCTCGAATACTTGAGTTCCCGGGGGTAGATGGTGACAAGAACGCTGATATTGTGGCCGAGAAACTACGCGGTCTATTCTGTGGAGTGGAGGGGGTCAAGATCACTAGGCCAACTAAATGCGCCGAAGTGCGCATATGTGGTTTGGCGGACTTCACAACGCAAGCTGATGTCCGAGAGGCTATAGCTTCGACGACGAAATGCAACCCAGACCATGTCAAGGTTGGTACCATTCGCCCTGGTCCTGGAGGCGTTGGAGCGGTGTGGGTGAGCTGTCCGGTCACTTCAGTCAAAATCTTGGCTGACGCCGGCAGACTCCTCGTGGGTTGGATATCAGCCAGGGTCAAAGTCCTAGAGAGTCGGCCTATGAGGTGTTTCAAATGTCTGGCACCTGGACACACTCGCGTGAAGTGCACCAACTGTTTCGACTGCAGCGGCTTGTGCTTTCGTTGCGGTCAACCCGGGCACAGAGCGGCGGAATGCTTCGCCACCCCTCGCTGCCCAGCTTGTACCGCAGGCAATCTCCCTGCTAATCATATGTTGGGTGGTGAGGGTTGTAAGCAGCCCCACATTGCTTCGGCTTCCAAGCCGCAGAAAGGGGCTAGTCAGTCGACCCAAGTCGCTTCCAACGTTGCAGCACCGACGTCGTCGCCGTCGCGCATGGAGGAGGATGTGGTAATTACGACCCAATAATGGACCGTGAGTGCAATATTCTCCAGGTGAATCTAAATCACTGCCGCAGTGCGCAAGACCTCCTCCTGCAAAATATGATGCAGTGGTCCATAGGCCTTGCTGTAGCCGCGGATCCTTATATGATCCCGAACCGTCCAAACTGGGTCGGTTCATATTCGGTACATGGAAACGTAGCAATCGTCGCCTCCACAGTGCTTCATCTCCCTCCCTTGTCGCTAATAGACAAGGGTGCGGGATTCGTAGCCGCCAAGTGGGGAGATATCACCGTTTACGGTGTCTACTTCTCCCCCAACCGAAGGTTGAGCGATTTCGAGGACTTTATATTCCGACTGGAGACCTCAATGCGGCAAGTTACCTCGGGTCATGTGATGGTGATGGGAGACTTCAACGCCTGGTCCACGGCATGGGGGTCCTCCAAAACCAGCGGTCGCGGCGATGTAGTATTGGAGTGGGCGGACTCAATGCGCCTCTGTCTCCTAAACAGAGGCAACACACATACGTGTGTCAAGCCATGGGGGGGATCAATAGTGGACATCTCTTTCGCTACCCCCACGCTTGCTACACGGGTAAGAAACTGGCGCGTCCTAAACGATGAGACGACCAATTCGGATCATCAATATATCCGATTTGAGTTGTCTCGATCGCAGGGTGCCAGTAGGGGTCACAGGGTTAGCAGCAACTCAGCTTTTAAGCGGTGGGCTTTGGGTAGTCTTGATAGAGACCAACTGAAGGAGGCAGCCATCGTGCAGGCGTGGTTGTCCTCGCCTCCTTTGATGGAGGGGGTAGACGTCGGCGCAGAGCGCTTCCGTGATTCGCTAACTGCGGTTTGTGATGCGGCCATGCGCCGGGCACCAAAGAACAAACCCCCGAGGACAGGGGTTTACTGGTGGTCCGATGAGCTGGCCTCCCTCCGCGTGATTTCTAACCGTGCCAAAAGGGACCTCACTCGAAGTCGGGGGCGTTACAGAAACCGCCAACACCCAGAAGTTGTCCGTTTGAAGGAAGTGGCCAGGGCTGCCGAAATTACTTTTAGGCGGGCCATAGATGCTGCCAAGGAGCGCTGTAGAGTGGAAATGCTGGAGGGTCTCAATCGTGATCCCTGGGGTCGTCCGTACCGCACGGTGCGTAATAAGATCCGTGCGCAGGGCCCGCCCCTTACCGAGACTCTCCAACCCAGCTTCCTAGCGGAGGTGATGGAGGGCCTATTCCCGCATCGGGCGGAGCACACGCCCCCGTTAATGGCACCAGTGGCTGACAACGAGGAGGTAATGTTGGAGGATGTTCCGCCTATCACGGAGACGGAAGTGAGAACTGCCGTTCTTCGGATCCGTTCGAAGAACACTGCTCCTGGGCCTGACGGGGTCCCCGCTCGCGTGTTGGCCCTGGCCCTCGATCATATGGAGGACGGCCTCAGGGAACTGTTAGACTACTGCCTAGCATCTGGACGGTTCCCTGACTGCTGGAAAAGTGGGAAGCTGGTACTCCTGCAGAAGCCGGGGCGGCCTGCCAATGCGGCCGCAGCCTTCAGGCCCATAGTATTGCTTGACGAGGCGGGGAAGTTGTTCGAGAAAATTCTCGCTACCCGCATCGTTTCGCACCTCACCACAGTGGGGCCCGACTTGTCAGATTGCCAATTCGGTTTCCGAACGGGTCGCTCAACAGTCGATGCAATTTTGCATCTGAAAGCTGCTGCGGAGGAGGCTGTAAGCCGTGGCGGAGTGATGTTGGCGGTGTCATTGGACATCGCCAACGCATTTAACAGTCTGCCTTTCAGCTGCATCAAGGAGGCACTCCGCTACCATGGAGTACCCGCCTATCTAAGGCGGCTAGTGGCGGACTATCTGCAAGAGAGACGTGTGCTGTACGAGGACTGCGACGGACATGTGTTGCAGCGGCCCGTGTCATGCGGTGTTCCTCAGGGGTCGGTTCTCGGGCCGCTCCTGTGGAACATTGGGTATGATTGGGTCCTCCGCGGAGTCTTTCCTCCTGGGCTGGGCATTATTTGCTACGCGGATGACACCCTCGTTATGGCCCCGGGTAAAAGTTTCGAAGAGGCAGCGCAGCTGGCCACTGCGGGTGTCTCTCAGGTTGTCGGACGTATCGAGGCGTTGGGCCTGCGAGTGGCGGTAGAGAAGACGGGGGCGTTATATTTTCATGGACCTCGTCGTCGCCCGCCGCCTCGTGCCTCCATTGAAATTCGTTCGGTCTCCGTGCCAGTGGGGGCCCAGATCAAATATCTGGGCCTAATAATCGACTCAAGGTGGCACTTCGACGAGCATTTTCGTATGCTCTCCCCGAAGCTCATTGATACTGCATCCGTCCTGAGGAGGCTTCTGCCAAACCTGGGTGGACCTGACATCGCATGTCGACGGCTATACACTGGGGTGGTCCGGTCAATGGCGCTTTACGGCGCACCAGTGTGGGCGGACGCCCTGAACGCCCCCAACAGGCGTTATCTAGCAAGGGCCCAGCGCATCGTGGCGATCGGGGCTATACGCGGGTATCGCACTATATCCGCGGAAGCGGCCTGTGCATTGGCCGGAACTCCCCCTTGGGACTTGGAGGCGGAGGTGCTCGCTGAAGTGTATCGGCAGACGATCCAATACCGGATGGGTGGCGGCGGTCGGCCCCCGTCCGAAGAGGTTCACGGGTGGCGAGATTCCGCCCGCCAGGCCATCATGGCTGAATGGTCGTCCCGGTTGGAGTCCCCGAGTGCAGGTCATCGTACTCTGGCGGCGCTTCAGCCGGTCATTGTTGAGTGGGCAGAGAGACAGCATGGGACCCTTTCCTTCCGGCTGACTCAGGTGCTTTCCGAGCACGGCTGCTTCGGAAAGTATCTGTTCTCATTCGCCAGGAGGGAATTGAGTCCCGCCTGTCATCACTGTCCTTGCCGCGAGGACTCGGCGCAGCACACACTTGAGGCTTGTCCGGCCTGGGAGGTGCAGCGCCGAGACCTCGTGGCAATAGTGGGTGTCGATCTCTCGTTGCCGACCATCCTGCGCTCCATGGCTCGCAGCGACAGATGTTTTACCGCGGTCGCATCCTTCTGCGAGGAAGTCATCTCGTGGAAGGAGGCGGCGGAACGGGCCAGGGAGGCAGATAGCCTCGCTGACCCGATTCGTCGCCGGCGAACTGGGCGGCGTGCACGCGCATTCTTGCGCCTCATGCCGCCCTAGTGTGGCCGCGGGTGGATGGGTCGGGGTTAGCCCTCCACCCGCTGTAGAGCCTCCCGCGAAGGGGTGATGTCCTGGTGTGTCTGGACATCGCCCAATCAGAAGACGGGCCCGCACCGCACCTTTGCGGGCTGGCGCTTGGGTGATCCGTCGACGAGAGCGTAGTGTTTCCGACGGGTCACTCACTAAGACGCGGCGCATGGCACACGGCAGGTTGTTTTAGTGTGGTGAGAGCCCCACATACCCGCGTGGCTGCCCCGAGCCCGCGAAATGCGGAAGGTGCATTTTTTCCTGCCTAAACAAAAAAAAAAAAAAAAAAAAAAAAAAAAAAAAAAGTAATAGGTTATTTTGTATTCAAAGTAATAATACATAATTATAACATCATTAGATAATATCTAATACTTAGATATTATCTAATGATATTAAATAATGTCTAATATCATTAGACTGTTCATACTGGAGATTGATGGCACTTAATGGAACTTGCTACACATATTGAATAAAGCACTTGTACTTTTCCACAATTAAAAAAATATATTATTAGGACGCGCTATTTGTACAGATTACTTATATAACCCGGCCCTGATCGCTCCTGGTGTAAAAGTGTCCATCACGCTTGGCGCACTGCCACGCTGGATTGCGACGGCCAGCCTCTGCACCAAGAACAGTCCGGATTGAGAGTCGGCAGTTGCCTTTATCTTTCCTACATACTACATTTTAAACTACAATACAAACAATATAAGTGCCTCTGCCTCTAGAAATAACGATTTAACTAAGATAAGATTAGCACTAAAGTTAATAGAGGCCACCAATATAGTTCAACGAAAACAACATCGGTTGATAACTATCGTTAAAAATATTAAAAGTATTTTTATCGGCCATTTTTCTGTTCCATTGTTTTTATTAGAATTACAAACCAGGTATTCAAAGTATTTAAAGTGTATGAATGAATAGAATATAATGTTCTGTAGTCCATTTTATCACAAAATAATAGCAGGTGCACCTTTTGAAAGTTTTAGATAATTACCCCCGAACCGTCGCGTGGTCTTTTCCAAAATTGTGAATGAAATAGTTTTAAAATACATAGTAATATGACTTTTTTAAAAGTGTTATTTTGATGCCCACTGCGGCAAATCTCAGCACGTGTGCATTAAAGGTTAGATACAGACATGTTTTCCAGCTCAAGGCTGGGAGGGGCCCCACGCTACGACTGACGTCAATACAATCCCATCAAAAACAATACTTGTAAAAAAATGCCAAGCCTCGCTGCCCTCGGTTTTTCTACCGCAAAAAGTTGTGAGATCCATGTAATACCAAGTCGGTTAATTTATTCAGTCCCTACTTCAGGGACCTTCTGTCCTAAGTTATTAAGTAGGTATACAAGCTTTTATATCTTAAATGTAATAAATTGACTTGGCAATCGCAAGTAGAATTATTAACCTAAGTTTATCACCGCTTTCGGAGCTCTAAGACAAAATGACTATATTACTAAGATAAAATGACTCAATATTCAATGTTACTTATTGTCAATATTACAGCAATATTATTTTTTATTGAAGGTAATTCTACTTAACCTAAGTTTATCACCGCTTCCGGAGCGCTAGTGGACGAGAAATGGCGCAACAAACTCCACCGCGGCATTTTCTCCAAGACGTCAAACGTACAATATACCTACATAATTCCTTAAGACTAAACGGGGGCGAAAGTAAGTACCTACAGTCGGCAAAGGAGACAAGTATACATCTTTTCATATGAAGTTGTATGCAAACGTGTAATTACTTATTTCCTTACAGGCTGTACATTGGCATCGTGTCAAAATAATCACTATCATCACTATCACTACATTATTATAAAACAAAGTCGCTGTCGCTGTCTATCCGTCCCTATGTATGCTTAACTCTTCAAAACTACGCAACGGATTTTGAAGCGGTTTTTTTTAATAGATAGAGTGATTCAAGAGGAAGGTTTATATTGTATAATAAATGCATAATATTGTAGAGAGACACTGATAAATTTAAGAGATAACACCACGCGGGCGGAAAATATGGCTGTACGAAGTTCGCCGGGTCAGCTAGTTAAATTATAAAAAGAGCAAACATTTCAATGATAAAATAATGGTAAAAAATTAAACTAACTTATCATAAAATTACTTACCTATGATAAATGTCTTACAATATTAAAATAACTAACTTATAATAAGATTACTGCCTAACTAAAAATTACGAACTAACACTATACATAAAAGGTTCTCCTGTCTGTTCACCTCACGACGCATGACTTTAGGAGATTAAGTTAAAAAATTATAAAATCGTTAGCCAGTGCCCGTTTTACCCTAGGAATATAACTGATTATAGTAGCTATTGACTAAACACTAAACAAAAGTACTAAAATATAAATAAAGTATAGACATTCTACAAACAACGCTTTATATGAGATAACATTAGGACTGCAGATAATCGGGCGGCACAAAAATAATTCCAGGAAATCCATTAAGGAAATGGTAAGCAATTAAGGAATTAGATAACCAGTGTTCGGTTAACTAATTCCTTAATTGCTTACCATTAAAAATCTTTAAATAAAAAGGGTTTAAAAACCAAAACAACAAAGTGTTATTTTTGTCTAGCATCTTTCTCTTTTATTGTTTTATGGGAACTTCATACCAGGTATTCAAAGTATTTAAAGTGTATGAAAAGAATATTGTTCAGTACGTTTTCTAATGATATTTACAATAATAGCAAGCAGGCCTTTTTGGAAGCTTTTGACTATTATTCCCGAACCGTCGTCGCGTGGTCTTTAAACACGTGTGTGGCTTCCTAAAGGGATTGCTTTGATACCCACAATGGTGAATCTCAGCTCGTGTAGTTTAAGGTTTAACCGTTAGATACAAACATGTTTTGCAGTACATTCAAATTCGACGTCAATAAAACTTTGTCGACATTTATTATTTTATAACTACTTAATACTGCTGTGAACAGTACACCTCGCTAACACCCTCTGCTACAATTTTCTGATATTAATTCAGTAAAAACTTCAATGATTGTTTAAACTTTTAACAGCATTGTGACGGAATACTTATTAGTTCATATTGTTTTATGAAATGTACAGATATGAAATAATAAATAAAGTCCCCAGAGTAATTCATGTGATAACTGTTTACAGTTATCACATGAATTACTCTGGGGACTAGGATTATTGTAAATAAATAAATTCAGTTTAGTATAAGTGTATATTATCTCTTATCGAACGCTCTCTCTCTCTCCATCCCTCTCTCTGACATTTTTTGTTTAAACTAATGTAGACCCGGTTGGGGATGTTACAGATAAACCATGGACCCGTCGTGTGAAGTCTTTGAGCATACTTACCAGCAGCAGCCCGGTTTTACAAATATTTAAATTTAGGAGTTTTATAACGTTAATTGGCTTTCTAAATCGTCCTATATTTGATGTTCACACAGGAAAAATTCAGCTCGTATGCTCACACGTTTTTTAGCGTAAGACCTGAGTAGTCCCACGCGACGCCTGACGACAGTAAAATTTTTCTTAACTTACCTCGTGAGACAGAATTGACCCTATTTTTATATCTAGTCGGTAACCCAGTCAAACATCTATGTTTCTATTATATTACTAAAATAGTAGGTAAGTAGGTAGGTAAAAGAGTAGAGTAAGTAGGTGGTTATTTTATTGAGTTTTTTTTACTTGAGTTGATATCAACTTATGATAGGTAGGTATGTTACAATATACTTGTACAATATATATACTGATACAAGTAATGGTTAGTATATAAAAAGAAAGTAATATTTAATAAATATTAAAAGATAAATGCATATATTTATATATATATCAATATAATGATTGTGCAAAACAAACAATACCTACAAGAGACTAAGTGATTTGAAACACAGGCCTTGCCGCCTAGCTTGGGCATCAGTCACCTACACTAGTTTGTAAAATATTTTCAGTAACCTGCAAAAATGACCTGTAATGTTCCACTTGCAGGATAATTGTTGTAGGAAAAATAAATCATTATTATTACGTTATGACTCGGCGCTTTACCTGACCAACTTATGATTCGTTGATAATACAAAAGGCTCAGCGAGTGAAAGGGACAGGGAATACGTGACCCCTCCCCACGGTCCGCCCCTTCTCTTCATCCAGAATTCATAAAGATTTACAATTTGCATATTCTCTATCAGTGCAGCTTACGCCACCGTACCGTCAAGTTCTTTTAAAGGTTAATGAAAACAGTAGTAGTGATGTCGGAAATAGTTGGAAGCGGACACATTTCTGGGTGAGTTACTTTTTAAAGTTATATTTATAACAATATTCTTTCACTTACAATAATTTCATGTGCAGTTATAATGTTTAATAGACGTATAACAATTAATAGTATGATGAAATTAGTCCTCAGAACATAATTATAATATAATATGTGTATAATAATATTATCTTGGACCTTAAATTTCTTGGGAGTCTTTTGAGGATAGCGCGGGGTGCTGCGGCAGTGGACGAACTTAAATTCACCAAACATAATTTTAATAATCGTTAGGGACATGGGACGAATTTTATCATAATGTATAAATTTGATTGTTTAAACTTTTAACAGCATTGCGACGGAATACTTATTAGTTCATATTGTTTTATGAAATGTACAGATATGAAATATATACAATATATTGTTTTATATTACGGATAGATAGATAATAAATAATAATTTCAGAAAATTCCCCGGATGCCCCCAAAGGGAGCCGGTGGACACGCCGTCTGTTGCCGAGATTTTGAACGTTCCTCTAGAATACAATAACATAGGGATGGGGTATAATAACCTACTACTAATGTATTATGACTGAAAAATCAATCTTTTACTAATCAATATACCTATAATTATGAGTAATTTATTCATAAATATCTGTTATTAACTACAATATTAACTAATCTTTTACTTCACGTGGTAAATTATGCTTAATATGAGTTGATTATCCAATGAAGAATCTATTTATAAAACTAGAATAATATAATTCTATGAAGGTGGAACCAACCATGCAATTCGATTTCATTAAAGAACGTCTAAACACAGTGACACTGGTGACACATGGTGTTTCTATATTTAAATAATATCAGTAATAAAATTAACGCAAGACTTTAGACAATCCCATCAGTATAAATTATAACACTAATAGGATTATCTTTGGGTATGCGTTGTTTTATAGCTAATTGTTTTATAGAATTTCGTTTCACATAAAAATTTTCTCATATTTTCGTTTCATAGAATAATCAATACACAGAATACTTACTTTGAAGATTTTTAAATCATGGATTTTTGTTTCACATAAAGTTTAATGTTAGAATAATCATATCATAGAATAACAAATCAAATATTCTTTATTATCATAACATACATTAAATATAAAATCGTTTGACATACCACTCAAAAGCTTTGCGCTAAGATAATTCGACGGAGCCCCGCTTCGCGGGGCTCCTATTTCTGGGTGGTTTTAAAAAAAAATAACCACGAAGGCTAAGGCCAGAGCTCCGCTCCGCTTCGCTCCCGCCTTAGCCTTCTAACCTAACCTATCCAAGTCGGGGTACTCTGAGTCGGAGTGTAAACTATAATTACGTGTTCTAAATTATTAAGGCATGTATTTAAATCGATATTTGTATAGTCCCTTTTTTCTAACAAAATATTTCAAAGCTATATCAAAAATACTGACTTGCACACTAATTATGCGCACTAACTAAATCAAATTAAATATACTGTTTAATGAAATTTGCAGAACAATTCCTTTGGTTAAATAAAAAAAATAACCACGAAGGCAAAAGCGGGAGCTCCGCTTCGCTCCGCTCCCGCATTAGCCTTCTAACCTACTCTATCCAAGTCGGATTTGCACACCTTTTTCAATAAATCTATCATTTGATTTAGTGTGCAAGTCAGTTTTTTTGCACAGCATTCATGTTTCTGGTATGCATTCAGTAAATTAGTGGAGTTACGTAGTTTTCTGAAAAAATATACAGATGTGCATTTAAAAATATCCCCATTATTAAACGTTAGACCAAATTCTTTTCGATTATGGTGGTGGTTTAATTTTCTTTAAAAAATAATTCTACTGTTTGATAAGTTTATGAAACAAAAAAATGTAAATAAAAAATCATTAAATTGTTTTTCTGTGAAATATGTTTCATTCTGGTAAATTGTCTTTGAAACAATAATATTCGAAATAAAAATATAAGTACCAAATATTATGTGAAACATTTTCTGAGAAACGATTTCTATGAAATTTCTGTCTGCGAAACAAGGGGCTCCCATTATCTTTATATGAATCACTTAATCAATGGCACCGATACGAGTGCTTCTTATTTTCATTATTTAATATCTAAATTAGATACCTACTATTGAATAAAGTGCACACTCGCAAGTAGGATATAATATATGTTTCTTCTATGTTGGCAGCACGAGTGTAGCGCCCCTGGTGTTGCATACATCCAAAGGCCACTGTGAGCATTGTCCATCAGGTGGGCCGTGGCCGTGTGCTTATCTGCCTCTAGAAACAACGATGTATCTGAGACAAGATTGACACTAAATTTAATAGGGGGCCACCAATATAGTGCAACGAAAACAACGACGTACATCTAATTCCATAACTGCTTATCGTTAAAAATGTTAAAATAGAAGAAATATATAAGAAACATAGATAGAAATATTAAACAACAGTATGGTAACTGTTCCATTGTTTTATGAGAATTGCAACATATTATTGGAAGTATTTAAAGTGTATGAAAAGAGCATTGTTCAGTACGTTTTCTTATCACAAAACAATAGCAGGTACACTTTTTTGGGGGTTTTAGATAATTACCCACGTGGTCTTTAAGAGCCCAGGTTTTTACAAAAATAATATGAATTTAAATAGTTTTGAAATCGTACCTATGTGACTACCTAAAATGGTTATTTTGATACCCACTTCGGCGAAACTCAGCACGTGCGCTTTAGACGTTAGATACAGACATGTTTTCCAGCTCAAGGCTGTGAGGGACCTACACTACGAGTGACGGCGGCAGTACAATTTTTTCAACGTATGATTGGATCGTCTAAGGTATTGCGTTCCTATCGTCACAGCTGGTACCTATAGATCTTAATTCAGAAACATCACATGCCACATTGTCCTTGAGTTAATTTTTATTTTTCAAACCGACTTCAATGCAATTTTGCGACGGTGTATAGGTGGCTTAGAGTGTACATTGCTATAGAGCGCGCCTTACAAGTATGAACTGCTATCACTGGTATGAACAGTACCGAGGCTCCTGGCTCAACCTCAATCAGTAGCAAAACAATACCCATCAAAATGACTTTGCAAATAATATTTAATTCGATATGTTAAATTAAAATTTTATACAACATCGTATATTTGTGGTAATAATGACGCAAAAATACCGCAAAATGACGCCATTTTTTTGTATTTCGGCTTTAATTTTATCCATGCATATCAAATCGAACAAAAAACTTCATAACAACAAACTACATTAATAAGTGCATCTATTGATATTTTCGGTAATGCATGAAACGTCACTATAGGTGCGCTATACCATCGCAAAGTATCTGCTAACACTCGGCGCCAAAGACCTGATTGATAGGCGCGCTCTATATTTGTAATGTATACTCTAAGATAGGTGGTTGATTATATTAATAAATTTGTTATTCGATAATGAATTCACATATAAAGTAGAATAACCAAGACAGAAGGCAAAAGATTATACATATTCATAATAATATTAGTAAGAGTTTAACCATGAGTAGGTACTTTTATCATAACTGTCATAACATAATACATTCGTGGAAATGAAATAAGAAAATTAATAATTTCGAAAATAGTTGAAAGCGGACTCAGTTTTGAGTGAGTTTTTTTATAAAATCATACTAATGTATTAATTATTATTTAATTTACAATTTCATGTGCGTATATAATAAGAGTAAATATATTAAATTGTAAATTATAGTTACACAAGTTGCCGATCGGTCACAAACAATCCTCACGCCTACCTCCTGTAACTATGCCTTTCTAATAATTATTCGCCAGTTTGATTGTTATTAATGTTGTTTTTAATGATGTATTAATATTGTATTTGATTAGTATTAGTAATAAGAATAAGCATGCAAAATAGATTAGGTATATAAATAAAGTATATGTAATATCTGTGTAATGTAATCGCAATATAGAATGCGCGGCACTCCACACAAACCCCAGTGGTTTATGGTTTGCTATGAATATTATCTCATGTAAAATATTATTGTAAAGTAAATAAATTAAAAAAAAAAAAAAAAAAAAAAATATATTTACTATTTAAAATTGTAGTTTAATAGGTAACTATTAAACTAAAATTTTTAGGCGGTTAGTAAGCGACTCCATACTAATATATAACTCTGTCTGTCTGTCAGTCTGTCTGTCAGTCAGTCTGTCTGTCTGTCTGTATGTTTGTTACCCTTTCACGCGTAAACCACTGAACAACACACAACACGATTTTGATGTAATTTCGTACAGATATAGATTAGACCTTGGAAAAGGACATAGGCTATGTTTGGTCGCGATAACCAACATCCACGCGGGCGGAGCCGCAGGCAAAAGCTAGTTATTAAATAATTATGTATTGCCAAATAGTTGCCAGATATAAGAGTCTTATATCTAGGCCTTTCTAGATAATTGTACAATAGGAATCGATGCTTTATGTTCCAATAATCCGCAAAACTATGTGACCTTCAGTAAATTTTGGAATAATACAGTTGCATTGGTCGGCATTTAAATTTAGTATTTAGCCTATATACACCTGTTACTGGCCGGTCGTTCTGATTTCGTTTCCACTTGAAAAATATACGCATTGCTAATAGGTGTTAATGTGATACGTATTTGTTACAGAATGACGTCGCAAGAGCAACGCGTCAGTTCAGGTGATGCCGAGGTTGCGGACAACTTAGCGAGTGAAGCATCTTCGGAAGGTAAGCCTTCTGAAGCGAGCTCAGTCCCAACGATGGATTGGCCCAGTGAAGCATACAAGCAGCGCCAAAAAATTTTGAAAATTTTACAAGAAAAACCCTCGATCGGACTACGTCAAGAAGTGTGTGTGAGAAATGGATTCTACCGTCTTCGAGAGGAGGCGAGCGCGGAGATGAAGGCTATGAAAAGACTTTGTAGACGCCTGGCTAGGCAGGCATGCAGGCAGGACTAGAACAGTTGCTGTCTACCCTATCCAAAGGAGGGAATTAGGTGATTATGAGACGAGTTTTATCAATTTATACAATTTATCGTTTAAATTTTTAACAGACATAACTTATGGTCCAGCAATCTGCTAAAATAGTTGTTCTAACACTAGGTTTTAATATTTCCGCCATTCAAATCCAATGGTGTCTTTGAAACTGGAATCTATTGTCGCAATAACGCTGCAATCAGTATCTTGGTATCGGTCTTTGTGAACTAGTGATCGACATGTTAAGTAATGACTTTATAGGATCAAGATTTTGCTACACAAAAGTTACTCACCGTCGTTTACAGTTCAAAGACGGACTTGGGTGTTAATGTGTTCGCGCATTTGTTACAGCATGACGTTACCCGATGACCAAGGATGCTCAGGTGGTGCCGAGGTTGCCGTCGCATACCCGGATGAGCCAGCCTCGAGACCTCAGCCCACGATTACTCCAGCATATGCGCGAGCTTTAAGTGTACGTGTATAGGAACATGGACATTATTTTATGTAATAAGTGATACTTATTTGTATGATATGATTATGTAGTATCTATGATAATGTAGTTAGTCATTTGATTGTAAACTACTAATTTAATTCTTATTTCTAATTAATTACTTTTTTATGTTTAATTTTATGATTGTTTGTTATGGTTTGTTATTGTATTTTTAGGGGAGCCCCTCGTTTCCCAGTCAGAAATTTCATAGAATTTCGTTTCCCAGAAATATTTGGTCCTTATATTTTTATTTCGAATATTATTCTTTCAAAGACAATTTACTAGAATGAAACATATTTCACAGAAACACAATTTTTAATCATTTTTTTTTAAACAGTAGAATTATTTTTTTACGAATATTAAATCACCACCGTCATTTATTCTGAACAGTAACATTTATTACAGAACAGTGACAATTACTTACTAACACCATATTTTGTACCCATGTTTAGCAAAAAAAAAAAAAAAAATACAATTTCAAATTAGTATAACTTAGTTTGTTAAAGCGATTATAATTATGTAATCGCTATATCAAACTAAGTATTGTAATTTTATATGATGGTATACATTTAATCAACAGTATGAATTGAAACATTCTTGGTAATGAGTTTTATATTAAATAAACAATATAACGATAAAGTATATTTGATTTGTTATTCTATAATATTATTCTAACAAAATCCATAATTTAAAAATCTTCAAAGTAAGTATTATGTGAAATGATTTATTCTATGAAACGAAAAAAGAGAAAAAATCTAAGTGAAACAGAATTCTATAAATCTATTAGCTTATAGAACAACGTACATCCATATTTTAGTGTGTATTGTAGTAGGTATAGTGTTTAGCATAAGTGTATTGTACTCGTATTAGTAGTTAGTCATTAAATATAAATTAATATGTTATCATAAGTTCGTTTTGTATTATATTTTAAGTCAATAAATAAATATTTCACTATACCGTATAATGTTATTTTACTGATTGGTCCATTACCGACCCAAAGCTAAATAATTGCCTGCCAGCTGAGACACCTGCTCATTGATGGACGAAACCCTAGCGTAGGCCCTCCCTCTCTTGGGGAGTCAGATGGCAGTCACTCTCATGAAAGTTAACATAAACCAATCAAGGGAATATAAGAGAGAACCCTAGACACCCTTATAACTCTTTTTTGACATCTACTTTGTTCTGACATCTGACATTTAAGTTGATATCTTTTACGATTAATTGGAAGTTCATAAACTTAGGTACTAATCGATAAAATATTGTGACATTTTACATTTCTATTTTTTTTATTTTTTTATTGTATGGCTGACAAAGGACCTACTAATTAAGAATGGAAAGATAAATGACAAACCTGTTGACTTGTAATGATTATCCTTATGAATAAATGAGTTAGACTTCATATTGCAAGAAAGTGACTGTGAGCTAGGTCATACGTTGTCAGTATATGAGACGCGGCAAAGTACCTCGATGAGGTGGGCAACAGTCGGCCGGAGCATTAGGGCGATCGGTAGAGCAATCGCCGAACTTTATGGGCATTGTCGAACAATACCATTTTATATCTTAACCCGAGAAAAACAATTTTGTAAGTAATTTCAAGACTTGTCTTTAGCTATTTTTTAACCGACTTCAAAAAAGGAGGTTCTCAATTTTTTTTTTTTTGTTACGCGATTGTGAAGCCAATTCTAGACGGATTTTGAAAATTCTTTTTTTGTTCGTAAGTAGATTATTCCGAAGTGGTCCCATTTAAATTTCGTAAAGATCTGATGATGGGTTTCCGAGTTTAGACCAAGGAACTCTTCAAAATGAACCAGGAAATCAGCCGCGATTGCTGCAATGGCATATTATTGCAATGTTTCGACCATTACACATCATAACATCACGCCTGAGTCCTTTGAAGGGGTACGCAGAAGTGTTCAGAATATTCAGCTATATTTTTGGTGTATATGCATTGATTTTAAAAATTCTTTTTGAATAATCCCTACTAATATTATAAATGCGAAAGTAACTCTGTCTGTCTGTCTGTCTGTCTGTCTCGCTTTTACGACTAAACCGCTGAACCGATTTTGATGAAATTTGGTATAGGGGTAGATTAGACCTTGAGAAAGGATATAGGCTATGTTTGGTCGCGATAACCGACATCCACGCGGGCGGAGCCGCGGGCAAAAGCTAGTGCATTAATATTTTTTTTAGCGTGTTCGGTTCGATCTGTAGTGCAGCGTCAGCAGCGCATGTACAGTCAGGTCACTATACATACGATGTACAGTCGTGAGACTGTACAAACTCACTAAAAAGAGAAAAATAAATTCATATTTAACAAAAAAGTTTAACCGACTTCAAGAAACGAAAAAGAGGCACTGAAAAGCGAAAAATAACTTAATTTACAGACCTACCGATTTATTAGAAGTCGGTGCCTAGCCCAAGAGAGGCCATATTTCAATTGATTGCATCATAGTAGTTCAGACACAACAAACAAAGTTGGCTGTCACCGACTTCTAATAAATCAGTAAGTCTGTAAATTAAGTTATTTTTCGCTTTTCAGTGCCTCTTTTTCGTTTCTTGAAGTCGGTTAAACTTTTTTGTTAAAAATGAATTTATTTGTTTTTAATTTGATGAGAAATATTCATATAAAGCCATACCCAGGCACGTTGCTAGTTGGGCAGACTGCAGGTACATACTCTCTTTAGCACCTTCTGTCGTACAAAACAATCTGATATATATTTTTTTAAATTAAATTAAACTCGGTTGCTTAAAATAGTTCAAGGGAAACAGTGATGTCACTTAACTCCTGCTTATGGTTTATCATGATAATAAAAAGGGATGTAATAACCTATAATATAATAGTAAGTTTTTTTTTTCCCCAAATTATTGTCTGTTCTATATTGTTCTAGAACTTCAAAGTATTCAGTCGTCATAGTGCACGCAAAGAATATTTTAACCGAATACTAAACAAGCAGGAGGTTCTCAGTTCAGATGCTAATATTGTTTTATATTTGTATGCGCATACATAGACTCCGGCATCTGCAGATGGATTTATAAAATAATTTTTGTGTTCGAAAGTAGTTTATATTCTGAGATGGTCCAATTAAAATTACGTAAAGATGTGATAAAGGGTTTCAGAGACAGACCACGGAACTCTCTAATAAATACCAGAAAATCTGTCGTGGTTGCTACAATCTTATATTATTGTAACGTCCATGTCATTACACATCATAACATGACACCTGAATCCTTTGAAGGCGTACGCTGAAGTGTTCAAAATATTCAGTACGTTATCGCATAAAAGAAACATGAAACCAAAATAGCAGGAACACCTTTTTTTAAAGTTTTAGGTAATCAACCGTCGGGTGCAGTTATTCTCACAGGCGCAGCCGCGAGCAGCAGCTGGTGTTAAAAGGTTTTTTTGTTGATTTATTTATTCCTGGCTGGTTGGAGTCAACTAATGCTATGACAAAAGTTAATAAGTGCACAGGAGTCGTAGCGCACATCAATATCAAAGATGCGCGTTGGCGAAGCAGACAGTCAACAGCCATGCGTAGACACCCGTAGCATTGTAGCACTCACGGACGTAGCAGAGGTCGATCACGCGCACGTTGCTACGTGCGTGGTGGCACAAAGGGGTCCATATTGACTTACATAAACTTTTAAATCCTATTCTTTGTCTTACTACCGATTTGTGCTCATAATAATCACTCTTCATAATTTTCTTTTTCATATATTTTTTATTCATACATTTCTATTCCTAACAACGGAGTTCATAAGCGTTAGTGATCATATTTTTTTTATTCATAACTTTTTTCTTCATAACATTCAATTATCATAATTTTTGTATTAATAAAGGGTAAGTATTACCAAGAAAATATTTTAACTCATATTATCATTTTTCTAGAGTGACAAATTTTGTTTTAAATTTGTTTTTGGATTAAATATAGTTCTGCATGGTTATAAAAAAAATAACCACGAAGGCTAATGCGGGAGCTTCGCTCCGCTCCGCTCCCGCATTAGCCTTCTAACCTAATCTATCCAAGTCGGATACGGAAAATACGGATAAAAACACTTATGATTAAGAAATATTAAAACGAATATTAGAATAAAACACCTTTATGAACTGTGGAATGAACTCCCCGCGGTGGTTTTCCCAAGCGACTACAATATGGGGTTCTTCAAGAAGGGCATTAGAAGGTTTCTTCAGGGTCGGCAGCACGAGTGTGACGCCCCTGGTGTTGCATACGTCCATAGGCCACGGTAACCACTTTCCATCAGGCGGGCCGTGTGCTTGTCTGCCACCTAAGTGGTATAAAAAAATAAAAAAAAGTTATTTATTGAAATGATTATGAGTTTCGATTATTAGTAAAAACAAATATATGAAAACAAATATTAGTAACAACAAATTTATGATAAGTGATATTATGAATTTCAATGATTATTATATTTCAATATTTATTTGTAAAATTTTTATGAAGAATGATCATTATGACTTTAAATGGTATGAGAAAATTTTTCGGAAATCCGATGATAGGAGTTAAAAAGTTATGTAAGAAAATGCGCACCCGGCACAAAGGTTACGCCCCCGAGCCACAAGCACCGCCTCCAGCAACCTCGAGATTAAATCCCAACCAATCGCAGCTCAGTTTAGTTTAGTAGTTTACTTAAATTATTTATAATGCAATTCATAATAATGTCCAGCTACAGGACCAGCCAGTGGGCGTAGCAAAAAATAAAAATGGCATCGAGGCGACAAAGATTTATAGTTATATTAAAATCAAAACAACATTAATTATAATAATATAAACCTATTAACACAACGATTTATTTTGAACAACAAAAGTACTGTAGTCAGCCGGGTGTCATAAATATAGTTCAAGGAAAATAACACCGCCTATCTAAATCCTTCTGCTTATCATTTAAAAAAAAAATTGAAAGATAAAATCTAGAAAAAATATTAGGTTGGAAGCGCAGGCGCAAGGCGTGTGCGGGGCGCGCACGTAGTTGTGCCAGGCGGGCGCGTGGCGAGTGCTGATGGACTTTGATAAATGCAATTTGAGATCTATTGCTGTGAAAATAGGGCTTAAATATTAAAAAAAAAAAAAACAAAGCCTGCTAGACGCGGCACATACAGGTATTTGCTCGATCTACGCGGCCAAAATTATTTTAATGCATAATTGGTATCTAAACAAGATAAATAAACAATAAAAATACTTATTTTTTTTAATAATACTATATTTTACAAAAAAACACCTTAGTGGAGTACCTAGTATAGTAATATAGCTTTTTTAAGTTAATTCATCGCTTTCTGATGAATTTTCTATTATTGGATTGTATTCTGCAGACACACAACAGTCAAAGTTTCAGGCAAAAATGTTTTCGCTTTCCTTTTTTTTATATTTCGCATGCTACTTAGCAGAGTTCTGCTCAGTTCAGATCCTCTGCTAAGTACATACATGTTGTATGTATATACTTAGCAGAGGATCTGAACTGAGCAAAATTGGTTAATTATATCTTGATTGTAATTTGTCCTTGAACATTTTCTTGCTAAATCTTGATGGTAACAGCTGAAGTGTTTATTTCTAGCCACAGCTGCATCTCGGAAGCTCTCCTATTGAAAATAATGACTTTTCAATTATGACTGCGCCATAATCGTTATCGTACACGATTCTTCTTGGCTTTTTGTAATGCACTTTAACACGGAAAAAAAACCTTATTGGTCTTTCTCATAATCTCGTACTGTCCTTGTGTCAAATCGGCATCTATAAACATTTGCAAAGCCTGCATTGGTGTCAAGGAGGACTCCTCTTTACTGGGTCGCGTAAGCAAAAATGTCTTTATCTTTTCGGACAATTGATGCATCTCTGTTACCAGATCTACCCAGTTCCACTTTCGCAGCATGCATAAAAGTCTACTTTTCAAAGTTAGAACGTAGTTCTTCAGTCTTTTGCCTTTTGCTCTGGCTCTTTTTGAGAAGTTTTATCAACAGGTATTCCAAAAGTGCCTTCCAGCCAAGACCGGTTGTATTTTATAAATTTATCTTGAGCTTTGGTTCATCTTTGTTTTATTTCAGATTGCAAATCATGAATTTGGTCGTTATTGTAACCTTCACATGACAAAAGTTTTTCTTTTAAATAGTTTAATTTGGCATCTAAAGTAAGGAAATTTTCTTTCTTTATTAGATCAAATAAGTGTTGGCGTGTTACAACTCTTACTCCTGATGCATCTTCTGAACCTAAAACAAACAAATACAATGTAGAAAGTCACTAAAAGATATTTCCTATTTTAAACGATATTTAGCTGAATCTCTTCAATACCTCTAAACTGTATTTATCCGGACGTTTCCGGAGATGATTTTCACTGTATTTACAAAGTAAAGGATCAGAGAATAACCTACAATAAAAATTACAGCCGGATCTAACCCGATACATAAACAAAAACACTAGCAAAGATTTTTTTTTTAAATAAGTTATGGTGTGAAAATGGGTTTTATTATCACTACAAAAAAAATATAGCTTGTTAATTGATCATAATTTTATTTATGCATTTTATAAGTCTTTTACCTTGTCCATCAGAATCCATCACTTTCAATTCGTAGGAAGAACTTGAGAATTTAGAAACACACTTCGAAAGTTTGATGTTTAGAAAATCGCCAACATGAAATACGCACACTAAGTGAAACGGTCAAATTGCGACTGATGCCACAGAGGCGGGGTGTAAGATAGCAGGTAAATAGAGCATGGGTATTGTGCCAGGGTTCATATTCTGATCGTGGAACTAGTTTTTATGAATGTTATTGAATTTTTGATAATGGGACTTTTGGCCGCGTAGATCGAGCAAATACCTGTATGTGCGCGGGTGCTGACGAGCGTGGCGTGCGGTTAGCGTGCGCGTATCATCTGAACGCAGCCTCAAGAGTATCCGAACCGGCGAACATGCGTGAAAGCATTATGAACGTAGAAGAAGCGAAAGATGTATACCAGGATCGTAGCAGGTGGAAAACTGTAGTCTCTGCCTACCCCCACTGGGAAAGAGGCGTACAGGCGTCACAGTCCAGATAGAGAGTCGCCAGTTGCCTTTACCTTGTCTGATTATAATATTTGTATTAATAATACACACATACACATGATTATGTGCATGTATCTATGTATTATCCACTGGGAACCTCCACTGGGAAAGAGGCGTAGCTATGTGTATACAGGTTGATCAATCCAAATGGGTCAGTAGGGCGAAGTCAGAACCTATGAGAGATAGCAAGATTTGTTCTTAGGAACCATGGCTTCGATTTTAAATTTAATAATAATGGCATTCAAACTTTTCTTCAAACTCTCATACATAACTGGGAATCGAACCTGGGTCGAAGTGACTGTCTTCTATCTCTGTTCCAATTTTCTTCAAAATTGGGTCAGTTGTTTAGGCGTTAAAGTGTAATAGACAGACAGACAGGCAGATAGACAGACAGAGTTACTTTCGCATTTATAATATTAGTATGGATATGGATTTGAAAATGGAACACTTAATAACTTTTTGTTTTCTTGGGATGAATGTTGTGTTTTAATTCAAACGAGCCTTTTCAAAACTTTGTGTTAATTTTAGATGATTTTCATATTATTATTGTGTTATGTGCTATGTACTGTGACTTATGATTAGCACCATCAACAATAACAGTGAAAAAAAAGTGGCTGTGACATACGGACGGACGGACAGACAGACAGACGGACGGACAGACATGACGAATATATAAGGGTTCCGTTTTTTGCCATTTGGCTACGGAACCCTAAAAACGAAAAAAAAAAAATTGTTCACAGACTCTTCGACCCAGGTTCAATTCCCGGTTATGTATGAGAGTTTGAGGAAAAGTTTGAATGTCATTATTATTAAATCTAAAATCGAAGCCATGGTTCCTAAGAACAAATCTTGCTATCTCTCATAGTTTCTGACTTTGCCCTAATGACTCATTTAGATTGATCACCCTGTATACACATAGTTACGCCTCTTTCCCTGTGGAGGTTCCCAGTGGATAATACATAGATACATGCACATAATCATGTGTATGTGTGTATTATTCATACAAATATTAGGTATAATCAGACAAGGTAAAGGCAACTGGCGACTCTCTATCCGGACTGTTCTTAATGCAGAAGCTGGCCATCGCAATCCAGTTATTTAATTAGTCTGTACTAATAGCCCGTCCGAATGATATATATGTGTTATTATTTTGACATACATAATAACCTATTACCTAATGTTAATCAATTGAAAATCGAAATATTAGAATTTTATTGTTGCTAAATAAGAACAAGCTTGTTCGAGCTAAATTGTCTTCAAATGAGCTCATGTCTGATTCTTAGAATAGCTGAATATTCTATAATTATTAATCTTAATTACTTTTTCAAAGCTAATGCATTCTTGGGAGTGTTTTGAAAAATGGTAGCATGTGTATTAGAGTACCTAACAATATACAGTCGCTCATATTGACATGGCTGACTCTATGAGATTATGTTAAATTATAATTAAATCGTTAGCGAATGCGTATTCGTATGTAGGTATTGAAATGTTTTACCTGTTACCACGTCCGTTTTACCCTAGGATTATAATTGATTAAAATAAAATTTGTTTCCTCAACAATTTCATACTAAACAAGAGAAGCAATAAAATGCAAATAAAGTATAGACATTGTGTGGGAAATATCGAGGTCTAGCCAAATCCGTGGTTAAGACTGGTAAAAGCGGACCCCAGACTCCGAGCTGAAAGCTTCGGATGCGACTGGGAATTAACGCTAAGAGGAAGAAGAAGAAAGTATAGACATTGTAGAAACAACGCTTTAAATGCGATAAAATTAGCACTGCTGGTAATCGGGGGGCACAAAAATAATTCTAGGAAAACAACACCGGTTATCTAATTCCTTAATTGCTTACCATTAAAAGTATTAAAATAAAAAGGGTTTGATAACCAAAACAACAGTGTGCTATTTTGTCTAGCATTTTCTCTTTTGTTGTTTTATGAGAACTTCAAACCAGGTATTCAAAGTATTTAAAGTGTATGAAAAGAAATAATACTGTTCAGTACGTTTTCTTATCACAAAACAATAGCAGGTATACCTTTTTGAAAGTTTTAGATAATTGCCCGCGAACCGTCGCGTGGTCTTTAAAGGCCCAGGTTTTTTTCCAAAATTGTGAATTATATAGTTTTAAAATAGCATATGGTTTTTAAAAGGGTTAATTTGATGCCCACTGCGGCAAAACTCAACACGTGTGCATTAAACGTTAGATACAGACATGTTGTCCAGCGCCCTACGCCCGTAGAGGGGCCCTAGCTACGGCTAATGTCAGTACAATTTTACCATCGTGTATTATTTTATAATCACAATAATAGTACGTAAGTTAAATCTAAGTACAAGTCGTGATTATTCTACATGATTCACGTCAGACCCCCCACGCTATAGTTAGAACATCTATACAAATAATAAAATATGTTAAAAGTTTTACACTTATTTATAAAAAGTTTTACACTCCGCATTCTAGATTCCATAAAATTCCATTAATTCCAAAGATTCGTTTTCAGTTACTTCATTATATACCTACTGTCATCATCATATTATACTCATTTATCCCCGGAGGATTAGGCAGAGTGAATTAACACCCACATTTTACCAATCATTGTATTCGGTCCCACTTAATAGGCTGTAATAGAATCCGTTTAAATATTTTTATTTCAATGATGTTATGTTATAATACAACAGTCCATATTATTTACACTATGCCTGTCTAAAAGTAAACACTCTAAACTATATTACTCTCAGGTTATAGCTTTACGAATACAAAAATACTACGTTAGGTTGGGCATTGCACTCTTTACCTACTTGGTTGTCGTCATCATTATCTTGGCCTTGCCTCCCGGGTGCACCTCTTCCAGTCATTTGACCTCCACAACCCGTTAATGGAGATTATTTTAATTAAAAACTGATGTTTTATTTTTATTTTAAAGTATCAATCGAGGAATCGATTCCATGTGGTAAAAATTGTTAGCGATTACGATTTCATTATTTCGAATGGCAATACAATCCCAAAAGTGCCAAAAATTGTTTGACAGTTATTTTGTGATTATTTTGAGTGATTGATTAGTGAATGTTCTTGTTGTTCAATGTTCATTGTAAAAAAATACTAGTATTATATAATACAGATGTTACACTGTAACCGCTGAACTTGTCAGACGGACTACTCACCGGCTACCTCAATTGGAGATTGCACGAACTCTAAAATCCCAGGGCGCCTTTTTCACAGAGAGAATAAATGTAATGCTGTGGGTATGCGAGGAACTTTTGGGTGTCACTCTAAGGAAAACTCATACACTCCGTTATACATACATATATTTATTTAGGGGAACACAATACAGAGATACACATACAGAAGGGTGAAATAAAGACATACACACATAGGCCTCTAGTGACACAAGTACAAAGCACAAGCCGTGCCGGTCTCTCCCACTAGGTGTAGGGTCCTCCACTTATCAGACTTCCCTGCAGAATGAAGATACAGCCAACCCAAGGTGGTTGGGGACTTCTCCACATATAAATTAATACCCAGATGGGTGACCTATTAAGGTATGTACACGCAAAATGTAATAAAAGGTATCTATACGTGACCAGAGCCTCGGTTGCCTTCCTGCCGGTAATAAGTGACGTCCCACTGGTCCTCTTCCTGTCCGCTTAGGTGCAGATGAGAGGATGCCTTTGTATAGTGACACGTAAGCTCGGGGCCGCTTCTCCGCTCAACCACGCTCATAAGACACGAAGCTGTCTACTACAATCTTGGACCCTAAGACCAAAAAATGAATACTAAGAATTGTCTCTAATGCAGCAGAAACCCATAAGCAGATATCGTGAAGCTACTTACCACGAATTGGGGATCACTGAGTTTAGATTCTTAGGTTAGGAAAAAAACAAGATATAGACTGTACACAAGATGACCGTTATAGGGTCTCAACAAAGTTTTCTCAAGTGCCGGCCCGCCAGCTGACTTGGCCTTTTATAACTTCTAGCGAAGAACTTTCTCGAAAAGACCAAATTCCACCGTTTTTTCACGAGCCGTCTCACTCAAAAACATCAAGTCACTTCGACAATGCGGCACAATCAGGTGTCATCTTGTAACTACGAACTCAAGGCGGACCAGGCATCTACTTAATTTATACGCATTGTACCAGACAGACCATAGTGCTTACATAGACGAGAATCATAGGGGCACTGAGTTAATAAATTAGGAAAAACTGGACTTCAACGCCTAACTAAAAATCAACATTATTATTTATAATACATAGATAAATCAATCAAAATCAGCATTTTTAAAGCTACCCGTGTTGAAACGCCATCTCGTGACATTAGTGTGTACTAACACCAATATGCGTCTTACAGCACAGCAAATACATCCCGTACGAGTGTAAACGTGTGTAAGAGTGTTAAAACAATAGATGTCGCTACTAGTCCTGAAAATTACATGTTACAACCCAGGCAGCTGCTATATAAATCAATGGCTAGTATTGAATAATATGGACGAGTGAAGTACATATTACAGTGTCTATAAGTGATGTAGTCAAACAATTCTAATAAATATACCAGCCGTGCCGCCAACCATCTTATTTCAGATGCATTACTGCAAATCAGTACCTAAACAAACAATTACTAACATAAACCAAGGTATTAGGAGAATGTGTGTTATTTACATTAATTGAGTTTTCTTTCTGCTCATTTACTATAATCACTATGATTAAGTATGCTTTTTGGACGACATACCTACCAACAATTTCCAAGAAACGTTTTATATATCTATGTAATAAATAAATATTAATATAATATGGTTTTGTTTGTTTTTATTTCATTGAATACCTACTTTCATTTCATGGTGTAAGTATGAATCATCATCTTAGGAATTGTAGTTGTAACCGAGGCTTTTACCGGCCGCTTGCTTCTTCTCTTTTATTCGGTTTGGAAATATGCCTTTTATGGCAGCGGCTGCCATCTGACCGCCCAACTAGTAAGCATAATCCTGCTTTTCTACATCCGAAAAACATATAGACTGTGAAAAACGGCTGGGTTTTGTCGGTTCGAGTCCGACATAACCACCTTCACTGGCTCCGGCGGATTTGAGTGGATTTCCACTTGTTAAAAAGAAGGTTATTGCCCTATCCATCTTCTATTTATTCAATACATTGCATAGGACATGATTTTAATGACCTCTATTATGTCATACTAAATAATCAATAAAATTATAATTTTCTGAGATTGGCGCCATGACAGTTTCACCTAGTTTCACATTGATTTTAGTATCAGTTTTGATTTGGTTTATATCAATGTTCCGGTTAGACTAGCTAAGAAGCAATGTACCATTGTAATCCCGATAAAATTACAAATAAATCAATACTCGTTTCATTATTGTTCTCCAAAATTTGTAGGTGGCCGAAAGCTCTAACATAAAAAATCGTCTCCTTTAATATGCTTATTGTATGTTCATTTGATGCGTTTTCGTATTTAAATAAATAATTTCAACTTGTAATATTTGTTTAATAAACAAAATTTTCACTCAAATTTAACTTTTTTTTTCTCTAAGTACTATCGTAATTAAAAGTGCATTAGCACCGTAATGTTTATAATGGCTTGTCCGTTTAAACGCGTATCTATGTGTATGTAATGTTTAACGCATACATTTATACGTCACACAGTATCGATATGAGAAAATATAAATGTGTGTGATGCGAAACAAAGAAAACGTTATGCTCGCCTTTTCATACTATTATGTTCGAAGCATGCATCTATATAAAGTAATGCAAAAATTCGTGATACTACGTAAGGCAGTGTGTAGCCTGGTTGGTAACAAGGCTGCTATGGATAGTGTTGAAATCGAATGTCGTGGGTTCGGATCTTAGTTTTCCCACTTTTTGTTGTTTTGTTTTCATGAAATTTTAGGAACAAGTTAACAGAATTAGAAATAATTATTTACAAATAGAAAAATATTATACTTAATTTACAATAGATTATAAATAAAACAATAGTTTAAAAAAAAAGTTTATTAAAAGAATTATCCAATGTTAATTTGTGGTTATAATAATTTCATCCAAAAAATATACTTTTATAATAAAATTATTATTGCATATTGAGGTTATAGCTTAACCCATTAATGGTCAAACTTAAATTAAACACCAAATTCTTTCAAATTGTTTATTTTCATATTGAATGAGGTATTATGAAACACAAACCGGAAAAAAATTGGACAAAAAAAATTTTTTTTTTGGTTTTCAGGGGGTGTACTTGAATGAGTACACTGACCACATATAGGTGAAAATTTTCGAAGCAGGGCTTCTCGACGCAAAGGGTCTTTAGACATTTTTTACACTCCCAGCGGACTCTAGAGTGGCAAACAGCACAACGAAGCTGCTTCTCAAGTTTTTTGGATAGTGTCCCGTAGAATCTTGGGGTAAACCTTCTACGATTGATGAAGACGGTTGAGCTTTTTTACGTGTTTCCTGTCGCAAATAGTAGCGGACAATATTACGATGAAATAGAAGTTGATCCATAGGACGTTCGTTGCTCAGTACATGCAAGCGCCAAGCGTTTCCCACAGTCATATCCACCATGTGTGTAAATAAAACCCACCACCATTTTTTTCCGTGAATCGCGTTCCGATATAGAGATGCCGATTGGTCGAATTCATCAACTCCACCCATTCCTTTCTTATAATTTTGGAAAAGCAGAGGGATCTTCATATCAACCTTCTCTATTTTCAATGAGCACCATCGCTTTACAAAACCCATGGTTTCGATACTGTCATAGTTAGTGGCCATGGTACAAACCCTATTATCTTTCCATCTAACCAGTAGCAGTTCATTAGCCTTGTCAAACCTATGATCAAAGCTTGCTCTGGCTTTTATTTTCATATCTTTGGTACTCATCAGAGGACATTTTTGGTACGATTCTCCCGTAAAGTTCCAGTTGCACAGTATCCTGCATTTCGTAAGTCGACCAAGAGACTACAATTGGTAAAAAAGTTATCTAAAAACACTGTATGGTTGATTGGATTAGTGTCCAATTTTTGGAGTAATAACTTCACAACCCTAGAACCCAAGGTTTCAGTGGTTGCATCAAGGGATTATCCACAGTAAAAATCAAAACTATAGCAATAGCCAGATGAACTCGCCGCTACCCATTTTTTATAGCCGAAACGAACTGGCTTACCCCGAACAAAAAGTCGCAAAATCATATTCGGCATCATCACTGTTGTGCTCTAATATAGCTTGGATGGCTTGCTCAAGACCGTCATACTGGTCAGAGAAGTGGAAACGTTGTCGGTTCATAACTTAGTAGGATTTTTCTGAAAACAAATTATAGCATATTTTTATACACTTGTGGCCATTGTACTCAAACGAGTACACTAGTATAAATCTTCACATAAATCAGCCGAAGTAAAAAAAGAATCGATAAATATTTATAATTATGATAAACAAATATATATCTTATAATAATTAGCACACAGCATAATGTTTACACACTAAATAAAAAAAACACGGATAATACAAAAGACTTAGCTGTGCTATCTCAAAAATTGTAACTTTGACTGCATCACTGTCACAATTATTTTACAACTATCCACTTTTTGTTACCATGATAAAATCACACATATGACCCTCTATTTATTATTATTCAAAGAAATACTTTAGATTGAGTTATATTCTTATAAATTTAAAAAGTTTAACTGTACTCAATTGAGTACGGCGGCCGTAAATGGGTTAATTATTCATTTTCTCGAAAGTTTTTTTTCGGAAAAGAGGATTGAAACTTAACCTCAACCATACAGTCTTATACTAATTACAGGCCAGCACGTCCCTTGATAGGCTCAGTAGTCTCAATAGGCTCAACTGAAATTAAATAACAAAAATATTTAAACAAGGGTTCAAATCAGGGGATCGTGCTGGCCAAGGAAATTCAGTGGCGAGGAGTACTCATAACACGATCCCTGCCGGCTTGCTCTGCAAAGGGAAGTCATGGTAGAGATGCTTAAGTTTAATGCATTATTACATGTATTACACCTAAAATTCAGTACCTATCTAAAATTTGAGAGAATTTCATACAAAATTGCCATGGTTGTTCTTTGGGATTTGCCACCGGCTTTCCTTTTGAACATTTTCACCCTTCGCTACAGCAAGGAATAAATTTACGTTCACTAAACCATTCGCGAAGTATGGTGGCTCGATGGATGGGAGAATTATCGTGCACAAAACTTATATCATTTTTTTATACCACTTAGGTGGGAGACAAGCACACGGCCCACCTGATAGAAAGTGATTACCGTGGCCTTTGGACGTATACAACACCAGGGGCGTCACACTCATGCTGCCGACCCTGAAGAAACCTTCTAATGCCCTTAAACCTTCATTTATATCTGGATAGACATTTCGCACTGTGGGCAACATTATATCTTCTAACACTTTCACATAATTTGCACTATTTGCACGCGTAGATATTGGGTCTAATTCACCCGGCCCTTGCGCTCTAATCCACCCCCACATAATTTACACTTAGATTCAGTGTTCAGTACTATGGTGTTTTCACACCACCGTGTTTTATCCTTATGCCATAAATGTAATCTTCCTTTTTGAGATGATTTAAACGTTTTTTCATTAGAAAATATTGTTGATTCCCAGTTAAAGTAAATACTCTTCGTTATTCGTTTCATATTCTGCTACCATATAACGCCGCTTCAGCAGGTCTTCCATTTCTCCTCCAACTCTGCAACTTTTCTTCCTCAAATTGTTTCACGCAACGACTCCCAGTATTTCTCTAAAAAAACAACAACCATATTACACAATTGCAACCAATGAACAAAATTGCACTACAACAATATTAATTAATTAATTAACTTACAGATAAGCCCGTCTCATTAGAAATTTGAGATATATTCAGACCATTCGAATATGGCCACAATATTAGCTTTTGCTTCAATACTTATATTTGACATATTGATTTATTAAAAAAGAAATGTAATCGCTCGAACAGTAATTAACACAAACAGTCGTAACCATAGATGATATAATATATAAATAGGGTAGTCGTAACTGACTTCACCAACCAACAACTTCACTCATAGCCAATGAATCCATTTTATTTCAAATGCACCCTCAAATAATTATTTTCTCGCTAAGTTTAAAATTCTACCTAAGAAACATTTTTATATTCGTATCAACATTTATAATATCATAACTTTTAAATATAAAACACAAAAAGTTATATTAGTTCCGGTAGGTTCGAACCATCACCGACAGATTTCATACTATTCGTCAAGCCGCACGCTAAACGACTCAGCTACGGGGCGGCTTACGTATGATATTGAAATTACCAATATCAATCAACGAGTGAACAATATTAATGTGTGTGTATGTGTGTGTGTGAATTATCTTCAAAGATTAAGGTCATAACTTCAAAAGTTTAGTAAGAGTACTGTACGACTAGTGTTGTGTATGTGTGTGTGAATTGTCTTCAAAGAATAAGGTCATAAGTACGATTAATGTTGACGCGCAATAGTTGCGTCAGATTGGTACTGCACTTATGATCGCGATAGTACAGAAAAAAAAACAGAGTAAAAAAAAGTTAAGTTCAAACCTCATTTTTTTTTAAATATGGTCGACCGCCATTGTTAAATACGCGCGCATAGGAAAACGAATTAATTTGTAGTATTGTTTATTTAGTATTTGTAGTATTATTTTATTCGCAAGTGTGTTGTAAAACGTCGTATGGCACGTGTGAGCATGATGATTACCGTCCTCGGCTGTCTTAAGACGGTAATCACCAACGTTGCTCACTTGTACCATAATGTACTATTAAATAATTGTTCATAATAAACAATACCTACAGAGGGGACCCGGTGACTTGACGCACAGGTTGCCGCCTGGCTTAGGCATCAGTCACCTGTAATATTAATTTGTATAGATTTCACCTGCAAAAATGAACTGTAACATTCAACCTTTATTCCCAGTAGTTCCTTTGCTACTTCCTTTGAAGGGACTACTGGGCCTTTTTGTCCCGATAGTTCCTTCAAAGGAACTAAAGGAACTACTGGGACTACAAAGTTCCTTCAGTTCCTTTGGCAGTTCCTTTGAAGGAACTACTGAGACTATAAAGTTCCTTCAGTTCCTTTGGCAGTTCCTTTGAAGGGACTACTGGGACTACAAAGTTCCTTTGGCAGTTCCTTTGGCAGTTCCTTTGGCAGTTCCTTTGGCAGTTCCTTTGGCAGTTTTAAATTTAATTTATCACTTACCACTTATCACTTACCACCTACCACTTATCACTTAGCACTTATCATTTATCACTTACCACTTATCATTTATAACTTATCATTTATCATGAAAAGCGATAAGTGGTAAGTGATAAATGGTAAGTGATAAATTACATTTAGTAAATTAGTTAGTTCCTTTGAAGGAACTATAGGGACAAAAAGTCCTAGTAATCCCTTCAAAGGAACTGCCAAAGGAACTGAAGGAACTTTGTAGTCTCAGTAGTTCCTTCAAAGGAACTGCCAAAGGAACTTTGTAGTCCCAGTAGTTCCTTCAAAGGAACTGCCAAAGGAACTGAAGGAACTTTGTAGTCCCAGTAGTTCCTTTAGTTCCTTTGAAGGAACTATCGGGAAAAAAAGTCCCAGTAGTCCCTTCAAAGGACCTAGCAAAGGAACTACTGGGAATAAAGGACATTCAATATGCAAGGGTATTGTAGTGAGAAAAATAAATTGCTATTTTTACTACTGTACGACTCGGTGCCTTACCTGACCAATTTATGATTTGTTGACCAATAGACGCCGCGAGTAAAAGGGACAGGGAATACGTGACCCATCCCCACCATCCGCCCCGTACTCTTTTTCCAAAATTCATTCGGACTTACAATTTGCATAAATTTCTCCATCAGTGCGGTTTACGCCATCACATCGACAAGGTGCTTTGAAGTGCAGTGCCCATTAGTTGAAAGCGAACATTCAGTTCAAGTAATATATATAATATCCCGACATCTCTAACAGTGAAATATTCGAGTGAGTATATTTATAAAATTATATCCCTACTAATATTATAAATGTGAAAGTAACTCTGTCTGTCTGTTTGTCTGTCTGTCTGTCTGTCTGTCTCACTTTTACGACTAAACCGCTGAACCGATTTTGATGAAATTTGGTATAGAGGTAGATTAGACCTTGGGAAAGGACATAGGCTATGTTTGGTCGCGATAACCGACATCCACGCGGGCGGAGCCGTGGGCAAAAGCTAGTTTACTAATATAATGTTAAACCAATGAGCAGTTTTCCAGTAGGTATTTATAGGGTTCCCAAAGACGCGCTAGATGGCGCAGCCGGCACTTTTGGTAAGAAGAGTGAGGTGTCACATCTAGTGTTCCCTAATTTATGGAAAAAATATTCCTCGGTTTTGTAATGATTTACTTTACATAAATATTCTGTAATTTTTTCTGATACAATTATTTTAAATATAATATTATTATTTTAAATTACAGACAGTGACTAAAAAGTATTAAGCGTTTTATTATATTTTATCTATTATAATATGGGTAAATGAAATTAAACTTTGGCAACATCGCAAATGTCATGAAAAAATACTACAAACAAACCACAGAGTACATTAAAATTACCAAAAGCTATGCCAGCGCCATCTCCTGATGATTTGAAAACCAACTGATTATTATACCTACAGTACTGGAAAACTGCTCATTACAATAATTTCATTTGCAATTGTATACTCATTTTTGAAATGGTAACACAAGAGTATTGGATAAATTAGTGTGTATCTACCTATACAGCTGTACAATTTTAAAACAACACGAAGTTTTCGATTGAAATTTTGAAGCATTTATTATGCCAACTGTTCAAATCGATTAAGAAAGAGAAAAGAAAATTGACCTCGGACGGGACTCGAACCCGCGATCTTTCCTATATACATATTATTTTAATTATACAAGAAACCGCATGTAGTGCTCTTGTCATACAATTTCAATAAGATTTACAGGAAATGTGTAAACAAAAATGTCCCTTCTTCACGAATTAAATCTCCAAAATCGCGACACCATTCAAATCCAATCGTATCTTGGAAGGTGGAATCAAGTATACACATTGACGTAATAACGTTGTAATCGGTATCTTGGCATCGATATTTTTAGACTAACGATCGACATGTTAAGTGATATCATGGCCGAAGGGATCCTTGCACTATCAGAATATTTTAAAACAAATAACTGTTACTTACCACTTCGTTTCCTCTTGAAGAACGTAAGCATTGCTAATATTGAGTGTTAATGTGTCCGCGTATTTGTTACAGAATGTCAGATCACCAAGAGAGCGTAGGTGATGCCGAGGTTGCTGAAGCATACCCGGATGAGGCAGCTTCGACACCTCGGCCCGCTTCAACTCGAGCCGATGAGCGCCGTAGATTAATGTGGGTGCTAATAAATAACCCCACACATGATCTGCGGCGCGCGGTATTATCAAGAAATACATATAACCGGCTTTGGTTGGAGGCACGCCGGGAGAAAAATGCCAGGCGAAAGCGCCTATACAGGATGCGTAAACGCATGATAAGGCGGGCAGGACCAGGAGCTGTTGGTGTCTACAGAATTAAAGGGAGGGAATCAGGTAAAGGAATATGAGACGAGTTTTATCATTATTTAATTTAATTTTTTTATCGTTTAAATGTTTAACAGCATAGAGAATGTATACTTACTAGTTCATCTAAATATAGAATCGTATTTCTAGGCCCTTTTCGATGTTTGAACATGAAATGTATTATGGTCTAGCAATGTGCTAAAATAGTTGTTCTTACACGATTTAAAATTTTCACCATTCACCATTCAAAAACTGGAATCTAGTGATGCAATAACGTGTCAATCAGTATCTTGGTATCGATCTTTGTAAACTAGTCATCGACATGTTAAGTAATGACTTTATACGATCACAATTTTGTTCTACTTGCTAACAATTGGATGTTAATGTTTCTAGGAAGGCTCCTAACACAGGCATTACATATCTGACCACAAGGAGTCTCTCCTTTTTTCACATACCACTGTAAAAAAATAATATTTTTCAACACACTTGCTTATAAACAGGCTTTTATTTCACCGCAATTAAGCACGGAATGACACCTATTATAAAACTGTGACTTTTTCATTGCTATTATTCACAAAAGTGAGTTATAGACTTCTTTTTTTTAATTTCATTGATTAGGTTGCTTTGTTCTTAAAAAAGTTTCGATACAAAAAGATCGTGTCCAATATTACAAACGAATTAATATACCTATTGCTTACTCATTTCATGCAACTTCGTATTTTAAAAGATAATTTCTACTTTTAATACGTGTTTAATAAACAAAACTTTCACAAAAATGTATTTTTTTTTTCTCTGTGAGTATTTACAGAGAGAAAAAAATCATAATTCAAATAAGTAAGTAGATGACAAGGCAGAATGGTGATAGCACCTTAGCCTGTTCCGAAAGGAACAAATAAGAGAGTTTTGGCGCGAACGCGTAGAATGATAAATCGCGGTGTTATTTTATTTTCCGAAATTGATGTGAGTTCGAGTTATTATGTGTAAATATGGTGGAATTTTAGACATAACGTCTTAGAAAACGCGCACAAGAGTAGGAAAGTGAAATATTACAGTGGATTGTGATTTCTCGTGTTGGTTTCAAATCTCCGTAAGAAGCCTTTAGTAAAGTTTCCACCACTTTACTGAAGCAGCAATCATCATCATCGTCATCATCATCATCATCAACTCACCATTATCATCATCATCATCCTCATCATCATCCAAATAAAAATAAATATAACTGATGACAAGGCAGCATGGTCATAGAACCTTAGCCTGTTCCGAAAGGAACAAAATAAAAAAAAAATAGGAACAAATAAAAAAAATGTTAGTTGCGCGCGCATATTTATGACAAGTATGACAACAAATAGATTTTTACTATTATGTTTTGATTGTGTTATGTAGTATTTTTAGTACCTATAATTTTATTCGCAAGTGTGTTGAAAATAGCCGTATGCCACTCGCGTGTATGGTGATTACCGTCCTCGGCCCTCTTAAGACCCTCGCCTTACGGCTCGGGTCTCAATGTCGCCTCAGCGGTAATCACCAACTTTACACGCTTGTACCATAATGTACTATTGTTGGACAATAAACTTTATTATTATTATTCCTTTTTATCTATTTATGATCTTATGATTTATAATAACATATATTCAAAAATGTATAAAATAGTGCCCTACCGGTATCGGGTACAGGGACACAGCTACTGGTGGTTAGGGCGCCAGTGAGAGGAATCTCCTCACAATACGTGCCGTGTTGAGGAGTACCGCCTTCTGCATCAAGCCCTTGATCCAGCTACATAACGAGAGCATCTTAAGGTGTTGGTCGAGGCTCTTAGCAATCAGCCCATGAGCCGATAATTATGTCTATCGGGACAATGATTGCCAAATCAACATTCCACATGTCAACAACCTCATGACCCAGACATAATTAATTATTAATATTATTATTATATTATTAAAATATGTCCTTGTATTTGTTACAGCATGACGTTACCGACGCATTCCTGAATGAGGCAGCCCCGAGACCTCAGCCAACCACGACTCCAGTATAGCAGCAAGAAGTTCTTATTCTTAAGAAAGAGCTTAACTCAAAATTGAGCTCTCCTTCAGTAAACCCGAAAGTGCACAGAGAAATTGCTATATGTGAGACAAAGTCTAGTGTACATTAAAGTAGATATTTTAATGTAAGAAGTTATACTTTAAGGTAGTCTTTATATTGTAAATTACTCATTGAATTGTTCTAATTAGTTACTTATTTATGTTTAATTTTATGGTTAGTTGTTATGGTTTGTGATTGTATTTTTAGTGTGTATTGTAGTATAGTGTTTAGCATAAATATATTGTATTATTAGTTAGTCATTCAACATAAATTAATATTTTTACAACACACCTGCTCATAAAAGTCCTATTATTTCACAGCAAATAGGCACGTAATGACACCTATTATCAAACTGTGACTTTTTCATTGCTATTATTCACAAGTGAGTTATAGATTCTTTTCAAAATTTTATAGGTTAAGTTTCTATATTCTTAAAAAAGTTTCGATACAAAAAAGAACATGTTTAATAGTACGAATAAATTAATATGCCTATTGTATGTTCATTTGATGCATTTTCGTATTTAAATAAATAATTTCAACTTGTAATACTTGTTTAAAAAACAAAATTTTCACTCAAATTTAACATTTTTTTCTTTCTCTAAGTACAGAAATAAAAAGTAAAAAACAGTTAAATCCAAACCTCATTTTTTTTTAAATATGACCGACAGCCATTGTTAGATGCGCGCACATAGAAAAATGAATTAATTTGTAGTACTGTTTATTGAGTATTTGTAGTATTATTTTATTCGCAAGTGTGTTGTAAAACGTCGTATGGCACGCGTGAGTATGATGATTACCATCCTCGACTCTCTTAAGACCCTCGCCTTACGGCTCGGGTCTGAATGGCGCCTCGGCGGTAATCACCAACTTTGCTCACTTGTAACATACTGTACTATTATCATAAGTTAGTCATTGTATTTTATTTAGTAAATTATTTTAAGTACATTAAAGTAGATATTTTAATGTTAGAAGTTATACTTATAAGTTATAGTCATTATATTGTAAATTACTCATTTAATTCTTCTAATTAGTTACTTATTTATGTTTAATTTTATGATTAGTTGTTATGGGGTGTGATTGTATTTTTAGTATGTATTGTAGTATAGTGTTTAGCATAAGTATATTGTATTACTAATTAATCATTAAACATAAATTACTATTTCTTATCATAAGTTAGTCATTGTATTTTATTTAGTAAATTATTTTAATTCAATAAATAAATATTTCATTATACCATAAAAATGTTATTTTACTGATTGATCCATTACCGACCTAAAGTTAAATACTCGTAATTGCCTGCCAGCTGAGTCGAACACCCTAGCGTAGGCCCTCCCTCTCTTGGGGAGTCAGATGGCAGTCAATCCATAGGGAAACAGGGAACATGAGTGAGGACACTAGACTTTATATTGCAAGCTTTGCACGCGACTGTGAGCTAGAGCATGCCTTGTCAGTTTGTGAGACGCGACAAGATACCTCGATGAGGTGAGCAACAGTCGGCCGGCGCATTAGGACGATCGGTAGAGCAATCGTTAGAGATATTAAAAGGGAAGTATATAAAAACCATCTATTGTTTCATGAGAATTGAAAAACCTGGTATTAAAAGTATTTAAAGTAAAGAATGCTGTTCAGTATGTTTTCTTATCATAAAATAATGGCAGGTGCACCTTTTCGAAAGTTTTGGACAACTACCACGAAACGTCGCGTGGTCTTTAAAAGTCTAGGTTCTTACAAAAATGTGAATTAAATACTTTTAAATTAGTATGTGGCTTTCTAAAAGGTTTATATTGATGCCCACTCTAGCAAAATTCAGCACGTGTGCCTTAAACGTTAGATACAGACATATTTTCCAGCTCAAGGCTATGAGGGCTACGCTACGACTAACGTCAAAACAATTTTACCTCCTCCTATATAACAATAGTCACCTCTAATATTTATTTGTAAAGATTCCAAAAACATAACCTGCAAGAAGGAACTGTGTCGTTCAATGTGCATAGGTATTGTAGTGAGACGGGCCTGGGGGTGACGGGTGAAGCCGCCCGTCACCCTAGCAGAAGCAGGCCGCGGTGGCGGCGCGCATTGCGTGCCTCCCCATACCCGGGGTTGAGTTGGGGACTCCGTGGTCCCCACACAGGATGAGCGCCAGATCGAGAGATTTGGCCCTGGGTCGGCCGGGGTGCGAGGGATATGACTACGACAACCTCACCTCCGGCAACCGACGGCCCACAGACGGCGTGCGTTTTAGTCGGTTCGAGTCTGACATAACCTCCTCCTCCGGCCCCGGCGGGAGTGGTAATATCCATGGGGACATTTCGCACGATAAAAAAACGGAATTGTAGTGAGAAAAATAAATCGTTACCATCATTAACTTACGCTTTACGTATAAAGATAACTGACGTTTCTCTACGCCTCTCTTTTGCTGATTTATCCCGGCCGGAAATAGTCAACGAATGCTATGATAAAAAAGTTAATAATTGTACAGGAGTCGTAACGCACTTCACTATTATTAGCAGTCAGTAACCCAAGCGTAGACACTCGTAGCTTTGTAGCACTCAGTGATGTAGCAGAGATCGACCACGCGTAGTGTAGGATTCAGCTACTTTGATGCATGTTGCTATGTGCAGGGTGACGCGATGGTTCCGCCTCTCAAGCACCGCCAGCAGCAACCTCGAGTTTAAGTGAATGCTTGCTGTTACCACTGCTCTGGACAAGGGAATCGAAAAGAAAAGAATGGGAACAAAAAGCAATAAAATCCTATATGCATGTAACTTCTTATTTTTAGTACACAATAGACGACAGGTAGACTGCTACTACATTATAAGAGCATGTGGTATTTTACAGTTTCAAAAGGTATAAAATACCACATGTTACTAGATTATTTAAAAGACTGTAAAATACCACATGATACTTATGTAGTAGTATATTACCAAACAAGTATAAAATGAAGGTATAGTTATCTACACACAGTACATTTGTTAGTATTTCTAACCTATATGTATCCATGTTGAGGAGCCAAGTGTCCACTTCGCGCAATTTGACAGTGAAAACTTTAATTTGTCTTCTCCTAGTAATTATATATGTAACAATAACGATTAGCTGTGAGTTCTCCTAAGATACAACATATAAATAAATAAATGGATTAGTTTACAATTCGTGGTTAGAATTATATAGTCGTCCATTAATTGAAATAATCAATATCTTAAACAACCATTACATGAATCGCCCAATAGTGTTATCTAACAATTCGATCAAACGTATGTAGGTACCTATATAAAGAGAAATATGCCGCAGCTATGGAAACATCACAATCATTTTATGCAAATTAATAAATGATTTGATTAGATTGTGTCAACGTGAAAAGTTCACAAAGTGCTTTTATATTAAAAAAAAGGAGATAAGTACTGGTACTGGAAAACGATAACGTCAACATCTTGAAATACAAAAAAATGAAACATTCAGTCAATCTCAAAAACGGCTTACAAGGTGGCCAACATTAAAACAAAAAAGAGTTTTTAAGTTTTTGAGCAAAAATAGGCTCCAGCTGTGGTGGAAGAAGGCATATAATTCTATTCATTCATATTCATAACATTATACTACTTCAAACCGATGCGGTGACGATTCATTCTATGTGCCCGTAGACTGGGATCAGTCACAGTCGGACGCTGACAGCGGTGCAGTGAACACATCCACACACGACGCGACAACAAGGACTCTCCGTACCTTCGACGTATAAGAGTTATCAGCATTTTTACTTACGTATAAACATGAATATGGATAACAATTTAATAAAACAGGTACGTATATAAATTCTAAAATGTTTACTAGTTAGTTCACAAATTAGTATCTATTCTTCTTCCTCTTTATTCTAGCGTTAATCCCACTTGCATCAGAAGTTTTCACCTTGGAGTATAGGGTCCGCTTTCGCTTTATCTATCATATGATGGCAATCGTTTCAAGGAAGATATTTCGATATCTTCCTTGAAACGATTGCCATCTGAACTCCGCAACTTAATGGTGATATTGGGCGATATCGAAGCATTGCAGCTAGACCTGCTGTTGGACTTTTAGGGCTTCAAATACGATGTTCGTATGGCAACTAGGACGATGGCTTAACGTGCTCTCCGACGCACGACCAGACCAATGCAAATAGTCATATTCATGCATACAAATATTGGCACAGAGCGGGGATCGAACTCTATAATACCTCCTGCACAGCAGTCGCGTTCACTACCGTTACGCCACAGAGGCTGTCAAATTAGTATCTATTCTTTCTACTGTATACCCCCTGCAATGCGGCTACATAATCAGGTCAACTTTGCACATAAGTACGAACTAAATCGAGACCCGTAGGTCTTAAAAGAGAAACCAGAATTTAGGGATGGTAACGTTGTACATCGTTATGACCAATGACTACTTTTTGGAGCCGTAAGGAAGAATTTTTATCAAGGTAGAAAGAAATCATTCTAATGACACAGATTATTTGATATGACTTTTAATTTTTTTTTGTTTTCTTTACTAGGCAGAGGAAGTTGAAGCCCTAAGTGCAATTTACGGCAGTGAGTGGATAACGGAAAACGAGGCAACAAAAACGTATAGAATAGAAGTAAAGGTGCACAAAAATATAGTACAATTGCAGGTCACTTTACCTACTAACTATCCAGGTGAATCTCCGCCAAAATACGAAGTGTCGGCTCCCTGGATGGAGAGGAAGGTGAAGCAAGATGTATATAATAAATTGAACAAAATATATTCGTAAGTATTTTGAAATTAAATATGTGTTACTCCTTTAAATTTTAGATTATAAAAATGAAATTTTAAATTACCACATTGCAACAGCAGCGATAGTCTATCTGTCGTCTATTGTACACTAAAGAGTACAATAAGCAAGTAGGAACCTAAGCGAAGGCCTCAGTTGCGACCGGGCCCTCGATTCTGCTAAAGCACAACCACTGTCACACCACAATGTCTGCGAGAAAATTCCATTTGATTTAGCCTTTAAAGTAATGCGTTTAAGTTTAAAATTAAATGGCTTTTTGTAGAGTGAACGAAAGCGAGTGAAGAAAATATTGTCATTTAATTTTGGATGTTAATTCTATAGCCATAAAGTCTAAAATTTAATGTTGCGGAGACTGTGGCACGACAGTTGTTTTGCTTTAGCAGAATCAAGGGCCAGGACTAACACAGAGATGATGATGATAATGATGATATACTGTAGTTCATACAATACAATCTCTAAGTCTGTTTAATATTTCAAGTAAAAAAGATATTCTCATTGAAGCGTAATTGTGGTTGTTAAACAGAATCATTACATTCCGTGACCATTCTTAAAATTCATTATCTTTTACAGAAAACATGTTGGAGAACCTATAATTTTTCATTATGTTGAAAAGGTGCGAGAGATTTTACATACCATGAAAAAAGATAAGAACAAACTCCAACCAAAAGTCGTACCTTTGGAATCGACCCTCGTAAGTATACATATTTATTATAATGACCGAAAATGCACAACAACTTGACTTTATCATGAGTTTAACTTCTTCAATAAGCCGATCTTAGCTGAATTCTCACTTTTCTTCCCGACGATGTATTAAGTCAAAAGCTGTGAAGTAGGTACTTGTATTAGTATTAGAGTCGATAACACGATTCAGATTACCGGATGATATATTATGTATATCATTAGACGCGTCTTTAATTTAAGAAAATGAAATGGCTATGCTGCAAAGCTAAAATTCTGGTAACGAAAAATCAATATTGAAACATCAAAAAAAATTAATATTACCTGAAAAACCAGGTTGATTCTTTGGTTAAGTATTTTTTGTATAATTCATGCATTAGAAAATTAGGTAATATTCAGGATCGTTGGATTTACTTGCAGTTAGTTTACGAATCACACTCTTAAAATTGCCATTATTTTACAGTTGGACGTCAAGTGCCCTGAAGTAACCCACGGACAAGTGATTGTAGACCGGAAGAGCTCATTCCAAGGGCACGCAGCACAAGTACACAGCACTGAAGAGGTTGAGTAAGTGCATACAATAATGTTAATTTATCTTCACGTTATATCGAAATCTCTAGAGTTATCCATCTTTACCATAGTGTTTTATATTTAGGGTAATTTCCTTGCTGAGTGTTTCTAGACTACCGATATTACCTAACTAGGTACTTATTGTGTGTGATATAGACCATTAAAACGAGGTACCGTTTACAATTTACAATAATATGTATGTATATCCAAAAAAATAATAGGTAACGTTGAATCAATAGACTATCGGTTCACAACGAGGCCTTGTCTTGGGAACAGTACTTACCTTTCTCTCTCACTCTCTCTTTTGGTCTATTCACAAACATCTCACTTTTGGTCTATTTACAAACATAATCTAATTACAATTTTTTTTTTGAGTTGTAAAATTAGTTTGTTTTTCGTCGCTCACATCCATATCATTCAAATTTCAGTGCATTCCTGAACGAACTAAAACTGAACAGGAAAATTCAGAACGCGAAACATAATATCTACGCGTACCGCATAGAACGGAAGACGGCCAAGGGTTCTACCATCCTACAAGACTGTGACGATGACGGGGAGGCGCACGCAGCTGGCAGGATGCTGTACCTTATGCAATTGCTGAACCAAAAAAATACAATGGTGGTTGTAACGCGGTGGTAAGTAATACTTAGATGAATTTATTATACCTTCATTCATAAAATCGATTCAGATAACACTAGACACAATTATTGGGTCCTTTTCCCTATGACCGTACCTATGTCCATGGCATAAGGATTGAAACTATGTATGAAATGTATTAAGAAGTTTACTATTTTTTTTTCTAGGTATGGCGGTATTCATTTAGGGCCCGACAGGTTTAAGCACATAAATAATGCTACAAGACAGGTGCTACAGCAAGCGGGCTTTTTGAAGACAGCTAAATAACCCCGGACCCTGGAATGACCCACAGGCTTTATCAACCCTGAGGTCAATTTGTAAATATGTTGACAATAAAAAGATTTTTGATAATAACATTTGTTTTCTGTTATTAGTCTTTATTTATCTGTGCATGCCACGCTCACTCTAAGCAGGCACTTGCATGTTATATTTACCTACCTACTCGCCGCCGCACCTCGCGGTTCGCTACGTGTATGGGTGCGAATCCAGCAGCCAAAGAAAAACCTTTCCTCTCTCTACCTGCCTATTAATGAAGGAAGAAAATGAAGCAGTATAATTTTGTAAATTCACGTTCGTTAAGCAGGTGAAATGGCAAATCTTACTGTACCTATGATAATATTTCAGACATTTTGTTTTGTATGAAGCAACATAAGTAGATACTACATACTACCTACCTACCTACTCAGGTAGGTACCTACCTACTTACCTACCTGCCGATTTCTGTTTGCGTTTTACGTTCTGTTCACCTTCTAGGGCACGGAAGAGTGCTAGACGTTGGTGACTACTGACTACCCGAGTACCGCCTGCATCAGCCGATAAGTGTACAAACAAAAGGGTAGGTAGTGTAGTTATCCAAGGATTATTTACTTCAAAGACTTTAAATCTGTTTAAACAAATGATAATAAAATCTTTTCTTTCTGGTTAATTTTAAACCAATAACTTAGTTTTAAATAACAGGTCATAAGAATTAATAGTTTAAAAGCAACGTAGCACCGAACCGGTTAGTTGAAACCTTTGTGTTCCTTTTTGAAATCTTTACAATTGATTACACTACACTAACTTACTGTCCATTCTTTTGTTAAATATCTACTTAAGAACTTCGAAGTACTCAAAGTAATACGTGGGTTACTATAATTATGAACTTAGTAGGTAATCTTTTTGATTTATTTATTTATTTATTTATTTATTTATTTATTTATTACTTTGGTATGGTAGTCTTTATGTTTTTTTAAGTAACCTTCTCAATAGCAAGTAGATAGGTACCTACTTCGTTTTTCAGCGTAGCGTGAACCTGTCATCATCACCATCATTATCATCATCATCATTATCATCGTGAACCTATATTCTAATCTTAATCTTTCCAGTATTTCAACAAAGTACAACTTAAGTACAATTAGAAAAAACATTGACGTTAGTTAGTAATCTTATTATAAGTTAGTTATTTTATTATCATAAGTCGTTGTATCATAAGTAAGTTTAATTTTTTACCATTGTGAATTATCATTGTAAAGTTCTTATTTTGACACAAGAACAATGTGTAGCCTGTAAAGAAAATAAGTAATTCTTTTCCGACTGTACATTATTTACACCAACGTATATTCTTAAGAATTATTTATTGTCAACTTGACGTCTTGGAGAAAACACCGCGATGGAGTTTGTTGCGCCGCTTCCTGTGCACTAGCGCCTCGGAAGCGGTGATAAACTTAGGTTAAGTAGAATTAACTTCAATAAAAAATAACATTGTTATAATATAATATTGAGCATAAATAACAATCATTTTATCTATAAACAATAATGTTAACGGAAATTAATGCGATCTTAACATGATCGCGTTAATTCCCGTTAATATTATAATATATCATGGACCGCGAGAGTTTAAAAGTTAGCATTTTATCTTCTTTAGTAATAACAGTTTCTAGTCTTAATTTAATTTAGTATTATTTAAGTTATTGTTTAATCTGATTGGTTAATAAATTGTACGTTTTTTCTTTAGTGTAGTAATATATTATTATAAGTAAATAATTAAATATTTAATTTAATTTGTTACATGTTGTTTTATTTATTGACTTATTAGAACCTTAGTTCTCTAATAAATTCCCTATTTTATTCCTCACGGGGTTAGGGAGTCAAATAGCAGTCATTTCAGTAAAACGTGATAAGGTAGAGAAAGGAGAGAGGGGCGTTAAATTGTAAGCATTCAATGCAACTGTGATTGGTGCTCCGATGATGATGATGTATTCCTTCTAAGAAGTAATTTTAGAAAAGTTCGTCTAAAAGTCGTTGAGACAAATATTATACTAGGAATAATAAATAAGATGCTGCCTGCCTAGCCTGTGTCATAGCGATAGTGAACGTGGCCGCTACGCAGGAGGCGCGGGTTCGATCCCCACTCAGAGCAAATATTTGTAAATTGTAAAACAATGGTGGAAATTCTACTAATATTATAAAAGCGAAAGTTTGTAAGTATGTGAGGCTGTATGAATGTGAGGAGGTTTGTTATACTTTCACTTGAAAACTACTTCAATATTATAGATGCGTGTTGGCGGAGCAGTCAGTAAACATCCACGCGTAGACACTCGTAGCATTGTAGCACCCAGTGACGTAGCAAAGGTCGATCCGCGTAGTGTAGGCAACAGTCACAGGCGCGATGGTTACGCCCCCCGAGCCACAAGCGCCGCCCCAGCAACCTCGAGGTAGTGGGCGTAGCAAAAAGATAAAAATGGCATAGGAGCAATAAAAGTTTGGAGTTAAACCATAATAAATCTAATCACAGAATTTAAAATAATAATTTGTGGCGACGCACTATGGTCCAAAAACGGGTTCAACGTCTCAAAAATCTGTAACTCTTTTGCCTTAAAACCTAATATTTAGAAAAATTATTCACACATAATTGAATATAATATGTACCTTGAAATGGAATAAGAATAAATTTAATAATATTATAATATCATATTAGTTATGAAAGAGAAAAGAGAATCGAGCTCTGGCGGGACTCGAATCCACGATCTTTCCCTTACAGGGGGAATGCTCTGACCACTAAGCTGCCGAGACCCGTGCGAAGTCGATCCAAACTCCTCTATACATCCGTCTTTAGAGCGACGCGACGGTGGGAGCCATCTACCGACATTCATGCGAACTATCGCAATCAATAAAAATGATGTTACAATCATTTTTAAACATTAATTTTGATAACTCCGCCCAAACAATTGAATGAAATTTTGAAGCATTTATTATGCGGAATCCATTGATAAATGTTTTTATTTCAATGTATCATCTTAGTATTGTTGAAAACTTAGCAACTAATATGAAACAACATTTTATTTGAACTACAATTTCCGTTAAAACTTATCAATACACGGCCAAAATATCTAAACAAAACTTTTTCAAAATCCTTATTTCAATGTACTTCCAAAAATGCATTAGCTTTAAAAATGGTAATTTATTAATATTAAGAAACATAGGATATTTAGTTATTCTAAGAACCAGACGTCATGGACTCATTTAAAAATAATTTAGCTCGAACAAGCAATTTGTTCTCATTTAACAACATTTCTAATATTTCGATTTTTAATGGCTTAACATTAGGTAATAGGTTATTTTGTATTCAAAGTAATAATACATAATATAGGTATATGTTATTCAGACGCGCTATTAGTACAGACTAATTAAATAACCAGGTATTGAATAAATCACTTGTACTTTTCCACAATTATTTATTTATTTGAACCTTACCGGTTTGTGCAGATATTTTTATGAATTGTATTGAAAAGCAAATTCTAACGAACAGTATGTATAAACCATTTATTGCTTGCTGGTATAGGTACATATGTAGATGACATTATTTGTTTATGGACCGGAAATATAGACACCCTAAATATTTTTTTGACATTTATTAATACAATTAATTCCAAAATACAATTCACTATAGAAATAGGACAGGACAAAATTAATTTTCTTGACATCACTATTACATTAATTGACAACAGACATATATTTAAAATTTACCGAAAGCCCACCTTCGCCGATAATGTAATACACGTAAATTCTAGGCACCCAATAAGTCATAAACACGCCACGTTCCACTCGATGGTGCACCGACTACTGTCGATCCCGATGTCGCACTCAGATTTTGAGGATGAATTGACAGTGATTAAGGCCATAGCAACCAATAATAGTTACCCATCCCAACTAATAGATAGGCCTGCGACAGTCCTGTATCTTCCACGTGTAACTATACACGTGGAAGATGCAGGACTGTCGCAGGTCTGGCGTACAAGGGAGATGCATCCATGACCGTGGAAACACCCAAAAAACGATGGGCTCGTATACCGTACATTGGTCATATTTCGTACAAATGTGCCAGAAATCTATCTGAATGCAAAGCAGCTTTTTATACCACTCACAATTTAAAAAATCTAATCTGTAATAATAAGGATGCAACCCCAATTCCACAGAGGAGTGGTATATACGAGCTGACATGTTCCACCTGCAACAGAAAATACGTTGGCCAAACTGGACGATCCTTTGAAATTAGAGTCGCTGAACATGTCAGAGGCTGGAGACTCAAAAAAGCTGAGTCCAATTTTGCAGAACACCTGCTTCTGGAAAACCACACTTTTGACCCAAAAGTTGGTTTTAAAGCTCTGCGTCTATGTGACAAAGGCAGGAAAATGAACGCCCTAGAAGCACTGGAAATAAACAGACTGACAAACACGGACAGAAACAATATTATAATAAACCAACAGTTATATCTGAGCCGTTCACCTCTATTACAATAATAATGACAATACATACCTATTTATTTGTTATTAATTCGTTGTAATCTTAATTTATTAATTTATTGTTGTAACTATTTAATTTTTATTCAATCAACAAATTACAATTATTCAAGATCAGATGTCAGGTAGCCAGCAATGCTTTTGTCAAACAAATAACCCGCCCCGCGTCGCATCTCGCGCAAAGGAGCCCAGCACGCTGGCCGCATTACCGCGCTGAATCGCGATGGCTATTCTTTGCACCAGGTACGAGCCAGAGCGAGAGTCACCAGATTTGTCACGTATCCTACGGCCTATATCTGCCACCAATTTTTTTGCGTCTATGCCCCAACTGCCCATGGTCTCGACCGCGACTGGCACCACGGTATATTGCGGCTCCAAAGCTGCGTATTTCGCTAGTTTTTTACTAGCCGCATCTTCGGCTGCAGCCGCTGGAGAAAGAGCCGTGCGGCCCACGTGACTCGCCGCCACAGTACTGACGCAGGTCGCATCCCACACCAAGCACCTACCCCTCCTCCACGGCACAAGAGTTAAGCCATCCGGTCTCTTGCCATCCGACCTGGACAACCCTGGCGGCGGCTCGAGGGTACAAGGCACATCCGCCGAAACTAAAGCCCTCCGCAGTAGGTCATTCAGGGCATGGTGGCGAGGGTTGTTGTAACTGACATTTTTATATATTGTAATCTAAGTATGTAATCAGGGGCGTATTTAAAGATTTGGCGCCCCGGGCCACTTAGGTTTGCCGCCCCCTATGCAGGTGCGGTCCGAGGGGAGGGGGGGGGGTGTCACAGGGGACATGATGAATAGGGGTCCGTCAGAAATTGCTGGAGATTTTCAAGCCTGATTCGTGAGATCTCTGTCTTATGGTGCGTGGGAAGTGACTCCCATCGATCTCTCCACTAACCCAGGCTCCTACGTACCTAGTAGATGATATCGCAACCAAAAATACCTTGGCTCAAAGGCAACAGCAAAAGGGGCTCTAAAGGCACTCGGATCCCGTTTTGAAGGGCTCTTTAGCATATGCCTCAAGTAGAGACGGATGCCGAAAATTTGAAAGACAGGAAAACTGGTCCTCTTCTGCAAAGTCACCGTCCGCCTATCGGCTCATTGTATTGATCGACAAGGTGTGCAGTCATGCAGGTATTTTAAACGAATTATTTCTCGTGAAGTGCCACATCGATCGCCTTATAGGAGTGAGGCCGAATTTGGTAGACAATCAATTTGGTTATAGTCGGGAGCACCGTGGATGCCAACACACACTTGAGGGCCTTGGTGGAAGAAGCAGTGGCACGGCGAGTTGATGCTGGCAGTGTCTTGTTGCCTACGTCTTTAACACCTTGCCATGGAGCTGCCATCAGAGCTGTACTCTTTCAGCACGGGGTGCCTCTCTATCCTCGCGTCATTGTCGGGGCTTACTTATCGGTGAAAGCCAGTATCTACCCATGTAGGACAGGGCTTGGTAAGTGAGATATGTGGCGGGGTGTTCCGGCTTGCGCGGATCTGGGGCCGCTTCTGTGGAACATCGGCTAGGACTGATGGTGACGGCACGAAATCAGAAGCAACCAAGTAAGCCACAGCTGGAGTTACCCAAGTCCTTGGACGTATTTGGTGACTGGATCTGAAGTGGGCATACCTGGTAGGTTCTCTTACTTACGAACCCTTTCTGGCCAATTGATGTGTGGGGAGCACAGAGGCTGCCCATACACCACCTGGCAGTCCTTAAATAGACTTCGGATGCAGGTCAGCCGAAGTAACGAAAACCGAATTAGATGGAGTTTCTCAGATAAGGTGGACCCAGGCACCACGGTGTGAATGCGGAACTACAGTGAGGTAGGCACTAACGTGTGCTGCATGCCTATGCACGTGTACACCGCAGGAACTCATGGGTGCCTCTGAGAACGCCATCAGGGTGGTTGCACACTGGGCAAACAAAATATGACATAATATGTCGTCGACTCGACAAAAGGAGAAGATTAGCTCGGATAAGGTGATGCTCGAAAGGGGTTCTCACACGTCTTCGCTGCCGATAACGCGATAGAGATATCACAGTAGCTTCTCCTACCAGCTGACGCAATGCGCCCAGCTATGGCTGCTTCGGTGAGTTCCTGAGACATACAGATCAGGAGCCGACCCCTGCAATGCCACCTCTGCCTGGGCTCCTCCATGTATATACCACTTCACGCGTTGTATTCTTTAAGCAACCGTCAGAGCGGGAAACCTCTCGCCGCAGGTCCTGGTGCTAGTTATGGCCGTCTGCGAGGGGTGATTATTCCTCGTGAAGTGCCACATGCGGTCTCGGTTTAAAACCGCACACCGTCTCTGTCGGGTCTCAATTATCGGGTGTAAAGCTACCCAATTAGATATTTCCCTCGCAACCCGGCTGACCTTTTAAGATAGCTCCTTCGGGTGTGGGTAGCCGGTGTCCCCATTGAACCCCGGAAAGGTACGGGTTTCACCGCCGCATTACCGGTCTGAATATATTGGAGTAACAGGCGACCGCACCTGTCGCCCCCAGGCCTCGGGGAACCAGTCGCCCCTTAGCTGCTCTTATCTGTGCTCTCTGCTAGTCATAAGGATACGTGGAAACCCTATGAGTAGCCATTTACAGCGCCGCTACCACCTCGGCCGGAATTAACCGTAGGCGGTAGCGTCTCCCTGCGAGAGAAAGGCGCTGCCGTCTTCGGCGCCCAAGCTGCTTGGCCCCAGTTACACCGTACTTGAACGCAAATGTTATTTAGGGTTTTCTAATTTGAATGCAATTAAAATAATGAGTGACATAGTCATATTGTAACTAAGTAAGCTCCGAAAAATTAAAATAAAAAAAAATATACGTAATATTTACTCTAATAGGCGCCTTTTAGAGTCAAGATTAAGGCGCCCAGAGATAGACGTTTGGGGCGGCACGTTGCGAGGGGCGGCAGAGCCGCCCCGGCGTCTATTTACGGGCGCCTTTTAGAGCAAGATTAAGGCGCCCAGAGATAGACGTTCGGGGCGGCAGGTTGCGAGGGGCGGCGGAACCGCCCCGAGCGTCTATCTCTGGGCGCCTTTTAGAGCAAGATTAAGGCGCCCAGAGATAGACGTTCGGGGCGGCACGTTGCGTGGAGTGGCAGAGCCGCCCCGAGCGTCTATCTCCGGGCGCCTTTTAGAGCAAGATTAAGGCGCCCAGAGATAGACGTTAGGGGCGGCAGGTTGCGAGGGGCGGCGGAACCATCCCGAGCGTCTATCTCTGGGCGCCTTTTAGAGTAAGGCGCCCAGAGATAGACGTTCGGGGCGGCAGGTTGCGTGGAGCGGCAGAGCCGCCCCGAGCGTCTATCTCCGGGCGCCTTTTAGAGCAAGATTAAGGCGCCCAGAGATAGACGTTCGGGGCGGCAGGTTGCGTGGAGCGGCAGAGCCGCCCCGAGCGTCTCTCTCCGGGCGCCTTTTAGAGCAAGATTAAGGCGCCCAGAGATAGACGTTAAGGGCGGCAGGTTGCGAGGGGCGGCGGAACCGCCCCGAGCGTCTATCTCTGGGCGCCTTTTAGAGTCAAGATTAAGGCGCCCAGAGATAGACGTTCGGGGCGGCACGTTGCGAGGGGCGGCGGAGCCGCCCCGAGCGTCTATCTCCGTGCGCCTTTTAGAGCAAGATTAAGGCGCCCAGAGATAGACGTTCGGGGCGGCACGTTGCGAGGGAGCCGCCCCGAGCGTCTTTTAGAGCAAGATTAAGGCGCCCCGAGATAGACGTTGGGGGCGGCAGGTTGCGAGGGGCGGCGAAACCGCCCCGAGCGTCTATCTCCGGGCGCCTTTTAGAGCAAGATTCAAGCGCCCAGATCAGATCTTCAGGGTCGGCACGAGTGTGACGCCCCTGGTGTTGCATACGTCCATAGGCCACGGTAACCACTTTTCATCAGGTGGGCCGCACCGTGTGCTTGTCTGCAACCTAAATGGTATAAAAAAAAATTAGACGCTCGGGGCGGCTCCGCCGCCCCTCGCGACCTGCCGCCCCGGGCCATGGCCCCCTTGGCCCTAGGGTAAATACGCCCCTGTATGTAATCCATTTGACATCATTAATTTGACAATTAGTTTAATTTAATTTAATTATAATTCCTTGACATTTTATATTTGACATTTCACTGTAATAAAATTAATTTTATAATGTATAAATTATTTTACAACACACCTGCTCATAACAGTGATATTATTTTACCGCAATGAGCAGTTTTCTAGTAGGTATTTAAAGGGTTCCTAAAGACGCGCTAGATGGCGCAGCCGGCACTTTTGGTAAGAAGAGTGTGGTGTCACATCTATTGTAATTTATGGAAAAAATGTTCTTCGGTTTTGTAATGATTTACTTTACTTAAATATTCTGTCATTTTTTTCTGATACAATGAAAATACCACTAACAAACCACAGAGTACATTAAAATTACCAAAAGCTATGCTAGCGCCATCTCCTGATGACTTAAAAACCAACTGATTATTATACCTACTGGAAAACTGCTCATTAAGCACGGAATGACACCTATTATAAAACTGTGACTTTTTCATTGCTATTATTCACAAAAGTGAGTTATAGATTCTTTTTTAAATTTTATAGGAAGTGTCTATAATTGTCTATGTTCTTAAAAAAGTTTTGATACAAAAAATAACGTGTTTAATAGTACGAATAAATTAATACGCCTATTGTATGGTCATTTGATGCATTTTCGTATTTAAATAAATAATTTCAACTTGTAATACTTGTGTAATAAACAAAATTTTTGCTCAAATTTAACTTTTTTTTTCTCTAAGTACAGAAAAAAAAAAACAGAGTAAAAAAAAGTTAAGTTCAAACCTCATTTTTTTTTAAATATGGTCAACCGCCATTGTTAAATGCGCGCGCATAGGAAAACGAATTAATTTGTAGTACCTATTGTTTATTTAGTATTTGTAGTATTATTTTATTCGCAAGTGTGTTGTAAAACGTCGTATGGCACGTGTGAGCATGATGATTACCGTCCTCGGCTGTCGGCTTGGGTCTCAATGACGCCTCGGCGGTAATCACCAACGTTGCTCACTTGTACCATAATGTACTATTACAAAACATAATTACGTTTATGAAAATTTAAATTTCTCCAAATTTTGGGGAATAAAGTTAAAGCTGGTATACTCTTTTTTAAAAGTACCCACACATAAAATATTGTAGTTTTTTAGTTTAAACCATTGTAAACCTTTGATAATGCCGTAAGGTGAAACCGGTAAGGTTCAAATAAATAAATAATTGTGGAAAAGTACAAGTGATTTATTCAATATGTGTAGCAAGTTCCACCAAGTGCCATCAATCTCCAGTATAAACAGTCTAAATAACCAGGCTCTGATTGCTACTGGTGCAAAAGTGTCCATCACGCTGTGTGCACTGTCACGCTGGATTGCGACGGCCAGCCTCTGCACCAAGAACGGTACGGATTCAGAGACGCCAATTCTTTCCTGATTATAATATTAGTATAGATAAGGCGCAAATCCGCTGAAAATCGTTACCAGACCTGTAACCACCACGAAAACTAAAATGCCACTACAAAGTATAAAAAAGCAAGTACAAATATCGTGCAAAGTACAAAGAAAACAAAGAAATCAAGTACAGAAATAAATCTTGTTTGTATTTTAAACTACAATACAAACAAGATAAGTGCCTCCGCCTCTAGAAACAACGATTTATGTGAGACAAGATTAGCACTAAAGTTAATAGGGGGCCACCAATATAGTTCAACGAAAACAACACCGGTTATCTAATTTCTTATCTACTTGTCGTTAAAAATATTAAAAGAGATGTAAAAATAAAAGGAAAATAGTGTAGTATTTTTATCGGCTATTTTTCTGTTCCATTCCTATAAGAGAATTGCAAACCATTTGAAACATATTAAAAGTGTAGAAGAAGAATACTGTTCAGTATATTTTCTTATCATAAAATAATGGCAGGTGCACCTTTTCGAAAGTTTTGGAAAATTACCACGAAACGTCGCGTGGTCTTTAAAAGTTTAGGTTTTTACAAAAATGCAAATTAAATACTTTTAAATTAGTACGTGGCTTTCTAAAAGGTTTATATTGATGCCCACTCTTGTCAAAATTCAGCACGTGTGCTTTAAACGTTAGATACAGACATATTTTCCAGCTCAAGGCTATGAGGGCTACGCTACGACTAACCTCAAAACAAGTTTATCTCCTCCTATATAATAATAGTCACCTCTAATATTTATTTGTAAAGATTCCAAAAACATAACCTGCAAGAAGGAACTGTGTCGTTCAATGTGCATAGGTACTGTAGTGAGACGGGCCTGGGGGTGACGGGTGAAGCCGCCCGTCACCCTAGCAGAAGCAGGCCGCGGTGGCGGCGCGCATTGCGTGCCTCCCCATACCCGGGGTTGAGTTGGGAACTCCGTGGTCCCCACACAGGATGAGCGCCAGATCGAGAGATTTGGCCCTGGGTCGGCCGGGGTGCGAGGGATATGACTACGACAACCTCACCTCCGGCAACCGACGGCCCACAGACGGCGTGCGTTTTAGTCGGTTCGAGTCTGACATAACCTCCTTTTCCGGCCCCGGCGGGAGTGGTAATATCCATGAGGACATTTCACACGATAAAAAAAAGGAATTGTAGTGAGAAAAATAAATCGTTGCCATCATTAACTTACGCTTTACGTATAAAGATAACTGACGTTTCTCTACACCTCTCTTTTGCTGATTTATCCCGGCCGGAAATAGTCAACGAATGCTATGATAAAAAAGTTAATAATTGTACAGGAGTCGTAACGCACTTCACTATTATTAGCAGTCAGTAACCCAAGCGTAGACACTCGTAGCTTTGTAGCACTCAGTGATGTAGCAGAGGTCGATCACGCGTAGTGTAGGATTCAGCTACTTTGATGCATGTTGCTATGTGCAGGGTGACGCGATGGTTCCGCCTCACAAGCACCGCCAGCAGCAACCTCGAGTTGAAATGAATGCTTGCTGTTACCACTGCTCTGGACAAGGGAATCGAAAAGAAAAGAATGGGAACAAAAAGCAATAAAATCCTATATGCATGTAACTTCTTATTTTTAGTGCACAATAGACGACAGGTAGACTGCTACTACATTATAAGAGCATGTGGTATTTTACAGTTTCAAAAGCTATAAAATACCACAAATGTTACTAGATTATTTAAAAGACTGTAAAATACCACATGATACCTATGTAGTAGTATATTACCAAACTAGTTTAAAATGAAAGTTTAGTTATCTACACACAGTACATTTGTTAGTATTTCTAACCTATATGTATCCATGTTGAGGAGCCAAGTGTCCACTTCGTGCAATTTGACAGTGAAAACTTTTGATTTTCTTCTCCTAGTAATTATATATGTAACAATAACGATTAGCTGTAAGTTCTCCTAAGATATAACATATAAATAAATAGGTAAATAGAGTAGTTTACAATTCGTGGTTAGAATTATATAGTCGTCCATTAATTGAAATAATCAATATCTTAAACAACCATTACATGAATCGCCCAATAGTGTTATCTAACAATTCGATCAAACGTATGTAGGTACCTATATAAAGAGAAATATGCCGCAGCTATGGAATGGAGTATCGATATGAGAAAATATAAATGTGTGTGATGCGAAACAAAGAAAACGTTATGCTCGCCTTTTCATACTATTATGTTCGAAGCATGCATCTATATAAAGTAATGCAAAAATTCGTGATACTACGTAAGGCAGTGTGTAGCCTGGTTGGTAACAAGGCTGCTATGGATAGTGTTGAAATCGAATGTCGTGGGTTCGGATCTTAGTTTTCCCACTTTTTGTTGTTTTGTTTTCATGAAATTTTAGGAACAAGTTAACAGAATTAGAAATAATTATTTACAAATAGAAAAATATTATACTTAATTTACAATAGATTATAAATAAAACAATAGTTTAAAAAAAAAGTTTATTAAAAGAATTATCCAATGTTAATTTGTGGTTATAATAATTTCATCCAAAAAATATACTTTTATAATAAAATTATTATTGCATATTGAGGTTATAGCTTAACCCATTAATGGTCAAACTTAAATTAAACACCAAATTCTTTCAAATTGTTTATTTTCATATTGAATGAGGTATTATGAAACACAAACCGGAAAAAAATTGGACAAAAAAAATTTTTTTTTTGGTTTTCAGGGGGTGTACTTGAATGAGTACACTGACCACATATAGGTGAAAATTTTCGAAGCAGGGCTTCTCGACGCAAAGGGTCTTTAGACATTTTTTACACTCCCAGCGGACTCTAGAGTGGCAAACAGCACAACGAAGCTGCTTCTCAAGTTTTTTGGATAGTGTCCCGTAGAATCTTGGGGTAAACCTTCTACGATTGATGAAGACGGTTGAGCTTTTTTACGTGTTTCCTGTCGCAAATAGTAGCGGACAATATTACGATGAAATAGAAGTTGATCCATAGGACGTTCGTTGCTCAGTACATGCAAGCGCCAAGCGTTTCCCACAGTCATATCCACCATGTGTGTAAATAAAACCCACCACCATTTTTTTCCGTGAATCGCGTTCCGATATAGAGATGCCGATTGGTCGAATTCATCAACTCCACCCATTCCTTTCTTATAATTTTGGAAAAGCAGAGGGATCTTCATATCAACCTTCTCTATTTTCAATGAGCACCATCGCTTTACAAAACCCATGGTTTCGATACTGTCATAGTTAGTGGCCATGGTACAAACCCTATTATCTTTCCATCTAACCAGTAGCAGTTCATTAGCCTTGTCAAACCTATGATCAAAGCTTGCTCTGGCTTTTATTTTCATATCTTTGGTACTCATCAGAGGACATTTTTGGTACGATTCTCCCGTAAAGTTCCAGTTGCACAGTATCCTGCATTTCGTAAGTCGACCAAGAGACTACAATTGGTAAAAAAGTTATCTAAAAACACTGTATGGTTGATTGGATTAGTGTCCAATTTTTGGAGTAATAACTTCACAACCCTAGAACCCAAGGTTTCAGTGGTTGCATCAAGGGATTATCCACAGTAAAAATCAAAACTATAGCAATAGCCAGATGAACTCGCCGCTACCCATTTTTTATAGCCGAAACGAACTGGCTTACCCCGAACAAAAAGTCGCAAAATCATATTCGGCATCATCACTGTTGTGCTCTAATATAGCTTGGATGGCTTGCTCAAGACCGTCATACTGGTCAGAGAAGTGGAAACGTTGTCGGTTCATAACTTAGTAGGATTTTTCTGAAAACAAATTATAGCATATTTTTATACACTTGTGGCCATTGTACTCAAACGAGTACACTAGTATAAATCTTCACATAAATCAGCCGAAGTAAAAAAAGAATCGATAAATATTTATAATTATGATAAACAAATATATATCTTATAATAATTAGCACACAGCATAATGTTTACACACTAAATAAAAAAAACACGGATAATACAAAAGACTTAGCTGTGCTATCTCAAAAATTGTAACTTTGACTGCATCACTGTCACAATTATTTTACAACTATCCACTTTTTGTTACCATGATAAAATCACACATATGACCCTCTATTTATTATTATTCAAAGAAATACTTTAGATTGAGTTATATTCTTATAAATTTAAAAAGTTTAACTGTACTCAATTGAGTACGGCGGCCGTAAATGGGTTAATTATTCATTTTCTCGAAAGTTTTTTTTCGGAAAAGAGGATTGAAACTTAACCTCAACCATACAGTCTTATACTAATTACAGGCCAGCACGTCCCTTGATAGGCTCAGTAGTCTCAATAGGCTCAACTGAAATTAAATAACAAAAATATTTAAACAAGGGTTCAAATCAGGGGATCGTGCTGGCCAAGGAAATTCAGTGGCGAGGAGTACTCATAACACGATCCCTGCCGGCTTGCTCTGCAAAGGGAAGTCATGGTAGAGATGCTTAAGTTTAATGCATTATTACATGTATTACACCTAAAATTCAGTACCTATCTAAAATTTGAGAGAATTTCATACAAAATTGCCATGGTTGTTCTTTGGGATTTGCCACCGGCTTTCCTTTTGAACATTTTCACCCTTCGCTACAGCAAGGAATAAATTTACGTTCACTAAACCATTCGCGAAGTATGGTGGCTCGATGGATGGGAGAATTATCGTGCACAAAACTTATATCATTTTTTTATACCACTTAGGTGGGAGACAAGCACACGGCCCACCTGATAGAAAGTGATTACCGTGGCCTTTGGACGTATACAACACCAGGGGCGTCACACTCATGCTGCCGACCCTGAAGAAACCTTCTAATGCCCTTAAACCTTCATTTATATCTGGATAGACATTTCGCACTGTGGGCAACATTATATCTTCTAACACTTTCACATAATTTGCACTATTTGCACGCGTAGATATTGGGTCTAATTCACCCGGCCCTTGCGCTCTAATCCACCCCCACATAATTTACACTTAGATTCAGTGTTCAGTACTATGGTGTTTTCACACCACCGTGTTTTATCCTTATGCCATAAATGTAATCTTCCTTTTTGAGATGATTTAAACGTTTTTTCATTAGAAAATATTGTTGATTCCCAGTTAAAGTAAATACTCTTCGTTATTCGTTTCATATTCTGCTACCATATAACGCCGCTTCAGCAGGTCTTCCATTTCTCCTCCAACTCTGCAACTTTTCTTCCTCAAATTGTTTCACGCAACGACTCCCAGTATTTCTCTAAAAAAACAACAACCATATTACACAATTGCAACCAATGAACAAAATTGCACTACAACAATATTAATTAATTAATTAACTTACAGATAAGCCCGTCTCATTAGAAATTTGAGATATATTCAGACCATTCGAATATGGCCACAATATTAGCTTTTGCTTCAATACTTATATTTGACATATTGATTTATTAAAAAAGAAATGTAATCGCTCGAACAGTAATTAACACAAACAGTCGTAACCATAGATGATATAATATATAAATAGGGTAGTCGTAACTGACTTCACCAACCAACAACTTCACTCATAGCCAATGAATCCATTTTATTTCAAATGCACCCTCAAATAATTATTTTCTCGCTAAGTTTAAAATTCTACCTAAGAAACATTTTTATATTCGTATCAACATTTATAATATCATAACTTTTAAATATAAAACACAAAAAGTTATATTAGTTCCGGTAGGTTCGAACCATCACCGACAGATTTCATACTATTCGTCAAGCCGCACGCTAAACGACTCAGCTACGGGGCGGCTTACGTATGATATTGAAATTACCAATATCAATCAACGAGTGAACAATATTAATGTGTGTGTATGTGTGTGTGTGAATTATCTTCAAAGATTAAGGTCATAACTTCAAAAGTTTAGTAAGAGTACTGTACGACTAGTGTTGTGTATGTGTGTGTGAATTGTCTTCAAAGAATAAGGTCATAAGTACGATTAATGTTGACGCGCAATAGTTGCGTCAGATTGGTACTGCACTTATGATCGCGATAGTACAGAAAAAAAAACAGAGTAAAAAAAAGTTAAGTTCAAACCTCATTTTTTTTTAAATATGGTCGACCGCCATTGTTAAATACGCGCGCATAGGAAAACGAATTAATTTGTAGTATTGTTTATTTAGTATTTGTAGTATTATTTTATTCGCAAGTGTGTTGTAAAACGTCGTATGGCACGTGTGAGCATGATGATTACCGTCCTCGGCTGTCTTAAGACGGTAATCACCAACGTTGCTCACTTGTACCATAATGTACTATTAAATAATTGTTCATAATAAACAATACCTACAGAGGGGACCCGGTGACTTGACGCACAGGTTGCCGCCTGGCTTAGGCATCAGTCACCTGTAATATTAATTTGTATAGATTTCACCTGCAAAAATGAACTGTAACATTCAACCTTTATTCCCAGTAGTTCCTTTGCTACTTCCTTTGAAGGGACTACTGGGCCTTTTTGTCCCGATAGTTCCTTCAAAGGAACTAAAGGAACTACTGGGACTACAAAGTTCCTTCAGTTCCTTTGGCAGTTCCTTTGAAGGAACTACTGAGACTATAAAGTTCCTTCAGTTCCTTTGGCAGTTCCTTTGAAGGGACTACTGGGACTACAAAGTTCCTTTGGCAGTTCCTTTGGCAGTTCCTTTGGCAGTTCCTTTGGCAGTTCCTTTGGCAGTTTTAAATTTAATTTATCACTTACCACTTATCACTTACCACCTACCACTTATCACTTAGCACTTATCATTTATCACTTACCACTTATCATTTATAACTTATCATTTATCATGAAAAGCGATAAGTGGTAAGTGATAAATGGTAAGTGATAAATTACATTTAGTAAATTAGTTAGTTCCTTTGAAGGAACTATAGGGACAAAAAGTCCTAGTAATCCCTTCAAAGGAACTGCCAAAGGAACTGAAGGAACTTTGTAGTCTCAGTAGTTCCTTCAAAGGAACTGCCAAAGGAACTTTGTAGTCCCAGTAGTTCCTTCAAAGGAACTGCCAAAGGAACTGAAGGAACTTTGTAGTCCCAGTAGTTCCTTTAGTTCCTTTGAAGGAACTATCGGGAAAAAAAGTCCCAGTAGTCCCTTCAAAGGACCTAGCAAAGGAACTACTGGGAATAAAGGACATTCAATATGCAAGGGTATTGTAGTGAGAAAAATAAATTGCTATTTTTACTACTGTACGACTCGGTGCCTTACCTGACCAATTTATGATTTGTTGACCAATAGACGCCGCGAGTAAAAGGGACAGGGAATACGTGACCCATCCCCACCATCCGCCCCGTACTCTTTTTCCAAAATTCATTCGGACTTACAATTTGCATAAATTTCTCCATCAGTGCGGTTTACGCCATCACATCGACAAGGTGCTTTGAAGTGCAGTGCCCATTAGTTGAAAGCGAACATTCAGTTCAAGTAATATATATAATATCCCGACATCTCTAACAGTGAAATATTCGAGTGAGTATATTTATAAAATTATATCCCTACTAATATTATAAATGTGAAAGTAACTCTGTCTGTCTGTTTGTCTGTCTGTCTGTCTGTCTGTCTCACTTTTACGACTAAACCGCTGAACCGATTTTGATGAAATTTGGTATAGAGGTAGATTAGACCTTGGGAAAGGACATAGGCTATGTTTGGTCGCGATAACCGACATCCACGCGGGCGGAGCCGTGGGCAAAAGCTAGTTTACTAATATAATGTTAAACCAATGAGCAGTTTTCCAGTAGGTATTTATAGGGTTCCCAAAGACGCGCTAGATGGCGCAGCCGGCACTTTTGGTAAGAAGAGTGAGGTGTCACATCTAGTGTTCCCTAATTTATGGAAAAAATATTCCTCGGTTTTGTAATGATTTACTTTACATAAATATTCTGTAATTTTTTCTGATACAATTATTTTAAATATAATATTATTATTTTAAATTACAGACAGTGACTAAAAAGTATTAAGCGTTTTATTATATTTTATCTATTATAATATGGGTAAATGAAATTAAACTTTGGCAACATCGCAAATGTCATGAAAAAATACTACAAACAAACCACAGAGTACATTAAAATTACCAAAAGCTATGCCAGCGCCATCTCCTGATGATTTGAAAACCAACTGATTATTATACCTACAGTACTGGAAAACTGCTCATTACAATAATTTCATTTGCAATTGTATACTCATTTTTGAAATGGTAACACAAGAGTATTGGATAAATTAGTGTGTATCTACCTATACAGCTGTACAATTTTAAAACAACACGAAGTTTTCGATTGAAATTTTGAAGCATTTATTATGCCAACTGTTCAAATCGATTAAGAAAGAGAAAAGAAAATTGACCTCGGACGGGACTCGAACCCGCGATCTTTCCTATATACATATTATTTTAATTATACAAGAAACCGCATGTAGTGCTCTTGTCATACAATTTCAATAAGATTTACAGGAAATGTGTAAACAAAAATGTCCCTTCTTCACGAATTAAATCTCCAAAATCGCGACACCATTCAAATCCAATCGTATCTTGGAAGGTGGAATCAAGTATACACATTGACGTAATAACGTTGTAATCGGTATCTTGGCATCGATATTTTTAGACTAACGATCGACATGTTAAGTGATATCATGGCCGAAGGGATCCTTGCACTATCAGAATATTTTAAAACAAATAACTGTTACTTACCACTTCGTTTCCTCTTGAAGAACGTAAGCATTGCTAATATTGAGTGTTAATGTGTCCGCGTATTTGTTACAGAATGTCAGATCACCAAGAGAGCGTAGGTGATGCCGAGGTTGCTGAAGCATACCCGGATGAGGCAGCTTCGACACCTCGGCCCGCTTCAACTCGAGCCGATGAGCGCCGTAGATTAATGTGGGTGCTAATAAATAACCCCACACATGATCTGCGGCGCGCGGTATTATCAAGAAATACATATAACCGGCTTTGGTTGGAGGCACGCCGGGAGAAAAATGCCAGGCGAAAGCGCCTATACAGGATGCGTAAACGCATGATAAGGCGGGCAGGACCAGGAGCTGTTGGTGTCTACAGAATTAAAGGGAGGGAATCAGGTAAAGGAATATGAGACGAGTTTTATCATTATTTAATTTAATTTTTTTATCGTTTAAATGTTTAACAGCATAGAGAATGTATACTTACTAGTTCATCTAAATATAGAATCGTATTTCTAGGCCCTTTTCGATGTTTGAACATGAAATGTATTATGGTCTAGCAATGTGCTAAAATAGTTGTTCTTACACGATTTAAAATTTTCACCATTCACCATTCAAAAACTGGAATCTAGTGATGCAATAACGTGTCAATCAGTATCTTGGTATCGATCTTTGTAAACTAGTCATCGACATGTTAAGTAATGACTTTATACGATCACAATTTTGTTCTACTTGCTAACAATTGGATGTTAATGTTTCTAGGAAGGCTCCTAACACAGGCATTACATATCTGACCACAAGGAGTCTCTCCTTTTTTCACATACCACTGTAAAAAAATAATATTTTTCAACACACTTGCTTATAAACAGGCTTTTATTTCACCGCAATTAAGCACGGAATGACACCTATTATAAAACTGTGACTTTTTCATTGCTATTATTCACAAAAGTGAGTTATAGACTTCTTTTTTTTAATTTCATTGATTAGGTTGCTTTGTTCTTAAAAAAGTTTCGATACAAAAAGATCGTGTCCAATATTACAAACGAATTAATATACCTATTGCTTACTCATTTCATGCAACTTCGTATTTTAAAAGATAATTTCTACTTTTAATACGTGTTTAATAAACAAAACTTTCACAAAAATGTATTTTTTTTTTCTCTGTGAGTATTTACAGAGAGAAAAAAATCATAATTCAAATAAGTAAGTAGATGACAAGGCAGAATGGTGATAGCACCTTAGCCTGTTCCGAAAGGAACAAATAAGAGAGTTTTGGCGCGAACGCGTAGAATGATAAATCGCGGTGTTATTTTATTTTCCGAAATTGATGTGAGTTCGAGTTATTATGTGTAAATATGGTGGAATTTTAGACATAACGTCTTAGAAAACGCGCACAAGAGTAGGAAAGTGAAATATTACAGTGGATTGTGATTTCTCGTGTTGGTTTCAAATCTCCGTAAGAAGCCTTTAGTAAAGTTTCCACCACTTTACTGAAGCAGCAATCATCATCATCGTCATCATCATCATCATCAACTCACCATTATCATCATCATCATCCTCATCATCATCCAAATAAAAATAAATATAACTGATGACAAGGCAGCATGGTCATAGAACCTTAGCCTGTTCCGAAAGGAACAAAATAAAAAAAAAATAGGAACAAATAAAAAAAATGTTAGTTGCGCGCGCATATTTATGACAAGTATGACAACAAATAGATTTTTACTATTATGTTTTGATTGTGTTATGTAGTATTTTTAGTACCTATAATTTTATTCGCAAGTGTGTTGAAAATAGCCGTATGCCACTCGCGTGTATGGTGATTACCGTCCTCGGCCCTCTTAAGACCCTCGCCTTACGGCTCGGGTCTCAATGTCGCCTCAGCGGTAATCACCAACTTTACACGCTTGTACCATAATGTACTATTGTTGGACAATAAACTTTATTATTATTATTCCTTTTTATCTATTTATGATCTTATGATTTATAATAACATATATTCAAAAATGTATAAAATAGTGCCCTACCGGTATCGGGTACAGGGACACAGCTACTGGTGGTTAGGGCGCCAGTGAGAGGAATCTCCTCACAATACGTGCCGTGTTGAGGAGTACCGCCTTCTGCATCAAGCCCTTGATCCAGCTACATAACGAGAGCATCTTAAGGTGTTGGTCGAGGCTCTTAGCAATCAGCCCATGAGCCGATAATTATGTCTATCGGGACAATGATTGCCAAATCAACATTCCACATGTCAACAACCTCATGACCCAGACATAATTAATTATTAATATTATTATTATATTATTAAAATATGTCCTTGTATTTGTTACAGCATGACGTTACCGACGCATTCCTGAATGAGGCAGCCCCGAGACCTCAGCCAACCACGACTCCAGTATAGCAGCAAGAAGTTCTTATTCTTAAGAAAGAGCTTAACTCAAAATTGAGCTCTCCTTCAGTAAACCCGAAAGTGCACAGAGAAATTGCTATATGTGAGACAAAGTCTAGTGTACATTAAAGTAGATATTTTAATGTAAGAAGTTATACTTTAAGGTAGTCTTTATATTGTAAATTACTCATTGAATTGTTCTAATTAGTTACTTATTTATGTTTAATTTTATGGTTAGTTGTTATGGTTTGTGATTGTATTTTTAGTGTGTATTGTAGTATAGTGTTTAGCATAAATATATTGTATTATTAGTTAGTCATTCAACATAAATTAATATTTTTACAACACACCTGCTCATAAAAGTCCTATTATTTCACAGCAAATAGGCACGTAATGACACCTATTATCAAACTGTGACTTTTTCATTGCTATTATTCACAAGTGAGTTATAGATTCTTTTCAAAATTTTATAGGTTAAGTTTCTATATTCTTAAAAAAGTTTCGATACAAAAAAGAACATGTTTAATAGTACGAATAAATTAATATGCCTATTGTATGTTCATTTGATGCATTTTCGTATTTAAATAAATAATTTCAACTTGTAATACTTGTTTAAAAAACAAAATTTTCACTCAAATTTAACATTTTTTTCTTTCTCTAAGTACAGAAATAAAAAGTAAAAAACAGTTAAATCCAAACCTCATTTTTTTTTAAATATGACCGACAGCCATTGTTAGATGCGCGCACATAGAAAAATGAATTAATTTGTAGTACTGTTTATTGAGTATTTGTAGTATTATTTTATTCGCAAGTGTGTTGTAAAACGTCGTATGGCACGCGTGAGTATGATGATTACCATCCTCGACTCTCTTAAGACCCTCGCCTTACGGCTCGGGTCTGAATGGCGCCTCGGCGGTAATCACCAACTTTGCTCACTTGTAACATACTGTACTATTATCATAAGTTAGTCATTGTATTTTATTTAGTAAATTATTTTAAGTACATTAAAGTAGATATTTTAATGTTAGAAGTTATACTTATAAGTTATAGTCATTATATTGTAAATTACTCATTTAATTCTTCTAATTAGTTACTTATTTATGTTTAATTTTATGATTAGTTGTTATGGGGTGTGATTGTATTTTTAGTATGTATTGTAGTATAGTGTTTAGCATAAGTATATTGTATTACTAATTAATCATTAAACATAAATTACTATTTCTTATCATAAGTTAGTCATTGTATTTTATTTAGTAAATTATTTTAATTCAATAAATAAATATTTCATTATACCATAAAAATGTTATTTTACTGATTGATCCATTACCGACCTAAAGTTAAATACTCGTAATTGCCTGCCAGCTGAGTCGAACACCCTAGCGTAGGCCCTCCCTCTCTTGGGGAGTCAGATGGCAGTCAATCCATAGGGAAACAGGGAACATGAGTGAGGACACTAGACTTTATATTGCAAGCTTTGCACGCGACTGTGAGCTAGAGCATGCCTTGTCAGTTTGTGAGACGCGACAAGATACCTCGATGAGGTGAGCAACAGTCGGCCGGCGCATTAGGACGATCGGTAGAGCAATCGTTAGAGATATTAAAAGGGAAGTATATAAAAACCATCTATTGTTTCATGAGAATTGAAAAACCTGGTATTAAAAGTATTTAAAGTAAAGAATGCTGTTCAGTATGTTTTCTTATCATAAAATAATGGCAGGTGCACCTTTTCGAAAGTTTTGGACAACTACCACGAAACGTCGCGTGGTCTTTAAAAGTCTAGGTTCTTACAAAAATGTGAATTAAATACTTTTAAATTAGTATGTGGCTTTCTAAAAGGTTTATATTGATGCCCACTCTAGCAAAATTCAGCACGTGTGCCTTAAACGTTAGATACAGACATATTTTCCAGCTCAAGGCTATGAGGGCTACGCTACGACTAACGTCAAAACAATTTTACCTCCTCCTATATAACAATAGTCACCTCTAATATTTATTTGTAAAGATTCCAAAAACATAACCTGCAAGAAGGAACTGTGTCGTTCAATGTGCATAGGTATTGTAGTGAGACGGGCCTGGGGGTGACGGGTGAAGCCGCCCGTCACCCTAGCAGAAGCAGGCCGCGGTGGCGGCGCGCATTGCGTGCCTCCCCATACCCGGGGTTGAGTTGGGGACTCCGTGGTCCCCACACAGGATGAGCGCCAGATCGAGAGATTTGGCCCTGGGTCGGCCGGGGTGCGAGGGATATGACTACGACAACCTCACCTCCGGCAACCGACGGCCCACAGACGGCGTGCGTTTTAGTCGGTTCGAGTCTGACATAACCTCCTCCTCCGGCCCCGGCGGGAGTGGTAATATCCATGGGGACATTTCGCACGATAAAAAAACGGAATTGTAGTGAGAAAAATAAATCGTTACCATCATTAACTTACGCTTTACGTATAAAGATAACTGACGTTTCTCTACGCCTCTCTTTTGCTGATTTATCCCGGCCGGAAATAGTCAACGAATGCTATGATAAAAAAGTTAATAATTGTACAGGAGTCGTAACGCACTTCACTATTATTAGCAGTCAGTAACCCAAGCGTAGACACTCGTAGCTTTGTAGCACTCAGTGATGTAGCAGAGATCGACCACGCGTAGTGTAGGATTCAGCTACTTTGATGCATGTTGCTATGTGCAGGGTGACGCGATGGTTCCGCCTCTCAAGCACCGCCAGCAGCAACCTCGAGTTTAAGTGAATGCTTGCTGTTACCACTGCTCTGGACAAGGGAATCGAAAAGAAAAGAATGGGAACAAAAAGCAATAAAATCCTATATGCATGTAACTTCTTATTTTTAGTACACAATAGACGACAGGTAGACTGCTACTACATTATAAGAGCATGTGGTATTTTACAGTTTCAAAAGGTATAAAATACCACATGTTACTAGATTATTTAAAAGACTGTAAAATACCACATGATACTTATGTAGTAGTATATTACCAAACAAGTATAAAATGAAGGTATAGTTATCTACACACAGTACATTTGTTAGTATTTCTAACCTATATGTATCCATGTTGAGGAGCCAAGTGTCCACTTCGCGCAATTTGACAGTGAAAACTTTAATTTGTCTTCTCCTAGTAATTATATATGTAACAATAACGATTAGCTGTGAGTTCTCCTAAGATACAACATATAAATAAATAAATGGATTAGTTTACAATTCGTGGTTAGAATTATATAGTCGTCCATTAATTGAAATAATCAATATCTTAAACAACCATTACATGAATCGCCCAATAGTGTTATCTAACAATTCGATCAAACGTATGTAGGTACCTATATAAAGAGAAATATGCCGCAGCTATGGAAACATCACAATCATTTTATGCAAATTAATAAATGATTTGATTAGATTGTGTCAACGTGAAAAGTTCACAAAGTGCTTTTATATTAAAAAAAAGGAGATAAGTACTGGTACTGGAAAACGATAACGTCAACATCTTGAAATACAAAAAAATGAAACATTCAGTCAATCTCAAAAACGGCTTACAAGGTGGCCAACATTAAAACAAAAAAGAGTTTTTAAGTTTTTGAGCAAAAATAGGCTCCAGCTGTGGTGGAAGAAGGCATATAATTCTATTCATTCATATTCATAACATTATACTACTTCAAACCGATGCGGTGACGATTCATTCTATGTGCCCGTAGACTGGGATCAGTCACAGTCGGACGCTGACAGCGGTGCAGTGAACACATCCACACACGACGCGACAACAAGGACTCTCCGTACCTTCGACGTATAAGAGTTATCAGCATTTTTACTTACGTATAAACATGAATATGGATAACAATTTAATAAAACAGGTACGTATATAAATTCTAAAATGTTTACTAGTTAGTTCACAAATTAGTATCTATTCTTCTTCCTCTTTATTCTAGCGTTAATCCCACTTGCATCAGAAGTTTTCACCTTGGAGTATAGGGTCCGCTTTCGCTTTATCTATCATATGATGGCAATCGTTTCAAGGAAGATATTTCGATATCTTCCTTGAAACGATTGCCATCTGAACTCCGCAACTTAATGGTGATATTGGGCGATATCGAAGCATTGCAGCTAGACCTGCTGTTGGACTTTTAGGGCTTCAAATACGATGTTCGTATGGCAACTAGGACGATGGCTTAACGTGCTCTCCGACGCACGACCAGACCAATGCAAATAGTCATATTCATGCATACAAATATTGGCACAGAGCGGGGATCGAACTCTATAATACCTCCTGCACAGCAGTCGCGTTCACTACCGTTACGCCACAGAGGCTGTCAAATTAGTATCTATTCTTTCTACTGTATACCCCCTGCAATGCGGCTACATAATCAGGTCAACTTTGCACATAAGTACGAACTAAATCGAGACCCGTAGGTCTTAAAAGAGAAACCAGAATTTAGGGATGGTAACGTTGTACATCGTTATGACCAATGACTACTTTTTGGAGCCGTAAGGAAGAATTTTTATCAAGGTAGAAAGAAATCATTCTAATGACACAGATTATTTGATATGACTTTTAATTTTTTTTTGTTTTCTTTACTAGGCAGAGGAAGTTGAAGCCCTAAGTGCAATTTACGGCAGTGAGTGGATAACGGAAAACGAGGCAACAAAAACGTATAGAATAGAAGTAAAGGTGCACAAAAATATAGTACAATTGCAGGTCACTTTACCTACTAACTATCCAGGTGAATCTCCGCCAAAATACGAAGTGTCGGCTCCCTGGATGGAGAGGAAGGTGAAGCAAGATGTATATAATAAATTGAACAAAATATATTCGTAAGTATTTTGAAATTAAATATGTGTTACTCCTTTAAATTTTAGATTATAAAAATGAAATTTTAAATTACCACATTGCAACAGCAGCGATAGTCTATCTGTCGTCTATTGTACACTAAAGAGTACAATAAGCAAGTAGGAACCTAAGCGAAGGCCTCAGTTGCGACCGGGCCCTCGATTCTGCTAAAGCACAACCACTGTCACACCACAATGTCTGCGAGAAAATTCCATTTGATTTAGCCTTTAAAGTAATGCGTTTAAGTTTAAAATTAAATGGCTTTTTGTAGAGTGAACGAAAGCGAGTGAAGAAAATATTGTCATTTAATTTTGGATGTTAATTCTATAGCCATAAAGTCTAAAATTTAATGTTGCGGAGACTGTGGCACGACAGTTGTTTTGCTTTAGCAGAATCAAGGGCCAGGACTAACACAGAGATGATGATGATAATGATGATATACTGTAGTTCATACAATACAATCTCTAAGTCTGTTTAATATTTCAAGTAAAAAAGATATTCTCATTGAAGCGTAATTGTGGTTGTTAAACAGAATCATTACATTCCGTGACCATTCTTAAAATTCATTATCTTTTACAGAAAACATGTTGGAGAACCTATAATTTTTCATTATGTTGAAAAGGTGCGAGAGATTTTACATACCATGAAAAAAGATAAGAACAAACTCCAACCAAAAGTCGTACCTTTGGAATCGACCCTCGTAAGTATACATATTTATTATAATGACCGAAAATGCACAACAACTTGACTTTATCATGAGTTTAACTTCTTCAATAAGCCGATCTTAGCTGAATTCTCACTTTTCTTCCCGACGATGTATTAAGTCAAAAGCTGTGAAGTAGGTACTTGTATTAGTATTAGAGTCGATAACACGATTCAGATTACCGGATGATATATTATGTATATCATTAGACGCGTCTTTAATTTAAGAAAATGAAATGGCTATGCTGCAAAGCTAAAATTCTGGTAACGAAAAATCAATATTGAAACATCAAAAAAAATTAATATTACCTGAAAAACCAGGTTGATTCTTTGGTTAAGTATTTTTTGTATAATTCATGCATTAGAAAATTAGGTAATATTCAGGATCGTTGGATTTACTTGCAGTTAGTTTACGAATCACACTCTTAAAATTGCCATTATTTTACAGTTGGACGTCAAGTGCCCTGAAGTAACCCACGGACAAGTGATTGTAGACCGGAAGAGCTCATTCCAAGGGCACGCAGCACAAGTACACAGCACTGAAGAGGTTGAGTAAGTGCATACAATAATGTTAATTTATCTTCACGTTATATCGAAATCTCTAGAGTTATCCATCTTTACCATAGTGTTTTATATTTAGGGTAATTTCCTTGCTGAGTGTTTCTAGACTACCGATATTACCTAACTAGGTACTTATTGTGTGTGATATAGACCATTAAAACGAGGTACCGTTTACAATTTACAATAATATGTATGTATATCCAAAAAAATAATAGGTAACGTTGAATCAATAGACTATCGGTTCACAACGAGGCCTTGTCTTGGGAACAGTACTTACCTTTCTCTCTCACTCTCTCTTTTGGTCTATTCACAAACATCTCACTTTTGGTCTATTTACAAACATAATCTAATTACAATTTTTTTTTTGAGTTGTAAAATTAGTTTGTTTTTCGTCGCTCACATCCATATCATTCAAATTTCAGTGCATTCCTGAACGAACTAAAACTGAACAGGAAAATTCAGAACGCGAAACATAATATCTACGCGTACCGCATAGAACGGAAGACGGCCAAGGGTTCTACCATCCTACAAGACTGTGACGATGACGGGGAGGCGCACGCAGCTGGCAGGATGCTGTACCTTATGCAATTGCTGAACCAAAAAAATACAATGGTGGTTGTAACGCGGTGGTAAGTAATACTTAGATGAATTTATTATACCTTCATTCATAAAATCGATTCAGATAACACTAGACACAATTATTGGGTCCTTTTCCCTATGACCGTACCTATGTCCATGGCATAAGGATTGAAACTATGTATGAAATGTATTAAGAAGTTTACTATTTTTTTTTCTAGGTATGGCGGTATTCATTTAGGGCCCGACAGGTTTAAGCACATAAATAATGCTACAAGACAGGTGCTACAGCAAGCGGGCTTTTTGAAGACAGCTAAATAACCCCGGACCCTGGAATGACCCACAGGCTTTATCAACCCTGAGGTCAATTTGTAAATATGTTGACAATAAAAAGATTTTTGATAATAACATTTGTTTTCTGTTATTAGTCTTTATTTATCTGTGCATGCCACGCTCACTCTAAGCAGGCACTTGCATGTTATATTTACCTACCTACTCGCCGCCGCACCTCGCGGTTCGCTACGTGTATGGGTGCGAATCCAGCAGCCAAAGAAAAACCTTTCCTCTCTCTACCTGCCTATTAATGAAGGAAGAAAATGAAGCAGTATAATTTTGTAAATTCACGTTCGTTAAGCAGGTGAAATGGCAAATCTTACTGTACCTATGATAATATTTCAGACATTTTGTTTTGTATGAAGCAACATAAGTAGATACTACATACTACCTACCTACCTACTCAGGTAGGTACCTACCTACTTACCTACCTGCCGATTTCTGTTTGCGTTTTACGTTCTGTTCACCTTCTAGGGCACGGAAGAGTGCTAGACGTTGGTGACTACTGACTACCCGAGTACCGCCTGCATCAGCCGATAAGTGTACAAACAAAAGGGTAGGTAGTGTAGTTATCCAAGGATTATTTACTTCAAAGACTTTAAATCTGTTTAAACAAATGATAATAAAATCTTTTCTTTCTGGTTAATTTTAAACCAATAACTTAGTTTTAAATAACAGGTCATAAGAATTAATAGTTTAAAAGCAACGTAGCACCGAACCGGTTAGTTGAAACCTTTGTGTTCCTTTTTGAAATCTTTACAATTGATTACACTACACTAACTTACTGTCCATTCTTTTGTTAAATATCTACTTAAGAACTTCGAAGTACTCAAAGTAATACGTGGGTTACTATAATTATGAACTTAGTAGGTAATCTTTTTGATTTATTTATTTATTTATTTATTTATTTATTTATTTATTACTTTGGTATGGTAGTCTTTATGTTTTTTTAAGTAACCTTCTCAATAGCAAGTAGATAGGTACCTACTTCGTTTTTCAGCGTAGCGTGAACCTGTCATCATCACCATCATTATCATCATCATCATTATCATCGTGAACCTATATTCTAATCTTAATCTTTCCAGTATTTCAACAAAGTACAACTTAAGTACAATTAGAAAAAACATTGACGTTAGTTAGTAATCTTATTATAAGTTAGTTATTTTATTATCATAAGTCGTTGTATCATAAGTAAGTTTAATTTTTTACCATTGTGAATTATCATTGTAAAGTTCTTATTTTGACACAAGAACAATGTGTAGCCTGTAAAGAAAATAAGTAATTCTTTTCCGACTGTACATTATTTACACCAACGTATATTCTTAAGAATTATTTATTGTCAACTTGACGTCTTGGAGAAAACACCGCGATGGAGTTTGTTGCGCCGCTTCCTGTGCACTAGCGCCTCGGAAGCGGTGATAAACTTAGGTTAAGTAGAATTAACTTCAATAAAAAATAACATTGTTATAATATAATATTGAGCATAAATAACAATCATTTTATCTATAAACAATAATGTTAACGGAAATTAATGCGATCTTAACATGATCGCGTTAATTCCCGTTAATATTATAATATATCATGGACCGCGAGAGTTTAAAAGTTAGCATTTTATCTTCTTTAGTAATAACAGTTTCTAGTCTTAATTTAATTTAGTATTATTTAAGTTATTGTTTAATCTGATTGGTTAATAAATTGTACGTTTTTTCTTTAGTGTAGTAATATATTATTATAAGTAAATAATTAAATATTTAATTTAATTTGTTACATGTTGTTTTATTTATTGACTTATTAGAACCTTAGTTCTCTAATAAATTCCCTATTTTATTCCTCACGGGGTTAGGGAGTCAAATAGCAGTCATTTCAGTAAAACGTGATAAGGTAGAGAAAGGAGAGAGGGGCGTTAAATTGTAAGCATTCAATGCAACTGTGATTGGTGCTCCGATGATGATGATGTATTCCTTCTAAGAAGTAATTTTAGAAAAGTTCGTCTAAAAGTCGTTGAGACAAATATTATACTAGGAATAATAAATAAGATGCTGCCTGCCTAGCCTGTGTCATAGCGATAGTGAACGTGGCCGCTACGCAGGAGGCGCGGGTTCGATCCCCACTCAGAGCAAATATTTGTAAATTGTAAAACAATGGTGGAAATTCTACTAATATTATAAAAGCGAAAGTTTGTAAGTATGTGAGGCTGTATGAATGTGAGGAGGTTTGTTATACTTTCACTTGAAAACTACTTCAATATTATAGATGCGTGTTGGCGGAGCAGTCAGTAAACATCCACGCGTAGACACTCGTAGCATTGTAGCACCCAGTGACGTAGCAAAGGTCGATCCGCGTAGTGTAGGCAACAGTCACAGGCGCGATGGTTACGCCCCCCGAGCCACAAGCGCCGCCCCAGCAACCTCGAGGTAGTGGGCGTAGCAAAAAGATAAAAATGGCATAGGAGCAATAAAAGTTTGGAGTTAAACCATAATAAATCTAATCACAGAATTTAAAATAATAATTTGTGGCGACGCACTATGGTCCAAAAACGGGTTCAACGTCTCAAAAATCTGTAACTCTTTTGCCTTAAAACCTAATATTTAGAAAAATTATTCACACATAATTGAATATAATATGTACCTTGAAATGGAATAAGAATAAATTTAATAATATTATAATATCATATTAGTTATGAAAGAGAAAAGAGAATCGAGCTCTGGCGGGACTCGAATCCACGATCTTTCCCTTACAGGGGGAATGCTCTGACCACTAAGCTGCCGAGACCCGTGCGAAGTCGATCCAAACTCCTCTATACATCCGTCTTTAGAGCGACGCGACGGTGGGAGCCATCTACCGACATTCATGCGAACTATCGCAATCAATAAAAATGATGTTACAATCATTTTTAAACATTAATTTTGATAACTCCGCCCAAACAATTGAATGAAATTTTGAAGCATTTATTATGCGGAATCCATTGATAAATGTTTTTATTTCAATGTATCATCTTAGTATTGTTGAAAACTTAGCAACTAATATGAAACAACATTTTATTTGAACTACAATTTCCGTTAAAACTTATCAATACACGGCCAAAATATCTAAACAAAACTTTTTCAAAATCCTTATTTCAATGTACTTCCAAAAATGCATTAGCTTTAAAAATGGTAATTTATTAATATTAAGAAACATAGGATATTTAGTTATTCTAAGAACCAGACGTCATGGACTCATTTAAAAATAATTTAGCTCGAACAAGCAATTTGTTCTCATTTAACAACATTTCTAATATTTCGATTTTTAATGGCTTAACATTAGGTAATAGGTTATTTTGTATTCAAAGTAATAATACATAATATAGGTATATGTTATTCAGACGCGCTATTAGTACAGACTAATTAAATAACCAGGTATTGAATAAATCACTTGTACTTTTCCACAATTATTTATTTATTTGAACCTTACCGGTTTGTGCAGATATTTTTATGAATTGTATTGAAAAGCAAATTCTAACGAACAGTATGTATAAACCATTTATTGCTTGCTGGTATAGGTACATATGTAGATGACATTATTTGTTTATGGACCGGAAATATAGACACCCTAAATATTTTTTTGACATTTATTAATACAATTAATTCCAAAATACAATTCACTATAGAAATAGGACAGGACAAAATTAATTTTCTTGACATCACTATTACATTAATTGACAACAGACATATATTTAAAATTTACCGAAAGCCCACCTTCGCCGATAATGTAATACACGTAAATTCTAGGCACCCAATAAGTCATAAACACGCCACGTTCCACTCGATGGTGCACCGACTACTGTCGATCCCGATGTCGCACTCAGATTTTGAGGATGAATTGACAGTGATTAAGGCCATAGCAACCAATAATAGTTACCCATCCCAACTAATAGATAGGCCTGCGACAGTCCTGTATCTTCCACGTGTAACTATACACGTGGAAGATGCAGGACTGTCGCAGGTCTGGCGTACAAGGGAGATGCATCCATGACCGTGGAAACACCCAAAAAACGATGGGCTCGTATACCGTACATTGGTCATATTTCGTACAAATGTGCCAGAAATCTATCTGAATGCAAAGCAGCTTTTTATACCACTCACAATTTAAAAAATCTAATCTGTAATAATAAGGATGCAACCCCAATTCCACAGAGGAGTGGTATATACGAGCTGACATGTTCCACCTGCAACAGAAAATACGTTGGCCAAACTGGACGATCCTTTGAAATTAGAGTCGCTGAACATGTCAGAGGCTGGAGACTCAAAAAAGCTGAGTCCAATTTTGCAGAACACCTGCTTCTGGAAAACCACACTTTTGACCCAAAAGTTGGTTTTAAAGCTCTGCGTCTATGTGACAAAGGCAGGAAAATGAACGCCCTAGAAGCACTGGAAATAAACAGACTGACAAACACGGACAGAAACAATATTATAATAAACCAACAGTTATATCTGAGCCGTTCACCTCTATTACAATAATAATGACAATACATACCTATTTATTTGTTATTAATTCGTTGTAATCTTAATTTATTAATTTATTGTTGTAACTATTTAATTTTTATTCAATCAACAAATTACAATTATTCAAGATCAGATGTCAGGTAGCCAGCAATGCTTTTGTCAAACAAATAACCCGCCCCGCGTCGCATCTCGCGCAAAGGAGCCCAGCACGCTGGCCGCATTACCGCGCTGAATCGCGATGGCTATTCTTTGCACCAGGTACGAGCCAGAGCGAGAGTCACCAGATTTGTCACGTATCCTACGGCCTATATCTGCCACCAATTTTTTTGCGTCTATGCCCCAACTGCCCATGGTCTCGACCGCGACTGGCACCACGGTATATTGCGGCTCCAAAGCTGCGTATTTCGCTAGTTTTTTACTAGCCGCATCTTCGGCTGCAGCCGCTGGAGAAAGAGCCGTGCGGCCCACGTGACTCGCCGCCACAGTACTGACGCAGGTCGCATCCCACACCAAGCACCTACCCCTCCTCCACGGCACAAGAGTTAAGCCATCCGGTCTCTTGCCATCCGACCTGGACAACCCTGGCGGCGGCTCGAGGGTACAAGGCACATCCGCCGAAACTAAAGCCCTCCGCAGTAGGTCATTCAGGGCATGGTGGCGAGGGTTGTTGTAACTGACATTTTTATATATTGTAATCTAAGTATGTAATCAGGGGCGTATTTAAAGATTTGGCGCCCCGGGCCACTTAGGTTTGCCGCCCCCTATGCAGGTGCGGTCCGAGGGGAGGGGGGGGGGTGTCACAGGGGACATGATGAATAGGGGTCCGTCAGAAATTGCTGGAGATTTTCAAGCCTGATTCGTGAGATCTCTGTCTTATGGTGCGTGGGAAGTGACTCCCATCGATCTCTCCACTAACCCAGGCTCCTACGTACCTAGTAGATGATATCGCAACCAAAAATACCTTGGCTCAAAGGCAACAGCAAAAGGGGCTCTAAAGGCACTCGGATCCCGTTTTGAAGGGCTCTTTAGCATATGCCTCAAGTAGAGACGGATGCCGAAAATTTGAAAGACAGGAAAACTGGTCCTCTTCTGCAAAGTCACCGTCCGCCTATCGGCTCATTGTATTGATCGACAAGGTGTGCAGTCATGCAGGTATTTTAAACGAATTATTTCTCGTGAAGTGCCACATCGATCGCCTTATAGGAGTGAGGCCGAATTTGGTAGACAATCAATTTGGTTATAGTCGGGAGCACCGTGGATGCCAACACACACTTGAGGGCCTTGGTGGAAGAAGCAGTGGCACGGCGAGTTGATGCTGGCAGTGTCTTGTTGCCTACGTCTTTAACACCTTGCCATGGAGCTGCCATCAGAGCTGTACTCTTTCAGCACGGGGTGCCTCTCTATCCTCGCGTCATTGTCGGGGCTTACTTATCGGTGAAAGCCAGTATCTACCCATGTAGGACAGGGCTTGGTAAGTGAGATATGTGGCGGGGTGTTCCGGCTTGCGCGGATCTGGGGCCGCTTCTGTGGAACATCGGCTAGGACTGATGGTGACGGCACGAAATCAGAAGCAACCAAGTAAGCCACAGCTGGAGTTACCCAAGTCCTTGGACGTATTTGGTGACTGGATCTGAAGTGGGCATACCTGGTAGGTTCTCTTACTTACGAACCCTTTCTGGCCAATTGATGTGTGGGGAGCACAGAGGCTGCCCATACACCACCTGGCAGTCCTTAAATAGACTTCGGATGCAGGTCAGCCGAAGTAACGAAAACCGAATTAGATGGAGTTTCTCAGATAAGGTGGACCCAGGCACCACGGTGTGAATGCGGAACTACAGTGAGGTAGGCACTAACGTGTGCTGCATGCCTATGCACGTGTACACCGCAGGAACTCATGGGTGCCTCTGAGAACGCCATCAGGGTGGTTGCACACTGGGCAAACAAAATATGACATAATATGTCGTCGACTCGACAAAAGGAGAAGATTAGCTCGGATAAGGTGATGCTCGAAAGGGGTTCTCACACGTCTTCGCTGCCGATAACGCGATAGAGATATCACAGTAGCTTCTCCTACCAGCTGACGCAATGCGCCCAGCTATGGCTGCTTCGGTGAGTTCCTGAGACATACAGATCAGGAGCCGACCCCTGCAATGCCACCTCTGCCTGGGCTCCTCCATGTATATACCACTTCACGCGTTGTATTCTTTAAGCAACCGTCAGAGCGGGAAACCTCTCGCCGCAGGTCCTGGTGCTAGTTATGGCCGTCTGCGAGGGGTGATTATTCCTCGTGAAGTGCCACATGCGGTCTCGGTTTAAAACCGCACACCGTCTCTGTCGGGTCTCAATTATCGGGTGTAAAGCTACCCAATTAGATATTTCCCTCGCAACCCGGCTGACCTTTTAAGATAGCTCCTTCGGGTGTGGGTAGCCGGTGTCCCCATTGAACCCCGGAAAGGTACGGGTTTCACCGCCGCATTACCGGTCTGAATATATTGGAGTAACAGGCGACCGCACCTGTCGCCCCCAGGCCTCGGGGAACCAGTCGCCCCTTAGCTGCTCTTATCTGTGCTCTCTGCTAGTCATAAGGATACGTGGAAACCCTATGAGTAGCCATTTACAGCGCCGCTACCACCTCGGCCGGAATTAACCGTAGGCGGTAGCGTCTCCCTGCGAGAGAAAGGCGCTGCCGTCTTCGGCGCCCAAGCTGCTTGGCCCCAGTTACACCGTACTTGAACGCAAATGTTATTTAGGGTTTTCTAATTTGAATGCAATTAAAATAATGAGTGACATAGTCATATTGTAACTAAGTAAGCTCCGAAAAATTAAAATAAAAAAAAATATACGTAATATTTACTCTAATAGGCGCCTTTTAGAGTCAAGATTAAGGCGCCCAGAGATAGACGTTTGGGGCGGCACGTTGCGAGGGGCGGCAGAGCCGCCCCGGCGTCTATTTACGGGCGCCTTTTAGAGCAAGATTAAGGCGCCCAGAGATAGACGTTCGGGGCGGCAGGTTGCGAGGGGCGGCGGAACCGCCCCGAGCGTCTATCTCTGGGCGCCTTTTAGAGCAAGATTAAGGCGCCCAGAGATAGACGTTCGGGGCGGCACGTTGCGTGGAGTGGCAGAGCCGCCCCGAGCGTCTATCTCCGGGCGCCTTTTAGAGCAAGATTAAGGCGCCCAGAGATAGACGTTAGGGGCGGCAGGTTGCGAGGGGCGGCGGAACCATCCCGAGCGTCTATCTCTGGGCGCCTTTTAGAGTAAGGCGCCCAGAGATAGACGTTCGGGGCGGCAGGTTGCGTGGAGCGGCAGAGCCGCCCCGAGCGTCTATCTCCGGGCGCCTTTTAGAGCAAGATTAAGGCGCCCAGAGATAGACGTTCGGGGCGGCAGGTTGCGTGGAGCGGCAGAGCCGCCCCGAGCGTCTCTCTCCGGGCGCCTTTTAGAGCAAGATTAAGGCGCCCAGAGATAGACGTTAAGGGCGGCAGGTTGCGAGGGGCGGCGGAACCGCCCCGAGCGTCTATCTCTGGGCGCCTTTTAGAGTCAAGATTAAGGCGCCCAGAGATAGACGTTCGGGGCGGCACGTTGCGAGGGGCGGCGGAGCCGCCCCGAGCGTCTATCTCCGTGCGCCTTTTAGAGCAAGATTAAGGCGCCCAGAGATAGACGTTCGGGGCGGCACGTTGCGAGGGAGCCGCCCCGAGCGTCTTTTAGAGCAAGATTAAGGCGCCCCGAGATAGACGTTGGGGGCGGCAGGTTGCGAGGGGCGGCGAAACCGCCCCGAGCGTCTATCTCCGGGCGCCTTTTAGAGCAAGATTCAAGCGCCCAGATCAGATCTTCAGGGTCGGCACGAGTGTGACGCCCCTGGTGTTGCATACGTCCATAGGCCACGGTAACCACTTTTCATCAGGTGGGCCGCACCGTGTGCTTGTCTGCAACCTAAATGGTATAAAAAAAAATTAGACGCTCGGGGCGGCTCCGCCGCCCCTCGCGACCTGCCGCCCCGGGCCATGGCCCCCTTGGCCCTAGGGTAAATACGCCCCTGTATGTAATCCATTTGACATCATTAATTTGACAATTAGTTTAATTTAATTTAATTATAATTCCTTGACATTTTATATTTGACATTTCACTGTAATAAAATTAATTTTATAATGTATAAATTATTTTACAACACACCTGCTCATAACAGTGATATTATTTTACCGCAATGAGCAGTTTTCTAGTAGGTATTTAAAGGGTTCCTAAAGACGCGCTAGATGGCGCAGCCGGCACTTTTGGTAAGAAGAGTGTGGTGTCACATCTATTGTAATTTATGGAAAAAATGTTCTTCGGTTTTGTAATGATTTACTTTACTTAAATATTCTGTCATTTTTTTCTGATACAATGAAAATACCACTAACAAACCACAGAGTACATTAAAATTACCAAAAGCTATGCTAGCGCCATCTCCTGATGACTTAAAAACCAACTGATTATTATACCTACTGGAAAACTGCTCATTAAGCACGGAATGACACCTATTATAAAACTGTGACTTTTTCATTGCTATTATTCACAAAAGTGAGTTATAGATTCTTTTTTAAATTTTATAGGAAGTGTCTATAATTGTCTATGTTCTTAAAAAAGTTTTGATACAAAAAATAACGTGTTTAATAGTACGAATAAATTAATACGCCTATTGTATGGTCATTTGATGCATTTTCGTATTTAAATAAATAATTTCAACTTGTAATACTTGTGTAATAAACAAAATTTTTGCTCAAATTTAACTTTTTTTTTCTCTAAGTACAGAAAAAAAAAAACAGAGTAAAAAAAAGTTAAGTTCAAACCTCATTTTTTTTTAAATATGGTCAACCGCCATTGTTAAATGCGCGCGCATAGGAAAACGAATTAATTTGTAGTACCTATTGTTTATTTAGTATTTGTAGTATTATTTTATTCGCAAGTGTGTTGTAAAACGTCGTATGGCACGTGTGAGCATGATGATTACCGTCCTCGGCTGTCGGCTTGGGTCTCAATGACGCCTCGGCGGTAATCACCAACGTTGCTCACTTGTACCATAATGTACTATTACAAAACATAATTACGTTTATGAAAATTTAAATTTCTCCAAATTTTGGGGAATAAAGTTAAAGCTGGTATACTCTTTTTTAAAAGTACCCACACATAAAATATTGTAGTTTTTTAGTTTAAACCATTGTAAACCTTTGATAATGCCGTAAGGTGAAACCGGTAAGGTTCAAATAAATAAATAATTGTGGAAAAGTACAAGTGATTTATTCAATATGTGTAGCAAGTTCCACCAAGTGCCATCAATCTCCAGTATAAACAGTCTAAATAACCAGGCTCTGATTGCTACTGGTGCAAAAGTGTCCATCACGCTGTGTGCACTGTCACGCTGGATTGCGACGGCCAGCCTCTGCACCAAGAACGGTACGGATTCAGAGACGCCAATTCTTTCCTGATTATAATATTAGTATAGATAAGGCGCAAATCCGCTGAAAATCGTTACCAGACCTGTAACCACCACGAAAACTAAAATGCCACTACAAAGTATAAAAAAGCAAGTACAAATATCGTGCAAAGTACAAAGAAAACAAAGAAATCAAGTACAGAAATAAATCTTGTTTGTATTTTAAACTACAATACAAACAAGATAAGTGCCTCCGCCTCTAGAAACAACGATTTATGTGAGACAAGATTAGCACTAAAGTTAATAGGGGGCCACCAATATAGTTCAACGAAAACAACACCGGTTATCTAATTTCTTATCTACTTGTCGTTAAAAATATTAAAAGAGATGTAAAAATAAAAGGAAAATAGTGTAGTATTTTTATCGGCTATTTTTCTGTTCCATTCCTATAAGAGAATTGCAAACCATTTGAAACATATTAAAAGTGTAGAAGAAGAATACTGTTCAGTATATTTTCTTATCATAAAATAATGGCAGGTGCACCTTTTCGAAAGTTTTGGAAAATTACCACGAAACGTCGCGTGGTCTTTAAAAGTTTAGGTTTTTACAAAAATGCAAATTAAATACTTTTAAATTAGTACGTGGCTTTCTAAAAGGTTTATATTGATGCCCACTCTTGTCAAAATTCAGCACGTGTGCTTTAAACGTTAGATACAGACATATTTTCCAGCTCAAGGCTATGAGGGCTACGCTACGACTAACCTCAAAACAAGTTTATCTCCTCCTATATAATAATAGTCACCTCTAATATTTATTTGTAAAGATTCCAAAAACATAACCTGCAAGAAGGAACTGTGTCGTTCAATGTGCATAGGTACTGTAGTGAGACGGGCCTGGGGGTGACGGGTGAAGCCGCCCGTCACCCTAGCAGAAGCAGGCCGCGGTGGCGGCGCGCATTGCGTGCCTCCCCATACCCGGGGTTGAGTTGGGAACTCCGTGGTCCCCACACAGGATGAGCGCCAGATCGAGAGATTTGGCCCTGGGTCGGCCGGGGTGCGAGGGATATGACTACGACAACCTCACCTCCGGCAACCGACGGCCCACAGACGGCGTGCGTTTTAGTCGGTTCGAGTCTGACATAACCTCCTTTTCCGGCCCCGGCGGGAGTGGTAATATCCATGAGGACATTTCACACGATAAAAAAAAGGAATTGTAGTGAGAAAAATAAATCGTTGCCATCATTAACTTACGCTTTACGTATAAAGATAACTGACGTTTCTCTACACCTCTCTTTTGCTGATTTATCCCGGCCGGAAATAGTCAACGAATGCTATGATAAAAAAGTTAATAATTGTACAGGAGTCGTAACGCACTTCACTATTATTAGCAGTCAGTAACCCAAGCGTAGACACTCGTAGCTTTGTAGCACTCAGTGATGTAGCAGAGGTCGATCACGCGTAGTGTAGGATTCAGCTACTTTGATGCATGTTGCTATGTGCAGGGTGACGCGATGGTTCCGCCTCACAAGCACCGCCAGCAGCAACCTCGAGTTGAAATGAATGCTTGCTGTTACCACTGCTCTGGACAAGGGAATCGAAAAGAAAAGAATGGGAACAAAAAGCAATAAAATCCTATATGCATGTAACTTCTTATTTTTAGTGCACAATAGACGACAGGTAGACTGCTACTACATTATAAGAGCATGTGGTATTTTACAGTTTCAAAAGCTATAAAATACCACAAATGTTACTAGATTATTTAAAAGACTGTAAAATACCACATGATACCTATGTAGTAGTATATTACCAAACTAGTTTAAAATGAAAGTTTAGTTATCTACACACAGTACATTTGTTAGTATTTCTAACCTATATGTATCCATGTTGAGGAGCCAAGTGTCCACTTCGTGCAATTTGACAGTGAAAACTTTTGATTTTCTTCTCCTAGTAATTATATATGTAACAATAACGATTAGCTGTAAGTTCTCCTAAGATATAACATATAAATAAATAGGTAAATAGAGTAGTTTACAATTCGTGGTTAGAATTATATAGTCGTCCATTAATTGAAATAATCAATATCTTAAACAACCATTACATGAATCGCCCAATAGTGTTATCTAACAATTCGATCAAACGTATGTAGGTACCTATATAAAGAGAAATATGCCGCAGCTATGGAAACATCACAATCATTTTATGCAAAATAATAAATGATATGATTAGATTGTGTCAACGTAAAAAGTTCACAAAGTGCTTTTATATTAAAAAAAAAGGAGATAAGTACTGGTACTGGAAAACGATAACGTCAACATCTTGAAGTAAAAAAAATGGAACATTCAGTCAATCTCAAAAATTGCTTACAAGGTGGCCAACATTCAAAAGAAGAGTTTTTAAGTTTTTGAGCAAAAATAGGCTCTAGCTGTGGCGGAAGAAGGCATATAATTCTATTCATTCATATTCATAACATTACTTCAAACCGATGCGGTGACGATTCATTCTATGTGCCCGTAGACTGGGATCAGTCACAGTCGGCACTGCACCGCTGTCAAAGCTGACAGCGGTGCAGTGAACACATCGACACACGACGCGACAACAAGGACTCTCCGTACCTTCGACGTTTAAGAGTCATCACCATTTTTACTTACGTATAAACATGAATATGGATAACAATTTAATAAAGCAGGTACGTATATAAATTCTAAAATGTTTACTAGTTCACAAATTAGTATCTATTCTTCTTCCTCTTTATCCTAGCGTTAATCCCACTTGCATCAGAAGTTTTCACCTTGGAGTATAGGGTCCGCTTTCGCTATATCAGCCTAAATGCGGATTTTTCTGAATTTCGATATCTTCCTTGAAACGATTGCCATCTGACCTCCGCAACCTAATGGTGATATTGGGCGATATCGAAGCATTGCAGCTAGACCTGCTGTTGGACTTTTAGGGCTTCAAATACGATGTTCGTATGGCAACTAGGACGATGGCTTAACGTGCTCTCCGACGCACGAACAGACCAATGCAAATAGTCATATTCATGCATACAAATGTTGGCACTGAGCGGGGATCGAACTCTATAATACCTCCTGCACAGCAGTCGCGTTCACTACCGTTACGCCACAGAGGCTGTCGAATTAGTATCTATTCTTTCTACTGTATACCCCCTGCAATGCGGCTACATAATCAGGTCAACTTTGCACATAAGTACGAACTAAATCGAGACCCGTAGGTCTTAAAAGAGAAACCAGAATTTAGGGATGGTAACGTTGTACATCATTATGACCAATGACTACTTTTTGGAGCCGTAAGGAAGAATTTTTATCAAGGTAGAAAGAAATCATTCTAATGACACAGATTACTTGATTTGACTTTTAATTTTTTTTTGTTTTCTTTACTAGGCAGAGGAAGTTGAAGCCCTAAGTGCAATTTACGGCAGTGAGTGGATAACGGAAAACGAGGCAACAAAAACGTACAGAATAGAAGTAAAGGTGCACAAAAATATAGTACAATTGCAGGTCACTTTACCTACTAACTATCCAGGTGAATCTCCGCCAAAATACGAAGTGTCGGCTCCCTGGATGGAGAGGAAGGTGAAGCAAGATGTATATAATAAATTGAACAAAATATATTCGTAAGTATTTTGAAATTAAATATTGTGTTACTCCTTTAAATTTTAGATTATAAAAATGAAATTTTAAATTACCACATTGCAACAGCAGCGGTAGTCTATCTGTCGTCTATTGTACACTAAAGAGTACAATAAGCAAGTAGGAACCTAAGCGAAGGCCTCAGTTGCGACCGGGCCCTCGATTCTGCTAAAGCACAACCACTGTCACACCACAATGTCTGCGAGAAAATTCCATTTGATTTAGCCTTTAAAGTAATGCGTTTAAGTTTAAAATTAAATGGCTTTTTGTAGAGTGAACGAAAGCGAGTGAAGAAAATATTGTCATTTAATTTTGGACGTTAATTCTATAGCCATAAAGTCTAAAATTTAATGTTGCGGAGACTGTGGCACGACAGTTGTTTTGCTTTAGCAGAATCAAGGGCCAGGACTAACACTGAGATGATGATGATAATGATGATATACTGTAGTTCATACAATACAATCTCTAAGTCTGTTTAATATCTCAAGTAAAAAAGATATTCTCATTGACGCGTTCATGGTCACATTCCGTGACCATTCTTAAAATTCATTATCTTTTACAGAAAACATGTTGGAGAACCTATAATTTTTCATTATGTTGAAAAGGTGCGAGAGATTTTACATACCATGAAAAAAGATAAGAACAAACTCCAACCAAAAGTCGTACCTTTGGAATCGACCCTCGTAAGTATACATATTTATTATAATGACCGACAATGCACAATAACTTGATATTATCATGAGTTTAACTTCTTCAATAAGCCGATCTTAGCTGAATTCTCACTTTTCTTCCCGACGATGTATTAAGTCAAAAGCTGTGAAGTAGGTACTTGTATTAGTATTAGAGTCGATAACACTGTCTCAAGTCTGTTCAGATTACCGTATGATATGTATATCATTAGACGCGTCTTTAATTTGAGAACATGAAATGGCTATGCTCCAAAGCTAAAATTCTGGTAACGAAAAATCAATATTGAAACATCAAAAAAAAATTAACATTACCTGAAAAACCAGGCTGATTCTTTTGTTAAGTATTTGTTAAGTATTTTCTGTGTAATTGGATTTACTTGCAGTTAGTTTACGAATCACACTCTTAAAATTGCCATTATTTTACAGTTGGACGTCAAGTGCCCTAAAATAACCCACGGACAAGTGATTGTAGACTGGAAGAGCTCATTCCAAGGGCACGCAGCACAAGTACACAGCACTGAAGAGGTTGAGTAAGTGCATACAATAATGTTAATTTATCTTCACGTTATATCGAAATCTCTAGAGTTATCCATCTTTACCATAGTGTTTTATATCTAGGGTAATTTCCTTGCTGAGTGTTTCTAGACTACCTATATTACCTAACTAGGTACTTATTGTGTGTGATATAGACCATTAAAACGAGGTACCGTTTACAACTTACAATAATAGGTATATCCAAAAAAATAATAAGTAACGTTGAATCAATAGACTATCGGTTCACAACGAGGCCTTGTCTTGAGAACAGTACTTAGGCCCCGGCTACATCTCTACGGCACGGCACCGTCCGCCGTCGCCGTCGACGGCGACGGCGCCGCGCCGTAGAAATTCACGGCGCCGTGCTACGGCGCCGTGGAAAGTGTGACATAAGGGAGGGCAATTCCCCAATTAGAGTAGTCGACTTCATAGTTCGATGTCAAAAAAACTGTAACCTGAAAACGAAACTTTACGAACCTTTACGAAGCTTTACGAACGTAAAAATTCTGAAGTAAACATTTATATTTTATCCCTTTCACACTAGTCACGAGCTTGACGGATGACGTCTCGGTTTGATTGAAATGGCGATATTAATTCAGAGAAAAATTCAGTGTGGCGTACCATATGAAAATTTTCCCTAAATAATTATTGTCAAATTACATCTGAAATGTCTTTCACGATTAATTCTTTTTCGGATAAAATAACGCAAATGGGAAAAAAAGATCTATCTCCCTGCCTAGCTATTATGTCCTTTTTTATGGGTATCTGAGAGGATTTTCGCTCAACAAAAAGGACAGATTTATAGTTTGGATGACAATATAGACTACATTTTATCCCTGTATAGGTTTCTCTAGATAGCTTTTATAATGACTATCGCATTGAGATTAAAAAAACCCGACCGCAAGCTACTTTCGACCTTAATGACATTTCTTAAAAAATATGTTTTTTGACATCTAAATTATCTAAAATTATCTAGAGGAACCTATACAGGGATAAAATGTAGCCTATAATGTCATCCAAACTATAAGTCTGTTATTTCTTTATCGTGTGGGTATCCCTTCGGATGCCCACAAAAAGGACATAACAGTACAGCAGGATGGCTGGTACCTTATATACTCGAAATAGTTTATCAAAATAGTTTTAACACTTGAATAAAACTAAATGTGTGAAAAATCGTTGCTTATCACCTTGTAGATTGTATACAAAAGACTATGCAATAAGCAAATGAAGAGAATAAAAAGAAAAATATACAAAGTGAATGTGCAAATGTATGTAAGTACCTACCTAAATGAGAACAAAATTTAAATTGAGTACTTATATAACGGCTAAAATTAGGGATCATAAATTGTTATTAGTGTAGTGAAAACAATAAAACTATACTCTGATAAGCACTAGTAGTGAAGAAAATATAAAACCGAAGAACTAATACGTTACTACATAATTGTAAAGGCGCTGTTGCTATGGTAACGAGTCGATCTCACATCAGCTGTTTCCTTTTTTTTGCACTTTATGATTGAGCTTGAGGAACGCTAAATATATTTTTTTAAGCTGGTCCATAGCGTCATTACGAAATTTAAATAAACGATTTTGTTCTCTATTTGATTTCAAATAACTGTTGTGAGCCACTACAGTATAGGTATAAGCATGGATTTCTCTGAGAACATTACCTTGCGGAGACCAAGATCGCAGTCGTTCACAGCTGATACTTTCGATGAATATAGTTCCGACAACTTGACAATGGATGGTGCCACTAATAGCTTTTCTAACATACTGGACTATGAAAATGATAAAATCCACGAACTAAAACGTCTAATAGCGCAATTAAATATGCAGTTGCAATCAGCACATGAGAAAATAAATCACTTATCTTTAGAAAACACTGACTTGAAAAAAACAATTGAGGACATAAGTTGCAAACATAATTTGGTGAAAAATGCTACGCTAATGAGTGAGATAATGAAAACACCACACAAAAAGTCATCGACTCCCCACAGAACTCCAAAGTTACAGGGAATCACTACAAATATTGTTGTGTCGAAACGTAGACTAAACATAACAAATACTTCTACACAATCAGATGTTCGGAAAAAAGTTAATTATATTGAAATACCGTCACACCAAGGAAAAAAGAATAGTATTAAAAAAAAAGACCAAATATGTATTATAAGTAGTAACAACAGGAACAAATTATTGTCCATAGCCATAAATACGTTTCCAAACCACCAGATATGCCATTATTTAACTCCTAATTGTGGAATAAAAAATCTTCTATATAATATAAACCGTAAGCTTGACAACTACACAAAGAGTGACTTTTGTTTAATATTTATTGGTGAAGATGATTTCCAACAAAGTTCTAACTATTTCGAATTATTAGAAAATATTAGGGAAACATTGCTACCCATTAAACACACGAATGTTATACTCTGTTTACCTACGTATAAATTTAGTAATTACGCCACAATGTATAATTGTAGGGTAGAAATTTTTAATAACTTGGTCTACTCTGACATTTATAACAACAAGTATGCCAATGTATTTGATTCGAACTTAGATTTATCATGTGACTACACAATGTTTCTAAGGTATAGTGGGCGTATTAATAATGATGGTATGGTGAATATGTTCATGAACTTAAAACCCATGGTATGTACTAGCTGTGAAGTGAACTTTAATATTCCAAATATAGATGAAAATGTAAATAATTCGGTAAGTGATTTTCTGAGCTGTGACTCACCAAATATGTCCTGTGCGTCTGTAAATGAGCACCATAATAACTTTTTTCGTGTATGATAAGCTGTCTATATTACATCAAAATGTAAACGGTTTGTTATCTAAAAGTGATGTAATAACTGAACGTTTAGATGCTTTTGCAAGGAATGGGACATGTATCCATATTTTATGTTTTACTGAGCACAATATGCTGTTGAGTGACGTCGAACTGTTAAATATTCCAAATTATACGTTGGGTACAGTTTGCACGAGAAATAGTAGGGATGGCGGGTCTTGTATACTAGTACACGGTCAAATAGGCTTCTCTGAGATTGAGTCAGTAAAAACCATAAACATTTGTGGTGTTTTTGAATGTTGTGCGTTAGAACTATCTGAACAAAAAACCATTATAATATGTGTTTATAAGGTTCCAGGTAAGTGCAAATCAGATATTTTTTTTGAGAAATTGACATATTTATTACGATTATTTAGTTATAAGAATGGACATAGATTGATAATTTGTGGTGATTTTAATATTGACATGTTACAAGTTACTAGGGATTCGACTCAATTTGAACGCGTTTTATGGGAATTTAATCTTCATATGGAGATTAAGGAAATTACACGACCTAGCAGTGGGACGTGTTTAGATAATTTTTTACACAACATACGTGGCTGTAGATCTGAAGTGTTGGAATTGGGCGTTTCTGATCACAAAGCAGTGCTAATGAAATTTCCAGTACAGCAAACTTGTATTCTAAAGTACTATTATATAAGCAGACGCGATTATTGTGAGGAAAATATGAATCTTTTTAAAAAACATATTGCAAGTTTGAGCTTCTCATGTGTTTATGAGACTAGAGACCCTAATGAGAGCTTCGATTCTTTCCTTGAGTTATTCAAACTACTTTACGATCTCTGTTTCCCTCTAGTTAGACAGAAAATATCAACAGTTTGTAAACCTAAGTGGATCACAAAGGGCATCAGACTATGCAGTAGGAAAAGGCGAGCGTTACTCTGGAGGTACAGATTGAATAAAAATTATGAAACAAAAATGGCATTTCAATCTTTTTCAAAAAGGTACCTGCGTGTCATCAGGCTGACACAAAGAGCTCAAAATAGCTACTACATTAATACAAGCACCAATAAATCTCAGGCAACTTGGAAGGTTATTAATTCTGTGAAATCTAACATCAAAAATAAGTACATAAATTCAGTCAATATGAATGACCAGTGTATAACAGACCCTAAAATGATAGCGCAATGCTTCAATGATCATTTTGTTGATGTAATTCAATCTAACAGTAATGTCGGTGACACAAATTATGCTGGGCGCACTAGTGATTTGCATTACAATAAATCTTACAAATCTTTGTTTATACTACCCATCATACCAAAAGACATTTTAACGGTTATCAACAGTCTAAAAAACACAAACAGCACAGGCTATGATGACATTCGCACCAGTGTGATAAAATCTGTGGGACCCATAATTGCGCCTGTATTATGCCACATCTTTAATAGCTGTGTTGAGGATGGCGTCTTTCCGAAAGGATTAAAGGTTTCCATCATTAAGCCACTGCACAAAAAGGGCGATAAACATGAAATAAACAACTACCGGCCTGTCGCACTGATACCAGTCTTTTCCAAAATTATAGAAAAAATTATATACAATAGTGTTTATGACTTCTTTGAGAAGAATAGTCTTTTTTGCAATGAGCAAATGGGTTTTAGGAGACAGAAAACAGTGAACATGGCTATATACAATTTCCTTAAAAAAATTCATGAAAATATGGATGCTAGGAAGCCAGTCGTAGCCATGTATATGGATATGACGAGGGCATTTGATTATGTGGACCATGACGTACTTCTGCGTAAGCTTTATGACTACGGCATTAGAGGTAACGCAAATGATCTTATTAAATCATACTTACAAGATCGAACACAAGTCACTCAAATAAGCCAAGTCAACATTAAATCTAAAAGTGAAGTAGTAAGCTCATCTAGCCCCAGATCATTATTATACGGTGTTCCTCAAGGATCAGTCTTGGGGCCACTGCTCTTTATTTGCTATATTAACGACTTCCCAAATATGATTCCCCAACCAATGTCATTATTTGCTGACGATAGCACGGTCATATTTAATACTGGTGACTATAAAGAAATTGAATACGACATTAATACAAGCCTGGTTACAATTATTAACTGGCTAAATGCTAATAATTTAAAAATCAATTTAAGTAAAACTAAAACTATGACATTTAAATTAAAACAAACAAATCAATTACAATTACAAATTAATTATAATGACGACCAAATAATGGAAACGAATAACACAAAATTTTTAGGTTTACATATAGATAGTGATATGTCATGGAGAACTCAAATTGACAACGTCTGTTTGAAACTCAACAAATTCTCTTATGCCCTGTATAAGTTAGGTAGAATTGCAAATGAAACTGCCCTTTTAACAGCCTACCATGGCTATGTCGCCTCCACTTTGCGATATGGTGTACTCTTTTGGGGTAATGCCACAAATGCCAACGACGCATTCATAGCCCAAAAGAAATGTATTCGAGCCATCTGTAAATTGCATCGAACAGATACTTGCAAACCACATTTCCAAAGCCTCAATATCTTGACCCTGCCATCTCTCTATATCTATGAAGTAAATATTTTTGTAAAGACTAATATGCACTTATTCAAGCGCGTAGAAAGTCAACGTCGCTCAGAAAATTTGCACTTGGTGCCATCAAAAACGACCTTCTTTCATAAAAGCGTGTATGTAATGGCACCTAAACTATATAATAAATTACCAGATGATATTAAACAATGTAAAAATGTTCTTGGATTCAAATCTAAGCTCTTCAAGCTACTATGTTCTAAAGCTTATTATTCTGTAAATGAGTACCTTAATGATTGATTTGAATTCTTAATTTAATTGATTTTGAATAGCACAATGTATGTTTAACACTTGACATGCCTAATATGTGACATGCCTTGTATTTGACATTTTCTATTTGACATTTTCTATTTGACATTTCTATTTAAATTTTTGCATGTACCTACATAAATAATAACAATAATCTAATGAATTGTGATGATACCATTCAATATTTTGTATGCTTTTGGCGGAACATAGCTTGTACCTATTATTGTTTTACATCTATTATACCTATGTTTCACGAAATAAATAAATTTTGAATTTGAATTTTGAATTTTAAATGCTTAAAAGTGTACGCCAACGTGCATCTTAGATCTTCAGATAACTAAAATATGTATGTAATATGATTTAAATTATACATAATTATTATTACTGTCTAAAGTTCATTTTTGATATTAGCAAAAAAGTTCACCTCATTAATTAAAATCTTCCAAATGCATGGGAAAACTAATTTTTATTTGTATTGACAACCCTAAATTTGACATAGTTTGTAATTTTTATAATACGTTTCGTAATCTTATTTCAAGAAATGTAAATATAGAAAAAATAAAATTAAGCGTGAAGTGTAGTTCCGTTTGTTCTTTGATATTTGAGGCTGAAAAACGCACTCTTTCATCATATATTTAATACGTTTGTTGTCTCACTGTCACTTCTTGGTTGACGTATCATTAGTCTTTGAAAGACGCGATTCGAAACATAGGACCGTGATCCTATGTTGTGTTGGGGCGGATTTTCGCGTCATTTGCGTATCTAATTACTAATCAGAATCGCGACAAGCACCACCCACAAAAAATATGTTTTTAATAATGAATTCGAAATTTTATGAAATATCATTAATATATCACTGAAATATTAAAGTAAAATGTTGTAATATAAATAATAACATAATTCATGTAAATTAATAACATTGACGTATTTTTAGTAAGACACTATATTATGTCATTGCGCGCTCGCCATCTGAGAAATTTCGATTGAGAATCGCCCCCTGCAACACACCGTCCACTTTTTGTAGCCATCTTGTAGCACGGCGGCGCCGTGAATTTCGACGGCGCGGCGCCGTCGCCGTCGACGGCGACGGCGGACGGCGCCGTGCCGTGGAGTTGTGGCCGGGGCCTTACCTTTCTCTCTCACTCTCTCTTTTGGTCTATTCACAAACATCTCACTTTTGGTCTATTTACAAACATAATCTAATTACAATTTTTTTTTTGAGTTGTAAAATTAGTTTGTTTTTCGTCGCTCACATCCATATCATTCAAATTTCAGTGCATTCCTGAACGAACTAAAACTGAACAGGAAAATTCAGAACGCGAAACATAATATCTACGCGTACCGCATAGAACGGAAGACGGCCAAGGGTTCTACCATCCTACAAGACTGTGACGATGACGGGGAGGCGCACGCAGCTGGCAGGATGCTGTACCTTATGCAATTGCTGAACCAAAAAAATACAATGGTGGTTGTAACGCGGTGGTAAGTAATACTTAGATGAATTTATTATACCTTCATTCATAAAATCGATTCAGATAACACTAGACACAATTATTGGGTCCTTTTCCCTATGACCGTACCTATGTCCATGGCATAAGGATTGAAACTATGTATGAAATGTATTAAGAAGTTTACTATTTTTTTTTCTAGGTATGGCGGTATTCATTTAGGGCCCGACAGGTTTAAGCACATAAATAATGCTACAAGACAGGTGCTACAGCAAGCGGGCTTTTTGAAGACAGCTAAATAACCCCGGACCCTGGAATGACCCACAGGCTTTATCAACCCTGAGGTCAATTTGTAAATATGTTGATAATAAAAAGATTTTTGATAATAACATTTGTTTTCTGTTATTAGTCTTTATTTATCTGTGCATGCCACGCTCACTCTAAGCAGGCACTTGCATGTTATATTTACCTACCTACTCGCCGCCGCACCTCGCGGTTCGCTACGTGTATGGGTGCGAATCCAGCAGCCAAAGAAAAACCTTTCCTCTCTCTACCTGCCTATTAATGAAGGAAGAAAATGAAGCAGTATAATTTTGTAAATTCACGTTCGTTAAGCAGGTGAAATGGCAAATCTTACTGTACCTATGATAATATTTCAGACATTTTGTTTTGTATGAAGCAACATAAGTAGATACTACATACTACCTACCTACCTACTCAGGTAGGTACCTACCTACTTACCTACCTGCCGATTTCTGTTTGCGTTTTACGTTCTGTTCACCTTCTAGGGCACGGAAGAGTGCTAGACGTTGGTGACTACTGACTACCCGAGTACCGCCTGCATCAGCCGATAAGTGTACAAACAAAAGGGTAGGTAGTGTAGTTATCCAAGGATTATTTACTTCAAAGACTTTAAATCGGTTTAAACAAATGATAATAAAATCTTTTCTTTCTGGTTAATTTTAAACCAATAACTTAGTTTTAAATAACAGGTCATAAGAATTAATAGTTTAAAAGCAACGTAGCACCGAACCGGTTAGTTGAAACCTTTGTGTTCCTTTTTGAAATCTTTACAATTGATTACACTACACTAACTTACTGTCCATTCTTTTGTTAAATATCTACTTAAGAACTTCGAAGTACTCAAAGTAATACGTGGGTTACTATAATTATGAACTTAGTAGGTAATCTTTTTGATTTATTTATTTATTTATTTATTTATTTATTTATTACTTTGGTATGGTACCCAACAAACATTTTTGAAGTCGCCACAACGTGCCGAATGTAACTTTTGGTTGTATAAGCATGTCGCCAAAACGTCGTTATCACGTCGTTACGACCGAAAAAGGGCCCATTTTATACGACTTAGAGTTGTATAAGAGTCGCATAGTAGTCGTATCAATGACATATTCAGTCGTATAATGGTCGCATAGATGTAGTGAAATTCATTTTTTGCTGCATTATGGTCTACAATACCACTGTTTTACGACACTTTGTCGAATACCAGTGCAAATGACGACATTTTTATTGAATTTTGTTGTACTCATAACAGTGAAGAGTGAAAGAGACATTATAAATTAGAGTTGTCAAAACTCTACCTAGTTTAAGTTAGCCATATTCATTTAATTTCAATATGTTATATCTCGAAACGCGTGTTGAAGTGCATTAATCTATTGGGGAATTAATTTTATCGTGTAATATGCGCTAGTTTTCTTAGTATAATGCACGCGCCTTAGAAATACTTAAAATTAAACAACATTTCTCACTATATTTTTAGCGCACGTGCTAAAAGTTACTTTTATACGACTCTAAGACGCGACACAACCGTAATACGACTACAAAACGACCTTTCATTCTGTGCAGTTAATTTTATGTGCAATAATTAGCCGCCATATTAACAAAATTAGGGTTCAACGAGTAAATTTTAAATTTTATTTTAGTAGTAAATATAATATGATGTGATTTAATGGACGTCGATAAGTTTTTAACCAAGATAGATTTTTCGAAGTTAATACATAATTATGTATTTGAGATGGCTATGGATATCCACACACATCTCTATCACCATTTAAAATAAATAAAACCAACCAATATTACTTGACTATTTTATTTACTTATAACTTCCATGGTGATATACATAAAGAGCTGCGTAATTCTACATACAAACTCTAGTTACCTACCTATATAAATATGAATCAAATAGGTAAGAAACGGACCTTGAAATATCACTTGTCTCTTTTTTTTCTAATATGCAAATAGACAGGGCGATTTTATAGTCATTTCGGAAGAAGAGATTTTGAGCACAGTATAAATATTGTATTTATATCCACGGAATTGCCCCAGAGGAATATTCCGTAATTCCACTGTATTATATAGTGCAACCTTGATATAACGACCCTTGAAATAACGAATTTCTCGCTTTAACGAATTTTTCATTATCCGAAGTTTATCATTTTTGCTGGTTTCGCTTTCGCTTTCATAGATAGACTATGAAAGCGAAAGCGAAACCAGCAAAAATGATATCACTGAAATATATTTTTTCAAATATTTCATCTTATTTATCTTGTTTTGTCTCTACTACTTCAAAACAACTAGATCCGCTTTCTGCGCTTTGATTTTGCAAGGAACTCTCCTGAACTCAAAATTAAATTTTGTACGGAACCATCTTCAGTTTCATTAAAAATAGAGATAAAAAATGACTGACTTGTAATATTAAGGTACTCTACAGCTATGCGACATTCAGTCACTTAATGGTAGTATAATAGTGTTCAAAATGACTAAAAGTCGTGTAAGAGTGCAATTTATCACTCTATTACGATTATCGCGTATAAGTAGTTCTTGCGACTCTAATACGATTCAGTTTGGTGTAAAAGTTGTATAGACGTTAGTAAGACGACATCATCGGTTTTACCACTGAAAGTTGTATAATGGTCATAGAAAACAGTCGCGGAGACGTTTATACGACGTCTTTATACGACTACAAGTTGTATAAGGATAAAGAGGCACTGAGTCGTATTAAAACCTAAAATGACTTCTATACGACGTTTATAGAACATTAAGTCGTGTAATTTTCACTTATACGACTAAAATGTTTGTTGGGTAGTCTGTGTCTGGGTGGCGCATGTCGTATAAGACAGCTTGGGCGGCATGCGGCGCACGGACACTACCTTATACCCTTCCCATCCATCCCATCAAAAATACCCCCTCCCCTCCAAAAGCCCTATCCACATCCCCTCAATCAATCCGGCAACCCCGGCAAAAACAATTCGTCAACCATGAGCGCAGACAAAAAAGAAATTATACCCCAGGAGGGTACCGGCAAGGCCGGAGAATCCCTCCCTGTATCATCTGATGCAGGCTGTCCCTCGTATTCTGGGGGGGACACATCAGCGCATAATTATAAAAATACAACTCAAGACTCAAAAGTCCCATGCCAAAGGGTAAGACCCGGGAGATCCGTATCGGAGTCTCTAGGGGAGGACCTTACCCAAATGAGCATAGGTGAAGGTAAGAAGCCACAAGGTAGCGATTGGACTACCGTCAAGTACAGGCGGAAGAGGACTCGCAGGAATAAGGAACCAGCGGAGTCTTCGAACCAGATCCGACCCGGCGCGTCGACCAGCTCGGGAGCGCCGACGACAGATCCAGGTAAGAAGGCTCATAAAGTTAAGAGACAAGGCACGGACCCCGAGGAACGGACGCAGCAACGTCCCTCCAAGCGGCCGAGAAACCATCCTCCGAGTACTGAGGGCCCGAGAAAACCCACGGCGGGTCAGAGCGAGCTCTCGGTCATCATCGAACGAGAGGATGGAGTCACAATGGACGAGACCACAGCTGCGGAGATCAGAATCAGGTTAGTTGACCTGATAGAGATCGCTGCGTTGAGCGGAATTGGCGGCCGGAGCCTGCAGTTCGTCGCCTCGGGATTAGTGGCGGAAGGATACTTCCTGGTCAGCCCTAAAACCGAGGAGGCGATGACATGGCTGTTAGGGTGCGAATTTGGTAAGTTCAACGGAGTTGCTCTCAGGCCAAAGAAACTAGATCTATATCGAGTAGCGGTCTGGCTTCCCGGCAAAGCAGGCGGAATTAGGATCGAGCCCCTGGAACTGATCAGGATCCAGAACGGAGACCGGGAAGAGGACCTCAAGATATCCGAGTGGAACCTCATCCGCAAGGAAGTTCTCCCCCTGGGGGTGCGACTTGTGGTGGGGGTCCCCAAAGAAGCTTGCAAAGACTCCTGGCTTATCTATCAGGCAACGACGGTCTTCGTCCGCGCCTTGAGTAAACCAGCACAAGAACCAAAAAAGTCCGAAGAGGTTAGGTGTAATTGTCCCGTCCACCCCACAAAGACACCGGGTATGGAGCTAAGCAGTAGTGCCGATCAGCTCGTAGCCCCGAAGGTGGGCGCAGCCGACACTGGTACGCTGCAACATAAGCGCCCCAACCCAATCAGCACACACCAAGCGCCCCACACGCAGGTGGCATTGGCCGTAAGCGGGGGGAACGAACCCCGGACAGGAACCTCGCAGGAGGACCTCTCCGGGACTAGGACACCCCGTAAAAAGCCATGCCCAGACATCACTACACATCCCCTCCCTGCAAAGCGTAGTGATGTGACTCCTCCACCAAGCGTTGCATTATTGCTACCGTCTTGGATGGAGAAGAGTCCGCCTGCGTAATGCAGTACAAGGAGGTAGCAGGAACACTCACAAACAGACACACACTACACACTCTCATTCACATGGACACAAACAGGAACACACCACAAACAAACACACAAAAAATAAGAATAGTTCAAGTAAATCTCCACCACTGTCGCGAGGCCATGACCGAGTTATGCAGACACGTGGTAGATGAGAAAATAGACATTGCCCTACTGCAAGAGCCGTACGTCGTCAAAGGACGTATCTCTGGACTGAGCTCTCTGGGAGGTGAAATCATCTACCACGAAAACGGTGAGTCAACTCCCAGGGCCTGCATATATGTCAGCAACAGGGTAAGATCATTAGGTATAATAAAGGCAGATTGTTACAGTGACCTAGCCAGCGCCACAGCAACAATACAGTTCAACACAGGTGAAAAAGTAAGGGTGCTCATAGTCTCCGCTTATATACCGAGCGAAGAAGACTACAAACCACCATCGCCAGAAATGGAAGAGATAACAAGGAAATACCATGGTAAGAACATTCCCATTATTCTAGGTTGCGATGCCAACGCCCATCACGTGGTGTGGGGCAGCACCGACTGCAATAAAAAAGGTGACTTACTACTAGATTTCATTAGTTCCACAGGTTTCGACATACTGAATGTGGGCAACACACCGACATTTGTAACGAGAAACCGAAGAGAGGTGCTTGATATTACTATTGCAACAGATAGGATAAGCAAGCATATTAAAGACTGGAAAGTTGACGAAAGAGACTCGAAATCGGACCACAGACGGATATCGTTCTATCTGAGCGCTGAAATCGAGAAGACCTTGACAAGAAACGCGAGGAAAACCGACTGGTCCATATTTGAAAACCACATCAAGAAGTGGGGCCGAGGCGATCAAAACTCGCTGAATGACACAGAAGATATAGAAAGAGTGGCCAACCGACTGGACGAAGCCCTTAGGGGGGCATACCATAAGGCGTGCCCACTCAAGGAGATCAAGCCAGGCAAAGGTCAGCCATGGTGGACAAAAGAACTGGAGAAGAAAAGGAAAAAGACAAGGCGAGCCCTACGAAATGCCCTCAGGAAGGGCGACGAGGTAAGCTGGCTTATATATAGGAGCGAAAGAAACACATTCAAAAAAGAATGCAGAAGGGAGAACAGGAATAGCTGGAAAGCCTTTTGCGAGGGAGTAGAGAAATACCCCGATGCAGCAAGACTCGCTAAAATGTTCCCCAAAACTGATACCTGCAAACTAGGAAGCATAAGAAAAGGGAACGAACTAATATCTGACCCGGCAAGAATACTGGAAATCATGTTGGACACCCACTTTCCAGAATGTGAGAAGTACACAAGCGCAGACACTAACGTCGCAGCAGACACCCCAAATCACACCGGGGAGAAGACACTGATCACCAAAGAGCATCTACTCTGGAGCATTGGATCGTTCCAGCCCTACAAGGCCGCTGGACCAGATCAAATCTTCCCGGGAATGCTACAAAAAGCCATAAAGTACATAGGAGATGACCTTCTGGCTCTGTACAACAGCAGCATCAGATTGAACTACATCCCCAAAAAATGGAGGGAGGTAAGGGCGGTATTCATACCTAAGCCCGGCAAGGCGTCGTATCAAGAGGCCAAAGCCTTCAGATGCATAAGCCTATCCTCATTCATACTCAAGACAATGGAAAAGATATTAGATAGATTAATAAGAGAACAAGTGGCAACAAGTGGATCTCCGTTACACCAGAACCAACATGCATACATGGAAGGCAAGTCGATTGAGACAGCCCTGCATAACCTGGTAAACAGAATACAGAGATCGATTAGCAACACAGAATACGCATTAGGATGCTTCTTTGACGTTGAGGGCGCCTTTGATAAGGCTACCTCAGCCTCGATTGCAGAAACCCTAAATCGCGAAGGAATAAACAAGGACATATCAGGATGGGTCAAAACCATGCTGAACCAGCGATTGATACAAGCCGAAATTGCAGGCACAACACGCACGGTGATTGCAAGGAGAGGTTTCCCCCAAGGAGGATGTCTATCACCCCTGCTATGGTGTCTACTAATAGACGAACTAGTAAACAAGATAAACAGGATGCACATTTACACACAGGTTTATTCTGATGATGGAGTGCTTCTGATAACAGGAAAAGTTCTCAGTGTCATGTGCAACATCATGAACAGGGGGCTAAACAAAGCACTAGAATGGTGTAGGAGCAAAGGCCTAAACCTGAACCCTGATAAAACCAAACTAGTAATATTCACCAATAAAAGGAAACTAGGACGAGCTGAACCAATACGACTGGATGGCAGGGACCTCGAAGTGGTGAAGGAGGTCAAATACCTGGGCGTAACACTGGACAGCAAACTGACATTCAAGACCCAATAAGCAATGCATGCTCAAGGGCCAAAATGGCCATGATGCAATGCAAAAGAGCTATTGGAAGAAGCTGGGGAATGAAACCAGCCATAGTACTATGGATCTACAAAGCAATCATATTGCCAAGGATCCTGCATGGTGCCCTAGCATGGTGGCATAAAGCCAACTTAGGGAGTAACAAACAAGAACTAGACAAAGTCCAAAGACTGGCGGCATTACTAATCACGGGTGCAATGAGAACAACACCCACTGCCGCGCTAGAAATAATACTGGGATTAAACCCCCTAGATCTGGAAGTAAAAAAGAAAGCAGTGGAGCATTGGTTCAAACTGAAAAGCACTGGCCTATGGACTGCAAATACATTCGACAAGGGCCATGCTAAGATCAGCCAGGGCTATGAAGACAAACTATCAATGATCCTGTCGAACAACGATTTAATCAATAAAGAGAGGACATTCGATAAGAAATACAGAGTTCACATAGGACAAAGAGCTGACTGGGAAATCAATACAGATGGCACCATCTGCTACACAGACGGCTCCAGAAAAGAATCGACAAAGCTCTCTGGCTCCGGAGTGCATATTAAATGCGAAGACGGTACAGAGATAAACAAGTCAATATCATTAGGTAAGTTTGCAAGTGTTTTTCAAGCAGAGATCTTTGCCATTATGGAGTGCGCAGATATGACCAAACACCTGAACACAGGGAAAGTAACCATATACAGCGACAGCCAAGCAGCGCTGAGGGCGCTAGGCAAGATCGAAACCACCTCAGCGGTAGTGAAGGAATGTAAAAAGGTATTGGAAAGACTGGCCAGTACAACAGATATAACGCTTGCCTGGGTACCCGGCCATGAAGGCAATACGGGTAACGAGACAGCTGACGAACTGGCCAGAAAAGGCGCTGATGAAGACCAAGTGGGCCCTGAACCCAGGCTGCCAATCGCCCACAAAATAACCAAAGGTGTCATCAGTCAAAGCATCGTGGCAGAGACCAACCAGAGATGGAAATCCTCGCCCGTCATGAGACAATCGAAGATTTTCATAAAAAGCATGGACAAAAAAAGGACAAGCCAACTGATATCACTATCAAGGGGAAACATGAGGCTTGCTGTAGAAGTAATCACAGGGCACTGCCGACTGAACAGGCACCTGACATTAATAGGAGTAAAGACCGATCCCACATGCAGGTGGAAGCTGGTTTCCTCGGCCTCCATGGCCGAGGAAACCAGCTTCCACCTGCTGGCCGAATGCCCTATGTACTCACTAAAAAGATGGGAAATAACGGGAACGGACAAGCTGGAAACAGAAGACATCGGCGATCTGAAGGTGGGACAGATCGTTAGTTTTTGCAAGGAAACAGGTAGGTTCGACGATACGCCGTGATAGCCGGATAACCCCAAATCCTCTACGGAGGAGACACAGGGGAAATGGGTGAAGTGGCCCACACCAAAGGGCGGATCACCCGACCGGCCAACGGCGTCCCCAGCTGGAAGTAAGTAAGTAAATGGTAGTCTTTATGTTTTTTTAAGTAACCTTCTCAATAGCAAGTAGATAGGTACCTACTTCGTTTTTCAGCGTAGCGTGAACCTGTCATCATCACCATCATTATCATCATCATCATTATCATCGTGAACCTATATTCTAATCTTAATCTTTCCAGTATTTCAACAAAGTACAACTTAAGTACAATTAGAAAAAACATTGACGTTAGTTAGTAATCTTATTATAAGTTAGTTATTTTATTATCATAAGTCGTTGTATCATAAGTAAGTTTAATTTTTTACCATTGTGAATTATCATTGTAAAGTTCTTATTTTGACACAAGAACAATGTGTAGCCTGTAAAGAAAATAAGTAATTCTTTTCCGACTGTACATTATTTACACCAACGTATATTCTTAAGAATTATTTATTGTCAACTTGACGTCTTGGAGAAAACACCGCGATGGAGTTTGTTGCGCCGCTTCCTGTGCACTAGCGCCTCGGAAGCGGTGATAAACTTAGGTTAAGTAGAATTAACTTCAATAAAAAATAACATTGTTATAATATAATATTGAGCATAAATAACAATCATTTTATCTATAAACAATAATGTTAACGGAAATTAATGCGATCTTAACATGATCGCGTTAATTCCCGTTAATATTATAATATATCATGGACCGCGAGAGTTTAAAAGTTAGCATTTTATCTTCTTTAGTAATAACAGTTTCTAGTCTTAATTTAATTTAGTATTATTTAAGTTATTGTTTAATCTGATTGGTTAATAAATTGTACGTTTTTTCTTTAGTGTAGTAATATATTATTGTAAGTAAATAATTAAATATTTAATTTAATTTGTTACATGTTGTTTTATTCATTGACTTATTAGAACCTTAGTTCTCTAATAAATTCCCTATTTTATTCCTCACGGGGTTCGAATAGCAGTCGTTTCAGTAAAGCATGATAAGGTAGAGAAAGGAGAGAGGGGCGTTAAATTGTAAGCATTCAATGCAACTGTGATTGGTGCTCCGATGATGATGATGTATTCCTTCTAAGAAGTAATTTTAGAAAAGTTCGTCTAAAAGTCGTTGAGACAAATTATACTAGGAATAATAAATAAGATGCTGCCTGCCTAGCCTGTGTCATAGCGATAGTGAACGTGGCCGCTACGCAGGAGGCGCGGGTTCGATCCCCACTCAGAGCAAATATTTGTAAATTGTAAAACAATGGTGGAAATTCTACTAATATTATAAAAGCGAAAGTTTGTAAGTATGTGAGGCTGTATGAATGTGAGGAGGTTTGTTATACTTTCACTTGAAAACTACTTCAATATTATAGATGCGTGTTGGCGGAGCAGTCAGTAAACATCCACGCGTAGACACTCGTAGCATTGTAGCACCCAGTGACGTAGCAAAGGTCGATCCGCGTAGTGTAGGAAACAGGGGATCCTGCCTTTTCGCCGAAAATTGTTTGGCCGATTATCACTTGCCAACCAACGTTTCGCCTATTTTTCACTTTGACGACTAACGATTGCCAAATTTTTGTATGACAACGTTTCATTTGGTAGAATTATTGTTAAGCTGATTATTATAATGACAAAAAACGTTTGGGGGATTTATCTTTTGTCAAATTATTTATTAGGCCAGACAACTTTTAGATGAATCGAGTATAGCGCGCCCCAACTTGGATAGGTTAGGTTAGAAGGCTAACGCGGGAGCGGAGCGGAGCGGAGCTCCCGCTTTAGCCTTCGTGGTTATTTTTTTATAACCATCCATAAATATTGGCCCACTTAGTATTTTTGTACGCCACATTCAGTAATTTTGACAACAACTACATGAATATTACGCTAACTAAAACATTCGCTACTTGAAAGTTGGCATTTTGAAAAGTGTCATTCTAAAAGGAAGACCAAACGTAAAGTTGGCAACTGTGAGGTTGGGTAATAAAAACAAAATTATATCACAAGTTGGCAAATGATTATTCTGCGAAATAAAATTCTGCGAAACGTTAGTTGGCAAGTGATAATCGGCCAAACAATTTTCGGCGAAAAGGCAGAGATCCAGGAAACAGTCACAGGCGCGATGGTTACGCCCCCCGAGCCACAAGCGCCGCCCCAGCAACCTCGAGGTAGTGGGCGTAGCAAAAAGATAAAAATGGCATAGGAGCAATAAAAGTTTGGAGTTAAACCATAATAAATCTAATCACAGAATTTAAAATAATAATTTGAGGCGACGCACCATGGTCCAAAAACGGGTTCAACGTCTCAAAAATCTGTAACTCTTTTGCCTTAAAACCTAATATTTAGAAAAATTATTCACACATAATTGAATATAATATGTACCTTGAAATGGAATAAGAATAAATTTAATAATATTATAATATCATATTAGTTATGAAAGAGAAAAGAGAATCGAGCTCTGGCGGGACTCGAATCCACGATCTTTCCCTTACAGGGGGAATGCTCTGACCACTAAGCTGCCGAGACCCGTGCGAAGTCGATCCAAACTCCTCTATACATCCGTCTTTAGAGCGACGGTGGGAGCCATCTACCGACATTCATGCGAACTATAGCAATCAATAAAAATGATGTTACAATCATTTTTAAACATTAATTTTGATAACTCCGCCCAAACAATTGAATGAAATTTTGAAGCATTTATTATGCGGAATCCATTGATAAATGTTTTTATTTCAATGTATCATCTTAGTATTGTTGAAAACTTAGCAACTAATATGAAACAACATTTTATTTGAACTACAATTTCCGTTAAAACTTATCAATACACGGCCAAAATATCTAAACAATACTTTTTCAAAATCCTTATTTTAATGTACTTCCAAAAATGCATTAGCTTTAAAAATGGTAATTTATTAATATTAAGAAACATAGAATATTTAGTTATTCTAAGAATCAGACGTCATGGACTCATTTATCGTGATCGTCCTTTGGTCGAGGAGCGCGTGGCGTAGCATCTCGTAGCGCTCGTAGCCTTTCCAGCGCTCCCGCTTCATCCATGCTACACGACGGCGCTAATGGGTCTACATTGCATACGCTGCTCGTGTTAGCAGGTACAACGTTCGTAACAGTTGCAGAGCTACTTGGAGCAGGTGCTACCACAGGCGTTGGAGGTGCAGATGGATGAGGCGGTGATGTTGGCATCGCCATCGACATACGATCGCGTATACGCCGCACCTGGTAAAACGTTGAGAATTTGTTACGAAATTATTGTATTTTTTAACAACTAGCAAACTTTATTAAAACTTATAACTCACATTATCTAAGTTCCTCAATAGGAAGCAGTGCCTGTCCCTAACAAGAACCTTCTCCTTCGCAGTAAGTGGCTTCATTTGTGGTTCCTGCCACAACTTGTTAAGATGTTGCTGGTATTTTAATATTGTCATAGTTTTTATATCGCACGAGGAAAGTGCCTGTTGTTCCGATTTTTTATTACACTTGACAGCCTTCCGTGGCCTGCCCACACGCGGTTGGTTTCCATTGGAACCTTGCGACTGATTTGACGCATTCGATGGTGTCCGAGACTGGGTCTTCACGGGCTGCTTGGTAATCCTTTGCGACTTGCCTCCGATTACTCCACGGCAGTCCTCTGAGTCACATTTACATGGCTGTAAAGAAGAATATACAATATTTTTATTTTATATTATATAATGAATTATAACTCCTCTGAAATGAAGTAGATAATCGTATACATACCTGACCAACTGCAGGGTTAAAAAGTGAGAAGTTGTAATCATATGTGAGTTCTTCATCTGGATCAATATCGCGAAGTGCAAATAGTGCCATTCTGAAGGTACCTGAAAAATAAAACATTTATTTTGGTATATTATATAGATACCGATTATATTTGAGGTCATTCTGATATTCTTAGGTTAATTAAATTTCGTCAACGACTATAACGAATATATAAGAATAATCTACGTATACGTTATACAATTTAGTTTATAAAAGTTACCATTTGATGTCCATTTTTGCATTTCACAGTTAGGTCGACAAGAATGGTTGACGAATCGCCCATCGCCGCCCATACGGTGGCCATCGATCACCAGTCCACCGTCCAGATGCAAGCAGTAGTGGTGTGTGTCACGGGCATAGCGTGTCGCCATACGCTCCTGAAACACCAATCACGTATATTGCGTCTGTACTTATTTATTTATTATGCACTTTATTGTACACCAAATAAAATGCATGCACTAAAAACCAGAAAAACAGGACAATGGGCCTTATCGCTTTAAGCGATTTCTACCAGGAAACCTTTGGATAGTAATTATGGCTATAGGATTGAGTGGTAGTTGTTTTAGCGTACCTACTTTCATAATCTAAATGTTATAAGCACATAATACGCAAATATATTCACTCCTAATTTACATCTGTAGGGCGAAGCCTTTTCTACATGGTATACGGTCATATTATAATAAAATGAGGGTGGTATCTCTAGCTACCCCCTAGAGATAAAGCGGGCGTATTTTTTAACTATGATGATAGCTGATGCTCATAGATCACATTCCGTGAACAAGATACTATAAGAAAGATAAGATGCACCATCCATATAGATGCAATAAGTTGTAATCCTATCCTACCATACCTGCCTGCAACACTACAATAGAAATATTCCTACCTTAAACTCTTTATCAGAGACAATTTCTCCGACATACTCCAATATGAAGTCTCCCGACACGATCTTGTGCTTAGTACGTACTCCCCACCCTTTATTCTCAGTCATGAATTTCTCCAAGCCTGCTGCCCATTCATGACGTTGAATACGTTGATTCTTACATCTGTCTCTGCAAAAAAAATAAACAAAATTGGTAAGAAATGCGAATGACATCTCAACATTCGAATAAAGAGCAAAACTTTCTTATTCATTAATAAATATTCACCCGCATGGACATTGGACATAACTGTGGCGAGCATTCTGAGAATACTAGTCTATTGATGCAGTCCTCATTGCATCCAGATGAAGGCACACAATTACACGCAACACTCTCACATTCTTCCGCGGAAGGCTTCACGTCATAATAAACATCTGAAATTATCAACATTATAAGTAAATAAAGATTATATAAAACAGCATAATATTTGTTACATACTGGTTTTATTTTCTGTCGACAAATACATATATTATAAGAAAACCTTGTCAAGTTTCGCAAGTGCGTTATTTATTGTAATAAAATATCCATGGATGAAATAATATAATGCTCACTTGTGCGAATCTTCTTGTAGTTCCAGGACGGAACAGGCTGATTGTAATGTTGTTGCCACCAGATATCATATGGAAGTGTAAAATGCTGTTGTCTCCGACGGACCCAGCGTTCACAGTATGGAGGTGGGGCTAAGAGTCCCGGTGGAAATTCTGTTGGAGTTATTTGATTTTTTCCTTTACCTTCCTGCTTAATGCTAAAAATAAAAAATATTTTGTTATTCATAATAATATAATATGAAAAATAAATAAAGCAAAATTTAATCTGAATGCAAGATTTAACTTACTCTTCTTTGTAATAATCAGAGAATAATCCTGCCGCTAAAAATTTCTTTCGTAGTCGCGGATTTCTCTTTGATATGACTGGTTTATCTCTATTTTCCACACTGCTTGCCGGGCTGTCGTCCCGAGATGAAGCCACGCGTTTCTTACATACGAGTATTAAATTTTTAGATAATACGTCAATACTTTTCTCAAAATCTATTTCTTTTTCGTTAAATGGTAGAGGATCGTTCTCATCATGGTCACGGAGTGTGTCAAGCGATGGCTCTCGAGATTTAGGTGTCAATTTACGACTCACTACAGTGTCCAAGGAACTTTCTCGAGAACTGGATTGTACTTCCCTCTTTTTATTGGCTTGGAAAGATCGAGATTTTCTTCTAGTAGCTATACTAACAGGATTACTGACTTTTCCAGACTCAGCAATCACTTTTTTGTTTTCAGCTTTCTTAGTTTTATTTTTAATTTCTTCAGTTGGGTTATCGGAACTTCTTGTGAGTCTCCTTTCGCTAGGACACAAAACTGCAAGACTTGATTTCGGGCGTAGCACAGCTTTCGAGCTTTTCTCAATATTTTTTCTCTTTGAAAATATTTCTTCGATTTCTTGTGAGGGTGATATAGCCCTTGTCTTACGTTTTAACCTTTCTAGATTGTCCAAACGACTAACAGGTCTGTCAGGTTTTAAGTTCAATAGACTCAAAGGTATACTGTCTTCCGGATCATTACTCAAGGAGCTAGCCAAAGATGGAATACTGTCTGTCTCACTAAGTAATTCCCATTTATTAATATGATTTTTAATCTCTTTTTCAGTTTTACTCTTTAATTGTAACGCCGGAGCTCTCAAAATAGATGAATGTAGTACTTTTTTCTCGTTAGGTGTTTTTTCTGTACTATTACTGGTTTTATTGTTGTTGTCAATTGGTATGTCTTTCCCTTGTAACTTTTCCAGCGCTACTACTGTCAACCGACCTTGCTTTGGGCATTCATCCTTATTTAATACGACTTTCAGTTCGGTTTTTCTGCTATTAGTACGTTCTAAAAAGCTACTCATTGCTTCTCCATCTTTTGGTACTCTTTCAAATGCAGAATTGTCTGTATCAGAAGTAAAGTGACTATCTGAAGTTACGTTATGAATGCTATCAATCTTCTTCTTTTTCTTTTTAACACTAGGAAAACCAGTTCTGTTAATTGCTTTACGTCTTCTTGTTTTCTTTTTCGCATCTGCAACTTTGCTATCACTAGACTCATTTGCTTCAGCTTTTTTCTGTGGTACGTTAACTTTCTTCATAGTATCATTAATTTGTAAGCGTTCAGCCTGTACTTTTGGAACAAGCACTCGTGCAGGTAGAACTAGTTTGCTTTCTCTTAAAATATTGTTTGATTTTTTCTTTTTCTTATTTTCATTTGAGTCTTCGTCATTACTCAAGTTTCTTTTAGGCTGTCGTAAGTTATGACCGCTTGTTGTTTCTTGGAGTTTATCAGATATTACCGCAGCTATAGATTCACCTCTTTTGGGACGAATGATAGAATCAGGCGTTTCCGATATTAAAGCCAAAGGTATGTCAGATTCCGTATCAATAGGCGCAAGTAAGACATTTGATACTGTTTTAGTATCATTTTTTGTTTTTGATTTACACTTGCTCGAGTCTGATAATACACTCGTAACACATATAGATGATTTAGGGATTTGATCTTCTAAATCTATAGACGGTTCAAATATACCCGTAGGTTTATCAATATTAACAACAATTGATTGCCCAATGGGTGATTCCGATCCTTTATTCTTTTTGGCATCCAAAATTTTACCTTTTGACACTGGTGATTTAATAACTGTGGCTCTGGTATTCATTTGTGTGTGCTCTTTATGTTTATTTTTGTCATCGATGGTTTTGCTAGGTGTATCAATGCTATTTTTTTCTTTTTCCAAAATCCGAGATTCTATAGATTTGCGAATGTTATTATTTAAGAGAGTATCTAAAACCTTGGTAGCTCTGCACTTGGATTAATTTTTGATACTAGATTACTTGTCAAACCTTCCAGTCTATTTTTCTTACGAGTCATTATTTCCGATTTTTGAGCAGGTGGAATCGAACTTTTATACAGCGATCGTGCTGACATGCTCTTCAAGGGATCTATGGTAGTATTTGTAGATGCCTTAGCTGAGGTTCCTGTATCAGACTTTTCTGACTCTGAAGTATCTTCTTTAGCACTTTAGTATCTTTTGGGTTTACCGGTGTGGTAATTTTATCTTCCGATAACTTTTTAGATAAGGACTGCACAACTTGATCTAAACTTGAACTTTGTTAGCTTCTAATCTATGACGTTTTTTAGGAGTAACTATGGGTGCAGAATGACGTGTTGGTGAAGATTTCGCTTCAGATCGTGGCGACGATATTTTAATAGATTTAATAGATTCTTAGATTTTATTTAGATTAGATTCTTGTTTATTAGAATAAGACGGCAAAGAGCATCGTGGAGTACGTGCACCATAAGGTCAACTACACGCCGAGAGTCCAGCTGTTGGAGTCGCGCCGCAACGTCAACTTTTTATCGTTCGTGGTGCGAGTACCCAATTGTTACCTGGACCGCGTTATGAAGGAAGACTTTTGGCCACAGGACGTGGTTTTCCGTCGCTTCCGCGGACCAGTGCCACAGGAACGCACATAGACTTAGTGCATAGGAAGTGCTTACTAACATATGTTAACTGTTATTTACTAACAACTACTACTACTTGTATGTATTTCTAGTTTTAAGGTATATGTCTATGGGCCGTAGTATAAGTTTATAACATCTGTAACTTTACTCATGTTGCCTGCAATAAAGATTTATTATTATTATATTATTAGATTCTATTGATCTAACCTCATCTTTCGACTTGGGCAGAGATTTTTCTAAATCATTTACCATTTTGTGCACAGTTTCAGTTTCAGTTTCAGTTTCTCAGATGTTTCATATATCTTTTTTGAAAGTTCGGATTGTTCTGCCGTAGGCCTTTTGATGGACAAATCATCATCAACATCCACAGAATTTTGGGAATGATCTTTATCAAGACTAGTATTTGTGCCATCTATTTTAATAGACATGTCCATAGTATCCATGCTATTTAATTTAGAAGCCTTTAATGACACTTCGGAATTTAAATTATCACTACACTTTTTTAATTTTTCGTGGGCATTTTTTGATTTAGGTGATTCTTTAGGAGTATTACTTTGAACTTCTCCCGTGCAATCAGTTTCTGTACATAAAAACTTTTCTGGACTTGTGCTATTTTTCGAACTTTCATCAAATTCTGCTGAAACGAGGCTTAAGCTTAACGAATTACCCGTAGATGAGTTTATGTGATAATGGCGCTTTTTTAGGGGTAATTTACGTTCATTGGTTTCTTTCCCTTTGCTTTGAGATTCTGCTGGTTTTTTATGCCTTCTTTTAGAAGTAGATACCTCTTGATTATCTAATGTTTTACGTTTCTTAGATCCTCTTTTAACTATTTTTGTGGACGCTATTTCCATCGACGTCTTTTCTGTTTTGGGTTGATTTTGTGTGATACTGACAATTAAATTAGGTGCTATTTGACATAGTTTAATAAAGTTTGATACAAGACTATCCATGTCCTGACTAAACTTTTGATCAACCAATTCTATAGTTTTCGTATAAGTCTCTAGACATTTAGAAACGGACCTAGATCGATGTCTGCGCTTACTTCTATGTCTGTGATGTTTGTTTTCTGTCTTGACGGTCACACGAGATAATCTTTCAGTAGGTTTTAAATTTATTTTCGGTGGTGCTAAAACTACTGTTCTTCTATGTTTTTTAGTATGAAACGATGGTTTCATACGTGGTTTCTTGAAATTCAGAAACACATTTCTTGAAAGTGACTTGTTAGGCACATAACTATTTTTTGCTTTTTCAAAAATACCCGGCATTGGTTTAGGTGTAGCTTCTTTTTCTTTTTTCGTCCCGCTAGGGAATAGAGTATTTCCATTTTTTACTTGTTTTCTATTTTTGGGAGATAATGTCCTTGGGAAATATTTGAAGCTATTATCAGTTTCTTTCTTTGACCCTTGAAGTTTCGAGGCTGTAGAAATTGGTGACGAGCCAAATTTATGTGTAAATGCAGGTGTCAGCGCTGGTAATGGGGTTCCAATATAACTGCTAGGTTTACTTGGGGACTTCAGCAAAGTATTATTATTGATGTGACTCACTTTGAAGATATTGTGAGTGGTTACTGGACGTTGTAAGCCACTAAATACTGGACCAGGAGCAAACGGATCCGATGAATTCGGCCTGAATACGTGTTTTTTATTATGTTTCGAATAGCCGAAGTCATACTTTGAAGACAAAGGATATTTTGTGCAAACACTTGTGTACTTCGGGTTTGCATTAGTCTTTCGTAAATAACTCTCACATTCAGAGTCACTTGAACTGTGACCTAAAGTCAAGTTGCTGAATGTTTTATTAGCGAGTGATAATATTTCTTGCTCTGATACAAAATGTTTTTGATTTTAATAGTATGATCTATCTCTTACTGACCTAGTCTTCTTCAATTTTCTCATCCGCCGACGCATACTCCTGACACTGTTATCTGTTTTATACCCCGATTTATCACTTTTGTAACCCGACTTATGATCAGTTTTGTAACCCGAACGGTAATAATCACTTTTGTAACCAGACCTACAGCCATAGTCGCTTTTATAGCCAGATTCAATTAGACGACTACAGCTTTTATATGGTTTAAACTCGTGATCACTCTTATAACCCGATAATATATCTTTATATTTGAGAGTCAAATCAATTTGTTTCCACGTTGGATCTAAGGGATCATCTGCAGCTGCTTCATTTTCACTTTGGTTCTCACGCCAAGTGTTACCAAACGTCGAGGTATTTTTCTTGGGTAAATTAGCAATTTTGTTATTAAGCTCTTTACGTTTGGCATATACCCCCGACAAAACAGATCTGTTCGTGGGTACCGAGTCATCACTATCGGCTGAATCGTATTGATTTTTATCTTTCAAAGTCTTAGGAGCATTTTTAGTTGTTTTTGCTTTACTCATTGGTTTTCGGCCTACTTTTTTCCTCGGTGGGTACAATACTCTATCAGTAGCATACAACATTCTATCTAATGCGGCAATATCCAGTTTGTGATCGTTCTTCTTATTCTTTTCAAATTTATTCTGTTCCTGCTTTAATGGTACTGGTGACGGCGCTTCAGTTTTAATTAGCTTAATTTCGTTTTCTATTCTTTTTTTCTGATAATCACAATCACTCGAATCAGATCGATTATTCGCGTGACTCCTACTTTTAGATTTTGATCTCATTGCTCTTCTCTCTCTTGTAGTGTTTTCCTTTTGAACAGAATTTCTGCGAAGTCTATTGTGTGCTTCTTCTACCTCATGTCGCCGTAATGGAGAATGAGTAGGCGAGTTATGATTGGAGAGAATACCGGAGTCGGGAGATACATTCGGAGGATCGTTGTTATTGTGAAAATTAATAACGTTGACAACAGATTTGTCTTCTTTTTGAGATTCAATACCTTCTTCGATTTTACGCACTTTTCGAGGTCGCCCTCTTTTTCTTCTAGATTCAACTATAATGTTTTTAACATCTTCTTGAGATTCGACAGAATTTATACTGATTGTATCCAATTTTTGAGAATCCATCTGATTCAAATGATTCATATCTGTACTAACTACTGTTAAGGGAGAGTTTTTTAACAAATCGCTAGCATTTCCTAGCTCTGAGCCTCCTTGAGTTATGTCCAGATTCATGAAATCATCATTATCTACACAATCATCGAGACTAGGTGGGTTAGGTATTGATATACCCACTGAGTCGGTTACAGAAGTAATTTCTTCAAGATCTTCATTGATTTGCGAGAGTTCTTCAGTTTGTTGTGGACTCAGGTGTTGAGTTGTTAAAAAATTTGGTGTCATTTCAGACATGTTATTTATTTGTCCGAGTACACAGTCGCTAATAGTTGCAACACCCTCAATAGGATTATTATTTATTCCGCATGACAACGACGTCGGAGCTGTTGTTAACGGTGCTGTACTGCTAAGCAGTTGCGTCCGTGCCACAAACTCCTGTAATAGACTGGAAGCATAGTGCGTTGTATTTGGGTGCGCTTGACCTGCATTTGAACACTCATTTTCTGATCCAGATGAATCAGCAGTAGCCCTCTGTATGGCAGCTGTTACCAACTGAGGTATCAGCTCCATTTCACTACTGGATCCATCACCTGAAATAGAATTAGTTTTTAATATTTACAAAAATAATTTACGGCTAAAATGCTTAAATGTGATGATAGCAATATTATAGAAGTCAGGGCACATCGAAGACTTCAGCAAAGGGTTTAACACCTTGCAAAATCGGCTCGTGGCTGCTTTAGGTTAGGCCTCTGTCCTACAAGGTAATATCTATAAACCGAAACACTCGTATTATTCAAGACTCACCATTGTCAGCAATAGACTTGTCATCGTTATCCGGCGCTGCGTTGTGCACTGTAAAGGTCGAGAAATTGGGCTGTTGCGCCGGCGCGCTCGATGTTTGTTCTGGAAATATTTCCGCAAGGTCTGCTTCGTCGATGACCTGTGAAAGATAATTTTAGTATATTGCTCCACATAAGTATATAATAATGCAAAATTAGTTGAATGTTCAAAGCTGTCTGATATAACCATGTACAATATGTAAACATTGGATGTATGAATTGAAACTCTGGTCGTCTGGGCGTCCGCTGTGTCAGAGTCCGATGACGATGAGGACGAAGAGGATGATGATGACGATGACGAAGAAGAACTGGACGACGACGAACTTGTGCCACACGCAGTGCTTTCCGCTGCACCCGACGTGAACTGCAACAAAACAAAAATTACCGTTAGTCATTAGAAGTTGTATGTTAGTTATAAAAAAGCCCTTAGATCCCATCATTATATTGGTTTGATAAATATTAGAAACTATTTAAACGAAACGGTGAGAGGTACGATTAGCGCCCAAGATTGATTTAGCGCAACCAGTACCGACATTAGAGTGATGCAACGAGCCAGCCAGTAAGTTCCTCGCTGACCGCAATACACACCTTAGTACTCGTAAGTACCCATTCAGATCTCATACACAGCTGTATAAAATTTAACGACTCAGATTGAGTTTTATCTACGTATACAGTTATATGTATAAACATTAGTTGGAATAGACAGGACAAGTAAGTGTATTAATGTACCTTACGTGACCACGACAATGATATAATTAATTAGTCTGGGAGCTAAGCAAAAGCTTGACCACAATTTATTATATCAAACGTGTAAGTACCTATGTATTTATATAGTCATAACTTGTATACATTCAGATTTGAAAAGGCAATCCCTTTCAAATCTGAATGAATAAATCACAATTCTGAACAGTACCTACAATGAAAGCAAGGCATTTTACAACATACCTACACACTAGTAGTTTGTAGGTATGTATAAGGTATCTAAGTTTGACTTACTAACACGACCCAATCGATGTGTAACTGGTCCGCATTCGCACGCTTTGACACAGCTAATACGTATTGCGAAATGATTCAATTTATATATCTAGGTACTAAAGAACACTTCTAGCTGGGTATGATAGCAAAAGAAAATTATATTTTTTATATTAGGGTAGTTAGATTAAGCTGAATATGAATAGGAAGTACCTACCCACAAGATACCTATAAATACCGACCAAGGTCGTAAAAAAAGGTTTTCACTAAAGTTTCTAACATCAGGAAAATCCAAATGCAATGTTTACTTATTGCCGTTGAACAAGTTTTTGTAAATCATTAGGTACATAATTACTGGATGTAAGTATATCGACACGTATCTATGATTTGATAAATCAGGATTGCTTTATTCTTCAAATTAAGTTAACCTAATCAATAAGTCGGAAGGGCGACCAACCCTCTGCACTGAAAGGGGTTGAGCAAGTGTCGCGTGGCCGTCAGTCTTATCACGGCTAGCATATCAAATATAGCGGAAGCTACCGACCCTAAGTCTCGCATGCTTTATGTAATAGAATACAACAAATTACTTACAGAAATATTATATCTACACCGTCTAATTCATGGTTATTGACCCGATAGAAACTAAGTTTTGCATAATCAGCACTGCAATTCACTAAGCGAGCACAACGATGCGACAACGATGCGAGGCGCAGCGTAGATTGTCATTGGTCAGATTGTATCACGTCATTGGAAATCGACCAATGACAGTGTCTATCGCGCACATCGTTGCGACTCGCATCGTTGTCGCATCGTTGTGCAGGTTCAATATTATATTTCGTAAATAGACGAAGATAACAACAAAGAACTTTATTTATGCCATACATATTTGTATTGAAAAGATATCGATCACTGCATTGAACTAAATCCTACAATAGCCGTACATTGTATGTAGACAAATATGAAAGCGCGGAACATTTGAATCGACAATGGAATAACAGTACCTATCTTAGACGGCGCCGACACGAATATCACATTAACGACCTCGTGATCTACGGAGATTTATATCTGACAGCTAACTTCCAAACAGACGAAAATCATAGACGCATTTATAGAAAAAATATAATGCAATCTACATCTTCTACATACCGTTGTGGCACAATACTACAAGCGCAAATTAACAACTAATGCAGATATCGAATGTCAGTTAAAGTAACCAACTTTTTGTTACCTAAGTAATAATATAAGTTTAGCGATATGCAATCATCGCTATGAATAAATATAACGGCGTCTTGGTAAAAACCGGCTATCCATAAATTGGTGGGTGTAAATAAAGTAAGTAATAACAAAATTATGCTTTACATTAGGTACAATCACCATTACACTTCTAATATTTATTCCGAGCCTTACAGTTACGTACGTACCATAATATAATTATTATGTCCTCATTCTCATATCCGTCAAAGAATGACTGAAGTCACTAAAATATACACGTCTTAAAATAGATGTACGCTGTAAATTTAAACAAAGTTTGGACAAGTTTTTAAAGAAATTTATCAAATATGTATTTTGCTAGTAGATCTCAGCAAACATTTCGGCAGAACGGGTCGTCAACCCCGCGCCAAATGTCAAGAACAAAACACGTGGAGCTATTTGAACTACATACAATAATATGAAGCAGGCACAAAATTAGGTAAATATTTTCTTCTAAATATATACTTTTAGGTTCAGATCTCGATTTGTACCAAGTACGACAGTGGGGTCATTTCGTGGAATAAAAAAGTTATATTTGAACATCTGAAAGTAGTAGCATAGTAAATTGTAATACTTTCAATTGAATCTGTTTATCACAATGATAAATGAAAGATTAGCGAGACAGAACGAGGAAATGTTGCGGAACATTGGCCGAGGCCGTGAACTTGACTGTGACAGACTAGCGAGCGTCGTGCCTCGGTGTAGCCGCCACCCGGTGTCAGATTCTGGTGAGCGCAATAATTGTAATAACAACCTTTTAGGTCGAACTAATATTTAAAGTAAATGATCCAATTCGTTTATGAACTTTGAACCAAAACCATTTTTTTCCTACCATACCTGCTCACTCCAGAAGCCTTGTGTTGGTTCCGAATTGACTAGGTACTTATTGAAGCACACATAACTTGAACTGACCCTAACTTTTGATTATATTGGATCGTTGAGAATTGTGAACATCGCTGAAACAATAACAGAATGGTCTGATCGGTGTGATCACTATCGTTCTCAATCCGCGACTTCTTCTGTTCTTTTTCAAGCGATTGGTAAACTTAAATCGGCACCTGAATGTTACATACCTATGAGTTATCACTTATCAGTGATCAAACATATTCGACTTAGGTATCTGTCAATCCAGCCAAGTGTCAGGTTGTTATTGCAGGATTTACACATACAGGCAGATTTACTTAAGCTACCGCCTCTCCACCGGCTTTCTATCTCAATCAGTAATAAATAACATCGAGGAACCTTGCTGGATGGGAGGATTCAAAACAAACACGTTAATCAAAAAGTCATAATATGTACCTATCTTTCTACCAGCTCGGCGATTATGGACAAAGACCTGCACAGATTTTAATATTTCTTACCATATTATTAACGGGGTTGAGTGTTATTATGCAGATTTTATGAATCTGCCTAAGTAGGACCATATTTATTGCCATCACTCTAAACTGAACAGCAATGCAATAAGCGCACGACGACGAGCACAACGTTGCGACATCCTTGATAGAGATTGTCATTGGTCGGACTGTGTGACGTCACTGCTGGAGATCGACCAATGATAATCTCTATCAAGGTTGTCGCAACGTTGTGCTCGTCGTTGTGCGCTTACAGAATTGCATTGCTGGTAACACATATTCGCTGTCTTAATCTGCGGGCTCTATAATATTCTATATCTTCACAATTCTATAGGTATTCTCGCAATGAGACAATCACTATTTTCTCTTTTAAGGAAGAACATATGAAATACATATAATATGTCTGGTTCAATATCTAATATATAAAATTCTCGTGTCAGTTTTCGTTGCCATACTCCTCCGAAACGGCTTGACCGATTTTGATGAAATTTTTTGTGCTTATCCGGTATCTATGAGAATCGGCCAACATCTATTTTTCATCCCCCTAAGTGATAAGGGTGCAGCGGGAACGGGATTTGAATACCACGCGGGCCAATAATATGGCGGTACGAAGTTCGCTGGGGCAGCTAGTCTAATATATAAAATTCTTCTGTCACGGGGTGCGTAATCGAACTCCTCCGAAACGGCTCGACCGATTTTGATGAAATTTTTTGTGCTTATCCGGTATCTATGAGAATCAGCCAACATCTATTTTTCAACCCCCTAAGTGATAAGGGTGCAGCGGGAACGGGATTTGAATACCACGCGGGCCGAAAATATGGCGGTACGAAGTTCGCCGGGGCAGCTAGTAAATATAATAAGACCTGCTACCATGGAAAGTAAACCCATGCGCACGTACATTACGTACTCGGCCTGTCTAAAGTAAGCTGCTCGAGGATCGGAATTGAAGTCAGGTGAGATTTCATCTACGCGCGGGAGAGGGTGTATTACCACCATGCGTCTTCGGTCACGTGAAGCTGGGGCGTCACTACTAATAATCCTCGTGACTGCAAACAATTTAAATTTGATTAGAAATATCATTGTGAAGTTGAGTGTGGAGTTTTAAAATCTGTGCGTTTTACTAGATACATAGGTTTTTGTGTAGGTTGTAGTTATTTAGAGTACGATTTTTTTAACATTATAATATATGTTATAGTTCTACGAAGAGTTCTACTGGAGAGTGCGTATTAGCATCTTACCTTTTCATATTCTTCCTGGCTATTAAAGCCATCGCGTTGTATTCTTGTCATGTACAAGACATGTGTTTCTCCTAATACATCTTCAAGTCGTCCATATATTCTTTGCGTTATTCCTTTTGATGCTACAAAATCCCTGATGTAAGAAGCCGGGCTAATGAGTGCACAGTACGTCCATTTCTTAAATCTCCGACCATTGTAATGGTCAATCCATTTACTGTACCAATTTCCTCATGAATATTGTGAAAATATCGAGTAATGCTTGTGTAGGGTGTTCACCTATGCCATCACCTGCATTTATTATTATATAGGTTTGCGACACACTCGAGCGACACGCTATAACAAAAGATAAATTTAAATACGTGTTCTACTTAATATCTCAATAATATGTCTATGATTATAATCATATGTACGTACTTACGCTAACAGCTCCAGGCTCTGGATGTCGAAGTGCTACTACATCAGCATAACTAGCCATAATTGAAACACTATCTTCCAACGTCTCGCCTTTTTTAGCAGACGAGCTTGTCGCGTCTGTGTGTATCACCGAACCACCTAATCTTTGCATTGCTGCTGCAAAACTACAACTCGTTCGTGTACTAACTTCGTAAAATATAGAAGCCATTATTTTACCCCGTAAAATATCATCTAAAAATCGACCCTGGTTTACACTTGTCTTCATAAACTGAGCGAGGTTAAATATATTATCATTGAGTGTATCTTTGCTGCACGAGTCTACTGTTAAAATACTTTTCCCATATATATCACTTCGTTGACGATGAGAGACTGAACTGGTAGCTGGATTATTAGATGTACTGTCACATCTTTGCCTAGTATACTGAGGTCGTAATGGAGACAAATATCTCATGGCAGTAATTTCGCTAAAATGAACGTTAGGCTTCGTCAGGTTTTCGGGTTTATCTATGTTATCTATGTCAAGGTCACTAAGTCTGCGTAAGTCACCAGGCATAGAGACATCGAGTGCAGAATTTGGCCGACTGTATTCTCTTTCGATTTTCTCAGTGAGAGTGATTGTGGGTTTCTTGGAACTTGGAACTGGCCAGTCACGTACATTTTGGCCAAAACCTGGAGGTACCAGAATTTGTCCTTCGACGTAAGCGATTTCGCCACGTAGTGTAACTCTATGTACGGCACCACATACTTGCATGCCCGCAAAAGGAGTCCACTTCGACTTAGAAAATTCCATAACTTGTGGGATTGTCCATTCGTAGTCCATATCTACCTCCACATACGTATTTGGTTGTTCAGGTAGATTAAAAATCCTTCTTGGATTTCGATGAAATTAGTTTTTAAGATCCTCTATGGTCAATCGTCCTTGGTGTACGGCGTTAAGAAGTAGTGGTAAAATTGTTTCTAATTCAGGGAAACCTGGAGGTGGTTTTTCTGATTTTTTTTCTTCCACACTATGAGGTGCATGATCAGTAGCAAGCACATCTATAATGTCAATGTTTTTCCACAATTCAGCTTGATCTTCTGGGCTGCATAATACCGGTCGCACGTCAGCTCTACTTTCACCTAAACGAGGTATATCAGCTGTGCTTAAAAATAAATGGTGGGGGCATACTTCACAAGTTACTTTTAAACCTCTTTCCTTAGCAGATTTCATGATAAGTATTTCTTCTTTTCTGGCTACATGACAAATATGTATAGGCCTGTCGAGTAAAGATGCCATTAAAATAACGGCGCCTGTTTTTTCTCGTTCTGCATGTGCACATTTTCTTCGGCCAGTTTTGGAAATGCTTTTGCCAAGTTGTCATGTCTTCTAATGTTAAAGTTGTAAATGTTTGATTTAGATACATTTTTAGAGCAGCTGCTTGTGGAGCCGTTTCAGAAACTCTCTCAGTGTTACATGTTCCAGCTCCCATGAATAAGGCGTAGTCACATCTAGCACCAACACGTGCTAAAGCCGCTGCATATTCGTATGACGAACGAACTATTACTGGAGGACTTGTGTTGGGCATAGCTAATATCATAGTGATGCCACCAGCAAGGGCTGCCGCTGTACATGATGAAAAATCTTCTTTATAGTAGCACCAGGCTCTCGGACATGTACGTGTACATCTATAAAGCCAGGCAATTTTATAATATTGCGCGAAGTCTTTCGGCCTCACTTGATCAGGTCTATCACCAGGTTGCCATTGAGTCTTCGGCCTGTCAGTAAAATCACCTTCCGGATGTAAATTATCTTTGGGTCTAACTTGATCAGGCTTATCTGCAGGGGTCCACTTTGGCCTTGAGGGTCTTTCAAATTCACCCTCTGGTTGCAAATTATCCTTAAGGCATACTTGATCAGGTGTTTCGCCTGATTGCCAATGAGTTTTAGACCTGGTAACGCAATTTTCTTCAGTATTTATATTACTTACTCGTTCAATAAACTTAGGGTGGCCTGGAGTATCCCATTTTGGTCTTGATGGTCTATCAAATTCACTTTCTGTTTGCTTTAGAGGTGTACGCTGTTCACCAGGTTCTGGTTCACGTCTAGGTTTCTTTTCAAAGTCTTCTTCTGGTTTCAAATTATCCTTAGGGTAAACAATAGCTAACCTCTCGCCTTTTGTTACTTTGTAATCATCTCTACGAGTATGATCTTCAAATACACCTACAATTTTCAAATTATCTTCCCTACGTGTTAATTTCACTCTTTGACCTTTTAATAAGTAGTTGATGTTTATTAACATTATCACAGATAACAATATAACTTAAACAGTGCTTTTAAGGCCATAACTGTTCACAATTTGAACAACTCGTTCATATGAAATTCCTCGTCTTATAATTTTATAGACACCTTTTTTAGCTAAATCAATAACTGTAGATCCTGTTCTGTTTTGATCTAAACCTTGACTCAATAGTCCTCCATAAAAAACGGCCGCCAAATGTCCAAATAGGTGTTCAAACTCCTTAATGGACAAAGTAGAAGGTTCATTACTAAAGTTGGCACTCGTGAGAGCAACGGGCTTGTCAAAAATTTGAGTAACTCTATTTACAAAATCATGGTTGGGTATCCTGATTCATATTTTAGTGGTTGCAGGGTTGAGATATGGATTGTCCAGAAGTTTCGTCTTTTCTAAAACAACAGTGACAGGACCAGGCAACAATTTCTCAAGTAAGTCATCAGGTAAATGGTCCGCTTTACCCGGTAAGTATCAGATGATCGTGTATTTTGCATTTTTCCTTCCATTCTTAGATTATCCTCATGGTTTACGATAGCAGCTCGTTCACCCGTGACTTGGGTATAGTCACTCTTTTGTTTCATGTCAATAAATTCTCTTTCAATCTTTAAGTTATCTTCCCGTCTAATGATATCTAGACGCTCTATCTTTTGTCGATTTCGTACGTCAAGGTCTCTCTCAATAGTAATGTTATCGACTTGTTTAAAAGGTTTACGTTTCTCAGCTGGTTGAGAAGGTATAACTTCAGGTTTATAAAATTTACCATCAGGTTTTAGATTATCTTGTGGTTTAATAACGGGTGCTCTTTCGCCCTTCGTAGCACTGTAGTCGTTCTGCACAGTTAGATCGATAAATTCGGGTGAATTACTAATTGTATAAAATAGGTACCTACGTAATGGACGACTCACCATGATTTATTTAATTCCCAATTTATTAATATTGCGTGCAATAAACAGTAGGTCAATAGTCCATTGATCAACCATAGGCTAATTAATTGTAGTTGAATAAATCAGGTAAATTAAATCATTTTAAACAGTAGGGCTTGTTATTTCAAAAACACAAGTTGTTATGAATGTAACTGTGGCTATGGAAAATGTTTGTTTCTATGCAAGTAGTTTCATGATTAATAAATTTTATTTTATTTTATTTTTCAGATGAGCAATGTAGAATAAATATTCTGTATTATTCAATGTATGGACATTTTGTTACCATAATAAACTCTTAATCCAAATAGAAATTTGTAGATACATGCTTTGCATTTTATTTATCGAACTCCTTTTCCAACAGCTTCATTGACATTATTGTATCCATCTTTGGTCAAAAGTCGCAAGTCATACAGTCTATGTGTGTTTTCATCACAGGTACGCCATCGCACAGCGTCATTGCCTGTTAATAAAGAAAAATCGAAGTAAATTAATAAAGAAATAATATCTCTTGTAAAATCTGATCTTAAATAATAAAACCTAAGTGCTGTTCCTATCCTAAAAAAATAAGACTATACATACCTGAACTGAAAGCTTCGCACATTTGACATCGGTAACTAATGGTACAGCATAATCCACAGCAAGACGCCGGGTGCGGTACCCATGTGTACTAAATGCTGAAACACGACGTGAGCCACTCCGCATTGGCTTGCCACTCCACAGCCACTCCAGATTCCACTGCCGCTGTACATGATGAAAAATCTTCTTTATAAGTAGCACCAGGCTCTCGGACATGTACGTGTACATCTATAAAGCCAGGCAATTTTATAATATTGCGCGAAGTCTTTCGGCCTCACTTGATCAGGTCTATCACCAGGTTGCCATTGAGTCTTCGGCCTGTCAGTAAAATCACCTTCCGGATGTAAATTATCTTTGGGTCTAACTTGATCAAGCTTATCTGCAGGGGTCCACTTTGGCCTTGAGGGTCTTTCAAATTCACCCTCTGGTTGCAAATTATCCTTAAGGCATACTTGATCAGGTGTTTCGCCTGATTGCCAATGAGTTTTAGACCTGGTAACGCAATTTTCTTCAGTATTTATATTACTTACTCGTTCAATAAACTTAGGGTGGCCTGGAGTATCCCATTTTGGTCTTGATGGTCTATCAAATTCACTTTCTGTTTGCTTTAGAGGTGTACGCTGTTCACCAGGTTCTGGTTCACGTCTAGGTTTCTTTTCAAAGTCTTCTTCTGGTTTCAAATTATCCTTAGGGTAAACAATAGCTAACCTCTCGCCTTTTGTTACTTTGTAATCATCTCTACGAGTATGATCTTCAAATACACCTACAATTTTCAAATTATCTTCCCTACGTGTTAATTTCACTCTTTGACCTTTTAATAAGTAGTTGATGTTTATTAACATTATCACAGATAACAATATAACTTAAACAGTGCTTTTAAGGCCATAAGTGTCCACAATTTGAACAACTCGTTCATATGAAATTCCTCGTCTTATAATTTTATAGACACCTTTTTTAGCTAAATCAATAACTGTAGATCCTGTTCTGTTTTGATCTAAACCTTGACTCAATAGTCCTCCATCAAAAACGGCCCCCAAATGTCCAAATAGGTGTTAATGGACAAAGTAGAAGGTAAATGGTCCGCTTTACCCGGTAAGTATCAGATGATCGTGTATTAAGTAGAAATTTGTAGATGCATGCTTTGCATTTTATGTATCGAACTCCTTTTCCAACAGCTTCAATGACATTATTGTATCCATCTTTGGTCAAAAGTTCTGCCAACTCTATTTTTATTTTAGATAGAGAGACATGAAGATAATTTGAGAACAGAGGGTTCTATATAATATTCTGTATTATTCAATGTATGGACATTTTGTTACCATAATAAACTCTTAATCCAAATAGAAATTTGTAGATACATGCTTTGCATTTTATATATCGAACTCCTTTTCCAACAGCTTCATTGACATTATTGTATCCATCTTTGGTCAAAAGTTCTGCCAACTCTATTTTTATTTTAGATAGAGAGACATGAAGATAATTTGAGAACAGAGGGTTCTGTTCTCAAATTATCTTCATATCTCTGTATGACAATCTTTTCCGTCTTTTCTATACGCTTATAATCGTCCCTTGATCTATGAACATCAAAGATTCCTTCCATTTTAAGATAGTCTTCATGTTTAATTATATCCATGCGATCGCCACGTGTCGCTGTGTAATCAGTTCTCCTTATAACCTCCATGTCCCGTCTGGTTTAAGGTTATCTTCCGGTTTCTTTTGAATGGGTCTTTCAGCAACTACATGTTTCGGTTTTTCAGGATGATCAAATTCACCCTCAGGTTTAAGATTATCCTTGGGTTTTTTCGGCGTTTGGCGTTCAGCTGGTTGCCGTTTATCTTGTTTTGGTTTCTCAAACTCTCCTTCAGGTTTCAAATTGTCTGAAGGTTTCTTGACGACAGGTCTTTCTGCCGGTCGCCAATCGTCCTGTTTAGGTGTTTCAAACTTGCCCTCGGGCTTAAAATTATCTTGAGGTTTCTTAGGTGTTTGTTTTTCAGCAGGTCGCCATTCGTCTAGTTTTAGTTTTTCAAATTCGCCTTCAGGTTTAAGATTATCCTTAGGTTTCTTTTGTACAGGTCGTTCAGCAGGACGCCATTCATCGTGTTTTGGCTGTTTAAATTCACCTTCTGGTTTTAGATTGTCCTTAGGCTTTTTCTGAGTTGGTCGTTCAGCTGGGCGCCATTTCTCTGGTTTAGGCGTCTCAAACTCACCTTCTGGTCGCAAATTGTCTTGTGGTTTTTTGGGTGTCTGTCTTTCAGCCGGACGCCATTGATCATGTTTCGGTTGTTCAAAGTCACCTTCAGGTTTAAGATTGTCTTTTGGTTTCTTTTGTGTGGGTCGTTCGGCTGGGCGCCACTCTTCCTTATTAGGAGTTTCAAATTTACTCTCTGGTTTCAAATTGTCTTTGGGTTTTTTGGGTGTTTGTCTTTCAGCAGGACGCCACTCATCTGATTTAGGTTGCTCAAATTCACCTTCAGGCTTAAGGTTATCTTGGGGTTTCTTTTGAACCACTCGTTCAGCTGGACGCCACCGCTCTTTTTCGGGAGATTCAAATTCACCTTCAGGCTTTAGGTTATCTTGGGGTTTCTTTTGAACCACTCGCTCAGCTGGACGCCACCGCTCTTTGTCGGGAGATTCAAAATCACCTTCAAGCTTCAAATCATCCTTTGGCTTTTTGGGAGTTTGTCTTTCAGCAGGACGCCATTCATCATGTTTCGGCTGTTCAAATTCTCCTTCAGGTTGCAAATTATTTTGAGGCCTTTTCCGAGTTGGTCGTTCAGCTGGCCGCCATTTTTCTTTGTCCGGAGTTTCAAACTCACCTCTCTGCTGTCTGCTGTCTGCAGTCTCTTTGGTGTTACCCTCTCTGCTGGACGCCACTCGTCCTGTTTAGGTTGCTCGAAGTCACCTTCTGTCTTAAGATTATCTTGGGGTTTCTGGACTTTCAAAAATGTCCAGATATTCACACACCTACAATATTTACGTAAGAGGATTTACTCCTGCTACCATGGAAAGTAAACCCATGCGCACGTACATTCCGTACTCGGCCTGTCTAAAGTAAGCTGCTCGAGGATCGGAATCGAAGTCAGGTGAGATTTCATCTACACGCGGGAGAGGGTGCATTACCACCATGCGTCTTCGGGACGGGTCATCAGCTGGGGCTTCACTACTAATAATCCTCGTGACTGCAAACAATTTAAATTTGATTAGAAATATCATTGTGAAGTTGAGTGTGGAGTTTTTAAAAACCTAGTATAATATTATAATTATACTTATTTAAAATCTATGCGTTTTACTAGATACATAGGTTTTTGTGTAGGTTGTAGTTATTTAGAGTACGATTTTTTTAACATTATATATGTATAGTTCTACGAAGAGTTCTACTGGAGAGTGCGTATTAGCATCTTACCTTTTCATATTCTTCCTGGCTATTAAAGCCATCGCGTTGTATTCTTGTCATGTACTAGACATGAGTTTCTCCTATTACATCTTCAAGTCGTTCATATACTCTTTGCGTTATTCCTTTTGATGATACAAAATCCCTGATGTAAGAAGCCGGGCTAATGAGTGCACAGTACGTCCATTTCTTAAATCTCCGACCATTGTAATGGTCAATCCATTTACTGTACCAATTTCCTCACGAATTGTGAAAATATCGGGTAATGCTTGTGTAGGGTGTTCACCTATGTCATCACCTGCATTTGCGACACACTCGAGCGACACGCTATAATAACAAAAGATAAATTTAAATACGTGTTCTACTTAATATCTCAATAATAATATGTCTATGATTATAATTATACTAGCTTTTGCCCGCGGTTCCGCCCGCGTGGATGTCGGTTATCGCGACCAAACATAGCCTATGTCCTTTCTCAAGGTCTAACCTACCTCTATACCAAATTTCATCAAAATCGGTTCAGCGGTTTAGTCGTAAAAGTGAGACAGACAGACAGACAGACAGAGTTACTTTCGCATTTATAATATTAGTAGGGATGTACGTACTTACGCTAACAGCTCCAGGCTCTGGTTTACATCTAATAATATGTTCAGTACTCTCCCCGGTTCAGAAGGAACGCCATGATCGGGCCACGCCGTAAAGTGGAAATGACAAAGGAAATGATAATATGCATGCTATTATCCATCTGCTGTCTGTTGTGCATTTGATTAGGTACATGTTGGTGCATGTTCATCATGTTATTTTCCACATGCGGCCTATTGTTTTGAATCTGCATAACATTTGGCATCTGGTGCTGATGATGAAGACTAACATTTTCAATTTGCCGATTTTGTTGCATGGACATTTGTTGGTTGACATGCATGCTATTATCCATCTGTCCTCTTGAGTTATTATTGATGTGATGGTTCATTTGTTGCATGTTGTGCAATTGTGGGTTATGCAGGTTATCCATAGATCTATTGGGATGCATAGCATGATTCATATTACTCATGTTGTGTGACTGCATGGTCTCCATCATCATTCGATTGTTTTGCATATTCATATTTGTCATTGGTTGCTGCATATGCATGTGATTCAAATCACTCAAATCAGACCGATTCATGTTGTGGTTGTTTGTTGCTAAATTGTGCATATTCATGGACTGGTTCATTATGCTATTACTATCGGGTGTACTTCTGTTGGGCATCATATGCGGCTGATTATGATTTTGTTGCGAACTCATCATATTTTCATGGAAAGATCGGTTCTGAGTCGATTGATTTAACTGTTGCATCTGATTAGTATCCACTTGCTGATTATGCTGAATCTGACCATTCATTATGTGGATTTGATTCTGTATTATTCAATGTATGTAATAACTCTTAATCCAAATAGAAATTTGTAGATACATGCTTTGCATTTTATTTATCGAACTACTTTTCCAACAGCTTCATTGACATTATTGTATCCATCTTTGGTCAAAAGTTCTGCCAACTCTATTTTTATTTTAGATACTACTGGGGGACCATGGTAGATTAAAGCTGTGTATATTTGTACTGCACTAGCACCAGCCAGAATTTTTTCGTATGCATCCTGACCCGAAAACACACCTCCAACACCAATGATGGGTATTTTTCCTTTAGTCATTTTATTTTATAGTTTTAATCATTTCTGTGGTTTTATTTGTTAGTGGTTTTCCACTCAGACCACCTACTTCATTTCTAAATGTTGTATTATTTAGTTCAGATCTATCTACTGTTGTATTGGAGATAATGAGTCCATCAACTCTACTCTCCTGTTTAGAAACCACTGAAACAATTTCTTTCATCTCATCAGAACTGAGGTCCGGGGCAAGTTTGAGGAATAGTGGGGGCCTTTGCTTCACTGCCGTAGAATCCCTTGCTTTATTGATCTCAGTGAGTAGTTGTTGTAGTTCATCTTTCTTCTGTAGAGATCTCAATCCGGGAGTGTTAGGACTGCTTACATTAATAACAAAATAGTCAGCTACATTTGAGAATTTCTTGATTCCTAAAACATAATCTTGTATGGGGTCTGATGTTTTATTTTTTCCTAAATTAATACCCAACAAGCCTTTATCCAAAAGGGATCCTTTTACATTTTCAATTTTTTTATACACTTTGTCATGTCCTTCACTATTAAAACCATATCTGTTAATGACTGCATTATCTTCTGGTAGACGGAAAACTCTTGGTTTAGGGTTTCCAGGCTGTGCTTCAGGTGTTACAGAACCAACTACTACTATGGAGAAACCTAATTTCTGTAACCCTACAACAGCATCACCATGTTTATCAAATCCAGCAGCAATTCCAAGAGGATTCTTTAGGTCATAATTGAGAAATTTAGTTTTTAAGACTTTTGGATCTTCTATTTTCTCTGGAGGAAAGAACCCATATTTTATAGCTGCCACACCAATTTTGTGTGCCATTTCCGGACTAAGGTATTGACTAAGCGGATGTAACACATGCTCATAGTAACCATTGAAGTCTTTCTTGTAATAAATATACTGATAAGCTGCAACTCCTCCAAAAGTCACAGCACAGAATGATTTGATCTTTTTCACTGCCTTTGCTTTAGCAGCCATCGCATAAGAAATGTATAATCCGCTCTTGAATAAAAAATATAAATTTATAAAACTACATGTGTGATTAGATTTTTCGTTGCTTTGTTAGTCATAGTCTCACTCCCTAAAATCGCTCTCAAATAATTAAAATTATCTCGTCAATATGAATGAAAAAAATTAGTAGATTTAAGCAAGATTCACAACCATCCAGTATTATATATTATTATCAAATTGGGTGTTGATATGATTGGGTGTTGATATGATTGGGTGTTGATATTTGATTGTTGTCGTGAGACATCATCTGAATATTACTAGCATGGGACATGTTTGATGTATTCATAGAACTGGTCATATCATGCTGTTGACTTGATTGCATGCTATTTTCGCTAGAAACAGTGATGTTCATGCGATTGTTAACACTTTCTTGGCATGACATATTCATGGTTTGCATTGAGCTATTTCCAGAATTCAGCATCTGAACTTGACCATGTGAGGAATTATTCGCCATTGAGCACATTTGACTTTGATTATTCGGGCCTGAGATGGTATTTTGATTGTTTTGTAACTGCGGACGCATGTTGTGAGGTATTATACTAATAGCAGGTGTGTTGCTAACATTACCACTCATCTGGCAGTTGTTCATTTTGTGACTATTCATCTGACTAGACAAATTATCGGTATTATGTTTGTTATCCGTAGTTCCCATGTTTTGGAATGTGTTATCATTCTTCGCGTGCTGTTGTGAATGAGACGCCATTATTTCTTGCGAGAAATTCAAATGTCCACCTTCAGTTTTTGAAAGCGCATTGATCTTACTAAGCTTCAAAGAGGTATCAGCGTCGAAGTTGCTGTTCATCACCGATGAAGGTGTATAAATATTTCCAGCAGTAATTTGAATGACGTTATTTGACGTCCCCTGAATAACCGAGGATATGCGGGGAGCGGACTGGACAAAAGTACGGGGGATTCCCCGAAAAAATAGAACACGTGTGACGTGCGATGCAACGCACATGACGGAATTTAGTCCGCGTTGTGCGCTCTAGAGTGACGTACGTATTCACGACGATAAACAACAATAAAAGCAGCATTTTCTTTTAAAATGTCTTCTCTTTTTCTTAAACTTCATGTAAATTGCAATACAACGTAACCTCTGAATATTTGCTTCCATAGCGTGCACTTCTCTACATTTCCGGACAAAAAACTATCGCACACCGTCTGCGTTAAGTTCGTGGTAATTCCGCAGCAGACTTTTTATTCGCGGAGCGTACTTTTTTCTCCGCCGCGGAGAAAAATTCCTCGTCTGCGCAAGCCCTAGATTAGAGACTTAATCAAATAGATATATGATTAAAAAACTGATTATAGTGACATTTTCCAATAAAATTTATGTACATGAGAATGCTTAAAATCCTTTAAGGTCTTTTTGAGAGTATCAATTCAATTACATCCGAGAGATCTTTATATTGCATATAACTGAAATTCTTCTTGTACTTATGTAATACAATCTATATTATAAAGCACAGCACTTGTGAAGTTACTTGGGACTGCAGCAGTCCCTACAAAAATAAACTATGGTTTATCTTTGTTATTGAATTCATTTTGCATCTGGTGTGCCATACTTGATCTCTTGTATATGTTATCAATTTGTCTCTGTGCCCATGCATTCATTTCCATTTGGTGCCTCAACTGCATCATATTCTGATGATGTGCCAAAAGTTGGGGTCGTGTTTGAGACATAAGATATTCAGCAGAGGGAGTCATACTAGGACTTTTTAAGTTAGTGGGAAGGGGCTGCCTAATGCCTGATAGTTTTCCTGAAGGCAACATAGGTTTAGGTGCTTTAGAAGGGCCAGGTGTAACCTTTGGCAGATCATTATTTGTGGGAATCACATTTGGAATCTGATTGCCTGTTATTTGATTTGACTGATTAACTATCTGTTCTGATGAAGAGCTGCTGCCTTGTTTTTCTTCAGCTATGACTAACTTTGGTGAAGAGCTGGGAGAACGAGTCTGTGATCTAGGTGAAGGTTGATTTGTGCTTGGAGGTGTATGGGGAGCAGTCTGGTAAGCTGATGATGTGACTGATGGGCTAATATTGTTTGAGGTCTTCATAGAATTTGATTTATTGGAAGGCATTTCACGTCGGCTATTCACTTGAGTTGCACCAGGGTTACTTGGTTTATCTGGTTTCATTAAATTTATATTAGAACTTGGTGGAATTCTATGTGGATTAACACCTGTAGTTAAGGGCCTGTTTGCAATTCCAGGAAAAACATTACTCTGTGGCATACTGAGAGACATACCTTTAGCAGGTAAATTTTGTTTCTTAGCCAAATTGTCTATTGATTGCATCGTCAATAGCTGATTCTGTATGTTATGTGGAGTGGATAAATCCAGAGCAGCACTAGGTTTATTTTCCAATATAGGCATACTAGGATTAGGCTTAGTTACTGGAGTGTTGGGTTTGTTTACAACATTGAAAGATTTTGGAGTGGCTGGTACAAGCTTTGGAACCTGAGCTTTGGTTTTAAGCAATTTACCTTTTTTGTCAGTTTGCATACTTTGCAGTTGTTGCTCAAATGTTTGCTGAAATGTAATAGGTGCTGAAAAATTGCCACTCTGTTTTGCTAATTTAGTATCAGAAATAGGCTTCAAATTTGGAACAGGGCCTTTGGCTGAGCTTTGGCTTTCTGATGTTTTCGATGGAACTTTTGTTTGTGGGGGAGTAGCATCTGCTGCTTTACTTGCTTGGTATACCTTAACTTCAGTGTTACCCTCAACTTTGCCTGGTTTTTTACTTGCATCAGTATCAGGTAATTTTAATATTTCTATGTAGTTATGTACTGGTGGACTTGGAACTTTATGTGTAGTACTAAAGTCATCACAAAATAAAATGCCCGTTTTGACATTTGCTTTCGCGACGTAACTAGTGATGTAACCATACACCTCGGTAGTCGATACTCACGATAAATCGATTCAAGTTTGTATGCGTATTTGATCGATTAGAATATTATGTATTGTATGAGCAGTTTTCCAGTAGGTATTTATAGCGTTCCTAAAGACAAGCCAGATGGCGCAGCCGGCACTTTTGGTAAGTAGAGTGTGGTCTCACATCTAGTGTTCCCTAATTTATGGAAAAAATGTTCTTCGGTTTTGTAATGATTTACTTTACATAAATGTTTTGACATTTTTTTTTGATAAAATTATTTTAAATATAATATTATTTTAAATTACAGACAGTGACGCGAAAAGAATTAAGCGTTTTATCATATTTTATTTATTGTAATATGGGTAAATGAAATTAAACTTTGGCAACATCACACAAATAAACCACAGAGTATATTAAAATTACCAAAAGCTATGCTAGCGCCATCTCTTGATGATTTAAAAACCAACTGATTATTATACCTACTGGAAAACTGCTCATTGTAAAGTGCAATACAATACTGCGAAAAATCAATTTTCTTTCATTTAACATTTTTATTACAATAAAATTCACTCAATTACCAATAGAAATCGCGTAAAAGTAGTAAATCATTTTCTTGATACACTCTGAAGTTTACGCGTATATCACTCATTGAAATGAAAGTGAAACCACTTTATAACGGATTCTATCGCGATTTATTTGTCACTATTTACTTTTAACCCTACGTCTCGGCTACTTTCTAGCAGCCATGGTCCCGGGGTGACTAAAGATGATATTTGAAGCTTAGGAATTTAAAAAAAACTTAGTTAACAGCAAACACAACAAAGTCACAAATTGGGATAATATCATATTTGTCGATGAGACTTGGCTGAACTCGAATCATACCGTGCCGCAGTCGTGGACGGATCTCTTGCTCAAAAGTGCCAATAGGAAAAGGTGGACGCTTAATAATCTGCCACGCCGGGTCAGCTGGTGGCGGTTTTGAGAATGATGCCTTGCTCGCATTTGAGTTTCTAAAGAATATCACGGAGTGGTTTACTAACCTGTTTACAAATCTCCCTGAACAGTGCATAATTATTATGTACAATGGCACCGTAACCACTCATTTCAAATAGATAAAGCACCTACTCAAGCAAACAAAAAGGCCGATTTAGTAGCATGGATACAAAGACCAGGCGTTGAAGCTGGTACGAAATAGTTAAGAGCTGAATTGCTGCAACTGGTTAAAGAAATTAAACTTGCAAAATTAAAATATAAAAAATATATCGTGATCGATTTATTTTTTCCTTAACCAATTATTCTCTCGTCAATGGACAGTATGAAAAAATCGTTATGGACAGCACTGAGCGGAGTGGGCGGTACCCATCAATGAAAAATGTCATTCTACGTTTGAAAAATGTCATTGTTTTACGTTCTCAAAATTGAGAACTTTATGGACTTGAACTGTCAAAGCGGGCTTTTTATTTTGCGATTACTTTACTAGCAGTAGCTAGGTTTTTATTTATCATGCTCTTCTTGGGATCTGTGGCTGATGTTTCTGCAGGGCTGCGAGCATCTAACTTTTGATCAGTTAATGTAATGGATAATGATGAAGGTATATTTATCTTGCAAGAATGAAACAATGTCTTCAAAGGATCACCAGATGGTTGGGTTCCTGTTGGATTACCTAGTGATGATTTCACCTGGGATAATATTTTACTTCGATCACATGTAGGATCACTGTTGTTTGCTAAAAGGTCCATCCTTACTTTACCAACAGGTGGCACTTTATTTTGTGATGACTGAGACATTGGAACACTTGGTTTAAGATCTGGCATTTTTCAGTGATGTTTACTGCATTATTACTGGAGTTCACATTTATATTCATAGGAGCACTGTTTGGTATTGCTTGGAAGGGCACATTTATCATAGTGCCATTGTTATCATTGTTTTGTTGGAAGGCTAGAGGATCTGATGTGATACCAGCCAAATTATTATTAGCATTGTTTGTGACCACGCGAATGTTATGTTGCTGGGGTACATGTTGGTTAATATTATTTTCCAAATTAGTATTATTCATTCGATTTCTTTCAGCTAAATTGATAACTCGATTATTATTCGGTGGATTCATCTGGACTTTTATGAGGACTCAACTGTAGACTCTTCACGCTGTTAATAGTATTTGTATTTGTAGTATTGTGATTTGTATTTCGACGGGCATTTTCGTAATAATTTTTTTCTTGCCTTTGTCTCAGTCTTCTACCGTTAAATTTAGTATAGTTGATTCCACCATTCTGGGCAGTAACTACTCCGTTTTCACTTGGGTTTTGAGCAGATTTGTTACCTTCGTCTGGCAGCGGGCACGATTTGTTAAGCTGTGTCTGCAAATACTTCCGCGGTCGTCTGTATTTCCTTCTCTTCACCTCGCCGTTAGGGCCAATGACTATATCTTTTTCGCTAAGCTTCCTCTTCAATGGTCGTATTAGGGGCCCACCAGGTATCATCGGATTCAAGTTAACAGGCAGTGAAAATCTCGACTGGAATGACTTTTTTTGCCATTTTGTTTATTGTATGCACTCGACGAAAAGGGTTTCTTACTAGAGTGAGTAAATTGCATCAAAAATGGGTTATTTTTACCCTGAAAATTTGCAAGTGGGGGTATAAAATGGTCTAGAGTACCCCTGCTAACGGAGGTTTCATCCCCCGAAGATTCCATGTCATAGAAATTGCTAGGGTAAGAAGGTTTACTGTTCATATGGTGCAGAGACATTATTTTGGAGTGTTCAATAATGTTCTTAGTGGACAACTTAGATACTTCTAAGTTCATAGTAGCTATTCGCGTCGAGTGAGTGTTAATGTCGATGTTAGTCACGAGACACTGGCCCACACTCGTATCAACTACATTCTCTTTGGATATTCTGTCTAATTTTACAGAACATGGAACTAAGGGAGGACTATGAGATGGCACTGGAGGACTTTCACAAACTGATTGTGTATTTGTATTTGTGACGTCTACTTCTGTATTTGTTTCTATATTATCAGCTTTGGCATCGGATATTCTAGGAGAAGACGAGCGGTTAGAAGGCGAAGGCTGTTCGTCAGCTTCTGTGGGTTTCTCGTAGGAACTAGTTGAATCATTTTCTGAATAAGAGTTAAGATTTTCATGGAATCGCTTCCCCATCATTAAATTTAACCAATGCCCATCGACCGGCACGATCATATTGTTACGTCGACTTTGCACTATATTTATATTCTTCCTGGCTATTAAAGCCTTCGCGTTGTATTCTTGTCATGTACAAGACATGTGTTTCTCCTAATACATCTTCAAGTCGTTCATATACTCTTTGCGTTATTCCTTTTGATGATACAAAATCCCTGATATAAGAAGCCGGGCTAATGAGTGCACAGTACGTCCATTTCTTAAATCTCCGACCATTGTAATGGTCAATCCATTTACTGTACCAATTTCCTCACGAATTGTGAAAATATCGGGTAATGCTTGTGTAGGGTGTTCACCTATGTCATCACCTGCATTTGCGACACACTCGAGCGACACGCTATAATAACAAAAGATAAATTTAAATACGTGTTCTACTTAATATCTCAATAATATGTCTATGATTATAATTATATGTACGTACTTACGCTAACAGCTCCAGGCTCTGGTTTACATCTAATAATATGTTCAGTACTCTCCCCGGTTCAGAAGGAACGCCATGATCGGGCCACGCCGTAAAGTGGAAATGATAAATGGTTCTGCTAGTAGCTTCATCCTTTTTCGTTTCGTTGTAAAGAGATCCGATTCTCAGCACTCCATGGATTCCACGGACATGGATCGGGCGATTCAGTACTCTCCCCGGTTCAGAAGGAACGCCATGATCGGGCCACGCCGTAAAGTGGAAATGATAAATGGTTCTGCTAGTAGCTTCATCCTTTTTCGTGACCAGAAAACGCCGTAATGTGTAATCTGGCGTAGATGATTCGAATTCGTTGTAAATAGTATATTTTTTGAAAACTTCCGTTTTGTGCAGCTCAGGCCAGTATCGTTCGCACTTTACTTTGCCACGTTCAATCTCCTTGGTCGTCATTATAATGATGCGCACGTCCTCTTGCCATATCATTGACCAGAAAGGATAAATTGTGGATGCCAAGCAGCCTTGGGTTGCTATGTAAAGCTTGTGGTAGACGTGTCTCACGACTCCGTTTTCTGTTATCTTTGTTGATTTTGGTAAAGAGGTGTTAACGTAATTCGGATTACTGCGCAGGATTACGGGCGGTTCGGAAGTTGGAGACTGTTTCGCCGCGTTCGATTGATTCTTAGGGCTTGATTTTTCTACTTCTTCGGTGACGATGATGGTATGCGGTGGAGAACCCTTGTCTTTATTTTTGGAGGGTGTACCGTCCCTACTCAAGGATCCGTTTTCGAAACTACCGTTACCCGAATCGTGATAGGGGCTCCAATCAAAACAGTCGCATTGAATATAATTAGCGTTGATGTAGTCGGCGCCGGGTGGAGCATCCGGAAGTATATCTTTCAGAATCACACGGGTTCGATGAAACGGTATAATATTTTTGTATCTGTTTTTTCTTATATTCTCAGGTTTAGATCCTTCCATCCTGTCAAATATTTGCAGGTTTTCCATCATTTGTAGTGTTTCAAATTCTTCCCAAAATCCTGCTTTATATGCCATGCTCTCAATTGGACCTTCGTTTTCTTTTTGAAGTTGTTTTACCCTAGTGTGGAAGTGTCTAACTTGAATGCGGGTGGCGTTGAACAGCTGTATCAGTCGTAAAACTTCACCTGTCGTCTCCACCATGGGGAAATTGCGATAATGATCTATGAAACTAACCAGACTGTCGAACTTTTGACCACCACTAACGTCGTAGCCTTCGTGCTTACGAACGATGACGTGTGTAACTCGGTCGCGGGTCCGCACCGACAGGACATAATCACCGGGCTGCCGCTGCGACTCTCGGACCAAAAATGAATCATTTTTCCCGTTTTCCAACATGATTCTCTCAGCGTCCTCGGCAGTAAGTTGTCCGTGGTACCAGCGCTCGGTGGTAGGGTCAGCGCAGTTGAGTGGCGTTTTCAACTTTATTATGCTACCATTCTTTTCGCGCAGTTCACATTGATTATCCATGTAGTACTGAACGAGTTCAGACAAAGTGGCGAACTTTTCGCCACCGTATAGGTCAAGGAACTCGCCATTGTTTTGTATTTTAATGTGAATTATATCTGTGTTCCGTCGCACGGAAAGAGTGAAATCGCCCCTTTTACTCATGCTGGGTCGTGCCAAGAAGTAACCGTCGCCACCTTGCTCCATGAGTAGTTTTTCGGCTGCCACTCCTGACAGTGCCGGGTGAAACCATCTTCGTGTGATCATCTTATGCTAACAAAAGCACCAGCTTGTTACTTACAATTGTACTTTTATATTACAGGGTGATTGTTTGGCCGCCAGCATCCACGATAAATATCCTCTTTCATCATCATCATCATCATCATTTCAGCCATAGGAAGTCCACTGCTGGATCTCCAATAGGACCGGTTGGAAGCGGCTCGCATCCAGCGCATTTACTCATTTACTCATCTGAAATTCAAAAATAATCAAAATTAATAAAATTATTACACATTGCTATAGCATCATCACAAAAATAAATTTGTAAATGAATCTTTTGTTTTTTATTAGAGGGCATCGCCTATGGTTGTGGGTAACACGGGTGCGCATTTTCTTACATAACTTTTCAACTCCTATCATCGGATTTCCGAAAATTTTTCTCATACCATTTAAAGTCATAATGATCATTCTTCATAAAAAATTTACAAATAAATATTGAAATATACGATATGGATACGACATATGTGCAAATACTGAAACCGCGAAGCATCCTGGTCCGTAGGAATAGAACCAAATTAAATTTAAACTTAAATTCCCTGATTTATAAAATCCGAAATTTTCTAACAAAATAATTATTAAAATAAATTTAGAAAATGCAACCACTTGTATAAGTCATTAAATAGTTTCATCCATTGCTTTAAAGTCATTGACTGTGTCATAAGTCATTAATAAATACGCACACACCTTCACACACACACACAACAACTTCACACACACACACAACAATAGGCATAGTAGGTAACTTACTTGAACAGCTAAGCGGCAACATGCGATTCTACAGAGTGCTCAAAGTTGTTCAAATTCTATAAAATTAAAACTCTAGTTTCTGCCCTTAATACTGGACCAATTTTGTTCAAACTTTTCCTGCTTGAAGCTTAGGGGGTACCAAGTATATGGTTTCAATTATTGCCTATATGTCGTATCCATATTGTATAATCATTGAAATTCATAATATCACTTATCATAAATTTGTTGTTACTAATATTTGTTTTCATATATTTGTTTATACTAATAATCGAAACTCATAATCATTTCAAAAAATAACTTTTTTTTTTATACCACTTAGGTGGCAGACAAGCACACGGCCCGCCTGATGGAAAGTGGTTACCGTGGCCTATGGACGTATGCAACACCAGGGGCGTCACACTCGTGCTGCCGACCCTGAAGAAACCTTCTAATGCCCTTCTTGAAGAACCCCATGTTGTAGTCGCTTGGGAAAACCACCGCGGGGAGTTCATTCCACAGTTCATAAAGGTGTTTTATTCTAATATTCGTTTTAATATTTCTTAATCATAAGTGTTTTTATCCGTATCCGACTTGGATAGATTAGGTTAGAAGGCTAATGCGGGAGCTTCGCTCCGCTCCGCTCCCGCATTAGCCTTCGTGGTTATTTTTTTTATAACCATGCAGAACTATATTTAATCCAAAAACAAATTTAAAACAAAATTTGTCACTCTAGAAAAATGATTATGAGTTAAAATATTTTCTTGGTAATACCCTTTATTAATACAAAAATTATGATAATTGAATGTTATGAAGAAAAAAATTATGAGTAAAAAAAATATGATCACTAACGGTTATGAACTCCGTTGTTAGGAATAGAAATGTATGAATAAAAAATATATGAAAAAGAAAATTATGAAGAGTAATTATTATGAGCACAAATCGGTAGTAAGACAAAGAATAGGATTTAAAAGTTTATGTAAGCCAATATGGACCCGGGTAACACTTTATCGTGGTTATATTGACGAAGTGACTGTTGGAATCGAACATACCACGCGACGCGATGTTTCGTCATGAGAACTTGTTGCTGGATGTCCCGGTACAAACTAGAAAGTAGGTACCAAGTAAAAAGGTGGTCTCGCCGTGGTGGTATCACTCTAATACGAGCAATTCTTCCCACTCGCAGATTTCTACCGAGAATGTAGAATGGAATAATGAATGTATGGGATTTGACGTATATGACATTCATCAATGTATGTATATCATAAACGTCAAAATACGTGTCATAAACGTCAAATCCTATAGTTTCATCATTCTATTCTACAATACTCACTCAATAGTCTAGTTCGATGGTGTTTGACAACTGAACTTATGCAACCGAAGAGTTGCAGTAGTCCGGTCAACCGAACTACTCACCGGACTACTGCTACACAAAAATAGCAATAGTCCGATTCCGATTGACAACCGGACTTCTGCTACTGACAAGTTGCAGTAGTTCAATCAACCGGATTAGCAACCGGACTACTGAGACTAAAGGGAATCAACTACCTCATGCTGCTATAAGTATTAAACAAACTTACTTCGTTATTCCATATTCGTCGACCTCGTCTTCATCAGGTAGTCCGTTGTTGCCAACCAGCAGATATGTGAGTACCAGTATTTGTGCATGATAAGATGGGTCGGTCAAGGACTCTGGATATCCGACCATGCCCGTCTGAAATACTGTATTAAGAATATAACGTTATTACTACGTAACAATAAAATTAGTTTTCATATTTGCTATCAGGTGGTACAAAACAGGAATTCAGATTTTTTTAATTTTTATAATCAAACGCTCAGACTGGTCTCATGCTGTCTGATGGCTCCATCCATTGCTATGCAGATGACAGCACCGGTGACACGTATTACACGGGCCGTGCAAATATCGCTAGGTCGGAAGTGGAGGAGAGTCGCGAACAACTTGTGTCCGAAATTGAGACTACTCTGTCTGGAGTATCCGATTGGGGACGACTAAATTTAGTCCAATTCAACCCTATAGTACGAGAGCCCACGACCAAAATTTTTGTCTCATAGCAATACAGCCAAAACCGCATCAAATCGATAGATACGATTATCCTGAACTCGAAAAAACCAATATCAGACATTTTCCGCGTAGCGTTTGATCTGACCGAATTTTCAAAATTGTCAAAGAATTTTACCGAACTGCATCATAGCAATATGTCTGATTTGCAGACTGTAGTTGAATGATAGTTCTGAGATACCGGAAACATATTTTTCAGACGTTAGTGGTGTAGCGCAAACCCGTAAAATCACTTAAAAAAATTAAAAATGAGACAAAAAAAATGTCTCATAGCAATACGTCTGAAAATCTTTTTTATTAGTAAATTTTGGTTATTTGATGCGAACAAAATAATTTTCAGACGGAAATGTGAACGCATTAAATTTTGAGACCGTTTTGAAAATGTTAACAAATTTTACCGATCGGTATCATAGCAATATGTCTGAAAATTGTTGGACATGATAAAATAAGTTGTCCACATGTGCAAAAAATTTATATCAGACAAATTAAGTGTAGCATCTTCTCTATCAGACAACTTTTCGATACTGAGATATCATTTAATTGAAATTTGAATTCTCTGTTACAAACCAATGAATACGTTGCGACCCTGAATTCATTACATGATAATTAACAAAGAATTTACCCGAAACCGTAACATTGAAGTTGAAGGACTGAAATAAATCGCACAAAAGGAAACTGGGATGAAGTTGAAAAAAAAACGGTTTATTCAAAGTTACAAAATATTCTCCTATTCAATCGCTGTTGGATTCGGAATCGTCGTCTTCGAAATCACTCTCGACGTCGCTCGGGAGATCTTCAACGTCCTCTTCTGTAAAATAACTTTTACAAAAGAAATAAGTAATGACATCTGTCATCTTTCAAAGTACATAGACAAGGGAGATTCTTGAATATCTATGAAGGCTGTAAATTTAAAAAAAAACATTTTCGTACTTATTTTCGTTTTTGGGAGTATATGCTACACTTAAAGTGTCTGAAAACAGGTTTTTGGTAATCATGGCAGCAATACGAAAAGTTAAAAATTTTTTTTATCCGTATTGCTATGATACAGGTCGGCTAAATTTGTTGACATTTTCAAAAATGCGCTCAGGCTATGTGCTACGCACAAAATGTCTGAAAACAAACTTTTTCGTAATACAATTATAAAATCTATGTACATTTTCACTATCAGACGTATTGCTATAATACCGACTGCCTTTTTTTTTTGACACAGCAGAAATTGCCTCCCACGCAGTTGCTACACTTTCGACCGTTACTACACACCTAGTCGGGTTCAGAATCATACAATCTAACGATTTTATAGGGTTTTTGCCGTATTGCTATGAGACATGGTTTTGGTCGTGGGCTCTCGTACTACTACCAAGACACAAGTATGTGTATTCACCGCTAAGAAGGCTCCATTTGTTGTAGCGCCGCAATTCCTGGGCACACCGCTCACCATCTCCACAAGTATCGGGATTCTTGGTGTCGATATCTCCACCGACGTCCAATACCGAAGTCATCTGGAAGACAAGGCCAAGTTGGCATCAAAGAAACTTGGGGTGCTCAACAGGGCGAAGCAGTACTTCACTGCGGGGCAACGACTCCTCCTTTATAAGGCACAGGTTCGGCCTCACATGGAGTACTGCTGTCACCTTTTTGCCGGAGCGCCTGCGTGCCAGCTTGACCCTTTCGACTCGGTACAAAGACGGGCGTTGAGGCTCGTCGGCAATCCCATACTCACAGGCGATGTGGAACCACTCAGTCTCAGGAGAGACTTTGCTTCACAGCGTGTTTTACCGCCTATACAATGGTTTGTGCTCAGATGAATTGTTTGACATGATGCCCACAGCTACATTCTATCATCGCACTTCTCGTCATAGGCGGGGAGTTCATCCTCACACATTGCGACCGGAAACGGTGCGCACTGTGCGGTATGAAAGGAACTTCATCCCTCGCACACTCAAGCTGTGGAATGAACTCCCCGCGATGGTTTTCCCAAGCGACTACAATATGGGGTTCTTCAAGAAGGGCATTAGAAGGTTTCTTCAGGGTCGGCAGCACGAGTGTGACGCCCCTGGTGTTGCATACGTCCATAGGCCACGGTAACCACTTTCCATCAGGTGGGCCGTGTGCTTGTCTGCCACCTAAGTGGTATAAAAAAAATAAAAAAAAACTGGACTTAAACCAGCGACCAGTCCCTGACAGGGGGATTTGCTCTGAGCTACCGAGCTACGTCGTCAGCATTTCAAATTCCACTATACAACCATCTTGTATGCATTTCAACTTTCGCTCATCTTATTGAATTTGAATATTTTGCATGTTAATTGCTTTAGAATTTCATTCATTTCTTTTTATTCGTTTATGAGAATAGTCATTGAATGAATACGCCCCCGCCGGAGCCAGTGGAGGAGGTTATGTCAGACTTGAACCAACTAAAACGCACGCCCGTCTGTGGGCCGTCGGTTGCCGGAGGTGAGGTAATCGTAAACATATCCCTCGCACCCCGGCCGACTCAGGGCCATATCTCTCGATCTGGCCCTCTTCCGGTGTGGGGGTTTAACCGTGTGGGGACCATGAAGTCCCCTCCTTGTGGTTATGCGGCTTGCTATCATTTTTATCATTAAGTGATATGTTAACCAAGATAAAGTTAATGAGGTTTCTGTTCCAGTTGGTTGTTTAATTTTATCGCAAGAATCAAATTGCTTTGCGTACTAAATATGTTTTATTTTGTTTCCTCTAATCTTTGACAAGATCTTTAAAATACATTATTACACTAGAAGTGAAAGAGGTACATAATATACTAAATAATAGTGTACTACTAATGCTTCTGTGATTTCCTCGGTAGTCGTAGTACCAACAAAGACGCTGATGATAACAGAATTAGGTACCGAAATTATTTTCTACAGAGTAAAAGATCAATATGACCAATAGGCATGATTAACCCGGGGAAATTACATATTGTAATGGATGGAAAGAATTGTTAACTAGGCACTTATAAATATCAATGTTTTGTGGCTTTAAGACTGAGTCCCACAGAAAAATGCATTATAATCATTTTACTTATCATACATAACATAAACTCACGCCTATATCCCCGAAGGGGTAAGCAGAGGTGCTAGCACCCACATTTCGCCGTTTATGTTCAGGTCCCAATGTAATAGGCGGCATTTTAATCTTAAGTTTTGGTTAGCACTAGATGGGTACAAAACCGTTTATATTATTGTACGCGCAAACATGTTCATCGTCATCTCTACTTAGAATTCTCATAATTAGGTATTTACCATTATAGGCATCTTAATTTACCAACATGTGTAAAAGCTATTACAAATAACTCACATCACAGGAATGGTTGATGAATCTGGCAGCGTTCCCCTTCAATGTGGCATCGACGACCAGGTTGTCGTCAATACGGAACATGTAGCAGCCGCCAACTCCACGCCGACCGCTCATTGCTTCATAGCGTTTCTCGCGTTGGTCAGCCAACACTGCACGGATCACCTCACCCGCGTATTCTATTACCATGTCCCCTGTGGAGTGAAGGTTAGCGACTTTAATTACTATGGTAAGTTAAATAGATAAGAGAGAATAATATTTTGGAGGGTGACAAGCGTTGGATGATGGGGTCGATGCAAATTTTTATCGCCACTCCAAGTCAGTCGTTTTGTGCCAAGTTTGGCGACGTTGGGTCCACAGGCATCCAGAGCGTCTGTGTCCGTGCAACTGACGACCCCTAAGTTAAAGCTAAAACTAATTTAGTAGTAGGGCTGTTTACCTTCTTCGATGTCGCGTTTGCAGAATAAACCGCGGCCGTGAATGTGTGATCTGTATACACCCACAGAAGCTTTAGATGTCTCTTTCAGCTGTCTGAATCTCATTGCTGGTGGCAAAGTTGCTAATCGTCTGCAAAAAAAATTAAACCTAGTTACTCACTAAAGTAGATTGGAACAGATAGACAATCTTACAGACGAATACCAAATCTACATTCTAGTATACTGATGAAAATATTTAACCCACCTTGAGACCGAGCTTTCTGTTTCTTGCCCACCGAACGGTGGTGGCTCTTCTCTGAAAGGCGAGGCCATCCAGCTAAACATGTCATGGTTCTGTTTTCTTGTCACTGGACCAGTACGAGCACTGCCCCACGGACTTTCTTTGAAACCCTCACTCAAGTCCAAATCATTGTCCCAGCTGCTTAACTGACGTCCTTGACGCGTCTTATATTTGGTGCAACGGCTCGCCTGTAATAAAAAAAAATCGTCAGAACGTGCACCTAAATTAGTAAAAAAAATTAAATGTACCTAGAATATAACTTACCCCAGGCAGCTGTTCGATGAGGTATCTCAATGCATTGTTGTTCAGTCCTAAAATATGAGTTCCAGATAAACTCGCCGGCAAATTGTACTGAATCGGCGGCAAACCGGCTTGTTTTCTTGCATTTTGTACAGATTCGATAACTTTCGCCCAAAGGTCCGCTAAAGAGGATGATGTATAATTGAAACCATCTTCGGACGTTACTTCGTATATGAGCTTAGGACCTTCATCTTTAGAGGGTTCGGGTGCCGGTTTAGGTACAGATGGTTTGTTTTCTTTCGGAATTTTAGGCTGTTTCTTTGTCACAACAGTTTCTGTTTCAGATTTCTTGTCTCCTAACGGTCTCTTTATTACTTTCGTAGGAGCATTCTGTATTTTAGCTACCGCTGGAGTCCTATTTGTGTCTTTTTCTACCAGTACTTTTGGTGGTTCGACTTCAATCATTTCAGTATCCAGGCTTGGTAAAGACATTTTTGATGTCGTATCAACAGGAGTGCTGATTCTTGCAGTTTCTATTGGGGCCGCCGCACTCGTGGTAGTTTGATGTATCTCAGCCGATAGCTGCATAGCTTGAGCAGCATCTCTTTCTTCCTTTTCCTTTTTAGCATTCTCTAACTCCATCATACGTTTCGATTCTTCAATGGCCTTTTCTAGATCGCTATCGATGTTTTCATCTTTGATGTTCAAATCAGGCATGTCATGGCTCACTGCAGGTCTTTGCTTAGGTACTGTTGCTGTTTTAGAAGTAGTTTTCGTTGATTTACTTTGACCATCTCTATGCAATGGAAGTACTCTATTCATAGGTCTCATAGACATTGGATTGACAACGTTAGTAGGAATGCCTGTCTGTTGCGTAGGCGGAGCTTTTGGTATAGTTATACTGGAATTGTTCTGCGGTGGTAGGTTTATAGTATTGTTTGGTACAGGTATGCACATAATGTTGTTAGCAGTATTCTGATTTTGAAGCAGATTGGTGTTAGCTTGAAGAGGAAAGCTTATATCAGCTGCGGCCTTTGAAGCAATTTTCGGATCCACGAGATTATTTTGAACAGTGATGTTTACTGTATTATTACTGGAGTTCACATTTATACTCATAGGAGCACTGTTTGGTATTACTTGGAAGGGCACATTTATCATAGTGCCATTGTTATCATTGTTTTGTTGGAAGGCTAGAGGATCTGATGTAATACCAGCCACATTATTATTAGCATTGTTTGTGACCACGCGAATGTTATGTTGCTGGGGTACATGTTGGTTAATATTATTTTCCAAATTAGTATTATTCATTCGATTTTTTTCAGCTAAATTGATAACTCGATTATTATTCGGTGGATTCATCTGCATGTACCCTAATTGATTACTAACAGATATTGTGTGGTTTGGTTTATCAGTACCGACCATGTTTACTTTACAATCTTTGTTATTAGTAATATTCGTCATCGGTATATTAGTGTTGGACGGTGGACCCATTAGATTCTTGCCCCGCAATGTATCTGGGGTAAACTTAGGTGGATCTGGTACAGGTATGTTATTCCTATTCATTTGACTGTCCATACTGGTTATAGTTTGATTTTGTGATGCATTGTTACTGCTCATGCTACAACTGTTTATATTAATTTGCTGATTATTGGATACTTGATTGTTGATCAGTTGATTTTGATTATTTGTAGCATGTGTTTGTGATGTATTCAGCATCATGTGATTGTTTGTTCCCGTCATGAGATTATTAACATTATGGTCGGTGGTATTTGCGCAGCTCATCAACATGTCATGTCCCGTCATGTTGTTTTGTGTGCTCGTTCCATACATGTTAGTATTATTAACAGAGTTCATCATCATATTACTGGACATGCTCAAATTATTTACGTTCATTCCATGCATCATATTTCCTGTACCCATGTTCATATTATTGCTATTCATATTTGAACATATCTCCATAGTGTTCTGGTTACTAGAAAACTGTGTGCTGTTATTGGAGCAGCTGCCACTGCATGAACTTATATCGTTTTTAATATCTGGAATATTAGGCATGTGTTTCATCATTGAGTTATTCATAGATTGGTGGTTGTTATTAACGATTTGCATCGTATTATTTAGGCTATTATGCATGTTCATATTATTCATTGAATTCATTTGATGTTGCATCATTGAAGAATGTTCCATAGAGTTTCTGTTGTTCTGAATTTGATTTATCGCGTTCATGTTTTGCAAAGTTATCGGGTTGTTGTCATATCTACCCCCGTGAATGTTTGACATTGGGCCAGAATTGTCCATCTGGTTGCCTAAATTCATATTCGAGGTGCTTCCTGGCATATGATGCATATGCATGCTATTATCCATCTGCTGTCTGTTGTGCATTTGATTAGGTACATGTTGGTGCATGTTCATCATGTTATTTTCCACATGCGGCCTATTGTTTTGAATCTGCATAACATTTGGCATCTGGTGCTGATGATGAAGACTAACATTTTCAATTTGCCGATTTTGTTGCATGGACATTTGTTGGTTGACATGCATGCTATTATCCATCTGTCCTCTTGAGTTATTATTGATGTGATGGTTCATTTGTTGCATGTTGTGCAATTGTGGGTTATGCAGGTTATCCATAGATCTATTGGGATGCATAGCATGATTCATATTACTCATGTTGTGTGACTGCATGGTCTCCATCATCATTCGATTGTTTTGCATATTCATATTTGTCATTGGTTGCTGCATATGCATGTGATTCAAATCACTCAAATCAGACCGATTCATGTTGTGGTTGTTTGTTGCTAAATTGTGCATATTCATGGACTGGTTCATTATGCTATTACTATCGGGTGTACTTCTGTTGGGCATCATATGCGGCTGATTATGATTTTGTTGCGAACTCATCATATTTTCATGGAAAGATCGGTTCTGAGTCGATTGATTTAACTGTTGCATCTGATTAGTATCCACTTGCTGATTATGCTGAATCTGACCATTCATTATGTGGATTTGATTCTGTATTATTCAATGTATGTAATAACTCTTAATCCAAATAGAAATTTGTAGATACATGCTTTGCATTTTATTTATCGAACTCCTTTTCCAACAGCTTCATTGACATTATTGTATCCATCTTTGGTCAAAAGTTCTGCCAACTCTATTTTTATTTTAGATACTACTGGGGGACCATGGGAGATTAAAGCTGTGTATATTTGTACTGCACTAGCACCAGCCAGAATTTTTTCGTATGCATCCTGACCCGAAAACACACCTCCAACACCAATGATGGGTATTTTTCCTTTAGTCATTTTATTTTATAGTTTTAATCATTTCTGTGGTTTTATTTGTTAGTGATTTTCCACTCAGACCACCTACTTCATTTCTAAATGTTGTATTATTTAGTTCAGATCTATCTACTGTTGTATTGGAGATAATGAGTCCATCAACTCTACTCTCCTGTTTAGAAACCACTGAAACAATTTCTTTCATCTCATCAGAACTGAGGTCCGGGGCAAGTTTGAGGAATAGTGGGGGCCTTTGCTTCACTGCCGTAGAATCCCTTGCTTTATTGATCTCAGTGAGTAGTTGTTGTAGTTCATCTTTCTTCTGTAGAGATCTCAATCCGGGAGTGTTAGGACTGCTTACATTAATAACAAAATAGTCAGCTACATTTGAGAATTTCTTGATTCCTAAAACATAATCTTGTATGGGGTCTGATGTTTTATTTTTTCTTAAATTAATACCCAACAAGCCTTTATCCAAAAGGGATCCTTTTACATTTTCAATTTTTTTATACACTTTGTCATGTCCTTCACTATTAAAACCATATCTGTTAATGACTGCATTATCTTCTGGTAGACGGAAAACTCTTGGTTTAGGGTTTCCAGGCTGTGCTTCAGGTGTTACAGAACCAACTACTACTATGGAGAAACCTAATTTCTGTAACCCTACAACAGCATCACCATGTTTATCAAATCCAGCAGCAATTCCAAGAGGATTCTTTAGGTCATAATTGAGAAATTTAGTTTTTAAGACTTTTGGATCTTCTATTTTCTCTGGAGGAAAGAACCCATATTTTATAGCTGCCACACCAATTTTGTGTGCCATTTCCGGACTAAGGTATTGACTAAGCGGATGTAACACATGCTCATAGTAACCATTGAAGTCTTTCTTGTAATAAATATACTGATAAGCTGCAACTCCTCCAAAAGTCACAGCACAGAATGATTTGATCTTTTTCACTGCCTTTGCTTTAGCAGCCATCGCATAAGAAATGTATAATCCGCTCTTGAATAAAAAATATAAATTTATAAAACTACATGTGTGATTAGATTTTTCGTTGCTTTGTTAGTCATAGTCTCACTCCCTAAAATCGCTCTCAAATAATTAAAATTATCTCGTCAATATGAATGAAAAAAATTAGTAGATTTAAGCAAGATTCACAACCATCCAGTATTATATATTATTATCAAATTGGGTGTTGATATGATTGGGTGTTGATATTTGATTGTTGTCGTGAGACATCATCTGAATATTACTAGCATGGGACATGTTTGATGTATTCATAGAACTGGTCATATCATGCTGTTGACTTGATTGCATGCTATTTTCGCTAGAAACAGTGATGTTCATGCGATTGTTAACACTTTCTTGGCATGACATATTCATGGTTTGCATTGAGCTATTTCCAGAATTCAGCATCTGAACTTGACCATGTGAGGAATTATTCGCCATTGAGCACATTTTACTTTGATTATTCGGGCCTGAGATGGTATTTTGATTGTTTTGTAACTGCGGACGCATGTTGTGAGGTATTATACTAATAGCAGGTGTGTTGCTAACATTACCACTCATCTGGCAGTTGTTCATTTTGTGACTATTCATCTGACTAGACAAATTATCGGTATTATGTTTGTTATCCGTAGTTCCCATGTTTTGGAATGTGTTATCATTCTTCGCGTGCTGTTGTGAATGAGACGCCATTATTTCTTGCGAGAAATTCAAATGTCCACCTTCAGTTTTTGAAAGCGCATTGATCTTACTAAGCTTCAAAGAGGTATCAGCGTCGAAGTTGCTGTTCATCACCGATGAAGGTGTATAAATATTTCCAGCAGTAATTTGAATGACGTTATTTGACGTAGAATGCGTGGTTGAATGGTGGCTCACGTTTAGGCTTTGTTCAAACTGATGAGAATGCATGTTCATCCCTGACATAGAGTTACTGGGCATTTGTATCAAACAGTTCTGGTTAACTTTATCGTGGTCATTGTTTGAATGTGTCCGTCCCGTGATATTCATCGACGCATTGCTTTGGATATTCATTGACGATGTATTCACATTGGTTTGTTTCACAGACATATTTTGCAATTCCAATTTGTTGTCCATTACTCCAGTGTTATTGGAAGTAGTGATTTGTCTCCAGGGTGTAGGTGATTTTGTACTCTGCGTAACACTTATCGTAGGGATATTTGCTGAGTTATCTTGCAAGTTGCCACTGATTTCAATGACGTGAGAATTTTCAATCTTGAGGTTATTCTTTGCTGTAGATGGTGCTATAGAACTTGATATAATTGGTTGTGACAATGGTATCGACTGCATCGAGAATGATGTCGCAGAATTTGGTATGGAATGAGAAATTGCCATCACTGGTTGTCCTGTTGACGATACGAGTGTTACATTGGGAGACAATGATATGTGACTGGGCTTGGGCATGTTGCCTCTTTGTAAGTTCTGTGGCGTGCTGGAAATCGTCATGCCGTGGATTTGAGATGTAATAGGATTGATCTGTCTTCCAGTAATAATAGTACCTGGTTGTGATCCGACTGCTATTGGCGTACCCATTTGAATAACTTTCGGTGTCTGCCTATTAGAATTCATATTAGGCACTGATTTGTCAGACAGAGGTTGTAATGTCAAATTGGGAACAGTTGTCTTTATTGTCTTTAGCGATGGTGGTGACGACTGAACAGTTTGAGCATTAACAACATTAGGTGTTGATGATACAGCGACACTATCTCCGACGTTATTGACAACCACATATCCTGTAGGTACTTCCACTATTGGCTCAATCTTACTTGCTTGGAACACCTGAGTGGTTGTAGCTGAGAAACTGCTGTTCTGAGCAAGTACTCCTGGCATAGCAGTTGACACAAACTGCTGCGAAGACATAACTGTATTTTGGACTATTGTTTCCAATCCATAGTAAACGCTTGAGGTGTGTATTGCGTCTGAATTGCACCTTGAGGTAATAAAGTAGCTCCTTGTTGTATTGCTTGAGGCAATATTCCCACGTTTCCTTGCGGTATCAAACCAAACCAATGTTGGTCAAAAGCAAATGTTTGCGCCAACACGCCAAGTGGTATCAACGTGTCAAGGGAATAAAATGTTTGTAAAGGAATGGCTTATTGCATAGCATTCATAACGATAAGTATTAGCTACGGCTTTCGTTGTTGTCTCACGCCGCGTCGCCACGCAACACCGGCTTGCGTAGCAACAGCGCCGAGTCCGCTGATACGATAGGTAACTCGTTGCTGCAATGGTACTTGATTAGATGTGGCACACTCTCGAATACACGGTCCTTCGTTCGTACCACTCCCTTAGGATCGACAAGTAGTAAGTGTTTGTGCGTGCCTCGCCTCGCCCCCGTGAGAACGAACTGACCGGCGCAGGCGGCTGACTCGCGAACCAGAAACTCACCATCTTCTACCACTAACTTCTCGGCGGTGGTTCTAGAGATGGGTCCATGGAACCAGGGCTCTTGAGCCAGTAACGCACCCTGCGCGTGCGCACTTAACGAGTGCGTTGGCTCACACGTAGACGACGTAGTGGATGAAGATGACGCCGCCGACGACGTTATTATAGGCGCTGCGGTAAACGGCTGCATATCAAATATGATGATGATGATGATGATGATGGTCCTAGCCGCTTTCGGCTACAGCGACCACAGCTACACAAATGTTTGAACCAATACGGCATCAGCTACAAAAGTCAAAAAGTGGGCTGATTTATCCAACACTGCCTTCCAAAGCACATTACAGTCCTCACTTCTCAAAGTTCTATAAGTGGTAGTTCCACAAACTCGTTATATGGTCGTCAGCACATGTGTTGTTCAGCCAGCTCGTGAATAAGCAGTGGTGTCGTGTCAGGGGTGAGAGAGGCTGTTATAGCCGCGGGTTGCTGGGCTGTAACGCGTTCCAACACGCAAGATGCGGACAAACGCGCCTCCGCGTCGTGGTCCCAGCATTCTTCCATTGTGTCACATAGGACGTTTAAACCCTGTGGAATATATTAATTGGTGATTTCCTGTGCTGAATGGAGTTTGCTGACGTTTAGGAGCTTTTATACACGAGGCCTCAACTCTATCTTATGTAGCAAGCGTTTATAGGCATCCAGGAACCGTGTATAAAGGGAAAATTAGTTATTTTTATATATTCGCTGGTGAGAGCTCGCCCCTACAGGTTGGAAGGTTAGAAGTCATTAGTCATTTAAACTTTTTGAAAGGTGTATAACGCGAATGGCTGATGACCAACTGTCCTTACGCTCCTGGTGTATTATGGTGATTTCACTGAAGCGAATATGAACTAAGTGGAGGGAAATCTTGTGAAAATCGTTCTATAATTTGGAGATGTGCTGACAAAGCTATGTTCAAAGCAAGGTTCTGCATCTGTGAAAATTTCTTTCTCTATTTAAAATTTCTTTACAATATTCTCCACCTTTATTGAGTAGCTACCTAGAAAAGATGGCACACTATATTTGAAATTTTAGTGGGTAAGAAATAACTTACGGGATGATTCCTCCAGTGCGGTTGTATGTGCGGCCGCGACTTGCGTTGTACCACTGCCTCCTGCATCTCCTCAAGACTGGGGTGAGAACTCACCTCCTCTTCCAGCGGGAGTCGATATTGGCCAGGCGGTTCTGGGCAGGCATCGGTGCACCTATAATGGTGGCAGGCATAAAGAATGCGGTCCTATATTTTGCCGATTCAACTAAAATGTGATATTTGACGATATTTCCTGCAGCTAAGCTAAACTCATTTGTGTAAAGAGTAAGTTTAATGGCCAGGAATCGAACCCAGACTTCGCGATCGTAAGGCTCTTTTGCTTATTAGTGTATGTAGAGTTTTAGAGCAAAGCTACCTCGTTGAGACGGCGATCGGGTTCGGAAGATATTTTGGTCTGTCAATAGGCAGAGCTCACGAGGCCCGTGGGTGAATCAGACGTCGGAGGTTGCTCAATGACCACCATCGTCCATGAGAGCAGGCTTGCGGGTGCCAGGGGAATTTCCACAAAAAAACCTTGCAATGTGTTAAACAATGTTAAACAAATACTCATGAAGATGGTCGGAGCCAGCAGATGGTATGCAAAAATTGACTCACCTAGAACTGATCTCCCACAGGACAAGCGCACACGCGTACATATCTATCCTCAGGAACGCGTCTTTCGTGAAGTTGATTGCACCATCCAGTACTTCAGGAGCCATATATCTTCGAGTTCCGACTTGACCATGCGCATCCCCACATCCTCGACCAGGCACGAACACAAGCGCAAGTCCAAAGTCAGCAATGCAAGCGCTTAAGTCCGCTTTAAGGAGTAAGTTCTTGGATTTGAAGTCACGGTGTGCTACGGCCGGTTTTCCAAACGTCTTTATTGTACACCAAAGATAATACAATACATATAGTGAGAAATATAATTCATAATTCATGTGGCACAGCATGGCTCAGCTGCAGGCACCCCTCTGCTCCGCCCTCTCGTGCGCCCGGATATGGCTGATGTAGCCAATCTTCGCACGAAACATGCGATCGCACTTGGGGCACGTCAGGACACCGCCGCTGTAATTATAGTTAATAGCCGCAGGTGGTCGGGCTTTTATCTCGTCTCGTTTAGTATCAAGGTCAATTTTCCTTGTGTCTTCAAAGGAGGTTACGCTTTGCTTGATCAGCTGCCTCCATTTTTGGCGATCCTCAGCCTGCGCCTCCCACTGCAAGTGATCCAGCTCGCACCGCTTCATGTGCCTCTTCAAAACGTCCTTATACCGCAGAAGCTGTCCGCCTCGCTTGCGCTTGCCCTCTTGAAGCTCGCAGTAAAAGATACGTTTCGCAACCCTTGTATCCGGCATGCGGGAGATGTGTCCGCACCAACGTAATTGTCTTCGCATAATGTATGCCTCTATTCCGTCTATGTTAGCACGGCGTAAAACCTCTGTGTTTCTCACGTGGTCAGACCAGTGGATGTTCATGATGTCACGCAGGCACTGCATGTGGAATCTATCAAGGCAGCGAATTTGCTTCCGATAGAGACACCATGTTTCTGACGAGTAGAGGAGGTTCGGTATTACTATGGCCATATACACCGAGATCTTAGTTGCCAACTTAACATCGTGCGACCGGAAAACTTTGGGTCTAAGTCTGCCAAAGGCTGCAGCAGCTGCACCAATCCTGGCGTTGATTTCAGGATCTAAGTCACATTTGGATGTTATGGCACTTCCCAAGTACTTAAACTTCTTCACATTTTTCAGAACATCCTGACCGAGACATATTTGGAGTGGGTCGTTCGGTTGCGCTCCAACAGACATTACTTCGGTTTTGATCACGCTGATCTTGAGACCGAATTTTCTGCATGCCTTCTGTATTAGGCCTTTTCACTCCAGATGATTCATTGTTTGATGATACATTATTTGATGTAGATTCTCCACAAAGGGTGCAGGGCCTGCCTGCAACGTCCCCTGTATCTATTTCTATCATCCCAACACAACAGCCAACACCATTGCAAACCCCTTTTAACCAATTCTTAAGGTCATCTATAGTTAACTCGTGTGGGACCTTGACGGTATAATTTTTATTTCCTGTTGTTATTATCAAATATATCGGTGTGATGGTTCGTTAGCAGCGCGGTAGGCGGCGTGCGAGGAGGCGGTGTTTGGTTTACGTAATGCCTCACACTTTCTTCGCAAGAAGATATAGGTGCGAGTGAGCCAAGCGGCGGCGGCGGTGGGTGCCTGTACACGTGTACGTTCTCTGGCGGTGACTTGTCGGGCATGTCGTTATAGTACTCGCGGTCGTCGGAGCTTTGAGGCTGAGTGCTCGTACTCTCGCAGAGAGCGCGAGATCCACCGTTGAGGTTTAACGTTGAGGGTTTCGTTAAGAATTCCTTGAAACGGAGTTCAAAAGCCTGTCCTATAGTTGCTATTACATCTTGGGCTAGTCTACCGCCGCACTCTAATATGTAGCACGCTCTCCACTCTGTTGGAGGTGCTGACTTGGCTACATAGGCGACAAAATCTAATGAGTCCGTGTCTCCACCAGAGGCGAATGATACGCGAGGCATATCGTGACGGGCAATTGTATCTCCACCTTCAAGAGCTGCCAGAGTTATTGCCTTAGACGATATAGTTAAAGCCACATTTGCTCCGGTATGCGTCATTCGTGGCCGTGCAGCGAGTGCCCTCACGGCCGTTTGGCTAACTCTTCGTTTTTTGTCTGCTGACCGAAGACCAGCCGCTGCAAAAACGCGGGCAATGCATTCTTTAGCTACCTGAGATCTTGTATCAAAGTCTAATTTTTTCATTGATGATAGTATTTCCATACAGCCAATATACCTGACTGCATACGTGATTCCATCGCTCGCCAGTATAGAGTCAGGGTGAAGCCAGCCGCGCGCCGGTTTCGCAACAAATGTGCTATCCGACATCTCGCCCACCAATAACACACTGTGACACACTAACAAATGTTATTCTTCACACTTCACCTACTTTTAGTTATTTAAAAGTAGCTTTCATTGTAATTCAAGTGATTAGTTCACCAATGTCGTTTGTTTGTCACCACATTTCAAAAGTTTCGTAGTTTAGCACTAGAGCTGATACTATACTAAGTACTACATTAAACGATCTAATGTTTTTGCTTTAAGTAAATAAGTAAAAGCGTGGGACGTTATTACAACATTAAAGTAAAAAACTACATTATTATCAGCTAACAAAGTTACAACTTATTTGACAAGTAAGAGAACTCAAGTAAGAGAACTGGGATTCCGCCACTAGGAACCGCAACCAAACCTCCTGATTCCGTCTGCTGAATTTGAAATGTTTGGGGCATAATACCACTTTGAGATATAAATTGTGTAGGCCCTGTTTTGAAGTCTCCTTGTGGGGCAATAGTCGCGATGTATTGCATATTTTGGTTTTGTTGTTGAGACAAGGCTGCAACATTATGCAGACATTATGTTCTGGTTTGCGACTGGTTGGACGATTATTGATGGTTGACCTGTTTGGTTGCTTGTTTGTAATTGTATAACAGTATTTCCAGGTCCAATCGGTGTCTGATTTATAGTAGTAAAAGTCTTCTCTAGTTTAGTTTGTCTCGTCTTTATAGTAGTAGGTTTCGGCATGGGTCGACCTCTGCCTCGGTTTGTCGCTTGGAATATTGGTTTCGGATGAACCTGCGCTGGTTGCTTCTTAGGTGACTTATGCGCCACTCCCGGCAGAATCAACTGTTGTTTAGTATGTTGGTTAGGCGCCTGTAGTCTCTGTGCTGTCATTGCAGGTACAACTATAGTAGGATTGCCCTGGATTTGAGGACGGATCATTGGTTAGATGTTCTGAATAATCGAGGTGTTAGGCATGCCTTGTATAGAATTTACTGGCAAAGCAATCGATGTTGCACTGGCCATATTCGGGAAGTTCGTAACTTGATTCTTTCCTTGGAAGATCAGTAGGAAGAAAAGTTTGCCAAATGCATGATATTGTCAAAAGTTTATGCGAATATCACAAATAAAATTATTTTTAACGGATATTTATCACGATTTATTTGATATTATTTACACTACAATGATCCCTACATTTCCTTTATTATTCAGCAGCCTAACAGATTCGTTAAAAATAATTTTATTTCAACGGTCAAATGCAGTTACGATACTATACGCAAAAAGTGCCAATAAGGAAACAACTTATAAAAATAAATAACTAGAATTAGACCTAAATAATTACCAGTTAAGGTTCAATTTCTATCAGTCAGTTCCGAAGTACTTCTGGCCGAAATGGTTGGGCGCTACGGGATGGAGCTCTGAAGTCAGTATCTTCATCTTGGGTACATAGTCTACCACTGCCTGGGCCGCAGCAGGGGTACAAAACAGGTTTGAGAGTATAATGCGGTCTTCTTTCACGCCGTGCTGGGTTAGGACGTTTACGGCCTGTTTGACTGTGTTCCCAGTGGACATGATAGGGTACATTAGCAGCACTTGCCTCCTGGCAATGTCATCAGGGAACTTGGCATATACCACATGTGCTTCGTGTGTGTCTGTGTCACTCTCCACTAAGATCTTGCCAATACGGATGGATCTACAACAATCGCGAAGGCCCTGTTCCATAGCTTCACCCGATCTGACAATGGACACCCAAAATTGCCTGCTCCATATTTGAGACCTTTATAAAGAGCCCCCGTTGGAGTAATAACTTCACAATCGGTAAATGGTAGTTTGTTGAGACTTTCTTCAATCACAAGACGGATAACGCGATCTGCATAGAACTTGAAGTCACTTCGCGAGGTGTTCTTGTCTCTCAAGATGGTCTGCAACTCCTTAATGTTGTCGTTTAATGGTAACAAAGTCAAGTTGTCGCCGAACTGTTGCTGAATTTCTTCAGCACTCCACTGTCTAATGTCGTTATCTATCAGTTCCATGTTGTTGTCAACTTGAATAATTCCTTGTTGATTTGATGGTATTGTAATAACTTGGTTTGAATTTGACGATATTACTTGAATACCGCCAGATCCAGAGAGTAAATGAGTCATATCATTCCCTTGAATCTGTTGTATGTTGCCACCATTGCCAGGCTTTACACAGATATTACACGGTAGAATATTGGGCTGTGTTATTAGTTGAGGCGCTATGATCTTTTGCCCACCAGCGGAACTTGTTTTGGGTGGTAGTAACATCTGTGGCGTCACAACAATTTGTGGCGATGAAAGCACTTGTTGGTTAGCAGATACTTGAACATTGGTTGTCTTGCTTTGGTCAAAAATCACAGTACCTGACTTCATTTGTTCAGTAATAGTCATAGTCATTTCATTTGACGGCCCTGGGGATGGCGTTTCAACTATAGTGCCATTTATTGTAATTTGCCTGGTGTTGATTGATGTTCTCCTAGCAGCTATACCTTCCGCTTTTACGGTATTCTCAGTACCAGTAACAACACCCGCGTGAAGAATCATTGGTTGAGCAAACGCCCCTTGGAATGCATTTTGTAATGTCGTCAGAGTCCTATTTTCGGGAGATTTTGGATTCTCACTTTCACTTTCGCTCGTCGACATCATATCGCAAGAGGGTACATGTCTATCATACGATTCTTTGTTTCTATACGTGCATTGGCATCTATCGCATCTTACTGGTTGCTCCATTTGATTAGAGGACCCTGACCCGTCATCTAAGGGCCTCATCAAAAGCTCAGGTTGTCCACTGATCGAGTTTCCAGCGAAGGTTACAGTGTAGCTCTCAGTTCCACTAGCTCTGTATAAGAATTGACTTGTTTGACCTCTATTTGTGTCATTACCAGGATGATTATCGTCTGCACCGTCTAGTTGCTGTATTGGCGTGAAATCATTGTCACTGTCTCGTGGACTTCCAGGTCGAGAACTACACGTACTTTCAGAACCTGACCAATCGGCAGTACCGTCAAGTTGCGAGATCGGACTGCATTGAATTTTTGTATAGAAATCAATAACATCAGTGTAATATCCTTCATTCTTGTCTGTTTTTGTGTTACTTGGATCTTCTTTCTTGTTAGGGGATGTTGTACGATAGTTCATGCCAGAAGTGTGAGGTGTTTCATCACAAATAGCACCACTAGTGCAAGTTTCAACTTTAACTTTCTTCTCTGGACTATTGTCAGGTTCTTTAATCGTTTCTATTACATTTTCTGTGAGTGTTACTCTTTGAACAGGACTTAATTTTCCAGTAGCTGTAGATGTTTTTCCCATTTTGCATCTTTTGATAGTAGACGATAGTAAACTGCTATCGAATTTGTTATTCCAACTACTTGATCTTTGTTGACCTCGTCCGGTAGTCAAAGTCTTGAGATTATGACTTTGTAGGAGCATTTTAGATTTGCTTCGTTTCAACTCTTTACTGCCTGTTTCGTATCTTGAATTAAGTAATTCGTCTATAAAGTCCGTGGACCGAAAATCTGATTTATCATTACTTTTATCATCTGACTGACCCATTGCACAGTAGAACTCATTTTTCAGATCTTGGAATATGTCTTGCATAGAGATACCATCCAAAAGATCATGGTTGAGATCTTCGAAAATAGCATCTTTCACTTCTGGTGGTAGTAAATCTGCGGTATTCTGAGGCTCCTCGTCGTCTTGTTGTTCTTGCTTGCACACATTGTCTAGTAAATGCTCTACAACTTGTTTGACAGCCAAATCTTCTAAGGTCACTGTATTTCCAAACTTGATGGGCGATTTATCACTTTTGAGCATCAGTACTGTTTTGCTAGATCCTGTTTCTATGCTTTCATGCCATGATCCTATTTCTGCCATGACTCTATCTACAACATGCACATCCATAGTATGGTCTACTGTTATGTTAACACCAAAATCAAACCCAGGCATTGGCTCAGCCAGTATAAGTTTCGTTTTGATAGTATACCTAACTATTTTCGTAGGTTTCTTACACGACCAAAATAGGCGTGTACACGAAAAGTCCACTGGCATTAAAAACTCTTCATAATCAGAGACTGATGGCAGTATTTTTCCAAGGCTATGAACAGCCAATGAGCCAAGTATAAACTGTACTTTGGTTATTTCACTGTACCTCTTCTTCTTCTTGTCAAGTTCTACATACACTGGTCTTGTGAGTTCAAAATCAGCATCTTTCTGTAAACTCTTTTTGGGAACGTCTTTGCCATGAGATGGGCAGAATACCCTCTTATCATCCATGAAAGCGCAAGTCTCCTTCCTTGCACAAGCATAATGGTAGGTTTCACTGCAATTTTTCGCACATCAACCAACACTAGCACCTTTGAATTCACAGGCAGCACACTTGATCATTTTCCCTCTAGATATTGCAGAGTGCACATTTTGGAGAGATCCATCAATTTCTTCAAAGACTTCAGCTGACCACAGTGCACAATTGGAGTGTATCCAATCATTTTGACCACAGTATAATAATCGGCCTTCCATTGACGGTGAACCATTAGTAGCTTTGCAAAGTACACATACTCTTGAATCAACCACTGAATAGAGTTCTAGAAGATCTTCCTCAAATTTATCTCCATCAACTTCAAGTTTCGGTACTACTTGATCCATCGGTCGCTCAATAGATTGTACAGCAGTTTTCACTTTATTATCAGAAAGATCGACGTCTTTCATAGCTTCGGTATCTTCATGTTCACCCTCGACTTCTAAGTTAGGTTGAAGACAGTTGTTTTCACAATCATCATCATCATCATCATCATCATTTCAGCCATAGGAAGTCCACTGCTGGACATAGGCCTCCCCTATAGATCTCCAATAGGACCGGTTGGAAGCGTCTCGCATCCAGCGCGTTCCCGCGGCCTTAATGAGGTCGTCTGTCCACCTTGTGGGTGGATGTCCTACGCTGCGCTTGCCGATACGTGGCCTCCACTCGAGGACTTTTCGACCCCATCGGTCATCAGTCCTCCGTGCTATGTGCCCTGCCCACTGCCATTTCAACTTGCTAATCCGCTGGGCTATGTCGGTAACCTTGGTTCTTCTACGGATCTCCTCATTTCTGATTCGATCTCGCAGAGAGACTCCGAGCATAGCCCTCTCCATAGCTCGTTGGGCTACTTTGAGCTTACTCATAAGGCCCATAGTGAGGGACCACGTTTCAGTGCCATAAGTCATCACTGGTAACACACACTGGTCGAAAACCTTCGACTTGAGACACTGAGGTATGTCGGACGAGAAGACATTGCGCAATTTTCCGAACGCTGCCCAGCCGAGTTGGATTCGGCGATTGACCTTGTGGGGTACACATATTTATTTGTACACATTTACATCATATGTGCTACACACATAACACATACACACAATATTTCATATACAATTATACTTACACCACAATACACAGACATACATACAAACACCACATAATATTTATATATATACATTTCGTATTTATTTATTACACTAACATTCCGACACAAAAAGTTTGCATCCGTAGTAGCGAACTTTTGTGTCGACAATGTCGTGCTATGGAGAAGCGCATTGAATGAACGAGGTGAACTGTTTCGCTAGCCCGGTCGGCGGCCCTGCGCCAGCGCCGCGTAGTGACCGCTCCCGAGCTTTAGTCTAGCCGCACCTATCTCCACGGTACTTAGTGTCGCTCGATACAAAAACTTTTACCGCCTACCGCGTATCGATAAATATAAAACTATATGTTCTGCTTTCTATATCTGTGCTATCCTCGCTATTCTACTTCTTGTGCCTTCTGTTATTTCTATCTGACTTCTGTGTTGTGTATACTCTGTGCTTACGAACTATTATACCTGCTTACAAACTTCTACGAACTTTTATTATCAACGACCGTAAGTGTAGGTACTTACCTAACACGGCAGATAATTATATAGTGAAAAGACCACTATAACTGGTGACCCCGAATTGAACTCTACAATGAGTGATAGCAGTAGCAGTGATGCAGCCCAAACAGCGGGTTCAGGCGATAAGAATGTTACCATGCGTAAGAAGATGAAAAAATTCATCGTCGCACCATCCCGACCTACCCTCAAGGTACCTAAATTCTCAGCCGAGGACCCAGAACTATGGTTCGCACTTCTCGAGAGCCAATTCGACACTCATGGTATTACTGATGACGATATCAAGTACAGCACCGTCACCACCAACTTGGGTATACAGCACGCGAAGACTGTGAAGGATGTTATATTGAAACCTCCAGTCCATAACCGGTATGCTAGGCTCAAATCCGAACTCCTCCGCCGCTTGTCAGCCTCACAGGAGATGAAGGTGAAGCAGCTGCTCACCCAGGAGACACTGGGTGACCGGAAGCCGTCTCAATTCCTACGGCACCTACAGGATTTAGCCGGGTCGTCAGCCGCCGAGGCCATAGTCAGGCAGATTTGGAGCAATCAGCTGCCTATCGGTAACCAGACTGTGTTGGCATCCCAACCCACGCACTCATTGGAACAACTAGCAGACCTCGCGGACCGCATCCAAGAGTTGACGGCACCGTCCGTGGTGGCATCTATTGCCGCAGCGAGCAAGAGTACATCAGGCGAGATTGCGGAGCTGAGGACCATGGTGGAAAAGCTCGCTTTGAAGATTGACGAGCAGTCGCGGGGGTATTATCAGCCTCACGACCGTTCCAGGCATCAGAGACGCCAAACACCTTCACGATCTAGATCCAGGTCCAGATCCAATGCCAGCTACGAGAAGCACCCGATTTGCAGGTATCACTACAGGTATGGATCTCGGGCCTTTTCCGGATCTTTAGGTTCTAAGGTATTCATAGATAATTCTTTTCCATTTTTCCACCAAGTATAGTTCACATCAGGAATACCGAATGCTTCACAGTTCCAGTGCAATTCTCCATTATTGTCCACATGCTTATTAGCTAAAGGTATAGTGAAGTTTGGTTCAGCTTGTATCTTCAAGAAGACACTGTTAGATATGCGAGCCCTGTCATTATGAACATCACAGATATATTCACCTTCATCCTCTACTCCAACGTTAGGAATTGTCAAGACACGGTCATAGTTACTAAGTCGGGCCTTCCTTGGCATGGCACCACCTTTCCTGGTCCAATTATAAGACGGTACTGGATATCCAAATGAAACACACTCTAATCTTATTTCCTGGCCCACAATAGGCGCTTCAGGAAATACTTTAGGAAAGTTATTTGGGAATTTAAGCTGCTGGTAGTCAGAGTGAGGGTACACCAACAGTGGGAAAAATGGACCATTTCGACCCTGGTCCGAAACCTTGCTCATTACATTACAACTGTAATTTCCTCTGTCAATTGTCTCTAATGCAGAAAAATAGAGACCTCCATCATAAGATACAAACACTCTTTTATCTTCTCATAGTTTTTATGTTTCGGGACTTATCGCGATTAATTATTATTTGGAACTTACTTGTGCCGACTCTTTTATCTTCTTCAACAAGATTTGGAAAGTAGCTGCGGGCCCATAAAAAGTTTACTCCGGGATAGTAAGACGGGGGATCACAATACATAACTTTACCCCAGTATTGATTCCCACTTTCAATGGGCCTCTTTTGATTGAACTCCCTAATAAAACCGAAAGATAAACGCACAGATTCTGAGCGAATTGTGCCAAATTTATTTGATGCAGTGCAATGATATTTCGCATTGTCTTTTTCAGTGTCAGGATTATAAATCATAAGTGATCCACCACTTATGACAAATCTGGTCTCAACTAATGGATCAATTGGTGTAAAAATAGGAGTATCTACTTGATATTCTTCTCTGTACCATTTATACACTGGTGCTGGGTAGCCACCAGCAATACAAGTTATTTGTACATGATAATTTCTTTGCGGATCATAGATTGTATCTACAGGCTCCTTTATGAAGTAGGGGCCCCTAGGAATTCTCTCTGGATCATATGTTTCTAGTCCATAAGTGAATGATCTTTCTTCTTCAATAAGATAATGCAGTCTTTGTGTTTGACCTTCGCATATAAAATGATAATATTGAGTGCCCTCAACAGGAAACAGTCCCCAGCGTCCATCGGTATGAGAAAACCTGTACACTAGGTAATCCCGGGGTAAAATATTAAAGCTATTATATATTGAAGTATGATCATTGAAGAATGCATTTTCAAGACCCGTTAACTGTGATCCGTCAACATCATTAGACCAATTATATCCAGGTGATTGTTGATGTGCACCTATATACCATGAACCTTTCTGAGGGTCTAAGTTCATCAAGCGTGTTATAATAAAACCATGTTCTTCAGGGCTATTGACAGCCACTAAATCTGCCTCGTACGCCAGACAAATCTTACGAGCCTCGTTCCTAGGACGATTCGGCGACTTAGTGAAACGATAACATGATTCTCGATATCTTAGCCAGTTTGGAGGACATTTGTACCTTTCCTCGTAATCTAAGCCTGCGTAGTATGAAGCAGTGTTTTGAGGATCTACTTCATTGTCGTTATCTCCATAATTATTTGTGTTAAAATTGTCAGAATAAAAGGAACTCTGACCAGAATTGTAATCGTTCAGATTTTGGTTCACAGGAAAGCTGCCGTAAGGTATTTGAGAGTTCGGTCTATATGAACCATTCTGATTATTATTCTGGTTCTGCTGCTGAGGATAATTTGGATTATACGCACCACTGGGATCCGAAATTTGTGTCCTCGCACAACTCGTCACGGCGAGTAACAACAAAAAAAGCTTCATTTTATGACACAAAGCCGACAATTTATTATCATAATTTGGTTAATAAGATCTTAGTTAACTCGTGTTCAACAAGTACACTCTTCCCCGACTTTACTCAATATGATTCCATTCTTAGAAGAAATCGTTTCTTATTTGAAAAATTGTAAATAAGTGATGATGACAAACACGGCACAGAAGCCTCGCCCATTCAACTTTAGTGATGTCCAATTGTCCAAAACACAAAAACACGACTAAATAAATGAATTTATGCGATGCGATGCGAACTGAATGATACGACCACTATCGACTAAAATTATTATTTGATATAGCAACATTGTTAACTAGTTCACATGGAATTAGTACTACGTACAAAAGGAACAAGCTCTATATGTGCATCTTGCAGTTAAAACAAAGCAAATAAAACCTTATGTTAAGGTCGTAAGAGTTTTGTTGCACGCATAATAAAAATGAAGCCGAGTGAGAGGGCATCCAGTGTCCGCTGTGTCCGGTTCTATCAGTGACTTAGAGTTGCCAGAGTTAAGTTAATTACAATCCTTTGGTTGTTGGTAGAAAAATATGCGATTGATGTAATGTATATATTAAAGTAAAAACATTTACTTCTAAAATGTTTTTAAATATAACAAAATGAATAATTAACAATTACATGAACTTTGTAAGGAAGGCAAGTGATCCCCACTAATCTTACTTCCTACTATTATAATATATAATATTATATTAAAATTAATGTGAAATTTTGTGAAGATGTTTGTATGTTTGTTACTCAATCATGCTCTAGCGGTTCAACGGATTTGGCTGAAGTTTAGTACAGTTATACAAAATGTCCAGAGTGTCAAAATGTCCAGTTTAACAAAATGTCCGCAGTGTCAAAATGCCCAGTTTTTGACAGACATTTTGACATTTGAAAAATCCCTTTATGAAAAATGATAATTACTCTATAATTGTCCAACCATAGAAATTGTCCAATCTTTATTTTTGGGACGTTGTCTTTTTGGGAAATGGTCAATCTAAGAGCAGTCGTTCTGAGATGTGCTCATTCTGTGCCGGAGAGAAAAATTTTGCGGTTGGCGTATAGTTTTTCATCTATTTGTATGAAATACGGACACCGTACCTGACAACCCCACATGAAATTATAATGGCGGAGTGTTTTTTGATTTCATGATATTTTTGAAGAATTTTAGTTCAAATGAGGAGAATTTGTGTCGTGGAGGCTTGCGGAAGCGAGTATTATCCTGATTGTGGTTTATCTTTTCACAGGTAATAGTTTTAAACATATTTTTTTGTGGAGAATTACGGTGACCATGCGTTGACTATTCAATCCTAGGTCAAGAACAAATAACTTAAATACCTATTCCATTTTTTATTCCTTTCTCTATTATAATAACTTTGTTTCAATTTCAGATTTCCTAAAGATCCTAATGTTAGGGAAATATGGATAAAATTTTTATTATACCCAAAAATTAACTCATAATGCAAAATTATAGTCAATGAAACATAATATTATAAGGAATAAGCTGGGTTTGCGGCAGAAACTTCACAAAACTGTTTTATTCAGCAATGTCTGATTTAGAATTTATCTTATATGTAAACGTACCTAACTGTTTTTTTCTTACCTTATTAATTAAATATATTAACCACAATAGCTTATCGTAATTTTATCTCAGTCTAGCTACATATCGTGTCCCACAAGGACCAGGTAAGTACCTACCTATATGACGCGAGTGTGAAAAGCGTGCAAAAAATAAATTGACAATTTTAAAACCCCAGACTCAAAAAAACTTCAAAAGTAAAAAAAAAATAATTCAAGCGTTGTCGTGTCGGGGGACATCTAACTGCTTTTTTTTTTTTTTTTTTTATATAGGACACGTCAATTTGACTTCGCCTCGCCTGATGGTAAGCTGAAACATGTACCATGTTGTACATTTCTTGAGAGGCAATGACTGGAATTCGACTTCCGCTCCATTGCGACGCCAGAATATTTTATAATATACGCCGGGACCATTTTGCATGGATGGCGGTAACGGTGTCCAGCTGATAGTAAGGTCACCAGTCTTTCCACCACCTCCTCCAACATTAGCTGGTGCTTCATATGGTTTGTCTGCAGGAGTAGAGAACTGAGGACTAGGCGCGGAGGGCTTTCCTGGCCCCAAAAGATTGACAGCTTGAACTCTGAACTCGTAAATAGACCATGGAAGCAGGGTCGTCGTTATTGTGGCACGTTTTCGTCCATTATATCGATCGATTTCAATGACATTCGCAACATTTTCGCTTATGACATACCATGTTGAATTCCAATGGGTGCGACCAGTTACTATATAACCCATGATTGGACGACCATTTGAATTACTGTCTGTCCATTCCAAGGTCACAGACGATCGTTGTATATTCAGTGTTTGGACGCCGCCTGGGGGACCCGGTGGTCCTTCTATACGTAACTGAGTGTGGGATGAAATACGGCCAATCGCTGATTTCACTATACATTCGTAATCCCCAACATCGGACAAACTCACATTGAGTATGGTCAACTCACCTCCATCTATTTTGATTCTTCTATCGGCGTATAAATCTGCTGCTTGTTTCATACGAATACCGTTATGGTTCCAGAGGTAGGCAGTGTCTAGGATAGGATCTATTTCAGCGTTACAATGCAAGAACACCACTTGATTAACTTGTGTCGTGATACGCGGTGGCAGCGGTTCAATGAATCGAGGAGTGCGCAAGACGATTAATCGTCCTCTACTTTCATCTGTTCCATACTGGTTTTTGGCTACACATGTGTAAATACCCTCATCATCTCTAGATAACTGTCTTATTATAAGATTCCCAGTCTCAGTAATGAATCGTTTTCCTCCAGCTCCAATAACAATATTGTCTTTCTTCCATGTGAATGTAGGTTTAGGTGCAGCTTCTGGGTTACATTTCAATGTAACATTGCCACCATCAGACCCATAAGTCTCAGATTCCAAAGGCCTTTTCTTAAATGATGGCTTCAGTGACAATACGCGTAGTTGTCCAGTTGAATAGCTAGACTTCAATTGATTTTTGGCCTCACATTGAAACATACCAGGATCCCTAGTTGGATCTAAATATTTGATGATCCGTATCGTACTTCAACAAGGCGGGAAAAGACAAGGGCAGTCGCTGATGGCGACGGACGATTGCCCAGCTGCCACCGGTCGCCTTTTCGTTTCCGACCGCAGTACCCAGATGCAGTTCTTGGTGGATACCGGGAGTGACTTGTGCGTCTACCCGCATTCTGCACTTCGTGAACGACGCCGAAAAACCGACTTCCAACTGTGCGCGGCTAACGGTACAAATATCGACACATACGGTTACATAGAACTGAATTTAAATTTAGGCCTTAGGCGTAATTTTCCATGGCGGTTTACAGTTGCGAATGTGACAAAACCAATTATTGGTGTGGACTTTCTATGCCACTACAATTTGATTGTTGACTGTCGTAACCAACGGTTAATTGATAACACTACGACTTTGTGTACTAACGCGTGTATTGCCAAAACTAATGTTTATTCTGTTAAGGTTGCATCCGGTGACACAAGGTACCACGAGCTTCTCGGTAAGTTCCCGGAAATTACTCGCCCTTCTGGCACACCTTGGTCTCCAAAGCATGACACTGTACACCACATTCGCACCACACCTGGCCCTCCCATACACTGCACGCCCCGCAGACTCGCCCCAGACAAGCTGAAAATAGCCAAACAAGAGTTCGACCTCATGCTGGCTAATGGAACAGCTCGTCCATCAGAAAGTTCCTGGGCTTCACCTCTCCACCTGGCGCCTAAACGGGACAACAGCTGGAGGCCGTGTGGCGATTATAGGATGCTCAACGCGCGGACTATACCAGACCGCTATCCTATCAGGCATATACATGACTTTGCCCATTGTATGGCTGGTTGCAAGGTCTTCAGCACCATAGATCTGGTTAAGGCATACAACCAGATCAAAGTCTATGAGCCTGATATACAGAAGACAGCTATAACCACGCCATTTGGACTCTATGAGTTTAATTTTATGGGGTTTGGCCTGCGAAATGCGGGTAGGACGTTCCAGAGGTTCGTAGACGAAATGACCAGGGGCCTGGACTTCGTCTACTGCTACATGGATGATTTCTGTGTGTTTTCCGAATCGCCTTCTGCTCACGAGAACCACCTTGAGCAGCTCTTTCAACGTATGAAGGATTACGGCGTCCTGATAAACACCTCAAAGTGTGTCTTCGGAGCTTCCGAGGTAACCTTCTTAGGGTATCAGATCTCCGAAGCCGGAACGAAGCCCCTCACGTCTAAAGTCCAGGCCATAACTGATTTCCCCGTCCCAAAAACAGTCAGGCAACTAAGACGTTTCTTGGGTATGCTTAACTTTTACCGCAGGTTCATACCGAACGCTGCACAGGTTCAAGCCCCCCTAAACGCCTTACTTGTCGGATCAGTCAAAAACTCTCACCCAGTCGACATTTCTGGAAGCACACTCGTTGCATTTAATCAGTGCAAGACGAGTCTTGCGAACGCCGCACTGCTGGCACACCCAGATTGTCACGCAAAGCTCGCACTGGTAACAGATGCGTCAGACGTAGCGATGGGAGGAGTTTTACAGCAGCTAAAAGATGGGAAATGGCAACCACTCGCTTTCTTCTCGCGGAAATTTAGCCCTTCTCAGCAAAAGTATTCGCCCTACGATCGCGAACTCTTGGCCATATACGAGAGCATTAGGCACTTCAGGCACATGTTGGAGGCTAGACACTTCACAGTGTTTACCGACCATAAGCCCATCACATTTGCTTTCCACGAACGTAAAGCCAATTGTTCGCCACGGCAGTTCCGACATTTGGACTACATATCGCAATTCACGACCGATATCCGACACATTTCGGGGAAAGACAATGTCGTCGCCGATACACTGTCGCGGGTCGACGAACTGCATTCACCAGTAGACCTTGAGCAGCTCGCGGCATCCCAGGCTGCTGACCAGGAGCTGCTAAAATTTGTAGATGGAGGATTTTCCCTCCGCCTACAAAAGCTCATGCTCCCCGGCAGCAATACATCTTTATACTGCGACATAAGCTCACCAACACCAAGACCTTTCGTCACCAAACCATTCCGGAGGCCGATCTTCGACAATCTTCACAGCTTCAGCCACCCTGGCGCTAAAGCCACCACGAAGTTGGTAGCCGAGCGTTTTGTCTGGCCCGGCTTACGCAAGGATTGTCGGGAGTGGTCACGAAAGTGTCTGGAATGCCAACGCGCGAAGGTAAGCCGCCATGTGTCAGCACCATTAGGCACGTTCGACCTGCCTCGAGCGCGTTTCGCGTTTATACACGCGGACATCATTGGCCCACTACCCATATCCCAGGGGTACCGCTACTGTCTGACGGTCGTAGACCGTTTCACCCGCTGGCCAGAGGTCACACCGATGACCGACATTACGGCCGAAACAGTCGGGAAGGCGTTGATATCGTGGATATCCAGATTTGGATGTCCAACGGATATCGTAACCGACCGCGGGCGGCAGTTTGAATCCGCACTTTTCCAGTACCTTGGAAAAGTGATCGGATTTAAACATCGCCGCACAACCGCGTACAGGCCGGCCTGCAACGGCCTCGTGGAACGGATGCACCGTCAACTTAAAGCGGCCCTGATGTGCCACGCAGACTGCTCCTGGGCAGAGAGCTTACCCCTAGTCCTCCTAGGCATAAGGGCCTCGTTCAAGGAGGACCTCAACAGTTCACCAGCAGAACTCGTTTATGGAGAACCATTACGTCTGCCTGGTGAGTTCTTTTCGACGCCTACCCCTGGTACAACTGACGTATCAGATTTTACCTCGCGTCTCAGGAACCTTACCTCTAAGCTCCGCCCTACTCCTGCCGCTCGACACGGCAGACACAACATCTTTGTTTTCAAAGATCTGTCTTCCTCGAGTCACATATTTTTGAGGGATGACTCCATAAGAGGTTCCTTGCAGCCCCCTTATACTGGCCCTTATCCGGTGCTCGAAAGGGGAGACAAGACCTTCAAGATACTGGTGAGGGGTAAAAGCGTCACAGTAACCGTAGACCGCCTAAAACCGGCCTACCTACTGGTGGACCCGTCGCCCACTGCCAGTCCTACTACCACCTCCACCACTAATTCCCCACTGTCTAACTTATCGGACCCACTTTCATTACAGCCCAGCGTACCAGGCCCGATACCTGACAGAACAACCCGATCTGGTCGCAGAGTCCGATTCCCGGATTATTATCGTCCGTAGTGACGGCCTCTGGGGGGGAGTGATGTGGGGTACACATATTTATTTGTACACATTTACATCATATGTGCTACACACATAACACATACACACAATATTTCATATACAATTATACTTACACCACAATACACAGACATACATACAAACACCACATAATATTTATATATATACATTTCGTATTTATTTATTACACTAACATTCCGACACAAAAAGTTTGCATCCGTAGTAGCGAACTTTTGTGTCGACAATGTCGTGCTATGGAGAAGCGCATTGAATGAACGAGGTGAACTGTTTCGCAAGCCCGGTCGGCGGCCCTGCGCCAGCGCCGCGTAGTGACCGCTCCCGAGCTTTAGTCTAGCCGCACCAATCTCCACGGTACTTAGTGTCGCTCGATACAAAAACTTTTACCGCCTACCGCGTATCGATAAATATAAAACTATATGTTCTGCTTTCTATCTCTGTGCTATCCTCGCTATTCTAGGTAAACCTTGCTTTGTATTTGCATCTTTATTATCCACACTTGCATCACCATTTAGGCACTCATCACATTCTGCTTTTAAAAATAACCACTCGCTAACTTGGTTGACATCAGCCTCAGATAAAGATTTTGATTGCAGGATTTTATTAAAAAGGCCCTCCGCATTAGAGACTAATTTTATCCATTGTGTGGTAGCAAATTGTAAATTAAAATTGTTATCTGAGTGTGGTAGCATCGATTTTTCTGAATACACAGGTGTGTTATTATCAGCAAATAAATTAACAGTCACAAAATTCTTGATGCCTCTGCAGCACAAACATAAGTTGAGTGTTTTCAATGTTTCTTGGTAGTCTTCTGGTTCTGTGCTTATACATCCAATAACCCATGTGAAAGCTCTACCACCAAAAGAGTCTCTAAGCATTGCTGTAAGTATGCACTGATCATAATTTATTTGCTTGGGTGGGTTACCTGCTAATAGTTCTTTAATAATGTTCTCTAAAGCAAACAATCCAGGCTCAGGATATGCAGCGAGATCACAGAAACTGGCAGTTGACATTCTATGGTTTAGAACACCATTGGTACTGACCCACTTCTGTTCCACACTGACTGTGAATACAGTGTGATTATTCCCTTGACATCTCTGTCTCCATCCAAGTTGTAAATATTGAAAAGCCTCTTCAACATTACAGCACCTTACGAGACCAGCACCCAGCACATCAAATATGTTATTATTAACAACTTGCATCCAAGTTATATGAAGAATGAATTCCCTTTCAGGCATTTGATTAAGTTTGTGAAATATTCCAGATAAGAACCGAGGCACAATACCTTGATCACATTCACTGTGGATGCATTCAAAACCAGCACCAAATAAAGTATAAGTTTTGCCTGTCTTGGCCTGTCCAAACACAACAACTGAAGTATCACATCCATCTAGGAAACAGTTGATTTGAGGTATCATGAATGAGTTGAAAAGGTGCGCCTGTGTGCAGTCCACTGGCAGTGCTCTATTCACATGAAACGTTTGACCACTTTCTGTGATGACTATTTGTGTGACAGGATTGCTAAATATGCATTGCGATGAGTCTGCGAGACTTGGCGGTTTCAGTCTCACGGCTATTTGTACTGGGATGTCCATTATGCGTTTTTCGGAATCAGGTGTTATGGTGAAAGCTGTATTTTTAATTTCACAATAACTTGATCAAAACAAGTTTTGTTACGAAATTATTATAACTTGCATTATTGTAAGTACATAGGTACAAGATGATATAGCAAAAGATCGAAGTAGTGATTTGCTTGGATATAAAATGTAAACATACCAAACCTAGGTATACACTAATAACTGTATAGTTATATATACAACATTACGGCCGGTAGTACAATATATAGTATAGTGAGGGACCACGTTTCAGTGCCATAAGTCATCACTGGTAACACACACTGGTCGAAAACCTTCGACTTGAGACACTGAGGTATGTCGGACGAGAAGACATTGCGCAATTTTCCGAACGCTGCCCAGCCGAGTTGGATTCGGCGATTGACCTCTTTCTTGAAGTTGGACCTACCTAACTGGACTACTTGTCCTAGGTAGACGTACGAGTCAACCACTTCAAGAACCGAGCTCTCAACAGATATCGGGGTAGGTACAACATGGGCATTGCACATCACCTTTGTCTTGTCCATGTTCATTTTAAGACCCACCTGTTGAGAAACTCGGTTGAGGCCTTCGAGCATCGTGTTGAGATCTTCCATCGATTCTGCCATGACTACAATATCGTCGGCAAACCGGAGGTGAGTGATGTATTCGCCATTAATATTGATGCCGAATCCTTTCCTTTCCAGGAGCTTGAAGGTATTCTCCAAAGTGGCCGTAAACAGTTTCGGAGATATCACGTCTCCCTGTCTTACGCCTCTTTTCAAAGGGATCGCCCTCGAACTCTGTTCCTGTACTCGAACCGACATGGTGGCGTTATTATACAAACACTTCAACACTTCGATGTACCGATAGTCAATACGGCACCGCTGGAGAGACTCAAGCACAGCCCATGTCTCGACCGAATCAAAGGCTTTCTCATAGTCCACAAACGCTAAGCAAAGTGGTAAATTATACTCTTCGGTCTTCTGTATAACATGCCGCAGCGTATGGATGTGGTCTATGGTACTGTAGCCTCTTCGGAAACCGGCTTGTTCGGGAGGCTGGAAGTCATCAAGCCTGCGCTCGAGACGGTTCGTAATGACCCTTGAAAACAGCTTGTAAACATGGCTCACAAGCGAGATGGGTCTGTAATTCTTCAGTAAGGTATTGTCACCTTTCTTAAAGAACAGCACCACCACGCCTCTGTTCCACGCTTCTGGCGTTATGCCCTCGAGGACGACGGTGTTAAAAAGCCTCTGAAGGACTTTAAGTACCGGTGCTCCACCCGCTTTCAGAAGCTCTGAGGTGATTCCGTCGTCACCCGGTGCCTTGTTGTTCTTAAGCTGATTCAGGGCCATTCTAATCTCGTACAGGCTGATGTCCGGAATATCCTCGGTGAAGTGTCGGGTCAACTTGGCTCTTGGGTCGGTCGCCATGTTGCCAGCAGGATTAGCGACCGAAGCGTATAGCTGTCCATAGAACCTTTCGATCTCCTCCAAAACCTCAGCCTTGGTCGACGCTATACTGCCATCTTCTCTCTTCAGCTTAGTCAACTGGCTTTGCCCAACAGACAGGTTTCTTGCGAACACTTTGGAGCCTTTGTTCCGCTCGATTGTCTCTTTAATATGTTCAGTATTAAAGAGACGTATGTCGTGTCGCAGAGATTTGGAAATCTGTCTGTTGAGCTGCCTATATGACTCTGCATCATCGGAAGACTGCAGTCGAAGTGAGCGTCGTTTAGCCATGAGTTTTTGGGTATGATCGGAGAGTTTCTGAGGTCTATTTGAACGGCGGGGTCTGAAGTGCTTAGAGCCCACCGTTGGACAGTTTCTACGAGCCTGTTGTTTATCTCGTCCACCGACGCAAAGTTCTGTAGGCAATCAAAGCGACTTGAAAGCTCAAGCTGAAAGTTCTCGGGGTTTTGGATTTGGACACGAGTAGGTCGGAGTGTAGACTTCATCAGGCGGGACCTTTCGAGTTTAACGTTAATACCCAATGTGCCTCTTACGATTCTGTGATCACTACCGGTTTTCACCCTGTGGATCACGGAGACATCACTGAATATTCGTTTCTCGTTGGTCATGATGAAGTCTATCTCATTCCTCCTGGAACCATCAGGGCTCATCCAGGTCCATTTCCTGTGCGGCGGCTTCTGAAAGAAAGAGTTCATCATGAAGAGTCCCTCTTTCTCCAGAAAGGCAGCCAGCCTCTGTCCCCGCGGGTTCCGTGGTCCATATCCAAATTGCCCTACTCTCAACTCATCATCGCTTTGCTTACCCAACTTTGCGTTGAAGTCCCCCATAACAACAGTGAAGCGGGTCTTAGACGTATGTATGGCCCTACTTACGTCCTCATACATAGTCTCCACTTCATCATCTGGGCGTTTCGAGGTCGGTGCGTACACCTGAATGACCTTCAGCGAATACCTCTTGGATATTCTGAGTATTAGGTATACAACCCTGCTCGACACACTTTCGATGGTAATGATGTTGTTAATGAGGGATCTGTGAACGAGAAAACCGACACCACCTTGCGACTGCTGGTCGCCTTCCCGGTGGTAGAGCAGGTTGCCGGATCCTAGGGTTATCGTGTCCTCGCCCTCTCTACGGACTTCAGACAACCCCACAATATCCCAGCGCAACTTACTCAACTCTTCTTCCAGCTCAGCAATCCTCTCGTCAGTCCTCATCGTGCGTACGTTGTGCGTTACCAGGGCCAGTCGTCGTTTGGGGTGGTAGCCGGATCTCTGCCGGGGATTCTTAGCACCCCCTGCTCCGCCGTTACCCTGGCCGCTACCGGAGCCAGGTTTAGCGGAGCTGCCGGGGACTAGGGGCCTGGTCCTATTTGTGCCTGTCATAGGGGGGGAGTTTGCCCATAATCGCCACGCTGGGCAGGCGTGTTGGCAATCGCAGGACGTAGCTTCGCGGCGAGGATGCTGCTGCCCATCCTCGCCCTGTGCCATTTTAGCTACGCCGATTTGAAATGGTTATACCGCCATTGGTCGGTTCCGCTGTACCTCAGTCGGCTCCTACGACACCTGGTACTAGAGGGGGGTACTATTCTACTCTGCCGGTACCCCACGGCCTATATACTACCGCTACCAAAAATTGCTTTTAGTGAACCTAGCAAGAGATATTTTGTCTAACTATAGCATAGACCTTTTGTTAAACTGGGATCGTGTATAATTAAATCGTGTTATTTGAATCATCATAAGAAAAACTGAATGAAGACTTAGAGGCTGGGCTCAATGATTTTATATTAAAAATAGATAGATAGAGACTATAAAGATATTCCCTCAAAATTGGAATAATTCGATTTTTTCAATGCAATCATGAGAATTCCGGTACCGTGTTTCGTACATATCTTAAAAATTCAAATTTATCAGTGTTCTCGTGTGAGTAGCCTCATGCAAATGCCTTTATGGAGAAGAAATTAAAACTAATCGCACTCCTTTTAGCTCTAGCGGCATAACAAAATTCAGTATGTGTGCGCCGCTCTATTCAAATATAATTCATTTATGCACGTTTTATGAATCGGTGTTGAATATTCCGATCCAGAAATGAAAACGCTCATCAGTACCATTCTTACAAATCGATCTGAGAAATTTCATAGTCCAATGTTTGGGAATTGTATGGAATTCCAGGTTTTCTGAATTGATAATATGAATTCAAATAGCTATTCAGACTGTGTAAGGCCAGCCTAAAATAATCTACCTTATTTTAATACAAGAGCACTGGCTGAGGCGTGCCTCCTGAAGCCAATGTGTGACGTTTATCTAAATTACCAGCCCAGCTGACGCTGCTGCTGCTGTTGTTGCAGTTGGTCGCGTAACTGGTGCAGTGCGCGTTCCGGTTGACTGTGTTGCATCTGTGCGACCAAGTTCCTAGCTGCCGCGCGCAGTTCATACAGTTTACGTGACTCTAGGTACAGAAGAGTTGCTGCGGCACCAAATAAAAAGAATGCCACTACGGAAAAAGCGTAGGACCATGACAAGACGTTAAAGGAGGGTAAAGGAGCCAATCGCGGCGGTAGCAGTTGCCGCCGAATATAGCAACTGCCAAGAATAAACATACACTGGCTGTAGCCACCATGATGAAAGCTGAGGTCACAAAAATCCACTCGTAACGTAACACACTGCGTAAAGGCCAACGCACAATGACACATGCAAGCAAAACTTGAGATGTAAAAGATAGTATCAAAGCTAGTGTAACAAAGAATTGAACTGCCATCAACCAACCAGGTAGGAGCCATTCTCTAATCACATAGAATTCCTCACTAAATATGTAGTGACATCCATCGAACAATTTGTCGAATTGGTACGAAGGGAAACGAAAACTTGAAACTTGAAAACATTTCTGGATAGGACTCTATCCAGTATGGGCCGGCAAACGACAGAAGGAGAAACAAACCAGCCACGTAAGTGATACTGGCTCCAATGAGTGTGGCATTTGAAGCTCTGGGATAATCATTATTCGCTGTTTTCACAATCAAACCATGGGAATGTCTCTGAGAATAAATCCTTATAAATCGAACTAAGATCGTCATTTGTTGTCCTTTGGATTACGTCTTTCATGTCATGATTGAAGTCTTTTAGAGAAACATACCCATCACTGTTTACTCTCTTTTTAATGTCCAAAAGTGATGGAGATATTACTCTGTCTAAATCATCACTGTTGTCGACATCTGGTGTAGGTCTTATTACGACTGGGCTAAGATCTTGTTCACTTCGAGCTTGTGGAAAACTCTTTATAGGTTCATCATCATCTGATATTGCCTCATATTTGTCATCGTGAACAGTTGTGGTCAACATGGTCGTCGCCTTTTCCGTTTTTGCTTGTGGAGGATAATTTTCGTGTACCTCAACACAAGAAGATTCAAATTCTGTCTTGGTGCCATACAGGCCTGTTGAAAAGCAAATTTCTTTATTTTGCATCAATGGCTCCTGTAGGTTGACCACTTTATGGGATGTGTGTGGAATATCCTCTTTCTGCATATCCACATCTTGCATTAAAGTTGGTTGCCACATGTGTGGTGTATTTTCATCAAATTTATTCTGGGGAAAGTTGTTATTCCGTCTGTCTCTTGACGTATTTCTGTAAACTTTGGTCTCTGAAGTCTTCATGGACTCATCCACGACGTCGAAGTGTAGCTTCCTTATCGCTTGCGGCGACAGTAGCCGATATGGTTTATTTGGTACTGGTGTGTTCTTGTGCGGTGTTAATTTCAGTAACGCGCACGCCTTTTTGTTCTTTGCGAGCAACTTTAGTAAGTGTAGTAGTCGGCTTTTAAGATGTTCTGTAAGCATCTTCCTCCATGGCGGGTCATTTGGCATGCATTTACAGCATATGTATTCGATTGATGGCGGTAATGCTGATAAGAGCTGGTATCCCTCTCCACTGAGTTCTTCACAGCTCGCGTGTACCCATCTGCCGCACCAACCACACTCCATCATCTAGAAAGGATATACAAACACTCATGAATTGTCTGAACAAGGACATAGCACAGTAAAGTTTTTTTTACTGTAGGTAAAAAAAGAGAAAGAATCCTACCTTGCTATCAAAATCATTGTCCCTGTAGCAAGCCTGGCAGAGAGGACAATAGTTGCCCTTCTGTCGCAGTTTGAAGCAAGGCCCACAGAATGGTAGACTGCCCACAAACTTGCTCACTCGACTACTATCACAACTCTTGCATTTCAGGCAGGCACTGCATATCTGTAAATAATTTATAGTGATGTTACGTAAAATTAAGAGGGAGCTGCTATCATTAATTCATGATGTGTATGAGAGAGAGAGATAGAGGTAAAACACCCTACTAAAATCTCAGTCTAAAAGAGTAACACAGACGGAACTCATAGAATTAATGTGGAAAGCCACCGAAAGTAATACTAAAGTAGTACCGTTTCGCTCGGTACTACTAAAGTATTATTTTATGCAGTTTCACGCGCTAGTTCTATGCGTGCCGTCTATCTCTTTTAGTTTCGAGACAAATCTCATCACATTTAATAGGATCTTGATCTTGCTAAAGCAAGACAAAACAAAAAATTTAACTCTGGGCTCCAATAACTAGTTGAAAAAGCCTGGACGTCCGCTTCAAACATTAAAATTGTAACTACTGACGGTGGTGAGCGCTAATGCATCACAGAGTGGCCACCCTAAACCTACATCTGGGTCGCAAGTCCCAGTCGCCGTCACAGTGTTCCTCTCTGTATCACGCTATGGACCCGGCGACCGCACGGTGAATCCATGGAGTGCTGAGAATCGGATCTCTCTGATTTAACTAATATAGCCACGGCGGGCTTTTAGGGTTCCCGAAGATGAAAAACACGTAGTACTGGTTGTTAAACTTTGTAATTATTCCTTTAAATCGTTACAGCACAGTATTATTACAATTTAGCACTAACTCTAACTTAAAACTACTTAAAGGTTAGCGTCAAGCGTGCGTGTCACATTATTACTACTGTTAAACTATACTATGGTTACAAAAAGATGGCGTGCGCGGGAGTATAACTCAGTGTTGCCACTATATAAATTCAATCCCGATACCGTGCCGGGAGGCGGCGCTCACGAATAGGTCGCTTGGCTATAATCTCCCCCTCCAAGTCATTAGGTCGTCCCGACTGTGACTTGGTAACCAAAACTTTAGAATGTCCCGATTGTGGCTTGGTAACCGAAACTTTAGGGCGTCCTCGGTTCCTACTTGCGGCTAAGGAGCCACCTACACCTATGAAGGGAGTTAAAGAACTGGAATGATATCGCTTCTTTATCATATCTTTCCCTACAACCTCATATGTGGTTGGGCTGATGATTTTATCAATCATATAGGGTCCTTCACGTCGTGCAGCAAACTTGGATGTGACACCGCGAGTAGCATTGCTTTGGGTATGTGTATCCACAAGCACATGGTCACCTACAGCGTAGTCTGGGCCAGGTCGACGATCTCGATCTGCACAAGCCTTTCTCCGCTCCTGCTCCTTTTTAATTCGCGTTTGCACCATCTCTAGGCCGTCGGCAAATTCGCGCAGGTAAGGAGTAATTTGTGGCAAGTAATTCTCAGTGTTGGCGACTTCTCTAATATCGTCTACAAGGTCAACGGGAGCACGCATCTCGCGGGCGAAAGTCAGATAAGCAGCTGACTTACCAGTACCTTGGTTTGGAGCATTATTGAGTGCGAACCTTACAGAAGGTAACATTTTAGACCATTCACGATGATCGGATGATCCATGGAGAAGGATTGCTAGCATTTGCTTCATATCTCGGTTCTTTCGCTCTGCTGGATTTGCTTCGGGATGATATAACGGAGTCAAACTCTGATGAATGTTAAACGCCAACATTACCTTTTGCATCACCGCTGACACAAATTGAACACCGTTATCCGAAATTATTCTTCGTGGCAGGCCATAACGAAATAACACCTCCTCGATCAGGACTTTACTGCAGGTTTCAGCCGTGGCATCACACAGAGCGAATAGCTCTACCCACCTGCTGGCAGTATCCTCTACGACAAGGGTGCCCAACCCCAGGCCCGCGGGCCACGAAGTGGCCCGCGGACGAATTTCGGGTGGCACGCCCAAGCCACTGCGAGAGGAGCAAAAAAAAAATAAAGCTTGTACAAAAGCAATTGCATTAGTCGCAGTCGCATATGCTATACTATTTTTTTCTTTTCACTGAAATCTATCGAGTATTCATCAAAATGATATCTCTTTATATCATAACTAAAAAGCTTAAAATAAAATGTGAGCAAGTAATACTCCAAAAGGAGACGGCGGGGTAGGAACGGAGGAGATTCGCAGCCCGCACAGCCCGTGACGAGCGTAGGGGACGCAGGCGTCGGAAGTGCAGAACAGCCTCTGTCCCTCATGAGCATGGGCCTGAGGGTGGTGACGGGTGGAGCTGCTTGCACCTCCCAATTCCCAGGGGCTAGATGGGGACATGGTTGACCTCATACCCGAAGAGAGCCAGCTCGAAGAAGATGGGCGAGAGATCAGCGCCAATTTCATCTTCCGAAACCTGGGGGGGGGGGGGGGGGTGTATGTAGTAAAAAGATGCACTGGCCCGCCAAAAATGCCCAAATCGTGAGTTTGGCCCGACAGCTAAAAAGGTTGGGCACCCTTGTTTTAGACTATACGTGAATTTTAGACTAACTCTATTTTAGACCAGTTGCGTTTCAGGCGACTTGTATTTTTAGACTAAATTGATACTTAGACCAGCTGCGTTTTAGACCGGAAGCGTTTTAGACAAGGTGCGATTTAAACCCAGTGACCAGCTGCGTTTTAGACCAGAGGCTACTTCTACCAGTTGCGTTTAAGACGAGATGATTGTAACCCGTTATCAGTAGGTATCTATCTACCTCTACACTATTTCATAATAATATGACGGAATCATTTTTGTATAAACTTTAACATTACAATAATTACATCATGCAGAAATATGTTGATGTCGAAATTACGTACCTTCTCATGATAAGCAGTAACTAGCCAATATTCAGCTTGAATATTATCCCCCTTCTTGTCAACACCAATGTAATGCAGTATATCCGGGTGATCCATTCTAGGAAGTCTGAAGATCTCCTGTTCAGCAACCCACGACTGCTTGTCTTGTGCTGGAAAAACTTTCACAGCGACATCTTTCTGACCTAGTTTGGCCCTCCATACAGCTCCAAACCTTCCTCTAGCACGAACTTCGCACAGCGTCACTTGTCCTACCAATCCAGCTATTTCGTTCTCCATTCCAGCTCCAGCTGACGGAGGCCTGGATAGAGAAGCTTCTCCATTTGCCAGTTCAGCGAATGATGTGCCCTTACGCTTTCTGTATAGCAAATAACAGCCAACTAGGACCGCAAACAATAAAAATAAAGGTGTCAGCGTATAAGCGATTATTGCTTTCGGATCCTCTTCAGAACTTGTAAGCACAGATGCAGGTACGCGATCAGGAGGGGCTTCAGTTTGTGCCGACATGCCAGCTTCTATGCTTGGAAACTCGACGTCTTGGTTGCACATGTCCCCTTCGCAACAGCAGTGTAGAAGGAGAAGTTTCGAACTGTGAAGCCGGCAACTGGACGCCCGGTCCGTGCATGACACCGTATCGACAAAACATCCTTTGAATTTTGGATAAGCTTTGTTAGTAAAATTGTCGTACTGCCATAGAACAAAGCAGTGGTTGGTTTTATCTGCTTCGGCTGGTGGACATTCTTCTACTTGAACGTGTGGAGTACATGTTGAGGAGTTAGGTGACGCTTCACACGTGGGTTGAGTGCCGTTGTAGAATTCACAAACTTTAGTAGTGACTCGGCCCTCTTTAGGGCGCGGAGGTAGGTTGTCGTCGGCCGCCGGCGGCGCCGCTAGTGTCACTTGTGGGTAAAAATCATTTAAAATGACCATTTTGACTGCAAAATTTGTCCACATCCAATATTTGATGACAGAATTATTTTTACTATGTAAGAAGTGCCTATTAGTACTCTGAGATATGTTATCTAGCTATAAAACAGAGATTTATATAGCTTTTGCCCATATTAAACCCATTATATTGGTTTTTATTCATCGAAGTCGAATAATCTTCATACAAAATAATTTGTCCTCTTCACGGGCTGCGTAACAAAAATTATCTTAATAAATATAATCTACGGTATTTAATTATATTGATGATTTTTTTCGTCAAAACGTTGTTAATACCCATTGATTACGATAAACAATATTACATTTTAACCATTTAAAATATTAAAATTTTGGGTGCAAAGTAATGTCCATTATTTTGATCGTTTTTGTTATTCATTTTTGTAACACCAAAATTTGGTAATATTTACAATTTGTAAAATGGCAACCCTCAAACTATAGCGAGCCAATCACATGACATCACACAATATGAGTCGGCCATTTTGTCTTCGAGTGAAAAAAAGTGGCGACTCGTGTTTGTTTGTTGGCGAGCAAAATTCTAATTTTAAAATATCAGTTTTGTTTGTTCTTGAAAAACACAGGTAAGTGAGAATTTATATTATTAAAATAACCAATTAAGCATGTTATTGTTCACATTTATTGAAATGCAAGGTGGTTGGAACTCATTGAGATTTTTGTTTGGCTTAGCATACTTGAAGTTACTTTCAAAGCATAACGGTTTGTCATTTTTGTTAAGATTTTAGTTACGTTACAAAAATGAAGTAACAAAAAGGAACTAAAGCCGCAATCACATTGCAGATAAAATGTTATTATAAGAGCATGATTCTAATGTTATCAATTTAATAATCATAGGTAGGATTTAGGTAGAGTTATTTATGTACTTGCGGTGAAATGTTGATATTAATGTGAATCTTCCCGGTATAATAATCGAGTTTATAGAAAACGTATGCAACTATATTTAATATAGTTGCATACGTTTTCTATAAACTCGATTACACATTTCTGTGCCCGGATCAACATCGGAGCTTCTCCGTCGTGGTATGAACCTATTTTAATCTTATTCCTTGCAGTTTGTAGACTTTTTGTATTTTCTTGTTTAAGAAATAGGTGCAAGCTATTTTGGACCTTATCAACTTTCTACATAAGAGATATAGATGATTTATGTACATAAAATGAATAAAATCAAAATAAAAACAAATGAAATGTACTTTTGTGATGAACTTCACACAGAGACTACGAAAAACAGTGCAAGCGACTGTAGACCTTAATGACATTTCTTAAACAACATGATTTTTCGCATTCGGTAATGACGCTGATCACGAATATAAGAAAAAAAATCTTTACTTCGTGGTGTCAATAAAGTCGAAAATCTACTACTATCTACTACACCATACTACTTTTTTGTACTTTCATTGCTGAAGGTCATTATGATAAAATAAGTGCAAGCTATTTTTGACCTTATTTAGCGTGTACATAAAATTAGTAAAATTTACTAAAAACTGGTCAAGTACATATTTTTGTGTCCTCGACCTCTCACGTCACTGACGTGTGTGAACAGAAAGGCCCTGCCGGGGCACAGATGCTTAGTCGCCTACGTTCATGCCATGGCCCTGGCACGGCACGGACCAGCGTGAACAGACCGTCAGGGTTTTTATTTCTAATCTGCCTTGCAACAAGATTCATAGCCTGGATTGAGTAATTTTAAAAAGCTTATCCACTTAAAATTTTCTTGTTAAGGATTAACTATACTCCATTCGCTTAGGACCTTACTTAAACATAAACAATCTTGATGTGTCTTTTTAATAATGTTGTATTTAAAAACTCAATACATTAATGTTTTTCTGTTTAGGAACTCATTTTATAGATTAAAAACCACAATTGAGCCTCTAGTTATTCAGCTAGTTTATTTATTTAATATGTGTTTTTATAAAAACTCGCTACACGGTTGTTTACGTTTAGTTAAGTACCTAACCGAATGGAGTAAAGGTAGTTTAATATTTTTGCAACTGCAACATATTTCTTATCAAAAATATTTTAAATGCATTGTTACACAGTTGGGACCATGGTATGTTACAAAAACTATAAACTACTCAATTATAATAATAATATTATGATAAATCACATTAATCTTGCAATTCGAGATATATCCACATTATTAAAAATCAGTGCAAGTACATAAATAACTCTACCTAATTCCGACGTCTTATAATTTTTGCGTGCATTTTTTTTTTTAAAATATGGTTATGTTTTATCTTTCTGTTCGCTTTCTGTTTTCATCAAGTTTCTTTGTCTGTCTGATTAATCTGTGCGTCGATTAGTCTTTCAGTACATGCTCGCCCACCTATTATAACCTTAGTCTAGCTTCATATTCTTTTGTTCATTTATGCGTATTACTAAATGATTCCCGCGCCTTCACCCGCGTGGAATGCTTGGAATTTTGATTCCGTTCCTGCAATGCATTGAAACCTTTTCTGGGTATAAAAAGTATGTGTTAGTCCAGGTTCTAATCTATCCCTGTACCAAATTATCACTCGCTAGTCAAACATACATCTTCAGAAACTTTCACATGTTTTATAACATATTATGTTATATAATTAGTACGCACCTTTAGTAGGAAGTACAATGTGTGTTTCTGTTTAGTTCTCTCTCTGCTTGTGCTTACGGTATATTTTTTTATAGGATGCCAATGTCAGCAGCTGAACGTCAACGGCTATATAGGCAACGCTTGAAAGAATTAAACCCAGAGAAGTATGAAGAAATTCGATTAAAAAATTTGACTCGCATTAAGAAGAAATATGTACCAGTTTCTAAACTAACAGAAAATCAAAAGTCAATAAGACGAAGAAACTGGAGAAAGCTGAAAGGAAACCAGAATAAAAAACATACGTCACAAATAAAATACAGCTCCAAAGAATACCAAAGATATTATAAAAGACTAAAGAAAGACAATGAAAAACAAAAAAATATTATAAATAGACAAAAAAAGCAAATTCAGGCGCTAAAAAAGAAAATTTATCGACAAAAAATCCTACTTACCTGTCAGATGACTGCCTCAGACCAAAGGAATCTCGAAATTGGCGAAGAGCCACAAACACCAGATTCAAAATCAGAAGCATTCGTTAAAACTATGACTACTCCCTCAGATCAGGATAAAATAAAAATTAAAAAAGTCCTACTAGAAAGTTTTGTTTTGAATCAGGCAATAAAGCAGGAATATGTGATTAACAAAAGGGCAAAGCAGCTTTTACGAAATATTTTAACGTCGTCAATAGTTAAAAAGTATAAATGCAGTCGCGATTGGCATGGGGAATCGGTATAAAAAGCAGAATACGCAATCATGCGAAATTGGGCTGTAGGAGAAACAGTGTATTGGCAAAAAAAATTCGTCACTTTTACCTACGCGATGATGTAAGCCGAGCTACGGCAGGTAAGAAAGAAACCAAGACTTTTAAAAAACAAAAATGTCAGAAACGATACCTTCTCGACAGTTTGACGAATTTACGTAAAAAATTTAAGGAAGACACTGGTATTAACGCGTCCATTGCGACTTTTCGCAGGCACCGACCTTTTTATGTAGTCAAACCCCGACTTTCCAACCGTGATACTTGTGTTTGCAAAATTCATGCAAATATTGAGTTCAAATTTATGGCACTAAAAAAACTGATGATCTTTGAATCAGGTATGCAATTATTAAACATATTGGAAGAGATAGTGTGTGATACAAAATCAAAAGAATGCATGTATTCTCAGTGTAATATTTGCAAAACGATGTCTCCAACCTATAATTTTACTAAAGCCAAAAAACATGACAACATTACCTGGGCACAGTGGACAACAAAAGATGTCGAATATGAAAAAAATGAAGAGACTAAGAAAACTAAAAAAGTATTAATTGAATCTAAAACAGGAAAACTCGAGAGTCTTATAAGCCTTTTTGAACAGGAACTTACAAAGTATAAAGAGCACTATTTTAATATTTGGCACCAATATAACGTATATAGAAATCTCAAAAGCAGTCTTCTACAAGACGAGGTTATGATCCACTGTGACTTTTCCGAAAATTACAATTGTAAAATGCATCGGCAAATTCAGTCTGCTCACTTCGGGTCACAAAATCAAATTTCCTTACACACAAGTCTCATATACATAAATAATTCGAAACCTCAAGCATATTGTACACTATCTGACTCTATGGATCATTCACCTCCAGCAATATGGGCACATCTGCGACCGATCCTGATTGACCTTAAAACAAAATTTCCGCAAATTAATATTGTGCACATATTTTCGGATGGCCCCGCCACCCAATACAAACAGAAAAAGAATTTTTATCTATATAAATTACATCTTGAGAAATGGAATTTCGAAAAAGGTACTTGGAATTTTTCAGAGTCGTATCACGGGAAGGGTGCTGCAGATGGTGTGGGAGGGGCTATAAAGCGACTTTTAGATGCTAAAGTATCACATGGAATGGATGTTTTAGACACTGCAACAGCGTATTCTCTTCTGAAAGATAACACTACTGTTAATCTTTTCTGTGTTGATGAGTCTGATATCAATCAGATTAAAAGTGAAAATCAAACAGCTCTCGAAGCTCTAGTCCCTGTTCCTAAAACCATGAAAGTTCACCAAATACAAGTTGATGCAGAAGACAACTGTAATGAGATTAACTATAGAGTTTTAAGTTGTTTTTGTACAAATTCAAACGTTAGAGGCTTCTGCGACTGTTTCGATATTAAAAAACATTGCCTGCTAAAACAAAGATCCAGAAAACGAACTCGCTTAGCATCCGATTCAGATGATAACCCGACTGTTGTTCTTCAACAGTCGGGTTATCATCTGAATCGGATGTTAACCGAGTGTGATACATTAGATACTGGTTCTGATAATTTAGATATTTTTGACAAGCATATTAAAACTCCAGTAGATGCAGATTATACGTATGCCACCGTGACAAATAAAGAAAATCGGAATGAAATAAAAATGAGTAATAATAATGTGGCACCTGTGACTATTCTGTCTGATATTCGAGTAAATTATGCACTTTCTGATCTAAGGAAAATGATGAGCAGCACCAAGAGACAAAATGTATCTTCTTATAATCTTAAAGTAGATTTTCCTGAATTTCTTGATAGCTCAGCATCTAATTTTTTACCAAAAAAGAAAAAAATCTTTTTTTTGTAGTTCAAGTGAAAGTGAGTAATGTGTATTTGTTTTTTGTTTTTATTTGAAAATTTTATTTTCATTGTTAAAAAGATGATTATTTCATAATACATATCATATTTTTCATTGTGTTTATGACAGTGGATATAATATCTGGATATTGTTAATTTCTATTACAAGTATAATTAATCATTTTTAAGAGTCTTTATTTTGGGCTTATCATTTTAACTATCAAAGCATCTAATATTGTATCATTCAAGCAAAAGCATTTTGTTTTTCTAGTTCAAGTGAAAGTGATTAATGTTTAAAATTGTTTTTTTTATAAAATGGTTCTTATTGTTAGATTGACGATTATTTCATGCAACATAATTATGTTTTTCATTATGTTGATGACAATGTCTTGATATTTTGAATTCCTGCTAACTTTCCTATATTCCTGAAACATGTTTTCACTAAAGAACTACCTGGTTGTTAAAAAGTTATCATAAAGTACCTATTAATTTTGAAGTATTTATAGGCTAGATCAGTTTAAACTATTAAAGTTTACAATGTAGCGTACAATTAATTAAGAAAATATAGAAGTTTGTTTATTTTGCCCTTTTTTCAAGTGTACGTTAATGAATACTGTTGACAAAAATGTTTATTTATTTCTTTGTTATTGATTTACCTTAATTAATTACTTTATATTTTGAGAATAATGACTGATAAGATAAAAAATTATATTAAGACGATCTCTTTTCAAATAGGTTTTTATGAGAGAGAAAAATTCGTACATATACGTGCGGATTATTATAAAGGTAATCCTATTGTTAATTAATAAAACAAATGGTAAAAAAATTAAGTGTTTTATTGTGGAACACCTTACACGAAATCAATATTATAAATAATAAACTATAATGTGCATTTGTAAACGAGCCCTAATAATTCATTTTTGTTATTTTTTTGTTACGTGATTCATTTTTGTTACATTTTCATTTTTGTTTCATTTTTGTCACAATGGTCATTTTAAATGATTTTTACCCTTGTATACCTATTGGAAAAAAATAGAAAGATCAAATAAGTATGATGAATTTGAATAAAAAGTACCGATCCAAAATAGCTTTTTTTAAAAATAGGAAAATTATACAAGAATTAGAAAAATTAAAGAAATAATCTCCTCATTGACTGGACCGATTTTGACGGATTTTTTTACTGCATACAGCATACAGTATTATAAAAAAAAAGGTCTAACTCGGTCTGCTTTTATTTCCAAATAATCCGCGTGAATAAAATACCTATGCCGTTAACTGGTTAATTATTAACAGTCCATACTTCCTCCATGTGGATTAACTGTAAATACACAGTTAAATGTAAATACACAGTGATTCAATAAAAACAGTTGGGATATTGCAATAATATTAACAAGCGATGGTTTGACTAATGCTTACCAAGTATAATGAGTCACCATCCAGATTTACTCCAAGACAGAATAAGTTGTATTTACATACAACTCATAATTTACAACAGAAAATAGAATAGAAGTAAGTCTGTTAGCAGCCACAGTAAATTATGTTGAATGTCTGTACACCATTGTGGGCACACTAGAAATTATTACAGTCAGTGCACATTCTATGAATGCTTAAGACTATATACATACTCTATAGACACTAAATAGTGCTGTGTCTATACAAGTTTACAGTAGGTATATGGTTTAAGTGTAAAAATGTTATGAGCACCAGTTCACAGAATATAAGAAACCAGCTGTTGCTTGCGGCAACCTGCGAGAAAGTTCTGATCCTGGTCATTGCATTGTTATATAGCCTATGTTGGTACCTGATAATGTAGGTAGCTTTCTAATGGCGAAATATTTTTTTAAATCGGTCTAGTAGTTTTGGAGTTTATTTGTTACATACAAAAATACACATTTTTCCTCTTTACAATATTAGTATAGATAAGACTACTTTTCACTTTTTTTTTTTTTTTTTTTATACCACTTAGGTGGCAGACAAGCACACGGCCCACCTGATGGAAAGTGGTTACCGTGGCCTATGGACGTATGCAACACCAGGGGCGTTTTCTGTTTCAGATTAAGTAATACACAGGCTACAAACAGGTCTATTGTCCATAATATATTTTTTTAACTGAACAGCACATTTCTGGGAATCCTCCTCCTCCTTTTTGTGGAATGTTCTAAATTGATCAAATAACCATTGTCCTGATAATTGCAAGCATAACACAATAAAAATTGTATAAATTACTTGTTGAGGTTGACTTGGGCCCAAAGAACTTGGTGGGGCCCTGAGACACGTGAGACCATTTACACATCACTTTTAAAAAATATGTTTTTTTATACCACTCAGGTCGCAGTATGACATGTATGAATATGTATGTCAATCAGATCAAGGTCATTTCAAAGAACAGTATTATTATGAAAGCAGAAGAAGCGAAAGATGTATGCCAGAAACACAGTAAGTGGAAACAACTACAATATGGGGTTCGGCAGCGCGAGTGTGACGCCCCTGGTGTTGCATATGTCCATAGGCCACGGTGACTGCTTCCCATCAGGTGGGCAGTGTGCTTGTCTGCCAACTAAGTGGTATTAAAATAAAAACCAAGGTTGGAAGCTGCCCAATATATTAGAGTTGTAAAATGTATCATGGAATTCCTCTACATTGCATGCCTTTTGTGGTAACATGTCCAGAAGACTAGCAGCATTGTCACATTGTATGGCAATGCCAATTCTCTGAACTAAAAAGAAATCAGCAGTCTAGTCAAGACAATCGTTGATCATAATTATTTACCAATAATAAAGTTATCACTTAAGTTATAGAATGTGTACCTACCTATTGTGAGTTCATCTACTGACATTTTGATTTTCATACATACATGCCTACATACAAACACGCCTTTATCCCCGGAGGGTTAGGCAGAGGTGAATTAACATCCAGATTTCACCAATCATTGTATTAGGGCCCACGTAATAGGGTAGGGTAGACTATTAATTGATATTTAGTTTTAGGATGGAAGGAAGGAAGGATGTGTAATTTGATTTAGTAAAATGTTTTTGATTACATCTTGTTTAGATAGGTAGATAGATATATACTTAGATCATTCTTTAGTATACATACCCCAATACATTTACAATAGGACAAGTAGGTAGCATGTGCTGCATGTGTAAAGTTTAATGTACAATGGGTGACCTTATCGCTGGAAGCAATTTCTTCCAGGCATGTACATTAACTAGCTTAAAATTTATAGGTACTAATTTTATAACACTGAAAAGTATTATTATTATTCCTCTTTATTTATTGTAAGATCTTATAATTTATATTTTTAAATACATATATATATACAAAAACATATATTTAAAAATATAAAAAATAGTGCCCCACCGGTATCGGGTACAGGAACCAAGCTACCGGTGGTTAGGGCTCCAGAGAGAGGAGCCTCCTCACAATACGTGCCGTGTCGAGGAGTACCGCCTTCTGCATCAAGCCCTTGATCCAGCTGCCTAACGAGAGCCTCTTAAGGTGTTGGTCGAGGCTCTTAGCAATAAGCCCATGGGCCGATATGACTATCGGGACAATGATTGCCGAATCAACATTCATTATTATTATTATTATTTTAACAGGCAGGCAGTCGAAACAACTGATAATGCCCGTATCCTGCTTGTGCCCACTAGTGTTTATTTATTTTTTGTTTAAGGTGTTGGTCTAATTTAGACTATACGTGAATTTTAGACTAACTCTATTTTAGACCAGTTGCGTTTCAGGCGACTTGTATTTTTAGACTAAATTGATACTTAGACCAGCTGCGTTTTAGACCGGAAGCGTTTTAGACAAGGTGCGATTTAAACCCAGTGACCAGCTGCGTTTTAGACCAGAGGCTACTTCTACCAGTTGCGTTTAAGACGAGATGATTGTAACCCGTTATCAGTAGGTATCTATCTACCTCTACACTATTTCATAATAATATGACGGAATCATTTTTGTATAAACTTTAACATTACAATAATTACATCATGCAGAAATATGTTGATGTCGAAATTACGTACCTTCTCATGATAAGCAGTAACTAGCCAATATTCAGCTTGAATATTATCCCCCTTCTTGTCAACACCAATGTAATGCAGTATATCCGGGTGATCCATTCTAGGAAGTCTGAAGATCTCCTGTTCAGCAACCCACGACTGCTTGTCTTGTGCTGGAAAAACTTTCACAGCGACATCTTTCTGACCTAGTTTGGCCCTCCATACAGCTCCAAACCTTCCTCTAGCACGAACTTCGCACAGCGTCACTTGTCCTACCAATCCAGCTATTTCGTTCTCCATTCCAGCTCCAGCTGACGGAGGCCTGGATAGAGAAGCTTCTCCATTTGCCAGTTCAGCGAATGATGTGCCCTTACGCTTTCTGTATAGCAAATAACAGCCAACTAGGACCGCAAACAATAAAAATAAAGGTGTCAGCGTATAAGCGATTATTGCTTTCGGATCCTCTTCAGAACTTGTAAGCACAGATGCAGGTACGCGATCAGGAGGGGCTTCAGTTTGTGCCGACATGCCAGCTTCTATGCTTGGAAACTCGACGTCTTGGTTGCACATGTCCCCTTCGCAACAGCAGTGTAGAAGGAGAAGTTTCGAACTGTGAAGCCGGCAACTGGACGCCCGGTCCGTGCATGACACCGTATCGACAAAACATCCTTTGAATTTTGGATAAGCTTTGTTAGTAAAATTGTCGTACTGCCATAGAACAAAGCAGTGGTTGGATTTATCTGCTTCGGCTGGTGGACATTCTTCTACTTGAACGTGTGGAGTACATGTTGAGGAGTTAGGTGAGGCTTCACACGTGGGTTGAGTGCCGTTGTAGAATTCACAAACTTTAGTAGTGACTCGGCCCTCTTTAGGGCGCGGAGGTAGGTTGTCGTCGGCCGCCGGCGGCGCCGCTAGTGTCACTTGTATACCTATTGGAAAAAAATAGAAAGATCAAATAAGTATGATGAATTTGAATAAAAAGTACCGATCCAAAATAGCTTTTTTTAAAAATAGGAAAATTATACAAGAATTAGAAAAATTAAAGAAATAATCTCCTCATTGACTGGACCGATTTTGACGGATTTTTTTACTGCATACAGCATACAGTATTATAAAAAAAAAGGTCTAACTCGGTCTGCTTTTATTTCCAAATAATCCGCGTGAATAAAATACCTATGCCGTTAACTGGTTAATTATTAACAGTCCATACTTCCTCCATGTGGATTAACTGTAAATACACAGTTAAATGTAAATACACAGTGATTCAATAAAAACAGTTGGGATATTGCAATAATATTAACAAGCGATGGTTTGACTAATGCTTACCAAGTACAGGCGCGGATCCAGGCGCGGAACTAGGTAGTGGGCACAGGTACCCGAAAGTCGGTCAAGTGCGAGTCGTAGTGCGAACTCATGTCAAGCATGTTAAATACCCCTGGGGGGGGGGGGGGGGTGTTTTTTTGGCGGTGTTGGTCTCACATTAACCTGTTGAATTGAACGCGACGAGACGAAAATCGAACCTTATGGAGTGGGGTGCAGAAATCGCAGAATCGAAAAAAGGAAGTGGACTTGGCAACGCCGGGACTGCGACAAGGAACGAGATTGACTTTTTCATAACGGACAGTAAGCACATATTTAGATATGTCTCTGTGATCAACAAGTTAATACTGGAAGCGATCACCGACTTATCTGAGGCTCTCTAAATATCAACATCAAGGCTGAAAGATTCCGAATGATAAGGTCAACCCTCCGACCTACGCCGCTCCAAGTAGCTCTAAAGTCCGAAAAGTTCCAACTGGAACTTCAAAATCGTTTCGCATTGCTGGAAACCTAGCGGCATTGACGAGAAGGCCGACATAGTGGTCAAAACATTGCAGGAAGTGTCTTGAAAGTTGATACCCGGAAAACGCAAACAGCAAGAGTCCAAGCTCTCTCCTGAGACTCTCGAACTTATAAGAAAGAGGCGTGAACACTGAACAACCATACACACAGTCGTCCTCGTCAGATGGGAGAGCCTTAAACCAATAAATTAAAAAGCCGATACGACGTGACCTTAAACGCTCCAACACTCGCTCCATCCAGGAGGCAATCGAGCGATATAGGGGGTCAAAAGTGTTCGCTCAGCAGTTGGGAAGGCTCCATCTGACGAAATTTACAACTGAGCTATATGCAGCACGGGTAAGTAAACCGACGGGACACAACGACGAAGACCACAGAGCCCCACTCACGCGCCATTACACCGAGGAGATACCAGATGTTGAGTAGTGCGAGGTAGAGGCGGCTCTCAGGCAACTGAAGAACAACAGATGCCCTGGTGATGACGGTAATTACTACTGAGGTGCTGAAAGTGGCGCTCCAATCCTGAAAGAGCTAGCGAGTCTCTTTAGTTCCATCATCTGGCAACAGCTAACACCTATGGCATAGAGCGGGAGTGCGGTGGTACTGTTCTTCAAAAAAGGTGATAAGACTCTCTCACTCCTGAGCCATGTCTACAAGTTGTTCTCAAAAGTCGTCACAAATCACCTCGCGGATAAGCTCGACGAGTTCCAGCCACCTGAGCAAGCCGGGTTTCGAAAAGGCTATAGTACCGTGGACCACATCTATACTGTTCGGCAGATTGTAGAAAAGACGCAGGAGTACAATCAGCCGCTGTGTATGGCGTTTGTGGACAACGAAAAAGCCTTCGACTCTATCGAAACCTGGGCAGTGCTGGATGCCCTGCAGCGATGTCGTGTAGATTGGCGATACATCGAGATGCTGAGATGTTTGTATGACACTGCCACAATGTCCATCCTGCTCCAAGACCAGAAGACGAAACCCGTTAGCCTCCAGCGTGGAGTGAGGCAGGGAGATGTTAACTATATCTCCCAAACTATTCACCAACGCATTGGACGACGTCTTCAAGACCCTGGATTGGACTTTGGCGGGGTACCAACCTCCACGGTGAGCACATCTCGCATCTTCGGTTCGACGACGACATCGTCTTATTTGCTTAGTCGCTGGAACATCGAAGGGGTGACACTCGGAGTTGTTCAAAAATATATCTCCTGGGGCAGGTTATCCAGCTCGGTAAAACAACTTCGAGAAAGAAATAGCCAGATGGATTCAACTGGGGTGGGCAGCATTAGGTAAACTACGTCGGGTCTTCTCCTCCCCCCTACCGCAATGCCTCAAAACAAAGGTTTTTGACCAGTGCGTCCTGCCTGCTATGACCTACGGTGCCTAAACGTGGCCACTGAAGGTAGGGTTAGTCCATGACCTAGAATTCGCGCAGCGGGCTATGGAGCGAGGTATCCTTAGAGTCTCTTTGAAGGATAGAATTCGCAACGAGGTCAACCGAAATAGAACCAAAGTTACCGACATAGCCCGCAGAATAAGCAGGTTGAAATGGTAGTGGGCTGACCACATTTGTCGAAGGACTGATGGCCGTTGGAGCAGACGAGTCCTAGGGTCGAGACCGCGAGAAGGAAAACGAAAGGTGCGATGCCCCTTAGCCAGATGGACTGACGACCTGATAAAGGTGGCTGGGACAGACTAGATGTGGAAGACGGAGGATCGGCAGACGTGGCGCATATTCGGAGAGGCCTATATCCAGCAGTGGACTGCAATATACTAACAGATTGATTGGTTGAATGTACACCTCAGACCTGTGCTCCTTAAAAAGGTGTACAAAAAAGCCGCAATAATAGCGTGTAATTTCTGATATTGTAACAGTGTGAACAAATGCTGGTATATTGTCTATTGCACTATACGCTGTGTTCCAAATCACGCGTGATTCATGATTTATTTTGGTTTTTTTTTTCAATAAACCATAAAACAGTGACGTCACAGGTCTATTAAGGTGGTGGGCATGCCCATATTGCCCACCCTAGTGGATCCGCGCCTGACCAAGTATAATGAGTCACCATCCAGATTTACTCCAAGACAGAATAAGTTGTATTTACATACAACTCATAATTTACAACAGAAAATAGAATAGAAGTAAGTCTGATAGCAGCCACAGTAAATTATGTTGAATGTCTGTACACCATTGTGGGCACACTAGAAATTATTACAGTCAGTGCACATTCTATGAATGCTTAAGACTATATACATAGGTACTCTATAGACACTAAATAGTGCTGTGTCTATACAAGTTTACAGTAGGTATATGGTTTAAGTGTAAAAATGTTATGAGCACCAGTTCACAGAATATAAGAAACCAGCTGTTGCTTGCGGCAACCTGCGAGAAAGTTCTGATCCTGGTCATTGCATTGTTATATAGCCTATGTTGGTACCTGATAATGTAGGTAGCTTTCTAATGGCGAAATATTTTTTTAAATCGGTCTAGTAGTTTTGGAGTTTATTTGTTACATACAAAAATACAAATTTTTCCTCTTTACAATATTAGTATAGATAAGACTACTTTTCACTTTTTTTTTTTTTTTTTTTTTATACCACTTAGGTGGCAGACAAGCACACGGCCCACCTGATGGAAAGTGGTTACCGTGGCCTATGGACGTATGCAACACCAGGGGCGTTTTCTGTTTCAGATTAAGTAATACACAGGCTACAAACAGGTCTATTGTCCATAATATATTTTTTTAACTGAACAGCACATTTCTGGGAATCCTCCTCCTCCTTTTTGTGGAATGTTCTAAATTGATCAAATAACCATTGTCCTGATAATTGCAAGCATAACACAATAAAAATTGTATAAATTACTTGTTGAGGTTGACTTGGGCCCAAAGAACTTGGTGGGGCCCTGAGACACGTGAGACCATTTACACATCACTTTTAAAAAATATGTTTTTTTATACCACTCAGGTCGCAGTATGACATGTATGAATATGTATGTCAATCAGATCAAGGTCATTTCAAAGAACAGTATTATTATGAAAGCAGAAGAAGCGAAAGATGTATGCCAGAAACACAGTAAGTGGAAACAACTACAATATGGGGTTCGGCAGCGCGAGTGTGACGCCCCTGGTGTTGCATATGTCCATAGGCCACGGTGACTGCTTCCCATCAGGTGGGCAGTGTGCTTGTCTGCCAACTAAGTGGTATTAAAATAAAAACCAAGGTTGGAAGCTGCCCAATATATTAGAGTTGTAAAATGTATCATGGAATTCCTCTACATTGCATGCCTTTTGTGGTAACATGTCCAGAAGACTAGCAGCATTGTCACATTGTATGGCAATGCCAATTCTCTGAACTAAAAAGAAATCAGCAGTCTAGTCAAGACAATCGTTGATCATAATTATTTACCAATAATAAAGTTATCACTTAAGTTATAGAATGTGTACCTACCTATTGTGAGTTCATCTACTGACATTTTGATTTTCATACATACATGCCTACATACAAACACGCCTTTATCCCCGGAGGGTTAGGCAGAGGTGAATTAACATCCAGATTTCACCAATCATTGTATTAGGGCCCACGTAATAGGGTAGGGTAGACTATTAATTGATATTTAGTTTTAGGATGGAAGGAAGGAAGGATGTGTAATTTGATTTAGTAAAATGTTTTTGATTACATCTTGTTTAGATAGGTAGATAGATATATACTTAGATCATTCTTTAGTATACATACCCCAATACATTTACAATAGGACAAGTAGGTAGCATGTGCTGCATGTGTAAAGTTTAATGTACAATGGGTGACCTTATCGCTGGAAGCAATTTCTTCCAGGCATGTACATTAACTAGCTTAAAATTTATAGGTACTAATTTTATAACACTGAAAAGTATTATTATTATTCCTCTTTATTTATTGTAAGATCTTATAATTTATATTTTTAAATACATATATACAGGGCGTCCCACGGCGATGCCACATGGAGGGAAAGTACCTTAAATCCTTAAGTTAGCTCATTTTACTTAAAGGAGACATCATTTTATTTTTAAAAAGAAACAAAACTTCATTTAAAGATTTTTAAAAATTCGCTTGCCACACCCGGTAATCGAACCGACTAAAATCCGAAAAAGTAACACCCTGTATTTTTATGGCATCAATCGATAGTGTCAATCATAAGGATCAAATCTCTCTAAGAAACATGGTAAATTAAATGAAAGAAAGTCCTTGAAATCTAAAATTATAAATTCAATTTGGCAAAACAAACACTTTAATGCAAAGTTCATCCATCCATCTGATACCATATTAACAATAAAATTCCATATTTAAACTACTTTTCTTTTTTTATCGTGCTGTGTCAGCACGATAAAAAAAGAAAAGTGCTTGATTAGAAACCTGCACGCGGTGTACCCTGTGCAACGAAAATGGCAAGAGAATTGCCCTATGGATCAACTTATAACCTGTTAATTTAGATGGCGTGCGGTTTTAGTCGGTTTGAGTTCGACATACCTAAATACTACTGCTGACCAGCAGCGGTGTCAGCACGATAAAAAAAGAAAAGCAGTTTAAATATGGAATTTTATTGTTAATATGGTATCAGATGGATGGATGAACTTTGAGTTAAAGTGTTTTATTTTGCCAAATTGAATTTATAATTTTAGATTTCAGGGACTTCCTTTCGTTTAATTTACCATGTTTCTTAGAGAGATTTGATCCTTATGATTGACACTATCGATTGATGCCATAAAAATACAGGATGTTACTTTTTCGGATTTTAGTCGGTTCGATTACCGGGTGTGGCAAGCGAATTTTAAAAAATCTTTGAATGCAGTTTTGTTTCTTTTTAAAAATAAAATGATGTCTCCTTTAAACAAAATGAGCTAACTTAAGGATTTAAGGTACTTTCCCTCCATGTGGCATCGCCGTGGGACGCCCTGTATATACAAAAACATATATTTAAAAATATAAAAAATAGTGCCCCACCGGTATCGGGTACAGGAACCAAGCTACCGGTGGTTAGGGCTCCAGAGAGAGGAACCTCCTCACAATACGTGCCGTGTCGAGGAGTACCGCCTTCTGCATCAAGCCCTTGATCCAGCTGCCTAACGAGAGCCTCTTAAGGTGTTGGTCGAGGCTCTTAGCAATAAGCCCATGGGCCGATATGACTATCGGGACAATGATTGCCGAATCAACATTCATTATTATTATTATTATTTTAACAGGCAGGCAGTCGAAACAACTGATAATGCCCGTATCCTGCTTGTGCCCACTAGTGTTTATTTATTTTTTGTTTAAGGTGTTGGGTCTAATTTAGACTATACGTGAATTTTAGACTAACTCTATTTTAGACCAGTTGCGTTTCAGGCGACTTGTATTTTTAGACTAAATTGATACTTAGACCAGCTGCGTTTTAGACCGGAAGCGTTTTAGACAAGGTGCGATTTAAACCCAGTGACCAGCTGCGTTTTAGACCAGAGGCTACTTCTACCAGTTGCGTTTAAGACGAGATGATTGTAACCCGTTATCAGTAGGTATCTATCTACCTCTACACTATTTCATAATAATATGACGGAATCATTTTTGTATAAACTTTAACATTACAATAATTACATCATGCAGAAATATGTTGATGTCGAAATTACGTACCTTCTCATGATAAGCAGTAACTAGCCAATATTCAGCTTGAATATTATCCCCCTTCTTGTCAACACCAATGTAATGCAGTATATCCGGGTGATCCATTCTAGGAAGTCTGAAGATCTCCTGTTCAGCAACCCACGACTGCTTGTCTTGTGCTGGAAAAACTTTCACAGCGACATCTTTCTGACCTAGTTTGGCCCTCCATACAGCTCCAAACCTTCCTCTAGCACGAACTTCGCACAGCGTCACTTGTCCTACCAATCCAGCTATTTCGTTCTCCATTCCAGCTCCAGCTGACGGAGGCCTGGATAGAGAAGCTTCTCCATTTGCCAGTTCAGCGAATGATGTGCCCTTACGCTTTCTGTATAGCAAATAACAGCCAACTAGGACCGCAAACAATAAAAATAAAGGTGTCAGCGTATAAGCGATTATTGCTTTCGGATCCTCTTCAGAACTTGTAAGCACAGATGCAGGTACGCGATCAGGAGGGGCTTCAGTTTGTGCCGACATGCCAGCTTCTATGCTTGGAAACTCGACGTCTTGGTTGCACATGTCCCCTTCGCAACAGCAGTGTAGAAGGAGAAGTTTCGAACTGTGAAGCCGGCAACTGGACGCCCGGTCCGTGCATGACACCGTATCGACAAAACATCCTTTGAATTTTGGATAAGCTTTGTTAGTAAAATTGTCGTACTGCCATAGAACAAAGCAGTGGTTGGATTTATCTGCTTCGGCTGGTGGACATTCTTCTACTTGAACGTGTGGAGTACATGTTGAGGAGTTAGGTGACGCTTCACACGTGGGTTGAGTGCCGTTGTAGAATTCACAAACTTTAGTAGTGACTCGGCCCTCTTTAGGGCGCGGAGGTAGGTTGTCGTCGGCCGCCGGCGGCGCCGCTAGTGTCACTTGTATACCTATTGGAAAAAAATAGAAAGATCAAATAAGTATGATGAATTTGAATAAAAAGTACCGATCCAAAATAGCTTTTTTTAAAAATAGGAAAATTATACAAGAATTAGAAAAATTAAAGAAATAATCTCCTCATTGACTGGACCGATTTTGACGGATTTTTTTACTGCATACAGCATACAGTATTATAAAAAAAAAGGTCTAACTCGGTCTGCTTTTATTTCCAAATAATCCGCGTGAATAAAATACCTATGCCGTTAACTGGTTAATTATTAACAGTCCATACTTCCTCCATGTGGATTAACTGTAAATACACAGTTAAATGTAAATACACAGTGATTCAATAAAAACAGTTGGGATATTGCAATAATGTTAACAAGCGATGGTTTGACTAATGCTTACCAAGTATAATGAGTCACCATCCAGATTTACTCCAAGACAGAATAAGTTGTATTTACATACAACTCATAATTTACAACAGAAAATAGAATAGAAGTAAGTCTGTTAGCAGCCACAGTAAATTATGTTGAATGTCTGTACACCATTGTGGGCACACTAGAAATTATTACAGTCAGTGCACATTCTATGAATGCTTAAGACTATATACATAGGTACTCTATAGACACTAAATAGTGCTGTGTCTATACAAGTTTACAGTAGGTATATGGTTTAAGTGTAAAAATGTTATGAGCACCAGTTCACAGAATATAAGAAACCAGCTGTTGCTTGCGGCAACCTGCGAGAAAGTTCTGATCCTGGTCATTGCATTGTTATATAGCCTATGTTGGTACCTGATAATGTAGGTAGCTTTCTAATGGCGAAATATTTTTTTAAATCGGTCTAGTAGTTTTGGAGTTTATTTGTTACATACAAAAATACAAATTTTTCCTCTTTACAATATTAGTATAGATAAGACTACTTTTCACTTTTTTTTTTTTTTTTTTTATACCACTTAGGTGGCAGACAAGCACACGGCCCACCTGATGGAAAGTGGTTACCGTGGCCTATGGACGTATGCAACACCAGGGGCGTTTTCTGTTTCAGATTAAGTAATACACAGGCTACAAACAGGTCTATTGTCCATAATATATTTTTTTAACTGAACAGCACATTTCTGGGAATCCTCCTCCTCCTTTTTGTGGAATGTTCTAAATTGATCAAATAACCATTGTCCTGATAATTGCAAGCATAACACAATAAAAATTGTATAAATTACTTGTTGAGGTTGACTTGGGCCCAAAGAACTTGGTGGGGCCCTGAGACACGTGAGACCATTTACACATCACTTTTAAAAAATATGTTTTTTTATACCACTCAGGTCGCAGTATGACATGTATGAATATGTATGTCAATCAGATCAAGGTCATTTCAAAGAACAGTATTATTATGAAAGCAGAAGAAGCGAAAGATGTATGCCAGAAACACAGTAAGTGGAAACAACTACAATATGGGGTTCGGCAGCGCGAGTGTGACGCCCCTGGTGTTGCATATGTCCATAGGCCACGGTGACTGCTTCCCATCAGGTGGGCAGTGTGCTTGTCTGCCAACTAAGTGGTATTAAAATAAAAACCAAGGTTGGAAGCTGCCCAATATATTAGAGTTGTAAAATGTATCATGGAATTCCTCTACATTGCATGCCTTTTGTGGTAACATGTCCAGAAGACTAGCAGCATTGTCACATTGTATGGCAATGCCAATTCTCTGAACTAAAAAGAAATCAGCAGTCTAGTCAAGACAATCGTTGATCATAATTATTTACCAATAATAAAGTTATCACTTAAGTTATAGAATGTGTACCTACCTATTGTGAGTTCATCTACTGACATTTTGATTTTCATACATACATGCCTACATACAAACACGCCTTTATCCCCGGAGGGTTAGGCAGAGGTGAATTAACATCCAGATTTCACCAATCATTGTATTAGGGCCAATGACATTTCATAACATAGACATGTCATATGCTTATAAATCAACGTAGAAAAATGTGCCGAACTCACACACACACATTTTTAATTCATCTACACTTTTGGTGTATTAACTTTAGAGTAATAGTTCGTGCAGTGTCTATAAATATACGATGGCATTTTCGTTATTTTTTTAAGTCACTGATGCTTCCGCTCAACGTCCGACCGGCGCCGCTCGGCACGCGGTACTAGAGGCAGACGTTCCAATTGACTCGTTTTCGGATCTTCACGATTTTCGCGCAATAACATATCTACTTCTTTTTATATAATATCTTTGATTAGGGCCCACGTAATAGGGTAGGGTAGACTATTAATTGATATTTAGTTTTAGGATGGAAGGAAGGAAGGATGTGTAATTTGATTTAGTAAAATGTTTTTGATTACATCTTGTTTAGATAGGTAGATAGATATATACTTAGATCATTCTTTAGTATACATACCCCAATACATTTACAATAGGACAAGTAGGTAGCATGTGCTGCATGTGTAAAGTTTAATGTACAATGGGTGACCTTATCGCTGGAAGCAATTTCTTCCAGGCATGTACATTAACTAGCTTAAAATTTATAGGTACTAATTTTATAACACTGAAAAGTATTATTATTATTCCTCTTTATTTATTGTAAGATCTTATAATTTATATTTTTAAAAATAAAGGTATTTTCTTTAGTGCCACTACTTTTGCGCCACCCAGTATATACAAAAACATATATTTAAAAATATAAAAAATAGTGCCCCACCGGTATCGGGTACAGGAACCAAGCTACCGGTGGTTAGGGCTCCAGAGAGAGGAACCTCCTCACAATACGTGCCGTGTCGAGGAGTACCGCCTTCTGCATCAAGCCCTTGATCCAGCTGCCTAACGAGAGCCTCTTAAGGTGTTGGTCGAGGCTCTTAGCAATAAGCCCATGGGCCGATATGACTATCGGGACAATGATTGCCGAATCAACATTCATTATTATTATTATTATTTTAACAGGCAGGCAGTCGAAACAACTGATAATGCCCGTATCCTGCTTGTGCCCACTAGTGTTTATTTATTTATTTTTTGTTTAAGGTGTTGGTCTAATCTACGAGAAATATCCAACGTTCACCTTTAGGTCCTTCCGGTAAAGGTCCGAATAGATCCATTGCCAAAACTTCAAAGCGCTGCTGCGGGACAGGAGTTTGCAGCAGTCCAGCTGGCTTCAAATTACTAGGTTTGTACTTTTGACATATTTCACAACGTTTAACATATTGTAAAATATAATATCGCATATTGGGAAAATAATACTTTTCTTTCATTTTCTGGTACGTACGGTCAATACCAAGATGTCCTGCAGTTGGGGCATCATGCAGTTCTTTCAGCACACTAGCGCGCATCGACTCAGGCAGGAACAATAACGGTTCCTCTGTCACACCATCAGGATCAGCACGATATAGGACGCCTTGCGTCATATAATAGCCTTTATCCGTCCATGGAGAAGCAAGCGACGAGTCATCATCTTCGAATGCCAAAATGATCTTCTTACAATCAGGATCGGACAACTGTGCAGTTTGTATTTCTCCGGGATCACGGTGAGGTAAGTCCACAGTAACGGGACATAAATCGCACGTTTCACTAGAATCTTCTGGTCGACTAAGAGTGTCTGCAATGACATTGACTTTCCCTGGAATATATTCAATATTCAGGTTAAAGGATTGTATCTTCATGGCCCATCGAGCTAAACGTCCGCTAGGCGTTTTCAGAGAGAGTAACCATTTTAACGGTTGATGGTCAGTTCCCAAACGTACCTGAGCGCCCTCCAAATAACCGCGAAACTTCTCCAAGGCCCACACCACAGCCAAGGCCTCACGCTCGGTGGTGCTGTAGTTACGCTCAGCACTTGTGAGTAGCCGGCTGGCATATTCAATTGGTCGTTCAGACTTCGCGTCTGGTCCTTGAAGTAACACTGCGCCTAAAGCATAGGCACTGGCGTCTGTACGCAAAACGAATGGTTGCTCGAAATCAGGCTGTCGCAAAATTGGCGCTGAAGATAGACGAGTTTTGAGCTCTGCAAAAGCTTTCATCTGGGACTCATCCCATTTCCAGTCTTGATTCTTCCGGGTCAGTAAGGTTAGTGGTTCACTTACTTTTGAAAATTCCGGAATGAACTTCCGAAACCACGAGCAGGTCTGCAAGAAGGTTTTCAAGCTTCGAACATTCGTCGGCGGTTCTCGTTTGAGAATGGCATCCACCTTCGATGGGTCTGGTTCAATACCTTGTGCAGAGATAATGTGTCCTAGATAATTTACTCTTTCCCGAGCAAAAACACACTTAGCTCGATTTGCTTTTAGATTAAACAAGCGCAACCGGTCAAAGACCATTTTAAGGTCACGCAGATGGGTTTGGAATTCAGGCGATATCACCAAAATGTCATCAAGGTAAGCTACAATCGTTATTTCCTTCAATCCAGCCTTGAATCTATCAATTAACCTCTGGAACGTAGCTGGCGCGTTTTTCAAACCAAAGGGCATCCGGCGAAAGCGGAAAATTCCATATGGGGTAACAAACGAAGTTTTGTCTCTATCAGCAGGATTCACCTCGATCTGCCAATAGCCAGATTTCAAATCTATAGTTGACATTACAGCATTTACCTTAGTAGAGAAGAGCACGTCGTCGATGACAGGCAGTGGGTATTTGTCCGTCTTAGTGATGCTGTTTAAGTTCCTATAATCAACGCAAAAACGTGTCTCACCGTTTTTCTTTGGAACCATCACGACAGGTGACGCCCACTCACTCTCTGCTTCTTCTATGACTTCTTCCTCAAGCATCTTTTCGATTTCTTTCTTCATAACCTCCATCTTTATAACCGCGTACTCCTCACCGGCGAGATCCCGAGCCAGTGGAGGCTGAGCATCATCACGCCAGTCTTCAAAGGCAAGGGATCGGTGCAGGAGTGTGGTAGTTACCGCGGTATAAAGATAATGTCCCACACCATGAAGCTCTATGAGCGGATAATCGACTCCCGGATCCGACAGGAAAGTACACTCTCGGAGTGCCAGTACGGGTTCCGTCCCGGGCACGGGATCATGGACCCAGTGTTCGCCCTAAGGGTTGTGGCGGGGAAATACAGGGCGAAGAACACGCCCCTGCACTGCCTATTCTTAGACATGCAGAAGGCCTTCGACTGTGTTCCTCGCGAGGTGATCTGGTGGGCACTGCGGGCCAAGGGTGTCCCAGAGACTTACATTGACACCATCCGAGACATGTACTACGATTCCGGTTCCGTGGTTCGGACTGCTGTTGGCGACTCGAAAGCCTTCCCCATCACCGTCGGGGTACACCAAGGATCCGTCCTTAGTCCTTACCTGTTCAGCGTGGTATTAGATGTTTTGTCGGACAGCATTAGAAACTCACATGAGCAGCCTCCGTGGCTGCTCATGTATGCTGATGATATTGCGCTCATGGACGCGGACAGGAGCAGATTGGTGCGACGCGTGAAAGGATGGAAGGAGGCGCTTGAGAACGGCAGTCTGAAGCTAAATGTAGCGAAGACAGAATACTTAGCGTTAAACTCCACAGATCCCACACCCGTCCGCATAGGCGATGATTTGGTCGAGCGCACGGACCAGGTTAAGTACCTAGGATCTGTACTTCATGTGACCGGTGAGATCGACCACGACGTCAAGGCACGCATTGCTGCCGCGTGGGCCAAGTGGCGAGAAATGACTGGCGTGACCTGTGATCCTAAAATGCCAGTCAGGTTGAAGGGGCAGGTCTATAAGACGATCATTAGGCCTGTTCTCTTGTATGGTTGTGAGGCGTGGCCGCTGCTCGAGCGACACAAGCAAGAGCTGCGTGTCACGGAGATGAAAATGTTGCGGTGGATGTGCGGCGTTACGCGTAAAGATCGCGTACGGAACTCTCGCATCCGCGGCAGCCTCCATGTCCGTGACATCGCGGATAAAATGCAAGAGAGCCGCCTTCGCTGGTGCGGCCACGTCTTGCGGCAACCGCCAGGCTACGTGGGGAACAAATGCCTGGCAATGGTACCCCCGCCGGGTCCAGGTAAAAGGGGTAGGCCAAAGAAGTCCTGGCTTGACGTCGTGGAGGGTGATATGCGTGCTAATGGTCTCACTACCATGGACGCCCAAGATCGTGCGAAGTGGAGAAGGAGGAGCCGGAAGGCGGACCCTGAGCTCCGGGGTCATCTTGGCCACGGATGCAATCGGGAGAATACGTCTATATGCAGATGATGATGAACCTCCCTTTTAGCTGGCGAGACGCGGTATGGTGGAACACTAATCGGAGCATGCTCACCTGTGTCAATCCGATGCACAGCGAACGTGGTAGGGTCTCCCCCTGGCTCGAAGATATCCTGATTATCCTTCAAGATAGTGTTCAACAACGCTCTGTCAGAGTCTGGCAGAGACACACCTTCTTCCTCGCGGAGATCAATAGAAGAGAGCGTGGAACAATCCACAACGGGTTCTTCAACCTCTTCATACTTAAGGTCGTAAAACTGGGGAGCATTATAAAGGGTGTAAACATGTCTTTTGAAGTCCAATATCATTCCAGCATCCTTTATAAAGTTCATGCCTAACAGAGACTCAGTAGCACCGGGTAAAACGACAAACAACGTGGGTACCTACTACAATCCCTTGCACTTTTACATTAACCTTAACAGTATTTACAATTTGTAATCTTTGAGATCCATCAGCTAATTTAATATTAGTTTCAACCTGATCGAATTTATAATTACGAGTAGCCAAAATAGTAAACAAACTATCACTCGCAACAGACTGTTTGGCTCCGGTATCAACTAACGCGGTTCCACATATATTGTCTATTTCGATGTTGAGTTTAGGTCTAGCACGCGGATCTAAGTATTTCGTAGCAACAGTTGCAATGGACTGAAATTCAGTTGTAGAGTTCACGGGCGTAACAGACTTCTTCTGCCCCTTACAGGTAGGACAGTTTGATCGGATCACTCCGGGTGCACCGCATCCGAAACACGTGACGGGAGATGAAACTTCCTTCGTAGTATCACGCTGAATCTGATCTTTATTAGTCTTCTTCTGTACCCTAGTACAGTCCTCTGTAGCATGTCCGAATCTCTTACAGTAACCACAGCGCGGTTTTGATCTCTTTTTACTCATGGAACTGGCATCCTCAGTAGCAAGAATGGTAGCTGGCACGGGGGAAGACGACGTCGTCGGCACCACTACAGCAGTTCCAGGTGAAAAGGCGACATTTATAGGTTTGCGACAAACAGGAGTATATTGTCGACCTTCATTATATACGTCCTCAACAAGTCGAGCGCTCTGTAGTAGTTCTGTAAAAGTGGTAAAAGAGGATCTAGCCACTTTCTCTCTTACACGTCTATGTAAAAGTCCATACACCATATCTAACTGCACGGGATTCTCTGGCAGTGTATTGGGCGGCAATTGTGCGAAAAGAGCTCTAGCTTTGCAAACGAAGATATCTGTGCTTTCTTCGCCTTGCTCTCTTTTGAATAGCTCCCGGTATATCTTGTTGCTTGATAAGCGCAATGGCATCAGTCCAGGTAAAAACGGAATGCTTCACTCCCTGCCACCAGGTTGCGGCTATACCTGTAAACAGCATAGGCAGTCCCCTCAATGCAATGGTCTCCTCCATGGCGACGCATTCTTTGTAGATTTCGATGGCATCGATAAAAGCAACGACATCACTGTTCCTTTCACCATCAAATCTACTTGAGCATTTCGCGAAGTTACTATTGTTGCTAGGTACATGGGTCGAAGTGGAGCTAATCCTAGACAATATTTGAGCCAATTGTTGATCCGTGATAACCAAAGGAGTGGGTGCTGGAAACACCGACAGAGACGGCGAGAACAACGGCTGTGATGGAGAAGTCATGCCTCCTGAAGATACAGGCTGGTCAGTCCGATACTGCTCACCATCACGCTGGACACCTTCAATGCCAGAAGCCATTTCAGTAGACTGTTGTCCGGAACTGTTTGCACGTGACCTTGTCAACATCATTTGATAATTACAATGAGGATGAATCACATAATGGAATATTGTATTTTTAATCAGAATACCAGGTGCGCTATACCTTTCTGAGTATCCTATTTTTTAAATAATCAAAATCCGTCAAGAAATGACGAAGCTATTAGGGATTTCTTAACGAGTACTTAAAAACGCCCGCTTACACTGCGATTTAGACGATGACGTCATCTGTTATGAACGCGTCCCGACTAGCGCAGTCGTGCTTGCGTTTTATTGGTTTTTCGTAGTACTTTATTTGTGTTTTAAGTTCTTTGGTGATTATTCAAATACAGTTTGTTTTTAAAATACTTTATAATATACTAGCTGTTGTCCGTGGCTCCGCCCGCGTGGAATTCAGATTCCGGTCCAACTTTAATGTATGGAAATCTGCCCGATTTATTGACATTTATGCTCACTGCTCCGCTCCCTTTAGTAGTAGCGTGATGTTATATAGCCTATGTTACTCCCAGATAGTGTAGCTTTCTATAGGTGAAAGAATTATTGAAATCGGTACAGTAGTTCCGGAGCCTATTCATTACAAACATACAAACATACAAAAATAGGTACAAATCTTTCCTCTTTATAATATTAGTATAGACGTAGCTCGTCCTAACGCTTGTACTATTTACCTACCTTATGATGTTCTGTCGAAAGTTGTACCTACTGTGTTGTCAAGCGAGTAATAAACCACGTTAGAAATGACGTGAAATAACTGAAGCTAGTATAATACAGGTTCAGAAAAGGAAAAGGTATTAAGTTTTATAATAAAATGAAGTAGATACTTAAGTAGGTATTGCCGTCATGACCACTTCAAAAGTATTTAGGAGACTTATTCGTAGTGGTGCAAGTCTGTAACTTTTAAAAATTATAGAATAGGTAGGTATATAGTATACGCCTGCAGGATAATCTCTAGACTGAATTTTGTTATCATGTATAGACATAGGTAGCTACGCAATATAGGTATTTAAACTTTCATGGCCTTTCACATTACTATTAAGGTCCAACCCCACCAAACGGACGGCATCGGAATGGATTTTACAATCTTTAAACAAAATAAATGTTATATCACAGCATTTAAAGTTTATATTACCAAGTCACGCATGACAGCTTGACGTGCGTCATGCCGCCGCACGTCGCTGTCAAGCTGTTGTGCGTGACTTGGTAATATAAACTGCTGTGCAATTCACTAACAAGCACAACGATGCGACAACGATGCGAGTCGCAACGATGTGCGCGATAGACACTGTCATTGGTCGATTTCCAATGACGTGATACAATCTGACCAATGACAATCTACGTTGCGCCTCGCATCGTTGTCGCATCGTTGTGCTCGCTTAGTGAATTGCAGTGCTGTAGGCACATGCTGTAAGAACATTTCAAACGATCGAACGAACTCGACAGCTCAATCCGCGGCGATATTTCCATTCTGCTTGTTGTAAATTTTGTGTCATCACGTTCTTGAGCATGGAGGTGATGTATGTTTACGTGTTCGACAACGTGACATCACCAAAACAGCATGCGATATTGAAATATCACTGCAGATTCAGCTTTCGAGTTCGTTCGATCGTTCGAAATGTTCTTGTATGCCTGCGCATGTGCCTACTGCTGCCGAACGCCCGCCTGAGCGCTCGCATCACACCGCACCGCACGTTTCCCGCTCTTACGCTTACCTAACGCTGAAGTTCTTCTTTGTAATCAAATAGTTTGAACAGCAATTTTAATCTACATTAAATGCACAATATATTGAACGTATTTAATTGTATAAGGAATGATACTGTATTGTTAAAAATAGCTTCGATAATGACACATTATTATTTTGTAATTTTTAAAAGATAAAAATGATTGCTGTGGGTTTTTCTTAGGAGATAGACATATGCTATCGCGGACTTTTATGTAGACCTTTTTAAGTTATATATTTCCGCAGTACATTATCTTATTCTATCATCAATAGTTTTCGCAGCGCACGCGATGTAAGAAATATTTTAAGTAATTTTTTTACATCTTGGATTTCATTATTGAAGTTTTAGTAAGGATTTCTAATTTGTTTGAAAATAAAATAAAGTCTATATTAGTCAGTGATAATGCAGCTTTCTAATGGTAAAAGAATTTTCGAAATCGGTTAAGTAGTTTTTGAGTTTAATCGAATACAAAAATACAAATCTTCCCTCTTTATTACTATGTTAACATAGATGTATGGAAGTCTGCCGGATTTGTTGACATTTATGAACACTGCTCCGCTCCCTTTTGTAGTAGCGTGATGTTATATAGCCTATAACCTTCATCGATAAATGGACTATTCAACAGAAAAAGAGCTTTTCAATTCGAACCTGTGGTTCCTGAGATTAGCGCGTTCAAACAAACAAACTCTTCAGTTTCATAATATTATAAGTAGGTATAGATATAGTTATTTTTATTAAAAAAAGTATTGAAGTAAATAGCACAAAAACTATATTATTAGAAGCTTTGTAAATTACTTAAAATCCGTACAAAATTTCAAAATTATACGTTACGAAATAAAACAGCTATGGAGTCTTAACCCAAAAGAGCCCTAAGTCTTCATACTCTCCATAGCGGCGGCGCGCGCTGTCATAACAGATGACGTCACACAGTATTTTGGCGCGGCGGCGAGCGTTTTTGAGATTACTGCATTAAAATTGCTGTATCTTCGTCATTTTTGATCGGATTGAAATAATTTTTTCACAGTGTTTATTGTTTTTTCAATCATTATAAATCTGCATACTCAGCTAAAAACGTGAATGATCCTCATTACGAACGATCAACAATTATTATAGTAAATATTCTATATATCTATTAAAAATCTTTAAGTTATATATGACCATGAGAGATTAATATTAACACGTGTTAGTAACACTTAATTTAACAAACAATAATATTGATGTGGTAGGTAAGTAATTTACCAAAATAGTTTGTACCTAAACCAAAAACACATTTGGGAACACATTTACACATTAAATAACAAAGTACACATATTAAGTTGTTACACATAAAACAATGACAATGTGATCTTAGTAGGGTGGTGGCACCAATTATCGGCCATGTCAACATTTTTTGACCTTTGATTGATTGTAATTTTTTGGTTTATAGCATTTGCTTTCTTGTAATGCCTTTTTTGGATAGAGGGATACTGAAACTCCATTACTACATTCGCAAAATTACCAATTCTTTGTTATTTTTTAAAATACAGAGGTTTTTTCCGAGTATGTCGATTTCCCTTAATATCGGCCTCTAACACCCTAATTTCTGCCGCCTGTGACCCTAATATCGTCATACCTTTTCCAACGTGAATTTAGATCAATAAAACTAAGTAAAGTAAAAAATTATAACGTTTTATATTCCAATTCAGGTTGAAATTTTTTTTAACGCTTATCTATCATTAATTTGTCTTTTCATTATATCTCAGACTTAAAAATTACAGTAATTGCTGTTATTATAAACTAATGATCACAATGATTAAAAAAAATTAAGAGAAATAAAGATTTCCAAAATATATTATTATAAAGGAAAAATATTATTAAATAAAGTCAACAGAAAACTTGAATTTCTTTAAAGGCTTTTCAATTTAAATGCACTAAACAGTGACGGCAAGTAAAATCTTCTTTAGCCACATCAATATAATTTCGCCCACGATGAACTGTACACTTTAAGTGGAACCATTTGGGGCATTAGGTATGTCACAGTTAATATTTTTGGCTTCATCTTCTTCGAAATCACTAATTCTATTTCACAGGCACCACAAAGAATTTTCTACTTTTCTTCTTGAGAAGGTAAATCATGAGGTCAGTTACGCTTTCCTTTAATAGGTATTCTCTTCTTCTATTCATACTGTTCTTCTTCTAACTACTAGTTTTATTTTATTTGACTGGTTTATGTTTTATATTCCATTTTCCAGATTTTTCTTTCTTGACCAACGGGAATAACCCTCTGTATCTATTCTTCCAGGAAGTCTGTCTTGTAAAGTGATCCTGGGAATTTCGTGTTGTCGAAAAGCTACTCTTCTTCTACTTCATCCTATTATTAATTCCTAGTCGCAACCGAAGCTTGCACCGAGGCTAGACCTCGATATTTTCCGCGAAACGACTTCCATCTGTCCTCTACAACCCCAATGGTAACATCGAAGCATTGCATTACTGCCTGCTTCTTTGAACGGCATTTACTCCATCCCTTATTCTACTACGGTCATAGAAACATTAGAAACTATAGGGGTCATAGAACCTATTAGGGGTCAAAGAACCTAAAGGGGTCATAGAACCTATAGGGGTCATAGAACCTATAGGGGTCATAGAACTTATAGGGGTCATAGAACCTATGGGGGTCATAGAACCTATAAGGATCATAGAACCTATAAGGGTCATCGAACCTATAGGGGTCATAGAACCTATATGGGTCATAGAATCTATACGGTTTATGGAACCTATGGTCATATAACCATAGGTTTGAAACCTTTCTCTTTTTGTTGGGACGACATGATTATGGCATACTTGTTGACTAAAATTAAGATACCTAAGTATTTGTTCATTTTGCACCACGTCCCTGTTTATTATAAAGTTCAAAGGTTGTAGGACAGTAAGTACCCTGTACAAAATAAGGTGGCCGTTATTACGCATCGATTCTCTAGATATCGGCCGTAGCTGGCAAAAAAAGTTTTTAGGCGGCCGATGTTAGGATCTAGTCATCAAACAGAGCTGTTATTTCATTTTTAACCTTATTAATGTTACTGCTAATATACAAAATAGCTAAACATATAGTTTAGTGTTTTCATGCATTTCCCTAAAATCGACCAGGTGGCCGATATTGAGATTTATCCAAAATAAAGATCCCTAACCTCGACCCCGCGATTATTTCATAAAAAGTACAAATAAAATTAAAAACACACTACCTAAACGGTACTTCGACTGTTTTTCTTTAATAAAAAATAATATAAAATACCATAGGTATATTTAATTCCTTTCAAATACTATCCCACTCAGTGCGTCGACTCCGGGATTTGACTCGGAATTGCCACCAAATCACATACGTCGGTACCTGCGCGTGCTCTATTGCCACCTGAACGTTCAAAAGTGGAGGTACCCGCACCAAAATATGGAATGGTATTCGTATGGATATAGAGTCGCTTTTTGCATAAAAACTATAATAATTTCAGGATTATTTTCATAGTTATGTTCCATTTTCTCGAAAAGGCCGATATTAGGACGTGGCCGATAAAAGGAGACTTCACCCTACTTAAACATTATTCACCATATTTATAGCAATATTAAGTTCAAATTAAGTAAGTACATGACAACTAAACATACAAACATGTTAAAGAAGAAACAAAGAACACAAGTTTCTACACATGAGACAATAACCATGTGATGTTAGTAAAAAATATTTATCATAGCAATATTATCACACTTATCATAATAGTCAAACTTGTTCAAATCACACGTGTTGCACAGTAAAGTTACAAGAACAAATACACCAAGTACATACACGTGTTGTTATACACGTGTTGTCATACACGTGTTGTCACAAGCGATGTTAACACTGTAAAACTGCAATAGGTTCCTTAGAAATACTGATCAACCACTGCCACGCGGTTGATGATAATTCGAACAGCAACACCTCGGTGTCCACAGGAACTTCACGACAAGATAGTAACAGGAACAAAGAACAAAGTACATACATGTGCTATGACAAGCGTTGTAAGCACAGCGACCACGCTGCGACAGTTCCTCGAAAATGCTGGTCAACCACTGCCACGCGGTTGCTAATACAGTAACAGCAATACCTTCGCCTCGGTATACACAGGAACAACACGGCAGGTCACAAAATCACCACCAGACAAATTGAGAAGCGTTTCACTTCGGCCGTACGGTTGGGCAGCCAATTTATATAGCCACGGCGGGCTTTTAGGGTTCCCGAAGATGAAAAACACGTAGTACTGGTTGTTAAACTTTGTAATTATTCCTTTAAATCGTTACAGCACAGTATTATTACAATTTAGCACTTACTCTAACTTAAAACTACTTAAAGGTTAGCGTCAAGCGTGCGTGTCACATTATTACTACTGTTAAACTATACTATGGTTACAAAAAGATGGCGTGCGCGGGAGTATAACTCAGTGTTGCCACTATATAAATTCAATCCCGATACCGTGCCGGGAGGCGGCGCTCACGAATAGGTCGCTTGGCTATACTAATATTATAATACTTGAAGCGGACGTCCAGTGTCCCCTCGAGGACGCACAACCGCAGTGGACGATCTCAACTAAAAACAGAAGCAGTATATACAAACCTGTGGCCAATCACTGCGATGCTCAGGCGGTGCGGCGGGCAGGCAAGCCGCGTGGTAATGTCTAGCGCAGGCTCGACATCGCAATCTCGCAGCACCCCGCGCGCAAGCCGCACAAGACACGCAGCGGGCACACGTCCAGCCATCACCACCCGCGGCTTCTTCTGCACACCAACTGTGGTACCACTCGCAGCACGACGTACACACCAGCATCTGTATACAACGGAGAACGGAGATTAAGCTCCTTCGCTGTGTTTAGCGGGCGCACGGCGCGGACGTCCGCTTTGCTTGCTTGTTTCATGTTATTTCAAGATCAGCGCTGTGTGAGGCGGATACCTGTCACACGCGACGGACAGGCGGACGCACTGCGCGCGCATCCGCTACCCGCACCCGCTTAACGGAGCGAAGGTGCTAATATCATGCTACAAGACTTGTCCCAAGTTCGGATCGAAGTTCACTACGTAAAGGCGGAAGTCCGATATTTCGCCGTAAGCAACTGCCACCTCATACCTTCCATAACATTTGAAGTTGGACAAGTTTAGCCAAATTGGACTCCTACTGTCTGTGACGAATGCTACAGATGTTCATATAGCAACCGGGTTCAACATGATGAGGCCCAGACGGGTGTCAATTTGTTAAAAATGGTCACCTATTCTAGAACTGACCTGGCTAATATTGGATAGCTTCCTCAGTTATCATTTAACCAAGAACCCCTCGAGAGAACAAAGAAAACATAAATGATGTTAGTAGAGAACCCCAAAAATTCACTTCTGATTCAATCCTGAAAATTATGATAACAGTCTTTTACCTTCTCATTCTCATTCTGCAACCGCATTTTGTGTTTGTTTCGCGTTCTGTCGTTCCTTTTTTCTCTTCATAAGCATCTGCTTCTTCTCTTCTGGAGTTTTCTTCAACCCCTTCATCTTTCGGGTCTGCAGTCGGTTTATGTCCTGCTTGCCCATATGGATGCGGCCCAATTTTGATCCAAATGCATCCCTAGATATATTCTTCTTTGGCGCTGCTCTGAGTTCGTGAGGAACTCTGCAAGCTTCCTTGTACAGATCATCTGACCCTAACCGTGTCCTTCTTAGTTTGAAATCTATTGAGGGACCTATCTCTTCCAGTTCAATCCTCGGAGTACGCTGTCCACTTTTTTTCAACAATATTTTGTATGAACGCATGTATATGTTGCCGCTCTCAGTAGCTGTGAAGCTAAGTACATGCTCTAATCCTTGCAGGCGGATGCTTTCTACCTTTTCTCTGTAAAAGAAATCTGTGAATAATGATTTCAAACGCTTCAAATCTTGATTTAAATCCCATGCAGGACCGTTGAATATAAGACAGGGCTTTATACCAGCTAACACCTTAGCATTTTGGAACTCTTTCATCGCCTTATATTTTTCAGCTCCAAGCTCAATCATATCCAGTATACCATAGTCAAATGTTCGGCCAAGGATTATGTTGTGTGGTCTTTTCTTAGAGTGAGAACCAACTCCGAACAAGGCTGCTTCTTTTTTATAACATAACTTCTCAATAAGAGTTGCATCTTCAAAGGGAACAAAATCATTCTTGCGGCTGAGGTAAGCTGCATCAGGCTTCTTCAAGTCATAAATGTCTTTTAATAGTTTTCGAGTTAGTTCTGAAGGATTACGGCCCTGGAGGAAAAGAGATTGCTTTGGTCCTTCAATAGGTTTAGGCTCCTTAGACTGCAGTACTTTTTTTCCCTTGCGTGTAGTGGGTTTCTTTACTCTCTGCATTACGCCCATTTCACAATATTTTGCTATGCTTTTTACAATATTTATGTGTGAAGATCCTAAAGAACCTAAAAAACACGTGCGACACGTGCGACTTCTCTTTGCCAGCACTGCCACAGAGGAAGCATAATCTGGCGACAGTGAAAGATCCAGTTCCGATCAGCCCGAAGCCTGTACTGCAGACTTCATCCGGGTCGTAGCTCTCCCAAAAGTCGACACATATGAGTTCAGGCCTATTCTGACCGCACTTCTGTGATCGACTACGCACCTGAAGTTATAAAATACATCATATTAGTACAGTGACATCACATAGCTTTTTAAATTCTGATAAACATCTAAGAAACCTAGACACTTACATTTGTGATGTTAGAAAGAGGTTTCATTACTGTCTTCTTGGGCACAAGATCCATAATAGTCTCATCCTCACTAGATTCTGCTTTATTCTGTAATTTGACAGGAATTGGTTGATCGATTTTGCGTTTCTTGGTTTCTGTCTGTACCTCTCCATCAACATCTTTAGAAACTACACTATCAGGCACCACAGGTGGAGCTTTATTCTCAGAATCAGCTTCAGATTCACAGCTGGGGAGATCAGGTGTAGTTTTATCCTTCTCAATAACAGACAAAGGACTCTCATCCTCAGACAGCATGTTTTTATCCTGTTTCTCTTTCTCATCTTGTGTTGGGAATGTAGCAATTGGTTGTCCCAAAACAATGGATGCACTTCGACACACATGCTTAACTCTGGGTCCTTTAAGTTCCACTTTTTGTCTTTTTGGATCTTCAGCTTGTTTGGCATCATCCTTATCTTTTTTCTAAATATTAATATTATTAAATATAAATATTATTATATAAATATTATTATTATTAAATATTATTATTATTATTAATAAAGAGGATATCGTTAAGGAACTGTTGAGTGTACGTGTAACATAGCCAAACTTAAGTGTTTAAATACAATGAAAATATACTAACCAACTTCTCCTCCAACGGGTAGGCGGGCGCCAAAACTTTTACCCGTAAAAATTGTCCCATCTGATAGCACCAAGCTGCATGGTGGGCCCACTTCGCATGTTAATTCCTCAGCAGTCATCTAGAGTTGCCAATAAACACATTGTAGTACAAAAATAATGTAGGATATGTAGGCACAAGTTGTACTATAGGTAGTAACAACGCCATCTAGACTCCAACTGAGCAAAGCTTGTCATATGAGTTTTAGAATGCGAACCATCTGTCCAATTATGTCACTCATATTTTTTTAATTCTTATTCTCCGTTTTCTATAAACTTACTTATCATATTTTTTTGTTATGATATTTTTATTCCTATCAAATGAAGTCATTCAGATAATAGTTGTCATAATTATTTTATTAATAATCCAATATTGCTGAATTCATATTTTTTTCATAACTTTTCCCGCATAACCGTTAATTTTATTATCATAATTTCCTTATTTTATGAATGACATTAAAAAAGTAAAATATATAAAAACAAAAATTTATATTTAAAAAAGATTTAATTTTTAATTCTTAATTCTTAATTCTTAATTCTTTATTGCACACACACAATACAAATGTAAAACATAATAACAAATTAAAGAAGCATGTACAAAGGCGAGCTTAACTCAATATGAGTTCTCTCCCAGCAAACCTTCGAGTAGCAGAGAAGTAGGTATATTGTAATGAGGGGGATGTGAAGTGTACAAAAAGAAAGAAAAAAAAAAAAAAAACAGACAGTAAAAGAAAAAAGCGTACCTAAACAGGTACCTACTCTATCTACATAATATATATATACATAGCATACATAATATTCATACATACATACACCTACACATACACGTACATATATACATATTATATACTTACATATATATCATACACATACATAAACATACACATATATAGATAGGTACATAAATATGATAAATAGACTACATTATCGTGATAGAAAATATTCCTTAGTTCTTCTCCTGAAGATGTCCAAAGTATTACTACTGCGAATAGTGTGAGGTAATGAGTTCCAAAGCCGTACAGCTTGCACTGTGAAGGATCCATCATAGCAGCTGGTACTATGTGCAGGTGTGCGAAGTAGAAGAGAGGAAGAAAGACGACAGGGCTTGCCCCTGGGCACAAGATACTCAAAGCGTTCGCGCAAGTAAGTAGGAGCATTAGGATTATGAAGTATAGTATAGAGAAGAGTTAAGATATGAAGGTTACGGCGCTGCCGAATAGGGAGCCAGTTCAGTTTTTTACGAAATTCAGTGACATGATCGTATTTACGAAGACCAAACACAAAGCGGATTCCCAAGTTCTGCAAGCGCTCAAGTTTGTTCAGCAGTTCCTCCGATGCATCGAGAAAGCAGACATCAGCATAGTCTAATAGCGAGAGAAGAAGAGATTGAGCAAGAGTAACTTTAGTCTGAAGAGGTAGGAGTTTCTGGAGACGTTTGAGTGATTGAAATGAGCAGTACACCCTTCTACTTACGTCCGCGATGTGAACATCCCAGGCAAGCATGGAGTCGATGTGCACGCCTAAATTTTTTGCACTTTTAGAGTAATTAATGGTTACCGAATCATACGTTACTGGAGGCAGAGCATCGTGATCCAGGAGGCGGAGCATGTATCTACCACCAACAATGATTGCCTGAGATTTTTTTGGGTTGACCAGCAGTCCGAAGGATTGGGCCCATGCGTTGATGTTATCAAGGTCATTGTTGATGGCAGCCACAGCCCCAGTCAGTTCATCAGCTTTGAAATGCCGGTAAATCTGCAAATCGTCTGCATAGAGATGATAATGCGAGGTAAGGACCTTTGTGACGGCGTTTATGAAGACCGAGAAGAGAAGAGGAGAAAGGACGCCGCCCTGAGGAACGCCTGCTACTAAGTCACACCAATCGGAGGAAGCGTCATTCACTCTAACAGATTGTGAGCGTCCCTGGAGATAAGATTTAAACCAATTAGTTCTATCTCCTTTACTCTTCACAATATTTATTAACCCCATCTCCTGTAAACTTCTTTCGTCCTACCACCTTTATGCTGATGATTTGCAAATTTACACACATGCACCACCAGGGCAGCTATCTGAAGCCGTTAACTTAATAAACAGAGATTTAGCACATATAGCTGACTGGAGCACAGATCATGGTCTCACCGTGAATCCATTGAAGAGTCAAGTCATAACTGTTGGTAGTTCCAAAATGGTTGCTCAAATTGAATGGGATAAGCTCCCTCAGATTATATTTAATGGTAACATAATCCCTATAAGTGACAAAGTAAAGAATCTGGGAATCTACATCGATAGCACCATGTCATGGGTCCCTCAGTTGCAAGAGGTTAGCCGTAAGGTTTACGCATCGGCGGGGTCCTTGAGGAGACTGCGTAATTTTCTACCCATTGAAACGAAAACGGCGCTGGCTCAATCTCTCCTACTGCCAATCCTCGACTACGCGGATGCAAGCTATTTAGATCTAACTGAAGAACAGCTTAATAAACTTGAGCGTCTCCAAAACTTCTGCATTAGGTTCATATTTGGCTTGCGTAAATATGACCATATCTCTGAATTTCGTAAAAAACTCAAGTGGCTTCCTATCCGACTTCGCCGGAATGCTCACATTCTATTTATTCTTTACAATATTTTATTTAATCCTTGCACTCCCATCTATCTTAAAGAACGGTTCTCGTATCTAAGTGATACACATTCTAGGGTCCTGAGGTCATCGGAAAACCTACGCCTGAAGTTACCAATGCATTCCACAAATTACCTAGATAAATCTTTCTCGGTACAGGCTGCCCGCCTGTGGAACGCTCTACCTGTGCCCATAAGGCGAGCACAATCTCTTCAAATTTTTAAAAATATGGTTATAAACTACTACCAGACATTATAACTGCCTAGGAGTAATTATTTATGTATTTTATGTGTATGTATGTATGTATGTATGTATGTATGTATGTATGTATGTATGTATGTATATGTATGAGTGTGTGTAGGTATATGTATCTATAAGTGTATTTGTATTATTGTACCTAATTTAAAAATTAATGATATTTGTGCACCACTTAACTGCCCATGCATTTCTCCAATCCACAGACTCCATTGTCACAGGTTGTCTGTAAGAAATCGCGCCTAGCGATAAGACCGCCGTTTGTACTACCTACCGCATAAATTGTGAATTTTTAACTCTTTTTTTTTGTAAATATTGTTTATGGTGTACAATAAAGAATATATTATTATTATTATTATTATTATCATTATCACTTCTACAACGCAGGATCATAAGCATAAAGGTATGATTCCGTAGCCGACCGCATACGACAACTGCCGACGCATGCAGCACATACAGCGTACCCATTACTTGTGAAACTCCGAACGGATAAAGGGCGCCATTGAGAAGCCGCAATGAATTACGCCATGTGCTGCGTGCGTCGGCAGTTACGGCAGTCGGCTACGGAATCATATCTTAACGGAAGAAAATCTGTACAACAGAGAGTTCTTTATGATATTATCGAAGGTTGGGAAGATATCGAGCCATTACCGCCGACTTAGCGTAAGCGACAAAAAGCAAATTTTACAGAAGGAGGTTTTTTTTTAATATTTCAGGCGATAGTTGTGCTATTGAAATGAAATTTGCCACAGAATAATAATTTTTGACGATTAATAATCATACCAGTAAAAAAAATTAAAATTTTCGAGATGGTATTTTTGGCGCCTACGATGATTTTCCTGTCACTGAAAAAATCATTAAGGCGTTTGAGATAAATTATGCAGTAATAAAATAAGTGAATTTTATCCAATTTTCAATGAATATTCCTACGTTTCATAGTGTTTTAACAGATGAACCTAAATTTATTTAATTGAAATCTATACGGGTACGTATTTGAATACCTAAAATTATAATACCTAAAGTTAAATAACCTAAGTTCAAAATACCTAAAATCTAAATACCTAATGGTGGGTTGACCTAAATTTTAAAATACCGAAAGTTTAAAATGGCTAAGTATTTGAATACCTAAAATTATAATACCTAAAGTTAAATAACCTAAGTTCAAAATACCTAAAATCTAAATACCTAATGGTTGTTTGACTTACTTTTAAAATACCCAAAGCTTTAAATGACAAATTGATATTATAGTGAGTACGTATTACAATGCCTAATTTGAAATTATCGAATTTCATAAGCCCTACGAACGGAAGGCCGAATATTAAAATCCCGAATGTTTATAATGATCGAAAGTTCTAAATACCGAAAATTAAAATACCGACAATTTAAGAAATAACATGTGGTACGGCTTAAAGAAAAAGGGACACTGCTCACCCCGACTCGGATAGGTTAGGTTAGAAGGCTAAGGCGGGAGCGGAGCGGAGCGGAGCTCCCGCCTTAGCCTTCGTGGTTATTTTTTTTTTATAACCACTCATACAAGGATTGTCTGCTCCAATCCTGAAGTTCCAAATCCTTGTATGTGTGGTTATAAAAAAAATAACCACGAAGGCTAATGCGGGAGCTCCGCTCCGCTCCGCTCCCGCCTTAGCCTTCTAACCTAACCTATCCGAGTCGGGGTGGGCAGTGTCCCTTTTTTTAAAGCGCTGGATGCGGGCTGCTTCAGATCGGTCATTCTGGAAGTCTATGGGAGAGGCCTATGTTCAGCAGTAGACTGTGTGTGGCTGATTTATTTTTAGGTATTTTGACCATTTGGTATATTAAATTTTGGTATATCAAGCTTTGTTGTTTTAACTTTAGGCATTTTAAACATTAGGTAATTAGTCCAATAGGTATTTCAAATTTAGGTATTAAGTACTTAGGTATTAGTGGTTTAGGTATTTTAAACCATTTGGTATTTAGATTTTAGGTATTTTGAACTTAGGTTATTTAACTTTAGGTATTATAATTTTAGGTATTCAAATACGTACCCACTATCCATATAATAAAATTGTAACCGATCGGTGTCCGTACATGGCATGGAAATTAGAAAAAAACTATTATTGGGGGACTTTATTAACGTAATAGAAGCCAAAACAATAACTGATTGTGGTAGGCCGAAGCGTACCACAATCCAACCGATTTCAATAAAAAAACACTAAATGTTAAATAAACTAAATGTATTTATGTGAACTTAACATTTAGTTCATAAATAAAAAAGTTATGTCTATTATTGACATACCTTTTTTATTTGTAGTAAATCGCACCTAAGAATTGTGAATTGTGTGAATAGATCGAAACAATAAAAGTAGCAAAATGCTGAAAAGAAGAGATTATTTGAATCGAAGAACTTGGAGAGGCAAGAGATACTGCATCTCAGCAAAGTCAGGCTAGGCTGCGTACTCGGCCATTTAAGAGGCTAGCGATTCTGAAATAGCTGTTCCAACTTTGACGGCCTTGCTTTTTACACCCAAGCGGGGTGTGAAAGAATCCGGGATCATAAGAAGAAGGGGACATGACCCCCCCCCACTCCCCCCAAAACCATGCACGTCATATTGAAAAGTCCCAGTACGAGGGGAGGGGGGTTAAATTTCTTAAGGAATTTCCGAAGTTACCCCCCAAACTTCAAGCTGCGACCGCGCCTGGGTCGGTAACATTTTACATGAAACCAGAAGCATCGCCATTGACTCTGTAAAGTGAACCACTGCTCCGGCGTTTAAAAATGTCTATAAGCAGGGCTCCAGGTTTTCGTATAGTTTCATGACGATTTCGATATAGTTTTATCTGTTCAATTGGTAAGTGGTAGTAGTGTGTTCTGAGGAGTTGGGAGGAAGGGAGGATATTTCAACCATCATAACTAATGAACATTGTTAAATATAGGTACAAAAAGTTTGGTCTACAAAAATTAGATAAAACCCATAGAAAAAACATGTCTAATTTCATAGTTTTTGATAGTTTAGCCCTTTATTTATTAGTCTGTCAATCGACTTTCTTCTTAATAAATAATTGAGATTATAGGTAACGATGAATTAGCTTATTACATGAGTTTGAGCCATTCCGAACTTAACGCGGACGAAGTCGTGAGCAAAAGCTAGTTTAAAGAATAAAATGGCGCAGAGAGACAATAGTTCTTTAATAACTTTCGATGGTGTTTCGGGTACTTTGTAACAAGTCGAGTCGGTTGCGATATAAATTTCAGATTTTAAATGAACTTGCGATAAATATTCACTGTCGCCTACGTTAATATTTGAAAAATTGTTATGGTTAAGATAAAATTAGCTTTTGCTGTACATATCTCAAAAATTAATGAATTTAGGCGGGAAATTTCAATACAGTTAGATCCGTTATGGTTTAAAATGTCGATTACGATAAAAAAAGGATTTTTGAAAAAATGTCGCTTACGATAAGTCGGCGGTAAGGGCTCGATATCAATGATTTTATCATCATTCAAGAAAATTTAGTTTATTTAACAGTTGTAGGGATATGTCGAATGTAAAATAATTAAAGTACAGTCAACGACAAAAATTTTATGTGGTTAAACACATTCTAATTTACTCATCCGTAGCCTTACATAAAAATGACATAATAATATTGATCTTGTCCTCGAAGGAATATAAAATTACTTGCACATCAATTTATCAATACGTGTATTCCAATGAAAAAAGTTTGTTGATAATTATTTTGTTTAACTTTTGATGTTGATTGTACTTAAGAATGCTTATGGAAAAAAAAAATGGAATTCAATGTTTACGTGTAAGGAGTATTAACTAACAACTAATAAATTTTAATAGATTTCTTATAGTACAGTCATTTGGTCGAAAAAATTGAGGTTACCTGGAAAGTTTTCCGGGAGTTTTGAAAATTGGCAATTTTATAGATTTTGATATGCTCTTTCGAAATTTCACCTTTGCCACCTCGTATGTTTGCCACTTGCGACGCCATATTGAAAAAATGGCGCCCAAAAGCAGTTTTTTGATAATAACTCCTTTCCGGCGCATTTTACAGGAAAAACACATTACACAAAATAAAAGTAGAGAAAATTTCCCACAATTTATGTCATAACCTTTTCTTTCCTAAAATCAATACTTTCGGCGTACGAGCGCCGTAAACAATTATACATTCACACCAACGTGTAATATTTACTTTAAACTGCTCATATTGTGATTTGTAAATTATAAAATTATACGAAGGATAAATATTGTTCCATAGAATGAAAACCTAGCTAACTATAGTCTGTCATGTCTCCGCAGGTATAAAGAAATGCGTCCCTTCTGTGTCAGGCCCCTTCTTTCCCTTCTAAGAAACATCTGGTGGAGCCAGATGTTTCTTAGAAGGCTGAGCTCAATAGAAATATTTAGTCTGAGTCATCAGTATAACGTTTATCGTTTCACAGTGTCGTTTGCATTTACAGAGCCATGGCTTCTAATGAAGTAGATAAGAAGGGATACCACGATAAAAAAACGTGTCGATTTCTCTACCTGATGGTGGTGTGGAAATGAGTATTTCTGCCGAAACGTGTATTGAATTACACTTTACGGCGCTCCTACGCCGAAACTATTAATATTAGGGAAAAAAAAATTATGACAAATTGTAGGAAATTTCCTCTAGTTTTATTTTGTGTACAATGTTTTTCCTGTAAAATGCGTCGGAAAGAAGTTATTATCAAAAAACTGCTTTTGGCCACTGTTTTTTCAATATGGCGGCGCCAGCGGCAAACATACGAGGTGGCAAAGTTGAAATTTGGAAAGAGCATATCAAAATCTATAAAATTACCAATTTTCAAAACTCCCGGAAAACTTTCCAAGTAAAAATACCAAATGACTGTACTATAAACATGTTACTAATTAATACAATACTAAATAATAAACACCTGTGATCCACGGCTCCTATTATCAATTTCAAACGTCTAGTAGATAGAGTGCATATAATTGAAAGGGAATTTAGAAAATATATAATACACACTTAGATACGATGTGTATCCGGGAACAGAATTAACACCACGATACTGAATTATAACTATTGAGTGAAAAATGACAAATATAAAATATAATAATAAACAATATACAAATAAAATACTTTTACAACACACCTGCTCATAAAAGTGATATTATTTTACCGCAATTAAGCACGGAATGACACCTATTATAAAACTGTGACTTTTTCATTGTTATTATTCACAAAAGTGAGTTATAGATTCTTTTTTTTAATTTTATAGGAAGTGTCTATAATTGTCTATGTTCTTAAAAAAGTTTTGATACAAAAAATAACGTGTTTAATAGTACGAATAAATTTATACGCCTATTGTATGGTCATTTGATGCATTTTCGTATTTAAATAAATAATTTCAACTTATAATACTTGTGTAATAAACAAAATGTTCACTCAAATTTAACTTTTTTTTTTCTCTAAGTACAGAAAAAAAACAGAGTAAAAAAAGTTAAGTTCAAACCTCATTTTTTTTTAAATATGGTCGACCGCCATTGTTAAATGCGCGCATTTAATAGGAAAATGAATTAATTTGTAGTATTGTTTATTTAGTATTTGTAGTATTATTTTATTCGCAAGTGTGTTGTAAACCGTCGTATGGCACGTGTGAGCATGATGATTACCGTCCTCGGCTGTCTTAAGACCCTCGCCTGGCGGCTCGGGTCTCAATGGCGCCTCGGCGGTAATCACCAACGTTGCTCACTTGTACCATAATGTACTATGAAGTATTGATAACATTAAAAACTCTATTAAAAACACGATACTTTTGAAAAACTAAACCAAAATTATCAATCTCAATATAACTGCAAACATAAACGAACACAGTCAAAATATAAGTAAAGTAATTGTTAATTAACCTTAAGTCTGGGTCAATCAACCGTAGTTGTACTTACTTTTTAGGTTCAGTTTGCCGGCCACGTGGTTTGTCTTCAAAGTCCGCGAAACGGTCCGATGCTGTCGCAGTCTCCACGACGACAAGCCCGCCGTAGCCGCTCTTTACTCGTCATACCCTATACTCTATACCGACCCGGCTTGTTATCATACTCACTCACTTAATGGATTCTACCTGCGTTGGACTCATTCCCACTAATGGGAATGCCTATATTTGTCTCTTTCTAAGCACTTGTAGCTGGTTCAGTACTGTATGCTCCACAGATATCCGTGGTATGCTCCTATGTTCACTGTTCAGAATTCTTCTGTGTGTATGTATATTCAAACAAAATTGTTATGGCTGTAAAATGCTACCGGTGTCGTTTTATAATGCAAAAATACGTCTCAAATAGCTTTTTTTGCAAGTCGAGAACAACACCTATACTCTGGGTATTCATGATCCCCTACTCGTACCTACTACTTAATACATTTTTAACCAGAACGTGCGCCGGTTATGAGTGGGTTATGTTTTTCAGTATCTGCATTAATATATTATGGAAATTTTAGAACTACAAACTGAAGGTTATGTAGCCATAATGCTTTCGACGATGACGACGAGCGTTAATACTAATAATTATAACCTAAGCAAAATGTTTTCTATCTTATTAAAACCTAACAATAATAACACAAATTATATTATTATAATGTTTAAAATAATAAAGTGGCGGCACCTATTACTTAATTTAAAAAAAAAAGTTGTTAGAGAAGACCCTATGATCTTTTTGAAGAAATATCACATGAGAAAACATGATGACATGTTATTGTTTTTTTCTGTTATTTATAAGTGGTTAGGTACCTACCTAACCACTTATAAATAACAATAACACTATAATTGCTTGTACCTACAAGCAATTATAGTGTGATCTTTTGCAAACCCAGTACCTATAGTTTCGGCACGCTATGATGGCCGTTTAGACGCGACTAGTTTTGCTCGTTTTCTCTTTTTAGGGTTCCGTAGCCTAATGGCAAAAAACGGAACCCTTATAGATTTGTCATGTCTGTCTGTCTGTCTGTCCGTCCGTATGTCACAGCCACTTTTCTTCGAAACTTTAAGGCCTATGCCACAGATTACCTAATAGTTGGAACAGATAACTCACTGCCTGGAAAATCAACGATCCAACTCAGTTAAGTGCCTACAAGTCCACGTGATCAACCACTCCATACGAATATGTATCTTAACAGACAGCCATACGGTTATTATTACTTTGCAGCCGCTCGGCCTCGTCCTCGTAGTTACGTACTAGCAAACTTTATGACGCTAGGGTTGCCTCGCTTATTATAGGAATACTTATACAATAGTTTGACATTTTTCTCACCTATTCATCGAATATCGAATAATAGTCGAATTTTTTTTGGACAAAAAAATTGGACATTCGGTCAAATATGTATTTCATCTCAATCCTACCAGCAATTCAAGAATAGGTAAGCTAATAGCTCACCGAGCGGCCTTAGATAAACTACTATTCTCAGTGCACAGTGGCAATTATTCCTACTTTATAGGTCTGAACGAAAACAATGCAGTAGAGGTAACGCACCGACAGATTACCTACACAAGTACATAGGAGTCAAGCGCTAGCCCGCGACAGCGGCGCCGGCCGTCGCCGTCGCTGATCGCCTCGCGCTACCATCCTGCCTACGATTTTTTATTTAAGTGTTAAGTCAGGACCCGGGCCGTTAGATATAAGTAGAGGTCAGATAGCTACATCATGTACCTACCAACCTATTATTAAATAGCCTAACTAAGTACTGAATCCAACACTTTTTAAGTCTTTCCGTATAATAGTAGGTAGCGAAGTGGGTAGGTACCTATATTACTTTGTACAAGATATTTTATGTATATTGAATATTGCCATAGGTAGGTACAGTAACTTAACGAATGTAATTGCACTTATTAAGTAGGTACCTACTTGCCGTTCTTCATTAACAGGCAAGCAGAAGAAAGATTTTTATTTCATTTGTTAGATTCCCACCCATACACTGCACACGGAGCCTTCTCCGTTATGCTTTCATAATAGCATCATAGATTGAGTATTAATTATAATAATTAATAACAAACAAAAAGACTCGATTGAAACGTAATAATCAAACGTTATTTTTTAATCGTGTGCACACGCGCGGCTAGCGACAGAGCGACAGCCCGACTGACGAGTGACGACTGAGGACCGTCGGCGACCCGCGGCGAGTAGGTGAATATAGCGCGCAAGTACATGGAGTGAGCGTGGCCTGCCTATGCTGTTGAAACTTGGTAAGTAGATGTATTCTGTGAACCGCATTAAGGATTTCACACAAAAATAGAAAAAAAGTATTAAATTTTGGGGGTCCCCATACTTAGAACTGAAACTGAAAAAAACCGTTTTGATACGACTGTACCAAAACGGCCATCATAGCGTGTCGCAACTATAGTGACAGAGCTTATAAATGAAAATATTGTTAGAAGGACCTAGGGAGACTCATCTCGGTCACAGATAAGTTAAATAATAAGAAGTAATACTATAGTGTCGGTGATCTATCATATTTACAAGCATGAACAATGAGTTGGTTACCGAGGTTGCCAATAATTTTATACGTCAGTACATGCTCTATTATATCTATTTTGTGCCAGTCTGCGTTACAATAGAATGAAATTAGGTACTTCACTCTAATCAATCATAATATCGGATGTGCCGTCCTGGTCATGGGCAAATTCGTCAGTCGCGGTCGTGCAACACTATAGGTATGATTCCGAAGCCGACCGCACACAATAATCAGAGAGCTGGTACGATTTTTTGAGTACGTTCTTGAAACAAGCTGCAATCTTGTCAGACAACTCTCCTGTTATACCTACCTCAACACGAAAGTGCAGACCTGGCTGGTGGGAACGGTGGCTAAATCAACCCTCAAATTTTTCGACATATTTAAAAAAACTCAAAAATACATATTTGAGGCAATATGCAATTTTTATAATGTTGTAATTTAATGTTTAAGGAATACATTAAAAAAAAGGTGATTTGGTGGGGGCTAATTAAAAGGTGATTTCCAAAAAAACAAAAATCGCCTGTCTTTTTTTATGTATTCTTTAAACATGAAACTACAACATTATAAAAATTGCTTATTGCCACAAACATCTATTTTTGGAAATTTTTTAATATGTTTAAAAATTTGGGAGATGATTTAGGCCCCGTTCCCACCAGCCAGGGCTGCACCTTCGTGTTGAGGTATAAGAGGAGAGTTGTCTGACAACAGTTTCCAGCTTGCCTCAAGAACGTACTCAAAAAATCGTACCAGCTCTCGGATTACGACAACTGCCGACGCACGCAGCAAATACGCATAATTCATTGCGGCTTCTCAATGGTCCCTTTTATCCGTATCGGAGTTTAACAAGTAATGGATACGCTGTATCTGCTGCATACGTTTGTCGTTGTCGTATGAGGTGGGCTTCGGAATCATACCTTAATGCCACACAAAATGATCAAAGAAAATATTATGATGACTAGCTGTTGCCCGAAGCTCCGCCCGTGTGGATATCGGTTATCGCGACCAAACATAGCTTATGCCCTTAACCAAGATCTAATCTATCCCTGTACCGAATTTCATCAAAATCGGCTTAGTGGTTTGTTTAGGGGTGAAGAGTGTGAAGACAGGCAGAGTTACTTTCGCATTCATAATATTAGTATACAAATGAATTTCAAGTGCATGGTGCGCACAGGTAGGTAATAAGTAATATACTACTTTGGCTGCTTTTATAATAAAAATTATGAAACCTAAACTCAATTGTTATACTTATCTAGACAAGGCGTCACGCTTGTCTCCATTAGTTGTTTGTCTCTTTATGTAGGCTACCAACTCGTCGTATGAATTGTAATGTACCGTACCTTACTGTTATTAGAACTGTGGGCCTATAAGTAGGTATCTACGGTGAATTATTGTATGTAAAAATATATCTATTTGACTGTCTGTTTCTCAATTATGTAAATCGGCGAGATACGCTCGCCCACTGCTTTATTTACATTGTCAGCCATTTACACTACTGATTAAACATGCCACAAGAGGTAGGGGCGCCAATGAGTGGTCACTCGCGGCCACCTGCAGAAGATAGGCTTCTCGAGCTTGCGGATATGTTACAACAGCTGGCTACTGATAAAGTAAATAACATCTCACTATAATAATATTCTAGAATATCCTGCAATTACCGCTGCGCTATCTATCTATGAAGGTACCCAAAGTAGAGTTTGTAATAATGCATTCTAGAAAGCGAAATACTTTTTTTAAATACTAGACGTATACTCGTAATACCAGATGAATGCAAATTAAATAATTTCTATTAAACAGAAATCGAATCTTTAACTTAGCCGTCGGATACTCTACTGCTAGGTTGACGTCGGATGAGTTCTCTCTTTCTGACATAAATTCCTGAGAGTTTTGAAACTACGAGTTTTTTTTTTGCTGACGAGTGACATTATAAGTAAGAATATACCTACATTTCTTCAACATTTTCTCGACGGAACAATCTTAGATCTAAATAATAAAACGCTCGCATAGTCCGCTCTTGCAATACAAAGGTTTTTTCTACGATGTCAATAAGGTTCCCCCCCGTTTCACCGAAATTTTTATGTCATAATTTTGTTTCGCATAACAACGCATAGCATAAACTTCATTTCGCAGAAAAAGGTTTGGCATACACTCATTCGTCATACTTTCATAACGCATAATTTTGTAAGTCAGAATCATCTTTTGGCATAAACTTTTAAAGCATAATAATCAAAAAGTAAAACCGTGCATGCAGCAAGCATCAGACATGCAGCATGCTTCAGGCATGCAGCATGCAGCAAGCATCAGGCATGCAGCATGCATGCAGCAAGTATCATGCAGCAAGCATCAGGCAGTAAACATGCAGCAAGCATCGTTTCTGTCACAGCTCCGGCGCTGCGGGGCTCCGGCGGCCCCATACGAGCTTATCGTCGCAGATGGTTGTAACTCCCACCACCGCAGCTTCGGCTTGCTGGCCGGCCGCGCCGGCCAGCCTCAGCCGCGGCGACGGCCATTAAAACCACCTGCTCCTCAGCTCGTGGGCCGCCTCGCCCCTCCGCGCCTACGCGGGCTTAAATAACACTCTAGGGGTAGGGCAAACAAGACTACGTGAAGTCGGATTTGCAGCAATTCATTTCTGTCACTAACTTTTTTGTAACAAATTTTAACTTTTCTGCCAACTGAAGAGTACCTATGCCATTGCTAATTCGGATATATGACCATTCTGCCAAAATATGATTCTATTAAATAAATCGTTATGCCTTGAAAATGTTCGATTAAATAAAATTATGCCAAATGAGTTATGCCAAATGAATTTCGGAGTATTAAGTTTCTGCCAGATGGAGGGAACCCTGTCAATAAAGGATATACTTACCTGAATGTCTATATCTATTATGTGCTGAATGTTATTTTTTATTGGTAAGTAACGAGACAAGTGTTATCCCTAAGTTACTAAACAATAAAAGTTTACCTGAGTTGCAGGTAGATATTTTATTACATGCAACTATAACCGAAACCTCACCCAAAGCAAGTTATGAGGTTTTGCTTGTAGCTTGCACGTGGCAATAAATCTATGGTATATAATGAAACCTGTTTTCAAAATGTGTGACTAATTTGATTAGAAAGAAAAATGTAGAAACCTGTGATCTATCAGAAAACTTGAGTTATTCCGGTTGGATCCCCAAATATGATCCACTGCCGATTTTTATTCATCATAGGCATAACCCTAGCACATTCTTACGAGTTGTGGGTCAATGGCTGGGTCAGGTTTTGGATGGGTGACCGTTGTTTACATTACGAGGTTAAGCTTAATTGAGTGGGTCGGGTTTTGGATGGGTGACCGTTGTTTACATTACGAGGTTAAGCTTAATTGAGTGGGTCGGGTTTTGGATGGGTGACCGTTGTTTACATTACGAGGTTAAGCTTAATTGAGTGGGTCGGGTTTTGGATGGGTGGCTGCGCCATTGAGAATTATCCCTATTTTTATTTATTAATTTAATACGCTAACACTTACTTCACAAACTCACATTTTTATTGCACAAATCAGAACGCATCATTTTATAGGAATACACTATTCCCTCCCACTTCCGCTTCCTATGTCAGTGCTACCAAAAACTCGCCCGCGACGCGTACGCAAAATCTGCTCTTCGATATAAAAATCTAAACCACCAATATCGGGGACATTAATTATCAAATAATATTAAAGTGCGGTGTAGTGCTCACTCCAATAAGGTATCAACTCAAGAACTCCCGGAGGCGAGGCAGGCGTTCATCAAACCTTCCAACAGGTAGGCACTGGCTCCCTCCAAGTTTTGGTCCTCCGTCCCGGATACCTATTAATCTCCTCAATCCGCATTTACTATCCTCTCCTCTCAATAAAATTCACTCACGCATACTCTTTACTCACGCATTATCGTATTATTTACGTATTTTATACGAAAAACTCACCACGCTAACGCATCCGCCATTTAAATTTAATTGTTCAACATCGCAAAAATACCTCTTTATTTCAAAGTAAAATACTCATAAACACTCTTACTATACCTATATTCATACGATTAGGTACACAAATTAGTTTAACATTAATATTTCTAAATTTCAACATAAATTACAAGTACGTAAAATACCTACCCACATCTTTTCATTCGCAACGCGCTCCGCCCACATTCTTATAAGTAGGTACCTATCTGTCTCCGCCCTTCGCGCGCTTGATACATTCCATTTTTTAATTATTAAATTTTCACTATGGATGAACCCAAAGTCGTTGGAAGTGACAGTAAGTCCAATGAAGTCAGGATCTCTTTTCTTGAGTTCAAACAACAAAACCTCTTTCAAATCGTTCAGGAAATATATAACCTCAGTTTAAAGGTTTCCGATGAGGTAACTAGTAAACTATTTCTCGCTAGGGTTCAATCCATCGAAAATACTCGTACAGAATATATAGAAACTGTAGATAAACTCATTATTGAAAGATTAAAGCAAAAACCCCAGGTAAAGCCTAGTTTTAGCATTCTCAACACTTTTGATGAGTTATACTGTTACATCAAGCAGACGGAGACATCTCTGAGACAACAGCTTAGGGATACACATAAACATGAAAATTATAATAACATGTTGCCACCGTTAAAGCTCACAGGCTTCGATGGTACTCCTAGTAAATGGCCATTATTCTATGATAATTATTATAGTGTGGTACATTCAAATACTCGCCTCACCAAGGCAGAAAAAATACAATATTTAATTGGTTGCCTCTCCGGCAAAGCTCTCAATGTTTGTTCTGGAATATCCGCTACAGCTCAAAACTATGATATCTTGTGGCAAGCGCTGCTAGATAGATACCATGACACTAGAGTACAAGCATCTGCTTATATAGAACAGATGTTACAACAAAAACCAGGACAATCCCCTGAAAATTTAATAGATAACTTTTGCTCTGCCGAGGCTGCTTTGCAACGCTTGAATATTGAGGATTTGTCAGACTTCCTAATTACTTATTTAGCATTAAGTAAGCTTGATAAGTCTATGGTAGACCTGTTTGAACAGGCTCATAGACATTTAGATATTCCTAAATTTAAGGACTTGAAACAGTTCCTACGCGAGCAATGTAAACTTCAAGTTGTACATGCATCTTCCCGCTCTCAAGTTAATAATAATCGCACTCAATATGTAAAACCCGCACCCCAAGTAAACAAACAGAAAACGTTTTTTACTCAAACTTCTCAGTCCAACAGATCTGACAACCTTTCTCAATCTCAACCTTGCAAAGTTTGTAACTCTAATCAATCTCATCCGTTGTTCAAATGTGATATATTTTTACAACAAGATGTTAAGGCGCGTAACGAGATTGCTCGTCAATATTCCTATTGTATTAATTGCTTAGGTTTCCATCATTTAAGTGCATGTAAATCGTCCAAACAGTGTTCTACATGTAACCGCAAACATCACTCGTCATTGCATTATGACAACCCAAATACATCTCGTTTCCCGCGTTCGTCCGAGTCTAGCACTTTTAATTTAAATAATAATCGTGACACTTTAACCACTGCGCCATCGCCGCATGGTTCGTGGAGCGCGCGCCCCGCGCCCTTGCCCGCGCCGCCGCCGGCAGCCAGCGCTGTTGGGCCCTCCGCGCCCCGCGCGGATTGTCCGTCTCACTCACACTCGCGTCCGCATGCAGACTCGGCGATATCACAGCCACAGTGCGCTCCCCGCGTAAATTCAAATAAGGATAACAACAACTTTGTGTTGTCAGTTACTGTTCCCGCGCGTATTTCGAGTAATAATACTACTGTATTATTGCCGACTGCGTCTGTTATTGTTTATAATGCAAATAATAAACCGCATCACATGCCATTATTTCTAGACACGGGTTCAATGAGTAACTTCGTTACGAAGTCGTGTTGTGAACGCTTAAATTTAAAAATAACTCCCGCGCCTTCTGTTATTACAGGCATAGGTCAACTTAAAAATCATTCCTTTGGAATTACGCAATTTAAAATGTACTCTCGCTTCGATTCTCGCTGTGTCTATTCCGTCAGCGCTCGCGTTATAGATACAATAACGGACTTTTTACCTAATGTCGAAATTGATACTACGCACTTAACTCACTTACAAGGTTTACCTATGGCTGATGACCATTATAACGTGCCTGGTGAAATAGATTGTTTGATAGGCAACGAATTATTCCCGCTTTTACTCGGTTCACACAAGGTGAATTCACACAACTCTTCCGCGGTAGTCGGTATACAAACCACTCTCGGATATGTCGCTATGGGCAAAGCCCAATGTATTTCAACCCCGCATACCGCTAAGGCTCTCCCAGAAGAGACAGGTACACTCACTCATGCTCATCGCTCGCTCAACTCTAATAAAACTTTCTTGTGTCAAACACACGCTCTCTCACTTGATCAATTAACTCAACGCTTTTGGGAAATAGAAAAGGTCCCAGATAAAGTCCATGCTAGTCCCGATGATGAAGCATGTGAAAATATATTTCAATCCACTTATTCACGTGATGACACCGGTAGATATACGGTCGTTCTTCCTTTCAAACATGCGCCCTCTGAGTTAGGACACTCCTTCTCAGTGGCTAAACGCCGCTTCTTAAGTCTAGAGAATAAACTCAATTCCTCTGGCTTACGCGCTGATTACAACGCAATTATTCAAACATACATTGATCAAGGCTTTTTGTCTAAAGTTCCGAATAACTTTCTAGACACTCAAGTTTATTACATGCCGCATCGCGCCGTCTATCGTCCTGTAAAGGAAACGACGAAGACCCGCGTTGTTCTAGATGCTGGGAGTAAAACCACATCTGGCAAATCGCTTAATGATTTATTGTATGTAGGCCCAGCCCTACAGAATAATATTTTTCATTTACTTCTCAATCTCCGTATGTTTTCAATAGCTCTAAGCGCAGACATTGAAAAAATGTACTTTCAGGTGAAACTCACTCGAGATCACCACTCGTTCCAACGCATTCTGTTTAGATTCGATTCCGATTCACCTATTGATACCTACCAATTTAATACCGTTTGTTTTGGTGTATCTAGTTCGCCTTACCTAGCTATGCGCGTCGTACGACAACTCGCCGCCGACAGTCGCGAATCATATCCGCTCGCCGCCTATGAGGCTGATAACTACATGTTCGTCGATGATTATATCTCGTCAGTAGATAACGTAAGTATAGCTGAAAAGACCTACAAGGAAATGATCGCGATGTTTCAGTCGGGAGGTTTTAATTTGGTCAAATGGATATCAAATGATAGACAATTATTATCTCGCATTCCTAATGCTCACAAGAGTTCTCTCGCTGTTAAATTCGATGACGATCCTAACGCAGATACAAAAATCGTAGGTATGCAATGGCAGCCTATCGATGATAACTTTACTTTCAATATAAATGTCGATTGTCATACGATTTGTACCAAACGCTCTCTTCTGTCTGTGACCGCACGCTTATTTGACCCGCTAGGTATCATTAGTCCAGTAATCGCTTATATGAAGCTTCTCATACAAGACTGTTGGAAACTACAGCTCGACTGGGATGACGAAGTCCCCGACTGTATTCTCTCCAAATGGAATCAATTCCATAAGGAACTACCGCGTTTGTCTGATATAAAAATTCCACGTCACATCGGAATAACGGCTTCTAGCAGAATAATATTGATAGGATTCGCAGACGCCAGCCTACAATGTTACGGCGCGGTCGTCTACGTGCGAATTGAACAACATGAAAACGCTACCGCTGATTCCGTAAAGCTACTTACCGCAAAATCTAAAGTTTCGAATCCCAATAAAACTCTCGCTCGCTTAGAACTACCTATGCGCAGCTGTTCTACTCGCAAAGGGGATTGGGTAATCTAGTATGGACAGTGGCGTCCCTCATTTTTTCAGCGGCCATCAATAATTTTGATACCACTTCATTGTACTGTGTTAAACACACGTACAAATGTCATTATTTTCATTGTAAGTAATATCGGAGCTGCGATATACAGGGTGCAACATTTCGACTTTACCTTGAAGGAAAGTACCCTCATACTAAAGATAGCGAATTTTACTTAAAGGAAACATTACCTTATTTTTAAAAAGAAACAAAACTGCATTCAAAGACTTTTGAAAATGCCACACCCGGTAGTCGAACCGACTAATATCTTACAAAACCTTCTCTTTCATGGATTTCCTTTTATATAATTTACCATGTTTTTAGAGAGATTTGATCCTTATGATCGACCCTATCGATTGATGCAATAAAAATACAGGGTGTTATTTTTTCGAATTGTAGTCGGTTCGATTATAAGGCGTGGCAAACGATTTTTCAGCATTCCTTAAATGCAGTGCTGTTTCTTTTTTTAAAACACACTAAACTGTATTCAAAGTTTTCTGAAAATGCCACACCCGATAGTCGAACCGACTAAAATCTTTCTAAATCTTCTATTTCATGGATTTCCTTTTATTTAATTTACCAAGTTTGTTAAAGACATTTGATCGTTGTGATCGACTCTATCGATTGATGCAATAAAAATATAGGGTGTTATTTTTTCGAATTGTTCGATTGTGAGACGTGGCAAACGATTTTCACAGCATTCCTTAAATGCAGTTCCGTTTCTTTTTTAAAAACATACTAAACTGTATTCAAAGTTTTCTGAAAATACCACACCCGGTAGTCGAACAGACTAAAATCTTTCTAAATCTTCTATTTCATGGATTTCCTTTTATTTAATTTACAAAGTTTGTTAGAGAGATTTGATCCTTATGGTCGATCCTATCGATTGATGCAATAAAAATACAGGGTGTTATTTTTTATAATTTTAGTCGGTTCGATTACAGGGCGTGGCAAGCGATTTTTCGAAATTCCTTAAATGCAGCTTTGTATTTTTTTAAATAAGAGAGTGTTTCCCTTGTAGCTCAGTCATTTTAGACAAAAAATCCTTGAAACCTAGGACTAATTCCGGCGGAAGGTTTCTTTGTTTTAAAATGTTCCTTAGGTCCCCCTGAACATATCTGGAAAGTTCCCCATAGATCCCATGTACGCTCCCCCCTCCCCCCCTCAAACGTCTCCCTAAATCCAGTTTTTTCTATTTTTCTCAGAAACGGTGAAAGTTATAAGAAAGTTGTCCAGGTACCATATAATTGCTATAAAATTACCTACCAAACGACAGTTCATTCATTTCAATGTGAGCTATAGTCTCTGAAATATACCAACAGAAATTTCACCCAAAAAAAAAATTTGGCGTAAAATTATTCTTTGTACTAAATTTGAAGAAAAATTACTGGAGTTGTGGCAAAATGATGTAGGCACAAGTAAATCTTCATACATTTAGGAATAAAATGACGTATAATTCATTGTTATAGCAGCATTGGTTCTCAAGTTACAGCGAATAGTGTCAAACACCACAATATAATTTTCGGTGTGAAGAAAGTAGGAACTTAGAAAATGATGATGCCTAAGGGTCAAATTATGGTTCAATCAATCAATTAGCCTATTGCAGTCCACTGCTGGACATAGATTAACATAACATAACATAACATAAACTCACGCCTTTGTCCCCGAGGGGGTAGGCAAAGGTGCTAGCACCCACATTTCGCCGTTTATGTTTAGGTCCCAATGTAATAGGTGGCGAGCCTATTGCCATTAACCGGGCACTTATAAACCTGCGATAAACACACACATAACTTCGAAAATCATCGAAAAGTCATTGGTGTGTGCCATGGTAAACCTGGGATCGAACCCGTGACCTCGTCTCAGCAGTCCATTACCCATACCACTAGGCTACCGCGGTACTTACATAAGCCTGGACATAGGCCTCCCCCAATACGCGCCACGTTTGCCGATCCTCCGCCTTCCGCATCCAGTGTGTCCCTGCCACCCTACGTAGGTCGTCAGTCCACCTTATGGTTATAAAATTTAAATAAACGGACCACGGATATGCCACATTAAGAATAAGGCCATTGAGCGCTAGGGGTCTCCCTCGACATCTCAGAGGCCTTTGACAGGGTCTAGCACGATAACTTATTCAACAAACTTCCTTCCTTCGGCTGTCTTGTATGCCTGGATTGCAATCTTTCTGGGAACTCGGTCATTCCGTATCATTGACGGTAGTTCGTTGGACCATTTGCAAATAAACGCTGGGGTCCCTTAGGGGTCGGTACTTTCTGTCACACTTTTCCATATCAACGATCTGCTCAAGCCCGGAACCATTGAGTGCGCAGACGACATCACAATGGTAGAGAGTTACGAGACGGCCGTACGCTGGCATGGTTGAGATCCGGTCTCTTAAGGAAACCATGGTTGAGCAGTTGAACTTTCCTTTGCAGGCATCCTCCGATTGGGGAGATGCCAACTTGGTCAACTTCAACGCAACCAAAACCCAGTCAAGCGTGTCTCTTCTCTGCGAAGCTGCTAAAAAGCTGAGAATGCTATCAAAAGTAAGATTAGTACTTCACACTGGAACAACTTCTCATTCTCTACCAAGCGCAAGTTCGATCGTGCATAAAATACTGCTCGCACCTTTGTGACGGTTTAGCTAAATACCAGCTTGAATCCCTTGAGTCAATAGAGAAACAAGCCTCTTGGAGGCTCATCAATAACGACGCTCTAGTTGAAAATAGGCTTCAGAGCCTAGAACATCAGCTAAGAGTTGCATGACTCTCGATTTTTTATCGGATGCACTTCATGGAGTGTGCACAAGATTTGCACAACTTAATTCCGCCAAACCCTTTCCACCATCGAACGACCATACGCACGGTGACCCGCCACTGATACACCATGGACTTTCCACTTATACGCACCAAACGGCCTTGCCCGAATCTGTGTTTCCGGATAGCTATAACTTGGGTGTATTTAAGACTAGAGTGAATAGGTTAGTTAATTCGTTTTTCAGGAACAGCTTATCAGTTTCATAAGCTTGTCATAAGCGGGGAAGGCTTCCATGGGGACTAGTTATCATCATTTTTTTAATAAACACATAGTTTTTGATATAGTTAAAGCTTTTATTTTTTTTATAATAAAACATGACAAGAAGTAGGTATTATTTGACACCTCATATATTAAAATCGGAGTAACGGTTTTGCATATTTTTTTCCCATTATATTTATAATGTGGCGCTACATCGTTACTGAAAGGATAAATCGTTTAGTATTTCAGGGGAAATGATTTTATTAAGTCCGTTTATTTAAACTTAATTGCGGCGTGGTTCCCGGCAGAGAAGAATTTGGGCCACTCCATCTCCTGCCATGCGGTGTCGTACAAGGTGACTAAAGAATAGAGATGTTTAACATCAGAGAGATATAAACAGCCCAGGCTCAGCCACAGATACATGGCTGGAGTCAACAATAGTGCCCGAAAAACGGCAATAGGCTATTACTTATTGCCTGAGACCTTATACCACGATTGGTGAAATGTGGGTGTTAATTCACCTCTGCTTAACCCTCCAGGGATAGAGGCATGATCATATGTATGGATATTTAATTGCCATAATTTAAACCTTAGGCATCATCATCTTCAAATTTTCTACTGTCTTCGTACTATAAAATTATATTTTGTTGTTTTTTGACACTATTCGCTGTAACTCGAGAACCAATGCTGCCATAACAATGAATCATACATCATTTTATTCCTTAATGTATGAAGATTTACTTGTCCCTACATCATTTTGCAACAACTCCAGTAATTTTTCTTCAAATTTAGTACAAAGAATAATTTTGGGCCAATTTTTTTTTTTTGGTGAAATTTCTGTAGGTATATTTCAGAGACTATAGCTCACATTGAAATGAATGAACTGTCGTTTGATAGGTAATTTTATAGCAATTATATGGTACCTGGACAACTTTCTTATAGCTTTCACCGTTTCTGAGAAAAATAGAAAAAACTGGATTTAGGGAGACGTTTGAGGGGGGGGAGGGGGGAGCGTACATGGGATCTATGGGGAACTTTCCAGATATGTTCAGGGGAACCCAAGGAATATTTTAAAACAAAGAAACCTTCCGCCGGACTTAGTCCGACCTTTTTGCTTAAAATGACTGGCGTATTGAATGAAATTAGCTATTTCCGGTAGTAAGAGTAGGTACTTTTCCTACATATTAACATCCAAGAAGTAATTATTATAATCAATTAGCCTATTGCATACTACTGCTAGACATAGGCCTCTACCAATGTGCGCCATTTAGGTTCATCTGGCTAGGGGGGGGGGGGGGAGCTACTTTCCGTTTTCCTTCTCGCTAGGAATAGTAGGTACTCTAAATACTGGAGATAGCGAATTTCATTCAAAGGAAATGTTTCCTTGTTTAAAAAAAGAAACAGAACTGCATTTAAGGAATGCCGAAAAATCGCTTGCCACACCCTGTAATCGAACCGACTAAAGTTCGAAAAAATAACACCCTATATTTTTTTTGCATCAATCGATAGGGTCAATTATAAGGATCAAATCTCTCTAACAAACTTGGTATATTAAATAAAAGGAAATCCATGAAATAGAAGATTTAGAAAGATTTTAGTCGGTTCGACTACCGGGTGTGGCATTTTCAGATAACTTTGAATACACAGTTTAGTACGTTTTTAAAAAAGAAACAGAACTGCATTTATGGAATGCTCAAAAATTGTTTGCCACGCCTTATAATCGAACCGACTACAATTCGAAAAAATAACACCCTGTATTTTTATTGCATCAATCGATAGGGTCGATCATAAGGATCAAATCTCTCTAACAAACTTGGTAAATTAAATAAAAGGAAATCCATGAAATAGAAGGTTTAGGAAGATTTTAGTCGGTTCGACTACCGGGTGTGGCATTTTCAGAAAACTTTGAATGCAGTTTTGTTTCTTTTAACAAATAAGGGAATGTTTCCTTTCAGTGGAATTCGCTATCTCCAGTATTTAGAGTACTTCCATCTAAGTAAAGTTGAAAAATACCACCCTGTATAGCTAAGTCCCGATATAGTTTAGAGAAGTTTGTCCATAGTAACTTTTGATCACTTTATACTGTACTTTCATATTATACCAATTTCATTGATGGCCGCTCAATTCCAACACGACGCCAACATTACCCAACCCCCTTTAATTGACTCTGTCCGCTCTGTTTTTAGTAAACGTTGTAATATTAATCAAATATACGCATTTTCTGATTCCACGGTAACTCTTACCTGGATTCACTCTCCCGCACACAAATTTCATACCTTTGTAGCTAACCGTATTGCTCAAATACAGGAACATTTATCTGCACCTCATTGGTATCACGTTCGTGGTGTAGAAAATCCTGCGGACATTGTATCGCGCCCCGTAACTCCAACGGGATTAATAAGCAAGACTCTCTGGTTCCATGGCCCGCAGTGGCTAGCCACTCCTATTGACACCTGGCCTGTCAAAATCTTCAAAATTAATCCTAATGACAGCGCGGATTCCCAGGAAGTTAAACCCGCTTCTCTCCACGTACGTTCTACGAGTATATCTACGACGGACTCATCTCATCCTATTCAAGATCTCGCAGAACGATGCTCATCTTGGATTAAATTCATTAATGCTCTTGCTTATGTACTTCGTTTTTTGAAGATACTTAAAACTCATGGTTCCTTAACCACACAGGATATAGAGTCCGCAGAACTTTACGCATTACGCTACGTACAATATAAGTACTTTCCACAAGAAATAAGCTCACTTAAAAATAATAAACTATGTCCCTCTCAATTAGTTTTGAAACTCAATCCTTTTCTCGATAAATTAGGTTTGCTACGCGTAGGCGGAAGGCTTACACATTCTCAATTGGAATTTAATAAAAAACATCCAATATTATTATCATCTAAAGGTCGGATTGTTTCACTTTTAGTTGATCATTATCATACTTCTAACCTGCATACCGGTCCCGGTTTGGTGCTTGCACTAACGCGACAAAAATATTGGATTCTCTCTGCTAGAAACCTAATTCGTCAAAGAGTACATCAATGTAACTCATGTTTTAAACTTAAGCCTCGTGCCACAACTCCGCCTATGGGCGATCTTCCCGCTATTAGAGTTTCTCAAGTAAAATCTTTCGTACACACCGCTGTAGATTACGCAGGACCCTTTTATATCACGCACATACGTCGTCGCGGAGTGAAAAGCCATAAGGCTTATATTTGCCTATTTGTTTGTCTCACAACTAGGGTTGCCACCCGTACTATATTATATAGTATTGTACTATATTTGAGCCCGTTGTACTATATACTATATAAAAATAATATAGTACGCAAATGTACTATATTTTCATGGCAAATGTCGCGATTTTTTTTTTCGAACAAAATTAAAGGTAATGTCAGATGGTTCACTCCAGTGATTATTGACATAGGTGAATGCTTCATTAGAAGGTATGTTATAGAAAAGAACATTTTTTTTGATAAAGCTCTGCGATCGCATGACTTGCTGTGTAAAAGTGAACAGAATTCAGTTTTTCTCAGTCACATTGTGGTGTTAAACAGGGGTGTGTGCTCGCGCCTACACTTTTTGCCATATATTAGTTGCAGTTATTAAAGAGTCTCTAAGAGACAACACGAAGGGAATTTGAATCCGCTTTCATACGGATTCTTTAAAGATACTTCTTTAATTTAGCCAAATTAAAGGCTAGCCAGGCTGAAGGCATACACAAAGGTTTCCCTCGATACGATAGCGGAATGTACGTAAATCAAATGTTTAAAGCAAGTCAGGTGTCGGTCGCAGAACTATCTCCATCCCCCATGAGAGCGGTTCTGAGGGTGAGGGATGGAGCCGCCTGTCACCTTAGGAGAAGCAGTCATAGGCGGCGGCGCAATGTGTGCCTCCCCATACCCGAGGGCTATATGGGGACACCGTCTTCCCACCAGCTCGAGAGAGATGGCCGTGGGTCGACCGGGGTGCGAGAGATATGTTTCCGGCAATGTCATCTCCGGCAACCTACGACTACGACCCACTGACAGACGGCGCGCGTTTAAGTCATTTCGAACATTCGACTTTAAAAAAAGTGTTCAGATCGATCATTTCTCGTTCATTTGGATGACCAAATAAACGCAGGGAAAATAAATAAAATATAAAAAATAGATGAGAAATAAATGTGTAGGTACTATATTTTTTCCTAAATTTCTCAAAAGTACTATATTTTTATGACTTAAAGAAGAAAAATACAATTTTTTCATCAAAAAAAGGTGGCAACCCTACTCACAACTAAAGCGCTCCACTTAGAATTAGTTTCTGATCTAAGTACGGACTTATTTCTCGCGCGGCGTTCAAACGCTTTATTTCACGCCGAGGGCCTGTCTCTGTTCTCTATAGCGATGGCGGTACTAATTTTATAGGCGCTAAGCGCAAATTAAACGAAATTTATCCCATAATACAGTCCACAGCTTATAAAGATCATATAAATGATTACCTCACTCAACATAAGATTAAATTTCTTCATAGTCCACCTTATGGACCTCATTTCAACGGTTTGAGCGAAACTAATGTCAAATCCGTAAAAACTCATTTATTCAAAGCTATCGGAACTCAGATACTCACATATGAAGAATTTAATACCATTCTAGTTCAAATTGAAGGCCTGTTGAACAGCCGTCCAATTTGTGTCTTGTCTTCGGATCCTTCTGATCCCTCCGCATTGACGCCTAGTCATTTTCTAAATGTAACTCCGCTAAAATGTTTACCCGCTGAACCTATTGATCTGACTCTCTCAGACAATAGACTTACACGCTATCAACTCTTGAATAAAATAGTTCAGAGTTATTGGAAGCGCTGGAGTGCAGAATATCTCACTTCCCTCCAGCAGCGAGAAAAATGGAACTCACCTTCTAAACCTGTGGTGGTGGGTACCTTAGTCATCATCAAGGATGACAATTCGCATCCCTTGTTTTGGACATTAGCTGTTGTCACAGAGGTGTTTCAGGGCAAGGATGGTATAATTCGTGTGGCGAAGGTTAAAACTCCTTCGGGGGATTACGTACGACCCGTAACGCGGCTCTGCCCGTTACCTACTCAATAACTTTTTAATAACTCAAAAATAAGTGTTTTTTTTAGCTCATAGTTTTCCTTAATTTAACTAATTATCTCAATTTAGAGGAAACCTCTAAACCCCCCGAAGTTGGCTGCGCCATTGAGAATTATCCCTATTTTTATTTATTAATTTAATACGCTAACACTTACTTCACAAACTCACATTTTTATTGCACAAATCAGAACGCATCATTTTATAGGAATACACTATTCCCTCCCACTTCCGCTTCCTATGTCAGTGCTACCAAAAACTCGCCCGCGACGCGTACGCAAAATCTGCTCTTCGATATAAAAATCTAAACCACCAATATCGGGGACATTAATTATCAACTAATATTAAAGTGCGGTGTAGTGCTCACTCAAATAAGGTATCAACTCAAGAACTCCCGGAGGCGAGGCAGGCGTTCATCAAACCTTCCAACAGGTAGGCCCTGGCTCCCTCCACTTACTTTGGGTCTAGAATTCTAGATAGCGTTGTGTAGACATGTATTACCATGTATTATTACGATATTATGTAATTATTATGATATAAGTATTATGTATGTATATGTAGTATATGGGTATATAGATATAGTTATTGTATATTTATTATAGATACGTATTGTGTGTATGGTATTAGTTGTTTATATTTTATTACTGTATTTGTATATTGAGTATTTTTTATATGTATGGTATGTAGGTATGGTATGTATGTGTGATTAGGTATTTATTATTATTATCAAGTAGAAACTAGATACAAATATTAAGTACCTAGCAATGATTTGGTGTACACCGTAAACTACCTGTACTGGCAATAAAGTCCTTACTCTGGTTGTCTGGAAGAGATCGCAGATCTGCGATAAGACCGCCCATTGTACAACTCTCTATCACATTAAATCACTGTATGTAGGTATACTATGTTTGGTATGCAATAAAGCGTATTTTATCTTATCTTATTCATTATTAAGAAACGGAGATTTTGTTGGATTTGAGTGTGAAGGTAGATTGCGATTGATTTGATTGATTGATGTGGTTGTGATCGATTTGAACTAAGCACTTGTGGGTTGATGAGGTATTATTTTCGTTTATTAGTATTATTACAATTAAATATGTTACAAATATTTTCATTGCATATTTAGTTTCGTAAACAATTGTCGACAAATTAGATGAAAGCATAATTTGCCAATTTGCTTAACTTCGTAATGCAAAGAACGGTCACTCATCCAAAACCCGACCCAGCCAATTTTACTTAACCTCGTAATGTAAAGAGCGGTCACCCATCCAAAACCCGACCCACTCAATTAAGCTTAACCTCGTAATGCAAAGAACGGCCACCCATCTAAATCCTGACCCAGCCAATTTTGCTTAACTTCGTAATGTAAACAACGGTCACCCATCCAAAACCCGACCCACTCAATTAAGCTTAACCTCGTAATGTAAACAACGGTCACCCATCCAAAACTCGACCCAGCCATTGACCCACAGGGTTGTGCAAAAGTAGAAACAGTACAAATTTGTTTTCGGGGGCCTCGTCCACGGGGCCGTCGACCACTGGGGGCGTAAGCCACGAACCCGTGCGAGTGACATCATCGTAAGAATGCGCTAGGGTTATGCCTATGATGAATAAAAATCGGCAGTGGATCATATCAGGGGATCCAACCGGAATAACTCAAATATTTGCACTATAACTCGTTCGCTAATATGTCAAATCGCAACAAATTATCTTTGACTTGCAATAAAACATAACTCACTTGACAGTGAAACCGTAGTTCTTATTTTCGCGATTTCACGATATCTATATTTGTAATTTAGTAAACATATCAAGGATTTTGTTATACGTGGTGCTTAATATTTGTGTATTTTTTTTAAATATGATTAACATAAAAATCACTATTACGTTTTTTAGGACATGTCTGACGATTATTCAAAAGAATAAAAATACTAAACTTAAAAAGATTTTGTATTTTAATTATATGAGAATTTTGTATAAAATTAAGTGCAGGCTGTCTGCACTTAGCGGTGACAAGTATTATAAATTCCTCCGGTTCTGTTCAGAATGGGGTAATCGATGAACGTCATTGTACGAGAGTCTGCTGAATGAACCAGTTCTAGGATCTGAATAAGATTTTCTTCTGGTGCTGCTTTTAGCCACACTCCTGGTACATAGTCACTTGGGGTCCACGTCCCGGCCAGTATCGACCTAAATTATGTCCATTCACCTAAACGTAGCCCTGGAACAAACGTCCGTATGAATAAAATTAACAAAAGTAAATTAAGCAGCAGTGTTAGGCAGTTAAAACGTATGTGGTATTGAGGTAGAGTCCGCGCCAGCTAACAAGTCCCGCGGCAATGCTCGAAACTAAAAATGACATCGCCGCCATACTGTATGTTGATTGGTTCAAACCATGACGGTAAAGTTTAGAGTTGCCAGCACATTTTTTTACGATGCACTAGTGGGAATTATAGTAAAGTACTTTTCCTGCAGGTAAGGTTAAAATCTTCCACCCTGTAAGTATACAGGGTGGAAGATTTTAACCTTACCTGCAGGAAAAGTGTCTCTAAGTAATTCTCTATCGTGTTATCCAGATTAATATACAAACCTTTCCCCAGCCAGTAGTGTCGAGGAATGTGTCCAGTGGGGTCTGATTTGCCGAAATTGTGAATCTTCCTTCAAATGTTGCAGGTCCACTAGGTATCGAGTCTTTGTCTTCGACCAACTTTAACGTTTCCAATGGATATCCAGTCACCGTCCAAGTGGAGTTTAGAGGTTTCCTGTTATATGTTACTGGACTCAGTAAACCCTGCAATAATACCCTAATTAATTATACTTAGTATTCAATTCACATTAAATTAATACTCATACTTATAATTTGGAGCACGGGCGCTTTTGTACGTAATTGTAAGCCCTTTGGTCAGAATAGAACTTTAAAATTGCCAATGGGGCATGGGCTGTAAAGGTCATAATAATATGGCAGTCGCTATAAGGCAAATGATTAAGATGATTAAGTAACTTAAGGGTCAGAGGTTATAACTGGTCTGCAGTTCTGCACATCATGCTGCGGATATTTTAGCTATGGAGGCTTGTTGTTTATTGATATGATACATTTTCGTTATTAAAATTTGTTATTAGTCATTAAGCCTTGTTCCCATCTTCAAAAGTAAATAAATAAAATAAAAATATTGTCTTTTAACCCCCGAGTTAACCTTTGGAATCGCGAAAATGTAGGCAAGTTTTCTGATAGATCACAGGTTTTCTACATTTTTCTTTCTAATCAAATTAGTCACACATTTTGAAAACAGGTTTCATTATATACCTACCATAGATTTATTGCCACGTGCAAGCTACAAGCAAAACCTCATAACTTGCTTTGGGTGAGGTTTCGGTTATAGTTGCATGTAATAAAATATCTACCTGCAACTCAGGTAAACTTTTATTGTTTAGTAACTTAAGGATAACACTTGTCTCGTTACTTACCAATAAAAAATAACATTCAGCACATAATAGATATAGACATTCAGGTAAGTATATCCTTTATTGACAGGGTTCCCTCCATCTGGCAGAAACTTAATACTCCGAAATTCATTTGGCATAATTTTATTTAATCGAACATTTTCAAGGCATAACGATTTATTTAATAGAATCATATTTTGGCAGAATGGTCATATATCCGAATTAGCAATGGCATACTCTTCAGTTGGCAGAAAAGTTAAAATTTGTTACAAAAAAGTTAGTGACAGAAATGAATTGCTGCAAATCCGACTTCACGTAGTCTTGTTTGCCCTACCCCTAGAGTGTTATTTAAGCCTGCGTAGGCGCGGAGGGGCGAGGCGGCCCACGAGCTGAGGAGCAGGTGGTTTTAATGGCCGCCGCCGCGGCTGAGGCTGGCCGGCGCAGCCGGCCAGCAAGCCGAAGCTGCGGTGGTGGGAGTTACAACCATCTGCGACGATAAGCTCATGTGGGGCCGCCGGAGCCCCGCAGCGCCGGAGCTGTGACAGAAACGATGCTTGCTGCATGTTTACTGCCTGATGCTTGCTGCATGATACTTGCTGCATGCATGCTGCATGCCTGATGCTTGCTGCATGCTGCATGCCTGAAGCATGCTGCATGTCTGATGCTTGCTGCATGCACGGTTTTACTTTTTGATTATTATGCTTTAAAAGTTTATGCCAAAAGATGATTCTGACTTACAAAATTATGCGTTATGAAAGTATGACGAATGAGTGTATGCCAAACCTTTTTCTGCGAAATGAAGTTTATGCTATGCGTTGTTATGCGAAACAAAATTATGACATAAAAATTTCGGTGAAACGGGGGGGAACCTTATTGACATCGTAGAAAAAACCTTTGTATTGCAAGAGCGGACTATGCGAGCGTTTTATTATTTAGATCTAAGATTGTTCCGTCGAGAAAATGTTGAAGAAATGTAGGTATATTCTTACTTATAATGTCACTCGTCAGCAAAAAAAAAACTCGTAGTTTCAAAACTCTCAGGAATTTATGTCAGAAAGAGAGAACTCATCCGACGTCAACCTAGCAGTAGAGTATCCGACGGCTAAGTTAAAGATTCGATTTCTGTTTAATAGAAATTATTTAATTTGCATTCATCTGGTATTACGAGTATACGTCTAGTATTTAAAAAAAGTATTTCGCTTTCTAGAATGCATTATTACAAACTCTACTTTGGGTACCTTCATAGATAGATAGCGCAGCGGTAATTGCAGGATATTCTAGAATATTATTATAGTGAGATGTTATTTACTTTATCAGTAGCCAGCTGTTGTAACATATCCGCAAGCTCGAGAAGCCTATCTTCTGCAGGTGGCCGCGAGTGACCACTCATTGGCGCCCCTACCTCTTGTGGCATGTTTAATCAGTAGTATTTACACTACTGATTTGGGTGACAATGTAAATAAAGCAGTGGGCGAGCGTATCTCGCCGATTTACATAATTGAGAAACAGACAGTCAAATAGATATATTTTTACATACAATAATTCACCGTAGATACCTACTTATAGGCCCACAGTTCTAATAACAGTAAGGTACGGTACATTACAATTCATACGACGAGTTGGTAGCCTACATAAAGAGACAAACAACTAATGGAGACAAGCGTGACGCCTTGTCTAGATAAGTATAACAATTGAGTTTAGGTTTCATAATTTTTATTATAAAAGCAGCCAAAGTAGTATATTACTTATTACCTACCTGTGCGCACCATGCACTTGAAATTCATTTGTATACTAATATTATGAATGCGAAAGTAACTCTGCCTGTCTTCACACTCTTCACCCCTAAACAAACCACTAAGCCGATTTTGATGAAATTCGGTACAGGGATAGATTAGATCTTGGTTAAGGGCATAAGCTATGTTTGGTCGCGATAACCGATATCCACACGGGCGGAGCTTCGGGCAACAGCTAGTCATCATAATATTTTCTTTGATCATTTTGTGTGGCATTAAGGTATGATTCCGAAGCCCACCTCATACGACAACGACAAACGTATGCAGCAGATACAGCGTATCCATTACTTGTTAAACTCCGATACGGATAAAAGGGACCATTGAGAAGCCGCAATGAATTATGCGTATTTGCTGCGTGCGTCGGCAGTTGTCGTAGTCCGAGAGCTGGTACAATTTTTTGAGTACGTTCTTGAGACAAGCTGGAAACTGTTGTCAGACAACTCTCCTGTTATACCTCAACACGAAGGTGCAGCCCTGGCTGGTGGGAACGGGGCCTAAATCATCCCCCAAATTTTTAAACATATTAAAAATTTCCAAAAATAGATGTTTGTGGCAATAAGCAATTTTTATAATGTTGTAGTTTCATGTTTAAAGAATACATAAAAAAAGACAGGCGATTTTTGTTTTTTTGGAAATCACCTTTTAATTAGCCCCCACCAAATCACCTTCTTTTTAATGTATTCCTTAAACATTAAATTACAACATTATAAAAATTGCATATTGCCTCAAATATGTATTTTTGAGTTTTTTTAAATATGTCGAAAAATTTGAGGGTTGATTTAGCCACCATTCCCACCAGCCAGGTCTGCACTTTCGTGTTGAGGTAGGTATAACAGGAGAGTTTTGTCTGACAAGATTCCAGCTTGTTTCAAGAACGTACTCAAAAAATGGTACCAGCTCTCTGATTATGTGTGCGGTCGGCTTCGGAATCATACCTATAGTGTTGCACGACCGCGACTGACGAATTTGGCCATGACCAGGACGGCACATCCGATATTATGATTGATTAGAGTGAAGTACCTAATTTCATTCTATTGTAACGCAGACTGGCACAAAATAGATATAATAGAGCATGTACTGACGTATAAAATTATTGGCAACCTCGGTAACCAACTCATTGTTCATGCTTGTAAGATAGAAAACATTTTGCTTAGGTTATAATTATTAGTATTAACGATCGTCGTCATCGTCGAAAGCATTATGGCTACATAACCTTCAGTTTGTAGTTCTAAAATTTCCATAATATATTAATGCAGATACTGAAAAACATAACCCACTCATAACCGGCGCACGTTCTGATTAAAAATGTATTAAGTAGTAGGTACGAGTAGGGGATCATGAATACCCAGAGTATAGGTGTTGTTCTCGACTTGCAAAAAAAGCTATTTGAGACGTATTTTTGCATTATAAAACGACACCGGTAGCATTTTACAGCCATAACAATTTTGTTTGAATATACATACACACATAGAAGAATTCTGAACAGTGAACATAGGAGCATACAGTACTGAACCAGCTACAAGTGCTTAGAAAGAGACAAATATAGGCATTCCCATTAGTGGGAATGAGTCCAACGCAGGTAGAATCCATTAAGTGAGTGAGTATGATAACAAGCCGGGTCGGTATAGAGTATAGGGTATGACGAGTAAAGAGCGGCTACGGCGGGCTTGTCGTCGTGGAGACTGCGACAGCATCGGACCGTTTCGCGGACTTTGAAGACAAACCACGTGGCCGGCAAACTGAACCTAAAAAGTAAGTACAACTACGGTTGATTGACCCAGACTTAAGGTTAATTAACAATTACTTTACTTATATTTTGACTGTGTTCGTTTATGTTTGCAGTTATATTGAGATTGATAATTTTGGTTTAGTTTTTCAAAAGTATCGTGTTTTTAATAGAGTTTTTAATGTTATCAATACTTCAAAGTATTTTATTTGTATATTGTTTATTATTATATTTTATATTTGTCATTTTTCACTCAACAGTTTTAATTCAGTATCGTGGTGTTAATTCTGTTTCCGGATACACATCGTATAGATACGATGTGTGTGTGTGTGTGTGTATTATATATTTTCTAAATTCCCTTTCAATTATGCACTCTATCTACTAGACGTTTGAAATTGATAATAGGAGCCGTGGATCACAGGTGTTTATTATTTAGTATTGTATTAATTAGTAACATGTTTATAGTACAGTCATTTGGTATTTTTACTTGGAAAGTTTTCCGGGAGTTTTGAAAATTGGCAATTTTATAGATTTTGATATACTCTTTCCAAATTTGAACTTTGCCATCTCGTATGTTTGCCACTCGCGCCGCCATTTTGAAAAAATGGCGCCCAAAACCAGTTTTTTGATAATAACTCCTTTCCGACGCATTTTACAGGAAAACATATTTACACAAAATAAAAGTAGAGAAAATTTCCTACAATTTATATAAACCTTTTCTTTCCTAAAATCAATAGTTTCGGCGTACGAGCGCCGTAAACCATTATACATCCACACCAACGTGTAATATTTACTTTAAACTGCTCATACTGTGATATGTAAATTATAAAAATTATACGAAGGTTAAATATTGTTCCATAGAATGAAAACCTAGCTAACTATAGTCTGTCATGTCTGCGCAGGTATAAAGGAATGCGTCCCTTTTGTGTCAGGTCCCTTCTTTCTCTTCTAAGAAGTCAGCTGAGCTCAATAGAAATATTTAGTCTGAGTCATCAGTACACGTTTATCATTTCACAGTGTGCATAAGGATTAGGCCTACTGATGATACCACGATAAAAAAAGCGCGCCGATTTCACTACCTCATGGTGGTGTGGAAATAAGTATATCTGCCGAAACGTGTATTGAATTACACTTTACGGCGCTCCTACGCCGAAACTATTAAATTTAGAGGAAAAAGGATTATGACAAATTGTAGGAAATTTTCTCTACTTTTATTTTGTGTACTTAAATATGTTTTTCTGTAAAATGCGTCGGAAAGGAGTTATTATCAAAAAACTGGTTTTGGGCGCCATTTTTTCAAAATGGCGGCACGAGCGGCAAACATACGAGGTGGCAAAGTTCAAATTTGGAAAGAGCATATCAAAATCTATAAAATTGCCAATTTTCAAAACTCCCGGAAAACTTTCCAGGTAATGTTCTAGGTTTTCGCCCAAATGACTGGACTATATTGTTTATTATTATATTTTATATTTGTAATTTTTCACTCAATAGTTATAATTCAGTATCGTGGTGTTAATTCTGTTCCCGGATACACATCGTATCTAAGTGTGTATTACATAATATTTCCTAAATTCCCTTTCAATTATATGCACTCTATCTACTAGACGTTTGAAATTGATAATAGGAGCCGTGGATCACAGGTGTTTATTATTTAGTATTGTATTAATTAGTAACATGTTTATAGTACAGTCATTTGGTATTTTTACTTGGAAAGTTTTCCGGGAGTTTTGAAAATTGGTAATTTTATAGATTTTGATATGCTCTTTCCAAATTTCAACTTTGCCACCTCGTATGTTTGCCGCTCGCGCCGCCATATTGAAAAAACGGTGGCCAAAAGCAGTTTTTTGATAATAACTTCTTTCCGACGCATTTTACAGGAAAAACATTGTACACAAAATAAAACTAGAGGAAATTTCCTACAATTTGTCATAATTTTTTTTTCCCTAATATTAATAGTTTCGGCGTAGGAGCGCCGTAAAGTGTAATTCAATACACGTTTCGGCAGAAATACTCATTTCCACACCACCATCAGGTAGAGAAATCGACACGTTTTTTTATCGTGGTATCCCTTCTTATCTACTTCATTAGAAGCCATGGCTCTGTAAATGCAAACGACACTGTGAAACGATAAACGTTATACTGATGACTCAGACTAAATATTTCTATTGAGCTCAGCTGGAGCCAGATGTTTCTTAGAAGGGAAAGAAGGGGCCTGACACAGAAGGGACGCATTTCTTTATACCTGCGGAGACATGACAGATTATAGTTAGCTAGGTTTTCATTCTATGGAACAATATTTAACCTTCGTATAATTTTATTATTTACAAATCACAATATGAGCAGTTTAAAGTAAATATTACACGTTGGTGTGGATGTATAATTGTTTACGGCGCTCGTACGCCGAAACTATTGATTTTAGGAAAGAAAAGGTTATGACATAAATTGTGGGAAATTTTCTCTACTTTTATTTTGTGTAATGTGTTTTTCCTGTAAAATGCGCCGGAAAGGAGTTATTATCAAAAAACTGCTTTTGGGCGCCATTTTTTCAATATGGCGTCGCGAGCGGCAAACATACGAGGTGGCAAAGGTGAAATTTCGAAAGAGCATATCAAAATCTATAAAATTGCCAATTTTCAAAACTCCCGGAAAACTTTCCAGGTAACCTCAATTTTTTCGACCAAATGACTGTACTATAAGAAATCTATTAAAATTTATTAGTTGTTAGTTAATACTCCTTACACGTAAACATTGAATTCCAATTTTTTTTTCCATAAGCATTCTTAAGTACAATCAACATCAAAAGTTAAACACCAAAAATAATTATCAACAAACTTTTTTCATTGGAATACACGTATTGATAAATTGATGTGCAAGTAATTTTATATTCCTTCGAGGACAAGATCAATATTATTATGTCATTTTTATGTAAGGCTACGGATCAGTAAATTAGAATGTGTTTAATTAACCACATAAAATTTTTGTCGTTGACAGTCAACGACAAAAATTTTATGTGGTTAATTTTTAAACTTTAATTATTTTACATTCGACATATCCCTACAACTGTTAAATAAACTAAATTTTCTTGAATGATGATAAAATCATTGATATCTTCCCAACCTTCGATAATATCATAAAGAACTCTCTGTTGTACAGATTTTCTTCCGTTAAGATATGATTCCGTAGCCGACTGCCGTAACTGCCGACGCACGCAGCACATGGCGTAATTCATTGCGGCTTCTCAATGGCGCCCTTTATCCGTTCAGAGTTTCACAAGTAATGGGTACGCTGTATGTGCTGCATGCGTCGGCAGTTGTCGTATGCGGTCGGCTACGGAATCATACCTTTATGCTTATGATCCTGCGTTGTAGAAGTGATAATGATTATACCTATGCGCCTAAGCGAGGGTTTGGGGCGTAGTGGGGCGTCTAGTGGTAGTACCTTTCAGGCTTCGCCAGCCGACCCTCTTTCTTTCGAGGGTGGTGAAGTCACACTGGTCCGCAGATGTTCTACAAATCTCTCACCAGTGGCTCCAAGTAGCTGTTGTACACGCAGCGGCCACGCCCTGGTAAACCACGTCGGCTCGTGGGCTAAACCTGGTGTAGGGTAATCTGCACACTTCGGTGGACAGACCTAGACGCGGATGCTTCCTGCGAAGTGTACGAAGACTGGCTTGGTGAAGAAGGCAATCCACAGCAGATATGCAAGGGATGTTGGCGGACTCAGCAAGTTAGCAAGGCCATGTGGAGGGCTGAGGGCAACAGTAGAGGTCAATAACGACTGTTGGCCAGAAACTGCATCTGATCCTTTCTCTGATTGTAGCAGTTTTCTGTTCCATCGGATCCAAGGAGGGAAGGATGAGAGAGTGCATCTGCGATAAGCGCACACGCCTATGCACTAGAATATATCCCGCGCAGATGACTGCAGCTTTTGGTATATGGTTCACCGAGTTAAAAGTCCTGTGGCGATGGACAGATGGTAGAGAGGTCGGGTCGTGATGCGCACCCGGCTTTGTCTGATGTCTGCACATGGGCGACTTAGAGACAGTGGTCGTTCCTGCGCTGCATCTGGGGCAGCAGCTTGGGTTGGGCAGCATTCTAAGTGACGAAGCAGCCTTGTTTAGGGAGGCACTGCTTCCCTCGCTCAGCCGAGAAGAAAAACCGCTATCGTAGCTCGAGAACTGCGCCGTTACAATGTGGACATAGCGGCACTCAGTGAGACCCACTTGGCGGACGAGGGAGAGCTTGTGGAGGATGGCGGTGGCTATAAATTCTTCTGGAAGGGAACGCCGGAAACTGAACCTAGACGATTTATAGGTAAATCTTTTTTAAATATAAATTTTTGTTTTCATATATTTTACTTTTTTAATGTCATTCATAAAATAAGGAAATTATGATAATAAAATTAACGGTTATGCGGGAAAAGTTATGAAAAAAATATGAATTCAGCAATATTGGATTATTAATAAAATAATTATGACAACTATTATCTGAATGACTTCATTTGATAGGAATAAAAATATCATAACAAAAAAATATGATAAGTAAGTTTATAGAAAACGGAGAATAAGAATTAAAAAAATATGAGTGACATAATTGGACAGATGGTTCGCATTCTAAAACTCATATGACAAGATTTGCTCAGTTGGAGTCTAGATGGCGTTGTTACTACCTATAGTACAACTTGTGCCTACATATCCTACATTATTTTTGTACAACAATGTGTTTATTGGCAACTCTAGATGACTGCTGAGGAATTAACATGCGAAGTGGGCCCACCATGCAGCTTGGTGCTATCAGATGGGACAATTTTTACGGGTAAAAGTTTTGGCGCCCGCCTACCCGTTGGAGGAGAAGTTGGTTAGTATATTTTCATTGTATTTAAACACTTAAGTTTGGCTATGTTACACGTACACTCAACAGTTCCTTAACGATATTATCCTCTTTATTAATAATAATAATAATATTTAATAATAATAATACTTATGTAATAATATTTATATTTAATAATATTAATATTTAGAAAAAAGATAAGGATGATGCCAAACAAGCTGAAGATCCAAAAAGACAAAAAGTGGAACTTAAAGGACCCAGAGTTAAGCATGTGTGTCGAAGTGCATCCATTGTTTTGGGACAACCAATTGCTACATTCCCAACACAAGATGAGAAAGAGAAACAGGATAAAAACATGCTGTCTGAGGATGAGAGTCCTTTGTCTGTTATTGAGAGGGATAAAACTACACCTGATCTCCCCAGCTGTGAATCTGAAGCTGATTCTGAGAATAAAACTCCACCTGTGGTGCCTGATAGTGTAGTTTCTAAAGATGTTGATGGAGAGGTACAGACAGAAACCAAGAAACGCAAAATCGATCAACCAATTCCTGTCAAATTACAGAATAAAGCAGAATCTAGTGAGGATGAGACTATTATGGATCTTGTGCCCAAGAAGACAGTAATGAAACCTCTTTCTAATATCACAAATGTAAGTGTCTAGGTTTCTTAGATGTTTATCAGAATTTAAAAAGCTATGTGATGTCACTGTATAATATGATGTATTTTATAACTTCAGGTGCGTAGTCGATCACAGAAGTGCGGTCAGAATAGGCCTGAACTCATATGTGTCGACTTTTGGGAGAGCTACGACCCGGATGAAGTCTGCAGTACAGGCTTCGGGCTGATCGGAACTGGATCTTTCACTGTCGCCAGATTATGCTTCCTCTGTGGCAGTGCTGGCAAAGAGAAGGTAAAAGACTGTTATCATAATTTTCAGGATTGAATCAGAAGTGAATTTTTGGGGTTCTCTACTAACATCATTTATGTTTTCTTTGTTCTCTCGAGGGGTTCTTGGTTAAATGATAACTGAGGAAGCTATCCAATATTAGCCAGGTCAGTTCTAGAATAGGTGACCATTTTTAACAAATTGACACCCGTCTGGGCCTCAGCATGTTGAACCCGGTTGCTATATGAACATCTGTAGCATTCGTCACAGACAGTAGGAGTCCACTTTGGCTAAACTTGTCCAACTTCAAATGTTATGGAAGGTATGAGGTGGCAGTTGCTTACGGTGAAATATCGGACTTCCGCCTTTACGTAGTGAACTTCGATCCGAACTTGGGACAAGTCTTGTAGCATGATATTAGCACCTTCGCTCCGTTAAGCGGGTGCGGGTAGCGGATGCGCGCGCAGTGCGTCCGCCTGTCCGTCGCGTGTGACAGGTATCCGCCTCACACAGCGCTGATCTTGAAATAACATGAAACAAGCAAGCAAAGCGGACGTCCGCGCCGTGCGCCCGCTAAACACAGCGAAGGAGCTTAATCTCCGTTCTCCGTTGTATACAGATGCTGGTGTGTACGTCGTGCTGCGAGTGGTACCACAGTTGGTGTGCAGAAGAAGCCGCGGGTGGTGATGGCTGGACGTGTGCCCGCTGCGTGTCTTGTGCGGCTTGCGCGCGGGGTGCTGCGAGATTGCGATGTCGAGCCTGCGCTAGACATTACCACGCGGCTTGCCTGCCCGCCGCACCGCCTGAGCATCGCAGTGATTGGCCACAGGTTTGTATATACTGCTTCTGTTTTTAGTTGAGATCGTCCACTGCGGTTGTGCGTCCTCGAGGGGACACTGGACGTCCGCTTCAAGTATTATAATAGTAGTTAAATCAGAGAGATCCGATTCTCAGCACTCCATGGATTCACCGTGCGGTCGCCGGGTCCATAGCGTGATACAGAGAGGAACATTGTGACGGCGACTGCGATTTGCGACCCAGATGTAGGTTAAGGGTGGCCACCCTGTGATGCATTAACGCTCACCACCGTCAGTAGTTACAATTTTAATGTTTGAAGCGGACGTCCAGGCTTTTTCAACTAGTTATTGGAGCCCAGAGTTAATTTTTTTGTTTTGTCTTGCTTTAGCAAGATCAAGATCCTATTAAATGTGATGAGATTTGTCTCGAAACTAAAAGAGATAGAAACTGCATAAAATAATACTTTAGTAGTACCTTTTCGCTCGCACTCGTGCGTGCACACAAAGAGTGCGAGCGAAACGGTACTACTTTAGTATTACTTTCGGTGGCTTTCCACATTAATTCTATGAGTTCCGTCTGTGTTACTCTTTTAGACTGAGATTTTAGTAGGGTGTTTTATCTCTATCTCTCTCTCTCATACACATCATGAATTAATGATAGCAGCTCCCTCTTAATTTTACGTAACATCACTATAAATTATTTACAGATATGCAGTGCCTGCCTGAAATGCAAGAGTTGTGATAGTAGTCGAGTGAGCAAGTTTGTGGGCAGTCTACCATTCTGTGGGCCTTGCTTCAAACTGCGACAGAAGGGCAACTATTGTCCTCTCTGCCAGGCTTGCTACAGGGACAATGATTTTGATAGCAAGGTAGGATTCTTTCTCTTTTTTTCTTTACCTACAGTAAAAAAAACTTTACTGTGCTATGTCCTTGTTCAGACAATTCATGAGTGTTTGTATATCCTTTCTAGATGATGGAGTGTGGTTGGTGCGGCAGATGGGTACACGCGAGCTGCGAAGAACTCAGTGGAGAGGGATACCAGCTCTTATCAGCATTACCGCCATCAATCGAATACATATGCTGTAAATGCATGCCAAATGACCCGCCATGGAGGAAGATGCTTACAGAACATCTTAAAAGCCGACTACTACACTTACTAAAGTTGCTCGCAAAGAACAAAAAGGCGTGCGCGTTACTGAAATTAACACCGCACAAGAACACACCAGTACCAAATAAACCATATCGGCTACTGTCGCCGCAAGCGATAAGGAAGCTACACTTCGACGTCGTGGATGAGTCCATGAAGACTTCAGAGACCAAAGTTTACAGAAATACGTCAAGAGGCAGACGGAATAACAACTTTCCCCAGAATAAATTTGATGAAAATACACCACACATGTGGCAACCAACTTTAATGCAAGATGTGGATATGCAGAAAGAGGATATTCCACACACATCCCATAAAGTGGTCAACCTACAGGAGCCATTGATGCAAAATAAAGAAATTTGCTTTTCAACAGGCCTGTATGGCACCAAGACAGAATTTGAATCTTCTTGTGTTGAGGTACACGAAAATTATCCTCCACAAGCAAAAACGGAAAAGGCGACGACCATGTTGACCACAACTGTTCACGATGACAAATATGAGGCAATATCAGATGATGATGAACCTATAAAGAGTTTTCCACAAGCTCGAAGTGAACAAGATCTTAGCCCAGTCGTAATAAGACCTTCACCAGATGTCGACAACAGTGATGATTTAGACAGAGTAATTTCTCCATCACTTTTGGACATTAAAAAGAGAGTAAACAGTGATGGGTATGTTTCTCTAAAAGACTTCAATCATGACATGAAAGACGTAATCCAAAGGACAACAAATGACGATCTTAGTTCGATTTATAAGGATTTATTCTCAGAGACATTCCCATGGTTTGATTGTGAAAACAACTGTCTTCAACCTAACTTAGAAGTCGAGGGTGAACATGAAGATACCGAAGCTATGAAAGACGTCGATCTTTCTGATAATAAAGTGAAAACTGCTGTACAATCTATTGAGCGACCGATGGATCAAGTAGTACCGAAACTTGAAGTTGATGGAGATAAATTTGAGGAAGATCTTCTAGAACTCTATTTAGTGGTTGATTCAAGAGTATGTGTACTTTGCAAAGCTACTGGCGATGGTTCACCGTCAATGGAAGGCCGATTATTATACTGTGGTCAAAATGATTGGATACACTCCAATTGTGCACTGTGGTCAGCTGAAGTCTTTGAAGAAATTGATGGATCTCTCCAAAATGTGCACTCTGCAATATCTAGAGGGAAAATGATCAAGTGTGCTGCCTGTGAAGTCAAAGGTGCTAGTGTTGGTTGCTGTGCGAAAAATTGCAGTGAAACCTACCATTATGCTTGTGCAAGGAAGGAGACTTGCGCTTTCATGGATGATAAGAGGGTATTCTGCCCATCTCATGGCAAAGACGTTCCCAAAAAGAGTTTACAGAAAGATGCTGATTTTGAACTCACAAGACCAGTGTATGTAGAACTTGACAAGAAGAAGAATAGGTACAGTGAAATAACCAAAGTACAGTTTATACTTGGCTCATTGGCTGTTCATAGCCTTGGAAAAATAGTGCCATCAGTCTCTGATTATGAAGAGTTTTTAATGCCAGTGGACTTTTCGTGTACACACCTATTTTGGTCGTGTAAGAAACCTACGAAAATAGTTAGGTATACTATCAAAACGAAACTTATACTGGCTGAGCCAATGCCTGGGTTTGATTTTGGTGTTAACATAACAGTAGACCATACATGGATGTGCATGTTGTAGATAGAGTCATGGCAGAAATAGGATCATGGCATGAAAGCATAGAAACAGGATCTAGCAAAACAGTACTGATGCTCAAAAGTGATAAATCGCCCATCAAGTTTGGAAATATAGTGACCTTAGAAGATTTGGCTGTCAAACAAGTTGTAGAGCATTTACTAGACAATGTGTGCAAGCAAGAACAACAAGACGACGAGGAGCCTCAGAATACCGCAGATTTACTACCACCAGAAGTGAAAGATGCTATTTTCGAAGATCTCAACCATGATCTTTTGGATGGTATCTCTATGCAAGACATATTCCAAGATCTGAAAAATGAGTTCTACTGTGCAATGGGTCAGTCAGATGATAAAAGTAATGATAAATCAGATTTTCGGTCCACGGACTTTATAGACGAATTTAATTCAAGATACGAAACAGGCAGTAAAGAGTTGAAACGAAGCAAATCTGAAATGCTCCTACAAAGTCATAATCTCAAGACTTTGACTACCGGACGAGGTCAACAAAGATCAAGTAGTTGGAATAACAAATTCGATAGCAGTTTACTATCGTCTACTATCAAAAGATGCAAAATGGGAAAAACATCTACAGCTACTGGAAAATTAAGTCCTGTTCAAAGAGTAACACTCACAGAAAATGTAATAGAAACGATTAAAGAACCTGACAATAGTCCAGAGAAGAAAGTTAAAGTTGAAACTTGCACTAGTGGTGCTATTTGTGAAGAAACACCTCACACTTCTGGCATGAACTATCGTACAACATCCCCTAACAAGAAAGAAGATCCAAGTAACACAAAAACAGACAAGAATGAAGGATATTACACTGATGTTATTGATTTCTATACAAAAATTCAATGCAGTCCGATCTCGCAACTTGACGGTACTGCCGATTGGTCAGGTTCTGAAAGTACGTGTAGTTCTCGACCTGGAAGTCCACGAGACAGTGACAATGATTTCACGCCAATACAGCAACTAGACGGCGCAGACGATAATCATCCTGGTAATGACACAAATAGAGGTCAAACAAGTCAATTCTTATACAGAGCTAGTGGAACTGAGAGCTACACTGTAACCTTCGCTGGAAACTCGATCAGTGAACAACCTGAGCTTTTGATGAGGCCCTTAGATGACGGGTCAGGGTCCTCTAATCAAATGGAGCAACCAGTAAGATGCGATAGATGCCAATGCACGTATAGAAACAAAGAATCGTATGATAGACATGTACCCTCTTGCGATATGATGTCGACGAGCGAAAGTGAAAGTGAGAATCCAAAATCTCCCGAAAATAGGACTCTGACGACATTACAAAATGCATTCCAAGGGGCGTTTGCTCAACCAATGATTCTTCACGCGGGTGTTGTTACTGGTACTGAGAATACCGTAAAAGCGGAAGGTATAGCTGCTAGGAGAACATCAATCAACACCAGGCAAATTACAATAAATGGCACTATAGTTGAAACGCCATCCCCAGGGCCGTCAAATGAAATGACTATGACTATTACTGAACAAATGAAGTCAGGTACTGTGATTTTTGACCAAAGCACTTACAATAATGCAAGTTATAATAATTTCGTAGTAAAACTTGTTTTGATCAAGTTATTGTGAAATTAAAAATACAGCTTTCACCATAACACCTGATTCCGAAAAACGCATAATGGACATCCCAGTACAAATAGCCGTGAGACTGAAACCGCCAAGTCTCGCAGACTCATCGCAATGCATATTTAGCAATCCTGTCACACAAATAGTCATCACAGAAAGTGGTCAAACGTTTCATGTGAATAGAGCACTGCCAGTGGACTGCACACAGGCGCACCTTTTCAACTCATTCATGATACCTCAAATCAACTGTTTCCTAGATGGATGTGATACTTCAGTTGTTGTGTTTGGACAGGCCAAGACAGGCAAAACTTATACTTTATTTGGTGCTGGTAAATATACCCATTTTCTTCAATGTTTTGTTATTATCATTAATATTGTTTATTATATCAAATTTATGTAATACACAACACTAATAAATCTAATAATATAACTTATTGCAGGTTTTGAATGCATCCACAGTGAATGTGATCAAGGTATTGTGCCTCGGTTCTTATCTGAAATATTTCACAAACTTAATCAAATGCCTGAAAGGGAATTCATTCTTCATATAACTTGGATGCAAGTTGTTAATAATAACATATTTGATGTGCTGGGTGCTGGTCTCGTAAGGTGCTGTAATGTTGAAGAGGCTTTTCAATATTTACAACTTGGATGGAGACAGAGATGTCAAGGGAATAATCACACTGTATTCACAGTCAGTGTGGAACATAGGCCACGGTAACCACTTTCCATCAGGTGGGCCGTGTGCTTGTCTGCCACCTAAGTGGTATAAAAAAAAAAAAAAAAAAAAAAGTGGGTCAGTACCAATGGTGTTCTAAACCATAGAATGTCAACTGCCAGTTTCTGTGATCTCGCTGCATATCCTGAGCCTGGATTGTTTGCTTTAGAGAACATTATTAAAGAACTATTAGCAGGTAACCCACCCAAGCAAATAAATTATGATCAGTGCATACTTACAGCAATGCTTAGAGACTCTTTTGGTGGTAGAGCTTTCACATGGGTTATTGGATGTATAAGCACAGAACCAGAAGACTACCAAGAAACATTGAAAACACTCAACTTATGTTTGTGCTGCAGAGGCATCAAGAATTTTGTGACTGTTAATTTATTTGCTGATAATAACACACCTGTGTATTCAGAAAAATCGATGCTACCACACTCAGATAACAATTTTAATTTACAATTTGCTACCACACAATGGATAAAATTAGTCTCCAATGCGGAGGGCCTTTTTAATAAAATCCTGCAATCAAAATCTTTATCTGAGGCTGATGTCAACCAAGTTAGCAAGTGGTTATTTTTAAAAGCAGAATGTGATGAGTGCCTAAATGGTGATGCAAGTGTGGATAATAAAGATGCAAATACAAAGCAAGGTTTACCTAGGATAGCTGAGGACACAGAGCCAAGTGAACCCAGTGAGTCTGATGTAGATTCAGATTCAGAGGAAGATACTCATTCTGATACTATGTTTCAAGATAAACTGGAGAAGTTTATGGAATATTTTAAAGAAAAAAATGACCTATTATTCGCTGATAGATGTGAAGAGTACTTGAATCATATTGATTCTGATGATATTACCATATCAGAACTAAGTGGGTCACAGTCATTACCTGTTATGACTTCCCAGTCAAATTCTGGCAGGAGAAGAACTATACAACCTGGTGAAAGTCTCTCAGGAGCAGAGTTAGAGCTTTTGCGGAAGGTTGCTGCAAAAGCTATTTCACCTGAATCTCAAAAGATACTAATAGAATCTCACAAAAAAGATGTTGATCCTGAACCAAAGTTGATAGAAAGAGAACTACTGAAGATGATTGATTCACCAAAGACTGAAGAGATATGTAAAAAGTATAAAATGACAAAAGAAAAATATACACAAAAGCAAATACTAGCAAGGAAACTGTCAAAAGAAATTAGTGGTAGTCAGACACAGTTAAAAGAATTGATAAATCTTTGCATTAATAAAGAGAGACTGATAACTGATTTGTCAAAGTCTATGTGCCATACATATAATAAGACATACTCTGAGAAAATAGAATCTAGTTTAATTGATCAGGATACTATGAGAGAGATAAAGAGACATGAAACAAATCTCAAAACATATAAGAAACAAATTGAACAAATTAAAAGACAAATAAAAAAAGATGAGAAGCGGAAAAATACTTTAGATGTAGAACTAGTGAAAGATAAATTAAAACTTGATGAGCTATCTGACACCTCCATAGATGTTAAAGATAGGAAGGCTAATTCTTTAAAACATTTCACTCACAGAATAACACAATTAGACAGTATTTTGAAGGAAAAGACTAATGATTTAGAGAATTTAGAGATGTCTAAAGAAAAGGAATTGATGTTGAGAAAAGAAATTAAAAACTTGCGAAAGACTAGAGAGTGTTTGCATGAACAAAGGTGCAGTTTGGGTCATAAAAGAAAGATTTATAAATCTCTTTCAGATTCTGAGGTATAACACAATATGTCCTATAGTTTTATGAATTGTGACATTGCTTATATCACTAATACATATTAAAAATTAATTCATGTGTTTTAGGAACGAAAATTACTTGAATGTGAAGAAGCCATAGAAGCTATAGATACTGCAATAGAATACAAAAACAATTTGATATGTGGTAAATCACCTTCTGTATCACTGTCTGATTCACAAGATAATAAGGACTCTAGGAGCAGGGAAGAGCAAATGGTAATGGCGCGACTTGATAAATTGTCACACGATGAAATGAAGACATTACTTTATAGGTATTTCCAAAAGGTAAGGTACCATTTTGTGGAAATTCATGATACCATTCTCCCTAGCAGAAGCAGGCCAACGGGCTTTACCATACCGGGGACTAGATGGGGACTCTGTGGCCCCCATACTCAAAGAGGGCCAGCTTGGAAGAGATGGCCCTCTTTGGGTGGGTGCAAGATATGTCTCGTGTCAATCTCACCTCTGGCAACCTACGACCCACACACAATTTGTCTCCAGTCCTGAATAACTGATTAGATACTCAATGTGGTCTATATGGATATTGTATTTCGCTTTCTCAGGTAGTGGATTTACGTGGGGCTTGTGCAGCGCTTGAAGCAGGAGTGGCTGCAGCATCAGAGGAAACGGCGGCCTGGCGGGCGAGAGCTGCTGCTGCCTGGAGACACGCGCAACGTGTTAAGCCGCATGCGCATTCAAGGTATTTATTGAAAATTAGGTATAGAATAACGTAACAATGAAAAATAAAAAATAGTAGCTGATGCCCACGATTCCACCCACAAGGATAGCGATTAATGCGATCAAACATACCCAATACAACCGTATGGAAGTATTCTGTATTCTTATATATTTTTCTTGTTTACATACATGCATACTCAAATTTAAGTCCTCTGGGGTAGGCAGAGACAACAGCCAACAGTCTGCTGCAGCTGTCCAGCACTTCACAAGCTACTAGTATTTACTTATTTATTCCTCAAAGTTTTATTCTGTATCACTTAGAAAACTATCCAGAGTGATTTTACTCTTGTTCTCTTCTAAATATTACTTTTTTTTATTTTAATAAAAACAATGAAACCATAGACAAATAGCAAGAAATTTCTTCTCTGCCAAAGTGCTGCGATTATAAGTGATTCCATGTTACTTTTCAGACATTTCCAATCGATACATCGATGTTTGGATGGTGCTAATGCAGAAAGAGCACTCTCCTTGGGCTTGACAACAGATTCGGAGACCTCTGATGATGCTATGAGACTCGTCGATCGTATGAAGCAACTCGCCAGGTATCCTCCGGTAAGTAGATAAAATGTTTTTCTAGGTTGAAATTAAACTAATCTGCGTGAATGTTTATCGGCTGACAGTGTAGTATCCGGCGAGGAGTTGAGTATGTTAGCGGGTGGCGAGACCAGCCATCTCGCCATAGTGCAGTAGCCATCCCTCAGCTGAAGTTTCTATATGTTGCTGGTCACAACTAAGTGGGCAGGATGGCTACATGAGCTTGCAAGGTTTCAAAGTATCTATAGGCAGGGTAGTCACACTAACAGCTAATAATAAGGGGTATAGAAATGTGATGCAGTTAAAAGCACGAGGTTGGCGGGTACATTAGGGTCGCCGCATATTTTCGGCATCCGTCGGCACTGTCTGAAACTCCGCTTTGGCATACTGTGACGTCCTTAGAAATGACGCTGAAGGATGCTTTTCCTTGCCAATGCCGATTTTCTTCCTCTTAGCGTTAATTCCCAGTCGCATCCGAAGCTTTTTCAGCTCGGAGTCTGGGGTCCGCTTTATCAGTCTTAACTACGAATTTGGCTAGACCTCGATATTTTCCGTGAAGCGATTGTCATCTGACCTCCACAACCCAATGTTAACATTAGGCGATATCGAAGCTTTGCAGTTAGACCGTTGTTTTTGGATTTTTGAGGGCTCCAACTACCCGTAACGACTGCCATAGATGTTCTTATGGCAACCGGGACCGACGGCTTAACGTGCTCTCCGAGGCACGACCAGACCAATGCAAATACCCATATTTCATGAACACAAATATTTGCACTGAGCGGGGATCGAACCCGCGCCTCCTGCGTAGCGGCCGCGTTCACAACCGCTACGCCACGGAGGCTGTCAAGTTTTCCTTGCCAATGCCGATAATGTGTAGTTAAGGAAAAGGGGACGAGGCTCGACAAGCAAACCCAAACGATAAGACTTCTGTTTCTATTGTTAACCCTGTGGGTAGTCTTGATATTTTAACTAAACATTTTTACGTTTTACTTTTCAGCCACCTGTTATCCCTAGTCAAAATCTACGCCAGCTAATGCCGGCCACAAATCTTCCCGTCGCAAAGGTCACGAAGGAAAAGAACAAACTCATTATTGTACAGCAAAATAAAAAGCACTGATACTTGCTCATCATCCATCAATAATCGTCCAACCAGTCGCAAACCAGAACATAATGTCTGCATATGTTGAAGCCTTGTCTCAACAACAAAACCAAAATATGCAATACATCGCGACTATTGCCCCACAAGGAGACTTCAAAACAGGGCCTACACAATTTATATCTCAAAGTGGTATTATGCCCCAAACATTTCAAATTCAGCAGACGGAATCGGGAGGTTTGGTTGCGGTTCCTAGTGGCGGAATCCCAGTTCTCTTACTTGAGTTCTCTTACTTGTCAAATAAGTTGTAACTTTGTTAGCTGATAATAATGTAGTTTTTTACTTTATTGTTGTAATAACGTCCCACGCTTTTACTTATTTACTTAAAGCAAAAACATTAGATCGTTTAATGTAGTACTTAGTATAGTATCAGCTCTAGTGCTAAACTACGAAACTTTTGAAATGTGGTGACAAACAAACGACATTGGTGAACTAATCACTTGAATTACAATGAAAGCTACTTTTAAATAACTAAAAGTAGGTGAAGTGTGAAGAATAACATTTGTTAGTGTGTCACAGTGTGTTATTGGTGGGCGAGATGTCGGATAGCACATTTGTTGCGAAACCGGCGCGCTGCTGGCTTCACCCTGACTCTATACTGGCGAGCGATGGAATCACGTATGCAGTCAGGTATATTGGCTGTATGGAAATACTATCATCAATGAAAAAATTAGACTTTGATACAAGATCTCAGGTAGCTAAAGAATGCATTGCCCGCGTTTTTGCAGCGGCTGGTCTTCGGTCAGCAGACAAAAAACGAAGAGTTAGCCAAACGGCCGTGAGGGCACTCGCTGCACGGCCACGAATGACGCATACCGGAGCAAATGTGGCTTTAACTATATCGTCTAAGGCAATAACTCTGGCAGCTCTTGAAGGTGGAGATACAATTGCCCGTCACGATATGCCTCGCGTATCATTCGCCTCTGGTGGAGACACGGACTCATTAGATTTTGTCGCCTATGTAGCCAAGTCAGCACCTCCAACAGAGTGGAGAGCGTGCTACATATTAGAGTGCGGCGGTAGACTAGCCCAAGATGTAATAGCAACTATAGGACAGGCTTTTGAACTCCGTTTCAAGGAATTCTTAACGAAACCCTCAACGTTAAACCTCAACGGTGGATCTCGCGCTCTCTGCGAGAGTACGAGCACTCAGCCTCAAAGCTCCGACGACCGCGAGTACTATAACGACATGCCCGACAAGTCACCGCCAGAGAACGTACACGTGTACAGGCACCCACCGCCGCCGCCGCTTGGCTCACTCGCACCTATATCATCTTGCGAAGAAAGTGTGAGGCATTACGTAAACCAAACACCGCCTCCTCGCACGCCGCCTACCGCGCTGCTAACGAACCATCACACCGATATATTTGATAATAACAACAGGAAATAAAAATTATACCGTCAAGGTCCCACACGAGTTAACTATAGATGACCTTAAGAATTGGTTAAAAGGGGTTTGCAATGGTGTTGGCTGTTGTGTTGGGATGATAGAAATAGATACAGGGGACGTTGCAGGCAGGCCCTGCACCCTTTGTGGAGAATCTACATCAAATAATGTATCATCAAACAATGAATCATCTGGAGTGAAAAGGCCTAATACAGAAGAGCCAGCGGGCGGCGTGAACGGGTCGGGGACGTCGGGCCACCCGAAGCTGGCGCGCGTGTCGCCGGCGCGGCCCGAGGCGGCGTCGTCCACGACGGGCGCGCCGCCGCCGCCCGCGCCGCACGCGCCGCCCGCCGACTGGTCCGTGGAGGACGTCATCGGCTTCATCGCCGCCGCCGACCACGCGCTCAACGCACACGCCGACCTCTTCCGGAAACATGAGATCGATGGGAAGGCGTTGTTGTTGTTAAACTCAGATATGATGATGAAATATATGGGTTTGAAGCTGGGCCCGGCGTTGAAGATATGTAATTTGGTATCGAAAATAAAAAATCGCCGTCATTTCAACACTTAATGGAGGATATATCATACATTTCTCCTAAGGCGCCATTTAGACGGGGAGAGTTTCTCGCCTGCTAGATAGGTACGACTATCGTAAGGACAGAAATAAGTTGTTTCGTCTAAACATTCGTAGAAACAATTGTCGCTCGCACGTCCACGCCTGGCGAGAATTGCCTCGCAATTGAATTTTGCTTATTGGTAGTGTCCGTCTTAACAGAATTTTCAAGCAATAAATCATAATTTTTTTGATATAGGTGATATGTCACTTCCGAATCTCGTATGAAATAATCGCAGGCGAGAATTTAGTGTTTGCTTGTGTGTAAACACTTTGACACGATAATGTTATGACGATTATTACTAGAGATAGTCGCGCACGATTTTTCGGATCGAAACGTGCGAGAGGCTCCCCGTCTGAATGAGCCTTAAGAGTGAAACTATAAGTTTCTTAAGTTGTATTAATGTAAGAGTTTTTCTGCATTTCGAAAGAGGTTTATTTAAAAATGGAATTTATTTTATTTTATTCCGAATCTCAGAAAAAATGTACAGATCAATGTACTGTAGATTTAAATGTTAGCTATTGTTTTGCAAGGAGGAATAGGGGAATCTGCACACTTCGGTGGACAGATCTAGACGCGGATGCTTCCTGCGTAGTGTACGAAGACTGGCTTGGTGAAGAAGGCAATCCACAGCAGATATGCAAGGGATGTTGGCGGATTCAGCAAGTTAGCAAGGCCATGTGGAGGGCTAAGGGCAACAGTAGAGGTCAATAGCGACTGTTGGCCAGAAACTGCATCTGACCCTTTCTCTGATTGTAGCAGTTCTCTGTTCCATCGGATTCAAGGAGGGAAGGACGAGAGAGTGCATCTGCGACAAGCGCACACGCTTATGCACTATAATATATCCCGCGCAGATGACTGCAGCTTTTGACATATGGCTCACCGAGATAAAAGTCCTATGGCGATGGACAGATGGTAGAGAGGTCGGGTCGTGATGCGCACCCGGCTTTGTCTGATGTCTGCACATGGGCGACTTAGAGAGAGTGGTCGTTCCTGCGCTGCATCTGGGGCAACAGCATGGGTTGGGCAGCACTCTAAGTGACGAAGCAGCCCTGTTTAGGGAGGCACTGCTTCCCTCGCTCAGCCGAGGAGGGGACTAGAAAAGGTGTCCTAAACAAATGCTTGCCCCGTAATGATTGGGAGGTAGTAACCACGGCTGCCTATGCATCCCATATTTCGTGGTCGACGCTACAAGAAAAATAATAAAACACCCATGATGACATTCGGTGCGTGGAATGTGCGCACACTTCTTGATCGAGACGCAAACCTATGTCCGGAAAGAAAAACCGCTATCGTAGCTCGAGAACTGCGCCGCTACAATGTAGACATAGCGGCACTCAGTGAGACCCACTTGGCGGACGAGGGAGAGCTTGTGGAGGATGGCGGTGGCTATAAATTCTTCTGGAAGGGAACGCCGGAAACTGAACCTAGACGCTCTGGTGTTGGATTCGCAATTAAAACCCAGATAGCCAATAGACTTGAAGAATGTCCAAAATCCACATCAGACCGTATCATATCATTGCGTCTACATCTGAACAATGACAATTGTATTAACCTTATCAGCGTATATGCGCCAACGATGAATACGGATGACGATACAAAAGGAAATTTTTATGAAGAGCTCACGCAGACACTTGCAAAAATCCGCCCAAGCGAGCAAGTATTATTGCTAGGCGATTTCAATGCGAGGGTTGGCTGTGACAGTGAAGCATGGCCGAAGGTTTTGGGCAGGCATGGTATCGGAAAAATGAATAGCAACGGCTCACAGTTTAATCTTGCCATTACGAACACGCTCTTCCGTCTACCAACTAAATACAAGACTACCTGGATGCATCCGAGATCGAAACATTGGCACCTTATAGACTACGCGATTGTTAGGCGGAAGGACATCTCCCAGGTGCAGATCACCCGCGTTATGCGCGGTGCAGACTGCTGGACAGATCATCGGCTTGTTATCACTAAACTGAAAATCCGACTGCATCCCCCACGTAGATCATGTAGAGCTAAACCGACAGGCATCAATGTCGAGAAGTTGGAAGCCCTTGACACGCGGAAACAATATGCCCAACATTTAGGCGATGAAATTCAAATGCTTAATCTAGATGACGGTGAGCTTGCCACTAATTGGAGCGCTCTTTCCTCTCGAATAGTCGAGGCTGGCACTAAGAGTTTGGGTCTTAAGAAACGTGTTAACGAAGACTGGTTTGATGATAACGACCAGAAATTAGCGGAAGCACTACAAGAACATCGTGCTCTCTTAAAGAAACAAAGCAATCGTCACCGTGACCAGAATCTGTCGGACAGGATCAAGCAGAGTGGATCTGAATTAAGAAAGATGACAAGGGAGATAAAAAATGAGTGGTGGATGCAAAAAGCTAAATACCTGCAGTGGCTCTCTGATACGAAGCAAATGGGAGTATTCTACGGGGAAGTGAGAAAAATCATAGGAACGTCACATATGAGCACAGTTCCTCTACATACACGTGACGGCTTACACCGTCTTACCTCAAAGGAAGATGTTCTCAAGCGTTGGGCTGAACACTACAGAAAACTGCTTAATGTCGATCGATCAGCAGATCTTCAATATATAGAGACTATCCCGCAACTTCCTCAAATACCAGAGCTTGATGAGCCCCCTACTCTACAGGAGGTTGTTGCAGCCATCAAAGGACTTCAAAACAAAAAGGCGGTTGGCATTGACATTATCCCCGGTGAATTGCTGAAGTACGGAGGAGGACAACTTCATACTGCGATATGGAAGCTTTTCGTACAGATGTGGCGCGAAGAGCAGGTTCCATCTGAGTTCAAGATCTCTAGTATCTGTTCACTGTACAAGAACAAAGGTGACAGATCCGACTGCAATTCATATCGCGGTATTTCTCTTCTTTCTACATCCGGAAAAGTATTTGCTAGGGTTCTCCTAAACCGCCTTATTCCAGTGTCTGAGGCATTACTGCCGGAGACCCAATTTGGTTTCCGTCCAGAAAGAGGGACAGGTGAGGCTATCTTCTCTGTTCGTCAACTTCAAGAAAAGAGTCGTGAACAAGATCAACCAATGTTCCTGTGTTTTGTTGATCTGGAAAAGGCCTTCGATAGCATTCCCCGCGAGGCCATGTGGAGGATTCTAACCAGGATGGGGTGCCTTGACAAGTTCATACGGATGATACGTCTTCTTCATGACGGCATGACATGCTGTATATCAGTAAACGGCGAACAAACGGAGTTTTTTCCCGTCACCTGCGGCGTCAAACAAGGATGTGTGCTTGCGCCCACACTGTTTGCTCTTTACTTCGCCGTAGTTGTCAGTGATGCCATAATGAATATCCCAGAGGGCATCCGTATACGCTTCCGCACTGATGGCAAACTTTTCAACCTAAACAGGCTTAAGGCGCGTACCAAAGTTTCCTGTGACAGAATTGCGGAAATAATGTACGCGGACGACTTATGTTTTATGGCGGAATCCCCAACGTCTCTACAAAGACTGATGACTGGTCTTGACGAGGCATGCAGAAAATTCGGTCTCAAGATCAGCGTGATCAAAACCGAAGTAATGTCTGTTGGAGCGCAACCGAACGACCCACTCCAAATATGTCTCGGTCAGGATGTTCTGAAAAATGTGAAGAAGTTTAAGTACTTGGGAAGTGCCATAACATCCAAATGTGACTTAGATCCTGAAATCAACGCCAGGATTGGTGCAGCTGCTGCAGCCTTTGGCAGACTTAGACCCAAAGTTTTCCGGTCGCACGATGTTAAGTTGGCAACTAAGATCTCGGTGTATATGGCCATAGTAATACCGAACCTCCTCTACTCGTCAGAAACATGGTGTCTCTATCGGAAGCAAATTCGCTGCCTTGATAGATTCCACATGCAGTGTCTGCGTGACATCATGAACATCCACTGGTCTGACCACGTGAGAAACACAGAGGTTTTACGCCGTGCTAACATAGACGGAATAGAGGCATACATTATGCGAAGACAATTACGTTGGTGCGGACACATCTCCCGCATGCCGGATACAAGGGTTGCGAAACGTATCTTTTACTGCGAGCTTCAAGAGGGCAAGCGCAAGCGAGGCGGACAGCTTCTGCGGTATAAGGACGTTTTGAAGAGGCACATGAAGCGGTGCGAGCTGGATCACTTGCAGTGGGAGGCGCAGGCTGAGGATCGCCAAAAATGGAGGCAGCTGATCAAGCAAAGCGTAACCTCCTTTGAAGACACAAGGAAAATTGACCTTGATACTAAACGAGACGAGATAAAAGCCCGACCACCTGCGGCTATTAACTATAATTACAGCGGCGGTGTCCTGACGTGCCCCAAGTGCGATCGCATGTTTCGTGCGAAGATTGGCTACATCAGCCATATCCGGGCGCACGAGAGGGCGGAGCAGAGGGGTGCCTGCAGCTGAGCCATGCTGTGCCACATGAATTATGAATTATATTTCTCACTATATGTATTGTATTATCTTTGGTGTACAATAAAGACGTTTGGAAAACCGGCCGTAGCACACCGTGACTTCAAATCCAAGAACGTACTCCTTAAAGCGGACTTAAGCGCTTGCATTGCTGACTTTGGACTTGCGCTTGTGTTCGTGCCTGGTCGAGGATGTGGGGATGCGCATGGTCAAGTCGGAACTCGAAGATATATGGCTCCTGAAGTACTGGATGGTGCAATCAACTTCACGAAAGACGCGTTCCTGAGGATAGATATGTACGCGTGTGCGCTTGTCCTGTGGGAGATCAGTTCTAGGTGAGTCAATTTTTGCATACCATCTGCTGGCTCCGACCATCTTCATGAGTATTTGTTTAACATTGTTTAACACATTGCAATTATTATTAATATCTTCCGAACCCGATCGCCGTCTCAACGAGGTAGCTTTGCTCTAAAACTCTACATACACTAATAAGCAAAAGAGCCTTACGATCGCGAAGTCTGGGTTCGATTCCTGGCCATTAAACTTACTCTTTACACAAATGAGTTTAGCTTAGCTGCAGGAAATATCGTCAAATATCACATTTTAGTTGAATCGGCAAAATATAGGACCGCATTCTTTATGCCTGCCACCATTATAGGTGCACCGATGCCTGCCCAGAACCGCCTGGCCAATATCGACTCCCGCTGGAAGAGGAGGTGGGTTCTCACCCCAGTCTTGAGGAGATGCAGGAGGCAGTGGTACAACGCAAGTCGCGGCCGCACATACAACCGCACTGGAGGAATCATCCCGTAAGTTATTTCTTACCCACTAAAATTTCAAATATAGTGTGCCATCTTTTCTAGGTAGCTACTCAATAAAGGTGGAGAATATTGTAAAGAAATTTTAAATAGAGAAAGAAATTTTCACAGATGCAGAACCTTGCTTTGAACATAGCTTTGTCAGCACATCTCCAAATTATAGAACGATTTTCACAAGATTTCCCTCCACTTAGTTCATATTCGCTTCAGTGAAATCACCATAATACACCAGGAGCGTAAGGACAGTTGGTCATCAGCCATTCGCGTTATACACCTTTCAAAAAGTTTAAATGACTAATGACTTCTAACCTTCCAACCTGTAGGGGCGAGCTCTCACCAGCGAATATATAAAAATAACTAATTTTCCCTTTATACACGGTTCCTGGATGCCTATAAACGCTTGCTACATAAGAGAGAGTTGAGGCCTCGTGTATAAAAGCTCCTAAACGTCAGCAAACTCCATTCAGCACAGGAAATCACCAATTAATATATTCCACAGGGTTTAAACGTCCTATGTGACACAATGGAAGAATGCTGGGACCACGACGCGGAGGCGCGTTTGTCCGCATCTTGCGTGTTGGAACGCGTTACAGCCCAGCAACCCGCGGCTATAACAGCCTCTCTCACCCCTGACACGACACCACTGCTTATTCACGAGCTGGCTGAACAACACATGTGCTGACGACCATATAACGAGTTTGTGGAACTACCACTTATAGAACTTTGAGAAGTGAGGACTGTAATGTGCTTTGGAAGGCAGTGTTGGATAAATCAGCCCACTTTTTGACTTTTGTAGCTGATGCCGTATTGGTTCAAACATTTGTGTAGCTGTGGTCGCTGTAGCCGAAAGCGGCTAGGACCATCATCATCATCATCATCATCATATTTGATATGCAGCCGTTTACCGCAGCGCCTATAATAACGTCGTCGGCGGCGTCATCTTCATCCACTACGTCGTCTACGTGTGAGCCAACGCACTCGTTAAGTGCGCACGCGCAGGGTGCGTTACTGGCTCAAGAGCCCTGGTTCCATGGACCCATCTCTAGAACCACCGCCGAGAAGTTAGTGGTAGAAGATGGTGAGTTTCTGGTTCGCGAGTCAGCCGCCTGCGCCGGTCAGTTCGTTCTCACGGGGGCGAGGCTAGGCACGCACAAACACTTACTACTTGTCGATCCTAAGGGAGTGGTACGAACGAAGGACTGTGTATTCGAGAGTGTGCCACATCTAATCAAGTACCATTGCAGCAACGAGTTACCTATCGTATCAGCGGACTCGGCGCTGTTGCTACGCAAGCCGGTGTTGCGTGGCGACGCGGCGTGAGACAACAACGAAAGCCGTAGCTAATACTTATCGTTATGAATGTTATGCAATAAGCCATTCCTTTACAAACATTTTATTCCCTTGACACGTTGATACCACTTGGCGTGTTGGCGCAAACATTTGCTTTTGACCAACATTGGTTTGGTTTGATACCGCAAGGAAACGTGGGAATATTGCCTCAAGCAATACAACAAGGAGCTACTTTATTACGTCAAGGTGCAATTCAGACGCAATACACACCTCAAGCGTTTACTATGGATTGGAAACAATAGTCCAAAATACAGTTATGTCTTCGCAGCAGTTTGTGTCAACTGCTATGCCAGGAGTACTTGCTCAGAACAGCAGTTTCTCAGCTACAACCACTCAGGTGTTCCAAGCAAGTAAGATTGAGCCAATAGTGGAAGTACCTACAGGATATGTGGTTGTCAATAACGTCGGAGATAGTGTCGCTGTATCATCAACACCTAATGTTGTTAATGCTCAAACTGTTCAGTCGTCACCACCATCGCTAAAGACAATAAAGACAACTGTTCCCAATTCGACATTACAACCTCTGTCTGACAAATCAGTGCCTAATATGAATTCTAATAGGCAGACACCGAAAGTTATTCAAATGGGTACGCCAATAGCAGTCGGATCACAACCAGGTACTATTATTACTGGAAGACAGATCAATCCTATTACATCTCAAATCCACGGCATGACGATTTCCAGCACGCCACAGAACTTACAAAGAGGCAACATGCCCAAGCCCAGTCACATATCATTGTCTCCCAATGTAACACTCGTATCGTCAACAGGACAACCAGTGATGGCAATTTCTCATTCCATACCAAATTCTGCGACATCATTCTCGATGCAGTCGATACCATTGTCACAACCAATTATATCAAGTTCTATAGCACCATCTACAGCAAAGAATAACCTCAAGATTGAAAATTCTCACGTCATTGAAATCAGTGGCAACTTGCAAGATAACTCAGCAAATATCCCTACGATAAGTGTTACGCAGAGTACAAAATCACCTACACCCTGGAGACAAATCACTACTTCCAATAACACTGGAGTAATGGACAACAAATTGGAATTGCAAAATATGTCTGTGAAACAAACCAATGTGAATACATCGTCAATGAATATCCAAAGCAATGCGTCGATGAATATCACGGGACGGACACATTCAAACAATGACCACGATAAAGTTAACCAGAACTGTTTGATACAAATGCCCAGTAACTCTATGTCAGGGATGAACATGCATTCTCATCAGTTTGAACAAAGCCTAAACGTGAGCCACCATTCAACCACGCATTCTACGTCAAATAACGTCATTCAAATTACTGCTGGAAATATTTATACACCTTCATCGGTGATGAACAGCAACTTCGACGCTGATACCTCTTTGAAGCTTAGTAAGATCAATGCGCTTTCAAAAACTGAAGGTGGACATTTGAATTTCTCGCAAGAAATAATGGCGTCTCATTCACAACAGCACGCGAAGAATGATAACACATTCCAAAACATGGGAACTACGGATAACAAACATAATACCGATAATTTGTCTAGTCAGATGAATAGTCACAAAATGAACAACTGCCAGATGAGTGGTAATGTTAGCAACACACCTGCTATTAGTATAATACCTCACAACATGCGTCCGCAGTTACAAAACAATCAAAATACCATCTCAGGCCCGAATAATCAAAGTCAAATGTGCTCAATGGCGAATAATTCCTCACATGGTCAAGTTCAGATGCTGAATTCTGGAAATAGCTCAATGCAAACCATGAATATGTCATGCCAAGAAAGTGTTAACAATCGCATGAACATCACTGTTTCTAGCGAAAATAGCATGCAATCAAGTCAACAGCATACATTTCTTATGCGATGGCTGCTAAAGCAAAGGCAGTGAAAAAGATCAAATCATTCTGTGCTGTGACTTTTGGAGGAGTTGCAGCTTATCAGTATATTTATTACAAGAAAGACTTCAATGGTTACTATGAGCATGTGTTACATCCGCTTAGTCAATACCTTAGTCCGGAAATGGCACACAAAATTGGTGTGGCAGCTATAAAATATGGGTTCTTTCCTCCAGAGAAAATAGAAGATCCAAAAGTCTTAAAAACTAAATTTCTCAATTATGACCTAAAGAATCCTCTTGGAATTGCTGCTGGATTTGATAAACATGGTGATGCTGTTGTAGGGTTACAGAAATTAGGTTTCTCCATAGTAGTAGTTGGTTCTGTAACACCTGAAGCACAGCCTGGAAACCCTAAACCAAGAGTTTTCCGTCTACCAGAAGATAATGCAGTCATTAACAGATATGGTTTTAATAGTGAAGGACATGACAAAGTGTATAAAAAAATTGAAAATGTAAAAGGATCCCTTTTGGATAAAGGCTTGTTGGGTATTAATTTAGGAAAAAATAAAACATCAGACCCCATACAAGATTATGTTTTAGGAATCAAGAAATTCTCAAATGTAGCTGACTATTTTGTTATTAATGTAAGCAGTCCTAACACTCCCGGATTGAGATCTCTACAGAAGAAAGATGAACTACAACAACTACTCACTGAGATCAATAAAGCAAGGGATTCTACGGCAGTGAAGCAAAGGCCCCCACTATTCCTCAAACTTGCCCCGGACCTCAGTTCTGATGAGATGAAAGAAATTGTTTCAGTGGTTTCTAAACAGGAGAGTAGAGTTGATGGACTCATTATCTCCAATACAACAGTAGATAGATCTGAACTAAATAATACAACATTTAGAAATGAAGTAGGTGGTCTGAGTGGAAAACCACTAACAAATAAAACCACAGAAATGATTAAAACTATGTACAAAATGACTAAAGGAAAAATACCCATCATTGGTGTTGGAGGTGTGTTTTCGGGTCAGGATGCATACGAAAAAATTCTGGCTGGTGCTAGTGCAGTACAAATATACACAGCTTTAATCTACCATGGTCCCCCAGTAGTATCTAAAATAAAAATAGAGTTGGCAGAACTTTTGACCAAAGATGGATACAATAATGTCAATGAAGCTGTTGGAAAAGGAGTTCGATAAATAAAATGCAAAGCATGTATCTACAAATTTCTATTTGGATTAAGAGTTATTACATACATTGAATAATACAGAATCAAATCCACATAATGAATGGTCAGATTCAGCATAATCAGCAAGTGGATACTAATCAGATGCAACAGTTAAATCAATCGACTCAGAACCGATCTTTCCATGAAAATATGATGAGTTCGCAACAAAATCATAATCAGCCGCATATGATGCCCAACAGAAGTACACCCGATAGTAATAGCATAATGAACCAGTCCATGAATATGCACAATTTAGCAACAAACAACCACAACATGAATCGGTCTGATTTGAGTGATTTGAATCACATGCATATGCAGCAACCAATGACAAATATGAATATGCAAAACAATCGAATGATGATGGAGACCATGCAGTCACACAACATGAGTAATATGAATCATGCTATGCATCCCAATAGATCTATGGATAACCTGCATAACCCACAATTGCACAACATGCAACAAATGAACCATCACATCAATAATAACTCAAGAGGACAGATGGATAATAGCATGCATGTCAACCAACAAATGTCCATGCAACAAAATCGGCAAATTGAAAATGTTAGTCTTCATCATCAGCACCAGATGCCAAATGTTATTCAGATTCAAAACAATAGGCCGCATGTGGAAAATAACATGATGAACATGCACCAACATGTACCTAATCAAATGCACAACAGACAGCAGATGGATAATAGCATGCATATGCATCATATGCCAGGAAGCACCTCGAATATGAATTTAGGCAACCAGATGGACAATTCTGGCCCAATGTCAAACATTCACGGGGGTAGATATGACAACAACCCGATAACTTTGCAAAACATGAACGCGATAAATCAAATTCAGAACAACAGAAACTCTATGGAACATTCTTCAATGATGCAACATCAAATGAATTCAATGAATAATATGAACATGCATAATAGCCTAAATAATACGATGCAAATCGTTAATAACAACCACCAATCTATGAATAACTCAATGATGAAACACATGCCTAATATTCCAGATATTAAAAACGATATAAGTTCATGCAGTGGCAGCTGCTCCAATAACAGCACACAGTTTTCTAGTAACCAGAACACTATGGAGATATGTTCAAATATGAATAGCAATAATATGAACATGGGTACAGGAAATATGATGCATGGAATGAACGTGAATAATTTGAGCATGTCCAGTAATATGATGATGAACTCTGTTAATAATACTAACATGTATGGAACGAGCACACAAAACAACATGACGGGACATGACATGTTGATGAGCTGCGCAAATACCACCGACCATAATGTTAATAATCTCATGACGGGAACAAACAATCACATGATGCTGAATACATCACAAACACATGCTACAAATAATCAAAATCAACTGATCAACAATCAAGTATCCAATAATCAGCAAATTAATATAAACAGTTGTAGCATGAGCAGTAACAATGCATCACAAAATCAAACTATAACCAGTATGGACAGTCAAATGAATAGGAATAACATACCTGTACCAGATCCACCTAAGTTTACCCCAGATACATTGCGGGGCAAGAATCTAATGGGTCCACCGTCCAACACTAATATACCGATGACGAATATTACTAATAACAAAGATTGTAAAGTAAACATGGTCGGTACTGATAAACCAAACCACACAATATCTGTTAGTAATCAATTAGGGTACATGCAGATGAATCCACCGAATAATAATCGAGTTATCAATTTAGCTGAAAGAAATCGAATGAATAATACTAATTTGGAAAATAATATTAACCAACATGTACCCCAGCAACATAACATTCGCGTGGTCACAAACAATGCTAATAATAATGTGGCTGGTATTACATCAGATCCTCTAGCCTTCCAACAAAACAATGATAACAATGGCACTATGATAAATGTGCCCTTCCAAGCAATACCAAACAGTGCTCCTATGAATATAAATGTGAACTCCAGTAATAATACAGTAAACATCACTGTTCAAAATAATCTCGTGGATCCGAAAATTGCTTCAAAGGCCGCAGCTGATATAAGCTTTCCTCTTCAAGCTAACACCAATCTGCTTCAAAATCAGAATACTGCTAACAACATTATGTGCATACCTGTACCAAACAATACTATAAACCTACCACCGCAGAACAATTCCAGTATAACATTACCAAAAGCTCCGCCTACGCAACAGACAGGCATTCCTACTAACGTTGTCAATCCAATGTCTATGAGACCTATGAATAGAGTACTTCCATTGCATAGAGATGGTCAAAGTAAATCAACGAAAACTACTTCTAAAACAGCAACAGTACCTAAGCAAAGACCTGCAGTGAGCCATGACATGCCTGATTTGAACATCAAAGATGAAAACATCGATAGCGATCTAGAAAAGGCCATTGAAGAATCGAAACGTATGATGGAGTTAGAGAATGCTAAAAAGGAAAAGGAAGAAAGAGATGCTGCTCAAGCTATGCAGCTATCGGCTGAGATACATCAAACTACCACGAGTGCGGCGGCCCCAATAGAAACTGCAAGAATCAGCACTCCTGTTGATACGGCATCAAAAATGTCTTTACCAAGCCTGGATACTGAAATGATTGAAGTCGAACCACCAAAAGTACTGGTAGAAAAAGACACAAATAGGACTCCAGCGGTAGCTAAAATACAGAATGCTCCTACGAAAGTAATAAAGAGACCGTTAGGAGACAAGAAATCTGAAACAGAAACTGTTGTGACAAAGAAACAGCCTAAAATTCCGAAAGAAAACAAACCATCTGTACCTAAACCGGCACCCGAACCCTCTAAAGATGACGGTCCTAAGCTCATATACGAAGTAACGTCCGAAGATGGTTTCAATTATACATCATCCTCTTTAGCGGACCTTTGGGCGAAAGTTATCGAATCTGTACAAAATGCAAGAAAACAAGCCGGTTTGCCGCCGATTCAGTACAATTTGCCGGCGAGTTTATCTGGAACTCATATTTTAGGACTGAACAACAATGCATTGAGATACCTCATCGAACAGCTGCCTGGGGTAAGTTATATTCTAGGTACATTTAATTTTTTTTACTAATTTAGGTGCACGTTCTGACGATTTTTTTTATTACAGGCGAGCCGTTGCACCAAATATAAGACGCGTCAAGGACGTCAGTTAAGCAGCTGGGACAATGATTTGGACTTGAGTGAGGGTTTCAAAGAAAGTCCGTGGGGCAGTGCTCGTACTGGTCCAGTGACAAGAAAACAGAACCATGACATGTTTAGCTGGATGGCCTCGCCTTTCAGAGAAGAGCCACCACCGTTCGGTGGGCAAGAAACAGAAAGCTCGGTCTCAAGGTGGGTTAAATATTTTCATCAGTATACTAGAATGTAGATTTGGTATTCGTCTGTAAGATTGTCTATCTGTTCCAATCTACTTTAGTGAGTAACTAGGTTTAATTTTTTTCGCAGACGATTAGCAACTTTGCCACCAGCAATGAGATTCAGACAGCTGAAAGAGACATCTAAAGCTTCTGTGGGTGTATACAGATCACACATTCACGGCCGCGGTTTATTCTGCAAACGCGACATCGAAGAAGGTAAACAGCCCTACTACTAAATTAGTTTTAGCTTTAACTTAGGGGTCGTCAGTTGCACGGACACAGACGCTCTGGATGCCTGTGGACCCAACGTCGCCAAACTTGGCACAAAACGACTGACTTGGAGTGGCGATAAAAATTTGCATCGACCCCATCATCCAACGCTTGTCACCCTCCAAAATATTATTCTCTCTTATCTATTTAACTTACCATAGTAATTAAAGTCGCTAACCTTCACTCCACAGGGGACATGGTAATAGAATACGCGGGTGAGGTGATCCGTGCAGTGTTGGCTGACCAACGCGAGAAACGCTATGAAGCAATGAGCGGTCGGCGTGGAGTTGGCGGCTGCTACATGTTCCGTATTGACGACAACCTGGTCGTCGATGCCACATTGAAGGGGAACGCTGCCAGATTCATCAACCATTCCTGTGATGTGAGTTATTTGTAATAGCTTTTACACATGTTGGTAAATTAAGATGCCTATAATGGTAAATACCTAATTATGAGAATTCTAAGTAGAGATGACGATGAACATGTTTGCGCGTACAATAATATAAACGGTTTTGTACCCATCTAGTGCTAACCAAAACTTAAGATTATAAAGCCTCGGTACTCTAATCGTTGGAATAAAATAAACAAAGCTTATCTCGAAGCGACAAACATAGCCTTATATAGTTCGGAAAGCTGTTCGACGGTACAGTGAACTGCGCCTTAAGAGGCTGCATGCTGAACAATTAAACTTCATTTTGTGTGACTAAGTTTCCCGAGAGATCGTGTAAAGGATGGAGACAATATCCCCAGGATGAAAGGCAAGGTGCACGCATTGTGAGACGCTGTGCGTAGAGGTTGGAGCTTTGTGCGCCCGCGGTATTCAGGCGGACTAATTAACAAAATTGTATATTGCTTTATGGTACGAAATTCGAGGCCGGGGAATTCTATGGCGTTGTAATTGACATAATTTGAGTGTTTCAAGATAAGAATACTTTCCGTTATACAATTTATGAAAAGATTTGTTTCTTACGTTTAACTATTATTTAAATTATGAGTTATTTTCCTAAAAAATAATTACCAAAACAATAGGACTGAAACGAAAAGCTATATAAAGCTTTCCATTTTTTTTAATTTGATCTGCAACTGCTTAAAAGGCCCTTTTTACCGATGTTCACTTGTTTAACTTGCAGCCCTGAAATCTATTTAAAAAGTAGTCCCTATTCTAAATTCAAAAACTTAATTCACAATCGAATCATTGGCAGCCGCAATCTATAAACGCCGCCATTTCCCAGCACCAATAAACTCCTCTCCATATACGCACTAGAATAAAATATTATTCGTGTACTTATTGCATAACCGGCACTTTACAATAAATAATAAATATATTGAGTGCTTCTTATTTGTAGTGCTACCTTTACGAGTAACGTCTCGTAACTTTAAACTTGTTTCGAACAATTGTTATATAAGTACGGTGGAGGTTTGAAAGCACCATTGTTTCTTGTTATCGTGTTCTTCAGTGTACAAAAAGCCTTCGATGTGAGTTGAATGCGCTTTTTTTACTCGAAGCGTACGGGTAAAAGGATTTGGAGTAGTTAATCTATGTAGGTTTCTTGGAGAAAAGGCTAATTATTGTTTTCTTTTTTTAAAATAAGAATAGTCTGTATTGTACTAGTTATCAAAATTACTGATATTCTCGGCAACTGTAATGGCCTGGATTCGTCTCTCGACCCCTTAGCCGCTAGAGTTGTGTTTTTGAAGATTTTATACAAATTGAATTGACACTTTTTGATTATTCAGATATTTGTACAACAATCGATTCAGTTTCGTTTCAAACTAGTATTCGCGCCATATTTAAAATCGAAGTAAATATTAGTTATAGCTTTTTTTGGATTGGTAATGTCTGTTGTCAACTTAGTTCACACTTAACTACTACTTACATGAAACAGCAATTTACGACACAGCTAACAATTTTTCAAGTATTCTAACCACCTTAGTTTAAGTGACATCAAAGTTCATGTTGAACGCGACAGCATGACTTCAGTTTAAACATGCTTGAGAGAGAGGAATATATTCTCAAAACTCCGTTTCTACATTCTCCAAATAAAGCTATTTACCCAAACTGCTATAAATCATAAATACCAAATTGGTTCTTATCTACTTACCTAGACAATAACAAACAAATGTGTACCGTATTCCCTCGATATGAAGTTCAAAATATTTTGTCGATTTTTTACTTTTGTCATTGCAATTCTAACAATAAAGAGCCCAAAAAATTCATATAGCAACACATTTTTGAACAACATCTTGTGCAACTAAACTGCTGACAAGTTGTGCGCAGTCGCAGTTGTTAAAAGTGCCAATTGGTTAATATAACATATTACCTACTTTCATTTACATTGTGTCGAAATAATCGGTTTACTATAAATATGCGTTTTATGACACGAATATGACGTAGGTACATTGCGAATGGAATGATTATCGAGTCTATTATGATTTTTAACTGACTTTAAAAAAAGGAAGTTATATATATTCAAAGTAAACGTGGAATTTATCACTATAGGTATGTGTCCCTTGATTTCTCTCTCATATGTGAACCAACTTCAAAAAATTTTTTTTCTCGTAAATCTTTGTCATCATCATCATCATTATTGTTTAATTGGTATGTTGGCTGCCGTCTGAGCTGCCAACCCCGGCAGAAAAACCTGCGTCAGTCTCACCCGTTGATCAGTAGGTGCACCGACTACGGACTAGCAAGTTAGGTAGATTGACTTAGGTTATCACCCTGTATATCACTTTTCCTAAATCTTTGTATGCGAATAGTAGTCACTTGTATGATTTAACAACTCAATAAGTACATTAAATTTGCGTCTAGAATGGATTCCTTGATTACTCGGTGCTTCCCCTATTAGCCCTATGATATAAAAGCGCTTAGTTTTGTCTAATACTAAGCACCTTCTGAGCTCGTAGTGTATGTTGCACTTAAATAAACAACGCTCATAGAAATTGCCTGTATCGATTTAGTAGTATAATAATTGATTGTTTTGTCTGAATTCGTTTGAAGTTATAATTGTGAGGCTTGTATATACAGTACACTGGTGATTGAAGAACGAGGCTTTCTTTTCGAGATTCAGAGGCTAGACGTATGTCGCTCTCATAAAATACTTAAAGCTTAAGTGCTGGAGGTATGGTTACTGCTGGATTAAAGACTTTACTTTCTGTCTTTTGGAAGGGGTATAAAATGGTGAAGCTACGATTAGTACTTTTTCTTTAAAAATAATATTAGCAATCGAAATTACTAATATGCCCGCTAGCCCGTCCAACTAAGGTAAATTGCTGTTAGGACGGTAGTGTAATGGCCAGGATTTGAACCCGGGACGTCTCGATCGTAAGGCCGACTCCTTAAACACTAAGCTACCGATATGCTTTAGTACTCCTTTAACGGACTGCTAAAGGAGTACTAAGCGTACTGGATGTTTGGGGTTCACCTAACATCTTTGGAACACAAATCAATCTTAACTACTAGCTAATACCCCTGCGGATAGAGTCTGGCTTTTCCCGCGGGGTTGGGTCAGACAGGAGTATCTCCATAAAAAACAAGATAAATAAATAATTGATCACTTCACTAGTAACTAAATAATAATACAAAAATGACGTATCGATACAGTAATCGATTCATATTATTCCAGCTATGGTCAAGTTCATGACGTATTATGCAAAATAAAATGTATAATGGAACCGTATTAACATTTGTTATTATACAAAATAAAAATGTTTAATGTAGTGTGTGGTGATAATAAACAAAAGTTATACTCGTATATTATAACTAGCTTTTCGCCCGCAGCTCCGCCTGCGTGGATGTCGACTACTGCCATCAAAAGTATTTTTTCCAAACTGACGGACTTGTTGTATAAACGTTTGACGCCTTATTTTGCTCTCTCAGTAGTGAGTTTTTCAAAATATTAAATGAAAACTGTAGGCCTTATCATAAAAATAAGTGGCAGATTTTTAGAATAATAAGTACATCAAAATGAAAATATTATTAATAGGTATCTTTATATCAATAGCTAGTAAATGGCTAGAAAAAGACTGGTAGGAAAAACATACTATTATCTAACATTTCGTTCTTATGAATCAATCAATCAATTAGCCTATTACAGTCCACTGTTGGACTTAGGCCTCACCCAATATATGCCATAGCACTCAATCATCCACCGTATTTCCCCACTGTCAGTTCCCACATTTCGGCCCCATGAGTCTTAACAGGGGAGTAGAAACCTCGATGACTTTGCCCAATGCTGCCCAACCCTTGTCGACCTTTCGACGTTTATCTCCTTCTGGGCTTCGTCTTCTAATCTAAAATTAGCATCTTATCAATGAAATATCGTATCAGCACGACACAGTCGTAGACAATCCAGAAATGCCCAGGTCTTGATGATGTCAGAAAGCTTCTCGTAATCTACAAATGTGATACATAGCGGATGATTATACTCTCAGGTCTTTTGTATAATCTGCTGAACAGTATTGGCTACAATACTATAACCCTTTTAAAACCCAGCTTGCTCCGGTGGAACTCACAACTATTCATGACGACTCTCAAGAACAACTTGTATAGACTTAATTATGACCCAGGAGTGATGGGTCTATAATTAATTCTTCTTCGTCTTCTTGGAGAACAGTACCACCGCACTCCAGTTCCATGTCCTAGATGCTTCCGCTGGATGACGGAATCAAAGAGGTTCGCAAGCTCTGTTAGAACTGGGATATCCCCTGCTTTTAAGAGCCCTGTCCGCCAGTGCGATATTAGCAGTATGAAGGTTGCTGTAGTATGCTGAGGATACAATAAATCACCTATTGGCCTATTGCAGTCCACTGCTGGACATAGGCCTCTCCCAATATACGCCATGTTTGCCGATCCTCCACCTTCTGCATCCAATCCGTCCCAGCCACCTTTCGCAGGCCGTCCGCGTCGGTCCACCTGGCTAGGGGGTGTCCCATCTTCCGTTTTCCTTCTCGCGGTCTCCACTCTAGGACTCGTCTGCTCCAACGGCCATAAGTCCTTCGGCAGATGTGGCCAGCCCACTGCCACTTTAGCTTGCTTATTCTGTGAGCTATGTCGGTAACTTTGATTCTATGTCGGATGACCTCGTTTCGAATTCTATCCTTCAAAGATACTCCAAGCATAGCTCGCTCTATAGCCCGCTGCGGACGGACTAACCCCACCTTCTATGGCCACCACCGTAGGTCATAACAGGCAGGACGCACTGGTAGAAAATGTTTGTTTTGAAGCATTGCGGCAGGGGGGAGGAGAAGACCCGACGTAGTTTGCCAAATGCTGCCCACTCCTGTTGGATTCTTCTGGCTATTTCTTTCTCCGAGTTGCTTTTACCGAGCTGGATAACCTGAATAATATTTTTGAACAACTTCGAGTGTTGAACATAATCTTGGTTTTATCCAAGTTTACACCAAGGCCGACTTGTCGAGAAGCTCCATTCAGGCTGTGCAGCATTTCGCCCAGTTGTTCCAGCGACTCCGCAACTATGATGATGTCGCCGGCGAACCGAAGTGGGTGCGAGATTTACCTACTCCAGAGTCTTGTAGACGTCCTCCAATGCGTTGGTAAATGTTGAGGAAATGAATATAAATAAAACAACATATCATTTGTGGTGGTTTAGTTTTTCATAATTATCTAAAAATATAGTAAGAAAATAAACATTTCGTATTATATTCCTTGTCATCTAAATCAGAAGTGCACTGTGCTTGACTAATAGAGCCCACAGCTGATAAAAGGAAGTTATTGTGTTCTGCTATCTCTAATAATTATTGACTTAGTATACTTCTCGTCAAGAAAGGAAGTGAAGTTTTCTAGAAGGCAGGCGTTCGCCCCTTTCGCCCATTTGGTAAAACGTTTCGAGCCATTGATATAAATTGTAACTTTGTTTCTAGCTATGAAGCCGCCTCTTGTGTTATATCTGCGTATAGATTTAAATTCACGTACCTTACTGTGTGAGGGCTTATAAGTTAGTATTCATCTGAATGATAACGTGCTGTATTACTTTTAGGCTTTCTTTCATATACGGTACATCTATAGCTATAATCGCTGTGCTATCATGTCGTGTAGTCAATGTGATGAAATACTATGGTATCATGGTAGCTGGTAGCTGACGCAGTATATGCTCTAGTACTTATATTATTTAATGCTCGATGCCAATACTACCAACAATGGGTCTGATATGTAGTTCCGAATGTTGTCCTTTGTTTTTTTTTTTTTTTTTATCGTGCGAAAAATCCCCGCGGATACCTCCCCCGCCGGAGCCGGAGGAGGAGGTTATGTCGGACTCGAACCGACTAAAACGCACGCCGACTGTGGGCCGTCAGTTGCCGGAGGTGAGATTGTTGTAGCCATATCCCTCGCACCCCGGCCGACCCAGGGCCATATCTCTCGATCCGAATGTTGTCCTCGCGACGCACGCTGCTATTCTACTATAATACCACTCGCAGTCCGTGGAACTTAACTGAAGATTGGATACTCCATCGAAGTGAGCCAGTCTCAAAAACTTCTTTTCTATTTCCAATCAATTAAATAAAGAAACCGCAGTACATAACTCTTACATAGTACATAAATTAATATTTTTCACATTCTTTGTAATTATACGTGACAGAGAGTGACGTTTTATGAATATTATCATTTGACAGATCAAAATGTGACCTAGCGTTGACACCATCACTTTAGTACCAGTTGTCATGGTAACAAATTTGCTAGCGATATTAGCGCCATAATATTTCGTATTTTCTTTAATATTACATTATTTCGTAAATTTGCCACATTGGAATTGTGATAATTGCTATTCGGCGACAAAGCCACATTCAAAAAACCAAAGATCATGAAAATCTGTTCACCCGTTCTTCAGTTTTAAGAAAGTACGTTTTTGGCACTTTTTAGGCACTTAGGGACCGAATTTCGAAAAATCGTTTCTTAGTACACCTCCACGCATCAAAACATACACTCTCTATAAATTTCAAGTCACTAGGACCAGCGGTTTAGGCTGTGCGTTGTCTCTAAGTCAATCAGTCAGTCAGTCAGGACTAAGAGTTTTATCTTTGACTAGCTTTTCGCCCGCAGCTCCGCCTGCGTGGATGTCGACTACCATCACCAATAGTATTTTTTTCTAAACTGACGGACTTGTTGTATAAATATAAGTATCCCGATAGTTCTAATAGTAATTGTTGTATAAACTTTCGACACCTTATTTCGCTCTCTCAGTAGTGTTTTTTTTTTTTCAAGATATTAAATGAAAACTGTAAGAAACATCGGCCTTGTCTTACAAAAAAGTGGTAGATTTTTAGAATATTACAACAAAATAAAAATACTATTAGTATCTTTATACCAATAGCTAGTAAATGGCTAGAAAAAGACTGGTAAGAAAAAATTACTATTGCCTAACATTTCGTTCTTATCAATCAATCAATCAATAGCCTATTTCAGTCCACTGTTGGACTTAGGCCTCACCCAAAGTATGCACTCGATCCTCCACCGTATGTTGGGGACATATGCTGTCAGTTTGCACATTTGGGCCCCATGAGTCATAACAGGGGAGTAGAAACCTCGACGAATTTTCCCAATGTTGCCCAACCCTTGTCGACCCTTCGACGTACCTATATCTCTTTCTGGGTTTCGTCTTCTAATCTAAAATTACCATCTCAGCAATGAAAATATCGTATCAGCACGACACTGTCGTAGACAATCCAGAAATGCCCAGGTCTAGATGATGTCAGAAGGCTCCTCGTAATCTACAAATGCCATACATAGCGGCTGATTATACTCTCAGGTCTTTTGTATAATCTGCTCAACAGTATTGGCTGCAACACTATAACCCTTTTAAAACCCGGCTTGCTCCAGTGGCTGGAATTCACAACTATTCAAGACGATTCTCAAGAACAAAACTTCTATAGAGATATGACTCAGGAGTCTTATAATTCTTCAGCAAGACCTTATAGCCTTTTTTGGAGAACAGTACCACCGCACTACAGTTCCATGTTAAGTTCTGCTGGATGACGGAATCAAAGAGGTTCGTAAGCTCTTTTAGAACTGGGATTCCACCTGCTTTTAAGAGTCCTGTCAACCAGTGCGATATCATCAGTATACCATAACTATGAAGGTTGCTGTTGTATGCTAAGGATACAAAAAATCATCAATTGGCCTATTGCAGTCAACTGCTGGACATAGGCCTCTCCTAATATGCGCCACGTTTGCCGATCCTCCGCCTTCCGCATCCAGTACGTCCCAGCCACCTTTCGCAGATCGTCGGTCCAGCTGGCTAGGAGGTGTCCCATCTTCCGTATTCCTTCTCACGGTATCCACTCTAGGACTCGTCTGCTCTAACGGCCATCAGTCCTTCGGCAGATGTGGCCAGCCCACTGCCACTTTAGCTTGCTTATTCTGCAACCCTACGGCCAGATTGGAAACGAAGGTTTGGAAACCGGTTTCCATAGCAGAATTATTTTTCTTTTAACGAACCTGGTTTCCAAGAAAGAATAATAATTCTGTTTTCGAAACTAATTTCCAAAACAGAAAGTTGGATCTTCGTTAGCTATGTCGGTAACTTTGGTTCTATGTCGGATGACCTCGTTTCGAATTCTATCCTTCAAAGAAACTCCAAGCATAGCTCGCTACATAGCCCGCTGCACGACTTTTAGGTCACGGACTACCCCACCTTCAGTGGCCACGTTTCGTCACCGTAGGTCATAGGTAACATAACAGGCAGGACGCACTGGTCGAAAACCTTTGTTTTGAGGCATTGCGGCAGGGGGGAGGAGAAGACCCGACGTAGTTTGCCAAATGCTGCCCACCCCAGTTGAATTCTTCTGGCTATTTCTTTCTCGAAGTTGGTTTTACCGAGCTGGATAATCTGCCCCAGGTAGATAATATTTTTGAACAACTTCGAGTGTCGCTCCTTCGATGGCAATCGGTCTCAGTACAACATGTTCGTTCAACATAATCTTGGTTTTATACAAGTTTACACCGAGGCTGACTTGTCGAGAAGCACCATACAGGCTGTGCAGCATTTCGCCCCGTTGTTCTAGCGACTCCGCAACTATGATGATGTCATCGGCGAACCGAAGGTGCGAGATGTAACTACTCCAGCGTCTTGAAGACGTCCTCCAATGCGTTGGTAAATGCTGAGGATACCTAAATTACTATGTGATACGTCAAAAATGAATACAAATAAAACAACATACTTGAAATTTGTGGTGGTTTAATTTTTTTATAATTAGGTATCTAAAAATAATATTAAGAAAATAAACATTTTGTATTATATTCTTTGTCATCTTAATCAGAAGTGCTCTGTGCTTGAGTAATTGAGCCCACAGCTGATAAGTGGAAGTTATTGAATTATGTTCTGCCATCTCTATTATTGTTGCCTTAGTATACTTCTCATCAAGAAAGAAAGTGAAGTTTTCTAGAAGCCAGGCGTTCGTCTATTTGGTGAAACGTTTCTAGCCATTGATATAAATTGTTATTTTGTTTCTAGCTATGAAGCCGCGTATCGGCGGCGTCAATAGATTTAAATTCACATACCTTACTGTTTGAGAGAAGTTTGAGAGCTTGTAAATGAGGATTGATCTGGATGATAATGTGCTGTATTACTTTTAGGCTTTCTTTTATATACAGGTATATTCTTTTATATAGCTCTAGATAGCATCATCGCTGCTATCATATGTTTTTTTTTTCTATTTCCAATCAATTAAATAAAGAAACTGCAGTACATAACTCTTACACAATATTTTTCACATTCTCGCATATTATATGTGACAGAGAGTGAAATTTTTATAAATATTATCATTTGACAGATCAAAATGTGACTTAGCGTTGACACCATCACTTTAGTTCCGTTGTCATGGTAACAATTTTGCTAGCGATATTAGCGCCATAATATTTCGTATTTTCTTTAATATTACATTATTTCGTGAATTTGCCACATTTTAATTGTGATAATTGCTATTCGGCGACAAAGCCAAATTCAATAAACCAAAGATCATGAAAATCTGTTCAGCCATTCTTGAGTTATAAGAAAGTACGTTTTTGGCACTTTTTAGGCACTTAGGGTCTGAATTTCGAAAAATCGTTTCTTAGTACACCTCCACGCATCAAAACATACACTCTCTATAAATTTCAAGTCTCTAGGATCAGCGGTTTAGGCTGTGCGTTGTCTCTAAGTGAGTCAGTCAGTCAGTCAGTCAGGACTAAGAGTTTTATATATGAGATTAACTATATGTCTAGATGGAGTATGGCGCTGCAAAAGAATAAAAAGAAATGGGACGACTTTTCCTTCTTAGTGTGCGTGACAGCTTCGTCTTACACTCGCGTTTGTCAGTTTTCTTTTTTAGTGTGCGTGTATAAATTGATACCAGTTGTTGAAAACTGCCTCAAAATTAGGGAATTTTTTATGTATTATTTAATAATATTGTATATATATTCAGATGAGAAAAATAATACTCTTAATTTGAAAAATATGAGGACACAACATTAGGTATGAAGTACTATCGTAATATTAATTATAGACTGGTCTAGACTTCTTAAGGCGGCCACCCACTAACAGTCCGCCTGCAGGTCCTATCGGGCGGCCTGCAGTCCTAAGCCGATAGCGCCAACACACTAAAGCGATTTTGACCTGCCGGCAGTGCCCTGCTGCCACTTTTGCGACTACACACGAGCAGTTGGGAGTCGACAGTTTCCCACCGTACGATCGTCTGATGCTTCCAAGTCAGTCATAGATTGATAAATGTACTTTCAGCCTCAAAAAAAATTGTTGAATTGTTCTTAAAAACAATTAAAACTAATAATTACTTTATTTATCTATATGGAAGCACGATAAAACTTTCAAAAACTTTCTTTTTTCGTGCAGAAACCTCTTGCATCACCTCACAGGAGGTAATTAAGGAGGTGAATGTGTTATTTGGGACTTGTACCGACTACACGTTACACACAGAGACTACTAAGAACAGAAAAACGATTTTCGACCTTATTGACATTTTCTTAATTACATGTGTTTTCGCAATAATAGATGCCGCTGATCACGAATATAAGAAAAAAAACTATGTACTATGTGATGCCAATAAGGTCGAAAATTGCTTGCACTAGTCATAATATTCAATCTGTAGGCGTAGAGCCTTCCGACGGTCGACAGGCCGCCGGCCGACTACCTGCCGACGACACCTGCCGGCGCTGACCGGAATCGTCAAGCGGCCACACACCAACAGTCCGCCCACAGTTTCTTCAGATGGTATTAGCGGTCAGTCCAAAATCGTATACGAAACTGTAAGTGTATGGGCTATTGCGATGAACTGACAGACTAATATCATCCGGTTGTCATTCGATAAACTGTTAGTGTGTGGGGCGCTTTAGTATTAGATCGCTTGGTATTCTGAAAAAATATAACCAAAAACCCATGATATCGTGAGTCCATTCTGAAATTTCATGAAGCACTACGACGCACTACTGCCCATATTTTGTCTTGTAAAAATGACATCAAATTCGAACTCAGTATGCCGAAAAACCCCTCATACGATACTGTAAATTATATTGCATAATATACCCGCCACGTTTTTTTATGGGAGTTTTGACTTAAGTAATTAGCAACACACCTGTTAAGTACAAAATGGCGACGGCAATATTAAATTATTTTAGAAAAAAGATTATGGCTTATTTTGCTAAAATTTGTACGATACAATGGTACTTACCGATGATAGGTAATTTTTTTTATTGATTTAGTGCGTCCTTTATAGTTTCTGCACACTTTCACTACACAAACAGTCATTTTTAAAATTTCAAATTTTTGTCCGTGTCTGCTGACAGTGCATCTGACACTGAAAGCAAGAAAATCGTTTAGCGCCCAACAGTTGGACACTATTTTTTTGGCCGCTTTCAATGCTTTGACTGTCCTTCTAGACACATACATATTCAAAGAGTTTTATATATAAGATAAACGGCTTTAAATATTCTGAACGATATTTCTGTCATTTCATTTGTTTGTTAGTTTTAAACTAGCGATCTACATGTTTGACTTCGGCGGAATTTTCACTATCGACCTCTCTGCAAAATATAATCGAAACTAGTGATGTCCATCAGTCCCATTCTTATTTACACACTTCACTAGCCTCCTCTAACGTCACTAAACCTTTCATACAAACATTTACATCTTGAAAAAATAAGCTTGAAACCTCTCGTTCGGTTTGTAGCAAATAAAAATCAATTTTCTAGAAAAATTACAATAGCACTTGGGCCGCCATAAGCTATTTTTTGTTTTCAAATATGAAACATGCTGTGTGAACGTGGCCAAATATTATTTCAATATTGAAATATCATATTACAGGCGTAACGTATTACTTTCGACACCTTGACGGACAAAAGTGTCATGGCAGACCAATTAACTTATATTTATAAGAGGCTTAAACTCAAAATCAGACTAGACTAGAGAGAAAAGACTTGCATTAATAATTAAATTGATTCATTAAAGGTTGATCTGCCCACGTTGTGCAGTACTTTTTAGTACCTTTTATTACGTGATATATTAATAAACAATTCTACTTTTAGTCTTGCATATTGCATTGCTATGCTAAAAAGGTTGAATGGAAAAGATTGCTTCTCAGTGATTACTCCACCCATTGTGCCTACATTTTCTTTTTTGTAATATATCAGAGCTTTATATCGACTTGTTGTATGCAATATATGGTATTATTAAATTTATTATTGTATGTAAGGTATCAAATCTTTAGCACATGGGGAAGTAAAATCAATTATAAATTATCACTGCCACAGATAAACAAGAAAATGACTTAATAAAATGTGGTAATATAGACCATAGATGCGATATAATTACGTTAAAATGTTTCTGTTTCATTCTTCAACAGGTGGCAAGAAGAGGATGTAAATACATATTTTTAAATGACATCATATCCTTTATAGCCGATCGCTGTTTTTGTTGTTATAAATGCCAATTAATTTTACTCGATACATAGACTCATTAGAGTATCCTCAGAAACCTCCAGTAGGTTGTGCAAGGGTACATACAGAGACTGGTTTATTTCATTTGATTTGTCTTTTCAATTTGAAATATGAGATGTCATTAATTTAATATTTGACATGTATCAGTTCCTCTAATGGTGGGCGATTGCGGTCTCATCGCTTGAGTTTTGAGGAAATTTATTAATGTAATCATACCTAAAATCTATACATACATTCTTATACACTGACAGCGAAGTGAAGGCAGAGCTATGTTTCGACACCCACACTAAGAACCACGTTCCTGTCACCATCAAATTGACCATTTTTTAATGTTGACAAACACTGTTCTGCTTACTTAGAAATCTGAGCCTGTTCCGTCAACCCATGGGTAGCTATACCAGGAATAAGACTGTGTGTAGTCTTATGTGTTATTCCAGACTATATTCTATCTCAGCCGCGTGGTTCCTGGCAGAGTAGAATTTGGGCCACCCCATCTCTTCCCATGCGCTGTCGTACAAGGCGACTAAGGGCTTTTTAACATCAAACAGATATTATACAGTCCAGACTCACACCCGTATTCACAAACAACACTGACAGGTCTCATAGTGTGCTCGAGCGCATAGGGCTGGTAAAATTAATTCACAAACATCACGGAGCAGTATCTAACGCAGTGCGTTCCATCAACGAAGTATTACTTAAGTGTTGTCTATGAATAAAAAGGCTTGCCAAAACGAACGCACTGAGAATTTGTCGTTCTTTGCACAGTTTTTGTAGTACGCATAGCGAAGTATTGTTTGTGAATACGGGTGTTAGTCTCAGATGCTTGGCTGGGGTCATCAAGTGGGTGTCAGTTATCGCGACCAAACGTAGCCCATGTCGTTTTTCAAAGTCTAATCTATCTCTATACCAAAATGCATCAAGATCGGTTCAGTGGTTTGGGCGTGAAATCGTAACAGACAGAATTACTTACGCATGTATAATATTAGTATGGATTCGTAATAAAAGTACAGCATAAATAAACAGTTCTGTTTGATATAGACACTGCAAATGCGGTCAACCTGAATTGTTTACGTTAGGGCATTGTAACATAACATGTCATCAAAAAGCGACGCGGTCTACTGGGGGTCGCCATGCGTGTCAACATATATTTGACATGCGTATGCCAACGGATGCGAATTATCCTGACTAATATTATACATGCGAAAGTGCGTTTGATTGTTTGTCACTCATATTAACAGCTGAAGGTAGAACACAGGTAGCATTTTCTCGGTGGAGTAGGTTTTTGTCTGGGTGAGTGAGGTCGGGGGCACAGTGATGTATGTCACATATTACGATTTGTATCTTAAACTTGTTGAAAAGCAACTTGTAACTCCGGACACGTATCTTGGACATAAAACGTGCTCAAAATGTGCCATAAACGCGCAGTACACATTTCTTGGGTGTCTTTTGAGGATTACACGAGGTGCTACTGCGGTGGACGAACTCAAATTCACCAAGCATAGATTATTACAAAGCAATCCGCGGGCGCCAGAGCCTCGTTTGTCTTGCGATTTAGGTCCAAGATACGTGTCCGGAGTTATACATATCATCATCATCATCATTTCAGTCATAGGAAGTCCACTGCTGGACATAGGCCTCCCCTATAGATCTCCAATAGGATTAGTTGGAAGCGGCTCGTATCCAGCGCGTTCCCGCGGCTTATACATATAACGTATCATAAATATGTCGTACTCTTTATAAATTACTAGCTGTTGCCCCCGGCTCCGCCCGCGTGGGATTCTGATCCCGTTCATCGCTTATATATAGCCTATATGTTAATCCAGGGTATAACCTATATACATACCAAATTTCAACCAAATCGGTCCAGCCGTTTATGCGTGAAAGAGTAACAAACATCCACACACCCACATGCATCCTGTTTCACACGTCGCCCCTCAGCCACAGATTAATAAATAGTTACTACGTAAACGTAGCAGATATGTTTTATATATATATTGTTTCTCTTCTTTCTATATTTACAGTTTACTCATGTCATTTTTCCAATTTTTCAATGCATTTAGATGAATTATTTTATTCAAATCAGTTTGTTCAACCATTGATATATTACTAAATAATTTACAGTAGGTATTTAATTTACGTTTTAGACGCTTATTCCTACCCTAAAGTAATGGACATTACCTACCTATTCTATTACGTAAGTACTAGGTAACTACAGTATTACCTACCTATAAAACCAAACTTTTATAAAACCTGACTCAAAAAGGCCTTAATTTAGTAATTACCTACTTATGTTCAATGAAATAGACTTTTAGACTTTTATACCCATCCACTGTACAATAATTACGTGGTTTCGGTCATTTCGAAGCGTAAGCGCGGGAAACGTGCGGTGCGGTGTGTTTGTTTTACTTTTTTTACTTGGATAATAAGGAAAGATTTTAACTGCAAATTGTTACCAAAAGAAGATTAGTTTGTTTTACTTGGATAATAAGTATAGATTTTGACTGCAATCGTTACCAAAAGAAGATTATTTTTAGTTTGTTTTACTGATAAATACTTGATTTTAACTGTTCAATTGTTAATTAAAGAGATCTATAAAGTATAACCTGTATTTACTGAAAATCCTGAGATATCACGAGATTTGCAAAATCCGGCCGCAATCCTGAGAAAAGTCGAAAAAGCCTGAAATCTCAGGAAAAATCCTGAGATATGGTAACCCTACTTACATATGAAGTACTAGTTGTACTTTTTTGTAGCTGACAATCCATCTACGAGTAGGTACAAGTTTCGTAATCGTTTTGATCGTTAATTCCTCACCGTCGCACTATGGACACCCTCCATACAACGCCGTCTCATAAATGGTTTTAGCAAAAATAGGTTTTCTTGAATTCTTTTGACCTAAATCCGTAGATTATTACCTAGATCATTTAATTCCAATGTTATTTTTTATTTCAATTATTATATAATGGGTAAAATGAGTTGCTGAAATATAGTGAATCAAATAATTGTTTCAAGTAAATTATTCATACAGCCACTTCAAATGACTGTTGTTGAAAATTTTCTCTCAGAACTAGATAAGTGTTATATATTTTTAGAAAGCCCAAAGCATGACGTAATTGAAAAAAAATAAAACACAAAAATATGTACTTTGATTAAGTCAATAATCTTGTTTGAAGATTCCTCTCTATTTATGTGTCATTCCTCATTTTCTATTGGACGTTTAAAATTTGCCGCTGTTTGCCGCAGCCATGTTATTTATCTCATTCGTATACTTGATTAATGCCCGAATGCGCCGTTTTTTTTTTAAACTCAAAAGTATGAGTGAAGTAAATGTTTATTTTTTGTTAGTCTGAATTGTTTTGCGATAGTACCTATCTACAAATAAACACAGTAAATTAATATTTATTATTAGCATTTGATAACTGAAACCATGATAAAAAAAACCATGATAGTGCACTGTCAATTGTGGTGGAAATTTGAAATGATAAGTCATTGTATCAGGTTGCGGGATAGTGATAAAAATATTTTTCCATCAATAACCGCAAATATGTTGCACACTGCACCACAATTAAAATGGTATATATTCTAGCTAAAATTCAAAGGTTCACATTCACAAAAGTAACGAGTAACGTTGATATATTTAGTGAAGTTATAAATTTTCAATTTTATTTATCACAATGAGTGACTTCGTTTGTACTCGTAGGGTCTTAAGTGACTTTCATATAAATTCTAGTACAAATAATACTGATTTAAAACAATATTTGATTGAAACTTATGCATTATCATCAGAAAAAGCTGATATAGTCAAAGAAAGTATTCAGAACTACTCCTGAAAATAAAATGACCAAACAAGAGAAGAAAAAGAGTGTACAAAATAGGTTCCGAAACGAACTTGGCCTTCATATAGATAAGCCCCGACAAGGAACTGGTAACAGTAATGATGGTAATACCGCGCCAAGATTTTTTTCAAACTATCATTGCACAGCTAATATTACTGGTGTTGATGAAAATTTGATAAAACGGCTATAATATGTTATATTACAAACGATGTCATCCGGAATCGCAATAAATGCTACCAAATTCGGTCAGTACGCAATGGATACTGCTCAAATATTTGTCAACAATTATAATTGGTACTATATGCCGTCCTCTCTCCATAAAGTCCTCATTCATGGAGAAAGTGTAATTAGGCATTTCGCAGTTTTGCCAATAGGACAATTATCAGAAGATGCACAAGAGGCCCGAAACAAAGATTACCGACGATACCGCCTACATCATTCTAGAAAATGTTCACGTACAGCAACTAATGAAGATGTTCTGCATTCATTATTACATATTTACATCAGATCCATATATTTCAAGCTTAAGGACTCCAAGTATCACAACAGGAAAGGACTTATTTGATGAAGCCAAAATGCTTTTGGATCTTCCTGAAAGTGATTAATGCAATAAATAATATACTATTATCTAATTAATAATAAAAAAACCAAACTTGGATTTTAAATACTAATTATTTTTTCTTAATATAATTTTTGTGTAATATTTAGGTAAAATCTATTTTTAAATCATATATATTTATTAAAGTTTATAGTTTATTAAAATTATTTTCATTTCACTTAAAAGCCCATCTATTCAAGAATATACATGCAAATTTTCAAGGTGTTACCTCTTAAGGAAAAAGAGTTACAGATTTTTGAGACGGTGGACACGTTTCTGGACCATAGTGCGTCGCCACTGACTCACGGGCCTCTTAAATCGACTCCATTAATATATTGTATTAACATCCCATTGCAGCCTCCAACACAATCAGAGGGCTACTACAGAAATCTGTAGCAAGTTTTTTAACTAGTTGTACTACCACCGAATATTGAATACAAAGTTACGGGAAATCCAGGGTAAATATTTGATAAGCTGTTGCTTGCAGTTTTGCTCGAATGAAATATTGATTCCGTATCGTCCCGTGCATAGTAACCTCTTTTCGTTTTGTAATCTATCTACCAAGCTAAGGCCAAGTTATTATTGGGATGAGCGGAATTTTTTGACGCAATTTCGGTACTTATAAATTATAATACTCAACTTATGCCTTTTGGAATATATACGTGTCCTCGGAGAAAAAGAAATAAAAGTTTCTTCAATGTATCTCTTCTTTATAAAGTATCGCTCATCTCACATTCGCCCTACGAGTTTCGCCATAAACACAAATATTGTTATTCGCCCTATATTGTCGTTCCTCAAAAATCTTTTTAATGATTTATTTGTAACTGTTTTCCTATTTTGCCTCATTTGTTTGTTACTTTTCGCCCCATTCTTCCCTTTTGACCCAGGTTCCCTACTAATATTATATATTATTTTATTCTTATAATTGTCATCCATAATTTTAATCATCGACTCCTTTTCAAGATCCCAATTGTACCCACAAGTCTGAGATGTTGAGTGTATTAGTTTTAAAACCTAGACCATACATTCTTATAAACGGGGCGATTAATCTCAATATAATCTCCCTTGTAAAAGTTACTTCACTTTCCTGGAAAAGTCTGGTTTTCGAGCAACAACCATAAAATCTGTCTCATAAGTACGCAACACATCCAATGCAGCGTTTCTTCATCGACTTAAAAGGAAACTGTATACTGGTACGGCAATGTACAGCTCACAATAATAGTTTGTAGTGAAAGGCGCGTTACAAGACCAAATTGGTGGCGGCAGGAACTGGTTCCAATGCTTCAGAATGCAAGTAACTGGATAAAAACAGTGCCCTAAGTCAAACCAGTCGCGAGCGACGGACGCACGCTACTCCCAAAGTTGGGTGGGTTATTAATGGTCGTATAATACGGATAATTTTAGTAGTATTTTGACACGAAGCAGATAATTATAAATAATATCTAGTATTCTTACAGTACACAGCGACACTTAGACCCTAAGTATAGCCTGTTTTATAGGTGCTAGAATGCAAATAAACAGACTTGTAGACTTTTTCAATAACTCGTTAAGGTACGGTGTTCGTGTCTCATCATCTCTCAGTTACATCCAATGCTTTCACCTCAAAATTCAACCTCCAAATACCTGCTTATCCTCCTGCTAGGCTTTTGGCTAGGTTTATACGACTTTAATGGCTCTGGAATAGGATTTCGTCAGAATTTATCCTTCATTTAGGTACTTAGCAATCATACCAACTTACAAGTGAGGTCAGCTTGGGCTCAAATTTTAGTGTGGCTCCGTACACCAATCTATATTTGTATCTATTAGCCTATCAAGGTAATTAGCATGTGGTGTTAGAATTAGCAGTAATTACCAATAGTTAGTACCAGCTGTGTCTAACAGCCTACCAGCAAAATACGTTGTATGTTGAAAAATTATTGGAACACTCACTAAACATAATACAATTGGTGAATGGGGGCCACACGAAGATATTCGGGGTCCAAGCGAATATCGGAGCGTCAACGGCAATCACCCCACGTAATAACCACAGATAATAAGGGCCGTATCTTAGAATGATACTCAGTTCTGAATCATGATTTCTCTAAGGATAGATTGTATAGACAATCTGTCAAATCTGTCAATCTGTCTATACAATCTGTCCTCAGACAAATCAAGATTCAGGACGTCATTCTAGAATACCTAAGAGTATGAAATCTGTAAATCAAAATACGTTACCGCAAAAATACCAAGTTATTTTTAGAACCTCGGTTTTATTTGGAATTTCTTTTAGTTCTCGTCAGTTTATAGACGTGAAACATCTATTAGCGCGTCTTGGTCGCATGGCAGACAGGTACACAATGGATGTGAGGCGCAGACAGGACTCGCTCGTGGGCCCCATTCTGTAAAATTGTTTTGGAAACGTGTGATTTTAAAACTTACGAAAACTTATCTATATCTGTATATCTAATATATAAAAATCAATGCCACTTTTCGTTGTTAGTTTATAACTCAAGAACGGCTGAACCGATTTGGCTAATTTTAGTCTTGAAATATTTGTGGTTGTCCAGGGAAGGTTTAAAGGATGAGAAAATAGATGCAGCGGGAACGGGAAAAATATGGCGGTACGAATTCGCCGGGACAGCTAGTAATATACAAATTTAAAAATAGAATCATACGGAATCTATGTTTTTTTTAAGATTTTCTTTCTAATTGAATATGGTTAATGAATTAGTACCTCTTGACTTCACCTTATTTGCGCAAGTGAGACGTAGTCAGGAGAGTCGTGTTTGCCCCATTCTTGCTGTATGTTTTATGTCGTGACTTTTCTATACATTTTCTATGAAAGGTCATTAACCCGACGCAGCTTCCACGAGATTTCCGAGTCTTACATTCGTTGTGTTTGATTTATAAGGGTACCTGTGGCCTGACAGGGACGTTCCCAGAGATCAGTATCGAAGAGCGTTCAAGGAAACAAAACTATTAAAAATTTACCTAAATCTAAATGAATACCTAATCAATTTCAGTGTGCCGCATCTACCGGAGTCCTCATTTCTTTACACATGACATTATAGTTTCATATGGCTTCATATAACCATACGCAGTCAGTGAAAAGTTTCATTCTGTTGACAGTCCAGTTAGGCCCACGCGTTTATTGTGAACAGAACATTAAATATTGTAATTTTTATATCTCACCATCGGCCAGCATTAATTCAATACTATCTCGTATGTCATCGGCAGGTTCAACTAGGTCGACCGGACACTATTTTACACCCACGTATACTACACTACACCACATCAACAATACAAAAAAACTGTTTAACACACATTGCCTGTTTTTAATTTAACGCCAGTAATGAGAGTAATCTTAAGATGCAATGAGTGTAGTATCAAAACGAAATTAACGTGTACGAGAAAATTTGGTACTAAAGGTAAGTCGAGCAGTAGTAGGAACCTTCTTAAGTCAGGCGTTCGTACGTGGGTGGTTACCCAGCTAAATTAAAAAGATGTATATCAAGAATCTCTATGTACAACTGAAGTTCATTTTAATTTGTTTAACTTTTTCGATGGTATTTAGAAAGTATAAATTTATTGTATTTGACTGCAGTTCTGGCGAGCAGTTTTTAGGGTTCCGTAGCCAAATGGCAAAAAACGGAACCCTTATAGATTCGTCATATCTGTCCGTCCGTCTGTCTATCCGTCCGTATGGCACAGCCACTTTTCTCTGAAATTATAAGGCCTATGCTGTTGAAACTTGGTAAGTAGATGTATTCTGTAAACCGCAATAAGGATTTCACACAAAAATAGAAAAAAAGCATTAAATTTTGGGGGTTCCCATACCTTGAACTGAAACTCAAAAAAAAAATTTTTCATCAAACCCATACGTGTGGGCTCTCTATAGATAGGTATTCAAAAATGCTATTGAGGTTTTTTAGAACTGAATACTTAGAACTGAAACTCAAAAAATTTTTTCATCAAACCCCTACGTGTGGGATCTATAGATAGGTATTCAAAAATGCTATTGAGGTTTCTAACATTATTTTTTTCTTTTGCGCGAGAGACACTTCCAAAGTCGAAAAATGTGCCCCCCCCCCCCCCCTCTAACTTCTAAAATAAGAGAATGATAAATCTAAAAAAAAATATAAATGATGTACATCATATTATTTTTTTTAGATTTATCATAGTACATTGCCATGCAAACTTCCACCAAAAATTGGTTTGAACGAGATCCAGTAAGTAGTTACCGCAATTTTTGCCTTTGCTGCTACGGAAACCTTCATGGGCGAGTCCGACTCGCACTTGACCGGTTTTATTTGTAAAGCCGCGGCGTGGCTGTTCCTTTTGAGATGTACCAGTGAAGCAACAAAGCGTGTTGCATTTTCTTGACTTGGACTAATAAAAGAAATAGATATTGTTACTTGAAACGACGTCTACTAATTCATTAGCACGGTGTTCATAGAAATTCAGGCAACCCGTAGAATAATTATGTTAGGTTTATTCTTCAGTTAATTTACATTTTCTAAGGAGCGCATCGTATAACAGGTATTTAGACTGAAGGCGGTACCTGCGTCATTCGTATTTTAATTTATTCTCTCTTGGTGCTTTGTGCTATCTTTCATCAATATAAACGCATCGGCCAATTCTAAAAATGACATTAGATACAGATCACTCTCCTACAAGGTGTTTTCAAAGTTTTTAAATTCAGAAATGAAATAAAAATCATTCATTGAATAGGTTATCGATCAATTTGTCGATATTTCAAATTAGTGCATACACTATTCCGCCATCCCTGCGATCGTTTGACTACAAATAGTTTTGAATAACATCATCTATAATTATTATACATACATATAAAAGCGAAATACCTCTCACTGATTAATCACGAAATCTCAGAAACTAGAACACATACAAACTTGAAATTTGGCAGGTAGGTTCCTTATAGGGTGTAGATATTCGCTAAGAGCGGTTACGAAATTCCACTCATAAGGGGGTAAAATGAACTCCACGCGAACGCAGTCGCACGCGGCGGCTAGTTTTGAAACATAACCAAACACAACCATGACGTATAGTTTGTTTTAACTCTAGAACCTCTTAGAAAGTATTCGCCTACTGCGCTACTCTCGACATGCTCAGTCACCTTGAGTATACAGACTGTATAGGTAACTCGTGTCAGCACTCAATCATTTAGTACTCCTTCGCTATGACTTGATTAAATAGTTCGTCACAAAATCACACCTCCGCATTCGATATTCCAGATGTAAATTCTTCTCATAGTATCTATAAAACAAAATTGCACGTGTCTTTACGTTTAACGTGGTTTTCCACTATGCGTAGTTCTGCAGACGGATGCAGATAAAAAAAATATCTGAAAAATTGCCAAAATCGATGAGGATAGAAACTGACCGTTTAGGTGAAAAGGTTAACCACTTGACTACGTGTCTCTCTCTCTCTCTCATATGACAATACATTCGAATGTCTATACCTAAAAACTTTAAATATGCGTCTCTCAAAAGACGGTATCTTATGACGGTAATATTATACTCGGTCTATACTTAACCAAAAAAAACGGCTCCATTCTATAGACGAACAGGTAAATTTTACCTTCGGTCTTGGATACCTCTACCATTCTAAACAAAGTTATGACAAAAACTATTCTTTGTTGCTGTTTGAAAGCCTTGGTCGAGCACAAGCAAAATTTCGATTTCATGTCCATATTTAACCCATGTATTCGAAGTGCACATTTTGTAAGTAATTTTAGGTACAAAGCAATACATAAGATTGTAAAAAAATATAGAAAATTATATGTTATTAAAATAACACCAACTAATCCGTTAAAATTAGTTTTATTACAATCGTCTATTAATTAGGCCATTACCAACTATAAAACTCTCTCAGCTAAAGTATAGAGCATAGATTTAATACTGCGAAACGAATATCAGCACTTAAAGTTCGTATCGTAACATAAATAGCAGGCACACAAACAACCGTCTTGCGTTTAAGGTAAAATAAGTTGCTGAACGGTAAATAACAATAATTTTAACTTATTGATAATTCGTTTTACATACACGCTTCAGTTCCTCGCCAGTGTTCCCTCCAACGAAAAAAAACGGCATTGTAAACTGTTTCCGTTGATTAATCACAGATAGCGGTGTTACTTGTAGCGTAGTAGCAGAAACTTGCTTTAGAACCCGCCCACACGGCACCGCCTCTTCGTTAGACGAGCTCTGTTTCTAGCTTGTTGAGGACGACCCAATGACTACAATAACTTTGTTTTTGTTGTAACACCATAACAGACAAAACTTCTATGTAGTATCACTTTTGTTCATTTATTTACGAGTGTACTAATATATGTTTTTTTTTCTTTTACAGTATGCATCGGGACTAATGGCCGCATATCAGTCCCATCGAATCGGGACACCCACTACAGAAACCTTCGTGATAGGTTTACAAACTGCACATACGTCGATGGAAACTTAGAACTAACATGGCTACAAAACGAAACTATGGACTTGTCCTTTCTGAAGTACATCAGAGAAGTGACGGGTTATGTCTTGATATCCCATGTGAACGTGCGCCACATCGTGCTACCTCAGCTACAAATCATACGCGGCAGAACCCTTTTCAAACTCAATGTGAGAGAAGAAGAATTTGCTTTAATGGTGACTATGTCATCCGCATTCACTTTGGAACTGCCGGCTTTACGCGATGTACTGCGTGGTAGTGTTGGGATTTACAATAACTACAATTTGTGTCATGTAAAGACTATTAATTGGGAGGAGATTATTACGGGAGTGAACGCGACTTACGTTTATGTGTACGACTTTGCCGCTGCTGAACGCGACTGTCCCCGGTGCCACGATACCTGTGAGGCGGGATGCTGGGGCGAGGGCCCCGAGAACTGTCAAAAGTTTTCAAAAACCAATTGCAGCCCACAGTGTGCGCAAGGCCGCTGTTTTGGACCAAATCCTCGAGACTGCTGTAACACATTTTGTGCTGGTGGCTGCACAGGTCCGCTGCCGAGTCAGTGCCTGGCCTGCAGAAATTTTTACGATGAGGGCACCTGCTCCCAAGAGTGCCCTCCGATGCAGATATATAATCCCACAACTTATTCTTGGGAACTTACTTGGGAACTACTTTCCGTTTGGATTCCAAACGGAAAGTATGCGTATGGTGCAACGTGCGTACGAAATTGCCCTGAACATCTGCTGAAAGATAATGGCGCTTGTGTAAGAAGCTGCCCTCCGAACAAGACTGCCGTGAACGGCGAATGCACACCTTGTAATGTTACATGCCCAAAGACCTGCCACTCGGAGAAACCAATACACTCCGGAAATATTGACAGTTTCAAAGATTGTACGATTATAGATGGATCTATAGAAATTCTAGAAATGACGTTTACAGGGTTCCAACACGTGAATCCTGATTACTCTTTTGGCGAGCGTTATGTAAAAATGGATCCCGATAAACTGGAGGTGTTTAGTACTGTGCGAGAGGTAACAGGGTACTTGAACGTCCAAGCTCACCACCCAAACTTCACCAGCCTCTCTTACTTCCGTAACTTGGAAGTAATTGGAGGACGTCAAGTTGTTGAAAACCTCTTTGCATCGCTTTATATCGTAAAAACATCACTAAAATCCTTGGGCCTGAAATCCTTGAAACGAGTTAATTCTGGTGCTATTGCCATTATGGAAAACAAATATTTGTGCTTCGCTGATAAAATAGCTTGGAACAAACTTGTGAAGTCTAAAGATCATAAACAAATAATACAAAACAATGGAGACCCTCGTACTTGTGGTGAGTTAAGCTCGCGTTTTGTTTTTGAGGATCCTCAAGTTAGAATTAACTTCTTAGTTTTAAATTTGCCTTTGCGATTACTTATTCAATATTGATTTTGAAATTTATTTACCATGCATTGTCCCTTTTTATTAAACACGAAACACAAATTAACCCTATTAACAGCCAATGCTAAAAATTAAGTCAGCTGCGCGATATTCTGCCCTCCACGATATCATGGATCGCCATATTTAAATTCGAATATTTCTCTTAATTAAAACATTCTCCACAGAAAAAGGGGGCCTTATCTGTGATCCTCAGTGTTCCATGGATGGGTGCTGGGGCCCTGGAGCGCATCAATGTCTCTCCTGCCAAAATTATGTTCTTGATGAAACGTGTGTGGAAAATTGCACTGTTCCGGGGTATGTATTATGTTTACAAATATATTTTAAATAACTTATTTAAAAAAATCTAAACTGCGTGCGAATGTTATATCTTGTGTTTGGCAATAGTATAATATATGCAACCTGCATAATGGTCTAAGCTAAGTCTCGGCTGTCTTCGGCAGTCTTATTAGCATAACAAAAGTACAATACTTGTAGGCTGCACAGTCGCGTGGTTTCGAGGCCCGAATGTCGTTCGACTTTATTGTGTGTTAAACTGACAGTAATATTTTGTATTTAAAAGTCAAAATATTACGATTCCATAAACAATACACATCATCATCCTTGCGTTAGTCCCGGTCGCATCCGAGGTCTAATTGCCACAAACAGTACTAACGTAAACAATTATATTCGTTACAGATTGTATCAGGCTGGGCCGAAGACCTGCAAGAGGTGTCATGCTGAATGTAAGGATGGTTGCTCAGGACCAAGTCGAGCTAACTGCACCAACTGTCAGCATGTGCGCGACGGACCCTACTGCGTCAGTGAATGCCCTGATTCTAGATACCCCTCTGAAGATGCCACTTGCCAGTCTTGCCATGTAAACTGCTTCAACGGTTGCACTGGCCCTGCTAACACCGTAGGACCAGGCGGATGTAACTCCTGTAAAAGGGCTATTATTAGTGTGGAAGCCACAGTTGAGAGTTGTCTTAAGGAAAACGAGCCTTGTCCTGATGGCTATTACAACGAATGGGTAGGGAACGTTAAACCACTGGAGGGAAAAGTGAAAGTGGTCTGCAGGAAGTGTCATCCTCTATGCATCAAATGCACTGGATTTGGTATCCATTCACAAGTATGCCAAGTCTGCAATGGGTTCAAAAGGGGCGACCAGTGTGAAGACGAGTGCCCAGCCGACCATTATACTGACAAAATTGGGAGGATCTGTACGCCGTGTCATCCTGAATGTAAGGGATGCTTAGGACCGTCTTCAACTGACTGTATTAAATGTAGAAACTTGAAAATATTCTTAAGTGACTCCAAGGAACCACCTTACAACTGCACCGATACTTGCCCACTGACTATTCCAAATAAAATTTATTTTGATGAACAGTTACCAAATCCAATAGTCGAACCCTACTGTTCTGAACATGCCAATGGTAATCCTAATATGGTTTCAGCCAAAATACCAACTGTATTAGTGATCACATTAGTGGTAGCCATTATACTACTCGTCATACTCAGTATTATATGTTACACTTGTCGCCAAAAAGCAAAGGCAAATAAGGAAGCAGTTAAAATGACAATGGTCTTAACAGGCTGCGAGGATAATGAGCCACTTCGTCCTACTAACGTCAAACCAAATTTAGCAAAGTTGAGAATAGTCAAAGAAGGGGAATTACGACGAGGAGGCATGCTTGGTTTCGGCGCATTCGGAAAAGTGTACAAAGGCGTGTGGGTTCCCGAAGGAGAGAATGTAAAAATTCCTGTGGCCATCAAAGTTTTAAAAGATGGTACTGGTGCGAATACCAGTAAGGAGTTTTTGGAGGAAGCTTATATTATGGCGAGTGTCGAACATCCGAACTTACTACAGCTGCTGGCCGTCTGTATGACCAATCAAATGATGCTGATTACCCAACTAATGCCACTTGGTTGTCTGCTCGATTACGTCAGAACTCATAAGGAAAAAATTGGCTCAAAGGCATTTTTGAACTGGTGCACCCAGATCGCATACATTTCTTATGCGATGGCTGCTAAAGCAAAGGCAGTGAAAAAGATCAAATCATTCTGTGCTGTGACTTTTGGAGGAGTTGCAGCTTATCAGTATATTTATTACAAGAAAGACTTCAATGGTTACTATGAGCATGTGTTACATCCGCTTAGTCAACACAGCACCGTTCACTTTCCGTGTGCGGCTGCGGAAGATGCGAGCCTATGGAAGAGCCTTAAGTACGCCGACCAGGAGCCTCTTTACACCTTCATATCGGTGGCCTTGAAAACTCTGGGGAGTTAGGGAAAGGAGGCCAAAGCCTTTGTAAAAGAAATAGGACAAAGACTCAATAAGACAACTGAGCAGGGGACACACCTGCTATTAGTATAATACCTCACAACATGCGTCCGCAGTTACAAAACAATCAAAATACCATCTCAGGCCCGAATAATCAAAGTCAAATGTGCTCAATGGCGAATAATTCCTCACATGGTCAAGTTCAGATGCTGAATTCTGGAAATAGCTCAATGCAAACCATGAATATGTCATGCCAAGAAAGTGTTAACAATCGCATGAACATCACTGTTTCTAGCGAAAATAGCATGCAATCAAGTCAACAGCATACATTTCTTATGCGATGGCTGCTAAAGCAAAGGCAGTGAAAAAGATCAAATCATTCTGTGCTGTGACTTTTGGAGGAGTTGCAGCTTATCAGTATATTTATTACAAGAAAGACTTCAATGGTTACTATGAGCATGTGTTACATCCGCTTAGTCAACACAGCACCGTTCACTTTCCGTGTGCGGCTGCGGAAGATGCGAGCCTATGGAAGAGCCTTAAGTACGCCGACCAGGAGCCTCTTTACACCTTCATATCGGTGGCCTTGAAAACTCTGGGGAGTTAGGGAAAGGAGGCCAAAGCCTTTGTAAAAGAAATAGGACAAAGACTCAATAAGACAACTGAGCAGGGGACACACCTGCTATTAGTATAATACCTCACAACATGCGTCCGCAGTTACAAAACAATCAAAATACCATCTCAGGCCCGAATAATCAAAGTCAAATGTGCTCAATGGCGAATAATTCCTCACATGGTCAAGTTCAGATGCTGAATTCTGGAAATAGCTCAATGCAAACCATGAATATGTCATGCCAAGAAAGTGTTAACAATCGCATGAACATCACTGTTTCTAGCGAAAATAGCATGCAATCAAGTCAACAGCATACATTTCTTATGCGATGGCTGCTAAAGCAAAGGCAGTGAAAAAGATCAAATCATTCTGTGCTGTGACTTTTGGAGGAGTTGCAGCTTATCAGTATATTTATTACAAGAAAGACTTCAATGGTTACTATGAGCATGTGTTACATCCGCTTAGTCAACACAGCACCGTTCACTTTCCGTGTGCGGCTGCGGAAGATGCGAGCCTATGGAAGAGCCTTAAGTACGCCGACCAGGAGCCTCTTTACACCTTCATATCGGTGGCCTTGAAAACTCTGGGGAGTTAGGGAAAGGAGGCCAAAGCCTTTGTAAAAGAAATAGGACAAAGACTCAATAAGACAACTGAGCAGGGGACTATCGATCCGGGTCGTTCCTGGTGCAAACGCGGCGAGTATGAGGGGAATTTTTTGACCGGGAACGGTCGGGGACGGGCTATGTAATTACTTTAGACGTCCTCTTAGCGTTAATTCCCAGTCGCATCCGAAGCTTTCAGCTCGGAGTCTGAGGTCCGCTTTTGCCAGTCTTAACTACGGATTTGGCTAGACCTCGATATTTTCTGTGAAGCGATTGCCATCTGACCTCCACATCCCAATGGTAACATTAGGCGATATCGAAGCTTTGCAGCTAGACTGTTATTTTTGGATTTTTGAGGGCTCCAACTACCCGTAACGACTGCCATAGATGTTCTTATGGCAACCGGGACCGACGGCTTAACGTGCTCTCCGAGGCACGACCAGACCAATGCAAATACCCATATTTCATGAACACAAATATTTGCACTGAGCGGGGATCGAACCCGCGCCTCCTGCGTAGCGGCCGCGTTCACTACCGCTACGCCACGGAGGCTGTCTAAATAATGAGAATATACCTTTGTCAACAAATCTTTATTTTGTTTCACAGATCTTCGGGCAGCATAGCCCGTAAATCCCTTCAAGCCCTCGAGGCTTTGAAGCTCGTTGAACAAACGCAGGACGGTGGTCGAATTCTCACCGTCCAGGAAAGGCGTGACCTGGACAGGATCGCCGCTCAAGTTCGTCTGAAGGCGAAGACGTATTTTGTATTTTAAATATTATATTGTGAACCTTTTTTATGATGTAAATGATTATTCAAATAACTAAATATTAATCAATTCTGATCAACCTGCCATGACATCAACTTATGTCATTACTTAAAAAACTTAAACTTCGATACATTTGATTGAACTTAAGTGAAAATATTTTGTGTTTCGAATATCTTTTACTCTTGAGAGTCATAAATATTGAAATTGTTATGCAAAGGTTTTCAATGAAGCTCAGGATGTCAATTTCTTTAAAAAGCTAAAACACTTATATCATTTAAAATTAAAATTATTCATTTTTGAATTAAATTTTGCCGCATTTATTATACTGATTGTTCAAATAAATTTACAAAGAGAAAGTATACAGGAATTTGGATTGGCTTCGTGCGGGCTTCGGTGGCTTAGCTGTTAGAGCATTCCCCCTGTAAGGGAAAGATCGCGGGTTCGAATCCCACCTGAAGTCAAATTTTCTTTTCTCTTTGTAAATCGATAATCATTTTTGTCAATGTAACTATTTTCTTCACAAATAGCTTATTCTCAGAAGTCTGCTAAAGTCGTATTCACGGAATTGACAAGTACCAATCTGAAAAAGTTTCCTCGGATTTCATACGGCTAATATTCGACCAAGGCTTAACTTTCCGGACTAAGGTTTTACTTTAGTGAAATTGAGTGCTGTTGTCTGAGTTCAGTGCGTGCTACATCTACTCCTGAGAATCGTAAGTTATTTATTTGTTATTATCATTATATATGTAAGTAGTTAATTTTTACGGTAGGATTCTAAAAATAATTTTGTTTTAATATGCTATATTCTCGGTAATTTCTTACCTTAGTTATATTGAGCCCAGGATATCTAAATATCAATATAGCACAATTTTACTTCAATCATTTAGTTTCGTAATTCTATAATTATGTTTTTAAGACAACAGCCTAATTCTAAACTACCTAATGATTCTTAGAAGTTTTTAATATTTAAGTAAGATGTAAGAGTACTAGCATCATTAGTAATTGCGTAAAAATATAAATAAAGAATTATAACATTGATAGGTACTAAATTGAATCAGAGATAATACATTTGATTTGTCGTCTACACCAGAGTAAAAAACTACCTATGAAATACAATCAGTTAAAAAAAATCCTTTTTATTTATTTGTTCTTAACACGTTCACTGCGTGAGCTAAAAAGCCGTCTTGAATTCGAGTGCGTTACGAGATATTATGCGCCCCGTGAAGTGCTTCCTTCATAGTGCGATACGGGTGTTAAAGTGCCCCGTACACCCTTATTGCTTTCTCAATCTATAACTGACTGAAATTTAACGTTTGCTTTCATTTTATTTTATAGTCTGATAGATTATGAAATGAGCTATGTTATAGTCTTTTCGCCACTAGATTAGTCAAAAATTTACGAAAATAAAACGAAAACAAATTATTCGGGGTCTCGTAAACCCCGTACCGCACCTGATATAATAAAATACGGGATTGTACTGCCCCGTAACGCCCAGAACTCAATTATATCGATAAAATTATAGTGTTGGGAAATAGGAGAAATGATAAATTTTATTTCTTGAAGGGTATATTTGACATTATTCTCTATATTATTAATTGTTATTGGGTAATGAAAAATCTTTTGAAGACGCCAACTGGAAGAAAGCAAACTATAAGCCTGGAAGAGTCAAAACTTAGTGTAATACCGATATCAAACATTGAAATTCCCAAAGATGATATACGAATTGCTCAAGACGTAATTAATACTACTGTTGCTGAAAATGACACTGATTGTTAATCTGTGACAGATGCAACATACGTCGCGAACGCTTCATTATCGATAATTAAATACTACGTCTTGAGCTAAGAACAGCATTAATGCTAATGAGCTCACGATCCCGTACGGGGTCACAATAATTTATACGGGGCTTTTTGAACCCCGTATCGCACTGGAAGATAAGTTTTGCTCTCTGGTCGTAACGGGGCTTATAAGACCCCGTATAGTTTTAAAATAGCAACAGTTTCTTCAAACGGCGTACATGAAAAATATATATTTATCTCTCTCATACAGTAAATAATTTCATAGATACAGCTCCCGCACGAGCGAGCACACCCTAGATTTTTTCGTCCGCACTGAACGACAACACTGCACGAGGTTCAAAAAACCCCGTAACGCAGTGAACGTGTTAAATAAAGTGATAAATAAAACCTTAAATGTTTGATTCGGTTCATATTCAATTTAATATCAACTAAAGTTAACTTATATGAATTTTTGTTGATGAAGTCATAATTAACATGCAGTTTGATTAAAATTGTGTAAAATAAATTATTCAACCAAAAGAAGTAGATGACTTATATCAATTGACTTCAAATTTTAATAGTTCGCAAAAAGTTGCAGGTATCTTTAGTTATAGTCTGATGGTTTATTTTCTATGGTGGTTTCGAAAAGCTGTGAACATAATTATAATTTAAAAAAAAGTGAATTCTCAAGAATCAAAGAATCAGATGGTTGGGTAGCTTTTTAAATGACTTGCTAATATGGGTTAAGATTACCTGATATAAATTACTTTTTTATTTATTTGCAACACTTGTTGCAAGATTGCGGCCCGGGGAGAACGATTCTTACCATACATACTTAACGTTAAAGTTTAACTTTACACTAATTCCATCTCGCAATTAAAAAAATACGGTATCTAACTATTACTTCTCATTATACACAAATAAGTGGAAAAGTCTGAAAATCTTAAATTTGTTGTTACATTGCACAAAAATTACAAGTAACGTATTTGCAGTTGGTAAACCAACCATTTTGTCACAGGTTCACTAATATTGCCTAATTATATTGGTGAATGTAGGTATATTATGTTTTGTTATCTAACTGATACTACTATAACATTATTTATTATTAGCTTGATCGAAGACAAGCTGTAGGTACTCTAATAATTGATTTACTATTTTAATGTGGTACTTAATGTAAAAACCATATTGCTTTAACATTCTTTTTCTTTATACAGACAGCGACGAAAATGGACCAAAGTTGGACATTGCCCGACTTGTGTGACCTTGCTGAAGGTGAAAACGTCTCCGTCAATGTTCCCGCTGAAGAGACCGACAACGGCACAAAATACGGTGGTGAAATGGATATCGATTACGATATCACTGAAAAGTAAGTAACCGTCTTGGTTAATTAATGAGCGAAAATTAAGGCTTGTAAAATACTACTGAACTAATAATACGATACTTTAGTACTGTAAAGTGCAATACTAAATACTTCTACTATTGCTCATAGTTTTAATGTATTCAAATATTTGTTACAGAGAGTTGCCAGAGGAGCTACCCGAGAGCTCACGCGGTGACCAGATTCCCGACGCCCTTGACGATGATCCGTTTGGCCTCCTTTGCGCCGAGTCAGCTCAGAGTGCCGAGAGCTCATCTCGCATTCGAGCCAACGAGGAGCGTAAGCTGGTCATTAACATCAGCTTACAGAAACTGGGGCGCATCAATGACCCCAGCAGAGATCTTCGACGCTCAATATGTGTCAACAACACATATTGTCGTCTTACACAAGAGGAGCAAAGGGAGGAAGACCAGGAGACCAGGAGGAAGCGCGCCAGAGAGGAGGACGACGACGACTCACGGGTGAGCAAGTATGCACGACGTGCTATAGAGGACGAGTGCATTGCGCTTTTAGATGAAATCCTTCCCTAATTCGGGGATTGGGTGACTCTAATATAGACTGTGCTCAGCGTTAGCGTCCTGCCACCGCATCTAACTAGTATATATACTAGTATGCTATGCTAACGTAAGACGCGGTGGCAGGACGTTCCGCTGCTTCCTCCTGGGTTCCACTAACTAATTATTATCTCTTCAGGGTTTCAGCTGACATCTTTAAGCTTCGGCTCGTTGACTGCAATGATAGGAGGGAGGGGTAACTTTACCTCGGACATAACTATACCTTCGAGTGGTATTGCATTGAGTCTGTGCCAAATATATAATATTATTATATCTGAACGGAAAATGAGATAGAGGGAGGATAAGTAACTCACGCTTACATCCCACTGCGGGCGATGTGTGAAGCCTGTACGATAAGGGGAAAACATAATATGGAGCAAAACATGCCAGCTATCTCGGTATCTAGGCCCGGATATTCTGAGAAATGTCCGTGGCCTTGCTCAGATAGAGGGAGGATAAGAAACTCATGGTTGTATCCTACTGCACTAGGCGATGTTTGGAGCCTGTGCCTAAGGTGTGTTTTTCCATGTGTTGTTTTTCATGATATGGAAGAAAAAAAAATTAAGTTGTCGAAGGAGACTTGTGATATACAAGTATGTAACAAAGAAATAGGTTAAATACTTATAGAACTGTTTGTGCAACGCAAACAATGCAAATAATCTCTGACCCTGTGATCAGAGAACCGATATGGATGATAATTATATTATGTCTATATTTCAATGAGTTCCTGCTTGGTTTGAAAATACTATTGGATCTTATAGGTGGCGTTGCTGTCGGTATGTGCACTGCGTTTTCGGGAGGACGACGCGGCGACGACGTCCATCATGGGTCTGCTGTTATATTGGACGTCAAACTTATCAACAAATATATTGTGGATGTTGTACATTATTTTTGTTTTTCTCATCATACATTAGACTTCAATGCGTTCGTACTTATATGTTTCGCTTTATTTACAACGCAGGAGCTAAAAATAGAACATTGGAAGGTAACTCGGGTCCCTTGTCACTAGCCGAGTTACATAATAATTGTTTATTGTTTCTAACTAGATCATCCTAGATGCAAGCATTTCCTAATGAGTACAATGCTTTATTCAAAAACCAACCCTTGAAAAGTTCACATAACTTGTCCTCTTTAAATTCATTTTTAGAAAAAAATAACATTATTGGAGAGGGCGCGGCGGCAGACTTGTTAATTCAGAATTTGCCTATGACAAGAAATATCCCAGACTATTGTGTAGTCAAAGCTATTTTATTTTACTACACATTTATTTCAGGACTCCGCGGCGACGACGTCCACGGGTCTGCTAGTATATAGGACGTAAAATTTATCTACAAATGTATTGTAGATATTGTACATTCAAATCATCGTCTCCAATACAATAACCTTTGTCAGCAACAATGAAAAAGGAAGCAAAAAAGAAATTAAATTAGCATCAACGAAACAGTACCGTTGAGATTTTCTTATACTATTTAGATCGCAGATAAGCACATGGCCCACCCGATGGAAAGTGGTTACCGTTGCCTATAGACGAGTGCAACACCAGAGGAGTCACACACGTGCTGCCGACCCAGTAAGAACAGAGAGATTATGTGCCGTCAGCACAGAAGATGCTTTTTTATGCTTTTAAGGAAAACATAGTGAAGAAATTGACAGATTTACCCTCATACACTATTATCTTAGATATTCTGACCAGATCAATCAGGTTGATGAAGTCAGCATATCTGAACTGACTTTGGGAGAATGTGTAACTCAAAACATTATCGATTGGTGTCCGTCCCATTTTGAATGACTGAACAACATCAGGAATTTACAAACATATTAGGGAATTGTAAGTATGAATCATAATCTTAAATTCAAATGCACGACTACATATTAAAAGCAAGATACAAATTAGGTAGATGTATACATCATGGTGCCAACACCCGAAGAGGGCCAGTTTTTTGGGCTATGGGGTTTTCCTTCAAAATATAAAGTTATCGGTTCCCGGATGGAAAGAAAGATCAAGCAATAAATGAATGTATTCGTAAGTATTTTATAATTTGTATTACTCCTTTGACTTATGTTCAGCAGTGGACTTCCTATGGCTAAAATGATGATGATGATGATGATGATGATGATTACTCCTTTTAACTAAATTACTTCTGCAAAGCGTCGCACAATGGCCTCGTCTCGGATGACATACAGGTGTGAATGCGGGTGTGAGACTTTCACATCTCCTCTTTCCTGTAGTCCTGGATGGCATGATACACCACACAATAGCCAATAAGCTAAGCATAGAGTGGGGGCTAACTAATATCCTAGAGGACTTAGGGCATTCTAAAGTGGTTTGGGCACGTAGAGCGAATGAGTACTGAGCGAGTGACTCACCAGATATATAAGGCACAGGTGAATGTGCAGACCAGCCGGGGTCAACCTCGCAGTATACACATTACCAAATTAATAAAATTTTGAAAAACGGGCAGGTCAGATGCACTTGAAAGCGGTGGGCTTGCAGCGGGCTGTTGTCTCTGCTTACCCCAGAGAGAAATTGGCGTGAACGTATGTATGTATGTAAGACTTAGACTGCGCCGATGATTTATGCCTGCTGAGTCATCGGAGATATGCAGGTCAAACTGGACGACCTGTGGGGTGAGGTGGCGATGACGGGCCTTAAAATAAATACTCGTAAGACAAGAGATGAGCAGCTGTAGGATGACTAACTCCCAGCCGTTGCTCATTGATACAGAGGCTGTGGAGCGGGTCAACTACCTCAGGAGTTTCGTGTCCCTTCGCCCAGCATACTCACCATGGAATCTTGATATTTTATGAATGCCAAAAAATAGTTCTGAAATAGTTTTAAATAGTTGCGAAAGGAAAAAAATAGTTCTCTTATACTTACGAAATTACAGCCATAGTTCTATGAGTATGCTGGGCGAAGGTTTCGTCCAGCATACTCACCTCCGTTTGGGGAATCTGCGTACGCTTCAAACATAATTCATACTTCAAAAAATAGTTCATAAATAGTTCATAATGGTGTCCAAAAAGAAAAAATAGTGCTCTAATAACTCCGGAGTTATAGGCTTTGTTCACTGAGTATGCTGGGCGTAGGTTCTACGCCCAGCATACTCACCTCACTGCGCAAATACCGAACGAGCTATAGGTACAATTTATGTCTCAAAAAATAGTTCTTGAAATAGTTGTCAATATCAGTCTAATTTTCGCTTGAATTTTGACCTAGAAAACCATTAAATTTGGTTGTAAACTTCTACATACATTCGATTTTAGTACAGTCGGATACAAAACTTTCTAATATCTTAGGTACATTTTGTACTAGGTATAACAATTTTTTAACCCCCGATGCAAAAACTGACAGAAGTTTGACGTATCTGTGTGTATGTCTGTGTAGGTACATCGTAGCTCCGGAACCGATTTTTTTTTTGTTTGAAAGGCGAATTAGTCGGGAGTGTTCTTAGCTATGTTTGATGAAAATTGGTTCAGCTGTTTAACCACGGTGTATATTATACGACAATCTACACAACGCTATCCAGACCCAAAGTAAGTATAGCTTAACTAGCTTGTGTAATGGGTTCTAGAAAGCCTATAAACATACTTGATACAATTTTTTTTTGTAAATATATACATATTATACAGCAGCTGTTGCTCGCGGCTCCGCCCGCGTGAAATTCTGATCCCGTTCATCGCTTAGTATAGCCAATACGTTATTCTGATGTACAAGCTATATTATCGTAAAGTTTCATCAACATCCATTCAGTAGTTTTTACGTGAAAGAGTAACGAACATCCTCACATACTTACAAACTTTCACGTTTATAATATTAGTAGGATAGAAACCAGACCAATGCAAATATTCATATTCATGCATACAAAAATATTTGTACTGAGCAGGAATCGAACCCGCGCCTCCAGCTTAGCGGTCGCCTTCACTACCGACAAAGAGGCAAACGGAATGTGGCACGTTGCGGCCTGCCGCGGGCCGCGGCATCGTTTGACGAAATAAAGTAAAATGAATTCTAAAGTCACTGAAATAAGATTCAAAATAACTTGATTAGTAATAAAATCCTTTGCCATGCCGTGCCATGCCGGCAGTGGGCGCCGGCCCTTACGACCCCCTCAAGCATGTAAGGGGAGGCGACAATGTATTCTTAGGCCGTCGCCTTCTCGGCAGGCTGCAATAGACTTTAGTGTCCAGACAATTTTTTTGGCAAATAGTTCACCCTACAAGCAATGAAGTAATAGGATTTATTTACACTTACAGTTTCATTTATTTTATTATTATTAAAAAATTAAAAAATATATACTTACTAGCTAAATGCTAATATATTTTTTTCGACTGTTTTTGAATGTGAGATAATACCACAATATTATTCCCAATCACAACGCCCACCATTAGAATGTTTAATATTTTTATATTATAAAAACATGTGTGGACGACTGTACCTCATTTAACGTTAGTATGTAGAAGTTTACAACCAAATTTAATGGTTTTCTAGGTCAAAAGTCAAGCGAAAATTAGACTGATATTGACAACTATTTCAAGAACTATTTTTTGAGACATAAATTGTACCTATAGCTCGTTCGGTATTTGCGCAGTGAGGTGAGTATGCTGGGCATAGAACCTACGCCCAGCATACTCAGTGAACAAAGCCTATAACTCCGGAGTTATTAGACCACTATTTTTTCTTTTTGGACACCATTATGAACTATTTATGAACTATTTTTTGAAGTATGAATTATGTTTGAAGCGTACGCAGATTCCCCAAACGGAGGTGAGTATGCTGGACGAAACCTTCGCCCAGCATACTCATAGAACTATGGCTGTAATTTCGTAAGTATAAGAGAACTATTTTTTTCCTTTCGCAACTATTTAAAACTATTTCAGAACTATTTTTTGGCATTCATGAAATATCAAGATTCCATGGTGAGTATGCTGGGCGAAGGGACACAGGAGTTTCGAGTCGAAAACTGGTGAGTCAATACAGGGCATAACTTAGAGAATCGACAAAGCATAACTTTTTTATACCACTTAAGTGGTAGACAAGCACACGGCCCACCTGATGCAAAGTGGTTACCGTAGCCTATGGACGTATGCAACACCAGGGGCGTCACACTCGTGCTGGCCGACCCTGAAGAAACCTAATGCCCTTCTTGAAGAACCCCATATAGTATTCGCTTGGGAAAATCAGTTAATTCCACAGCTTTAGCATATAACACAGTTCCGTGCCGTATGACAATCGCAAAAACTAATTCGGAGATTAAATCTCAAAATCGGAGATTATAAATAGGCTAACTAGATTAGAAAACGACAGCGGCAGGGGATCGAATTCTTTAATGACACCAAATATGTTGTCTATTGTTTACCCGAAGATTATATACCATAATCATCATATTCCCGAATTTAATTTACCCGAATTTCATTTGCCCGAATGTTTTGTTTGCCCTAAAAGACATATGACATACTTTTAATTGCCCGAAACTTAGATACCATAAGATACAAGTGCCATACGTATTGTTTTTCATATTTTTATTTGCCATAATAATTAATAGACATAATATTTAAACGGCATAATGATTATTAGACATAATATTTAAAGTTTAATAGTTACAGTCCTAACCTAACTCAAATGGCACCTAACCAAACTACTTCTGGGTGGTTTATAAAAAAATAACCACGAAGGGGATAGCGGGATCTATTCGCTCGCTTAAACTACCCCGCCATCCCCTTCTAACCTAACCTATCCGAGTCGGGGTGCCCTAAAGTCCCGATTGCATCCAGTTTCTCCTGATATAACAACCGTTACACACCCAATGTCGGTGACAGATGATGTTATGGCATATGATAATTATGGCATGTGATAATTATGGCATGTGATAATTAGGGCATGTGATAATTCGGGCATCTGATAATTAGGGCTTACAATGATTATGACAAATGATGTTATGGTAAGTGACTTTATGGGCAACAAAATTTCTAGCACGTGACTAATATAGCAAAATAAGAGTAGGGCAAATGAATATTATGTCATGTAATATTATGGCTGTTGACTATTATGGTAAATGATATTAGGGTAAATAAAATTCGGGCAAACGGCGGTATACCTACCCACCAAATATAAATGGCTGCCCCATTTATATTTGAGGTGTTTGATGTTATTGAAGGGTCAAGGTTAACACTGATTAGCAAGATGGCAAAACAGACGGTGTTATTTGGTGGTAATCCAAATTACATAGAAGTTACCTACATTCCGCAAATCTGACATGTTTATGAGATACGGTAGTGAAGTAACATGTATAAGACAGGAAATCGTAAGGCATTGGAAGAGCTAGGTTCATTAGCTGAAATATCTATTCCGGTGCTACGAATCGTCGGAACGTTTGGCTTGAGTGAAGAAAGGATAACAAAGCTGGTTGCAATTCTAATAAGAGTGAGAACCATTGTAATATACACGCCTTTATCTAAATTGCCGAAAGCACTTATCCTAGGTTACAATTTCAAACAACAGAGAAGAGGTACTCTAATTTGTGACAACATGAGGAAATTCATAAAATTAAGACTAGCGACGCAATTTGCAAAATAGACTTGGAAGAAAACATATGAGTTACTAAACCGCAATGTTATTCGTTAGCGGCTGTTAGTCGAACAAGCATTGCTGATAAATAAATCTACGTAGTCCACTCAGTTTGCCGGCAGAATATAAGGCAGAATTATTGACAGTTCTCAGAAATCACGAGTCATTGTTCTCAGTTAGGGTAGGACGGACATAGGTACATAGGTAATAAAAATGAAAGACGAAACGCCGTTCGTCATAGTTACGGCCATATCCGATATCACACGTGTACCTACAGAGAAAAGGTTCGAGAATATCTCAACTTATTGGAAAAAGCAAGATTGATAGTTAGACAAGCTACAGATTGTAGTCCCATGTACCTACTTTGAAAAAGAATGGTGAGATTCGTATACTATTAGATGCACGAGAATTGAACAAATGAATGATCGGTGAAACAGACACACCGCCGCCGGTAAGGGACGCACGATAAACTACATCGCAATGATTGGTATAAAGGACGCATATTTTACGATCCCATTATCACCAGAATCTATTAGGTATACGGGATTTGTATTTGAAGGAAAGTCTTATTTTTGTCGAGTATTATGTCAAGGACTGAAAAGCTCTTCATCACCATTCTCGAGAGCGAGATTAGGGCTGTAATACTCTCAATTATCTCGACGATTTATTATCGATTATCGAGTGGGACCCTTATGGAGCATTTACAGCAGGTAAATACCTTATTTAGTAAATAAGAAGAGGCCGGCTTTACAAGCTCATTAGAAAAGTGTAACTTTGCAAATTTACCTGGGACGCGGGCACACAAGAGGCGTTTAAGAAATTAAAATCCGCGTTTACACACAGCGTTAAGTTATCACTTATCACAGTCAAAATGTAATGACATCTACTATGTATAAACTGATGCTAGTACGGTAGGCATTGGAGGCTATGTTTATCAGGTGACTAGTGATGGATTGGAAAGAATAATGGGATTTTCTCCATATGCTTTCAAAGGAGCACAAACGCGTCGGTCATTTATGGAACAAGAATTCTATGCTGTTATTCACTGTTTAAAGAAATCTTAAACCTATATATATCCTATCAGGGTTAAATCTTGATCGTTGATGGGAGCAGATTCATTGGATCTATATTTATTTGAAAGAGTTTGATTATAAAGTGTAGCACATAAGCGGACGTAATAATTTAGTCGCAGACACACTACGTAGAAATAGTTTAAACACCGAAACAATACAACAACATATTTATTGGTTTCTAACATCGAATCAAGGAGCTGTAGTGAGCGGATTAAGGCAGATTACTAAGTTACAAAATGAAGATGTAAAGTTAAAACTTATATAAGGAACTGTGAGCGATCCTGTGTCAGTCTACTACTATTTGATATTCCGATTGCTTCTACTGAATAAAAATGTGTAATAGGTTCTTCAACTGTAAGGTGTCCAAGGCAAAGAGGGCTCCCAGACGTACAGTGCAACCACCTCCTCGCCCCACCCGACCAGCAACGCTCCTACTCCAACCAATATGTACGCAAGTTATTATTGTGTTTGTAGTACAGCCTAACTATATTAACAACCACGGTCGAGAGATGAACAAAGCGAATCGCTCTGCCAGCAGGTATCCAGCTGAAATGCCACACAGGCAAAAAGAGATAAACACCTGTATGTCAATGCTACATAGGACACAGCTCGATATCATCTACTTTGTGCCTCTGCCTCTGTGGCGTAGCGGTAGTGAACGCGGCTGCTACGCAGGAGGCGCGGGTTCGATCCCCGCTCAGAGCCAATATTAGTATGCATGAATATAAATATTTCCATTGGTCTGGGTGTTTCTATGTATAATATGTATGTAGGTATCTCCAAAAAAAAAAAAAACTAAGTATGTATATCCGCATTCTAGATTCCATAAGACAAGCTAATTAAGCTTACCATGGGTCTAGATAGCGTTGTGTAGAATGTTGTACAATATTTAATAAATATTGTTATTTAAAAAATAGTTTCCTTACTCTTATTATCTTCTAACTACCATTTTCCGGCATACCAAGCATCTGTAGGTCCACCACTCGGTGGAGTGTATGCTTGTTTGCTACCTCAGTAGAAACAGTAGCCATCGGTATACAGTTAACACATACCAAATTACCATGGCGAAAGAATTCAAGACGACTGAGAGCTTCAGTCGAATCTGCTGCATCCTTTAAATTATTTATTTAAATTTAAATTTTACAAAACAAAATATACAGTGGGATTAGTTCCCTTATTTTTATATTATAGACAGCATACCTACAGCATAGGACAAAGAATATTGAAAAAGTTCATATGTGACGATCTAGCACCTCAAGTTTGTAAAGAGATTAAAATGCGAGTCTATAGCAAATTATTCAAAGCGCAGTTGAAACATGTCAACGAACTTTCACATTTATATAAAATCTATACTAATATCATAAAGAGGAAAGATTAATTGTATTTTTGTACAATTTGAATTGTCCCATCTAGTAGTACAATCTGGATTTTCTCCAGATAACATCAAACATGAGAATATTGTTACTAATTCACTTTTATGTCACGTAAGCTAATAGTGTTGTTTTCTCTAACGTAAGCTCAATATGTTTGATCACTGAATAGAGGGTATATTTCAGATACAAAGTACCTACGTATCGTATTCTGTGGCGCACTTCGAGCTTCGTAAGAAAAATATTTTTCTCTTAGTTTAAATTATTAATGAACTCCTGAAACCTTAATTAGTTTATTATAAGTTTAAAACAAGGAAACATCGTCATTAAACACCTTCGTTATTTCACATTTTGGGTATGAGATTTTATGTATTTTACGTTGTCAGACTTTATAGATCCGATTCTCAGCACTCCATGGATTCACCGTGCGGTTGCCAGGTCCATAGCGTGATACAGAGAGGAACACCGTGACGGCGACTGGTACTTGCGACCCAGATGTAGGCTTAGGGTGGCCACCTTGTGATGTATCAGTGCTCACCTCCACCGTCAGTAGTGTCCCCCCCCCCCCCTACCTATCCAATACTTTACTAATAAAGCTGTAAGAGGAACGCTGAAGTTGGCCTTGGCACTGAGTCAGTTTGGAGTCCCAAGAACAGAGAAGAGAAGCAGTGGGTAATTGCCAGCAGTGGGGTGAGCACGAACTACTATCGAAATCGTATCGTGAACGTAACGATAGCACGGAGCATTGCGATTGGCAGGCTTTAGGCAGGCGGCCAATTGCAATGCTCCGTGCTCTCGTTACATTCACGATACGATTACGATAGTTGTTCGTGCTCACCCCACAGATCATACACACAGTAAAAATAAATTTTAGTGCAGAGATAGCCTGGAATGGACACAATGTTATTTTTGGTTGCGATAACTGATATCTACGCGGGCCAACGGCATGCCACAGGCAACGGCTAATGTATCCACTAATATAATTGTTGAAATAAGTCGATGCTTAGGCCTCTTTTATTGTTATTTTTTTATATTTTTAACCATTCAAACTCCAGATGCGATAATGCAAATAATGGACACTGAAATCCAAGAAATATTATGTTAATGTGTTGCCAACGCCGTGGGTTGCACAGAAGATCGTCATGCAGGGCCCTGCAGACGACTCAGACAACGACGATGAATAATGACCACGATAAAAGTGACAAGTAAGTATCTTGATTATGCTTTAATACGATATTGTCTGAAGTTTACACGAATATTTCACAGTGACATAAAATTATTTTTAGCAGTTTCAGTCACGGGGAGAATTTCCACGTGACGCTAACGAATGCTATGTTGGGTTGCGATTACCGACATCCACGCGGGCGACAGTGCAAGCAACGACTAATGTATCTACTATATAATTGTCGAGACAAATCAATGCTTAGGGCTCTTATAAATTTTTTCTTATATTTTTAACCGTTCAAACTCCAGAGGCAATGGATCAACACGTGAAGCGGGTAGTTGTTGTGTTGCCGACGCCACGGGTCGAACGACAGAGGATCGTGGTACACGTCTCTGAAGACGAGTCGGACAGCGACGGCGACGATTATGTGACGCTGGTCAATACCGACAAAAGAGTAGGTACTTAAGTACGTATCTTGATTATGTTTTCATATGATACATATTATCGGAAGTTTATGCGAATGTTGCATTCAGCCACGGGGAGAATCTCCATGTGAGCATGGCAGCTGAAAAGCAATCGAAACGGGTTCAGTGTAAATAATAAATAATACTAGATAAATCGCGATAGAATGCGTTAAAAGTAGTTTTAGTTCAAAACGTTTTAATACACAGCAGAGGAAGTGTGGGACTCTATCAAAATCTTCGATATCAACTTAGCTACCTACAAACCGGTACCACATCTGCTGGTTGATAGGTGAGAACACTGAACTCCATTATTTTATTTATTTCGGTTTTATTGGAAGCGACATAAGTCGGAGCTACTGCTATCTGACTGCTACTGCTATGGCGCACAGACATGTAAAGGTATATCGTCTTGGGTCACGTCTGGAATGCACCCTCAATTACCAGATCCCTTCTATTGTAGAAGGGGTTACTTTAATCAATTATACCCAAAACTTATCGTAGAACTCCATATACCAGTAGTTGCACACCAAACAGAAGGCATTGGAAAATATTTCAAGCCGATGCGAGACGAGGGCAGAACGACCAGACGAAAAGATGAGTCTCATAATATAGAATCTAATATTACATAACATAATCACGGTATTTAAAATATTGTTCTAATATTTCCACAGTAACGTCCAAAACAAATTAGTCGGGATAAAAAGAAAAGCGTCGCCGACCATGTGCAAGGAGGAAAAGAAATAAAAATTCACCAAAATAGAGAGAACGGAGAGTATGGACAGCGACAGTGATGTGACCGTGACCGTGACAGTCTCCACTGTCACTAAAACTCATAAATACGATGCTGTGCCACCCAGTAAGTATTCATATCATACAAAAAAAACCTGCTGTCCTTATACCTACTTCAAAGTCACTGTGTCGTGTGTTCCTAATCCACCTAGTGCCCGCTCAACGAGTCTTTTTTGGTATCGCAGTCCAAGCTGACTGATTGCTACCTCTCTCCTCTTCATCCTAGCGTTAATCCCGGTCACATCCAAAGCTATCATCTGGGGGTCCGGGGTCCGCTTTTTCTAGTCTAACTGCGGGTTTGGTTGAACTTTGATATTTCAATGTACCTTTACCTCGTTAACAAGCAGTGATCTGTTTGTCAGTGCCGTCACTGAGTAGAGGGTAGATCGCAGAGTACATACGTATTACATTCTGTGGCAGCGCGCGTCGTGTAAAAAATGTTTTTTTTTTACTTTAAATATTATTTAATAATTCTAACGGCTAACTACTATGTAATTGAAATAAATCAATACTTAGGTAATTTTTTTTCTTATATTTTTAACCGTTCAAACTCTAGACGCAATGGATCAAGAAATACAGCACGTAATGCGCGCAGTTGTTGTGTTGCCGACGCCGCGGGTTGAACGACAGAGGTCGTGGTACACGTCCCTGAAGACGAATTGGACAGCGACAATTGCACCAGTCTGCTCAATAATGACAACAGAGTACATAAGTACGTATCTTGATTATGTTTCATATGATATTATCGGAAGTTTATGCGAATGTTGCATTCAGCCATGGGGAGAATCTCCATGCGAGCATGGCTGGTGAAAATCAACCGAAACGTCGGTTTCAGTGTAAAAAATAAAATAATACTAAATAAATCGCGATAGGATTAGGGCATCGAGCCCGGGTTTACTCGACTCGAAAAAACCCGGGTTTTCCGGGTTTTCGGTGCGAAAAAAAAACCCGGGTTTTTTAAATCAAAACCCGGGTTTTTTTCTTTTCATTATTTGATAAGTAATTATGAGTATAGGACGCAAAGGGTTCGGCCGAGTTGCTTTTTACCTACAAGATTGGGTAGGAGAAGACGACGGGGGCATCGCGAAAGAAGAGAAAAGCTCAAAAGGTCGGATGAGCAAGGGAGGAAGGGAGGTTTTGAAGGGCATCAAAGAGTTCGCTTATAGTAAAGGGTGGGTCATTATCATAATGACTCCCATCAAGATAATTACGCATCCTTACTCGAGCGAACTCTTTGATGCCTTTCAAAAGTTCAATCCCAAGAATGCTCCGCAGGGGATGGCCTCACTGCACATTGCACCATTGAGGCCAACCGCTTGCTCTTCGTGAAGTTGCTGGATCAGTACCTTCACCACGGCTACTTTTCTAAGATGTAAGAGAAAGCTGTAGTGGTGGCACTGAGTAGCCAGGTAAGGATTTGTACACCGTCTCCATGGTCGATGGTCTATCGTTCGTCTTTGAGTAGGTGTACGAGAAGATGCTGGTGGCTCGTCTCAACTTTATCCGCTGTTGAAAACTAGCCCTCGCCAGATAAAGTTATTTCCACTTCTCTCCGCTCAGCTTCGGATAAAACGGATCAAGCTGAAAGGAAAGCAGATTATGTCTAATTTTTCAGCGGCGCGGAAGAGTGGAGAAGTGTGTAGCCGGGCGGCCTGTGGCGGTTGGCTTTGCTCCGCTCGCAATCCCCGTTCCCCGCGCCTCGGTCACCAGAAGGCGTCATTTGATTGGTGGCTTATGCAAGACACAGCTCACATGTCGTCTCCGCTACGCATCTCCTTTCCGCTTTGGTGAAAATCACCTGTCAGTTTCGCAGCTCCTTTCTCTCCTCTCCGCTTTGGTGGAAACCGGGCCTGAGACTGGTGGAGGAAAAGTGCCCCACAAATTTCAGACGAGTTATTACAAGGCTTCCTAAGCGATAGGAAGGTAAGGCCTCTGCATTCCATGACCACATATAGCGGTCGTCGAATGCAGAGGCTCTACGGAGTCCTGATGCGCCCAGGGTTCAATTGGCGGAACCAACTAAATGGTGGAATGGTGCACGTATAATGGACGTGGATGATGTGGTGATTATAATAGATAGAGATAGCGTCCTGGAGATTGAGAGATTTCTTTCGAGCACATTAGAAGTGACTTTTAATATTAAAACTGTTTTTGTGAATTGGGAAGCACTGTTTAATTGTCCGAGCTAGCGAGTCTCCGTTTCGACAAGATGACCGATTTTGCTTTTATCGGTGTTAATGTCTGTGGTCAGCGACACCCCATGCATAATCATTCTGGTGTGACACAGAGGCTGAAAAGCCGCTATTATCTGCGAACCCTCTTCAGCCAGAGTTGATCTATGGGGAGCACAGAGGCCACCTATCATCTTCGTCCCGCTATCAGAGAATCTTCCCCCCGGACGGGACCTTGCCTGGACCACTTGGAAGTCCTTAAATAGATTTCGGACGACTTCGAAGTAAGGAAAACCGTATTAGGTGAGGTCATTCAGACGAGATGGATCCACGGTGTGAATGCGGAGCTACTCCACAGACTATGACCCACCTGTTAACTTGTGCTGCCTGCCCAAGCACGTGCACTCCGAAGGAACTTATGAGTGCCTCTGACAACGCTATCGGAGTGGCTACATACTGGGCAAACAAAATATGACAAGATATGCCGTCGACTCGACAGAAGAAGAATGTCTGTGGTTATGTTAGTTCCGATCTGGAGGGCGCATTTCTTAACCGATTTTCACCAAATTTGGCACAAATGTTCTTTGATTTAAAACACAACTTTTGTCAAGAGCTTTTTTGATAGGAGGAAAAAGGGGGAGAAAAGAGGGAAGTTTGCTGTCACGTTATGAAAGATACTTGATGATTTTTAGCTGAAACTTCAAGGACATGATTGCACATAAGCTGTTGTGAAAAAAAAAAATGCGTCGTAACGTTATAGGGGGTTCCCCCCGTTTACTATTTTTTAAAGCTCGGATCGTCATTACTTTTTGGTGAAACATCCAAGATGTTTAAAATAAGAACGTATCGTTTTTTTTTGGTTAGTACTGTGAACAGTAGACCTCGCGAGCAGCCTTTGCCACATTTTTCTGGTACTTTAGTCAAATCTGGTACCCTTAAAAAGAACTTAACCCGTCAGGGGCATAGCTTATAGCTTCTTTGTAATTCAAATAAAAAAAATTAAGAGGATGAAAAAGCTCGAAAAAAACCCGGGTAACCCGGGTTTTGATTAGGATAAAACCCGAAAACCCGGGTTTTCAAAATTGGCTCGGGTTTCGTATGCCCTAGATAGGATGCGTTAAAAATAGTTTTAGTTCAATACATTTTAATAGACACCCGAGGCAATATGAGACTACCAAGATATTCGATACAAATTTACCTGCAAAACCCATCTGCTGATTGACGGATGTCGTGATGAATTTGACAAAGCGATGCCGTCTGACCGCCCAATCTCGGGAGAAGAGTCAATATAACAAACGACAATATACCGTGATGGCTTTGGGTATACCTATTGTCTATTTTGGTCACGAAAATCTTAGTGGAATACACCCTCAAATAATAAAACTGTTCTAGAAGGGATTACTTCAATCAATTTTACCCAAATTACAATACGCTTTTTGAAGTCGATTCTTTCAAATTATTTCCATGGAAAGTTGTTGGTAGTTCGGAATTATCAATATAATCTGAAATGATTTTTTTTATTGTTCATTTTTATGAAATTATTTATTCATTAGCATTAGTTTTTACATTAATAGTATTAGTTAATTAATTTTAGGTTTCTTAATAGTTGTATTATTCATATGTATATTTTAAAGTAAATTATATTGTATTACATAGCATAATCACGGTATTGACAATATTATTCTAATATTTCCACAGTAACATATACAAACCAGTGGCTATAAAAAGAAAAGCGTCACCAATCGTCTTCAATGGAGAAAAGAAGGCGAAGGTGCAAGAGGCAAGTGTAAGTGGGAACAGTGACAGGCATGTGACAGTGACTGTCTGCACTGTCCACAATAGGAGTGTTTACCTGTGGTCCCAGTGGGTCGACCCATTACCGGGTCCATGGGTAATTTGAATTACCCGTGGTTCCAGTGGGTCTACCCATTAACGGGTCCATGGGTAATTTGAATTACCCGTGGTTCCATGGCATTAGGGATTGGTCCCGGAATTCTGACTATATCGATCAGAATGAAAACCATCAGTTACATACCTACAATATGTATTATATATTATTTTATACAGGGTGTATTTTTGAAACGGGGCAGTAAGGGCAAGTACCTTAACCGTTGCAGTTGATTTCTGTCTTTCCTAGTACTATAAGCTAAAATGGTCTCATAGAGTTTTTTGATCCCCACATGAAATAGGTAGAATCGATAGACATAAAAAAAAAAATTTTGGACTTTTTGCATTTTTTTTGCCAACTGTAAGTTTTTTACAAAATCTGTGAATGCAGTTCAAAATATGTCAAAAAGTTAGGGAAGGTCTTCTAAGAACGTTTTGCTGTAACTGCAACGGTTAAGGTACTTGCCCTTACTGCCCCGTTTCAAAAATACACCCTGTATATTATTTATATATTATTTACTCAAAAAACACACTAATGACATGACTCAAACTATCTTAACATTTCTAGTGCGTATCCAAATGATATTTCGCCAGTAATTAATTCCATTAGTGTATCGGTTATGAATTCATAATTTTCAATTGCTATTTTTGTTCTAGTTCTAACTGGATTAGTCTTTTTTTTTTCTTTGATAACACTGGTAAAACACACTTAACACTTTTTGGAAAACGAATAAGTAATATCTCATTATTTTAAATTGGAAAAAGCGAAATCAATGCTCGGGCAGAACTCGAACCTTACAGGGGGAATGCTCTGACCACTGAGCCACCGAGCTTCGCCCGAGATTGATCCAAATTTTCCAATACATCCACCTTAGGGCGATGGTGGGAGCAATCTACCGATATTCGTACGAACTATCGGAATCAATTAATGATGTTGCAATCATTTTTAAACATTGATTTTTGATAACTCCGCTTCAACCAATTGAAATAATTTTGAAGTAGTAAAATATTTCCAATTTAAAATAATTTGTTTAGTTTAGCATACTAAATGCTTTTTAAAATTATTTCGAGTAATATCTCTTTGTAATACTGTAATCTCTTTGTAAGTCTTTGTAAAACTGCCTATGTGGCGTAGCGGTAGTGAACGCGGCTGCTACGCAGGAGGCGCGGGTTCGATCCTCACTCAGTGGCAATATTTGTATGCATGAATATAAATATTTGCATTGGTCTGGGTGTTTCTATGTATAATATGTATGTATTTACAAAAAAAAAGTATCTAAGTATGTATATCCGCATTATAGATTCCATAACACAAGCTAATTAAGCTTACCATGGGTCTAGATAGCGTTGAGTAGAATGTTGTAGAATATTTATTTATTTATTTAATATTATGTGATCTCTTTTGACGTATTTGGTATGCTGATATTACGGATTTGTATATTCTATCGATATAGTCAGAATGCCGGGACCAATCCCTAATGCCATGGAACCACGGGTAATTCAAATTACCCATGGACCCGTTAATGGGTAGACCCACTGGAACCACGGGTAATTCAAATTACCCATGGACCCGGTAATGGGTCGACCCACTGGGACCACGGGTAAACACTCCGTTTCGTGGTAATTTTCCAAAACTTTCGAAAAGGTGCACCTGCCATTATTTTATGATAAGAAAATATACTGAACAGTATTCTTCTTCTACACTTTAAATACATACTTTGAATGGTTTCAAATGGTTTGCAATTCTCTTATAGGAATGGAACAGAAAAATAGCCGATAAAAATACTACACTATTTTCCTTTTATTTTTACATCTCTTTTAATATTTTTAACGACAAGTAGATAAGAAATTAGATAACCGGTGTTGTTTTCGTTGAACTATATTGGTGGCCCCCTATTAACTTTAGTGCTAATCTTGTCTCACATAAATCGTTGTTTCTAGAGGCGGAGGCACTTATCTTGTTTGTATTGTAGTTTAAAATACAAACAAGATTTATTTCTGTACTTGATTTCTTTGTTTTCTTTGTTGTTTGCACGATATTTGCACTTGCTTTTTTATACTTTGTAGTGGCATTTTAGTTTTCGTGGTGGTTACAGGTCTGGTAACGATTTTCAGCGGATTTGCGCTTTATCTATACTAATATTATAATCAGGAAAGAATTGGCGTCTCTGAATCCGTACCGTTCTTGGTGCAGAGGCTGGCCGTCGCAATCCAGCGTGACAGTGCACACAGCGTGATGGATACTTTTGCACCAGTAGCAATCAGAGCCTGGTTATTTAGACTGTTTATACTGGAGATTGATGGCACTTGGTGGAACTTGCTACACATATTGAATAAATCACTTGTACTTTTCCACAATTATTTATTTATTTGAACCTTACCGGTTTCACCTTACGGCATTATCAAAGGTTTACAATGGTTTAAACTAAAAAACTACAATATTTTATGTGTGGGTACTTTTAAAAAAGAGTATACCAGCTTTAACTTTATTCCCCAAAATTTGGAGAAATTTAAATTTTCATAAGCGTAATTATGTTTTGTAATAGAGCTGTTTTACATAAAATAAAACAGTTATTATGGCCGAAAGAAAGACGGTATTAGTTTGAAGAAGCTGTCTGTGATTTTTCCCTTTTTTAAGCGTTAACATTGTTAAAATCTTACCTCTAGTCCTCTTTCGACTATAGTTACCCGTTTAAATCACCGCTAGGGGCGCCACTGTTTCCAGTCGCACATCTTTATGTCAATTATAGATCATAGTGTCTTCTCGCCAGCAAGGACCTTGCTCTAATACCGTCTTTCTTTCGGCAATAATAACTGTTTTATTTTATGTAAAACAGCTCTATTATGACCTCCGAAAGACGGTATTAGTTTGAAGACCTGTTTGGTTTCTGCTGGTGATGGTAACTATAACAACGCTATGTGATAATATAGAAAACAGTATTATTTAGCATATGAATTAAAATAATGCATTATTGTAATTATTAATTATAATAGAATGTTTATACAAAACATGCAACCAAGATGTATATCATATTCATAACATCAAACATTAATTAAAATTTATTACCAAATTGAGACTTCCAATTTCCTCAACATAAAACCTATGCCATGGGCATAATTACAAGTCAACCTTTGAAGGCAACTGCGGATCTGAAGCTACCTTGAGCAGCATCAATATGTACTGCATAAATAAAATAGATCATAAATAGATCTTATCCATTCTCCTAGGAGTGTCGTGGTAGCTGCTCTAATTGAGATAAAACAACTAGTTACATCCGTAACATAGACCGCAAGGTTGAGTGTACTGAAGTACACAACTAGGCATTTTGGTGTTTGACAGTTAGCACCGATTGCCTATGCTAGCTACAATCAGTTTTAGAATATATTCTGGCTTTCACTTAATTCTCTCTTCGACTTATATAATGCACAATGGGCGGCCTTATCGCTAACAGCGATTTCTTCCAGGCAACCTTTGGATGGATAGAAGCAAAAGAGATGATAGGGTAGCGTACAATTTTTCAATGAGATGAAACAATGAAGCTGCGATACTGCGAAATTTATCTAATACGTGAAGTCATGTCTGAAGCTAGAGACAGAATAATGGCAACTCTTCTAGAAATGTCTAAAATAAACTGTTATATGGTACTGAAAATAGTCAGTTAGATATTATTTGGGTATCCCATCACTTCTCGTGGTATGGGTTACCAAGGAATAGGCCTATTCCCCATCCGACAGTAGACATTAGTGATTAGTCATGACTCATGACAAAGCGTTTATCTGACTGCAATAGATCTGGCCCCCGTCATGTGAACTCATAACTATTTGGCCAAATGTGGGTGTCAAATATTACGGATGGAGCCCCATGGAGGGGTTCACAGGCGTGAATGTATGTATCCCATTCAGGATAACTAATGGCCTGGGCTTTCCTTAGAAAAACTGTCTACATTTGTAGCACAGTACAGAAACACTGCAGATCCTATAGATCTGCAGGCCCTGCAGATGTTAATTATTAAATCAATTGAAATGTAAGCCCAAAATAAAATTATGTTTAAAATGGGGATATGCAAAATACATTCCTGCCGTATGACATAAAAGATTGCCATTGAATATGCAATATGTAACCCATAGTTGTATGGGTAGGTATCCCGTACACTTAGACTATACACAATCTATACAGACTCAGTAAGTGGCCATTACCGTCACGACGTAAAAAATAGCTACTACTTTGGAACAAGTTTGAGATATACTATAATCTCATAATATGCAAATTTGACATGCAAGTGATACTTTGTCAATACAGTGTATAGTCAAATCATTGATCAAGAGTGGTTGTCCGCTAACTACAACTTGATAACTCCAGTTTTTCTCTTTTTCACTTCTTTTCTTTTTTTTAAGGAGGATAGCAACTCCCTGTTGAGGGGTCTATTAGGATCTCCCGGAGATCTTTTATCGGCAAGGGGTCGATTAGGGCTCTCAATTTGAGATCAATCAGCCCAAAGTACTGATCCCACTAAGGGGCTATATTTAGAAGGTGTGTTCCCTTGGCATTGTATAGAACGGCCAGCCACTGAAGTATTAAAATAGGTGGGAGAAAACCTCCATCCCAACTGATTTATTAGGATCTTCCGCAGATCCTTTATTTGTTAGGGGCCGTTAGGGCTGTCAATCTGAGATTAATCAGCCCAAAGTACTGATCCCACTATGGGGTATATTTAGAATTATTAAAATGCGTGGGGGACAAACCTCCATCCTAAATGATCTATTAGGATCTTCCGCAAATCCTTTATTAGTCAGGGCCGTTAGGGCTGTCAATCTGAGATCAATCAGCCTAAAGTACTAATAGGTATGATGTAGTTCCAGTTTAACTGAAAGCCTTACATGTGGTCACTGAACCACCTTTGAGTCCCACGTCATGCACTGGGGAACAACGGGTGAGTCCCTTTGAAGTGAAAGGGTTGATATGCATAATTGTCCTGATCTTTGATCGAGGCCATTGCGACTCCTAGCAGAAGTTCACATTCATGAACGAATCAGCCTCTTGAGACGAGGTCAAAGAATCCGTTTAACTTCTCAGGGAGATAACCGTCAGTATTATATTGAACTGCTTGGTTGATTGGTCAGCTCTAGAGGGGTTAAGAGGCAAGTGCGCCCATCATTTCAGTTGGCTGTCCGACTGAACCAGTAGTGCATTTTGTACATAAGCAATAATGCTGCATGCACTGCAAACAACTCCCTCACATTGGAATGCCGTTTTTTGTAGGCTCTAACTCCATTTGCTTGACAACATAAAGTTGTTCAACTTCATTCCCCAGCCCGCGTCCGCCGCGTTCTGTAGTGAGAAAGTGAGTCACATTTTGCCTGTGTATCACTTGTGCACTGTGGTTCCCATTCCTGAGCCGCCACTGTAATTTGCACCTCACTAGGGGATGCAGAGCCCATCTTTCTCTTAGCCTACCTTGTTTGAAGCAAGCAAAAATAAAATTGCATCCTGAGACAATGAAATTGATCATCCTAGTCGTCAGGTTAACTTCAAGTGTCTTGCAACTATAGTACAGTCAACGACAAAAGTAGATTAATTAGCAGTACTATGTATGTAGTTACTTTGTTTTCTAAATATTATACCACTACTTATACATCAACTTAATTGACACATTATTAAGCAATGTAATATAGTTTTTTTTTTTTTTTTTATTAAAAAAATGTTTTTATGGACTTTTGATGTTGACTGTATCGCTTGGAGGCAAGTCATAGTTTTACAAATTTTTGGTAAATATACCAATTAAATAGCTATTTTAGTTACTATGTGGGCAAAGGCATCAAGTTGAAATCTGTGTTTCAAGTGACTAGGTGAATTGATTGGAATTTACCTACCGATCCAACTTTAACAATGTGACTATATGTTATACTTTAGATACATTATGTTCACGGCTAAAAACATTATTATAGCATCGTTAAGTGGGTATTAACCAAAGGCCCAAAAGAAAAATTATGAAGGAATTGTTTAGCAAATTAACCATGACCATGACTTGTTTCCAAAGGATTTCCGCAATCCAATTAGTCGCAGTAACAATGGTATAAGGTGAAGATGAGGCTGAAAGAGTGGGCTCTTAGAGAGACAATTTCTTTTCCATATTAGGCAAGAGCCTCCTGTGAAATTAATTTATGCATAGACGAAGAAATGCCTGGTGCAAGTCTTGTCATCCAATCTACCTGTTGTAAGAACTGAATCCCAAATAATTGGAATTTCAACTGACATGTTAAGTTCAACATGTTAATTTAGGCTTTTAATTTAAGAGTGCGCATAAAGCTAGAAAAAAATCAGATTTCACCCGCACCCCTCGCACGTCCCGCTCTCGCCTGTCGTCGCTCCGGCAAGTCCGCCACCTATTTTGTGTGGCAGCGACCCGCCATGTATAGTTTGAAGGCGCACAGTATACCCAAAATACTCAGATAAAATTGTCAAAATACGAGTTGCATCATTAACTATCTACTTTGGAAACACAATAAATTTCTTTTTGGTAAAAAAAATATTTCTGATAAAATGAAAAGGTAAGTAAGTAAGTAAAGGAATATGTCGTCGTTGCGCTTGCCAAAACCTCTATGTGTTTTTGGTCAAGTTTTCAGGAGAGACATTAAACTGTTTTATTACATAATTGATGAGCGTATCAAAAAACTAAAAATGTAGTATGATGCCAAAAAATATTTTGCATGAACTGAGATATAAGTGAAAATTATAAACGGTACTATCCATCCACAATATTTTTTTTTTCCATTTTGATACACATATCAGAATTATCTTCCTAGCGCCATTTCTTACAAGTGAAAAATATATACATATCAGATTTGTGATGGACCTCAATAGGATTTATATAAGGGATAAATACTGACAGATGGCAAGGTACATAACATACGAAGTAAATAAATACCCACTATAAACTTTATTAAGGCATACAAGTAAAAAAAATAAAAGTGGTACAACTGTTCCGTGTACAGGGTCCTACTAACACCTTTGAGACCCAAGCCAACCTCACTTGCTAGTCGGTGCACATGTTAAACAACGGACGAGGTTCTGGTGCCGATTTTCCTCTCGGAGTTGGGAACTAATTGCTGATCGTTCCTGGAATAGCCGATAATACGATAATCAGAAAAGAAGAGCAAATCTCCGAGTTCCGAGGTGCACATTATGCTGCCAATTAGTTATAAACTTTAGTTGCATCTGAGCCCTTCCCCTCGGCGTCCGGGGTGCGCTTTTCCAGTCTTTTTTTTAATATAGGACACGTCAAATTGACTTCGCCTCGCCTGATGGTAAGCAAAGTCTCTGCAAAGAGGGTCACCATTACAGACATGTACCATGTTACAATGATGGCACTCAGCTTGACGGCCTCATCAGAATATGCTTTTTCACGCCCCGCTTGAAGGACCCGTGACTGTAGGAAGAGGGAAACACGTGAACTGGTAAGGAATTCCAAGACTTAATAGTGCGGCAGAAGAAGGAGTCGCCGAACCGCTTGGTTCTTGATGGAATATTCTGCACCGTATGCGGAAGGCGTCTAAGTCCTGCACGTGTTGTCCTATATAGGAAAGGAGAGGGTGGGATTAGTTGGAAGAGCTCATCAGAACATTCACCATGGTAGAGACGGTAAAATACCGCCAAAGATGCCATATCTCTACGCAACTGCAAGGGCTCGAGGGTGTTGGTGACCTCAGGATTCCCAATAATATGGACCGCACGTCGCTGCAGCCTGTCGAGAGCATCTAGTAAGTACTTTGCGGAGCCATCCCAGAGATGAGAGCAGCATTCCACGCAAGAGCGAATTTGTGTCTTATAGAGAAGGCACCGCTGCTCCGGCGTGAAAAAACGTCTCAGTCTGTTCAGGACACCGAGTTTACGCGAGGCTGTTTTGATGATACTCTCAATGTAGTTTTTGTTGTTCGCTGAAAACTGAATTTGCAGCGAACATCCATACCTAGGATATTGAGATTGTCCTGTAGTGGCAGTGGCGTGCTCTGAAGAGTTGGAAGGGGAAGGAAAGAAGATACCTTTGCTGTGAACGCGCATGCCTGCGTCTTCCTGGCGTTGAACTCGACCAGGTTTTCCGAGCCCCATTGAGAAACGTGGCTCAGGGTCCGGTCTTCTTTTTTCCGCGATATCAGACTGCTTGGCCGCAGGATGTCCGTGATAGCCTCCGTGTAAGGTGCTATCGTCTGCATAGCATAGCGCCGCAAGTTTCTAGACACACCGTTTAACATCTTTTCGAGTATAGGGAGCTATCGCTATCGTCAGCGACGATCACCGCCGTAGTCACTTGGAAGACTAAGTCAAGCTGGTATCAAAGAAACAAGGTAGTACATCACTGCGGGGCAAATACTCCTTCTTTAAAACGCTCCCGTTCTGCCCCACATGGAGTACTGCTATCACAGTTTTGCCTGGGCTAGCTAGACCTCTTCGAGTTGGTGCAAAGACGGGCGCTGAGGATCGTCGACCATCCCATACTCACAGGCGGGGTAGTAGTCCCTCTCAACCTCAGAAGGTACTTGCTGTGGTTGTTTTACCGCCTGTATGATGGTTTGTATTCAGAAGAATTGTTTGATATAATGCCTAGAATATTTTTACTTTATATCGCCGCTCCGCTTGCCATAGACAGTGAATTCACTCTCACACAAATGGTGTAAAAACGTCTCACTTTATTCAGGACTTCGACCTTACGTGAGGCTGTTTTGATTTAATCATCTGTCTCGTTTTGTTTACTATTATAAGATTATTTACGTTGTTACAAAGGTAGAACAAGAAAAACAAGCTGTCAAATTGTCTATGTGCAAACCAATTCTGACATGTGCAACATGAGGATGAAAAACTCTTGATGTGAACACATAACCAATTTTGCAGTGTCAGAATTGCACATGTATATTTTGTCAAATCTATTTCTAGAAGGAATTAACACTTGGTTGTTTTTTCAGTTGATGCGCAATTTTTAAGGCCATCTAGCGAACAAAAAAAAATAGAAAAAATGCACATAACGACTTTGGCAGGCGCACCGACGATTTGACGATTTGGGAAAAACAATGCTTTTACTTTAATTTAACATCTAGCGATGTTCGTCTAACTATATGTGATAAATTACCCAAATATTTTTTTTTTGCGAATTTAATTAATTTAATACTAATCCTGAGTCGGGTCATCCAAATAGTCCAAATAGTGGTTCAATATTACTGATGAACATTGTGTATAATATGGTTGCCCTATTTTATCATTACGTATAAGAAGCTAGGGCCCTGACATATTGAATCAAGGCTGGCTAAAATATACCGCTCATTCCACTCTGGTGCAAAATTTCCATCACAATTTGGATCTAGTTCTCTCAAAACTTCAACTTTCTCTAAATGTTTAATGGGAGATCTGTAAAAATAATTGCAAATTAATGACAAATCAATCACATAAGCATTGCATTGCTATTTTAATCTACTTGTAGATAATTTGATATAAATGCTAAATAAGTACATAATGGAAAAAATCAAACCCACAATAGGATTTGAATGCCAGGGTCGCGAACCTTGGCGTTCCAGCGCTCTTACTCTGAGCTATCCTTCCACGGGCAGTCATCCGCTTTCCGTGTGGTCAATTTTTTTTATTAAAATCACCGGGATACTCGTATTTACCATGCCGTTTGAATGTGTGAACATTCGGTACTAATGTGAATGACCATGTTAATCTCAAATCATGTCATTCTACTTGTTCATGTTCATATTAATTTGCATATTTTACTGAAATGTTTTCTGAATGTGAGAAAAATCAATTGCAATAAGCTTACAAAGTTGACGAAAGTTTTTTATTAAGCGATTCGACCGGATCGGATTCATCAGCTTGTGTGATATTACGAGCTGAAGCAACTCTGAAATGCATTAAAATTGATAATACAATGTATAAATACTTTCGCAATATATTTAATAATTATATTAGTGCTATATAAATAATATTATACAAAAAACACGCGAGTAGTCAAAAACATCTATTTGATTTGCATATACTATACCCGAGCCGACGTTACTCCAGAGTTACCTAGCAACGGTGGATATTTGGTAACAAACTAAAGAAAGTAAAATAATATAGATACATTACCTTCGAAAATTAGCCATGAGTTGAATTCTTAGTTTCTTATATTCTCTTTTAGAGTGTTTCTTTTATATTTTTTTAATTGGCTCATTTTTAACGAACTTTCTTGACACGGAAAACAGAAATACAGTCCTCCCGTCTCAACGGGGCGAGCCCGACTAAATGATGAAACAACAGATGGCCAACACCTCGGGTCAGGTGCGATAGAAAGAGAGCGTTATGCGCGGAATAAGACCGTCGTAAGCGCCAAATTCATTTTTTTTAATTACTCGTAAAATCCACACAATTTTTTCAAAGTGAAAATAGAGTCACTGGGTTACATAATTTTACACTTTGTATTCAAATATTGACTCAGTTGTGTGCATGATATTGGAAATAAATTGATTTTAGTAGTAAATAAGGCATAACTTTGTGATTTTATTCTATCGAAAAAATATTATTATTTTATGTTTTCACCATGAGCAGTCCCTTACAAATATAACGTATTTTCTATTAAAAAAAACCCAGCTCATTTGTGGCTTACTTTCGGGTATAAACATCAAATCTACGATCGGCAATTTAGCTTTATACCCCCTCTTAAAAAGGGGGATAATGTCCCATCTGACCTTTTATTAAAGACGTTTATGAACAAGAAAGAGCTGTTCCTCAACATTTAATTTAATTATTTTTTAACTATTTATGTAGGTATGTGTAAATTAGTAGTTATAAAAAAAATTAAATTCTATGCATCCTAAGATGACATGCATTTTTTATGCCTACTACTTTCTTAGAATATAGATTAGTATTTTTATAGATATTCTTGTTTTAACGTGTGAATATCACGCCAACTAGGACACCCTCAAGAATTCAACTTGGAATAAGATTTAAAATGCAGTCATTGGGCACTGGGTTGTTACAAGTCATTATTGTTTATTGGTATAAAAAGACTTGGAATGGTATAATATTGCTATTTTGTAAGCCAGTTTTTAGAAGTTCCTGACCCTGCAATACAATGTATACAAGTACGCCATCGACTGTTCAGTGCTGGCAAAATAATCCTAATCATACCTTTTATTAAGGTGATACATCATTTATAACTTATTTATTTTTATTGGGCCGGTAAATCCAAGTGACACTACACTCATTATAATAGTCCATAAATCAAGTACCTCTCAAGGGTTCCAAGGAACGATCTTATTGTTTTCGTAACAAATATAATAATTTTATATTATCCAATAAAAAAAATTAAAGTACCTACATCAGTAACTAACGAATGTAAATGAATATTAATATAATTCTATCAGGTTGATTTTTGTTAAAACCTTAACATATTGCGGAATGAGTTCCGAGCGTGAGACCGAACTCTCAAACACATTTCGAAATGACTTGGTTAAACCGCTTATTTATTCGAGGATGGCGAGGCAAAGTCGTTCTGATCTTCCGAAGATGAGAACTATTTTTGGACTTATTAGTGCTTCGCTCTTCGCTCTCCCTCGGGAGCAACGATTCCTCAGCGGTATTCATTAATTAGTATGGTACAATCTACTTACCGAAGCTCACGGAAAGAAACTTCACTAAATAAGATACCTTGTACTTATTTATGTTGCACTGTACACATACATACGGTAAAAACAATGTAATTACTATTTAATTAGTTATTTAATCACTTTTTTCTTGACTTGAAAATTTTTTCACCTTTACGCGGTAATATCACAAAACGCTATGATCTATGATTGACATAAAGATGTGCGACTGGAAACAGTGGTGCTCCTAGCGGTGATTTAAACGAGTCGAAAGAGGACTAGAGGTAAGATTTTAACAATGTTAACGCTTAAAAAAGGGAAAAATCACAGACAGCTTCTACAAACTAATACCGTCTTTCGGAGGTCATAATAGTACATTATGGTACAAGTGAGCAACGTTGGTGATTACCGCCGAGGCGTCATTGAGACCCGAGCCGACAGCCGAGGACGGTAATCATCATGCTCACACGTGCCATACGACGTTTTACAACACACTTGCGAATAAAATAATACTACAAATACTAAATAAACAATACTACAAATTAATTCGTTTTCCTATGCGCGCGCATTTAACAATGGCGGTCGACCATATTTAAAAAAAAAATGAGGTTTGAACTTAACTTTTTTTACTCTGTTTTTTATTCTGTACTTAGAGAAAAAAAAAAGTTAAATTTGAGCGAAAATTTTGTTTATTACACAAGTATTACAAGTTGAAATTATTTATTTAAATACGAAAATGCATCAAATGACCATACAATAGGCGTATTAATTTATTCGTACTATTAAACACGTTATTTTTTGTATCAAAACTTTTTTAAGAACATAGACAATTATAGACACTTCCTATAAAATTTAAAAAAGAATCTATAACTCACTTTTGTGAATAATAGCAATGAAAAAGTCACAGTTTTATAATAGGTGTCATTCCGTGCTTAATTGCGGTAAAATAATATCACTGTTATGAGCAGGTGTGTTGTAAAATAATTTATACATTATAAAATTAATTTTATTACAGTGAAATGTCAAATATAAAATGTCAAGGAATTATAATTAAATTAAATTAAACTAATTGTCAAATTAATGATGTCAAATGGATTACATACTTAGATTACAATATATAAAAATGTCAGTTACAACAACCCTCGCCACCATGCCCTGAATGACCTACTGCGGAGGGCTTTAGTTTCGGCGGATGTGCCTTGTACCCTCGAGCCGCCGGGGTTGTCCAGGTCGGATGGCAAGAGACCGGATGGCTTAACTCTTGTGCCGTGGAGGAGGGGTAGGTGCTTGGTGTGGGATGCGACCTGCGTCAGTACTGTGGCGGCGAGTCACGTGGGCCGCACGGCTCTTTCTCCAGCGGCTGCAGCCGAAGATGCGGCTAGTAAAAAACTAGCGAAATACGCAGCTTTGGAGCCGCAATATACCGTGGTGCCAGTCGCGGTCGAGACCATGGGCAGTTGGGGCATAGACGCAAAAAAATTGGTGGCAGATATAGGCCGTAGGATACGTGACAAATCTGGTGACTCTCGCTCTGGCTCGTACCTGGTGCAAAGAATAGCCATCGCGATTCAGCGCGGTAATGCGGCCAGCGTGCTGGGCTCCTTTGCGCGAGATGCGACGCGGGGCGGGTTATTTGTTTGACAAAAGCATTGCTGGCTACCTGACATCTGATCTTGAATAATTGTAATTTGTTGATTGAATAAAAATTAAATAGTTACAACAATAAATTAATAAATTACAACGAATTAATAACAAATAAATAGGTATGTATTGTCATTATTATTGTAATAGAGGTGAACGGCTCAGATCTAACTGTTGGTTTATTATATTGTTTCTGTCCGTGTTTGTCAGTCTGTTTATTTCCAGTGCTTCTAGGGCGTTCATTTTCCTGCCTTTGTCACATAGACGCAGAGCTTTAAAACCAACTTTTGGGTCAAAAGTGTGGTTTTCCAGAAGCAGGTGTTCTGCAAAATTGGACTCAGTTTTTTTGAGTCTCCAGCCTCTGACATGTTCAGCGACTCTAATTTCAAAGGATCGTCCAGTTTGGCCAACGTATTTTCTGTTGCAGGTGGAACATGTCAGCTCGTATATACCACTCCTCTGTGGAATTGGGGTTGCATCCTTATTATTACAGATTAGATTTTTTAAATTGTGAGTGGTATAAAAAGCTGCTTTGCATTCAGATAGATTTCTGGCACATTTGTACGAAATATGACCAATGTACGGTATACGAGCCCATCGTTTTTTGGGTGTTTCCACGGTCATGGATGCATCTCCCTTGTACGCCAGACCTGCGACAGTCCTGCATCTTCCACGTGTATAGTTACACGTGGAAGATACAGGACTGTCGCAGGCCTATCTATTAGTTGGGATGGGTAACTATTATTGGTCGCTATGGCCTTAATCACTGTCAATTCATCCTCAAAATCTGAGTGCGACATCGGGATCGACAGTAGTCGGTGCACCATCGAGTGGAACGCGGCGTGTTTATGACTTATTGGGTGCCTAGAATTTACGTGTATTACATTATCGGCGAAGGTGGGCTTTCGGTAAATTTTAAATATATGTCTGTTGTCAATTAATGTAATAGTGATGTCAAGAAAATTAATTTTGTCCTGTCCTATTTCTATAGTGAATTGTATTTTGGAATTAATTGTATTAATAAATGTCAAAAAAATATTTAGGGTGTCTATATTTCCGGTCCATAAACAAATAATGTCATCTACATATGTACCTATACCAGCAAGCAATAAATGGTTTATACATACTGTTCGTTAGAATTTGCTTTTCAATACAATTCATAAAAATATCTGCACAAACCGGTAAGGTTCAAATAAATAAATAATTGTGGAAAAGTACAAGTGATTTATTCAATACCTGGTTATTTAATTAGTCTGTACTAATAGCGCGTCTGAATAACATATACCTATATTATGTATTATTACTTTGAATACAAAATAACCTATTACCTAATGTTAAGCCATTAAAAATCGAAATATTAGAAATGTTGTTAAATGAGAACAAATTGCTTGTTCGAGCTAAATTATTTTTAAATGAGTCCATGACGTCTGGTTCTTAGAATAACTAAATATTCTATGTTTCTTAATATTAATAAATTACCATTTTTAAAGCTAATGCATTTTTGGAAGTACATTGAAATAAGGATTTTGAAAAAGTTTTGTTTAGATATTTTGGCCGTGTATTGATAAGTTTTAACGGAAATTGTAGTTCAAATAAAATGTTGTTTCATATTAGTTGCTAAGTTTTCAACAATACTAAGATGATACATTGAAATAAAAACATTTATCAATGGATTCCGCATAATAAATGCTTCAAAATTTCATTCAATTGTTTGGGCGGAGTTATCAAAATTAATGTTTAAAAATGATTGTAACATCATTTTTATTGATTGCGATAGTTCGCATGAATGTCGGTAGATGGCTCCCACCGTCGCTCTAAAGACGGATGTATAGAGGAGTTTGGATCGACTTCGCACGGGTCTCGGCAGCTTAGTGGTCAGAGCATTCCCCCTGTAAGGGAAAGATCGTGGATTCGAGTCCCGCCAGAGCTCGATTCTCTTTTCTCTTTCATAACTAATATGATATTATAATATTATTAAATTTATTCTTATTCCATTTCAAGGTACATATTATATTCAATTATGTGTGAATAATTTTTCTAAATATTAGGTTTTAAGGCAAAAGAGTTACAGATTTTTGAGACGTTGAACCCGTTTTTGGACCATAGTGCGTCGCCTCAAATTATTATTTTAAATTCTGTGATTAGATTTATTATGGTTTAACTCCAAACTTTTATTGCTCCTATGCCATTTTTATCTTTTTGCTACGCCCACTACCTCGAGGTTGCTGGGGCGGCGCTTGTGGCTCGGGGGGCGTAACCATCGCGCCTGTGACTGTTGCCTACACTACGCGGATCGACCTTTGCTACGTCACTGGGTGCTACAATGCTACGAGTGTCTACGCGTGGATGTTTACTGACTGCTCCGCCAACACGCATCTATAATATTGAAGTAGTTTTCAAGTGAAAGTATAACAAACCTCCTCACATTCATACAGCCTCACATACTTACAAACTTTCGCTTTTATAATATTAGTAGAATTTCCACCATTGTTTTACAATTTACAAATATTTGCTCTGAGTGGGGATCGAACCCGCGCCTCCTGCGTAGCGGCCACGTTCACTATCGCTATGACACAGGCTAGGCAGGCAGCATCTTATTTATTATTCCTAGTATAATATTTGTCTCAACGACTTTTAGACGAACTTTTCTAAAATTACTTCTTAGAAGGAATACATCATCATCATCGGAGCACCAATCACAGTTGCATTGAATGCTTACAATTTAACGCCCCTCTCTCCTTTCTCTACCTTATCATGCTTTACTGAAATGACTGCTATTTGACTCCCTAACCCCGTGAGGAATAAAATAGGGAATTTATTAGAGAACTAAGGTTCTAATAAGTCAATGAATAAAACAACATGTAACAAATTAAATTAAATATTTAATTATTTACTTATAATAATATATTACTACACTAAAGAAAAAACGTACAATTTATTAACCAATCAGATTAAACAATAACTTAAATAATACTAAATTAAATTAAGACTAGAAACTGTTATTACTAAAGAAGATAAAATGCTAACTTTTAAACTCTCGCGGTCCATGATATATTATAATATTAACGGGAATTAACGCGATCATGTTAAGATCGCATTAATTTCCGTTAACATTATTGTTTATAGATAAAATGATTGTTATTTATGCTCAATATTATATTATAACAATGTTATTTTTTATTGAAGTTAATTCTACTTAACCTAAGTTTATCACCGCTTCCGAGGCGCTAGTGCACAGGAAGCGGCGCAACAAACTCCATCGCGGTGTTTTCTCCAAGACGTCAAGTTGACAATAAATAATTCTTAAGAATATACGTTGGTGTAAATAATGTACAGTCGGAAAAGAATTACTTATTTTCTTTACAGGCTACACATTGTTCTTGTGTCAAAATAAGAACTTTACAATGATAATTCACAATGGTAAAAAATTAAACTTACTTATGATACAACGACTTATGATAATAAAATAACTAACTTATAATAAGATTACTAACTAACGTCAATGTTTTTTCTAATTGTACTTAAGTTGTACTTTGTTGAAATACTGGAAAGATTAAGATTAGAATATAGGTTCACGATGATAATGATGATGATGATAATGATGGTGATGATGACAGGTTCACGCTACGCTGAAAAACGAAGTAGGTACCTATCTACTTGCTATTGAGAAGGTTACTTAAAAAAACATAAAGACTACCATACCAAAGTAATAAATAAATAAATAAATAAATAAATAAATAAATAAATCAAAAAGATTACCTACTAAGTTCATAATTATAGTAACCCACGTATTACTTTGAGTACTTCGAAGTTCTTAAGTAGATATTTAACAAAAGAATGGACAGTAAGTTAGTGTAGTGTAATCAATTGTAAAGATTTCAAAAAGGAACACAAAGGTTTCAACTAACCGGTTCGGTGCTACGTTGCTTTTAAACTATTAATTCTTATGACCTGTTATTTAAAACTAAGTTATTGGTTTAAAATAAACCAGTTAGAAAAGATTTTATTATCATTTGGTTAAACCGATTTAAAGTCTTTGAAGTAAATAATCCTTGGATAACTACACTACCTACCCTTTTGTTTGTACACTTATCGGCTGATGCAGGCGGTACTCGGGTAGTCAGTAGTCACCAACGTCTAGCACTCTTCCGTGCCCTAGAAGGTGAACAGAACGTAAAACGCAAACAGAAATCGGCAGGTAGGTAAGTAGGTAGGTACCTACCTGAGTAGGTAGGTAGGTAGTATGTAGTATCTACTTATGTTGCTTCATACAAAACAAAATGTCTGAAATATTATCATAGGTACAGTAAGATTTGCCATTTCACCTGCTTAACGAACGTGAATTTACAAAATTATACTGCTTCATTTTCTTCCTTCATTAATAGGCAGGTAGAGAGAGGAAAGGTTTTTCTTTGGCTGCTGGATTCGCACCCATACACGTAGCGAACCGCGAGGTGCGGCGGCGAGTAGGTAGGTAAATATAACATGCAAGTGCCTGCTTAGAGTGAGCGTGGCATGCACAGATAAATAAAGACTAATAACAGAAAACAAATATTATCAAAAATCTTTTTATTATCAACATATTTACAAATTGACCTCAGGGTTGATAAAGCCTGTGGGTCATTCCAGGGTCCCGGGTTATTTAGCTGTCTTCAAAAAGCCCGCTTGCTGTAGCACCTGTCTTGTAGCATTATTTATGTGCTTAAACCTGTCGGGCCCTAAATGAATACCGCCATACCTAGAAAAAAAAATAGTAAACTTCTTAATACATTTCATACACAGTTTCAATCCTTATGCCATGGACATAGGTACGGTCATAGGGAAAAGGACCCAATAATTGTGTCTAGTGTTATCTGAATCGATTTTATGAACGAAGGTATAATAAATTCATCTAAGTATTACTTACCACCGCGTTACAACCACCATTGTATTTTTTTGGTTCAGCAATTGCATAAGGTACAGCATCCTGCCAGCTGCGTGCGCCTCCCCGTCATCGTCACATTCTTGTAGGATGGTAGAACCCTTGGCCGTCTTCCGTTCTATGCGGTACGCGTAGATATTATGTTTCGCGTTCTGAATTTTCCTGTTCAGTTTTAGTTCGGTCAGGAATGCACTGAAATTTGAATGATATGGATGTGAGCGACGAAAAACAAACTAATTTTACAACTCAAAAAAAAATTGTAATTAGATTATGTTTGTAAATAGACCAAAAGTGAGATGTTTGTGATTAGACCAAAAGAGAGAGTGAGAGAGAAAGGTAAGTACTGTTCTCAAGACAAGGCCTCGTTGTGAACCGATTGTCTATTGATTCAACGTTACTTATTATTTTTTTGGATATACCTATTATTGTAAGTTGTAAACGGTACCTCGTTTTAATGGTCTATATCACACACAATAAGTACCTAGTTAGGTAATATAGGTAGTCTAGAAACACTCAGCAAGGAAATTACCCTAGGTATAAAACACTATGGTAAAGATGGATAACTCTAGAGATTTCGATATAACGTGAAGATAAATTAACATTATTGTATGCACTTACTCAACCTCTTCAGTGCTGTGTACTTGTGCTGCGTGCCCTTGGAATGAGCTCTTCCGGTCTACAATCACTTGTCCGTGGGTTATTTTAGGGCACTTGACGTCCAACTGTAAAATAATGGCAATTTTAAGAGTGTGATTCGTAAACTAACTGCAAGTAAATCCAACGATCTTGAATATTACCTAATTTTCTAATGCATGAATTACACAGAAAATACTTAACAAAAGAATCAGCCTGGTTTTTCGGGTAATGTTAATTTTTTTTTGATGTTTCAATATTGATTTTTCGTTACCAGAATTTTAGCTTTGCAGCATAGCCATTTCATGTTCTCAAATTAAAGACGCGTCTAATGATATACATATCATACGGTAATCTGAACAGACTTGAGTCAGTGTTATCGACTCTAATACTAATACAAGTACCTACTTCACAGCTTTTGACTTAATACATCGTCGGGAAGAAAAGTGAGAATTCAGCTAAGATCGGCTTATTGAAGAAGTTAAACTCATGATAATATCAAGTTATTGTGCATTGTCGGTCATTATAATAAATATGTATACTTACGAGGGTCGACTCCAAAGGTACGACTTTTGGTTGGAGTTTGTTCTTATCTTTTTTCATGGTATGCAAAATCTCTCGCACCTTTTCAACATAATGAAAAATTATAGGTTCTCCAACATGTTTTCTGTAAAAGATAATGAATTTTAAGAATGGTCACGGAATGTAATGAATCTGTTTAACAACCACAATTACGCGTCAATGAGAATATCTTTTTTACTTGAGATATTAAACAGACTTAGAGATTGTATTGTATGAACTACAGTATATCGACACCTCTGGGTTCAATTGGCGTATAAACCATTTTGGCCAAAATGAGTTATATACACCGTTTAGTTCAGAATTTTTTTCTCTATCGATCTGTATATTTAAAATGTTCAAATTCGCAAAAAAAATGCTTTTACGACCCAAAAAATTTAGATCATCCTACCACAAAAAAGATAAAATGTTAATGTAACAGCCAAAATTTTCTTTTTTCAACTTTTAGTAAGACGTTATGACCAAGATTTTTACCAACCCGGGGCGTAAGATCTGCCTTGATTGTAAATGGTTTTTACGCCGTGACGAATAAATATATTTCTTAAACGTAATTTAAAATTGAGGTCGTAAATCCAAACATTTAAATAACATATGGACGTATAAACCATATCCATTGCAAAAAATGGTATTCAATTTTAGACTTTATTGCTATAGAATTAAAGTCCAAAATTAAATGACAATATTTTTACTACACGCTTTCGTTCACTCTACAATAGGCCATATAATTTTAGATTTTACATACATTGCTTTAAAGTCTTAAATTAAATGGTAAAAATTCAAAAATCCCTCGATTCTGCTAAAAAATCCCTGGCCCTCGATTCTGCTAAAGTAAAACCAGTGCACGAACAGTCATGTGGGTGACAGGTGTGAGGAGTTTGGACATGCCCACGGCGGTTTTGGACACGGTAGCCGTAACCCAGAGGGTGAGCACATCCTCAAAACGTGTACGGCCACCGAACTTGCCGTCGTGAACAGGTTCTTCAAAAAGAAAGCCGAACTTCTTGTCACCTGCAAGAGCGGAGGGCACGCTACCCAGATCGATTTCCTACTCACTAAGAGGCATAGCATCAGCAGGGTGGCCAACTGCAAGGTAATACCCGGAGAGAGTCTCACTAGCCAACACCGTCTCCTTGTCATGGATCTCCGCGTGAAACTCAAAGACAAACGCGCCGAGCGTGGCCAACGCAGAATCAGGTGGTGGTGAAGCCAAGTCCCAAAGTCTCTCAGCTATCGGTGACAAGTTCGCTGATGCTGTAGACGAACCAGTACAGGTTTGCTGGGACAGGATTCAGGCAGCTATCCTTGAGGCGGGGAGGGCGGTGCTCGGTACGTCTAAGGGTGGACGCATTTATGACAGGGACACTTGGTGGTGGAACGACACAGTGCAGAGAGAGATCAGGGTGAAGAAAGCCCTTCTTAAAAAAGTGGCAAGCGTCCAAATCTTTCGATGACCGCGACTCGTACAAAGATGCAAAACGCGCCACCAGGAGAGCGGTAGCCAGGGCCAAACGAGACCACTTGCAACCGCTATATAACAAGTTGGAATCGTCTGAGGGGCAAAAGCTTATCTATAAGTTGGCGCGTTCCACGGCCAAAATGGCGCAGGCTCTGTTCAAGTGCCGCTGAATTAAAGACAAAGACCCTGAGGACAATCTGTTGTACGAGGAAGTCGTGGTGAAGGAGAGATGGCTGTGGAAGAGCTACAGATTTAAATAATTGCCTTTATTAGTTTGGTAATCTGATCATGACTGATAATGTGTGCCATAATTATCTGTTTTATTTAATAAAACTAAGTTAATTTCGTTTCTGGTAGTTTAATTTCGTATATATTAATACAATTCTGTAGTAAGACTAATATTAATGTAATTCTGCTACATTCTAACAGTATCGAGATTGTTTATATTAATTATAATTCTATTGATGTGCAAAGTAAATAGTTTTTACAGCAAAAAAATCTGCAGTTACGTGCTTTTACATCAGTAAATGTGAACTTAATTTTACCAAATATGGATATAAGTACAGCTTATATCCATATTTGGTTTTTCATCCAATTTTGATGGGGTGTATACACCATAAATTGGTATTTTCTAAGACGTATATCCATGCTAACTTCCAAACCAAAGAAGATAGATATGATTGAATGATTTAGCCTTCTTCATCCCCAAATTCTAAGAATCTTTCTCTTTGGAATTTTTTATGTAGCTTCTAAAATAAAAAAGTTATGATTTTTTTTCTAAAAATAAAATCGTTTTTTTGCTCTCCTGCAAAGTCGTGTTTTGGTTTATACGCCAATTGAACCCAGAGGTGTCGATATCATCATTATCATCATCATCTCAGTGTTAGTCCTGGCCCTTGATTCTGCTAAAGCAAAACAACTGTCGTGCCACAGTCTCCGCAACATTAAATTTTAGACTTTATGGCTATAGAATTAACATCCAAAATTAAATGACAATATTTTCTTCACTCGCTTTCGTTCACTCTACAAAAAGCCATTTAATTTTAAACTTAAACGCATTACTTTAAAGGCTAAATCAAATGGAATTTTCTCGCAGACATTGTGGTGTGACAGTGGTTGTGCTTTAGCAGAATCGAGGGCCCGGTCGCAACTGAGGCCTTCGCTTAGGTTCCTACTTGCTTATTGTACTCTTTAGTGTACAATAGACGACAGATAGACTACCGCTGCTGTTGCAATGTGGTAATTTAAAATTTCATTTTTATAATCTAAAATTTAAAGGAGTACCTAACACAATATTTAATTTCAAAATACTTACGAATATATTTTGTTCAATTTATTATATACATCTTGCTTCACCTTCCTCTCCATCCAGGGAGCCGACACTTCGTATTTTGGCGGAGATTCACCTGGATAGTTAGTAGGTAAAGTGACCTGCAATTGTACTATATTTTTGTGCACCTTTACTTCTATTCTGTACGTTTTTGTTGCCTCGTTTTCCGTTATCCACTCACTGCCGTAAATTGCACTTAGGGCTTCAACTTCCTCTGCCTAGTAAAGAAAACAAAAAAAAATTAAAAGTCATGTCAACTAATCTGTGTCATTAGAATGATTTCTTTCTACCTTGATAAAAATTCTTCCTTACGGCTCCAAAAAGTAGTCATTGGTCATAATGATGTACAACGTTACCATCCCTAAATTCTGGTTTCTCTTTTAAGACCTACTGGTCTCGATTTAGTTCGCACTTATGTGCAAAGTTGACCTGATTATGTAGCCGCATTGCAGGGGGTATACAGTAGAGAGAATAGATACTAATTTGACAGCCTCTGTGGCGTAACGGTAGTGAACGCGACTGCTGTGCAGGAGGTACTATAGAGTTCGATCCCCACTCAGTGCCAACATTTGTATGCATGAATATGACTATTTGCATTGGTCTGGTCGTGCGTCGGAGAGCACGTTAAGCCATCGTCCTAGTTGCCATACGAACATCGTATTTGAAGCCCTAAAAGTCCAACAGCAGGTCTAGCTGCAATGCTTCGATATCGCCCAATATCACCATTAGGTTGCGGAGGTCAGATGGCAATCGTTTCAAGGAAGATATCGAAATTCAGAAAAATCCGCATTTAGGCTGATATAGCGAAAGCGGACCCTATACTCCAAGGTGAAAACTTCTGATGCAAGTGGGATTAACGCTAGGATAAAGAGGAAGAAGAATAGATACTAATTTGTGAACTAGTAAACATTTTAGAATTTATATACGTACCTGCTTTATTAAATTGTTATCCATGTTCATGTTTATACGTAAGTAAAAATGGTGATAACTCTTAAACGTCGAAGGTACGGAGAGTCCTTGTTGTCGCGTCGTGTGTCGATGTGTTCACTGCACCGCTGTCAGCTTCCGACTGTGACTGATCCCAGTCTACGGGCACATAGAATGAATCGTCACCGCATCGGTTTGAAGTAATGTTATGAATATGAATGAATAGAATTATATGCCTTCTTCCGCCACAGCTAGAGCCTATTTTTGCTCAAAAACTTAAAAACTCTTTTTTTGAATGTTGGCCACCTTGTAAGCAATTTTTGAGATTGACTGAATGTTCCATTTTTTTTACTTCAAGATGTTGACGTTATCGTTTTCCAGTACCAGTACTTATCTCCTTTTTTTAATATAAAAGCACTTTGTGAACTTTTTACGTTGACACAATCTAATCATATCATTTATTATTTTGCATAAAATGATTGTGATGTTTCCATAGCTGCGGCATATTTCTCTTTATATAGGTACCTAAGTACATACGTTTGATCGCATTGTTAGATAACACTATTGGGCGATTCATGTAATGGTTGTTTAAGATATTGAATATTTCAATTAATGGACGACTATATAATTCTAACCACGAATTGTAAACTACTCTATTTACCTATTTATTTATATGTTATATCTTAGGAGAACTTACAGCTAATCGTTATTGTTACATATATAATTACTAGGAGAAGAAAATCAAAAGTTTTCACTGTCAAATTGCACGAAGTGGACACTTGGCTCCTCAACATGGATACATATAGGTTAGAAATACTAACAAATGTACTGTGTGTAGATAACTAAACTTTCATTTTAAACTAGTTTGGTAATATACTACTACATAGGTATCATGTGGTATTTTACAGTCTTTTAAATAATCTAGTAACATTTGTGGTATTTTATAGCTTTTGAAACTGTAAAATACCACATGCTCTTATAATGTAGTAGCAGTCTACCTGTCGTCTATTGTGCACTAAAAATAAGAAGTTACGTGCATATAGGATTTTATTGCTTTTTGTTCCCATTCTTTTCTTTTCGATTCCCTTGTCCAGAGCAGTGGTAACAGCAAGCATTCATTTCAACTCGAGGTTGCTGCTGGCGGTGCTTGTGAGGCGGAACCATCGCGTCACCCTGCACATAGCAACATGCATCAAAGTAGCTGAATCTTACACTACACGTGGTCGACCTCTGCTACATCACTGAGTGCTACAAAGCTACGAGTGTCTACGCTTGGGTTACTGACTGCTAATAATAGTGAAGTGCGTTACGACTCCTGTACAATTATTAACTTTTTTATCATAGCATTCGTTGACTATTTCCGGCCGGGATAAATCAGCAAAAGAGAGGCGTAGAGAAACGTCAGTTATCTTTATACGTAAAGCGTAAGTTAATGATGGCAACGATTTATTTTTCTCACTACAATTCCTTTTTTTTATCGTGTGAAATGTCCTCATGGATATTACCACTCCCGCCGGGGCCGGAAGAGGAGGTTATGTCAGACTCGAACCGACTAAAACGCACGCCGTCTGTGGGCCGTCGGTTGCCGGAGGTGAGGTTGTCGTAGTCATATCCCTCGCACCCCGGCCGACCCAGGGCCAAATCTCTCGATCTGGCGCTCATCCTGTGTGGGGACCACGGAGTTCCCAACTCAACCCCGGGTATGGGGAGGCACGCAATGCGCGCCGCCACCGCGGCCTGCTTCTGCTAGGGTGACGGGCGGCTTCACCCGTCACCCCCAGGCCCGTCTCACTACAATACCTATGCACATTGAACGACACAGTTCCTTCTTGCAGGTTATGTTTTTGGAATCTTTACAAATAAATATTAGAGGTGACTATTATTATATAGGAGGAGGTAAACTTGTTTTGAGGTTAGTCGTAGCGTAGCCCTCATAGCCTTGAGCTGGAAAATATGTCTGTATCTAACGTTTAAAGCACACGTGCTGAATTTTGACAAGAGTGGGCTTCAATATAAACCTTTTAGAAAGCCACGTACTAATTTAAAAGTATTTAATTCGCATTTTTGTAAAAACCTAAACTTTTAAAGACCACGCGACGTTTCGTGGTAATTTTCCAAAACTTTCGAAAAGGTGCACCTGCCATTATTTTATGATAAGAAAATATACTGAACAGTATTCTTCTTCTACACTTTAAATATGTTTCAAATGGTTTGCAATTCTCTTATAGGAATGGAACAGAAAAATAGCCGATAAAAATACTGCACTATTTTCCTTTTATTTTTACATCTCTTTTAATATTTTTAACGACAAGTAGATAAGAAATTAGATAACCGGTGTTGTTTTCGTTGAACTATATTGGTGGATTAACTTTAGTGCTAATCTTGTCTCACATAAATCGTTGTTTCTAGAGGCGGAGGCACTTATCTTGTTTGTATTGTAGTTTAAAATACAAACAAGATTTATTTCTGTACTTGATTTCTTTGTTTTCTTTGTACTTTGCACGATATTTGTACTTGCTTTTTTATACTTTGTAGTGGCATTTTAGTTTTCGTGGTGGTTACAGGTCTGGTAACGATTTTCAGCGGATTTGCGCCTTATCTATACTAATATTATAATCAGGAAAGAATTGGCGTCTCTGAATCCGTACCGTTCTTGGTGCAGAGGCTGGCCGTCGCAATCCAGCGTGACAGTGCACACAGCGTGATGGACACTTTTGCACCAGTAGCAATCAGAGCCTGGTTATTTAGACTGTTTATACTGGAGATTGATGGCACTTGGTGGAACTTGCTACACATATTGAATAAATCACTTGTACTTTTCCACAATTATTTATTTATTTGAACCTTACCGGTTTCACCTTACGGCATTATCAAAGGTTTACAATGGTTTAAACTAAAAAACTACAATATTTTATGTGTGGGTACTTTTAAAAAAGAGTATACCAGCTTTAACTTTATTCCCCAAAATTTGGAGAAATTTAAATTTTCATAAACGTAATTATGTTTTGTAATAGTACATTATGGTACAAGTGAGCAACGTTGGTGATTACCGCCGAGGCGTCATTGAGACCCGAGCCGACAGCCGAGGACGGTAATCATCATGCTCACACGTGCCATACGACGTTTTACAACACACTTGCGAATAAAATAATACTACAAATACTAAATAAACAATAGGTACTACAAATTAATTCGTTTTCCTATGCGCGCGCATTTAACAATGGCGGTCGACCATATTTAAAAAAAAATGAGGTTTGAACTTAACTTTTTTTTACTCTGTTTTTTTTTTCTGTACTTAGAGAAAAAAAAAGTTAAATTTGAGCAAAAATTTTGTTTATTACACAAGTATTACAAGTTGAAATTATTTATTTAAATACGAAAATGCATCAAATGACCATACAATAGGCGTATTAATTTATTCGTACTATTAAACACGTTATTTTTTGTATCAAAACTTTTTTAAGAACATAGACAATTATAGACACTTCCTATAAAATTTAAAAAAGAATCTATAACTCACTTTTGTGAATAATAGCAATGAAAAAGTCACAGTTTTATAATAGGTGTCATTCCGTGCTTAATTGCGGTAAAATAATATCACTGTTATGAGCAGGTGTGTTGTAAAATAATTTATACATTATAAAATTAATTTTATTACAGTGAAATGTCAAATATAAAATGTCAAGGAATTATAATTAAATTAAATTAAACTAATTGTCAAATTAATGATGTCAAATGGATTACATACTTAGATTACAATATATAAAAATGTCAGTTACAACAACCCTCGCCACCATGCCCTGAATGACCTACTGCGGAGGGCTTTAGTTTCGGCGGATGTGCCTTGTACCCTCGAGCCGCCGGGGTTGTCCAGGTCGGATGGCAAGAGACCGGATGGCTTAACTCTTGTGCCGTGGAGGAGGGGTAGGTGCTTGGTGTGGGATGCGACCTGCGTCAGTACTGTGGCGGCGAGTCACGTGGGCCGCACGGCTCTTTCTCCAGCGGCTGCAGCCGAAGATGCGGCTAGTAAAAAACTAGCGAAATACGCAGCTTTGGAGCCGCAATATACCGTGGTGCCAGTCGCGGTCGAGACCATGGGCAGTTGGGGCATAGACGCAAAAAAATTGGTGGCAGATATAGGCCGTAGGATACGTGACAAATCTGGTGACTCTCGCTCTGGCTCGTACCTGGTGCAAAGAATAGCCATCGCGATTCAGCGCGGTAATGCGGCCAGCGTGCTGGGCTCCTTTGCGCGAGATGCGACGCGGGGCGGGTTATTTGTTTGACAAAAGCATTGCTGGCTACCTGACATCTGATCTTGAATAATTGTAATTTGTTGATTGAATAAAAATTAAATAGTTACAACAATAAATTAATAAATTAAGATTACAACGAATTAATAACAAATAAATAGGTATGTATTGTCATTATTATTGTAATAGAGGTGAACGGCTCAGATCTAACTGTTGGTTTATTATATTGTTTCTGTCCGTGTTTGTCAGTCTGTTTATTTCCAGTGCTTCTAGGGCGTTCATTTTCCTGCCTTTGTCACATAGACGCAGAGCTTTAAAACCAACTTTTGGGTCAAAAGTGTGGTTTTCCAGAAGCAGGTGTTCTGCAAAATTGGACTCAGTTTTTTTGAGTCTCCAGCCTCTGACATGTTCAGCGACTCTAATTTCAAAGGATCGTCCAGTTTGGCCAACGTATTTTCTGTTGCAGGTGGAACATGTCAGCTCGTATATACCACTCCTCTGTGGAATTGGGGTTGCATCCTTATTATTACAGATTAGATTTTTTAAATTGTGAGTGGTATAAAAAGCTGCTTTGCATTCAGATAGATTTCTGGCACATTTGTACGAAATATGACCAATGTACGGTATACGAGCCCATCGTTTTTTGGGTGTTTCCACGGTCATGGATGCATCTCCCTTGTACGCCAGACCTGCGACAGTCCTGCATCTTCCACGTGTATAGTTACACGTGGAAGATACAGGACTGTCGCAGGCCTATCTATTAGTTGGGATGGGTAACTATTATTGGTCGCTATGGCCTTAATCACTGTCAATTCATCCTCAAAATCTGAGTGCGACATCGGGATCGACAGTAGTCGGTGCACCATCGAGTGGAACGCGGCGTGTTTATGACTTATTGGGTGCCTAGAATTTACGTGTATTACATTATCGGCGAAGGTGGGCTTTCGGTAAATTTTAAATATATGTCTGTTGTCAATTAATGTAATAGTGATGTCAAGAAAATTAATTTTGTCCTGTCCTATTTCTATAGTGAATTGTATTTTGGAATTAATTGTATTAATAAATGTCAAAAAAATATTTAGGGTGTCTATATTTCCGGTCCATAAACAAATAATGTCATCTACATATGTACCTATACCAGCAAGCAATAAATGGTTTATACATACTGTTCGTTAGAATTTGCTTTTCAATACAATTCATAAAAATATCTGCACAAACCGGTAAGGTTCAAATAAATAAATAATTGTGGAAAAGTACAAGTGATTTATTCAATACCTGGTTATTTAATTAGTCTGTACTAATAGCGCGTCTGAATAACATATACCTATATTATGTATTATTACTTTGAATACAAAATAACCTATTACCTAATGTTAAGCCATTAAAAATCGAAATATTAGAAATGTTGTTAAATGAGAACAAATTGCTTGTTCGAGCTAAATTATTTTTAAATGAGTCCATGACGTCTGGTTCTTAGAATAACTAAATATTCTATGTTTCTTAATATTAATAAATTACCATTTTTAAAGCGAATGCATTTTTGGAAGTACATTGAAATAAGGATTTTGAAAAAGTTTTGTTTAGATATTTTGACCGTGTATTGATAAGTTTTAACGGAAATTGTAGTTCAAATAAAATGTTGTTTCATATTAGTTGCTAAGTTTTCAACAATACTAAGATGATACATTGAAATAAAAACATTTATCAATGGATTCCGCATAATAAATGCTTCAAAATTTCATTCAATTGTTTGGGCGGAGTTATCAAAATTAATGTTTAAAAATGATTGTAACATCATTTTTATTGATTGCGATAGTTCGCATGAATGTCGGTAGATGGCTCCCACCGTCGCTCTAAAGACGGATGTATAGAGGAGTTTGGATCGACTTCGCACGGGTCTCGGCAGCTTAGTGGTCAGAGCATTCCCCCTGTAAGGGAAAGATCGTGGATTCGAGTCCCGCCAGAGCTCGATTCTCTTTTCTCTTTCATAACTAATATGATATTATATTATTATTAAATTTATTCTTATTCCATTAAAAGGTACATATTATATTCAATTATATGTGAATAATTTTTCTAAATATTAGGTTTTAAGGCAAAAGAGTTACAGATTTTTGAGACGTTGAACCCGTTTTTGGACCATAGTGCGTCGCCTCAAATTATTATTTTAAATTCTGTGATTAGATATATTATGGTTTAACTCCAAACTTTTATTGCTCCTATGCCATTTTTATCTTTTTGCTACGCCCACTACCTCGAGGTTGCTGGGGCGGCGCTTGTGGCTCGGGGGGCGTAACCATCGCGCCTGTGACTGTTGCCTACACTACGCGGATCGACCTTTGCTACGTCACTGGGTGCTACAATGCTACGAGTGTCTACGCGTGGATGTTTACTGACTGCTCCGCCAACACGCATCTATAATATTGAAGTAGTTTTCAAGTGAAAGTATAACAAACCTCCTCACATTCATACAGCCTCACATACTTACAAACTTTCGCTTTTATAATATTAGTAGAATTTCCACCATTGTTTTACAATTTACAAATATTTGCTCTGAGTGGGGATCGAACCCGCGCCTCCTGCGTAGCGGCCACGTTCACTATCGCTATGACACAGGCTAGGCAGGCAGCATCTTATTTATTATTCCTAGTATAATTTGTCTCAACGACTTTTAGACGAACTTTTCTAAAATTACTTCTTAGAAGGAATACATCATCATCATCGGAGCACCAATCACAGTTGCATTGAATGCTTACAATTTAACGCCCCTCTCTCCTTTCTCTACCTTATCATGCTTTACTGAAACGACTGCTATTCGAACCCCGTGAGGAATAAAATAGGGAATTTATTAGAGAACTAAGTTTCTAATAAGTCAATGAATAAAACAACATGTAACAAATTAAATTAAATATTTAATTATTTACTTATAATAATATATTACTACACTAAAGAAAAAACGTACAATTTATTAACCAATCAGATTAAACAATAACTTAAATAATACTAAATTAAATTAAGACTAGAAACTGTTATTACTAAAGAAGATAAAATGCTAACTTTTAAACTCTCGCGGTCCATGATATATTATAATATTAACGGGAATTAACGCGATCATGTTAAGATCGCATTAATTTCCGTTAACATTATTGTTTATAGATAAAATGATTGTTATTTATGCTCAATATTATATTATAACAATGTTATTTTTTATTGAAGTTAATTCTACTTAACCTAAGTTTATCACCGCTTCCGAGGCGCTAGTGCACAGGAAGCGGCGCAACAAACTCCATCGCGGTGTTTTCTCCAAGACGTCAAGTTGACAATAAATAATTCTTAAGAATATACGTTGGTGTAAATAATGTACAGTCGGAAAAGAATTACTTATTTTCTTTACAGGCTACACATTGTTCTTGTGTCAAAATAAGAACTTTACAATGATAATTCACAATGGTAAAAATTTAAACTTACTTATGATACAACGACTTATGATAATAAAATAACTAACTTATAATAAGATTACTAACTAACGTCAATGTTTTTTCTAATTGTACTTAAGTTGTACTTTGTTGAAATACTGGAAAGATTAAGATTAGAATATAGGTTCACGATGATAATGATAATGATGGTGATGATGACAGGTTCACGCTACGCTGAAAAACGAAGTAGGTACCTATCTACTTGCTATTGAGAAGGTTACTTAAAAAAACATAAAGACTACCATACCAAAGTAATAAATAAATAAATAAATAAATAAATAAATCAAAAAGATTACCTACTAAGTTCATAATTATAGTAACCCACGTATTACTTTGGGTACTTCGAAGTTCTTAAGTAGATATTTAACAAAAGAATGGACAGTAAGTTAGTGTAGTGTAATCAATTGTAAAGATTTCAAAAAGGAACACAAAGGTTTCAACTAACCGGTTCGGTGCTACGTTGCTTTTAAACTATTAATTCTTATGACCTGTTATTTAAAACTAAGTTATTGGTTTAAAATAAACCAGAAAGAAAAGATTTTATTATCATTTGTTTAAACCGATTTAAAGTCTTTGAAGTAAATAATCCTTGGATAACTACACTACCTACCCTTTTGTTTGTACACTTATCGGCTGATGCAGGCGGTACTCGGGTAGTCAGTAGTCACCAACGTCTAGCACTCTTCCGTGCCCTAGAAGGTGAACAGAACGTAAAACGCAAACAGAAATCGGCAGGTAGGTAAGTAGGTAGGTACCTACCTGAGTAGGTAGGTAGGTAGTATGTAGTATCTACTTATGTTGCTTCATACAAAACAAAATGTCTGAAATATTATCATAGGTACAGTAAGATTTGCCATTTCACCTGCTTAACGAACGTGAATTTACAAAATTATACTGCTTCATTTTCTTCCTTCATTAATAGGCAGGTAGAGAGAGGAAAGGTTTTTCTTTGGCTGCTGGATTCGCACCCATACACGTAGCGAACCGCGAGGTGCGGCGGCGAGTAGGTAGGTAAATATAACATGCAAGTGCCTGCTTAGAGTGAGCGTGGCATGCACAGATAAATAAAGACTAATAACAGAAAACAAATGTTATTATCAAAAATCTTTTTATTATCAACATATTTACAAATTGACCTCAGGGTTGATAAAGCCTGTGGGTCATTCCAGGGTCCGGGGTTATTTAGCTGTCTTCAAAAAGCCCGCTTGCTGTAGCACCTGTCTTGTAGCATTATTTATGTGCTTAAACCTGTCGGGCCCTAAATGAATACCGCCATACCTAGAAAAAAAAATAGTAAACTTCTTAATACATTTCATACATAGTTTCAATCCTTATGCCATGGACATAGGTACGGTCATAGGGAAAAGGACCCAATAATTGTGTCTAGTGTTATCTGAATCGATTTTATGAATGAAGGTATAATAAATTCATCTAAGTATTACTTACCACCGCGTTACAACCACCATTGTATTTTTTTGGTTCAGCAATTGCATAAGGTACAGCATTCTGCCAGCTGCGTGCGCCTCCCCGTCATCGTCACAGTCTTGTAGGATGGTAGAACCCTTGGCCGTCTTCCGTTCTATGCGGTACGCGTAGATATTATGTTTCGCGTTCTGAATTTTCCTGTTCAGTTTTAGTTCGTTCAGGAATGCACTGAAATTTGAATGATATGGATGTGAGCGACGAAAAACAAACTAATTTTACAACTCAAAAAAAAAATTGTAATTAGATTATGTTTGTAAATAGACCAAAAGTGAGATGTTTGTGAATAGACCAAAAGAGAGAGTGAGAGAGAAAGGTAAGGCCCCGGCCACAACTCCACGGCACGGCGCCGTCCGCCGTCGCCGTCGAAATTCACGGCGCCGCCGTGCTACAAGATGGCTACAAAAAGTGGACGGTGTGTTGCAGGGGGCGATTCTCAATCGAAATTTCTCAGATGGCGAGCGCGCAATGACATAATATAGTGTCTTACTAAAAATACGTCAATGTTATTAATTTACATGAATTATATTATTATTTATATTACAACATTTTACTTTAATATTTCAGTGATATATTAATGATATTTCATAAAATTTCGAATTCATTATTAAAAACATATTTTTTGTGGGTGGTGCTTGTCGCGATTCTGATTAGTAATTAGATACGCAAATGACGCGAAAATCCGCCCCAACACAACATAGGATCACGGTCCTATGTTTCGAATCGCGTCTTTCAAAGACTAATGATACGTCAACCAAGAAGTGACAGTGAGACAACAAACGTATTAAATATATGATGAAAGAGTGCGTTTTTCAGCCTCAAATATCAAAGAACAAACGGAACTACTACACTTCACGCTTAATTTTATTTTTTCTATATTTACATTTCTTGAAATAAGATTACGAAACGTATTATAAAAATTACAAACTATGTCAAATTTAGGGTTGTCAATACAAATAAAAATTAGTTTTCCCATGCATTTGGAAGATTTTAATTAATGAGATGAACTTCTTTGCTAAAATATCAAAAATGAACTTTAGACAGTAATAATAATTATGTATAATTTAAATCATATTACATATTTTAGTTATCTGAAGATCTAAGATGCACGTTGGCGTACACTTTTAAGCATTTCGAGTATATAAGGTACCAGCCATCCTGCTGTACTGTTATGTCCTTTTTGTGGGCATCCGAAGGGATACCCACACGATAAAGAAATAACAGACTTATAGTTTGGATGACATTATAGGCTACATTTTATCCCTGTATAGGTTCCTCTAGATAATTTTAGATAATTTAGATGTCAAAAAACATATTTTTTAAGAAATGTCATTAAGGTCGAAAGTAGCTTGCGGTCGGGTTTTTCAATCTCAATGCGATAGTCATTATAAAAACTATCTAGAGAAACCTATACAGGGATAAAATGTAGTCTATATTGTCATCCAAACTATAAATCTGTCCTTTTTGTTGAGCGAAAATCCTCTCAGATACCCATAAAAAAGGACATAATAGGTAGGCAGGGAGATAGATCTTTTTTTCCCATTTGCGTTATTTTATCCGAAAAAGAATTAATCGTGAAAGACATTTCAGATGTAATTTGACAATAATTATTTAGGGAAAATTTTCATATGGTACGCCACACTGAATTTTTCTCTGAATTAATATCGCCATTTCAATCAAACCGAGACGTCATCCGTCAAGCTCGTGACTTGTGTGAAAGGGATAAAATATAAATGTTTACTTCAGAATTTTTACGTTCGTAAAGCTTCGTAAAGGTTCGTAAAGTTTCGTTTTCAGGTTACAGTTTTTTTGACATCGAACTATGAAGTCGACTACTCTAATTGGGGAATTGCCCTCCCTTATGTCACACTTTCCACGGCGCCGTAGCACGGCGCCGTGAATTTCTACGGCGCGGCGCCGTCGCCGTCGACGGCGACGGCGGACGGTGCCGTGCCGAAGAGATGTAGCCGGGGCCTAAGTACTGTTCTCAAGACAAGGCCTCGTTGTGAACCGATAGTCTATTGATTCAACGTTACTTATTATTTTTTTTGGATATACCTATTATTGTAAGTTGTAAACGGTACCTCGTTTTAATGGTCTATATCACACACAATAAGTACCTAGTTAGGTAATATAGGTAGTCTAGAAACACTCAGCAAGGAAATTACCCTAGATATAAAACACTATGGTAAAGATGGATAACTCTAGAGATTTCGATATAACGTGAAGATAAATTAACATTATTGTATGCACTTACTCAACCTCTTCAGTGCTGTGTACTTGTGCTGCGTGCCCTTGGAATGAGCTCTTCCGGTCTACAATCACTTGTCCGTGGGTTATTTTAGGGCACTTGACGTCCAACTGTAAAATAATGGCAATTTTAAGAGTGTGATTCGTAAACTAACTGCAAGTAAATCCAATTACACAGAAAATACTTAACAAATACTTAACAAAAGAATCAGCCTGGTTTTTCAGGTAATGTTAATTTTTTTTTGATGTTTCAATATTGATTTTTCGTTACCAGAATTTTAGCTTTGGAGCATAGCCATTTCATGTTCTCAAATTAAAGACGCGTCTAATGATATACATATCATACGGTAATCTGAACAGACTTGAGACAGTGTTATCGACTCTAATACTAATACAAGTACCTACTTCACAGCTTTTGACTTAATACATCGTCGGGAAGAAAAGTGAGAATTCAGCTAAGATCGGCTTATTGAAGAAGTTAAACTCATGATAATATCAAGTTATTGTGCATTGTCGGTCATTATAATAAATATGTATACTTACGAGGGTCGATTCCAAAGGTACGACTTTTGGTTGGAGTTTGTTCTTATCTTTTTTCATGCTATGTAAAATCTCTCGCACCTTTTCAACATAATGAAAAATTATAGGTTCTCCAACATGTTTTCTGTAAAAGATAATGAATTTTAAGAATGGTCACGGAATGTAATGAATCTGTTTAACAACCACAATTTTACGCGTCAATGAGAATATCTTTTTTACTTGAGATATTAAACAGACTTAGAGATTGTATTGTATGAACTACAGTATATCATCATTATCATCATCATCTCAGTGTTAGTCCTGGCCCTTGATTCTGCTAAAGCAAAACAACTGTCGTGCCACAGTCTCCGCAACATTAAATTTTAGACTTTATGGCTATAGAATTAACGTCCAAAATTAAATGACAATATTTTCTTCACTCGCTTTCGTTCACTCTACAAAAAGCCATTTAATTTTAAACTTAAACGCATTACTTTAAAGGCTAAATCAAATGGAATTTTCTCGCAGACATTGTGGTGTGACAGTGGTTGTGCTTTAGCAGAATCGAGGGCCCGGTCGCAACTGAGGCCTTCGCTTAGGTTCCTACTTGCTTATTGTACTCTTTAGTGTACAATAGACGACAGATAGACTACCGCTGCTGTTGCAATGTGGTAATTTAAAATTTCATTTTTATAATCTAAAATTTAAAGGAGTAACACAATATTTAATTTCAAAATACTTACGAATATATTTTGTTCAATTTATTATATACATCTTGCTTCACCTTCCTCTCCATCCAGGGAGCCGACACTTCGTATTTTGGCGGAGATTCACCTGGATAGTTAGTAGGTAAAGTGACCTGCAATTGTACTATATTTTTGTGCACCTTTACTTCTATTCTGTACGTTTTTGTTGCCTCGTTTTCCGTTATCCACTCACTGCCGTAAATTGCACTTAGGGCTTCAACTTCCTCTGCCTAGTAAAGAAAACAAAAAAAAATTAAAAGTCATATCAAGTAATCTGTGTCATTAGAATGATTTCTTTCTACCTTGATAAAAATTCTTCCTTACGGCTCCAAAAAGTAGTCATTGGTCATAATGATGTACAACGTTACCATCCCTAAATTCTGGTTTCTCTTTTAAGACCTACGGGTCTCGATTTAGTTCGTACTTATGTGCAAAGTTGACCTGATTATGTAGCCGCATTGCAGGGGGTATACAGTAGAAAGAATAGATACTAATTTGACAGCCTCTGTGGCGTAACGGTAGTGAACGCGACTGCTGTGCAGGAGGTATTATAGAGTTCGATCCCCGCTCAGTGCCAACATTTGTATGCATGAATATGACTATTTGCATTGGTCTGGTCGTGCGTCGGAGAGCACGTTAAGCCATCGTCCTAGTTGCCATACGAACATCGTATTTGAAGCCCTAAAAGTCCAACAGCAGGTCTAGCTGCAATGCTTCGATATCGCCCAATATCACCATTAGGTTGCGGAGGTCAGATGGCAATCGTTTCAAGGAAGATATCGAAATTCAGAAAAATCCGCATTTAGGCTGATATAGCGAAAGCGGACCCTATACTCCAAGGTGAAAACTTCTGATGCAAGTGGGATTAACGCTAGGATAAAGAGGAAGAAGAATAGATACTAATTTGTGAACTATAGTCGAACTTTTAATCAGCTGCAGTAAAATGACGTTTTGTGGGATACCACTTTTTGAAGAAAAATAAATAGGGATGTGGCTAAGTGAGCAAGTGAATCATTCAATAAATGAATGATCTTTGATTTAGTTTTAAAGATTCAATATTAAGTTGTAATGTATTTTTTATTATTACATATGATAAAGAATTGATCTTTTTCAGTGAAAGTATAGAATGTACATTCAAAACGAATCAAAAATGTCATAATAATGTTATATGGGTAATCAATATTTTTCAGAATCACTGTCGCTGTCGCTTTCGGTCACACTAATGACAAATCTGTCTGTCTATTCATCATCTATGATGGAGGTGGTACATATTGTGTTCCTCTTTTATAGTGTGAGACACAAAAGTCACTCCACTTAGCCGGTATCACAATGTTGATTACTTCTTGGAAAAAAGTTTTCACTTCTAGCATTTCATACGTCTTATTAAATTATCTGCGACGTGCCCCTTTGCCTGAGACCAAAATAACTCATCGGTTTAATTCACATTGATAAGGGGGCAGTCTTAGAACTCTGATACCTTTACAGCCATCTCGAATGGCCTTCACCATATTTGGTTCAAATGCAATATTTTTAGTGGTCAGCCACTCTTGAATTCGTGCTTTCGTCGACGACAACTTCGGGATTGTTTCGATCGAGAGTGATAGAGCGCGTTGATAATATAATTGAGCGTTGCGAATAATTAGATCATGTAAACTAAGTAAGCTGAATACTTATAGAAGTGTCTCAAACTGACCCGAAGAAATGTTGACCGCCGTGGCACCCACACAAAACACAACTATTAAGTTTGAAGCTTATTTGATACTAACACTTTTGAAATAGCTGTCATGTAAACGTTATTTTTCCATTACAAGAAGTGAAAAAAATCCTCGTGAAATAGACCGTTTTAGCCGTGTCAAAACCGACATGTCCGGAAGATACCACTTATTACGTTTTTATTTGAGATTAAAACTAACATACCTACCTAAACAGCATAAGACTCGAATTTGAAACTTAGGACACTGCTAGGTGTCAAGGATATCTTTCAAATGGGACCTACAACTCATGCTAGCCTAGTACAAAAAAATTAGTATCGCTTCTACATAATATTCAATAACTTGAGTCCACGCCAAAAACTGATATTTCGGTGTATAAAAATCATCACAATTGAAATATTACGGCAAATAGGGTAAAATAATGAATGGATTCCACTACTTTAGAGTATGTTTATATTTTTAAAATATTAAAATCATTACCCAGATATTATATAATATGAATATCTTTTTTCTTATTGAAATTCAAACACAGGTGCTCAAAAGTGGAGGGTAGGTACACTTTTTTTGGAAAACGCTCAATTACGACTACTGCTACTGCATTCGGTATGAGTTTGGGTAGAATGCCGGCGAACCACACCTCGAAACACTTAAAAAGGAAATGTGTAAAAGGATCAACGTTTATACAGCCTTTTATTTATATGAATAATAAATAGAATTAAGTATGATCATTATGAGTAAGTTATGGAACGATTAGAATGATCTTCGGTGAACTGAATCACATCCCTATTGAGATTAGGCTGTAAACATTATTTTACGCAATGACATTTTGAAACGTCATTTTACTGCATCTAATTAAAAGTCGAAGTATAGTAAACATTTTAGAATTTATATACGTACCTGCTTTATTAAATTGTTATCCATATTCATGTTTATACGTAAGTAAAAATGGTGATGACTCTTAAACGTCGAAGGTACGGAGAGTCCTTGTTGTCGCGTCGTGTGTCGATGTGTTCACTGCACCGCTGTCAGCTTCCGACTGTGACTGATCCCAGTCTACGGGCACATAGAATGAATCGTCACCGCATCGGTTTGAAGTAATGTTATGAATATGAATGAATAGAATTATATGCCTTCTTCCGCCACAGCTAGAGCCTATTTTTGCTCAAAAACTTAAAAACTCTTTTTTTGAATGTTGGCCACCTTGTAAGCAATTTTTGAGATTGACTGAATGTTCGATTTTTTTTACTTCAAGATGTTGACGTTATCGTTTTCCAGTACCAGTACTTATCTCCTTTTTTTAATATAAAAGCACTTTGTGAACTTTTTACGTTGACACAATCTAATCATATCATTTATTATTTTGCATAAAATGATTGTGATGTTTCCATAGCTGCGGCATATTTCTCTTTATATAGGTACCTACATACGTTTGATCGAATTGTTAGATAACACTATTGAGCGATTCATGTAATGGTTGTTTAAGATATTGATTATTTCAATTAATGGACGACTATATAATTCTAACCACGAATTGTAAACTACTCTATTTACCTATTTATTTATATGTTATATCTTAGGAGAACTTACAGCTAATCGTTATTGTTACATATATAATTACTAGGAGAAGAAAATCAAAAGTTTTCACTGTCAAATTGCACGAAGTGGACACTTGGCTCCTCAACATGGATACATATAGGTTAGAAATACTAACAAATGTACTGTGTGTAGATAACTAAACTTTCATTTTAAACTTGTTTGGTAATATACTACTACATAGGTATCATGTGGTATTTTACAGTCTTTTAAATAATCTAGTAACATTTGTGGTATTTTATAGCTTTTGAAACTGTAAAATACCACATGCTCTTATAATGTAGTAGCAGTCTACCTGTCGTCTATTGTGCACTAAAAATAAGAAGTTACATGCATATAGGATTTTATTGCTTTTTGTTCCCATTCTTTTCTTTTCGATTCCCTTGTCCAGAGCAGTGGTAACAGCAAGCATTCACTTAAACTCGAGGTTGCTGCTGGCGGTGCTTGTGAGGCGGAACCATCGCGTCACCCTGCACATAGCAACATGCATCAAAGTAGCTGAATCTTACACTACACGTGGTCGACCTCTGCTACATCACTGAGTGCTACAAAGCTACGAGTGTCTACGCTTGGGTTACTGACTGCTAATAATAGTGAAGTGCGTTACGACTCCTGTACAATTATTAACTTTTTTATCATAGCATTCGTTGACTATTTCCGGCCGGGATAAATCAGCAAAAGAGAGGCGTAGAGAAACGTCAGTTATCTTTATACGTAAAGCGTAAGTTAATGATGGCAACGATTTATTTTTCTCACTACAATTCCTTTTTTTTATCGTGTGAAATGTCCTCATGGATATTACCACTCCCGCCGGGGCCGGAAGAGGAGGTTATGTCAGACTCGAACCGACTAAAACGCACGCCGTCTGTGGGCCGTCGGTTGCCGGAGGTGAGGTTGTCGTAGTCATATCCCTCGCACCCCGGCCGACCCAGGGCCAAATCTCTCGATCTGGCGCTCATCCTGTGTGGGGACCACGGAGTTCCCAACTCAACCCCGGGTATGGGGAGGCACGCAATGCGCGCCGCCACCGCGGCCTGCTTCTGCTAGGGTGACGGGCGGCTTCACCCGTCACCCCCAGGCCCGTCTCACTACAATACCTATGCACATTGAACGACACAGTTCCTTCTTGCAGGTTATGTTTTTGGAATCTTTACAAATAAATATTAGAGGTGACTATTATTATATAGGAGGAGGTAAACTTGTTTTGAGGTTAGTCGTAGCGTAGCCCTCATAGCCTTGAGCTGGAAAATATGTCTGTATCTAACGTTTAAAGCACACGTGCTGAATTTTGACAAGAGTGGGCTTCAATATAAACCTTTTAGAAAGCCACGTACTAATTTAAAAGTATTTAATTCGCATTTTTGTAAAAACCTAAACTTTTAAAGACCACGCGACGTTTCGTGGTAATTTTCCAAAACTTTCGAAAAGGTGCACCTGCCATTATTTTATGATAAGAAAATATACTGAACAGTATTCTTCTTCTACACTTTAAATATGTTTCAAATGGTTTGCAATTCTCTTATAGGAATGGAACAGAAAAATAGCCGATAAAAATACTGCACTATTTTCCTTTTATTTTTACATCTCTTTTAATATTTTTAACGACAAGTAGATAAGAAATTAGATAACCGGTGTTGTTTTCGTTGAACTATATTGGTGGATTAACTTTAGTGCTAATCTTGTCTCACATAAATCGTTGTTTCTAGAGGCGGAGGCACTTATCTTGTTTGTATTGTAGTTTAAAATACAAACAAGATTTATTTCTGTACTTGATTTCTTTGTTTTCTTTGTACTTTGCACGATATTTGTACTTGCTTTTTTATACTTTGTAGTGGCATTTTAGTTTTCGTGGTGGTTACAGGTCTGGTAACGATTTTCAGCGGATTTGCGCCTTATCTATACTAATATTATAATCAGGAAAGAATTGGCGTCTCTGAATCCGTACCGTTCTTGGTGCAGAGGCTGGCCGTCGCAATCCAGCGTGACAGTGCACACAGCGTGATGGACACTTTTGCACCAGTAGCAATCAGAGCCTGGTTATTTAGACTGTTTATACTGGAGATTGATGGCACTTGGTGAAACTTGCTACACATATTGAATAAATCACTTGTACTTTTCCACAATTATTTATTTATTTGAACCTTACCGGTTTCACCTTACGGCATTATCAAAGGTTTACAATGGTTTAAACTAAAAAACTACAATATTTTATGTGTGGGTACTTTTAAAAAAGAGTATACCAGCTTTAACTTTATTCCCCAAAATTTGGAGAAATTTAAATTTTCATAAACGTAATTATGTTTTGTAATAGTACATTATGGTACAAGTGAGCAACGTTGGTGATTACCGCCGAGGCGTCATTGAGACCCGAGCCGACAGCCGAGGACGGTAATCATCATGCTCACACGTGCCATACGACGTTTTACAACACACTTGCGAATAAAATAATACTACAAATACTAAATAAACAATAGGTACTACAAATTAATTCGTTTTCCTATGCGCGCGCATTTAACAATGGCGGTCGACCATATTTAAAAAAAAATGAGGTTTGAACTTAACTTTTTTTTACTCTGTTTTTTTTTTCTGTACTTAGAGAAAAAAAAAGTTAAATTTGAGCAAAAATTTTGTTTATTACACAAGTATTACAAGTTGAAATTATTTATTTAAATACGAAAATGCATCAAATGACCATACAATAGGCGTATTAATTTATTCGTACTATTAAACACGTTATTTTTTGTATCAAAACTTTTTTAAGAACATAGACAATTATAGACACTTCCTATAAAATTTAAAAAAGAATCTATAACTCACTTTTGTGAATAATAGCAATGAAAAAGTCACAGTTTTATAATAGGTGTCATTCCGTTAAATTGCAAAATCCGTAAAATTGCGGTAAAATAATATCACTGTTATGAGCAGGTGTGTTGTAAAATAATTTATACATTATAAAATTAATTTTATTACAGTGAAATGTCAAATATAAAATGTCAAGGAATTATAATTAAATTAAATTAAACTAATTGTCAAATTAATGATGTCAAATGGATTACATACTTAGATTACAATATATAAAAATGTCAGTTACAACAACCCTCGCCACCATGCCCTGAATGACCTACTGCGGAGGGCTTTAGTTTCGGCGGATGTGCCTTGTACCCTCGAGCCGCCGGGGTTGTCCAGGTCGGATGGCAAGAGACCGGATGGCTTAACTCTTGTGCCGTGGAGGAGGGGTAGGTGCTTGGTGTGGGATGCGACCTGCGTCAGTACTGTGGCGGCGAGTCACGTGGGCCGCACGGCTCTTTCTCCAGCGGCTGCAGCCGAAGATGCGGCTAGTAAAAAACTAGCGAAATACGCAGCTTTGGAGCCGCAATATACCGTGGTGCCAGTCGCGGTCGAGACCATGGGCAGTTGGGGCATAGACGCAAAAAAATTGGTGGCAGATATAGGCCGTAGGATACGTGACAAATCTGGTGACTCTCGCTCTGGCTCGTACCTGGTGCAAAGAATAGCCATCGCGATTCAGCGCGGTAATGCGGCCAGCGTGCTGGGCTCCTTTGCGCGAGATGCGACGCGGGGCGGGTTATTTGTTTGACAAAAGCATTGCTGGCTACCTGACATCTGATCTTGAATAATTGTAATTTGTTGATTGAATAAAAATTAAATAGTTACAACAATAAATTAATAAATTAAGATTACAACGAATTAATAACAAATAAATAGGTATGTATTGTCATTATTATTGTAATAGAGGTGAACGGCTCAGATCTAACTGTTGGTTTATTATATTGTTTCTGTCCGTGTTTGTCAGTCTGTTTATTTTCAGTGCTTCTAGGGCGTTCATTTTCCTGCCTTTGTCACATAGACGCAGAGCTTTAAAACCAACTTTTGGGTCAAAAGTGTGGTTTTCCAGAAGCAGGTGTTCTGCAAAATTGGACTCAGTTTTTTTGAGTCTCCAGCCTCTGACATGTTCAGCGACTCTAATTTCAAAGGATCGTCCAGTTTGGCCAACGTATTTTCTGTTACAGGTGGAACATGTCAGCTCGTATATACCACTCCTCTGTGGAATTGGGGTTGCATCCTTATTATTACAGATTAGATTTTTTAAATTGTGAGTGGTATAAAAAGCTGCTTTGCATTCAGATAGATTTCTGGCACATTTGTACGAAATATGACCAATGTACGGTATACGAGCCCATCGTTTTTTGGGTGTTTCCACGGTCATGGATGCATCTCCCTTGTACGCCAGACCTGCGACAGTCCTGCATCTTCCACGTGTATAGTTACACGTGGAAGATACAGGACTGTCGCAGGCCTATCTATTAGTTGGGATGGGTAACTATTATTGGTCGCTATGGCCTTAATCACTGTCAATTCATCCTCAAAATCTGAGTGCGACATCGGGATCGACAGTAGTCGGTGCACCATCGAGTGGAACGCGGCGTGTTTATGACTTATTGGGTGCCTAGAATTTACGTGTATTACATTATCGGCGAAGGTGGGCTTTCGGTAAATTTTAAATATATGTCTGTTGTCAATTAATGTAATAGTGATGTCAAGAAAATTAATTTTGTCCTGTCCTATTTCTATAGTGAATTGTATTTTGGAATTAATTGTATTAATAAATGTCAAAAAAATATTTAGGGTGTCTATATTTCCGGTCCATAAACAAATAATGTCATCTACATATGTACCTGGGTGTTTCTTTGAAACCGAGTGTATTTGCCTCATTGATATGGCTCAATTTTTTTTTTACTTTTAGACTTTAACTCACATAAAATCGTGACCAGATCTTTATATGTTATATCATATTTCGAAGGCACTGATTTGTACCCAGTAGTTTAGGAAATAGACTGTGCTGATAAATTGGTCAACCAGATTAATGATGACCAAGGCAGATGAATGGACTTTTGCACCATATTAATTAGAAGCATGTAGATAAATGAGAATAACATATTATCTGCAATTAACTTTATTATAAAATATCTGGCAATCATCATCACCATCTGCATAAAGACGCATTTTCCTGATTGCATCCGTGGCCAAGATGACCTCGGAGCTCAGGGTCCGCCTTCCGGCTCTTCCTCCTCCACTTCGCACGATCTTGGGCGTCAATGGCAGTGAGACCATTTGCACGCATATCACCCTCCATGGCGTCAAGCCAGGACTTCTTGGGCCTACCCCTTTTACCTGGACCCGGTGGAGGCACCATCCGCGCCATTGCTAGGCATTTGTTACCCACGTAGCCTGGCGGTTGCCGCAAGACGTGGCCGCACCAGCAAAGGCGGCTCTCATGCATTTTATTCGCGATGTCACGGACGCGAAGGTTGCGGATGCGAGAGTTCCTCACGCGATCTTTACGCGTGACGCCACACATCCATCGCAGCATTTTCATCACCGTGACACGTAGTTCTTGCTTGTGTCGCTCCAGCAGCGGCCACACCTCGCAACCATGTAAGAGAACAGGTCTAATGATCGTCTTATAGACCTGCCTCTTCAACCTAACTGGCATTTTGGGATCACGCGTGACGCCAGTCATTTCTCGCCACTTGGCCCACGCGGTAGCAATCCATGCCCTGACGTCGTAGTTGATTTCACCAGTCACATGAAGTAAGTACAGATCCCAGGTACTTAACCTTAGGGACCTCGTCGGGTCCTACAGCTTTCTGGTTCTTCATGCGGCGAATGGCAGTCTCGACTTCTGCAGGCGTAATCGGTGGCACTATTCCTTGATTCAGAGGGAGGTCTGGTGGCTGCAACTCTTTATGCTGCTTATTCAGCAGCTGGTGGTAGATGGGCGCCATCTCTCCTTCACCGCGACTTTCTCGTACAACAGATTGAATGTCTTCAGTCTTGAATGCAGCGGCACTTGGATAGACCCTGTGCCGCTTTGGCCCTGGACCGCGCCAACTTTTGCCCCTCAGACGATTCCACTTGTAAACATCATTTTTGTACACACGGCGCCAGACCTCGGTTTACAGGCCACACCAACATAAAGGAAGTGTGCGTGACAGCAATACTATTAATACATTGCTTAAAGATGTGTGTCATAACAAGTAAACCAATCAGGGCCTTTGACGCACTCACACAATTGCTATTTTACTTACATAAAATGCACCAAGGTTATAATATCATATTCTAAATTAATTTTATGAAATGTATGCAGCATTTTGTTTCTATAACTAATAGGAGTTATCAAATTTAGTCACTATACTATCTGTTCTCATAGTCGAGATGGATAAGAATGCAAGTAAGTAAGTTTGGACCTCACCGTTGTCGCCGGTCGTTGGTTCGGAACTTAACAACGGAATTCTCTTTTTGTCATTCGTGCATCTTTATGTCAGTCAATTTAATAGACATAACATTTTATTTTATGTTCCAATATCTTTTTAGAAGTTTATAATAATTATACTTATGTGTTTTTTATATTTTTTATTAAAGATCAAATATTTTTATCTGATACTTAATTAATTATTATCTATAAATAATTAATTATACCCATACTTAAGAAAAATATCATGCTTATAATAGTAAATATATTATTGCATTGCAACAATAAGTTAATTATTTTATTTTCCTTTCCTTTTATCCATTAAGAATAAATAGTATCATCAAGGAAATATACAAAAAATATATTAAATTATATTATATATATGAATTTTATACACTTAGTTTCCTGTAAATAAACTAGACCAATCGGACTTCAATATATTGAGGAACAAAAAGTGCACCTCGCTCGAGGACCGAACCTGGTATTGATTCTATTGGTTCAGCTGCATATTTAAACCATTCAGCTATATCTACTTATTCATTTTTCGCTAAATATGCTATTATAACTTGGTGCAGTGGCTATCATCAATACCTATATTTCATGTAAGTAAAATAGCGAATGTGTGAGTGCGTCAAGGGCCCTGATTGGTTTACTTGTTATGACACACATCTTTAAGCAATGTATTAATAGTATTGCTGTCACGCACACTTCCTTTATGTTGGTGTGGCCTGTAAACCGAGGTCTGGCGCCGTGTGTACCATATTCAACAAATAAAGGACATTGAACTTTGAACTTTGAACTTTGTACTTTGAACTTTGAACTTTGGACTTTGAACTTTGAACTTTGAACTTGAACTTTAACTTTAACTTTGAACTTTAAACTTTGGTATATAGCCGTTGCAAGTGGTCTCGTTTGGCCCTGGCTACGGCTCTCCAGGGGGTGAATTTGCATCTTTGTACGCATCGCGGTCTACGGAAGATTTGAACGCTTGCTACTTTTATAGAGGGCTTTCTTGGCCCTGATATCTTTCTGGACTGTGTCGTTCCACCAACAAATGTCCCTGTTACACTTGCGTCCACCCTTAGACATACCGAGTGCCGCCCTCCCCGCTTCAAGAATAGCTGCCTGAATCCTGTCCCAGCAAACCTGTACTGGTTCGTCTACAGCATCAGCGTACTTGTCATTGATGGCTGAGACGAGACTTTGGGACTTGACTTCATCAAGCGGCCACCACTTGATTCTGCGTTGGGCACGCTCAGCACGTTTGCCTTTGGGTTTCACGCGGAGGTCCATGACAAGGAGACGGTGTTGGCTAGTGAGACTCGCCCCGGGTATAACCTTGCAGTTGGCCACCTAGCTGATGCTGTGCCTCCTATTGAGTAGGAAATCGACCTGGGTAGAGCGCCCCCCGCTCTTGTAGGTGTTAAGATGTTTGGATTTCTTTTTGAAGTACGTGTTCACGATGGCATGAACGGCAGTCGCCCATGTTCTGAAGATGTGCTCACCCTCTGGGGTATCCAAAGCCACCGTGAACACGCTCAAACTCCTCACACCCACCACCCACATGACCGTTCAGGTCACCACCCAGGACACCCTGCGACAGTGGGCTGTCACGACGCACTTCCCTGAGTTGGTCCCAGAATGAGATCTTTTCGGCTGCGCTACGCCTAGCCTGTGGCGCGTAGGCACTTATCAAGTGGGTTACAATTCCATTGATAAGCACCCTCACGACCATAAGTCGCAACGTCCGGGAGAGCACCACGAATCAGGTGCACCTGTGTACATCAGCTGGTAGCCGTCCCTAATGTGCATGGAGCTACTGCCACCCCAACGAGTCTCCTGCAGGAATGCCACGGCCACTCTCTGCCTGCAGAGTACGTCAGCCAACTCCCTCGTGCGACCGGTCAACGTGCCAATGTTCCACGTTGCGAAGCAGAGTTTTTGGGAACTACAATGTTGGCCTAACATCTTTAGCCGTGCCCGGCTCAGGCATGGTAGCCCTAGCCGACTTGCGACACAAGGCGGGCGGCCCTCATGCGCACCGTTTTGCGGCGGTGCCCTACCCTCATCGTATTCCCTTATTCTTATAACCATTTATGTTGTGATTTGGCATTTTTTGGCCTTTCCGGGGGCAATTGCCAACCTCCAACCCCGAAGGGAAAGCCAGCGCCAGAGCCTCGTCGGTTCTTCAGCAGGTGCACCGGCTTGCACGTAAGGTTGGCTTGGGGCCCAAGATCTTGGTGGACCCCCTTGCACCTAAAAATTCTTTTAAATTAAAGCTCATAAAAACGTAAAAAAAAACTGGTCATATGATGAAACTGTTGTTATTTTTAATTAATCCTAATTTATCTGGTCCGGTCAAATTCATCTGGGTATAAAAGCCAGATAAAACCAGACTAATGGGAGCCAGACAAATTAGAAATTTATAGTTAATCGAACCCTGCACCTTTATTTGTGAACAGATAGAATAAAAGGTGTAATTAACATGAATAGACAACATTATGACAGACCTTGGTTTAGTTTCAAAACATAACTAAAAACCCGCAATCCATGAAAGAATACAGATTAATTATGCGACATACGTGACAAACTCCCAAATAACAACTTTCAATCATATTTTTTAACAAAATATAACCCTTGAACGTGCAAGTGTTCGATAGCTTGCTACTGACTGACGCAAACAATCACGAGTTGGTATTCATAACAAATATTCTGTGTTTACATTGAAATTATGCTTGAACAAGATGCGCCAGTTGAATTATTATTTTCGTCGGGGACATTTTTTAAAGTAATGTAATTACGAAGATATCCAATTATTTTTAATTTCAGTTATAACATATCAAGAAACATGTATTCAAATATCGATGCAACATTCTTATTTTAATATAATTGCTTCTTAAGATCGCAAAAAATCTAATAATTCAACAAAAAGCGGCATGGGGACACACCAGATTAATTAGTTTTTACTGTTTTCTGTTAGTTAAATTATTGCTTCTATTAAATAATCCCAATTAATTAATATATGCGTCGATAGACATTTTTCTTTACTATGTAACCTGAAATTTTTGTGATAATTGGAGAATAAATTGATATGTTCTTCAGTAAAAAACATGTCTAATCTGGTTTACAAAGAATCACCCACCTATACCAGCAAGCAATAAATGGTTTATACATACTGTTCGTTAGAATTTGCTTTTCAATACAATTCATAAAAATATCTGCACAAACCGGTAAGGTTCAAATAAATAAATAATTGTGGAAAAGTACAAGTGATTTATTCAATACCTGGTTATTTAATTAGTCTGTACTAATAGCGCGTCTGAATAACATATACCTATATTATGTATTATTACTTTGAATACAAAATAACCTATTACCTAATGTTAAGCCATTAAAAATCGAAATATTAGAAATGTTGTTAAATGAGAACAAATTGCTTGTTCGAGCTAAATTATTTTTAAATGAGTCCATGACGTCTGGTTCTTAGAATAACTAAATATTCTATGTTTCTTAATATTAATAAATTACCATTTTTAAAGCGAATGCATTTTTGGAAGTACATTGAAATAAGGATTTTGAAAAAGTTTTGTTTAGATATTTTGACCGTGTATTGATAAGTTTTAACGGAAATTGTAGTTCAAATAAAATGTTGTTTCATATTAGTTGCTAAGTTTTCAACAATACTAAGATGATACATTGAAATAAAAACATTTATCAATGGATTCCGCATAATAAATGCTTCAAAATTTCATTCAATTGTTTGGGCGGAGTTATCAAAATTAATGTTTAAAAATGATTGTAACATCATTTTTATTGATTGCGATAGTTCGCATGAATGTCGGTAGATGGCTCCCACCGTCGCTCTAAAGACGGATGTATAGAGGAGTTTGGATCGACTTCGCACGGGTCTCGGCAGCTTAGTGGTCAGAGCATTCCCCCTGTAAGGGAAAGATCGTGGATTCGAGTCCCGCCAGAGCTCGATTCTCTTTTCTCTTTCATAACTAATATGATATTATATTATTATTAAATTTATTCTTATTCCATTAAAAGGTACATATTATATTCAATTATATGTGAATAATTTTTCTAAATATTAGGTTTTAAGGCAAAAGAGTTACAGATTTTTGAGACGTTGAACCCGTTTTTGGACCATAGTGCGTCGCCTCAAATTATTATTTTAAATTCTGTGATTAGATATATTATGGTTTAACTCCAAACTTTTATTGCTCCTATGCCATTTTTATCTTTTTGCTACGCCCACTACCTCGAGGTTGCTGGGGCGGCGCTTGTGGCTCGGGGGGCGTAACCATCGCGCCTGTGACTGTTGCCTACACTACGCGGATCGACCTTTGCTACGTCACTGGGTGCTACAATGCTACGAGTGTCTACGCGTGGATGTTTACTGACTGCTCCGCCAACACGCATCTATAATATTGAAGTAGTTTTCAAGTGAAAGTATAACAAACCTCCTCACATTCATACAGCCTCACATACTTACAAACTTTCGCTTTTATAATATTAGTAGAATTTCCACCATTGTTTTACAATTTACAAATATTTGCTCTGAGTGGGGATCGAACCCGCGCCTCCTGCGTAGCGGCCACGTTCACTATCGCTATGACACAGGCTAGGCAGGCAGCATCTTATTTATTATTCCTAGTATAATTTGTCTCAACGACTTTTAGACGAACTTTTCTAAAATTACTTCTTAGAAGGAATACATCATCATCATCGGAGCACCAATCACAGTTGCATTGAATGCTTACAATTTAACGCCCCTCTCTCCTTTCTCTACCTTATCATGCTTTACTGAAACGACTGCTATTCGAACCCCGTGAGGAATAAAATAGGGAATTTATTAGAGAACTAAGTTTCTAATAAGTCAATGAATAAAACAACATGTAACAAATTAAATTAAATATTTAATTATTTACTTATAATAATATATTACTACACTAAAGAAAAAACGTACAATTTATTAACCAATCAGATTAAACAATAACTTAAATAATACTAAATTAAATTAAGACTAGAAACTGTTATTACTAAAGAAGATAAAATGCTAACTTTTAAACTCTCGCGGTCCATGATATATTATAATATTAACGGGAATTAACGCGATCATGTTAAGATCGCATTAATTTCCGTTAACATTATTGTTTATAGATAAAATGATTGTTATTTATGCTCAATATTATATTATAACAATGTTATTTTTTATTGAAGTTAATTCTACTTAACCTAAGTTTATCACCGCTTCCGAGGCGCTAGTGCACAGGAAGCGGCGCAACAAACTCCATCGCGGTGTTTTCTCCAAGACGTCAAGTTGACAATAAATAATTCTTAAGAATATACGTTGGTGTAAATAATGTACAGTCGGAAAAGAATTACTTATTTTCTTTACAGGCTACACATTATTGTTCTTGTGTCAAAATAAGAACTTTACAATGATAATTCACAATGGTAAAAATTTAAACTTACTTATGATACAACGACTTATGATAATAAAATAACTAATTTATAATAAGATTACTAACTAACGTCAATGTTTTTTCTAATTGTACTTAAGTTGTACTTTGTTGAAATACTGGAAAGATTAAGATTAGAATATAGGTTCACGATGATAATGATAATGATGGTGATGATGACAGGTTCACGCTACGCTGAAAAACGAAGTAGGTACCTATCTACTTGCTATTGAGAAGGTTACTTAAAAAAACATAAAGACTACCATACCAAAGTAATAAATAAATAAATAAATAAATCAAAAAGATTACCTACTAAGTTCATAATTATAGTAACCCACGTATTACTTTGAGTACTTCGAAAAGAATGGACAGTAAGTTAGTGTAGTGTAATCAATTGTAAAGATTTCAAAAAGGAACACAAAGGTTTCAACTAACCGGTTCGGTGCTACGTTGCTTTTAAACTATTAATTCTTATGACCTGTTATTTAAAACTAAGTTATTGGTTTAAAATAAACCAGAAAGAAAAGATTTTATTATCATTTGTTTAAACCGATTTAAAGTCTTTGAAGTAAATAATCCTTGGATAACTACACTACCTACCCTTTTGTTTGTACACTTATCGGCTGATGCAGGCGGTACTCGGGTAGTCAGTAGTCACCAACGTCTAGCACTCTTCCGTGCCCTAGAAGGTGAACAGAACGTAAAACGCAAACAGAAATCGGCAGGTAGGTAAGTAGGTAGGTACCTACCTGAGTAGGTAGGTAGGTAGTATGTAGTATCTACTTATGTTGCTTCATACAAAACAAAATGTCTGAAATATTATCATAGGTACAGTAAGATTTGCCATTTCACCTGCTTAACGAACGTGAATTTACAAAATTATACTGCTTCATTTTCTTCCTTCATTAATAGGCAGGTAGAGAGAGGAAAGGTTTTTCTTTGGCTGCTGGATTCGCACCCATACACGTAGCGAACCGCGAGGTGCGGCGGCGAGTAGGTAGGTAAATATAACATGCAAGTGCCTGCTTAGAGTGAGCGTGGCATGCACAGATAAATAAAGACTAATAACAGAAAACAAATGTTATTATCAAAAATCTTTTTATTATCAACATATTTACAAATTGACCTCAGGGTTGATAAAGCCTGTGGGTCATTCCAGGGTCCGGGGTTATTTAGCTGTCTTCAAAAAGCCCGCTTGCTGTAGCACCTGTCTTGTAGCATTATTTATGTGCTTAAACCTGTCGGGCCCTAAATGAATACCGCCATACCTAGAAAAAAAAATAGTAAACTTCTTAATACATTTCATACATAGTTTCAATCCTTATGCCATGGACATAGGTACGGTCATAGGGAAAAGGACCCAATAATTGTGTCTAGTGTTATCTGAATCGATTTTATGAATGAAGGTATAATAAATTCATCTAAGTATTACTTACCACCGCGTTACAACCACCATTGTATTTTTTTGGTTCAGCAATTGCATAAGGTACAGCATTCTGCCAGCTGCGTGCGCCTCCCCGTCATCGTCACAGTCTTGTAGGATGGTAGAACCCTTGGCCGTCTTCCGTTCTATGCGGTACGCGTAGATATTATGTTTCGCGTTCTGAATTTTCCTGTTCAGTTTTAGTTCGTTCAGGAATGCACTGAAATTTGAATGATATGGATGTGAGCGACGAAAAACAAACTAATTTTACAACTCAAAAAAAAAATTGTAATTAGATTATGTTTGTAAATCAAAGATATTATATAAAAAGAAGTAGATATGTTATTGCGCGAAAATCGTGAAGATCCGAAAACGAGTCAATTGGAACGTTTGCCTCTAGTACCGCGTGCCGAGCGGCGCCGGTCGGACGTTGAGCGGAAGCATCAGTGACTTAAAAAAATAACGAAAATGCCATCGAATGTTTATAGACACTGCATGAACTATTACTCTAAAGTTAATACACCAAAAGTGTAGATGAATTAAAAATGTGTGTGTATATGAGTTCGGCACATTTTTCTACGTTGATTTGTAAGCATATGACATGTCTATGTTATGAAATGTCATTGTTGTAAATAGACCAAAAGTGAGATGTTTGTGAATAGACCAAAAGAGAGAGTGAGAGAGAAAGGTAAGGCCCCGGCCACAACTCCACGGCACGGCGCCGTCCGCCGTCGCCGTCGACGGCGACGGCGCCGCGCCGTCGAAATTCACGGCGCCGCCGTGCTACAAGATGGCTACAAAAAGTGGACGGTGTGTTGCAGGGGGCGATTCTCAATCGAAATTTCTCAGATGGCGAGCGCGCAATGACATAATATAGTGTCTTACTAAAAATACGTCAATGTTATTAATTTACATGAATTATATTATTATTTATATTACAACATTTTACTTTAATATTTCAGTGATATATTAATGATATTTCATAAAATTTCGAATTCATTATTAAAAACATATTTTTTGTGGGTGGTGCTTGTCGCGATTCTGATTAGTAATTAGATACGCAAATGACGCGAAAATCCGCCCCAACACAACATAGGATCACGGTCCTATGTTTCGAATCGCGTCTTTCAAAGACTAATGATACGTCAACCAAGAAGTGACAGTGAGACAACAAACGTATTAAATATATGATGAAAGAGTGCGTTTTTCAGCCTCAAATATCAAAGAACAAACGGAACTACTACACTTCACGCTTAATTTTATTTTTTCTATATTTACATTTCTTGAAATAAGATTACGAAACGTATTATAAAAATTACAAACTATGTCAAATTTAGGGTTGTCAATACAAATAAAAATTAGTTTTCCCATGCATTTGGAAGATTTTAATTAATGAGGTGAACTTCTTTGCTAATTAATAAAAAATGAACTTTAGACAGTAATAATAATTATGTATAATTTAAATCATATTACATATTTTAGTTATCTGAAGATCTAAGATGCACGTTGGCGTACACTTTTAAGCATTTCGAGTATATAAGGTACCAGCCATCCTGCTGTACTGTTATGTCCTTTTTGTGGGCATCCGAAGGGATACCCACACGATAAAGAAATAACAGACTTATAGTTTGGATGACATTATAGGCTACATTTTATCCCTGTATAGGTTCCTCTAGATAATTTTAGATAATTTAGATGTCAAAAAACATATTTTTTAAGAAATGTCATTAAGGTCGAAAGTAGCTTGCGGTCGGGTTTTTCAATCTCAATGCGATAGTCATTATAAAAACTATCTAGAGAAACCTATACAGGTATAAAATGTAGTCTATATTGTCATCCAAACTATAAATCTGTCCTTTTTGTTGAGCGAAAATCCTCTCAGATACCCATAAAAAAGGACATAATAGGTAGGCAGGGAGATAGATCTTTTTTTCCCATTTGCGTTATTTTATCCGAAAAAGAATTAATCGTGAAAGACATTTCAGATGTAATTTGACAATAATTATTTAGGGAAAATTTTCATATGGTACGCCACACTGAATTTTTCTCTGAATTAATATCGCCATTTCAATCAAACCGAGACGTCATCCGTCAAGCTCGTGACTTGTGTGAAAGGGATAAAATATAAATGTTTACTTCAGAATTTTTACGTTCGTAAAGCTTCGTAAAGGTTCGTAAAGTTTCGTTTTCAGGTTACAGTTTTTTTGACATCGAACTATGAAGTCGACTACTCTAATTGGGGAATTGCCCTCCCTTATGTCACACTTTCCACGGCGCCGTAGCACGGCGCCGTGAATTTCTACGGCGCGGCGCCGTCGCCGTCGACGGCGACGGCGGACGGTGCCGTGCCGAAGAGATGTAGCCGGGGCCTAAGTACTGTTCTCAAGACAAGGCCTCGTTGTGAACCGATAGTCTATTGATTCAACGTTACTTATTATTTTTTTTGGATATACCTATTATTGTAAGTTGTAAACGGTACCTCGTTTTAATGGTCTATATCACACACAATAAGTACCTAGTTAGGTAATATAGGTAGTCTAGAAACACTCAGCAAGGAAATTACCCTAGATATAAAACACTATGGTAAAGATGGATAACTCTAGAGATTTCGATATAACGTGAAGATAAATTAACATTATTGTATGCACTTACTCAACCTCTTCAGTGCTGTGTACTTGTGCTGCGTGCCCTTGGAATGAGCTCTTCCGGTCTACAATCACTTGTCCGTGGGTTATTTTAGGGCACTTGACGTCCAACTGTAAAATAATGGCAATTTTAAGAGTGTGATTCGTAAACTAACTGCAAGTAAATCCAATTACACAGAAAATACTTAACAAATACTTAACAAAAGAATCAGCCTGGTTTTTCAGGTAATGTTAATTTTTTTTTGATGTTTCAATATTGATTTTTCGTTACCAGAATTTTAGCTTTGGAGCATAGCCATTTCATGTTCTCAAATTAAAGACGCGTCTAATGATATACATATCATACGGTAATCTGAACAGACTTGAGACAGTGTTATCGACTCTAATACTAATACAAGTACCTACTTCACAGCTTTTGACTTAATACATCGTCGGGAAGAAAAGTGAGAATTCAGCTAAGATCGGCTTATTGAAGAAGTTAAACTCATGATAATATCAAGTTATTGTGCATTGTCGGTCATTATAATAAATATGTATACTTACGAGGGTCGATTCCAAAGGTACGACTTTTGGTTGGAGTTTGTTCTTATCTTTTTTCATGGTATGTAAAATCTCTCGCACCTTTTCAACATAATGAAAAATTATAGGTTCTCCAACATGTTTTCTGTAAAAGATAATGAATTTTAAGAATGGTCACGGAATGTAATGAATCTGTTTAACAACCACAATTACGCGTCAATGAGAATATCTTTTTTACTTGAGATATTAAACAGACTTAGAGATTGTATTGTATGAACTACAGTATATCATCATTATCATCATCATCTCAGTGTTAGTCCTGGCCCTTGATTCTGCTAAAGCAAAACAACTGTCGTGCCACAGTCTCCGCAACATTAAATTTTAGACTTTATGGCTATAGAATTAACGTCCAAAATTAAATGACAATATTTTCTTCACTCGCTTTCGTTCACTCTACAAAAAGCCATTTAATTTTAAACTTAAACGCATTACTTTAAAGGCTAAATCAAATGGAATTTTCTCGCAGACATTGTGGTGTGACAGTGGTTGTGCTTTAGCAGAATCGAGGGCCCGGTCGCAACTGAGGCCTTCGCTTAGGTTCCTACTTGCTTATTGTACTCTTTAGTGTACAATAGACGACAGATAGACTACCGCTGCTGTTGCAATGTGGTAATTTAAAATTTCATTTTTATAATCTAAAATTTAAAGGAGTAACACAATATTTAATTTCAAAATACTTACGAATATATTTTGTTCAATTTATTATATACATCTTGCTTCACCTTCCTCTCCATCCAGGGAGCCGACACTTCGTATTTTGGCGGAGATTCACCTGGATAGTTAGTAGGTAAAGTGACCTGCAATTGTACTATATTTTTGTGCACCTTTACTTCTATTCTGTACGTTTTTGTTGCCTCGTTTTCCGTTATCCACTCACTGCCGTAAATTGCACTTAGGGCTTCAAGTTCCTCTGCCTAGTAAAGAAAACAAAAAAAAATTAAAAGTCATATCAAGTAATCTGTGTCATTAGAATGATTTCTTTCTACCTTGATAAAAATTCTTCCTTACGGCTCCAAAAAGTAGTCATTGGTCATAATGATGTACAACGTTACCATCCCTAAATTCTGGTTTCTCTTTTAAGACCTACGGGTCTCGATTTAGTTCGTACTTATGTGCAAAGTTGACCTGATTATGTAGCCGCATTGCAGGGGGTATACAGTAGAAAGAATAGATACTAATTTGACAGCCTCTGTGGCGTAACGGTAGTGAACGCGACTGCTGTGCAGGAGGTATTATAGAGTTCGATCCCCGCTCAGTGCCAACATTTGTATGCATGAATATGACTATTTGCATTGGTCTGGTCGTGCGTCGGAGAGCACGTTAAGCCATCGTCCTAGTTGCCATACGAACATCGTATTTGAAGCCCTAAAAGTCCAACAGCAGGTCTAGCTGCAATGCTTCGATATCGCCCAATATCACCATTAGGTTGCGGAGGTCAGATGGCAATCGTTTCAAGGAAGATATCGAAATTCAGAAAAATCCGCATTTAGGCTGATATAGCGAAAGCGGACCCTATACTCCAAGGTGAAAACTTCTGATGCAAGTGGGATTAACGCTAGGATAAAGAGGAAGAAGAATAGATACTAATTTGTGAACTAGTAAACATTTTAGAATTTATCGATCCCTCCTACGTAGACTATGGTAACCCCAAAATGACAACTTTACAGGAGAGCTGTTTGAATGTACAAAGTTGTATAAAATTTTAGATTACGCAGTTATTTACTTAAAAATTGCTATGATGCCTAGATAAATAAAGTACTTTATAATAATATTAAACGATATGAAAATATTTTACCAGATTTTGAGATATTGATGTTACTACATTTTACACCGTATTCTAAAATAGTAAATTTATCGTAAGTATTACATACTACTTTATACGTCGAAAAATAAACTACTTTTAGTATTGTAAGTAACACTCACTATATTCTTCATCGTAACTTAACATTTGATTTAAATTATAATGTAGTACATACAATAATTTACGTTGAGAAATTTGAGTGTTCTAAATATAATAAAATCTAGAATATAATATTAAATCAACTTTTATTAGAAATAAAGAGTTATGTTAGGAAACATACAAAATTTGCAAAATGAAACTTTGAGAAATTACTATAATTTTTAAGTCCCTTATTGTTTTTTTAATAATATTCACTATAAACCTTAAACTTTTTTTACTTTATAAACTTTATAGCGTGGTATTTAGGTATATTAGTTTCCCACGGTACTGTGAGTTCTACAAGCACTGTACGTCTATGCGATCGTGAAAAAAGGAATATTATGCGTGTTTGTGGCTAATCCTTTTTTCGCTCTAGCTACCACCAAACTTACAGCCTCACGTATGATTTTTAATACCTTATCATGTCGGCGCGAGTAATGACCCTGTCTTATAGCGTCCTAAAACCCACTAGCATGAGTTCCATGTTTTATTTGTGGCTTTTCCCCACCTGACTAGATTGCTTTGGTCGGGGAGGGTCAACTGGAATACATTTAGGTAAAATTTAAGTAAGGCCGGTGACCAGTCGTATATTATGGTACGCCATTTCAAGGCTATGGGAATACTTGAAGAAAACATTTTGTTATTTCTTTAAATGTTTGCTTCTTAATATTACCTAGACCTAATCTACCAGTCTGCGAGCCTATCATGATTTTTTTATGGAACTGGAGGTGTGATTTGAGCTCCGATGCATTTTTATCTTTTGGGAGGACTTTTACTATTTCGTCTTTAGATTTCGATAAGACGTGCATTTTAGTTACTGATGATAGGTGTTTATAGAGTTCTGATGGCTTCTTTAATGTCATTCCAAAATTATTCACGGTTCTATAATAGTGCCGACGTGACGGGTCGGCCAACAAACTGAGCTAGCCCTGTCCACGACTTTGTGTTTGTGACACTCGTATCTAGTTTTTTGACATGGCTCTGCTTTATATCATATATAAGAAACGGTCAGTCAAGACGCGAGGTTAAATAGTTGTCATAGATCCAAGCTTTTTTAACATTACTTATTGGTTGTTGTTCTACCTTTTTTTAAATCGATAATGAAAGTATCAATTAATTCGTCCAAAGCTGGAGTACAACCTCTGTTATCAATCTTTCTACCGTGGAATTTAAAAGGCACGGTTTCAGATATAGTTAAAACGTTTTCCCCGCCTATACTAAGCCCTGGGTCATATGAAGTATATCTGGTACCCCGCCTACCCAGACATAGACAGTAGCTTTGCTAGGTTTTGTTTTCATTCCATCTGTTCATGCACAGAAATCATCCACTCTACGCAGTAGGTCCTGGCACTGCTTTGGGTTGCGAATCAGTATTGCCAAATCATCCGCGAATGCGAGGATGGACTCCGTATGGCATGGAGTATTCAAGGTACGATCTTCATTAAACGAAACGTCACTTTCCGAAGTTAGAATGTAGCGTTCTTGAATAGACCTTGCAGTGTAACCTGAAATAGAAGAAAATTAAGCATGCAAAGAAATAAGATTAACTTCTTATTGCACTTCTCCTTTTAACAGAGATGATACTTAAAAAGGGGTACAGTAATGACAAGAAATAATTGTATAATCACCAGCCTTATCACTAGTAGCAATCTCATGCAAGTAACCATGGCCTAAAGGGCAAAACAAAAATAATATTAGATAAGAGCCCAAAATCCCAGTAATAAATAAGCACCCACATGATAAATATGGGAGTCGAATCCATTTGGTTGAAATTTCATATAAAAGAATAGATTCAGTAAAGCCACACCAACACACAATATTTTTCATAAAATGTTTTAAAACTTAAATCTATACATACTGTCAGGGTTTAATTCGTCAGAAGATTGGGCGGAAGTGTTAATTATCGTATTAGCGTAGACATGTTGTACTGTACTGTTAATTCCCTCAAAGTCACGAGCAGTGGGTGAAATAGCAGAGTCATCAAATATTTCCATTAAATTATTTATGGCCTCTATATCAGCACCCGGGGGTAACGTACCCGAGGGTAAAAACAACAAAAATTAATGTATTATACAAAGAATCTACGATTTAACGTCACATAATGTATCGTATGTTTTTATCGATGCAACGTAAAATATGGCAAGTATAACATACTATTTTTTTTATGTATGTTTCACGGCGTAAAATATAGTAAGTATTTTTACAATATAAATATTACTTAACTATTCCCATGTAAAATGTAGCAAGTGTCACTTAAGACACAATAAATACACTGACCTACGATGTATATTATTGTAAGTATTCCTTACGATAAAACACGCCGGAGAAAATGAAATAACCAATTTATACGCGTAAATCTCGTTCTTTGTTCCTCATAAGAATAAAATAATGAAAAAATGTATTTACTAATCTAGTACTAAGGAACAATTCACATATATACATATTATTTATCAGGATTTTCTTCTTTCTCTTCATTGAGATCAGAACATTCGACGGCTGAATTAAATATAGTTTTAGACCTTGAAGATTTTTTTCTGAAATATTGCGAATTACTACCACTATTCATTGTTACCACAGAATTTTAAACTCAAATAATAACGGATATACGAAATCAGAACAAATACACTGCACGCGTGGCATCGACCGGCGTGAAAGATCGTTACTAACACATACGATGCCCGCGCGATCAGTGAGGAGCCCCCTGCGTCCCGCGTTAACTGTCGCTTCGGTTGTCGCGATACTTCACGCCGGTTACATTCAGAAATTACTATATTATACGGCCAAAAAACTAGACTTACCTTAAGAATTTCTTTAAAATTATTTTTTGTACTGATTCTATAATACTAAAATACATTATTTCTGAAATAAAACAAAAATCGACTTTTTGTGGGTTACCATAATATACGTAGGAGGGGTCGTTATATACGTACCTGCTTTATTAAATTGTTATCCATATTCATGTTTATACGTAAGTAAAAATGGTGATGACTCTTAAACGTCGAAGGTACGGAGAGTCCTTGTTGTCGCGTCGTGTGTCGATGTGTTCACTGCACCGCTGTCAGCTTCCGACTGTGACTGATCCCAGTCTACGGGCACATAGAATGAATCGTCACCGCATCGGTTTGAAGTAATGTTATGAATATGAATGAATAGAATTATATGCCTTCTTCCGCCACAGCTAGAGCCTATTTTTGCTCAAAAACTTAAAAACTCTTTTTTTGAATGTTGGCCACCTTGTAAGCAATTTTTGAGATTGACTGAATGTTCGATTTTTTTTACTTCAAGATGTTGACGTTATCGTTTTCCAGTACCAGTACTTATCTCCTTTTTTTAATATAAAAGCACTTTGTGAACTTTTTACGTTGACACAATCTAATCATATCATTTATTATTTTGCATAAAATGATTGTGATGTTTCCATAGCTGCGGCATATTTCTCTTTATATAGGTACCTACATACGTTTGATCGAATTGTTAGATAACACTATTGGGCGATTCATGTAATGGTTGTTTAAGATATTGATTATTTCAATTAATGGACGACTATATAATTCTAACCACGAATTGTAAACTACTCTATTCTGCCGTCCTCAAACTAAAAGGCAGCTAAGTGCAAAAAGGCATTTTCGAGAAAACGCAAAATAAGTGAGAATTGATGTCTCTTAAAAAGTGTGCTACCTAGGAACAAGGTTGCAAGTTATAATTGTAGGCATAGTCTTTGTGCACAATATGTGATATATTATATTAATTTATATTCATTATATTTTATTTAAATTTATTTTTTAACTTATAGCTAAGCATTTTTTTTTTCATTTTTACGTAATTTACTGCACTTTAAGGCCGCTAACCATACCTTAACTGCTTTATAGCAAAGCAATTTTTTTGTAGCTGCCACGTTCTGTACTTATAGTAAACGTTAACAAAATATACTTAGTTATAAAGCAGTTAAAGGATTTTAACAGTCTTACAGCCTAGTAGTTAACACTTGGCGGACTAACTTCCCTTACTTAGAAAGTAGTTATGGGATTTTAAACGCTTTTCAGCTAGGTATTGTAAAACATATTTTTATACTGGTTCTCCTATTGCTTAACTAGAAGGCAGTTAAAGACATCTCGTTCGCAATTAACTGCCTTTTAAGTAAGCACTTCCGGATCAAAAGTTGAGAAGTTAAAAACTATTTTATGAAATCAGAACTTTATTCATTAAAAAAGAACAGACAATTAGAACTTACTAAACTTATCAAATAGCTATATTAATTAAACAATACAAAATAAAAATAAAAACAACTTAATCAAACTTTTACTAATCTTATTCAGTAATGAGATCACAATATTACCTACATCTTAATCGTCGACCTATATCCGCCACCAATTTCTTGGCTTCTGTGCCCCAACTGCCCATGGTCTCGACCGTGACCGGTGCCACGATATATTGTGGCTCGAAGGCTGCATACTTTGCGAGTTGTGACTCGCAGCCACAGTATTGACGCAGGTCGCATCCCACACCAAGCACCTACGCCTCCTCCAAGGCACGAGAGTTAACCCATCTTTTCTCTTGCCATCCGACCTAGATAGGCCCGGCGGCTCAAGCATACAAGGAACCTCAGCCGAAATCGATGCCCTCCGCAACAAGTCATTAATGGCATGGTGTCGAGGGAACCTGCCTGCGGCACGACGACAACTCAATGCGTGATGGCCGTCACCCTCCACCATGGAGGCTGCATTATGGAGGTGCATTTATGGGTTTCACACACCCTGCAGCCCAAGCAAAGAGCCACTGCCACACGCAAAGAGTCATCGTCCAATAATGTACCCATGTGAGGCAAGGACAGTACCTGCAGCCATGCCCCAGCCTCCGTCTGCGACACAGCGAGCAGTCTCGCCCGATCCGCTCCACTCGCCTCTCCCAAACGCCGCTTCTGTGCCAGCCTGACTCCCACCTCGTCCCAAGACTTTTGGCTATGAGGAGCGGCCGGAAGCAGCGCACCATTATTGAGCGTCGACCAAATCTCTCACGCCTCGGACGCAAAGGGGATGCTGGGGCCGACGCCGTCAGAGTGAATTATAACAGCGACAAGGCTCCCAACCCCATGCGTCGACGCAAGGAAAGCCTGTGCGCACCGTATCCCAAGGCCTCCGTATCGGATTGGCTGAGATGCCAGGTCCCACTGGGACTCAGTGAAAGAAACGTTGAGGACAGACTCCACGAGTGCCTTCAAAGCGTCGTCAAAGGAGGAGATTCCTGCCGCGCACATCCAAGTAGGGCCGTCCTTCGCAGGTATGTAAGCTTTGGCATAGCGAAGCACATGCTCAGCAAAGTCAAAGCCACATGTGCTGACAATCCCTCGAGACGACCCTGAGCGTTCTGGAGCAGATTTTAGCGCTCGTTTATGATCTCGGGGAGAGCGTCTGGAAAGATAGGAGACCCTAGAAGGTGAAAATATTGTTTAATTAATGAATAAGAAAGATTTACTAAATCGTAATTGTTCATGTGGGCGTACTTTGATTCTTTTTGGCTAATATTAGACTCTCTGGCTCGTAAATTGTGGCGCCAAAAAGCAAGAGACGCGCCGCACGTCCGTGCACCCGAAGTGAAAAGGAAGGAATTATCGCTTGAGCTGGTCAAACGCAAACTAAAATCACAAGCGTTTAACTGCTATTTAGTCTAGAATTGTCGTTTAGCTGCTCTCTAGTGATTGATATTTAGCTAAATACTAATTCCAATACATAATTTAAAGGCCGCTAATGGCGTATAACTGCTTTCTAGTTTAGTTTAGTTTTAGTTTTTCTTAATAACTGCTTTGTAGTTAAGTAAATTTAGAAAAAATGATACATGAATTTGCCGTTAAAGTATGATAACGTCTTTCTAGAGAAGAATTGTGGCTTAGCCACTTTTTAATTAAGGAAGTAACAAAATTTATGTGGTTTAACTGCTCAGCAACCTTCTGTATCTCTAAAACTATTAATGATAGAAAAATGAGTCTTAGACCAAAAGACAGAGCGTCGAAAGTTGTGTAAGACTGCATTAAAAAGTGAAAATCGACCAACTGTGGTTTAACGGCCTTTTAGTTAGAGTAGGGCAGTATTTACCTATTTATTTATATGTTATATCTTAGGAGAACTTACAGCTAATCGTTATTGTTACATATATAATTACTAGGAGAAGAAAATCAAAAGTTTTCACTGTCAAATTGCACGAAGTGGACACTTGGCTCCTCAACATGGATACATATAGGTTAGAAATACTAACAAATGTACTGTGTGTAGATAACTAAACTTTCATTTTAAACTTGTTTGGTAATATACTACTACATAGGTATCATGTGGTATTTTACAGTCTTTTAAATAATCTAGTAACATTTGTGGTATTTTATAGCTTTTGAAACTGTAAAATACCACATGCTCTTATAATGTAGTAGCAGTCTACCTGTCGTCTATTGTGCACTAAAAATAAGAAGTTACATGCATATAGCGACGTCCCCAGGGAATAAAATCGTAATAGACAAAAGTAAATTTTACAGGACGAGCAAAATACTGTTATTTTGTTATAACTCCTGAAGTAATCGGCCTATGTTGTTATATTATACATCATTCTTTTCAGTATTTTTTTGTTAATAAGTGGCCATGGAAAGAAATGAAATTATACATATAATTTTATAGTTATTACGAAAAATATGTAATACTGATTTTATATTTAGATGTATTCTAAGTAATGGAACATAACCATTTTATTCTCGTAAAGTTGCAATATTACGAAAACGATATCTGTTCATTACGATGTTTTTCTATCATACTTTCATGAAGGAAGTGTAACTGTAACAAATTAATACGATTTTGTTCCTGTGAAATTAAAGTATTTTTTTCTTCGTATATCTATATAACGATTTTGTTTTTGTATAAACGTATGTAGTGTTAACATCGTAATACGAGTATGCAGTAATGTTTATGAATTTGAATTGTAATTGAAATAAATAAAAAAAGTATAAAAAACAATATAATCTTTATTTATGAAAATAATAATTATTACCATTGACTTTAATTAGCATTTATCAATCAGCAATAGACTTTAATTAGCATTTATCAGTCATCAATAGACTTTAATTAGCATTTATCAATCATCAATAGACTCTAATTAGCATTTATCTATCATCAATAAACTTTCATTAGCATTTATCAATCATCAATAGACTAATTAGTATTTATCAATCATCAATAGACTAATTAGCATTTAATAATCATAATTGGCCGTGGGGTACCGGCAGAGTAAAATAGTATCCCCCTCTAGTACCAGGTGTCGTAGGAGCCGACTGAGGTACAGCGGAACCGACCAATGGCGGTATAACCATTCAAAATCGGCGTAGCTAAAATGGCACAGGGCGAGGGTGGGCAGCAGCATCCTCGTCGCAAAGCTACGTCCTGCGATTGCCAACACGCCTGCCCAGCGTGGCGATTATGGGCAAACTCCCCCTAGATGATGGGCACTAATAGGACCAGGCCCCCAGTCCCCGGCAGCTCCGCTAGTCCTGGCTCCGGTAGCGGTCAGGGTAACGGTGGAGCAGGGGGTGCTAAGAATCTCCGGCAGAGATCCGGCTACCACCCCAACCGACGACTGGCCCTGGTAACGCACAACGTACGCACGATGAGGACTGACAAGAGGATTGCTGAGCTGGAAGAAGAGTTGAGTAGGTTGCGCTGGGATATTGTGGGGTTATCTGAAGTCCGTAGAGAGGGCGAGGACATGATAACCCTTGGATCCGGCAACCTGCTCTACTACCGGGAAGGCGACCAGCAGTCGCAAGGTGGTGTCGGTTTTTTCGTTCACAGATCCACCATGGGGTACACCAAGGATCCGTCCTTAGTCCTTATCTGTTCAGCGTGGTATTAGATGTTTTGTCGGACAGCATTAGAAACTCACATGAGCAGCCTCCGTGGTTGCTCATGTATGCTGATGATATTGCGCTGATGGACGCGGACAGGAGCAGATTGGTGCGACGCGTGAAAGGATAGAAAGAAGCGCTTGAGAACGGCGGTCTGAAGCTAAATGTAGCGAAGACAGAATACTTAGCGTTAAACTCCACAGATCCCACACCCGTCCGCATAGGCGATGATTTGGTCGAGCGCACGGACCAGGTTAAGTACCTGGGATCTGTACTTCATGTGACCGGTGAGATCGACCACGACGTCAAGGCACGCATTGCTGCCGCGTGGGCCAAGTGGCGACAAATGACTGGCGTCACCTGTGATCCTAAAATGCCAGTCAGGTTGAAGGGACAGGTCTATAAGACGATCATTAGGCCTGTTCTCTTGTATGGTTGTGAGGCGTGGCCGCTGCTCGAGCGACACAAGCAAGAGCTGCGTGTCACGGAGATGAAAATGTTGCGGTGGATGTGCGGCGTTACGCGTAAAGATCGCGTACGGAACTCTCGCATCCGCGGCAGCCTCCATTTTCGTGACATCGCGGATAAAATGCAAGAGAGCCGCCTTCGCTGGTGCGGCCACATCTTGCGGCAACCGCCAGGCTACGTGGGGAACAAATGCCTGGCAATGGTACCCCCGCCGGGTCCAGGTAAAAGGGGTAGGCCAAAGAAGTCCTGGCTTGACGTCGTGGAGGGTGATATACGTGCTAATGGTCTCACTACCATGGACGCCCAAGATCGTGCGAAGTGGAGAAGGAAGAGCCGGAAGGCGGACCCTGAGCTTCGAGGTCATCTTGGCCACGGATGCAATCAGGAGAATACGTCTATATGCAGATGATGATGAGATCCCTCATTAACAACATCATTACCATCGAAAGTGTGTCGAGCAGGGTTGTACACCTAATACTCAGAATATCCAAGAGGTATTCGCTGAAGGTCATTCAGGTGTACGCACCGACCTCGGCACGCCCAGATGATGAAGTGGAGACTATGTATGAGGACGTAAGTAGGGCCATACATACGTCTAAGACCCACTTCACTGTTGTTATGGGGGACTTCAACGCAAAGTTGGGTAAGAAAAGCAATGATGAGTTGAGAGTGGGGCAATTTGGATATGGACAACGGAACCCGCGGGGACAGAGGCTGGCTGCCTTTCTGGAGAAAGAGGGACTCTTCATGATGAACTCTTTCTTTCAGAAGCCGCCGCACAGGAAATGGACCTGGATGAGCCCTGATGGTTCCACGAGGAATGAGATAGACTTCATCATGACCAACGAGAAACGAATATTCAGTGATTTCTCCGTGATCCACAGGGTGAAAACCGGTAGTGATCACAGAATCGTAAGAGGCACATTGGGTATTAACGTTAAACTCGAAAGGTCCCGCCTGATGAAGTCTACACTCCGACCTACTCGTGTCCAAATCCAAAACCCCGAGAACTTTCAGCTTGAGCTTTCAAATCGCTTTGATTGCCTAGAGAACTTTGCGTCGGTGGACGAGATCAACAACAGGCTCGTAGAGACTGTCCAAACGGTGGGCTCTAAGCACTTCAGACCCCGCCGTTCAAATAGACCTCAGAAACTCTCCGATCACACTCAAAAACTCATGGCTAAACGACGAATGATTGAATATTGTTCACGCCGCCCGCTCAATGTTACTTGTAAAAACTTGTCGAAATAGGTTCAGCGACAATAATAGCCTATTACACTAATAATAGAAAGAGAAAAAAATTGTATCACGTTAATACTTGTTTCAAAAATCGTAAAGAATATTGTAACATGTCTTAACGTGAAATACTATAGAAAATTATGTCAGTAATAAAGCAATAATATAGGTTTACCGTTGAGGACTTATCGAACGAATATAGGTAAAGCGTGTTATTGAAATGAATCATCAATTTTTTTACGGGAATAAAATGGTATAAAGTCTTACCGATTTATCGAGATAAATGTTAGTTCCGTAATGAACGATTATGGGGTTTTTATGGGTTAAATGTGTTATATGATTTCCGGAGAATAAAAATAAAAATTGCTATAAATTTATGAATTACCGGAAAAAAAATCTAAAAAAAAATCAGTAGGTGTATAACGACCCATAGAGGCCGAAAATGCAAAAACATGAAAAGAGTGGTAATAGCACTTTACCATTTTATTCCCCGGGGGCGTCGATAGGATTTTATTGCTTTTTGTTCCCATTCTTTTCTTTTCGATTCCCTTGTCCAGAGCAGTGGTAACAGCAAGCATTCATTTCAACTCGAGGTTGCTGCTGGCGGTGCTTGTGAGGCGGAACCATCGCGTCACCCTGCACATAGCAACATGCATCAAAGTAGCTGAATCCTACACTACGCGTGGTCGATCTCTGCTACATCACTGAGTGCTACAAAGCTACGAGTGTCTACACTTGGGTTACTGACTGCTAATAATAGTGAAGTGCGTTACGACTCCTGTACAATTATTAACTTTTTTATCATAGCATTCGTTGACTATTTCCGGCCGGGATAAATCAGCAAAAGAGAGGCGTAGAGAAACGTCAGTTATCTTTATACGTAAAGCGTAAGTTAATGATGGCAACGATTTATTTTTCTCACTACAATTCCTTTTTTTTATCGTGTGAAATGTCCTCATGGATATTACCACTCCCGCCGGGGCCGGAAGAGGAGGTTATGTCAGACTCGAACCGACTAAAACGCACGCCGTCTGTGGGCCGTCGGTTGCCGGAGGTGAGGTTGTCGTAGTCATATCCCTCGCACCCCGGCCGACCCAGGGCCAAATCTCTCGATCTGGCGCTCATCCTGTGTGGGGACCACGGAGTTCCCAACTCAACCCCGGGTATGGGGAGGCACGCAATGCGCGCCGCCACCGCGGCCTGCTTCTGCTAGGGTGACGGGCGGCTTCACCCGTCACCCCCAGGCCCGTCTCACTACAATACCTATGCACATTGAACGACACAGTTCCTTCTTGCAGGTTATGTTTTTGGAATCTTTACAAATAAATATTAGAGGTGACTATTATTATATAGGAGGAGGTAAACTTGTTTTGAGGTTAGTCGTAGCGTAGCCCTCATAGCCTTGAGCTGGAAAATATGTCTGTATCTAACGTTTAAAGCACACGTGCTGAATTTTGACAAGAGTGGGCATCAATATAAACCTTTTAGAAAGCCACGTACTAATTTAAAAGTATTTAATTCGCATTTTTGTAAAAACCTAAACTTTTAAAGACCACGCGACGTTTCGTGGTAATTTTCCAAAACTTTCGAAAAGGTGCACCGGCCATTATTTTATGATAAGAAAATATACTGAACAGTATTCTTCTTCTACACTTTAAATATGTTTCAAATGGTTTGCAATTCTCTTATAGGAATGGAACAGAAAAATAGCCGATAAAAATACTGCACTATTTTCCTTTTATTTTTACATCTCTTTTAATATTTTTAACGACAAGTAGATAAGAAATTAGATAACCGGTGTTGTTTTCGTTGAACTATATTGGTGGATTAACTTTAGTGCTAATCTTGTCTCACATAAATCGTTGTTTCTAGAGGCGGAGGCACTTATCTTGTTTGTATTGTAGTTTAAAATACAAACAAGATTTATTTCTGTACTTGATTTCTTTGTTTTCTTTGTACTTTGCACGATATTTGTACTTGCTTTTTTATACTTTGTAGTGGCATTTTAGTTTTCGTGGTGGTTACAGGTCTGGTAACGATTTTCAGCGGATTTGCGCCTTATCTATACTAATATTATAATCAGGAAAGAATTGGCGTCTCTGAATCCGTACCGTTCTTGGTGCAGAGGCTGGCCGTCGCAATCCAGCGTGACAGTGCACACAGCGTGATGGACACTTTTGCACCAGTAGCAATCAGAGCCTGGTTATTTAGACTGTTTATACTGGAGATTGATGGCACTTGGTGGAACTTGCTACACATATTGAATAAATCACTTGTACTTTTCCACAATTATTTATTTATTTGAACCTTACCGGTTTCACCTTACGGCATTATCAAAGGTTTACAATGGTTTAAACTAAAAAACTACAATATTTTGTGTGTGGGTACTTTTAAAAAAGAGTATACCAGCTTTAACTTTATTCCCCAAAATTTGGAGAAATTTAAATTTTCATAAACGTAATTATGTTTTGTAATAGTACATTATGGTACAAGTGAGCAACGTTGGTGATTACCGCCGAGGCGTCATTGAGACCCGAGCCGACAGCCGAGGACGGTAATCATCATGCTCACACGTGCCATACGACGTTTTACAACACACTTGCGAATAAAATAATACTACAAATACTAAATAAACAATAGGTACTACAAATTAATTCGTTTTCCTATGCGCGCGCATTTAACAATGGCGGTCGACCATATTTAAAAAAAAATGAGGTTTGAACTTAACTTTTTTTTACTCTGTTTTTTTTTTCTGTACTTAGAGAAAAAAAAAGTTAAATTTGAGCAAAAATTTTGTTTATTACACAAGTATTACAAGTTGAAATTATTTATTTAAATACGAAAATGCATCAAATGACCATACAATAGGCGTATTAATTTATTCGTACTATTAAACACGTTATTTTTTGTATCAAAACTTTTTTAAGAACATAGACAATTATAGACACTTCCTATAAAATTTAAAAAAGAATCTATAACTCACTTTTGTGAATAATAGCAATGAAAAAGTCACAGTTTTATAATAGGTGTCATTCCGTGCTTAATTGCGGTAAAATAATATCACTGTTATGAGCAGGTGTGTTGTAAAATAATTTATACATTATAAAATTAATTTTATTACAGTGAAATGTCAAATATAAAATGTCAAGGAATTATAATTAAATTAAATTAAACTAATTGTCAAATTAATGATGTCAAATGGATTACATACTTAGATTACAATATATAAAAATGTCAGTTACAACAACCCTCGCCACCATGCCCTGAATGACCTACTGCGGAGGGCTTTAGTTTCGGCGGATGTGCCTTGTACCCTCGAGCCGCCGGGGTTGTCCAGGTCGGATGGCAAGAGACCGGATGGCTTAACTCTTGTGCCGTGGAGGAGGGGTAGGTGCTTGGTGTGGGATGCGACCTGCGTCAGTACTGTGGCGGCGAGTCACGTGGGCCGCACGGCTCTTTCTCCAGCGGCTGCAGCCGAAGATGCGGCTAGTAAAAAACTAGCGAAATACGCAGCTTTGGAGCCGCAATATACCGTGGTGCCAGTCGCGGTCGAGACCATGGGCAGTTGGGGCATAGACGCAAAAAAATTGGTGGCAGATATAGGCCGTAGGATACGTGACAAATCTGGTGACTCTCGCTCTGGCTCGTACCTGGTGCAAAGAATAGCCATCGCGATTCAGCGCGGTAATGCGGCCAGCGTGCTGGGCTCCTTTGCGCGAGATGCGACGCGGGGCGGGTTATTTGTTTGACAAAAGCATTGCTGGCTACCTGACATCTGATCTTGAATAATTGTAATTTGTTGATTGAATAAAAATTAAATAGTTACAACAATAAATTAATAAATTAAGATTACAACGAATTAATAACAAATAAATAGGTATGTATTGTCATTATTATTGTAATAGAGGTGAACGGCTCAGATCTAACTGTTGGTTTATTATATTGTTTCTGTCCGTGTTTGTCAGTCTGTTTATTTCCAGTGCTTCTAGGGCGTTCATTTTCCTGCCTTTGTCACATAGACGCAGAGCTTTAAAACCAACTTTTGGGTCAAAAGTGTGGTTTTCCAGAAGCAGGTGTTCTGCAAAATTGGACTCAGTTTTTTTGAGTCTCCAGCCTCTGACATGTTCAGCGACTCTAATTTCAAAGGATCGTCCAGTTTGGCCAACGTATTTTCTGTTACAGGTGGAACATGTCAGCTCGTATATACCACTCCTCTGTGGAATTGGGGTTGCATCCTTATTATTACAGATTAGATTTTTTAAATTGTGAGTGGTATAAAAAGCTGCTTTGCATTCAGATAGATTTCTGGCACATTTGTACGAAATATGACCAATGTACGGTATACGAGCCCATCGTTTTTTGGGTGTTTCCACGGTCATGGATGCATCTCCCTTGTACGCCAGACCTGCGACAGTCCTGCATCTTCCACGTGTATAGTTACACGTGGAAGATACAGGACTGTCGCAGGCCTATCTATTAGTTGGGATGGGTAACTATTATTGGTCGCTATGGCCTTAATCACTGTCAATTCATCCTCAAAATCTGAGTGCGACATCGGGATCGACAGTAGTCGGTGCACCATCGAGTGGAACGCGGCGTGTTTATGACTTATTGGGTGCCTAGAATTTACGTGTATTACATTATCGGCGAAGGTGGGCTTTCGGTAAATTTTAAATATATGTCTGTTGTCAATTAATGTAATAGTGATGTCAAGAAAATTAATTTTGTCCTGTCCTATTTCTATAGTGAATTGTATTTTGGAATTAATTGTATTAATAAATGTCAAAAAAATATTTAGGGTGTCTATATTTCCGGTCCATAAACAAATAATGTCATCTACATATGTACCTATACCAGCAAGCAATAAATGGTTTATACATACTGTTCGTTAGAATTTGCTTTTCAATACAATTCATAAAAATATCTGCACAAACCGGTAAGGTTCAAATAAATAAATAATTGTGGAAAAGTACAAGTGATTTATTCAATACCTGGTTATTTAATTAGTCTGTACTAATAGCGCGTCTGAATAACATATACCTATATTATGTATTATTACTTTGAATACAAAATAACCTATTACCTAATGTTAAGCCATTAAAAATCGAAATATTAGAAATGTTGTTAAATGAGAACAAATTGCTTGTTCGAGCTAAATTATTTTTAAATGAGTCCATGACGTCTGGTTCTTAGAATAACTAAATATTCTATGTTTCTTAATATTAATAAATTACCATTTTTAAAGCGAATGCATTTTTGGAAGTACATTGAAATAAGGATTTTGAAAAAGTTTTGTTTAGATATTTTGACCGTGTATTGATAAGTTTTAACGGAAATTGTAGTTCAAATAAAATGTTGTTTCATATTAGTTGCTAAGTTTTCAACAATACTAAGATGATACATTGAAATAAAAACATTTATCAATGGATTCCGCATAATAAATGCTTCAAAATTTCATTCAATTGTTTGGGCGGAGTTATCAAAATTAATGTTTAAAAATGATTGTAACATCATTTTTATTGATTGCGATAGTTCGCATGAATGTCGGTAGATGGCTCCCACCGTCGCTCTAAAGACGGATGTATAGAGGAGTTTGGATCGACTTCGCACGGGTCTCGGCAGCTTAGTGGTCAGAGCATTCCCCCTGTAAGGGAAAGATCGTGGATTCGAGTCCCGCCAGAGCTCGATTCTCTTTTCTCTTTCATAACTAATATGATATTATATTATTATTAAATTTATTCTTATTCCATTAAAAGGTACATATTATATTCAATTATATGTGAATAATTTTTCTAAATATTAGGTTTTAAGGCAAAAGAGTTACAGATTTTTGAGACGTTGAACCCGTTTTTGGACCATAGTGCGTCGCCTCAAATTATTATTTTAAATTCTGTGATTAGATATATTATGGTTTAACTCCAAACTTTTATTGCTCCTATGCCATTTTTATCTTTTTGCTACGCCCACTACCTCGAGGTTGCTGGGGCGGCGCTTGTGGCTCGGGGGGCGTAACCATCGCGCCTGTGACTGTTGCCTACACTACGCGGATCGACCTTTGCTACGTCACTGGGTGCTACAATGCTACGAGTGTCTACGCGTGGATGTTTACTGACTGCTCCGCCAACACGCATCTATAATATTGAAGTAGTTTTCAAGTGAAAGTATAACAAACCTCCTCACATTCATACAGCCTCACATACTTACAAACTTTCGCTTTTATAATATTAGTAGAATTTCCACCATTGTTTTACAATTTACAAATATTTGCTCTGAGTGGGGATCGAACCCGCGCCTCCTGCGTAGCGGCCACGTTCACTATCGCTATGACACAGGCTAGGCAGGCAGCATCTTATTTATTATTCCTAGTATAATTTGTCTCAACGACTTTTAGACGAACTTTTCTAAAATTACTTCTTAGAAGGAATACATCATCATCATCGGAGCACCAATCACAGTTGCATTGAATGCTTACAATTTAACGCCCCTCTCTCCTTTCTCTACCTTATCATGCTTTACTGAAACGACTGCTATTCGAACCCCGTGAGGAATAAAATAGGGAATTTATTAGAGAACTAAGTTTCTAATAAGTCAATGAATAAAACAACATGTAACAAATTAAATTAAATATTTAATTATTTACTTATCTCATATATAAAACTCTTAGTCCTGACTGACTGACTGACTGACTGACTGACTCACTTAGAGACAACGCACAGCCTAAACTGCTGGTGCTAGAGACTTGAAATTTATAGAGAGTGTATGTTTTGATGCGTGGAGGTGTACTAAGAAACGATTTTTCGAAATTCAGACCCTAAGTGCCTAAAAAGTGCCAAAAACGTACTTTCTTATAACTCAAGAACGGCTGAAAAGATTTTTATGATGTTTGGTTTATTGAATTTGGCTTTGTCGCCGAATAGCAATTATCACAATTAAAATGTGGCAAATTCACGAAATAATGTAATATTAACGAAAATACGAAATATTATGGCGCTAATATCGCTAGCAAAATTGTTACCATGACAACGGAACTAAAGTGATGGTGTCAACGTTAAGTCACATTTTGATCTGTCAAATGATAATATTATAAAAATGTCACTCTGTCACAATATGCAAGAATGTGAAAAATATTATTTAAGAGCTTTGTTTAAGAGTTATGTACTGCAGTTTCTTTATTTAATTGATTGGAAATAGAAAAAATACATATGATAGCAGCGATGATAAGCTAAATCTAAGATAAATCTAGAGCTATATAAAAGAAAAGTAATACAGCACATTATCATCCAGATTAATCCTCATTTACAAGCCCCCAAACAGTAAGGTATGTGAATTTAAATCTATTGACGCCGCCGATATAACACAAGGGGCGGCTTCATAGCTAGAAACAAAATAACAATTTATATCAATGGCTAGAAACGTTTCACCAAATAGACGAACGCCTGGCTTCTAGAAAACTTCACTTTCTTTCTTGATGAGAAGTAGGTATAACTACTAAGGCAACAATGATTAGAGATGGCAGAACACAATTCAATAACTTCCACTTATCAGCTGTTGGGCTCAATTACTCAAGCACAGAGCACTTCTGATAAAGATGACAAAATGTTTATTTTCTTAATATTATTTTTAGATAATTATAAAACATTAAACCTCCACTTTTAAGTATGTTGTTTTATTTATATTCATGTTTGACGTATCACATAGTAATTTATGTATCCTCAGCATTTACCAACGCATTGGAGGACGTCTTCAAGACGCTGGAGTAGGTACATCTCGCACCTTCGGTTCGCCGACGACATCATCATAGTTGCGGAGTCACTAGAACAACTGGGCGAAATGCTGCACAGCCTGAATGGAGCTTCTCGACAAGTCAGCCTCGGTGTAAACTTGGATAAAACCAAGATTATGTTCAACGAACATGTTGTACTAAGACCGATTGCCATCGAAGGACTCGAAGTTCAAAAATATTATCTACCTGGGGCAGGTTATCCAGCTTGGTAAAACCAATTTCGAGAAAGAAATAGCCAGAAGAATTCAACTGGGGTGGGCAGCATTTGGCAAACTACGTCGGGTCTTCTCCTCCCCCCTGTCGCAATGCCTCAAAACAAAGGTTTTCGAACAGTGCGTCCTGCCTGTTATGTTTACCTATGACCTACGGTGACGAAACGTGGCCACTGAAGGTAGGGTAGTCCGTGACCTAAAAGTCGCGCAGCGGGCTATGTAGCGAGCTATGCTTGGAGTTTCTTTGAAGGATAGAATTCGAAACGAGGTCATCCGACATAGAACCAAAGTTTCAACTTTCTGTTTTTCAAATCAGTTTCGAAAACAGAATTATTATTCTTTCTTGGAAACCAGGTTCGCTTAAAGAAAAATAATTCTGCTATGGAAACCGGTTTCCAAACCTTGGTCTCCAATCTGGCCGTAGGGTCGCAGAATAAGCAAGCTAATGTAGCAGTGGGCTGGCCACATCTGCCGAAGGACTGATGGCCGTTGGAGCAGACGAGTCCTAGAGTGGATACCGCGATAAGGAATACGGAAGGTGGGACATCTCCTAGCCAGCTGGACCGACGATCTGCATAAGGTGGCTGGGACGTACTGGATGCGGAAGGCGGTGGATCGGCAAACATGGCGCATATTAGGAGAGGCCTATGTCCAGCAGTAGACTGCAATAGGCCAATTGATGATTTATTGTATCCTTAGCATACAACAGCAACCTTCATAGTTATGGTATACTGATGATATCGCACTGGTAGACAGGTCTCTTAAAAGCAGGTGGAATCCCAGTCTAACAGAGCTTGCGAACCTCTTTGATTCCGTCATCCAGCAGAACTTAACATTTAGGATATGGAACTTTAATGCGGTGGTACTGTTCTCCAAAAAAGGCTAAAAGGTCTTGCTGAAGAATTATAAGACTCCTGAGTCATATCTCGATAGAAGTTGTTCTTGAGAATCGTCTTGAATAGCTGTGAGTTCCAGCCACCGGAGCAAGCCGAGTTTTAAAAGGGTTATAGTATTGCAGCCAATACCGTTCAGCACATTATACAAAAGACCTGAGAGTATATCAGCCGCTATGTATGGCATTTGTATATTACGAGAAGCCTTCTGACATCATCTAGACCTGGGCATTTTTGGATTGTCTACGACGGTGTCGTGCTGATACGATATTTTCATTGCTGAGATGCTAAATTTAGATTAGAAAACAAAACCTAGAAGGAGATATACGTCGAAGGGTCGACAAGGGTTGGGCAACATTGGGAAAATTCGTCGAGGTTTCTACTCCCCTGTTATGACTCATGGGGCCGAAATGTGCAAACTGACTGTGGAGACAAACGGTGGAGGATCGAGTGCTACGGCAGACATTGGGTGAGGCCTAAGTCCAACAGTGGACTGAAATAGGCTAATTGATTCATTGATAAGAATGGAATGTTAGGTAATAGTATTTTTTTCTTACCAGTCTTTTTCTAGCCATTTACTAGCTATTGATATAAAGATATTAATATTATTTTTGTTTTGATGTAGGTAATATTCTAAAAATCTACCACTTTTTTGTAAGACAAGGCCGATGTTTCTTACAGTTTTCATTTAATATTTTGAAAAACACACTACTGAGGTTTATACAACAATTACTATTAGAACTATCGGGATACCTATATTTGTACAAGTCCGTCAGTTTAGAAAAAATACTATTGGTGGTGGTAGTCGACATCCACGCAGGCGTAGCTGCGGGCGAAAAGCTAGTAATAATATATTACTACACTAAAGAAAAAACGTACAATTTATTAACCAATCAGATTAAACAATAACTTAAATAATACTAAATTAAATTAAGACTAGAAACTGTTATTACTAAAGAAGATAAAATGCTAACTTTTAAACTCTCGCGGTCCATGATATATTATAATATTAACGGGAATTAACGCGATCATGTTAAGATCGCATTAATTTCCGTTAACATTATTGTTTATAGATAAAATGATTGTTATTTATGCTCAATATTATATTATAACAATGTTATTTTTTATTGAAGTTAATTCTACTTAACCTAAGTTTATCACCGCTTCCGAGGCGCTAGTGCACAGGAAGCGGCGCAACAAACTCCATCGCGGTGTTTTCTCCAAGACGTCAAGTTGACAATAAATAATTCTTAAGAATATACGTTGGTGTAAATAATGTACAGTCGGAAAAGAATTACTTATTTTCTTTACAGGCTACACATTGTTCTTGTGTCAAAATAAGAACTTTACAATGATAATTCACAATGGTAAAAATTTAAACTTACTTATGATACAACGACTTATGATAATAAAATAACTAACTTATAATAAGATTACTAACTAACGTCAATGTTTTTTCTAATTGTACTTAAGTTGTACTTTGTTGAAATACTGGAAAGATTAAGATTAGAATATAGGTTCACGATGATAATGATAATGATGGTGATGATGACAGGTTCACGCTACGCTGAAAAACGAAGTAGGTACCTATCTACTTGCTATTGAGAAGGTTACTTAAAAAAACATAAAGACTACCATACCAAAGTAATAAATAAATAAATAAATAAATAAATAAATAAATCAAAAAGATTACCTACTAAGTTCATAATTATAGTAACCCACGTATTACTTTGAGTACTTCGAAGTTCTTAAGTAGATATTTAACAAAAGAATGGACAGTAAGTTAGTGTAGTGTAATCAATTGTAAAGATTTCAAAAAGGAACACAAAGGTTTCAACTAACCGGTTCGGTGCTACGTTGCTTTTAAACTATTAATTCTTATGACCTGTTATTTAAAACTAAGTTATTGGTTTAAAATAAACCAGAAAGAAAAGATTTTATTATCATTTGTTTAAACCGATTTAAAGTCTTTGAAGTAAATAATCCTTGGATAACTACACTACCTACCCTTTTGTTTGTACACTTATCGGCTGATGCAGGCGGTACTCGGGTAGTCAGTAGTCACCAACGTCTAGCACTCTTCCGTGCCCTAGAAGGTGAACAGAACGTAAAACGCAAACAGAAATCGGCAGGTAGGTTAGTAGGTAGGTACCTACCTGAGTAGGTAGGTAGGTAGTATGTAGTATCTACTTATGTTGCTTCATACAAAACAAAATGTCTGAAATATTATCATAGGTACAGTAAGATTTGCCATTTCACCTGCTTAACGAACGTGAATTTACAAAATTATACTGCTTCATTTTCTTCCTTCATTAATAGGCAGGTTGAGAGAGGAAAGGTTTTTCTTTGGCTGCTGGATTCGCACCCATACACGTAGCGAACCGCGAGGTGCGGCGGCGAGTAGGTAGGTAAATATAACATGCAAGTGCCTGCTTAGAGTGAGCGTGGCATGCACAGATAAATAAAGACTAATAACAGAAAACAAATGTTATTATCAAAAATCTTTTTATTATCAACATATTTACAAATTGACCTCAGGGTTGATAAAGCCTGTGGGTCATTCCAGGGTCCGGGGTTATTTAGCTGTCTTCAAAAAGCCCGCTTGCTGTAGCACCTGTCTTGTAGCATTATTTATGTGCTTAAACCTGTCGGGCCCTAAATGAATACCGCCATACCTAGAAAAAAAAATAGTAAACTTCTTAATACATTTCATACATAGTTTCAATCCTTATGCCATGGACATAGGTACGGTCATAGGGAAAAGGACCCAATAATTGTGTCTAGTGTTATCTGAATCGATTTTATGAATGAAGGTATAATAAATTCATCTAAGTATTACTTACCACCGCGTTACAACCACCATTGTATTTTTTTGGTTCAGCAATTGCATAAGGTACAGCATTCTGCCAGCTGCGTGCGCCTCCCCGTCATCGTCACAGTCTTGTAGGATGGTAGAACCCTTGGCCGTCTTCCGTTCTATGCGGTACGCGTAGATATTATGTTTCGCGTTCTGAATTTTCCTGATCAGTTTTAGTTCGTTCAGGAATGCACTGAAATTTGAATGATATGGATGTGAGCGACGAAAAACAAACTAATTTTACAACTCAAAAAAAAAATTGTAATTAGATTATGTTTGTAAATAGACCAAAAGTGAGATGTTTGTGAATAGACCAAAAGAGAGAGTGAGAGAGAAAGGTAAGGCCCCGGCCACAACTCCACGGCACGGCGCCGTCCGCCGTCGCCGTCGACGGCGACGGCGCCGCGCCGTCGAAATTCACGGCGCCGCCGTGCTACAAGATGGCTACAAAAAGTGGACGGTGTGTTGCAGGGGGCGATTCTCAATCGAAATTTCTCAGATGGCGAGCGCGCAATGACATAATATAGTGTCTTACTAAAAATACGTCAATGTTATTAATTTACATGAATTATATTATTATTTATATTACAACATTTTACTTTAATATTTCAGTGATATATTAATGATATTTCATAAAATTTCGAATTCATTATTAAAAACATATTTTTTGTGGGTGGTGCTTGTCGCGATTCTGATTAGTAATTAGATACGCAAATGACGCGAAAATCCGCCCCAACACAACATAGGATCACGGTCCTATGTTTCGAATCGCGTCTTTCAAAGACTAATGATACGTCAACCAAGAAGTGACAGTGAGACAACAAACGTATTAAATATATGATGAAAGAGTGCGTTTTTCAGCCTCAAATATCAAAGAACAAACGGAACTACTACACTTCACGCTTAATTTTATTTTTTCTATATTTACATTTCTTGAAATAAGATTACGAAACGTATTATAAAAATTACAAACTATGTCAAATTTAGGGTTGTCAATACAAATAAAAATTAGTTTTCCCATGCATTTGGAAGATTTTAATTAATGAGGTGAACTTCTTTGCTAATATCAAAAATGAACTTTAGACAGTAATAATAATTATGTATAATTTAAATCATATTACATATTTTAGTTATCTGAAGATCTAAGATGCACGTTGGCGTACACTTTTAAGCATTTCGAGTATATAAGGTACCAGCCATCCTGCTGTACTGTTATGTCCTTTTTGTGGGCATCCGAAGGGATACCCACACGATAAAGAAATAACAGACTTATAGTTTGGATGACATTATAGGCTACATTTTATCCCTGTATAGGTTCCTCTAGATAATTTTAGATAATTTAGATGTCAAAAAACATATTTTTTAAGAAATGTCATTAAGGTCGAAAGTAGCTTGCGGTCGGGTTTTTCAATCTCAATGCGATAGTCATTATAAAAACTATCTAGAGAAACCTATACAGGGATAAAATGTAGTCTATATTGTCATCCAAACTATAAATCTGTCCTTTTTGTTGAGCGAAAATCCTCTCAGATACCCATAAAAAAGGACATAATAGGTAGGCAGGGAGATAGATCTTTTTTTCCCATTTGCGTTATTTTATCCGAAAAAGAATTAATCGTGAAAGACATTTCAGATGTAATTTGACAATAATTATTTAGGGAAAATTTTCATATGGTACGCCACACTGAATTTTTCTCTGAATTAATATCGCCATTTCAATCAAACCGAGACGTCATCCGTCAAGCTCGTGACTTGTGTGAAAGGGATAAAATATAAATGTTTACTTCAGAATTTTTACGTTCGTAAAGCTTCGTAAAGGTTCGTAAAGTTTCGTTTTCAGGTTACAGTTTTTTTGACATCGAACTATGAAGTCGACTACTCTAATTGGGGAATTGCCCTCCCTTATGTCACACTTTCCACGGCGCCGTAGCACGGCGCCGTGAATTTCTACGGCGCGGCGCCGTCGCCGTCGACGGCGACGGCGGACGGTGCCGTGCCGAAGAGATGTAGCCGGGGCCTAAGTACTGTTCTCAAGACAAGGCCTCGTTGTGAACCGATAGTCTATTGATTCAACGTTACTTATTATTTTTTTTGGATATACCTATTATTGTAAGTTGTAAACGGTACCTCGTTTTAATGGTCTATATCACACACAATAAGTACCTAGTTAGGTAATATAGGTAGTCTAGAAACACTCAGCAAGGAAATTACCCTAGATATAAAACACTATGGTAAAGATGGATAACTCTAGAGATTTCGATATAACGTGAAGATAAATTAACATTATTGTATGCACTTACTCAACCTCTTCAGTGCTGTGTACTTGTGCTGCGTGCCCTTGGAATGAGCTCTTCCGGTCTACAATCACTTGTCCGTGGGTTATTTTAGGGCACTTGACGTCCAACTGTAAAATAATGGCAATTTTAAGAGTGTGATTCGTAAACTAACTGCAAGTAAATCCAATTACACAGAAAATACTTAACAAATACTTAACAAAAGAATCAGCCTGGTTTTTCAGGTAATGTTAATTTTTTTTTGATGTTTCAATATTGATTTTTCGTTACCAGAATTTTAGCTTTGGAGCATAGCCATTTCATGTTCTCAAATTAAAGACGCGTCTAATGATATACATATCATACGGTAATCTGAACAGACTTGAGACAGTGTTACCTTAGTACCTACTTCACAGCTTTTGACTTAATACATCGTCGGGAAGAAAAGTGAGAATTCAGCTAAGATCGGCTTATTGAAGAAGTTAAACTCATGATAATATCAAGTTATTGTGCATTGTCGGTCATTATAATAAATATGTATACTTACGAGGGTCGATTCCAAAGGTACGACTTTTGGTTGGAGTTTGTTCTTATCTTTTTTCATGGTATGTAAAATCTCTCGCACCTTTTCAACATAATGAAAAATTATAGGTTCTCCAACATGTTTTCTGTAAAAGATAATGAATTTTAAGAATGGTCACGGAATGTAATGAATCTGTTTAACAACCACAATTACGCGTCAATGAGAATATCTTTTTTACTTGAGATATTAAACAGACTTAGAGATTGTATTGTATGAACTACAGTATATCATCATTATCATCATCATCTCAGTGTTAGTCCTGGCCCTTGATTCTGCTAAAGCAAAACAACTGTCGTGCCACAGTCTCCGCAACATTAAATTTTAGACTTTATGGCTATAGAATTAACGTCCAAAATTAAATGACAATATTTTCTTCACTCGCTTTCGTTCACTCTACAAAAAGCCATTTAATTTTAAACTTAAACGCATTACTTTAAAGGCTAAATCAAATGGAATTTTCTCGCAGACATTGTGGTGTGACAGTGGTTGTGCTTTAGCAGAATCGAGGGCCCGGTCGCAACTGAGGCCTTCGCTTAGGTTCCTACTTGCTTATTGTACTCTTTAGTGTACAATAGACGACAGATAGACTACCGCTGCTGTTGCAATGTGGTAATTTAAAATTTCATTTTTATAATCTAAAATTTAAAGGAGTAACACAATATTTAATTTCAAAATACTTACGAATATATTTTGTTCAATTTATTATATACATCTTGCTTCACCTTCCTCTCCATCCAGGGAGCCGACACTTCGTATTTTGGCGGAGATTCACCTGGATAGTTAGTAGGTAAAGTGACCTGCAATTGTACTATATTTTTGTGCACCTTTACTTCTATTCTGTACGTTTTTGTTGCCTCGTTTTCCGTTATCCACTCACTGCCGTAAATTGCACTTAGGGCTTCAACTTCCTCTGCCTAGTAAAGAAAACAAAAAAAAATTAAAAGTCATATCAAGTAATCTGTGTCATTAGAATGATTTCTTTCTACCTTGATAAAAATTCTTCCTTACGGCTCCAAAAAGTAGTCATTGGTCATAATGATGTACAACGTTACCATCCCTAAATTCTGGTTTCTCTTTTAAGACCTACGGGTCTCGATTTAGTTCGTACTTATGTGCAAAGTTGACCTGATTATGTAGCCGCATTGCAGGGGGTATACAGTAGAAAGAATAGATACTAATTTGACAGCCTCTGTGGCGTAACGGTAGTGAACGCGACTGCTGTGCAGGAGGTATTATAGAGTTCGATCCCCGCTCAGTGCCAACATTTGTATGCATGAATATGACTATTTGCATTGGTCTGGTCGTGCGTCGGAGAGCACGTTAAGCCATCGTCCTAGTTGCCATACGAACATCGTATTTGAAGCCCTAAAAGTCCAACAGCAGGTCTAGCTGCAATGCTTCGATATCGCCCAATATCACCATTAGGTTGCGGAGGTCAGATGGCAATCGTTTCAAGGAAGATATCGAAATTCAGAAAAATCCGCATTTAGGCTGATATAGCGAAAGCGGACCCTATACTCCAAGGTGAAAACTTCTGATGCAAGTGGGATTAACGCTAGGATAAAGAGGAAGAAGAATAGATACTAATTTGTGAACTAGTAAACATTTTAGAATTTATATACGTACCTGCTTTATTAAATTGTTATCCATATTCATGTTTATACGTAAGTAAAAATGGTGATGACTCTTAAACGTCGAAGGTACGGAGAGTCCTTGTTGTCGCGTCGTGTGTCGATGTGTTCACTGCACCGCTGTCAGCTTCCGACTGTGACTGATCCCAGTCTACGGGCACATAGAATGAATCGTCACCGCATCGGTTTGAAGTAATGTTATGAATATGAATGAATAGAATTATATGCCTTCTTCCGCCACAGCTAGAGCCTATTTTTGCTCAAAAACTTAAAAACTCTTTTTTTGAATGTTGGCCACCTTGTAAGCAATTTTTGAGATTGACTGAATGTTCGATTTTTTTTACTTCAAGATGTTGACGTTATCGTTTTCCAGTACCAGTACTTATCTCCTTTTTTTAATATAAAAGCACTTTGTGAACTTTTTACGTTGACACAATCTAATCATATCATTTATTATTTTGCATAAAATGATTGTGATGTTTCCATAGCTGCGGCATATTTCTCTTTATATAGGTACCTACATACGTTTGATCGAATTGTTAGATAACACTATTGGGCGATTCATGTAATGGTTGTTTAAGATATTGATTATTTCAATTAATGGACGACTATATAATTCTAACCACGAATTGTAAACTACTCTATTTACCTATTTATTTATATGTTATATCTTAGGAGAACTTACAGCTAATCGTTATTGTTACATATATAATTACTAGGAGAAGAAAATCAAAAGTTTTCACTGTCAAATTGCACGAAGTGGACACTTGGCTCCTCAACATGGATACATATAGGTTAGAAATACTAACAAATGTACTGTGTGTAGATAACTAAACTTTCATTTTAAACTTGTTTGGTAATATACTACTACATAGGTATCATGTGGTATTTTACAGTCTTTTAAATAATCTAGTAACATTTGTGGTATTTTATAGCTTTTGAAACTGTAAAATACCACATGCTCTTATAATGTAGTAGCAGTCTACCTGTCGTCTATTGTGCACTAAAAATAAGAAGTTACATGCATATAGGATTTTATTGCTTTTTGTTCCCATTCTTTTCTTTTCGATTCCCTTGTCCAGAGCAGTGGTAACAGCAAGCATTCACTTAAACTCGAGGTTGCTGCTGGCGGTGCTTGTGAGGCGGAACCATCGCGTCACCCTGCACATAGCAACATGCATCAAAGTAGCTGAATCTTACACTACACGTGGTCGACCTCTGCTACATCACTGAGTGCTACAAAGCTACGAGTGTCTACGCTTGGGTTACTGACTGCTAATAATAGTGAAGTGCGTTACGACTCCTGTACAATTATTAACTTTTTTATCATAGCATTCGTTGACTATTTCCGGCCGGGATAAATCAGCAAAAGAGAGGCGTAGAGAAACGTCAGTTATCTTTATACGTAAAGCGTAAGTTAATGATGGCAACGATTTATTTTTCTCACTACAATTCCTTTTTTTTATCGTGTGAAATGTCCTCATGGATATTACCACTCCCGCCGGGGCCGGAAGAGGAGGTTATGTCAGACTCGAACCGACTAAAATGCACGCCGTCTGTGGGCCGTCGGTTGCCGGAGGTGAGGTTGTCGTAGTCATATCCCTCGCACCCCGGCCGACCCAGGGCCAAATCTCTCGATCTGGCGCTCATCCTGTGTGGGGACCACGGAGTTCCCAACTCAACCCCGGGTATGGGGAGGCACGCAATGCGCGCCGCCACCGCGGCCTGCTTCTGCTAGGGTGACGGGCGGCTTCACCCGTCACCCCCAGGCCCGTCTCACTACAATACCTATGCACATTGAACGACACAGTTCCTTCTTGCAGGTTATGTTTTTGGAATCTTTACAAATAAATATTAGAGGTGACTATTATTATATAGGAGGAGGTAAACTTGTTTTGAGGTTAGTCGTAGCGTAGCCCTCATAGCCTTGAGCTGGAAAATATGTCTGTATCTAACGTTTAAAGCACACGTGCTGAATTTTGACAAGAGTGGGCATCAATATAAACCTTTTAGAAAGCCACGTACTAATTTAAAAGTATTTAATTCGCATTTTTGTAAAAACCTAAACTTTTAAAGACCACGCGACGTTTCGTGGTAATTTTCCAAAACTTTCGAAAAGGTGCACCTGCCATTATTTTATGATAAGAAAATATACTGAACAGTATTCTTCTTCTACACTTTAAATATGTTTCAAATGGTTTGCAATTCTCTTATAGGAATGGAACAGAAAAATAGCCGATAAAAATACTGCACTATTTTCCTTTTATTTTTACATCTCTTTTAATATTTTTAACGACAAGTAGATAAGAAATTAGATAACCGGTGTTGTTTTCGTTGAACTATATTGGTGGATTAACTTTAGTGCTAATCTTGTCTCACATAAATCGTTGTTTCTAGAGGCGGAGGCACTTATCTTGTTTGTATTGTAGTTTAAAATACAAACAAGATTTATTTCTGTACTTGATTTCTTTGTTTTCTTTGTACTTTGCACGATATTTGTACTTGCTTTTTTATACTTTGTAGTGGCATTTTAGTTTTCGTGGTGGTTACAGGTCTGGTAACGATTTTCAGCGGATTTGCGCCTTATCTATACTAATATTATAATCAGGAAAGAATTGGCGTCTCTGAATCCGTACCGTTCTTGGTGCAGAGGCTGGCCGTCGCAATCCAGCGTGACAGTGCACACAGCGTGATGGACACTTTTGCACCAGTAGCAATCAGAGCCTGGTTATTTAGACTGTTTATACTGGAGATTGATGGCACTTGGTGGAACTTGCTACACATATTGAATAAATCACTTGTACTTTTCCACAATTATTTATTTATTTGAACCTTACCGGTTTCACCTTACGGCATTATCAAAGGTTTACAATGGTTTAAACTAAAAAACTACAATATTTTATGTGTGGGTACTTTTAAAAAAGAGTATACCAGCTTTAACTTTATTCCCCAAAATTTGGAGAAATTTAAATTTTCATAAACGTAATTATGTTTTGTAATAGTACATTATGGTACAAGTGAGCAACGTTGGTGATTACCGCCGAGGCGTCATTGAGACCCGAGCCGACAGCCGAGGACGGTAATCATCATGCTCACACGTGCCATACGACGTTTTACAACACACTTGCGAATAAAATAATACTACAAATACTAAATAAACAATAGGTACTACAAATTAATTCGTTTTCCTATGCGCGCGCATTTAACAATGGCGGTCTGGTCATTTAAAAAAAAATGAGGTTTGAACTTAACTTTTTTTTACTCTGTTTTTTTTTTTCTGTACTTAGAGAAAAAAAAAGTTAAATTTGAGCAAAAATTTTGTTTATTACACAAGTATTACAAGTTGAAATTATTTATTTAAATACGAAAATGCATCAAATGACCATACAATAGGCGTATTAATTTATTCGTACTATTAAACACGTTATTTTTTGTATCAAAACTTTTTTAAGAACATAGACAATTATAGACACTTCCTATAAAATTTAAAAAAGAATCTATAACTCACTTTTGTGAATAATAGCAATGAAAAAGTCACAGTTTTATAATAGGTGTCATTCCGTGCTTAATTGCGGTAAAATAATATCACTGTTATGAGCAGGTGTGTTGTAAAATAATTTATACATTATAAAATTAATTTTATTACAGTGAAATGTCAAATATAAAATGTCAAGGAATTATAATTAAATTAAATTAAACTAATTGTCAAATTAATGATGTCAAATGGATTACATACTTAGATTACAATATATAAAAATGTCAGTTACAACAACCCTCGCCACCATGCCCTGAATGACCTACTGCGGAGGGCTTTAGTTTCGGCGGATGTGCCTTGTACCCTCGAGCCGCCGGGGTTGTCCAGGTCGGATGGCAAGAGACCGGATGGCTTAACTCTTGTGCCGTGGAGGAGGGGTAGGTGCTTGGTGTGGGATGCGACCTGCGTCAGTACTGTGGCGGCGAGTCACGTGGGCCGCACGGCTCTTTCTCCAGCGGCTGCAGCCGAAGATGCGGCTAGTAAAAAACTAGCGAAATACGCAGCTTTGGAGCCGCAATATACCGTGGTGCCAGTCGCGGTCGAGACCATGGGCAGTTGGGGCATAGACGCAAAAAAATTGGTGGCAGATATAGGCCGTAGGATACGTGACAAATCTGGTGACTCTCGCTCTGGCTCGTACCTGGTGCAAAGAATAGCCATCGCGATTCAGCGCGGTAATGCGGCCAGCGTGCTGGGCTCCTTTGCGCGAGATGCGACGCGGGGCGGGTTATTTGTTTGACAAAAGCATTGCTGGCTACCTGACATCTGATCTTGAATAATTGTAATTTGTTGATTGAATAAAAATTAAATAGTTACAACAATAAATTAATAAATTAAGATTAAAACGAATTAATAACAAATAAATAGGTATGTATTGTCATTATTATTGTAATAGAGGTGAACGGCTCAGATCTAACTGTTGGTTTATTATATTGTTTCTGTCCGTGTTTGTCAGTCTGTTTATTTCCAGTGCTTCTAGGGCGTTCATTTTCCTGCCTTTGTCACATAGACGCAGAGCTTTAAAACCAACTTTTGGGTCAAAAGTGTGGTTTTCCAGAAGCAGGTGTTCTGCAAAATTGGACTCAGTTTTTTTGAGTCTCCAGCCTCTGACATGTTCAGCGACTCTAATTTCAAAGGATCGTCCAGTTTGGCCAACGTATTTTCTGTTGCAGGTGGAACATGTCAGCTCGTATATACCACTCCTCTGTGGAATTGGGGTTGCATCCTTATTATTACAGATTAGATTTTTTAAATTGTGAGTGGTATAAAAAGCTGCTTTGCATTCAGATAGATTTCTGGCACATTTGTACGAAATATGACCAATGTACGGTATACGAGCCCATCGTTTTTTGGGTGTTTCCACGGTCATGGATGCATCTCCCTTGTACGCCAGACCTGCGACAGTCCTGCATCTTCCACGTGTATAGTTACACGTGGAAGATACAGGACTGTCGCAGGCCTATCTATTAGTTGGGATGGGTAACTATTATTGGTCGCTATGGCCTTAATCACTGTCAATTCATCCTCAAAATCTGAGTGCGACATCGGGATCGACAGTAGTCGGTGCACCATCGAGTGGAACGCGGCGTGTTTATGACTTATTGGGTGCCTAGAATTTTCGTGTATTACATTATCGGCGAAGGTGGGCTTTCGGTAAATTTTAAATATATGTCTGTTGTCAATTAATGTAATAGTGATGTCAAGAAAATTAATTTTGTCCTGTCCTATTTCTATAGTGAATTGTATTTTGGAATTAATTGTATTAATAAATGTCAAAAAAATATTTAGGGTGTCTATATTTCCGGTCCATAAACAAATAATGTCATCTACATATGTACCTATACCAGCAAGCAATAAATGGTTTATACATACTGTTCGTTAGAATTTGCTTTTCAATACAATTCATAAAAATATCTGCACAAACCGGTAAGGTTCAAATAAATAAATAATTGTGGAAAAGTACAAGTGATTTATTCAATACCTGGTTATTTAATTAGTCTGTATTATTAGCGCGTCTGAATAACATATACCTACCTATATTATGTATTATTACTTTGAATACAAAATAACCTATTACCTAATGTTAAGCCATTAAAAATCGAAATATTAGAAATGTTGTTAAATGAGAACAAATTGCTTGTTCGAGCTAAATTATTTTTAAATGAGTCCATGACGTCTGGTTCTTAGAATAACTAAATATTCTATGTTTCTTAATATTAATAAATTACCATTTTTAAAGCTAATGCATTTTTGGAAGTACATTGAAATAAGGATTTTGAAAAAGTTTTGTTTAGATATTTTGGCCGTGTATTGATAAGTTTTAACGGAAATTGTAGTTCAAATAAAATGTTGTTTCATATTAGTTGCTAAGTTTTCAACAATACTAAGATGATACATTGAAATAAAAACATTTATCAATGGATTCCGCATAATAAATGCTTCAAAATTTCATTCTATTGTTTGGGCGGAGTTATCAAAATTAATGTTTAAAAATGATTGTAACATCATTTTTATTGATTGCGATAGTTCGCATGAATGTCGGTAGATGGCTCCCACCGTCGCTCTAAAGACGGATGTATAGAGGAGTTTGGATCGACTTCGCACGGGTCTCGGCAGCTTAGTGGTCAGAGCATTCCCCCTGTAAGGGAAAGATCGTGGATTCGAGTCCCGCCAGAGCTCGATTCTCTTTTCTCTTTCATAACTAATATGATATTATAATATTATTAAATTTATTCTTATTCCATTTCAAGGTACATATTATATTCAATTATGTGTTAATAATTTTTCTAAATATTAGGTTTTAAGGCAAAAGAGTTACAGATTTTTGAGACGTTGAACCCGTTTTTGGACCATAGTGCGTCGCCTCAAATTATTATTTTAAATTCTGTGATTAGATTTATTATGGTTTAACTCCAAACTTTTATTGCTCCTATGCCATTTTTATCTTTTTGCTACGCCCACTACCTCGAGGTTGCTGGGGCGGCGCACAGTGGATCGTTTCATACAAGCTAGACGTCGGAAATTCTAATTATATTTTAAGTATTTTTCTTTATTTATTTCCTACGTATTTACGTAAAATATAACAATAAAATTGATCTTCAATACGTATTGATAATATACTCGTTCGCACTAATTTTGCCGCTATCGTAGAGAAGGCGGACGGGACGCGGCTTACAAACTTAGCGCGAACGGGTAGTTATTTAGTCCATTGGGCTTACCTATTAACTTATCATTGGACAATCATGAGAGTGATGATGAATGATGAGAATTTCAAGTAGTCAAATAATGGTTAGTCACCTTTCTTTGCGAGATCCTGCGAGATCCCATCAACTTCCATATTCGTGATAAAACAATATGATGCAAACTCGTGCGAAGTCAGACAATGACTGATTTTTAATTTAGAGGGTTGGAGCTTTAAAATAAGCTAGGTACTGTAGGGACACCAAGGTATACTCATATTTAGATTCTCTGTTAAAGTTAAGAATTGGGATTTTTTTAAGGTATAAAATAGGTTCAATTCAATATTTTTTTCTACGAGAACTAAGTGGATTAATAATGTAAAAATCCATAAATAGAAAGTACATACCTTCATTAATATCCTCAATTTTTTGTTTCACGTTCACACACTCACAACTTATAAAAATCAGTCGCAACAAAGAGACACAAAAATTGCAAAATAATTATTTTTTCAAGGTAACTTACTTTATAAACTTTTCTACCGTCATGCTTAAAAACGGCGTGAGGGTAGATCATTAGTAATATTGTTTTTGAGGTCCCTGATTATCTGTAAATCAATAAGACTATAAGAAAAAGCTTAATTAAGTAATGAATTTCCGACGTCTAGCTTGTATGAAACGATCCACTGTGCGGCGCTTGTGGCTCGGGGGGCGTAACCATCGCGCCTGTGACTGTTTCCTACACTACGCGGATCGACCTTTGCTACGTCACTGGGTGCTACAATGCTACGAGTGTCTACGCGTGGATGTTTACTGACTGCTCCGCCAACACGCATCTATAATATTGAAGTAGTTTTCAAGTGAAAGTATAACAAACCTCCTCACATTCATACAGCCTCACATACTTACAAACTTTCGCTTTTATAATATTAGTAGAATTTCCACCATTGTTTTACAATTTACAAATATTTGCTCTGAGTGGGGATCGAACCCGCGCCTCCTGCGTAGCGGCCACGTTCACTATCGCTATGACACAGGCTAGGCAGGCAGCATCTTATTTATTATTCCTAGTATAATATTTGTCTCAACGACTTTTAGACGAACTTTTCTAAAATTACTTCTTAGAAGGAATACATCATCATCATCGGAGCACCAATCACAGTTGCATTGAATGCTTACAATTTAACGCCCCTCTCTCCTTTCTCTACCTTATCACGTTTTACTGAAATGACTGCTATTTGACTCCCTAACCCCGTGAGGAATAAAATAAGGACTTTATTAGAGAACTAAGGTTCTAATAAGTCAATGAATAAAACAACATGTAACAAATTAAATTAAATATTTAATTATTTACTTATAATAATATATTACTACACTAAAGAAAAAACGTACAATTTATTAACCAATCAGATTAAACAATAACTTAAATAATACTAAATTAAATTAAGACTAGAAACTGTTATTACTAAAGAAGATAAAATGCTAACTTTTAAACTCTCGCGGTCCATGATATATTATAATATTAACGGGAATTAACGCGATCATGTTAAGATCGCATTAATTTCCGTTAACATTATTGTTTATAGATAAAATGATTGTTATTTATGCTCAATATTATATTATAACAATGTTATTTTTTATTGAAGTTAATTCTACTTAACCTAAGTTTATCACCGCTTCCGAGGCGCTAGTGCACAGGAAGCGGCGCAACAAACTCCATCGCGGTGTTTTCTCCAAGACGTCAAGTTGACAATAAATAATTCTTAAGAATATACGTTGGTGTAAATAATGTACAGTCGGAATAGAATTACTTATTTTCTTTACAGGCTACACATTGTTCTTGTGTCAAAATAAGAACTTTACAATGATAATTCACAATGGTAAAAAATTAAACTTACTTATGATACAACGACTTATGATAATAAAATAACTAACTTATAATAAGATTACTAACTAACGTCAATGTTTTTTCTAATTGTACTTAAGTTGTACTTTGTTGAAATACTGGAAAGATTAAGATTAGAATATAGGTTCACGATGATAATGATAATGATGGTGATGATGACAGGTTCACGCTACGCTGAAAAACGAAGTAGGTACCTATCTACTTGCTATTGAGAAGGTTACTTAAAAAAACATAAAGACTACCATACCAAAGTAATAAATAAATAAATAAATAAATAAATAAATAAATCAAAAAGATTACCTACTAAGTTCATAATTATAGTAACCCACGTATTACTTTGAGTACTTCGAAGTTCTTAAGTAGATATTTAACAAAAGAATGGACAGTAAGTTAGTGTAGTGTAATCAATTGTAAAGATTTCAAAAAGGAACACAAAGGTTTCAACTAACCGGTTCGGTGCTACGTTGCTTTTAAACTATTAATTCTTATGACCTGTTATTTAAAACTAAGTTATTGGTTTAAAATAAACCAGTTAGAAAAGATTTTATTATCATTTGGTTAAACCGATTTAAAGTCTTTGAAGTAAATAATCCTTGGATAACTACACTACCTACCCTTTTGTTTGTACACTTATCGGCTGATGCAGGCGGTACTCGGGTAGTCAGTAGTCACCAACGTCTAGCACTCTTCCGTGCCCTAGAAGGTGAACAGAACGTAAAACGCAAACAGAAATCGGCAGGTAGGTGAGTAGGTAGGTACCTACCTGAGTAGGTAGGTAGGTAGTATGTAGTATCTACTTATGTTGCTTCATACAAAACAAAATGTCTGAAATATGATCATAGGTACAGTAAGATTTGCCATTTCACCTGCTTAACGAACGTGAATTTACAAAATTATACTGCTTCATTTTCTTCCTTCATTAATAGGCAGGTAGAGAGAGGAAAGGTTTTTCTTTGGCTGCTGGATTCGCACCCATACACGTAGCGAACCGCGAGGTGCGGCGGCGAGTAGGTAGGTAAATATAACATGCAAGTGCCTGCTTAGAGTGAGCGTGGCATGCACAGATAAATAAAGACTAATAACAGAAAACAAATGTTATTATCAAAAATCTTTTTATTATCAACATATTTACAAATTGACCTCAGGGTTGATAAAGCCTGTGGGTCATTCCAGGGTCCGGGGTTATTTAGCTGTCTTCAAAAAGCCCGCTTGCTGTAGCACCTGTCTTGTAGCATTATTTATGTGCTTAAACCTGTCGGGCCCTAAATGAATACCGCCATACCTAGAAAAAAAAATAGTAAACTTCTTAATACATTTCATACACAGTTTCAATCCTTATGCCATGGACATAGGTACGGTCATAGGGAAAAGGACCCAATAATTGTGTCTAGTGTTATCTGAATCGATTTTATGAACGAAGGTATAATAAATTCATCTAAGTATTACTTACCACCGCGTTACAACCACCATTGTATTTTTTTGGTTCAGCAATTGCATAAGGTACAGCATTCTGCCAGCTGCGTGCGCCTCCCCGTCATCGTCACAGTCTTGTAGGATGGTAGAACCCTTGGCCGTCTTCCGTTCTATGCGGTACGCGTAGATATTATGTTTCGCGTTCTGAATTTTCCTGTTCAGTTTTAGTTCGGTCAGGAATGCACTGAAATTTGAATGATATGGATGTGAGCGACGAAAAACAAACTAATTTTACAACTCAAAAAAAAATTGTAATTAGATTATGTTTGTAAATAGACCAAAAGTGAGATGTTTGTGAATAGACCAAAAGAGAGAGTGAGAGAGAAAGGTAAGTACTGTTCTCAAGACAAGGCCTCGTTGTGAACCGATAGTCTATTGATTCAACGTTACTTATTATTTTTTTGGATATACCTATTATTGTAAGTTGTAAACGGTACCTCGTTTTAATGGTCACACACAATAAGTACCTAGTTAGGTAATATAGGTAGTCTAGAAACACTCAGCAAGGAAATTACCCTAGGTATAAAACACTATGGTAAAGATGGATAACTCTAGAGATTTCGATATAACGTGAAGATAAATTAACATTATTGTATGCACTTACTCAACCTCTTCAGTGCTGTGTACTTGTGCTGCGTGCCCTTGGAATGAGCTCTTCCGGTCTACAATCACTTGTCCGTGGGTTATTTTAGGGCACTTGACGTCCAACTGTAAAATAATGGCAATTTTAAGAGTGTGATTCGTAAACTAACTGCAAGTAAATCCAACGATCTTGAATATTACCTAATTTTCTAATGCATGAATTACACAGAAAATACTTAACAAAAGAATCAGCCTGGTTTTTCGGGTAATGTTAATTTTTTTTTGATGTTTCAATATTGATTTTTCGTTACCAGAATTTTAGCTTTGCAGCATAGCCATTTCATGTTCTCAAATTAAAGACGCGTCTAATGATATACATATCATACGGTAATCTGAACAGACTTGAGACAGTGTTATCGACTCTAATACTAATACAAGTACCTACTTCACAGCTTTTGACTTAATACATCGTCGGGAAGAAAAGTGAGAATTCAGCTAAGATCGGCTTATTGAAGAAGTTAAACTCATGATAATATCAAGTTATTGTGCATTGTCGGTCATTATAATAAATATGTATACTTACGAGGGTCGACTCCAAAGGTACGACTTTTGGTTGGAGTTTGTTCTTATCTTTTTTCATGGTATGCAAAATCTCTCGCACCTTTTCAACATAATGAAAAATTATAGGTTCTCCAACATGTTTTCTGTAAAAGATAATGAATTTTAAGAATGGTCACGGAATGTAATGAATCTGTTTAACAACCACAATTACGCGTCAATGAGAATATCTTTTTTACTTGAGATATTAAACAGACTTAGAGATTGTATTGTATGAACTACAGTATATCATCATTATCATCATCATCTCAGTGTTAGTCCTGGCCCTTGATTCTGCTAAAGCAAAACAACTGTCGTGCCACAGTCTCCGCAACATTAAATTTTAGACTTTATGGCTATAGAATTAACGTCCAAAATTAAATGACAATATTTTCTTCACTCGCTTTCGTTCACTCTACAAAAAGCCATTTAATTTTAAACTTAAACGCATTACTTTAAAGGCTAAATCAAATGGAATTTTCTCGCAGACATTGTGGTGTGACAGTGGTTGTGCTTTAGCAGAATCGAGGGCCCGGTCGCAACTGAGGCCTTCGCTTAGGTTCCTACTTGCTTATTGTACTCTTTAGTGTACAATAGACGACAGATAGACTACCGCTGCTGTTGCAATGTGGTAATTTAAAATTTCATTTTTATAATCTAAAATTTAAAGGAGTAACACAATATTTAATTTCAAAATACTTACGAATATATTTTGTTCAATTTATTATATACATCTTGCTTCACCTTCCTCTCCATCCAGGGAGCCGACACTTCGTATTTTGGCGGAGATTCACCTGGATAGTTAGTAGGTAAAGTGACCTGCAATTGTACTATATTTTTGTGCACCTTTACTTCTATTCTGTACGTTTTTGTTGCCTCGTTTTCCGTTATCCACTCACTGCCGTAAATTGCACTTAGGGCTTCAACTTCCTCTGCCTAGTAAAGAAAACAAAAAAAAATTAAAAGTCATATCAAGTAATCTGTGTCATTAGAATGATTTCTTTCTACCTTGATAAAAATTCTTCCTTACGGCTCCAAAAAGTAGTCATTGGTCATAATGATGTACAACGTTACCATCCCTAAATTCTGGTTTCTCTTTTAAGACCTACTGGTCTCGATTTAGTTCGTACTTATGTGCAAAGTTGACCTGATTATGTAGCCGCATTGCAGGGGGTATACAGTAGAGAGAATAGATACTAATTTGACAGCCTCTGTGGCGTAACGGTAGTGAACGCGACTGCTGTGCAGGAGGTACTATAGAGTTCGATCCCCACTCAGTGCCAACATTTGTATGCATGAATATGACTATTTGCATTGGTCTGGTCGTGCGTCGGAGAGCACGTTAAGCCATCGTCCTAGTTGCCATACGAACATCGTATTTGAAGCCCTAAAAGTCCAACAGCAGGTCTAGCTGCAATGCTTCGATATCGCCCAATATCACCATTAGGTTGCGGAGGTCAGATGGCAATCGTTTCAAGGAAGATATCGAAATTCAGAAAAATCCGCATTTAGGCTGATATAGCGAAAGCGGACCCTATACTCCAAGGTGAAAACTTCTGATGCAAGTGGGATTAACGCTAGGATAAAGAGGAAGAAGAATAGATACTAATTTGTGAACTAGTAAACATTTTAGAATTTATATACGTACCTGCTTTATTAAATTGTTATCCATGTTCATGTTTATACGTAAGTAAAAATGGTGATAACTCTTAAACGTCGAAGGTACGGAGAGTCCTTGTTGTCGCGTCGTGTGTCGATGTGTTCACTGCACCGCTGTCAGCTTCCGACTGTGACTGATCCCAGTCTACGGGCACATAGAATGAATCGTCACCGCATCGGTTTGAAGTAATGTTATGAATATGAATGAATAGAATTATATGCCTTCTTCCGCCACAGCTAGAGCCTATTTTTGCTCAAAAACTTAAAAACTCTTTTTTTGAATGTTGGCCACCTTGTAAGCAATTTTTGAGATTGACTGAATGTTCCATTTTTTTTACTTCAAGATGTTGACGTTATCGTTTTCCAGTACCAGTACTTATCTCCTTTTTTTAATATAAAAGCACTTTGTGAACTTTTTACGTTGACACAATCTAATCATATCATTTATTATTTTGCATAAAATGATTGTGATGTTTCCATAGCTGCGGCATATTTCTCTTTATATAGGTACCTAAGTACATACGTTTGATCGCATTGTTAGATAACACTATTGGGCGATTCATGTAATGGTTGTTTAGGATATTGAATATTTCAATTAATGGACGACTATATAATTCTAACCACGAATTGTAAACTACTCTATTTACCTATTTATTTATATGTTATATCTTAGGAGAACTTACAGCTAATCGTTATTGTTACATATATAATTACTAGGAGAAGAAAATCAAAAGTTTTCACTGTCAAATTGCACGAAGTGGACACTTGGCTCCTCAACATGGATACATATAGGTTAGAAATACTAACAAATGTACTGTGTGTAGATAACTAAACTTTCATTTTAAACTAGTTTGGTAATATACTACTACATAGGTATCATGTGGTATTTTACAGTCTTTTAAATAATCTAGTAACATTTGTGGTATTTTATAGCTTTTGAAACTGTAAAATACCACATGCTCTTATAATGTAGTAGCAGTCTACCTGTCGTCTATTGTGCACTAAAAATAAGAAGTTACATGCATATAGGATTTTATTGCTTTTTGTTCCCATTCTTTTCTTTTCGATTCCCTTGTCCAGAGCAGTGGTAACAGCAAGCATTCACTTAAACTCGAGGTTGCTGCTGGCGGTGCTTGTGAGGCGGAACCATCGCGTCACCCTGCACATAGCAACATGCATCAAAGTAGCTGAATCTTACACTACACGTGGTCGACCTCTGCTACATCACTGAGTGCTACAAAGCTACGAGTGTCTACGCTTGGGTTACTGACTGCTAATAATAGTGAAGAGCGTTACGACTCCTGTACAATTATTAACTTTTTTATCATAGCATTCGTTGACTATTTCCGGCCGGGATAAATCAGCAAAAGAGAGGCGTAGAGAAACGTCAGTTATCTTTATACGTAAAGCGTAAGTTAATGATGGCAACGATTTATTTTTCTCACTACAATTCCTTTTTTTTATCGTGTGAAATATCCTCATGGATATTACCACTCCCGCCGGGACCGGAAGAGGAGGTTATGTCAGACTCGAACCGACTAAAACGCACGCCGTCTGTGGGCCGTCGGTTGCCGGAGGTGAGGTTGTCGTAGTCATATCCCTCGCACCCCGGCCGACCCAGGGCCAAATCTCTCGATCTGGCGCTCATCCTGTGTGGGGACCACGGAGTTCCCAACTCAACCCCGGGTATGGGGAGGCACGCAATGCGCGCCGCCACCGCGGCCTGCTTCTGCTAGGGTGACGGGCGGCTTCACCCGTCACCCCCAGGCCCGTCTCACTACAATACCTATGCACATTGAACGACACAGTTCCTTCTTGCAGGTTATGTTTTTGGAATCTTTACAAATAAATATTAGAGGTGACTATTATTATATAGGAGGAGGTAAACTTGTTTTGAGGTTAGTCGTAGCGTAGCCCTCATAGCCTTGAGCTGGAAAATATGTCTGTATCTAACGTTTAAAGCACACGTGCTGAATTTTGACAAGAGTGGGCATCAATATAAACCTTTTAGAAAGCCACGTACTAATTTAAAAGTATTTAATTTGCATTTTTGTAAAAACCTAAACTTAAGACCACGCGACGTTTCGTGAGTGTTTACCCGTGGTCCCAGTGGGTCGACCCATTACCGGGTCCATGGGTAATTTGAATTACCCGTGGTTCCAGTGGGTCTACCCATTAACGGGTCCATGGGTAATTTGAATTACCCGTGGTTCCATGGCATTAGGGATTGGTCCCGGAATTCTGACTATATCGATCAGAATGAAAACCATCAGTTACATACCTACAATATCTATATCTATTACATATAATAAAATTGTAACCGATCGGTGTCTGTACATGGCTTGGAAATGAGAAAAACTATTATTGGGGGACTTTATTAACGTAATAGAAGCCAAAACAACGATTTTTGGAATTTTTGTCTGTTTGTCTGTTTGTCTGTTTGTCTGTGCGTTTGTGCACGCTAATCTCAGAATTGGCTGAACCGATTTGGTTGCGGTTTTCACTAATTGCTGGTGGTAGGCTTCACTTAACATTTAGTGTTTTTTTTATTAAAATCGGTTGATAAATAAGAAAGTTATGTTAATAATAGTAAATCACACCTAAGAAAATGTGAATTGTGTGATAGATCGAAACAATAAAAGTAGCAAAATGCTAAAAAGAAGAGATTATTTCGATCATAGCAGTCTGAAGAGCTTCGAGAGGCAAGAGTTACTGCATCTCAGCAAAGTCAGGCCAGGTTACACACTGCAGAATCTTCGGCTTCGACAAAAGTCTCGACAGAGTTCAAATTGTTCTTAAGTATACGATTTTCTCTCGAATCCGACACAATAGTGAACAGCCGTTTTGGTAATATTTTTGATTTTTGATAATTAATATCATCAAGCTATAATAGGGAACGAGACGCTCTGTGTGTAATGTGATAAAAATATAATAATGAACGTCTATTTCGCATCGAAATTCCGTGGTGTTTGTAGCTTAGTGGGTCTACGGTGGACGTACAATGTTGCTGTTCCAGGTTCGAACCCATGTAAAGCGAATTTTTTTTTATAGCTTTTAAATTTATTTTTCTTATTTTATAATTTTTATACGTATTTTTTTTTTTATTTAATTAATTTTATTCTCATTATTATTAGGTAGGTTCATACAATAGATTCATGATAAAAATAGGCTGTGTGACAGGAGTAGCAAAGCAAAATCGATCCTAACTTATTACATAATAATCTTATTACGAATATTACAAGGTAAATCTTTACGAAATTCTTCATTTCGGAGACAGGGAAGGTGATCCCACCAGCCCGCGAAGTCATGAAACTTCAATCACCTCTAAAAATTGATAAGAGGCATTGACATTAGCACTGGCTACTGGTACGAATAGTCAACGTTTCAGTACTTCGACTTCTGTTTTGAGGTTTTCCGTTACTCAAAATTGGCTATTCCTTCAACTTTGTTCGGGATTTTGATCATCAACATACTATGTTTTTTAGGGTTCCGTACCTCAAAAGGACAACACGGAACCTTATAGGATCACTTCGCTGCCCGTTTCTTTGTCTGTCTGTCACGATCTTTTTCTCAGGAATGCGTGGAGGTATCAAGGTAAAATTCATGCCACATACTCAAGTCTATAACGCCTTGAAACTGCAAAAATCGAGCTTCAAAGTCAACGCAATCAAAATATATTGCGGTTTATGTAGCTTAAGTTCTCCTCGGTGCGCGGGTGCGACTTGCACTTGACCGGTTTTTTATATATTATATAGTCATTCAAACCGTTTATATCCAGTTTCTCCTATGGAAACCACCACACCAGGGCTAGCGCAGACGCGGCTATGTTGGAATCAAACCGATTAAAATTTCACAGAGGAGGTGGGGCATAGCCAAATAGGCAGCGTTAACGTGAAGAGCAGGGAACCTTGCGTGAGTAACACGTCGCACCACCGCGACCGTCCCGGCCCTACTTGGGCTAGGGTGGCCCATCTCATCGCCATCAAATGCGCGTTCATGGAGCAAGGTGATCGTTGCACGTTCTCTGATGTCCGTTGCGTATTCTGGGTAGTGTCCAAATAGTGGTCCTCTTCCGTACCCTTTCCGTCGCCTTAGAAAGGCAACGTCTCTACGCAACTGCAGAGATTCTAAAATATTAGTAACCTGAACACTATCAATGCATGCCTCTGCAATCTTATCGATTGTGTCTTATACGAACCACGCAAACTGTGTATAATAAAAAGATACCGCTGCTCCTATTATACGAAAGGGAGCAAAAAATGTGGGCAGAGAAACATCCAGTTCCGGCAGATTTCATCAGAACAACAGAAATCTCACCATCAGTCTGAACTCCTGCTGCCAACTTAGAAGTATAATCACCTGCGGACACAAGTTGGCCGCTGCAAGGGAAATAATAGCGAAATGCACCATATCGACCAGTTGCAAGTACTCTGTGACTACTAGGCCCTATCCCAGTCAAAGCCGCATCTGCTCTCTTGCCCACTGTGCCCATTTACCTGTGTGTAAGGCAACGAACAACGATTTGGCTGTGGGCGGTAAAATCTTATATATAAAACTCTTAGTCCTGACTGACTGACTGACTGACTGATTGACTTAGAGACAACGTACAGCCTAAACCGCTGGTCCTAGAGACTTGAAATTTATAGAGAGTGTTTGTTTAGAAGCGTGGAGGTGTACTAAGAAACGATTTTTCGAAATTCAGACCCTAAGTGCCTAAAAAGTGCCAAAAACGTACTTTCTTATAACTCAAGAACGGCTGAAAAGATTTTTATGATCTTTGGTTTTTTGAATTTGGCTTTGTCGCCGAATAGTAATTATCACAATTAAAATGTGGCAAATCCACGAAATAATGTAATATTAAAGAAAATACGAAATATTATGGCGCTAATATCGCTAGCAAATTTGTTACCATGACAACGGGTACTAAAGTGATGGTGTCAACGCTAGGTCACATTTTGATCTGTCAAATGATAATATTCATAAAACGTCACTCTCTGTCACGTATAATTACAAAGAATGTGAAAAATATTAATTTATGTACTATGTAAGAGTTATGTACTGCGGTTTCTTTATTTAATTGATTGGAAATAGAAAAGAAGTTTTTGAGACTGGCTCACTTCGATGGAGTATCCAATCTTCAGTTAAGTTCCACGGACTGCGAGTGGTATTATAGTCTATTATAGTAGAATAGCAGCGTGCGTCGCGAGGACAACATTCGGAACTACATATCAGACCCATTATTGGTAGTATTGGCATCGAGCATTAAATAATATACTAGAGCATATACTGCGTCAGCTACCAGCTACCATGATACCATAGTATTTCATCACATTGACTACACGACATGATAGCACAGCGATTATAGCTATAGATGTACCGTATATGAAAGAAAGCCTAAAAGTAATACAGCACGTTATCATTCAGATGAATACTAACTTATAAGCCCTCACACAGTAAGGTACGTGAATTTAAATCTATACGCAGATATAACACAAGAGGCGGCTTCATAGCTAGAAACAAAGTTACAATTTATATCAATGGCTCGAAACGTTTTACCAAATGGGCGAAAGGGGCGAACGCCTGCCTTCTAGAAAACTTCACTTCCTTTCTTGACGAGAAGTATACTAACTGCCGCTTTCTATATGCAATCTCAATCCGTATTTCGTAATCCGAGATTGAGAATTCAAACCGTTTTTTGATTTTACTATTTCAATAAACGATCGCTACATCGATATGTCAATCCTTTTTTCCAATCTATCCTTGGGAGGACGGATCGAAACTATAGATCGCTGTTTGTACCAAAGTGACAGTTATGCGTTTTCTATAAACGATCTCCGAATTTGAACGATCCATTTCTGAGCAGAATCTATCTTTTAATACGATCCCCCAAATTTGGCCGATTGTTGTAAGAAAACATAATAAAAAACATGCAAGAAGTATTTAAAAGTGATGTTAAAGATCTTGAAGTACTAAATTCCAAAATTATAAGTTAAAATTAGTAAATTACCAATAATATAATTACTAATTTTCAAATTTTATAATAGAAAAAATTTAGGTTAGTTTGTTATGGTAGGTATGTATCTACATTCAAACGTATTTAATTATTATATGGTATTTCAATTAAAATAATATCATGACCAATGTTTATGCAGGTATTTAAAGTTATTATAACATGCTACGTGGCTGTAGTGGTGACCCTCTTTTTCCAAGACTTTGCCTTCAGCTTACCATCAGGTGAGGCGAAGTTAAATTGACGTGTCCCATATAAAAAAACCTACATAATAATATTCCTTTTTTATGCATTGGGGACTGCAGTGAAATAAGTTCAGGTAGAACTTTGTTTGAAGCTCGCGTTCCGTTTCACTTTCTATGCGAATATAATTCGTATTTTAATTTTAATTTTTCATTTACGAATGTTTAAAGTAGTTAATATCTGAATATAGTACTAACATACAAATAACAATTAATTTCTTGTGTAATAATCATTTTTTTAATAACTAACCATCACTACATGTGTTCGTTGGTTTTTACTGCACATGCGTAAACACAAACGTATAGAGGATCGAGATTTGTGACCAATCCTTTGTTTTGTTTGGGTATTGGCGACGGGATAGACATATTGAAATAGCGATTCTGCGTCGATCCATCGATCGTCAAAAATCTGGATTGAAAACAATCTTAGATTGACGATCGAATATTGAAAGCGGCCGTAAGTCAATAATTATTAGAGATAGCAGAACACAATTTAATATTTTTTTTTTTTTATTTTATTTATTTTACCAGAATACATAGTTACAATAAAAGCTTAGCTTAAAGTATCGCTAAGGCTACCGGAGCCTGTGCGCGATACACGTGATTCCCACTTCAGTACACAGACATTACAATTTTATAAAATACATAGAATAGATAGAAGGATGAATTAAATATACAATCATTGCAAACAAAATACCTACACAGTACATACAATCAAGTAAGCAAAAGTCGTACGCGTACCCTCCAACAGAACTGCAGGCATTCTTACCTACAATTCTGCTAAAAAATAGGATTTGAGTTTATATTTAACATTCCTCACATTAATTTTCTCTCGCATGGAGGTAGGCAAAGAATTGATAAGGCGCGGTACAAGGAATGTACTTGTCCGCTCGCCGTAGCAATTCCTTGCCCTCACAGTAGCAAGTTTTTTTTGTGCCACTCGTCGTGTATATACAGAATGCTCTATTTTGAATTGTATATTTTTATTAAAGTATTGTTCTTTAAGGATATTGAAGTTTACTTTTTCGTGTATTGGAAGGGTTTTACAAAGTTTAAAGAGTTTGGACTCCTCAGTGCATTGGTTTCTAAGCTTGGGTGGCACAATTAATTTTAATATTCTGAGCTGCAAGTTATAGATGGAGTCAAGGTAAGTTTTATAGGTTCTACCATAACTTGACAGACCATAGCTAATGACGGCGTCAGCAAACGCATTGTACAGTAGGAGCCGAGTTTTAAAGGGCATGCGATTTTTTATAATATGCATTATAGCTAATATCGCGCGTAGCTTGTCACAGACGCGACTTACATGGGGACCCCAGTTAAATTTGCTGTCGATTATCAAGCCCAGATATGTATGTGTGTCTACTTGTTCGATACTTGAACAAGGTGTTGTATCACAGATTGATAAGTGATTATTAGCGTAATTGTGTAGACAAATGTGGGAATGAGCTATTAGTTGGTGTTCGCAGCGCTGGCATTTCAGGTGAGGTGATTTAATGTGTATTAATTTGGTTTTTTGAGCATTAAGTACGAGTCCCATATCATGACACCACATATTGAGCCTATCAAAGTCGTGCTGCATTAGTGACATGATTTTTCCAAGATTTTTTCCTGCAATGAGCAGGCAAGTGTCATCAGCAAATTGGTAGGACTTGCAATGGTCAAATACTGAGTTCATGTCATTGACATAAGCTAAGAAGTGCAGCGGACCACAGACGGAACCTTGAGCTGTTCCATGGGCCACGCAGTGCGTGTCACTCAGTTCGTCTGCGATTTGGACACGGTACGTCCTGTCCCTAAGATAACTAGCACACCAGTTGTACAGAGGCCCTCTCAGGCCAGAGTCTTCTAGTTTTATTAGTAGTTTGTTATGATCTAGAGTATCGAAAGCTCGGGAAAAATCAACAAATAAGGCGAGCACGTGATTTTGGTCATTGAGGGCTGAGTTGACATGGTCTGTGAAGTTAGCCAAGAGTGATGTAGTGCTTTTGTTAGGTTGAAAACCGTATTGAGACTCATTTATAATAGAATTTCTTTTATAGAAGTCGTGAATCTGATTGCATATAAATTTCTCAACAATCTTGTCAATTGAGGATAACAGTGTTATAGGTCGATAGTTGTTTTCGTTATGTCGTTCCCCCCTTTTATACACCGGCCTTACACAACCCATTTTAAGGACATCTGGATACCGGCCTGTCTTGACACTAAGATTGATCAAATTAGCAATAGTGGAAGCTATTTTGTTACTTATATTTTGTATATCCCGTACCCTTATTTTATCAAGACCAGGGGCTTTTCTACTATTCAATGACTTTATGAGTTTTTGGATATTTTCTGGCGTTGCCTTATTAAATCGGATGCTGAGGTTGGTGCATCTTCTAGGATGATTAGTAAGGAGGAGTGCCTTGCAATCTGGTATGATAGATTTCACGGCGCTGTCAAAACTATTAGCAAATTTATTTGATATTTCTAATGGCGTCAGATTCTGAGAGCTGAATGAATCCAGGATAAACCTATCAATGGATTGCTGTACTCTACCACACATTGAGTTAACTATATTCCAAAGCTTTTTTGGGTTATGGTAATTTGCTATAATTTGTTCTTTATTATGTTTATTCCTATACCACTCTAATGTTTTGTGTGTTTTATTTCTTAGTCTATTGTATTCTAAATGCAGGACAGTATTATGTGGATCCTTTCTCCACTTCCTGTAGCATTCATCTCTCAGTTCGCAAAGTTTTACTAGGTTTTTATTCATCCATGGTAATTGACTTCTGATTTTAGTTTTTATATTAATACTGCGCTTCGACTTTTCTAAAGAACGTGTAAAAGCATTTTTGATGAGTTCTAGAATGGATTCCACAGTAGTATAATTAGATGTATCACCCCAACTGAAGCTATTTAACTCATTATACAAAATTTTTTTGTCATTAATAAGTTTTGTAATAGGCGCATCCTGTACCACACGCCGGCCACACGGTCCGCCACTGCCAGTGAGACAAATGCAAGTAGTGCGGTGGTCAGCCAGAACTGTGTCGATTGCCGCCGTGTACGGTATTAGCGTGTGCGCTCGCGTAAATATGTGGTCAATACATGACTTTGTTATTTTATCATTTCTTTTTTCTATACGAGTGTAATCAGTAATACCACACGCTAGGCCGCACCCAGACAGCATGTCCATATACAGCGTTTTGGCGGATGTGTGCAATTTGAGATCTATGTTCATGTCGCCTATGACCACCGTGGTTGTACCAATAGGGAATGCACCCAGCGTGTTATGTAACTCCTTTATAAATAGTAGTTTATTTGTGGAGGGTGGTCTATATACTGCGCATATAGCTATAGTGTCATTGTGAGACGTCTTTAGTATGCCTCCAAGAAATTCGAAAGTATGAGTTCTTTGTATTTTCAGTGTAAATTTCAAATTATTTTTAATGAATATTATTATACCTCCTCCTCTTTTGTGTGTGCGGAGCTGTGAGTACATTCGATAATTGGGAATGGAGAATAATTGCGAAATTTCATCTGAGATTCCTACTTCCGTCAATACAATGCAATCAATGGACTGAGTAGCGTAATCAATAATTTGCAATATTTTTGGAAAGTTTTTGAGCATCGATCTTATATTCACGTGAAGGCATGACAAGTGGATGTTTTTCGTAGGTATACAATTAAAGAATGAGTTTATATTGACACAATTGAACAATTCGTAGGAAATAGGTAATTCTTTATCCAATTGATTGAATTTTAATGAACAAAATTTGGACACATAATTACAATGATTTTACTAAACGTTTGAAATGCGAGGGTTTAAAAGTTTATCTATGTCGTGGGTAGACCGGACTATTTCGACGTTTTTACTATTGTCAGCTTTTTTAACGTACAGCTTTCCCGCCTTACACCACACGTACTTGCAAGGACCGTTTGGTGCCTTCAGCCGTTGTTTAGCTTGATACAGCAGAGTTTTCATATTTCTGGTCAGGGATTCTCTTACGAAAATTTTTTCAGCGGCTCTTTCTATAGGTACCAAAGGCAACACATCACCTACCGTGAGATCTTTCGATTTTGCAGCGGATAACCATTTTTCCCGAGCGACTTTGGTGTTGAGCTCAACTATGAGGTATCCAGATCTCTCCGTTCGTCCTGTAACCTGGCGCGCGTCGTGTATAGTATTGCTACTAACCTCCAGTTTGTCTGCTACTTTTTTCGTTGTATTTAAGGCTTCAGAGTTCGGAACATGCGGCAGACCTGCAATCTCAACGTAAGTAGATAGATTTTTTTGTTCACCGTCTTCAATTCTTTGTTCCAATGCGGATAGGCGCAGCTCGAGATTCTTTTTGGCATTCGTTAGTTCAATGTTCTTATTCTCTAGTTGTTTTATTTTATTGTTTTGGTTTCTCAGCATTTCTTCCATGTTAGTTACCTGGTCACCGATAAATTCTAGGGATTGTTGAAAGCCCTCAAGTTCGTCTTTGATCATTTTCTTAATTTCATCAGCTAGGTTCTTCATGAGCTTACTTATATCAGTTGGAGTTAGACCAGTGGCTTCTTCAGCTTCTTCTTCTGGGATAAAGAAAGAGGTGCGCCGGCTTGTGTTTTGTAGACAGTCATTACAACACCATTCCAATTCTTCGGATGCACGTAGAGCGGTCAGCTGTTTCGACGATAGTTTGGCGCATTCAACTGTAGCATGAACGACCTTTTCACACCTACTGCATTCTAGACCCGGACACTTTTTAGTGATATTGCTTCTGCATTTAACACACTTTTTTAGAACCATAATAATATATATGATGATAGGGGGTAGGTATTTGATAACACTAGTGATCGCTACGAGCACTGAAGCTAGAATTCCTTTTATCAGCTATGGGCTCTATTAGTCAAGCACAGTGCACTTCTGATTTAGATGACAAGGAATATAATACGAAATGTTTATTTTCTTACTATATTTTTAGATAATTATGAAAAACTAAACCACCACAAATGATATGATGTTGTCATTATATTCATTTCCTCAACATTTACCAACGCATTGGAGGACGTCTACAAGACTCTGGAGTAGGTAAATCTCGCACCCACTTCGGTTCGCCGGCGACATCATCATAGTTGCGGAGTCGCTGGAACAACTGGGCGACATGCTGCACAGCCTGAATGGAGCTCCTCGACAAGTCGGCCTTGGTGTAAACTTGGATGAAACCAAGATTATGTTCAACACTCGAAGTTGTTCAAAAATATTATCTACCTAGGGCAGGTTATCCAGCTCGGTAAAAGCAACTCGGAGAAAGAAATAGCCAGAAGAATCCAACAGGAGTGAGTACAAGGATAGAATTCGAAACGAGGTCATCCGACATAGAATCAAAGTTACCGACATAGCTCACAGAATAAGCAAGCTAAAGTGGCAGTGGGCTGGCCACATCTGCCGAAGGACTGATGGCCGTTGGAGCAGACGAGTCCTAGAGTGGAGACCGCGAGAAGGAAAACGGAAGATGGGACACCCCCTAGCCAGGTGGACCGACGCGGACGGCCTGCGAAAGGTGGCTGGGACGGACTGGATGCAGAAGGTGGAGGATCGGCAAACATGGCGTATATTGGGAGAGGCCTATGTCCAGCAGTGGACTGCAATAGGCCAATAGGTGATTTATTGTATCCTCAGCATACTACAGCAACCTTCATACTGCTAATATCGCACTGGCGGACAGGGCTCTTAAAAGCAGGGGATATCCCAGTTCTAACAGAGCTTGCGAACCTCTTTGATTCCGTCATCCAGCGGAAGCATCTAGGACATGGAACTGGAGTGCGGTGGTATTGTTCTCCAAGAAGACGAAGAAGAATTAATTATAGACCCATCACTCCTGAGTCATAATTATGTCTATACAAGTTGTTCTTGAGAGTCGTCATGAATAGTTGTGAGTTCCACCGGAGCAAGCTGGGTTTTAAAAGGGTTATGGTATTGTAGCCAATACTGTTCAGCAGATTATACAAAAAACCTGAGAGTATAATCATCCGCTATGTATCACGTTTGTAGATTACGAGAAGCTTTCTGACATCATCAAGACCTGGGCATTTCTGGATTGTCTACGATTGTGTCGTGCTGATACGATATTTCATTGCTGAAATGCTAATTTTAGATTAGAAGACGAAGCCCAGAAGGAGATATACGTCGAAAGGTCGACAAGGGTTGGGCAGCATTGGGCAAAGTCATCGATGTTTCTACTCCCCTGTTAAGACTCATGGGGCTGAAATGTGAACTGAACTACTGAGAGAGCAAAATAAGGCGTCAAACGTTTATACAAGTCCGTCAGTTTAGAAAAAATACTTTTGATCGACATCCACGCAGGCGGAGCTGCGGGCGAAAAGCTAGTTTAACATAAAACCAGAGTAACCGATTAGCCATTGACTCGGTAAAGGAGAGAACCACTGCTCCGGCGTGTAAAAACGTCTTTATATGCTCCGGGCTTTCGTGAAGTTATTTTCATGATGCTCTCGATGTACTTCTATCTGTTCAATTCGTAAGTAGTAGTAGCGTATTTTGAGGAGTTGGGAGGGAGGGAGGATATTTAGAGCAAAAATAAATGTGAATACAAAAAGTTTGGTCAGCAAAAAACTAGCTGTTGCCCGCGACTTCGTCCGCGATAAGTTCGGAATGACTCGAACCCATGGTCACAGAGCTTAATTAATAAAAAAAAAAGTTAATTCGTTATATTCTCAATTATTTATTATGAAGAAAGTCTTCTTCGAGTGACTGACTAATACATACAGGGCTAAACTACCGAAAACTACGAAATAAGACAGGCTTCTTCTATGGGCTCGGCAAACACTGCAAAAGGGTTTTGAAAAAACCCTTTTGCAGTGTTTTTTGCTGACCAAACTTTTTGTATTCACATTTATTTTTGCTCTAAATATCCTCCCTCCCTCCCAACTCCTCAAAAAACACTGCAAAAGGGTTTTTTCAAAACCCTTTTGCAGTGTTTGCCGAGCCCATAGAAGAAGCCTGTCTTATTTCGTAGTTTTCGGTAGTTTAGCCCTGTATGTATTAGTCAGTCACTCGAAGAAGACTTTCTTCATATTAAATAATTGAGAATATAACGAATTAACTTTTTTTTTTATTAATTAAGCTCTGTGACCATGGGTTCGAGTCATTCCGAACTTATCGCGGACGAAGTCGCGGGCAACAGCTAGTGTATTATATATTATTTTATACAGGGTGTATTTTTGAAACGGGGCAGTAAGGGCAAGTACCTTAACCGTTGCAGTTGATTTCTGTCTTTCCTAGTACTATAAGCTAAAATGGTCTCATAGAGTTTTTTGATCCCCACATGAAATAGGTAGAATCGATAGACATAAAAAAAAAAATTTTGGACTTTTTGCATTTTTTTTGCCAACTGTAAGTTTTTTACAAAATCTGTGAATGCAGTTCAAAATATGTCAAAAAGTTAGGGAAGGTCTTCTAAGAACGTTTTGCTGTAACTGCAACGGTTAAGGTACTTGCCCTTACTGCCCCGTTTCAAAAATACACCCTGTATATTATTTATATATTATTTACTCAAAAAACACACTAATGACATGACTCAAACTATCTTAACATTTCTAGTGCGTATCCAAATGATATTTCGCCAGTAATTAATTCCATTAGTGTATCGGTTATGAATTCATAATTTTCAATTGCTATTTTTGTTCTAGTTCTAACTGGATTAGTCTTTTTTTTTTCTTTGATAACACTGGTAAAACACACTTAACACTTTTTGGAAAACGAATAAGTAATATCTCATTATTTTAAATTGGAAAAAGCGAAATCAATGCTCGGGCAGAACTCGAACCTTACAGGGGGAATGCTCTGACCACTGAGCCACCGAGCTTCGCCCGAGATTGATCCAAATTTTCCAATACATCCACCTTAGGGCGATGGTGGGAGCAATCTACCGATATTCGTACGAACTATCGGAATCAATTAATGATGTTGCAATCATTTTTAAACATTGATTTTTGATAACTCCGCTTCAACCAATTGAAATAATTTTGAAGTAGTAAAATATTTCCAATTTAAAATAATTTGTTTAGTTTAGCATACTAAATGCTTTTTAAAATTATTTCGAGTAATATCTCTTTGTAATACTGTAATCTCTTTGTAAGTCTTTGTAAAACTGCCTATGTGGCGTAGCGGTAGTGAACGCGGCTGCTACGCAGGAGGCGCGGGTTCGATCCTCACTCAGTGCCAATATTTGTATGCATGAATATAAATATTTGCATTGGTCTGGGTGTTTCTATGTATAATATATGTATGTATTTACAAAAAAAAAGTATCTAAGTATGTATATCCGCATTATAGATTCCATAACACAAGCTAATTAAGCTTACCATGGGTCTAGATAGCGTTGAGTAGAATGTTGTAGAATATTTATTTATTTATTTAATATCATGTGATCTCTTTTGACGTATTTGGTATGCTGATATTACGGATTTGTATATTCTATCGATATAGTCAGAATGCCGGGACCAATCCCTAATGCCATGGAACCACGGGTAATTCAAATTACCCATGGACCCGTTAATGGGTAGACCCACTGGAACCACGGGTAATTCAAATTACCCATGGACCCGGTAATGGGTCGACCCACTGGGACCACGGGTAAACACTCCACAATAGCCATAAATATGACGCTGTACCACCTCGTAAGTATTCATGATATCATACAAACAATAGCCTTTTACCTATTTCTGTCCTTAAACTTCAAGAGCTTCCTCCATTGTCATTTAACCTTTCATTGTAAGCTTACTGCTTTTAAAAAGGGCAGGTCGTTTTTTTGTTCAATACTTCATTAATTTGATCAGCGTCATGTTCAGCGAATTTGACTTTGGCCTGTCTGACTAATTATAATATATGTGCTATTAACTAAACATACTTGGTGTGTCATTCACTAAGTACTCATTCATTCTATGTACCCGAACCACCGAAATTGATTTGCTATTCTAATGTAGATACTTAAATTTAATGTAAAAACAACATTGCTTTTTGCGTTACAGACAACGACGAAAAAGGATCAAAATTGGACGTTTCCCGAAGGTGAAAACGCCTCCGTCAATGTTCCCCGCTGAGGAGACAGACAACGGCAAAAAGTACGGCGGTGAAATGGATATCGATTACGATGTCACTAAAAAGTAAGTAACCGTCTTGGTTAATTAATGAGTGAAAATTAAGGCCTGTTAAATACTACTGGACTATCAATGTGATAACTTAGTATTACATATAAAGTACAATTCTAAATTCTACTACTACCATTGCTAATAGTTTTTAATGTGTCCACATATTTGTTACAGAATGTTGCCACAGGACTACCTGAGAGCTCAAACGGTGCCGAGATTCCTGACGCCCTCGAGGACGTTCTGTTCGGCCTCCTTTGCACCGAATCAGCTCGGAGTGTCGAGAGCTGATCTCGCATTCCAGTCAGGGACATCAACTTACAGAAGTTGGAGCGTATTATCGACCCCAATAGGGATTTCCGACGCTCAATTCGTGTCAACAACACAAAACATATTGTCGTCTTTCGAAAGAGGCGCAAAGAGAGGAGACCAGGAGGAAGCGCGCCACAGAGGCTCTTTACTTCTCATAATTCAGGTTATAGAAAATACCAAGTCACGATTTTATCGTTTTAAATATTATATAATATTTTATTCCTCGAAAATATTTTTATTGATTATGTATTTTTATGCAGAATATTACAGGATAAGATTTACTTCTCGTTTTTATATATCGGGACTTATCGCGATTAATTATTATTTTGGAACTTCTATAAAGCCGCGACGTGCATCGAGGAAGATGTTACCGGGTGTTGACCGCCAACCAGCGTACATGCCGTATGTGAAAGGTATAACGGACAAGATCGGATCCTACTTACGGAAGTTTTCCATCAAGACAATCTTCAAACCGTGCGCCAAAGTAGCGAAATACGTGCGAACATCGAAGGACGTCATACCTCTACAAACACCAGGTGTCTACAAAGTGGATTGCAGCTGCGATAGTTCCTACATAGGCCAAATTAAGCGAACCATTGCAGAAAGAGTCAGAGACAATATCGCAGCTGTGAAAAATCGTCAGCACAATAAATCGGCAGTAGCAGAACATCTTGAGTCGGGGGCCAATCACAGGATTGAGTTTCATCAACCCAGAGTCCTCTCCACTGATCTCCACTATTATTCACGGATTGTGCGTGAAGCTATTGAAATCAAAAAATATAAAAATTTCAATAGGGAAGATGGATTCAGGCTATCTGGGACGTGGAATCCAGTGATTAAATTACTCAAACCCTGTTAAGGAGCACGACTGCTCGTGATATTTTAAGGAATTTTCGTAGTGATCTGTAGTGATGAATATTTTTGTGTAATACTAAGATAAGTAGGTAAGATTCTATTACTGTAACCGAGGGATGAGTCTCCATTGTACTACCAGATGTGGCCAACGCAAGCGCACCGTAATTAATGAAAAGGTCTTAAACGCTCTGTGCGTCGTCGAGGTCGTTTTAGTATTGGCTGGAGACCCGCTTCTCGGGATTTTAAGTTACTAGGTAAGTTCCTATTGTTAGTGGCTGAGGGATGGGTCCATTATATGAACAGATGTGGTCAACGCCAGCGCACCGTAATTAAGGAAGGGCCCGCGCGGGGTGCGACGGGGGTTGTGCTGGTGTAGGCGTGTGACCCGCTCCTAGGCAGTCCTGCACAAATTCTCGACCGAGTAGGTTACGCTTTGCCACGCCACGCATAGGCTAGCTCTAGTTTGTTTGTATTCAAATAGTTTGTTGTATTCAAATATATTGGTAAAAGTGTGTCTGTTGTTTCGCTGCTTACTTACTTCATAGTTCATTGGAACCCCGCACCTCTCGTTTACAAACCCAAAAACACAGTGCCATTAAAAAATGACGTAGTGAGTGTTGTGTGTCGCCAGCCTTACCATTCACAAGTAAGTAGTATTATAATTATGTGTAATATCATATTCTCTGGTGTATTAATTAGTACTTTGCATTTATATATTAACAATGACATCCAGTACCGAAGGTCGTGGGTTCAATTCCTACATAGGAGATTTCTTTGAGTAATTTACTTACAACTTTTTTTTTCAGAAATTAATCTATTAAGTAGCATTACCGGCTCATTATTTTTAACTTATTACAGGTTCAGGTGTTGTTGCACGTGGAATATTAGCAGCGCGGCGGAGGTGGAAAGCACTAGCCCACCAACTGTTCCTACCTGGTATAGGTACTAGCAGCTCACCAATTACTAACAGTACTGTTAGTAGCGCGAGCGAAGCGCTGAGCCTGAACACCAGCAGCGCAGCGGAGGTGCTAAGCAGCAGTGTCATCGTCACCGTTTCCGCCAACACCGCCACCGACGCCTCCGCTGACCCCGCCATCGACACCCCCGCTGACTCCCTATCACCACCAGTGCCATTGCCCACACCGCCACTATCGCCACCACAACAACTTATTTTATTTATAGTATACTAGCTTTCGCCCGCGTGGATGTCGGTTATTGCAACCAAACATAGCCTATGTCCTTTTTCAAGGTCTAGTCTACCCCTATACCAAATTTCATCAAAATCGGTTCAGTGGTTTAGGCGTGAATGCGTAACAGACAGACAGAGACAGACAGACAGACAGACAGACAGACAGACAGACAGACAGACAGACAGACAGACAGACAGACAGAGTTTTTTTTTTGTTTTTTTTTTCGCATTTATAATATCTATTAGTATGGATATATTGTTATGGTATACTTACATACCATAATTATGTTATACTTAGTTATAATGTTTAGTTTTAATGTATCTAGTATCTAAAATAGTTTTGTTTTGTTTAATTATGTTATATTGTACTCGTAGTTATAATGTTTAGTTTTAATCTCAGAATACAGAACAAACCAGAAGCCGCATTCGCTAATAGCCGCATATCCCGCACTGTGTCCAAAAACGATACTCTGTCTCGCTCTATAGTGAAACTTCCCGCTCGCGTAATGTTGCTAGGCTAAGGTGCGGTTCCCAACTTTAGGGTAGTCATAAAACACTAGATAAGAGATATAACACTAGATATTTAATATCTGTATTATACAGAGAGGTGATCAGTGTAAGTTATAGCTATTAAATATATATAAACTTAATGAAACACGGTAATAAGGTAAGTATTTTTTTAATGGTATAATGATATACAAAGTCTATAGACGCAGTGTCACTCCAATGCGGCGTAAATAATACCTAGCTATACTACCTATCTCCTATTTCATCCATTTCAACTTTTCTCCTCATGCATCGGTAGGGAAACTAAAATTAGAAACATTTTATAAAAAAAAAAATAAGTACCTACTTACATTATACATAATATTGCTACTGTGCGACAAAACCACCAATATGCAGTATGTATCTACTCGCAGTGATTGTTGAAATTGTTGTTTGCTATTTATTATGTTATGTTTGTTATTGTCCTTCCACAAGCAGAGAAGGGGCTATGTAAGGTATACAGCCCTACAAGCCGGACAGCCAGTAAATTGTCGCTGTTGGTACAATAAATGGTATTTCTTCAATTACTGAAGACAAACTCCTATGGTCATCTTCAGACATCATCTACAGATCCTGTATACTAAGAATACCAGAGAATTAGCTAAGACAAAACAAATGAGCTCAAACTCGATAGGTTTTTCTTGTTTAGTTTAGTATTTCTTAAGGCCATCTTCTGACTTTATCATTAGACCAGCTCCATGGTACCATATTAATGCATTATCCCCTAAACTAACATGTATACAAAATTTCATAAAAATCGGTTGAGGATATCTGCTTCAAAATCGAGTTGCAAGATTTCTTTTCGAACAAATTAAGTAGGTAACATACCTACATCCTACATACAGTGAAAGTAGGTAATGAAAAGATTTTTATAATAATATCATTTAGTCATTTACCGACTTGTTTGCAATGCAACAAGGAATAATGCTTAGAAGAGTAAAGTGAACAGAATATTTTTGTACCTACCTGCGCATGGCACTCGTACGTACTACCGAGCCATTTAGTTTGATTTCAACCGTATTGTACAATAAAGAGACCTATCTAAGTATATATCTGTTTAAATTTCATAAAAATAGGTGGGTAAAATTTTCAATTGACATGGCAACACACAAGATGGCAGCGTCTTCGTCTAAATCAATCACAATTAAATTCAATAATTAAATAACTATGCATTTGTATACGCTAATTACAGATGAAATGTGATCCCATCCTGTTTTTTTGTAATCCTAGATGTATTTTTACATGTAGGAACAACTAAAACCGACATTTTAAAATTAAAATTGACACTGATGTAATACGTCTGACGCGCTACGTGCATACGAGTGAATGCGAGTGACAATATTCAAATCAAGACGATTTGTCTTGATTTGTGTGTCTTCACTTTTGAGCGCGCTTGCGGTTTCTGGTTTGTTCTGTATTCTGAGGTTTTAATTTAGTAAAATAGCTTTGTTAACCTAGTTTAAGTAGTTTTGTGTAGTACAGTAGGTAGTAGGTCGTTAGTTAATAAATATAATATATTATGATAATTTGTTATCATTCATCCATCCTACAGTCAATTTTTATTCTGATACACCCAGTAAATTCACTATCTGATAGGTACAATTTAACCTTCTTACAGTATATAGCAGTCACGTTTAAAAAAAACTAAGTGTTCATTATACTGCAACCCAACCATTGCAGCATTGGTGGACGTATTCCAATTCCAGCTCACCGCGGGGTGCCCGTCGACGACGGTCGCTAGTCGTTGTACGTAAAACTCGGTGTAGGACCCACAACTTTGCTGATAGTACATACCTCCTCAAAATCCCGATCGTCCAAACAAAAACTTGGAATGGATATGATTAACATAACTATTCAGCACATGACATTACAGATACATAATATAATAATGAGTAGGTTGGACGTAGTTGTTGGATACCAAACGTAATTCGAATATATTTAATTTCATACTTTGACACTAGATGTCGCTTTTCTAAATTTTTAGGATACGGTAGTTTTAACCATTTAAACACTAGTAGCTAGCTCTAAAAATAGGTCTTTACATATCCTAAACACCAAATTATTTAAAATAGGGCGTAGAATCAATAATGCAGTTGGAGCTTAACAATATATTATCGAGAACCGATCAAACATTTTAAGCGTAGCTTGTGTCGTTGTGTGCGTTGCTTCATACATTTCATCAGGCGCATTCTTTTGATATATTTTAACACTTCTATAAATATAATACGCCATATAAACGGTTCGATTAATATTATTTCTATAACCATAAACATTTAAATAAGGAGGGGTAGAATTTGAAGATCAGCTGGTGAAGGCCGCCAAATCTTCTAGTGTCGTCAAAAGTCTTAGGTAGGTAAGTCTTCGAGGACACGATCACACACATGATCTTAATCCATTATCTTTGAAACCAAAAAATAATCATCAATGCAGTCATACGTTAGAATACCTAATAATAAGAAAAGGCCACACGCATACAAACATGGCAGATGAATATGAAACAACCTGCTCTGAAACACAGTTTAATACTGGACCAATTTGAAAAATTCTTTCGACGATAGAAAGCTACATTATCAGGTAGTAACATCACGCTACTATCAGCGATGAAGGGATCAGAATTCTAAGCGGGCGGAGCCACGAGCAATAGCTAGTTAATGATAAAGTCATCACCGTTAATGATAATTAACAAGGATAACTAAAAATATCTGCTTCTCTCTCATCCTACCGTTAATTCCTAGTCGCATCCGAAGCTTTTCAGCTCGGAGTCTGGGGTCCGCTTTACCGTCTTAACTACAGATTTGGCTAGACCTCGATATTTTTTCGTGAAACAACTACCCGTAACGACTGCCATAGATGTTCTTATGGCAACCGGAACCGACGCGACGGCTTAACGTGCTCTCCGAGGCACGACCAGACCAATGCAAATATCCATATTTCATGAACACAAACATTTGCACTGAGCGGGGATCGAACCCGCGCCTCCTGCGTAGCGGCCGCGTTCACTACCGCTACGCCACGGAGGCTGTCAACTAAAAATATCTGCTTATGTAATGTTTAATGTGCACATCTATAAAACCCATGATTCATTTCGAGATATGGATATCTTACTATGTAAGTACAATCGCCGAGATAAAGACTTCTTGAGCTCGTTTGCAATTAGCCTGAAGTTGTATTAAATGGCGAATGAGGGCCTGTTAAGATCTTCGGGGTCAAATCGACATCCAACAGCAATGGAAAAATATCAATAAATTGGCAATACCGTTGACACCACGAAACAACTAAATCCGTTTGGGCTGCTTGATTTCAGTGTTTTGATTTTGGTTATGTTCAGCTTTTTTTTCAATATAAAATTCTATGCGTAGCTTGAGTGAAATCGGACAGAAAATCCAAAAAACTATCAATAATAAAAGAAAAAGGCTAGTAAAATACTAGTTGTTCCAAAAATGTATGATATTGTTAGAATTATTTCAAAATTTATTTTGCCTAAATATTAACATCAATATCCAACTTAGTTCGGGAACTTTGAGATAACTTACGCTTCAAACACTATGAACCAACCACCATCTTAAGTCTATATGTGACCATGGCTGCAGAAAAGCTATCAAAACGTCAGGATCAGTGTAAATAATGAAATAACTCCAAATAAATCCCAATGGATCCTGACAAAAATAGTTTTATTTCAATTGAATAAGTGCCTAAACGAATATAGTTTATCTGCAACTGTACAATTCCCTTGAGCAACACTAGGGACGTCATCTAATAAAATAGATAGGCAAAGTATCCGGCGTAACCTATCATCCTGGCATCATTCCCACTCGTGTTATAGTTGAAAGGGGACCACTGACAATCGGGCAAGTGGATCTGTACGGGAAGTGCAGTGCTAAAGAGTTTTTGGATTTATTTCTTCGGGAGTTTAAGGTGATTATTTGGAGGTAAGTGTTTGATTACCTACTACATGTTTTGTTTTCAGATTTATACCAAAAGGCATAGAAGACCATACTACAATAAGTACTTGATACTTGAAACATCAGATGATACAAGACCTAGTTAAAATAAATTCACGAACACATCAAAGGCTTCCTGGCTATATTTTTTAATTTAGTTTGAGTTCAAATACATTATACTGAACATATGCACTCTATCGTAAGATGAATCTATTGTAGAACGACATTCTATATTAGGACTGAGACGTAGCATCTTTTATTGTTTTAGGTCCAAAATTAGCCAGCGTCAAAATCATATCAGTAAACGTAATTGTGCCTACCAAGGAAACGTACAAATGGACGACAATTTTAATAGAGTTCGAACAAAGTCAGGCATGAACTCAATTCAGATTATATACCAGCTTCATCCAAAATTATATTAGATTGGTTGGCTTACCATTACAATTTTAATTCAACTCAAAACTATTTTGAAATGAAAGCTCTCGGTATTACCTCATCCGTCAATCAACATGTATGCCAGCTTGCAACTGCTGTACAGGTTGACTTGGACCCCGAATACCTTAATGGGGCTTCATACATCCATATCCATAGCCATACTAATATTATAAATGCGAAAGTAACTCTGTCTGTCTGTTACACTTTCACGCCTAAAATGCTAAATCACATTATATGGGCCTAAAATAACATACTATATGTGATCGCGATAACCGACATCCACGAGGGCGGAGCTGAGGGCAACAGCTAGTAGGAACATAATAAAACAACAACCATTTTTTGCTAATCTCAGCAATACCTCGTTTATAGGTAAAATACCTACTTGTTGAAGCATAAACTTGCTAATTTTCGAGCTAGAAGTATTTACTGCTTTATCTCTTCTAAATATTTTTGAGCTTATCCCGAGCAACGATGACGCAAGACGAGAGTTGCTATTTTTTTAGAATGAGTTCGTCCTTCAAATATTATTGAACAAGAAACAGTAATTCCTTCTCGCATACCTATCAATATATTTTACTTGCATATAATCATATAAGCAATATCAATAGCGGGTTCACTAGGACACATTTTATCACTAAGTTCTCGTAAATCGTATGCTGTATACCTATACACATATAAAACAATAGATACTAAGGATACTAATTATATAACAAAAGTAGCGCTAACTATTAATACCGTCTATCTAGAATATATTTATTTTTATCTGATCGCAGAAAATGGTAACATTTTGGCGGTCAAAGGTTTCTGACGGTGGCTGAACATATTAATGGCGATAACTCGTCCCATTAGATGTCCTCTCTATCCTGGATCAGATTCTGCCATACCTATACTTATTCACATAACTATGTATATGTATATATTTTTGTATATAAACACAAACAGCAGTAATACATTCGATACAGCTGGATACAGCCCATCATAGTACATATAAACAGTAATTAAAAAAATAAAATGTCTTGCCAAGGTTCGTGACGGCTACCAGCTAATAATAGAACAATCAAACGAAAAAAAAACCGTATCGAACCCAAGCATTCAAAGTTGCGGTTGCAGTGAACCAGGAAACACAAGCTCACTGTTGTACAGTGAGTTACTCAGCAAAAACGGCTTTGGGGTTAATCAAGGCCTCTTAGAAGTTTCTAGATGTACTTATCTACTTCGGTGATACAAGGTCGCAATACGAAAACACATTCTTCACTGGGTCACGATGAAATAGGGATTTCATCTTCATGTACACAGGGGTTATTATTAGAAAAATGTAACCTTACAGATAACTTAACGATTATTATTATACTGACATCATTTTGACAAGACAGATGACAGATATTTTGTGGAACACTGCAACTGTAATACCTATATTTAAAAAGGGTAGCTTGAACAGTGTAGTTTGTAAGGCAATATGAGATATGAGAGTTTGTAAGTAGTACGAGAAAATTAGGATTTGACACAGGAATAATTCCTAGTAGCAATTTTCTTTTGGAATTCATAGAGGGAGGTTACTGGCAGTCTAAATTTCGATTTGCGTGGTATTCGGTTCGTTGCGTTCTCCACCATCTTGAATTTAAGGGTACATTTTTGTTTACTAAATAAGTCGTTTATTTTTAATTTTACAGGAAAAATTATTACTACAAAGTTAGTTAAGTTAAGTTAAATTTTCTACAATTTTGCTTTTCATATTTTTTTCCTAGGATCGATATTTTTTTATTTATACCCCAAAAAGTGGTAAATCTTTGTTTGAATTTTTTTGACTTAAGAAAAATGCCTAGTAGCAACTTTCTTTCGGAATTCATTAAGGGAGGTTACTAACAGTCTACATTTGGTTTTGCGTGGTATTCGGTTTATTGCGTTATCGGCCATCTTGAATTTAAGGGTAAATTTTTGTTTGCCGAATAAGTCGTTTAGCTTTATTTTTACACGAAAAATATTTACTACAAATTTGTTAAGAATTAAATTTACTACCGTTTAATATTCATAATTTTCTCCTAGGATCAATATTTTTCGATGTATACCCCAATAAGGTGGGGAAATTGTATTCGATTTTTTGACAAAGGAATAACTCCTAGTAGTTATTTTCTTTGGGTATTCGTTAAAGCAGGTCACTGGCAGTCTACATTTCGATTTGCGTGGTATTCGAATCATTGCATTCTTCACCATTTTGAATTTAAGGGTGAAATTTCAGTTACTGAATAAGTCGTCTATTTTTAATGTTACACTAAAAATGGTAATTTGAAATTTGTTTAGAATTAAATTTCAAAAAGAAAAAAAAGACGTTTTATCACCATTATTCGTGTAAAACTAAAAGTAGACGACTTATTCAGTAACTAAAATTTCACACTTCAATTCAAAATGGTGAAGAATGCAATGAACCGAATACCACGCAAATCGAAATTTAGACTGCCAATGACCTGCTTCAACTAATTTCCAAAGAAAGTTACCTCTAGGAGTTTTTCCTTTGTAAAAAAATCGAATACAATTTCTCCACCTTATTGGGGTATACATCGAAAAATATTGATCCTAGGAGAAATTTATGAATATTAAACGGTAGTAAATTTGATTCTTAACAACTTTGTAGTAAATATTTTTCGTGTAAAAATAAAACTAAACGACTTATTCGGTAAACAAAAATTTACCCTTAAATTCAAGACACGCAAAACGAAATGTAGACTGCTAGGGACCTTCCTTAATGATTTCCGAAAGAAAATTACTACTAGGAATTTTTCATAAGTCAAAAAAGTCAAACAAAGATTTACCACTTTTTGGGGTATAAATCAAAAAAATATCGATCCTAGAAAACATTAAGAAGAGTTAGACTGTAGAAAATTTAATTCTAAACAACTTTGTAGTAACAACTTTTTGTGTAAAATTAGAACTAAACGATTTATTCAGTAAACAAAAATGTAACCTTAAATTCAAGATCACGGAGAACGCAACGAACCGAATACCACGCAAATCGAAACTTAGACCACCAGGGACCTCTCTCAACGAATTCAGAAAGAAAATTGCTACTAGGAATTATTTCTAGGTTTGCCCCTTAATTGAGCTAAATCGGTTGTGCTAAAGGCAATATAAGCCAGATGTGCGCAAAGGAAAGTTAATGTAGGTAATACAAGAAAAACAAAAATAGGTTATTTGACAAAACCAACGACGAATAAAAAGTAATTGAAACATCAAACTAGTAGTTTTGGTGCAAAATGGCAGCATGGATTTGATGAGTTGTAACCGTAACATCTATCTAAGAACATGCACCGATCCAAACCAAACACATAACTGAAAACTGCATCAAAATAGGACTAGTGGGTAGTTTTGGAGAAAAGTGGCAACATTGATTTGCATAAGTCATGCCTGCTGCAGTGCCCCCTGGTGAGTTGTCACCATAACACCTATCTAAAAATATGCATCAATTAAACCCGAACCAATAACTGAAAACTGCTTCAAAATTGAACTAGTGGTTTTGGAGAAAAATGGATTTGCACTAATAAACAAACATCCCCTTACTCCAACGCACATACCGTCTCCGTTCAATCGTGGGTAAAAAATAAGGCCAATAATTAGTTTTAATTTTATATTTCTGATAACATTATGAAACATTCTAATAAATATTATAGGCAGTCTAAACATAGGTACTAAAATTACATGCCTAACATAATTCATAAGCAAGACCCCGGTGAGAGGCTTCCCGCACCGATAGCCACCACAAGGACTGTTACTTCGAATGAACTTATAAAATACGAAACATGTTATTTAATTATTAATTACCATTTGTGTAAAGGTTCTTTGTGTAAAGAAAACTGCTTCAAAATTGAACTAGTGGTTTTGGAGAAAAATGGATTTGCACTAATAAACAAACATCCCCTTACTCCAACGCACATACCGTCTCCGTTCAATCGTGGGTAAAAAATAAGGCCAATAATTAGTTTTAATTTTATATTTCTGATAACATTATGAAACATTCTAATAAATATTATAGGCAGTCTAAACATAGGTACTAAAATTACATGCCTAACATAATTCATAAGCAAGACCCCGGTGAGAGGCTTCCCGCACCGATAGCCACCACAAGGACTGTTACTTCGAATGAACTTATAAAATACGAAACATGTTATTTAATTATTAATTACCATTTGTGTAAAGGTTTTTTCCTAGTCTACTAATCTGTAGTAATAAATAATATTACGAAATTATGATTTGAAATAATATAAAAATATTTTTTATGTAATTATAAGTAGGTATGTATAATATAGTAGGTATGCTAATGCTCATCATCATCCTCATGTAGACGCATTATCCTGATTGCATCCGTGGCCAAGATGACCTTGGAGCTCAGGGTCCGCCTTCCTGCTCTTCATCCTCGACTTCGCAATTTTGACATCTATTGACATAGTCAAGTTCGAAGTTCGCGGGGTCACCTATATCTATATCTCTAATATAAAAATCAATGCCACTTTTCGTTGTTATTTTATAACTCAAGAACGGCTGAACCGATTTGGCTAATTTTTAGTCTTGAAATATTCGTGGGTGTCCAGGGAAGGTTTCAAGGATGAGAAAATAGGTGCAGCGGGCATGGGAAAAATATGGCGGTACGAAGTTCGCTGGGACAGCTAGTTTCTATCTATATAATTATATAAAAATCAATGCCACTTTTCGTTGTTAGTTTATAACTCAAGAACGGCTGCACCGATTTGGCTAATTTTAGTCTTGAAATATTCGTGGGTGTCCAGAGAAGGTTTAAAGGATGAGAAAATAGGTGCAGCGGGAACGGGAAAAATATGGCGATACGAAGTTCGCCGGGACAGCTAGGAATAATATAAATAGTAATGAATCGCTGCATGTGTTGCTAAGCGCAAATCTCGAGAACAGCTGAATCACTATGTTGTAATTCTTTTTTTAGAATATTTCATGAAGTACGAAGATGGTTCTTACGCAGAGAAACTGAAGTAGGTACGAGGATGGTTCTTACGTAGCGGAGCAGTAATCATAAAATGTCAACAAATCCGGCAGATTTCCATACTTTGCGGGCCTAATAGACTTATAGATGACTGAAAGGGATGATACGGGACTTCGAAATGTGCCGTAGGTGAAGCCGGGACAGATCGGCTAGTTTGTAGTAATAATATCCTAGGATATTATTCACAACGCTATCTAGACAAAGACACAGCTTAACTAAACCCAAAGCAGTGTGAGAACTTTCGCCGTGCGGATGCAGGATCTGCAGTAGTTCACCTTAATTTTGATAGATGGCGCCCAGTGCCATCACTGAAATTTAAAAAAAAAACTAAGTTATTATCAGTTCATGGACAGAAACAGGTTACAATTTAACCAGAAACCTTGTATCTATGTTTTTAAGTACATAAATATGATAAAAATAATTATAGACGGTTGAGAAGCAAATAGGTGCTAGCGACAAAATCTGATACGAAAACTACTGTATTGTAAAGTATTTATACTGACGATTGGGATCTTTTCTCTTTAAAAAGTTGATGTCGCTTACTCCCTTTTAGCTCACAATCGGCAAAATATTGATAGTAATTTTCTCAAAGATCGATATTTATTTATAGCAGTTGTCAATCTACATACGATTTCTAATTTCAAAATTAGTAACATGTTTATCTTGACATTTCAATAAATTAAATGAAATTGCAATAAATAGATACTTATTTATTACTACAAATGTAATTAATAGATGTAAGTTAAGATAACGTGACATTACACTACTTACACCATATTTCCCTGATTTTTACCCGACCACACTAGCGAGGGTAATATGTTACGCGCGTATGTGTGTAGGTATGTGGTAACGTATTAAAATACCGAAAATCAAAATACCGAATTGCAAAACCCCGAATGGTACGAAATACCGAAGTTCAAAATCCCGCAGTTCAGAATACCGAAAGTTCAAAATGCCGAAGTTCAAAATCCCGAAAATGTGATTTTGATATGTTAATGTTGCTGATGGTAGGCGTCCTGGTTTAATTTTTATAGTATTTTTTTACAACGGGGGTAGTTTTAGAATGACTTCTTCGTTTGTCTTATTCTACTTTGGCTGATTTGTTGCGTCGCGTCGTACGTTAGTGCATCCGAGTAAGTAATTCAGGTCATTATCATGCCCTTTTTAATCTATATGTGTCCATATCGAGGCGCGCAATGTCCACGCCGCGCAATCCGAGTTGGATAGATTAGGTTAGAAGGCTAAGGTGGGAGCGGAGCCTTAGCCTTAGTGGTTACTTTTTATAACCACCCAAAAAAAATATTTTCGGGTTTTTGAACTTCGGGATTTTATACTTTCGGTATTTCATACTTTCGGTATTTTGAAAATTTGGTCAAACGAACATTCGGGATTTTAAATTTCGGTCTTTCGTACGTCGGTATTATGAAATTCGGTAATGTAAGCTTCGGGATTTTGATATGTTGCCGTGTATGTAGTTTTTGTAAGCATAACTTTATGACCTTATTCAATACCGATATTGAGAATATTTGACTTTGCATTAGAATTATTAACTAGTCAATAAAATTTATGTTTTATTAAAAACTATTAATAACTATGTCAACTATTGGGTTTGCTGGTAGAGAACTCATATTAAATTAAGCTCGCCTTTGTACATATTTCTTATTATTTTCTTTATGTATGATTTCTGTACTTATGTGTGCAATAAAGAATTAAGAATTAAGAACTATTTGCAGTACGATGATAATGTCAGATTCAAGTAATATACAAGATAGATTAATTTTAAAAGACCTGAATGATATAAACCTAGGCCATGCAATTAATACTTTAATATATGCAAATAATTGTCTGTTTGCTTGTATTTTATGCGCTGCCTTAATTGTCATCGTATTGCTTGCACAAATTTATAGCCATAGTTTGCATCTGTTAGGTGATGCTGCAATCATGTTCAATTTAAATTATTTTTATTTTAAATAAATGTACAATAATTATGTTGATTAAGAAAAATATAAAAATAGTTCACAGAATGCGTCAAAAGAAGTTGAACCATCTCAAGCCTCAAAAATGTTAAATAGAAAATGTTAAAAAAAATTAATCAATTATCACAATTGGACGAAGTATCTGATAACTCTAAGATTTTTTTGTTAGTTTTATGATATGAAAAGTAAGAGAAATCAAGGTCTTATACTCAGACTTTTGGAGTGTTCCAAATTTTTTCTTTTTTTTTCTTTTTCCATAAATATACGGTGTGTATTTGTAATGCAATTGATTTGATTAACTACTGTCCATTTCTTATTGCTGACTTAGACATTTCATGTACCAGTTTGCCAGAATTGGAAATGAAACTACCTTATCTGAAAAACATAATGAATTGCCTCATATTGATCCCATAAAATGTAATTGATCTTATTAATATCTTATAACTGAACTGCATTTAAGGTCATAATGTTAATTTATAATCACATACTCAATTAATACTTTGTTATACATAATATTTGATATGGTTTGCTATTCCGGATTAAGGTTCCGAAACTCATAAAAAATGTAATAAATATTGCAACATAATAATATGCTCATTATCAAGTAAAAAATAATAGTAACTATATACAAGTTGTACAGGGAACTAGATCATCATAATAAAAATAATAATTCTTAAGCATAGTAAGTAATATAATAATATAATTAGGGCTTAACCTTTTACTTCCGACATCTTCTACCGGATTTAGACAATTTATTATACTACTGTTTATATTAGATGTGCTAATTGTTAAAGTTAAAAACAAATAAAAAAAATAATCACCTAATTCCGCTAAAATACAGGAAATAACAGGCAACGTACCGTAAAATCTATACAGAAAATGAGTAATTAGTGATTTAGTTAAAAATTACTACTAATTTTATATGGTTTATTCATATTACTACTTAATTTTCTTTCTTTCTTTCTTTCTTTCTTTCTATTATGTTCGATGTACTTAATAACTAATTTTATTAAGATAAATAGTAACCAATATATACTATTCATCTATCTGTTTATATTTATTTCATACATATACTCACACCTTTTCCCCTTTGGGTTAGGCAGAGACAACAGCTCGCGATCTGCTTCTGTTTTTACAGACATTATTTTTAACCGACATCAAAAAAGGAGGTTCTCAATTCGTACCCTATTTTATTTTTGTGTGTGTTTGTTACGCGATTGTGAAGCCAATTCTAGACGGATGTTGAAAATTATTTTTCTGTTCGTAAGTTGATTATTACTACTGTCATCTATATAATCGTAAAAAGAAGTAAACTTTAAATTGTATACTAATAAATATTTAACTAATAATGACCTCATACAATAATTTAAAACTGTTAATTAAATTATTTTTTGTACTGACTAATAATAATAAATAATAATAATAAATATTGTAGGACATTCTACACAACGCTATCTAGACCCAAAGTAAGCATAGCTTAACTAGCTTGTGTTATGGAATCTAGAATGCGGATAAACATACTTAGATACATTTTTTTTTTCGTAAATACATACATATTATACATAGAAACACCCAGACCAATGCAAATACTCATATTCATGCACACAAATATTTGCACTGAGCGGGGATCGAACCCGCGCCTCCTGCGTTTAAATTACTAACAGTAATTTAAACTATGACGTGATTCTTTATTTCACGAGATTAAAAAAAATATCTTTTATTGTTTTAGTTTTTTAAATTTTAGTGTTGTTGCTGTATTATCTTTTTCTGTTACATTTTAATCGTATAGAGATTATCTCTACTCGTTACGTTAGCGTAGCCAGAATATAACTTTAGTGACATTTTACATTACTTTTGACCATCTTATGTTACTTCTATGTTACACAACTCAAATGTTACTTAGATGTTACTACTGCCGTATCGCGTACTACAATAGAGACAACGAATTATTATATTATTATGTTTCTGATAATGATTTCAGAAATTATAACCTTATAACATAACATTCTTTATGCAAAACTTGTGCTACGGACGCGACCTGTGTTGTTGTTGCCTTTTTTTACTTTAATTCCACTATTAATATTACTATAAGTAGGTATGATGGACAATGAAGTAGAGCGTGACACAGTATCGATTACAAATATCCAACAATATCTAGTGTAGCATTATTCAGATAACATGCTCTAAAACAAATGACCTGTAACAAGTTTCTGTGTAGACTCTCGATATAGTTACTGTACAATTGAACAATATTTAATGGTGTTGTGACTAGCGTGAAAAATACTGTGAATAAAAAAGCCCAATTAAGGATTGGATGAGGATTTATAGGTGGACGGACGATTCGTGACTAAACTGACATTCAAACGTCAAAATGACATAATTAAACATACAAATCTAATAGGTTGTAAGTGAGCAGTACTTTCACAGGAAACAACCTTGCCGATAACAACGAATGACCCTTTGAACTCAAATCATGATTGTGATGTCATATTAACGAGAATTATTTTACTGTAAGAGATTACCGCAGAGTGATAAGGCCGCCATTTGTATGTGCCACATGTATTATATTTCTGACTATGTATTGTATTATATTTGGTGTACAATAAAGACGTTTATTATTATTATTATTATTATTATTATTGCGCAAAAACATTAAAACCCAAATCGAAGTCCACAGGGAACAAGTTGGGGCTAGAAGAGTTTTTGACGTAAATGAGAGCTAGAAATACTACTAATTATAGTAGACTAGCATCAAAAATCTTATTTAGAAAGCAATATTAGTAATTTTTTTAATGTCCCACGCTTCCCTCGATGGGAATATCGTAGCGCTTACTGACTGATATCGGGTACACTGTGCATTCAGTAGCTTCCTTTGTTGGGTCGCCAGTCCTTCTGACTTGGTACCCCACCCTCCCTTTGCCATTATTGCGGTTTCAACTGTAAAACGTCCTTCCCGGTATCGGTTAAGTCGGTAGTTAACTTTATTTCTATGACAGATAACCTATTTACGGCTTTTATAATGATCTACAAATTAAATATTAATATTATCAAAAAAATGCTGTCCACCCTAATTAGATTCTTGTAATGACTTGAAAATTAATTGTAAAATTAAAATTGTAAATTTATTAATAGTATTTACCATTTAACAAATATTTAAGTTAAATTATATAAATAAATTCAAAGTAATGTTGAGTCCTATGACTACTATAAATTACAGTTAAATGTCGCCATCAACCGGTTTAATTCTATAAAAGAAACCTAATTAGCTGAAAATTATAATAATTACTTAGTATCCAAGAATAATTCATAACTTATTTTAAGAATTGTGGAGGGCTTCAACACGGAAGCAAAATTTTACATAATGAGGAGTAGAGCTACTAGCTTAAGACAGAAGTTATTTAAAGAGGTTGTTTTTGACCTCTCCATTAAAAAAACGACGTCTAAAAAGTTCAGTGTTTATTAATTTACGTCGTTGTTTTATTTTTATGTTTTAAAGAGGTTATTTGTGACCTCTCCATTAAAAAAATAACTTCTTAAAAGTTCCGCGTTTATTATAGTAGGATTTATATCATTATTAGAGTTTTATGTTTCTTTTTACATAGATGGTACCTCTAGTGTTCGTTTTTCAATTTGATGATAAAAATGAGGATATCGAAACGTAATATTATATTGTATAGTCTCAGATTTTATTAATAATCTAAATGTTTAATATCAATCAAGTCTCACGTAGGCCTCGTTTGCGATCATCGCACAGTGGGACAGAATCTTCAAAACATGAAATTTTTTCGAAACATTTATTCGAAAATGAAATTGCGGATATTTCGACAATCCCTACTAATATTATAAATGCGAAAGTAACTCTGTCTGTCTGTCTGTCTGTCTGTCTGTCTGTCTGTCTCACTTTTACGACTAAACCGCTGAACCGATTTTGATGAAATTTGGTATAGAGGTAGATTAGACCTTGGGTAAGGACATAGGCTATGTTTGGTCGCGATAACCGACATCCACGCGGGCGGAGCCGTGGGCAAAAGCTAGTAAACTTTATAAAGTAGTCACAGTATTATGTACCTACCTACTGCACTTACGTCATTTTGTGTTTACATTTTGATTGATTTTGGAGGGAAAGTAAAATTATTTACGAGGAAAGTATAAGTGCTATTGATTTATGAAAATCTTTTCCCAATCAATATAAGTAGCATAAAATAAAGTGTTGAATAATAAACACGATCATGAAAAAATTATGAATTTTTTAAGACATATTATTATCGGTAAATAACATTCGAATTCGAAGTTAAGCCTACGTTCTAAGAATAGTCCACATAACTAAATACAAAAGGGAAAAGAAAAGCAGAGCTGGTTAGAGTGGTCAGCCCATTTCAGTTTGTTTAATTTTGGGTTCTAGTCCCTACTAATATTATAAATGCGAAAGTAACTCTGTCTGTCTGTCTGTCTGTCTATCTCGCTTTAACGACTAAACCGCTGAACCGATTTTGATGAAATTTGATATAGGGGTAGATTAGACCTTGAGAAAGGACATAGGCTATGTTTGGTCGGGATGACCGACATCCACGCGGGCGGAGCCGCGGGCAAAAGCTAGTTATTTATAAATCTAGTTTTCAATCCAGCTTTGTGCGGAATGTTCACGACTTGAATTTGCATTTGACCGGTCTTATTCTCTATACATGATATTTTTTTTTGTATTTAACTCTTATAATTTCAGGTCCTAACCTATATCTTTAAGGTTGATTAATATCAGACGAGCGAATGCTCATTCTATCATCTCTACGTCAAATTCTATTAGTGTAAACAGTGACAGAACATTCGTTCGTTGTTCTTTTTTATGTAAACGCTGAAAACAAAGTTTCGTTTTCATTCTATAATAGCTCTAGCTCTACGTTCGTTTGGTCTAAATCCACCTTAACAGCAAAAATCTTTTAGGAGTCGGTGTTTTGTGTTTTACAATAAAATGTTTTTTTTTTCTTATTTTATCAGAGCAGAGAGAGTGAAATTAGTCATACCTAATGAGCCGGTTTTCATTAGGTAGGACAAAGATGACTCAAATTTTTAGGGTTCCGTACTTCAAAAGAAAAACGATTGATTGATTGATTCCTTATAGAATCACTTCGATGTCCGTCTATCTGTCTATATGTATGTCAAGACCTTTTTCTCAGTAATGCGTACAGGTATCAAATTCATACCAAATAGGTACTCAAGTCCGTAATGTCTTGAGTCGGTGAAAAAATCAAACTTCTAAGTCAAAACAATAAAAAGATATTGCCGTTTATGTACTCGTAGTATTATTCGTCCCTTAATTTAACTTTATACGGAACCCTTAATGCACGAGCCCGAATCACACTTGACCGGATTTTTTAGTATACTCAAGTCTACTCATGTCTGACTTCGTGTTGCTCACGTAGGATAGTATATGATTAGGAATTTTGCTACATATGACATATCACATTATATACTACATTTGGGAGTCAAATCCAACACCTCGTGCATAGCGGTTACATGCTCTAACACTTCACTATCAAACCGATCCTGTCAGTATTTGTTTGTTTAATTAATGAGTAATCAAATTATCGTGTTGAATCATATCATACCTAAACTTAAGCATGCCCAGATAACACCCGTTAGAGATGATTGACAGACAAGGTGAGTTCAGTAGCGTGCACTGCTTGGGGCAGTACCAGTGCGCGAATCGTCTCTCTAGGCACCTTGGTCAGTCAATAAACCGGAATGAGACCACGTGAGATTTAGAGGAAAGTGAAATGACGTTTACAGTACACTATCCTCTACCTCATAAGGCATATTAAGTGATAGGGTGGCTATAGACAGAACTATTGGTGCACTAAGTAAAGTTGCCATGCTAATTGCTAAAAAATTTCATAGATCTAAAACAATGTTTAAGTAATAACTATTGCAACTTCATTGTTTCCTAGTCCATAAGAAATGTCAATAGATGGTTTGCATATTACCGTAATTTAAACATATTACATAGACATAGACAAAAATCTGGTACCTATTCAGTTGCGTGGTCCCTCTATAATGGTCAGTACAATTGTTGACTTTTTCTGATTTGATCATTATACCTAAATCATTTTTTTCCACATGTCAACCTCTATCCTGCCTGATGTGTATCGTGCAAATCATTATGAATTTTTTGGCACGATTTTAACATAACATAAACTCACGCCTATATCCCTGAAGGGGTAGGCAGAGGTGCTGGTACGATTTTGTACAAATTATTTGCACAAAAGCTCGGTATAATTTGAGGATACCACCAAGCATCGTTGAAACATCACATGTCATTTCACAGCAACTAGAAGCTGGTTTTAAAAAAAAAACTTATGTCAACCATATCAGCTGAACCTCATGCAGGTATGGCGTGGCGAATATCAAACGACTTCCGCGTTAATTATTTATTTATAACACAGAACCCAAGTGATTGTTACAATTTAATGAGCTATTTTGTTGAGAACAATGGCTGTTAGTTATTTTTTTTTAGTTCAATTTCCATCATTGCTACTGCAACTAGGAGACTCATGTATCAACCACAGAAGTATCAGTGAGGGTATCCTGTTTTCTGATTCGCTCCACAGGCACCAAACTGATACTATCACTATGTATCAAAATATAACGACTGATTTCTGTTAGGTACTCCTGGTAGGGAATGGTGCCATTTTGTTGAAACTGGACGAAATTGAAAAATATAATAAAGAATGGAAACAAACTGGGAGGCGATTTAGTTACTCAACCTCACCTCCGGCAACCCACAGACGGCGGCGTGCGTTTTAGTCGGTTCGAGTCCAACATAACCTCCTTCTCCGGCTTCGGCGGGGGAGGTATCCGTGGGGATTTTTTCGCACGATAAAAAAAAAGGTGGCGATTTACTGCACCTCTTAACACTGTACTCTGTTCTCGTAAGTGTAGCCGCGAGTGGTTGGGATAAAGTTGGCTCTCTACCTGCAGTTTTTATTAGAAAAAGAGTTCCACACGCAATTTTACAGGTCAGCTCTTAGTGGGCCTCCAATCGTTGTTCCTCATTCCAAACTAGAGGGATCCAAATTCTATAATATTTGACTTTGAGCAGGCGGCCATGTCAGCAGCTAATGTTGTGTTCCCTGAACCTACTATCAATAGCTGTCATTTTTCAAGGTGTTTGTGGAAAAAAGCTGATCAATTGAACATAACCAAGTCTTCCCTAGCAAGAAAGCACAAAAAATGTGTACTGTTTTGGCACATTTGCCCGAAGAAAGAATCCAGTGGATGATAAAGTTTCAAAATTTAATGATTATTTTGTAAATACGTGGCGGAATCTCAGAATACAGGGCTGAATGAAAATTTTTTCGACAGTCGAGTGGTCTTCCACTTGTCGAAAAAATGATGATGAATGAATTTTCGATTCTTTCGATTTCGATTTCGATGAATGAGTTTGTAGTACGGCGTTGGCTGTTGTGTGTACTAAAAACATTGTGGGAAGCTGGCATGCTACTTTAAATAAAAAAGTTAATTGTAAACCGAAGAGCATTGCACATTTTTAACTATTATAATGCGGGAAGATAATTATTATCAAACATTGTACCTGAAAAAATCGCATATAACAAAGAAAAAAAAGAAACCTGTGAAATTGATCGTCACATTCAAAGTACATTACTGAATAAAAAAATGGCAGTATTAGTTTAGAACGTTGTATACAACAACTAACCGTGCAATATTTATAATACTTATTAAATAAAATTTTGTGATATACCTACATACTCTATATTTTTAGTTATAATAATATTGACCACAATGATGTATTATCAAGACTAGTAAATCTAAATCTAATAGTAATCTAATACTCGTAGTAAAACTCGCCATTATATTTGTCCACAGGTAACATACGACAGAAGATCGTCTGTTGACCATTTCGACCTGAAACCATATTGTCATCTTCTCCACAATTATTTTATTTGTTGTTGCTTAACCAACCTTACGGCATTCTCAAAGGTTTACAAATCTGAATGCGAAGCCGCTTTTTATACCACTCACAATATAATAAGGATGCAACTCCAATTCAGCAGAGGAGAGGTATATACGAGCTGACATGTTCCACCTGCAACAGAAAATACAGCCAAACTGAACGATCTTTCGAAACGAGTTGCTGAACATGTCCGAGGCTGGAGACTCAAAAAAACTGAGTCCAATTTTGCAAAACACCTTCTTCTGGAAAACCACACCTTTGACCCAAAAGTTAATTTTAAAGCTCTGCGACTTTGTGACAAAGGCAGGAAAATGAACGCCCTGGAAGCACCGGAAATAAATAGACTACTAAACACAGACAGAAACAACATAATAAACCAACAGCTAGATCTGAGTCGTTCACCTCTGTTATAATGAATAATGGCATCTACTGTTAGAATCGATTACATTAGACATATATACAAATATCCAGAATGTTCAGTGTCTTAGAGGGAGAATATGTGAATAGTTTATGTTTTGTTTAGGACAAATGTCAAACGGGTATATAAACAGATCATTGTCACATGACAATGTACATAACAATTTTGTTTACATAAACAAAAAGGGAAGTTTTGTAAAACCATTATTGAAAGAAACATACAATCATTATTAAGAAGAAATAACACAAGTTTGTTTATGTTCGATTCATTATATGAACGTTTAATTATAATAAATGTGAAAAGAATACCCAGTCTTTCACTACATATCTAATAATTTATTAATTCGTTTCATTTATTAATTTAGTATTGTGACTGACTACTACTTGTAATGACAGCATTGATTTAAATTGTTACCTAATAAATTTCATTGAATTACACCGATTAATTTACACACTAATTGCACCGTCTCCTCAGGTTATGTCTGCGTTTGAAATTCTATGTCACTCATATATTGCTCCAGTTAAGAAAGCCGATTTGTAGAAAATATTGCCAGTGTTTGTGACGGGTCCATATTGACTCACCTAAAGTTCTTTATCCGAAATTGTTCTTCCTAACGATTTGTAATCCGAATGATCACTCCTCCTAAAATTTTTCATCCTAAAGTTTTTATTCATACTATTTGTAGTGCTACCGTCGATGTTCATAACACTCATGTTTCCGAAAATTGTTATCAATAAAATCGTTAACATACAATATTTAAGCTCCTACTGTTTTTTATCCTAACGTTTTTATCCCTAAACATAATTACCATAATATTGTCACTCATACTTAGAAAGAAACATTTATCTACCAAATGTAATAAAAATATATGTCGGTAGAATTATATTTTATTTATAGTTTTAATTCGAGGGTATGATTTTTATTTTGGGGTATGCTTTAATAACGTACTGAGTTGTGTCTATTGCTAAGTTCATGTCAGTGTTTTATTATCATTACGTACGTACATGGATTAAATATAGTTTTGGATTAAATATAGTTCTGCATGGTTATAAAAAAAATAACCTAATCTATCCAAGTCGGAATGAGCAGCTTTCTCAATGAATCTATTACTAACTGTCTGTTTGCCAAATAAAATGTTTGAAAATAATTAATTTGTGAAATGAAGCCTTACATAAACAATACTTTGTACAATGATATATTTATCAAGTTATTCAATATTTTTCCAATTTTATTTCAATTTTCAATATTTTAATTCAATAGCTATTCAATATTAGAATAACTTGTACCAGGGTACTGGTATTCTTATTTCTTATCATGTTATGTGTAAATAACTAAAACTGTAAAAGTTACGCAAAATTAATGTAAATAATACTGATTATTATTAATTAAAATAAATCTAAACAAAAAAGGTATGACTTTCAATAATAGTGTAAAAGATGGTTATGTTGACAAAATATAGGAAAAGAAATAATAGTATAATAGATGTTTATTGCTACCGACATTATGAAGTTGAATGATTCGGAATTAAAACATTAGAGACAGAGTAGTTAGGAATTGTGATTGTTAGGATGAAAAATGTTAGGAAGAACATTTTCGGAGTTCCAATTTTCGGAGTTGAAAATTTAGGTGAACTTTGGCGCACCCGTTTGTGACATTATTAATAATAAATACTTCTTCTTCACAGTAAGCAAGGTTACGGTCAAAGATATTATATATAAAAAGAAGTAGATTCGTTATTGCGCGAAAATCGTGAAGATTCGAAAACGAGTCAATTGGAACGTTTGCCTCTAGTACCGCGTGCCGAGCGGCGCCGGCCGGACGTTGAGCGGAAGCATCAGTGACTTATAAAAATAACGAAAATGCCATCGTATGTTTATAGACACTGCACGAACTATAACTCTTAAGTTAATACATCAAAAGGGATTTCATATCACATGGAAATAATACATATTTCGACTGATAAAGACCAAATTTCTGACTTTCATAATATTCAAGTTAAAATTGTTAAAAAGAGACAGTATGATATAATTTGGTGCGTGAGCGACAAGGACGTGTGTGATCCGAACATAGATTAAAGTACAGATGAGAATATCGTAGGCATTAAACTCACTACATACTACCTCCCAATTTTAATTTGTTGTTTTTTATAAT